>JANUYF010000001.1:247617350-250331516 GCA_026167975.1 Phrynosoma blainvillii | reverse complement strand
TACAAAGCCATTAGCTTTCTCTGCAAAAATGTTGTTGCCTCACAAAACTAAAATTCCAGAGTTCTGTAGGATGGAGAAATGGAGGTAAAGTAGTGTCAAACTGCATTATTTCTACAGTGCAAATATACCCTTGGTGTTGCTTAGAGGAAAGGAATGGAACATGCTAGCCAGAATTAAATTAAGCCAAGTTTATTTTGATGGCTATACCCCAATTGTAAGTGTGAGATGGATCCAGACCTGAATGCTGGAGTTAGATGATCATCCTGCTGCCCAAACTTTGTTGACCTGTTAAGATGGGAAAAGTACACCAAAATCTTCTAGTAAAAACACTTGTCAAGACATAATCTGGAAAATCATGGCTATTATAGCAATTTATAAACATTCCTAGGTGCTGTTTCCATTGCTCATTCCTTTGGCTACCCACATCAGTTTGAAATAATTCAAATCTTTGGGAACATCAGGGTGAAAATAGAATATTAATTGAATGTCTAAGACAGCAACCTCTGTTGTGTTACTAGCTTATTTTGCACACTGGGGCAAATGTTCAACATGGTGTGTTGTGGATTAGATAGATGCACAGCTCCAATGTTTTACCAAAGGGATTTGCATTTTAAATCACTGCATATGACAGTAAACATTTACACTTTTTGTAAACTGCTGGAAGCAACAAATGTTAGGCTCCAGCAGCATCACCACATGCTCAAATATTGAGAGAGGAAGATAGGAGTTTATTAATTCTAATTGGAATTAGAATTACAGCCTGTTCAGCTAACTGGGGCCTTTAGACAGCATCCAATGGAGAAAATAATTGTTTCAGGGATGGGTGGACTAGTCTTTTGTTTTGGAAGAAAATCCAGTACAGAACCTAGAAAAGTTTTATAAGTATGAGGTGCTAATAATAAGCAGAAAGGAGGACTGGAAATGGGAAACAGAAGAATCTAAGGTTTAACCATGGAAAAGCAAGGATGACAAAAGGACAACATAACAGAAAAGATGGGGAGAGAGAAAGAGACACACACAGAGAGAGACAGAGAGAGGAAGACATGATTTCCAGGGGAAAGAAAAAACATTCTCCAAAAATTTAATTAGACTAGAAATGAAATGGAGGCCATTGAAAAAAGTGAAGCAAAGTGAGATGGGGGATGTTGGTAATGTACTGTCTGTAACATTAAATGTCTCTTGGCAAAAATGTACAGGAAATGTTTGCTTGAACCTATAGCTTGGGACCAGTGACAAACACCACAATTCAGAAAAAGTCCTACTGAGTTTATTCCCAGGAAAGTGTTTATAGCACTGCTGTGTAAATCCAGTAAGATGTTGTAGATCCCAGATAGAGGAATAAATTAAAGGACTATCGTTACCCAGTGCCATAATTTGAGGAAGGGTTTAGGACAATTGGCCGTATCTCCTTATAATTGGCTTCAGGGTTAGGATTTTGATAGGTTGTTGTCAGGATTTTTTTAAAAAATCTGACAGTCCCCTCTTTTATTTAGTAACCACCAGTGGTGGGCTTTAATCTTTGCGTTTCAGTTTCCTGCACATATAGTGAGCAAGATAAAAGTTGAGGAAAGGACTTCATACCTCACTCCTGTACAAGAACTGGGCTTTGACTGTCTATTGCTGCCACATGCATTTGGAGGCTACCCACACTAGTGGTTTGCTTTTTTTTAAAACAAACAAATAAACAAACAAACAACCTTTTGTTTTGGACAGTAAATGATTCTGATTGTATTTCATATATTGCAGGCTTTAATTGAATTGTTTTAATGGTATCATTGGAAACCTTGTGACCCTCAGGTTAATTCTCTCAAGTTACATGTCGGATATTTGACAGTTGGGGTTTTTCTGTGTTGGACATTTGCCTGGTACTGACTCCAGCATTAATTAGTTCATTAGTTACATGAAATGGGCCTAAACTTGATGGATAAATTTAATCTCTGATTCATCAAGATTCTATTGAGTTGTCAATAAAGAATGTAGCAGCAACACACAAGATTCCATTGAAAGGTCATTAGGCAGGCCTAGAGTCCCTCACAAAGCTTTCACTGGTGTAGTCCCATATACATCCAAGGCAATGAAAGATTTGGGTGTTTGTGTCTAATAGGATTTCCTCCAGACAGTTTTAGCTAGTACATTGCCAAATGTTGAAACATTTTGTCTGTGTATGCATGTCATGTGTTTGTTGTGTGCCTTCAAGTCATTTCCAACTTATCACAACCTATCATGAGGGTTGTTTGTCAAGATATTTTCAGAAGAGGTTTGCCATTACCTTCCTCTGAGGCTGAGAACACGTGACTTGCCCAAGATCACCCAGTAAGTTTCATGGCTAAGCTGGGAATTGAACTCTAGTCTCCATAGTTGTAGTCCACACTCAAACCACTACAACACGTTGGCTCCCTATGGATGTCATACCTGCCAACATTTTCACAGATGAAAACCAGGACACATGGAGAAGAGAAGATTAAAAGGTGATATGATGGCCCTATATAAATATTTGAAAGGGTGTCATATTGAGGATGGGGCAAGCTTATTTTCTGCTCCTGCAGCGAAGAGGACTTGGAGCAATGGATTCAAATTCCAGAAAAAGTGATTTCACCTCAACATTAGGAAGAATGTCCTGATAGTAAGTGCTGTTTGACAGTGGAGCACGTGCCCTCAGAGTGTGGTGGAGTCTCCTTCTTTGGAGGTTTTTAAACAGAGGCCGGATGGCCATCTGTTGGAGGTGCTTTGATGGCGAGTTCCTGCTTGGCAGGGGGTTGGACTGGATGACTCTTGTGATCTCTTCCAACTCTATGGACGTTATCACACGGGGCAAATCTGTTGGTTAATCCACATAAATCCCAAACAAAAACTGGATTTGTGCCTCGCGTTTTCACATGACGTCGCACAGAAACTGGACAGAAAGTGGACAGAAACTGATGTTATCCGAGATCTTTTGAAATTCGGTAGTTTTGAGGAAATGCAAATGCGAAATTAAGGTAATTTCACATTTACCATAATGTGAAAAGCAAATGTGCATTTGGAAGCATTTCCCTGCATTTCCCCATGGTTCTGTGGGGTTTCCCATGGGTCATCGAGGCAGCGTCTCCTTATTACGTTTACTTCCAGGTTTGCTTGGGCGACAAACCTGGCAGCCAGACATGAGCCTCTCTGCTTCGTCTTTCTAAATATATCTGTCTTTTACTAGAGATATCGGGCCGTGGTTGATGTGGGGTTTGTGAAGGAACACAATTGGGGCCAAAACACAAGGCCAAAGCAATGATGAAATGGGGAAAAGGAAGTGGCGAAAACAACATCCGCCAGCCGCGGCGAGGGCTTTTCTCACTTGTGTGTGAATGTTTAATGCGCTTATGGTAATTTTGCATTTAAGGTAATTACGTGTGAAAGCCATTTGCGGAATCAAGGTTTATTTTCAGTTTATTTTTGGGATTTCTCATTTCCACTTTATTATCGCTTTGTGGCCCACGTGTGATAACGTCCTATGATTCTATGATTCTGTGATATGGACAAGCCACATCAAAAGAGTGATTGAGATGGCAGAATTTATTAATGAAGGGGAAAAGATGAAGCAAGAGAGGCTGCAGCAGTTTGCTTTTGCCTAGTCTACTGGGAAGAGTACAAATCTGCCTCTCTTTTCTTCTCCAGATTGCTAAATTAATTGAATTGAATGGAAACTACTTTTGCACTTTGAACTCAGTTTGCAGTAATGAAAATTCCAAAGACAAATGAGGAGAATGGAAGGAGGAAAAAGAAACTAGTAGATTTTAAAAGCAGCTGAAAAAATGGGATAACAAAGGATTAATGGGGGCTGTTCCTGCAAAACTGGGATAGTTGGAAGGTAGGGTATGTGGGGCAGTGAACTGTAATCTTTTAGTTTCCTTGATAGTACACCTCAAGTCATGTTAAAATTCAAACCCCATGATTTTCATGTATTGACATTTGTACATCCAGTTTCTTCTTTTGACTGGTGTAATTGACACATTTAGATGGGAGAATGTTAAAACTATATCCAATATCTCAGCAATTCACCCAGCTAAATATTTTCTCTATAGAAAAATAATAATAAGAATGTCATGTAAAGGAAATATTTTGCTATCATCATTTCTCCAGTTGCTATGATATTTACAACCTCGTGTGTACCCAGAGAAAGCTGCTGTAATTTTCCTGTATTTAAAAGTCACTGAAATGAAAGCTGCCATAGTTCTCCGATAATTTCTGGTACTCTTGGATCTTGATGAGTGGTTGACATTTCAGGTTCATGGCCAGTTTTTTAGCCTTTGATTTAAAGTTTGGGCAGCCCATGAGGTATGTCATTTTGCTCAAACAGATCATTTGGAAAAACAAAAAACCAATACAAGTTTTGTCAGATAGCGAGAAACTTTATGTGTGGTTAAAATAAAGAACAGACATCTATTAGCTGTTTTTTTCTCCTGCATAATTCCCTCAGCTTAAGTAATATCTATATCCATTAGCCATGGGGTCCCTGCCCCACCCCCAGAGCTTGGCAATAACTTGTTAAAATTAGGGATGGAATCTTCCTGTGATCCATTTTCAGAACTGAGATTAAGAAAAGTGACAGTTTAGGTCTTCTATTGACCAACACTGGGAAGTCAAAACACACCTTTTCAAAACACACAAACACCAGTACATCAAATTTGGAGACATGCTAGCTCTTCTATGGTTTTCATGCCAAAGATCCCAAGCCAAGGCTGTGTAGTGATGTGCATGCTGGACTGCATCTTGAAAGCTCCAGGTTCAACTCGACTGAAATGCAAAATTTACTGAAGAATCTTGGGGCAGTCATTTGTATCCAACCTGACCTACTTCACTGGGCTGTGGTGAGACTACAGGGGGAAGAGAAGGGCCATGTGTTACACCTTGAACTCAGTGGAGGAAAAGTAGGATATAAATGTTACTAATAGATAAATAAAATAAAAGCAAGAAAGATGCACTGAACATTGCTTCATAAATTGCTTTTTTGCTGGGTTGTATGAGAATGAAATTTTTAAAAAAGATAGATAACTTCTAGTGTGTAGAGGGATCTTATAGCACCTTTGAAACTATGGGCCATTGCAGACCAGCATGGCGCACGGCATCAGGATGCAGCGTGCAGACACGCCAGCTCTTAGGGCGATCTTTTGCTGTCCCTAAAAGGAGAGACATTTTGCCGCTCTTTTAGGGGTGGCAAAAGGAAGAATCAGGGCCACAGCATGGGTTTGCCATGGCCCCAATCCGCTGCTCCCCGGGGCGGCTCTCTGATACCCCAAACGGGCTGTGTCCATCGGCCCTAACTGAAATAAATAAGTTGGCAGCATGAGCTTTCATAGACTTCAGTCTACTTCCTCAGAAGCATAAGTAGATTGAAGTTTACGAAAGCTCATGCTGCCAACCTCTTTATTTCAGTTAGTCTCAAAGGTGCTACAAGATCTTTCTACATACTAATTCTACAGACTAACATGGTTATATCTTTGAATTCTACCACAGATAACTTCTAGATAAGTGTCAGACAGAAGATAAGATAGATGACTCCTAGATTGGTTTCAGTGCATTAAATATATTCTAGTCATTACTCTCTTTGTGTGTATGTGCCTTCAAGTCACCTTTTGACTTATGGTGACCTCATGAATTTCATAGGGCTCTGTTAGGCAAGGAAGTTATAGTGTGATAATAATAAAAAATCTATCCATGTAGCACACGGATACAATCAGTGATTTAGTTCATTATCTTCACCAGTAGATGGCACCAGAATTTGCTTTCTTTATACTTACATATATCAGTTGGCTCACCATTGTGTGCAACATGCTGATACTATGGGACAGAAATAATAGTGATTTTCTCCTTTTTGTATTGGCATTTAATTTAAAATAAAAGGCCTCAAACCCCCCCCCCCCCCCCCCCCCCCCCCCGCTTATGAGAAGTGCGGTTTGGGCTGTGTACTTTATGCTTCAATTATTTGGTAAATAAAAACCATGCAACTCATGTAATGTCTTTGGATAATATATTTTTAGATTATACAAAATGATAGCCAAAGAACAATACTACCTTCATTTTGCATTTTGTACCCTTTCCCATGATAATAATTTATTAATATAGCAGCATCTTGGCAAACAAACAAACAAGCCAAGTTTCCAACTTGTAAAGTTTGGCAGCCAGCAAAAGGATGGTTGCTAAGACAAGGTAAGATAAATGTGAACAAATGCAGGGAGAAATCCTTAAGGTTATCTTGGTTTCATTTTTTTTCTATGAGTGTTTTTGTCATCTTTAGCAGACCCAGACAGCAGAGTGGGGGCATGGCAACTGCACGCCGGCTTCACACTGTGCACCCACACTGTGCAGGGAAAGGAGTGGTGTCTCACCACCCCTTAGGGGCAATCTGTACAGCCCCCAAGACAGCATGATAGTGTAGGTTAACTAAAGCTTTATTTGGATTTTTATTTGGTTTTCCAGACAGACATTTGCCAGAGACTTGGTAGTGTCAAATCTGTTTTTCTCCCAAACTCATTCAGCCTTTAAGCGTTCCTTCCCAGCCCCTCCTTTCCCCAACCCGCGGTCCACATATTTTCAACCACATCACAGGTCTTTTTAAATTTGCTGCTTTCCCTCCAACTCTCCCATCTCTCATATCAATCCATCTATCACAGGAAGGAAAATGTTGTCTTGCTGGGCATCAAAGTCTTTCCTTAGGAAGTAAACAAAGCCATGAACTACCACCCTTTCCAGTCATTGCCCATCTGGTCCCCATTTGCATTCCATTTGGATTAGCGCCCCTTCCCTTTTCGATTTCTCTTTATCCCCCATAGCACTATTTCACCATATAATTTATCCCCATTCCCTCATATCCCTTATTGTATTGGCATTTAATTTAAAAGCAATCTGAATAAGACATCAGTGAGTACATTTTGCTTTCCAGGAAAAGCCTTTAATTGGAAGCGGAAGTGACAGAATTCCTTGGCCCATCAACTCTATTTTGTGTTTAACTTTCTTGGAGTTTGCAAGGCTTCCAGATTTAAGATGGTCCACCCAAACCTCAAGGGGATGGGGGGTGCCCTCCAGAAACTGGTGCCAGGTCTGCAGTGTCCACTTGATGGCAAAGGCTTCCTTTTCCCAAGTGGGCCAGCTCAATTCCACTCCCTAGAACTTTTTGGACAAGTAAGCACGCAGTCTTAACTCCCCCCTGAGTCTCTCTGCATCAATACAACTCCTATTGCAACATCACTGGCGTTGGACTGTATAACAAAAGGTTGCTCCAGGTGAAGGATGCTTTAGGATGGATTCCATGCCAAATAGTCCTTTAAACTTATTGAAAACCTCCTGACACTTTGGAGTCCACTTTATCTTTGTGGATGGCTTGGGTTATGGGCAGCGCTATCTGGGTGAAGTCTGGGATAAACTGCCTATAAAAGTTTGCAAATCCCAGAAAACTTTGTACCTGCCTTCGGGTTTTTGGGGACTCCCATTCCAACACTGTCTGTACTTTGGCTGGGTCTATCTCTATTCCCTGGGTGACACTCGATATTCCAAGAAGTCCAATTTGTCTGTATAGGATTCACATTTGGATAGCTTAACGTACCACTGGTTGTCCAAGAGGCACTTCAGTACCCCTCTCACCATCTTTACATGGGAGTCCAGGTCTTGGAAGTAAATCAACACATCGTCTAAGTAGACCAGGGCCTCCTCAAACAGCAAATCATGCATGATTTCATTCACCAGCCACATGAAAATGCTGGGCCTGCCCAATAGCCCAAAAGGCAGAAGCAGATATTCGAAAGCCCCCAGTGGACAGTTGAATGTAGTCTTGGGTTCATCCCCCTCCTGGATTTGCACTTGGAAGTAAGCATCCCTCAAGTCTAGCTTAGTGAGAATCCAGCAGGTAGCTAGCTTCCCCAGCATGTCCTTCATGAGGGGAATGGGATATTTGTTGGTACTACGTATCCTATTGAGGTTTTCATAGTCTGTAACTAGTCACAGTGACTTCTCCTTCTCCTGAAAGAACACCAGGGCCTCAAAGGTTGAGGTTGATGGGCATCTGAAGCCTCTAGCCAGATATTTTTCTATTAAGTCTTTTAGGATCCTCATTTCTAGTGGGGTCATTGAGTAGAGTTTGGGCTTGGGGGGTTGCACTCTGGGCATCAGTTCAATTGCACAGTCTGTCTCCCAATGGGACAGGAGCTGGTCACACTCCTTCTCCTCAAACACCTCTGCCAGATCTGGATAGACCAGAGGATAGCCAAGCTGGTCCTCCTGGATGGCATTTCCAACCCACTATTGCAGCAAATCTGGTTGGCTCAAAGCTGCCACTGCACTCCTCCTTAACTTCAGTGTAGTGGCCCTGGTGTGGGTACTGCATCGCGGATCATCAAAAATGAACTCTCTTGTTATCCACCAGATCCTGGGGTTGTGGAAATAGAGCCAGTCTATCCCCAGGATCACTTGGTAGCATGAAGTGGGCCCCAACACAAAATGGATTTTCTCCCAGTATTCTGCCACCTCAAGCCAGACCATCTCAGTTCATCCACTAGCGGAATTGTCCATCTGATGAAAGGTGATGGGTTGCCCCAGCTTCCTAGTGTCAAGCCCCATTTTCCTCACTGTCTCTGGGTTGATGAGGCATCGAATGCACCCCTAGTCTATGGCTGCCACCAAGTCCATACTCTGTCCCCTTCTTTGGTCTTCCACCTTCAGGGTATGTAGGGGAACCCCTCCACTCACTATTGAAGTACGGCAGCTTGGATCTATGGCTGGGTTTTCGCCACTGCCGGAGGCTGGCTGGTGAAGTTTCCCCCCAGCTCAGCATTGTCCTCTGACTCCATCATATTGGACGTTGCCTTTGGTTTGGTGGTGGCTGGGCTTGCCACTTTGAGGGCCCAGCCACCTGGCCCCTTGTTGGAATAGTGCTGGTTTCCTGATGGGGGTGAAATAGGTGCTCCCTTAGCTGAGTTGTCGCACAGGCGGTCCTCTCGGTTGGGGCATTCAGCAATCCTGTGCTCCTTCTGCCTGCAGGCCAGGCAGAGCCTGAGCCTCATCCACTGCTCATGCTCCAATTCCCAGGTCTTAGTCCCTTTCTACTTTCCCTAGGGGTGGCTCAGGTTTGAGTTAGTTCCCTTGCTCACTCCTGTTTTCCATTGCATCATTAGGTGATTTCCTCCTTTGTCATTTCAGCCTCTCCGGCCAGCCTAATCTACTCCCTCACAGTTTGAGGGTTATCTGTCCTGTGGATGTACTTCAGCAGGTCCAGCTGCAGCCCCACCTTGAGGTACTGTATTTTGGTCACCTCAGGCCAGTCGGGGACTTGGGCTGCCAGTCCCTGGAACTCTGTCACATATTCCGTCATGGAGCATGCTCCTTGCATGAGCACCATCAGCATTGTTCAGGCCTTCTATGCCTGGAAGGGTCCTCAAACCAAGCCGGTGAATTCAGGCAAACTTTCCAATTCTGCCTCTCTGGTGTCAAAGAGTTGTATGAGCCAGTCTGCTGCTTCACCTTCCAGGTAAATAGTCATGTACCTCACTTTTGCAACCTTGCTTGGGAAGGTGGGACCCCACTTGTGCACATGCACCACCACCTTATGAGCAGAAGGAATAGGAATATTAAGAAAAGACATCTTCGGAGAATTTAGTCAGGTTTAGTAAGCCAGGACTTATTCAAATTAAGGTCCCATCTCTATATTTTAAGACTTGACAGATATCTCAGTTTAGTTCTGAGTCAATTGAAGTGCTATACAATGTTGATAATTACTACCATTATGTAGCATTGAGAGAAAATGTTATGCAAAAGGTAGCAGATTTGATTTTGGAGATGAAAACCACCACTTCCTTTCCTTTCTATTTATTTTTTTGGAATTGGTGTTGGATTTGTTGAATTGGGTTTCATCAAGAACAGGCAAATGGCCTCCATGGATAACCATCTAAATGTTAGGGGAAGCTGGACAAATGTCCTTGGAACTAGCCTAGGAGTGGACTCTATAAATATCACCATCTGCACTATGCCTATGAGTCATGGTGGTATCATGTGTGATGGCATATTATCATCATCCTTTTGTTTCTATCCAGCATCAGGATTCGGAAGTGCTGCTCATATTTATTTCAGAGGAAGCCGAGCAAAGCTCTTCTTGTTTGTACAGCTCTAATCAATAGTGCTGGCTCTTTAGTAAAGACATTCTGTGTTTATATTTTACAATGGGCTATGCTTTATATCATTTTATACAGTTTTAAATATGTTTTGTTAACTGCATTGGAGTCTTCTAGCTGAAAATTAGGGGTTATGTGCATATTCATAAATAGATTTTAAAAATCAGAGTGATACGCCAGTGGCTCTCTTGGGGCCAGCCCATTATATTTTGCCATCTGAGACAGAGCAACAAGTGGTGCCTGTTCTCTCAACCCAAGACAATGTCCACATTCAGGCATGTGGCAATCATGAGGCAATCACAAGCCCTTCTTCCTGGGAGTAAAATAAGAAATTACATAACTAATTTTTCATGATGCTTCCACATCTTCTCATTTTCCAAATGGTAGGGCCTGGCATTTCTCTAGGTTGCCTCTTTTATGTTCAGGAGAGTCACTGCATGGCTATGGCCATATCAGCATGGGGTAAATAACAAATCCCCCCCCCCCCATCCACAAGGTGACATAGGACCCAGTCCCCATTGTAGTATGAACTGCTGGAAGACATATGGCCAATTCACCACAGTATAGCACACTTAACATGGATTTTAAAAACTCATTTTTTGCTCTGGATTTTCCCAGAAGATCTGGAGCCCCCTCTGTAGCAATGTCAGGTATCTGTTGGCACATGTGTCCCACTGTACTGCCTGCCACTGCCATTGTTGTCATGAGTCACTCCCTCTGAGGTCAAAACACATCTAAATTTCAAGGAGAGTAAATTTGGACATGCCCCATGGTGAGGTATTGTGCTGTTTTCAGGAAAAAAAAAAAAGAAGGCTAGCAAACACATCTGAATTTCAAGGAGAGTGGGGCTGAACAGACTGCCCCAAAGGAGTGGCTCTGTGCTGCCTCTTTGCTCACTGGATTGGGGCTGCGGCAACCACATGCCGCAGCCCTGATCCAGTGCTTTGCCACTCTAAAAAGAGCTGGCAAATGCCGCTCCTTTTTAGAGCAGCAAAAAGCTGCCCTTGCCATGGTGGCAGAGACTTTTTGGTGCTCCTTTGGCACAGTGTGTGTGAACACTGCACCAAGGGAGTGCCCTGACACCTCCCACCATGTGATGGGGTGCCCAGTGTGAGGACGATATGGGGGCAGAGTTGGGGCCGCTGGTGTGTGGTCACCATGCCCCCACGCCGGCCTAAAGTGCTGGTCCGTTCAGCCCCTAAATGTCTATATTGATTGGCTTTTTGTCTGGTGTCCCCAGCCCATTGTCACTACTGCTCATACCACTTAAGAGTCATTATCAGAACCTGAGAGGCAGGTTCACCTCTGCCCTTTTTGCATGCACATGTTGAGGTCTTTTGCCCTAACCAAAGGCATTGTCTTCAGTCTTAGGAGACTGCTCCTCAAGTCAGGAAGATCTTTAAAATACAGACACACTGAGAGACTCCTCTTTGACTTGCTCTCTCTTGGATCCCCCCTGACCTTCCCCCATTTCTATCTTCTTCATGTCTGAGGGTAAGAAAATCCATGTGTGTGTGTTTTAAGCTATACCCCTCTAGTCCCCCTTAGATTGGTTAGGAGAAGAGTTTCAGCTTCCATACTGTCCCCCCTTTTATTTTGAGAAACAGCTTAAATTGACTATAGACCATTCTAGTGGTTTGTGCTGCTATATTTTTCTGTCTTTTTAATAAAGAGCTAATTGTTTTTGCTGAAAAACCAGCTTGTCCTTTTACCTCATTTTTACTTGGAGTCACTTTAGTAAATTGTATGTTTTAAAAGCCTTTATCCTGTAGGATCCTCCAGAGACCTAGTGCCTAGAAGAGCTCCCCCCCAGTGCACTGCTTTTAACATGTAATCCTGGGATTTGTAGTTTGTTGTAGCACCAGAGCTCTCTGACAGAGAAGGCCAAATATCTCACAAAACTATAAAACCCAGAATTCCATAGCATTGAGCCATGGCAGTTAAAATGATGTCAAACGGCTTTATTTCTACAGTGTAGGTGCAGACCATGTGGATGTCACTTGCTGCTCCACCTTGGGCAACAGAATATTGTGGACTGCCCCTGAAGAAAGACATGAATTTGTGGAGATGAGTGTGTGCATTGGAATTCCTATATTCATGTAGGTCTGGTCCATAGGCCAAATACTGGAAGCAGATAGTAGCCTGTATAGACAGAATTGGATGGAAAAGGATACTTCATTCTCTAAGGACATTTGCTGGAGCAAATATTCCTGCATAGTAAAGAATCCATCTTTCTTGTATAATATAGAAGCAGGTCCATTTGACCTCTGTCCTATAGGTCTTACAACCAATTAAGGAAGATTCTCTTTGGCAAGTACAGGGGACAATGGTCTCTAACTAGATTTCACTGAACCACTGATAACAGTTTTGTGCCAAAGCCTGAAGCCAAATATTTTTCTGAAGCAAATATTTTCAACTGTAAATCTGCTTTCTCTCCTTCTCTTTTGCAGACTCAAATAAGAGATACTAGAAGGATCCTCTAAAATTACATGAGTACACATGGATCAACAAATCATTCTAGATCTCCTGCATTTATTTTCCAAAAAGTCATTTTAAAAAGCCTTTGGGTCTGTTTGTCTTCATGCCCAAGGTTCAGAAGCAGAGTGTAGAGAACTAATATTTATTTCAGAGGGAAAAGGTGCAACATTAAGATTTTCAAGATATTTAAATGTTACCCTTGCACTTTGGAAAGCCAAACATTCACTGAATCCCTGCTGAGTGCAATATTCAGTTTTGTAATTAAAGTAGCCTTGTGTCATTTGTTTTTGCTAGAATCAGTTTTTTTAAAGAGAAGAGAAGAGAAAAAATAATATTATTTAAATCATCACCACCACCACCACCACCACCACCACCACCACCATCAACAACAACATTTGGAAACCAACAATGAACTGGGCTGGAAAGTAATGTATCATTACTTCTAACATGTTACAGTATCCACACAATAACAGATGCACACAAGGGGTGTACCCAGACTGACCAGAAAGTCCCAGATTTTGTTCCTGTTCTTTCTGATTTTATTTTAGAGATCCATACATGTTTTGTTTATCCCAGAATGTTTTCTGTTAGCTCCCAGTATAATCAGAGACTATTTATACCAGCTCCCCAAGTTTGTTTATTTTAACTCACTATAAAATTGAGACCATCAACAAAATCTGGAACTTTTCAGTTTGGATGCTCCCATTGTTACCATGATAAGTAATATTTACTTTTGATTCAAAAATGGAACTTTTGCAAGGATTTGATCATACAGTTTTTGCCAATTTAAATTATTTGTGGAGAAGGAAAACATTGACAAAATGATGCTTTTCAAAACTAGCATGACAGGAAGGTCCATCACAAACCTGGAAGTGTCCGAATGGCTCTACCTCACCCCTATGGTCCTAAAAGGTCAATCATATCTCTGAAGATTTCCAGACCATTTTGGCTCCACAAATATTTGGTCATTGAGGGGCATGTAAGGTACTACATTTAGGGAGAAAAAATGAAATCCACAGATATAGGATGAGGCACACCTGGCTTGGCAAGAGTAACATGTGAAAGGAGTCCTAGTAGACCACAAATTAAACATGGGTCAACAGTGTGATGCAGCAGTTAAAAAAGCCAACATAATTCTTTTTGTGTGTCTTTAAGTCATTTCCAACTTATGGTGACCCTAAGGTGAACCTATTAAGGGGTTTTCTTGGCAGGTTTCTTCGGTGCAGGTTTGCCATTGCCATCCTCTGAGGCTGAGAGTGTGTGACTTGCCCAAGGTCACCCAGTGGATTTCCAGGGCCAAGCTGGGAATTGAACCCTGCCCTCCAGAGGTCCTAGTCCAAAACTCAAACCACTACACCACGCTGATGCAGCCTAGGCAGCCTAGAATGTGATTCTAGGCTACATCAATAGAAGTATAGATCAAGAGAAGTAATAGTGCCACTCTATTCTGCTTTGGTGAGGCCTCACCTGGAATACTGTGTCCAGTATTGTGTCCAGTTCTGGGCACCACAATTAAAAAAGGATGTTGACAAGCTGGAGTGTGTGTGGAGGAGGGCGACCAAAATGGTGAGAGGTCTGGAAACCATGCCTTATGAGGAGAGACTTTAGGGAGCTGGATATATTTAGCCTGGAGAAGAGAAGTTTAAGAAGTGATGTGGTAGCTTACAAAACACAGCTACCTCTGATAACAAAAGCTTTCTTACTATGACTTCCACAAAGTCCACTGAATCTTGGCTAGAATAAAATATTGGCCAGAACTCTTGATGGATATTTCTATTAGCTTTCTCTGATTACACATCTCTGCAATTCATTTCCATGATCTATTGTTAGCTTACATTGTTTGCTTCATTTGCTGATCCAGCACTTATTTTAACCTTTGCAGCCTCATTCAGTAAAGCTATTTTATGTCATTATAATTATAATTCTTTGCATGAAAAAGTGCTTAGCAACATCTGCTCTAAATTGCAGGTTTTGTTGTTCTTGTTGTTGTTTAATTAACATGAAATGCTCTCTTGCCCTATCACTTTTGTAAGGCTGAAAATGACAAATCTTATTGACCTTGTTTTCTGCCCCCCCTGCTTCATATTCTCAATATTTTAATTCATCATTTCCCTTCTCTTCCTCATCTGCCACCAACACTCTGATGATCTTTATATTTGTCATTTGGAGCTGATGTAGCATGAACAGAATATAACATGCCTTCCTTTTTGACTGAACCAGAAGGAAAGAGGACTCACAGAACTAAGACACAGGTCATGGATAACCATTATTAATTTACATTAGTTGTGCAGGTTACAGACAAGGTGGAACTGGGAACATTTGCCCCCCTTTACTCCAATGAGGGCTCTGTCCTCAGCTCTAATATGTCTAGCATTTCCTCTTGCTCCAGTTCTGCTATGTTCCTTACCAGAGCCTGCCAACAAGATGGCCACCAACATCACAACTGCTCTAGACCCAATAAACCCTCTGGGGTCCTTTCTCCCTCCTGTGTTAGTGTCACCCAGACTGTGCTGATCAGAAGCTACTTTGACAACTGACATAATTCCTTCAAATGACATCATTAGGTGCAGAAAGATGCTGTCTTGAATTCCCCCCTAATTCCTAAAGCTTTGGTTGTATGATCAATTTAAATGCTAAATGCCTTTTGCATCCCTAGTGACCCAGCCCTGGGAAATCCCTATTCTTCATCAAGGTGCTTCATTCTTCATCAAGACCCCTGACCCACTTACTGCTTTTCCTTCTTGCTTTGCTCTGCTTTGTCCCACAAGGCACTGGAAATAATTCTGAAAGCTTCATTACAGTGCTTTAAGAAAGCAAAGCAAAACAAAAAAAACATCAGTACTCTCTTTGGTCAAAAGGGTCCTGTTGACCAAGTATAAATGCTCCAACCAAAAACTGAGCTAGGATGGAGTCAATATTCCTTTAACATCTTGAGTATGGCAATTCACAACTCACAGATGATATTCCTCCAGCCCCTGTCTAGGTCATCACCCATGGTTCAAACTAGGTAAGGTGAATATTATCTCACCTTCTGAAATCCTCTAGAGTCTAAGGCCTGTAAGCTCAGGACCTTCTCTTATTCCTCCAAGAGACCCAGTCCTCAGCAGCCCTGGTCCAGTCTTGAAAAATCAGGGTGCCCATGGCTTTCTCAACTGAGCCAATCTATATGTAATGTAGTCTTCTTAACTGCCTTCAATTTTACCAAGCATTATTGTCTTTTGTAATGAGTCATGTTATTTCATAAGACCAAAGTATCATAGCCTCAGTTTAGTCATTTTGGCTTCTAATGAGAGCTCAAGCTTCATTTGCTCTTGGGCCCATTTATTTGACTTTTTGGCAGTCCATGGAATCTACAGAACTCTCCATCACCATCATATTTTAAAATATTTTACATTTGTTCTCTTTCTGTCAGATTTCTTCACTCTCCAGCTTTCACAACCATAGAAATTAAAAATATTGTGGAGTGGCTGAGAGCCTTACCCTAAGACATATTATAAGATTCCCCGTCTTCTCTTTTCTCCTGGTTGTTCAATACCTCTCCTTTGCCCCATCATTTCCCATCTTTTCCATTTTATTTCAGTCACACACTTTAAATCATACACTTTTGCCCTTGGACTCTGCTATTTTGCCTCCCAATGTCTCTCTTTTTTTGTGGAGTTATTTTGATTTATCAGAGCAACAGAACTTTCTTTCTCAGCACTTGCATTTATATTGTAATATGTCGGTGGAAATATTATTCCATTATGGCAGTGACATTATTTCAGTACACAGTAGATAATACACATTTTGCCTACATTTCCAGATATAGTTGTGGGAAACTGGAAAATGTGTGCTGTACAAATGAGCAACCCAGTTGGCTTTATGATAATGAAAACAAAGAAAAAGTGTATAATTATCAGAATGTGTTCATTAGCAGTTTCTTTTAAATTCATTGCAATGCACTCTTCCCCTCAGCCTCATGTTCAATATGAGAAATCTAGAATCTGAAGCTCATTGTTTTCTTTCCACAGTTTTATTGCTGCTGTCTTCAGGGCCCGTGAAAAGTGTATTTGCCAACTGCCAACTGTCAGGGAGGGGGAACTGCTGTGCTAATGAAGCATCAGAGGCCCTGCTTCATGTCCCAGCTGACTGCCTGTTCAGCATGGGTCAGGAATGAAAGTCTTATGATTGCTAGGAATCTGGGTGAAAGCTCACCCAAGTTCTCATGATGCTGGCTGAGATTCACAAGACCTTAGTGGACATTATATAGGCCTGCTAGGACTTAGGGATTACACCTCAGGCTACATCCCCCACCCTCCTGGTTTCTTTATAATGTTATTTGTGTGTTGTCCTAGAGACTCATGATGATCATCCATTTGGAAGTGAGCATTACCCTCACTTCATGTTATAGTGGCTCTTTTTTTTCATTCACATTGGATTTTTTAAAATCACCTGCTTCTTTTTTTCTGTTACATTATAGATGACATACCTAGTCTGTCTGAAACTCATTATAGATGACATACCTAGTCTGTCTGAAACTACCTCAAACTCTATATGCTTTTTTTTTTTTTTGCCACAACTAGCAATCTTCCTCCTCCACCCTGTCTTCCCTCCTTCTTCCAATATGGGATCAAAGTGGTACACATTTGAAGGGGAAAAAGTAGGCCACCCTAAATGGGTGAGAGTAGGGTTGCCATAATTCTCTTCTATAAAATTGCGACAAAAGTAAATGGGAATTGATTGGGTGGATTATTGACAACTTCCCCAAACCAAAATACACGCATACCACATTTTGACTTTTAACATTGTTTTATTGCATATTTCAATTGTTGTTGCTGTTGGTGCTTTACAAGTAAAACAATAAAAACCAATGGCATATTCTTTTTACACACTTCTATTGGGGAGGGCTGGAGGGAAGCTCCTAAGCAGCTATGAGAGTAAGAAAGACTCCCTCCTACTCTGGCAGCGGCTTGGAACTGCCTAGCCCTAGGCTCATGCATCATTGCTACATAATTAGTAGGAAACAACAGAAGCTCTCCTCTGCTCAGAGTCTCCATTCACCTCCTGTCCTTTCCCACCTTCTGGGCTCTGGGTCTGGAACCTCTGAGCAGTATCACACAGAGCCTCAATGGTGAGATAATGAGTCTTCTTGTGAGATTTCATTCCTGCCTTCAGAAATCTGGAATCTTCTGCTTCAATCAACCCAGCTGGCCAGGAGATTTTTCATACCCTTGAATCCGGGATTCTCTTGGTTTTCCAAGACAAATGGCTAGCCTAGTGACAGGCAATTCTGGGTTAAATTGGAAGGATGGATGAGAATTCTGGGCAAAACAAGAAGGATAGACCATGGGCAGGGGCTCCTCCTCCAGCTGTCTGCACAGATATGGTACTCATTAGCTAGTTCTTGCATGACCATATCCCCTTTAGATCCTGCCATCTTTCTATGGCACTTGGCTTGCATGGGTGAAACAATTGGCAGATGGGTGTCTGCCCTCCTTTCGTGTAGTAGAATCCAATTTTCTTTCTGTTAAGCTGCATTCCAAATAAAGTTGCATTTTTCTATAACTTTGGAGCCTACCCTCCTCTTTTCAGCACATTTGTGTTCTATGCACTTTCACGCTTGTGTCCATCTGTACCTTCCATTCATCCATCACTATTTATATCCTACCTTTCTTCCAGGTTGGTACTCAAAGCAACTTATAAAAAGACAGAATACAATAAAACACATACAGTTAAAAAATCAAAACCAAGATTAAAACAGTATTAAATAACAACAAAACCAATTTCAAAACAGATAAAAACAGTATAGTACCATAAACACCATTTTTATTAAAATCAGTTTCCAAAAGCTTGCTGGAGAATAAAAAGTCTTAATTTGTCTCCAAAAGAAAGACAAAGAAGAAACCATCTTAACTCCCCTAGGTAGGAAACTCCAACATGTGGGAACAGCCACAAAGGCTTTCTCCTGCTTTCCCACTAACTGTGCCTGTGAAGGCAGGGGGACAGAGAGAGGTTCCTTGCCCTATCTCACTGCCTAAGCTACTTTTGGATGTCAGTAACATTACACAGACCTTCAGGAATGGTCATGAAAGCTAACATTTTATTTATTTATCTATTACTTTTATATACTACCTTTCCTCTAAGGATCTCCAGGTGCATGCTCAGTCTCTTTGAAGCTGCCTCAAGGTGTATATGTCCTCACCTTTAGTCTCATGTCAGTCCTGCCATGTAGGTTAGAGTCACACACACACACTGGCTGGCTCAATGTCATTCAATTACTTTTATAGCTTGGTGTGTCCCAGTCCAACCCTCTAACCCTGGGATAGGTTAACACAGGGGTAGGCAGCCTAAGGCTCGGGGGCCAGATGTGCCCCCCCCAAGGCCTTTGGACCGGTCCCAGGCCGGTCCTGCCTCCACTGCCGCCGCCGCCACTGCCCCCCACCACCGCTGCCATGATGATATTGATTATTGCTGTTATTACTTGTTCTTGGGTTTTTCTTGGCAAAATCTCCACAGGGGTTTTGCCATGGCTTTTCTGGGGCTGAGAGTGTGTGCATGCATTTTTTAAATTTTTAATTTTAAAAAAATATTTATTTATTTATTTATTTATTTTTGGTGCTTCGCCCCCCCCCCCCCCAATTGTCTGAGGGACAGCAACCCGGCCCCTGGCTCAAAAAGGTTGCCTACCCCTGGGTTAACATGTTGCCTTAGGGTCTTGCAGATTCTCATCAGATCCCCATCCCCTGCGCCCCTCAAATTGCACCTGCAGACATGCAAACTTTTCTCTCTTTATGATCACAAACACTTATTTTAAAGGGAATTTTGCTGTTATTCAGAAGGGCTCAGTGCCTTGATTTTCTGAAAAAGATGAATGCAGTATGAAAAACACTATGCCGGTGTGAAACCTGAATGCTTCCTTCTAGTCCTAGTACACTTCTATATATAAACTTCTACATGGAGGTTCTAGTACATTTCTATATGCACTTCTACATGGAATGAAGAGCCATATAAGATGAACCCCAAATTCTAAAAAATGAGGTGGAAACTGCAATAAGAGAAATAGTGAAAAACAAATAACCAGGAACAGATGCTATTCCAATTGAACTGCGGGAATCCACATTGACAGAGTCATATGTCTGCAGAGTCTCATCCAGCAGAGCTGTTTAGGGTGGTGAGGGAGCTGATGCAGGTACCCCCTGCGCCAAATCCCTTACTTAACCCGTAAGCTGTGACGCATTTAACAACTTCTTTGCAGATAAAATCTCTCAGATAAGAGCCGACTTAGATGCCAGGGTTTTGACAGAAAGTACAGATGAGGTGTCCAGCGACTCCGCTGATGTAATTATACTACATCAGCTACAATCTGTGAGTACCGATGATGTGGATAAGCTCCTTGGTAGGATGAAGAAAACAACTTGCCTTCTCAACCCTTGCCCATCATGGCTGGCCATCTGGGGGGGGGGGGATGCAGTGAGGAGGCTCCTTATGGAGATCATCAATGCATCCTTCAGGGAGGGACACTTTCCATCTTGTTTGAAGGAAGCGGCGGTTAGGCCGCTTCTGAAAAAACCCTCCCTGGACCTCCTGGATTTGAATAACTACAGGCCAGTCTCTTTACTACCATTTTTGAGCAAGGTGATCAAGAGGGCGGTTGCTCTTCACCTCCAAGCTGTCTTGGATGAAACCGATTATTTAGACCCATTTCAAACCAGCCTCAGGACAGGCTTTGGGGTCGAGATTGCCATGGTTGCCTTGACCGACGATCTGCATCTGAGCATCGACAGGGGTAGTGTGACCCTGTTGGTGCTCTTAGACCTCTCAGCAGCTTTTGATACAATTGATCATGGCATCCTCTTGGGCCGCCTGAGAGGGTTAGGTATCGGAGGCACTGCACTCCAGTGGTTTCGGTCCTTCCTCTCGGGCAGGTCCCAGAGGGTGCTGCTCGGGGATAGTAACTCCAGTAAAAGGGAGCTCACCTGTGGGGTTCCACAGGGTGCTATTCTGTCCCCAATGTTGTTTAACATCTATATGAAGTCGCTGGGTGAGATTATCCGGAGTTATGGAGCTAGGTGCTATCAGTTTGCTGATGACACCCAGATCTATTTCTCTGTGTCTTGTTCGTCGGCCTTGAATTCCAATGGCGTCTCCTCTCTCAATGAATGTCTTCGGGCAGTAATGGGCTGGATGAGGAAAAACAGATTGAAACTGAATCCAGACAAGATGGAGGTGCTCACGGTAGCGGCCCCGAAACCAAGAATTGGGTTGCAACCTCCAGTCCTGGATGGGGCCGCACTCTCCTCCAGTGACTGTGTTTGCAGTCTGGGGGTGCTCCTTGACTCGTTGTTCCTGATGACAAATCAGGTAAATGCAACAGTCAGGAGCACCTGTTATCAGCTCTGGCTGATACGCCAGCTGCGCCCTTTTCTGGAAGTAAGGGATCTCGAGACTGTTGTGCATGTGCTGGTAAGCTAGATTTCTATAATGCGCTCTACATGGGGGTACCCTTGTGCTTGGTTCAGAAACTACAGTTAGTACAGAACATGGCAGCCAGATTAGTGTCTGGAACATCTAGGAGGGACCATATTACTCCAGTTTTAAAGTCCCTCCATTGGCTGCCCATAAGTTTCTGGGCCCAGTACAAGGTGTTGGTTATCACCTTTAAAGCCCTAAATAGCTTGGGTGCAAACTATCTCAGGGACCGCCTTCTCCCCTATAATCCTCCCCGTGCACTCTGGTCCTCTGGGAAGAATTTGCTGCAGCCACAAAGAGCTAGGCTTGCGGCCACCTCCCAGAGAGCTTTTTCGGTTGTCGCCCCCAGATTATGGAACGGCCTGCCGGACGAGATCCGTCAATTGACATCTTTAGACAGCTTTAAAAAGGCTGTCAAGATGGATCTCTTCCAGCAGGCCTTTCCGTGATAGATAATCCCGGCCTCAGGAACCCCTCCCTTAAGAGGGCTTCTAGGTTTCATTTTTGAAATATACAATTAAGAACTGCAGCCGCACTCTGGAATTGTTTTTAAATATTATTGTTGTAAATTACATTGTATATTTTTAATCTGTAATTGATTTAATAACTTTTTAAGGGGGGGAGGGAACTTAGATTTTATTGTTGTATGTTATATTTTATTGTTGTTAGCCGCCCCGATTGATCTCAAAGGGGCAGGAATTATTATTATTATTATTATTATTATTATTATTATTATTATTAACCTAGACAATGAAGAAATAGAAATAGTCAAAGAATTCCCATATCTGGGATCAAACATTGATAGAAATGGGGACTGCAGTCAGGAAATCAGAAGAAGACTAAGAATGAGGAGGGTGACTATGAAAAACTAGAAAAGATTCTAAAATGCAAAGATGTACAACTCAGCACAAAAGTTATAATCATACTAGCCATTTTATTCCCTATTACCATGTATGGATGTGAGAGCTGGACAGTTAAGAATGATGATAGGAAGAAAATCAACTCCTTTGAGATGTGGTGCTGAAGAAGAGTGCTGAGGACCCCGTGGACAGCCAAAAAGACAAACAAATGGGACCTAGAGCAGATCAAGCCGGAAACCTTCCTGGAAGCCAAGATGACCAAACTGAGGCTGTCATACTTTGGACACATCATGAGAAGGGAGGACTCATTAGAAAAGACAATAATGCTGGGAAAGATGGAGGGAAGTAGGAAGAGAGGAAGGCTACATGCCAGATGGATGGACTCTGTTAAGGAGGTCACAAGTATTAAGAGGTTGCAGGAATTAAGCAGAGCAGTGGAGGACAGAGGATCTTGGAGATGTCTCATCCATAGGGTCACCATGAGTCAGGATCAACTAGAGGGCAGTTAACAACAACAAACATAACAACACTTCTATAACCTGGAGGTGGAGAACAGGTGGGGCTGGACTGCAACTTGCATTGACCTCAACAAATGATTGGCAAAAATTGGCTGCATGTGACTCCTGTGGCTATTTTTGCTCCCTAAGTCTCCTCTGGGAAGCCCCCACATCATAAAACCTTTTTTTTCCATCAGAAGAGTATTTGCCATACTTACAAGCACTTTACATTTTACACTGTGTTTTTGCAAAAATAGAGGTGGCTTTCCATTTCCCCCCTAATTTTTCATTTGCATGAGGGGATCTGTTTGCCCTTCCGCTGGGTCCTAGCAGCAGAAAAATCAACCCTGCTTCAACCAATGGCTCTTCTGATTAGGTTGCAAGGGAGTTGCAGTCTAATGTCTGGAGGGCCACATGTTGCTTTTGCTCTTATCCAGGGTGGGAACCATGAAGCTCTCCAGATGGACATCATCTCCCATCAGCTCTAGCAAGCATAACCATTGATAAAGAATGTTGGGAGTTGCAGTCCATAAAATCTGGAACTCCATGCTGTTCCCATTCTTACTCTAATTCTCTGCTGAGCTACTTCAGAATGTGTCTTGCTTACTTGATAATATACCTCAAACAAATATGTCATTCAGAACATCAAGTTCAGCACCTCTGTGAAACTTCTCTCTGTGAGACCTTTTAAAAGTCCCCCACAAGGATTCTTTTGTGCAACACTTACAGTCATGGTGACACTGGATGAAAATGTTTCAGGGTTCAATAAAAACTATTTACAAAATCAATCCCATTTCAAAAGACCATGTAAAACATCTGTTTTCATCAGAAAGAGAAGACATGCAGTTCCTATGATTAAAAAGAGGTAATTTGGAATGACAGGCTGATGATTCAACTTTACTGATGTTGCAAATGGTTGTCCGTGCTGAAAAGCTGGTCCTTGGAGTTTTATTGTGGTATTATTGCTATGAAGAGCAAACAAAACTTCTCATCAGCACCCAGTCTTAAAACACTGATTCCAATTTAGAGTCTGTCTTGGATGCACTGTTAAACCAGTTTGATACTACTCTAACTGTCATGGCTCTATCCTATGGAATCCTGGGATTTATAATTTGCAGAAGTACTTAAAATTCTGTTAGAGAGAATTATCCCCTGCATTCCCCTGACCTATAATACTAGAACTGTCTAGCCAAAAACCCAAAACAACAACAACAACAAACAAAAACCTGAAGTCTCCCACCAAACTACAAATGCTCTACATGATTCCATAGGATGAACTGATATGATCCTAACATATTATAACTGTGTAATATTAAGTACACTGTAAAATAAATCCAAATCTAAACTGCTGTATTTTAGGTTTGGTTGCTGATGAGAATATCAGTAATCAGTCCAATTGTGTATAGACTAAACCTATAGAAATTAATAGGATTTGAGGTGAACATGATAAATGTAAGTCCTATTCATTTATAGGTGGCAGAGGGGGGTCCTCTTAGTATGACTAAGTCTGGATCCAACTGAGTAACATTATTTGGGGCAGGGGCATATCAAACCTTTGCATTTCCAGCAACAATGAAGTAATGGAAAACAGTGTTCTGTCATGCACCAGTGCTAGAGCCCCACACCATAATGGATCTTAGGCTGCTTACAATTTAGCCTTTCAATGAGATTAAATATGATCAAAGGCTTTGGATTTAGAACTAGGTAACTTAAATGAATGCAAATAAATTCTTGTATTTAAGACATTTTACTTGCTTTAAAAAAAAAAACCCCACAGCTCTCTCTCTCTCCCCCTTCCTTCCTCCCTTTTGTTAATCATGGGATGAAGCTTCCTCCTTGTCTTTATACACCTGTCTAATTATATATGGATATATTCAGACTGTTATATCCACAGACTGTATGAAGAGCTCTGAAAGGTTTTTTTTAGCTTCACATTTAAGTTATTACTTAGATTAATAGTATCTTCTCTTAAACCAAGTATTAAAGAAAGAAGTGTTCTCTTCCTCTCTTTGAGGCTTAAGCAATAGATTTAGTGCTATTTTGTTGAAAAAGTGAATACAGTTTCTATAAAACTGCAAAGAGGCTTCAAAAGACTGTATTCTCCCACATAAGCCTGCCCAGGTGTTAAGATCTTCAGAAGATGCCTGTCTCTTCGGTCAATGGAAGCAGGTTTGGTGGTGACAAGAAAGAGCTTTCCTGGTGGCCACTCCTGGGCTTTCAAATGCCCTGACAAGCCCTCTACCTAGGGTTGGCCCTCTACCTAGGGTTACCATATTTTACCCCATCAAATCTGGGGAAACTAACTTGCATTTTATGCAAATTATTATGATTATGCATGTCATCTATTTGCTATTACATGGCAGTTTGCTATTTGCTATTACATGGCAATTATATAGCTTTAGCATAGATTGTTAAATTTAACCTACTTTATTATGTATATATTTGCACTTTTCCCCTGCTACTATGTTTCAGTCTTGGTATCTTTTTTTAAAAAAATATAGTAACTATTGTTCTCAGAGAAAAAAATATAGAATAATGTTTGAAGCACTGGACTTGGAACAGAGAGATGGAAGTGCAAACCCCTGCTTCATCATGGAATTTACTATGTCATCTTGGACTGCCACTGTCTCTCAGCAAATTTGTCTTAAATAATTGTTGTGTGTCTTAATACCAAGACAGGAACTACTGTGGAGAAGATATAAAAGTGGTGTTTGTCTCTGACAGAAAAGAGATAAGGTAAAGATTGCGGAGATAGGAAGAAGATGGAATGAAAATAGGGAAAAGACAGTCAGCCTTGGGGAAGAACTGCATAGGGTTTTGGGGAGCTGTGAATGGTTAAATATTTCAGGGTTAATGTATGATATAATGTATATTAATATACTTCTACTTGTTTATTCTTTTTCAGAACTGTGTCTGGATGTTCCTGTAAGTGCTGTTAGAGAGTCTGGTGATACTACAGTGAACCCACCGAACAGCACATCCACTGGTCCATAATAGGGAGCCCCTTGAGGCTCAAGTAGAGATGTGAAGGCCCACAGAAAAATTGGGAAAAAAACATTTTTGTCTGTGTTTTCCCTGAATCATGCTAAAATAAAATATTCCATAATTGATTTTCTTCCCTTTTCCCATTTTTTCTTGTTTTCCCCCAGGAAAAAATGCCGCCCAAGTACCTGATCCAAGAAGGGATCTTGAGGGCCAAGGGGGCAAGGGGAGTGTCAGAAACCCAATGGTTTGGAACTGTGGGGCCAGCCTGGAGAGGGGATCTGTCACAGATCTTTTGTTACTACACCAGGCAGTAGGAGAACATTAATTGCACCTCATGAAATGGGACTTTCCTTTTTGCTTGACATGAAATAAAACATCAAGCAAGCCACAGAAAACAACAGACTTCATGGAACTTCTTTGTTGTAGCCATCCTCCATCATTCTAATGGCCTGGTTGTTTTCTGTACAGTCTTTTGCAAGGTGCATTGCAAAACAGACACAAGCTAGACTTTCCTCCAAAAGCTACTTTCCTGCACAATTGTAGCTTTGACCTAGGGAAATGAGGGAGGAATTGAGAGAGGATGGCCACAAAAGTCAATCATAGATGAAGGACCTTGCTCATGGTTAAATGCACCCAAAGGCAGAGAGTAACAGGCTTAATTTTCATAAAACAATAGGACAGAAGAATTTCTGAACATTTTGTTTCATTAATTGCACTCCTACAAGGACTAGAGATTTCCTTTAAAAATAAAAAATAAAAAAGATGAGCACTGGGTAGCATGCCAAAAAAACCCAGTCAAGTGGTGCTATGGCAACCACTAGCAGGCAAATATATTTTTATTTAGACAGATAATTGGTGAATATTGTTTACATCCCTAATTACTGCTACATAGTCTAGTTCGTTAATACTGTAGGAAGAACAGGGAAGAGATGTGAAAATATGAGTAGATCTGGATGGCAGAGTATTCATGTTGATCCACAACATGCACCTTAAAATCTGGTATCATTAATGAGGCCCGTATTATGTAGCCTACCCTACCTTAAAAGTCTGTTGTGAAAACAATTTGATAAATAGCATTGAAGAAATAGTTAGTATCACTTCTGATTATCACAAATGTTGGTCTTCTTCGGGTGTACATGATTCAGCAGAGTTTGCTTATTCATTTTCTTTACATATTTTTATTGCTCCACAATTGTTTCAAGCAGATGTTGGAAACACAGCTACAGAAAAATGTATCAGGCTTTTTCAGTCCTAATTACAGCTGAGATATTTGCAAACAGCAAGTGCAATTTGGACAAGAGCATTCATGCAGAAAAGTGACACCATCATAAACCACACATGAAAACACTTTGAACAGCTAATTATCACTATAGATACCTATTTATTAGAAGTGAAGGAAGGGAAGATTTGTTGGAAAAAGGCATTATGAATGTGCTGATAATACTAAACATGTAAAACAAGGAAAGGGTAAGTATATGAAGTACATGAAGATTATTACGATGAATAATTTCTTTTGTAATTTCACTTTACCATGAAAGTAAAGAAAAAGGAAAAAACCCCAAAAGATTTTGTTACTCAAAGTTGTTAGATCTTTGATTCTAGGGCTGCAATCCTATGGATACAGATCTGGGAGCAAAACTTGTTGAACACAGTGTGATTGACTTTTGAATAAACATTCACACATTTAAGTTAGTGGAGTCATGAAACAATTTTGGACTGCAATGATATGTCTGCTAACTAGGAAGGAAACCCTATTGTGCTCACTGGAAGACTTGTGAGTAGACATGAATAGACTTGCACTATTCAGACTGCAGTCCTATGCAATGGGAAACTTTCTGAGCCCAAGGGCTGCATTGTCTGAGGCAAGCTTTTAGGGACATACGGTATGTCTGTAGCAGGTGAGGTAGAAGGCAGAAGTGATCTCAGTATCATTCATACTTGCATATCTACACACACACAGAACAATTTTTTAAAAAAAGAACATCCAGTTTTAAGTAGAGATGTAATGGTAAATTTTGAAATGCAGGTTGCAATTCTCCTTAGATACTTCCCAAGGAAGAATAGTTAGAAACGGTGTAAATCCATTTAGCTGTATCTGCTGTACATCAATGCATAAATGTACACACACACACACATACACACACAAAAGTTGTTGTTGTTGTATGCCTTCAAATCATTTCTGACTTATGGTGACCCTAAGGCAAACTGATCATGAAGCTTTCTTGGCAGGTTTCTTCAGACAGGGCTGATTCTGAGAGCCCTGGATCCATTATGCCAGTGGTTTTAAGCTTTTTAAAAGTATATTTGTATACCGTAGTTCTGATTGAACTTAGTAGGGTATAATTCCCTGTAAAAGTAATGAAAGATACCCTATATATATATATATATATATATATATATATATATATATATTTACATTTCATTGTGAAACAGGGAAGTTTCCACATCTGACATTCATATCTCCACTGGATATCAATGTAATTCTCATAATTAAAGTGTTTTACTAGATTATTGGACTGACCTCACCACTGGCAAATTATCAAGAAAATGTAACCTACCTACCAACAACTTACCTACAGTTGTTGGTAGCTTAAATAGTAGTGGGGCATTGAGTTTAAATTTAAATTAACTATCCAAAGTGGTGAACTCTATCCCTCAAATATATTTTTCTATATTTATAACTAACCTTCCATCAACTTTAAAAAAAAATATTCATAGGAAATTTCTTTGCTCCTATAGAGAGGCAATGCATGCAGCGAGGAAATCTTTCTTCTCTGCACATATTGCGTCTGCAGAGTCCCGTCCAGCAGAGCTGTTTAGATTGGTAAGGGAACTGACACAGGTTCCACCTGTGCAGGACCCATTACTTAACCTGACAATGTCCTGTTGTGGCACGTTTAACAACTTCTTTGCAGATAAAATCTCTCAAATAAGAGTCGACTTGGATGCCGGTGTTATAGTAGACTCTCTACGTGAGGTATCCAGCAACTCTGCTTATGAGATTATACTGGATCAGTTCCAACCGGTGAGCACCGATGACATGGACAAGCTCCTTGGTAGAGTGAGGAAGACAACTTGCCCTCTTGACCCTTGCTCTTCATGGCTGGCTGTCCAGGGGAGAGATGTCTTGAAGATGTTCCTGCCGGACATCATCAATGCATTCCTTGGAGAAGGTTGTGTTCCATCTTCCTTGAAGGAAGCTGTGGTTAGGCCGCCTCTGAAAAAAACATCCCTTGACCCTTTGGACATGAACATCTATAGGCCAGTCTCTTTGCTACCTTTTTTGAGCAAGGTGATTGACAGGGCTGTTGCTCTTCAGCTCCAAGCTGTCTTGGAGGAATCCAATTATCTGGATCCATTTCAAAATGGCTTTAGGACAGGCTACGGAGTGTAGACTGCCATGGTTGCCTTAGCTGATGACCTTCATCTGGGCATCGACAGGGGTAGTGTGGCCCTGTTGGTGCTACTGGACCTCTCAGTGGCCTTTGACATGATAGATCATGACATCCTCTTGGAACACCTGAGAGAATTAGGAATTGGAGGCATTGCATTGCAATGATTCTTTTCCTTTCTCTCGGGCAGATTCCAGAGGATGATGCTTAGGGACAGTTGCTCAGCAAAAAAGGAGCTTAATTGTGGCATCCCTCAGGGTGCCATCCTGTCCCCAATGCTATTTAACATATATATGAAGCTGCTGGGAGAGATCATCCGGAGGCATGGGGCGGGGTGCTACCAGTACGCTAGCAACACCCAGATATATTTCTCCATGTCTTGGTCTAGGTCTACAGCTTTGACTTCAGATGGCGTCTCCCCTCTCAATGAATGTCTTAAAGTGGTAATGGACTGGATGAGGAAAAACATATCGAAACTGAATCCAGATAAAACAGAGGTACTAACGGTAACAGCCCTGAACCCAGGCATTGGGACATAATCTCCAGTCCTAGATGGGGTCACACTCTCCTCAAAGGACTGTGTTTGCAGTCTGGGGGTGTTCCTAGATCTGTCGCTTCAGATGACAAATCAAGTGAATATGGTGGTGAGGAGTGCCTGCTATCAGCTTGGGTTGATACGCCAACTGCGTCCTTTCCTGGAGGTCAAGGACCTCGAAACTGTGGTACATGCACTGGTAACCTCTCGTCTCGATTTCTGCAATGCACTCTACATAGGGCTACCCTTGTGCCTAGTTCGGAAACTTCAATAATAATAATAATAATAATAATAATAATAATAATATTTATTTGTATCCCGCCCATTGGTAATCCAATCTGGGCAGCTTACAGTTAAAACATACAATACACAATAAAACATACAATATGAACAAAACCCATCCCCCCCTTAAAACAGGATTAAATTAGAACAGTATAAAACAATAACTCAAATTAAAATATAAACCATCCAGCCCAGTGACTCCAAAAGCCTGGTGCGACGATCCTCCCATCACTTGATGGGGCCACGTGAGGATCGTCTCATAATAGGTGTAATCTAAGGCTGGGAGGATCAATCTAGTATAACTAGTCTGGAAAGGCCTGCCGGAAGAGATCCGTCTTGATAGCCTTTTTAAAGCTGTCTAAAGATGTTAAGAGACGGATCTCGTCCGGCAGGCCATTCAACTAGTACAGAATATAGCAGCCAGGCTGGTCTCAGGTAAAACCAGAAGAGACTATATAACATCTATTCTAAAATTGCTTCACTGGCTGCCTATCAGTTTCCGGGTGTAGTATAAGGTGTTGGTTATTACCTTTAAAGCCCTAAATGACTTGGGTCCAACCTATCTTCAGAACCACCTCCTTCCATATAATCCACCCTGCGCACTCAGGTCCTCTGGGAAAAATTTACTGCAACCTATAAAAACTAGATTATCTGCAACTGCCCAGAGGACCTTTTCAGCTATTGCTCCCAGACTTTGGAATGGCCTGCCAGATGAGATCTGTCACTTGACTTTAAAAAAGCTGTTAAGATGGATCTCTTCCAATAGGCCTTTCCTGAGTAGGTAACCGGCCAACAAAAATAGTTATGCCTGCCCCTGATTTTCATTGTACCTATTTTAAATTATTTGTTTTTGTAATTTTAAAGTATGTTTTTATATTCTGTCTGTTTAATTGTATTTTAGGGGGGTGGGCTATTGGGGGATGGGATGTTTGTTTTATCTTGTAAGCCACCTCAGATGTATTTTACAGAGAGGCGGGATATTAACAACAACAATAATAATAATAATAATAATAATAATAATAATAAATCTTGTCAGATCAGGCATTTCAGCTTTATGGGCTTGATATTGCCAAACACATTGGCCTGTATACAAAGAGCCCCTACCACAAACAGAAAGAAAGTCCTCCTGAGAACCTATTTGGTCTCTTCCAATTCACTTCCCCTGCCAATTGCAGTGACCCATGCAGCATCACAGAGCATTTGATCTGGTCCTTCAATACATAAAAGTAATGCCTTTTAGACAGGCAGAAGTACATGGAGCGAGATGGAACAACAGGAGAGTCCTACTGCTTGAGTAAAACACATGGTACTTTATTTCCATTATTCTTGGATTGATTTGGGAAATCTACTGTGCTCTTATGTTAATGTTAAGAAGTACAGTTCTCTTATTATTACCAAGAAGACAGCAATTGGGAAGAATAAATCTCCAGGAACAGTTGATATATCAATAGAACGGCTACAATCCATAGAGACAGAATCAAGCATAGTTCTAATTAAAATCTGCTGACAAATATGGAAAACAAAGCAGTAGCCCACAAACTGTAAGTAATCAATATATATTCCTATCCACAAAACAAGAGACACAAAAATATTGCACTAATTACAGAACTATTGCAGTAATTTGAGCAAAATCATGCTCAAAATTCTGCAGTGAAGACTCCTACCATATGAAGTGAGAAATGCCAAGCTGGATTCAGGAAAGAAAGAGGCACATTGATCACATTGTAAATATACAATGGGTAATGGAGTGCACCAGGAAATTCCAGAGGAAAGTCTGTATTGGTTTTATTGACTACAGCAAAGCCTTCAGCTGCATTGATCACAAAAAGCTATAATGTGTTCTTAGAAGAATGAGAGTGCCACAACATTTGATTGACCTGCTGTGTAACCTGTATTCAGGACAAGAGGCTGCTGTCAGAACAGAATAGGGAGAAACAGAATGGTTCCCAATTGGCAAAGGGATCAAGCAAGGCTACATACTATCACCCTATTTAGTCAAACTGTATGCAGAAAATATCATATGGAGAGCAGGCTTAGACTTAGAGGCAGGAAGAGTGAAGACTGGATGAAGGAACATTACCAGTCTAAGATATGCAGCGAGCACAATACTATTAGCAACAAAGACCTGGAGAAATTACTAAAGAAGGCCAAGGAGGAAAGTGCCAAGGTAGGTTGAATGCTGAACATTAAGAAAACAAAAATAATGACCATGGGAGATCTACAAGAATTCATCTTAGATAATGAGAAAATTGAAATAGTCAAAGAGATCCCATTTCTTGGATCATATACAGTTGTCCCTCCATTTTTGTGGACTTGAAGTCTATGACCTTCACCTGTTAGTGGGCGGGAAATGGAGGGGTATAAAATGGGTTGCATTCCTATGGGTGCCCACCCATTCAAGCCTATGGGGCTTGAATAATTGTGGTATTCCATTTTCATGGGGGTGGTGGTGGTGGTTTCCAGAACGGATCCTCGTGAAAACAGAGGGGCAACTGTATTAAATCCCATTTTGAGAGAAAGGCAGGATATAAATCCTTGAAATAAATAAATAAATAAATAAATCAGAATGGAGATTGTAGTCATGAAACCCAAAGACTGGGATTGGGAAGGGTGGCTATGAAAGAAATGAACAAGATCCTAAAGTGTAAAGCAAAGCAAAGCAAAGCAGCTTATTTATATACCGCTTCATATCACGCTATGGGATGTCTAAGCGGTTTACATCTGTGAGCTGATTGCCCCCCAACAAGCTGGGTACTCATTTTAGCGACCTCGGAAGGATGCAGGCCTGAGTCGAGCTTCAACCCTGGCTGGTATTGAACTCGCAACCTTGTGGTCTATGAGTGAGTGGCTGCAGTACAGGCATTTAACCACTGCGCCACCAGGGTTATAAAGATATAACTCTGAACACTAAAGTAAGGATCATCCAAGCCATTGTATTCCCCATCACCATGTATGGATGTGAGAGCTGGGCAGTGAAGAAAGCTGATAAAAAGAAAACCAACCTCACTTGAGATGTGGTGCTGGAGACAAGTGCTGAGGATACTGTGGATAGCCAAGAAGACAAACAAATGGGTCCTTGAATACATTAAGCCTGAACTCTCTATATAAGCCAAGATGACAAAATGGAGGCTGTTGTACTTTGGCCACATCATGAGAAGGCATGAATGATTAGAAAAGACAATGATGCTAGGACAGGTAGAGGGCAGTAGAAAGAGAGGAAGACTGCATGCCAGATGGTTGGTCTCAATCAGAGAGGCCATGGGCCTGAGCCTGCAGGACTTAAGCAAGGCAGTTGAGGACAAGGGGTCTTGGAGATGTCTCATCCATAGGGTTGCCATGAGTTTGACTCAAGGGCAGTTAATAACAACAATTCTGTATGGACAAAAAATAACATTTGATGAGAAAAAATATATGTTGTCTTCCTTCCACTGTCTTTCAGATTACTTTGCATGCTGCAATAAAGTACAACAGCAGGTCTATTATATCTTGCTATATACAATCATAGTAAGGGGCTTGTTCTTCTTATCTGCTACAGTGGGTGAGTGGAATGGAAACTACACAGCCTCCTCCAGATATTAACTCCTCTTCCTATTTGCTCAGCTCAGGTCCCTATACTATCTGCCCTAGTTCCAGATGACTATAAAATATGGCAATTTACATTTTGCATTTTATCTTTTCTTTGGGTCTGTGGGCAATATTAAAATGAAGCCATATTATATATGGGAAATAGCTTTTCTATCAGCATGGAATAGACCATCTTGTTGCGACTTATTAAAAAAAAAGTACAAGTGCATTTTCTGCTGGCATCCATGACTTATGATAATAACTGTTACCAATATGCAATTACCTCTGTTGCCCTGGAACATATTGATATTCATTTATTTAAAAGATAATGTAAGACATTTGTATTCATTCAGGTATCTGCTGATGTGATTAAATGTGAATGGGCATCTTATACTTGAGTAGTAAAATGAAAAATTACCACCCTGATCTTCAATGTAGCTAAAAATAGGTCACATTTAGTAATCTAGGATTACATTATTTTAAAAAATTTAAAACTGATTTTATAAACAACAATAACAACAAAATAGCATACTCTAGAATGAACAACATAGATGATTAAAATGTAATTGGAACAGATGTCTTAGAACAAATGAAAGCAGAAAGGGGAATCTTGAGTTCCTAATGAATTGCAATCACCTATAAAAAGATATATGGTGAATATTTGTGTGTGAGATGAAAAGGCTAGATGGAATACCAGAATGCAATAATCCTATATAGACCAAAGGGAAGGGGAAAAAAAAATGTTTGTCTAAAAATATTTGGCTGCCTTTCAGTGAAATGGGACAATTTCCACAGTACTTTGGTGTGGAAAACAGTCTTGCCAAAATTAGAAGGTAAATACTTTATCCTTTATTACTCCTCTGTGTCATGATATATTGAGAGCACTGTTCTGTAATGGGAGGTGGGGGATGATACCTCAGAAGTGAAATATTTAAGCTTGAAGTAGTCTTCCATTCTTTCATATTAATGAAAAGCCTTTGACAAAACAAATCCCTCATGTAAACAGGAAGACAAACAAAGGGACAATGAATCCTTGGCACACATTCCAACTCGTTTTTATTTTTAATCACTATTTCCAAGGAAGTTTTTGAGAAAAAATCCCTCCCTATTTTCACAGCCCTTCATCTGGATATTAACATAAAAAAGGCATGTTTCATGTCTCATATATTTCCCAACTAACCTCTGAATGTGTTGTTTTAAATAACTATTTCACAAAACAGTTGCCCCTCTGTTCTCACAGACTTGCAGTCCACAGTTTTGCATATTCATGGGGGGGACGACCTCTGCTAAAATCAATGGGACATGCCCTTGCAGGCGCACCCCCACATACGCCTGTGGGGGTACATCCCATTCAAGCCTATGGGGCTTGAATATTGGTGAATCTCCATTTTCATGCGGTATGTCTGTGTCCGGAATGGATCCTCCAGAAAAATGGAGGGCTGACTGTACAAAGAATCTGAGTTGGCAGAGAAAGAAAGGCCACTGCCTCTGAGAAATTCATTTTCCTGGCTTGCCTTCCATGCTTTCCACAGACATCAACATCCATCATCCTGAGGTAAGATGAAGCCAGATCATGCTAGGGCCATGGAAAGAGGTCCTTGTCTACTATCATCTGGAATCAAAGGCACAGTCCATATAATAAAGTCAAAGCTTTTACTGAACAACATCAAGGAGAGTGTGGGACCTGAAAGGGAAAGGCACCTGTGTCAGGTTGTCAGCCAGTAACTTTACTAGTCACTTGGATGGTGGCTTGACAGGGAGAAAGGTCTGTGCACCCATTACAATCCACCCCCCAAGCAAAAATCATCAAAAAGATAACCAAAACCCATACATAGCTTTCTGTGGGTTTTTTTGGGCTGTGTGACCATGTTCTGGAAGAATTTATTCCTGATGTTTCATCTGCAGTTGTGACTGGCATCTTCAGAGAGTGGTGGCATGAAAGTGTGTGGAGTATGTGGGACCCTTGTTTGGAAGGAAGTGGATTTTTTAAAACATGTTAATATGGCTTTCTCTTGTCCTGTCAAGATCACAGGCTTGCCTGGTGAGGACATGAGAGAGAGACTTCTCGGTGGCTGCTCCCATCCTCTGGAATGCCTTTCCTCAGGAAGCTAGGCTGGCCCCCTCCTTTCACCAACAAGCAAAGGGGAGAAAGGCAGAATATAAATGAAACAAATGAAATAAATAAATGGTGGGTTAGTTTGTGTGCTGTACTGTGTTGAATAGCGCAGCCTGGAGGTGTGTTGTGTGGAGGATATGCAAGGGGGATTGTGTCTATTTAATTGGTAATCGGCCGTGAAAAACTTTGACTTCACAAAACCCATAAACCTTTACCCATTGCATAACTTTCAGTCATAGAGCTTGGAAATGCAGAGGAGTCTGCCTGATGCAGGTAGGTTGACAACATCACAGAGGAACATCAGGGAGCCTGAGAGCAAATGTAGAGTTACACCATGTCCTATGTAATGTGGCTGCTGATGGACTGGACCATATTTTCAGTGCCAAGCCCTTCCTTGACCTCCCACGAATACCCTCCTGTTGGGAAAAAAAAATCAGCCCAAAAGGGGAAAATTCACCTCACAAGCTCCTGGGTGTCACCATTCTCTTTTAAAACAAGACTGAGCCCTCATACCCTATTTTGCTTCCAAGACCTGAAAGGGATTTTAACAAGGAAGTGAAGTTCCAGTATTCTAGACAGTTTCAGTTTTTTTTTTGGTGTGTGTGTGTGTGTGTGTGTGAGATGCAGCTTCTGCAGAATCCTGAAAATAATATTGGTCCCTGGAACTTGCCTGCTCACTCAGTGGTGTGGTAATACAGTGGGGCATCCTCTTATTCAATTACTAAATATCATGTAGAGGCAAGGACTACATATTGAAAAATGTTATCCTTAAAGCCAGATTAATAAATTGAAGCTCATCTCACCATCATGCTCCTCTGCTCTGATTTAAAATTCATATTAAAATGTTATAGAAAGGTTTGTAATGAAAACGATGCAAGATGGTAACAAAAATAAGTCTTGAAAAAAATATAGTCTGAATGGTACCATTGCAAGCACTTCCTGTCCATTATTTTCACCTGGTTCTACATGATGTATTGTGTTATGGGATTTCCCATGAGTACTTAAAATATGGAACCATGTTCATTAATATGGCATGCCACAGTTAATTTATCTGTATGTCCACTGTAGGTTTCCAGTATTTCTGCAAGCAAGATTTGGGATGTAGGGCCTTTGCAGACTGCTAGAAATAGTGCAAATTGAGTCCACTTTAAGGGTTAGGGTTAGGGAATCATGGGAACTGTATTTTATTGTGGCACCAGAGCTCTCTGACAGAGAAGGCTCAATGTCTCAGAAAAAAACAACACAATTCTCATGATTCCCTAGCACTAACACTAACCCTTAAAGTGGACTCAATTTGCACTATTTCTGGCAGTCTGCAAAGGCCCGTAGTTAATTAATTTGCAATCTGAATCCTGTGTTTTTCCCCACAGTGTATATTTTTACAGAAGGCCAGAGAAATTATGAGCTTACAGTTGTAAACTGCTTAGACACTGCATAGCACAGTATGAAGCGGTATATAAATGAAGCTGCTTTGCTTTAACATCCGTTAATCTTTTTTTTACATTTTATTAATGTCCTTCCAAAGAATTCTACATATCCGTACCACTACAACCAATTATGTAGGAAATCAGCATTTATATGATTAATGTGAAGTTGAAGGTTTTCACGGCCAGTATCCATGGGTTTTTGTGGTTTTTTTTCGGGCTGTGAGGCTGTGTTCTAGAAGAATTTCTTCCTGATGTTCCACCTGCATCTGTGACTGGCATCTTCAGAGAATGGTGGCATGGCAGTGTGTGGGGTATATATACTGTGTAACCCTTGGTTGAGAGGATGTGATTTGCATGTTAATCTGTGTATTATTTAATGGCAAAGGCCTCAGGATGGGAGGATATGTGAGAAGGAAAATCAACAGTAGCAGAATATGTTGTAAACCAACCTGGGCATAAAATGCTATTTAGAAACGCTGAAATTCTGGACCATGCCAAAAACCTATCAGGTCAGAATGCACAGGGAAGCTATTGAAATCCACAAACACCTGGGCAACTTCAACAGGAAATGAAAAAAAAAACAACTCTGAAAATAAACAAAGTTTGGTGACCAGTCCTGAAAAACACCAAAATCAAGACTCAGCACATGCAAATGAACATCACCCAGGGGCAGGGGTTTTCCCAGCAGACAATGGACCACTAATTAAATAGACACTAATCCTTCTCACATATCCTTCCACCCTGAGACCTTTGACATTCAACAACAGAACAACACACAGATTAACATGCAAACCACATCCTCTCAACCGAGGGTCACAGAGTATATATACCCCACACACCTCTTTGCCACCATTCTCTGAAGATGCCAGCCACAGATGCTAGTGAAACATCACAAAGAAATTCTTCTAGAACATGGCCACAAAACCCACAAAAAACTATGGATGCCGGCCATGAAAGCCTATGACTTCACATTAAAAATATCCCCTATATATAATATAAAAATATTAGTTTGTTCTTGCTGTTGTGTGACTTTCAGTCATTTCCTAATTTTGGCAACCCTAAAATGAACCTATCATGGAGTTTTCTTGGCAAGCTCTGTTCAGTGGATGTTTGCCATGGCCTTCTCCTGAGGCTGAGAACATGTGATTTGCCCAAGGTCACCCAGTGGATTATAGAACAGTGCGGTACTGAGCTGGCATCTATAGAATCTCAGGCCATTCTTGCACTTGGACTACTATTACTGAGACTGGAAATGGCAAAATAGCTTTTCCTAACTGGATTCATATTTCAAGTCATTCCCCATTAATCATGTTTCTCCATATTAAATTGTCATGTTTCACCACATGGATTCCATTTTAGCTATTATAGTCAGAGGGCTCAGTTTTCCCAAAGCAGGATCATTAGAAATATCTAAGTTCTCCATTTAGTTATATATGTTCTGATTCATTGTTGTTGAAATGGGTATAACACAATGGCAAAGCGTTCCACTACCTGGTGTCGATCTGATTAATTCAACTACTGGTGTTTTTGTCCTCATGAAGTTGCCATCACAACATCAGGAGGCAATCAGGCTGGAGAAGGCTAGACTGCTCTCTCACTACCTTCTTCCCCCTATCTTCTTCTGAAGCATGTTCTCCAACAAAGATTGAGATTCCCTTCTGCAGCTCCTTAGCTTACTTTGTGTGTCTGTAAGGGCATTGCTACATGTATCACAAAAGCAGAGGTTGTTTCCTGTTCTTCATAGTCAAAAATATGTCACTGTTTAGCTTCCATACGTTTAATGAATTGTGCTTCATTGTATAAGCAAAAATATAATATGAGGTCCTAAACCCAATTAGAGTAGGCCTATTGAAGCAATGGAAGACAAGACAACCTTTATGTAAATTCAGTTGATTCTGTGTGTCTAATATAGCTGGGAATAACCATAAGATTTAGGCTGAGGACTGAAAGTGAATTAATTAGGCAATGGAATGTATGATACAGCCAAGCACAAGCATATTAAATTTCCATAGATTCCAAAAAGAAATTTATAGGAGTTAAATGTCCTTGCATTTAGCTAGATTATGATTGTGATTGTTTGAAAAAAGCACCATAAATTTTTCAGAAGGTATCAGACATCAAAATTAAAAAGAGCCCAAATCCCAGTAACAGATCTTGTACAAGTCTCATATGCTGTTTTTCCTTTAAATTGTTGTTTTTCATCAGTGAAAAACCATTGACATTTTTTTCACACTCTGTAAATACAGGAGTTTAATGAATTCCAATTTTCTTAAGTGCTGCTTTATAGCTAACAATAAAAATGTAATAGCCTAAATATCCGCATTTCCAGTGCTGTCCTTTGCATATTCTTCAAATCAAATCAAAAATAAAGATTCATATTATTACAAATAAGAGTCAAAATCCTAAAAGCAATGTTATATTTCACAGGAAATCAGAGAAATGTAGGGCTGAATAATAAGAACACCATGTAGTGTCAGCACCCTTGCATCCATTAGGAAATTATCTCAATATTTTCCAAAGAAACTCTGGTTTGCTTCTTCATTAAGACACTTCATGTTGGCCAGATGAAGGGATGATCCACTCTTGTATGGGATGTGATCTTCCTGGAAAAACTGATTTGTGAATCAAAGTTATAAAGAAACATGACCAAATCCCATAAGGTCTACTGTATACCATAGGATCATGTTTCCTATAAACAGTCATTCCAGCAGTTCTAGACTTCAGCATCCACAGATGCTGTTTTGACCAGAATATAAAGTTATTAAACATTGGAACTGGAAATTCTATATGTGAAAATTTGCACTGAGTAATTTATCTTTTTGTTCATTATTAGCTTTGAATTTTGTAATGGTTTTTAAAAAATAATAAATATATAAGACATACAGGTATCTGTGATACTACCTAGATGGCTGAAGAGAAAGGGAGAAGATTTTTTTGTTTTTAAAAATATCTTTTAAAGTATCTTTTGCCATCTATCTTGGATACAACCCAGCCCATTTGTAGAGCTTGGATATAAGGAACTACAAGTAATGAAGTAATAGAGTAACATGAGGTAATGGTATAGTAACAATGTGGCATAAGTAACAGGTAAAGGAGTTGTAACTTGTAACCAATTATTTTTGACTTCTAATAAAATTATGGCTGGAATTAAGGCTCTTTGTTAGAAGTGCATAACATAGAGTTATTCATTCATGACTGGTTCATATTATCATCCAGTTAGTCTAACATCAATACCAGGAAAGATTCTAGAACAGTTCATTAAACAGAGAGTCTGTAAACATTTAGAAGGGAATATCATAATCACTAAAAGTCAATATGGGTTTCTCAAAAATAAGTCATGCCAGACTAATCTGATCTCTTTTTTTTGATAAAATTACCAGCTGGGTAGATGAAGGGATTGCAGTAGACATAGTATATCTTGATTTTAGTAAGGCCTTTGACAAGGTCCCCCATGATATTCTTTCAAACAAGCTAGTAAAATGTGGGCTAGACAATGCAAGTATTAGGAGGATTAGTAATTGGCTGACTGGCCGAACCCAAAGGGTGCTCAGCAATGGTTCCTCTTCATTCTGGAGAGAAGTGACCAGTGGGGTGCCACAGAGTTCTGTCCTAGGCCCATCTTTACATGTTTATCAATGACTTGGATCAGGGGTAGGCAACCTAAGGCCCGGAGGCTGGATGCGGCCCCCCCGAGGCCTTTGGACCGGCCCCAGGCCGGTCCTGCCGCCGCCCCCGCCACCGCCGCTCGCCACCGCCGCTCGCCATGATAATATTGATTATTGTTGTTATTACTTGTTCTTGGGGTTTTCTTGGCAAAATCTCCACAGGGGTTTTGCCATGGCTTTTCTGGGGCTGAGAGAGTGTGTATGCATATTTTTTATTTTATTTTTAATTAATTAATTAATTAATTTTTGGTGCTTTGGCCCCCCAATTGTCTGAGGAACAGAAACCCAGCCCCCGGCTCAAAAAGGATGCCTAACCCTGACTTGGATGAAAGAATAGGGGGTACGCTTCTCAAATTTGCAGATGACACCAAATTAGAAGGAATAGCTAATACCCCAGAGGACAGGATGAAAATTCAAAATGACCTTAATAGATTAGAAAGCTGGGCCAAAGCTAACAAAATGAATTTCAACATGGAGAAATGTACTGCACTTGGGGCAAAAGAAAGAAAGAAAGAAAGAAAAGAAATGCATAGATATATAATAATAATAATAATAATAATAATAATAATAATAATTTTTTATTTATAGCCTGTCCCTCTGCGTGGCAATCGGGGTGGCTTACAGCACATAAAATGGGGGACACTTGGCTTAACGAGACTACGTGTGAAAGGGATCTAGGAGTCCTAGTGTACCACAAGTTGAACATGAGTCAACAGTGTGATGTGGCAGCTAAAAAGGCCGATGAGATTTTAGGCTGCATCAATAGAAGTATAGTATCTAGATCGAGGGAAATAATAGTGCCACTGTATTCTGCTTTGGTCAGGCCCCACCTAGAATACTGTGTCCAGTTCTGAGCACCACAATTCAAAAAGGATGTTGAAAAACTGGGGCGTATCCAGAGGAGGGTGACTAAAATGGTGAAGGGTCTGGAAACCATGCCCTATGAGGAATGACTTAGGGAACTGGATATGTTTAGCCTGGGGAAGAGGTGGTTAAGAGGTGATATGATAGCCCTCTTTAAATATTTGAAGGGATGTCATACTGAGGAGGGAGCTAGCTTGTTTTCTGCTGCTCCAGAGAACAGGACCTGGAACAATGGATGCAAGCTACAGGAAAAGAGATTCCACCTCAACTTTAGAAGGAACTTTCTGACAGTGATTGCTGTTCGACAGTGGAACACACTCCCTAGGAGTGTGGCGGAGTCTCCTTCTTTGGAGGTTTTTAGAGGCTGGATGGCCATCTGTTGGGGATGGTTTAATTTTGAGTTCCTGCATGGCAGAGGTTGGACTGGATGGCCTTTGTGGTATCTTCCAACTCTGTGATTCTATGATTCTATGATTCATAAGTATTAAATAGTGTAGGGAATATGTAGGGATGATTAATATCCTCCAGTCCTGACCTGGGCCTTTACTGCATGGGCCTAAAGCCAACCCACCCCTCATTCTGGCAACATCCTGTTTGGATGATACACATCCGAAATACTGGTTCTGGTGCAAACAATCTGGATGATGTCCAGAACATTCTACACCAGAACCAGGGGTTAACATCCTAAATACAAATTTAAAATTTTTACCTGTTACTCCAGATCTCTGGGAACATCTGAAGCCCTCCATTTCCATTCCATGCTGGTTGCCTCATTCTGACCTCAGATGTCAGTGACCCACAGCACTGGCAAAAGGATTGAGTGGCTTGGAAAGATGCCTGTGCAGATAGCTGTGGTAGTACAGAGAGAGAGACTGAAGTAACGGGGCAGGTCAGGGCAATTGCAGGGCCAGGAATATCTTGTTGCCTCCCTCTGAGTCTACGAGAGTGTGATTTGCACAGTGTATTTCATGGCCAAGCAGAGGTAATGCAAACCCTGGTCTCTAGAGCCTCAGTCCAATGCTCAAACCACTACACCACACTGGCTCTCATTAATATTCTTTACATTTCTAAATAAAGCTGACAATAAGAAAGAGGAGTGCCAAGACTAAGAAGCTCTTGGACTTAGCACTGGGCCCTCTGTCTTGCTATGGGCCTTGATGGAAGCCCAACTGTTCCGTAGGGCATGCTCTGGACACCCTCCCTTCTTCCAGTAGAACCGAGTAGAATGCAAACTGAGTATATATTTCAGGGGCTCTGATTTTCTGTGTGAGTTTAGTCACCATTTTATGGAATGCATGGCTTCACTGGAATATTGTATTATGGCAGGAAATACACAACCAATAATTTGGCAGTGGGTTTTATAGCTCACATATATCTTCACAAAGCAGTAAGAAAAATTAAGAGACAGCCCAATTGTTCATGTAAGTGTAGTGGGGTATGGGAGCAAAATAAGCCTGAAATCACTCAAATGTTTTCTTACCTGTTCAATGACTTGCACAATTAAGACTCATTGGGCAGAAATGTTCTCACTTCCCAAGGTAAGGAAAAAAGAGATTTTTGGGGGAAGCAGACGGGCGGCCATGGGCTGCCCCGGGAAGCTGCGCCGCGGGGCCAAGGTATCCCCACACCTCGGCCCTGCGGCGCAGCTTCGCCACCTCTGGAAGGAGCGTTAAATTGGCGCTCCTTCCACAAGTCGCCGAAGGTGCGCCGCAAAAGGCTGCAGCGCACCTTCGATTACTTGGAAATAAATTGGGGAAAACAATGGATAATAGGATTAAAGAGTTAAATTCCAGAGTAAATGGAAACTTTGTGTTAGGCCTCTCATTGTTAGTAAAAGGGAGGTACTGAATGGATAAATTATGGTTATGTAGTTTGTAACTTTTTTAGGTATATGTTATAGGAATGTTATGGATTTATATATAATGTTAGGTTTTATATATATATATATATATATATATATATATTGTAATGTGGTAGATAAATAAGTAATTTAAGTTTGATATATAAGAAACTGTCAAAGATTATACATGTTTTTCTCTTTTTTGATTCATATTATAGATAGGAAGTTTAGTCAATATATACTATAATTGTACGGGAAGAACAAAGAAATATTGATAAGGAATAATCTGGTAGTTTGAGAGAAGGAAGACTCTCTCATATATGTGAATATATAGTTGGTATAGTTGGTTAGATATTTTAGATTTAATGTGGTGTAATTGTTATTATGTTGTTAGTCTTAAATGTGTTTATGTTATTGTTTTTTATGTTTATAAGTTTTTTTATGTAATTGTTTTTTTTTGTTTGATTTTATGTTAAATGTTTTATGTTATATGTTTTTTAAAAATTAAATAAAATTTTATAATTTAAAATTTAAAAAAAGAAAAGAAAAAGGCTGCGGCGCACCTTCGGCGATTCTTCTGCCGCAGCGTGTGCAAACGCTGCGGCGGGAGGTCCTCATCGGAGCGCCAGCCATGCGGAGGGCCGGCTGCTCCGAGGACGACCTGGGGAAGGGGTTGGCGTGCCCACCGTGCGGCTGCCCCTCCCCTTTCCTGCCCCCAAAACGGCTCTTTAAGCCGTCTGCTTCCCCCCTTAGAGAGATTTGTAGCAGAAAAGGGGTGGGTATTAATGAGATGCAATTTTGGATGTGAAATTGCAGAAATGGAATGGATCTGTCTGTCTGTCTCTACTTGTCTGTCTAATATGTTGTCTCTCCACCTCAATGCTAACCTCATTCATGAGATTCAAGATCCATGTTTGCTGAGGTAACCACGGAGAGAGAGAGAACAACATGTAAGAGAAAGATTAAGTACCCCTTTCTCCTTTCCTAAAAACTGACCCATCTTGGAACTAGATTTCCCCTGGATGAAGTAGGTATTGGGATGATAATACACATTTCCCAGGTCAGTCTTTTTGTTCCAAAAATTGTTGGCTAGATCCAGGGTTGATCATTAGAGTGTGATGATAATATATAACTTTAAAATGCATAATATATTTTTTATCTGCTGAAGAATTCTAGATTCATTTTGGAGAGAGGAATTAAAACCCATTTTACTATAATATACATGATTGTATTCCTTATCAGTCTTTCTTTTGCGGAATTCAGTAGATATGCTTTGAAGGTCAGGTGTTAATTGCACTTTTTATGTCAATGAAAGCTTAAAGCACAAAAGGCTTGGCTTATTAAGGTAAGGATTCATTCAGATGTGCATTTTATTTTGTCAAAGAGGAGCAAGAATGTGGAAGTTCTGTCACTCTGAACAGATGAGAATCAGGAAGATAGTTTAGCATATAACTTTCTTGTCTAGGCTCTCATTTTAGTGTGAGCACTGAGAATTTTGAAAACCTAGCAGTACCGGGAGAAGGTTCTAAAATAGTTTAGGAGTTTGGAGAGGAATGTAAAGTCTATTCATAATTTTTTATCATTAAATTTTCTTGTATGTCTGGAGACACTGGGATACTCTGCAACAAAAATGAACTACTATGAACTTTCTTTTCACATTTATGTAAAAAGAAAAAAATTGTGAACAAAAAGTTGTAGTTTACACACAAAAAATGTTTTTGCACTGAAAACAGGGTCAATTTGTGCAAAATGAAATGTGTTTGTTTTACACAACAACTTTGTGTTAAACACAAGATTTTTATGCAAACAATTTTTTATGAAAAGTCCTGAAATATGAAAAATAATTTTAAAATCTGTACATTTTTTCTTAATCTTACTTCACTGCAAGAAACAAATAATCAAAATGATTTGTTCTTGCATATGAGAACATCTTTGCTTTGAAGGGTCATGCATTCACTTTAAGTGGATAAAAATGTAATATCTAGAGAGTGTAACTTCTAAAGAAAATAGAGACATGTGCTTGTGTTTTTCCTGGGAGAAGAGGAAAATGACACCCTTGCAGACTCCTCATATTTAACAATTATATGATAGGCTACAAGGGCAGCTCTTAGGATGCATCTACTCTGGAGAAACAATGCAGCTTGATACCACTTTAACTGCCATGGCTCCATATAAAAAGAAACACCTTTGAAGTGGCGCAGTGGCAGTCGCGGCGGCAGCGAAGCTGTGAGAACCAGGGAGGATATAAAAACTCCTCCCAGAAACACCTTCTCCAGCAGTGCAGCGGCAGTGGCAGCAGCAGTGGTGGGGCCGGAGAGAGCTCGGGTGGAGCCCAGGAGCTGCCCAAGAAACATCTGTGAAGTGGTGCAGTGGTGGTCGTGGTGGCAGCGAAGCTGTGAGAGCTAGGGAGGATATAAAAACTCCTCCCAGAAACACCTTTTCCAGCAGTGCAGCAGCAGCGGCAGTGGTGGGGCTGGAGAGAGTGCGGGCAGAGCCCAGGAGCCACCCAAGAAACACCTTTGAAGCGGCGCAGCTGCGGTCGCGGTGGCAGCGAAGCTGTGAGAGCCAGGGAGGATATAAAAACTCCTCCCAGAAACACCTTCTCCAGCAGCTCCTCCAGGACTGAGTTGGTTGAGCAGGCTGAGCCTCCCCTTCCATCAGTAGGAACAAGTACAGTAGTTGTTCCACCGGGAGGATCCGTGGCTTTATGGTCTCCTCTATCGACTGAGGCCGGGAATATGTTGGGGGCGGAAATTGGAGTTGTACAGGGGAAAGGGAGGTATGGCCGGAACAGAGTGAACAGATGTTACAAAAGAAGATGAGATCGCTGTTTGATAGCTATCCTGCCTTCTGTTCACTCTGTTTCCCAGAATGGATTGGGGAGCACACCTACCATTCCACAGAACCTTACTCTGCTCCTTTGCAATGCCAGGTCAGTTAAAAATAAAACTCATATTATCTACGATCTTCTTTTGGATGAGGATGCTGACCTGGCTTGCTTTACAGAGACCTGGCTGGGAGAGGACAGCGCTGTTACATGGATGCAGGCCCTCCCAGCCGGGGTACTCTGTGAATGAGCAGGTAAGGGGAAGTGGCCAGGGGGGCGAAGTGGCTCTGGTTCATAAAAACACTCTTACCTTGACCAGGATACCTATCCGGAACATGGTCCACCTTGAGTATATGTACCTTAGCCTGAGGACCAGGGATAGTTTGGGGATTTTGCTAGTATACCAACCACCCCGTTGCCTAGCAGACTCCCTAACCGAGCTGACGCAGCTGGTCTCAGAGTTGCTGTTGGAGTCGCCCAGACTCTTAGTTCTGGGCGACTTCAACATCCCACTCAAGATCAGTTTGTTAAATCTAACTGGTGCAGCTCAGGAGTTCATGGAATCCATGACAAACATGGGCCTATCCCAATTGGTTGTTGGGCCTACTCATTGCATGGGTCATACCCTCGATGCGGTCTTTAGTACGGAACAGGAATATCCGTGGGCGGAGGTTACAAAAGCCACCGCATTGTCATGAACAGATCATTTCCTGGTCAAGGCCGAACTAAGAGCGACTATCCACCCCACTGGGGGTGGTAGACCCATTAAAATGGTCCACCCTTGAAGGCTAATGGAACCAATAGGATTCCAGAAAGCCTTGGAGGGTTCAATGGTAAGTAGCTCTGGTTAATACTTGGAACACCAATCTTACCAGGGCTATCAACACGATTGCTCCCAAGTGTCCTTTCCAACCTGCCCCAAATCGTAAGCCATGGTATACATCAGAGCTTTTGAAAATGAAGTGGGTTGGACAACAACTAGAGTGCAACTGGCGGAAAACTCAACTCTTATCTGACAGAACTCATCATAGGAACTTTCTTTGGTCCTATGAAGAGGCAATACATGCAGCTCAGAGATCCTTCTGTTCTGCATGTATTGCATCTGCAGAGTCCCGTCCAGCAGAGCTGTTTAGGATGGTAAGGGAACTGATGCAGGTTTCCCCTGAGCAGAACCCGTTACTTAATCCGACATTAACTGCTGTGACACATTTAACGACTTCTTTGCAGATAAAATTTCTCAGATAAGAGCTGACTTAGACAGCAGTTTTTCAACAGAAACAAGTGACGAGGTGTCTAGCAACTCCGTTAGCGAAATTATCCTGGATCAGTTTCAATCTGTGAATACCGATGACATGGACAAGCTCCTTGGTAGAGTGAGGAAAACAATCTGCCCTCTTGATCCTTGCCCATCATGGCTGGCCGTGCAGGGGGGGGGATGCATTGAGGATGTTCCTCACAGACATCATCAATGCATCCCTCAGGGAAGGTCACATACCATCTTGCTTGAAGGAAGCGGCTGTTAGGCCACTTCTGAAGAAACCTTCCCTGGACCCCTTGGATATGAACAACTATAGGCCAGCCTTTTTGTTGCCTTTCTTGAGCAAGGTAATCGAGAGGGCGGTGGCTCTTCAACTCCAAGCTGTTTTGGATGAAACCAATTATCTAGACCCATTTCAAACTGGCTTCAGGACAGGATTTGGAGTTGAGACTGCCATGGTTGCCTTGACTGACGACCTGCATCTGGGCATCAACAGGGGTAGTGTGACCCTGTTGGTGCTTTTAGACCTCAGCGGCTTTTGATACGATAGACCATGGCATCCTCCTGGATCGCCTGAGTGGGTTGGGAATTGGAAGCACTGTGCTCCAGTGGTTTCGTTCCTTCCTCTTGGACAGATCCCAGAGGGTGCTGCTCGGGGACAGTTGCTCCAGTAAAAAGGAGCTTACTTGCGGCGTCCCCCAAGGTGCTTTTCTGTCCCCGATGCTGTTCAACATCTATATGAAGCTGCTGGGTGAGGTCATTCGGAGTTATGGAGCTGGGTGTTATCAGTACACTGATGACACCCAGATCTATTTCTCCATGTCTCGATTGTCGGCCTTGAATTCCAATGGCGTCTCCTGTCTCAATGAATGTCTTAAGGCAGTAATGGGCTGGATGAGGAAAAACAGATTGAGACTGGGTTGCAACCTCCGGTCCTGGACGGGATCACACTCTCTGCAAAGGACTGTGTTCGCAGTCTGGGGGTGCTTCTTGATTCGTTGCTTCAGATGACTAGTCAGGTGAATGCAACAGTCAGAAGTGCTTGTTATCAGCTTCGGCTGATACGCCAGCTGCACCCTATTCTGGAAACAAGGGATCTTGAGACCATTGTACACTTTCTAGTAACCTCTTGTCTGGATTTCTGTAATGCGCTCTACATGGGGCTACCCTCATGCTTGGTCTGGAAACTTCAGATAGTACAAAATATGCAGCCAGAGTGGTCTCGGGAACATATCGCAGAGACCACATAACTCCAATGTTAAAATCTCTCCACTGGCTACCTATTAGTTTCCAGGCCCAGTATAAGGTGTTGGTTATCATCTTTAAAGCCCTAAATGGCTTGGGTCCAACCTATCTCAGGGACCACCTCCTCACATATAATCCTCCCCATGCACTCTGGTCCTCTGGGAGGAATTTGCTTCAGCCACAGAAATCTAGGCTGTCTGCAACCTCCCAGAGGGCATTTTTGGTAATCATCCCCAGATTATGGAATGGCCTGCTGGACGAGATCCATCAGATTACGAGCCTGAGTAGTTTTAAAAAGGTGGTAAAGATGGATCTCTTTCGGCAGGCCTTTCCTGATTAGATCCCGGCCTCAGGAGCTGCACCTCTTGTCCCTTGCCTTGTTTCATGCCTTTCTGAGTTTTTGACTGCTTGCTGTCTGCTCTACTTACCTATGTGATTTTAAGTTCTTGCTGATTTTATTGCTGTTAGTTTAATACTTTTTTAATGGGGAGGGTGTGTCTGGGGCTTCTAATTGTAAATTGTTGTATTTTAATTGTTGTAAGCCGTCCCAATTGTTTTAACAGAGGGGTGGGGTATAAATAATAATAATAATAATAATAATAATAATAAATACCAGGGAATCCTGTAATTTGTAGTTTTGGGAGGCACCAGCCTTCTCTTTGGCAGAGAAGGCTAAAGGCCTTGTAAAACTACAAACCCCAGGATTACATAGGATAGAGCTATAGCAGTTAAAGCCATGTCAAACTATATTATTCACCCTTAGGTTCAATGGGAGATGTGCCTTGTTCCATTTTATTGAGGGGGGGGAGCACACCTTCCTACTCTGGCCCTGAGTAGTCTATGGCAGTCACATATATAATGTGGTCCTCTTTATATCTATACCTATTGAATATGACTAGTACACATGGGGGAAATTTTGTTTCAGATCATGGAAATATGAAAGGACATCCATCTGGAACTTACAAGTTTCTCTTTTCTTCATTAGCAGCCCCAAAGCCTTGTTTTGAAAATAGTAGACAAGATAGTGCTTTGAAATCACATATTGAATCCTCCCCCAGGTAAATATCCCCTTTCAAAATAGTCTTAGCTCCATGGGAGATGGAAAAAAATGAAGAAGACAGATATAGATGCTATTTCTATGTTTACTCTTCTGAAGTTAGTTGCAGCATCTCTGTGTGTCTGTCTCTGTGCACCGTTTACATTGTGGGAAGGGCATGGGAAAAAGGATTAAGCATCCTGTTTGAGAGCAACCCTATCTCAGCCTTAAGAGCCTCCAGAGCCCTGTGTTAATTAGTAAACAGAAACCACAGGAGGCCCTAATAACGCATGAATGCAATTTGTAAACTGGCTAGTTGTGTTTATCTTTGTCATCTTTTGGAATTATGTAACTGCAGTATAAACAATTTCAACAATCACAGCAGAGCTATATAGTCCATCCTGTTAGCCAGCATAACAGGACAATGAAAGAGGAGGGAAGGAAAAGGGGATCACTATCCTTCCCTTTCCCTACCTTACTCCTAGTGTCTGTATGGTATAAGAAGAAAAAGGGGAGAGGTATGGGGAAGTTTATTGTAAAGGTCTACATTTGAAGTAGACCTTTTAGAGGTAAATGGGGAAAAGCCAGGAATTCTTCCAAGGCTTAGATTTTGATCCAAGCCAGAGAAAAATTCTAGAAGAGGCAGATCCTATCTCTATTTAGCCCTTCGGGTGTTGTTGCATTGAAACATCCAACAGTCCCAGTCTGAATGGCTAGTAATCTGCAAAGTGACCAGATGTCCTCACCACAAAGGAGGATAAGGCACCACAAGATGTAGAACATTCAAGAAAAATGTTGGGCATTATAAAAAACAAACAAACAAAAAGCACTAATATAAATGTAAATTCATGCTTGTCAGTCATGCTCAAAATAAAGGACATTTTGAAATTCTTCTTGAACAAAGGAAATGTACGGACATGCTCTGGAAAAGGAAGATGTCTGCTCACCTTGAGTAATCAGAGATGAAGGGATTTTATGTGCCCATATAGGACCAATGCACGCAGCTAAGAAGGGGCGGCACAGAGCCACTCCTGGGAGCAGCAGATTGGGGCTGCAGCAACTGCATGCCACAGCCCTGATCCTCCTTTTAGCTGCCCTGAAAAGAGTGGCAAAATGCCACTCCTTTTGGGGGCGGCAAAAGGCCACTCTTTCAGCCATAGTGGTGGCTTTTTAGTGGCCTTTTAGTGCAGCGTGTGCGCATGCTGTGCACCAAGAGGGCATCCTGACATCGCACACTGTGTAAATGGGTGCGCGGCATCAGGACGGAGTTGGGGCAGCCAGCGTGCAGCTGCCCTGCCCCAACTCCATCCCCAGGCCGGCCCTTGAGGCTGGTCTGTAAAGCCCCATAGTTTATTTAGAGCTCAGTTTTGGAGAATCTTACCTACAGGTGCAGATTTCAGACACATTTTCTGTGACTTGTATCAGCACAGAAATAGATGAATTTGCCTGGGCTCTATATGCAGTATAAACCACTGTTTACATGGAACAGCACAGTACCATGAACAGCTGCCATACAGATACAGTTTCAGATTGCTTCCACAGGGAGGCAATATCATGAGTAGAGTCCCTGAAGATCACAGCAACAGATAAACTTAAAATTAATTGTTGGCATGTGAAGTTTTCACAGTGAGCCATCAATTCTTAATCTGTGACATTTAAAAAATCTTGTAAATACTCTTCCTTTGGCAAGTACAGCTGGTTGAAGAGGGAGGAAATCTGTATGAAATAAAACTCCCACTTTGTTTCATCGCTTCACACAATGATTGTTATTAATGAAAATGATAATGGGATGTTTGCATTTATCCTAAAGCTTGACTTATCTCCACAGCATAATGAGCACATCAGGTTAAATTTGGAAATTCAACCTCAAAGACAGGGGCACACAACTACTTACTTTATTTTATTGGCTGAGTACAAAGAGCTAACTGGGATCCTGCCATTTGTCCATTACTATTAATTCAACTCTAAATAAATCATGGTTGATGTGAGAAGGGGGAGGACAAAGCTCAGGGTTTTATCAGTTATAATGAGCAAGAAAGGGAGCATCTTGTCAACTGCCCCTCTTCAATCTTGTTTCATTTTCCAGCAAAACTGCTCTCTAGTCAATGTATATTTTATAGTCATTGGATAAAGAAGGCTGCTTCCCTCTCTTTTTGCAAAATTACCAGATCCTGAAAACTGAAGTTACACCAAATAAATGGATAGGATAGGCTATGGAATTGTCGTGTAGATGTTGCATGTTACCTGGTTGGATGACAAACATTTCAGCCTGCTGCAAAACGGTTAAAAGGTCCAGAAAACATATCCAGGGGTAGACGTGTTGGCCATATAGCAAAGTCCAATAAAAGGTTAAAGGTACAGGTGCCCTCTCCAGTTTTCAGTCTGGTAATGCTAAGTAGCATGTTTCAGGCTATTTGTCCAAAGTCATGTGTTCTTTGTTAAATTTGTGTCATTCGTTTCCCCTAAATTAGTGGAGCTATGGGGGAACCATGACTGTTTTTGAAGTGAATATTCTTTTTTTCTCTGATTACTGGCTATTCTGATTGGGACTGCTAAGAGTTGCAATGGAACAACATCTGAAGGGCTACATATATTTCCCCCCCCCCCAATCCCTGCACTAAATGTTGCTTTTTTCTTTGTAGACTCTGTGCAAGTACTTAGTACAAGAGAACTCAGGTAGGAACCAGTCCTGTGATCTAGATGGGTAGGAACATCACAGTTATCCATATTGCTACTTCAGCCCCTTGAGAAAGGTACAGAGACTGAACTGTTGCATGGAGTTCTGAATGTGCACACAAGCTTTCATTTCAACATCTTTCTCCTTAATAAGATATTTTGTTGCACTTTGTATTACTCAAATGACCTTAGGTATCTTTTCCTTGATTGAATGGGTTTCAGGGTCAAAGTAGGTACCCCTTGTCACTACTGCATGTATCAGAATACCTAGCCTACCCCATAGCAGGTTTTGCAGTCACATGATGGGAGCACATAGCAATATACACAAGGTGTCCTCCCCATGACAGGTAAGCCTGAATGGCACAGGATTCCCTTTTGCATGAAAAACCCTATGTAAAGAGCTCTGTCTGCATCTTCAGCTCTCATGTAACAGCCAAATGGGTGATGAGCCAGCACAAGCTTATGATGAGCCCTTCTTTTGTTGTAAGCACATGTAAGTGGAGTGGATTGAGTTTCTACAGAGAATGCAAAATGGGCGAGTTAAACCTGAGCTTGACAGCTTGGCTGTAGGTCACTCATTCTGAAGCTTCAGAGCTTCTCTGTGAGCTATGTCCAATGCTGTGTGAGTGGACTGCTGCTTGTATGAAGGACTTTCGCTACCGTCTCTTCTCCCTGTAACTTCTGTGCATACCTTTCAGAGTGGATTTTGGAGAGGGATGGGGTGACTGTAAGCAGGAGATGGGATCAACAAATGTTATTCTACAAATGGATGGACACAGCTTGATTTTACTGCAAATGTGGACTTTTGGACCTGGCTCCACTGCTCTTTTTGGGATCATAAGGGGGTGGGATGCAGTGTCCACCCATCAACAAAATGGCACTAGCTAATGCTAAACAGAATTGTAAGCCAGAGTTATCACATTGATAATGAGTTCCTTCATTGTTCCTTCAATGGTACTCAGCAGAACAGAATGTTTGAAGTGATTGCTTCTATAGTTAGGATGAAAATATAGTGACTTTGATGCTGTGTATTTCCATTCCAAAGTTTTGCTACCTAACAAACCCTTACTATCAGCTGTCAGAACGGGAATGTATGTCCAGTTTGTCTTTTGTAGAAACAAAATTCACAAGACTCTTAGTGTAATGATATTTTTTCTAGACACAAAAACATACTCAGTAATAACAATAGTGAATTGAAGCTATGTAACATATACAAAAAATAAAAAATAAAAAAATAAGGAAAATCAATCAACAGTTTAATTAAAAATCACATAATGACCCCAGCTATTCTGTGTAACCAAAACAGGGTAATTAATTCAGTTCCCAAGTTAATCCTCTTCTTCTGCAATTATCCAAGAGACAAGAGGATGAATTAGAATCTAATCCAGTTAACCCTATCTTTCACCCTCATTTGAGATATATGAAGCTTTTAAATTACTATTCATGCACTACAAAAGCAGAATGATTACGCTGATATTTCCAGACTACTAGTACCTCTGAAATGGCCTTGTAACTTTGTCAGAGGAGCTTAATCAACAGTAGCATCCAAGATGGAATGGATGTGAGCAATTTTATCAGCAAACTGCCATGCAAATTGATCCCAGTAGGTAGGTAGTGGCCTACATTGCTTTCTCATGGGCCTAAATGCAATATGTCATAGGTCAAATGAAAAGATTGAATGAAGTTTTGCAAATTCAATGGCAGCAGAGAAAAATGATTAATTTGCCACCATTTTGACCATGAAATAGGCTTTCAGGTGGGATATAATCCATTTTATGTCACTCTGAGGTGTCTGCTATTGTCAATGTACTCACCATCCCATTTGTTTCATCATCCAGGTTCATTAGAAAATGAGATAGCTCTTTTGATTCTACACAGTAGGAAGAGATGCCCAGGAACAATTGTGTTAAGGGTCTGGGTTGTTCCCCATTCAAAAGTTGAAAAATGGCTTAAATAGAACAATTAGCTTGGGTGACAGAGCAATCCTCAGCACCAGGAGAACTGCCATAAAACTTGAAGCAGCTGCCAGAAGAACAGCAGTAAAATAAAGTGTAGATTTAAATAAAGTGTAGTCTTGCACCCCATTAACCAGGTCATCTCTGTTGGTTAGGATCAGATCTAAAATAACTGACCCCCCTTCTTGCCTCCTTCACCTTTTGGATAATGAAATTGTCTTTGCGGCATGTGAGAAATTTGCTAGACCTTGAGGTTTTATCTGAGTTTGACTTCCAGCAAATATCAGCATAGTTGAAGTCACCCATCACCACTACACCTTTTCTTTCTAAGTGTGTGGTCATCTGTTCTAGAAAGACACCATCCAATTCTTCAGTTTGACTAGGGGGGTCTGTAGTAGACCCCTACAATAACAGCCTTGTTGTTTTCCTCCCCTTTCATTTTTTATCCAGATGCTCTCCATGTGGCTTCCAGGATATAATTCCTGGATCTCTTCACAGGTGTAAACATCCCTGACATATAATACTATTACTCCTCCTTTTCTGTTTGGCCTATTTCTCTTAAAAAGGTTATACCCCTCTATTACTACATTCCAATCATGAGACTTTTCTCACCAGGTTTCAGTGATGCCTATTATATCATATTTGCTTTGTTGTGCTAGGAGTTCAAGCTCATCTTGTTTATTTCCCATGCTCTGTACATTAGTGTAATGACATCTAAGACCATGGGTCCTCCCCACTTGCTGCCTGTGTAAGGTTTTTTTGCCTCCCACTGGGTCCTTGCACAACTTACCTTATTCCCTCTATAACAATTTGACTATTATCTCCAGCCCTTGATGAACCCTGCCTTCCAAAATACTGCCTCCCCCCCCCCCCGACATAACTCAGTTTAAAGCCATCCTGATCAAATGTTTGAGGATATTGGCAAAAATGTTTCTGCCAGCTGGTGTGAGATGCAACCCATCTCTTGCCAGAAGTCCACCCTCATGAAACCGCAGCCCATGATCCAGGAATCCTAATCATTCTTGGTGGCACCATCTGTGGAGCCAGTTGTTTACATCTGCTATTTTCCTCTCCCTTCCTGGATCACGTCCTTCAACTGGGAGAAGAGATGGGATGACAACCTGTGCATCCAGTTCTTTCAGTTTCCTACCCATGGCCTCATAATCCCTTATGATATTCTGAAGGCTGTACCTTTCAGTATCATTGGTTCCCACATGAACCAAAAGAAAGGGGTAAAGGTCAGTAGGGTTGACATTCTTCTGGAATGTCCTGGAATGATGCAGTGTTTCATCCATAATAGCATGGCCATGCTAGCACCCACTGGCAGCAGCTACAAAGGCAAGCTTCTTCCATTGCTGCTAACCACAAAATGTCCCCTATAAAAAGAAGCCAGCTCATGTTGCTTCAACTAGAAAGAAAAACCCCTTACTCTGGACGTTTTCACACGGGGCTCCCTAAAGCCGGCTGGAGCCCTTCCCCTAAAGCCGGCTGGACCCCGTGCCGCTGACACCGGAATGACTCCGGCGGCGGCAGGCTAATTCCTTTTGCCACCCGGAATTACCTGAAGCCGGAGTTAGCCAGGAATTAGCTTGCCGCTGCAGGAGTGAGGCCGGACTTAGGGCTCCGTGTGTTTGAACACACGGAGCGAAAAGCCGGCCGGATGCAGGGATGACACCGGAAGGGGCGGGGTTTGCCGCCGCGCGTGTCTGAACACACGGGAAATGGAGCCGGAGTGAGGCCGGCGGGAGGCCGGCTAGCGTCCTCCTTTTGCCCCGTGTGAAAACGTCCTCTGAGTGGAATAAATAAGCACAAAGGGGGACTGGGAGCAAGACTCACATACATTACCTCTAAATACATTTGGACAAATGGAAATATAGACAAATGAGGCCCATTGGGTTGTTTGGAAATATTTGTCTGGAAATAAATGCACATCTCTCCTAAGGTTGCAGGTATGTCAGCATAACTGAATACATCTTAATGAACCTCAATTGTCTGACTTTATTGGCACTGTTATTTGCTGAAAAAAATCCACATCCTATCCATAGTATTGATTTGCATATCAATTACAATAATAACTCTTTAGTGTCTTTTATGAAACTGTTCAGATTAATATTATATAAGCCCTTTTTTGCTAAATATTAACAATGTATTAGTACATTTTTACTAACAATTTTTACTGTTAGTACAAAGGGATCCTTTTTTCTCCTCCAGATTCTTTAAGCTTTTTCCACTAGCTATAAGCTCCAAAAAGTTATAAATGTATTGTATACTGATAGGAGTATTATATAAAATAATGTGGAAGTCATATTCTATTTACTATATAACAGTTATAAAAGGTGGAGAGGGAGACACTTACTCTTTTTCCTCAGATTTAAGGCCTGAACTGCATTTCATTATGTATGATTTAACAGAGTTCTCCAAGCCATTTATAATGAAATGGTCAGCCTTTAAAACAGAAAGTGTGGCTGTAGTAATTGCAAATGGATGCTTATATTGTAAGGTGCAGGAATTGCCGCAGCAGCTAGAATAGAATTGCTTGTATATCTTTTTGCTGCCAGAGCTACATGAAAAGTCAAGCTGCTATGCAATGGCAGAGATGAGAAATTGAGATGGAGAGAGAGCAACTTGCCCAAGGCTGAACAAATTTAAAAGCATCCTTCCATATTTGTGACGAAGAATATTTTTACAACCATCTAGTACAGGCAGAGTGTAGTAATAATAATAATACAACTGTACACATTACAGCATGTTGCCTGCCAAGGCAAAGCAAGAAGCACACCATGTGTCTCTATGTACGCACTTATACATGCATAGTTCTTATATTTTATTCTTAGCAAAATGCAAAATCACGTATAGAGCATTTATAGATTGATGCAAGAATAAGTACACCACAACCCTAAAATAAATTAAAATATAACAATTCTATCAAATCACGTCAAATGAAATCTTACACTTGCAAAGCATGCTCCTTCAACTCGGTGCCCTCCTATTGTTTTGAACTACACCACTCATCAGCCCAGTCAACACCAGAAATAACAGCATCCATATTGACCAGGAAATATGTACAGTTCCCTCATCATAGATTATGTGTATGCCTTCTATCAGGCATGTCCACAATTGTTACATTCATTAGCTATTCCACTCACACCATGCTCAAAGTATACAATTATGCACATTGCTATTTTAATCCATTGTTTCCTGCAGTTGGCAATCAAATTCATTTTAATTTTAATTTTATATTAATATAGTACATGTTCTACCTCCTATGGATGCAACCCCATGGTTCCAGAGTGGGAGGATTAACAAGAAATATACCAACTGCTCTAACATTTAAAGTGATGTTATGGGGAAATAAAAGAGGCAGACCAATTGTTTATTCTCAATGGACAAGCAACAACATTTTGGAACAGACCCCAAAATTGTTCTTATACAGCTGTATAAGTGAACACCTCTGATAGCTGAATGGTTAGCAATTTATTGGAATTCTGTTGAGTCTCTCTCTCCCCCCCCCCCCCCGTTTCTCTAGTAGGTCTTCTCTTCTCTCCCTCTTGTCCCCATCAACACTATGGGTTTGTGTGTGTCTTTTCATGAGGAATGGGAATATCCAAAAATGAAGAAAAATTTGCATGTGTTAGGGTTATCAAACACCCTCCTTTTCCCTCCTCTTTTCCAGAAGTAAAATTTCTGCCCAGGCAGATTTTTTTTTTAAAATATGGGGTTTTTTAAAAAATGTCTTCTGCTTTGCAACCTGCTTACTGATGCTGTCTCCTCATTGCAGTCTCTCCAGCTCCATCAAGTTCTCTGATAGGAGAAGAAATGGAGGCCAATCTGGTGGAGTGCTCAGAGAGAAATAGAGAGATTGAGAATTATTTGGGGAGTGAGTGGTGGGTGGAGAAGGGAGGCACACATGGAGGGGGAAGGTGAGAGTAAGCTTCCAGCTGTGCATGGGCAATGGAACAGGGGACAGTACTGCATGCCACCCCATTCTTGCAGCAGTCACATTTTAATAAAATATGGGAACTTACTGTTTTTAGGCAGCCATCACTGCACCTTTTGCAATCACACAACTGGGGCTGCTGAACCCATTGCACTCTCTTCTTAAATTTACCTTTAATCCCATCTCTCTGGATTATGCCCTACTCAGCATACCTTCAAGGCTTTTCTGTTGTCTTCCTTTGTTCTGCACAATTCCGGAGCTCTGCAGCCCTGAACTAACTGTCAAAAAGTAAGTAAGTAAATAAATAAATAAAATTCATAAAAAATAAAAATAGGAAAGAAAAAAAATAATTACAGAAAATTATAAAAAGCTAATTAGGATGCTTTGGAATAGCGAGGGGAGAGGGGACACAGGGACAGTTGAGGACTAGGTGTCTGGCAATCACACAACTGGCCTGGGAGTGACATTTACACCTGCAGCCTTGTGTGATTGTCAGTCATTCATGGGTTTCTCCTTTGTATAAAAAGAGATGGGTGTGGGACTGGGCAGCTACAGGTTAGAGGTGGTGTCATACGATGAGTTTTGTCAAAGCTGTTTCCTTCTCAATGTATTTGTGGCTTAAAACTGCATGCAGTAATCTTCAATATGGGGCTGAGGTGAAGGGGCTGAGGAAACTGTGGCAGGGAAGGGGGAAAGAGAAAGCAAAAATTGATGTAATTTAAATACAATGGAGGTTAGAATTATTAGTAGTTATCACAGTTTATATAGCAAGAGTGTTTAAAGTGAGATCTGTCACAGCGATTGGTGGTTTGAAGTAGTCAGTAGATAAATGTGTCCTCTTTTTAGCTTTGCAAAATGCAGTAACCCTATGTTAGTTTTTTTTTACTGATTTTATTCTCAATTTTAGGAAGAATAGAATAGAATAAAATGTTTAGTACAGTCACAGATCAGCACAAATTTTAGGAAGAAGTTTTGCTCTACCCTGTCCTTTGGAATAGTTGGACAATTTCTGAGTTATTCCTAGAGAAACTTCAGAGATCACTTTCCTCTAGCTCATTGCCATTTATATTATGTGTTGACTCCAACATTTTGCTTGTGGCATGGCTGTGGCCAGGCAGGTGTGGTGGACTAATCTTGTAGAAGGCTACTTTCTGTCTCATTGCATAAGTTCAGATAAATGATGCTGAACACCTTTTAACCCTTGAGACATTGGCAATAACTGACATATACTCCCTTGGAGCAAAAACACACAAAACAAAAACATAAATAGAAGGAGAAATTTGTGTTCACGGCATTCTATAAACAGTTTTGCAAAACACAGGAGTAGATTTCTCAGTATACAACATGAAAGCATGCTAGAGATAAATAAGACACAGTTAAAATAAGGTCAAGGATATTAAAAATGAAAATTCAATGAAGGCTAGATAGGATATGTAAAGAAGCTCAGATAAATTGAGACAGAATGTTAGAAAGACAGTGTGCTTAAATATTTAACATAAGCATATAGATGGCATTCCTATAAGATAACAAATATGTATGATATTTAAGATAAGATAAGCAATCATGAATGATGAAGCTTTGTTTGCTATTTATTGATCATTTTTATTTATGCATGATTGTATTGTGTTAATAAAAAAATTAAAAAGATAGAAAAGAAAGCATGTTAGGGTTTAAACTATAGAAACAGTGGAGATTATGTAGCCATCCAAATGTTGTTGAATCACAGCATTCCCAACCATTAGCTATGAGGGAAGGGACTACCAGGAATTGTAGTTCAGCAACAGCTGGAACTACAGTATAAACACTGTACAGTATACAAATCATGAAGAAGTAAAATACAGCTTTAGTGTGGAAAGCATGGCAGCCAATGCAAAGGTCTTGAGAGTTAATGCTCTTATGGAGATTAGTGCACTGCTAGAAGAAAATTCTAGATCTTTTCTCCTTCTAGTTTCCACCATGCTGGAAGCAACCCATTCATGAGCAAAATAGGCTTCCTGGTAATGAAAGGGCTCCTAATTTTCAAGCAAACACCAGTCTGTCCCCCAAAGGTTGTGTCCTGGCTGTTGTATTTCATTTTTAGAAGTGTAGTGTTTGAATTCCTAGATTGTGATAGATAAAACAACATCGCTTAATTGGTATGCTGACATGTGGTTCTTTTCTTCAAACTTTTTACAGCTGTTGTCTGATTTTGAAATCCTTTAAAGTCCACAAATGCTGACTGAAATACCATTTCTGATCTGATCCAGCATCGAGTCAGAAGACGAGACAAAATAAAACAGAGAAAAGAATAATGTAATTAATAATAATAATAATAATATTTATTTATATCCCACCCCTCTGCAGAGCAATTGGGGCGGCTTACAACATTAAAATTTCCATACAGATATATTAATACAATCTAAACTGAACATAAAAATCCCAAATCCCACCCATCCTTTAAGAAGGGTTCTTCTTATTCCAGGCCCGATGGTGCTGGGCCTGGTGTCTCTCCCTCAGATGACATCGGATGGAATGGAGGGATAATTAATAATTGGCTCTTTATTAAAAACTGAATACTTATTTAACATTTTGAAAAATCTCTCCCCCCCCCCCCCCGAGTTGTCTCTATACTAAAATGTCTGCATTCTTCTGTTACCTTCTGTGAAAAGTGAAGGAGTATTTTTCTTTAAGGTTTCTTTTTTTTGGGGGGGGGGGAAGAGTATAAATTTCAGAATTAAAACAGATTGTAAATATTGAGTGACATTATTCCAACTCAACTGCATGGTATGGCTTGATGTTGGGGGTATTTAAGCAAGGTTATCTGTGAAAACCCTTAACCCACGCAGTCTTTGATCTAGTCAATTAGACTCACCAGAGTACCACCTTTAAAAACAGCCTAGCCATCATGGAATTTTAAAAGACACTAATCTTTTGAAGACATTCTGTTGTGATCTCAAGTAAAGAGAGTCTGATGGTCAAGACAGAAAAAGGCTTATGATAATGAACAGCTGTGTCAGGAGGAGAGTGTTGGTGGGTGGATGGGTGGATTAATGAATATATGTGGTAGTCAATAGGGAAGTCTTCTTGTGATGGCTACTCTGAAAGTTAGTGTGCTTGGGCTTCTTGTGGGCCTGTTGCTGAGAACATTTACCTAATTGTGCAATGCATAGGTTTGCCAGATCTCAAGGTCTGTCCCTGAGTCTCCAGTTTTCATGGATCATCTTCAGGTGAGAGATAGAATCATAGATCATGGGCCATCAAATCCAACCCCCAGTCATGCAAGAATACACAATAAAAGTACTCCTGTGTTCCACTGTCGAACAGCTCTTACTGTCAGGAAGTTCTTCCTAATGTTGAGGTGGAATCTCTTTTCGGTAGTTTGAATCCATTCCTCTAGGTTCTAGTCTCTGGAGCTGCAGAAAACAAATTTACCCCATCTTCAGTATGACATCCCTTCAAATATTTAAACAGGACTATCATATCACCTCTTAACCTTCACTTCTCCAGGCTGAACATACCCAGCTCTTGCTCCTCATAGGGATGGTTTCCAGACTTTTCACCATTTTGGTTGCCCTAAATTCTCCAGTTGTGGTAGGATCAGCTCTAGGCAAGAGAAAAGAGTTTTGTGCAAATCAAGAAGAAGAGGGAAAGGAAAGGGATGTGTGCTCAGTTAGTAGAGCAGCAGCTTGCTACAATTTGCAAGGCCTAATTATCTGTTATTGAAAAGTGCAGACTCTTCAGGGAATCTATGCATTAACTTCCTTCTTCCCTTCATGTTACCAAGGTTCACTGTCTACTCTGCTCTGCATCTACCTTCTGGCTAGAAACTGGGGGCCTCTATAGACTGGCGGCACACTGCCCGCCCGAACCCCAGCCCGATGATGTCCTGATGCTGTGCACCATTATGCATGGCATGTGGCATCAGGACATCCTCCTGGTGCGGTGTTTTTACGCACTGCAGTGGAAGGGGTATTAAAGAGCTGTGCACCGGCTCTTAAGGTGCCCTTTTACTGCCCCTGAAAGGAGCAGCATTTTGCTGCTCCTTTCAGGGGTGGCAAAAGGGAGGACCGCGGCTCTAGCATGCAGTTCAATCCCCAGCTAGCAGGGGCAGCCCAGAACCGCCCGTATGCATAGCCCCATAGACTCAAATTCACTATGGGGCTGTACAGATGAGCAAAAAGAGGTGCTTTCAGGCTGACTTAGGGTGGATGCAGATGGCACAAAGTGCCGTCTTGGAGCCAGAAAAGGAGAGGGGCAGCCGGACACCGGGCGCCCCAACCCCTTCTCGAGGATGTCATCTCTGATGACATCCTTCCAGCTCAGTGTCCCGACACGCTGAGCTGGAAGGAGCGCGGAAGAGGCACCTGGTGCCTCTTCCAGTGCCCCTTTTGGTTCCTCTGAAAGGAGCACTACTTTAGCGCTCCTTTTCAGAGGCACCATAAGGGTGGATCGGGGCCGAGGCATGGGGCAGCCTCAGTCCCAATCTGCGGCTTCTCGGGGTGGCCCATGGCCACCTGTCTGTAGAGGCCCTTAGAGGCATGGTGTTTAGACAACACATGCCTAAATGCTGGCAGGAAAGCGCCCTCTAGGTGCTGTATGCTGGGAAAAGCCACTCCAAAAAGGAGCAGTTTTTCCCCACTTCTTCTGGAAAGATGTGCACCTTTGCATGTGCGTATGTATGCAGTGACCCCCGTGCATCAGAAAAAGGGCACTGGAGATTTAAAATGGCTGTATAAATGCACCGCCACATGTGTGGCAGAAATTGAGTCGGTGATCCAGAGCATGTGCCCTATGAGGCAGGCTTTAATTTAAAGCAACCTAGGCTTTCAGGTGTGGTTGCATCACCACAGGTATGCTTGAATATTAGAACCCTAATCCTAATTGTAACCCTATGCATGCACCCTAGCAACTGTTCTCTATTACGACAATAAATGGATTCCATCACATGTACGCTTGCTGTCAGCATGCACAGTAGTTTGCATGAAAGAGGCTTTTGTGACCTCTTCTGCACAGGTGTGCAGGTGTGCATAAGACTTGCACACCACTTCCTGGCATGACTGGGGGGGGAGGCTCCTGGAGTAACATTTGTCTGTTTCTCCTGTTGACCATGACCCTTGCATGATCACCAGATGCATGTATCCAGTCTGTCCACACAAACCTCCCTTGCATGTACCTCCCCCCTCCCCCTTGATCTGTATGGGACATGTTTTGTGGAAGATGATGGAGTAGGTATCTTTTCTGTTGACAAACCCATTGCTCTGCCCTGAGGTGGCACAATCAGACAGTGGCACCTGTCTATGGCACCCATTACATGGGGGAAGCCGAAGTCAGTGAATCCTTGCACAATCTGTGGGTGTATGATAGGTCCTGCACAGGTACGCAGGGATGCTGAACATCTGTCACCTTTGTACAGACAAAATGACAGACTGTATGCCACCCTATGACATGTTCTGTGCAGGTGCGCAGGGATGCCGAACCTCAGTCACCTTGGTACACAGAGAGTGACAGATTGTATACCAGGCTATGATGTGTTTTGCACAGTTGTGCAGGGATGTGTTCCTGTGCATGTGCGCATGCATCTGAGAGTGAAAAAAAATTAAAGCAGCTGCTGCCTGCCATGCAGTTGCACTGTCTCCCTTTGTAGCATCCTCAGGGCCAGTGGTGTGGTTGACAAGGCTTCAATACGGCCTTGGAAAAGCGACATTGATGGCCCACCAGTGCGGTTGCTCCATCCCCATTTAGGGCATCCTCAGGGCAGGCGGTGCAGTTGCTGCAGCTTAGGGAAAAGGCAGCTTCATGTCACCTTTTCCTGCCTGTCTGTACAGCCCCTAAGTTAGTTACAAGTGCATAGTCTAGAGCTATGCATTCATGACTGGTTTGTATTCACAATCTCTGTGTATTCACTAGTTTAGGGAATACATAGGGACCCAAATTCTAAAAACGGAGGTGGAAGCTGCAATAAAGGAAATGGCAAAAAAAAAAAAAAAAAAAAAAAAACCAAGACTCCAGGACCACATGATATTCCAATATAATTGTTGCAATCCACATTGACAGGGTCAACTCCAGTGCTAAGCAACATATGTGAACAGATATGGAAAATGTGTGAACAGATATGGGTTGCTGTAGGTTGGAAAGGCACACAACATCAGAAAGCTCTGTACACTCTAAATAAGAAAAAAGCATTAATAAAATATTGTTAGAAAAGGAACAGCATTTATAATGCTTACAAATAGCTAGAGGTGTACTATGTCATTCATAAGCCATGTCTTTCCCCAATGGGACCTGGTTACCCAGCTCGTCAAACCAATAAATGGCTATGGAATCTTTTGCCATACACCCTATCAATGCCAATAATGCTTTATAATACAGATATTCCTGACACTAGGGTCTAATCAGTATTAATATTTTGGGAAGAGACAGCAACAATATTAATACTGAAGAACATCTGGCAACAAAAACAGCATATTATAGCAGGTACATGTGTGTATAGGTGAGCGTACCAACATACCAAAATTCCCATGTCAAATGTTTCAGTGTTTCTTTGTTAGTGCTAGAGCAATCTATCAATTTTGCTCTCTCATGTATTTTGAATGTTTTAAGTCTCAGGTTGTTTCATTCTTCATTGAATTTATGACAAAATTTCCAAATCTGACTGAATAAAATTCTAAAACAGTTCTTTTTTATCAATATTATATTAGTACACAAATATATACATTTAAGGAGAAATTCTCAAATCTGACTGAATGCAATTTTCAACTATTTCTTCTTTAATATTAGTGCACGCGCGCGTGCACACACACAGTTGGCCCTTCATATCCATGGATTCTGCATCCACAGATTCAATCATCCAAAGTTTGCAAATATTTCCTCCCCCCCCCAAAAAAATCCAGAAAGCAAGCCTTGATTTTGCCATTTTATATAAGAAACCATTTTACTATACCACTGTATGTAGTGGGACTTGAACATCCACAGATTTTGGTATCCATGGGGGATCCTGTAATCAAACCTCAGCAGATATCAATGACCCACTGTACATACACACACATACACTACACACACATTTACATATACATATTGTTGTTGTAGTGTGGCTTCAAATCATTTTTTTTAACTTACAGTGACCCTAAGTGATTTTCTTGGCATAATTTGTTCAGAGGGGGCTTGCTTTTGCCTTTTTTTCTGAGGCTGAGAGAGTGTGATTTGCCCAAGAGTGTGACCTGCCCCCCAGTAGGTTTCCATGGCAGAACAGTTCTCCCAACCTTGGTGTCCCAATGTCCTAGTACAACACTCAATTTATTACACTACACAGGCTTAGGTATATACATATACAAATGCATACACACAGAGAGACCAAATTAAATTCTGCAACTTGTCCTGCTCACTTATTTTAGGGTGAAAGCATAAGAAAGTGTACTGTGACATTTTAAAGACCTGTACATTTATTTTGAGGGTATGACCTCCTTATGTAGGAAAAACAAGATAAATGAAATCACCGTATATACTTAACTATATGTTGACCTCATGTATAAATTGAGGTTTGGTTTGGAGGCCAAAATTAAGGATTTTATTATGACCCATGGATAAAGGTAAAATTTAAGGGAATGTAACAAAGGATCTAAAGGATGAAGCAAAGGAAAACAATGCCAAAGAACTCACAAAATTCCAGCAGGCATAACTCTTTGTGCTCACCCTAAATGCTGGATGGATGAGAGATAGAAGGCATTGTCACACACACTTTTCCTTTTCTTTAATTTGCGGCCACACCATGGATCCTTTTCATCCCACAGCTGCCAGCACCTATGAAAAGAGGCACTCTTTCACCAACCTTCTCTTCTAAAACTTTTTGGCATAACCTATCTTGTATAAGGTTTAGTAGCATGGATAGGTATAACCTATCTTGTATAAGGTGTAGTAGCATGGATATTCATTTACACTGTAGACAAGTGTTTCATAAAGTAACAACAAAACTTTATTTACAATACAAGTAACAATGTTTCCCTAGGTCTTGCTGAACTTGTTATAATTGGTTACAGTTACAAAAAATAATACTCTAAGGCCTCACAAGTTATTGGGAAAATCTGCCATTTCCTCCCCTCCTCTTTCCCAGGACCTATCCTACATTCCAACCTTCTGTCCAGGAGGAATTCCAAAATGCCCTCCATTCTGAGCTTAACTAGGAAGCATGTCCTCCAAGTTCTACAAGGCTGGGAGGGCAGCACCTCACCCAGGGGAGAGTCCGCCACATGGCACCCATAGCTGAGGCATCCCAGGGGACTTGGAGGACATGAGGAGTTGAAGTGGTGCCCTTCCAAACCTTGTAGAATTTGAAGGACATGCTTCCTAGTTAAGCTCAGAATGGAGGGCATTTTAGAATTCCTCCTGAACAGAAGGGTGGAATGTAGGATGGGTCCTAGAAAAGAAGGGGAAGAAATGGTGGATTACCCCAAAAACTAGGGAGGGATGGGATTCAAGCCACAGCACCCATGACTCCCTCCTGTGTTTTCTTGAATATGTCGCTGATTGCATTGCCGATGATGCATAGATGATTGACAGGCATTTTGAAGGGGCACAAACTAGTGTGAACGACAATTGTGCCAAAAAAGAAGCATCCCATGTGTTCTAACTGTGCATGCTGGTTTCTCATACTCATAGCAGCCTCAATAGTTTAAGACACTGCCATCTTAAAGACTGGATTCTGCATTTGGATGATTTCTGGTTTTTGATAGTGATCAGGTCTCTAATCTGTTGAATGAGCAAGGGGTGCAGGTATTCAACTTGCAGTTTCAAAGACCACACAGTGTTTCAAGCTGTAAATGTATGTGAAAGTCAACTGATGCTGCAGTATTTCTCTTTTCAAAATGCAATGATTCTTTTCAAAGAATTCTTATCACTGATCATACTACAAAAATGAGGTAGCAATCTGGTATGGAAATTCATCCCAATTTACTGGTTTCTCTCTTTCTTTGGCTTTGGAAGTAGTACTGTACTTCTCTGTATGGAAGTGGTTCATCTTTTTTGGTTCTTTGAAGCCCATGTATTTCTATACAGTAAGCTATACAACAGCTTTCACCCTTTGCCCTGGATCATGGTAAAGCTGATCCAGCCCTGTGCAACCTTCCTTGATCTCCCTTGATTCCACAGTAATTGCTTGGGATGAGAGGTGGTAATTGCTTGGGATGAGAGGTTTCCCCTACCCTGAAGAAAAATATATAATCTCTTCTTTCAGTTGGGGGGGGGCAAAGGTGTTCCCCAATTATAGTGCCAGTTTCATAATAATTGAACTGAGATTGACATAATGATGTCGCTGTAGCACTTATTAGGTTACCATTGTTACTTAGAAAAGATGTCTGAGCAGTTCATGTCCTGACATTTAACAGTTTATGAGTCACTTTGTGTTACACATTTTAATTCAAAATGATATATTCTGTATAGTTCCCCATTTATTCCAATGCCCTGTATGTGACCTAGTCCTCAAAAACAAGACAACAACAACAACAACACCAACAACAACACCACACACATCTGGAATGTGAACATGAGGGGAATGAATCAGAGTGATACAGAATGAAGCATAGTATTCCTCCCAGGTGCTCTGCCTTGCTTTGAGTGCATATCTTTTTTGGAGTGGATGGGAATAAAGTGTTCCTCTATCAGGAGAGGGGAGAGATGTACAGGCAGAAGATGTTGGACTCAAAACAACCAACCAAGATTTTGAACAACCATCCAAAGCAAGTGAAACTTAAACTTAAGTTGTTGATGGTGGACTGGCTTAGGTAATGGGCAAGAGAGTACAAGGACTCTTGTGGCTGGCTGGGCAGAAAGGTTTCCCACCTTAGTGGTGGACATCCACCGCCAACCAAGAGGGTTTCCAGCACATACCCTGATATAATTAGGGCATCCAAGTCAGAGCAGATTTCTGTTGCTAAGATACCTAGCAAATCACTCATGAGTGAATGATAGTTCTATGAATTCACCAGATGGGTTTTACTGTAGAAATTCCATATGGATCTACTAGATAACATAATGTATATGCAATCATAGCAGAAAAGCATAATTACTTTGGGAACTTCTGAAGTAAGGAATTACAAGTGACACAGTTACCTGTAACTAGTTAGTTTCTCAGACAACAGCTGTGCAATGAAGTCTTATTTTGAAATAAATGGAAAGCTTGAGAACAAAGTTATTTAATCAGTGTTTCAAACAGTTGTTTCTAGTTATTTTAAACATTACTTTCAACCCACTTTTTAGAAGGTCTTTTAGGAATTCCCCAAGTTTTTTGTTGTTCTGTTCTCAATCATGGTTTGTCCTAAAAAAATAAGTAAAAGAAAAAGAAAAAGAGCACAGAAACTAGAATGAAATAGAAACAAAAATGAAATAAAAGTGCAACAAGTAACATAACACATTATTTTTTTCAACAGCCTGTTTTTCAGATCATGTAAATAATAAAGGGAATATATCACTTTTTAAAGTAACTTCCCAAGGGTCTGGGCAATTGTGAATTGTTTTTGACTTCCATATGATTAAACTTAGATAAGAAGGGTGGAAGATGAATTTGCAGTAAACATTCATCTCTATTGGGGATATAGACACATTGGAGAACAGATAAACATGGGCTACTGCCACACTGCAGAAATAATGCAATTTGACACAACTTTAACTGCCATAGCTCAATGCTGTGGAATCCTGGGATTTATAATTCAATGTGGCACCAGAGCTCTCAAACAGAGAAAGCTAAATATCCCACAAAACTACAATTCCCAGAATTCCATAGCATTGAGCCATGGCATTTAAAGTGGTGTCAAACTGCATTCATTCTGCAGTGCAGATGTAACCATAGACTGTCATTGTTCATTAAATGATTGCTTTCTTCCTATATAGAAGGGATACTGAAAAGTTCTTGGCCTTACCAAGAAGGAATGACCTGGAACCATGTAACTTCCATGCTATTCTCTATACTCACTCCTAAATTTGACGCACATCTCAAATTTCTTTAAACTTTTAAAAAACTGATTTCTGGTCACTGAAATACTGTTCTGTTGCTTCTATCCCCTCTGAAGCATTTGAAAACTTCCTTCTTTTCAAACTCTTTTAAAGGTTTGGAAACAGGAAATCAGGTTATGAACATACTCAACAATTTCAGGAGTTGATACAGCTACATCTTAAGTCTCAGAATCTCCATGCTGAAAGTTGGCACACCCTTTCTTCACAGTTGAGTATGATGGGCACTTGTTAATGTTTGCATCAGGCACTCATGGATTTCCTTTGGAGTTTTCTTCTGCAAGAATAGTAACTTCATGATGTCCCAGGATTCACCACTTGAAAAGTCCACACTTTTCACATATATGTTACTATCAATGAGCCGAAAAAAATCCAGAAATTAGAGCTACGATCCTGCAAATTGGCAATTTACAATACAAACACTCTTTCAAGGTACAGTGGCAAAATTATACTCAGATTTTGGGAAGTGAGTCAGGCCAGGAACTGTTAAGTATTCCCTTGTAGAACTGGACCCAGTAGTTGTAAGTAAGTTGTATTGAAATCATGAGGACTTATGTTAGTCACAACTATCTCTTCACACTGACTTCAATGGAACATAACTGCAATAAATATAAAGACTGCAGTAAATTGCTAGTAGGCAGAGTCACTGGAATTAATCCAGTCCAAGGTTTGTTGCATTCAGGTACTAGACTCACTGTCCCTGCAGAATAGGGACAGCCACTGGCAAGAAAAGGACAATGCCTGTGTTGGTGAGCGTGGGAGAATAGCCACAACATTCATGGAGATTATGCTGGCCACAATCAGTCTAGGGCTCCGACTTCCATCCAACAACATAGTCAGGCAATGTGGTAATGACAATCCTCACACAGTGGGATTTCTAGGTGTGATAAGACACCCCCTTCCCCAAACAGAGCTTGAAAAAATTACTTTTTGATTACAACTCCCAATCTGGGAACTGTTGTCCAGTGAAATAACTTTTCAAATCTATATTCCAGCCACACATAATTGTCAGTGACTGCACCTCAAAGAAAGATATCCATCACCTCTTAATCCCTTTCATGCTTGGACATTTGACTCTGGATTCCACTGTTTGCCTGGGTCCAGCCCATGCATCTGAAAGCACACAAGTGACATAAGCATCATGGGGACAATCAACACTCACAAACCCTTGGTCAGGCATGGCTCCCATACGTAACTGTGATAATGTGCTCAAAACAACCATCACAAAAGAAGCAAAAGGATACTCAGAAAACAGAATTGTACTATTGTGTGCAATATTTTTTGTTATGTGTGAACTAGTTGATTACCACAAGGGCTCCCTACCCCCCAATATTCCACCATATTAAACTGTTTGCTTGTAATAATTGTTTTCCTCATAGTACAAGTCACTGACATAGTACAAGTCACCCAGGCAATTCACACCCCAGTCTCACAGCGTCCTTAGTCCAGCACTAGGACTACTACACCATGCTGGCTCTCACCCTTTTTACACAGTACAACCATAGTGCTATGATTCTATTTGAACTGCTATGGTTGCATCCTATGGAATCCTGGGATGTGTAGTTTGGTCAGAGTCATGAGAAGAGCTCTCTAGCTGAGGATTCTACTTACCTGAAAGAACTTTAAATGATGGAACCATGGAAGTTGAAGTGGACTCAAACTGTACAGTATGAAAGGAATCTATTCATTTTATCACACGGGAGACAATTGGAAGTATAAGCGGTGATTAACCCATGAAAATTCCACAATTGTGCTAATGGTTTTCACATGACATTGTGTTCAAAGTGATATTATCCCGTGAATAACCTGTTATTATTCTGCAATTGCACTAATGGTTTTCACATGACGTTCAGGTGAAATGTGATTAAGGTATCATTATCCTGTGAATAACCACACAAGAAACAGCAGCAAATCATTCAAGGGATTTTCCCATGAATTACTTTTTGCTGTTTATTGCCTGGTTATTCCCTGGTTATTCTCATGATAATGGCTCTTGTGTTAATCTCATTTTGATTGTGTTTTAATGTCAATTGCGTGATTTTCTCAGGTTAATCACTGTTTAAAGTCCCAGTCCCTCCCCCCGTGTGATAAACTCCAATGATTCAAAATGATCTGATCTGATTTCTATGATGCCATTAGAGGGATATAATGGCTTTTTGATAGCATATAAAATACTCTTGCCTTGTACTGGGAATGTATATGATTTGTTGTGGTTTGTTTTCTGCTAGCTAGGAAAAAGATTGCTCAGCCCTAGTTCACTTATATACTGCTGTCAGCTGGTGGAATAGTTTATTGGCTTTCCTGGGTTGTGATACAAACAGTGGCATCCTCTGCTCTGAGCCTTCCTGTGTAACTCTAACCAGAGTAGAAGGTTCCATGTGCTAGAAGGTCTCCAGCTGTATTATTGTTTTTTGCAGTATTTTATGCACCGAGGCAAGGGTTGGCCTTGTCAGCTTTTAAATTAGTCTAACCAGAAGACTGTCAACTCAATTAAAGTCTTTATCTTTTTGTATTGTATTTAATTTGCACCATTTCTATTTGTAATTAACCAATATTCCCTCTAATTTTTCCCATTTATACATGATCTTTTTCCTGCTCAATTGAAGGGTCAAAAATTTATAATCATCTTTTTTTAGTATTGTTTTGGGAATATCTTGATAGATTCTAATTCTATTTCCTTCTATTACCAAATCTTTTTGGTAACTTATATGTAGAATATCCTCTCTTGTTTTCTTTCTCACAAAATATACCACTACATCCCATGGGGTATTTCTTTCTCTAGCCACCAAATAATTTACTCTAAATGTTTTATTAATTTCCTATGCAAACTCCATTTCTGGTATCTCCATATATCCTGCTAACACTGTTGTTAAATAGTCATTTAAATCTTCATTTCTTTGTTCTTTTAAACCTCTTATTTTCAAACAATTATCTCTGTTTAAGTTCCTCTAAAGATCTTTGGTCCAGTTCTTTGTCATGATTTATTTCTATTTTTGAGATCACTTCTTCCATTTCAGTTGTTTTTACTTCTAATTTCTCTGCTGTGGGTGTATGTGCTTGTGTGTGCATTTGAAATTCCCTTCCTCATCCACTGGGGTTTTAAAGAGGGAAAGAGGATTGGATGGGGAAGCATCCAACTAGATTGGATCCAGTAGATTGACAGACAATCCATAAGGGCTATTGCAGGGGTAGGCAACCTTTCCCCTTTAAGGGCCGAGGGACTTCAGCTCCCAGAATCCCAGGAGCTATTGGCTAACATGGGACTATTGGCCAACATGGCTGAGGCTTCTGGGAGCTGAAGTCCCTGGGCCCTTAAAGAGGAAAGGTTGCCTACCCCAGGGCTATTGCCTGATAAGTTGGTGCATATTGGGAAGGGGAAAGAAGTAAGTTCTCCAGGGGAAAATGTGTAGCCGGTTGTGCTGGTGTCACTTTGAAGTACTTTTTGTGTGTGTTCTTAAGAAGGTGTTGTGAGGTCCCTGCAGATCAGAAAAATGAAAGCTGAGGCTTTTTTTTTTTTAGTATAAACAGGCCCCAAGTTGCATCCCATTCATTACTTCTCTGCAAAATGAGGAGGAAGCATTGGTGAATGCTTTGAGCTCAGTCCAATAACCAACTACAAATCCTTGTAGAAAATCTTATTGTAATCTAGATATATCCATATCATTCTTCTGATCTACCAAGTTTGTCAGTCGATCAGAGAGGAAGGAGAGACAGAAAAAGTGAGAGACAAAGAATGTTTTGGCATGACTTGTTGAATCTATGCTGTCTTTTTGGCCCTGTACAGACCGGTCAAAATGGCTGGCCTCGGGGTGGTGTTGGGGCATGGTGACCTCACGCCGGCCACCCCGACTCCACCCTGATGCCGCCATCACGCTGTGTGCCCAACTGCCCATGCTGCACCAAAGGACCATGAAAAAAGCCACTGCCATAGTGGCAAGGGTGGCTTTTTGCTGCTCCAAAGAGGAGTGGCATTTGCCAGTTCTTTTTAGAGTGGCAAATTGCCAGATTGGGGCTGCAGAATGCAGTTACTGTGGCCCTGATCTGGCAAGGAAAGGGGCAGCAGGACACTGCCCCTTAGGGGCCATTTGTTTAGCCCCTTAGTAATCCTAGCATTCTTTTCCTGAGTGTTCTCAGATCAACTGTTTAATGATCTCTAATAGAGATTTTCCTGGTATTGATGTCAAGCTGACTGGTAAGTAGTTGTCCACATCCTCTTTTTGCCATGGAGGGGAGTTGCTATAAAAAAGATCACAAGGCACTCTAATTGGAAGGAACAGGCCACAACTTTATTGACAACAGCTGTAATGTAGGGCTGGCCTGCAAAGCATCCTAAACAAGCTGTTCAGAGAGCCTGGAGAATAGCTTGAGACAAATAGGCCTCCTGCCATCCCTACCACCCATATGTGTCCTCCTCCAGACCTCCAATGTTCTTCTGACAAGGAATGATGCACAAGGGTCCTGGAACTCTGCAACCTTATCCGGGGTGCAATCCCAGCCTCCCTCAACCAAACCAGGAATTGGAGAACGGTCTTGGACCATAATGGCCAGTGGGCCCAGAGACCCAAAGCCCTCCAAAAGGCAGACAGCTTGGAGATAGCTCTTTTGTAGGCTCTAAGAGTGGCTGGAGCCAGTGAAGACAGGATGCCCTGTCACAGCAGATTTCCGACATCCCACAGTTCCTCTGGGAAGGATGTGGGCGAGGAGTCTGCTATGGGCACCAGTTGGCAAAACATGGCCTCCTGAAAATGAGAGAGAGAATCTACAATGTTATTTTGGAGGCCCAGTACAAAATGATCCTTGAAAGTGATGTTCTTGTTGAGACAGCAGAGCAAAAAATGGTGAATCAACTGCATGACTAAGACCTGGAGCTTTGGCGGTTGAGGACCCTAACCACCTCCTGGTTGTCACACCAGAAGCACACTGCTCTGTTGGCAAAGTCCCCGCCCCAAATGTGCACCACTACCATAATGGGAAAGAGCTCCAGGAAAGTGAGTTCATGGAGGATCCCTCCCTGAGTCCACCAAGCAGGCCAGCATTGGATGCAATAGTCACCCTGAAAGAAGACTCCAAAGCCCAGGCTTCCAGCAACATCCAAATGTACTTTGGAAGGTCACGACCCAAATCCAATGGCTGCTGCCATAGGGAGACCCCATTGTATTCCCCGAGGAACCCATCACACAGACTGAGGGGGCCTGTTTGATGCCTTTGGTGAGACGGATGTGATGGTGAGCCATTTTGACCCCTGTTGTGATCTTAGCCGGTTGAGCACAAATGGCTCTGCCCAGTGATATCACCCTGCACGTGAAATTAAGGTGACCCAAAATGGACTGGATTTCCTTTAGGGTGGCCTTGGGAGCCAAGAGAGTGGTCTGAATTTTGGAGTGTAGGGCTTGGAGTTCGTCGTCAGGCAGGTGAGAAACACTGGCCATTGACTCCAGCTGTATTCCAAGGTAAGTTAAGGATGTGGTCGGGCCCTCTGTCTTTTCAGCCACTATGGGGACCCTCAGCTCAATGGCCACATTTTGGAATGTGGACAAAAGCCTGGCACAACCATCAGTTCCAGCCTCTCCTGTGAACAGTAAGTCATCAAGGTAATGGGTGATCAAGGGAGGGGTGGCTTTGTGTTCTTCACCTCCCATTCGAGGAAGAAGCTGAAGGTCTCAAAGGCTGCACAGCTGATGGAGCAACCCATTGGAATGGCCTTGTCGAAATACCACTGGCCCTCAAATTTGAAACCCAAGAGACAAAAATTGTCAGGGTGGAAGGGAGTAGTCAGGAAGCTGACTGAATGTCACATTTTGCAAGAATCCCCCCCACCCCAAACCTGACAAACCTGACCACATGGTTGAAGGAGCTGTAGCGAACAAAGCAAAGCTTTGAGGGAATGGCATTGTTGACATATGACCCAGGGGGTTAAGACAGGTGGTGAATGAGACAAAATTCCCCCAGAGCTTTCTTGGGCACCTCCCCCCCCCCAGGGGGACACCTTAAGGTTAGACAAGGGTGGTGAGGGAAAGGGGCCAGCCACCCTGCTGGCTTCACACTCTTTTTGAATCTTGGCCTTGGGGATCTAGGCTATCTCCTGGGCCAACTTGAGGTTCTGAGCATCAGAGGCTGAGTGAGGACCCATTGCTGGGATTCTGAAACCCCATGTGAAGCCATCTGCAAGGAGAGTGGCTGCTTCTTTGAAGGGGTAACTTTGTAAAAGGGGGATCAAGACCTCAGGGCATAGAGGTGTTGGGGCGAGGTTGAAAGGAAGCCAAGTAGCCTTGGCCTGCTCATTTCGGACCCCTAACCCTCCAGCCTTGGAGCTGGTGGCTCTGTCCATTTTGCTGGAGGCTGCCAGGGTGGGATGTCCCAATCGAAAGGGATGCTGGGAGCCTGCAGGCTGGGAACACACCAGCTTGGCATGTGAGTCCATGCAAAGCTCACAGCAGTGTTCAAACTTGCACTGGGCCCGCACACCTCTGCCTGTGTTGAATTCACAACACACAAGCCTGTGTGGGTCCTTCTTGCCTGCCCACTTGGAAGATCTCCTTGGCCTAGCATGTGGGCCCACCTGAAGCAACCAGATGTCACTTTCAATGAGGTCCCATCTTTCAGAGTTACTCTGGGATGCACACTGGCAGAAGGCAATGTCATAAGCAATGGTTGCAGCCTCTCCCCAATGGACCTGGCCCCCAGAACATTGAGCATGTGATTTATTAGGTGGCAAGCCCTATTGGGATAGGACATGGCAACCACCCCCAATGAAAACCCCCAAACCCTTCATCCAATTGACAAAAGAATGCTCTTCAGGATGGGCCTTGCTCTCTTTTTAATCTTTTTTTGTGGAGGTGATGGACCCAGCCTCCTTCCCCTTGGGCTTCAACAAGGTGAACACATCTACATAACACCCCCGGAGTCCTCTTTTCAGGAGAGCTGAGCTGGAATGGCGCCATCCTCGGGGGCCGCATTGCCTTAAATAGACCCTGGAACTAATCAGGAGCCAGAAGGGGCAGAAGTTCTACCTTTTCCAGCTCTTCCATCAATCACAGGTGCTGTAGCCTGCATCGCTACCCAATCAGGAAGAACTTCTACTCCCTAGCACCAGCTGGGAAATGTAGTCCTGGTGCTGGGGCAGGAAGTGTAGCCCCATTTGTTCCCTTTAGCCAATCCTGGCCTGGCCAGCCCAGCACAATGCTTGTTATGGCTCTGCTGGGGCTGGGATGCCCTCCTCCCAGCTTTCCCCCTTCAAGCAGCAACAAGGCCAGCCTGGTAAGTCAGGTGGATTTATTTCTCTTTTTGTGGGAAGGAATCTGGTGTTTTTGCTAGACAGTATTCGCAAAGTTTCGTAGCCACATATTTAATTTGATGGAATTTTTCCCTCCCACCCAAATTATTCTTTCTGTACTCAGGTCACATCCATACTTTTTCTTTTAAATTATGTCATTTTCAAAGATAATATCTGCAGTAGCATTGATGGGTCAAATCTAATGATAATCTGTCTAATTTTCTGTGATAAAACAAGGAGAAACTGTGAGCTGCCTATCATGCTTTAATGAGAAGGAGCACTTTCAAAGAAGCCTGTGCAATGTAAGAAATGAGTTATTTGTTTAAAAAGCTGAAGTTAGCCGTATCATTCTAAGTGATAAGAGATACAGATATTGTTCCTTAAAAAGTTAATCAAGGGAAATTTGCATGAAATATTTGACTTTGAAAATGCTGCAGTATCATTATCACTGGCAAATCCCCTCACCCTGCCCTGAATGTTTGAGATAATGGTTAAAGTTGTAATAGAATGTTTTTTACAGACCTCTATAAAACAAAATCCCTGCACACAGTGCGAGCACCCAACATGCCACAAATAAACATTTGGTTTCACAGTGGACCATATACTCTCCCTGTGCCTCTGAATTCATCCATAGAAAGTCTTCTCACCCTCCAAGGCAGGAGGATCGGGGGGGGGGGGGGGGAAGACATCCATTCTGCTGTGGGATGGACACCTTTGAATACATCCCTTAAACCAGGGGTGGAGAAAGTATGACCCACAGACCACAATCAATTTCTTTGTGCTGTTTTAGAAGTCCTAGGTTCTGCCCAGTCCCCCACAATTTTTGGTTTTAAATTAAAAAAAAAATCATAGGGTACAGACCTCTAAGATCCCATGGGAGGATGATATGCAGCTCCCAGCAGAGACCCATCTTGAACACAATTGTACAAAATCAACTAGAGGTGAGAACAAATAAAAAAAATGACAGTGTAGCTCTCTACATATGTGTGTGTATATATCTGAATAAGAAAAAGACCTTCAGTGTAGTGTAGATCAAGAAGTTATGGTTGACACTATATCTTGAAAGCAAGAAAATTCATGCTAACTCTGAAACTTTAATGGACCTTTCCTGTGCATTAACTTCCACTTCAATTAAAGTTGTAATAGTCACTCTCTTCCCTACATAGCACAACACTGTTGATGTGGAAGAGCTGAAATAGGCTGAAATAATTGCACTATCCACAATCAGTATATATTCAGCATTGTCCTAGGTACCATTCAAATATCTGGTTCAGCTCGGTTGATCTGTGTCTGTGTGTATCTGAAGTAGTGTGCTACATTTTAAACATCTTTTATTGGTAATTATGTTTCAGATGTCTTTTTAATTGTTTTAACTGTGTTTTTTAAACAATATTGTTTTTAAAATTTTGTAATAAGGTTTTAGTTTAATCTTGTTTTCAGTAACTGTAAGCCACATTAGATCCCATCTCAAGAGAAAGGTGGGATATATATTGAATTAATAAAATAAACAATAAATAAATAGATCTGAACAAAAGATAGGAAGACATTATGAAAAACATTACATGTTGACAATGGTTGCTGGCACACTGCAGAAATAAAGCAGCTTGAAACAACTTTAACTTCTATGGATCAATGCTATGGAATTCTGGGATTTGTAGTTTGGTAGGACACCAAAGCTCTCTGATAGGGATATTTCGTGAAACTACAAATCCCAGAATTCCATAACATTGAGTCACGGCATGTAAAGTAGTGTCCAACTGCTTTATTTCTGCCTTGAAGATACAGGCAATGATATGGTATGGTTTCCTTATAAAAATGAGTGATGCTTGTTCAAGTTTCAAAAAACTAATAGCCACATTTACTCTTGACCAGAATTCCTCCAAACACTTTGACAAATCATGGCTCTGTGAATTATTTTTGACTTCCTTTGCCTTTTTTTTTTTTTTTTTGCTGAAGGCATCAGAAAAACATAATGATAACATAATCCAAGATTCTTTCAAAGTGCTTAAAAAGCTTTAAGGCAATGAGAAAAAATGGTAATGAGCGACAGCAGATGTTTCTGCTTTGGAGCAATTATGGAACTGTAATTACAGATAGAAATAGAAACTCGCAAAAGCAAGAATATGATCAGCAAGTATTTAAGAAGAAAGCAAAAGCGATATGAATACCTACTGTACCATTAAAGTAAATGAGTGAACACTGTAAGAGAGAAGCCAATGTGACCAGAATGGCTCCTAATAACCTAAGAAAAGACTAATTTTTTGAAGGTGGTATGTCTCATGCTATCATATATGTCAGTGGTCTTGAACAATTTTCCTGAAAATGTATCATAATAAGAAACACGACGCATACTAAAAGGATCCATCAGGTCCTTCCCTATATTCCAGCTTTCCTTAACTTCCTCTTTCTCAAGTGCCACAGGCTGAGTATAAGGAGACAGTGGTGGTGAACTATTGGCCCACCAGATGATTTGGCCCAAAATTCTCACCTAGAACAGCCAGTGGGAAAGGATTATGGGAGGTGCAGCCCAAAACATCTGAAAGTGTAAAACTATTCTTATCCCTATGCTATATGGTCTCCCTGAATCCTTTTCCCCCCCAAGGATGTATTTCCTTTAAAATAGCAGTTATTCAAGATAGAAAAGAATGTACAGTTCATATCTACAGCCAGCCCTCTGTTTTCATGGGGGATCCATTCCAGACCCCCCCCCACCTCAAAAATAGAGACTCACAAAAAATAGAGACTCATGGAGTCTGCTTCCATGAGCATGCATGGGTGCGCGCCCATGGGGCTGCACCCCATTGATTTTAATGGATGGTGCCCCTCTGTGAATATATAAAACCACGGACCTCAAGTCCGCAAGAACAGAGAAGCGGCTGTATTTATTGCATCATCAATTTAGCTGAATTCCAAAGTGGTTTTGACTGATTTGTAACATCTCCAGATCAGATCAGATTGACCCAATTCAATTTCTGAGCAAAATAGCACCATTCAAAGAAATTCAGATGGATCTGGTGATGTGACAGAAAATAATAAGCAGAGGAAAATGAGATGGTGGGTCTTCATCATATCCATATAAGGAAAAAAAAACAACAACAAGAAAGTGTGACACAGAAGGACTGGAGGGGAACTAGGCTTTGACCATTGATATCTCTAATGCATAATCCAGAGAAAGAATATCGCTTGCTCTTCTATCATAGTGTTTAAGGAGAAAGGCTGTGTGAGGTCATTGAAGTTATTTAGTCCATTCTTTTCCACATTACTTAGGGGGGAAGCAGACGGCTAAAAGGGCCGTTTTGGGGGCAAGGAAGGGGAGGGGCAGCTGCATGGTGGGTGCCCCAACCCCTTCCCGAAGGCATCGTCGGAGCGCCGGCCCCTCCGCATGGCCGGTGCTCTGACGATGTCTTCCCGCCGCAGCGTTCGCACACGCTGCAGCGGAAGAATCGCCGAAGGTGCGCCACCAGCCTTTTGCGGCGCACCTTTGGTGACTTGTGGAAGGAGCGCTATTTTAGCGCTCCTTCTAGGGGCGGCAAAGCTGTGCCGCAGGGCCGAGGTGTGGGGATACCTCAGCCCCGCGGCGCAGCTTCCCGGGGTGGCCCACGGCCGAGCGTCTGCTTCCCCCCTACGCTCATTTTCTATATTTAGCTGTTAGTAGCAGATCCTTGTAAGATGTTCTTTGAAGGTTTGGCTGGTTGTTAACTGTATTTTGAGTATGGCATCTTGGAGTCTTTCTGTATCAATTTCCCAACATTTTATCTTCTTGAGCAGCCTAGTTTCATTCTCTGCTAACCTTAGTTAATAGTTTGTTAATTTGAGTAGATATCTGTTTATTATATGTGGACCTGTATATGTTTTGGGGAGTAAGACTATTCCCATTCCAAATGGCCCTAGTTGTTGCTTGATCTCTGATTTGCTATCTCAGTGTTGTTGATTTTTGATCTTGTGCAGATTCAAGGTCTTCAACACTGCAGATCCTGGAAAGAAGCTGTCAGGCAGAATAGAAGGAAATGGGTCAAATGGGCAAAAGGTTTCTTCCTGAATCTGAACATGTTGCATGTCATTTGAACAGCCAGAAGATTTTAATTTATTAGCTGTCAATGAAAGTAATGGCTTTCTTTCTTAAACTGAGAGGTATATGAAGGTGGATGTTCCAGTGATCTGACTCAGTATAACACAGCTCCCTTTTGTCCTTATAAATGGACTCTGTACAGTAGGACATGGGCTGGCAAATGCTATTGCTTTCTGCCATTTCTAGTTATTTTGCTGCCTGAAGCAAATGACAAGTAGGGCTGCCCCCAATCATCTAATATCACCAGGGCCTTTATCTACCCTTGGGCTCCTCTTATGTTTTTTGTGAGAATGAAGGCAGGTTCAGGCAAGCTTCCAAAACGGGTAGGCAACCTTTTTGAGCCAGGGGCCAGGTGGCTGTCCCTCAGACAATTGGGGGCCGAAGCACCAAAAATAAATAAATAAATACATAAATACATAAATACATAAATAAATAAATAATAAAAAATGTAAAAACATTAAAAAAAATAAAAAAATATGCATGCACACTCTCTCAGCCCCAGAAAAGCCATGGCAAAACCCCTGTGGAAATTTTGCCAAGAAAACCCCAAGAACAAGTAATAACAACATAATCAATATCATCACGGTGGGCGGCGGCGGCGGGGGGCATCAGCAGCGGTGGTAGGACCAGCCTGGGGCCGGTCCAAAGGCCTTGGGGGGCTGCATCTGGCCCCCAGGCCTTAGGTTGCCTACCCCTGTTCCAAAGCAAACCAGCAAACAAAGAGGGTGAATTAGTTCAGAGAAGAGTGTCTTTTTTATTTTTACTTCCCCTCTTTAAATGAACTTTGAAGAGAAAATCTTGACAAGCCTGATCAGAGCTAGCTAATACAATTCAGGAAATGCTATGAAGGCACATCTATGGGAGGAAAGGAGACTTGTCTGGAAAAAGTCAGGTGATGGCAGCATAGCAGGTTACATAGTTGGAGAGCAATGCAGATCTCTTGGGGCTACAAGTCTGATTCCCTACTCTGTCTTCTGCAAAAAGGCTGCTAAAATAAAAGAGCTTTGAAAGCAAGCATGGTGTAGTGCAGGGGTCGGCAACCTACTGCCCATGGGCTGCACCTGGCCTGCCGAGGCCTGCTGACCGGCCCCTGCCCGGTCCTGCCGCCGCCACCACCTTTCACGGCTGCAGGGTTCCTCCGGGGTGCCATTTTGTGTTCCAAAATGGTGCCCGGAGTCTCATGCAACCTGCCCCATGATGGGAAAGGTCATGCAAGACTCCGGGCACCATTTTGGAACACAAAATGGCACCCTGGAGGACCCCCGCGGCCATGCTGGGCCTCTCTGAGGCCCGGTGCGGTTGAGGGAGCTCTCCTGGGAGCGCACCATGGTGGTGGTAGTGTGCGCATGCACCACTGTGGCCCGGGGGGCATCAGGGGACAGGTGAACTGGCCCCACCCCCAAAAAGGTTGCCGACCCCTTGTGTAGTGCTTCAAATCCCTGTTCAACCACCTCTGGTAGTGGTGGATTTTTTGATGAGTTTTGTTTTGGAAGATTTTGATCTTTCCCCAAAGCTGGTAGAGACTTCTAACCTCTGTAACAACAAAAACAAATGACTTATAATGGTGAAAATGGGACTTGGGAGCCAGTGTGGAGTAGTGGTTTGAGCATTGGGCTACAACTCTGGAGACCAGGATTCAAATCCCTGCTCAGGCACCTTGATTGTGGAAACCCCCCTTGAGGGAATCACACTCTCTCAGCCTCAGAGGAAAGCAAAGGCAAACCCCCTCTGAACAAATCTTGCCAAGATACCCCCTTAGGGTCACCGTAAGTGGGGATGTGAAGGCACACATTAACAACAGAGGGAAAAGACGAAATAGATTTAGGACAATCAGAGACAGAGTAAACATCAGAACAGGGTTTTGAAAGCTGTGAATGAGGAAAGAGTTCAGGGAGTTCATAGTTAACCTAATTGTTATATATTAAAGTTTTACTGGCTTTGTTTTCTACAACTGCATCTACCGTATTTTTCGGCATATAAGACGCTCCGGCATATAAGACGCACCCAATTTTAAAGGAGGAAAATCTAGAAAAAAAAAAGATTCTTAACCAAATACTGTAGTAAAATATTTTATATCAACTGTATAAAGTTAACAGCAGTTTAAGAACAATTTTAAGTTGTAAATGTAAGTTTAAGCCAGCAGCAGGGCCAGGTATTGCACAAATTCCCTGCCCAACTTTCTTGCAAGTCTCCTGTCACCTTATGGTGACTCCATGAATTTCTTAGGGATTTCTTAGGCAAGGAAGACTCGAGAAGCGGTTTTGCCAGTTCCTTCCTCTGAAATACAGCCTGCAGCACCTGGGATTCTTTGGCGGTCTCTCATCCAAGGACTATCCAGGGCTGACCCTGCTTAGCTTCCAAGATCAGATGGACTGGTACCTTTGGAGTTTTTAGGCCATTGGCTTATGGAGTAATTTATGGCTTATTTTGACCCTACCATGAGGGTTTTCTTGGCAGATTTCTTCAAGGTTTTTTTTTTTTGCCATTTCCATCATCTGAGGCTGAGAGAGTGTGATTTGGCCAGAGTAATCCAGTGCCTTGGAGTAATTTCTGGCTCATTTTGACACTACCATGAGGGTTTTCTTGGCAGATTTCTTCAGAGGAGTGAGTTTGCCATTTCCACCCTCTGAGGCTGAGACAGTGTAACTTGGCCAGGGTAATAATCCAGTGCCTTGGAGTAATTTCTGGCTCATTTTGATCCTACCATGAGGGTTTTCCTGGCAGATTTCTTCAGAGGAGGGAGTTTGCCATTTCCACCCTCTGAGGCTGAGACAGTGTAACTTGGCCAGGGTACTAATCCAGTGCCTTGGAGTAATTTCTGGCTCATTTTGATCCTACCATGAGGGTTTTCTTGGCAGATTTCTTCAAGGTGGGGACTCTTTCCACCCCCGTCCTGGGTGCTCCAATGGACTCTTCCTGGGATGGGAGGATGTCCTCTGACCCCAGGAAGAGTCCATTGAAGCACCCAGGATGGGGGTGGAAAGAGGAGGAGCACATTCAACTAGCCAGGAAAAGAGGACTCTTTCCACCCCCGTCCTGGCTGCTCCAATGGGCTCTTCCTGGGATGGGAGGAGCCCACTGGAGCACCAAGGCTGAGGTTGAAATGAGGCCTACTTTTAGCCTAGGCCTCGGCAAGTTTGCCCTCAGCTTTTATATTCGCTTCATTAGGCGCAGCAACTTCCCCACCCTCGTTTTGGGGAAGAAAAAGTGCGTCTTATATGCCGAAAAAACGGTAACTGTGTCATTTGAGTACTGATAAGAACTAGTCACGCTATTACCACATTGAACCCAATAATCAACACAGCCGCTTTTCCATCATAGGGGTCACCTTGGGGCCTGAATTCCAGATCAGGCTGAGGGTCAAAGAGCAAGGTGAGTGACAGAAGCCCAAGGATTGTGACTGTGGGGCCAGTGTGTAGAGGGGTTCTGTCACATAAGCATATATTTTAGAGTGTAATTTTTTAAAACCTACCATCCAAGGCACTTTGACAGCACAGTAGCAGCAGCAGCTCTCTCACTGATGTTGTTTGTGTTCTTTCTTCCCACAGGCACTCTGGAAAGGCTACTTGTATGGTTAGTAGGTATGTAATTCTTTGCTAATTTTGTTCTCAGAAGATACAGAGAGTAATTTTAGCAATTTTCTCTGTCCTGTGATAAAGTCAAAAAGAGCATAGTTTTTGAAGACTATTTGCAGTTCAGGATTTGTTCACATAATTTCCATAGTTTTTGTTGTGTGTATGTGTGTATATACATGTTTTTTTTTTTAAAAAAGCAGCATTTTCCACACAGGAAATAAAATTTTCTGCAGATAAAATGTTGGTCCATGCACAGAAGATGCTGTGCAAACTGCTTCCTCCCCCATCTCATACAAGCAACAAGCAGGAAATGATGTGAACCAGCCATTTGTACAATACATACATTGGGTCACCAGCATTGTTTATAAAAGTTCATTTTCTCTCTCTCTTTCTCTCTTTCTCTCTCTCTCTCTCTCTCACTCACACATACGCACACACACACACCATTAAACATATTCATGTTGGCCGTACAGCAAAGTACAATAATATACAAAATCAACAAAAACAGCGATGCATCATGTATTTTATGCATTTTGATAGGCCCAATAAAGGTATCACTGTTTTGTCAATTTTGGATGTTATTGTACTTCACTCTCACCATGGGACTTATTATCACTTGTATCTGCTTGGTGATTCTGGGAGCTATAGGTGGAACTATAGCTCCCAGAATCACCAAGCAGATACAAGTGATAATGTTTCCAAGCTCTGCTTTGTAAGTTGGAAAAGTTGTTAGCAGCTGATGTAGACGAAAACTTCATCATCTGCATTATTCTGTGGGCCATATTGTAGAATCAGCAGTTGTTTCTGAAAGCATTCCACTTACAGCCGGTTCAGCCTTCTGCCCCCTGCAGCAGAAGTGCTAGCAAAGTAATCACCCTGTAATGTTTTGATGGCCGCACCATCATTTGGAAATAGTCTTACATTATCTCAGCTTGCTGATCCAATACTTCAACACACTTTAAAAGGCTCTGAGGTTCTCTGCACAGACCAACAGTGTGGAAATTGCCACATTTCCAATCGTTACCACATAAACTGTAGCCTGATTTCTAAAAAAAATAAAATAAAAATCTATTCATCAACAGCCACTTTTTGAAAAAGATCATCCCACCCAGGAAGTCAATTGATTAGCAAGTGAAAATACTCTTCTTTTGCATAGCCTTCACTTTTTTGTCTTAGCTAGGGTCACCCTTTCTTGTACTTGTAGTGGAAATGACAACATTCTTTGCTGTATTGCTTCTCTGTGGCCACATTGGAAGCAAAGGTTTTTATGGTGGCATATAAATCAATTATGCACCAATTTTCACAAGCCATTGGTTGAATTCTTTAAGCTCTGTTTCAAACTGCCTTTGTCCTTACTGGAAAATAAGAGTTGACATTTGGGTTATTACATGAATTGGACTGGACTGGTACAACTTATGACTCATACAGATTGGCAAATCAAAGCATGCAAGACATTTATCAAGTCTCTAGTGTGCCCCCATTTATAGCTGGTGCTTTATGTTCATTTTGTTGAGTCATATCATTAATTATTGAGTTAACTGAGGCCAGTTCCACCATGAGGCAAAATGTGGCACTCACTTCAAGCATCTTGGTGATTCTGGGAGCTATAGTTCCTCCAGTGTTTCCAAGCTCTGCTTTGTAAGTTGGAAAAGTTGTTAGCAGCTGATGGAGGAGCTAACTGGGGAGAGAAGGAGAAATGGCAGCCCTTTAACCCTTTCTGTCCATTGGAGAATAGAACTTGTTCTGCACTGCCTAAACGAGCCCGCTGCTCTTACATTATCTCAGCTTGCCAAGCCAATAATTCAATACACTTTAAAAGGCTCTGAGTTTTTCTCCACACACCATCAGTGTGGAAATTGCTACATTTCCAATCATTACCACATAAACTGCAGCTTGATTTCACAAAATAAATCGATAAATTTATTCATCAGCAGCACTTTGAGAAAAAGATTGTCCTACCAGTCCAGATGACTTCTGGACATGGGATTTTCTGCATTTGGCATCTCATCGTTTGCCTTAGGCAGCAAAACATCTTGAGCTGGCCATAATCTACCAGTTGTTGTTGTTGCTGTTATCATCATTATTATATTTATTTATAGCTTGACTTTTCCTTAGATTTGGACTTAAAGATTTGTTGCTGTTGTTGTATGCCTTCATGTCACTGCTGACTTATGGCAGCCCTAAGGCAAACCTATCATGGGGTTTTCTTGAGACTGAGAGCATGTGACTTGTCCAAGGTCACCCAGTGGGTTTACTGGCCAAGCTGGAAATTGAACCCTTGTCTCCAGAGTCACAGTCCAACACTCAAACCACTAGGCTATCCTGGCTCTCTACAACAATTAAAAAAATTCTTAAAATGCATAAAATACAAAATCTATTTAAAAATTTATTTCATTCTCTTCTTATTTATTTATATTTCTGGAGGGTTTTTGTGTGTGTGTATTGGAGCCCTGAACATCATTTGATTCCTCGACATGTGAGATTGTACAGTCATTATCTGGCAGCTGAATGTGTGAACAGACCTCTGTGAGATGCATTGCTTCTGAGGTGATATCAAAGATCTAGCTACCTGTGGTGGTGGCCCAGTCAAGCATACAACAACTAAAGTTGCAGCCATCGAGTGATTAAACACATGAATCTGCAGCAGTCCTGGAGACTGTTGGTGTAAAATTTTCCATATGCGTAAAAGACAAGTCACACACTATGCTAAATGAGTGGAATTAATATGTGGAATCATGTTTCTTGCTGTTATTGCTAGATAAAAGAAAAATTAATCAATTTCAGTGTGGCTACTGTGAGGAATGATTACAATTAATATAATTTCACTGTCATTAAAAATAAAATAAAAAGAAGAACAAACACACATACCTTTGAAATCTCATGGCTCTAGGTAGGTATCATTGGATAATCATGCCATCAGAAGCTGGTAATATGTGGATTCTGAGAGATTTTAATCTATGTGGTTTTAGCAGTGAATGTAAACAATGTTGGCTACAGAAAACAGGGTTTTATGTCCTGTTTTGATAGATGATGTTTGGGAAAAAAATCCTTTCTGAGCTTATAATAGTGACTGATACTGAACCACAGTTGACATGAGCAGGATTTCCACACCAGAGTGCCTCTATTGTGAAAGATTGTCATATAACATCCATACATAACTCCCTTGGCTACTGACCTTTTCACCTTCTCTGTAAGTGATAATGGGTAGCTGACTGAGAAACTGGCTTTATCACATAAGAAAATGGGCATTTGAAAAAATATCAAATGTGACAACTTGTCACTTTGCATGCAGTACAAGCCCAGATCCTTAGCATGAATGTCTAAGTGTACTGTGGTGGAGGAAAAAAAAGACATCAGACACTGTAAGATCTTCAGTTCAACACAGCAGCTAGGAAGAATGTGTTTTGACACTACATAAGTTAGCTGGTAAACTTGAAGCATTCAGAGTATGAGTAACTAATATTGAAAAATATTAAAGAAATGGAGTGGTATAAACCTCACTGTTCAGAATCTTGGTTCATTCTTCCATGGTGGCCCCACCAGTTCCTCTTCAGGGTAGAGAAGCAGAATAGTCATATTTTAAATTAAGTAATGGAGGATTTAAAAGTCAGATTGCATCCCTTTGCTAATAGAGTGCTCACATGTAACTTTAGGCTAAGAGGATAATTTTTCACTAATTCCATTCTTGAAGTAATTTTAGCAAATTTCTTCAAACTATTGAAGACTATTCACCGTTTAGGATGAATTCCATGCAAAATTTACAGATGATTTTATTTGAATAAAAAACAGAATTTTCTGCACAGCATATTATGCTACTTCATCAATATAAAATGCAATAGTTTCATAAGTGAGGTTTTTTGCTTTTGTTTTGATATAGTAAACACCATATGCTGTTTCCTGTAGAGAAAATTCTGTCTTCTTACAAAGTTATCTGAATTTTGTATAGAATAAACCCCAAACTGTGATGATTCCCAGCTGTTCAGGACTCTTCTCATCAGGGTTCCCTAATGCTCAGGAAACATATTTTAAACCATTTTTGGAATATTTTCAAATATTCTTTCCCTCTCTACTTTGAGCTCACTGTGGGGGTAAGCAGACCACCCCAAAGAAATGGCTCAGCGCTGACCCTTTGCTCACTGGACCAGGGCCATGGCAACCGCATGCTGTGTCCCCAGTCTGGCATTTTTCTGGGCCCCAAAGAAGCTGCAAAATGCAGTTCCTTTTTGGGACTGAAAAAATCCACCCTTTTTGCCACAGCAGCAGCTCTTCTGCGTTTCTGTGGCACAGGGTGTATAAAGGCCGCACCACAGAAATGTTGTGATGCCACCTGCTGTCTGGTCGGGCAGCTGGCATGACTCTGGCTTTGAGGCAGAGTTGGGGCATGCAGTGTGTGGTCACCATGCCCCCATGCCAGCCCCAAGTGGGCTTTTACTGCCAGTCTGCTTTTCTCCTGTGTTTGCTCATGGGAGTGATTCATTTGGGTGAGTGCTGTAACATAAGAGGTATGAGGTAGAATGCATACTGGCTTAAAAAAAAATTCCCATGATTGATATGCAAAGGGATATTGTAGCACCTTTAACTATGAGAAAGAGGTTGTAGCATAAGCTTTCATAGACTTGCTCATAGACTAACATAGCTGTGTCTGAATTCTGTTTCCATGATTGAATTGCCCAATAAATTTTAGATGTTTGTGATAGAAAATTTGTGTTGGATGTTTGTGTCAGATCCTGAGTTTAGGATAACATGACAGGCTGAGAACTTAGATTGGGAGATGGAGCATAAAGTTCTTCCCAGGAAAAACGACAGCTCCTCTCCCTTTCCATCTGACTCACCTGTCTCCTGTTGGGGAACTTTGACATGTCTATTTATGAGTTGATAGAGAGTAGAGATGGCAGAGAAGTGTCAAGGCTTTGTATCTATAACACAACAAAAAATATACTCTCTTGGATCTCCAGGACTTCCCCACAGGTCCTGGAGGACAACCTTTCCTTGTGTCCAGCTACAGGGTCACAACTGGACCCAACTAAGATGCTTCCCACCAAATGGGGCCCTTGCAAGAGACACGTGAGTTTTGAGGGGGTGGGGGTTAGAGTCAAAATTCCTATAGGAAGCAGCATCACACAGACCTAAAGATCAGGTAATTCTGAATATTTTTATATGGACCTAAAGTCCATGATTGCTTCTTGTGTGGTGTCAGAATACCCCATGGGCATCCTGGAGTATCCTGGCCCTGAAGCTGCTCTGACCTCTCCCTGTGAACAGAGTGGTTGTTCACATGTGCATCCTACTGTGCCCTATTCATACTGCATCATTATAGCAATTTGATACATTACAGAACCCTGAGATTTGTAGTTTGGGGACATGCTAGAGCTCTCAAAAGTGAAACAGATCTTAACTAAGACCTTAACTTAAATATCAAAGGGCCTTTGCAGACTGCCAGAAATAGTGCAAATTGACTCCACTTTAACTGTCCTGGCTCAGTGCTAGGGAATCATGGGAACTGTATTTTTTTTCTGAGACATTGAGCCTTCTCTGTCAGAGAGCTCTGGTGCCACAATAAACTACAGTTCCCATGATTCCCTAGCACTGAGTCAGGGCAGTTAAAGTGGACTCAATTTGCACTATTTCTGGCAGTCTGCAAAGGCCCAATGTAAATCTTTCCCTGAACCCAATATCAAAGCCTTCCTTCTGCTGCTCCTGGGTATGTTTTATTGAATTTTACAGCTCAAATATCTTCTACTGGGTTTCATTCCAAATTTGTTAATGCCCAATTTATAATCATTAGTTTTACCCACAGCTGCCCTGACTTTATCTTAAATAGCTTTCTCCATCTATTTATTATCCATTCTGATATATTTATGTGGAACTATCATATCCCTACTCATTTTTTTTTCTAAGCTAAAAATGTTTCAATGCAGCTAGCATAATTTTCCAGCTGTGAAATGTTTTTGCATAACCACTCCTTCAGCCCAAGCATCATTCTACATTTGTAGGTGGGCAGGCAAGTAAAGGTTAGGCAAAGTTGTCTTCCAAATAAATGCCAGGGTCATCCCTCATTTGTCAGACAGTGCTGCAAATGGATCCTGAAGATATATAAAAGTTAAGATGTTTGCTATCTTTAAACCATTGACAATGGAAAAACCTGTGTATTTTATACAAACTTAAAAATATATATGCAGAGTTAGACCAGGATTCAGTGGAGTGGTTCCACTGATGAAACAGCTTCCATAAGTGGGCTACGAGAGGATTGACTTCTATTCCACTGCAGATTCCCACTCTGGTTCAATCTCTCACACTCCCCCCCCCCCGCCCCCATACAACAGTTGGAGAGTCCTCAATAAAATGTGTTCTAGGATTACAAGATGAATCAATAATTCCTTCCCATCCCTTTATGCCTCATCTTCCCCACCCTGTGTATTCCCTACAGAAATCATGGTGTTTGAGGGGGGTTGCAGACTGCCAGAAATAGTGCAAATTGAGTCCACTTTTAGGGTTAGGTTTAGGTTTAGGGAATCATGGGGACTGTAGTTTATTGTGGCACCAGAGCTCTCTGACAGAGAAGGCTTGATGTCCCAGAAAAAAAACAATTCCCATTATTCCCTAGCACTAACCCTAACCCTAAAAGTGGACTCAATTTGCACTATTTCTGGCAGTCTGCAACCCCCCTGAGATGACAGACTCTATTTTCCTGAAGGATGAAAGTCGGCTCTATTTTTAGTTCTGTTAGCTTTGGAAGGAATGCATCTTCACAATTGGAATCCCCGGCACTATTCTGTATAATTATAGTTATTCTCAGGTTATGGAGTTCAAATAAATCCAATGCATGTCCAATGCAAACCTACTTGCATAGGTGTATACATACAAATATATAAAGACTGCCACAAAAATGCAGAGAGTTCATTTAATATGAAATCCTTCCACAGTCAAGAGTTCTAGGCTTATTCACATGCTGCTGGTAGTGCTCCTCCTCTTCCTTCTCAGTAATACTGTTGTATCAACACTAATTGTTTCTTTAATGTGGCAAAATAAAAGTGTGGTTCAATTTTGGTTATTCGCAAAGTGTCTTGACTAGTCCTACCCCTTCCCTTCCATCTTTAGTGGAAAGTGATAGTCTGAAGGTGAGAGTCTCTGTTACACATAGTTTTCAAAGAAATAGCCATGTTAGTCTCTTGCTGCATAAAAAGGAGGAAAGAAGAGGGAGAGAAAAGAAAATGAAATATGGCAGCCCCTTTAAGACTAACTGGTTTTTATTTTTTCTAATTATTTGTATGCTATGCGTAGTGGCTCTCAATGTGAGTGGGAGCCCTTTTTTTTCAGGAGTTCAACTAATGTGGATGGTCTTCATGGATGGTGGAAACTTTTTAGGCTATCTGGCATTGCCCTCCAACACAAAAAGGGTGACAGAACTGAGAGCAGAGGGGCAGGAATAGCACATTCCCCTCCCAGCATGTTGATCCAACAGTCTTTATGAACAAATAGAGCTGCATTCATCTTTTTCAACATGAAAGAGAATTAGAAAATTGTTTCACCTGCAGTTCCATCTTCCTACATTAATCTCTTGCCTTTTCAAAATTCTGCATCAAAGTCACATTTAAACAAAATTGCATTTTGGTAGGTACTTCAGAGATACATTGCAACATTTGGGATATGGAAAAATAGCCTTATATTGGCATATAGACTGTACAAATGCAGAATAAAATGGTGCTGGGAAGGGGTGCATCTAAAGACCATGGTGTGGACATGTTTGCATCTTTCCATGCATTCAGAAACAGGGCTCCCTAAATCACACTTACCAACTCCATCTGGTTCTTCATGTTCCACATGCAAATAATTACAGAGGAACCAGATGCATTGGATGTGAAAATCCTTTAGTCTCAGTTTTGTTCTGATTCACTGAATCCCACCTGCATTTTCATCCTTGAGAGCTCAGAATGTGAGACTTTCAGTTTGGCTTTTATTTTTGGCAATTTTTCTTATTTTGCTCAGTTTTTTAAAATCCCTTTTTTGATAATTGTGCACATTTCTTTACACATTTGATGTAGTTTACAGATTTTTCTCATCGACTAAACCACACATATGCTTGGGTCCCCCTACCCTGGAATTGTATCTGTTCACATTTCAAAACTCTGCACACTGTTTTCACAATTTATTTCCCCCCAAAACATTCTGTAAGCACCAGCAATGTTATTATTTTTGGGATGAGCTGCATTTCTTCTTGCAGTGAGTCCCAAACCCTACCTGTATGAATACTGTAAAATCCAACATAAGTATTTTCCATTCCAAGCTCAGACATATTGAGCAATGGAGTGTAGAGAGTGTAGCACGAGTCAAAGCAGGTGATTTTTGAAGTGTCAGACTGGGCCTGAAGCAAATACTGTGGTCAGTGTATACATCCCTACTGTTTAAACAATTGCATCAAAAATAAACAAGCAAAGACTGTCAGACAAATAGGTGAAGAATAGATGCACTTCGATCTGGCACTTTTGTCTGATCAAGGCTTCCAGGCAGAAGCTCTCCCTCTAAGAACCAGTCTCTTGACATGCTCCTTCAGATGTCAGACACCTGATATGTTCTTGTTCTTACATATTGAACAGCTAACAAACTTCTCTGATGTAGACACTGGGTCAGAATGAGAATGGAAGTGCCCTTGTAAATGTAATTTTGCTTGCCTAATAACATCAGAACAAGACATTTTGCTGCAGGCAAAGGATAAGATGCTGCCCACCCTTGAGCTTGTGAAAGCCATGGCAGTGGAGTTTGTTTTCAGTACTGGTCGCAGGACAGCATCTTTCACTGCACTCGAGTGTAGTAGGCTAGATGAGGGGCCAAAGGCAGATCATCTCACATAGAGCTTGATTTGCTCCCCATCTTTCAGCATCTGTTACCTGAGGTGATCCTGTCCCCTGGAGTGCAGATTTCACCAAATGAGGAAGAGTATCTAATACCACAGAGGACAGGATCAGAATTCAAAACCACAAGAGATTAGAAATCTGGGCCAAAACTAAGGATGTTTTCACACTGGCCTTTTTGAGGACGCTAGCCGGCCTCCCGCCGGCCTCACTCCGGTGCCATTTCCCGTGTGTTCACACACACGCGGCGGCAAACCCCGCCCCTTCCGGTGTCATCCCTGCGTCCGGCCGGCTTTTGGCTCCGTGTGTTCAAACACACGGAGCCCTAAGTCCGGCCTCACTCCGGCAGCGGCAAGCTAATTCCTGGCTAACTCCGGCTTCAGGTAATTCCGGGTGGCAAAAGGAATTAGCCTGCCGCTGCCCGAGTCATTCCGGTGTCAGCGGCACAGGGTCCAGCCGGCTTTAGGGGAAGGGCTCCAGCCGGCTTTAGGGAGCCCAGTGTGAAAACGTCCTAACAAATGAATTTCAGCAGGGAGAAATATAAGAGACTACATTTAGGCAGAAAAATAAAATAAAATGCAGGGATATGAGTGACACCTCGCTTGACAACAGTACATGTGAAAGGGATCTAGGAGTCTTAACAGACCACAAGTGGAACATGAGTTAGCAATGTGATGAGCCAGTCAATGTGATCTAAGGCTGCATCAATATGGGGGTAGTGCTTAAACTGAGGGAAGTAATAGTACCACTCTGTTCTGCTTTGGTTAGACCTCACTTGAAATACTGTGTCCTGTTCTGAGCATCACAATTAAAAAAGAAAAGATGTTGACAAGCTAGAGCATGTCCAAAATGGTGATAAGTCTGGAAACTATACCTTATGAGGAGTGATTTAGGGATAGGAGTATGTTTAGCCTGGGGAAGAGAAGATTAAGGGGTGATATAATAACCATGTTTAAATACTTGAAGGGATGTCATATTCAGGATGGAGCAAGCTTGTTTCCACTGTTCTAGAGATTAGGACATGGAGCAATGGATTCAAGCTACAAGAAAAGAGATTCTACCTCAGTATTAGGAAGAACTTCCTGAAAGTAACAAGAAAGATAACAAGATAGATTTTGACAGTGGAATACGATGCCTTGGAAGTCTTCTTTGGAATTTTTTTAAGCAGAGGTTGGTTGGCCATTTGTTGGGAGTGTTTTGATTGAGTATTTCTGCATGGCAGGGGGTTGGACTGGATGGTCTTTGAGGTCTCTTCCAACTCTGTGATTCTATGTTTTTATTTTTACCCCATACCTACCCAGAACTAACACACACAGTAACACACAATAAAATGTTATTGCTTTTATTATTTTTCAGAAAGCATACTAGAAATGGATGCACTGGATTATTACACATATCCAGGTTCAACAAAAACAGGGCAAATAAGCAAATTCAGCATGAATTTACATAAAACTGAGATGCATGAAAATTAATAATTCAAGGAGGGGAAACTGAGCTCAGAGAAGATATTTTCATCTCCTCACACATCTCAAGTGCCAAAGATCCTCTTTAGGACAAAGATTGGTGACCACAAAGCTCTCCAGAGGCCCTGTCACACTACAAATGTCATAAATGATATCACTCACCTGTTGGTTTCTTCTATGTTGCAACCGGTTGAGAGAAATTAACTTTCAGCTCCTGTTTTTAAAAACATATTAAAAACACTATTATTAAATGTTGTCATGTCTCTCAGCAAAAGGTTACAGTTATGCACTCAACATGGTGAGGTAGCATAATCTTGACTTTTGTTTCAGAATTAATTTTTCTCCATGCACGGGTGATGCTTCTAAACTTTAAACAGCTTGATGGATGACTTGGCTCTCAGTTGCAGTGTCAGATAACAAATCACATCTCCTCAGGAAGTCTGAAAGAAACTGAGTGCAGCAGCATGATTGTTTTAACAGGTAGATGTTATATTACCTGCTTCTCATGCACCATACATCAATCCTAGATGTTCTGTTTCTTCTTCCCCCCCCCCCCCTCCCCATTAACCACTGGAATAATATTTTACTTGGGGAAATATCTTGAACTACTGAAGCCAAGAGATCATTTTTGTGTGTTTTAAAATTGTAGCCAGGTAAATAGCAAAGCAAAGCTGGAACATACAAGCGAGGTGCATGAAAATTCATAAATCAAGGAGGGAAGACTGAGCTCAGAGAAGCTATTTCCATCTCCTTACACATCTCCTAAGTGCCAAAGCTCCTCCTTAGGACAAAGGTTGGGGACCACACAGCTTTCTAGAGGCCCTATCACACTACAAATAGCACTGAGTCCTCTTGAACTGCCATGGCTACCTCATGTGTAATTCTGGGATTTGTACTTTGGTCAGATGCACCAGAGGAGAATTCCTGGCCTAAGGTCCCTCCTTCTGAACTGCAAATCCCAGGAATCCATAGACAGTTAAAGATAGTTCACTATTTCTCTGCTGAAATGGCCTAAAATGAAAAGGCTCCTGGAGTTGTTGAACTGCAATTCCCTGCATTTGTAACCCATTGCCCATGTTGGCAAGGGCTGATGGGAGCTCTAGTCTAATAATATTTGGAAGGCCATGTGAATCCAGTCCCTGACTTAATTTATTTTTTATTTATTGCAACGATTTATATCCTGCCTTTCTCCCACAATGGGATTCAAGGTGGATGATGGGATTCAAGACTTCAAGGATCCTTTGAGAGATGAGAATTTGTCTCAGAGTAGAGTATTTTCTGAGCAGCTTTCCATGTGGAGAACAAATGCTTCCTTTCACTAATCTCAATTATTGGATTTAAAATATCTGTAAAGACCACTTTATAAACCCCACACTCATTTGGACATGTAGGCGTATTATCCTACTAGCCCTAGTGGACCAGGATGGGGTATTTCTGCTAGAATCATGTTTTCTTGCAGAAGCCACACAAAAGTAGATGCACAATGTAGGTTTTCTAAAATGTTGTCTCCCACACAGTTGTAAATAATTGGAGATCTGCATTGGAGGCCTTGTTTTATGTTTTATGTCTCAGAACCATGCAATGTAGGTTGATGTGTACATGTGACAGGGCATTCTTTACAGCAGCACTCAGACTGTGGAACTCCTTACCAATGGATTCCATTTAACCTGCATCTACACTGGTGAATTAATGCAGATTGACACTGCTTTAACTGTCATGAACCAATGCTATAGAATTCTAGGATTTGTAGTTTTGTGAGCTATTTTCCCTTCACTGTCAAAGAGCTCTGGTGTCACCACAAACTATAAACCCATGGATTCCATAGGACTGATCTATGACACAGGTGTCAAACTGCATTATTTCTGCAGTGTGGCAGCAGCCTTAATCTCTTCTGAGCTTCCAGCAAGCAGCTAAGATGCTGCTGTTCAGCACGACCCTTTTCTGTGCAGAATTTAGCATTTTTGGTGCTGAAAATAAGATTTCCTTAAGTTCTGTGTAGAAATATATTTCTTCTGCTTTCTTCATCAGAAAGGCTGTTTTCTCTTTTTAAAGAAAGGGTGAACTTTGTGCAGAATAAGCTGAAAATTGTCTTCAAAACTGCACAGTTTGGAAAGACTTTCCCACAGGGGGAAGGAAATTGCTACAATTGCTTGTTGTTTCCTTGAAGACTGAGATCAGTGAAGAAGTGCACTTCTATTGCTACCCAGGCTGACTTCACTCCATGAGGTCATACAGCTGGATACAAGCTGGCAAGGGACTTGGGCAATGTGAATGGGCATCTAGAGACTGTCTAGGGCAGGTTACATGGAATTTAGGGACAAAACCCACTGAGAAATGCCACTGCTTTTGCATTCATCATCATTAAGGACATCATCATTGTCATTATTAATCTCTTTCCTTACATTTCTGCCACTTAATGACCCATTCTCTATGCCACTGTGCTTTAAAGCTATCTCTCTCTCTCTCTCTCTCTCTCTCTTTTTTTAAATAAAACATAGACTAAGAGAACAGAGATCATTGCCATTTGCACTGGTTGTTCCATGAGCCTTTTACCACAGTACCTTTCAAAACTTCGGTTTTAGCACTTGGTTTTATTTGAATTTCTCCAGTGGTGAAACACAGTTATTTGTCTTCATACCACATTATTTGATTGTACTGACACTTGATGAAAAATAGAGAACAGTAAGGAGACAAGCTCCACATATTATTTTCTGCTTTCAATGTGCTTTTCAGCACTCTCTTGGTGAAAATAATCTGTTAAAAGAACAGTCCTTCTGTTTAGAGGAGATTTCACTAACTCTACTACGAATAAAAGAAATGTAAAAGCCAAAACTTAGCTTTTCCCTCAGTATCAAAAAAATGGACTTCCTTCTCCCCATACAGATGAAATTTGGTAATGGAAGTTTGGGAGAGGGAGTTACAATATGTCACAATTTGTTACAATTTGTCATAATAGTGTTGTCGCTTTGAATCCCATTCAGGAGTGAAGTAGGACAAAATAAAATAAATAAATAAGAATAAATAAGTAGCACTTGTGAATACAGAACAGTTACAGATACGCACATTCCTCAGAAGCAGAGGCTTCAACAACTTGGTTTGTAAATGAAACTCATATGTACTGTTTAAATGTTGCATCATAAAACAAAGCACACTAAATACCAGAGACATATGTGAGGAAAATCGCATGTTATAACAAAGAGATGTCATTCACCATTACACTATAAGCTGCTTTGGGTATCATATTGGGAGGAAGGCAAGATATAAATTAGAATAATAATATGGGGAGACATATCTGCAGAAATTATGATAAACATATTGTCTACTTGAGTCTTAATGTCCAGGGAGCTACATTAATGTCCAACTGCATTATTTCTACTGTGTAGATGTACTCTAGGATTGTGATCACAAAGAAAGGGAACAACTGTCTTTACTAAGATGGTTGCTGGCTCAGTAAGGGGGGTTGCAGACTGCCAGAAATAGTGCAAATTGAGCCCACTTTTAGGGTTAGGGTAGGGAATCATGGGAACTGTATTTTATTGTGGCACCAGAGCTCTCTGACAGAGAAGGCTCAATGTCTCAGAAAAAAACAAAAACAATTCCCATGATTCCCTAGCACTAACCCTAACCCTAAAAGTGGACTCAATTTGCACTATTTCTGGCAGTCTGCAATCCCCCTAAGTCTATAGCTTGGCTCACTCATGACTCTTTCCCCTGCACATTTGTGATAGATCAACTTGAAACCATGCATGATTGTCTTCCATATTTTCTTGTGCTTAGTGACAAATGCCAAGGGCAAACATGTCTAAGAAACTTTCATAGGGGTAGAAAGTCTGCATGCCAGGTCACAAATCACTTGACTGAGCAGGGATAGGGACAGGAACCAAGCACGATTTGACCCTTAATGTTAGTACTTAACTGTAAAATGAAACTAGGGGTGGGGTGGGGTAGGAGAGATGGCAAAAGAACAATACTTGTTGATGCAGGTTGAAGTGTGTTACTTGTTCCAGCAATTGGTGGGAATATTCTGATGAGAAAGTAATGGGTTTTGGCCAGTGGCAGCACCTAAATTGGTTCACTGAGAACTACGATAATCTGTTGCTGGCACTGCTATATAGGAGGCAGGGATGGGCCAAGACATTTTCCTGCCTGAGGTGAAAGATGAGAAGGATGAAGGATTATTGTTACCCATGGTGTTGGCATTTCACTTGCAGGAAGCAGCTGGACTGGCACCTGAACTGAACAGCCCTCTCAACAGGACAACATCTTTCACTACATGTGAGGGCAGCCAGGCTCCTTTGCTGGGTACAGGGCTGGCTGATTGGCCTACAGAAGTCTCTCTCTCCCCCCCCCCCCCCCCCCCACACACCTCCTGCTCAAGATGCCTCACTCTGTCTAATGCCAGGGTGGGAAACCTAGTGACTTTGGCAGTTGTCTCAGTGCTATTCAGGCATACTCAGTGCTTTACAGGCAACTAGCAGCAGAATTCAGCAGCTCTCATGACCTGTATCATTGATGGCTGCTATTAATCACAAAACAGCCCTGAAAAATACTTTCGCAGAACTAACAGTTCATAACTGTCTACTCCTAGCTTGCTATGCCCCCTTATAAGGGCAGTGGGCATCTGTAGCTCTTTCAAGGATACTGCTGGAGTCCTGTATATTTATTTATTTTCATTTATTTCCTCATTGCTTTATAAGTAGCTGCTGATGCTGCCTCTTTGTTTTGTTTTGAGAACTGGAGTTATACATCTCACAAAGAAGAAGACTTAACTTAAGGGGATACTGTGGAGGAAATGATAGCCCTACAATTGATTAATTTTCAAGATACATCTAAAACATATTGGTTAGTATTTTTGTATTGTTGGATTCAATTAAGAGAAATTATGATTAGTTGCACTGTCACTACTCTAGACACCTCTCCATTGCTTAAACAGGAGATTGCAATATACTGCCCCCCCTCCCATAAATCCAATCTGAAAGCAGTCAAAGATCTGTTGAATTTGTGGTTTGTTAAATGAATGCTTAGTTGAGAAGCTCAGAGAGTTTTATTGGGAAGATTAAAAGGAGGGTGTGAGGTAGGACGTTATCACACAGGGCCTAAAGCAGTTCCATCCCCGTCGCATCCCCGTCCCATTGCGGTTCCTTTTCAATCCAGAACTTACCGGCATACAGAAAGCAGCATCATTCCAGTCGCGGCAAAATGTAATTCCCAAAGAAACCGGCATTCAAAAGAACGAGGATGATGCTGGGTGATGCCGCAAGGGGACGGGGATGCGACGGGGATGGGTGCAACGTCGTGTGAAGACACAGGGAAAGGAAGCGGATTGGGATGGGGATGCAACGGGGATGGGCGGGGTTTCTCTGCGACGTTGTGTGAACATGGGGAAAAGGAAGCTGATTGGGACGGGGATGCGACGGGGATGGGACTGCTTTAGACCCCGTGTGATAACGTCCGTTGTGAGGTTGCTACAGGGGAATGCCTAGCAGTCATGGAGCATTCATAGTTTGGAACATTCATAGTTGGCTTGTAAGGCTACAGATACTGTTTGGTACTTTTCAAAATTCACTGTTATTAAGCCAAACTAATAAAGGTATTACAACAGTACATATGGATTTTGGAATTTTTCTTACTTATGGCCAACATAGCTTTGTTTGGTACTTATGTACTGTAGCTTTATTTGTCCATTTGCATTTTGAGTTTCTACCCCAGATGTTCCACTCATTCTTTCTTATGAAAACTGTAGGAAAATGTTTTCTTTTTCAATAAAAAACTGAAATGAATAAACAACTTGTAGTCGTAGTCTTATCAGTTATTTGTTTCATTTGTGAAATCCCTAAAATGGTATATGCATTTAAAAAAGAATAAACAACAAGTCAATCCTTGTCTACAAGTCTATTATGTAACAGAAATGATACCAATGGAAAAAGTGATGAGACAGAAGAGGAAAATAATCCCAGGACCCTTTCACACTACACTATAGTGTTACTGTGCACTTTAACTGATGCAGTTCCACCCTGGAGTTTGCTGTGTGTGTGTGTGCGCGTGGGACTTAGAATTCTCAGCAAAAGAGTTGTAATGCCTCTCCAAACTACAAATCCCAGAATTCTATAGGATGCAGTCATGGCAGTTAAAGTGGGGTCACAGTGCTATTGTACAGTATGACAGGGCTCTGATAAGCTAATGCAATATAGTTCTGTTATAGATTATTTTAAAAATAGCCCTGGGCTGGGATGTAAGAATGAAGCATGGCCAGGGGTTGGAAAAATAACTTTTTGGACTACAGGTCCCAGAACATACCAGCCAATAGTCAGGGGTCATACTGATTGTGACATCTTGGGAGTTGTCATCATAAGTTGGAAATGACTTGATGGTCTGAAAAAGTAATTTTTTACAGCTCTAAGCATGACTCTGCTTTTCCTTTTAGAAAAAAAGTTCCATGTCCCTCAGGGCCAGTGAGGTATGATGTCTGAGTTCTGAAATGGGCTCTTCTGACATCTTTTTCATTTGCAGAGAAAGCAACTATAGGGAGTCACTTGGGGCCATGGCATAGGATCACATAGTTTAACCTCTGTTTTAATTTTATGATTGAATTCATTGTCCTTTCTGGAATGAAGTATACAAATGTGTTCCACAATTTGTGACCAGTAGTAACTCTGAGATGTATTTTGTTTGCCACAAGGGATCAGCATGCAGGACCCTTTGGGAAAGAGGAAGGAATGGGTCAATCCAGGACAATTCATCAATGTTTTGGGGAAAAGAAAATCACAAATCTCCCTCTTCATTTGTAGCATGGGCCCTCACCTACTAGACATTTTGGAAATATTACCTTTAAACTTTTTAGTTATGAACAAAAATAAAGATACTGAACCACACAGCTGATCCTATACAAATAAAGTAAGCATATCCTGTTGTTTATTACTGCTTTGGACAAAGTCACAGACTTCCAATTCTTTTAAACAGCCCAGAAGTTTGTGTTTTGATATTTTAAGCACACATATCAGGGTGAAATATTTTCATCTGCAAAAAGAAAAAGAAAAATGTAAGCATGTTTTATTCTCTCTTCCCTCATTTTCTTTCTGCATATTGTCTCGAGTCCTTGATGCTTCAAGCCCCAGGGGAGAAGAGACTGGTTTGATATTAACTGTTATGGCATTTGCTGATACTTTGCAATGGGTAACTGGTGTGAAACAAACAGGTTATGGAGAAAACTTGACCTTTCAGATTACTAGGTGATTTGTGCTGTCAGTACATATTCAGCATTCTGCGGTCCTGGTTTGAGGTAAATAATGCAAGACATTAGAGGGTATTCTGAAGAAAAGTGGTCTAACATTTTGTTGAAACCAGAATGACAGATAAAAGGTAGGTTGAAAATAGAGCTTAGTACTTATGGGGGGACGCGGAGGATGATCATTGTCTTATCATCATGTTTTAGGGGCTTTTATTGAAAAATGGGAGACACAAGGCAACAATAAGTAGTAGAAATTACAATAAATCAATTTGCTTTTTATACAGCTTGGAGAGTTCTTGTAGGACTGTTTAATGAAGTGAGTCAGTTTCCCACTGACTTTGTATTATCATGCTGAATAACTTTTCTTGACTTAGAGTGATTTGTAAATAGCCAAACACACTGAAAGCTCATTCCCACTACGATTTACATTAATTTGCTGATCTCTTTAAATGTGCCTTGCCCCCATTTGAAACAGATGTGACTGTGATTGTTTGGACTCACTTTGAAGTGAGACAAATGCAAAAAAATCACTGTTTTCAGACACTAGTTTTCTGCCAGTCCTTGAAAACAAGCAATTAGCAAGCATGTTCAGCAAGTGAGAACTACAGACCTGAGTCGCATCAAACTGAAGGGGAAGGATTACTGTGGCAGAGGGTTGCCAAACCCCCTCACCAGTTTTTTGGGGAAATTCACCATTTTCCCCCTCCCCTCAGTGCTGCCTTTGTGCTTTGTGGTGTGACCTATGGGCTCTCTCTCTCTCTCTCTCTCTCTCTCTATATATATATATATATATAATTTGTGCTCCATTGTATTGGCAATTACTTGCAATTACTTGTGGGTGGCGAGCAAGCAAGCGGACTGACTGCAGCTCAGTGAATCAAGTAATTGAAAAAACAATGGAGTGCATATACTGTCAATTTTTTTTTAAAAAAAAAACCTGCATGCATCCCAGGGAAGAGTTCTCCATGACACGAACTGGATACATGCACTCCAGGGAGAATTCTGGCCATGGCACCCATGACTCCCTCCTATGTTTTCTTGAATGTGTTGCCGATTGTGTCACAGATGACGCGTAGATGATTGACAGGTATTTTGAAGTGGCACAAACTAGTGGGAATGACAATCGTGCCAAAAAAGAACCAAAAAAAGAAAAGACCCACTTCCATAGTGGGAATGACGTATTGACTGGAATTGATTCACCGACCTGGAGCGAAAGCGAATCACAAATGGTTTAAATGTAAGTGGGAATGAGCCCTGAGTATTAAGATCACATTAGTTGACACATGATGCAATGAGGTATTTTGGAAGAAGCTTCATCTGCCAGTTTCATTGTCTTTTGCACATTCAGTGGAAGGGGGAAACTTCGTGACCTTTGCTTCAGGAAGCAAAATATGTGGACCTTGAATGCTGGAATGTTTCCCCACATTAAATTGCTAGACTTGCCAAACAATGTCCCTGGAGAAGTAACTAAATGCCAAGGCTGTCATGGATGTGCCGTATTTTCTCCCTAATCAGGTGTACATTGGGCACAATCCTATGCATGCTTACCCAGAAGTAGATCCCACTGTGTTGAAAGAGTTTACTCCCAGGTAAGTGTGTATTGGATGGAATCATTAATTTCTTGGAAGTACAGCAGTTTATAACAAAAGGGACTGTATTATCCCATTTTTTACCCTAGGGTCAATCATACTTTTTTTTTTTTAAAGTAGTTAAATATCTGCATTGAAATTATTTATTATGATAAGTACCACTTTATTTGTTATGTGTCCCTTCTAGTTCCTGTAAATTTGAATGTAAATTGGAAGAGTTGGGCTGCAATTCCAAACACACATAATAAGGAGTAAACCCTGCTGAACCCAGTGGACCTTACTTCTGAGCAAATCAATGGTTACCATTGTGTTGGTGTAGCATATATGTTAAAAGTGTGACAGTTAAGAAGACAAACTCTGATTCAACACATATCACCATAGTGTCTAACATCCTAGGTCATCAGAGACAAGCTAAAGTGCCCCCCACTGTTCCTGCTAGGAGGAAAATATTCTTGCTTTTTTAATAAAGCCATTTTGACATTCTATTGACATAAATATACAGTATGGAGTTTATCACATGGGGAGCCCCGTGCAAAATCATTCTTTAAAGTGAAAAAAAGCCGCAAAAGCGGAAGCTTTTAATGAATGGGATTTCTCCCATTCTGCCCTGTGTGAAATGTGAAAGCGCTGTTAAAAGGAGGTTAATCCAAACAAAACCCCCTCATTGTTAATTTCGGTTTTTTTCGAAAGTAAAAAGAAGCGTAAACGAGGGGTTTTTGTTCGGATTAACCTCCTTTTAACATCAGTTTAACAGCGCTGTCGTGTGAAATCATGACCGCTTTTGCATTTTATTTCTAGTTTAAAGCCCTGTTTTCGTATGGGATTTCCCCCGTGTGATAAACTTCTATGTTAAAATATATTGAATATTTGTAGTGTTTTGTGCAAATATCAGTATGGTGTATTGTCTAGCACAGGAGTGGGAACTGTGTGGTCTTCCAGATGATGTTATGCTGCAGCTTTAGCCATTCTTTGCCATTTGCTGTTTTGGCTAGGGCTGCTGGGAGCTGCAGTGGAGTTACCCTAACTGTGGGTTGGAATCCAGGCTCAGCCATGAAGCCATTGGTGGCTGATTCACACACACAGCGATAGTGCCACTATTATTTTAATGGTGGCTATTATTTCATCCTGTGGGATTGTGTCATTTGTAGTCTTTAAACCACAAGAGCTCGCTGGCTGATAATTCTAAATGCCCTGCCCCAAACTTCAAATCCCAGGATGCCAAAAGATAGAAATATGACAGTTAAAGTGGAATAATATCACTATAATTGTGTAGTGCAGTGGTTCCCAAACTTTGGTCCTTCAGATGCTTTGGGCTTCAGCTCCTAAAACTCCTGACCTTTAACTTGCTGCAGGCTAGGACTTCTGGGAATTAAAGTCCAAAACACCTGGAGTACCAAAGTAGTGTGAATGGGCCCTATGTGAACCTCAGGCTTGTCATCACAATCTGTTAACCTAATCTGTTGTTGTTGTGTACCTTCAAGTCACTTCCAACTTATGGTGACCCTAATGTGAGTCTATCATGGGGGATTCTTGGCAAGAATTGTTCAGAGGTTTGCCATTGCCTTCCCCTGAGGCTGAGACAATGTGACTGGGCTTCATGGCCAACTGGGGAATCAAACCCTGATCTCGACAGTTGCAGTACAACACCGAAACCACTACATCACAGTGCCTCACCCAATTATTATGAGAATAAAATATGCGTAGAGGGGACTTTGAAATTAGAATCATAGAATCAAAGAGTTAGAAGAGACCACAAGGGCCATCCAGTCCAACCCCCTGCCATGCAAGAACTCCCAATCAAAGCATCCCCGACAGATAACCATCCAGCCTCTGCTTAAAGACCTCCAAGGAAGGAGACTGCACTACTCTCCAAGGGAGTGTGTTCCACTGTCGAACTGCCCTTACTGTCAGGAAGTTCCCCCTAATGTTGAGGTGGAATCTCTTTTCCTGGAGCTTACATCCATTGTTTCGGGTCCTAATCTCTGGAGCAGCAGAAAACAAGCTTGTTCCCTCCTCAATATGACATCCCTTCAAATATTTAAATACGGCTATCATATCACCTCTCAGCCTTCTCTTCTCCAGGCTAAACATCCCCAGCTCCCTAAATCGTTCCTCTTAGGGCTTGGTTTCCAGACTCTTCACCATTTTAGTTGCCCTCCTTTAGGCACGCTCCAGTTTCTCCACATCCTTTTTGAATTGTGGTGCCCAGAACTGGACACAGTATTCCAGGTGAGGCCTGACCAAAGCAGAATAGAGTGGCACTATTACTTCTCTTGATCTAGACACTATACTTCTACTGATGCAGCCTAAAATTGCATTGGCCTTTTTAGCTGCTGCATTGTACTGTTGACTCATGTTCAACTTGTGGTCCACCTGGATTCCTAGATCCCTTTCACACGTAGTCTCATTCAGCCAGGTGTCCCCCATTGTATATCTGTGCTTTTCGTTTTTCCACCCTAAGTGCAGGACTTTACATTTCTCCATGTTGAATTTCATTTTGTTAGCTTTGGCCCAGCTTTCTAGTCTGTTCAAGTCATTTTGAATTTTGATCCTGTTCTCTGGAGTATTAGCTACTCCTCCTAATTTGGTGTCATCTGCAAATTTGATAACTATGCCCCCAATATCGTCATCCAAGTCATTAATAAAGATATTGAATAGCACTGGGCCCAGGACAGAACCCTGTGGCACCCCACTGGTCACTTCTTTCCAGGTTGAAAAGGAGCCATTGTTGAGCACCCTTTGGGTTCGGCCAGTCAACCAATTACAAATCCATGTAACAGTTACTTTTTCTAGCCCACATTTTACCAGCTTGTTTGCAAGAATGTCATGGGGAACCTTGTCAAAGGCCTTACTGAAATCAAGATATACTATATCCATAGCATTCCCTTCATCTACCAAGCTACTTATTGGGAAAACATTGAGACATAAAGGGCATAAGAAAACAATCAATATGTGGTTGTTAGATATTAAGAGAAAACTTTGCAATGGTCACTCTTGTGAAAAGGGTCTCATAATTTTGGCTGCTGATGCATTTTCCCCCTTACAAGCAAAGAGTCATAGCTAGACCATGCAAACCTGCTTAGATAAGGAGGCAATTTTATTCTTCAGAGCAATTGGTTACTTCAGCCAAGTAGCCTACTACCTTTGAAGTAAATGTCAAGTGTAACAGGTCGGTATGTCTAATCACCTCATTTATTACAGTTTATTCTTCCTCTCAAACAAAACCAAATTAATAATGTTTGTTTTGCTTTTATTGTCATACTCTTGCAAAGGATATTTAGGAGAAAGATTCACTGGGTTTCGAGTGAAGGCAGTGATGGGGTGATACATCATCATTACCGCCAGGGTGGAGATGATCATTACTGAACTCCCAAGAGCTGTCATTATTATTTTCTTCATTTTATAATAGAGGGATATTATTTTGCAATATTTTTGTTGTGGCCCATTGAACACACTAAAAAATTCTTACTTTAAACCTTGAGAGCTCTTTGTGGAGTAACTTATACACTTTGTATAAGATAGGAAGGCTGTCTTCCAGGTAGTGTCTGTCTTTTTATTTGTTTGTTCTTGTTTTTAAGAGATAAGCATGGTCAAAACCTATGCTACAACAGGATCTCATTGGTTGCAAATGGGGTCAAAATACTTATGAAAGGTTGCTGCCCAAGATCCCCCCCCCCCATTGATGCATACAAAGATGTGTTTTGGAATCTGTTTTTTACAGGGAAGTTGGCATGGGGTGCAGGGAGGAAAACTCTGTTTGAGTAATCTGACACCAGCACTCTTGTATCATCAAGAGGGACCCTGAAGCCCATATGTTTAAGTACACATTGATTAACTCATGTCCCTATAAATAATGATACCCAGGGGAGCTGCTTGGGTTACTTGTAGGGTGAACATGTGTTTTAATGCTATGAGGACAACCTTCAGTTTAAAAGCATCCTGTCTTGTAGAGGATGAGAACATTTGGCCTCCAGATGTGTTGTCTTACAACTTCTTCAGTCTCTCACAATTGGTTGTGCTGGGTAGAACCAAGCAAGTAGGTGCACAGGTGACAGTGTATCTATACCACAATTAAATAGGTCCAATGTCATTTTAACTGTCATAGCTGCATTCTATGTGATCCTGGGGTTCCAGATCCAAGAAACATATGTCACTACTGGGAAGGGATTAGCTTTGATGGTCTTCATGGAGGGAGATCAGAAGCCTTTGTGTTGAGCACAATGCACCCAGGATACTATCCAGGGACAGGGCAGAGTTACAGGTGAGAAAGGACCTTCCTGTCCCTCAATGAGCTTCTTTCCATGCACTGCTTTGCAGATGAAAGAACGGTGAATGAATCTGGCAGGAAAAGTCTTCATTTTGTGTTTTCCTCTCTCTCTCTCCTTTACACTTGGCATGGTGGCTCCTCTCTCTTCTCTTCTTTCTCCTCTTTCCTTGCATTGGGGTGGAGGAAGAAGGGTTGGGTTGAAGGATGATTGTCCAGAACATGGTAATTAATCCTGAAGACTTAAATGTAGTTCGTGTCAAAAAAGGAAAAAAACAAAACAAAAACAAACCGCTAATTCAGTGCTCTGGAAATTGAGGCTTGATGCATGAGTCCTGATTGAAAGGGGAAATGCTTCTCTTCCTCCCCCCACTCCATATCATTCATTCAAATGTTGGGGTTGAGGCTGAAGTCTCATTTCTTCTCTCCCCTCTTCTAGTCACATCTGTATGTTCACACACACAGACACTCTAAATCACCAATCTTAATTCAGACAAGGGCTGTTGGATCAAACACAGTGTAACCTTGTGGGTTGAAGCAGCCCACTTGGACCTTATGCCCCCTCTCACTAGCCTCAACTATTGTCATGGGGTAGGTCTGGGGAGCTCCCTCTCTAGGGTCTGGCAGCCTGGGTGAAGCATACTTGGGGGTTTCACTCTCACTTGTAAAGTCCTGAGGCTTGGGTGGAAGCCCCATAGATTTGCTTTCCAATAGAAGGCTGGCTGGGGAGCAATCCAGTTATTAGATAGCCCCCCCTCCCCGGGCCAGTTGTTTTGCCCAAAGGAAGGCTGAGGAAGTAATCAAGGGGTGACACTTGAATTAAGCTGAGCCTACATCAGGTTGTTCCTCCCCCCTTGCTTCTTTCAGGGTCATCACAACACAAATAGATTTTAGGTCAATAAAGTGACCCTTATTTAACCCAACTCCCTGTATCTGGTCTCACTATTCATGGTAGGTCATCAGTGGGGTTTATCATTTGGTGAAGTGCTTAAAATTCTCAACCAGAGAGCTCTGGAAGTGCTTGGCTCAGGGGAGAGCACTGGAGCTCTCTAGAGAACAATTGTCTCCCCGAATTACAAATCCCAGGATTCTGTAAGATGGAATCATGGCAGTTAGAGTGATATCAAACTATTACAATTGAATTCTGCAAATACACCCTGAGTTTTTTCCATTGCAATGAAATATATTATATTTCTCTTTAAATAATAGTTATTACATATATGCATCAACAACATTATATAAATCTCTTGTACACTTTTGTTATATTGAGTATTGGACATGACTCTGGAGAACAGGGTTCAAATGCCCTCTTGGCCATGAAAACTCACTGGGTGACCTTGGGCAAGTCACATTCTCTCAGCCTTAGAGGATGGCAATGGCAAGTCTTCTCTGAAGACACTTGCTAAGAAAACCCTGGGACAGGGTTACCATAAGTTGGAAATGACTTGAAGGCAAACAACACACACACACACACACACACACACACACACTTTTGTTCTCATTTTTTTTTGGGGGGGGGAATGATGAGTAACTTTAATTGCTTGTACAGTTAAGCTGGCTCTACATAGACTTTTAGCCCTTGTGCTTGTACAAGAATTATAATTGATCATAGCCGAAGGGTCCTTTTCATTCCCATTTTAAGGAAATTAAAAATAAAAGAAACAATTTAGTTCTGGCAGCACCCTCATATAATCAAGTATAATGATCCTAGAGGTCCCACAAGGATGGCTTTTTATCATCTAACACCAGTTCTTCAGTGCTGTTAAGGGAATTAAAGCCTACACTCTATTTTGCTAATGTAACTTTAACCAGTTTTCTGGAAGGCACAAGGATAGGACAACATATAGTTTGTCAACAGGGAGTAACTGGGATAGGAGGACTCTCTTCAGTTGAACCTGTGCAGTGAAAGAACACACCAAGATGATCAAATACTTATAAAGAAGTGAACAAAAGCATAAAGTAAAGAGAGAATGGATTTATAATTGCCTTTGTATCAGTATAAAGAAGTAAGTTCTGTCTGCAGCTCCTTCTAATTACCTAAACTGATTTCCCCCCTGCTGACTTCAATAGAAAATGCATCTCAAAAAGATGTCTCAGCAAAAATAAAAATTATCAGATTGGGAACTTAAATGGTTCTTTTAAGAAAATTGCAGGTAGCAAAATGTGCTTGGAATTATAACACAGCAATTATAATAGAATCTATATTTAAATAAATAAATAAGTAAATCTCTGCTGGATTAGACCAGATCTTGGATGAAACCGATTATCTAGACCCATTTCATACTGGCTTTAGGACAGGATTTGGAGTTTACACTGTCATGGTTGCCTTGACCGACAACCTGTGTCTGAGTATCGACGGGGGTAGTGTGACCCTGTTGGTGGTCTTAGATCTCTCAGCGGCTTTTGATACGATTGATCATAGCATCCTCTTGGACCGACTGAGTGGGTTAGGAATTGGAGGCACTGCTCTGCAGTGGTTCCGTTCCTCCCTCTTGGGTAGGTCCCAGAGGGTGCTGCTCGGGGACAGTAGCTCAGCCAAAAAGGACCTCACGTGTGCCGTCCCTCAGGGTGCCATCCTGTCCCCGATGCTGTTTAACATCTATATGAAGCCGCTGGGTGAGATCATTTGGAGTTATGGGGATGGGTGTTATCAGCACGCTGACAGCACCCAGATCTATTTCTCTATGTCTCGGTTGTCCGCCTCGAATTCCGATGGCATCTCTCCTCTCAATGACTGTCTTAAGGCAGTAATAGGCTGGATGAGGAAAAACAGATTGAGATTAAATCCAGACAAAATGGAGGTGCTCACAGTAGCGGCCAAGAAACCGGGAATTGGGTTGCAACTTCCAGTCCTCGATGGGGTCACACTCTCCATAAAGGACTGTGTTCGCAGCCTGGGGGTGCTCTTGGATTCATCGCTCCTGATGACTAATCAGGTAAATGAGACGGTCAGGAGCGCCTGTTATCAGCTTCGGCTGATACGCCAGCTGCGCCCTTTCCAGGAAGTAAGGGACCTTGAGACTGTTGTGCACGCGCTGGTAACCTCCCGTCTGGATTACTGTAATGCGCTCTACATGGGGCTACCCTCGTGCTTGGTCCAGAAACTGTAATTAATACAAAACATGGCAGCCAGAGTGGTCTTGGAACATCTAGGAAGGACCATATAACTGTGGTTTTAAGGTCCCTCCACTGGCTTCCTATTAGTTTCCGGGCCCAGTATAAGGTGTTGGTTATGACCTTTAAAGCCCTAAATGGCTTGAGTCCAACCTATCTTTGGGACCACCTCCTCCCATATAATCCTCCCCGTGCTCTCTGGTTCTCTAGGAGGAATTTGCTTCAGACACTAAAATCTAGGCTGTCCGCAACCTCCCAGAGGGCATTTTTGATAATCGCCCCCAGATTGTGGAACAGCCTGCCGGATGAGATCCGTCAAATTAAGACCTTGAGCTCCTTTAAAAAAGCTCTTAAGACAGATCTCTTATGGCAGGCCTTTCCTGATTGACTTCCCGGCCTCAGAAATCCCCCCATTCTGCCTCCTTCCTCCTTGGATGTAGCCGCTTCTCTGCTTGCTTAATTCATATTTGTCTAGAAGCTTGTCAGTTTGAATCATAATTTATTTATATTGTTTAATTAAGATGTTTTAAGATATTTTTAGTTTAATTACTTTTTAAGGGAAGGGTGGGATTAGGGTTGTGTTTTACATATACTGTATGGAATTTTAACTGTTAGCTGCCTGATTGTTGTTGGGGTGGGTGGGTGGGTTATTATTATTATTATTATTATTATTATTATTGCCCATTTAGTCCAAAATTCATTTTCCCACAGTGCTCAGGGACCATATGTTCCTGCTAAATAATCTGCATAGTACTTAACAGATATTTTATCATTACCTTTGGATGTGATGTGACCAAACATAAGCACTTTTAAGTGCCCATTGATTTTTTTAAAAAAGAAAATTATTTTTCACCCTCATTTATTTCTCACCCTCAATGAGACACTGAAAAGGCAATACATAAAACATAAAACAACAATTTAAAAATTACTTAAAATGTTAAAAACACTCAAAATAAGTTCTATTTTTTTCCTACCTACCTATCTACCTACCTCCTCCAATTAAAACATATTGGCCATGGGACCACCCCCCTGTCCTTTGCCCAGGTGGGATTCTCCTATAAAAGCCCCAAATTTCCAGTGCTCCTCAGACTTGCTGGTTCACAGGCATGCACTATGCCACTGTGAACCCTGTTAGATCTGGCTTGCCACCACTCCAAGTGCGCAGGAACGGCTGAGTCCCACACCTCAATTACCAACCTGCATTTACTGGAGCAACCTCACTACTGGTAACTATAACTGCTTGTGAAGCCTCTTTTCTATCTTATCCTCATTCCTTTGATCCTTAGTCCCTTGTGTGTGTGTGAGAGAGTGTGAATTCTGTGTATGTGTGTGTTTAATTTCTTTAATAAAATACAGTTAATAGTATTTATTAATACTATTAATAAATGCAGTTCTTTGCTTCCCCACCACCGTAAACAATTGAGACAGTATCAGCCATAAATTGAGCTAATATTAATAATTCTCTAGACCCCCTGGTTACAATTCTTTACCTTTTCTTTCCCATGGATTTCAACATAAAGAAAAAGGAGCATACTTAATACTCCAGTCAAAAAGAATGGGACTTAAAACTTTGGATTCCTCCTATTTTTATTTTCACCACTTGCTTTACTAATTGACTCTTAACAGACTAGTTCTCAAGGCCATAAAGTAAATTTTATAATGGAGGACGTGTAAAGAAGATAGGGTCTCCATCACTGATTGGCCCATTGGCCTACCAGTTGAATCTCAGTGGCACTTAGTATTTTCCTTGTCAGTAGGGTAGTAGATCAGCTCCTGGTTAAAGACTGAACTTGAAATGAACTTGAAATGAGTCCATCCACACCGTAGAAATAATCTGGTTTAATTAATCCACCACTTTAACTGCCAGTGCTGGCTCAATGCTATGGTGTCACAACAAACTATGATTCCCAGAATTCCATAGCATTGTGCCATGGCAGTTAAAGTGGTGTCAAGTGGGATTATTTCTGAAGTGTGGATGTAGCCTATGCAAGTGCTAAATCCACTTGGAGTCAGGGGACTCCTGTTGTGTTTCCCTAAGATCTGCTCCCTGATGCTGCTGTTTCACTCTGCCTAATGGTAGGGCCAGCCTGCTTGCCAGCGCTTTTCTATCTTTACTTAGAATGTATCTATCCTACCCAGTCATGCCAGTTTGGTAACATTTTGGTTATCATGGTTCTGTCTTATGGTATCCTAGGATTTGTAGTCTGGTGGGGAGTACTTAGAATTCTGTGCAAGAGACATAGCTCTAGTGGTGCCGTTCAGAGGAGTAAACTAGAGCTTTGTAGGCTGTTCTTCAAGGATTTGAAATTAACAAAAGTTGTGCAAATTCCAAATAACAAAGGTGAACAGGGCTTATTTACCCTGAAAATGGGCTTTCAATACTGTATCTTTGATGTGTTGGATAAAGCATATTATAGCATATCAGGAAAAAATGACAACAACAAACTCCAGCACTGGAGAAAGGCTTAAGAAATTGATCCATAAAGCCTGAGAGCTAACAGTTAAAAAAGATGAAAAAACAAAAGGCATGAAATGAAGCCAAAGTGTCATTGCTAAAGAAGGAAAGGTTTACATCCCAAAACGTATGCCATTTTCCAGACCCAGTAACTTCATGAAATTATGAATATGATGTAATTTTATTATAATGTAATGTAAAATGATGTAATTGAGATGTAAAGTAAATTTAATTACTGAGTGGATGAAGAACAACGGAGCTTGAGGAGGTCTTTGATCCCAAACGTATTATTGATGCCTATCTGGAATGGGATATATTAACTATCTGCCAGAATTAATTGTAATTCAAGTAAATAGTGAATATAAACTTTATCATATATTAAAGAGTCAAATAGAGATGTGGAGGGCTGTGAGGCTGTGCTCTAGAAGAATGTATTCCTGATGTTTCGCCTGCATCTGTGGCTGGCATATTCAGAGAAGATTATTTGAAGTTTATATAATATTATATATTGCAATTCACAGAAGGAACTGGGGATCTACAATGGAAATACACTCTCAGAACTTCTGCATAGGTTTGTATGGTGTTCATAAAACTCCACCTTTTCCCCATTGACACATAATTGTCCTTTAGGAGCAGTCCTCCAGGCTTTTTGGCCTTATTTATAAACAACCTCCTGGCTCAATCCAAATGCCACTTAAGAAGAATGTTCCTTTCTTCATGCCTCAGCTGTAATCTTATATGAACAACTCTCAGGTCCATTATAATCTGTAATTGGCAGATTGATGTTGCCACTCTGTAGTATATTATGAGGCATCTTTAAGATTGTCTTTCATGGACAAGAGAGGTAGTGAACACCACAGGCAATTGAAAAATGGTAGTGGCAGGGTCAAAATTGTATCCCCTTTGTGCAATGAACTGGAGCTGCTTGGTAAGTGGAACAGTGCACTATTTAATTTTTCCCCAGTAGACAACTCTTCAATGAAGGGATTTAAGAACAGCTTGGCTGTATTATTAGCACACCTCTGTTCTCTTAGTATCACACACACATACACAAGATTGGAAAGGATGGCAGCCCAACCAATTGGGGGAGAAGATTGGGAGCTTGGTCACTCATTGGCCTCCAGCAAGTTATCTGACCTTTGTGTGGATCAGTCAATCCAGAAAGAAAATTGGTTTGAAGTTTAAAAGCAGACCTGAATGGAAAGCTAGATGCCGAATTTGAGTTCATTATAATTCCTGGTGAACTTAGGGCCTTTGCAGACTGCTAGAAATAGTGTAAATTGAGTCCACTTTAACTGCCTTGGCTCAGTGCTAGGGAATCATGGGAACTGTATTTTTTTCTGAGACATTGAGCCTTCTCTGTCAGAGAGCTCTGGTGCCACAATAAACTACAGTTCCCATGACTCCCTAGCACTGAATCAGGGCAGTTAAAGTGGACTCTGGCAGTCTGCAAAGGCCCTTAGACTTTGAGTGATTCTCAGCCTGACCCCGATTTTCAAGTTAGCCTGAGCTGGAGGAGACCCATGTTACAGCACAACTCCAGTGAAATTGGGAATGCAGTTGACCACACTCTGCTTAGAATAGTCCTTCTGGTGTTGGGCTTTTGTTAGAGTTGAGCCACATTTTTGTACATTTTGTGTTGTAATTGGCATACATACTAAGGGAGAATCATCCCTCCCCCCCCCAAGGAGGGATGAAAAAATTATTTGAAACAATTTAAAAAGTGATGGAAAATCATGTTTTTGAGCATCAAGAAACCTTAATGAGAAGAATTCTGGACTGCCCATAATCTTAACCATTCATGACTTATTTTGTGCAAAATCTGCATGGGGTTGTTTTGAACAGAAATCAGCATTTTCTGAGTAAGAAATGCAGAAAACAATATATCTGAAAGGAAATAGTATTTCCTGCACAGAAAAACAAACAACTCCCTTCTTTCTGTGCAAAAATTGCTGCTATTGACATTTTGTATTTAGTACATTAGTATATTATTTTAGTATTTTACTATTCTAGTATATTATTGTGTTGTGTTTTATTGTTTCATTCTTGATTATATATGTCTGATGTTCTGCCTTTTGGTGAAAAGGACATTATAAATAAATATTGCTGTTGTCATTATATTCAATGCAAGATTTTCACATAGTTGATTTGCACTGAAAACAGCATTTTCTGTGTATGAAACAGCTTTTTTGGTCCAGAAAATACTATTTCCATGCAGAAATATTACACATTGTACAGAAAAAGCTGTTTCCTCTTTAGAACATGCTGTTTTTTGTGCTAATTACAAGTTGTGATTGCAGATTTTGCACAGAATATGTTCTGAATTATGAATATGCTTTGATAACTGTGGTTTTCAGTCTTTCTTTCAATGAAAAGAAAATTCCTAAAATTATTGGTTGCTTCCTTCGAAACGAAAAATGACGATGAATTACATCCCTATCCCTAGGCAGTTAAGCAAACGGCCTGAAAAGTTATTTTCTAATGGAATTTTTCTTGAGATTCGTTAAATAATAATAAATAATAATAAATTATTTATTTATAGCCCACCCAATTATTTATTTATAGCCCACATAAAAATACAATAAAATTCAAAAATTAGTCCCTTCCCAACCCCCCCAACCCAATGCTAAAATAATAATAATAAATTATTATTTCCTGCTCAAGAAAATAGGAGAGATTGATTTAATCTCACCAGCAAAGTGAACAGCAGAAAGTGAATGAGCAGGAAAAGCAGTCTACTCTTATTCTCCCAGCATATGGGGGGAAGCACATGAGTGCTTCCAGGACGCTGCGGGACGGTGCACCGCGGGACCGCGGCATCCGCACCGTGGCGCACTGTCAGCGCCTCTGAAAGGAGCGCTAAATCAGCGCTCCTTTCAGAAGTCAGTGAAAGTGTGCCCTAAAAGTGTAGGGTGCACTTTCACTGACTTTTCTGCTGCAGCATGTGCGGACGCTGTGGCGGGAGGTTGCCCTCAGTGCGCCGGCCGTGCGGAGGGCCAGCAGCTCCGAGGGCAACCTCGGGAGGAGGAAGGGGCGCTGATCGTGCGGCTGCCCCTCCTCTTCCCTGCCTCAGAGACGACTCTATTAGTCGTCTGCCGAGGCCCTATGTGTCTTCCAATAAAGAACTAAGACAAAATCCTTAGAGTAATAGAAAAAAGTAAATTTACTTACAAAATCATGTGCATATTCATACACAGGTAAAGCTTCATGTTACAAAGAAAATGAGGTGAAAAGTAGTCTATATACTTGCAAAGAAAGTTTTATTATCCGCATGCTAGAAAGTCATGCTGATCCCAACAAAGGACAAAGGAGAAGGAGGAAAGATAATGGAGATCTCTCCAGAGACAAAGAATGTACTCTTAGAGAAGGAGGAAATGAGGGATCATAAAACAATAAACTATCATAGACATGCGTCTATGTTCCTAGAAAGACTTAGCATGTGTGAGTTGCAGAATCCCTAACATTTTCTTTTCTAAAAATTACAGTTAGACTTAGGAATACTTAGAGTACAACATTGAAACCAATGGGGTTTAAGTTAGTCATAAGTTATTTTCCCCACTGTTTTCATGGTCTCCACTCTAAGATAAGGATGTATAAAATATCAAACCCTTAATTTGTCAAGGTTCTCTGCCTTGTACCTGAAAGCTTCTAACTTGCTTCTGTATGACATTATAAGAGTTTTTTTCTTCTTTTTCCTCACAGGTGGAGATGAATATGGATTTCCTTGTGCATTTCTCCCCTAAATGTATGCATTTGAGTGCACAATTTGGAAAAGTACAGATTGGAACATCCATGGATGGTCACACCCTATTCTCCTGTATGGTGGTGCATGTACATGGCAGTGCTAGCATGGCCGCACACATGATACAGCTCCATTAAAAACAAGACTTAAGGTCCCACAGTTTTTGTCATCTTTGGGAGGGCCTGGAATGGAACCCCATGGATATGAAGAGCAAACTGTACACCAGGGGTAGGCAACCTTTCCCTTTTAAGGACCGAGGGACTTCAGCTCCCAGAATCCCAGGAGCTATTGGCCAACATGGGACTATTGGCCAACATGGCTGAGGCTTCTGGGAGCTGAAGTCCCTTGGCCCTTAAAGGGGAAAGGTTGCCTACCCCTGCTGTACACACTCATCTCCCATTGTCAGATGTGTGATTGTGGATATGATATTTTTTTAAAAAAAAATGTTTATCAAACCCAGTTTTTTTTGATGTAAAGATTGACTTGGAAACTTGGAACAATAATGATTTCAGACTGCAAATTGCAATTGTGCTTCATAGAAGATTAAATTTGTGAACCCAACAAATTTCTCACCCAACCCTTCTAAGCATGACTAAATCTGGATCCATCCTTATAATCACACACATAGACACAGACACAAATTAATTAATGACCAGTTAGATCTGTGCAAGATTGGGAGGACAGAAGTTTTAAAATTCTGAGAAATTGCATAATTCTCCAAGACAGATCAGTGAACAAATCCTATGAACAAAGAGTTGTGCAGCCTTAAATTTGTCTGACTATCCTGACTGACTAAAAGCAAATAATAAACTTTAGAAAAATAATAAAGTTTAAATAACAAAGTGAATATAATTAATATTGCATTATGTACATTATGGTATCAAACTAGCAGTAGTGATTCTCATGTAAATGAGTAGTGAATCTCCTCTGGGTTTTACTGTGGATTTTAAAGGAGCTATATAATGTGCTGATCCTATTTTGGGGAGAGTTCATCACCCTGAATAGCTTCTTTAAAGTTTAGACTAAATCCCAGAGTACCTTCATTGGTCTAAAACACACTGCAGAAATTATCTGGTTTGAGACCACTTTAACTGCCCTGGCTGAGTGCTAGGGAATCCTGGGAATTGTAGTTTATGTGACAGAGAAGGCTGAATGTCTCACAAAACTACAGTTCCCAGAATTGTCCAGCATTGAGCCAGGGTGGTTAAAGCGGTCTCAAACTGGTTTGTGCAGTGTGTTTTGGACCACTGTCTCACTGAGAAGCCTCCAGTTGTCACCACAAATTGAATATACTCATTTAACACTTCACACTGTCTCTTCATTTCTGTGCCCTGGTCCAATGCTCAAACCACTATGCCATCTTGGCTATCATATATATTATCCTCAATCTCTTTCTTTTCTTCCATGTGTATGCATCAAGATAGCATTGGACCAGGACACTGGGAGACCAAGGTTCTAATGCTGTCTCAGCTATGGAAATCCTCTGGATGACCTTGAGGATGTCAATGTCAATGTCAAATCCCCTCTGAAGAAACTTGCCAAGAAAACCCTGTGATAGGCAAACGCTTTAGGATTTGGCATAAGTCAGAAACAACTTGAAGGCACACAACAACAATGCATCAAGATAATCCTTCTAATACAGTACATATTTTATCATTCATTCACTGTGCAAATATAAGTTGTATTATATTTCTTAACATCAAGACAATATAAGGAAGGGATTTCAGGATCTGCTTTGTACTCTTTCCCTTGCATCTTGACTATGAATCATTGCCAGTGCTTTCTAAGGTAATAGAAATTAGCTTGGTTCTGGAAATGGACCAATGCGTTTAAGGCCTCCCCCCCCCCCCATCTCAATACGAACCTCTCAGGAGCTAGTACAATTAAGATGTTCACAGCTAAATGTTTATTGTCATCACACAAAATGAATAAGCAATCAGTAATCATGGATACTATGATCCAAATAACATTTTTTTTAAAAAAAAGGATGATTAAGTGTAGTCTTGCCCTGGAGTGTCTTTGAGGAGACTTACATCATGATACTTGGTTTCTGGACCTGAGGCATATATTTCAAATCCTCTGCTCCTGTCATAGGTATCAACTCATGTTAAAATTGTGGATATGTACATATTTCCATCAACAAGTGAAGAAAATGAATACATCTGAATCTAACTGGAAGTGCCTAGAGTTACTTTGACTGCAAAAGTCTCTACATTCAGATGTAGAGAAGGGATTGAATTGCATTTCATAATATTGCAGAACTTGTGACAGCAGTGGTGAGGTGGCTCAGGACTTCGTCACCTCATGCCAAAATGCTGTCAGCTTTCAGAACACCTTGTAACAAATTCCATACTTTATGCTCCACACATAAAAAAACCCCCAAAACCCTTTCTTTTTTCTGTCCTGTATTTCCACAGTTTAAAGACATACTGTGTGAAGACATACTTCCTTTTAACTACCCTGAATCTCTCACTATTCTGCTTCACTGGATGACCCTGGATTCTGACATTACCAGAGCAAAAACATTTTCAACCTTATTCATTTTATTTGTACCATGCATTGTTTTCTATATACTCATTCATCACCCCTCCCTTAAGAACTTTTTTCTAAGCTAAAAAGCCTCCTGTCCCTCAAAGTTGCAGCCTTTCTTTACAGGGCACTTCATCTGTCCCTTTGATCATTTTATGGCTCTTTAATGGAAGTTTTCCTGCAATATCTTCTTTGAAGCACAATATCCAGAACTGTATACACTATGACCACAATTCATGGACTACAAGTCCCAAGGTCTCCCAACCAGCATGGCCAAACCTTTGCTGTTGATGGTGGAGGGTTGGAGGTTCAAGTCCAAAACATGTTTCCAAGTTCTTCTCTGAAAGACTGGGAACAGATGTGGAACAGTGTGGCTGGTGACATGGGGAACTGTAAATTCACATTGCTGAAAATAATTTCCTTCCCTGTTCCATTGCTAGAAGCCTCTTTTGGATCAAAGAACATCACTTTCAGTGGAGTGACCCCAGTTCCATAAACACCTATGTATTTTGTCCCATCTCGGTGCTTGCACTGCAGAAAGCCATTTGTCAACACTTTAGCTTCCATGGCTCAGTGCTATGGAATCCTGGGATTTGTAATTTGTTTTAGCACCAGAGTTCTCTGACAGAGAAGGCTAAATATCTCACAAAGCTACAAATTCCAGGATTCCATAGCATTGAACGATGGCAGGTAAAATGGTGTCAAACGGCATTAATTCTGCAGTGCAGATGCAGCCTATGATGACTAAAAGTGTTTTACTATAGGATGGAAAGGGATGGAGAAAGTAGGGATCTAGCTACACCTTTGAGATTAATTGATATGGGATCACAGAATCATAGAGCTGGAAGAGACTGCAAGAGACATCTTTTTTTGTAATTTGACTCCATTGGTTTGTGTTCAGCATAAACTTTTATGGACTCCACTTGACTTCATCAGATACATGCATCTGTGGACAGATCAATACACACACAAAACGGGAACAGAGGGAGTGTGGAAATGTAATGGGAATGTAAAATGTTGGTGTGATGATGAGGTGAAAATGTTTTAAAAGTGGTCATAAAGAATCATTAAAATAACTAAGATGGGATACAGGTTTTGCATTTAAGTACAGATAGGCAGGCAAATGCATATATAATGGGGGGAAGTATTTGTCAAGTATTTTTCTCTGAAGATGCTAGCCACAGATGCTGGCGAAACGTCAGAAAGAAACTCTTCTAGAACATGGCCACACAGCCCGAAAAACCCACAAAAACTATGGATGCCGGCCATGAAAGCCTACGACTTCATATTTGTCAAGTGTTTTCATATTGATAAAGAAACAGTAAAATATTTTCATAAAGCAAAGAAGAGGAGAATTGTTTTATGACATGCTTAGCTATGATGAAAACCTTTGTTTTAATATATGTAGTATTCAAAGAAACTATTGTCTCTTTTCAAACTACTATTAATGGACTGGAATTTGTAAATATATTCCAGTTCATCTGTTTCTCTTACTGAAGATCTGATTGAAACTTCCCATGGTCCACATTGAGGACATGAAGCACTGAACCATAAGACACTACAGCTTATGGAAAATGCTGTCAGACACTGAATGCTGGAAAATCTTGGCTGTCTATATCAGAAGTGGGCAGAGGCAGTTTGGTTCTTCTTGTAGATCTCTGAGTAATTTGCATAAAAATAGGTTAGGATTACTTGGTTGTTGAACACTAGCAAGAACAGCATTACTCCCTTCCCCTACCTTAATTATACAGCTGAAATAGAGATAACCAGATGTTATTTTGGTGTGGAAGGGCTGTGAATGCCGTTCTGTTCTGGTACTCAGAATAAATTCCTGGGAGCTATACTCATTTTAGAATTATAGTGCTGTTATTCCACATAAATGCCAGGGCTCCATCCTATGAATGCAGGGATTGACAGCTCAGGGAGGGTCATTTAAAATTCTCATCAAGAGAAACTGACTGCCTCACCAAACTACAAATCTCAGGATCACATAGGATGGAATCATGGCAGTTAAAGTGGAAACATAGCTCTATAATTCTGTAGTGTGAATGGGCCCTAGGGCTCAGAATTCTAAGGATTTAGTTGGTGAATTTTGGTGTTGTAATAAAAGCTAGAGTTAACCCCTCAAACCTGATCACCCTGTTTCATCTATGTATACAAACCATCCAGCTCTCTGTTTTGCAAGTAGATGTTTATGGCTAGACATGTCTTTTTCATATAACATACAATATGCCACAGTACTGGTGCCAATGGCAGCTTCCATGTCACTGGAGACTCTGGGTTTTACTGTGAATTTTAAAGGAGCATTCCAAGATACTAGACTAAGGGCCTGTACAGATTGGCCGCAAGGGCCGGCCTGGGGGTGGAGTTGGGGCAGAGTGACCGCATGCAGCCTGTCCGACTCCACCCCAATGCCATTATGGCGCTGCCGCACTGTTGCGCTGCACACCCCAATGCACGGCGTGTGGCATCAGAGTGCTCTCTTGGTGCAGCATGTAGACACACTGTGCCAAAGGAGTGCAGAAGAGCTGCGGCAATGGTGGTAAGGTTGGCTTTTTGCCACCCTAAAAAGGAGCAGCATTTGCCAGCTCTTTTTGGAGTGGTAAAGAGCCAGATCAGGCCCACGACATGTGATTGCTATGGTTCCAATCCAGTGCTCCTGGGGTGGCAAAGAGCCGCTGTCTGTATGGCCCCTTATTTTGTAGAATAGAATTTAGCACTTAGGATAGCTCCTTTAAAGTTCAGCATTAAAGCTGGTTATAGGAAGCACACAAGTCCCTTGTTGGAATAGCTCCACTGCTTGTCAGTCTGTTTGTGTGCATAATTCAAACTGTTCATTGTGACCTATAAAACCCTATATAACTCATGTTAAGGCAATTTGAAGGACCATATCTTCCCATATGAGCTTTCCTAAAATCTCCATCCCACCACCTTTGCAAACATGTTTGGTGGGAATGCAGGAGAGGGCTACTCATAAAGTTGTTAAAGACCATATTTCTTTCTCATCCTGGGCTGTTTCCCTGTTCACCTCTTCTTATTTCAAATTCAATTAATTGTCTCAAATCCAATTAATGGATTGTTACTCTAAAGTTAAATTCATCAGTCATCCTGGAATTCCATTGTTGATTCCCTAGGAAGACCATCAGGTATTTGTTACAATGCATCCCTGAAAGCTAGGAAATCAGATATAAATATTGGCTACACATATGATCAGTTCACTGCTACAGATTGAGGCTGTGTCACCAAGACTAGAACTTTGCTCTCTATATAACCCTCAAATGCTGTCTGAGCCCTGCTCTGTCTTCCGTGGAATCTTCTCTATAGGACTGGTAATTTTCACCTCCCCCCTTACTCCTGATTTATCACTAGCCAATCTTTCATATCTTTCTTTCTGTTAGCTCTGTATGGTTTTTGAGGTTGCATTGGATTTGTGGATTTCTAAATAAAATCCTTTTAATTCATCAAAACTGGAGTCTCTCTGCAGTTAGTACTGGTATACATAGATGTAAAAGATCCCTAATGTTACCCAATTTCTTGCTGGCCATCTATTGCCGTAACAATTTCCCCAAATATCAAGGAGACACTTTCACTGTTTGTGGATAGCCCAAATCCCCCCCTCCTTTTTTTGGTTAACATGATGGCTACTTTTTTGTTGCCCTTTTGGCAGCAAGTGAAGACTTTTTATTCCAGGAAACTTTTGGGAATTGATTGTTTCAGAAAAGAAGGGACTTTTATGATGCTGCATTGCTTTTATTCTTTGATTTAAAGGAATATTTTATATGGTTTTGATTTTATTGTTGGTTTGACACAGTTTTAATCTCAATTTTAAAATATGTTTTTACCATATGTATTTTTATAGTAACTTTCTGTCTTGTATAAGATGCTTAAGTCCCATTGTGTGAAAAAGGTGAAGTAAAAATAAAGAGATAGACCACTTGGAAGCCACCATCTGTTATTGATTGGCATGGAAGAAAGAAAGAAGTTCTACTAAACTTGTTTTTATCCAACTCAGTGTGTTAGTAGAAAAAATATATAATAAAAATACAGTTCTGTTAAGCAGCAAATATGGGAGTTTCTAATGCTCCAAAATGGGTAAGAGGTAACTGGCTTTACTTCATTTATTTAGGGCATTATCCAGTCAAAGGTGTGTATTTTAACCTCTGATTGCACTATGTGAAATGCAGTCCTATAATTTTGCAATGCAGGATTGAACTCCATTACACACAGACTTAGAAATATGCCCCATTAAACACAGTAGGGCTTATTTCTTAGTAAAGAGGCATCGGACATCACTGGTTAATCTTTAGAAAATGCTTATGTTTGCAGGGATTATGTCCATGATACTTAGCCACAGCAATGCACCTAAATTCAGCTAGGGCTGGTCAATAGGATCAACCTGCCCCTCATGAGGAACAAATTCTCTTTTTTAAACTATTAAAATATTATATGTATCACAACATTGCAATTTTTATTTTATTCAATTGAGTAAAACAACAGAGTTTTTCTATGACTGACAGCACTGCTGTTGATTTACTGCAGTTTTAGAAGAACATTTTCTGCTGGTCTATGCCCATAATAAATCTTTGATTGATGGTAAAAACAGTTAAATGAGAAAAAGATTGGGGTCAACTCACTTTCAGTGGAGCACTACTAGCATCATAAACATGCAAAACGTTTTCCCGTTATCATGCCAAATAAAGCACAACCTCAAATTGTGTTCCTTGGAATGAAAGGCCACATCTTTCATTGTCTTTCCAAACCTTAAAGGCTACTGTTAGCTCATGATTTTTAGTAGATAATCCTCTTGTCTTTCTATTCACTAGGCATGAACTAATAAAAGCAATCCAACATGTCTCCCAGGTTGGCCCAAGTTTGTATTTCAGGACATGGGAAAACAGTCACAGACCTGTACACATGCTTCAGGAACCACAAGTCTGTCATCCTGATTAGGGAACTGGAGCAACCGGTGGTGAGGCATTTCATCTCACAACATCAAAACCTCCCTGATTTGTCCTGATTTGATATGCAGGAGCCATCTCGTTCAGGCATTTTGAACAAAAGGGAGTCTTTCTAGATTCACGGACTTGAGACCCTAATGCCAGAAGACATCCTCTACCTAGAGCAGGTGTTCTCAAACTGTGGAGCAGGATTCCCAGAAGTGCACACACGTTGTTCAAGGGAGTATGTGAGACTTGGAGGCCCTGCTCTCCCCCCTCTTTTCCAACTTTTTCTGTCTTGGAACAGGAAGAGAAAGGAAAGCACTTGGAGCAATCACTTCTGCCAGAGGGAGGAAGAGGAGAGCAGGGAAGCTTGCTGGATTATGGTCTTTGGCAGGGCCCAACCCAAGACACAACTTCATCTTCCTGCACCTGTCCAGTTACTGCTCTGCTTCTTTGGATGACAGGCTGATAGAAGCTGAGTATGTTTAGCCTGGGAAAGACAAGGTTAAGAGGTGATGTGATAGCTCTGTTTAAATATTTGAAGAGATGTCATGTTGAGAATGAAGCAAGCTTGTTTTCTGTTGCTCCAGAGACTAGGACACAGAGCAGTGGATTCAAACTATAGGAAAAGAGATTCCATCTAAACATTAGGAAGAACTTCAGTAGAATATGTTGCCACAGAGTGTAGTGGAGTCTCCTTCTTTGGAGGTTTTCAAACAGAGGCTGGATAGCCATCTGTCAAGAGTGCTCTGGCTGGGTATTCTTGCATTGCCAGGGGTTGGACTGGTTGGCCTTTGTGGTGTCTTCCATAATTATATGATTCTCTATATATTCATGAATATACATAAATCTGCAAACAAAAGTACACATTCTAAACAAACAAAATATGCTCATTCATATGCTACACTGGGTGAGTGGGCAATGTCCACATGCAAATGTAAAGGGGGTTACAAGGGCAAAAAGTTTGAGAATCACTGGCCTAGAGGAGAATACCATCACCTACTGAAGAATGTTGAAAACAGAGTGTTCTAAGCCATCACCTTGGGTGCAGCTCAGCTTCCTCTTTAGCAACTGAAAAAGGTGGAAGCTGAAATCTTTTGTTCATTTTATATTTTTTGTTCTGTTAATCACTTCAGTAGATAGACAGATATACCTGTCTAAAGTATCAAATAATAATAATAATAATAATAATAATAATAATAATAATAATAATAATTTATAGCCCGCCCCTCTGCACAACAATCGGGGTGGGTTACAACATTAAAAACAGACAAAGGAGGATATAGGAGGATTCTGACAGCTTTGAAAAATAAGACCTGAAGAATCACCCCACAACTGAGTGTCAGTCTAACGACAAACTAAGCAGCTTATCCTGGACACTCCCATTATATTATAGATAAGCATTTTTAGTTACTCTACATATGATCTTCCTAAGTAACTACCTGCCAAAACTTTGACATACTATGTGGGAGCCTGAATGTGCCACCATGATAATGTAATGAAAATTGCATTTAAAAAGCCCCCAAACATTTGAGGAGCTAATACAAATGTATATTTAAATTAGGAACATGAGATTTAAATTAGGAACATCAGTTTTAACTGATGTAAGCCACTTAGATTGTTTTCATTTAAGTGGGATATAAATAATTTATTATTATTATTATTATTATTATTATTATTATTTGGTTCATATTTTAAGCAAATCTATCTAATTCACACTTCCTGGGTGACTATGCAGATAGAAAAACAGCTATCTTTTGGATGTGTGCACCTCTCTGAATTTTACAAGGCAGTTCTTGGATCAAAAATAGCAACAGCTGAATGTGTATGTTAGAGCAAATTGGATACAAAACATGCATCTCAAGCAAAATTGCATATGAAAATAAATGCCAATTGTCATGGATTTTTTTGTTTTGCCTTTAAATATTAAGCTGATTCAGAAATTGGTTAGAATGTATTTATGATTCAATGCACATTCACTTGGCATACAACAGAAAAAAGACTGATGCACTCATTACTGAATGATATAGATACCTAACCATTCCACATCCCAAACTGAACATTTCCATTTCCTTTCTGCAGACAATGCAGAAATCTCAATAGTCAGAGTTGGGCATGAGGCAGTAGCATGAGGCATAGCATGAGACAGCATTTGAAATATGTGATGTTATTCCACCACAGTTTGGTGTGGCTATATTCCCATATGACTATAGAAGTAACCAAAATGGTTACAATTACACCACAAAATGAGTGATTTAAGTTACATTACATGGCACATGTTGGACGTATTACTCACCTGTACGTAAGCCTACCAGCAGGTCTGTGAAACTACTTGGTTGCTTTATAGGAAAGATTGTCCTGTGGCAGAGGAATTTTTTTTCCTGTTGAACAGGGGTGTCATTAGGGGGTGCAGGGAGTACAGTCTGCATCAGATGACACCCTAAGGGGGTTGACACCACTGCTCCCCAAACATCTGCCTTTGGGCAGAAACGAGTTGTTGTGTTCACCTGCATCCCTTTAAAATGCTGAAGAGATGGTGTGAGTGGGGCAAGGCTCAGTGGGAGGAGAAAGAATAGGCCCCTGTATTTTTTTAAAAACTATAATTTAATTTTAAAAATTGACAGTACAATTTTTAGTACTATTTTTTTAAAGTAAGGATTCTGTATGGTGTGGTATGGAAGGAGGTCAATGGGGTGTGTGTGACACCATGGAGAATATCACACACGAGGCTTGAGTCCTCCTCCCATCATTAAATCGGCTTAAAATCATTCTAATTGCATGATCAGGGTTCACACCCTCACACGCTTCTCCTGTCCTTCTACTGTGCTTAAAGTGTAATAGAGCCGTCCCTGTGTGCTTGTCCCATCAGTAAAGCATAATGGAGCCACCATATTACTAAATGGTGGCTCCATTACACTTTACTGATGGGACAAGTACATGGGGATGGCTCCATTATGCTTTAAACATGGAAGAAGTATGTGGGGTGTGAACCCCAATCACACAATTAGGATGATTTAATGATGGGAGGAGAACGCTAAGCCTCCCGTGTGATATTCTCCCATGAGTTACTGCATCAGGTGATGCCAAACCTATTGACTCCACTGCTGTTGAGGACTATGTTCCCTTTGAGGCAATCAGCTGGAAGCCACCTGATGGGTGGGAGCACACCCCATCGTTGCTGGGATAAATGTCAGAAGCAGATAGGTCACCTTTTTTTCTCTCTTCAGTGTCTGCATTTTCCCCTCACCTTTCTCTCTCTCAATCTGATATACTCTGTGTTCTCCCTCTCTCTTCCTCCATACCCAGTGAGTTGCTGGGAAGAGTCTAACCTCCCTTACCAGTGATTTGAAAAGATTGCAGGCAGTAAGCTTTGGAAACTAATCTGAGAGCTACATGAAAATAAGGTGAGGATCACATGCAGCTCTAAGGATCCAGATTGCCAATTCTGGTTTGGAATTTGTCAGTGTTGGACTTTCATTGCTTGACATTGCCCAGCCTAACCAGCCTCCACGCCAAACTTCTGTGACATTTTACATATAAATGTCAACTTAATGTAAGTCTTTCACTTTCATAAAAGCCAAATATCTATAGCAGGGGTAGGCAACCTTTCCCTTTTAAGGGCCGAGGGACTTCAGCTCCCAGAATCCCAGGAGCTATTGGCCAACATGGGACTATTGGCTAACATGGCTGAGGCTTCTGGGAGCTGAAGTCCCTCGGCCCTTAAAGGGGAAAGGTTGCCTACCCCTGATCTATAGCATTGTCAAGACATGTAAATATACTGGAATGCATGTATTTCATGGATTTAAATTGTTCAAAGCTGTTTAGAGTAGCTACTACTGCAAATTGCCTTTACTTTATTTACTTTAGGGTCATTGTATACACTGGAATTTTGTGTACCTGATGACATGAAAAGGTTGCTACATGTTGGGCTCAGCAAGAGGAACCATTTTAAATAAATAATTAATACACATTGATAATAATTACAATGGCAAAAGCTTACTCATACAAAAATAGTTAACTATAGTTTATGAATCACTTGTGATGTTGCACTGATGTGCCATGACCAAACTGGAACCACACACCTGCTGAACTTTATTCCTCAACAGTCTGACAAATAGATTTGGTTGACTTCCTTTCCCTCATTTTTACTCATTAAAATGATTTATTAAATTGTTTACCACGTTTAGACTCTTTGGAAGAACGTCTGGTCCAATGTCATTTTGCCCTGTTATTAAGGTTTTGGCATATTCTTTTGTTCCTGGCACGTTCTGTGCCATTTAAGCAAAAGGCTTGGATTTGCATATTCTAGTATTTCTATGATTTTTCTTGGTAACCTGAATTTCCCTGTCAGTCACTTCCTGAGTTGTTTTTACTTCATTAAATGGGGGTAGGGAGGAGAGAATCTATCATCCTCCAGATGCTAGACTTTAATTTCCATTAGTTAAGGTTGAAAAATCCAAACTAAAAACAACTGGAAGGTTATCCATCCCCACTTCTGGAGTATACCATTATGGATGACTGGATGATGGATTTGATGAAGTTACCCTTTCCATGATGGGTTGATGTGTTTTCAATTTGCTGTTTGCATCAGTCCTTACTTACCTGTGGTGCCAACTCCAAACAATATCTAAGTCAGATCAACAATAGTGTATTGCAGCATTGCAAGGTTGTTCCACCACTCCTCTCATCTAATCTTCCCAGTAATCCTTCCTATTTTTCAGACTCAGTTGCAATGGCAAAACCTGGGACAAACTTCTATGCATACAGCTAATTCACATTGTTAAGTAAGTAGCCTATATGTGTCCCAAGAGTGGAACGGAATTTCATCTACTGACTATGGCCCTGATGCTGGTGCATCCACTGGTTACACAGCAAAAGAATCATGCTTTTGGCATAGAGTCCTCCTATAAACAGCCATATGTACAGCCATAGGAATATCCTTCCACAGGGGTAGGCAACCTAAGGCCTGGGGGCCGGATGCGGCCCCCTGAGGCCTTTGGACCGGCCCTAGGCCGGTCCTGCCACCACCGCCGCCGCCGCCCGCCATGATTATTGTTGTTATTACTTGTTCTTGGGGTTTTCTTGGCAAAATCTCCACAGGGGATTTGCCATGGCTTTTCTGGGGCTGAGAGAGTGTGCATGCATATTTTTAATTTTTTTAATTTTTTTAAATTTTAATTAATTAATTAATTAGTTAATTAATTTCAGAGGGGGGCATTGTCTGAGGGACAGCAACCTGGCCCCCGGCTCAAAAAGGTTGCCTACCCCTGTCCTTTCATTTGGGAGTCACAGGCCAATTGCTTGAAATCAGAAGCATTTTGTATGAAGTAGTAGGAAAAATGTGCCTTTTCCCTATATTTGGCTGTTTCCTATACCTTGTAATGGTGGAAGAAGATAAATTTAAGTTTCAGATTAAGTCTCACATTTTGAAGCAATGTAGTCAAACCAAACCAAAACACAAATGTTCAGGTTGTGCGTTTTCTGATTAAGCAGAGAGGGCTGAGTGGGCTGGCTTTAAAGATGGCACCAATGTGTGTAGGTACCAGCTGACAGGAACATATTATATTTGGAATAACAGGAAAAAAATAGATGGTGCTTTAAAATGTGAGCCTACTTTTGTCTGTTATCAAAGCCTGCTAGGATTTCTCCACATTTACTCTCAGATTTGCTACTTTCCCTTCCTTGCGTCTTCAACAAGTCATGTGAGAAACCTTCCAGCTCTATTGTACAAAGCATTATTGCAGCAGAAGAGAGAGGGAGGAAGTTAAGCTGCCTTGGGTCTCAAGTTGGAAAAAAATGTGAAGTGTAAAGTAAAATAAAATAAAATAAAATGGTACAAACCAGTTTCCATTCTGCTTTCAGAATTTATACCGTTTGTGGATGCTCATTTGTAAATTCCCATTGCACTTCTTGTATGGGTAGTCAGAAAGATATTAAATATGTACCAGCACATCTCTGTTTCTCTTCAAGGTCCCAAGTAGTTCCAGGTTTTCTATAGCTTCATCTGTTATGTATTTGGTGTTAGTATGTAGAGAGATCTTGTAGCCCTTTTGAGACTGAAAGAAAGATGTTGGCAGCATGAGCTTTCATAGACTTCAGTCTACTTCCTCAGATGTTGACCAGCAGCAGATTTGCTCGCTGTCTTAAGCAAATACATAAGTATTTCTTTGTTTTTTTTTTTTTTTTTACAAAAGCTTCTCCAAAAGTCCACAAGATTAAACAGTCTGCCCTCATGTTTTCTTGGATACATTTGGCTGAGATGTTAAAGATCTGACTTTGTATGGAATTTAGTTTTTAGAATATACTGAAGAAAACCTTTAGAAAACCTTTACTGAAATGAATTGTACATTTGGGACAGAGAAAAATACAGCCTGCTACATCTTGCTTAGATGACTAATAGACAGAAATCACAGAAGTGGTGTGTTTGATATGAAGTGAAATCAAGACTAAGAATTGCCTATATGTGAGAAACAATTAAGGAGAAAAATACAGAGAGAACATGTCAGGGAATTTGAAATAAATGTCTCTACCTCTATTGTTTCCTGGTAGCACTTAAACAAGTATTGTTGGACACAAGAGGAGTTCTATAAAATATATATGGTTGTTGTTCTTGTTGTTCTTGTATCCCTTCAAGCTGTTTCTGACTTATGGTGAAACTATCACAGGATTTATTCCCCCCCCCCCCATTGCCTTCCTCTAAAGATGAAAGAGTGTGACTTTCCCAAGGTAACCCAATGGCTTTCCAAGGACTTATTCCTAAATCATGTAAATGTGGTATCTTTTCTTATGGTTCTTCATAAATGTACCTGAATGCATATTTTATATTCAAATTCATTTACAATAAGCCTGGAAGGAAGGCTGTCAGCATTTTCAAATTAAAGCTTAAACGACACCTAGCTGATACTTATTCAACCAACCCTTTCTATATGTTCAGTTTAATGGGCAGTCTCTACAGGTCAGTCCTTTCTTTCATTTGTTCCATTTTCTTGGGTTGGCATCTGATAAGTGGTACAGATTGAGCATCCCTAATCCAGACATTCAAAATCTGAAACCTCAAAAAACTGAAACTTGTTGCCACCAGCCACCCACTTCTGCCTTCAAGGTGGTGGCTGTGGCACTCTTGGTCATTTGTCTCTCAGATCCTCAGTCTTTCTCCAGCCTTGCATCTTATACATAACTCAAGTAGTGAACAAATGAGATATGAGGCTGGAGACTCAAGAAACATGCCTGGAGAGAGACATGAGGAACTGGCAGGATTTGCACTAAGCACTACACTTGTATTCCCACCATTTCACATATCCTCATTGTTTCTTCAGCCTCACATCTCTCATGTCTTTCTCCAGCCTTGCAAATACAATCCATACTATGCTACTTTTGTTGGGTATGTGTATACGTAAATATAGGTATTCCAAAATAAAATAAAAAATCCAAAATCCTAAACACTTCTGGTCCCAAGCATTTCTGACAGGTGGACTCTTAAATTAATTTCTCTGAAGGATTTTTTCAGGAATCAATGACACTTCCAAATCCCTTCTGGGATTATGTTGGTAGGACAGTGGGCAAGAAGGTTTAGTATTTTCATTATCTCTCCCCTCCAATTTTTAAAGTAGGTATTTTAATATGTTGTTGTTGTTGTTGTTGTTGTTGTGTGTCTTCAAGTTGTTTCTTATTTATGATGACCCTAAGGCAAACCTATCAAGGGGTTTTCTTTGCAAAATTTGTTCAGAGGGGTTTACACTCACCTACCTCTGAGGCAGCAACACCAGCACACCGGGGCTGGGAAGAAGCTCAGGGAGTCTTTAAAACTCATCCTTCTTCTCCCGGCAGCAGCGCAGCAACACCAGCACACTGGGGCTGGGAAGAAGCCCAGGTGAGACTTGGAGACTCACCCTCCTTCTCTTGAGATAGCTCAGCAACACTAGTGCACTGGGGCTGGGAAGAAGCTCAGGGAGTCTTTAAAACTCGCCCTTCTTCTCCCAGCAGCAGCGCAGCAACACCAGCGCACCGGGGCTGGGAAGAAGCCCAGGTGAGACTTGGAGACTCACCCTCCTTCTCCCGAGGCAGCGCAGCAACTCCAGCGCACCGGGGCTGGGAGGAAGCTCAGGGAGTCTTTAAAACTCGCCCTTCTTCTCCCAGCAGCAGTGCAGGAACACCAGCGCACCGGGGCTGGGAAGAAGCCCAGGTGAGAATTGGAGACTCACCCTCCTTCTCCCGAGGCAGTGCAGCAACACCAGAGCACTGGGGCTGGGAAGAAGCTCAGGGAGTCTTTAAGACTCGCCCTTCTTCTCCTGGCAGCAGCGCAGCAACACCAACACACTGGGGCTGGGAAGAAGCCCAGGTGAGACTTGGAGACTCACCCTCCTCCTCCCGAGACATCGCCCCCGGCCTCTAGACTCACTCACGGCGGCCCTCCGCTCCTGGACCAGATGATTTATAAGCCGGAACACCAGCCCAGGAGCGCGGCATTGGCAGCAGCGAGAGCAAGGCCGGGAGGTGGGCGTTGCCTCAGCGCGCCCTTACCATCGCCCCCGGCTCCTGACTCACCTGCGGCGGCCTTCCGCTCCTGGTCCAGAGGACTTATAAGCCGGAACACCAGCCCAGGAGCATGGCATCAGCAGCAGCGAGAGCAAAGGCCGGGAGGTGGGCGTTGCCTTAGCGCGCCCTTACCATCGCTCCCCACTCTAGACACACCTGCGCCGGCCCTCCGCTCCTGACCAGGGGACTATTGAATAACCCTATGCTTTAGTCATCCTAGCCCCTAGTGGTCTGGAGTTCTATTGCCCCCCTGAGGCCGGGAATGAGGTGGGGGCGGCTATCGGAGTTGCGCAGGGGAACGGAAGGTATGGTCGCAACAGAGGGAACATATGTTACAAAAGAAGACGGGGTCGCTGTCTGAAAGCTATCCCACCTTTAGCTTCCTCTGCTTCCCAGAATGGCTTGGAGAGCAGACCAGCCATTCCACAGAACCTCACCCTGCTCCTCTGCAATGCCAGGTCGGTTAAAAATAAGACTCACATCATCCAGGATCTTCTCCTGGATGAGGACGCTGACCTGGCTTGCTTTACAGAGACCTGGCTGGGAGAGGACAATGCAGTCACCTGGGCGCAGGCGCTCCCAGCTGGGTACTCTGTCAGTGAGAAGGTGAGGGGAAGTGGGCGGGAGGGGGGGGCGGAGTGGCTCTAGTTCACAAGAACAGCCTGACCTTGACCAGGATACCTGTATGGAACACGGTCCATTTCGAGTGTATGTACCCTGAAGACTAGGGATAGTTTGGGGATTTTGCTAGTCTACCAACCACCCCATTGCCTAGCAGACTCCCTGACCGAGCTGACACAGCTGGTCTCTCAGCTGTTGTTGGAGACCCCTGGGCTTTTAGTTCTGGGGGACTTCATCATCCCGCTTGAGACCAGTTTAACAGGTGCGGCTCGGGAGTTCATGAAGACCATGACAAACATGGGCCTATCCCAATTGCTCAACAGGCCTACACATTGTGCAGGTCATACACTTGATGTGGTCTTCGGTACGGAACAGAAATATCCATGGGCGGAGGTCGTAAGTACTTCCGCATAGTCATGGACGGTTCATTTCCTGGTCAAGACGGAACTGAGAGCCAATATCTGCCCCGCCGAGGGTGGTGGACCCATTAGAATGGTCGGCCCTCAAAGGCTAATGGAGCCCATTGGTTTCCAGAGAGCCTTAGAGGGTTTAATGGTTGGGAATGCCAGTGACCCTGTTGAAGCTCTGGTAATACCTGGAACACCGATTTTACCAGGGCTATCGACACAATCACTCCCAAGCATCCTTGCCATCCCGCTTCAAATCGGAGGCCTTGGTATACGCCAGAGCTTAGGAGGATGAAGCAGGTTGGACAACGACTAGAGCGCAGGTGGCGGAAGACTCGACTCTTATCTGACAGAACTCGCCATAGGAACTTTCTTCGTTCTTATCAGGAGGCAATGCGTGCAGCGAAGAGAGCTTTCTCCTCTGCATGTATTGCGTCTGCAGAGTCTCGTCCAGCAGAACTGTTTAAGGTGGTGAGGGAGATGACGCAGGTGCTCCCAGTGCCAAATCCCTTACTTAACCTGATGACGGCCTGTTGTGAGGCTTTTAACAACTTATTTGCAAATAAAATCTCTTAGATAAGAGCCAACTTAGATGCTCCCATTGAAACAGAGTCTATAGGTGAGGTGTCCAGCGACTCTGCCAATGTAGTTATACTGGATCAGCTCCAATCTGTGAGTACCAAGGACGTGCACAAGCTACTTGGTAAGGTGAGGAAGACGACTTGCCCTCTTGACCCTTGCCCATCATGGCTGGCCGTCCGGGGGGGGGGGGATGCATTGAGGAGATTCCTCATGGATATCATCAATGCATCCTTCAGGGAAGGACATGTTCCATCTTGTTTGAAGGAAACAGCTGTTAAGCCGCTTCTGAAAAAACCTTCCCTGGACACCCTGGATATGAGTAATTACAGGCTGGTGTCATTGCTGCCATTTTTGAGCAAGGTGATCGAGAGGGCGGTTGCCCTTCAGCTCCAAGCTGTCTTGGATGAAACCGATTATCTAGACCCATTTCAAACCGGCTTCAGGACAGGCTTTGGGGTTGAGACCGCCATGGTTGCCTTGATCGATGATCTGCGTCTGAGCATCGACAGGGGTAGCGTGACCCTGTTGGTGCTCTTAGACCTCTCAGCGGCTTTTGATACGATAGATCATGGCATCCTCTTGGGCCGCCTGAGGGGTTAGGTATAGGGGGCACTGCATTGCAGTGGTTCCAGTACTTCCTCTCGGGCAGGTCCCAGAGGGTGCTGCTCGGGGACAGTAGCTCCAGTAAGAGGGTGCTCACTTGTGGGGTCCCTCAGGGAGCTATTTTGTCCCCGATGTTATTTAACATCTACATGAAGCCGCTGGGTGAGATTATACGGAGTTATGGTGCTGGGTGTTATCAGTACGCTGATGACACCCAAATCTATTTCTCCATGTCTCTTTCGTCGGCCTCGAATTCTAATGGCATCTCTTCTCTCAACGAATGTCTGCGAGCGGTAATGGGCTGGATGAGGAAAAACAGATTGAAACTGAATCCGGACAAGACGGAGGTGTTCACGGTAGTGGCCCTGAAACCAAGAATTGGGTTGCAACCTCCAGTCCTGAATGGGGTCACGCTCTCCTCCAGTGACTGTGTTCGCAGTCTGGGGGTGCTCCTTGACTCATTGCTCCTGATGACAAATCAGGTTAATGTGACGGTCAGGAGCGCCTGTTATCAGCTTCGGCTGATACGCCAGCTGTGCCCTTTTCTGGAAGTAAGGGATCTCGAGACTGTTGTGCATGTGCTGGTAACCTCACGCCTTGACTTCTGTAATGTGCTCTACATGGGGCTACCCTTGTGCTTGGCTCAGAAATTACAGCTGGTACAAAATATGGCAGCCAGGTTAGTGTCGGGAACATCTAGGAGGAACCACATTACTCCAGTTCTGAGGTCCCTCCACTGGCTGCCAATCAGCTTCCAGGCCCAGTACAAGGTGTTGGTTATCACCTTTAAAGCCCTAAATGGCTTGGGTCCAAGTTATCTCAGGGACCGCCTCCTTCCATACAATCCTCCCCATGCTCTCCGGTCCTCTGGGAGGAATCTGCTGCAGCCCCAAAAATCAAGACTTGCGGCGACCTCTCAGAGGGCTTCCTCTATTGTCACCCCCAAACTCTGGAACGGCCTGCCGGATGAGATCAGTCAGTTAACATCGCTAGACAGCTTTAAAAAAGCTGTCAAGACGGATCTCTTCAAGCAGGCCTTTCCAGATTAATTCTTCCCGGCCTTAACCTGCACTGTTCCTTACGTGGCCCCATCTTGGATAGACAGGAACGCTGCTACGGGCCATAGTGGAGTGTCTATTGTGTCGTATAATTTTAAGTTTTAATTGTTATATTGTTTTTTAAGCTGTTGTGATTTAATACTGTTTCAAGGGGGGGAGGGATTGTTGTGAGGTTTGTATTTGATTTTAATTTGTAAGCTGCCTGGATTGGTTTTCCAATAGGCAGGGTATTAAATAATTTTTTTATTATTATTATTAATGTGATTTGCCCAGAGTCACCACTTGGGTTTCCATGGCCACCTAGGAATTTAAACCCACACTTATTTCATTTAAATATATACAGCATATATATTTAATGTTGTTTGTCATGGAAAGAAAATTATGTACACTAGCTTACGTCTGGCACTCATTTCTCCTGGTTATGGATCCAAACACATATTACATCCAATCTACATATTTTGGTCTACCCAGTCCTTTCTGTCATGTCCATGTGCTAGTATAAAAAGGAGGGCTATGGAAGCTGGGGTGGGGTTGGCAGTATCATAAGGGAATTTGAAGAACAGATTTCCCATACTCACAAGGACGGGCATCTCTCTCTTTTTAGAAAAGGAGATCCTCAACATCCTATGATATCTGGAATACTATTTTAGGGACCACAGCTTTAGGGATGATTTGAGGAGTGCAGCATTAGGGATTCTTAGAGAATTCAATATTGCATGGAATGTTTGATTTGAACTGAGTCATACACTGCATTTTACAGTGTCTAAATGTTTCAGTGGCTGAACAATATGAATCATTATAAAATGTACTTTTGTGGAGAAAATGCATTGTAAAATATGTATTTCAATGCAAAAAAAAATTATGCTTAAAAGCACATTAGCAAATAATACAGAAAAGGGATGGGTTAACCAAGTGATATAGCCTGGAAACAGACTGATTCATTAATGCCTAATGGAACTGCAGCACTGTTAGCAGTTGATTTACATTTATTAGTGATTTCAAGAAACATACACATATGTTTCACTTAAAATGCACTACAGAAATATGTCCACAAAAATATGCCTATCAGCATCCTGTTTTGTCCCCTAGAAAAATGCCAGTATATTAACTAGCTGTGACTTAAGTAACAGAAAGATAGAACAGCAACGGTGGTGTCATTAGGGGAGGGCAGGGGTATGGACCACACCTGGTGATACCCCAGAGGGTGTCCAACAACATCTGGAAGAACACAAGTCCACCTCTGTGTCATGGTGGAACTTTTTTGGCAAGTCCTTGACCACCAGCATACATAATTGACAGGGAAAATGGGAGTTGAAGGAATAACAGTATCAGGGAATAAAAGTGGTATGAAACAAACCTTCCAAAAATGGTTTAATATCTCCCCAATCCCCTTTCTCTCTTTTTAAAAAAAGTCCACCTATGCAATGCCACAGCAAATAGGCCATGGTAGACTAAATTTTGTAATCAGCTTTGCAGGTTTTCTGGTCCTGAAGTCCTAGTGTACAAGCTCACTTTTGTCATGTCAGACAGCTTGTTCATTTTATTTTGTCTTGCATTGATCTGCTGAAAGCCACCCGGTACTTTTTGCTCATAGCAAAATATATCTGCTCTTCAGTTTGCTTTGTCCTTTTAGAATGTGATCCTAAGAATATGCATAAGACCCTGAAGTCTTCTCAGGTGATAGTGTTAGATAACTGAAAATATAATTATCCCTAAAATCAATTGAAAATTTGGATCAGTTTTGAGATTGCTCTTTCACTGAGGGTAAAAGGAAGAATGAAACAACTTTTTAAATTGCAAAAATTCTAGAATATGCATACATATAGTGGGAATTCTTCTTCTATACATTTTTTTCTATAAGGACTGAGATCCTAAATTGCCAGATGTTACTATGATGATGGAATTCTGTCACTGTAGCTACATCTGATCAGTGGCAACACTAGAGGTGTTCAGGGAGTTCAGACTGCACCAGGTGAACCCCTAGAGGGGAGTATCACCCGGTAGGGTGGTACACCCAGAAGGACTGGCACAACTACTGGGCAAGTGAGAAAGGGCATTTTCCTACTTGTCCAGCAGCCACATAGCACTCTAAACAGGCCCCCCAGAGGCTGAAGTGCCACCCTCCAGAGTAGCAGCAGATGCTGGGGTGGGGTGGGGCAACTGCTTTCAAGGTCTGGTGTGGCTGCAGCAGTGCTGGATTCTAAAGAGCTTTCCAGGGCAGATCTGCCAAAGACTTCAGGGTCTGGTGTAGCTGCAACCGCAGTGGACTCTGAAGGCCTTTCCAGCTATGGGTGGGTGGCTGTCAAGGTCTTCTGGGTTGTTCTGGAAGCCACAAAACCTTCCTTAACAGTGATCTGGAAAGGCAGGAAGGTGATTGGGGGAGGGCAAGGCATTTCCCTCCCCCCACACATACCAGGTGACACCAACTTTACTGCTGCTGATGCCACCCCTAAAAATGTCATCTGAAACCAGGCAGTACTGAGACATTGTAGATTGAGATTGGCATGCTGGCAATTGATGACTGTAGTACTCTCCTGGTCATTTGGGGCTGATGCAGACGGCCCCTAAGAGGTGGCTTTGTGCCGCTCCTGGGAGCACCGGATTGGGGCCATGGTAACCACATGCTGTGGCCCCAATCCAGTTTTTTTGCCACTTCAAAAAGAGCTGGCAAATGCTGCTCCTATTTGGGGTGGCAAAAAGCCACTTAGAGCCATGGCGGCAGCTCTTTTGTGCCCCTTTGGAACAGCATGTGTGCATGCTGCACCAACGGGGCACGCTGATGCCATGTGGTTGGGCTCACAGCATGACAGTGGCATCAGGGTGGAGTCGGGGCAGCTGGCATGCAGTCGCCCCACCCCAACTCCACCTCAGGCTGGCCCTTTTGGCTGGTCTGCAGTGGCCTTTGGTGCATTGAGACAGGCAGCTGGAGAGACCCCAAAGAGTCCTGCTGCAGCTGCTTGTCTCAATGTGTCTTGTGACTTGAGGGGCCTTTTGCATTACATAATTATAGCAATATGATTCCTCTTTAACTGCCATGGTTCTATCCAATGGAATCTGGGGATTTGCACTTTAGGAAGGGGTATTTGAAACTCTCAGCCAGAGAACTCAAGTGACTTTACAGACCACAAAACTATAACTACAGCCATGGCAGTTAATGTGGGATCATTGTGCTGTAATTGTGTAGTGTGATTGTGTAGCCCTGGGAGAGTGCTACAGTTATAATGCCCCAGTGCACCAATCTGCAGCATCTCAGAAACTCTTTTGTTGGGGTGCTTCCTTCCTTAAGAGGTGGATTTCCAGGGTACATCCAGTTGTTAACCACTATAAACATAAATATCAAAGGTTATGAGATCATAAGCTTGGCTTACAGTCTTATAAACAATGAAACAGAAGCTAGGTAATGGTTTGTTCATGGACCAATTCAGATGTCATTTTAAAGATGTTAGTATGTGCATTTTTGGGTTAACATAAATACTCATATCTTGGAGCCATGTTTTGTAAGAGGAAATGATTCATGAAATACTGTGGTTTAATTGTTGTTAAGTAGGGAAATCCATAATCTGAATTATTCTGACCAATACTGTACCACTTAAAATAGACTACATATGCTCTGCTAGCAGAGCATTAGACTAGGACACTGGGAGACCAGGGTTTGAATCCTGGATTGGCTATGAAAACCCATTGGGTGACCTTGGACAAGTCACATTCTCTCGGCTTCAGAGGATGGCAATGGCAACCTCCCTCTGAAGAAATCTTGCCAGGAAAACCCCAAGAAAGCCTCAGGGTCACCATAGGTTGGTTGGAAATGTCTTGGAGGCACAGAACACACACACATACACTCTGCACAGTAAGAAAGTAATACCTGTGCAAATGTGCAAAATAGGCAAATGCACACGTCAGCAACTAATATCTGACATCCAAGCAGGACAGAATCATCTCCTCCTCCTCCTCCTCCTCCTGCTGTCACATGTCCTGGAGGAGGAAGAGGAAGAGGAAGAGGAAGAGGAAGAGGAAGAGAAGAGCAACAAGAAAAATAACAGGTTAATTCTATAGAGAATGGTGTATTGAGTGTGGATTGGTGAAAAATTCTTCATAAATATACCTGAATGCATTTTTTCAAATTAAGCCTGGTAGGAAGGCTGTCAGCATTTTCAAATTAAAGCTTAAACACCTAGCTGATACTTATTCAACCAACCCTTTCATATGTTCAGCTTAATGGACAGTCTCTCCAGTTCAGTCCTTTCTGATAATAATTTACCAAGGCTTGCAAATATTTTCATATTTGGGATGGAAAGAACTTGATACTTTGTTAAAAAGCTAAGTGTCATAGAAACTGAAACTCACTGTGTCTAGAATCTGGAGACAGATCATGGAGAACAAGTAATGAAAGCTTTAGGTCTTTCCACTATCAACTTCATAGCATATGACAAAAGCAAAGTTCTTCTTGATTTGTTCATAATGTTTAGCGTAAGGGACCTACAAACAATGTAGCTGCCATATCCCAACTGTCATGCTTCAGCTTCGTCAATCCAGAGTGATTTGTACCTGGAAACCTCAGAAATGCACAAATAAGTCACAGAAGGGTGAAAACACAACAATTCTTGCACAAGATGTGTTTAAAGGATCTGTGAGACATAACCTGAAATTCCTAAATGCTTATAATTAATTTCTTTGTACATTAACAAAGATATCTTACATAATGAGTATAACTTGGTGATGGGGTGTCTTCACTCTTTTTGTGTTGCCATGGTAATATTTTAGTTACTTTTAGAGGCAGAACCCTGTTGGGGAGTTATGAATGCATAATCACTGTAGTTATGATGCTACACAGTGACTCCCATCCTGATCCCCCCTAATCCCCACTTACCAAGTGGCAGCCACTGAGACTGATGGGCATCTGCTCCCCTGTCCATTGGAAAGCAGTCCCATCCCCCTCCTACGAGTGATCTCCAGTGCAACAAACAGAAGCAGGACCTCCTATTGCAATTCCTGTCCCTAGTGTAGGGGAAGGTACTGGAGAAATATAAATTTCTTGTTTCTATTTGAGCAGAGCAGAGCCCTCAGCAAGAAGAAATTGCCAGTTTTTGTTTGGAGGGTTTTCTCATAATTATATGTATGATGATGCCAGTCTCTAATAAGTGTCATTTTAGTTAATGTTGTACCAGCAAACATTACACCATACATCAAGTATATGCCCAGTATTAAGTATGAACTAAGTATGTCCAAGTGACTGAGGATGAAATGGGAAGATATTGTATCAATTAAGAGACACAGTTCGAAGATTGGAGGATGTCAAAGAAATATAGCATATGGCTCTTGGTGATGATGGATATGTTACAGTTACCTTGATACTTACTACAACAATTTTTCCAGCCTGATTATGATCTCCTTGTCTGTTGTCATTAGTCATACAAAGATAACAAAACAAAATAAAAAGAATGCAATTTTTTCTGTATTTGATAAAAAAGACTTCATCCAATATCCATGAATTGGCCATAGAAAAACCACTCTTGTTCTCTAGTATATTATTATCATCTAGTTATGTATTTAGATGATCACTGAGATGTGTGCACCATCAGGTCATTCTTTGAGAAAGTAATTTTGGGCATGACTAGAAACCAGGATTAATTGAGTGAGGACAGAATACAAGGCAGTTAAATGGGTCAGAAGAACAACACAGGGAGGGGACAAAGATGCCATGTTCTATGGCCTTGACCTACCATCAGGTTCCGGGGAGGACACATAGAAAATTGAGGCTCTTGCTGAAGAGTCTCAACACTGTGTTCTTCTTGGTCAGGTGGCATCAAATACATCAGATTTTAGGACTCACTACCAAGGCAGCCTCCATTACCCCATACATGAGAAACCACTGGTTGAATTTCAAAGCAATAACCCCATGAGAGTGCAGACAGCTCCTAGTGTCAATTTAATTCCTGTTTTGTCAATTTTTAGAAGGTATGAGATGGCATTTGAATCTTGCTGGAAAAATACCTCCCCTTCAATAGATGAGAACATCCCAACCAGATTTCTTAGAATGTTCTATCCCATGTCCTGGCTGACTTTGTGTTGTCCAAGCTAGATGTGGCTAGACCTGCCATGATTTTACCTTGCCTGGTATGATAGATGTTGTGATGTAATCTTACAAGATTGGACTCTGCTCCATCTGCCATTTATGCTATCACATGATGCTATTTCTTTTTGCCTCCCCTGCAAGCTTAGATCCTGGCTAGAAGATGAATAATTCTAATTGGGTGGGGGAAGCAAGTGTTGGAATGTAATGCCCACAAAGAGGAATAGCCAATGAACTTTTGGAGAGAAAAGTTGGCAGAAGTGGCCAAAATAATACACTCATTCCCAGTGTACCACTACTATGTCATCATGAATGCACTAATCTAATCAGATTTCAAAAACTAAACAGGGCTGGGCCTGGTTAATACTTGAATGGGAAACCACCAGAAATCATAATATAGGACTAATAAAGAGTGTCAGAATTCTTGAGAGAGCCACTGTTATCAAAGTTATACTAGACTAGATGAATCAAGGGTCTGCCTCTCTATAAGGCAGCTTCCTATATTCTCGTTTACTATAATACAGTGGTTCTCTGGCTATCTGATGTGGGGAATAACCAACCCCCCCCCCCAGTGTGCCATAGAGTGAAACTATGTTTGTGCTCATTAGGTACAATTGTGCCTTTCTTTCTTGGAAACTTGACAAGGACCAGCAGCCAGTGGCTCAGGGACAGGCATCAGTCTGGAGACCACCATTTTGAATAACACTGCTATAACACTGGGAGCAGATATGATGAAAGCCTTTGTTTTCCAAGCCTGCTCCCTGGCCAAATCTACCCTTGAGGATGAGCTAATGAAGATGACTGGTCTTCTAGCTGTGTCAACCACAAAATAGGTAATGTTGACCTGCCAGTAGTCCCTTTCTTGCTGGTAGCTTTGCTACTGTAATGGTATAGATCTCTGTGTTCCCCTTTTTCCCACCCACATATTCCCTGGTAGAGGAGCAAACTGGACTACTGGGTGCTGGAGCTCTTACAGGTATGGCTGGGGAACTGGGTCAAATGAGGCAGGGCAACTACAGTAGTCAAAATATGCATCAATTATTTCTCTGCAAGTTGTTGGTGAAAGCAACTGTTGGAAGAGTAACTCTGGCATTATGTTTTTGATATTATAATGAAGTAATCTCAGTTTCAAAACACTAAAATATTTAATATTTGCTGAGGGGGAAAAGACTCAGATTTGGAGGAGGTCCAGGGTTCCTTGAAATAAAACCCAAACCTTTAAAGTCAATATTCTCCCATGAATGAAAGCCTGCTTGAATGCTGGCAATGTGCATGCAGAGCAGTTTGCAATTTGTATTTGAAGAGATTTAATTCAGCTAACTTTAGAACTGCTAACTGCTCAGATGTCACATTAAAATACTGGTAGCATCATTGCAAAGAGGAGAATATGCTTTCTATAGAAAGTAATGTTAACAGAAACTGACACCTGGGCATAAAATATAATCATATAATCTGTGCTCCAGAAAAATTGTAGATGAAAAGGCGAAACACTAATTCTCTTGGCTTGCAAGTTGGAAGCTAAGCCTTTTAAGGATTAATTGTTTGAGACAAATACGTTGTCCTCTTCCCTTTTGCAGGGAATAAACTGATTGCTGCGCATTTTCATATGGTCATGAATTTCAATACTGGGAGATTTCAATGTGCTAATTCCATAATATTTGAGGCAACAGGAGATGTCTTTAAGCAAGAGGTTCACAGAGCACCACTCCTGATCATCTCCTTTTAAACATTGCAATTACTCTCCATATGGTTGCCTGCCCCCCATTGGCCCAACCCACACCATTTTTAGAGAAGGGCTGTCAACTGAGGGAGGCAAGAGGTCCTCATTAGTCCCCCAGAAAACAGGGGGTATCTCCCTCCCCCCTGGGCCATTTTAGATCTATAGGAGGTTCTTTCTTTTGCAATGGGAAGTGACTAGAATACACTTTCTTTTCACTTCCTGTTTTAGATTTAGATTAGACCTTGGAGTACTATGGGAGCCACAAGCTGGCCTTGGGGACTACACACAGCCCACAGTCTGCACCTTGTTCACCTCTAGTTTAGAGGAAAATGCAATAAATAGTGGCTGTTACACTTTATCCTTGTCACTCTCATTTGCTTGGAGAGGGCAGCCAGAAACAGTGAGGCTGCGAAGCAGAAGAGAGTTGAGAATCCATAGACCATTCATTGGGATATAACAATAACAATAACAATAATAATAATAATTTGTACCCTGCCCCTCTGTGCACAATCTGAACAGATGTTGGTTGATGCCAAACCTTAAAGGACAATATTGAGCACAGACGCAATTAATTTTCCTTTAAAGTACATTGGCATTTCTGCCAGGAACTGGCTATAAAGCAAAGAGTAGAAGCTACCAAATACTGTGGCTACATTGCCCCGTACAGTGGACTTTTGTTGTCGAAGTCCTTTGTATGCCAAAGATTCCACTAAAACAGAAAATAATCTGTTATGTCCAGTTATACTTGTAAATAGTGTGAAAATGTTTGGCTTGACAACTTTGTCCTCTGAAAGTTTGCCACTGGACTTGGCTGAGGCATCAACCACCTCAGCATCACTAACAACTTTTCAAAAAAAAAACCTCTACAAGGAAAACCTTCTGCCTGCTTGTTTCCTGTTTAATGACCTGTAAATGAATCTGTTATTGCTCATTTGCCTCCTGCCTTGGTGAACACCATTAACTTTCCAAACTGTGTGTTGTCTTTGTCAGACATTGCGGGAGAACTCTTAAACCCTATCAGAAGAAATTATTGATATAAATGAGTTGGAATTGAGAAGCAAAATTAATTACAGTGGATTTAAGCCAAAAGAAAAAGAAAGGAAAAGAAAAGAAAAGAAAAATATTCTGGCCTATAAAGGAAGATTTCTTGGAGATCTGAAAAAAGGGGAAGAAAGAGAAAAAGCAAGATAGAAAAGAGGGAAGGAAGGAAGGAGGAATGAAAGAAATGATGAAGGATGGCCTATTTCTATACAGAATTGTAAACAAAACAAAGCAAAAAATAAAACAAAACAAGAACACAAACCTCAAATAGCTTGTTGTTGTGTTATTAGTTACCAGATTCTGAGTCTGGGGTGCTGGGACATGTTAAGTATGAGGAAAGTTGTAGACATATCATTTTCTCCATGTGGGTGACCAGCTGAATTAGCAGCTTGTATAAAATTTAAGGGTCTGAAGATCTTATTTTCATCATCATGATTGTGGTTTGACAAGTTTCTTGGCATGGTTATTCTGACTATTTCTTGTTCAGCTGGATCCCATAAAACATATGGAAGATAGATTCTTCCAGACCAAGCAAAATTATTATTTCCAGGCAGCATCAAAGACATTTGGTGTGATCACATGCATGGCCAGCTTGGGGCAGCAAATGATACCCAGACATTGCTTAATGTAGGATGTGACACCCCAACCCAAAGTCCATGTGCATTGTATTCCAGAGCTAGGCTATTTTGGTAAAAAATGAAGAAAATCCCTCAGACATCATCCCTGGCACTGGAAAAGCAATAAAAACAAAGGAATTAACTAACAATTTGCTGTGCTTTCCTGTCACTTGGCCTTGTGACAGTGGAATCAGGTGGTTTTCATGTAGGCTGGAGAGTGAACCTGTTCCCAGTTTCAGTCTGAATTTGAGAGGACCTATCTAAAGTGCTCAGTTTTTTTGGGGGGGGGAGGGGGAGGGGAAATATGGTTCAGCCCTTTGGATAGTTCCTTTAAAGTTCAAACTGAAGCCCAGAACAGAGTAACCACTTCACTAACATGACATGGTCAGATCTTAATCATTGCCATTTTTTTCGTGTAGTAAGAAATTTAATAAGCAAGTAGGAAGGGGGCTGGCTGGCTCTGCCTGGTTGCTTGGTTCACATGATTTTACATTTGCAGACCAAGAGTTGGGGACCCCCTTCTCCTGATTCTTAATTAATTCAAAGAAATAGGTGAATGAAGAACCACCTGTAGGCTGTAACTGGACAATTCAGAAAGTCCTAGATTGCCCTTGGCTTCCATGCTTCCATGTCCCATTTTTGAGCTTCATTGTTTGCTGTACTGTGCTGGATAAAAAGAATATGGACTAAAGACCAGGTGATGTTTCATTGGGTTTGTTGAGATTAATACTCCATTTTTCTAACACCCTACTGGAGTAAAAAGCTGGGTTAAAAGTTGGGAAGAAAAAAAAAACACCACTGTAACAGGTAACTTTTTTCCTGGTGGGTTCGTTTAGAACAAGACTGGATTATCAGTTGGAGCTGCTTCAGGCCTGCAGGCCCATGCACACCCATACCCCCTCACCTCTTGGATTGTGATGCTGTCAAAAGAAAAATGCTGCTAGCAAGAGTGATACATAGATCTTTCTCCCTATCCTCTTTATACATTGGTAGCATTTCCACCTCCATTTTCCAGCCTTGATGTTAGGGAAAAGGTGGGTGATGTGCTGGGATAATGTAGTGAGTTATGTTTTCAGATAATTGTTGAGGAGCATAGTTGTTGGGCTTCTAATCCTCTGTATACCATTGATATCATGCATCTCTCTCTCCCTCTCTCTCTCCTTTTCTCTTTCCTAAGTCATTTGGAGGCCTATAGAAACTAGTTTAGCAGGCTTCTTCTTCTCTGCCTCAATTTCTTGTAAGTCTTGTGTGACTCCAGGATAAGCTGTGTAATGCAGAGAAGGATTAACCTGAACATCTTTTCAGATGGTGTTTATGAGTTCCAATCTCCCTACCAGTGAGAAGACTTTTCTCCTGAGAACAGAAATCATTCCCTCTCTCAGCTCCAGAGAAGGGTCTCATCTCTTCTTACCAACCTGTGAATGTTACTGTAGCTTCTAGGAAACAATATTTTGGCGTGCCTCTTTGATCCAGTCCTATGAAAAGGAGAAAAGGATTCTTGCCTATGAGATCAGGTGGTCCCAGGAGCATAAGAAGACCAATGTATCCCTGGAAACCAGACACACAGCAGCTGTTTCTGCTTCCAGTTGAAGGGATGTGAGGAAAATTTCTTTGTTTTTACTTTTGTTAATTGAATTTACTTACCACATACATGTTATCAATAAAGCTGTTAATTTGCATCATGTGACTTCATTTTCCTTCAGTCTATCCTTGAACTCAATTTGGCTAGGACTTGAGTAGATCATGCCAAGAACCACAAGTGCCATAAATATGCCAAGAGCCACTTCCTCTCTACAACTTGAAAGGGACAGACTCTGGTTCCATGAAGGGCTCACCTTGGCCTGGCAGTACTGCCAAGCTCCATCTGAAGTATAAAACCTGCTAGCAAATGGTGATGGGCATGAAAAGGATGCAGTAAAAATATGTTATCTCTTTGTGTAAAAGATGACATTCCATGTCTTCCTGCTTGTCTACACTTGTAAAACACTACAAACTCACCCCAAAGCTGCTGCTGTCTGTCTCTACAATGTACAGCTGTTTCTGGAGAAATATGGATTTTTCCTGTTACTCTGACTTTGCCTTAGAGTAATCAAATTCTGGGAAACCCTCAGTGTTTCCCTGAAAGTCCAGGGCAAATGTAGTCTTTTTGGCATGTGGCTAGCTAGACTGGGCCCAATCACTGCCAGGAATTCTATGCAAAAGCTGCAGTGCACCACTGCTTCTGCTGAAGGTAGAATGGGTACTCTTGTGATCAACTAAAAAAGAGGGTAGAGAGACCCCAAACGCATGGCTGGAGATGTCACAGCCAGGAGATGTCCAGCCAAGGGATTGTGGGGTTGCTCTATCCTCTCTTCTCATTGATCACATAGGTGTGTGTTCTACCCTCAATAGAAGCGGTGGCATGCTGCAGCATTTCCATGGAGTTCTTGGCAGTGAGGAAGCTGTAATGGTGGCTCTGTGGACAGGGGATGGTCCAGCAAAGCTGATGCGGTATCAGCCCAGCTGGCCCACATGGACACTTCTGCAGCATCACACTGGATCGGTCTTGGGATTTCAGCAAGTATAGACAAGCCCTTGGTGAATACTGTCTCTTATCTCACTCAAAAATGGGCCCTTGTATCTGTGCCTAGCACTTGGCTCTATTCAGGAAAAGTTGTGGATGAACATATGTGTCTCCCCCCCCCCCCGGAATAGTTGGATTGCACCTCCCATCAGCTCCATAATGAATGGCAAGAAATAAAGGGAAAGTTAGACCAATAAAATTTGGAGAATTGTCCATCCAAATCTCACATGGTTTCACACAAGACAGACACATAAACTCAGACCTGAGCAGGTCAGTTCAGAAAAGTTGGCTGCATTTTTTCCCTCTAACTAGCAAAAAGTCTGGTTATTGGTGTGTTTGTAACCATAATTTGTTTGGCCAGATAACTTGATATAGGCTTGATACATTTATATTGTAGCATTATCTAAATTTGGAAATGCTCACTCTTCAAGATATTATAAGAATTTACCTTTGCACTGCATTGTTCATTGACATTTTAAATGGAGCAAGCTGATTTGCTGCTTTCTTATAGTGAATGGAGAGGGTGGAGAGAGAGCTGAATCTGCATATCACTAATACATTTTTGACAAAAGCAAAGCCCCAGATTTTCAGAATTCTCTCTGGGAACAGTTTTAGTTGATAATTACCAATATTTGCTTCTTTGTAAAAATCCAGCATTCACATTGATAATTGCCTCTGGAAAGATACATTAAAACTTTAAAAGTACTGTATATCCAGCATAGAACAAATAAGAACTTCAATTGTTTATTAACATCAAAAGCATTCACTTGTGCTCTGCCTTTGATTAATCCAGCCCTACATATGCTCACAGTCTGCTAATTGTGAATTTAAATAGTGATGTCAACACTTTAAAAGACTTCTAAAGCAACAAACTCTTGTAATAGATATTCAGTTTTAAACTAGTTGGAGTACTGAATTTTTAATCACCCTTGTCAGTTGTACTAAAAGCTGCCTCAATGCAGAGCTCAGAAAAGTTATTTTGGGGACTACAGCTCCTATGATCTCTCAACCAGAATGGGCAGTGCCAATACCAGCTTCACTATTTTGGGAGTAACAGTAAAACAAAATAACTATTTTGGGCTCTGCCCAGCAGGTAGCGGTTATATGGTAGGGTTTGGACAATGGAAACCAAAAATTCTATTAATGCTCAGCAATGAAACTTATTTAATAGGCTTGATGTCTTGCAGTCAATATCATTTTGTATCTGTGTATAGACTGTGATATAGAATATTTGCAGACATGATCTTATCTTTTATAAATAATATTCTGCTTTTTCTCTTTAAGAAAATGATTTATACACACTCCTCCTCCCATTTTATTCTTCACAACATTCTTGGAAGAGGATCAGAGTTACCAGCTGGCCCAAATCTACCCAGTGAACTTCATGGCCAAGCGAGGATTTGAACCTGGGGAACTCCATCCAAACTATCACACCATATTGACTGTTTTATTCTGCAGCAGCCAAATAAATAGACTAAAGAACATAAGTATAAATTCAGTAGTTAGACCCAAGCAGGGTATACCTATGGAATCAATGGGAACCTGGTAAAATAACACTTTTTCTCCTGATTCTTTAGGTCTACCCCAATTGAAATAAACACTGAGTTTACATGAACAAATGAAGTATAACAATTATGAACTACATCTAACCAAGGCAAATTGTTAATTTACTGTAGCTGTCTCACCTGCATGAAAATAATATTGGACACAATAATATTAGAAAATAATGGGCACAAGAAACAAGTCTTGGGGGAAGAACTTGCTTTGGCCTGTTGTTTTTAAGGAGCTATAAGCATATCAGCACACAGGTCAAAGACATGGCAATCTTTACAGGGTTTCCAGAAAAATGTAATCACTATTGTATTTTCCCCAGGCTTCTGAAGAGGTGAACTATATGCTCCCAGAGTAGAAGATGAGAGGAAGCCAGACAGATATAAATAGATGCATAGACAGACAGATGCTCATTGAGGAAGGGTGGCTATTTACTGTGCATTTTCAATTTCTTGTATGCAATAAAGTTCTTTGGGAAGGACTAATTCCACATTTCCTTGTCTTTGGTGCATGGCGTGATCTTTTGAGTCCTTTAGTTGGATACATGAGTGCACAAAATAAAAGAGTTGCTAAAGTAAATATGATTTATATATTTGTATTTATCAGGTGGTGCAAATGTGGAAATAGGTGTGCCACACTGGACTGTTACTTGCTTTGAACTTGTATGTGTGTATATATTCTTCCATTAAGAAAAACAGATTTCTCAGGGACTGAATAAACACTGCAGAATTAATGCATTTTGACATTGCTTTAACTGCTATGGCTTAATACTATGGAATTTGGGGATTTGTGTTTTTTTAAAGAATATTTAGCCTTCTCTGTCAGAGAGCTTTGATGCCACAACAAACTACAAATCCCAGATTCCATGGGATGAAACCATGACAGTTAAAGCAGCATCACACTGCATTAATTCTGCAGTGTGGCAGCAGCCGTACTTCAATCATGTTATTTTGGAGGAAAAATTACAAAAGAGTCTTGTGATAGCTTAAAGGTTAACACATTTTATTTGGTATTATCTTTCAGTGATGGCACTTCCCCCAGCTGTTCTATTGCTTGATGTGGGAGGAAAGATGCCATGCTCAGTAGATTCACCAGCCACACAAGGTTAGATGGGAGAGTCAGTACAAGTCACAAAAATTCCACAGAGACTACCTTTTTCAACCTATTCCAGTCAAAACATCCAGAAAATTTCCAGAGATCTCATCTTTTCAGGAAGCCAAAGATACCAGATTCAGCAGATGCACAAGACTAGATGGGATTGATGCCATAAGTCACAGAAATTGTTCTGGCATCACTTTCAGCTACTCATTCCAGGAAAAACACCTGTCTTGTGGAAAATAGCTCACAACATCAACATTTCTGATAGCCATGCTTACCAAATTCACAGATTGAAGAAGAATAAAGCAGAGTGATGCATCAAGCCAGAAAAACATATCATAGGAATCATGGCCAAACTTTTGTATTGTAGATCATGCCCTAAATGTGAACTTTCTAGGAAACTATGTCCAGTAAGTTGTTCAGTAACTTGTGCACAGGAACAAAGAGAACTACTGTAATGAGCACAAGGAGGTGGTTCCTGTGGATTTTTTGTGGCTTTTTGTATATACCTCTCCCTGGTGAATTGGTAGGTGTGATGTATTACATTTCTTTCATGTATAGAAATTTAACTGATAAGGCAATAAAAGGCAAAGTTGCAAAAATTAGAAATAAACTACATAATTGGAAGCAAATAAAATAAACTACATAATTGGAAGCAAATTGTGTCACAGCCCATGAACTGGTATCAAAAATTAGAGTAAAGCTAAAGAAGAACACTAAATAAATCACTGTGCCAAAATGAAACCTGAAAAACATTCCTAGAATTTAAAGATCATGTAAAAATAAATTTGCACTGTAAGGCCTAATTGACTAAGCACCAGAAAAACTTTGGAGTCTGGACTTAAGCCAAACACATTGTCAGGGAAGAATGTAAAAAGACACTATCTGCAGCCCAAAAGAGAGAAATGCCTCAGTGGATGACAGATGAAACTCTTCAAATATTTAAGAACAGGCAAGAAGGAAAAGGTCACACAATTGTTCCGTATCTTGTGCACAGGGACAAAGAGAACTACTATAATAACCAATGCAGAGAAATAGAAGATGTAAGGTAGGACAAGAAACCTTGTCTGCAAGATCTGAGAAATCAATGGCACTTCTTTGCCAAGAGTGGGGATGCTGTATGACCAGAAGGGGAAAACACTACATGATCAAGAAGGATTAAAAAGGTGATGGAAACAATAAACTGAAGATCTATATACAAGAGATAAAAAATGAAGGATTCATTCAAGGAAGAAGTATTTGCAAATGAATCACAATTTTAGAATGTGATGTGGAAGCTGCACTCAAAGCATTTGGGATAAATAAATTACGAGGAACAGATGACATATCAATAGAGCTGTTTCAATCTAGAGAGATAAAATCTACAGAAATTATAACTAAAATATGGTAACAAATATAGAAAACAAAAAAAAATGGCCTACAGATTAGAAACATTTGATATACATTCTAATCCTCAGGAAACAGGACACCAGGGATTGTAATTATTATTAGACTGAAGGATTAATCTTCCATGAAAGGAGAATGATGCTCAGAATTTTACAAAAAAGACTTTCATCATATATGGAGTGAGAAATGCTAGATATCACTTTTTCCAAAAGTACATTAATGTAATCTAAACATATTAATCCAATTTCCCTTTTTTTGTGCTGTAATATTTATTTACTTATTTACTTATTTTTACTATATATACTAAGGTTAATAAAAGAGAATTTTTATTGTCTACATTTCTTTTCCGGTCGTCATTATTTCTTTAATTTCATACTTATTACTGGAAATAATTTTGGGGTAGGAGTTGTTAAAAATGATCTACACCAGGTATCAAATATGTTAGGTATGTTATTGGTACTTTGACCCTCCAGAGATCTCAGTGGATGATGTAAGCATTTTGTGTCTGGCGAGGAGACATGATCAGATGCTTTTCTGACACACCCTCACCAGAGATGGAATGGATGGGGGCGGGGGGGGGGGCTGCAATTACTTTATGGTAGAGTGGGAAGGCTTTTATTAATGCAGAGGGAGAAAGAGAACTCCAATCTTTGCATCAACCAACAGGAAACATACACAAATATAAGGTTGACATATATCCATTTATGCCTCTAACAGGATTTCAGTCACTGCATCCCAAGGGATGAAGGACACCCTCCATGTCATTGTCTGCAACCCCAGAGTCTTTTTTTAAAAGACCAATATTATAACTAACAAGTACTGTTGCATCAATGAATTATGCAAGTTCAGTTATTAGTGTTAATGGCAATTTCTAATCCCAATTTCTAATATTAAACATCATCAAATTAATTTTCTAGCCTAACATTCTGTTTGAAACATTGGTCCTGGCTTCCAGCTTTGAATTCCATGTTCAGAAATCGGCTCCCTCTTCCCTGAGTCATGAGGAAGATAGTGGTGTTGATGCCATCCCTACCACTTGGCCTGTGAGACAGTGGAATGAGCAAAACAAAGACAATAGCCTCATCCCATATAGGAAAGGACTGTGGGGAAGAAGATAGCTGTCTCATCAAACAGAGGGAGACAGAGATTTGGAAAAGGCAATCTGTAGATATATCATTTTCTCTAAAGGTATCCTGTTAGTTTAAATAGTATAAAGAGTATTACTCTGAAGTATGGCTGTAAATCCTCACTAATTTCATTCTGTCATCATAAAATAAATAAATAAATAAATAAATAAATAAATAAATAAAAAACAATATATTTAATCAAATGTTTTTTTCCCCACTTGGCACATTTACTTAATTTTTGTACATTATTCTTCCCCCCCCCCCTCATTTCAGGACTCTTTTCCCAAAATTGTCTTGTTCCCTTGCTTATGGAAGATGACAACCTTTGTGAATGTTCTCTGCAGGTTAATCTACATGTTTTAAATACTCCTCACCCCAGTTGAATAGAATGTGATCTGGCCACACACAATTCACAGGAATTTGAGCTTTTTGTGATGGGAGACAGTGGTGAAAAACTCTGCAGAAAAAGGCTTTGTGGGTTTTACCAGAGTATCCACTGGTGGCTGTGCATTTTCAGCAGGGGGAGGGTGAATAGATGCAAATAAATGAGAATTTGCACATAAAAGTGGAGAAAATTAACCATCAATCTGAATGTATGGAAATGTGCACCAATTTGCATAGTGCATTTAGGTGTAGACTAGCCCTACACCCCCACACAGAGAATGCTGGCTACAGGTGGCATAGCCTTGCATTATGTGAATGATAAATGCATTGAAGAAGCACAAAGGGGTTTGTTGTAGTTCACCCAAATAACAATAACCAAAATTGAATAATAAAAATCACTTTGTCCAGAATAACACAAAAAGACACTAACAACTTCCATACAGGGTGATAAGTCAAGGAGGGGGTGGGACACCAACCTTCAGCTTTTGATGGAACTATCGCTCCCTGACAACTCCTTGCTGAGCAGACAAATCATACCTTCCCCATATCCCCTTCTTCCATTCAAGACAGGTCTGACCATTTTCTTGCTTCATTGTAATAAACTAGCCAGCGAGAATCATCTGATACATTTCTTCCAATCCAATCCATTCCTATTCCTTCTTTCAATAAATTGTCATAATTTATCAGGGAAAGAGAGTACCATTCTATCCTCTAATGATTACTGAAGACCTAAATTAATCCATTCATTAAAGTGTAGAATTAACTTCAGCCTTAATCAGAAAAACATACAGTGTTCAGCCATGTGAGGGGAAACATCTAAGATATTATTAATTTAACAAATTTATTAACATTTTTACCAAGTGTTGGTTCCATCTATTTAACAGATTAAGCTGGATAACTTTCTGGGACATGGGGCACATTGTGCCCCCAACCCATTAGTAAAGACATGTCTCACTATATTCACTATCACCAAATTTCATCTCCATACTTTGTTTTGAAGTTAAACTATGCCTTTAAGAAGCTTCTGGAGGCAGGATTTAGCATCAAAACCAGATGTGTGAACTCCTTGCACCTTGTTTTAACATGGAACTGGTTGCTAAGGATGATTCATTTTTTGCCTTGCCACACTACAGAAATTCAGTCACACAGCAAACAGCTTATAAAAAAGCTGTGTTTTTTGCCACTGTTTTGATAAATCCAGCAATAATAGTAGTAGTTGAGATTTAGGAATGGGAGATGCAAACATGGTTGACTGAGGGTGCATGTGGCCCATATGACTTGAGTTACCCATCCTGATATAGAACTATAAGAATAAGAATTATACAAAAGATATGACAAAATGAAGGACACATGGAATGAAGAACCATATGAAGATGAACTCCAAATTCTAAAAAGTGAGGTGGAAACTGCAATAAGAGAAATAGCGAAAAATAAATCACCAGGAACAGATGATATTCCAATTGAACTGCTGAAATCTACATTCACAGAGTCAACTCTAGTGCTAACCAACATACGTCAACAGATATGGAAAACAGAACAATGGCCAACAGTTTGGAAGTGATCAACATACAACCCTCTCTACAAAAAGGGAGACACAAGAGACTGCAGCAACTATAGGACCACAACACTGATCTCCCAGGCAAGCAAAATTATGCTCAAAATTCTGCAACTTAGACTCCAGCCATACACGGAGAGAGAAATCCCAGAGATTCAAGTGGGGTTCAGGAAAGGAAGAGGCACTAGGGACCACATTACAAACATAGGATGGCTAATGGAGCACATCAGGGAATTCCAAAAGAAAATCAACATGTGCTTTATAGACTACAGCAAAGCCTTTGACTACATACATCACGAAAGGCTATGGAATGTCCTTAAAGACATGGGAGTACCAACACATCTGACTGTCCTGATGAGGAATCTATACTCAGGACAAGAGGCTACTGTCAGAACAGAATATGGAGAAACAGAATGGTTTCCAATTGGCAAAGGGGTCAGACAAGGCTGTATCCTTTCACCCTATCTGTTCAACTTGTAAGCAGAACATAGTACAAGAAAAGAAGACTTGGACACAGAAGAAGGAGGAGTGAAAATAGGAGGAAGGGATATCAATTAAGATATGCAGATGACACCATAATACAGTCTCTCCACTGGCTGCCTATTAGTTTCCAGGCCCAGTATAAGATGTTGGTGATGACCTTTAAAGCCCTAAATGGCTTGGGTCCAACCTATCTCTGGGGCCGCCTCCTCCCATACCATCCACTCCACGCACTCTGGTCCTCTGGGAGGAATTTGCTGCAGCCAATAAAAACTAAGCTGTCTGTGACCTCCCAGAGGGCGGTCTGTAACCACTCCCAGACTATGGAATGGCCTGCTGGACAAGATCCATCAGATTAAGACATTGAGCAGCTTTAAAAAAGCTGTTAAGATGGATATCTTCCAGCAGGCCTTTCCTGACTAGATTCCTGGCCTCAGGAGCTCCTCATCCCGCCCTCTTCCATTTTTGGATGCTGCCGCTGCTTTGCTTTGCTATGCTTTTTCAGATTATTGTTGTTTTGATGTGAATTTATTTTATGTTGTTTTAATTAAGATGTTTTAACAGATAACTGGTTTAATACTTTTTTAAGGGGTGGGTGGGTTTGGGGTTATTGGATTGTATATACTGTATGGAATTTTAATTGCCAATTGTCAGAAGGGCAGGGTATAAATTATTATTATTATTATTATTATTATTATTATTATTATTGTTATTCTAGCAGAATTCTCATGCCTGGGATCAAACATTGATAGAAATGGAGACTGCAGTTAGGAAATCATGTATGGATGTGAGAGCTGGACAGTTAAGAAAGATGATAGGAAGAAAATCAGTTCATTTGATATGTGGTGCTGGAGAAGAGTGCTGAGGATCCCATGGACAGCCAGAACAACAAACAAATGGGTCCTAAAGCAGATCAAGCCAGAAAACTCCCTGGAAACCAAAGTGACCAAACTGAGGCTGTCATACACGTCAAGAGAAGGGAGGGCTCATTAGAAAAGACAATAATTCTGGGAAAGGTGGGGGGAAGTAAGGAGAAGAAGGAAAGCAGTTTCTAAGCAGCCATTTTGAGTGAGTGAGTGTTCAATTTTTTTTTTAAAAAAATACTTGGAAGATTGTGTTAAGAGGGGATATGATGGCCCTGTTTAAATATTTGAAGGGATGTCATATTGAGATGGGAGCTAGCTTGTTTTCTGCTGCTCCAGAGACTAGGACCCAGAACAATGGATGCAAGCTCCAGGAAAAGAGATTCCACCTCAACATTAAGAGGAACTTCCTGACAGTGAGAGCTGATCAACAGTGAAACACACTCACTTGGAGTGTGGTGGAGTCTCCTTCTTTGGAGGTCTTTAAACAGAGGCTGGATGGCCATCTGTCAGTAATGCTTGATTGTTATTTCCTGCATAGCAAAAGGGGGGTGGACTGGATGGCTCTTGTGGTCTCTTCCAACTCTATGATTCTATAATAAGTAGGAAAAGAGGAAGGCCACATGCCAGATGCATGGACTCTATTAAGGAACTCATGGGTATGGATCTGCAAGAATTAAGCAGAGCAGTGGAGGACAGGGGGGCCTGGAGATCTCTCATCCATAGGGCCACCATGGGTAGAGATCAAATTAAGGGCAGTTAACAACAACAAAAATTGTTAACTTCCACAAGTGACCTTTTCCAGTTGAAAAAACACACACACACAAATATTGGAGAGCAATCCTCTCTATATCTATAGACAAGAAAATCCTATAGGGGCTAAACAGACTGCTTGTAAGGGGTGGCTCTATGCTGCCCCTTTGCTTGATGGGCTGGGGATGCGGCAACTGCATGCCATGCCCCCATCCTGACATTTCCCTGGCGCAAAAAGAAAATCACTCCTTTTGTGTTGGGGAAAAGGCAGCTTTGCTTTTGCGGCGTTTATTTTTTTTGGGGGGGGTGTTTCTGTGGCGCAGCGCATCTAAACGCTGTGCCATAGAAATGCAGAAACACCACCTGCCCTGATGCCCATGTTTATCGCTGGTCTGTTTAGGCCCATAGACTTTAATGGTGCTTATCATCAAGTAAGTGGGTATAGCATTGCAGCCATAGAGTATTATTTTCCACTGACTGATGTGCTTTGAGGGTGGAAAATATATCAACACTGCATTTTTCTAACAAAAATCACTGTATGAAAATTGTATAACAGATTCTATCCCCTTGCCCTTTTTCACATGATTCTGTTATTAATCAAAATTTCAGTGAAATGAAATATCTTTTTTGAGACTTCCTTGATAACGAAGGAAAAAAAATGACACGGTAGTTTTATGTGAAATGATATCCTAACAGAAAACAAGTGCCTGAGTTTGAGTGTCAAGATATGAACAAACCTATTAAATGATCTTTTAATCTTTTTCAAATTTTTGAAAAGATAAAAAGTACTATAAATGTGATAATATACCTCCTGGGGAACTAATTTCCTTGCAGTGTTGTGGTTTTACTAAAGCAAGGCTGGGTGAAAACTAGATTAAGCTGCATGATTAATGTCCATATTGGACCTGAACACAGCAACATTCCCCAGCAGAGTGGTTAAGGTTTTATAATAAAGATCCATACAAAAATGAGGCACTCAGCCAATGTCTGAAGGAAGAATAGGTTTGACTGAAATAATATAATATCTCAAAAGAAAAAAAAAAGGATACTGCATTAAACTACAACTTCTTTCACACTGTTAGTCTCCAAGGTGCTACAAGATCCCTCCTCATTCTAAAAAAAAATGCTGTTGAACATTTTCAGCTAAACAGATCAATCTCTTTAGCAATAAGTCAGAGATAGGATTTGAGAAACCAAATAGCAACTAGCTCACAAAGGGATAGTGCACATTCATTAGCAAACCACTAGTTATGAAGCAGAAGGTATTAGACTTGTGGCCTCTGCTAACCTCTTACCTTTCAAACCACACTGAGGAAAGTCCAGCATGATTTTTCATCCTGATCACCAATCACCTTCATCCTTCAAAACACAAAATGATTGGCATCCTATTGGTTTCATAAACATGTATTTTCAGTCACTGTGGATGGAAGTATTCAGCATCTCCACTGCCAACAACCCTCAGTTCTCTGTGCTTACAGTTTTGCAGCTGGATCATCCCTCTTGTGGCCATTTGGTGACCAGGGTTAGTGGTGGCCATACAGCAACTGGTTCTGTTCTCTCAATGAGAGACACACAGACAAGAAGGCAACTTGGATCTCCTGGGGATCCTTGCAGTTCTCCAGAAATTAAGGGGGATGATGTTATCATCATGATTCTGGCTGCAGGAACAGAATTAGATGCGATCTTGACCATTAAAAGACAGTGAACCAGGGGCAGAATCCTGAGTACAGAGCTTGCTGTGGGAAGGGAGAAGAATTATACTCCATCATCATGATGCAATATCTTGGCTGTCTTCTATTTGAAAGTATCATTTCTGTAGAGCCCAGGCACTTAGGATTAGATCAGTGGAAACATTTTCAGTGAAATCCAGGAATACACTATCTGCACAATGCTCATTTTAGGCTATGCAAGTGTGTGTGTGCTCGCTTGTGTGTATGTGTGCAAACAGTGTGCATAAGATGTACAGATATGGATACATACAGGCATTGGATGTGGGGGGAAGTTTGGAGTGGTGAGGTCACCACACTTCTCATGAGAACGAACAATTAGCAAGCACTGTCTTCTGTTCAGTTTATCTTTTATATTTCACTAGAGCCTGGAATACTATTATTCCAAATATGTTTATTACAAATCTAATTTATAAGTAGTAAACATATTTAGTGATTTAGTGGTAATATATTTTAATAATGGATTATTAGTTTATTGCTAATTCTTTGTTACATTTATTTATTAATTACTAATGTAAGCATAGTAATTATAAGTTATTTAGCTATTTATTACCAGTCACTTGATCCTAGTTACTTCTTTAATTGATTCTTTAAAATATCATTTTAAAGAACTTCAAAAATGCTCCAAATGACCAAAAAATACCTTAAAAATTGGACATTTTCAGAGTAATGAGTAAACATGCCATACTTTACACATAAAAAGTAGTGATATTACCAGTTATTGCATTATATTATGGACACTTTGTCATTGCTACTTGCAAAAATGACATGTTAAAAGGAAGTGGTCTCAATTCAATGTAACACTATTGGAAACACTGGAATTTTGGGCTCCTTCTTCCTGCAGCCTTTTCCAGTACTGAACACCAGCTCCAGAGGGTTCCCTATGCTCTGGAGAGGGCTTGAAAGGCTTCAGGGTACTTCTACCCATTACCTCCTTAATAGAATCCATCCATCTGGCATGTGGCCTTCCTCTCTTCCTGCTTCCCTCCATCTTTCCTAGTATTATTGTCTGTTTCTGAAGAGTCCTCCCTTCTCATGATGTGTCTGAAGTATGACAGTCTGTTTGGTCATTTTGGCTTCCAGGGAGGTTTCTGGCCCAATCTGCTCCAGGACCCACCCATTTGACCTTTTGTCTGTCCATGGGATCTTCAGCACTCTTCTCCAGCACCATATCTCAAATGAATTGTTTTTCTTTCTGTCATGTTTCTTAACTGTCCAGCTCTCACATCCATACATGGTAAAAGGGAATGCAATGGCTTGTATGATTCTAACTTTTGTGCTGAGTTGTATATCTTTGCATTTTAGAATCTTTTCTAGTTCTTTCATAGCCACCTTCCCCATTCTTAGTCTTCTTCTGATTTCCTGACTCCAGTCCCCATTTCTATCAATTCTTTTACTATTTCTGTTTCTTCATTGTCTAGGTTGAACTTGTGAAGGTCCTCAGTGGTCATTATTTTTGTTTTCTTTATGTTCAACATTAAGACTGCCTTTCTTTGATCTTTGAAACCCTGGGTAGAACCAGCCAATCTCAGTTCAAGTGATTGTGCCAGGATGTAACCAAGCCTGTATCCACACTGCAGAAATAATCCAGTTTGACACCACTTTAACTGCCATGGTTCAGTGCTGTGGATTTCTGGGGATTATAGTTTGTAGCCCCAACAAACTACAGTTCTCAGAATTCCATAGTATTGAGCCATGATAATCCATAGTATTGAGCCAGTGGCATCAAACTGGATTATTTCTGCATTGTGGATGCAAGCTAAGAGACTTTTCTATAAAAGATCAGTCAGAGGCAGAGTGAAAGACAGTCCAGAAGAGATAAATTGTAAGATATGAATAAGGTTTGGGGAGCTGGGACTAAGGAAAAAGTTCAGGGAGTTCACAATCACCTTTAATTGTTATATAATAAATCTTTACTGGCATTATCTCCTACAACTGTGTAGCCTACTTTTTATTTAAGAGCTGAAAGGGAGAACTACTCACCCTTCACCACACTGAACTCATGCATATATATTAAATATATGTGTGAAGTTTTGTTTTTATTGCTTTAATGTACTTTACTATTTTAACTGTTTTAATATATACTGTTTTTAAGTGCTTTTACTTTTTTGATTGCACTTTATCCTTTTAATGAGTTTTGTTTTACTAGTGTAATTCTGTTTTAATGTTCCCTTTTATACATTTTTAACTGTACTGTTCTTTTAATTTGTAAGCTGTCCTGTATCCAATGGGGGTGGGAAGTGGGATAATAATAATAATAATAATAATAATAATAATAATAGATTTGAGGCCCAAGTACCAGATCTGGGGTGGAATCCTGCCATTAAAAGGGTAAGATGAGTGACAGGAGCCCAAGGGTTGGAACTGTGGGGTCAGCCTGGAGTGGAGTTTTCTCACATATTTATTCTATCCCTGCCATTTGTGCCCATGGCAGCCAGGACAAATGCACTGGATACTGGCCCTAGTTAGTACAGTTGGCCCTCCATATCCACAGAGTCTTTATCCATGGATGCAATCATCCATGGCTTGAAAATATTTTAAAAAAAATCCCAAAAAGCAAATCTTGATTTTGCCATTTTATATAAAGGACACAATTTTACTACACCATTGTATATAATGGGACATGGATTTTGCTATCCACCGGAGGCCCTGGAACCAACCCCCAGTGGATACCAAGGATCCACTATATATATGGAATAGAGTCAGTGGGGTGAAGTGGCTTGAGCATTGGACTATAACTCTGGAGATAATGAAAATGATGATGATGATTTTCCTATATCCTGTGTTTCTCTCAATATAGGGACACAAGGTGGCGAACAACACATTTAAAACAATACAATTTAAAAACAATCCACACATTAAAATGTATAAATATAAAAATTAAAAAACAATTAAACCAGTTAAAAGTTAAAATAGTTAAGAGCTAAAAAAGAATATTATGATACAAACTTTAACATTTTAAATAGCACAGCAAGCCCAGATCTTATCAATTTGCAAAGACCTCTCCACACAAGAATGTCTTTACCATCTGCTGGAAGGATAGTAGGGATGGAGCCATCCTGGCCTCCCTAGAGAGGGAGTTCCAGAGCTTGGAAGCACCTGAGAAGGTAGTGGAACAGAAAGAAAGGCCTCTCCAGATAACCCAATACTCAGGGGGGCTCATACAGGGAGATATGGACCTTCAAATAGCCTAGACCCAAGCTGTATAGGGCTTTATAGGTGAAAACCAACACTTTGAACTGTGCCTGGCAGCCAATGGAGCTGTTGCAACAAGGGAGTTCTATGCTCCCTGCTTGGCTGCAGCACTTTGGACCAGCTGAAGTTTCTGGGCACTTTTCAAAGACAGCCCCATGTAGAGCGCATTACAGTAATCCAAATGGGATGTAACCAAGGCCTTGTCAGTGTGGATGATGGGTGTTGCAGTGATGCTCTTTGGCACCCAGCAGAATCTGCAGGACAAGCTGGCTACTGTGATCCACAGCCACTTTGTAATTCTTACCATCAACTGGCTCAGCTTCCCTTCTTCAGGATCCTGTCTTCCTCAGTCAAGAAGACACACTGTAAAGTCCAAAAGCATAGTTTTATTAATGCATATAAAAGTAAAAACAAGATAACTAAGTAAAATCCATTGTGATGAACTTGTCCAGTTCAGCCATGCAAGATTACATCTTTAACAATCTCAAAACTTAGGATCTCCAACTTGTTGCAGTTAAAACCACTGCTGTCAGCCACACACTCACATCTTGAACAATAACATTCTAGACAAAGGATTCTCTAGGCCCTTCCCACACTCCACCTTCTAGGTGTTAACCTTATGTTAATTTGATAATGCCTGTATGATGTATGCTAACCCAGCCTCTTGCTGTCCATCATCCACCACGTGACTATCTTTCCCAGCTTAACAATGTTTATGTATAATTGTTATCAAGCCTTTCTCATAACAAAGTCTGTGTCCATGAGTTGTATCTTTGGGAAAATTCATGTTTATGTCTGTGTTGGCCATCTGGTGTTAGATTCACTTTGTTTTTCTAGATGTTGTTCTCATGAGGAAAATTCCACACATCTCTACATTTCACCTTTGACTGTATAACCCATCTATATTCTAACAGGCATATACCACTGTAGCCATATCTGACTTCTCCAAGAATGGGCGCAATTGGTGCACGAGTTTTAGCTGTGCAAAAGCACTCCTGGTCACTGCTGATGCCTGGATTTCCAGGCTCAGTGCTGAATCCAGAAGTACCCCCCAAATTACTAAGCTTAGTTTTCAGGGGGAGTAACTTCATCTAACAGAGGCTGAATCTCTGTTCCCAGATCTGTCTTTCAACTGACCAGGAGCACATCTGTCTTGTCTGGATTAAGCTTCAGTTTGTTTGCCCTCATCCAGTCAGTTACAGTGGCCAAACACCAGTTTAGGACAGAAACAGCTTCCTTGGAATTAGGTGGAAAAGAGTGATAGATCTGGATAGTGATGTGACGATTATTCGTCATGTTTTGCTAAAGACACAAATTGCTGATTTCTCATCCCCTTTAATTGATTTATATATGAGCTGAGAAATTTGCCACATGATGCACATGGCTCAATTGCAAATGAAGTAAAGGGATGGGGAAATTTCATTTGAAGTTTGTTGTTCCAAATTGTTTTATTGTTTTATGGCATCATTGCCATAAATGCAAGAGTGTGTTAATTTTCATATTCAAGTCACATACAAAGCTGTCTTGTCAATGAGATGTTTTTGCAATGACTGGATTCCCATTTGTCAATGCTCAAACAGAAAATGTCACACAAAGAAGGATGGGAGTGAGGGGAGATAGCTTGGTCTGGTTTCTGAAGGAAACAAAGTAAAGAAGAAATTTCCCAACCCTGATTGGAATGGGTGATGGCTGCCCTTTGTGAGGGAATGAGAGACTGTAATTATATCACACTTCTGCCCACTATTTGATAGGCACCAGAAGAATTATGTTATTTTACAACTCTAAAGCTGGGTATCATCAGCGTACAGATGACACCTTACTCCAAAACTCAGGATGACCTACAGCGGCTTCATGTATATGTTAAAAAGCATAGGGGATAGGACTGAGCCCTGGGGACCCCACAGGCCAATGGCCAAGGAGTCAAACAGGAACCCCCCAGCACCACCTGCTGAGAATGCCCCCCCCCCCAAGAAAGAATGGAGCTACTGTAGAACAGTGCCTCTAAGCCCTATCCTAGAGAGGTGACTCAGAAGGATACCATGGTCGATGGTATTGAAAGCATCACAGTTCAGTTCCCAACACAGCCATGGAAACTCACTGGGTGAATTTGGGTGAGTCATATCCTCTCAGTCCCCCCCCCCCACCCCCATGTTACGCTTGCCTTAGAATCACTATAAGTTAAAAATGACTTGAAGGCACACAACAAGTATAGGTAATGTGTTACTTCCAAACTCTGTATTTCACCTATGGCAGCAAAGTCCAAGCAGCCAATCATGTAATCAAACTCAATAATTAGCATTTGCTCCTGGTAGTTAAGGAGGTATCTTGCAGAAATAATAGCCATAATATCTGGGGTTTTACATAGGACATTTTTAATAGTGAAAAAGTATAAGCACCAGCAACAAGTGTGTCAAATTTGATAGAGCATTTCATACAATCTAGTTCAAAAATGACTTCACATTGCTCAGCATGCTAATCTATAGCAGGCAATAATGGATGAGAGAGAGGAGAAAGAGCTGAAACATAAATTAGGCCTTATACACAGGTCATCAAAGCATGTTACTTTGCAATCTGAAATGCAATAGGAGGAAATGTTCAAGAACTTCTGGAGATATTTTCTGTGCAATATTTTACAGCAAATGTTTTATTTTGACAATTTACAAGGGTATTTTCAAAGTGGGAAAAACCCAGAAGCATACCATTTATCCAGTTGATATTTTCTCTCCTGAACCCAGGTTTTTTTTAGCCCTGCTTTTGCATTAAAAATGGTTCTTGGAATACTAATCTTGTAGCTCTTTCTAAATTAATCGTTGCATTACCAAAATATTTTGTTTGCTAGCATTTTTCACATAGCTAGACATGCTGGATTAATTTTACTGCATGCCCACTTAATCGTCTTTCTTACCCTCAAGCTTCCTTTGGTAACTTAAAATGATCCATAATTTTCATACGTTTCATGCTTCTTGCTGTGCAGTTTGGCCCTGTAATAGTTGTCATTAGAAAACTCGTAACTACACAAAAATGAGCAAGACACACTTAGAAATATTATATGGATTAAAATGCAACCCAAAGCAGATTCAACAGAAGCTGCAATTTATTTTTATAGCCATCTGGTGATGCAAAAAACAAATGCTAGGGCTGATGGAAATATCTTTACTGAAACATGTCCTCATTGTGGGAATAAGACATTTGTGGTGTGTGTGTGTGTGTGTGTGTGTGTGTAAGAAAGAGAAAGAGAGAGAGAGAGTGTGTAAAAGTTCATTGGTATTCCACATCACCTATTTAGTTACATATACATAGCTAAGTAACTTTTCCTGGCCCAATCCCCCCCCCCCCCCAACATTTTAACAGCTAGAAGCTGGATTGGGATTCTTGTCCATTTTACACAGAAATTGGAAGTGCAATGGCATGGACATTCCTAATGTAGTATTCACTGATAGATCTTTATACCTGAACACCTCATCTAGATCCTTCATAGCTGCCCTTTCAAGTCCTAGTATTCTGAGTTCTTGATTCTGATTAAATGACAGAGTCAAGGTATGAAAAATCTTGAACTATTTCAATGTCTTCATTGCTTTCTTTAAAGTAATGTGAATCATTTGTGGTCATTATTTTTATTTTCATAATGTTCAACTGTAAACATGACTTTGCACTTTCTTTCCTGATTTCTTCACTAATCATTCTAAGTCTTTGCTATTTTCTGCTAGTAGTAAGGTGCCATCTGAATGTCTTAAATTGTTGATGTTTCTTCCTTCAATTTTCATGCTCCCTTCCTTCCTGAGTCTAATTCTGCATTATGCATGATATGTTCAGCACACTAGTTAAACAGATAGGGTGATAAAATTATGACCCACTTGTCAATTGGAAGCCATTCAATTGTGTCATTAGCCACAGTGCTACTTGTAGCTTTACTCTGATGTACTCTAATTTAGTGCCTTGTGAACTGGGAGTCCCATCTTCTGTTACTATTTCTTTTTGCATGTTAGATGGTCTCATTGTAAGGTTTTCATGGTAAAAGACATTCAAAGAGGTTTACTGTGCATCTTTCTACATAATACTAACAAGCATTAGCTATGGTGCCACTGGGTTGTCTCTAAGACATCTTCTGCCAATGTCACCCTTCACCACTACTGTTGCCCAGTAAATGTTTGACACATTTAGTCTGGCTCCTCAACACAAGACTGTCTCACCTGAAAGACCCTACTAGCTGCACTGCTACCATCAGCATTGCCTCTTGCCTCACAGAGACACACACTCCCACCAGCCTGGGCAGATATTCATTTATTCAGCTGCTGTTTATTCTAACATCAGTTGTCTTCCATTAATATCAGATGAGGGACAAGTTGTAATCCAAACCACCAGTGGAGCATGGACCACCAATCAGTCTTGATAAACACAGAAGTTAAATCTGCATATCCTAATGGCTGTTAACAGAATCAGAGTACAGTCAGTCTAGAAAATACCAGGCTAGTCATAATTACATTGAATGGACATAGGACCAGATTTAGATGCAGGCATGCCAGTCATGGGTGCTTATCATAAGGAGTGCCTTTTAAGGTGTACCATTTGGCTTGAGACATGTCCTTCCAGGAGACAAGTAGCACAGAGTGGATAGGTTGATGAGACAGTAGAAACTCTGGCTACATCTACACAATAAGGATCAAAGTCTGGGAACTCACCCAGGGTCATTCTTCCTCCTCATTCTCCTACTATCAGGAGGATCCAGTCCTTCTCATGATCATTTTCTTGGCATGACTCCACCTTCAGCTACCAACATGCTGAAGGAACATTCGGTGCTCATGTGACATTCAGTGTCATAGAAAATGCTTCACTCTGCTAGCAGTTGTTGGCTTTCATGCCAATGGGGTGGTGAATGCACCTCAGCATGTAGGTCAAACTTTAAAGGAGATATCCAAGGTGCCAAACGTATTTTGGTTACAGAGTCAGCATCTCAGATACCTCATTTAAATTTAAGATTAAAACACAGAGCTAATGTTTTGCTCCACTGACATGGAAATCACCATCTCCCATTATTTCCATTGTCTATCATTTGGGGAAAGCCAACAGTGTAATCACTACCTACACTCATGTCACCACTAGTTTCTTTCTAGACTACCATTAACAGGGCACAACAGCTTTATCACAGTGGCTCTGACTCTGGCACAGCTTATACAAATAATACAAGCCCTTGGAAGGCTGTAGTAACAACCATTGGTTAATTCTAGATTCTGATGGAAGAAAAAAGATCATTTCACATAGTCACATAACAAATCAAAGATGATTTAAGCTAAGGCTGACATGGAGTGAAAATGATCACTGAAAACCCATTTAATTCATGTAAAAATGGGTTGCTTTAATTTGTTAGGGTGTATGAAATAAAAAAGAATGGTGGGTTGCATGATTCCCTCTATTCTTCTTCATGTTCAAGAAACATGTGGTGGAGACTGCGGGACTATACAGGATAGTCCTGCTCATCTGTGGAACTACACATTGCTTTCTCACTTCCCTGGAAAACTCCCCATGGGCTTCTATGAGTCCACAGGATGAATCCTCTAAACATAGTAGTGAAGCAGATCATTCCCATCCTTATCCCATCCTCATTGTGTTGCCCTTATCCCATCCTTCTCCCATTAGTGAAGTGGAATGGCCCTGTCACTTTGTATTAATGGGAGGGATGCAATGGCTCAAGTGGTTAAGACACTGACTTTGTTTATTGCAAGATTGGCAGGTTGGCAGTTCAAGGCCAGGATGCTGCATGATGGGGTGAGCTCCTGTCACTAGTCCCAGCTTCTGCCAACCTATCAGTTCAAAAGCGTGCAAATGCAAATAGATAAATAGTACCATTTCAGTGGGAAGGTAAACAGCATTCTGTGCAATCATGCTGGCCACATGATCACAGAGTAGCCTCTGACAACACTGGTTCTTTGGCTTAGTAATGGAGATAAGCACCACCCCCTATGGTCAGACACAATTTGACAACCTTGTCAATGGGGAATACCTTTCCCTTTACCTAATGACAGAATAAGTGCGACATTGTCTGATAATATTCACACCATAAGGACAGGAGCGATCCACTTCGCTTCCCTCCTTTTCCCCATGTGATAATCTCCATAAAAATGTACATGTCATGAGGTCCTACACTTAAAGAGACACCCTGATTGCACTAGGACTAAAAAAAGCCCTTCAATCAGGACTGTCTTCAAATGCAGGACTTCTCTCTACAGATCTGTAGAGTAAGCCACATAGCCACTCTATTAACAATATGGCACTACAGTGCTGTTTGCTCTCAAACCTTTGGTCTTTCATAAGGTTTGCGTTTCAACTTCCAGTAACCCCAGTGAGTATGATTCAAGGGTTCTGAGAGTGTCCAAAATATCTGGCAGGTCAAAAATAGAGAGGTCTTGATTAACAGTTTTTAAGTATGTTTATTTTTACACAAGATAAAAGAGTGCTATTTTAGATTATTTCACTTCAAAAATATGTCTTATGAAATAAAGACTCAAATCCTGTTAGTAAATTACAGTGGCATAAATTGGATTTATGCCATCACTATGGTATAATTTAAGTTTCCTAAGGCTTCATCCTTTTCAAGGAAACAAAAAATATTTAAATATCAAAATATAAAAGCCAAGCCTGTTAGAGTATGGCTTTAAAACAGCAAAGTAGCGGAAGAGTGACTTAGCATATCTAGGCTTCCCTAAGAACTGATACTGATTCAAAACAACAACAACAAACACATAGCTTGCAGTTTAAAAAACAAGGCTTTAATCTATATTTACATAAAAAGCTACATCCTAATCTAACTAGTGAATAGTTCAGGTAGAGAGAAATATTTGTCTCACCATCTTTCCAAACACAGTTGAGAGAGCAGGAAGATGGAACAGCTCAGATGAATATCTTGAGAGAAATACTGTTATTCTCAAAGAGGGAGTGACCTAAGTCACATGGTTAGTTTGAATGAGAGATAGAAAAGGGAGGCGTTCCTAAACAGGAATCCCTATCTATTTAAGGAGGGGGAAAGAGAATGCAAAGATGTTCCAACAATCACAACTCACTTTTATGGTCCTAATAGAGGCTCAAATTCTGTTCTGACCATGCAATGACTACTTCCTCCCCCCAAACCATTCTTGAAAGCCCCCCCCAATGAACAACTTGGCCATTGCCATGTCATCAGAGTGTGTGCTGTGGGTGTGGGAGGGATGAGTGGGGATGTAGCCAGCTATTTTCCTACAGTTGGATGTAGGAAAAGGACATAATCTACAGGGACCTTCTGAGCTCCCCAGATGGTTTCTGCAATGTCTGTTACAGTGTAAGTAGCTAAAGTAAAATAGCTGGATGTACCCACACTCTCTAACAAGACAATAACAGCTGTGTTGCATGGAAGGGGGGCTATGCTACTTACCAGGAAAGTGGTAGTGGTAGCATCAGGAGACATAGGGCCTGTACATACTGGCCAAAAGGGCCAGCCAGGGGGTGGAGTTGGAGCAGGGTGACCACATGCTGGCCACCTCAACTCTGCCCCGATGCTGCCATCACACTGCCTGCCCCACCACACAGCGCACGGCATCAGGGCGCTCCCTTGGTGCAATGTACAGACACGCTGCACCAAAGGAGCTCAGAAGAGCCACAGTGGCAGTGGTAAGGGTGGCTTTTTGCTGCTCCAAAAAGGAGCTGCATTTGCCAGCTCTTTTTGGAGCAGCAAAGTGCTGGATCGGGGCTGCAGCGTGCGGTTGCCGTGGCCCCAATCCTGCACTCCCAGGGGGCAGCACAGAGCCTCCCCTTAGGAGCCATCTGTATAGCCCTATAGTTACATTTCAACCACTCATGTCTCCCAGTGCCAATATCTTGGCCAAAATCTGTCAACCAAGTCAAATATGAAGACCTTATGTTCCAAAAAGTCACTAAATTGGACAGGAGGATTTTTTTTAAGAAAAGGAATAATGGCTAGGTTATTAATTTTTCTCTGGTTGACAGACAACATTAATGCACAATGACAAAACAGGTGCACCACCTATTAAGCTGGTCCAGTTGGATGTTGAGACTGGGGGAGTCCAAAGATTGCTCTGACTCTCTAAGTTATTCATGTCATAATTTCTCTCATTGTTTCCAAATGATATGATCTCTCTCTTTCTCCTCTTACTTCGTTGCCTATTAATAAACCCATTCTAGTGGGAGGTTTAAGAGTTCATATTAAGCAGCATATTTCAATCTTTGTAGCCTTGTTCCTGGCTTCTATTTCTGGATCACTGTGTTCAGAATTTTGAGGTATAAGTTAATTGATATGTCAGCACTATCTCATTTAAATGGGAACAGTACAATGCTCAGACCTATTCCCATTCTTTCATATTGGGTTTTTATCTCCAATTTGGAGATAAATTTGGTGCGGAAGAAATTTCCATATTTTTAAAGCATGAAAACTGTTACCTGTCTTGTGTAAAGTCCATATCCAGCAAATGCTTCTCTCTCTCTCTCTCCCTCTCTCTCACACACATGCACAATCCTAATATTGTGTGCAATTTCCCTCTCGTATTTGATGTATTCCTTCTCAGACTGCATTAGCAAACCAATGGCTGCAATCCTATATATAAATGTGAGATTAAATGGAGCATGGTGGCACTTACTTGTAAGTAAACATGTGGAGGATTGAGCTGCTTAAGGCCAAAGAAAACAGTGCCAGCTGAATGTATTTTACTGCCTGAGCAGCAAATGTTGCCCTCCCTCTGCCATCCAAATGGAGATAGATAGATAATATACACTTAAAGTGAGCCAAGTTATTTTGACACCAGAGAGAGAAAAGTCAACAAGCAACTTTCCCCATCCCTGGCAGTAATACAACCACCACAACACAGTAAATAACTGACAATTGTCTGCTCTTTCATTTGCTTCCTGAGGCAACCACCTCACTCTGCCTAACTTTGAGCTTGACCTGGCAGGACATCTGTGATTAGAATGCCCAACACTGAAAGCAATATGTCAGGGAAAATTGGTGGATCTGGTGCCATAAGATTGGTGAATCCACTCTTGAGTTTACCACTGCTTTTTCCAAATTCCGCAGCTGCCTTGGGTCCTGTTCTGGGAGAAAGCAGGATATAAATAAATAATAAATTGTAAGGCAGCTCTCTTAGTACTTAAACTTATTCCTTAAGAGGTTTGATACCCAGGAACACTCCTGTACAACTCAGAGCTGTGACAGGACTGGCAGTAATCCACAGCCAAGGGGCAACAGCTTTTTTCATCTGATGCAAGATGCAAGATTGGGAAAGGAAGGAGAATGACTTTGGAATTCTTAGGATGTGTGTGTGTGTGCATGTGTGTGCGTGTATGAGAGAGAGAGAGAGAAAGAGAGAGCACAGGAGCCTATTGATTTAGTACTAAGGATACACCACACACACATACATACAGAGAGAGAGAGAGAGAGAGAGAGTTAAAACATTAGAAAGCTGTAACATTGGGAAAGGGAGGAAGGAGGGGGATGCCATTAGAAGCTGAAGTTCTTTGACTGACATGTGTCCGTATATGTGTGTGATTTGTCCAGACACAGAAACCTACTGCTTTAGAATCAAAGGTCCAGAGAGTTTAAAAAAAACATAGAAAGAAGGGTTTGGGGTGAAAAGTAGGGAAAGAAAGGGTGTGTGTGCCTGTGTGCATGTGTGAGAGGAGTGGTGTAGCAGGGATTCTTGGAGAAGAGGACTCTATTGATAACTCTCCCATCAAACCTTCTTTGCCATCCCCTTAATCCCTACCAAAAGCAAAGAGGGCTTGAATGGGAAGCAGAAGAAATGGCTAGAAGAGGCAAGATGCAACATGAAAACATGCAGGGCAAATCACTAGGTCAATTATGAAATAAATCCTACTGCATTCAGTGAACTTTCTTTGAAGTAAGTGTATATAGGATTTCAAGCATTGTTCAGGAAAACAGAATAGAAAATGTCCCAAATTCTGCCTTCCCAAACATATCCACTCTTCTGAAATAAAGTTGCTGAAAAATGTGATCATGGATCTCCCACATATTGTATCTGGTTTGGCTCCCAAATTGAGTTGGCTCCTTTGTTTATTTTGCTTGCTTTAGACCTGTGTATACACAAGAATGAGCACCATGTTGTAGTACAGTCTTTCACAAACTAGTGCCCAGTGATGAGAACTGAGTCTAGCACTTCAAAAGATTACCACATTTGGCCTTTATGTGAACAGAATAACTAGAAAGTCTCTTTCTCCCTTCTTAAAAAAAATTACTAGGTATTCTATTATGTAACAAATAATTTACCACGGTAAAGTGTCATGCTATACAATACAAAGCAAAGCAAGCAGCTTCATTTATATACCGCTTCATATCACGCTATGGGATGTCTAAGTGGTTTACAACTGTAAGCTCATTGCCCCCCAACAGTTGGATACTCATTTTAGCGACCTCGGAAGGATGCAGGCCTGAGTCTAGCCTGAGCCCTGGCTAGTATTGAACTCACAACCTTGTGGTCTATGAGTGAGTGGCTGCAGTACAGGCATTTAACCACTGTGCGTATGCATCATTGCTGTTTTTATCTCCACTTTAGTACCATCCTGGATATTAGAGAACAATCAGATCAAGCCTTGTGTTGGAAAGATGTGGTTGGACAGCAAAGTTACTGTTGTTCAAACATCAAGATATACTACACATATTAAACAAATGCCCAGTGCTTCCTAGTGTCTGGATGTTTTCATACACAAACATCCAAATCCGCCTGGAGCCATTCCAGAACGGAGCCTTCCACTCACTCCGGAATTGCTCCGGCAGCAGCGACCTAATTCCTTTTAAAAAAAGGAATTACAACTCTGGCGCTGATGCCAGAGTTAGAGCTAAAGGGGGCGGGGCTTGCTGCGACGTCATGTGAACACACGCAGCAAGCCCCGGACTGACGCCGGCTAGCGCCGGGGATGGCACTGGAAGGGGTGGGGCTTGCTGCGACGTCGTATGAAACATTTGACATTTTGCCGGAGTGGGGCCGGACGGAGGCCGGACGGAGGCTGCCTAGTGTCCTCCAAAAGCCCATGTGAAAACGTCCTCTGTCTTACCCTCCTGAATCCTATATCTACCTTTGAACACCAATTGCTGCCTCTGAACACATTTGAACACTAGTTGTTCATGCCATCATGTGCTCCTGATGGGTCTGGAACCCTTGTGAACAGAATGCTTGACTAGATGGATAGAGTACATCTTATATTCTTAATGAGAGAAATTTGAATTTCATGTTTTATTCTTACAGGAAAAGCCATTTCCCAAGTATTACACACACACACACACACACACACATGCGTCAGGAACCTAAGGGTTCTGTTATAAGTGGCAGAAACATCCATCTTCCCATTAAATTTATAGCATCAAGGAGTGGTAGCTTGTGCTGTTTGTGTGTGTACACCACACTGCTTTTCAGGCACTTCCCTAGCCTGAATCATGGCTGTACAGGGAAATCTGGTGGAATATAATGTAAAGTCTGAACAAATAATATCAATAAAACTCCAGGAAAAACCCATCAATATGACCATAACCCAAGTTTATCCTCCAACTACAGAGGCAAAAAAAAAAAAAAAAAAAAATGGAAAAACTCTATGCTGGAGTCCAGGAAGAAACTGATCACAAGTCAAAAATGGTAATTATAGGCAACTGGAATCTAAAAGTAGGAAACAAAGCAGAATTAATCACTGGAGGTGAATTTGGCCTGGGATCAGAAATGAAGCAGTAAAGTGATTGATTGAATTTTGTGAAGCTAACAATATTCATGACAAACATATTCTTCAGGTGACCAAAAAGTGACTATATAAGTGAAGATCACCTGACTAAATAACTGGAAGCAGAAGATGGAGAAGCTCCATTCTTCCTGCAAAAACAGAACAGGGAGCAGTTTGTGGCACAGGCCATGCAATTTTAACATGAAAAATTAGAGTACAGCTAAAGAAAAACACTAAACCAACCATCATGACAAAATATAATTCTAGTGACTCACTAGAAAATACAATAATGCTTGGAAAGGTGGAAGGTAGTGGGAAAAGAGGAAAACCACAATGCAGATGAGTGACTCAGTCAAGGAAACAACAGCCCTGAATTTGCAAGACCTGAGTAGGGCTGTTGTTGGCAGGATGACATGGAGGTCTCTCATTCTTAGGGCTGATTTATGTCAAAGTCAACTTCATCGCAGTTAACAACAACAGAATAATCTTTCTAAACCTGTAATAGACATGAAACACATATGTTAAACCACAATTTGCATTAATCACACTATACAATTCAAGCCATCACTTGAGTTTACAGATGAACAAATAAGCCATGATTTAGAGTTGCTTCTCAGATCTCCTTTCTCAGTTGAGAGATTATTGCACCGTGCTGCCCACATGCCATGATCCTGATCTGCCTTTTTGCCACTCTAAAAAGAGCTGGCAAATGCTGCTCCTTTTTGGGGTGGCAAAAAGCACCTTTAGCCCTGCGGCGGCAGCCCTTTTGCACCCCTTTGATGCAGCACCATGCACAGTGTGGTTGAGCACACAGCATGACAGTAGCATTGGGGCAGAGTTGGGGCGGCCAGCATGCAGTCATCCCACCCCAACTCCACTCCCAAGGCCGGTCCTTTTGGCCAGTCTTCAGTGGCCTTTTGTTTCCTATGTACACTGTGATATTTGCACAGGTGGAGTGACTGTTCTACATGTACAAGGTTTCTAGTGTGTGTGTTGTGATGTGAGATCTACCGTCTGTGTAATACTGGGCACTGTTGCACATGTGTAGGCCAACCAGTTCATTGAAATATGATTGGTAAGCTGATTGTAATATGAATGTACTGCTAACATTTGGCCTGTTCATAAAGCTCCAGACGCAGTTTTTTGTGTTCCTCAATGCAAATTGGAAAATATATTTTCATATTTCATACATGTTCCTCATAGAATAATACCTCTTCCTCCTCCTTACAACTGACTTTTCATTCAGTAGACTTGTTCAAAGGTTGAAGGCTAACACTGTGATCATGTAAGTCCACAACAGATGCGGATACCTATTTTTGAGGTTGCAGCTAAAGTGGATCTCCAGCTGCCTAAGCATGTAGAAAGTCTGGTCTGCTCACTGATGCCTTGGCCTTAACTGATCCTGTCCCAGAAGAAAAGCATTGCTATGCTGCCTTAGTATTTGGAAGGGGAACCAGGTCACCACACCATATAAGAATCATCCAAGGCAAGAGCTCAGTTTATCTGCAGATTAATTAAAATAACATAATTAACATAATGGAGAGTAAAGTTAAATAATATAATATAATATAATATAATATAATATAATATAATATATAACATAAGGAAGCAGAGCTTTTCATCTATATTAGGACTAGGAATCACACCCTCCAGATATTCTTGAACGGCAAATTCCATAATCCCTAGCCATCTTAGCCAATGGTACTGGAAATTATTATTTTATTTTACTTATGTCCCATCATTCTTCCAATATAGGACCTCAAGGCAGCTAATAACAAATTTAAAACAGTACAATTTGAAAATAATACAAAAGCATTAAAAAGTATAAATGTAATTAAAAACAATTTTAAAAAGTTAAAACAATTATGCTATCAAATTTATTTAAAAATCTATACAAACCTGACATCTGACTTACACAACATTTGAAAGCCCAACCTTAATCAATTTAAAAACTCTGACAGCACAAAAATGATTTTATCTGCCTCTGAAAGGAGAGCAGGGATGGAGCCTCTCTAGGGTCAAAGTTCCAAAGTCTGGGAGCAGCCACCAAGTAGGTCCTCTCCCCACTAAAACAAGGCTGAGAGGGTGGTGGAACAGAGAGAAGGCCTCTCTGGATGATCTTAATGCTCTGGGGGTTATAAGGGGAGATACAGTACTTCAAATAATCTGGACCCAAGCTGTATGGGGCTTTATAGGTCAAAACGAGCACTTTGAATTGTGCCTGGAAATGGACCAGCAGCAATGGAGCTGTTGCAACAAGGGAATTATGTGCTCCCTGAAATCAGCTCAATTTAACAAACTGCAGTTATTTGGCTTAACTGTAGTTTCTGAACAATTTTGAAAAGGAAAACCAACACAGAGTGCATTACAGCAATCCAAGTGAGATGTAACCAAGACATGTACCATCATGGACAGATCTGACTTCTTCAGGAATTGGTTTAGTTTTAGCTGCAAAAGCACTGCTGAAACTGCTGAGTTGCAAGCCATATAGGACCTTATCACATGGGGTCTGAAGCAGAAGGTATCCAAAGGCAATCCAAAGCTAAAATGTTTTTCGTTTCCTTGTGTCCACACATATCCAAAGGCAATCCAAAGCTAAAACGTTTTTCCTTTCCTTGTGTCCACACATATCCAAAGGCAATCCAAAGCTAAAACGTTTTTCCTTTCCTTGTGTCCACACATATCCAAAGGCAATCCAAAGCTAAAACGTTTTTCCTTTCCTTGTGTCCACACATATCCAAAAGGCAATCCAAAGCTAAAACGTTTTCTTTTCCCGTGAACCGAAGTCAAAGGGGATCTTTTGACATTCAGTTTTTTGGGGAAGTAAGGCTATGGAAAGTGTCGGAGGGAGGGCGAGGAACCCCCGCCGCCGTCTCCTCGAGGCCGGAGAAGCCTCTCAGCCGGTGCCTTGGGCCGGCTGGAGGCCTGGAAAGTGTCGGAGGGAGGGCGAGGTGCGGGAGGGAACCCCTGCCGCCGCCGCCTCCGACCGGAGAAGCCTCTCAGCCGGTGCCTTGGGCCGGCTGGAGGCCTGGAAAGTGTCGGAGGGAGGGCGAGGTGTGGGAGGGAACCCCCGCCGCCGCCTCCTCTGACCGGAGAAGCCTCTCAGCCGGTGCCTTGGGCCAGCTGGAGGCCTGGAAAGTGTCGGAGGGAGGGCGAGGTGCGGGAGGGAACCCCCGCTGCCGCTTCCCCCGACCGGAGAAGCCTCTCAGCCGGTGCCTTGGGCCGGCTTGAGGCCTGGAAAGTGTCGGAGGGAGGGCGAGGTGCAGGAAGGAACCCCCGCCGCCACCTCCTCCGACCAGAGAAGCCTCTCAGCCGGTGCCTTGGGCCGGCTGGAGGCCTGGAAAGTGTCGGAGGGAGGGCGAGGTGCGGGAGGGAACCCCCGCTGCCGCCTCCTCCGACTGGAGAAGCCTCTCAGCCGGTGCCTTGGGCCGGCTGGGGGCCTGGAAAGTGTCGGAGGGAGGGCGAGGTGCGGGACGGAACCCCCGCCGCCGCCTCATCTGACCGGAGAAGCCTCTCAGCCAGTGCCTTGGGCCAGCTGGAGGCCTGGAAAGTGTCGGAGGGAGGGCGAGGTGTGGGAGGGAACCCCCGCCGCCGCCTCCTCCGACCAGAGAAGTCTCTCAGCCGGTGCCTTGGGCCGGCTGGAGGCCTGGAAAGTGTCGGAGGGGGGGAACCCCCGCCGCCGCCTCTGTCTCCTCCAGAAAGGCCCCGGAAAGGCCCCAGAAAGGCCCTGGAAAGGCTCCGGAAAGACTGCGCAGGCTTCTTACTTCGGTTTGTCTTTGCTTACTTTTCGCTTCCTGGCCAGCGTTTGATAAGGCCCATAGTTCTGATGTGTTCACAAGTATGCAAACTAAAAAGAGAGAGAAACATTCCTGACCAGACAAATAGAAGCCACGCATACATACACAGAGAAAATTTGTCAGTTGTAGGCATACAAGGATGATTTATTTAGTCAACACTCATTGCCTCAGGGAATGGGGCTTAGTGCTACAGTCTTGTTCTCTGCTACATGTATTCACTAAACACACAGTGATTGAGTTGAAATTGTCATAAGCTTGAGAAATATAAGTCAGGGCTGGGCCATGGCCAACTGCTTTAAGCAAGTCAGAAGGCTAGCATCAGGACTAAAGTGTAATCAAGGCTGGAGATCCAATCAGGACACACACACAAATTACACAGGAGCTCAGGTAGATCTTGAAGTTTGCAGACAGCTCAGCTGTAACAGGAAATCTTTTATACTCTTTCCTGCCCAGAAGGGTCTAATGGCCAGCCTAGAAGGTTTGTTGCTGAGAGGTGCACTTGACATCAAGCAAAAGAACCCATGGCCAGCTGATTCACTTCTTTTCACTGGTAGAACCTGCCCACACACTTAATCACCAGAGGCAGTTCCTAACCAAATGCAAAGGCCAGGAGGGGGAACACTTGCTGTTGTGATTTCATTCCCCTCCCTATGTATTCACTCTGCCATGACCTAATGGGTTTGCTCTCGGCTTCAAGGGAAGGCAATGGCAAACCTCCTCTGAACAAATCTTGCCAAATAAACAATAGATTTGCCTTAGGGTCTCCATAAGTCAGAAACTACTTGAAGGCACATAGCAACAACAAACATCTCAATAGTTTCTTTCCTTGTTCATAAGGCTTCCTTGTGTTCTCCATCCCTTTAATAAATGAAGCCACTCCTAACCATGGGAAATGAGAGCAGAACTCTGATGTTAGACATACTACAGAGTGGTTTTTGTGCACTGTTATAATAAACGGGGAACCTCTGACAACAGGCTATTTGTGAAGTCATTACTTTAAGAATTTACTACGATAATTACCCTGGTGTCTAAGGAGCAGGGTCATCCTTGCCATCTGTTAAATATAATTCATTTTCACTTCAAGAGATAATCAGTAATCTTTTGCTGCATTTATTTTAAAGAAATCTGAAGGATAAAATTAAAGAAGAATCCTAGTGCCTAGAAATTAATTGGTGTGTCTTATCTTCCCTTGTTTAGTTTAGTTAACAACATAAGTGCAACAATTTACTTATAGGAGAAATATTTTACTCTCAGACAAAATACAATATGAGGAATCTACAACAGTTTTGTAACTTGTGGTACCTGAGGGAATTGGAAGAAATCACTGCAAAGGTGAGACCGAAGACTTGTCTACGTGGGCCAAATAAAATGTCCTCTCCTTGCTTTCACAAGGGACTTTCCAGATGATGCAGAGACCCTGTCTCCAAATCTGATGCAGTCAGTCCAAACAATGTATGGCCTTAGCAGCACAGAACCCACATTATACCAGCCTTAAATTGGATTTTAAAAAGATCACCATTTGATTTGGATTTTGCGGAAACTCCAGTGTTTCCTGCCACCATTTCCCACAATGCCTGGGTCAATTCCCAGTTCAGAAAGGTGTCAGAAAAGCTTTCCACTCCTTGGCACTGCTGCTTGTTTTGAGGTCAGAAATGAGGTGCCCAGCCATGGGATCCAAAGTTAGGAGGCAGAACTAGGTGTCTTTTTTTTTTTAGTTTATTGATTTTTTTTTAAAAAAACCATACATACATACATACATACAATGAAACAAACATACATTAAACATAAACAAACATAAAGCTTACATTAAACACAAAAACATGTATTCACTAATACTTATGTATATACAAATAACTTCCATTCTTCCTTAGACAACAAAACAACAATACAACTGTTAACAATAACAAACCTTGTTCTTACCTAAGGACCTTATCAAACGCTGGCCATGAAGCAAAGAAAAAGCGAAGAAAAACAGAAGTAGAAATAAATTCGGTTCCGTAGCGAAATCGCCCTTTTGGCCATTTCGCAATTAATACCAAGGCTCCCTTCTCTCCCGTCACAAAAAGCCGGGAGGAAAGGCAGCCATGGGAACCGGGGAGGAGGAGGGCTGGAGGACTGGAGAAGGGAAGGCAGCCCATGGAGAGAGAGAGATCGCCTCCCTCTTCCCTCTTCCCTCTTCCTCTCCTCCTCTTCTTTCCAATCCGGTTTGCCTTTTGCCAAGGCAATCGCTTCCCCTCGCTGGGATTTTCGCCCTGCCCACCAATTCGCCTTGCCCACCAATTCGCAATGAATGCGAAGGCTCCCTAGGTACATCCTCTACAAACCGAATGTCAAAATCTCCCTGCTCCTGACGGATTAGCTCCGTATTCTGCCGAGTTCTGGGGCAGCGTCGTGTGTAGACACGGGGAACAATACGGATTAGCTCCGTGTTCTGGGGCAGCGTCGTGTGTAGACACGGGGGAACAATACGGATTAGCTCCGTGTTCTGGGGCAGCGTCATGTGTAAACACGGGGGAATAATATGTATTAGCTGTGGATGCCCTTTGGATTAGCTCTGCTTCAGACCCCATGTGATAAGGGCCTAAGACTTCCTGACCTCAGATTAAGTGGTGGTAGGCCAGCGGCAACAGCACCAAGCTGTCATGTGTCACTGAGGAGTGTCCAGGTAATGGGGGACTCCAGGGTGGTTCTGGGGCCAGAATAGTTGGGGGTCCATTAGGAGCTTTGCCCCTGGTGTAAATAGCAATAAGCAATAGCAAGTACATTTCTATACTGCTTATCAGTGAACTAAGCATTCCCTGAGCAGTTTACAATGTGTAATCTAATTGCCCCCAACAAGCTGGGTACTCATTTTAGTGACCTCAGAAGGATGCCAGGATGAGTTAACCCTGAGCCCCTGGCTGGTACTGAACGTACACGTTGTGGTTTATGAATGAGTGACTGAAGTACAAGCATTTAACCACTGCGCCACCAGGGCTCAGCAAACAAATGTATCATTTGTTGTTGTTACACAGGTCAAAATTCTCTGTCAGTCTTGGGGAAAGACCTAAATCTACCACTGAAAACAAACAAACAAAAAACAAAAACAAAACAAAAAAAACCCATCATCAGAGAAATGTCAGGCTATGTCCCAGTACCCAGACACAAAACAATGACATCATTCATTGAGAAATCCAAGAGTCCAGATAATGTCATTTTTCTGAGTTTATCTGTAAGGACATAGCTGGTTGCCTTCTGCTCTCCTCAAGTTACTGGAAAAGCTCCAGAGTTGAAATGTGGGTTGGGGAGATGGGAGGGGTGATGTAGTATAGTTCCACATGAAGACCATTTATGCTACATGTCTGCAGTGAAGGATATTGGTCATTGTTTCCTGGATAAAAATAATAATAATATGAAACCAGCATTTCTATCCCTAGTTTTCATATGTAGACTGTCTATTTAAAGTTTTAATATAGTCAGCATAAATATTTTAAAGACAGCGGTGCACATAACATATTTTACACTTGTGGTTTTTACAAGTGTATTTAAAACTTTTTCAAACTAAATGAGCATTTACTTTTTCCTTAGTGTTTGTATTTTTGGGCTAAATCTCAATGAAGTTTCAATTAAAACATTTAATAAAATTAAATACTATGAAAATCAATGGCACTAGTTAATCATGACTCAAATCCCATCACTATCAGCAGAAACTAAATTCAGCTGGTCAGGATCTAACTCACTATTTTCAGATTGTCCCTGGAGAAGGTAACTAATTTTTCTGCATGAATCTGGGCTTTAATTCAAAAAAAGAAGAAGGCACAAACCATATTCCTTTTTTCCCCCCTCATGGATTAGAGACCACAGAAAGATCATGTCCTGGGTTTCTCCTAAGGTCGATTTAGTTTTGAATGGTAGAGGGAACAGCAAGTGTATTTGAGATGCATACAAGCAGGGCAAGAATGCAACAGCCGTGGCTTATCTGTTCCCTGCATCTGTTAATTGATACCAACCTGCTTTTCAGCCTTTACCAGTGGTTCAGTGTGAAGAAAGCAGCAGCTGCAGTTTTCCAGTGCAGCAAGACTTTATAACTTGCTGATAAGGTTGCTTTCAAAGGCAAGGGGAAGGATAATAAAATGTTGGTGACCTACCCCTTTACAGATATGCATGAGAGGGTGTTTTTTTTTTTTAATTATTCAATGACAGCATTCCTAATCCAGAGTAGAAATTTCTCTGTCTTTACAGCTATATGTGAATCTGCCCTCTTAGGGCTCATTCCCACTATGATTTGAACTGATTTGTTGATTGATGTATATGCGCCTCATTCACAATGGAAGCTGTTTCAGATGCAACTTCGATCGGTCAAAATCGTGGAGAATTGAGGTGAAGCGTGGCAAATGCAAAAGAATTGCTTTTTTGAAGACATTTTTTTGTTGGTTCTTTTGAAAAGAATTGCTTTGCAAGCGTGTTCAACAAATGGGAATGACGTTCGGATCTCAATTGCATTGTACTGGAAGTGGGTTGGGAGAGGGGTGTAACCCATTCTGCCCCAAGTTTTGGGGAAATCTGCCCAGGTGCCAAAGTTAGGAGTTTGAATCCTGTGCAGGGAGAGGAAGAAGACATTGCTGCCACCCAGAGTGTGGGGATTCCCCCACTTGGCTAGAATCTTCCTTTCTCCTCAAATCTATCACCAACCTACTCCCCCCCAAAATCACCAAGCACCTCTTACCTCACAGAGACAGCAGTGCAGCCCGAGGGGCCACCCAAAGCCCCCAGCTCCAAGTGTCCTTGTAAGTCATGCTGGGCAAAGGAGAAGAGCTGCATGAGAAGCAGCCACCCAAGTCCAGCTGAAGTGCTGCTGCCTGGCTCTGTCTCTCCTATAGAGATGCAAATCCATGCTTCTCTGCCACACTCAGAATGGAGGACATTTTGGAATCTCTCCTGGTTTGAAATGGGGGTCCTGCCCTGGAAGAGGAGGATGCCTGGGGAGGGGGAGAAAGGGGGGGACAGAAGGGCTCCTGAGGTGTAAGTAAACAGGGCTAGGTTGCTTTAACTGCTCTGACTGCCTCTTGTTGCATTTTGGGGGTTGTAGTTAGGTGAGGCTTAAGAGCTCCCTGGCTGAATATTCCAGATGCTCCTTCTTAAACTACAAGTCCCAGGATGCAGTCAGAGCAGTTAAAGCAACCTATCCCCATTTTTAAGAGTGTAGTGAGTCCCTGGGCTGCTCTGGTTGCTGTGCTTTGAGGGGTACCTTTTGGGAGAAGTGGATTTAGTGGCTGTTCCCTTTTCACCCCCTTTTGGGGTCAAGGCAGGGTGACCAGCATGTCCTCCTTTTCCAGGACCTGCCCTCCATTTCAACCTTTTGCCCCACATTTCTAGGGAGTGTTTTTTAGGCTTTTACTGGGTCATGTCCTTCATTTTGCCCCCCCTGGAATATAATTCATTTTGCATTGCCTTGGTCCCTTATCTTCTCTTCAGTCCATTGGGGCTAAGGGTGGGACTGCCCCCTTTTGGGACCGGCATCATATGATTGACCTAAAAAAAAGGCCAGCTAGTATGAATGACAATTGTGTCAAAAAAAGACACGAATGCATGGAATAGTGAAATAATTCACTTCCATAGTGGGACTACGCATCAGCCTGAATTGATTCAGTGGCCTGCTTAACAATGGGATAAAGCACCTGCAATAATCTCCCAAGTCTCAGTTCAATTGTTCTTGAATCTGCCTGGGTGTGGTAGCTTTGATTAGTTTCCAAATCCTCACATGCATAAAGGAATGAGAGCTTCAAACTATGCTAGTGCTTTTTTAAGATGTCAATTTACTTCCAATTTTAGTATATGTTCACTCAGGAGGGATACAGACGGCCAGCCCTGGGCTGCCCCGGTAAGCAAAGGATCGAGGCTGAGGCTGCCGGATGCCCCAGCCCTGATCCTCCCTTTTGCCACCTCAGAAAGGAGCAGCAAAATGCTTCTCCTTTCAGAGTCAGCAAAAAGGACGCCCTAGGAGCCAGCGCACGGCTCTAGCGCCCCTTCCGGTGCAGCACGTCAAAAGGCTGCACCAGAAGGACGTCCTGATGCCACAAGCCCAAAGGACCCATTTGTAGAGGCCCTCAGTCAGAGTGGTAGCAGTCAGTACTGACTAAAGTGTCATCTTGGGGCCTTTCTCCAGATCTTTTTCTTAGCCTGGGATATGATCAGGCTAAAGCAGTTATCAAACAATGAATACTAGATATTGAACAGCAACTAGATTTAAGTGGTGCTCCAACTATTGCCAATGATTATATCTCTCTTCACCCATGCCATATTTAGGACGTTATCACACGTGGGCCAGTTTCGTTGTTAAAGAGATAATAAAGTGGAAATGAAGCATCCCAAAAAGAAAGTGAAAATAGAGATTAATTGTGCAAATGCTTTTCACACGTAATTACAGTAATAACGGAATTAAGTTAAAAGCGAAAAAAGACGTTTTTAACTTTCATACACAAGTGAAAAGAACCCGTACATGTACTGGAAATGGGTGTGTTTTGTGACTCCTCCTTTTCCAGGGTGAGTCCTGCATTTCCCAGGAGGAAATGTCAGACTGTCCTCCATTTGGGGTCATGTCCTCCTGCACAGGTCCTAACCCCCTTCCGTTGGGGTTAGGACCTCTAAAGAAAGCAGAGGAGGAGGAGGCTGGAAAGGCAAGGCAAGCCAAGGCAAGGGAGGGATTGGGATGGCTCAGCCTCCCTTTTCTCTCTCTCCTTTCCAGCCATTGGAGGCTGTCAGCTGCTGGGGAGATGAGCAAGGAGGGTAGGATCACAGGCAGAGCTGGCAGGGAAGGAGGAGGAGGAGGAAAGGGAAGGAAGGAAGGAAAGAAGGAAGGAAGGAAGGAAGGAAGGAAGGAAGGAAGGAAGGAAGGGCTGGGTGTTCCTTGGGGAGAGCCAGAGCCTTGGATGATGCCCAGGAGAGGAGGAAACTGGAGGTAGCTCCCATGCCCCCCCATAAGCCTTTCCCCTTTGTAGGAACTGCAGGGCAGAACTTCATGGTGAGATGGATTTCCAAGTTGTTCCACAAGCACACCCCACACTTGCACCCACATCCACCCACAGCTGCTGAGAGGGAAGCCTTCTTTCCCCTCCTTTTCCCTCTATCCCAAAAACTTCTCCTCCGTCCCAAACTTTTTTCGCCTGGGCTGCCTTCCCTTCCCTTCCCTTCCTGGGAAGGGAAGAGAGCCCAGGATTCTCCCTCCCTGGAGGCCCCTCCTCCTCCTCCTCCTCTTGGCCCTCCTCCAGGTTTTAAAAGAAAATTGTCCATGAGTATTTGTTTTTCACATTACAGTAAATGCGAAATTACTGTAATTTCGCAAATGCATTTCCTCTAAACTCCTGAAATTAAAAAGATCTAGGATAATATCAGTTTCTGTCCAGTTTCTGACCAGTTTCTGTGCGACGTCGTGTGAAATCGTGAGGCACAAATTCAGTTTTTGTTTGGGATTTGTGTGGATTAACCAACAGATTTCCCCCGTGTGATAACGTCCTTAGTAAACTTAGAAAAACCTAACCTTTGGAGAGCTTTTACCGTAGCAAGATGTTATGCCCTTCCCTCAGCCATCCTTGAAGGTCGATATAAAAAGATCCCCTTTGCAAACAGATTGTGCCCCTGTGATTCTGGGCAAATAGAAACAACAAAACATGTTCTACTACAGTACTCGTTCTATTTTACCTTTATTGCATGAATATCAAGGACGCACTGCTTTTTCTATACTTCTTCATTGCTATGAGATACCAACTTTAATATAGCATGTAATGTAGCCAGATTTTTTTTTGTGTGTGACTCATCCCACAATGCCTCATTTTAATGAGGGTTAATTTTAGATGATTTTAGTAAATTGATTGTATTTTATGATGTTTTCTATTTTAATTGGGGGTTAGGGAATTATGTTTAATTAATGTCATTGCGATATTTTATGATTGTTATCCACCTCAATCCTTTGAGGAGAGGTGGGATATAAATATATTATTATTATTATTATTATTATTATTATTGCAGCAGTGGTTAAAATCCAGCAGACAATGGTGTTTATTGCACTGCCCTTTCCCATCCTTTCCATCTGAGCTAGGTGTGGGATAATAATAATAATAATAATAATAATAATAATAATATTTATTTGTATACCGCCCAATGGTTTCCCAATCCGGGCGGTTAACAGCATAAAAACTTTTAAACATGGATTTTATCACATGCCTCCATGTCCAGACAGGAGGTATCCTGTACTTGATTATGGCATCCTATACCCAATCCAGACTTCTCCCATACCTTTTGAAAGAACCGGAATTTCCTGTTCTTTGCAAGGTGTGGGAGAAGTCCAGATTAGGTCTAGATCCAGTCTGGGATGCCATGATTGGGTATGGGATGCCTCCTGCCTGGGCATGGAGGCATGTGATAAAACTTGTGTTCAAAAGTTTTCATCCGACACCTAGTTTGAGAGGAAAGGATGGGAAAGGACAGTGCAATAAACTCCAGTGATTACGGCAAGATACTAATATGAAACCTGTCTAGATGCATTGAGACCATGTAACCTGAAGGGATGATTTTAAGTATGTTTTAACTTACCTTCTTTTATACTGTATCTTCTATACTGTACATTTTATGCTGTACCTGTGCTAGTGTATGACCATAATAAATAAATTCATTCACTGAGATGTCCAAAAGAACTGACAGAGCCAAACTCACCCAGTTCATTTCTCAATGAAAGTCATTCAGCAGAACAACCAAGGGCAATTTCTGTTCTAATATCAGGGGCGAGATGTACTTGGAGTCCATGCCTACATGTCTGCCCAAACAGATGCCTAAATAAACCTAGTGTCAATTTTTGTCACTATCAGGTTAAGAGAATTAAAAGTACAGAATTAGGGAAATGGGAAGTCATTTCAAGTAGGTGCTGTTCAAAAATAGCTACTTATTACATTTGGTGCATCAGTGTCTGACACCTGGTCCTGGAACAGAATATCTTCTTCTTTTTCCCTGTTTTTTTTTTAAACAAACAACAACGATATAGAAGAGTCATGGGGAAGGGGAAACCTCATTTGTAATATATAGTATGTTGGCTTTATAAAAGCAAAACTGACTCCTCTGAAAGATGTTCCTTGTGCCTCTTTATCCCAAGATCAAGGTCAAGGACGAGTAATGCAACACCTTTATGTTCACCAAGGAGAATTTCTAATGGATTAATTGGCATCAGCCAAGAAGAGCTGTGACTCCATTCCCTGACCACATTCTGCTGCAGTTCCTGATGACAATGATTATAAATCAGACAGATGAGTTTCATGGGCTCCCTTGAGAGATTCTCAAGAAACCTTAAACCTTTCTTCTTGAAAAGACTTTTGGAACATTGAGTGTGTTAAAGAGATGAAATTCTGTTTTACATGTTTATTTCTGTGGCTCTGTTCACTAACATAAAATATGGTGTACATATCTGTGCAGAAATAAATATTATTGAGCTCACTGGTGCTTGATCCTAGAGAAGGAAGTAAATATCAGAAAACTTTTTTTCTGGTGTCATCAAGGATAATCTATTGGGGGTATGTTAGTGGTGGGTGCGGTTGAGTCAAAGCTGGATGGAGCCTCAGTCCAAAATAGCAGAGTACTTTCCCTCTTAGCTCACTAGAGAGTGTGTGCCTTAAAACTGTGATAAAGAAAAACATTGGCAGAAGCCATGGAGAAAACTTCTAAGAAATCAGGGAGATCTTGCCACATCAAATGTTTTTGACTATATTTCCTACAATCACTTACCACTGACTACAATAGTTGGGGCTTCTGAGAGTTGAAGTGCAAAACATCTGGAGGGCAAAAGTTTCCCCATTCATGTTGTAAGAGCTCATGGGACACTTCAGCTCCCCACATGGCATGTGGCTGACACATGATATTTAAGGCAGTAGATGTTCCATTAATATGAAACCCAGGTTCATCATGTAGGCAGTTTAGTTTAATTTCTCTAGGCTATGTGGAGGACAATTAATTTAATTTGGGAATACCATCTTCTTTGGGTTCCCCCCCCTTTTCCCTAATTACTTAGAAGAGATTGTCATCTTTCATTACAACATTAACCTTTAGTACTAATAATTTCAATAACTGGGTGGAAGAAGATGAAAATGAATTTTCATGCTAGTGAAATATAGATGGAAATGCTCCTTATTAAAATACCCTTTAAACTAATTAGGCTTCTTTTGCCACCATGTTTGGCCTCTTTAAAAATTAACAATTTAAATAAGTCATAATAAGAGAGTTGCTTTTGAGTATATTAGGACATTCTTTTCACAAGTCAATATGGAAAAAAGTCCTAATATAGCTAACAAAACATTTGGGAAAAGGAAACAAACAAAAGTGAGTGATTAAGAACAAGAGTGCATTTAAATCAGATAAACAAAAGCCATCTGTTGACATTGGTTAGAGTTATCACAGGGATCTGGGATCCTTCTGTTCAGGGAGACACTCACCTAACTTGTTCTGCTGTCTCAGCTTGATACCCTCATGTTGTTGCAGGGTATCACAAATTATTCACCTCTTTAGTTGCTCAGATCACATGATGCCCTCCTCAAATCCTACTACGTAGTTTCCAGCCCTGTCCTAGGTACAGATCAAGTTCCTGGTTCTTGCTTTCAAAGTCCTCCATCATCTCATGTACCCTATCTCTCAATTTCTATATCTCAATATGTCTGCGTGGGATCATCAGTTTTCCAACTTCTCCAAAGATCTCCTGCTCCCTCAAAGAACTCTGCCCTTTCTCTCTAGTTGCCCTTATGCCTTGAACATCTCAGAATAGCTGCATGATGCCACCTCACTTATTTCTTTCAAATCCCTCATCATGTCCCATCTTTTCATAATGCCATATTCCCAAAATCTGATACAATTAACTCTGTAACTAACAGCATCAATCACACATTGTTTAACCCAGTCTGTGTTTCCTTCCTTTTCCTCTTATGAATCATTGGTATTGAAATTTAGATGGCTATGTTTCTTGGGAAGAATCTATCTTTATCATGGTGATGACACCATATAAATCAGGGGTGGGAATCAGGGGACCTGTCAGATGTTCTTGGAGTGCAGTCCTAACCAGCATAGACAAGGGTGAGGAATGCTAGAAGCTGCAGCCCAATATCTTGAGGGCCACATGATTTCCACCCCTGATATAAATATAGCAACAGCAAAAATAATAAACCAAACAATTGAAATTCTAATTAAGGGGCTTCTTAACTTTGTTCAGATCTTACAGGTGCCCAACAAAATTGACAGCATGACAATAATTATAAATATAGATTTTAACAAAGCCTTAGAAAAATGGTGTCAAATCTCTTTCACTCTGTTTGCTGTATTACTTTCAAAGAAGTTCTCAGGGACTACATTATAGCAGTGGATATAGCTAAAGGTAAAAGGTGGGGTCAAAAATATCAGCATATTTTAGCTAAAAGTCTTGAGAATGTCAATAAATATGCATAGAAGATTATTTGGATGGCTCAAACTGGGGAGAAAACTCATGCAAAAGAACAGGGGGGAAACACCAACCAATGGAGTCTTGGGAAAGGGGAAATGGACACCCAGGGATCCCCAGAGTGCTGGATTTGTTCCCTAAAAGGGCCAGAGTCAGACTCAAGGCCTGAAGTTCCCCACTCCAATTTTACAAAAGGGAAAAGTGTATATACACAGATCTGTTTCTGCAACCTCTAAAGAGCATAAAAGTTGGTGCACCATCACAGTAACCAATGAGGAGTGTGCAGTTTAACAAAGAAAAGCAGCCATGAATACTAAATACAGTTCAGACTCTCAACTGCCTAGTGAGAAATGGCCTCAAATTAGGTTTAAAGCTTCTTATTTGTGCTCCTAATAAACTAATCCAACATTCCTTTTCTTAATTTTTGATAAATGAAATGTATTGGGTGGGATGCTACGCTTCAATTTATTTTTGTTTTAGAACTTGTTAATGCTAAATCTGACTGTGCTCCACATGCAAAAGTGATGCACAGGGCATTGGGAGCAAGAGTTCTCTTAATGAGAGGGAGTGCAATTTGTTTAAAAGACAAATCTCACCCCTTCTAGACATGATATTTAATTTAAATAGTTGAATCAAAACTAAATGTTATTTCCGTCAGCTTTGAGTTCATTTCATTATATCATTTCAAAATGGTAAATAATACAAATAATTGGCTTCCTGTTTATATTATTTACATTTTGTAAAGCACCTAAGGCCATAAATCACACAAACACACACACACACACACGTAAGCTGTGGTATTAGAAATGCACTTGCAAAAATTATGACTATTGCATTATAGGACTACATTTATTTAAATAAATCACCTTCTTCTCTGGTGAATGTTATAGCATAGAGATCATCATCATCATCATCATCATCATCATCATCTAAAATTAATCCCCCATCCCCCAATAAAACCAAGCCTGCAGGATTTTAAAAGGCTTGCTTAAATAAAAATGTCTTCGCCTCCCAATAAAAGGCCAGCAGTAAAGGGGCCAGCCTAGCCTCCTGGGGAACTGAATTCCACAGGGTGGGAGCAGCCACTGAGAAGGCTCTGTCTCGTGTGGGATGGTGGTGGGACCGAAAGAAAGCCTTCTCCTGGGATCTCAGGGCTCTAGGTGGTTCATATGGGTCTCTGAAATAGACTGGATCTAAGTTGTGTAGCGCTTTATAGGTCATGTCCAGCACTTTGAATTGTGCTCAGAAATGAACCGGTAGCGAGTTAAGCTGTTTCAATACAGGAGTTATAACTGGCTCTGGTCACGTTCTAGCTGCGGCATTTTGGACCCACTGAAGTTTCTGAACAGTTTCAAAAGGCAGCTCCATGTAGAGCGTGTTACATAGTCCAAAAAGGATGTAACCAAAGCATGTGTCACTGTAACCAGATCTGACATTTCAGGAAATGGGTGCAGCTGGTGCACAAGTTTTAACTGTGCAAATGCACTCCTGGCCACTGCTGAAACTTGGGCATCCCAGCTCAGAATGGAGTCCAGGAGCACACCCAAGCTGTGAGCATGAGATTTCAGGGGGAGTGTAACCCCATCCATCTCAGGCACAGCCTCAATTCCCTGATCTGTGTTATGACTGACCAGGAGCACCTCTGTCTTGTCTATATTAAGTTTCAATTTGTTTGTCCTCATCCAGTCAATTACTGCTAGCAGACACTGGTTCAGCAAAGAGACAGCTTCCTTGGAGTCAAATGGAAAGAAGAGATAGAGTTGGGTGTCATCCACATACTGATGACACCGCACCCCAAAAATCTGGATGACCTTTCCCAGTGGTTTCATGTTGATGTTAAACAACATGGGGGACAAAACAGAATCCTATGGGACCCCACAGGCCAGTGGCCAAGGAGTCAAACAGGAGTCCCCCAACACCATCTTCTGAGTCCACCCCTCCAAGAAAGACTGGAACCACAGCATAGCAGTGCCCCCAAGTCCCATCCCAGAAAGGCGGCTTAGAAGGATACCATGGTCAATGCTATCGAAAGCTGCTGAGAGGTCTAGTAGGACCAACAGGGACACACTCCCCCATCCAGTTCCCTGTGAAGGTCATTCACAAAGGTGACCAAAGACGTCTCTGTGCCAAAGCTAGGTCTGAAGCCAGATTGAAATGAATCTAGATAATCCATTTCATCCAGAAATCCCTGGAGCTGGGAGGCTGAGAGCATGTAGTTCTAAGAATCTTTTTAAAAAATCTAAAAATAACCCTGTGTTTAGATCAGTGAATTATTGCTATTAAATGAATAATCTTTTGAGATGTATTCTTTCTAAAGTAAGAATTTAAAATTTCTGTTACAGAAGGGTAACAGTTACATGAGTGGTGACATTGAAGCACAACTCATCCTCTCAAAAAGGGCTGCAGCCAGTCCTATTACTGTGTCCTCCAAATTCCTCTCTTGCTTTTGGCTTGGCAACTTGAGTTTCCACATACAGCCAGTTTCTCCACATATTGATCCATACAATGTACATTCATACATTCCAGAATTTCTGAAAGATGGATATGATCCAGCCAAAGTTAACCACTTATAATTCTGAGTGATTTCAATGGAAGAGGTGCACAAATACTTAAATCCTCAGTGGAAATAAATGTTGCTTTATTCAGGTTGGAATATGCTATTCATTATCAGTTTCTGGAGCTGTTCACAGAATGAGGATTGTTTGTCCGGAAACACTTAGTTCTTGTTAACTGCTTTCAAGTTGAATTGACCCTATGAATAAGAGACCTCCAAGTCCCCCTCTCCTCTAATCAACTGGCCTGCTCAGGTCTTGCAGACTCAGAGCTATGGCTTCCTTGATTGGGTTTATCCATTCACAATGTTGTCTTTCTCTTTTCCTGCTCTCTTCTACATTACACAACATAATTATCTTTTTCCAGTCAGTCATGTCTTCTCATGATATGGTCAAAGTATGATAGTCTCAGTTTAATCATCATGGCTTCTAGGGAGAGTTCATGATGTATTTGCTCTAGGATCCATTCATTTATTTTTGCTTTTTTTTTTTTTTAGCACTCCATGGTATCTGCTGAACTCTTCTCCAATAGCACATCTCAAATGATTTGATTCTCATCCTATCCACTTTCTTCACTGTCTAGATTTCACAACCATATGGCATAGACAATTGTAACTTTAATTTCAATGATATACCATTACACTTCAGGATCTTGTCCAGTTGCTTCATACCTGTGCTTCCAGTTAGTGTTATGATTCCTTGACTACAGACTCCATTCTGATTAATGATTCAGCCAAGGTATGAAAAATCTTGTACTATTTAAATGTCTTCATCATCTACTTTAAAGTTAAGTAAGGGCCAGTACAGTACAGACCAGAAAAAAGAGCTGGCTTCCCCGCGGCATGGGGGTGGGGCATTCAGATGCAGCATACTCCCGCACCACTGGGAAGCCACATAGCTAACTGCATACATTCCTGCAACACAACGTTAACACATGCTGTGCCACAGAAACCTGGAAAAATCACCGCTGCAGCAGCAAAGGTTCCTTATTCCCAGCACAAAAAGGAGAGGCTTTCTGCTGCATCTTTTTGTGCTGGAAAAATGCAGGGTTGGGACCATGGTGTGCACTTGCTGTGGCTCCAACCCAGTGATCAAAGGAGCAGCATTAAGCCATCTCTTTATCACCATCTGTTTTGCCCCTTTGTCATCTGTGTTTTTCTTAATGCTCAATTGTAAACCTGTCTTTGCGCTTCCTTCCTTTATATTTTTCAGTAATCCTTCTGCTTCCAGTGGTTTCAGCATCAGTGAATTTGTGAATCCGCTCCAGGTTTTACTTTGAATTATTCCTACTTTGCCACCTTTCTTTAATTCTGGCTGTTGGGAAAGCAGACAGAGAGAAATCATCAGAGTGGGAAGCCCCACAATTGCCACCAGCTGCAGAAAGCACTGAGAGAAGTGAATTGAGCAGAAACCACCACAACCTCCTCCTTCTCCTCCTTTGCCACTGCTGCAACTGTCACCACCATCCTAGTAGTGACATCCCACAGCCAGCACCTCTGATTGAACTCTACTTCCCATCACTCAGTAGCAATGTCAGTGAGGCACTTGATTCTTCTTCTTCCCCAGCTATGCACTTGAAAAAGGTCTGCCTGCCACCAGTTCAGGCATGCATATCAAGCCTGTGCACACTATCCTGCTTTCCCTCAACTGTTATCTTCAGCCACTGCCTAGCCATTGCCTAGCTAAAACATTCCCTCACATAGAAAGGAAATAAATACACTTTAAATAGAACCCATATACCCTTTGATAATTCTTGCTGCCATAAAAGAGCAATAGCAATAGCAGCTTCATTTATATACAGCTTCAAACCTCACTAGACAGTCTCTAAGCAGTTTACAACTGAAAGCTAATTGTCCCCAACAAGCTGGGTACTCATTTTAGCAACCTTGAAAGGATGCAGTGCTGAGTTGACCCTGAGCCCCTGGCTGGGATTGAACTCAGAAGCTTGTCATTTGTGAGGGAGTGGCTGCAGTACTGGCATTTAACCACTGTGCCACCAGGGCGGGAAGCTTTAAAATTTCTTCAGAAAAAATAAAAGCCTGCCCAGTCCATAATCACCTCAGCCACAAGCATTAAACTGCCATTTAAAAGTAAAAACCTGCCCTTCCCAATCCATTTGAACCAAAGAATAAACTTCCACTCTTTCAGTCCTTTTAAATTACTGTATAGCCATATTACTGTATAGGAGTAAGGAATATCAACAATCTAAGATATGCAGATAACACCATAGTACTAGCAGAAAACCTCACAGACCTGGAACACCTATTAAGGAAGATCAAAGAAGAAAGTGCAAAGGCAAGTTTAATGTTGAACATAAAGAAAACAAAAATAATGACCATGGAGAATTACACAAATTTAATCCAGTCAATGAGGAAATAGAAATAGTAAAAGAATTATCATACCTGGGATCAAACATTGATAGAAATGGGGACTGCAGTCAGGAAATCAGAAGAAGATTAAGAATGGGGAGGGTGGCTATGAAAGAACTAGAAAAGATCCTAAAATGCAAAGATATACAACTCAGCAGAAAAGTTAGAATCATACAAGCCATTGCATTCTCTATTACCATGTATGGATGTGAGAGCTGGACAGTTAAGAAACATGACAGGAAGAAAATCAATTCATTTGAGATGTGGTCCTGGAGAAGATTGCTGAGGATCCCATGGACAGCCAAAAGGACAAACAGGTGGGTCCTGGAGCAGATCGGTTCAGCAACCTCCTTGGAAGCCAAGATGACCAAACTGACCCACCTGTTTGTCCTTTTGTTTGTCCATAGAATCCTCAGCACTCTTCTCCAGGACCACATCTCAAATGAGTTGATTTTCCTCCTATCTTGTAGTTGTTCTAGTTCTGTGAGGTTCTCTGCTTGTGATTGTGTCATCAGCATATCTCAGAATGTTGATATCTCTTCATCCTATTTTCACTCCTCCCTCTTCCATGTCCAAGCCTGCTTTCCTTACAATATGTTCTGTATATAGGTTGAATAGATAGGGTGATAGGATGCAGCCTTGTCTGACTCCTTTGCTCATTGAGAACTATTCTGTTTCTCCATGTTCTGTTCTGACAGTAGGCTCTTGTCCTGAGTACAGATTCTGCATTAGAACTATCACATGTGTTGGCACTTCCATGTCTTTAAGGGCATTCCATAGCCTTTCATGATCTATACCAGGGGTAGGCAACCTTTCCCCTTTAAGGGCTGAGGGACTTCAGCTCTCAGAAGCCTCAGCCATGTTGGCCAATAGTCCCATGTTGGCCAATACCTCCTGGGATTCTGGGAGCTGAGGTCCCTCGGCCCTTAAAGGGGAAAGGTTGCCTACCCCTGATCTACACAGTCAAAGGCTTTGCTATAGTCTATAAAGTACATGCTGATTTTCTTTTGGAACTCTCTGGTACACTCCATTGGCCATTGTGTATTTGCAATGTGATCCCTGGTGCCTCTTCTTTTCCTGAACCCTGCTTGGACCTCTGGGATTTCTCTCTCCATGTATGGTTGGAGCCTATTTTGCAGAATTTTGAGTATGATTCTGCTTGCATGGGAGTTTAGTATTACGGTTCTATAGTTGCTGCAGTTTCTTGTGTCTCTTTTTTTGTGGATGGGGATGTATATTGATTGCTTCCAATCTGTTGGCCATCATTTTGTTTTCCATATCTGTTGACATATGTTGGTTAGCACTGGAGTTGACCCTGTCAATGTGGATTGCAGCAGTTCTATTGGAATATCATGGTCCCGGAGTCTTGTTTTTCTCTCTCCTCTCTCTCTCTCTATTTCCTTTATTGCAGCTTCCACCTCAGTTTTTAGAATTTGGGTTTACACATCAAATATATGGATTCTGGGTATAATTTAGAATGGTTGAAATAGCAAGTCATCAAAAAATGAGTTGTTGAAAAGTGGGGGACACCTGCATATTCTTTGACTACTTTTGCTACATGTTTCCTCACTATAAATGCCACCTCATTTCTTTTTATCTTTTCATTACCTGAGTAAACCTCTGTGTAATTATCTGACTAAAAATGTCCCATTCCTGTCCATTTTAGCTTATTTATCCCCAAGTATTGCAATATTTATATGTTCCATTTCTTGTTTTACTATGGCCCAAAACACATGACATGGATTCCAGCCACATCCAGCCTCTCTTCTATCCCAGTATCCTGCTGAGTACATCTTGTATTATCACTCATTTCATGTTAGATTGTCTCATCATATGGTTTCTGGGATAAAAAGGAATGGGGTTCACAAAACTTTTCTCTGCACAGTACTAACAAATGTTAGCTATATGACACCACTGCCATTAGCTCTGAGACATCCTCTGCTACTGTTGCCACCCAGTAGCTGTTTCATTTACCGTATGTACTCAACTATAAGTCGACCTCATGTATAAGTTGTGGGCAAGTTTGGGGATCAAAATTATGGATTTTGCCATGATCTGTGGATAAATAGAGGGTAAAACTTGGAGGCTGCTTTAGTGTGTGTATGTGGCATACAGCAAAAGAGACTGTAATTGAGGTTGTTTGGTTTCAGAGAGGGTTTGGTTTCAGAGAGGGTCTCTGTTTATTTAAAAACAATTAATCACTCAGGACTCTTTCTTCTTGGCTCAAGAGAAAAAGAAACTATTCAAAAGAAATCTGAAAGAGCTGCTGTCACGTTATCATACTGACCCGTAAATATGTCGACCTGGGATTTTGGGGTCAATTTTTGGGCATAAATTTTTAGACTTATAGATGAGTATATATGGTATATTACATTATAATATGTAATAATATAATATATATATTACCCTTATATTACTTATAAAATGGCAGCATAATACCCTATGAAAGAAAAGTGATGGCAAATTTATCAGTTGAAAAATCAAGTCCTTCTCATTTCATAATGCTAAAAACTATTCAGCTATTTAGTATTCACAGCCATCATAGTGGGTGCCATTGATCTAGGAGATTGTGCTTGCCTTGATTGTTTGACATGGAAGATCAATTTCACACTTTAACGAATATCCCTCCATGGGCTGACGAGAATGAGGTGGGGGAGGATGAAATGTACAATCAATTAAAGCTGATTATGAGAGTTCAAAAACTCTGCATTGGGATTGTTTACTGCCCATTGCTAGTTCAGTCTGAAATGAGATTATCTGACAAGTCTTTTTTCTTCTCTAGGATTATCCATGAACACATGATGCATACAATGAAGCTGCAAAAAGCAGAGAGGCTCAATCTGTTTTCTAAGCAAATGTGGTGAAAGATGAGTCACTAATGATGAAACAGCTCAGAGGTGCAGTGCAACCCAAAGAATGCTTACTCAATAATTCTGAGTTTAATAAGACTTATTCTATAAATATGTTTAGAATTTCAATTTCAGTTTGAATTATAGATCCTGTTCAGACAGACATTTAAAACATAAATTTTTAAAGAACAGGCTGGAGTGGTGTATTGTTTTAAAGTATTTTAAACACCTTTATTTTTTTAAAAAATGTATTTACCGTAATTATTTTAACATGTAATGTATCACTTTGATATGTTTTAATTGTATTGTTTTTTAGTATTATAAGCTTCTCTGTGTCCCAGCTTTGGGAAAAGAGTGGGATACTACTACTACTGCTGCTGCTACTACTATTACTACTACTAAATAATATCTTAAACAGAATAGTTATGGGTGCCTGTGGAATGGTGGATGCATAAAGAGGACCCCTAATCCATAAGTACAAATGCTTACAATGTTTCTGTAAGTTGAACGCTAACCCTGTTGTGGAAGATTTGTTTTAAACACCAATTGTTTTTTTAAAAAAATACCATTGTTTTCATTAATAAACAATTAAATTACTCACTTCACAAACTGTGAATCCCTCACATCCTACATTTCTCCAGATATTGCAGTGGAGTTCTCAGCTCAGGGACCTCATAGAGAAATATGCATATTAGTTGCATAAAAGAAGATGAATATTGGGGAAAGTTGTATACAGAAATGAATGCAAACATTTGGGGCCTTTAAAGAAACAATGGGCCAATGCAGGCTGGTTTATAGTTGAATTAAGAATGTAAAACATATTCTCAAATTTTCTCACCTTCACCACCAAAGGGGTTTTGACTCAGGACATACAATTTCACTTATTTCATTCCTGTACACAGAAACAAAATATATGGCAAACTTTTCCCCTGCTGGGTGAGCATAACTAAAGTTCAATGTGATCTACTTTAGAAATCTGCATCCTAAATCCTACAGAGAGAAGTATGAATTCATTATAACCTTCTAAAGCTCAGGTCAGACACTCGGTTTTAAGGTTATACACAATCAGAACCAATATTCAGATTCTACTGCATTATTGTATTTCATAATATATGGCCAGGATCCACTTTAATGGATTTTTAAAGCATTTTGATAGGTTTTGGATTACATTTTCACCTGACAAAAAATGAAAATATTATTTAGAACCATATTCCTGGCCATAAACAAAACAGCACACAACACACACCAATTCGACCACCACAAGATTTTTAGCATTTTAGAACTTTTTGTGAAAATTTTGTTACAAGGTGTTTTTTTTTGTTTTGTTTTTTGTTTTTACACAAAAAATGTATTTTGCACAAATACATGATATGGCCTAGGTACCGAGGTTGATTCATCTCCTCCCAATCACTTTTTGTATTATTGCAGTGAATATCAGTTATAAACCCATTTCTAAATATATCTGGCATCTACTTTTCTATCTGTGCATCTTTTTTGTGTTCTGGTAGCCACTGCACAAAAGGCGATCCCAAAGAATATGCAAATACATACACACGAGCGCACACACATGAGCTTTCAATTTATATTGTTTGAAATTATTATACAGAGGAAAAGAGACTTTAAAATAGCAAGTGTGCATTCTGAACAACATAGCACTATCATCTGATTTACACATGCAGAAAGTTCAATGCTCTTCATGTGTTAAAATGTTTTAAATATTCTTTTCTTTGTAATAGCCAGTGTTTTTAACAAGCATGTTAGGTTCCATGGATGGTGAATCCATAGTATTAAATGGCACCCTACCAGGGAATGTTAATGTACCTATGGGACCAATATCCTTCTCATTACTCTTATGCACACTTTTTTCTGGTTGAATGAAACAGATCAGGCGCTAACAGATTACTAAAAGAGCAGAAGGGAATATTGACATGATACAGTGTCTTAGCCAATTATACTTCCTGAATTATTTAAAGGGCCTGATCCATTTAATGTGAGATACTTTTGAATACATCAAGGACAGGGAATGTGCCCCCCCCATGTTTGGACTATAACTCCCATTATTCTTCTCAGTTGGCTATGCCAGTCAGGGCTGAAATCAACAACATCTGTAGGGACACACATTTCCTCAGCTTCTCTGTCTCCCAGCTTTGTACACTATAAACCCGGGGTCCTCAAACTATGGCCTGTGGGCCGGACCTGGCCCGTTGAGGCCTTCTTACTGGCCCATGAGGCCTCCTGCCGCCGCTAACGCGCCACCGCTGCTAACGAGCACCGCCGCGTGCCATTTTGAATTCCAAAATGGCGTCCAGAGTTGTGTGCATGCACCCGACATTGTGAACGCATGCGCCTGGCTCCGGGCACCATTTTGGAATACAAAATGGCACCCGGCAGCGTGCGCATGGGCACACAACGCTGGGCGCATGTTCATGACTCCAGATGCCATTTTGGAACACAAAATGGCACCCGGCATCGCATGTGCATGCGCACGCGTGCATGCACGCGTACCTCCACCCCCCAGAAGATCTGGGGGCCAGCGAACCAGCCCCCGGATCAAAAAGTCCGGGGACCCCTGCTATAAACTCTTGTAGCCTTTACAACATGTGGCTCATATTGGACACCTGTGTCCTATGTGGTTTGACATGCTGTTATTGCAGCCATATTGTGATAATATTATCCTTTTAGTAGATAGCGATTATAGACTTTGAACAAAGAAACCATATGGCTACTATAGTAAGGGTCCCCTTGGTTTACCCTAATCTCTTGCTGGAAGGCATATCTGTGCCTGCACTTTTCCATTGTAACAAATGATTATATTCAAAAGAAAATAGAAGTCAGTGGCAAGATTTTGGCAATGAACCTAAAATGTGTGTTAGAAATGTAATTTGCATTTATTTATGGATGTCTGCTTAAAGCAAACCCACTATGTTCAGTGGTGCTTAGTCCCAGGTAATGGGTATAGGTTGCAGCCTTACTCACTTGCCATGTAATCACTTCCAATGCAGTCACTTATCTGTTACATTGTTGTTGTGGTGGTTGTGTGCCTTTAAGTTGTTTCCAACTTATGGCAATTCTAAGGTGAACTATCATGGGGATTTTCTGAGGCTGAGAACATGTGACTTGCCCACAGCCACCCAGTGGGTTTCCATAGCTGAGTGAGGATTTGAACTCTCATCTCCAAAATCATGGTCCAATGCTCAAACCACTACACCACACAGATTCCTACTGTTACATACCAGGCCAAAGCACGATTGTGGTACTGTCCAATTTAACAGTTTTTACTGAGGATTTGTCTTTATAATCCATACCCTTTGCCACAGTCTAAGAGCTTTTAGAACTAATTGCTGCAAGTTCTTTGCTTTCATCTAATTAGATAATTCTTTTTAAATGAGAGACTGACACTTTGGCATTTAAAGCTGTGAGTTAATTTTTAGTTGTGAGTAGCCATTGACTAATTGGCAGGGTGGGAATGTACTGAAAGCCACCATAATTTCACATGGAGCACCATAGGGAGAGAGCATGAGGCTTCCTATCATTATCTTGAAATTCACCCTCTAAAAACATAGTAATTCTGAGATTCCAAGTGTCCAAAGACAGTGAACTTTATTATGACATTTTCACAGATAAAAGTATCCTTCTTTCTTCCTTCCTTACACCAACAGTGAGCATTGCATCTTTAATCATGAATGATATGGCAGCATGCAAAGTCACAGCAGCTAATTTGTGTTTAACAGAATAGCTTTCTGAACTAAAAGGACAATCTTTTTTCCTGACATAAACATTTATTTTCTAATAAATAAGAATCTGATATTTAAGCCTGCAATCCTGTGTTCAATTACATGAAAATAAGCCCTACTGAACTCCTGGGACACACCTTTGAATAGGATTGCCATGTTAGGTATATCGGTATACTTCGGAGCAAATCCCCCTTAATTCATTGGTGCTTGCTTCTCAGTAAACATGGATAGACTTGCTGTTTTGTGCTCTGTGCCATTAAAATAATATAATAATCTACAGTCAACCAACCAATAAATCTTTAGAGCTGAGTCCTAAGAGTAAAAGCTCTAAAAACAGTACTTGGTACACACTGGGACTTGTTTTCATTGTTGATGAAAATATAAAATAGGCCTGCACTCCTTGTTGTTGGTGTGTGCCTTCAAGTTTTCTCTGACTTATGGTGACCCCAAAGTGAATCTATCATGGGGTTTATCATGCCAAGATTTCTTCAGAGGTTTTTTGCTTTTGCCCTTCTCTGAGGCTGAGAGTGTGAGACTCACCCAAGGTCATCTTGTGGGTTTTCATGGCTGAGTGAGGGCTTGAACCCTGTTCCCCAGAGTCAGAGCCCAGTGCTCGAACCATTACACTATGCTGCCTTTAGTCTCTCAATTTAATTAATAGTTAATTTTCTTTATGTCCCATCTTTCCTCTAGTGTTGTCAGGGCAGTGTACCAAGCTCTTTGTCTTTCCATTTTATGTTCATAATTATGAGGATTAAGACCAAATCAAGCTTGAACTATTCTTAGAAGCCCAGATGACAAAGCTGAGATTGACATACTCCAAGCTTATTGCTGAGAGGACATGACTCATTAGAAAATGATGTTTGGTAAGGTACAAGGCAGTAGGAAAAGAGAAAAATTGCACTTCAGGAGGATTGACTCGGGGTGAAGGAGATGGCCAAATAAGCAGGTTTCCAGCCAGCTTTGAGGTGGGGCATTTAGATGATGCACACGTTGAAGCTGGCCAGAAACCACTCCCAAGCTGTGCTACAGGGAGAAAAGCCAGACTGAAAAAGACTTGGATTTTTCCCCTTCTTCCTGGAAATCATGCACGTTCACATGTACATATAAATGCACCAATGCCAGGCTGGCTCTTTCCAAACTCTAACCCTAATTGCGCATGTAAATGCCCTGTTGCACATTTAAAAGGGATGGAGCTGCCGTACTCAAGTGGTGGGGGTGGAAATGCCCAAAAGAGAAAGTATGGCACCTCTCATGGAGATTACAACACACACACACACAAACAAAACAGTCATAGAGGGAGCAAGGGTTGAAGAGGATGTGTGAAGGGGGCATGATTGTACCTTGCCAGCATCTGCATGGACACACCTCTGTTCTGATGCCCTGTCCCAGTGAAGCACTGCATATGTGAATGTGTGCAGCTTCACAGGGACAGCTATCCAATGGGATGGCAGTTGCTTGAGGTTCGCCCCTGCGAAGGTGCACAGGGATAGTAGGGGAAACAGTAATAAAAAAGGTATCCAGCAGCACAGCTTGAAGCCACACTGTGAGGTCATGACATGCACATTCCAGCCGCCTTGGGAGCAGGTGGTAAGATTGGTGGGGTTTCAATGTAGCTTCAGAAAAGGCAGCTTCAAGTTGCTTTTTTTCTGCCCATCTATTTCACCCCTCAGTCCAGGAAACTACATCCCTGAGTTTTCAAGACCTGAGCAGATCTATTGATGATAGGGAAAGTTGGAAGTGTTTCATTCATTGGGTCATGATAAGTCAAAGTTGACTTAAAGGTACTTAATAACAACAAAAAAAATATGAGGTTGGTCAGATTGGAAAGATGAACAGGCTGAGTTCATGGGCTCTTTACTCACTGGGTCCTATGCTCTCACAAATCTCAGCCCAGCATCCTCACCACTACATCACACTGACTCTCTTTGCAGTCATATCTATGCTTGCTCTAATCCATGTATTATGCAATTTGTCTGCATTTTTTATAAACATTGAAATCCAGACATTATTATAAAGAAGATATTACTATTATGACATCAGCTACTTCTTTTTCATGAGTGGGCCTATCATCTAGTCATTAAAATTCATCCCAATATGGTCTAATTCTATTCTGCACAGCCTAGCTGTATATTGGTGTATAAGTAATATTTTATGTATGTATGTGCCCTCAAGTCACCTGTCAACTTTCTGGTGACCCTATGAATTCCATAGGGATTTAATGGGCAAGAAATACTGAAGGGTGGTCTGCCATTATTTTCCTCTTAAATTACAGGCCCTTTTAATGCACATTTTATGCAGTACTTAAAACCATATCTATTAAACTGGGGGGGGGGGGGGGAACCATTGATCATTTGTAAGATAGGATCACATAATGTGTGTTTTAGTGATAGGCAACACTTTATCCTTCAGTTATTAATAGTCTCAAAAGCTTGTCCCAACTGATAAAAGAAGGGTCAAATTATTTTAACAGTATCTGTCTGTGAGATCCTGTTGTATATGTTGTGTGTTTCCTCTTCCTCTCTGCAAAATACTGAAAACCATTTAGAAAAAAATGAACAAAACCATGGAAAGGACACTGCCTCAAAAGGAGACATAGCTGAATAGTATAATTAGCCAGGATGGAAATATAATTTATGCACTAACTGATCACACTAAAAATGAATATTATTGGATGAGCCCAAGAAAATGACTGATGCATGTCTGAAATAGTTACTTTAGCAACATTTTACAGGTAAAATGGGATGAAACAGAAGAGTATGAAATGCTTCCAGAGACAATTCTGCAAGCACCCACTTAGGCACTGTCTCCCTTGTCTGATAATTATGACTTTTGATTGCAAATAAATGGTCCAATTGAATTATTTGTTCTTATATCACCACAACATTATTATATCTGCTGAGTGACCAAGCTGATTGATTGCATGATAGAGAATGTTGCTTGGTCATTCTTATCTGCAATAGTTGACAACTGTGGCCACCTAGATGCTAGATTGTGACTCTTCTCAGCCCTAGCCACCAAAGGTAATGGCAAGAAGTCATGGGAGTTGTAGTACGACATGAGGAGGGACACTATGGGAAAACTTTATTGGGAGCTAATGAGTGGGAAAGTTCTCTTCTTTCAAGTCTTTGGAAAACAATTTTCTTCTCCTATCATAAAGAAAAAGTATGTAGAAATTTTAATTCACGCCAGAGCTGTGAGTTTTGAGCCTGAGTTAATGAGATTGGAAGTTGAGATGGTGGTGATTGGGTTGTGACACTGAATGGATCCATGCTGTTATAGTGGGGGATTTGATGCCTGGTCAGTAGCTTTGCTACCAGCTGTAAGTGCTTATTTGCTTCCAATGTTCTGCATATATATTTGAAAATAAATCAAATATTAGAAAGATGCAAGTCCCCAGTGTTCTTTTCTTGTTCAGGATTGTGAGCAACTCAGTTTCTTGAAGTGGAAATGTGTTATATAATAATGTATACATTTTGTATTCCATGTTCAAATGCCTCCTGCTTTGTTTCTATCTAATTTGGATAGTATCACATCAGTACCTTTGTGGAGGAGTATTTGTACCTTTTGCAAGACTATTGTTGCTAAGGAAACAATTTTTCTATTAACTCTCTGCTCAGTATATTTCTCTCAATTCATATTTTTTTTGAAAAAAGAAAAGAAATTTGATTATGCCATCATGTCAGTGATACAGGTTAAAGATGAAAATATAATGAACAATAAAAGTTCTAAGAAGAGATGGTTTTTGAAACATAAAAGGAATTCTGGGCTCCTATTCCCTTCCATAATCCACTCATTTTCATGTTGAAAACAGGCAAACTTCATGGATAAGAAAAGGAAAAATCCAGGTGCCATTGCCATAGATGTGTCAGAAGGACTACAAGTGATTTTTTAAATTAAAAAACAACAACAACCGATAGAATACCTGATCAAAATATAAGGACACAACTTCGAAGAATGCTGAAATAAAAATCCTTACAAATTGATCTATAGATCAGAATTGTCATTTCTGTTTATTATCACCCTACCTTTGGAGAATAATGGACCACAACTTGCTGCAAACTGTACTCAAGCCAATTTAATCAAATGGACAAATGTGGCACGAGAACACAGATTTGTTTTTGTGTACTTCACATGAAGGTGACAAAGAGAGAGGCTTGGGAGTCAGGCAGATCAGACCTGTTCCCTCTGAGACCAGAAGGGAGTTGTCATTGAAGGGGACAAAGAGAGAGGCTTGGGAGTCAGGCACATTGGACCCCTCCCCTCTGTGACCAGAAGGATGCTGCCATCGAAGGGAACAAAGAAAGAGGCTTCGATGCTGAAGCCCAGGAACATCAGGGCCCTCCCTAAACCAGAAGGCTGCTGATGCTGCCCCCAGGGGCCAAAGCGGGAGGCGGGGAGGCGGGAACAGCTAGGAGTGTAAAAGGGAAAGGGAAAAGAGAAATGAGGGAAAGAAGAAGAGAATAACAGGCAGCTGAACAGGCAAAAAATAATATAGAAACAGCTACTGGGCTGCAGCAATAGTGGTGGATGACACTGAAGTCAGCTCTCACAGAGAGAACGATAGAGTCACCATGGCTGACACTTGTCAGCACTGCACGAAAGGAGGCAAAAGATGTCCCTCCTTGTGAGACCATTTCACCAAGAAAACCCTTTAGATGAGACAGCTCAAAACCCAACAGCTAGAGAGGGGGAGGCCAAACAGAAAACATGTCTAATAAAACAAGCATCGTTAGAAACAACACTACACATGTAATTGGAACATGGAACATGAGAAGCATAAGCCAGGGAAAAATGCATGAATATAGAAATACTAGGAGTGAGTGAATTAAAGTGGACAGGAATGGATCATTTTGACTCAGACAACCATACAGTAATCTATTCAGGAAATGAAAAAACAAGAAGAAATGGGGTGGGTTCATAATAAGGAAAGATATCGCCAGAGCACTCAAAGGATACAACTCAAAGTCAGACCGTGTATTATAAGGCTTCAGGGTAAACCTATAAACATCACAATAATCCAGGTATATGTACCGACCACAGATGCAGATGAAGAGGAAATTGAGAGATTCTATGATGCAGTCCAGGAGGAAATTGACAACATACCATCATAAGATTTCAAACTAATCATTGGAGACTTGAATGCTAAAGTTGGCAGCAGAGAAGAATCAAAAACAGCAGGAAGATTTGGATTAGGAACAATAAATAAAGCAGGAGAACATCTGATAGAATTCTGTGAGAACAATAATCTATTCATTGCTAATACCTGCTTCATACAACCAGATAGGAGACTATACACCTGGACATCACCAGATGGTAAACACAAAAACCAGATAGACTACATAATTTGAAGTAGAAGATGGAGAAGCTCTGTCTTTGTGGCTGAAACCAGACCAGCAGTTGACTGTGGCATAGGCCATGAACTGCTCATAACAAAAATCAGAGTTAAGCTAAAGAAAAAAGCAAAACAACAACAACATCATTTTACTAAAATATGACCTAAATAACATTTCAGATTAATTCAGTGACAATGTAAGAAACAGATTTGAACTATTGACTATAATCAACCAGGAACTTGAAGAATTGTGGACAGAAGTCAAAGATATAATTAAGGAGGAATGCAAGAAAACACTAACAGTGGCCAAAAAGAATGATAAGAAACAATGGATGACAGATGGAACAATTCATGCAATAAAAGAAAGAAGAAAAGCAACAGCAAATGGAGATAGGAACAAAACCAGAAGGATGAACACAACTGTGCAACATCTGACATGCAGGGATAAGGAGAAATACTAGAATGACCAATGCAGAGAAATAGAAGACAACAACAAAAAAGAAAGAACAAGAAACCTCTCAGTTCAAATCAAGAGCAGGGATGCTCTATGGAGAGGGGAAAAAACATAATACAAGAACAAGAAGAAATAAAAAGGCGCTGGAGGCAATACACAGAAGAGTTATACAAAAGAGATGAGAGAATGAATGACATTTGAAATGAGGAGCCATATAGAGATGAATCCCAAATTCTAAGAAGTAAAGTGGAATCTGTAATAAAGGAAATGGGAAAAGATAAATCACTGGGAGCAGATGATAACCCAATTGAACTGCTACAATGCCCACAGACAGATGCAACTTTAGTGCTAAATGAAATATGCCAACAAATATGGAAAACAAAGTCATGGCCAACAGACTGGAAACACTTGATATACATATATACAAGCAGGATTCAGAAAAGAAAGGGGCATTAGGGACCACATTGCAAACATATGATGGGTAATGGAGTGCACCAAAGAATTCCAAAAAAGAATCAGCATGTGTTTCATAGCCTACAGCAAAGAATTTGATTGTATAGATCCTGAAAAGCTATGAAACACACTCAAAGACATGGGAATGCCACTACATCCGATAGTCCTCATGAGGAATCTGTACCAAGGAGAAGAAGCCACCACCAGAACATAATTTGGGGACATAGAATGGTTCCTAATAGGCAAAGGGGTCAAGCAAGGCTGCATCCTATTACCCTATTTGTTTAACTTATATACTGAAAACATCATAAGAAAAGTAGAATTAGAAATAGAAAAATGAGGAGTTAAGATAGGAGGAAGCAACATTAACAACCTAAGCTAGGCGGATGACATATAATATTAGCAGAAGACATTCAGGAATTGGAAGAGTTAATAAGGAAGGTCAAAGATGAAAGTGCAAAGGCAGGTCTGATACTGAATATAAAGAAAACAAAAATAATAACCACAGAAGAAATACACAAATTCAGTCTAGACAACAAGGAAATTGAAATAGTCAAAGAATTCCCATATCAGACATTGACCAGAATGGACACGGCAGTCAACAAAGAAGAAGAAGACTAGGAATGGGAAGTGCAGAAGACTAGAACTGGAAAAGATACTGAAGAGCAAAGACATACAACTGAGCACTAAAGTCAGAATTGTTCAGGCCATTGTATTCCCAATTACCATGTATGGATACAAGAGCTGGACAGTGAAGGAAGCAGATCATGGGAATTGTAGTTTTTTCTGAGACATTGAGCCTTCTCTGTGAGAGAGCTCTGGTGCCACAATAAACTACAGTTCCCATTATTCCCTAGCACTGAGCCAAGACAGTTAAAGTAGCCTCAAGCTGGATTCTTTTTGGCAGTCTGTTCAGGCCCTAAGATGATCAAGTTGAGACTATCATACTTTGGCCACATAATGAGAAGGCATGGAACAGCAGAAAAAACAATAATGCTAGGAAAGGTAGAGGGTAGAAAGAGAGGAAGACCACAAACCAGATGGATAGACTCAATCAGGGGGGTTATGGGGAAGGGCTTGCAGGATCTGGGCAAGGCAGTGGAGGATAGGGATTCTTGAAGATGTTTCATCCACAGGGTTGCCATGAGCTAGAGTTGACTCGAGGATAGCTAACAACAACAATTTGCTGGAATTCTAGATCATTTTAAGGTAATGTAACTAAGGGCCTCTGCAGACGGCGCAAAGCGCCATCTTGAAGGCAGGGAAGGGGAGAAGCAGCTGCATGCCGGCTGCCTCAACCCCTCCCCAAGGATGTCATCAGGGCATGTGCCATTACGTATGGTGTGCACCCTGAATACTTCCTCCCGGCACAGCATCTTCACGCACTGCATTGGAAGAGATGCAGAAGAGCCACGCGTTGGCTCTTCCAGCACCCTTTCTGCGGCTTGAGAAAGGAGTGCTATTTTGGTGCTTCTTTCCCAGGTGCCAAAAGGGTGGATTGGGGCGAACGTGTGGGGCAGCCTCGGCCCCAATCCTCCGCTCCCCAGGGCGGCCCATGACCACCTGTCTGCATCCTCCCTAAGTAATGTCTCCTGGCCTGATACCCTCCCCAGGCTGCTTCCTAAGAGGCAGCAGCTGGATTGGATGAAGGAGGTTCATTCATCTTGTGAATGGGTGTGTAAAAAGGATGATTTTCTTTCCCCTCCCATCTGTAAGTGAGGCTGCAACAGGGACTTGAGACTGGAGCCCTGCTTCTGATTGTTGCAAACTTGCTTGCCATGTGGTTAAGGAGGAACTATTATATATTTTATGATCCATTTACTAGTTGATCAGACCTCTTTTGCCCAATCCAGCTTCTGGATCTTGAGGTGGACTGGGTGCTGCTGGCTATTAAGATGGACTGTGACTAGATAGGATTAGTCAATACAGCACAGTTACAGATCCTTAACATTAGGTTAGTTATCTGTAACTGTAATACAAAATGCCACTCAATATTTATTTATTTAGTGCTGTCACTGTACATGGCACTTCACAAAGTAAAACATCAGCAAAAAAGTCAAAAAGCTCTGCCAAAGGTATACAACCTAACACACACAACACAGAAATATATACAACTGTAAAATGAATTATCCAGATTGAAATTCAAAAACCAATGCAGTATAACAGAAAACAAAATTGCAAATGCAGATAACAAAAAATACACAATTACAAAACAATATTAAACTAAAATTCTCAAAACTTTGGAAACCAAGAAATTTTTTAATTGAAATTAACACTTCAAAGAATTTGGTGTGGTATACAGCAAGGATCCATAACAATGCAGCCCATCTGTTTACTCCTATTTTGATGAGAATAGGAAGCATCTTGGGTCTTGTTTTGAAGGCTTCATTCATGGATAATATGGTATAATGTGGCCCTTGGCCTAATTTTATATGTTAGTTGAGGTCTATTCAGGATATCACTTCAATGTGTGTAGGGCTGAAACTGGGAAACAGACATTTGGCTGGCACATCTCCTTGTCCTCAATGTTCTTCAGATCTCAGAAGCAAATTAGCTTTTTTCAAGCTGAGTATAAAGATCTAAAGAGTATAAAGATCTTCTTGCCTGTAACAGATTATGAAAGAGGGGGCAGTCTGTGATAATAGGCTCTTCCATGATCTAGGCAACTGCAGGAATATAGGGGCTAAGCAGACGGCTAATTGGGCTGTCTTGGGGGCAGGGAAGGGGAGGGGCAACTGCACGATCAGTGCCCCAACCCCTTCCCCAGGTCGTCCTTGGAGCACCTGGCCCTCCGCATGGCCGGCGCTCCGAGGAGGACACCCGCCGCAGCATTTGCATGCGCTGCGGTGGAAGAGTCGGCAAAGGTGCGCCGCAGCCTTTTGCAGCGCACCTTCGGTGACTTGTGAAAGGAGCGCCAATTTAGCGCTGCCTAAGTGTAGTACCTTTCAGGGGCGGCGAAGGTGCGCCGCAGGACCGAGGCGTGGGGATGCCTCAGTCCCGTGGTGCAGCTTCCTGGGGTGGCCCAGGGCCACCCGTCTGCTTCCCCTCATAGTCTCCCTCTAGTTCAGGGGTAGGCAACCTTTCCCTTTTAAGGGCCAAGGGACTTCAGCTCCCAGAAGCCTCAGCCATGTTGGCCAATAGTCCCATGTTGGCCAATAGCTCCTGGGATTCTGGGAGCTGAAGTCCCTCGGCCCTTAAAGGGGAAAGGTTGCCTACCCCTGCTCTAGTTAAACAAGGGTTAATGATGTGATGGTGTTAAGTTCCATTTATTGAGGTCAGTGTCATAGTAGAGTAACAGAGACCATGAAAGACAATTGCCCAATGAGATGATCAGTTGCAGTGATATGTCAAAGCTTCAAGATGCCTCCCAGTAAAAAAAATATGAAAATTATGGAAGTAAACATGAGGCAAGAGAAAAGAACAAAGAGGCACAATGGGTTGGGTGCTTCCTACATTTATGGACTCTTGTTGTCCCCAAACCATGCCCTTTAAGAGATTTTGGACTTCAGCTCCCAGAGGCCTCAGCCATGTTGGCCAATAGTCTGAGATTCTGGGAGCTGAAGTCCAAAATCCCTTAAATAGCACAGTTTGAGGACCACTGATAGGCTGTTGTTACTTTATAACTTTAAGTCAATGCCTCAAGAGGGGTGCCCTATATGTAAGAGATACCCTTTTGCTAATGTAGATTACTGTCTAGGATAAAATATCCTTTACAGACTTCCTCTCACATGTCTGCTTGGTTTCATCCCCCAACAGAGGAGTGAGTGTAAGTCTCTGTAGAGTCAGGGATGAGAAAACACAAGTCAAGTTCCCCTAATAACTTCCCACTATTAGTGAAAGTGGGAAGGTGAAAATAGTGGGTGGTGGCATTTCAGATAGATGATCTCTAGAGGTATCATCCTGTGCAGCAGAAGCAGGAAAGGGACTCTAGAATCAGCACATAGCCTTTAAATTGCATCTTTACAATGGGATGGAAATAGGTGTACATTTGTTTTAGTGTGTAAGATTCAATGTTGAAAAATAAGAAGGATGCATCTGTGGTTGCCAGAGAGAAAATGTGCATATTAAAATTCTGCTCACAAAAAAGGCTTCAGCCACAGCAATAGTTTTGTTACTGCTACTTTTTGTACCATGCTGCTGACTTTCACAAGGTTTGTTACCCACTGTATTACTTTCTCCTTTCCCAGTTCTGTTGTTCCTCCTGGGTTTGCCTAAATACAGACATAAAGAAAGCCTGTGGTGACCAACAATATAAGGCAGAAGAAGCACTAGCTCTGCCTGCCAAACACCAGGACATCTATAGTGCAGTCTTTTTTCCAATTGATTTTACAAACTGCCCTTCAATCCAACAGTTGTTGCTTGCTGTGCATTTATAAGCTGAGGCCATTCATAGACTAGCAGTTTTTTTAAAAAACATATTCTAGCAGACAGCTTTCACTGAAGTTATAATATTAATAATTGTATCCAATCTGGGTTGTTGTAGTTGCATTGATTCATGAGAATTTGGGAGGGATGTTGGCTCCTTAAATTAGGAATGGACAAACATGTTTTTCAGTTTTTCCCAATTTTTTTAAATTGAGCTAATCTTGGTGAATTATGAAGAAAAATGAACTGAAACTGAAAGCGTACTGAACAATGGCTCCTCTTCACCCTGGAGAGAAGCAGCTAGTGGGGTGCCATAGGGTTCTGTCCAGGGCCTTGTGCTATTCAACATCTTTATCAATGACTTGGATGATGGAATAGAGGGCATGGTGATCAAATTTGAAGATGACAGCAAATTAGGAGGGGTAGCTAATATCTCAGAGGAGAGGATCAACATTCAAAATGAATTTAATGGATTAAAGAGTTGGGCCAAAACTATCAAAATGAATTTCAACATGGAAAAATGTAAGGTACTACACTTAGGCAGAAAAAAGGAAATGCACAGATATAGGATGGGGGACACCTAGCTTGAAAACAGTATAGTAGACCACAAACTGAACATGAATCAACAGTGTGATTAGTGTGGTAGCTAAAAAGGCCAATGCAATTTTAGGCTGCATTAATAGCAGCATAGTGTCTAGATTGAGGGAAGTAATTGTATCATTCTGTTCTGCTTTGGTCAGGCCTCACTTGGAATTGTATGTCCAGTTCTGGACACCACATTTCAAGGAGGATGTGGACAAGCTGCAGCATATCCAGAGGAGGGTGACAAAAATGGTGAAAGGTCTGGGAATTACACGCTACGAGGAGCATCTTAGGGAGCTGGGTTTGTTTAGCCTGGAGAAGAGAAGGTTAAGAGGTGATATGATAGTCCCATTTAAATAGTTGAAGGGATGTCATACTGAAGATGAGGTAAATTTGTTTTCTGCTGCTCCAGAGACTTGGGCCTAAAACAGGCTGCCAGACGGGGGGAGGCTTCCAGCTGTTCTGGGAGCATGACATTTACACAATGCATGCCCCTGGAGCACCCAGAAGCTACCCCAGGGCTCCTAAGGTGGCCCAAAACCAGCCCCAAAGAAGTGGCTTTTTTCAGCTCTTTGCCATGGTCCATTTGGGAACTGCAGCAGGAGGTGCCCTCGGGGTCATGGCATGTGTTCACCGCAGTCCTGGGGTGATCAGGCTGGGAGCAGCTTCTGGCCGCTCCTGGATGCCCATCTGCTTCCCCTGTAGGAATAGATTCAAACTACAGGAAAAGTGATTCCACCTAAACATTAGGAAGAACGTTCTGATAGTAAGAGCTGTTCAATAGTGGAGCACACTGCCTCAGAGTGTGGTGGAGTCTCCTTCTTTAGAGGTTTTTAAACAGAGGCTAGATGGCCGTCTGTCAGGAGTGCTTTGATTTTGTATTCCTACATGGTAGAGGGCTGGACTGGATGGCCTTTGTGATCACTTCCAGCTGTATGAGTCTATGATTTTATGATTCTATGAAACAGAAATCTCACCCATCCCTAGTAAGAATTGCCAAGCCTGTCTATTTCAGTTTCTCCCACATGTGACTTTCTATTTCAGTTTCTCCCACATTTGAATCCTGTCAATGATGGTAATTCTGACTTTAAAATATGACTTGATTTTTTTCACCCATCCTTATCTTTAATGCTGTTTCTTTTCCAGACCAGGAGTATAAATAAGAACATCTGAATTGCCCTGCTGGCTCAGGTCAAAGACCCATCTAGTCTAGTATCCTGTTTTAAAAGTGGTGAGCCAAACACTTGCTTGAATTTGACAAGCAGAATATGACAGCATCGTAATCTGCTTTAGGGTAAAGTCCCAAAGAGCTGGCTTCCATCCTGCATGTTTGTACAAAACAGATAACCTTGTTGTTGGCACTTCCTTATGTCAGGGTCATGCCAGAAACTCAGATCAAGCTGTATTCTTAAAACAAAACAAAGCCAGCCCAGCAGGTATCTGGGATTTTCTTTGCCTGCCTACTTGCCTCCTTCTCTCAATTGCTGCTAGGTGATGTGTGACTTGATGTGGGAAGCGAACAGTTTAACTTGAACAGAAGCAGGGCCTGGTATTGCATTCACCTACAATAATAATAATAATAATAATAATAATAATAATAACAATTTATTTATACCCCGCCTTTAGCCGAAGCCATCAAGGCGGCTTACATTAAAAATACAACTCACATTTAAACAATCATACAACCCCCCTTAAAATTACAATTAAATCAAAACAATTAAAAACTAACATTTGAATAAACAATTAAACAATATTACAAACACTAAACCAATGGCATTAAGACGTCAAAGCACCCCATTTTATAACAGGGGCAAATTAACCCCTCAACAATACATATTAGAGATAAAAGGCTCTTAAAGGGGCAGGATCAAAGCTAACTAATTCTCTTCTGGATAAGCCTGCCGGAAGAGATCCATCTTGATGGCTTTTTTAAAGCCATCTAAGCTGGATATCTGACAGATCTCCTCCGGCAAGGCATTCCAGAGTCTGGGAGCAGTGGCAGAGAATGTCCTCTGGGAGGTCACTGTCAATCTAGTTCTTGTTGACTGCAAAAGCTTCCTCCCAGAGGACCTGAGGGAACAGGGTGGATTGTATGGGAAGAGGTGATCCTTTAGGTAAGTTGGGCCCAAGCCATGTAGAGCTTTAAAGGTCATTACCAACACCTTATACTTTGCTCAGAAACCAATAGGCAGCCAGTGAAGCGATTTTAAAATTGGAGTAATATGATTACTCCTAGATCTTCCGGTGATCAACTTGGCTGCCATATTTTGTACCAATTGCAGTTTCTGAGTTAGGTATAAGGGTAGCCCCATGTAAAGTGCATTACAGAAGTCGAGTCGTGAGGTTACCAGTGCATGTACTACGGTCTCTAGGTCCCTTGTTTCCAGGAATGGGTGCAGCTGGCGCATCAGCCGAAGCTGATAACAAGCACTCCTGACTGTCGCATTCACCTGATCTGCCATGTGAAGCGACGAGTCCAGGAGCACCCCCAGACTGCTGACACAGTCCTTGGTGGACAGCGTGACTCCATCTAAGACTGGCGGTCGCAACCCAATCTCTGGTTTAGGGAACCCTACTGTAAGTACCTCCGTTTTGTCTGGATTCAACTTGAGTTGGTTCTTCATCCAGTCCATTACCACTCCGAGGCATTGATTGAGGGGAGAACCGCCATCTGCCATCATAGCAGTAGACCGAGACATGGAGCAGAATATTTGAGTGTCATCCACATATTGGTAACATCCTGCTCCATGTCTCCTGATGATCTCTCCCAGTGGCTTCATATAGATATTAAATAACATTGGGAACAGAATGGCTCCCTGAGGGACGCCATATTTTAGCTCTGTTTTTGATGAGCAACTGTCCCTGAGTACCACCTTCTGGAACCCTGAGAGAAAAGAGTGGAACCACTGAAGAACAGTGCCTCCCACTCCTAATTCACTCAGGCGCTCCAAGAGGATGGCACGATCTATAGTATCAAAAGCCGCTGAGAGGTCCAACAGCACCAACTGGGTCATGCTTCTCCTGTCGATGCTGAGGCAAAGGTCATCTACCAGAGTGACCATGGCCGTCTCCACCCCATATCCAGGCCTGAAGCTGGTTTAAAATGGATCTAGAAAATTGGTTTCATCCAAGATCACTTGGAGTTGGAAGGCGACGGCCCTCTCGATCACCTTGCTCAAGAATGATAACTGCAAGACTGGTCTCTAATTCTTCATATCCAGGGGGTCCAGGGAAGGCTTCTTTAGAAGAGGTCTTCAGGCTTTAAAGGTTAAAAATAAGATTAGTGAACAGGAGCACAAAAGACAAGCAATACAATCTGTGTATGTGTGTGTGTGTGTGTGAGAGAGAGTGCGCACGTCCTGTTTATGAAAAATGACTACTTACTAAGAGTTTGAGAAATTGTCCATATGCTCAACTTAACTGTGAGCCTTATTGTAGGAGAAAAGAATACCAAAATGGACGGGGAGAACAGTAGCTTTTTTCATGCCTCTCCGCTTGTCATCATAGTACTTCCTTTCTCTTCCTGAGGGAGACAGTAATAAAACTGTGCCTTTTGTGATGCTAGAAAAATCAATTTGGGAAAAGATGTGATTTTATGACCATGTGCCTTGGGAAGGAGAAAGGAAGTGCTACAATAGCATGAGGAGAGTCATGGAGAAAGCTGCTACTCCCCACTTCCCATTTTGGGTTTCTTTTCTCATGTTATAAAGCCCTACATCAGGGTCAAAGAAAGTTGATAGATGAATAATTATTCTATTGAATAGAAAACTCTTTTGTTAGATATGGGAATGAGATGTTCACAGATGATATGTAACTTCATATTCCACTAGCAACAATGTAAAAACTAGAATAACCCCATTAAATCAACAGGGTTTACCTGTGTGTTTCCTTACCATTTAACAAAGGATCTACTAGGCTTGAGACTAATCAATAAAATCTGGGTCATAATTTAATGTTTAAACACAATATACACACAACAAAGTACCAGAGAACTGATGGATATTATTTCTAAATCTTGGGAGAAAAAAATAGTTTTATCATAAAACACCAAAGACATTGATGTCTTAGGCCAAATTGGAAGAAGTTATGTATTTCATGTGTGTTTATCTACTGCCTGACCACGATACTAATAGGCTGTTGCACCTTTATTATTTGCTCATAGGTATTTTGCCTCACAGCAATATATATGAGAATACTTTTGCTCAAACAACTTCATGATACTAAAAAGTTCCCTAAAAGATCAACAGCTCATATTTCGGGTTGTAAGGGTGGGGTAGAGAATGTAGCTATGTAAAAAATAGCAATTAACCTTGGTGTCAGTATATCTGAAAATGAGGGGAGTCACAGCTGTGAACCAAACTTAGCTTTCTCCTTGTGTGTCCTCCAGTCTCTGTTATGCTCACCACTCTCATTTGTTGTCTGCAGTGAAAACATTTGTATCTGCCATCTGGTGGACAGGCTTCAAGCACATACAACCAGTTCAAGGAGTCTTTTATCTAGTAGTTCAGTATGCAGATAGTCTTTTCTGTTCATGATTGTGTTAGACATTCAACATGGTATTCCTGGAGTGCAGGGATAGTTGCTGAAGCAAGTATAAAACCTGTTGAGGTCTTCATGGGTGTGTTTGTGTGGAGATTGGAGCAGTGGGCTAGCCAAAACTCCCCTTGCATGTACACCACCCACGACCACCCACAAAGGTCAATGCCATGAATCATTGCTAATGTTGAGACAACTAGACAATAATGAAAGTTAAACGTTAATAGGAAAGTCTTCCTACTAACTGTATTGTAAAACTGCAGATCCTTTCCCCTGTCACAAACATTAAAGACAGAAGTAGAATATAAACTATTCTGGTTCAGATACATTTCAAGAGTGTTTTTTATTTTATTTTTAAAAAGCAACAACCAAAAGCTAATTGAAATCTAGTCTTCTATAATAAATGAGTCATACTTTCTCATACTTGATGCCACTGAGTTAGGTGTTTATAGAACTTCTGTAGATGATTTGCATCAATCTGGTGATTTCCATTGACTGCGGATGGCCCATTGTGGTGCAGCCCTGGTGGTGCAGTTGTTAAATCCCAGTACTGCAGCCACAATGTTGTGAGTTCAATCCCACGGCTCCAAGGTTGACTTGGCCTTCCATTCTTTTATAGGTTGGTAAAACGAGTACCCAGCTTGTTGGGGGCAGTTGGCTTACAGATTGTTAACCACTTAGAGAGTACTGAGTTCACTATGAAGCAGTATAGAAATATAAATGCTATTGCTTAATGCCATATGGAACTTCTGCTCTTTTCAGTGGATAGCAGCTTCATGCCTTAAAAGTCATAAAGGGGTTATTCAGATGGTGTAAATAATCCTGATAGAATGTGTGTTGAATCTGTGTTGGTCACATTAATTTTGAATGCATCTGATTAAGTTTTTTTTGGGGGGGTGCCAAAATTCCTACAAAACCCAGGATAATCCATCTTGGGTTTTGTTTTGTTTTTAGTTTTTCTGGAATATTTGCATTGTTGGTTGTACGAATAACTAATGCAGATAGACCCAGGATATACATTCAGAATGTCTTGAATGTATTTTGAATACATCTGCACCATCAACTCCATCTTTATTCGCAGTGCTGACACATGTGGGCAATAGCACTCATAGAGTGCATAGATGCAGTTCTGATAAAAAAAATAGTGTGAACAACAAAACAGGAATGCATGAGTGAGATTATTTGCATAGTTGCATTGAAAAACAAAACTCGTAGCTAACCCCTGAGTGCTTTCATCCAGTGATTTCTTCTAGACATACATCCTCCAGCGCACATATGGAATTTCTGTGAATAGGGGGAAGTCATGTCCTTTTTCAGTGGGAAGCATATATTTATAGGGGTAGGGATGGAGAGCTCCATTTATTAATGGCCTGATCTATGTTACTGTACAAGCTTGGTGATTTCATATGGATTTGGGACTCTAGTATTAAGAGCAGGATTCTGTTTTCAGTAAAAGGATGGCTCCATAACATAAAAGCCTAACTTAATGATGTGAATAATTTAATCCAGTGATTTCCTGTGTAGATGCTCCAGCACACATATGGAGTTTTGGTGCATAGGGGGAAAACATGTTGTTTTAAATGGAGAGGCAGCTCCACTGGATGTTTTGCAGCACACAAGCACTAGATTGCAGCACAGATATATTTTTCTGATCTTGTGGAAAAAAATTCCCCATAAATATCTAAACAAATTACAAACATCTTAGGTGTGTAAACAATTTTATTCACATTAGGAATAACCACAATTTCTTCCCCTCCCATCTGGATTCAAATAGTTTATTAACATGAACTGAGTTGGGTCTTTCTAGGGGATTGTGATTTTTTGGAAGCATTAGAAATATTGACCATGTTCTCTGAAGATTTTTTTAGACTATTGATCATGCCAGTTTGCCTTTACTGCCATTCAATGAAATGTTCAAGGACATAGTAATCTGAGATTCCCCCAAACTAGTCAACTCAAATCTTCTTGTCTTCCAATTCTTTTTCTTTTGTCTTTTAGTAGTACTTTGTTGTACTCTCTCAGAAGTAACTTTTTGCATTCAGTCCAGAACTCCTTACTAATGGATTTTTCCTCCACTGAACTAGTCTTTATGACAGACTAACAGAAACTGATCAAAGCAGCTGATACTTTAGAATTTAGAATGAATAGAATAAAAAAAATGCATAGTTCTTTATTTGTGATCTTTTAAGGGTTGAGCATCTGATGTTTATTTCTTTTTTGTTTTCTCCTCCCCTCCACAGGCTTTTCTACCCATGTAGGGTTTTGGGATCCCCCCCCCTTGTGGCTGGTGGTTTACATGCCAGAGCAGTGGTAAATCCATCTCAAGTTTTAGTCTAAGGTTTAAAGGAGCTATCCAAGGTGCTGAAATGTCCAACCAAAAAAGTTTTGCTCCTTGGATATATCTACTGAGACCCAGAGGGGATTCATTGCCCACTGATATGAGACCCACCAGCTGCCTTAATGTTTGGCATGTGTTTATGTCAACATTTCCTTCTACACCTCCTCACCACTTAGCATTCCTGCTCAAAACTAGGGAAAGTTACTCCTAGAATCCCTTGGTTGGGATGGCCCATGCTTGTGCTCATATTTTTAGAACTGCTCCCTTTCTCATCTCTCCAGCTTTCATTCTAGCATAAACATCCCCCTCCTCCACTCACATGCCATTTCCTGAGTGTTACTGAGTTTGTGTTTACAAAAGAAGTGCCTCTTTGTTTACAGTCTTCCCTTCTGGAATCCTTTCTCACTTCTCTGTCTCTCCCTGTATCATAAGTATCCCTCTGCCTTTTTTTACCCTTCCAGATAAGCCCAAAATGCTTGGGGATATGTTCATTTGCAATACTTATTATGCTCCTGAATAATGTGGTACATTGTGACAAGATGGAAAATCTCTCATTTTGAAAGCCTGTTTTGGGGGACCAGCCAGCCACATGCATGCTTGTATTTACAAAAAAGTGTTGTGACAATTGCATCCATGGAGAACAGGTTATTTGTTCAGTAGCTACTGAATATTTTGGTGTCAGTGCAGAACCTCACTCTGGTTTTAATGCCACTCCTCCCACAGCTGCTCTGTGCTGAACAGGAGCCATGCAAGATTTCCAACAGAGGTCCAGTACTAGGAGAGCTCCCAGACAAACTGGAGCAGCTGTCAGAAGAAAGATTATAAAACTGCTCATTCAGCCATTGTATTGAAACATTGTACTATAAAATATTGTGCTTCCTATATATTTAAGTATTGTTGTCATGCTAGCATAGCATAGTGGTTTGAGAGTTGGACTATGACTACTATTATTATTATTTTAAAAAAAGTAAAAGAAAAATTGTGAATGCACCATGGTGTGGAGCCCATCAAGATCCCATGGAGAGTCAATTCAACACTCCACACAGAGATTTATGCCTTACTGAAAAGATCCTAGAATATCATAACCAGACCCATTAAATTAACTGTTGAATGTATGTCAAGACTTATGCAAGTTCCATTGCCTCAATGGATCTATTTTATTTGGAACCAACACTAGGAGTTTAGCCAGTGTGATCTACAAGATTATGAGATATGGACTGGGAAATCCAGAACATGGGGAGTTATCTTTTTTTGGACTGTAATTCCCAAAATAATCTAGACACCATGTCTAAATTTTGGTAAATTCTGATTGAAAATGAAATGAAAATGAAATTCTGACTCATTTCTAGAGATAATTCTAGAGTTCAATCTCCCTTCCTTACTCCTTAACACCTTTGACAGGCTGCTACACACCAATGGAGTTTCAAATCAATACAACAAAAAGGTGTTTCCAGACACAATTTCATGATACATTCTTCCATACACAGTTTAGCGGAGTTTGATTATTTGACACAGAATAAATTACAGTATCTTTTATAAATTCCAAGTTGCACATTCTTATTTGTTTCTCCACCCTCAATGCCTTTGGTAAAATGTATTATCAGACATAAACAACTGTTATAACTGTTTGCCAGAAAATTATTTTATGGTTTTACACAGTGCAGTACTTTAAGCCCTGAGTAGCAAATTGATTTGCATAAATCCCTTGAGCATTGCAAATGATTAGTTAAAATGAGTAAAAGCCATTTTAGTCTACACTCATTAAAGAGCAAATCCAGCCTAGATAGGATAACTAGAAACAAGGCAAGTACTTTAGCAAGCATTTTTAACAAGTTCTAAGATAATACGAGTTCATTTTTGGAGAATGTTGAACGCTGTTTTCAAACTATTGGCACAAGTTTCATTATGTTAACATGTGAACTTTGGTAAATACACACACTTACACACACCTTCTAATTATTTCCATAAAGTTAAAGTCGAAATCTCTTTCTTAATTTCCTTTCAGTATACAGACTGGGGCTGTTGCACACAGCAGAATTAATGCAGTTTGTCATTGCTTTAACTGCCATGGCTCCATCCTATGGAATCCTGGGATTTGTAGTTTGGTGGGGCACCAGAGCTCTCTGACAGAGAAGGTTAGATATCTCACAAAATTACAAATCCCAGAATTCCATAGCACTGAGGAATGGCAGTTAAAGCAGTGTCAAACTACATTAATTCTGCAGTGCAGATGCAGCCTAGAAGATGGAGTTTCTTATTCTCTTCCAAGGCCTCCAAGCAGATTATTTGCTATGCTTTTTGTGGGAAAGGTCAACCTGCTGAGTGCTTAGAAAAGAGGAGGGATAGTGGAATAACTCTGTGTTAGATAAATAAACAGTTCACGGCTATTGGGAGAGATGAAAAACCCAGTCAGCCAAATTAGGACCCTGCCAAATGGAGAAGGTGAAAGACAAAATGAGTTCCAAATCCAGCATAGGAAATTCACTACAAATTCAGCCCATGAATGGATGGTTGGCCTGTCCCACTATAAGGTCTGGATGACATGTTGTGCTTGTGTGAATTAATCTGAGAAGGAGATGCAGTCCTGTTACAAAGACTCTTCCTTTCTGTGGATGGCTGGTTATCCCACCCAGTTGGGAAGACTGGCATTACCAGCCATTTGTCCCCTTCCTCCTTCCAGCCTGAACAGGGAGCTAGCAAAACAATTTTCAATGTAATGGAAAGAAATAGGATTACCTGTTGTAATGGAAGAGACAGCCATTTTATATTTAGATAGAGCAAAAGGATATCTTTTGTATATTTTGAAAATTGTGAAGAACCATCTTGTCCTTCAGGCACAGATAGAAATTATAAGTTAAAGAGTAAATCATTTCAGCCAGGTCAAGAAAAGAATTAAAATATCTTAATGTGACTGGCTAGTTCCTTTTCCTACTCTTACTCACAAATCAGATGGGATTTGTGGTCCTTGATGTTCATGAGATTGGATGAGAGCATGAATTCCACGATCTGGCTCCACCAGCCTCCTCCCATGGACTACCCACCCCAGATATTCCTTTGTTTTAAATAACTTCCTCTTGTGGTCTGTTCTCAGGCTCCGTTCTTGATTGGTTTAAATCTTACCTGCCAGATAGATCTTTTGCAGTGGTCTCAGGTGGACAGACTTCATCTTCTGTTCCCCTATCTGTTCGAGTTCCTCAGGGTTCTGTCTTGGGTCCCCTATTGTTCTCTCTATATTCATTGCCCCGGGTAAACTTATCAGCTCTTTTGGTTTCTCTTATCATCTGTACGCCGATGACACCCAGCTCTATCTTTCTACCCCTGACCTTTCGCCAGGGATTGAGCAGCAAGTTTCATCTTGTCTGACTGCTGTCTCCCACTGGATGCGCCATCGGCGCCTGAAGCTCAACATGGCCAAGACAGAGCTTCTTGTTTTCCCTCCTAAGCCCACTCTTGAATATTCCTTTTCTATCTCCGTCAACAACATCTCTATTCAGCAGTCCAGGAAGCCTGCAGTCTTGGTTTCATTTTCGACTCCTCTTTATCATTTATCCCTCAGATTCAGGCCACAGCCAAGGCCTGTAGATTTTTTCTTTATAATATTTCCAAAATCCGTCCATATCTCTCTCCTTCTACTGCAAAGACTTTGGTCCATGCCCTAGTGGTCTCGCGCCTCGACTACTGTAACCTTCTCTTGGCAGGGCTTCCTCTCTCTCACCTCCACCCATTGATTTCCATTCAGCACTCAGCTGCCCGTATCATCTCACTCGCTCGTTGATATGACCATGTCTCCCACCTTTTGTCATCCCTTCACTGGCTCCCCTTTCCCTTCCGCATTCGATATAAGCTTCTTTTGCTCACCTTCAAAGCCCTGCATGGGCTTGCCCCTCCCTATCTCTCTGAACTTCTTTTTCCCTACACCCCCTCTCGTTACCTCCGTTCTGGTAGCCAAGGTCTCCTGTCCCAGCCCCGGATTTCCACTGCCCCATCCCGGATCCGTCCCTTTTCGCTCGCTGCCCCTCACTCCTGGAACCTCCTTCCCTTACAACTACGACTCAGCACGTCCCTAACCAGGTTCAAAGCCGAGTTAAAGACCGCACTGTTTAGGGAAGCGTTCCCAGGGAGTCTGTGATCGTGACCTGGTTGTTCCTGATGTGTGACCTAATTTGGATATTTGATGTTTTAACTTGTTTTTTATGATGTTTTAATTTTAGATTGTACGCCACAGGCAGGCTTTTTATATATTCTGGATTTTAGATTGTACGCCACAGGCAGGCTTTTTATATATTCTGGATTTTTTATTGGTTTTGTACAGCGCCGTGTACATCTACGGCGCTTAATAAATAAAGCTAATAATAATAATAATTGCGGTCCATCTCAAAGGTTCTGCCTTCTGCTGAACTATTCATCTCATTGGGCAATTGTTATCTTGTTACTCTGTGATACTGAGCCTCTTTAAAATGGAACTGAGCCTCTTCCCACATTTTAACCCTTTGTTAACCAGGAAGAAGGTTCTAATGATGAGAGGACTCCTCATTATCACATGCCTAGTATGAATCAGAATAGTGTAGTGGTTTGAGTATTGGACTATGACTCTGGAGACCAGGGTTTGATTCCCAAATCAGCCATGAAACCCACTGAGTAACCTTGGGCAAGTCACATGCTCTCAGCCTCAGGGGAAAGCAATGGCAAACCTCCTCTGAACAAACCTTGACAAGAATACCCCATGATAGGGTCATCTTAGGGTCACCATAAGTCAGAAACAACTTGAAGGCACACACCAACAACAACAAAAACAACAACGTGTTAGACCAGCTCCACTAGTAATTTTCTGTAGGCCACTGAGATTAGCTAGTGATAGTCATATGTGGAATGTATCAAGTTAGAAGAGGCATCTCAACAAACAAGAGTGTGCATTTGAGATGGTTTTGTTAACTTAAGGCAGTCACACAAGGTCTACTGCTTCACTTTAACCTGATGAAAATTTCTAATGTCTGTACAAATTAGTTCTGAAAACTGGCAACTAATGCTGTTAGGTTATTAAAAATAACATGAAACTGCCCAGTGATAGATATAAACCTGGTACAAATATATATATATATATATATATATATATATATATATCGTATAGTCATTACTTTTTCCCTAAAGGAACCAATTGAACATGCTATGTATGCAACAGATTTATAGTGTTGGAGTTAAGAAGTGTGTGTCTCTGTGTGAAGCTATTAAGATTATGGTTATGTATATTGACTGACACTCCATATTAAATTGAGGCTGCAGCAGAATTTTAGTGAAGTGAGGTTGAGATATGGTAATTGCATACAGCCAAAATGCAAGCCTGGCAATAATAAATATATAAATACATAAATATATAAATGAAATGGACTTCTGAGGTCATTACTTGCTTTTAGAGAAGGTAGAAACCATTTTAGCTGACACTTATTTAGCTCATCAGTGCTGACAGAGTATTTAGGGAGGACAGCCAAAAGAGGGAGGGGGAAAAAACATTGTCAAATCATGTTGAGGGAAATAACACTCTCCTTTTTTATGAGCAGCTGCCAAGCAAGGTACAGGAATTTTACACAGGCTTCGCTCTCATTGTTGCATAATGAAGTGTCAGCAAAAGTAGTAATGTAAGACTTACCTTGTGGTACCTCATGGCTGTTCAGACAATGGTGTCTTAAGCACAGATTTGACAAGACTCTTAATTCTCTTGCAAAAATGGCAAGCAAGAAGGAATGCAGAATGCAGAATGCAGATGCTGTAGTTGAGACAGGTCCAGTGGATGTAATCTTAGCATCTGCTTGTCCCATATTATTTCAATTTGTGTAGGCTGAGGATGAGGATAGAATCCCTGGAGAAGTGAGGGCCACTATGTGCATACTGAATCCTTGCCCTTCCTGGCTTCTTAAATCAGATAGAGGGGGACTGGCCAAGTGGGTAAAGGGAATGGTGAATATTTCACTGCAGCAAGGCAAATTTCCATCCCACGTAAAGGAGGTTGTGGTGAAGCTGTTACTGAAAAAAACTTCCCTGGATCCCACAATTCTAGATAACTATCAGCCAGTCTCTAACATTCCATTCTTGGACAAGGTTCTGGAGTGAGTGATGACCTCCCAGCTCTAGGGATTTCTGGATGAAATAGATTACCTAGATCCATTTCAATATGGCTTCAGACCTGGCTATGGCACACAGATAGCTTTGGTTGCCTTGGTGGATAACCTACGCTGGGAACTGGTCAGGGGGAGTGTGTCCCTTTTGGACCTGCTCGATCTTTCAGTGGCTTTTAATACCTTCGACCATGGTATCCTTCTAAGCCACCTTTCTGAGATGGGACTTGGGGGCACTGCTTTCTTGGAAAGGCGGACCCAGAAGGTGGTGTTGGGAGACTCCTATTTGACTCCTTGGCCACTACCCTGTGGGGTCCCTCAGGGTTCTATTCTGTCCCCCATTTTATTCAACATCTACATGAAGCCACTGACAGACATCATCTGGAGTTTTGGGGTGCGGTTTCACCAGTATGTCGATGACACCCAACTCTATTTCTCCTTTCCATCTGACTCCAAGGAAGCTGTCTCTGTGCTGAACCAATGTCTGCTATCATTAATGGACTGGATAAGGGCAAACAAACTGAATCAAAAGCAGCTTGCTGAATGTGCCTGGGATACTGGATGCAGCTGGGCTGTATTCGGCCAGTGGATTCGGTGGCAAATTACGTGCGATAGGGCTCAGCTGCACCCTGAATTAGAATTCAACTTAGGAGAGATAAGCCAGGTGCTTTAGCAGTGCGATAGTCTCCTTGATCTTTTTTTAAAAAACAGTAATTTGGATCTACTGATGTGTTCCTCCTCCTCAATCCTTATTGTTTTTAGTTCTGTGCCTTGGCCAGTCAGTGATGATCTCTCTCCCCCTCCCCCCTCTCTCTCCCCTCCCCCACCCACCCATGTTTCTTCACCTTTCTTCTAATTTCCATCAACATGGTATTTTCAAATGGCTTGTGCACACCTTGCTGCCAATTTGTTCCAGGTGACATTATTGCTTACTTTGTACTGCAGTTTTTCATACGGAAGTTCAAATCTAAATTATACATTTTCCTCAAGGTCTTCCAGGATAACATTCCTCCTTCATGTTATTCTTAACTTCTCTGAAATAGCTCAGCCAAGAGAGCTAAAAGACCATTGCCTAAGAGTCTAGACAGTATATCTGTACATTAAATCACATTCCCTGAGATTTAACTTTTGAGATGGTTCTTTTTGCAATAGAGCCAATAGTCTGTACTGTATTCAAGAAAAAATATCTGAAAGTATATTTTATGTAACTTGTATTGTTAATTAATATATTACAGATGTGGAAACCAATCAAAAATTAACATAATGGCTTCAAAATGTAATTAGTATTTAACATTATAACAGTAATATAATATTAACATATATGTGTTAATTCACAATTCAGCAATTGGTTTAATTGTCTACTGTAGCTGGGAGTAATCAGTAAGATTCAAGTTAATAAATTTAGGTAACAATTTAAAAGAACAAGATATCTGAAGTTGCTTATTTTCCTCCTCCCTTCCCATTTGTCTTCCCTTCTGTAACAAGTATATTACATTGCAAGATGTTATGTAAATCACATGAAATGTTTTGGCAAAAAGGCAGTATAAGCACAACTACCAAGTTGTGGAATTCACTTTATTTTTTTTTTAAAGGTGAATTCATAAATAACTAATACTAATAAGTATCTAAGCAAAGTACCTTCAAAACACTCTTTTCATTTGGCCAAACATTTTCTGTAAGATGGAGCACAAACATTCCCCAGTCTAATTTTTCCAATGCCAGAAGTTAAGAAGGATACTATTTAATCCAGTTGCTTTTCTAGATATAGAAAATGGCATAGGACAGTATTTATCTGTTCCTTTTCACACACTCTTCACATTTTGCAGTGCAGTGCTCTGATCAGTGCAAGAGTGAAACAGAGTACACCAACATGACCTGAATCAAAGCTGATTAAAAAATATCTGGATCAGATCTGAATCAGGAGCTTATCGCATTGCTAAATATCTCCCCTTTCCTGATCCAGCTTAAATTAAATTTGGGTGGTGTCTGGATCCTATTGCAAGGCTTTTGCTGCTGAAATCACCACATGGATGCAGCCCAGGGCCATCCTCACTCCTAGAGCCACTCAGAGTGGATCTTTTCAAAGCTGGGAGTTTTCCAGCTTGAGAAAATGGCCACCGGAGCAGCTCCAGGAGCAGAGGTTGCCCCGAGATGGCCCTGGGTGGCGATTTCAGCAGCAAAACCCTTGTGATAGAGTCTGGACATTGCCTGCATTTAATTTTAAGCTGGATCAGCTCTTCAAATTGGATCAGTTCACATGATGTATGGAACCTACACTATTGATCTTGCAATCTAGGTGGTAAAAGAAAGTCAAGAATGTAGCAAGAGAGTATCATATGGGGAGAAGCAGATGGCTAATTGGGCCGTTTTGGGGGCAGGGAAGGGGAGGGGCAGCCGCACGATCGGCTCCCCAACCCTTTCCCCAGGTCGTCCTCGGAGCAGCCGGCCCTCCGCACGGCCGGCACTCTGAGGAGGACCTCCCGCTGCAGCGTCCACACACGCTGCGGCGGAAGAGTCACCGAAGGTGCACCGACAGCCTTTTGCGGTGCACCTTTGGCGACTTGTGGAAGGAGCACTATTTTAGCGCTCCTTCCAGGGGCGGCGAAGCTGCACCGCGGGGCCGAGGTGTGGGGATACCTCGGCCCTGCAGCGCAGCTTCCCGGGGTGGCCCACGGCCACCCGTCTGCTTCCCCCCATATAAGAAAATCTCTTGGGTGAGAGAAGTGTGCTGGACTTTATTCTTTAACAACTCAAGCTTCAAATGTGGAGCAAAAATCTTAACTCTTTCCAATGACTCTAAAGAAGGACACATTTTTTAATTTTTTCCTTAGCTCTCTTTTTGGACCCAGCATGGTGGTTTGAGTGTTTGGTGTTGGACTAGGACTCTGGGAGACCAGGGTTCAAATCCCCACACAGCAAGGGAAACTCAGTGGATGACCTTGGTTAAATCACATTCTTTCAGAGCCAGCATGGCATAGTGTTTTAAGTGTTGGCTTATGACTCTGGAGACTAGAGTTCAATTCCTTGCTTGGCTATGCAGTCCATTGGATGATCTTGGGCAAGTCACACTCTCTCAGCCTCAGAGGAAGGCAATGGCAAACCTCTGAACAAATCTTGCTAAGAAAATCCCATGATATTTGTCACCTTAGGGACACCATAAGTCAGAAATTACTTGAAGGCACACAACAACAACAACAACAACAACAACAACAACAACAACAACAGAAAGAAAATGGCAAAACTCCCTGAATAAATCTTGCCAAGAAAACCCTAGGAACAGGTTGCCATAAGTTGTAGTATTCTAAAGCATAAGGTTCTCTTTTAGGAGGAGGAAAGTTTCTGAAAAGGTTTAACTGGAGCCTGGTTTCAGTTTTGTGTTTATTGAATTTGGAGCTTCCTTTGTTTATTAATAACCATCATCAATCTTGTGTCCTGACTCTTTCCCAATCAAATCTCATATTTCCTTACTCTTTGTATCAGTTGATTCTTTGAATGTGTGTTGGTTTGGAGTCAGTAGTAACTTCATAGGCATTGATCTTTCCCTTGCTCCTTACTCCCACCCATTTTGGCCCATATTTTTAAAGGTTAGGTTTGACCTTTATTTTAGTCTGTTGTAAAGACTAAATACATAGCAAACATATTGGCACACCATATGTTCAAACAAACTTTAAAGGTGGGTAGCACAAAAACCATAGGATCCATCTGTCTCTAACTTGGCAGGACTAATCACCCTGGAGGGGGCTAACAGTGAACATCTCTACATTTCATGTACTTATGTGGGGGGCAAAGCATGGCTGTTTTTTGTTTATTTATTTATTTGTTTTTGCGAAAGGCAGACTTTAATGGTAGCTAGTACAAAACCCCTGCATCTGTCCTTCTGAAATATGGCATACATAAGTTTGAGAGGGCCAGCATGTCTCCAAATTTTTGGTATATATGTGGAAATAATAAACCATAGCTCTTTTTGTTTCCCAGTGCAGTGCACACCCATGGTAAATAAGAACATTCAGATTTCAAATCAGTTCCAGTTCATATCTCAGATTTCAATTCAGTTAATATCTTAAATGCATTGAATCAGGCCCAAAGCAGTTGTAAGAGAACTGGTGCCAAAACAGAATGACTGAATCAAACCTCAAACTAAACTGAGGGTCCTTTTCAGAGCTTAATACAAATATGAAGGAACACTGTGTGCTGAAATGAACATTGGTTTTCATAAAGAAAAAAATGCACATGAAAAGACATGCAAATATTCTTGTGGATCTTATATATTTGTTTTTAAAAAATGCAGAGATGATCAAAAATGAATTTTTATTGAAAATAAAATTCTTGAAAAACAAACCAGACAGATTTGCCTGTCACTAATTTCTATACTTGATTACCTTTTCCTTCAGGTATGTAGGTAGTTTTAAAGTTAGTGTTCTGCTCTTTAGAATGTACATCCTAAATTTAAACCCGGGGAACATCTTCTGTGGGTTTTTATTTTGCTTTGAAAACTTACAGACAATATTCAACAAGAAGAAACTGTGACTCAATAGTTTGTGATCATTCACCATAGGGAACAAGGCTTATCTCAAAGCAAAACATGAAGCACAGAGAAAGGCACTGAAATCCCACAGAGCGGTGCGGATGGACACATTTGGACAGTGATACAAACACCATAAACCCCTAATGAACTACTGTGAAGAAACCCATTCATTTTAAATGTATGTGTCTCCCCTATGATCCTTTTGGAGTGTTGTTTATTCCTTGATGAGTTGTTCTCTCTAAAAATTTTTAATGTTCAGTGTTTATTTGTCTACTGTTGATGTGCTGACATTTGTAAAATTTAATGAAAATGTATTTTTTTTAAAAAAAATCTTTCTTAAAGCAATTATCTGTCTCTAACCTATACTGGACTCCACTGTATACATTTCTCTTATTTATGTCCCCCCCCCCCATATGTAGTTTGATTTCATTTAAAGCCATTATTTATTATCTAATTTTCTGGCAGGGCTGTGCAAAGCAGTGTGATTTGCCTTGGAGCTTGATTTAGTTATTTGATTCCATTCCCAATTTTGTCAAGATGATCTGATCCAGACTGCAGATTCGTACTGGATTTGAAACTCCAAAGTGATGATCATGATGAGTGGGTGGGGAGGCTTGAGAGTGCTCAAGCCTAGGCCCAAGGGGCTGAGCCACCGTGAGATGTTCAGACAACAATGAACAGGACCAACAAGACTTTAGTGCAGTGGAATCCCATGAGGAGCTACCAGTCAGAAGTATCCTAGTTGATAGCCATCTTGGCATTCACTTCACTTTTGTTGTTGTCATGTGCCTTTCAAATTGTTTCTGACTTATGGTAACCCTAAGATGAACCTATCATGGCATTTTCTTGGCAAGTTTCTTCAAGGTCATCCAATGGGTTTAAATGGCAGAGCCAGGATTTGAAACCTAGGGCCTTTGCAGACTGTCAGAAATAGTGCAAATTGAGTGCACTTTAACTGTCCTGACTCAGTGCTAGGGAATCATGGGAATTGTATTTTTTTTCTGAGACATTGAGCCTTCTCTGTCAGCGAGCTCTGGTGCCACAATAAACTACAGTTCCCATGATTCCCTAGCATTGAGTCAGGGCAGTTAAAGTGGACTCAATTTGCACTATTTCTGGCAGTCTGCAAAGGCCCTTAGTCTCCAGAGTCATAGTTCAACACTCAAAACACTACACCAAGCTGGCTCTCATTTACTTCACAGGACCTTACACATATTCCTCTTTTCTTGATATATTATTTTTTACATCTTTAAACAGTTTTATAATATTTCATTTATTATTTTGTCATTATATTCAAGGTAGTCAGATTGTTACCTGTTTTAGTGAGTTGTGACCATTGTTTATTGCTATTGTGTGCCTTCAAGCCATTTCCAATGTATGGCGACCTCAAAGTGAACCTATCATAGGTTTTTCTGGTAAGATTTGTGCAAAGGAGGTTTGCCATTGCCTTCCCCAATGCTGAGAACATGTGACTTTCCCAAGATCACCCAATAGATTGCAGGGCCAAGCAAGGAATCGTAGTCCAACACTCAGATCACTGTGACATGCTGGCTCTCATAATTATTATTATTAAGGCAGAAGAAGGTGTACAACAGCATCCAAATCCACAAAACAGTGACAACTTATTGGGTTTCACTGGCTTCTGCATCAGGCAAAAGTCTTAAAAATCAACCAGGAGAAAGAGAAGAAAAAAGAAATATGATGTAAGAATCATAGGCCTACATTTTGCCAAGATGTTGTTATAGTTAGCTTTGTTTTAAGTTCAGACAGACATTCTGTCTGTATCTCATCTGACTTCTCAGCAATCACTGGCCACCCCAGATCCACAGGCAGTGTGCTGAGCAACATTCTTCTCACAGAATCCCCTGACTGGAACCTCTGCTTCTGGCACTGGTACAGTAACACCCCCTGAAATCCCTCCAGTTGCTATCTGCTACCACTTTTATATCATCAGTTCTTGAATGTGTATGTGAGAGTGTGCTTTTTTGTGAATGGTGATTCCCTAATACTGGACCAAGAAAAGTACATTTGGACCCTACATTCTGTTTCTCGGTTCCCATATACACATGCTTGATCCCTGCTTTTAGTTGCCCAAACCCCTCTCAGCAGCTTTAAGTGAGCTACTATAATTCCCCTATTACATATTGGTTGTGGTTGCCCTCTCAGGACCCTGCCGTTTTGGGTAAAAGAATTTCATGGTCGTTCCACCTCTGCCTCAAACTTGGAAGTTTTAACCAAGGTATCCTGCATGACAAAATTTGAAACCAGGACTTGAGGCTGCTTCTGTAGTTAAGATAGAATGTTATTTGGTGTTAACTATCATTAAACTTAATGCCAGTGCAATACAAAATGGTATTTAAGGCTGCCAGGGCAAAAGGCTTCTCTTCAGCTAGCCGTCAGTATTAAGTAGCTTGTATTGCTGGAATTGTATCTCTCTGTGTATGTAACACAGTGAGCAAAGGGTAATAAAGAGTGATTCACATAATAATGCAGCTGATATTGTCCCCTTCTTGAGTTTTCCATTTTCCACAGTGATGGATTGCTGAGTCTTTGGATTTAGGATATCATGTAAACTGTCATTGTTTCCATAACTGTAAATCACCAGCAGGTACGCTCATGCTATGCCAGGAGGAACACTTTGGACAGGCCTCATAAATTTCATACTTTTGGCTACAAAAATGTAAGGAAACAATTCTTTGTTATAATGCAACCAGCACAAACCCCAGGCCTTGCATGGCACATAAGCAGAAAAGGTGATGTGATGGGGAAATGACTTATTGAAAGGAACTGATGCAAACCACCCAAAGATCTTTTGCCATCCTCACAAAGTTGGACTACATCTTGCAAAGTTCCCTAGACAGCATGGGGGATTCTGGAAGATGTAGTCCCAAAAGGCATCTTTCCATGTTTTGGTCCCAGAACACATTTCTTCAGTGTACATGAGATATGCAGGGTGGAGAAGGTGAATAGAAAACTAATTTTCCAAATGTGGATCTTTATATAGCCAAATAATACCATCCACACACAAGAGCATTGTTCAATGGACCTAGGGGTTCCAAAATGTTTACAGAAGTACACATTTATAGAAGTCCTCTGGGGAATCTCAAGAGCAGCTGAATGTGAGCTAATAGCAATATAGCAATAGCAAGTACATTTCTACACCGCTTATCAGTGAACTAAGCACTCCCTAAGCGTTTTACAATGTGTAAGCCAATTGCCCCCAACAAGCTGGATACTCATTTTAGAGATCTCAGAAGATGCAAGGTTGAGTCCCCCCTGAGCCTGAGCCTGAGCCTGTTCAGTGGGCACAGAATCGTAGCTGGTTGTTAAAGAAAATTACAGAATCTTACATAAATCTTTCCTTCCTTTCCCCATCATCACCTAAACATTTTCCCTTCCTCTCTCTTTCTCTTTCTCTACTTTGCCCTTGTCCTTTCCTCATCTACAGCTCCTGTCAAAAAAATTTCTCCTTCCCTCCTCTCCCTCTTTTTTCCCTTTCCCCACTTCCCATATCATCTAGGGGCACAAGTCCTCAGCCTCCATCTCACTCCCTCCCTCTTTCCTTCTTCTCTCATCCCCAATTCTCCCAGCTACATTTATTTTCTCCTTGCTTTCCCTTCTCTTCCCTTCCCTTCCCTTCCCTCCCTCCCTCCCTCCCCCTCCCCCTCATCCTCTATCCATCACCTTTCTTAGCTGTATTCATTCTCTTTCCCTCACTCTTTGGACGTTTTCACACGGGGCTCCCTAAAGCCGGCTGGAGCCCTTCCCTTCCCCTAAAGCCGGCTGGACCCCGTGCCGCTGACACCGGAATGACTCCGGCAGCGGCAGGCTAATTCCTTTTGCCACCCGGAATTACCTGAAGCCGGAGTTAGCCAGGAATTAGCCTGCTGCTGCCGGAGTGAGGCCGGACTTAGGGCTCCGTGTGTTTGAACACACTGAGCGAAAAGCCGGCCGGACGCAGGGATGACACCGGAAGGGGTGGGGTTTGCCGCCGCGTGTGTGTGAACACACGGGAAATGGAGCCGGAGTGAGGCCGGCGGAAGGCCGGCTAGCGTCCTCCTTTTGCCCCATGTGAAAACGTCCCTTGTCTCTCCAATGTCTGCTCACTCACTTTCTCTCCAAAGAAAACCTTAAAACCATGACTGGGATTTTTTGTTTATGCTCATCTTTTTAAAGCTGTTCCATTACATTCAGTAAGGCTTCCTTCTGTTTAGGCATATACAGATAGAATTGCCTGTTGGTGTCTTTCACCCTCTTCATCTGTCAGTCCTCCTCTTCCTCCTCCTCCTCATTTTTCCCTCCCAAAATATTCTTGATTATTAATAGCATTATTACACTTATGATTATTATTTTGTGGCTGAGTATATCCAATGAGGGGCAAAGGTTAATGAGAGCAAAAGCAGATTTTGAAAAACACATTTTTAGTTGAAAACATTTTGGTTATGTGGAGTGTGTATTAAATAAATTCATATAAAAACATTTTCATAAGAACCCATTTCACCCTGTTTTTACTTTCAGAATTTAATTTTTGATTTAATGGAGATTACTCTTTCCCCCTCTTGTCTTGTTTTTTTTTTTTTAAAAAAACCACACAATCCCTCTGTGATTTATATTTGTGTACTTCTAACTGATGCTTAGAATGCTTGAAACTGCTTATATTCATATGTGGCTGTGTATGGAGCTTACCATATTTTACACATTGAACACCACTCTGAGAACAAAAGCAAAATAGTAGGTAATACAGAGAAGTAGATATGGAAAAGAAGAAAAATGTGGCCATTGTAAGTAATAATTCTTCCATCCTCCATGAATTTTCCCTTCACATCTCAAATTTCTAGAATTGCAAAAACATAAAACTTGAGTTTAGCATTTAGAAACAAAAAGGAGCTGGCAAAATTGCCAACGGAATGCAAACACAGCTAATACAAGCATTCTACATGTAAATGATTTTGAATGTTTCACTCTCTGCTCTGCTAGAAATCTGGGGACTGAACATTTCAGAATTCTTAGTTTGAGAGACTATGGGGGGTTGCAGACTGTCAAAAATAGTGTGAATTCAGTCCACTTTTAGGGTTAGGGTTAGTGCTAGGGAATCATGGGAATTGTTATTTTTCTGAGACATTGAACCTTCTTTGTCAGAGAACTCTAGTGCCACAATAAAATACAGTCCCCATGATTCCCTAACCTTAACTCTAACCCTAAAAGTGGACTGAATTCACACTATTTCTGACAGTCTGCAACCCCCCTTTGCCGTCCTTTTGTTTTCCTCTGTAAGTACACTTCTGAGCTAATAGGAAATGTTTTGATGAGCAAACAAATAACACCACGTCCCCATTAAAAGCTATCATTTATTACCAGTGTATAGGAGCTTAGGGTGCTTAGAGTGCAAGTGAATATGGCCCTGGCTTCTAATCCCAGGCATTGGAAAATTACCCATAACTCACTTTGATTATCACTGGCCCTGTACTTCTCTCTTTTGGCATTTGAGGATTTATTGTTCTTTTACCTTTGTTGTTTGGTGGGAAGAGAATATTGTGAGTTGTCACAATTTTGTTTTCAGACTCATTTTATCTAATATTGTCTATGCTTTCTTGCTGCTTGATTCTCTATTTTCATTTATGTTGTGCAGCACAAATGGAAGGCAAATGCCCCACCAATCTTATTTAGGCTCGCTCTCTAGGAACTATGCCCTTAAACAATATGCTGTCTGACTTTGAGGTTTGTTGGGGTTTGTTGGAAGTACTACAATTCCAGTCATATATAGGTATTTGAGGTGGCTTATTTATTTTATTGAGTTTCTGAGCTGATTTTGTTACAGGTTGGGAAATATATTTACTATCATTTGTTGGGAAGCAACAGAGGGAATGTAACTTTTCTAAGGTTACCTTCAGGCCTTGATGAGCTATGGGAAGCTTTTAGATTTTTCTCCAGTGTGCCACAAAGTTTCAGGATTGAGGTATTTTAAATACCTGGGGGAAAAACAGTAATTGGTTTATTGACTATAACAAAATAAAATATTTGAACATGATGTGAATTACATTATGGGCCTCTATGGTTTTATCATTTTTCTCTCAGAGGACATTATCACATTATTTTTGCAATTCTTGTTGCAATCACATTTGGTAAAGAAGATGGAAATATAGCAGTTTGTCAACTGCCATTATTGCACATCTTGTCAATCGCTTGACTGGGGTTGCTTCTGCCATCACACTCTCTTCTCGGCAGGGCATAGAGCATCACTATGCTTGTTTTTTTCTCTTTTTAAAACATTTTATTTATATTTTAATTTTTCAATGCAGTTCCAGAGTTCTGTTAATGCAATTTAAGTTTTAAAAGAAAAGAGGAAAAATAGGAAAAAAAATTAAATCAGGCACCTTGGGAATAGCAAAGGGGAGGGGACTGGAGGAAAGGAGGAGACTGTGATACCACGTGACTGATAATATTACAGCTGCTGCAGCAGTGACATTTTGCACATAAGAACTAATGGGACTGCCACATGACTGGAAGCTTGTTGATGGGCTTTCCCTGTCAATGAAAAGAGATGCCCTAGACCAGGGGTAGGCAACCTTCCCCCTTTAAGGGCCGAGGGACTTCAGCTCCCAGAAGCCTCAGCCATGTTGGCCAATAGTCCCATGTTGGCCAGTAGCTCCTGGGATTCTGGGAGCTGAAGTCCCTCGGCCCTTAAAGGGGAAAAGTTGCCTACCTCTGCCCTAGACACAGATCACAGATCCAGCAGCTATGGGTCAGTGGTGATGCTGTGACACAAGTGTCATTAAAGACACTATTTTACAACTAAGACTGCAGTTTAAAAGCCACCTTTGATCATATCCAGATTCTATGAAACATATTATAAACCTTCAGTAAATTTAATATTATACTGTTGCATAACTCTTTGCCCCTAATCTGACAGAATGTATTGGCTAGCCCCCCTGTTTGTTGCTGTTGTTGTTGCTATGTGACTTCAAGTCATTTCCGACTTATGGTGACCCTAAGGTGACCCTATTATGGGGTTTTATTGACAAATTCCTTCAGAGGGTGTTTTCCATTGCCATCTTCCGAGGCTGAGATGAATGCCTCTTACATGTGTGCAAGTTCCATTTTGGAGTGGGCACAGAGCTCTATTTGCTTGTCCTTGCAAACTGTTCAAAAATCTACCATTACCAGCAGCTGTCATGAACCGGCAGGGATCCCTTCTGCTGTCACTTACTGTTAAAGGTGGGGAGGTGATTCAGAGCTGGGAAAATTACTTTTTAATGTAATTGACTATATTTATATTTCTAAGGCCCCAGGGTTGTCCTGGATTTTGTAGTTTGGTGAGGGACTAGGAATTCCCTAGCAGAGAATTCTAAATACCTCATTGAATTCCATAAGAATTCCATAAGAAGTTGTCCTGGCAGTTAAAATGGTATCAAATATGTGCAACTGTTTAATGAAATAAACCTGGTTAGGGAAAAACTGGTAACAGGCACAGATGTTTCTGAATGAAGAATGTGCCTGCACTTTGCCTCAACAGCAAAGTATTTTTCATCCCTCAGAACCAAATGTCCTGTGACACAAAGGATCAAGGGAAAACATTTGAAGCTTGCCAGGTCCTCTCCTGCATTTCTAGCTCATTAGTTCTTTGACAGATCTCATATCCACAAGAAGAAGAAAAAAAAAAATGGGTACAGCAACCAGAAGGTGTGTTTAAGGAACAAATAGAGCTTATGTTTGTTTGGGCATATTTGTTTGTTTGTTTGTTTTTTAAAACTTATGGGATTCCCAGCTGAAATTGCAGCCAAGATGATTAAACATATTTGGTAATGGAAATGACAAAAATGCACTTACATTCATGCAACATTCTTCCTTAGAATGTTCCCACAGCTGACCATGTGATGTTTCTGTCCTTGTGATGCTTTTCCCACACAGTCCTTCTGAAGTCAGTGCTATTAGATATTTCTTCATATTTTTCTTATTCTGCATACCTTGGAGATTCCCTGATTATCAGACACCCCCTTTTTCCTCATTGATGGTGCCATTTTGGCTACATCAAGATTGGCATCCTTTCTGAATTTTGGAAATGGAGAGACTGATAGTATTTTTTTTTTCATGCAACAAGGTTTGTGTGGGTGGGTGGGGTGTATAAAATGTTTCTTTTATTGAAAAAGACATATGATATCTTGAGAGAAGAACTGTATCTTCAAACAAGAGTATTATACAACAGAAGAAAAAACATGCACATGTGTGTTACTGTCTCCCACAGAAATAGACACAACTCTCCTAATCTCTCTATGAATTTAGATGCTGAGTAGAACTCTGTAGCAGATAATGCTTTGGTATCTCACCAAGTTACAAATCACAGGCTGACATCATGATATTGCATGAAACGACCATGAGTCTATCAAAAGAAAGGCAAGTTCCATGTAATCAGTGAATGGATAGAAAATCTTCTACCTCATTCTGGACACTGCCTTTGAGCAGCAGAAGTGTTATAAATTGCAGGATGACATCATGATATCAGTGCTATCATACTCCTAGAACTGTGTATGTATAAATACACTTGGCATGTAATAGCAGGTCATATTTCCTTTTGCAGATGCACTAGTGTAATCTGCTGTGTAGTTCAAATGGATTGCATGAAATGACTGTGAGCCTATCAAAAGAAAGGCAAGTTCCATGTAACCAGTGAATGGACAGAAAATCCTCTTCCCCCATCCTGGATGCTGCCTTTGAGCATTGGATATGTGCTAGACGTTCCTTGTTTGTTCACTGGTCATTAATTTTCATTGCCAGTGGGCTGAGATGGATTTTGCAGGGAGATAGTCCAATTAAAGCCATATGGTTTATTATGGAAAGGGATTCTTAAGACCATTAAGTGTCTCTAGTTTCAATTGTAGAGAAAAGAATAGTGCAAAAGCATTCTTGCCTTCGTTTATTTCATCACGTTTCTTTGCTTAATGAATGTTTTTGCTCAGGCTGTTTTGAGGCTATTTATTAAGTGACAACATTGCCTTCCCTGTATTTCTTTGAGGAGGAAATATGGTTTTCTGCATCTCTGTTCCTGTATTCATGGGTGAAGTAAACCAGCCTCCCGCTGTCCTCTTGGAAAGGAAACCAGACAACACAGAGTCCCATCACCAAGTCTGGCACAAACAGACCAGATGACGTCTAGGCTGTTCAGATTTGAACCTGGAATATACTGCTCTTAGCTCAGATTTTTAAAAGTCTCCAGTTGTTCCTGATCTTCCTGGAAGATCCAAGTCCCCCCCCCCTTTTTTTTAATGCTGGGCAGCTGTTCACATGTGCATCCTGTTGCACCAGTCAGAGCAATGGCCCCCAACATAAATGCTCTTTATTATAAGATGTGTGATTGAGGCTGAGTGCGTGTTTTTTACTTCAGAAATGAGCAAGTCACCATGGTAGTGGCCACACTAGGTGGCAAAGTGGAACATGTGTGCAAAGAACTGCCCAGCATCATGGAGGGCTAAGGTAACGGGAGGAGGTCAGGGCAATTCTGGTGCCAGGATAGTCTGGGCTGCCTTCAGAGTAACCTGGCCAGTCCATACAGGACCTTCAAGAGATATCTGAACCTAACCAAAAGGATTTTAAACTACAGGTTTGTCTACAGGATAAAGTGGTTCTTTAGAGCTGTTGTTTAGTAGTCCCCTCATTTTTTTTTAATTTTTTTGCTATCTTGCTAGTTCATATTAAATTTTTGAACTCTAGTATTTTAAAGTATGGCTGTTGAAAAAGAGGAAGAATACATTGCAGATGAATTGATTGAATTTAGGAAGCCACAACTCTGACCCTGCAAGACCTGAGCAGGGCTGATGAGGAGGACCACAGTTCATGGGAGTTTCTCAGTCCTCAATCTACACTTGTGAGTACTGCATGATGGTAAAGTATGAAATCCTATGCACTCTTACCCATGAGCACATTGCATGGAATTTAGGAAGACTTTTTTCTGAGTTGACATGTGCAGGACTGCGTGATTTTATACACATATACAATACCTTGGACTTGTCTTAAAGCTAACAGTGGTGTTTGCTTCTGAGCACACCACAGCTTTGAAGTAATGAGTTACAAGTGATCCCATTTCTTGTAACAATTTTTCTTCCAATAATGAAAATGTAATGAAGTCATATTTTTAAATTAACTTAAACTTGGGAACAACACTATTATTATGTTCTGGTGGGAAAAATAACATTTTCTAGTTACTTTATAAATATATTTTAAAATATTATGTATTTTAAAATGCATTTTAGAGACTGTTTAGGTGGAATTTTAAAGACTTACAGCATTCCCATCTTAGTTCCAAGATAAAAATGTTGAGTTAGGAAAAAGGGACAAACTGCAGGTTACAATGAGTTGCTAAATATTAAATGTTAACAGTAGCAGATTACTTTGTGGAGTTTTGCATGGAGGTACATAATGATTTACTTTTTAGAAAATTATTTTTGAGCTCTGGAGTAAATATGAAGATGGAATTGTGTGCTGACTGATACAACCCTATGGTTTCAAGAGAACATCTCATGGGCTATGGTAAGGTAAGATGACAATACCTAGGATCTTCCTTCTCTGCCATCCCTTCTATCTAGCCAACAGTGCAGAAGAAGGGAGGAAGAGAGAGGGGCATGTTAGGCCTCTTCATCCCCCTGTAAATGTTTGTGTTCTCGGGGTTTGACACCAACTCATTCACATACACAGATAATAAGGGAAGAAAAATACACAGCCCTTAAGATGCATTTTACTGGCCAGTACTCTATGCTAGCTACATAATGAAGTATAAAAAAGGAGGAAGGGAGGAGGAGGAAAAATAATGTGTCAGTACCCTTTTTTCTCCCCCCTTTCCCCTTTTTATGCTACCAGTGACTAAAACAACTACTTTGAAAAATAATTAAATATACTCAACTGTGTTACCTCTCCTGTCCTGATGTCTACAAACCTGATGGAAATGTCATTCACCCTGTGCTCTGATAAATGACAGAATGGACCACATTCAGTGAATGCTCCACTTTGGTGTCCCAGCAAACTATAATTCCCAGAATTCCATCGCCTTGATCCATGGCAGTTAATGTGGTGTCAAACTGGATTATTTCTGCAGTGTGGATGCAGCCATACTTAATGTTCTACTTAAGATTTAATTGTCTTGCTAGCAATCTTGCTTTGATAAATTGCCTCATTCAATCACTTTTTTCTTTGTATAGTCAGGAAAAACCATAACTTTATCTGATTTCCACTGCAGGTAGCCACATGGAGAAATTGAACAACAATTGAACTAGACCCAAACCATTGTATAGCATTGGAAACTTGATAGGGTCTCTCAATTTCTAGTTGAAGATCGGAAGCAACATCAACAATTCACGTAGAAATTTATTCAAAAATTTCACTTCCAAGTCTCTCAGGCCAATGGCCCTGAGATTAACAAATTGGCTGAGAGGCTCTACCTGAGAAATCTGGGCAGAGAAAAAGCTATGGGAAGAATGTGTCCCTTTTGGTGCTTTTAGGCTTCTCAGTGGTCTTTGATACCATCAATCATAGTAGTCTTCTGGAATTCCTGAGGAGTTTAGGAATCAGAGGTATAAAAGATGAGAGGCCAGACACTAAGGAATCACAACAAAGAAGAGCAAAGAACAGGTCTACATGTGGGGTAGGGGGAAAATCCCACATGAATTCATAGAGAAAGGTGCCAATTTAGAAATAATTTTTGTTGTGTGCCTTCACATTGGTTCTGGCTTATGGTGACTCTAAAGTGAACTTATCATGGGGATTTCTTGGCAAATTTTGTTCAAGGCAGGGAGTTGCCATTGCTTTCCTCTGAGACTGAAAAAGGACATTATCACACGGGGCCTAATCCAAACAGAATCCAAACGAAATCCCGACCTAATACGTATTATTTTCCCGTGTTTCCACATGATGTCGCAAAGAACCCCGACAGAACCCCGACAGAAAGTGGAAAGAACCGAGATCTTTTGAATTTCGGTTTCTTCAGGAAGTCCTCCTTGGAGCGCAGGCCATACGCGGGGCCTGCACTCCAAGGAGGACCTCCTCAGAGAGCTAGTTCTCCGAGGGGGACCTCCTCGGAGCGCCGACCCTGCGCGGGGCCTGCACTCCAAGGAGGACCTCCTCAGAGAGCTGGCTGTCCAAGGAGGACCTCCTCGGAGCGCTGGCTCTCCGAGGGGGACCTCCTTGGAGAACGCTGCGGCGGGAGGTCCTCCTCGGAGTGCCGGCCATACGGAGGGCCAGCTGCACCGAGGACGACTTGGGAAGGGGTGACAGCCGCGGCAAGTGACAGCCGCGGCTGTATTGCGCATGTGCTAGAAGAGCATTTCTAGCACATGTACGGGATTTTCTCACTTGTGTGTGAACGGCAAATATGGTTTCCAGGAGAGCTTTCCTTAATTGTGAAATGATGCTACTTACGTCTGATAGCCATTTTCATAATGTAGGGTTTATTTCGGTTTATTTCCGGATTGATTCTTTTTCACTTTCTTTTCGCTTTGTGGCCCGCGTGTGATAACATCCAAAGTCTGGCTTTCCCAAGGTTTCCATGGTTAAGTAGGGATTCATACCTGGAGACATAATGTATTTTGCTGTAATGGGGAAGATTGTTACCTGTTGACTTTTGTTTCTGCTCAGTCTCCTGTCTTGGTATTCACTATAGTCTTTTTGTTGTAAATCTTGACACTCAACTAGTGATAGGTGGTTGCTTAAACAAAGAGTGTTTTCAAATAGGTGACTATCCTCTGTGGTCAAGGCCATTCTAATCATCATGTACTCTGCTTTTAAAAGATGATTGAATGATTTAGATTTTACTAAATTATTAGGGTTATTTATTTATTGCACAAAGCAATGCACAAAAATGCTTTCAGCACTTATTTAAACATAGATTTTTCAAAACTATTTTTTAAAACAAAACAAATTAAAAAGATTTTTAAAGGCCAGTTTTAATTTTGAAGACCAAAGACCTTATGAAGTACTATAGTTTCATTTGCTACCAGAAGCTGAACACGGATAGAGTTTGTATGTAGAAATGTAATAATAATAATAATAATAATAATAATAATAATAATAAATGTATTTATTTCTCACCTTTCCCCAAGGGCTGAGGAATAGATTAAAATACAATACATAACTGACCATTAAACAAATATGTTAAAACAAATAATCATAAGATTAAACAATTGGTACACCTTGGGCAGCGAGGAGAGACCCTTTAAAAAGGCTGCCTTTTCCACCTGGGGCAGCGAGGAGAGACCCTTTAAAAAGGCTGCCTTTTCCACCTGGGGCAGCGAGGAGGGACCCTTTAAAAAGGCTGCCTTTTCCACCTGGGGCAGCGAGGAGGGACCCTTTAAAAAGGCTGCCTTTTCCATCTGGGGCAGCGAGGAGGGACCCTTTAAAAAGGCTGCCTTTTCCACCTGGGGCAGCGAGGAGGGACCCTTTAAAAAGGCTGCCTTTTCCACCTGGGACAGCGAGGAGGAACCCTTTAAAAAGGCTGCCTTTTCCACCTGGGGCAGCGAGGAGGAACCCCTTAAAAAGGCTGCCTTTTCCACCTTGGGCAGCGAGGAGAGACCCTTTAAAAAGGCTGCCTTTTCCACCTGGGGCAGTGAGGAGAGACCCTTTAAAAAGGCTGCCTTTTCCACCTGGGGCAGCGAGGAGAGACCCTTTAAAAAGGCTGCCTTTTCCACCTGGGGCAGCGAGGAGGGACCCTTTAAAAAGGCTGCCTTTTCCAACTTGGGCAGCGAGGAGGAACCCTTTAAAAAGGCTGCCTTTTCCACCTGGGGCAGCGAGGAGGAACCCTTCAAAAATTGCATTTAAATTGTATTTGCATTTTATATTGTATTTTGTATATTTTTAAAAATTGTTTTAATTTGCTTTGTTTGTTTTGTTTTTGAGGGGTGGGTATGGGTGGGGTTGGGAAGAAGGGATGGGCTCTGTATTGATGCTATTTGTTATTCTGATTGTTGTACGCCGCCCCGATTGCTTGGCAGAGGGGCGGGATATAAATAAAAACTATTATTATTATTATTATTAAAATCATCCAGTTTAAAATTGACTGGGTATGCCTGCCAGAAGAGATAAATCTTTAATACTATTTTAAATTCTGATAGCATGTTTAGCTGTTGAATCTCTCCTGGTAGGTCATTCTACAGTCTAGCAGTGGCTGAAGAAAATGTCCTCTGGGTGACAGGTGCCAGTCTAGTTCTAGCCAGTTAATGTAAATATTCTCCAGAGGACTTGGGAGTACAGGGTGAGTTACACAGAAGGGGCCAATTCTATAGGTAACCTGAACTTATACCTTGTAGGGCTTTAAAGGTAATAACCAACATTTTGTACTTTGCCCTGAAACTACCTGGCAGCCAGCTGAATGATTTTAATATTGGTGTAATATGCTTACCCCTAGATGTACCAGCAATCATTCTGGCTGCCATATTTTGAATTAAGATTGTACAAATTGTATAAATCTTGGTACAAAGGTAGCTCAGTGTGAAGCACATTGCAAAAGTCCACCCTTTAGGTTACCAGAACACACAATCCCATCTTTTGGTCTTCTAGTTCTAGGAAGGGGTGAAACTGGGTACAGGAATACTCTGTGCAATTACATCAACAGTGATGGTACTTGGTATCATAGTGTGTATGAATGAATTCACTTGTACAGTGGGTCCTTTGTATCCCCTGAAGTTTGATTCTAGGAGCCCTTGTGGACATCAAATTTCATGGATGCTCAAGTCCTGTTAAATGCAATGGATAGTAAAATGGTAAAATCAAGGTTTGCTTTTTGTAATTTATATATTTTGTTAATATTTTCAATTCTGGATGCTTGAATCCATGGATAAAGAGTCCATGGATAAGGAGAGGCAGCTGTATTAACTAAATGGGGTTATCACATTCAGCGGGAAAGTAGGAGATGGTGAATATTTTATTGAATAGTGACCCATGGTATCTAAATGTATTCATCTTCATCCTAGGGATTTTTTTTACTGAAAATGTACCTGATTTTCACTTCCTAAACTGAACAGATTCAAACACATTTTGTAATCAGACATCCAACTATTTCAGGGATAGCATTGTGACACCTATCAAAAATTAACAGGCTGGGAGTCAATTTGAAAAAAAAAGTGCACAAAAATGCCTCCATCTTAGAAATACACATTGTATTGTATATATGGGGTTTGGGGGAAGGCTCACTGTCTGGCCTAACATGGAACAAAGCTGATGATCTTTTTTTTTATAAAGAACCTTGAAGTTGACAGATCCACACATGCCTACTTTACTCATTAAAGTTTCATGGGTCGAATACCAAGTCAGAATCAGCATAGCATGTTGGAGAGAGTGTTGGATGTAGGTTAGGAATATCCAGGATCAGATCATCCAGAAATCTGTGGCTGCAGTTTTGTGGGCACTTAATCCATTATTAAGGTCATTGAACCCAGTGGGGTTTCCTTTGAGTTAACATGCATTGGACTGATCTTTGGGTTGCCTTGAACCTATCACTTTTCCCTTTCTCCTAGGCAATCCTGATCTTTTTGGGAAAAATGGCAACGATAGTGGTGAAAGGAATGAGTGATGAGATCTTTATATTTGTTCTAAAGCAATGCATAACTGCACTTATGCTTTCAAACATCCAGAAGAATGAAGTTAATGAGAAAACATGTGGATTAACAGAGGTAGTAGAACTATATTTTTTATCATTCTCTGTTTTGTTTACCTGCTTATATTCTCTATGTTTTGTACATATCTGAGTTCCGTGGGAATCTTTCATGGTCTTTTACTTTGAAGACAAGAAACAAGATGCAGTTCATAGCAACGGTGACCTGGAACAGAAAGTTAAGAGACTAAATATAGTGATTGATTGTGTATGAGTTGGAGCCTACAGGACTATCTTGATTGATCAGACAGGAGAGCATGAGAACACAGAGATCTGACACTTCTTAAACTGATTCACTGCAATATGCAAAGGTTAACCAGAATTGTAATTCTATAACTTTTGCTTAGCTTGCATTTCGCCATCTGGTGGACTTTACTTGCATCTGCATAATCAGATGTAGCATGAGCAGCAACAAGCACACACAGCAAAATAACAAACAACAGTGTAGTATTGCATTATTTAGAAGCTTTCAATCCTTTCTCTGTAGTACTTCATGCATAATTAGCTATTTCATTTTTTTGGGAGGAGGGGCTAAGTCAGTTACATAAATCCAAGTAAGAACAACTGAGGTAGCAACTAAGATCTCATGAGTAGATTGAGTGAAAGGAAGCAGTTTTGATTGGCACTATCTTAAAAGTATTATAGCAGACTTTGTTTGATGATTATAAACAATTTTCATAGACATTTCAAATTTTGATTATTAGATTAATTGTTGTTGCTATTTTCCATCGTGACAACTTTAACTTATGACAACTCCTGAAATGAAAGACTTTCAGGAGCCCCAGTCACCAACCACCTCGCTCAGGTCTTGCAAACTCAGGGCTCTGGTTTCCTTGATTGAGTCAATCCACCCGTGATGCTATCTTTTTCTAGGCTAATATTGCATTAGGCTACCAGTATATTGGGAGCTATTTTTTAACTGAAATAATATCCTGGAAAAGATGTTGACAGCTAGTGTCATATAATCCTTTGAGTGCTGGAACGGGATTTAAATGATCCATACTGACATCAGCATTAACTACTAAGCTATGAAACTCACAGAGTGACCTTGGACCTCTCCCCCTCCTTCTCCTTCTGACCTACCTCACAGGACTACAACTACAAGGATAAAGTTGAGAAGAGGTCATGTACTTTGTATTGGGGCCATTGAAGGAAGGGCAGGATATAAATTTAAAAAATTAAATCAATATTGTTTTGTTCCTTCAAGACCTTGCACTGAATCTTGGCCCCAACATGCTTTCTCTCCATTGCTTGGATTCACTGTATGCCTGTGCACTTCAACCAGACCAAGCAATATCTCTGGCAGGTGGCGTTGATCTAGCAAAAGAAAAGCTGGGGCCATGGCTAAGTAAGTACATCACACACGTGTGAACTTCTAAAGCACCCCCTGGCTTATGCTTCTGGCAGCTGAGTACTCTGGATGGCAGAAATTTGGTATGGAGGACCACTGATATCAGTGAAACATTACAGGGGGGAAAGTTGTTTGACACCTTCATTCTTTTAAGCTTCTGCACTATTTGGACCAAGGCTGGACATGCTGCCAAACCCAGAAGGCCAAACCTTGGCACAGAATTACAATATTGTAGAGTTGAAAGAGACCACAAGAGCTACCATCTAACAACCTGCCATTCATGAATACATAACTCAAGCACTCCTGAAAGGCAACCCTTCAACTTCTGCTTAAAATTCTTCAAGAAAAGAGTCCAGGACCCTCCAAGACAATCTATTCCACCATCAAACAGCTCTTTTAGTCAAGAAGTTCTTTCTAATGTTCAGGTGATTTTCTTCTTCTCTTATCATTTGAATCCACTGGTTTGTTTCCTAATGTCCGAAACAGCAGAAAACAAGCTTACTCTTTCTCCTATATCCTTGAAATGTTTAAAGATCAATTGCTTCTTAGTCTTCTCTTCTCCAAGCTAAACATGCCCATCTCCCTAAAATATTCCTTACAGGACTTGATATCCATATCTTTTACCATCTAGTTGCCATCTCTGGACACATTATGGCTTGTCAATACCCTTCTTGAACTGTGGTGCCCAGAACTGGATGTAATATCCTAGGTGAAGTCTAACCAAAGCAGAATAGAGTAATACTATTACTTTCCCCAATCTGGACAGTGCATTTCTAGAACTGCATTGGCTGTTTTCACCACCACATCACACTGTTGACTCCTATTTAGCTTGTGACCTGCTAAGACTCCTAGACCTTTTTCACATGGTCAAGCAAGGCATCACCCAGCTTAAATGTTTGCATTTTGGTTTTCCTGCCTAAATGTAGTACTTTATATTTAAAAAGGTAAAGATATTCTTCATTGACAAGGTTGTCAAGTTGTTTCCAACCATGGGGGGTGGTTCTCATCTCCACTACTAAGCCAAAGAGCCAGCATTGCTAGAGACTACACTGTGATCCTGTGGCCAGCATGATTGCACAGAACACTGTTTACCTTCCCACCAAAGTGGTACCTATTTATCTACTTGCATATGCATGCTTTCCAACTGCTAGGTTGGCAGAAGCTGGGACTAGTGACAGGAGCTCACCTCATCATGCAGCACCTGGGCCTTGAACTGCCAACCTGCTGATCTTGCAATCAACAGAGTCAGTGTTTTAACCACTTGAGCCACTGCATCCCTTAGGGATTTATTCCAGTTCAAATTCATTTTGCTAATTTTTACTCAGATCTCCAATCTGTTAAAATATTTTTTTAATCCTAATTTTGTCCTAAGAGCAGCATTGTCCACCCGGCCCCCGCACCATTCCCCCCGCTGGTAACAATGTTGCCAACCCCTGCTTTAGATGATGGTCTTCTCATGGGGAGGGGTCATCCTTGACATACAATGCTACTCCTCCTAATTTCCTGTGTGGTCCATTACTTTGCAATGCATTATAGCCTCTCTATTGCTACATTCCAACCATAATACTCATCCCACCAGGTTTCAATGATGCCTATTAAATTATATTTGCCATATATTTCCTATATTATGAGCCCCAGTTCATCTTGTTTATTTCTCATGCTCTGTACATTAATGTAGAAACATCCACTTTGAAGTTGTTGTTCTCTGCCTTCGCGTCAATCTCGACCCATGATGACCCTATGGATGAAACATCTCCAGCCCCCCCCCCCCCCCCGTCCTCTACTGCTCTGCCCAGTTCCTGCAAATTCGTATTCATGATTTCTTTAATAAAGTCCATCCATCTAGCACAGGGGTAGGGAACCTTTCCCCTTTAAGGGCCGAGGGACTTCAGCTCCCAGAAGCCTCAGTCATGTTGGCCAATAGTCCCATGTTAGCCATTAGCTCCTGGGATTCTGGGAGCTGAAGTCCTTCAGCCCTTAAAGGGGAAAGGTTGCCTACCCCTGATCTAGCAAGTGACCTTCCTCTCTTTCTATTTACCTCCACCTTTCTTAACATTATAGTCTTTTCCAACGATTCATGCCTTCTTATGATGTGTCCAAAGTACGACAGTCAGAGGGCCTTTACAGACTGCCAGAAGTAATGCAGCTTGAGGACACTTTAACTGCCCTGGCTCAGTGCTAAGGAATCATGGGAAGTGTAGTTTATTGTGGCACCAGAGCTCTCTGACAGAGAAGGCTCAATGTCTCAGAAAAAAATACAGTTCCCATGATTCCCTAGCACTGAGCCAGGACAGTTAAAGTGGACTCAATTTGTACTATTTCTGGCAGTCTGTAAAGGCCCTAAGTCTTGTCTTCTTCACATCTAGGGATATCTCTGGCTTGATCTGTTCTAGGACCCATTTGTTTATCCTTTTGACTGTTCATGGAATCCTCAGCATTTTTCTCCAGCACCACATCTCAAATGTGTTGATTTTCCTCCTACCCTCTTTCATGACTTTCCAGCTCTCACATTCATACATAGTAATAGGGAATACCATGGTTTGTATGATTCTGACTTTTGTGCTGAGTTGTTTGTCTTTCCATTTTAGGATCTTTTCTAGTTCTTTCGTAGCCACCCTCCCCATTTTTAATCTTCTGATTTCCTGGCTGCAGTCCCCATTCCATTCAATGTTTGATCCCAGATATGTGAACTCTTTTACTATTTCTATTTCCTCATTGTCTAGTTTGAATGTGTATAAGTTCTCTGTGGTCATTATTTTGTTTTCTTTATGTTCAACTGTAAGCCTGCCTTTGCACTTTCTTCTTTGATCTTCCTTAGTAGTTCCAGGTCTGTGAGGTTTTCTGCTAGTATTATGGTGTCATCAGCATATCTCAGATTGTTGATACTTCTTCCTCCTATTTCCACTCCTCCCTCTACCATGGACACATCCTGGCTGGTACTCATAAATCTTCTAGGTGTGAATGTCCTGTATTGTAGCTTCTAACCCTGGCCTTTTGATCTGCTAATTCATTGTAAAGGCAGATGTGACCATTCAGGTGCCTACGTGTGGCCTTCTCCTTGGGTCCATGGCAGTTGGGTTTTTCTGGTTTAGGGCCATGACAGGAGATCCATAAAGGGCTTTTTATATTAAAACAATGCTTATAACAGCTTAAAGCACATGTGTGTCACTTATTGAATTCCAGCTATGGGTTTGTTGCTGCTGCTGTTGTTTTGTATATATTGAAGCCACTGTTTACCTTCTGATGACTTTAGCATGCCACCATATTCATTCACCTTAAATATAGCTTCCTAAACTTTTCCTTTTCTGCAGGAGAATTGGGTGAGCTTTGGGATGGGTAAATCTGTCAAGTCCATTTTCATAGATGTCTCCCCTTTTCTTGTCCACCTCCACTTGGAATGATGGCCTTGGAGGTGACAAAAGCTCACCCATTTGCTCTTGTGGAAAAGGCAGAGCAGTTATTTTAAAGATAAATAACCTATTGACATGTTGAAGTTATCATCACTGAGCAGTGGTAGGATGATGCTCTAGTCCAAAGCATCATGATGCTTAGTTTTTTGTGGGTTTTTCGGGCTTTGTGGCCATGTTCTAGAAGAGTTTCTTTCTGATGTTTTGCCAGCATCTGTGGCTGGCATTCTCTGAAGATGCCAGCCACAGATGCTGGCGAAACGTCAGAAAGAAACTCTTCAGGAACATGGCCACACAGCCCGAAAAACCCACAAAAAACTATGGATGCCGGCCATGAAAGCCTACAACTTCACATCATGATGTTACTGTTAAGTGACAGATAGGTTCAGCACACCATTATATTCATTCTTCCTAAAAATGTAACTAGGAAGGGATTTGTCATGGCTTCTGGGATAAGACTAGTCACGGGATAAGACTAGGATAAGACTGGATTGATTATGTAATTTATGTGTTACAAATGATATAATTTCTGAAATAGGGAGGAGATTATTCCACCCAGTCTTTAGAAGTTTGAGGAAAAGCTATATTTGAATGTATAAACTAGATAAGGGCATTGAAGGCCTTTTTTTCTTCTCCTTTTGGTCAACTTTAGCATGTCAGTCTATCATGCCTTTGTTAAGACCCATTTTCATGCAACATAACTAATATAACTAATATAAGTGCCTACGATAATTCTGCAAATAAATCATGACACCACAGGACCATTTGTCTTCATCACATCAGTAGAATGTGTCAGAGGCTATCAAAAAGCTAATTTTCTGGTGCCTACTTATTTGCCACCACAAAGCTGAAGGTGAAGCAAAGGAAATTTTCTAGGTCAGAAAGAACTAACTTGTATTCTTGTAGGCTGCTTTGTTCTCCACCCTATAACTTGTTTGGGAATATTTTGTTGTAGGAATCCTTTAGGAATTGGATCTTTGCAGATTCCAGTAAAGCTGAACTAATGCTTCATACTTTAAAGACAAATCTTGATTTTTTTCCCCCTTCCCAGTTGAGGGGTCTTCCCAATTATTTTACACCCTTTTATAGGCAATGACACTTCTTCCTTATATCAACCTTTCTCCCATTTCTTATCTCCATCTTGTTTCTTCTACATCATTCTTCCTTCAAACTCACAAATGCTAGTTTTGATATTATTCCCTCTCTCTCCATTTAACAGCCCTTCAAACATCTTATGAGGTTTTAAGGAAGAGGGTGGGTTGATATATGTGGAAAAACTCAGGAGCTTATCACATTAAAAATAAAGGGCCGTTGCAGACAGGCCCAAAGGGCCTGCCTGGGGGTAGAGTTGGGGCAGGACAGCTGCACGCTGGCCACCCCAACAACACCCTGTTGCCGTCCTGATGCCTTGCAGCTGTACACACGGCGTGCGGTGTCAGGATGCCCTTCCGGTGCAGTATGCAGACATGGGAGGATCAGGGTTGCAGCGTGAGGTTGCTGCAGGCCCGATTTTCTGCTTCACGGGGTGGCTCTCTGCTGCCCCAAATGGGCTGTCTGCATCAACCCAAAGTGACTTATCCCCAATGGGATACAGTAGCTTTGGGGATTAATCACTGATATTACCACATTCAAATCGTCGCTGCTGCTGGACAACTGCAGCCTGGCTGCAGCCTGGGTCCCAGCTGCACTTATCTGGCTGGTTTTCACAAACAGCAAGCTCCTCTTTTTAAAAGTGGCTGGATAAGCATGGCTGGGACCCAGACTGCAGCCAGGTTGCAGTTGCCCAGTGGTAGCAGCAGCGATTTGAATGTGATAATATCAGTGAGTAATCCGAAATGAAACTGTATCCCATTGGGGATACGTCGCTTTATTTGTAATGTGATAATCTCCTCAGATTGATGATGATGATGATGTATTTGCATTCTACAGTTTCTTCAGAACTCAAAGGCATGGTGGCTTATTGAAATAATACATTTTAAAAATATACAGATGAAAACACCTATAGGTAAACACATCCCAAAAAGTTATTGTTGAAATGTAATTAAACTACAGTTGTCCACTGCAGACTCCAAGTCTGTGAATGGGGAGGAATGAGTGTATCTATAGAACTCAAGACCATTTAAAAAATATCCATAAAACCCCCCTGAGATAACCACCCTACACAAAACACTTTTTATTATGAATTACAGTGTGAACAATTATCATCACCACCAATTTGTATATACCAGGGTTTGTTTGTTTCTTGGAGGGTTGAGCAATACAATTAAGAATGACATAGGGCCTTTGCAGACTACCAGAAATAGTGCACATTAAATTGAGGCACTGCCCTGATTCAGTGCTAGGGAATCATGGGAACTGTAATTTATTGTGGCACCAGAGCTCTCTAACAGAGAAGGCTCAATGTCCCAGAAAAAAATACAATTCCCTTGACTCCCTAGTACTGAGCCAGGGCAGTGCCTCAATTTAATGTGCACTATTTCTGGCAGTCTGCAAAGGCCCATAGTTAGTGTTGCATATATTTGGTACTGCCCTAAGGTTCTGAAGAGAAAGTTAAATTCAAACCCTGGGTAACTCTCTAAACTCAACAAGGAATTGAATTCCATCAATAGAATTATGAATAATGTCTGGGTGTATTCACTTGCCTATTGTAAAACACACATTTGATCTTTGGAGGCCAAGGTCGCTAGTCCATTTATTTTGTATGCTGTGTTTTGTTGCAAATCCCTGAGAAAAATCAATGAAGCTTTCCTTTGGCATGAACTGTAAAACACTCAAGCTTTCTTTTCTTGGTCAAATAATTTTATATCTGGATGACTAATTCATTTTTTCCTCTGAGATCATATTTTGCTTGCAGAGTACACCATCTTCTTCCTTTAAGTACCAGACAACAAGAAAGAAAGAAGGTATCTGTAAGTATATGCTACATACTGTAACACTTACTTGTGAGTACCGTAGATCTTTTGAACTCAGTGAGGCTTACTTTAGAGGACAGGTATAGGATTGCTTTGCTCACTTGGAACTCTAATGTAATGCATGCTACTTGCTGTTCTTCTAACCTTTTGTGTATTGATCAGATTTCTTCCATGTTCTTGGACCTCATTAGGTAGCCTGTCTTTGTCAGCTTTAAAAGATAATTAGAAAACAGATGTAAGGAGTTTACTTAAGTGGAAATCAAAAGGCAGAAGGGGAGGAAGAACAGTTTACCATTTTCTTAATTTTTTTTATTTCCCATGATTTAATGGTGCCTATCTTAACCTGAGATTTCAAAGTCTGAAACATTAGTAAATGCATGAGTTCTTTGAGTAGGACTTGTTCCAAGCACATTACATCATATACAATAGCATTTTTCCATCATGCAGATCTAATTTGTAGATTATGAGTATGATGCAACTGCCAATGAGTTCAGAATCTTCTTATTCCCTGAAATCTGAGGTGGAGACTCCTGGACCAACCTTGCTGTCTTCAGCCTACATTCATGAGGCCCTGGATCAAAATTCATATGGAAAGGAAGTGTCATGGTTCTATTTGTTTAGTCCTCACTGGAGAATGATCTGGAACTCCCTGAGCTAACTCTCAGGGAGGAACAACCTAGTTTGAGGCAATTCAGGAGAGCCAATGTAGTGTAGCATTGGTCTTTGATTCTAGGAGATCAGGGTTTGAATGTTACCTTAGCCAGTTAAGCCTGCTGAGTGAGGCTGAGAGTCACTCTCTCTCAGGCTTAAAGAAAAGCAATGGAACACATGCTCTGAGTAAGTATTGTCAAGAAAACCCAGTGATGAGTTACCATAAGTTAGAGTTGACTTGAAGGCACATAACAAGAAATCAAAATTTAGTGGCACCAATGGCCACTATGAAAAGTAGTCCAGTCTGCACTGCAGACAATGGTTCAAGCATTCCTCCCTAAATAGCATAGTCAAGACTGGTTTCTCCCTTCTTCTCTAGTCATCTATTGATTTAAAAAGCAGACATGCAAGGGCCAAAATGTAAATAAAATTGTGCCTAGCTGTCCTTTAAAGGGGGCAGGAGAGACATATTTAATGAGAGCACATTTGGCCTTTGTTGATTTAAAGGTACATAAATAACAAAAAGGCTTATTAGGGAGATCCTGGACCCTTGGAGCAATGTCAGTTAGGATGTCTGAATCAGTGAGTGATCATAAACAACCAAACAGCTCTGTAGAGCCATCTGAAGGTGCAGACTTGGTCAGCCACCAGATGTATCAGTACTCAGTGGATGAAGAGCAGTGTGGGGGGCCTTGAGACTAGGACACTCTTTACAAGTAGATCTGTTCTGCAAGAAATGCTGATAGAATAACATCTTTGTACTGGCTCCCAGACTTGTATAATCTCCGAATCCCTAGCTCTTGAATGGATAACCACCACTCTCCATGTTTGGACTGCTTCCAAGGTTAGCTCAGATGTCAGGCTTGCCCTTAGACTGAATCCAATATTGGCCTTAGCTAATTTGTAAGTGGTCTGTTGCTGCACTGACTGTAACAAGGTAGGAAATGTAGAGTACTGGAGAGAGAAAGTTTAGGTAGGAACACGGAAAGCAAGAGGTGTACAACTCTAAAGTGCTGTAAGCCCTGCCTTGCATCTGGTTTTACCCACTAGTGGCTTTGGCCTAGAGGTGTAGCTACAAGGAGGCAACATGAGGACATTGCCTCTTCACAGTAGAATTCACTTGCCCCATAAAAAATAAAGAAATCACTCCCCAGATTTCTAGCATTTCAGAGAGTGAGACACTGAGCATGGTTTCACACTTAGAACTGTATTTGCTGTTTTCACATTGCTATTTGCTGTGTTTGCATTCCTTTGTTAACTTTTGTTTCTCATTTTCTTTGGAAATGCCAAAACTATTTATACACTTAATGCAGTTTGACACCAATTTAACAATTATAGTGCCATCCTATGCAATCCTGGGATTTAGTCTGGTGAGACGATGGGCCTCGGCAGACGACTAATAAGGTCGTCTTGGAGGCAGGGAAGAGGAGGGGCAGCCGCACGAGCAGCGCCCCTTCCTCCTCCCGAGGTTGCCCTCGGAGCTGCCGGCCCTCCGCACGGCCGGCGCTCCCAGGGCAACCTCCCGCCGCAGCGTCCTCACACGCTGTGGCGGAAAAGTCAGGGAAAGTGCGCCCGACGCTTTTAAGGCACACTTTCACTGACTTCTGAAAGGAGCGCCAATTTGGTGCTCCTTTCAGGGACGCCGCCGGTGCGCTGCCGTGCAAGTGCCTTGCTCCACCGGCGCACCGTCCCAGGGCGTCCCCGACGCCCCGGTCTGCATCCCCCCATTATTGCTCTCTGACAGAGAAGGCTAAATATCTCACAAATCCCAGAATTGCATAACATTGAGCCATGGCAGTTAAAGTGTGTCAAACTGTATTAATTCTGCAATGTAGATGCAGCCTGAATGCACAACACAAGTTTTAAGTTACTTACTGCAATGCTAGAAATTTGGGGACAGAAGGAAAATTGCTATTCTTCCTAATTGACTTTTCCTGTGACTTCTCTTCAGCTGTATATATGGAAATGTCTCTCTAGCTGAGGACTCAGGTTCCAACCAACAAGGCCAATGGTCAGGGAAAATTGGAAGTGTAGTCCAATATCATCTGAAAGGAGAAAGGCTCTTCACTCCCCCACCCTTGGCTTCATATTGCTAGAAGGGTGAGAACAAGTACTAGACAGTTGAGAGAGATATTGTTCCTGTTAAAAAGATGTAGATACATTGTTCCTCAGCTCCATACATGTTTTTTGCATCTTGGTTTCTGGCATACTGATTTTGTTTTGTTTTGTTTTGCAGCATAAAATAGCAATTGATCAAAGTCACCACTTGTTTACAGATTTGCAAATAGGCATTGAGGATGCTATCACAGATTTCTGACAAATTCTAGAAGAAAGGATAAATGTGACTGGCTGAGCAGTGATAGGCACAATAAATAACACAAGTCATACACATAAGAAGTGATAGAATAATTTCCCTTATGCAACATTTAAAAAATGCAGTCCATTTGTGACAGATTCACTACTCAGTCTTATGTAAATTTAAGACTTAAATGAGGATTTATAATGATGGTGGGTATGTTATAAAATATTTTGTAAATATGGACACCTCCCTGGGATTTTTTTTAAAAAGCACTATATTGTTGGTCCTTAAATCAATAGATCTATTTGCACAAGTTCCAAGAGACAGAATGAAATATTTCTTTAACAAAAATTTAATATATTTTCATATGCACTGGAAATATGTGTGTTTGTGTGTGTGTGTCTGTGTGTAAGATGTCGGATAAAATTCAGTTTAAAAAAAAGCCACAAGGAAATACTTTTTCAAATACCTCATTCCAATGACACTGGAAAGAGCTTTTATGACTTTGGATTATAAACAGACAAAGGACTATCACAGAATATTATGAGAATTGCAAATCATTTTTGAGATTTCATACGTTCTCTAGCAACCTACACCATGCAAGCAGAGTGCAATACTTTGCCTGTATTGTTCCCCATACCCCCTATTCATATGAGGAAGAACTCACATATTCAGAGTGCACTTCCATAGCCTTTTACTGACAGTGAAGGGAAGGAAACATAGGAGCTCTCTGGCTGCATTTCTGTAGGTGGGATAAGGGAGTCATGGATGTCATGCAAGGATGTCATGCAAGCAGGTACTGAATTCCTCCTTCCACAATTTCCAAAAAGGACATGCATTTGCATAACCCCCAGATCAAACTCTTACTGTGTAATGAAGCATTTTGAACAAGGAACTACATTCATTCACAGCCTATTTTCTTGTTTCAGGCTGCAATCATGTGCCCATTCACTTCAGAGTGAGCCTTGTGAGAACATATGACGTATGTAAGCTGATACTGAACTAATGTGGTGTAGTGGTGTGAGTGTTGGACTAGGACTTTGGGGTGAGGGTTCAAAACTCAGCTCAGCCAATGGAAACCCACTGGGTGACCTTAGGCAAATTACACTTTCTCAACCTCAGGGAGGTTTCATAGGTCATAAGTAGAATTCTGAATCATGGGTAGAAATGTGCTGAACTAGCAGCCAGTGGAGCTGATACAACAAGGTAGCCAGTAGCCTACTTGGGCTCTATGATCTTCAGTAGGAAGCCCTTGTCTCAGACCCACCACACTCCTAGGCACATTTGGTGATGGCATGGGAGAGGACCTTCTTGATAGCTGTTCACAGGCTTTGGAGCTCTCTCCCTAGGGACTTTTAAGATGATAGGGGTGCCTTATGGTTGCCAAAAGTTGGAAACAACTTGAACAACCGATTGCTCTGCAGAGGGGCAGGATATAAATACTAATACTAATACTACTACTACTGATAATAATAAGGCACACAACAGCAACAAAGGATTGGCTGCAAGGGATTTCAGTGGTGTGCTGTTTTGGTGTGCTGCTCTTTTGCTGATTTTTATTTTTTGTCTTTTAATGGATCTGCTCTATAAAGTTTTACTTCTATGGATTGTTGAACTGCATTTTAACAATAACTTTGAAAATGCATTTACTTTGTATTTAAATAGTTTATGTTTTAATTTAGCTTCTGTTTTGGGAAAACTGCAGGATATATTGTAAATGGAACAGCAGCAGCAACAACAATGACAACAAAAACCACTACTGAGAAATTACTGAGAAAGTGCAGGAGATCCTTTCATGGATTATCCTAATCATGTCTGAATTTGACACTAAGCACTAAGATCAGTAAAGAAATGTTGGCCTCAAAACGAAGTTATATGTTGCAGCATCAACAACCAGCAGGTTCGCTGTCTTTTATAAGAAAATTGCAGGACACAGGAGGTGTAGGTAGTGCTGCCACAGGTCTCTCTCATGCTATAGCATGAGATTGCTCAGTCTAATGCATTGAAGGTTGTTTGAGGGATAGCCCAAGAGTGGGAATGGGTTTGACAGGTTCTCCAAAATATCAAACTATTCAAATAGCTTGGTGAGAACATGGTGCAGAAACAATTTATTTGAGAGAGAAAAAGAAGATGTATGTGTGTGTGTATGTGCAGGCTCATGATGTTGAATGGGAATTGCTAACTTTAAAAGAGAAGAAGGTGATCTATACTACTTTCTTTTCACAAAATCCTGTCATGTTTATTTCCATCATATACTGGTTAAAAAAAGTAATGTGTGATCTGTAGGCTTGCAACAAACATGTTAGTGAATGTTTATTAATAATTAAGACTATGGCAATATAATTGCAAAACTATTGCATATCTGATAAATTTATATATAGCATTTGCTGTCTTATAGACTATGAAAGGGAACATTTTCAAATAGTTTTACATATTCAAGCCTGATTAATCCATTATATTAATTATATGTGTATGTGTTTGGAGTTTATTTTGTTTAGAGAAAAAGCCAGGAACAGCTGTGAAAACATCTGATAATTTCTATATGAGCCATCAGGTCACCTACTTCATAGAATCATAGAATCATAGAGTTGGAAGAGGCCACAAGGGCCATCCAGTCCAACCCCCTGCCATGCAGGAACTCAAAATCAAAGCATCCCTGACACATGGCCATCCAGCCTCTGTTTAAAGACCTCCAAAGAAGGAGACTCCACCACTCTCCAAGGGACTGTGTTCCACTGTCAAACAGCCCTTACTGTCAGGAAGTTCCTCCTGATGTTGAGGTGGAATCTCTTTTCCTGTAGCTGGCATCTGTTGTTCCGGGTCCTGTTCTCTGGAGGAACAGAAAACAAGCTTGCTCCCTTCTCAATATGACATCCTTTTAAATATTTAAACAGGGCTATCATATCACCTCTTAACTGTCTCTTCTCCAGGCTAAACATACCCAGTTCCCTAAGTCATTCCTCATAGGGCATGGTTTCCAGACCCTTCACCATTTTAGTCACCCTCTTCTGGACACGCTCCAGTTTCTCAACATCCTTTTTGAATTGTGGTGCCCAGAACTGGACACAGTATTCCAGGTGGGGCCTCACCAAAGCAGAATACAGTGACACTATTACTTCCTTAGATACTATACTTCTTTTGATGCAAACTAAAATTGCATTGACCTTTTCAGCTGCCGCATCACACTGTTTACTCATGTTCAACTTGTGGTCTACTAGGACTCCTAGATTCCTTTCACACATAGTCTCATTAAGCCAGGTATACCTCATCTTATATCTATGAAATTCATTTTTCTAGCTTTGGCCCAGCTTTCTATTCTATTATGGTCATTTTGAATTTTCATCCTGTCTTCTGGGGTATTAGCTATTCCTCCTAATCTGGTGTCATCTGCAAATTTGAGAAGCATGCCCCCTATTCTTTCATCCAGGTCATTGATAAAGATGTTGAAGAGCACTGGACCCAGGACAGAACCCTGTGGCACCCCACTGGTCACTTCTCTCCAGGATGAAGAGGAGCCATTGCTGAGCACCCTTTGGGTTTGGTCAGTCAACCAGTTAGTAATCCACCTAAAAGTTGTATTGTCAAGCCCACATTTTACTTTCTTGTCTGCAAGAATATCGTGAGGGACCTTGTCAAAAGCCTTACTGAAATCAAGATATGCTATGTCTACCGCATTCCCTTCATCTAGCAAGCTGGTAATGTTATCAAAAAAAGAGATCAGATTAGTCTGGCATGACTTGTTTTTGAGAAACCCATGTTGACTTTTAGTGAGTATGGCATTCCCTTCTAAATGTTCACAGACTCTCTGTTTAATGAACTGTTCTAGAATCTTTCCCAGTACTGATGTCAAACTAACTGGATTATAGTTGTTGAGATCCTCTTTTCCCCCTTTTTTGCAGATGGGGACAATGTTTGCCTTCTTCCAGTCTTCTGGGACTTCTCCTGTTCTCCAGGAGTTCTCAAAGATTATTGCCAGTGGCTCTGAGATTATATTTGCCAGTTCTTTTAATATCCTTGGATGTAGTTCATCTGGTCCTGGAGACATGGGGGGGTTGCAGACTGCCAAAAATAGTGCAAATTGAGTCCACTTTTATGGTTAGGGTTAGTGCTAGGGAATCATGGGAATTGTTTTTTTTCCCCTGAGACATTGAGCCTTCTCTGTCAGAGAGCTCTGTGCCACAATAAACTACAGTTCCCATGATCCCCTAGCCCTAACCCTAACCCTAAAAGTGGACTCAATTTGCACAATTTCTGGCAGTCTGCAACCCCCCTTAAATTCATTTAGGTTAACCAGGTATTCCTGTACGACCTCTTAACTTATTCTGCGCTGCATTTCCCCTATTGTGTCCTCTGATCCATTTTCCTCAGGTTGAACACCCTTTTCCTTTTGTGAGAAGACTGAGGCAAAGAAGGTGTTGAGTAGTTCTGTCCTTTCTTTGTCCCCTGTTAAGAATTTCTCCATCTTCTCTGTGCAGTGGCCCTACCATTTCCTTTTTCTTTCTATTGCTATGGACACACCCCAAAAAGCTCATTTTATTGTTCTAACAAGCCTGAGCTCATTTTGCACTTTGGCTTTCCTGACGTTACCCCTACATGTGCTAGCTATTTGTTTTAACTCCTCTTTAGTGATTTTGCCCTTTTTCCATTTCTTATACATCTCCCATTTAAAACTTGGTTGAAAATTATTTTGTCATCCTATCCTTTCTTGAGACACTTCTCAGTTTTGCTTCTCATTGGAACAATTTGAGTCAAATACTTATGGTGACCCTATGGTTTTCATAGGGTTTTCTTAGGCAAGGAATACTCAGCGGTGGCTTTGCCAGTTTCTTCCTCTGAAACATAGGGCCTCTACAGACGGGCGGCCGTGGGCTGCCCTGAGAAGCCGTGGATTGGGATCGAGGCTGCCCCATGCCTCGGCCCTGATCCACCCTTATGGCACCTCTGAAAAAGAGTGTTAAAATAGTGCTCCTTTCAGAGGAGCCAAAAGGGGTGCCGGAAAAAGCACCGAGCACCTCGTCCACACTCCTTCCAGCTCAGTGTGTCCAGACGCTGAGCTGGAAGGACGTCATCAGAGCGTTCATCATGTGCAATGGCAAGCGCTCTGATGATGTCCTCAAGAAGGGGTTGGGGTGCCTGGCGTCCGGCTGCCCCTCCCCTTCTCTGGCTCCAAGATGGAGTTTTGCACTGTCTGCATCCCACATAGTCTACAGCACCTGGTATTTATTGGCAGTTTCTCATCCGAGGACTAAACAGTGCTGACCCTGTTTAGCTTTCAAGATCAGAAAGAACTAAGAATTTAGGGTATTTAGGCCTGCATTTGATAACTAGTTAATCTTTATTTTTTGTCTCTTTAGAAATTATTCAGATGGCAAGAGGTAGTGACAGTGCCAAATTCTTTTTTTTTAAAATCAGCTTGTGATAATGAATTAGTAATTGTTTAATATTTAGGGGTGGGGTATGAACCATTTTGTTTGAATGACCCTAGGTTCTTGGTACCTCTGGGGTAGGAGTCTTCTGGGTTTAAGAGACCTCCAAATTGCTTATGCATTGGCTTTGAGATGTAATAGGAAGCAGAAATCACTGGCAAATACTTCACTGTGCTCTTTTGTTTTGTTTTGTTTTGTTCCACACCCTGATTTTCTCACATGGGGAAAACCCTTCCTTAAGAATTACCTACCTGGTACAGCCTCCACTGCCTTCTAGTTGCAAACTTCTTGCTATGTGTTTTCAGCCTACATCTCATTTGTATCCAAATAAAGCCCTCCATCTAGTGATCTTCTGCCCAGATAAAATCATATATAAATTTATACTAGAATCACATTGAACCAGTACAAAAGCAGCCAAATTGTTTGACATTTCACTTTGACTACAGTGATAGCTACCTGCTATCCCTCTGGCTTGCAAGACTGCTCTTCACAATGTTACTTGAAATCATCCTTTCCTAAGATCTAAGGTCCCATTCACACTACAAAAATAATCTGAGACGAATCTGGGTTGAATCCATGTTATTCACACATGTTATTCACTCAATGCATTTTTTGGGGGCTGTGGCTGGCAAAACTCCCCACAACCTCGGACATTAGATACTGTTTTTTTTTTTTCCTGAGTGTTCCTGAAAGATCCACATTGATCCACATCTTTGGCAGTGTGAACAAATTCAGATGCTCTGTATCATTCAAAGGAATGGAAATGGCTCCATTTTATCCCAAAACGAATAACAAAGGGGCTACAATGACTCAAAGAGATTTGCGAATCCAAAACAAAATGGGAACAACAAACCCGATATGCATCAGTGCAGTGATCTGCATCTCCTTGGGACAAAATAAATAAATAAATGATGAATGCCCCCTAAAAGAAGCTTTCTTAGTGGTTGTGTCACTATTCTTAGCAAGCAAAAACTAAAACAAAAAGATAATAAAAGAGGAGGAGCACACAGTTTGCATAGCTGAGAAGCAAATTTATATTGCATGTGATAAAATAATATTAAGGTTAATGTAGGGCATTGTGGATTGGCTATTGATTCAACTACATGCAGGTTCCGAAGATCTGCATTGATAAGCATTTCAGTGCCATCCAAAATCATCACAGAAGAGCCTTCGGCATCAGAAGCAGCGTGCCTCTCAGTTGCAGATACTGTGAAGTACAAGTGGAAGGAAAGGTTACAATGTTGAACTGGATGAATAAAACATTTAGGGCTATATAGCCATGGGTGACTCATGAATAAAGCAATATGGCCACCTTCTTCCACCATTTTGCAGTCCTGCCCCCAACTTCAGTCCATGAACTAGCATTTTGTTTGCAGAAAGAAGGGAGAGAGAAGACAGAGTTATATAAAATTATGCAGAGGATGGAGACGGTGGAATGGGGGAAGCTCTTCTCCCAGTTTCATAACATCAGAGCCCCTCAAAGACATCCACTGAACCTAAAAAGTGGGAGACTCTGGGCAGAGAAAGAGATGTGTTTTTTTACACAGTGCACAGTTAAGGGATTCACTAACATAAGATGTAATGGTGGCTGCCAAGTTGAACATCTTTAAAAAGAGGTCTGGACAAATTAATGGAGTATGGGACCATCAGTGGCCTTGGGTGACTTGGGAGTATAAGGAGGAAGGTAATCCTTGCTTGCTGATGACTTTCTCATAGGGCCTCTACAGACGTGCAGCTGTGGGCTGGCCCGAGAAGCCGTGGATTGGGGCCGAGGTACCCCCACTCCTCAGCCCCAATCTACTCAGTGAGTGGCCCTGGAAGGAGCACTAAAATATCACTCCTTCAGGGCTTTACAGACAATTCAAAGCACCATCTTCAAGCCCAGGAAGGGGAAGGGCAGCCGGAAGCTGGGCGCCCCAACCCCTTTCTGAGGATGTCATTGGAGCACCCACCATTGCACACGGCAGGCGCTCAGATGATGTCCTTCCCTTGCAGCGTCTGGAAATGCTGTGATGGAAGAGGCGTGGAAGAGGCGTGCACTGCCTCTTCCAGTGCCCTTTCTGTGACTTGAGGAAGGAGCGCTATTTTAGTGCTCCTTCCAGGGCCACTCAAAGAGTGGATTGGGGCTGAGGCATGGGGCAGCCTCGGTCCCAATCCTCTCCTTCCCAGGGCAGCCCATGGCAGCCCGTCTGCATCCCCCCTTTCTTAAGCTGAGAAAAGGGTGCCAGAAGAGGCAGCGCATGCCTCTTCTGCGCCTCTTCCGTCGTAGCGTTTCTGGACGCTGCGATGGAAGGACTTCATTGGAGCGCCCGTCATGTGCAATGGTGGGCACTCCGATGACATCCTCGGAAGGGGTTGGGGTGCTTGGCATCTGGCTGCCCCTCCCATTCCTGGGCTTGAAGAAGACGCTTTGAACCATCTGCAAAGCCACTTAGAACCTCATCACATTACAAACAAACATGGCAGGCAAATGGAGAGAAGCACATTTATCTTTCTTTCTCTGCATGACATCAAAGCACTTTTGTTCTCTCCCAATTATAAAAGCATGGGAGAGAGTGGCTAGAATGTTTCTTCTGCCTTATGGATTTTCCAGCTTGGCAAAAGGACACTTTTATGACACTTTTACATCTCTCTCCCATGCTTTTATAACTGGAAGAGAATAAAAGTGCTTCAACACCATGTGGAGACAGAAAGATAAATGTGCTTCTCTCCATTAGCCTGCTGGGTTTGTTTTGTTAGTTTCTGGTCAACCCCTGTGTGAACAGAATGTTGAGCTAGATAGGCCATTGCCCTGACATAGCGTAGCTCATATGGTCTTATAAGGTAAAAATATGCATCTGACCCAATGATGTTTTTGAAGTCCCAAAGAGTCTCCAGACCCCACCCCATTGGATTTTTCCATTTAAAAGTAAACTAAAAAAATATCCCCAACCTTTAGTGGCTTTTGGGGATATTTCAGTATTGCCACCACACCATGTTGTTGTTTTCTTTGTTTGTTTAGGGAAATAAACTGAAAGTCAATTTTAACCAGAGAAGAAATTGGAAGTCAGCTTCCAATGGTCCTTTTGTTCTTTTTTGTAAGGACTCCCATAGGCCTCTGGGGGAACAGAATGCTGGATCAGATAAAACAGAAGTAAGCAATTGCAAGAGATTGTGGGGAGCACTTGGCCTCAGTGGTTTTTCAGAGGGCCACCTTTGCTGTGTCCACATTTCTTAACCTTAAAAAAAATTAAACTGAAATTACCTTTATGATCTCTAGTCAGTACATTTGTGTGTGTGAAGGGGCAGGTTTTCACTCCATGATCAGTTTTATGCACAGGGGGGAAAATGGAAGTCAAGTTTCCTAAGAAGCATGTGAGGCATGTTAATAAATCAATAAATTAAGATTTTCATTTAGTGGATTCTTCAAAATAACCTTAGGGACACATGCAGCCAACTGAGCACACTTGGCACACACCTGAGAAAAGACCAGAGTGCAGTGTACAATGGTGCTACATAATGCAGAACTACAATGCACAATGTGGAACCACAATGCATAGTGATGCTGAATGAGCAAATCCACTTATGTTGCATCAGTTGTGCTATGGTGAATAATTCACCTGGCATGCATAGCACAATTTATATATCATTATTAGTACATCGTTAATAGGATAGCAGCCTATATTACCATAACAGTTTTTTATTTGCTGCCTATTATGATAATAATAATAATAATAATAATAATAATAATAAATAAAAATAAAATTTATTTATATCCCGCCCAATGGTATACCAATCAGGGCAGCTTACAAGTTTAAAATATACAGTCCAATAAAGCATATAATACAAAAACACCCCCTCCCCCCTTAAAACAGTATTAAATCAGAATAATTTAAAACATCACGGAAATTAATTAGACAAATTATGGACAAATTCCTGAATTAAAAAGAAGAACAATTCCTGACTTCTGTTCCCAAACCTTAGAAAAATAGGTTAAAAAACACAACTTGTCTGGGATTGAAAATTGTTGTTGTGTGCCTTCAAGCCATTTCTGACTTATCATAGGGTTTTCTTGGCAAGTTTTTTTTTTGGGGGGTGTCTTTGTCTCCCTCTGAGGCTGAGAGAAGAGTGTGACTTGCCCAAGGATGCACAGTGTAGTTTCCATGGCTGAGCAGGGAGTCAAACCCTTGTCTCCAGAGCTGCAGTCCAATGCTCAAACTGCTATACCAATCTGGCTACTCCATGATTCCTGTTTGTCTGTGTGTCTGTCTACACACAGACACAGACACTAATATTCACACATACATACATACACACAAACACACACACACATATATTTGTTGTGGGGTGGTTTTTTTGGTTTTTTAGTTTAGTTTTTGGCTTGCAATAACTTAAATAAAGCATTAAAACAGAGGTTGGGAATTACACAGTCCTCCAGATACTGCTGCAACTTACAGAGGTCCTGTCATTACCAGTGGTGAGGAATGCTAGCACCTGTGGTTCAGCATCTTCAACTGTTGAAGATGCAAATAAAAAATGAAATAGTGACAGGCTGAACATAAACACAAGAATAATAGTATTCATTAAAATAATTATGTGCATTAATTATGTCCATGCTAAACAAAAACTTAATGCATTGAAGCTCCTAATGACTGAAATTTAAGACTGAAGGGCTGGAACCTTATTGGTGACATACATCCCTATTCTTTAGGGTTAAGTTAATGCAAGTTGGACAGTGCACAAGCAGTTATTTATAATTCCTGGTGCATGACCAAAAACTTGCCACCATAGTAGCTGTCCAGCCTGAGGGGACTGCAGCAGTTGTTCACTGACTGGAGTGTGTATGTATGATTCTGGTGACTAGGCAATCCTTCTTGGCTGCAATTGCCAAGGAGAAGAGAAAAAAGAATGCTCTCCCAGATGGAAGGTGACTTCATTCTTCTCACAGCTGAGATGTAGCCACTTGGTTGTCTGAGTTTCCTCTCCCCTTCTTCCCATTCCAGCTAGTGAATAGCAGCAGCACCAGTTTAGTAGTAGCTTGTTGTTCCTGTTCTTGTTCCTGTGTGCTTTATGTCTAAGATGAACCTATCATGGGGTTTTCTAGGGCCAAAAGTCTGTAACTCTGTATAACACCAAAGTCACTAAGTGGGTTTCCATGGCTGAGCAGGGACTCGAACCCTGATCTCCAGCGTCAAAGTCCTATACCTAAACCACCACACCACATTGCTAGGAGGTGAGAAAGGTGTGAAGCTTAGCACATAGAATATGCAGGATCTCAGCCCATATGCATAAATTGGATTAGATAGCAATTTTGCTCAATTAAACAGATTAGACAGTAGGTTGAGAAAACATTTTTTTTTAATTTTAAATCCATACTTTGTAGTAAAAGAGTAATGTTTTACTTTTCTGAAAAGATATTTTCCTTCTCCTTCTGCTTCATCCCAAAATAATTTCACACCACCAAAGGTTTTCCAGTTGGAAATAGATATCCCTGTGGTGCACACTACTGCCACCTTTCTCCTTTACCACTTTAATTCTAGCTGGCAGTCCTTGCCACTCTTGCCACCTAATGAAGTGTAAGGGACCCATACTGTCTTTTGTAGGATGTCCCCCTCCAAATCCTCCAAATATTAGTAGCATGTTTTGTGACTAAAGCATAGGCCAAGTGATGTTGGAACAAGAAGAAAAGTTTATTTTAAATCAGCATGTAATAAATGTAACTTGTTTCAGAACTTACTACTACAGTCTTTCTTGGTTACAAAATTATAATGTTTGTTTCTAATTCACTCACAGTACCTCAGCCACACTGGCTAACAATATCTATCTGGAGACAACATCACAGCAACTCTCTTTTTTAGAGCTCTGTGAGTGTTCAGAGTCTCTCCTTTCTAGACTCTTAACTCTCCCAAAATAAAGTTCCCTCAGGAACACCGTAAACACAGCCCTCTCTCTGGCTTAACTTTTTCAACACACTCCTCCTCTCAACACTAACTGTCCACCAACTGTCAGCCTGGGCTTTTTAAATGCTCCCAGCTGGAATCACATTGGCTGGCTCTCAGCTGCCTCCTGATTGGCCAGCTAGACATTCTATTCACCATAACCCCCCTGCCATGAACACAAAAAACACATTACATTAATAATGATGATGATGATAATGATGATGATGATGATGATGATGACAATAATAAATTTTTATTTATAACCCGCCCCTCAGCACGGCAATCAGGGTGGCGTACAACAACGTTAAAAAGACAACAGTTAAAACATTCCTCCATCCCACACCCTAGCCCTCCCACCCCTTAAAACTATATTAAACTACAATAAAATTAAAACCAAGTTAAACAAATTTAAAATACAATAAAAAACTATTTTTGCCAAGCATGCCGAGGCAGCAGGGGGGATGAGAATCAGATCACCTCCAATTACCTCCAATTAGCTGGGGAGTTATTCCATTCTAAACATTCTAGTTTCTTTAGAAAATGCATGGATTTAAAACATTCTAGTTTCTTTAGAAAATGCATGGATTTAATTTGTGCTAGGTTTTAGTCCTGGAGCAATGTGTTTTTAATACCAAAATGAGTCACTAATAATGAATTCCCTCTTGACTGTCTAAGCAAGGGGAAGGAATCACATGGCTTGTGGGTTACACACACCTACTTCTTTTGCAGGCCCTGAACACAATCCTGCCCCCCCCCCCATTGTTTCTGGAAGCTCCTGCCAAGCAGTTCAAAATATAATAGTCATCAAAGGATAGGAAGAAAGGAGAAGAAACAGGACATCTGTAATGTATTACCTTGTGATGCAGTGTACAGTCATGGGAAGGAAGGTGCAGAGAAAGAGGGAAGGAGGGAAAACAGGAAATGAATGGAGAAAGATGAAACTGTAATGACCATGCCTAAAGTGCATCTACACTGTAGAAATAAGTTTGACATCACTTTAAGTGCCATGATTCCATTCTATAGAATCCTGGGATTTGTAGCTATGTGAGGCACCAGTACTCTTTGGCAGAGAAGGCTAAAGTTTTACATTGTAAAATTGCAAATCCCAGGATTGCATAGGATGATGCTACAGCACTTAAAGTGGTGTCATGCTGAGTTATTTCCACAATGCAGATGCACCCTGGGGGGGTGGGGAAGGCCAGATGTTATAGTGCCAGACAGTACAAATGGTCATTTGTTGTTGTTAACTGCCCCCGAGTCGATCTCATCTCACGGTGACCCTATGGATGAGACATCTCCAGGACCCTCTGTCCTCTACTGCTCTGCTTAAATCTTGCAAACCCATACCCATGACCTCCATCTAACATGTGGCCTTCCTCTCTTCCTACTTCCTTCCAGCTTTTCTAGCATTATTGTTTTTTTCCAAAGAGTCCTCTTTTCTCATGATGTGTCCAAAGTATCACAGTTTAGTCATCTTGGCTTCCAGGGAGGTTTCCGATTTGATCTGCTCTAGGACCCACTTGTTTGTCCTTTTGGCTGTCCATGGGATCCTCAGCACTCTTCTCTAGCACCACATCTCAAATGAATTGATTTTCTTCCTATCATCTTACTTAACTATCCATATCTCACATCCATACATGGTAATAGGGAATACAATGGCTTGTATGATTCTGACTTTCTGAGTTGTATAGCTTTGCATTTTAGAATCTTTTCTAGTTCTTTCCCATAGCCATCCTTCCCATTCTTAGTCTTCTCCCGATTTCCTTACTGCAGTCTGCATTTCTATCAATGTTTGATCCCAGGTATGGGAATTCTGTTACTATTTCTATTTCTTTATGGTCTAAGTTGAACTTGTGAAGGTCCTCGGTGGTCAATATTTTTGTTTTCTTCATGTTCAGCATTAAGCCTGCCTTTGCACATTCTTCTTTGATGTTCCCTTGGTAGGTGTTCCAGGTCTGTGAGGTTTTCTGCTGGTATTATGGTGTCATCTGCATATCTCAGATTGCTGATATTCCTTCCTCCTATTTTCACTCCTCCTTCTGTTTCCAAGCCTGTTTTTCTTATAATATGTTCTGCATACAAGTTGAACAGATAGTGTGAAAGGATGCAGCCTTGTCTGACCTCTTTGCCAATTGGGAACCATTCTGTTTCTCTGTGTTCTGGTCATATGCTCATAGATAAGCTTCTCAGCTAATGTGGAGCTAAAGTAATTATTGCATAGAGTCGTGGTTGTTTTGGTTTTTATATAAGAAAGAAGAATATGGTGTTTCGAATATTTTGTGAATGTGAAGTTCCCTCCTTTCCAATTTTGTCTTACAAGTTTTTTCTTTGTCTTTTGCCTTTCAGAGAGTATATCTTGATAAATTGAAGGAAACTGTGGAAATCACTGGAAGAAGAAAAGGATATAGAAGATGATTTTCTGCCCACCCCTCCCCCCCCATAGAAATTGAGCAGTAGAAATGGGAAATGTATGCTTCTTCAAAGTATTTCTGGCTCAGAATAAGATATATATATATATGCAACATTGTTTTTTTAAGGGAAAAAAACTGTCCTTCAGTGGAAAATGTAATGTAGTAGAACTTTTTCCTTTGGCTTTCCTACCTCTGGGCAGATCCACTGTTTTCGAGTATTTTCATTTCTTTCTGGCAGATTGATTTCAGAGAATCACATTGGGGAAATATTGCTCCCATGCATGATATCTCCTTGGTCCCCCATGCTGGTTAACATTTTGATGAAACCACTTGGCTGGAAAACCCAAAAGGTCTGAAGTATATGAGATTATCAGACGGGGTGTGTGTGTGTGTCGGGGGGGGGGGGACAGGAGTGAAGCGGATTGCTCCATCCTTATCCTGCGATTGTGCAAAACAGTATCACAAACATTGCACTTATCCCGTAATTATCCTGTCAATGAAGTGGAACTGTCCTTTCACTTTTGAATAACGGAAATTTCTGTTAATGAAAAATGACAAGACAATTCCATTTCATTGACAGGATAATTACGGCATAAGCATGACGACGTATGATAATCATTTGCATGATTGCAGACAATTCAATTTCCTTAACAGGATAATGTCCAGGTAAGCATGACAGTATATGATAATCTCCGTGCGATTGCACAATAAAGACAGGAAAAGGATGGGGAAAGGACATCCTTTTCCCCATGTGAAAATCTCCATTGTGTCACTGCTATGCTGTTTTTCCATTTACATGTATTTTAGGTGAGATAGATGTTGTGGGCTGAATGAAGACTACTAAACTGAATCTAGATAAAATCTTTTCTGGGTTCCTGTTCATGGAAGCTTTGTAACTTTATTCAGTACTATTCAGAACTTCATTTATTACTTGTAGGTGCTTGAGAAACATGTGGGGGAAGGCATCCACACTCCTGTCCTCAGCTTTAGCCCTATATATATTCAAATAAGCACCTCAATAGAACTTAAGATCCTGATGGTAGGTGGCACATGACACTGGTATTCACCATGTTCAAGATGGGAATGCATACCTCCTGGAGCTTCCTGGAGTTATGTAATTATACTGGACCCTCTGAAATCTATGGAAGTCATACAATTTTGAGCTTCCCACCCAAATTCAGCAATAACTGAATTACAAAATTTGCCATCATTCTATCATGCTGGAGACTGCTAATCATCATTTTCTGTACCATAGAATAGCTCTAGCACTGCATAGTGCTGCTCCATACAGTGCTGCCACTTTGCAGGGCAGACCATTTCCGTTCCTTCCAGAAGAGAAGAGATCACTGATAATATATTTTCATTTTCTTTTTTGCAGAAGCACAATTTTGATTCAGGCAAATGGGGGCAGTGGAGAGATGTCACAAATAGTGCTGGAGTTACATGTTACCAGCTCTTGCCAATACGATTTAGGTTCATGTGGGCAAGGGGGTAATATTAGATGCTTCCTTCTCCAAGTGGCATCAATGACCCAGGGCAACCTTTTACCAACTATTATTGGATTACCAGTTAAGGCTTCCCTGGGGGTAAAGAAACCCCCCATGATTTGGTAATGGCAAAATGTGATTTGTTATAGAGGGAGTTGTTACAATAGGAATTGTAGTCCAGTACACCCAGACAAGCCCACTTTGCAGGATGCTATTTTATATCATCCTGTTTTTACCAGACATTATGGGTGCATCTGCACTGAAGATAATGCAGTCTGGCACCACTTTTTCTGCCATGGCTCCACCTTACAGAATCTTGGGATGTGTAGTTTTGTGAAGCACCAGCACTCTTTGGCAGAGAAGACTAAAGACATTGTCAAACTGCAAATCCCAGGATTCCATAGGATGGAGCTAGAACACTTAAAGTCTTTTTCTACAGTGTAGATGCATCCTAAGTGTGGGGGTAGTGCAACACATAAGAAAAATCTGTAGTCTGCCTGGTATGCATATCTGTTGCTGTCTGAAAATATTCTTCTGCCTTACAGCACTGTGATGATTCAAAAGTTCAACCATTTATTGAATACAATTATTGTGCCCACTTTGTTTCCAATAGGAAGATTTCCAATGTTTAATGTTCTTGGGTCTCCTGAGGGCTGAAGCCAAAGCAGCTCAGCAGCTGATGCCTGCTGCTCTCCTGATCTTTCATTTCCATGACCGGATTAATATTTGTTTGCTCAGTGGTCACAGTCACAATAGAGATTTCCATAGGAGCAGAACAGAGCAGTGAAAATGACTTCCACTGTAATCCTGTGGAAACTGGCACCTTGTCACTGAAGCAGCAGCATACCTGTCACATTGTTTTATACGGCCTCCAATTTTCATTGTTTCTGATCGCTTCTGTGCCTCTCACTGTTTGGAGGACTATTTTATTAAACGGCAACAGAGTAAAATGTCACCAAAATTACTTCTGTTATTCCAAATGTCAGTGTTCCACTGTAGTCATGGGGAAGGATTCTGATGGTTAAATTAGGTACCCACTGAGGTCCAGCTAGCTGTTGGGATGTAAATTCTGATGAGAGAAAAAATATATCCCAGAAAGAAAGATTAATAATAATAATGATAATAATAATAAAATTTATTTCTATCCCACCCCTATGCAATGCAATCGAGGTGGCTTACAACAATAAAAACACCAATAAATACACCCAATCCCAAAAACCACCCTCCCCTTAAAAAGATATTAAACTACAGCAATTTAAAAACATTACTTAAAGCAAAATATAAAACTAAGAATCAACAACAATACAGCACAATCAACAGCAGCACCGAAGGGGGAAAAAGCTGACTTTTTGGACCGGGATAATTATTCAGGAAAGGCCTGCTGGAAGAGATCTGTCTTGACAGCCTTTTTGAAGCTGTCCAGGGTGGTAATAAGATGGATCTCGTCTGGCAGGTCGTTCCATAATCTCAGTGGGATGCTGTGAAAGAGAACTTTCATGTGCACAACTGTATGTGGAGACTTGCTCCATTTGACCAGGAATAATTATCATAAATATGTGGAGTGACATGCCTGAATGTCCATAAGTACCCTTTGGAGGTATTCTATAGAACAGGGGGTAACAACAGATGCATAACAAGTAACCAGTACTGGGATATATGAATCAATGGTTTTGACCCAGTATACAGCAGCTTTCTCAGTTTCTGCTTCTGTTTTTGCAAAAGTTGTTCTACCATATGAGGCAGCAAACATGGTACCCAACACTGAATTAAGACATACTATTTCTCACACTTTTTTTTAAATCATGAAAATGATTGTACTATTCTGAACCCGCTGCTTCGTATGATTTTATGGCCTATTTCAATGTAGTTCCCTCCCTTGAGCTTTATCTGAAAATAATAACTTGGAGGCTGCCTCCCTGCAATCATAACAACATGTGTCCATGGAGACAACTGAAGATGAAAAGATTTCTGGTGTCATGGTTTGCTCCTAGTAATAAAAAGGAGCAGCACTTCTGGTACAGAGAAGCTCTAGGAAATATGAAACCCCAGGGACCATGGAGAAAACACTTGCCTTTCCTCAAAGGTAACGTCGGGGTGGATGCTTTGAAGTCGGGGTATGTGTAGAACCTCCTGTTGGATTCTTCATCCATTTTCACAGGCTATTACTAACCATCTCAGCTGAGTAGTCTGTAGTAATGACACAGATCTTGTCTTGTGAGCACCAGTGGTTCTGTTTCCTTTGAAAGAAATATTTACATGCACTAGAAGGGAGATAAGAGTGACACTGTAAGTTCCCCTTAGCTGCATTTGCCATTGAACAAATAGCTGAACTGAATGGAGTATGCCATTCAGAGATGATATGGAAATTATCTAGATTTTCTGTTTAGATGTCTCCACCTGGCCTTTGGAATATATGAACAAAGAAATTTTTCATTGTGGCAACAGAAATAAAACTTCATTTTCCCTCTGGGCAAGAATATATTTAATCCTCCATTTCAATTTTTTTCTGCCTCTTCTCTTGAAATGATGGTTTAAGACAGGTTAGGAGTCTTTATCACTGTTTCTATAATCCTAAAATCATCCAGGGGAATATGGGAGCAGCTATTTATATGCATACAAAATGTTTAGGCAGAAGAAGGAACAAGGATATGCATTACCTTTTATTTATAACTTTCGTTTTGAAAAAAAAAATCTATATCTCAGTATAACAACAGATATTTCATTATACCCATTTCATATCTGCTTTTGTGCTTGGTAGGATTCATAATGTGCACACAGCTCTGTTCCTTCCATTTATGTGCCAGCATTACATATTTTTTTACATTAGGAAGCCAGAAAGCCAAGTACCATTGTATTTCAACTTACAGCTTCCTGCTATCTGATTAATGTATGCTAACAGAAAAGTTTCTGCATTGCTACTAGCAATATATCCAGGGTGAATTTTGCTGGTCGTATTTGCATCATCTGAATGGAAGGAAAATATGTATTTATGTTTTAAAGCAACACCGGGGAAAGAAGGGAGAAATACCAGTACTGCAGCTAATCTCTAAGATAAATGCATAGGCTAGAATTACTTCTGCTCCCATTTGTGTTACATGATAAACCAAACTCAAAAATGTTATTTTTTTTTTACTGTACCACCCAGTAGGCATGCTGGCTGCAGAATTGTGGGAGTTATAATTTTAAAAACTAACATTTCCAAGCTTTCGTGGTGACCGTCAGGTTATAATGTTTAGGGGATGCATCTACACTGCAGAAATAATGAAGTTTGACACCACTTTAACTGTCATGCCTCCATCCTACAGATTAGTGGGATTTGTAGCTTTATAAGGCACAATACTCTTTGCCAGAGAAGACTAAAGACCTCATAAAACTGCAAATCCCAAGATTCCATGGGATGGCACTACAGCACTTAAAGTGGTGCCAAAGTGCATTATTTCTATAGTGTAGATGTACCCTAGAAACAACCCCAGTGCTTGCAGAAATAGAAAACATTTTTTAGGGGAGAAATCCACATAGGACAACTTCCTCTCCTACATCCTTCTGAAAAATGAGCCCAGCAAGGACTGAACAGTGGCATGCTTAGCATATTTGACACCCAGTGCAGATCATTTTTAACATGCCTTTTCAAGCAAAGTTATATTCAATAATAATCATGAAATAAAGCATTGTGCCAGGTGCCCCGGTTCTGTGTCAGACACAGTGATGAGGGGCATTTCAGTAGGAGCAATGTCACAGAAAGGTAAGGTATGTGTGATGGTTGTTTGGACAAGCAGGGTTTGCTGCAGAGTTTCTTGAAAACTCTGCAGCAAACCAAGGGTCAAATTAAGCCAGGGTAAGGACTGTTTACCCCAGGATTGTGCTGGATTCACAGGATCTGTGTCAGGTTTGCCAGGATTGGGTTTGGGTCTGTGTCGTCCAAATAGCATGATGTGAGGCCAGTGGGAACATGGCCCTTTGAGTTCCTGAAAAGTCTCTTTCCCTTTGTATAAGGATACATACATAGACAAATATGCACACATGTTCAAAGCAAATGACAATCCAGTATGGCAGACCTGTTTCCCATTTAATACCACCCTCCAATATTTTATCTTCACTTTTAAAAATAAGTTATAATAGTCTTACACTCCTATCCCTGTTATAGCTGCTGTAAAAAATGAGGTGGAAACTGCAATAAGAGAAATAGTGAAAAACAAATCACAGGAACAGATGATATTCCAATTGAACTGCTGTAATCCACATTGATAGAGTCAACTTTAGTGTTGACTAACATATGTCAACAGATATGGAAAACAAATGATGGGCAACAGATTGGAAGCGATCAATATACATCACCATACACAAAAAGGGAGACACAAGAGACTGAAGCAACTATAGAACCATAGTACTGATCTCCCATGCCAGCAAAATTCTGCAACATAGACTCCAACCATACATGGAGAAAGAAATCCCAGAGGTTCAAGTGGGGTTCAGAAAAGGAAGAGGCACTAGGGACCACATTGCAAACATACAATGGCTAATGGAGTGCACCAGGTAATTCCAAAAGAAAATCAGCATGTGCTTTATACACTATAGCAAAGCCTTTGACTGCATAGATCATGCAAGGCTATGGAATGCCCTTAAAGACATGGGAATGCCAAATTATCTGATATCTTGGATAAGGAATCTGTTTTCAGGACAAGAGGCTACTGTCAGAACAGAACACGGAGAAACAGAATGTTTCCCAATTAGCAAAGGAGTCCGACAAGGTTGCAAATGTTCAGCCTATCTGTTCAATTTGTATGTAGAACATATTATAAGAAATGCAGGCATGGACACAGAAGAAGGAAGAGTGAAAATAAGACACATCATGAGAAGAGAAGACTCATTAGAAAAGACAATAATGCTGCAAAAGGTGGAGGGACGTAGGAAGAGAGGAAGGCCACATGCCAAATGGATGTACTCTATTAAGGAGGTCATGGGTATGGGTTTGCAAGATTTAAGCAGAGCAGTGGAGGACAGGAGGTCTTGGAGATGCCTCATCCAAAAGGTTGCCATGGGTTGAGATCGACTTGAGAGCAGTTAACAACAACAACAAAGAATAGAAGAGAGACAGTAGTTGACCTAGTCCCTGTGATAAACAGAAAGACAGCAGGGAGCTGTGAAGACCAGAAGACAGCTGACCAATCCTGAAACAGCTGGAACTAGCCAATGAGAGAGCAGCTGGAAGGAGATAAATAGCTCAGGTGGTGAGTGATATAGTCAGTTAGGGAGTTAGGCAGTTAGGAACTGTGGAAAAGAAGGCTCGGAACCTTTGAGAGTGTCAGTTAGATCTGACTTAGACAGAGGTACAGTGAGGCAGTACCTTAAGCCAGAGGCTTTGGATTGTTCCTGAGGGAAATAAGTTGAACAAAGAAGTCAAAAGAAAAAGAAAAAACTCTTCATGGTTCAACAGAGCTCTAGGGTAGAGAGTATCTGTGTGGTTAGATTGTAATCATAGAACCAGCTGAAGGATTGTATTTGAAATAGCTACACCACACTTGAAACTGTAACCAAGTATATTATTACCAAGTTTGAAAACCAAGAAACATTGCCTGTATGTTTGAAACACAATAAAACCATCTTATATTTTTATAAAAACCTATTTTGGCCTCTGTGTGAGAATTTTGAACAAACGCTACCAGTGTGTTATTAATAGTTCTTGGACCAGTATCTGATGAGGGCTATGAAGTCAGTCACAGAAAATTCTAAAAGAGAGAAATAGTCAAGGTGGCAGGAGTGGTTTGTCACAATCCCAACACACATTAGTTCTCCCAAATGGCTAAATAGTTGTGCTAAACACTACTTGCACAGTGCATTCCTGCACTGTGGTGGTTGTCTGCATGGTCATCCTACTGAGCTGCTCAGCATATCCACAGCTGCTGCAGGTTGCTCACTTCAGAATGAGTAGCCCAGCAATGACCACATGGTGGGTGCTTCACTCTGACCTCAGAATGCACCAAGCAGTTCAGTCGGATGCCTGTGCAGACAGCCACCGTAGGAATTGCGCACTCAGGATTGTCATGGGAAATTTGGAGAAAAGGGTATATTTAAAAAAAAAACATTTTGAGGGTGTTCTAACCCAGTTTTGGTGCAGAACAGACTGAACATTGTCTGGACTGTTTGCACTACAAGTAGGGTTTGGGATGTGAGCTGCCCAAATAAGATGACATCAGAAATGGGGGAGGAGATGGACCTTTTGGCCCATGCAAACAGGGCTCTAGTTACACATGCATAAGTAAAGGCCTAAGCAGACTGCCAGAAATAGTGCACATTAAATTGAGGCACTGTCCTGGATCAGTGCTAGGGAGTCATGGGAATTGTATTTTTTTCTGGGACATTGAGCCTTCTCTGTCAGAGAGCTCTGGTGCCACAATAAATTACAGTTCCCATGATTCCCTAGCACTGAGCCAGGGCAGTGCCTCAATTTAATGTGCACTATTTCTGGCAGTCTGCTTAGGCCCTCTGTAACATATCTTGTCCAAACTTCCTCAGCCCATCTTAACAGCCAGGAGCCACATCAACAGAAGGAAGGCTCTTCAGCTACTGACTGGGTCCCCTCTCACCAGCAGAGAAGGCTGCGACAAGGAATTGTCACGGGGGTCCTGTTTCTGACAGTTAATGTTTTGCTCACTGGTCAGAGGGAGTTGGAAGCATATTTTCCTTGCACCCCAGTCGGCGAGTGAACAGACTGCCTTTGCTTAATGGAGATGTAAGGTGATTGTAAGGTGAGCTGGGGGGAGCATTTAGTTTTATGATAAAACTACATAGTCTGACTGAATACAGAGCAGTTACAGCTCCATAACCTTAGGTGACAAATCCATAACTGAAATACAGGATGCTGGTCTACATTTATAGCTCACTTTTCCTCCAAGTATATGAAGGTGGTATACATGGCTTTCCTCTTATCCACTAAAAATAAAAGGATTAAGAATCTTTTAGAAGAAAATAAGCTATAAGAAACTTTTAGCAGACAGGTGAAAAAAGAAAAAAAATGGAGAAAGAATTGAAAAAAAAATTATACAAGAAATGAAAATTAATACCCAACACAAAATTCTAGAGGAGTTGAAAGGAAACAAGAACATATACAGCAATATTTTACAAAGTAGAGAAAAGAGCAGAGGATTTAAGTAGTAAAGAATATCAATGTAAACTCAATTTAAATAAAGAGGACAGAGTTGGAGAACTTGAAGCTGATGCTAGGAAACATAGCTTCCACTCCACTGATATTGATATCCCCTGTCTACCCCCAAAAAGATAATGTTTTGTCTCTAACTACCTCTAATTTTAGCTAATTTGTTATTTATTTTGCTTTTAATTAGTATTTTATATTGCTATTCATGTTATTATTATTAAAGTTTATTTCTAGAGCGCTGTCAGTGTACTCAGCGCTGTACAAAAGACAATCAAGAATAAAACAAATAACAAATAAAACCTGCCAGAGGCGTACAATCTAAGTTAAAACAATGACCAAAATAATAAAAGTCAGTTTAAACAAAGACAATTACAACAATTACTAACAACATCCACTGTAAACCTAAGTGAGAAAACAAGTAAATGTATATCAGACAATACCAGGGAATGCCTCCCTGAACAAAATAGTCTTTAACTCAGATTTGAAGGTGGATAAAGAAGTAATGGCTCGTGTTTGAGGGGGAAGAAGGTTCCAGAAGTGAGGAGCGGCAAGCGAAAAGGGGCGAATCCGAGATGGAGCAGTGGAGATCCTTGGTTGGGACAGCAGACCTTGAGTATTAGAACGAAGGGTACGGGAGGGAGTGTAGGGAGAGAGAAGGTCAGATAAGTAAAGAGGGGCTAGCCCATGCTGGGCTTTGAAAGTTAACAACAAAAGCTTATATTGAATGCGGAAAGGGAGGGAAGCCAGTGAAGAGAAGACAACAAAGGGGAAACATGATCAAAGCGACGAGCAAAAGTAATGATACGGGCAGCTGAATGTTGAACAGAAATTAAAGGTCGAAGATGAGAAAGAGGAAGCCCAGCTAAAAGGAGATTACAGTAATCTAATCGAGAAACCACCAAAGCATGGACCAGAGTCTTAGCAGTGGAGGCTGAAAGAAAGGAACGGATTTTGGCGATATTGTAAAGGAAAGATCTGCAGGCTTTGGCTGTGGACTGAATATGGGGAATAAAGGACAATGAGGAATCAAAAATGAAACCAAGACTGCGGGCTTCCCGGACCGGATAAATAGAAGTGTTATCAACAAAAACCGAAAAGGAGGGTTGAAGGGAAGACTTAGGTGGAAACACAAGAAGCTCTGTCTTGGACATATTGAGCTTTAAACGCCGATGACGCATCCAGAGAGAGACAGCTGAAAGACATGATGAAACTTGCTGTTCAAGCTCTTGAGAGAGATCAGGAGTGGAAAGATACAGTTGGGTGTCATCGGCATACACATGATAGGAAAAACCAAAAGAACTAATAAGTTTTCCTAGGGACAAGGTGTAAAGAGAGAACAATAGGGGACCCAGAACGGAACCCTTGTTATATATTATATTATATGTTATATTGTTATTGTTTTTAGTCTGCTTCTTTTTATGATTGAGAGGGGGTTGGGGTAAGGGTTATTTACAAATCTGGTTTTAATTGCATATTATATTTTATTCTTATTTCTATTTGTTGTAACCCGCCTCGATCTGCAGGGAGAGGCGGGCTATAAATTATTATTATTATTATTATTATTATTATTATTATTATTACCTAAAATGTCAATGAATTCCAGATAAAGGAAAAAATAAAAATCTAGGAGGATTCCTATCAGGAACACTTCAATTTCTCATTACATCTTTAGTTGCTCACCTTCTAAGTCGGGAATGTTGGGGTTGGGGAAAGTAGAAGCAAGCTGATGTCTTTCCTATTTCTTGATTTGAAAAGAGGCAGTGGAGATCTGAATTAATTCCAGACAGATAAAGAGCTCAACTCTTTTGCTAAGAGATCACTATTTTAATGCTCCTCCTTCCAGCAGTCTCTGGGTTGCTTTATTCTCTCCAGGGCATAAACAGCAGCTGCAGCTAGAACTGGCAGATCAAGCATAAAGGGTTTGGGTGCTGGAGGAGGGCATTCAAGAACCTTCCAGGCTTGCTAAAACTCCTTCCTTGGTTGGCTGCTCCTCTGCCTTTCCCTATCTGCCCCAGGCCTAAATGAACCTGAGTTACTAGAGGCATCCCAAGGTGTGAGAAACACATATGGACAACATTCAGATTCACTTAGAATCACTACATCCAATAACATCTAAACAATGATACAGTTATTGGGCCAACCAAAATGCACAATTATATGTTGCAAGCTTTCTAAGTCACATTGGCTTCTTCATCAGACAAACAGGAGAAAAAAAATTGAATATGTTAGTCTTAGGCCTGCATTTGCCTGTTTGCCTGATGAAGAAGCCAGTGTTACTTTGAAAGCTTGCAACATGTAATTGTGCATTTTGGTTGGTCCAATAAAGGTATCATAGTTTGGATGTTATTGGATTTGCTATATGGCTAGCACGGCTACCCCATATATATTTAACATAGTTTAGGAAATTACTTTTAGAAGGTAATGAGTTCCAGTTGCAGTACGAGGACCCAATGCATTGTTGCTTAACATTGTAATTGCATTTTTTTTTTAAAAAATAACACTTTACAGTATTATTCCTTAACAGTAAATGGATCATATATAGCAGGTTTTTAGGACAAATTCCCATGCCTTGATTATACTGTAGTCTGCAACAGAATGGCTTCTGATTTTGCAACATGTAAGTGAATACAAGTGTACAACATTTGACAGAAGTGTTCAGTTGATGCTGACCATTACATACTTAATTTTTAGTTACTCAGTGACATCTCAGTGCTATAAATCACTGGCCTATGGTACAAAACACACTCTTTTTTCATCCACCACACTGTTGTCATGAGTGTCACAATAGTGTAGGGAGCAGCCATATGAGCCAGGACAAGAACTACTTCATGTCCCTCCTCCACTGAAGCTATGCCATTACAACTAGAAAAGTAACAAAAACATTGCAGTTATAGTAGATAAGAACTGACACTGTACTTTGTTAAGGTCTAATCTGCACTACAGAATTAATTTAGTTTAACACCACTTTAATTACCATGCTATGGAATTCTAAGATTTGCAGTTTTGTGAGATATTTAGGGCCTCGGCAGACGACTAATTGAGTCGTCTGCGAGACCCGGAAGAGGAAGAGCCACCGCATGAGCGGCGCTCCTTCCTCTTCCTGAGGTTGCCCTGGGAGCTGCTGGCCCTCCGCACGGCCAGCGCTTCTGGGGCAACCTCCCGCCGCAGCGACCGCACGTGCTGCGGTGGAAAAGACAGGGAAAGTACGCCCTACGCGTTTAGGGCGCACTTTCCCTGTCTTGTGGAAGGAGCGCTGATTTTGCGCTCCTTCCAGGGACGCCGCAGGAGCGCCGCGGTCCGGCTGCCAAGGTCCCGCGGCGCTCCGGACCAGGGCATCCCCAACGCCCTGGTCTGCATCCCCCCTTAGCCTTCTCTATCAGAGAGCTCTAGTGCCACAAAAACGTACAAATCCTAGACTTCCACAGCATTGAACCAGGGCAGTTAAAGCAGTGCCACTGCATTATTTCTGCAGTGCAAATTAGACCTGAGTTTAGTTATACCTTATTATTGGAAAACAGACTTGAGTACAAGTAGCTAATCTTCAGTAGTGAATTGCTTGCAAGACCTAGGAATAATCAGGAAGCATGACTTTCAATGGAACCTACACAGAGAAAACTAACAGATAATCTACTTGCTTGGAAATGGCCAGTCACTCCATTGTTTTCTGAAGGACAATTTACCCAGCGATTGATGATTAGGGGATACCCTTTCAGAAACAAAAAAATGTTTTCAGGTATCACTAAGCAGCTGTGAGCACCTTCCTTTCCAGCAAGGAAGCAACTAAGGGGGGATGCAGACCAGGGCGTCAGGGACGCCCTGGTCCGGAGCCCCGCGGGACCTCGGCAGCCGGACTGCGGCGCTCCTGCGGCATCCCTGGAAGGAGTGCAAAATCAGCGCTCCTTCCACAAGACAGGGAAAGTGCGCCCTAAACGTGTAGGGCGCACTTTCCCTGTCTTTTCCGCCGCAGCACGTGTGGTCGCTGCGGCGGGAGGTTGCCCCGGAAGCGCCGGCCGTGCGGAGGGCCGGCAGCTCCCAGGGCGACCTCAGGAAGAGGAAGGAGCGCCGCTCGTGCGGTGGCTCCTCCTCTTCTGGGTCTCGCAGACGACTCAATTAGTCGTCTGCCGAGGCCCTAAGTTTGACATATTTTATGCCTGAAAGTTACCTAAGCCACAACGATGTTTGCCACCCCCACTTTATCCTGTCATGTTTACTTCAGCCATTATTTTTATTGCCCATTTTCCAGTAACAATTCTGTTTTTGTCCTTCAAAAGGTGTGAAATATTGTTCCCACTACAGTCTGTATTTCAGATCTGTAGGATGCCTTCAGTAGATGTTATATACGAATAGACGATTGAGCTATATTATTACTGTATTGATCCTATTTTTTGACATTCATAGCAGTAAACAAAGCTCAATGAATATAGCTCCAAGAGCATACTAAGGAAGAAAGAAACTACTGTCAATAGTTTTCTTTAAAAAGTATATCTGTTTGAGACAAAAGATCTTTTATAAAGAACATTCAAAAACCTTGTTTTCCTCTCCTGTAATATTATCCACTTTAATACACACTGAAAAACACTTTTTAGTGCTGCGTTCACCAATTTTTGATGCTAACTTTTGCTAATTTTTTAAAAATAAAATCACCCTGTGTTTTGCTGCTATGGGAGTCAAAAGCAAATGACCAGTACCACAAACACCCAGAGGAGAATTTTGGATCTTGGATTTTAGATGTTATTGATAGAGGCTGAGTAGCCCCTTATTAGAAAATCTAAAATCCCAAATGCTTCAGACCCCAAAACCTTTTTCATGGGTAGCTTAGATAGTGCTTTCCTTTCTGATGGTCCGATGTATGCAAATTTTGTTCCATGCACAAAATTATTTAAATTACGGTATTGTATAAAATTACCTTCAGGTTATATGTATAAGGTGCATATGGAAAAAAAATAATAATTTTGTGTTTAGACTGGTTTCTATCTCCAAGAAATCTCCCACATAGGTGAGCCAAATCCAGTAGGTCACAGCATGGAGAGAACCATGTTATATCTGTCTACCTTGTTTGCTGTTAAAACTGACAAATCACTCATGGAGGAAAAGCATTGGTACTAAGAAGGCTGAATACACAAGGCTTCAAATTCAGACTTTGAAGAATTCATTCTTAGTCACTACTGCAAATGACAAAAGCAGAAAATCTGCTGGCAACCAAATCTCCATATTATGTCTGCTACAAGACCCTGGTTCTGGAGCATTGTGTGGGGGAGAAGGAGAGGTAGCAACCACTATAGAAAAACGAGGATAAAATAAGAATGTTTGCATGTCATTACAAAACAAAAACAAAAACAAAACAAAAACCTCAGAAATGTTCTGTGACAAACATATATTGGATCTAGCTGATCTTGTACTCGTAAAGATGTGGCTGGATCGATTTAAGTCCCAGACAGGAGTGCTCTGCCACCTTTTTATATTTGAAAAAGTGTGTGTTCTACATCACAGCCTTCTTCTGTTGTAGAGAGAAAAGATGCTTCATTTTTGGATTCAAGGCTATTTTGTGGCTCAGATAGCTTCTTACATGGGAGCAATCCCAACTGAATTCAGTGGGATGCAGTTCTGAGTAAACATGTAGCAGATTGCAGTATAAGAATGAAATCTAGCCCTCCCTTTCTCCTCTCAGCTGGAAAAGCCCTTAGTTTCTATATTTATAACACTGTTCTAGCAGAGATCACCCACTTACAGGAAAAAATTGCTGGGCAGAAGAATAAGAATGCTGTTTCCATATTTGTATAATCGCTGTCATTAAGATTGCTATGTAGGAGGAAAGTGTTAAAATAAATACATTAAAGTTATTAATTTGTAGCCATGAAAAGCAAAGCAACTCCCTTCTGTACCTTAACAGGGGAGGCCAATAGCCTGACAGTTAATTAAAACCAAGCAAATAAGAGCTTTTTATAGCTACCGCCTTCCATAAATCACCTGCTTCCTGTTCCTGGGAGTCTGCCAGTTTCCAATCCAAGAATTTCTTGGCATTGTGGAAATCAGAAAAGATATACGGTACTTTATAATTTCCAGAACTTTGCCAGAGAGACTGTTTTAATTTCTGTGCCAATATAGATTAATGGGATGGGGCTGAGAGTGAGGGGTGCATAAACACACAATAATAAGAAACAAGAAAAGAGCATTTCTATACATTCTTGTGTCTTTACTGAAGAAGAGTGCTTGTGTGGCATCTTATGTTATATAACAAAAGAACACTCTGCATCTCTATCTGAAAACTTGAAGGAACAGGATGGATTGTGTATGTGTTCCTTTTACAAGAATTTATATCCATCCCTCCACCAGCACTTTTAAAAATGTCACAGAGTGCTAAAGCCTTATTAAAATTTTTCTACTGGTATCCTTCTGTACTGGATTGGCAGACCAGATATTAATTAGAGAATAACATAAAACAAAAAATAGGGAATCCCTGGGCTAAAACTCTAATGTGGATCATGGAATTCACTGTCCACATGCATTTCAACTGTATGTGTTTCACAGAGGCAATCCCAGTTAATCCTCTGCTCACCCATTTTCTCAACTGTTTTTAAAAATGTCCCTGTTTCTCTCTCCTCCTGTTGCCTTGTCTTTTGCTTACTTACACTGCTGCCTTTTTATTCACTTATTTCATTAGGAAGGAGAGGGGCAGAATCAGTGGAGCCTTGGTCTTCCCAGTAGGCAAAAGCAAACTGCTGCAGACTATCCTAGCTTTGGAACAGAGCATCCTGTGCTGTGTGGCTCTTTACAAAACAGGGGGAAAGTGGGAACCCTGCTAGATAAGAAGATTTCCTTGAAGCCACCCTGGAACTGTGCAACAGGAGCTCTCTCAGTTTCCCTTTCTCAGACACAAAGATTTCCCTCACCTCTGTTTCCTTAAAATAGGAGCAATATTGTGGAGCAGTATCCCTGACTTGATTTATTTTCTCCATTCTTCAATTCTGATTTTTGTTTTTGAGATCTGAATATATTTTGTACATTAGGGTTTAGTACTGCTGGTCTTCTTCTTGCCTCCTTGTTTTGATTTACCAGTCCTTTGTGTTTGCTAAGGTTGCACAAAGCCACAGACAAGAAATTATAACTTGTGGAGGCTGAACTTAAGGAGAGGCTTTCCTGTCTACTTGGGTGGAAAGCTTTTCTTCATTTTTTTTTCCTGCAGAGTAATTTTCATTTACATTAACAATGCAATTATACATATATTTGCCTAGAAGTAAGTTCAATGGAACTTTTGCCTAGGCTAAAGTATACAGGATTGCCACTGTGGTATTCTAAAAGGCCTTTGGAATGCATGTATTTATGGCAATCATTTTGTTCTCCCAACTATATCTTTTCAAATGAAATAATTCAGTTTATCTCCTAGACTTACAGATATTGCAAATACCTTGTAGCCAGGAACTTACAATAGTTCAGTGGAGGGCCCAATACAGCCTGTCACCTCCTAAACTTCCAGTCTTTTATCCCAGGTTGAAATTGGGGCAGGGGAGGCCTCAAATGCTCCTTGAAGACAATGGGGAGGGATGGAATGTTTCTTCCAATTGCCAAAATAGCCCCCCCCCAGCCCTGCAGCATGCCCACTCCTGCTTTAATGTCTTTCCTTGTTTACTTTTTAACAAGCAAGTCTTTGAAGGGTATGTGGACAATCTACATGCTGGTGAAGGTAGATATGGGCAAAGAAAAGAGAAGAGATGTAGATCACTGACAAACTTCACTGAAGAAGCTGTAAGGTGAGATCCCATGCTTTAGGGCTACTTTTCCGAACCTGAAAGTTTCTAAATTGTTGGATTCAAATTATCCCCAGGCAATAAATGCATTATGGACTTTGTAGTCTATTGGAAAAAGTCCAGAGTGGGGGAAGCAACTTTATAATAACAAAAAGAGCACTTTTAAAGTTTCCAGCAATAAAATGTGCCAGGACAGGGTTAAATCCACAGTCTGTTTGAAAATGAACATTATAAATATTAAACCAATTAACAGTAATTCTACTGATTAAACAGTTTCCATTTATTAGTGTTAATGGCAATAAATTAATCTCCCAATTTCTGATGGTTAACGTTATCAAATTATTTGCAAACCTAACAGTCTAATCTCTGGACTGAAGCATGAAACAATAAATTTCTCAGTCATCTCAGTGTAATCACCAGAGAAATACATTTTCAAGTACTTGATTTTTGTTGGAATCAGTCGCAGATTTGAGAAGGAGACATCAAAAAGTAAGCTATTATGCAGGTAAATGTTCTCCTCTGGGTTTTTATTGATTGATTGATTTAATTTATATGCTGCCTTTCTCCTGGAAAGGAACCTAGAGTGGCTCACAGATAAAACAGTTTTAAAAATGTTTACAATAAAATTTGAAAACAATTAAAATCAACTTGCTAAAACAGTATATAATCACATCAAACTTACAAAAATTAGAAACATAGAAAGAACACATACCCAGTATAAAAACCTCCCTGACAACAATTATATGTTAAAAACCTGCTTGAATAAAAACACCATTGCCTGCCCATGAAAGGAAAGCAGGGAAGGAAGGAGTCAGCTTACCCTCCGGTGGAAAAGAGTTCCAGGGGGTAGTAGAATTCAGTCCGTCCTTTTCTGAACAGATCATGCAAGTGCTACTTGCAACAAAATATTATTGTGTGGAGTGATCCTATTCATTATTCCAGCCAGTAGGCAGTCCATTCTGCATCATCACACACCAACAAAACCAAGATTTCAACACCCTTCAAGATTACTCTTGGCATTCTAGTTCCATCAGATATACTCATTATTATTTTGGGGTTCTCTTGCCCCTTATAACTTTCCTCCTCCAGCTCCTTTTGTGTGTGTGTGTGTGTGGAGGTAGTTAATCAAATCTAGGGATTTTCCTATATCATTTTGTACTATCTTCTTGGATGTAGATGGTGTACATTATATTATATTATATTAAATCTGAATTTCTTCCTATTAGTATAAAGGGGTTTGCATTCTGCTGCTGAATCATTCCACAACATTCCTAGTGTTTTACTTATTTCATACATTCTCTTAGCTTCAAAGGCAAATTCTATCTGAATATATCTTGCCAAGAAAATTGCATTACAGGGTTGCCTTAGGGTTGCCATATGTCAGAAATGAGTTTAAGGTACACGACAACCACCACCCTTCTCTGAACATTACAGACATCTTCCTAAATGGTCAGAAAACAGATTTAAAAGATAGCCCAGGATAACCAGAGTAAAAGGCTTGTCCAAATGAACATTTTTACTGCTGACTCAGCTGGTATACAATAGCTGAATTTTTTAATGATCAAAACACCCAAGTGCTATATTTATATCTTTTTGAGCAGTATTCAATGGTATTCCCTAATTATCAAACTGACTGGAAATTGTTCCAAGGTCTTCATAATTGCACCTTCTTCTGATTAACTCTTTTCCCTTGCTTCAGCAAAATTCATCTTTTGGTTTTCTTTCAGCTGAATGTCATCCTGTAGGAAGATTTCCCAGAAATCATCAATCCTTAGGCTCACATCGTTTCAGGCTACTTTGCAGTTCAGGTTAAAGTGAAAATGGAGTTCAGTGAGTGCATTGATTTATGTTTTAGAATGGCAAAAGGAACACAGTGTTGCCACATGATGGACAACACATGAATTATCAGACAAACACAGTCCATTCATACAAAAGACACTTGTTTAATGGTATTCTGCATTAGATCTCTTCCCAGACAGAAACACCAGGGATGAAAGATCATACAACCTTCCAAATCTTGTTGGACTGCATCTCCCAATGTTCCTTGCCATTGATTACTTATTGATTAATCAAAAATTAACCAATTATTGCTGGGTGTTGGAGTCTAGCAACATTTGAAGGGCTACATGATTCCCTCCACTGACCTGCAAACTTAATTCTGTTTAATTTATTTATATACAGTATGACCCCTGTATCCATGGTCTCGTGCTGAAACCACAAAATGAACAATTTCCTTTCTAAGCATACCATAGAATCATACTGGAAGACCTATAAATGCATAGAGAGAACCTTTTTTCCAGATGTGGATAAGTGAAACAATAGATACTAAATCTGTGGATATGAGGGTCGGACTGTTGTTTGTTTGTTTGCTTGTTTGTTTTATATCCCACTTTTCTTCCAATATGAGATGCAGCTTGTTATAGAAGTTACCATAAAATAGTACAGCATTTTTAACATAGTAATCAGGTTTTTTTTTTTTTTTACTGTCTCAGGAACAGTCTCAATTTAGTCTCTGCCATCCAGTTTTTCAGCTACTTTCAAAATGTCCCAGTTTCTCTCTCCTCACTTTCCCTCTTTGTAGTTGGTAAGCAATCAGTTCTATGAAAACACTACTGTTAAACAATTAAAAACACATTAAATACCACAACGTCTTTAAAAAATAGCACAGTTCACAGTTCATATAGTGTAGTTCACAAAGGGAAAGAGAATGAAAGAAGAGAATAAGGAATGATGATTGGATTCTATTACTTGTGCGTATGTGCCTTCAATCTGTCTGTCAACTTATGACAACTTCTTGAATTTCATAAGGTTTACTTGCACAAGGAATACTCAGAGGTGGTTTTGCCAGTGTCTTTCTCTGAAATAACCCCTATTGCACCTGGTATTTGTGGTGGTGACCCATCCAAATCCTAACCAGAGCCGACACTGCTTAGCTTCCAAGATCAGATAGGATCTGGTGTCTTTAGGGTATTTTGGCCTATGAAATTCAGAGGGTCATCATATGTCAACAGATGGCTTGAAGGCACACACACACACACACACACTGATACTTATTGTTATGAATGGGATAAAAGAATTGGAAGTGAATAATGAGCATTCCCCAAAGCCAGGGCTATGGCTTACTATCTGGGGGCCTTAGTAATAAGTAATGGTGGAAGCAAACCCTTCAACATTTCTGAGATAAAAAGGGGAACATCTGGACAAGCAACATTAGAATGTGGTCAAAAAAGACAAAAGTTATAAATCAGGAAGAATGCACTAGCTAGAAATGGCTACTGTTGTTCGACCCTAATGGGAAGGATAAGACATCTTCTTCTCTTTTCTCTCCTGCTCATTGAACTGAGTGCAAACTACTTTTATATTTTGAACTCAGTTTGCAGGGACTGAAATAAGCCAACTACAAAGAGGGAAAGTGAGAAGAGGAGAGAGAAACTGGGTCATTTTGAAAGTAGCTGAAAAACTGGATGGCAGAGAATAAATTGAGACTGTTGCTGAGACAGTCAGAAAAAAACTGATTACTATGCTAAAAATGCTGCAGTTGGAGACATTCCACATAAAATATGCATGTGGTTGATTTGTACTGAAAACACCATCATCTGCATTGGAAACAGCTTTTTTTCTGTGCAGAAAATAATATTTCCACGCAGAAATATTATTTTCTACACACACAAAAATGCTGCTTCATGCCCAGAAAGTGATATTTTCTGTGCAAAGCAACTGTATGCAAATTTTGTACAAAATGGCTCCCAAACTGTGAACAGGCCTTGAAAATGGTCTCGTTTTCAAATTCTTTCTCATAGTAGGAAGAAAAATGCTAAAATTACTTGTTGCATCCTTTGAGAAGAAAAATAATGAAGAATTATTTCTATACTCTTTACCATGAAATCTACTGTTCTGTTGGCTTGAGTCTGGATGAGTTATAGACCCTGGGGATATTTTTTAAATCATGCATGTGAGGAGATACTTTTCCCTCAGCAATTTTGTTGTTGATGTCTTGAGCAAATGCTCTTAATCTTTAAATGAAGTTGACCAATTATTTCACGATCATTACTCTTTTCTTCCTAGAGCTTGTTTGTAGTGATTTTTTAAGTGCAGATGAGACTGCACCAATATTTCTTCTCTGTGCAAGTAGTGTTTAGCACAACTATTTAGCAATTTGGGAGAACTAATGTGTATTCGGACTAGGTCAACTACTACTGTCTCTCTTCTATTCTTTGTTGTTGTTGTTAACTGCTCTCAAGTCGATCTCGACCCATGGCAACTTTTTGGATGAGGCATCTCCAAGACCTCCTGTCCTCCACTGCTCTGCTTAAATCTTGCAAACCCATACCCATGACCTCCTTAATAGAGTACATCCATTTGGCATGTGGCCGTCCTCTCTTCCTGCTTCCCTCCACCTTTTACAGCATTATTGTCTTTTCTAATGAGTCTTCTCTTCTCATGATGTGTCTGTAGTACAACAGCCTCAGTTTGGCCATCTTTGGTCACCAGGGAGGTTGCCAGCTTGATCTGGTCTAGGACCCATTTGTTTGTCTTTTTGGCTGTCCATGGGATCCTCAACACTCTTCTCCAGCACCACATTTCAAAGGAGTTGATTTTCTTCCTATCATCTTTCTCAACTGTCCAGCGCCCACATCCATACATGGTAATAGGGAATACAATGGCTTGCATGATTCTAACTTTTATGCTGAGTTGTATATCTTTGCATTTTAGAATCTTTTCTAGTTATTTCATAGCCACTCTCCCCATTCTTAGTCTTCTTCTGATTTCTTAACTGCAGTCCCTATTTCGATCAATGTTTGATCCCAGATATGTGAACTATTTTACTATTTCTATTTCTTCATTGTCGAGTCTGAATGTGTGTAAGTTCTCTGTGGTCATTATTTTTGTTTTCTTTATTTTCAACATTAAGCCTGCCTTTGTACTTTCTTCTTTGATCTTCCTTAGCAGGTGTTCTAGGTCTGTGAGGTTTTCTGCTAACATTATGGTGTCATCTGCATATTTGAGATTGTTGCTATTTCTTCTTCCTATTTTCACTCTTCCTTCTTCTGTGTCCATGCCTGCATTTCTTATAATACATTTTGCATACAAGTTGGACAGATAGGGTGAGAGTATACAGCCTTGTCTGATCCCTTTGCCAATTGGGAACTATTCTGTTTCTCCATATTCTGTTCTGACAGGAGCTTCTTGTCCTGAGTACAGATTCCTCATCAGGACTATCAGATGTTTTTGCACTCCCATGTCTTTAAGGGCATTCCATAGCCTTTCATGATCTATGCCAGGGGTCAGCAACCTACAGCCCGTGGGCCGGCCCTGGCCCGCTGAGGCCTTCGAACCAGCCCATGGCCGGTCCTACCGCTGTCGCCACCACACCGTGCGTGCCGTGAGGCACCATTTTTCTTTCCAAAATGGCACCCATGCTCGTGCATGCATGTGCACGACGGCGGGTACCATTTTGGAACGGCAAACAGCTGTGGTGCCATGCGCATGCACATGATGCCGGCGCCATTTGGTGTTCTAAAATGGCACCTGCCATTGTGCGCACACATGCACACGACGGCAGGCGCCATTTTGGAATGCCAAACGGTGCTGCCGTAGTGTGCATGTGCACGGCGCCAGCGCCGTTTGGCCTTCCAAAACAGCGCCCGCCACCGTGCGCATGCGTGTGCGAGCACGGGGTGCCATCCAAAATGCACCACCACAGTCCGGGGGGCATCAGGGGACAGGGGGACTGGCCCCACCCCCCAAAAAGTTGCCAACCCCTGATCTATGCAGTCAAAGGCTTTGCTATAGTCTATAAAGTACATGCTGATTTTCTTTTGGAATTCCCTGGTGCACTCCATTAGCCACCATATGTTTGCAGGCTCACAGTCTGGAAAGGGGGGAAAGGGCAGTTCCCACACACAAAAAATGACAAAAACATCAACATGTCTCCTACCTAACACCTGGTGCAGGTTAAAGCTGAGACTGAACCAGGGCACAGACTGCACATTAAAAAGATGGGGAAAACTGAGTTACAGGGGAAATAACAGAACAAAAGATGGCCCTTTTTACCCCAAGTTTAACCGGTGAAGAAATGAGGGTTTGACTCAGGAGTCATCAAATGTTTTGTGTCAACTGAGGGCTAGAAATGGGGCTGAAATGAATGTTCAAGCCTTTGTCTATTAACCTCAAGCTATAATTTTCAGGATTATTTGGAAGAAGTCATGATAACAGTGAGACAGCTATAACAATGAAACAGATATAAATCTGACATGCATTTTATATTGTGGAGCAGATTTTATGGGCAGTTTTAAGATTTCATAGCACCTAATTTAAATGCTGTTTTACAGGGAAGATTGGAAAAGGGAGACTTGTGGCAGTTCATCTTAAAGGTAAGGTGTTAGTCTGTTAGACTGCTATCCCCCTTTCCTTCCCTACTTTTTATACAGAAACATACTAACATGGTTATCTATTTGAAACTGTTTTATAGGGTTTCTTTCCTATAATTATGGAAGTCCAACTCATCTGGACTTCTGGAGAGCTAGAGAAATCAAGGATCAGTTGTTGTTGTGCAATCATTTCTAACTTAGGGTGATCCTAAAATGAGTTTTTTTTGGGGGGGGGGGACTGAGAGTGTGTGACTCACCCAAGGTCACCTAGTGGGTTTCAATGGCTGGATGGGGAATCAAAACCTGTTCACCAGAGTCCTAGACCAATTTCCAAACCACTACTTCATGGTGTCTCTCAAAGATAATGTCCTCTAATGTGTTGTGTGTGTTCTAATAGTACATCTTCCACATTAACAATGTTCTGGAATTCCAAATCCAAAGTTGAACATTTCCCCTCCAGAAACCAGGAGGAAGTCAGCAAAGATAATGGATTAGTGTTAGATCATATCCATGCAGTCATGTTGCTGCGTCACAAATTAAAGATGTCAGAGAGAGCTAGAAGAAAAACTCTCTGCTATCTGCATTTCTGTATAAACCTTCACTAATCCTCATTCAGATCCTTCTAATTCTTATAAATATTTCCTTTGTTAGTTATTATATTTCTCTGTTGGTCTCTGAACCCACAGTATTTTGGATCCAATAGCCATACAACTTCCATTTAAATAACAGGATAATTAATTACTTAGCAGAGCACAAATACTTTTCTCAGGCAGCTAACCACAAGAAACAGATTATCACAGATGGAAATCAAATTATATATCTGTTATATATAGCTACAGGAAATGCTTACAATTAAAGTTTTGGGAAATTATGGGAGGATAAATGCCCTTATACAGAGTCTTCACAGGATGTCCATTTCAGTTAACTTCTATATTGCATTTTAAGATCAGGCATCCTTATTATTCCAGAAATTAGTGTATGGACATTGACAATCAAGTCTAACCCCATGATAAGAATGAACCCACATCTATGTTTTCAAAGTCAAAACTAGTGTTTGTTACATGGGTTAAATAAAATATCTTCCCCCTCCTGTCCTCTTAGCAAGGAGTTCAGATGATGCAAGGCCCAATCCCTGGTTCTGGTGTGAATTGTCTGGATGATATCCAGCCAGTTCAGCACTAAACCATCCTCAAAACATTTTTTGAAAACTCACCTTTTGCTCCAAATCTTCCTGGAAAATCCAGAGCCCTACATTGCAGTGTTGGGTTGCTGTTTACAATGTGTATCACTGTGTCACTCAGTGCTGCTGCTGTAGTGAGTCACTTGCTCTGGGGTCAGAACGAGGGGTTCAGCCATGTGATCAGTGCTGGGTACCTTGGTCTGACCTAGGTGTGACAGATGCATCAATGGAGAGCCCCAGGTAGTGGGGGAACATCAGAGAGTAGTCTGGCCTGCATGTACCTGGCCCCAGTTTTGGATTTGTATTACAGTGAGAGAGAAGAGAGCAGAGTTATAGAAAGATGAATGAAATATTGTTCATTGTTCAAAGAATTAGTTACTGGCAAATCGGATCTAATGGAGGAAACTACAGTTTGAAAAGTCAAAACTAGCTTAGGGTTTGTTTTTACACAGTCAAACATTAAGTTGTTGCTGTTGTTGTTGCTGATGATGATTATCTTGCCATTTTCCTAGTCTGGGCTTTAAGGTAGCTTACAATAGTTAAAAACAACATAGTTAGAATTCACAAAACACACAAGTTTAAAAGTGATTAAATTATCAAAAAATTAAAACTATTTAACAATATCAGCTGTAAAAAAAAAAGGAAAAAAAAAGAACAACAGTTCAACAAAATACATGAAAAATCCAGGACATTGTACAAGGTACAAGGTTGAAATAGAAAAATCTTTAATTGTTTATGGAAAGAGTAGGGACATGTACCAGTGTAACCTCTCTCATAAAGAGGTTCCAGAGCATGGGGGGGGGGGGGGCAGCCACTGAGAAGGCCCTTTCCCATGTTCCCATCAGATGTACCTCTAAGGTTGGTGGGACAGAGGCCCTGTTTGCATGAGACAAATAAAACATCCTCTCCCTGTTCCCATGGTGAGTAGTCCTGATGACAGAGGGCCCAATCCCTGGTTCTGGTGCAAACTTTTTCAGACAGTGCAGAACTAAACACATCATAAACCCCCTTAAAAGGAGGTAACCATCCCCTCACTATTTGCTCTGGAGCCCTCCTTTGTAATGCTGGGTGACTATTTATAACTCGTCTCACCCTGCTGCCTGGTGCTACCACTGCTAGCATACATTGCTTGCTCCAAGGTCAGAATGAGGTCCCCAGCCATGTGATTGAGATTGGGTGCCTTCTTCTGACCTCAGAGCAAGTGACACATGCCAGGTGGCACAGCAGAACACATAAGTGAACAGCGGCCTGGCATCACAACAGAGTGCCCAGGTAATGGGGGGATGTCAGGACAGCTCTAGGACCAGGGCTGCTTCCAGAGAATTCTTGCCCTTGGAGACCTGGCCAAAGAGAAGGGCCTACCAAACAGATTTCAAAACATGGCCAGATTTGTAAGGGCCAGAATCTTTCAAATAACTTGGACCTGAGCTCTGTAGTCAAAACTGATATTAAAACCAAACTTAAAATGGAATGAATGTCCTTTTAGAATAAATAAATAAATAAATAAATAAATAAATAAATAAATTCTTACCCACCTCTCTCTATGGGTTGAGGTGGAGAACAACAACAATTAACATACAAACAACTTCAGTTATTATTATTATTATTATTATTATTATCCTGCTCTTTTCCCAAAACTACGACTCAAAATGGCTTCACAATATTAAAAAAAGAATACAATTAAAAACATAAAAAAGAGGTGCATTAAAAAGGAATTAAGTGATTACAATGTTAAAATAGATAGCTATTAATAGAATAAAATACATTTTAAAAAGATAAAACTGTATAAAATGAAACAACATCCCAAGCCAGTCCTTACAAACATTCCATTTTAAAAGCCTGTCTGAACAGGTAGGTCTTAGCCTGCTGGTAGAAGGCCAACAAGGAGGGAGCCATTTTGGTCTCCCTGGGAAAGGAAGACATCAGTTAAAACAATTTAAAAAGACAAAAAAGATGTATATGTATTAAAACAATCCACATCTAAAATTCATCATTTAAAATTCACAATTTAAAAATCATCAGAGTAACCCTGCCAGGAGAGACTGGTCTTTTAAATTCAGTCAGTATATTCAGCTGTCAAATCTCTTCTTCTGGCAGGCCATTCCACAGTCTAGGGGCAACTGAAGGAAAAGTCTTCTGACTGACAGTTGCCAACCTAGTCCTGGATGATTGGATAAAAAGTCTGCCAGAGGACTTAAGTGTACAGAGCAGATTATATGGGAGGAGAGGATCCTGTAGGTAACCTGGACCCAGACCATGTAGGTTTAAAGGTAATAACCAACACTTTGTACCTTGTCCGAAAACTAATTGGCAGCCAGTGGAGTGATTTTAATATTGGTGTAATATTGGTGTTCACATGTGCAGTGATTCACTGGGACAGGCCATCACAGCAGAGGTGTGCCCATGCAGATGCCAGCAAGGTACAATCATGCCTCCCTTCTTTCCCCCCTTCGCTCTATTTGGTTTTCTGCTAACATTATGGTGTCATCGGCATATCTGAGATTGTTGCTATTTCTTCCTCCTATTTTCACTCTTCCTTCTTCTGTGTCCATGCCTGCATTTCTTATAATACATTTTGCATACAAGTTGGACAGATAGGGTGAGCATATATAGCCTTGTCTGACCCCTTGTCTGACCCCTTTGCCAACAGAACAGTGGATACAGCCTTGTCTGACCCATTTGCCAACTGGGAACCATTCTGTTTCTCCATATTCTGTTCTGACAGTAGGCTCTTGTCCTGAGTACAGATTCCTCATCAGGACTATCAGATGTTTTGGCACTCCCATGTCTTTAAGGGCATTCCATAGCCTTTCATGATCTATGCCAGGGGTCAGCACCCTCTTTGTCTGTCTGTTTTGTGTATGTTGTACTCATCTCCATGAGAGGTTCCATGGTTTCTCTTTTGGGCATTGTCACCCCCACCACTGGTGCCATTTCCCACATCTCACCCCCACCACTTGCGTATGGCAGCTCTGTTCTTTTAAATTGGTCTTGCAACAGGGCATTACATGCACAATTAAGGTTATGGTTTGGAAAGAGTGCCCCTTTAGAGCCGCACTGGCGTTGATGCATTTATACACAGGTGCGAAGGTGTGCACTTTCCAAGAAGAAGCAGAAAAAAGTAGCTTCCTTTTAAAGTGGCTTTTCTCCCCATAAGAAGGCTAGAGGGTGCTTTCTGGCTGGCTTTAAAGTGCATCATCTAAACCTTGAAACCTGTTTATTTTGCCCGCCTATTTTGCCCCTTAGTTACTTTTATAGTTACGGGGGAAGGGAGGGGAATGACCTCACTACTCAAGAGTTTTGTTGTTGTTGTTTTTGATAACACAGGCCAGCAGCTTGTATCATTTTCACTTTTTCAAAAGTAACTAAAAGTCACTATTGAGAGATTTTTTGCATAATTAGAAAGTATAAGAATTACTGTTAAAAGAACAGCAGATAAGTACTTTTTAAGGTTTGGAACATTAATAGTAATTTTCTTTCAAACACTTTGAAAATAAGTACTTTTCCAAACTCTGGACATACCAAGGAGAGACAGAAAATAATTCACCCGTAAATTTAAAGGAACTCAACAAAAATATAAAGTTGGCAGTTTGGGAAATCTCTCTTGCTGCTGGTTTTAAGAGCCTCTGGCTTCAACATATAGAAGTGATATCTCTGTGGCAAAGGGATCAGAAGGAGAGAGAGAATGTGAGTGTGCATAAGAATTTTAATTTGGAATGGGGAAAGGAGAGAGGTCACTGAAAAGAAAGAAAAGAAAATCCCAGACATATAGTGGATTTCTCCACACCCAGGTTTATTGTGTTCAATATCACCTTTGCCAAGGGACCATGTATCATAATCTCCACTGACTAACAGCCTTTGCTATCCTGCTGAAACTGACTCCAAGAGATCCTTGAATGAATTATCCTGCTACTAAGACTAAATCCACCAAAACTAATCCAACTGCAGCCTGTACACAATAGCTTCAGTAAAATGGGAGTTGCCCATTTTGCTTCCATATGATTAAGGATAGCATGTATATCTTTTATACACATGATTAGGATAGACTTTATAATTATATACCTTGATAGCAATACCTGATCCATTTGTTGTTGTTGCTGCTGCTGCTGTTGTGATGTGTTATCATGTTGGCTTCAACTTACAACCACACTTATAAAGAACTTACAACAACACTTATTAACAAGTGAACATCCAAAGATCCTGTTACTGACAACCTTGCTTTAGTCTTGCAAACTAAGGGGCTGAACAGACCGGTATAAATAGCTGGACTGGGGGCAGAGTGGGGGCATGGTGACCACATGCCAGCTGCCCTGACTCTGCCCCCATGTCGTCTTCACACTGTATGCCCCACCTTATGGCGGGAAGTGTCAGGGCACTCCCTAGTATGCTGTGCCAAAGGAGTGCTGAAAAGCTGCCGCCACCACAGAAAAAGTGCCTTTTTGCTGTTCTAAAAAGGAGCAGCATTTGCCAGCTCTTTTTAGAGCAGCAAGGAACCAGATCGGGGCCACGGTGTGTGGTTGCCTTGGCACCAATCAGCCAAATAAAGGGGCGGCTTGCCACCACTCCTTTCAGGCAGTCTGTACAACCCCTAACATATACAGTAGACCTTTGCTATTCACTGGGTTTTGGTACCAGGACCCCCTGTAGATAAAAAAAATCCATGGATTCTCAGGTTTCATTATATATAATGGCATAGTAAAATGATGTTCCTTATATAAAATATCAAAATCAAGTTTTTTTTAAAAAAGAATGTATATATTTCTGGAATATTTTCAAGCTGTGGATAAAGAATCCATGGATATGGAGGGCCAACTGCACTTTATCTAAGATTTTAATTCCTGCTTTTGGGAAAGAGAAGTAGCTGGTGATGTTAATTCCCCCAAAACTGTCTAAGATAATAGAAATATCATTTGGATATTTTTTAAAAAAAACCTTTGAGAATTACAACAACAAATACTGCAAACTCCCAACACATTTGCCCCATCTGAAAGAAGATATATTTTGTATCCTCTGAAATTGCTAACATATTTGAGATGTCCCTTCTCAGTCTGGCCATTTCCCACATCTCTCTGAATTATCCCTATTCAATTCAGGATGGGGATTTGTCTGAATACAAAGAGCGCCCCTAATATTCAGCCATTTGGCTGAACATGGTTACAGTGTTCCATGTGATCAGGATGGAATGCTGATTGTGTGGGATTAGAATTTTTCTCCAAATTTTTCTTGTTAACACAGAAATGATGGATGTGAAGGGTGTGGGATTGGAGCATGTGTCCCCTCTTTCTTCTCCATCCTTAATGTTTGCTGAATATCTGAATAGGTCTAGACACACAGTCCAGTTCTGTGCTGAGTCCTCTCATTGAGTGAGACCCCTCCTGTGGATGAAACTGGTGATCAATTAAATCAAAATGAATGATTTCACCATCTGTTGGCTGGTTACACCTGCATAGATCACTGTGCATAGTAATGTATATGAAAGCTAGAGAACTGGAGAAAGGGATCTCCAGCTGAAGAATGTAAAAGGGAAGTGTTATTTAAATTAATGATCTGGATACTCACTTTTTCATGACACAGCTCCATTAGTTTTAAGATCATTATTCATCAGACTGCTGGATTTTCACATCCAGACAAAACAATTTGCTCTGCTTGTTCCTACTGCCACCCACATAGCAGTTTATTAACGTGTAAAAGGTTGCATTAAAAATAAATAAAAACTGCCAAAAATGTATAGCCTTGTGCTGAACCAAACAGATGACATTCCTCTGCCACAACGAAATCACTGGAAGGCTGATCTGTTTACACAGTCATGCAACAAAACTAGATTAATTACTACAGCAAAATTATAATTAATTGTGCTACATGATTTCCTCTGTGTGTTGGGTGGTGGTTCCCCCCTCTTTTAATTCAAAGAAATGGTTGTAGTTACATTAAATTTGGCAATAAATGAAGCTGTGTATCAGAAAAGAGGAAAACATACACTCTGAAATGTACTGTGTTCTGGAATCATAAAAGTGGAAATATCTATTAAAATATGCCATGTGAAGAATGTTTGGTTTCAAAATTTAATTTTTTCTTGATCATATTAAATAGTGTTCTCTGTCTAATTAATGCAATTTATCAGGAGAAATGAACTATTTTTGGCAAAGTTCTGATTTGTAATTCTCATTTCTGTTTATCAAATGAGTCCAAACCAGCTGCTCAAAGTGGTTCAGTTGCCCTGTAACACCTGTAGATTTGCAGCCTGATTCTATAAGAGTACAGTTATTCAAAGTTACACCCTGTGAGACTTATTATTAGGTAAGTGCATGTAGCTTTGCTGCTGCAAACTATTTTAATAGACACTTTTTCTTCTACAGAAATATCTCTGAGTCTGTAAGAGTGGACTCAGGATCTGCATACCCACAAGAAATATTAAGCCAACAAATGGTAACAGTGGGCCTAAGCAGACGGTGCAAAGCGCCATCTTCGAGGACAGGAAGGGGAAGGGCAGCCTCACGCTGAGTGCCCCAACCCCTTCCTGAAAACGTAGTCGGAGCGGCCGGCCCTCCATACGGCCGGCGCTCTGACGACGCACTTCCACTGCAGCCTCTGCACATGCTGCAGCGGAAGAGGCGCCGAAGGTGCGCCGGATGCCTTTTGCGGTGCACCTTTGGCATCTTGCAGAAGGAGCGCTATTTTAGCGCTCCTTCCTGGAACAGGGACGCTGCGCCGCGGGGCCGAGGAATGCGGATGCCTCGGCCCCGATCCGCAGCTTCCCGGGGTGGCCCCGTGCCACCCGTCTGCTTCCCCCCAATGTTCCATGGCATATTTGTGAGATGCTTTGGGGCTTTCATACCATGCATTAGTGACTGAATGAGTAGATGTGGTTATATATGTGTATCTGTCAAATGTGACTTCATGAATTTTTCTTGAGTCTCTCCTTCATGAGGACCATATGCAAAGGAGCTAAAACAGTGACTATGAGTATGCAACGCAGGATGCAGAGCATGCAAGGGTGACTGCAGGTCCTTGCTGGCCCCCTTTGATGAAAAAATAAAAATATGTGAAAGGAATGAGAAGACAGCTTCCACCGTCCTTCACTGCTGTTTGGCTCCTGCTGTCTGACACTGAATCAATATTGTCCACTCATCTGAGATGGAAATTGCCTTCTGACAGTTAAGAATGTGTCTGAGTTTAATTTGATCTAGAGGCTCACTAGAACAATGGGCCTGCCATTTCAGATTCTCAGAACCACAACCTCTCTTTAACCCTTGCCTTTAACGTGTAGTCCAGTTTTCAAATGTTCCACAACTTTTTTCTTTCTTTCAGATGCTCAAATGCAAAGGAGGACAGTGTTTTGTAACTTGGAGAAGTATGTGGGGGGGGGGGGGGGGGAGGGTTGAGAAGATGAGGGTGCATTTATGCTGTAGAAATAATGCAGTTTGACACACTTTTAATTGCCATGGCTCCATCTTACAGAATCTTGGGATTTGTAGTTTTGTGAGGCATCAGCACTCTGGCAGACCCTATAGAACTACAAATCCCAAGATTCCATAGGATGGAACTACAGCATTTAAAGAGCTGTCAAACTGCATTATTTCTACAGTTTAAAGCACAGAGAGAGAGAGACAGAGACAGAGAGGAAGGAAGGAAGGAAGGAAGGAAGGATAGGAGGAAGGTTGAATTTTGACAGTTGCAACAGTTGTCTCCCCTTTTCTGGACTGTAACACAATTACAATTAATGGAAACATATCTTTGATTTCTTTGTCCTAGCTATGCTTGGACATCACAATAAAGCATGGAATTATGGGAGTAGCTAACAAACCACAGACCAAAATTATGGTTGAACCTGGAAGCAGCCAGCACTCTTGCTTGTTTCTCTCCTAACAAACCAGGCAAAGAACCCATGTTTAGTTTTATGGTTTCTTTCTTTGGCTTGTGGGAATGGAGAAACAATTTTCAACAGATGCTCAGTTTGGATACTATAGTATGGAAACCACAGACCCAAAGTCCATGGTTTCTTGAGTCCCTCCTGCTGCAGGTAGGAAAGAATTGGACACTATGTACTACTTGTACACAGGCAGCCAAGGTTCCCACAGCACCTGGGCTCTTTCTGTCATATGCCTCTGTCGCTTTGTGAAAGAACAAAAGCAAAACAGAAAAAAGGCCTTTCTTCAAGATTGGTGATGACACCACTAGGAAGGCTCACTAAAGATGGGAACACGCCCACTTCTGGATATTGACCCCCCCCCCAATTACTACTCTTGAACATTTTCAACACACCACTTTAAGGTGTAATTTCTTAAGGCAGTTTACAAAGCGGGGGGGGGGGGGGAATTAAGACCAATGCACTTGAACCTAGCTTGTCCACATAACTGTTTTCTATATCTGTTGCCATTATCCCTGCAAAAAGTGATTATAGGCAAGAAGACAAATGGGATCAAAATTAAGACCTTTGTGGGTCACAATCATGGGCCCTTGGCAAAATGCCTTCATTTGCACAATGATTACTATTGTGAGGTTGCAAGGGGATGCATATTTCTTTCTCCTGACAAGTTTTTTCTCTTTCAAAGAAAGGCAGACTCTGAAGCTAGCAGCAGAGAAGGCCTTAACCATTGAGTCCGGTAATGTTGCAATTTCCACATGGTCTTGAGACTTGGCACCCTCTTTTTCTTCCTCCACAGAGTGTATGTGACCTCTGAGCAATCTGATGAAATTTGTTCTTTTGGACTGCAGTCCCCTCATCTCCTAGAATCTATTTTGACTTTCACCTAGACTCAAAGAGATGAGGTATGGGAAAATAATGCTTTTAAGCCTTGCAACTTTCCTGCTATTACAGGAATTACTTCCAAAGTCCTGCTGCTGCATTGCACTAAGCTCTGTCCTCCCATCTGTCAGCACTGCCTGTCAGTCAACAAGAGGAAGTGCAATGTGTGGCAGAGGGCCAGGTCTGCACAGTAATTCAGCTAGAAAACTGACATCAGCAAAAGTGGCTCAGTGAGGAATAGCCTGTTGTTTTCAACTAGCTCTGTCTAGGAAAAGGGAACAAGATTGAGCTCCTAGAATTCTGAAATGGTGAGACCATGTTCTTAGACAGGAGTTTACTACTGGTAAGAATACTGCATGGCGTAGCGAGTCTGTGTGGCATAATGGTTTGAGTATTGGACTACAACTCTGGAGACCAGGGTTCGATTCTCAGCTCAGCCATAAAACTCACTTGGTGACCCCAAGGTCATATGCTCTCAGCCTCAGGGAAAGGCAATGGCAAACCTCCTCTGAATAAATCTTGCCAAGAAATCCTCATGACAGGATCACCATAAGTCGGAAATGACACAAAGGCACACAACAACAAAGAACACTGGAGCAAGGACATGTTCTGGTCATAGGTCTCATCCTCCATTACTGTTACAGTCTTTCTCAAAGCTACCTTCACCTTTTCCTCACTTTCCCAGTTGGAAGGCTTATTTTTAAAAGTATGTCTCCTCCCAGAAGATGGAAGCCTGACTTACAATTTGGAGGTTACTAGGATCAGGGTTATATGGGCAGATCAGTGGTATCATAGAGGTTTGAGACCCACATTCATCATTCATTCCTTATGCTTGGGGAATATACATGTAACCAATCAATCAAGGACAAGAACCATAACAATCTGCTTCAAGGAGGAAGATCTAGGCATACAGTGCCATTGGACATCTTCTCTTATTCATGTGGGGAACACAGTACTGGTTAAAATAGCCAGCCCTCAGAACACCAATTGAAGTCTTTTGGAATTGTGGTGCTTCCCCAGTTGGGGAAATAAATCTCAGTGTGATCATCCCAGGAGGATAAGAATGCTTGGTTTTGTTATACGGGCTTATTTTAAAACCTGAGCAGTGTTACAAGATGGCACTAGGGCTCTCTTGTTCAGTGCAAAGCTGAACACTTTGTATGTGTGTTACACTTATACAACATGAGAGCATGAAACAAAAGTGAGAGGAGGGGACTGGTGAAAGGGGCAGTTTTATACCATTTGGAACACAGCAGAGAGTAGAGCATCAGCACATAGTTTTTTTTTGTTGTATAAGCCCTAGCAGCAGTGGTACAAGGCCAGGAGAAAAATGAGCTGGCTGTAAGCCTTTTACTAGTTCTGGTGATAGTGTTTATCTGGAGGGAAAATGTCTCCATAACATGCACTGTAGTTAAAGCCACATGGGATGTGAGAGTAACTGCTGCAGTTGCTGGGTGCATTCTGCTGACTGTCAAAAATCCCCACTTAGGGCCTTTGCAGACTGCCAGAAATAGTGCAAATTGAGTCTACTTTAAGGGTTAGGGTTAGTGCTAGGGAATCATGGGAATTGTTTTTTTTCTGAGACATTGAGCCTTCTCTGTCAGAGAGCTCTGGTGCCACAATAAAATACAGTTCCCATGATTGCCTAACCCTAACCCTAATCCTTAAAGTGGACTCAATTTGCACTATTTCTAGCAGTCTGCAAAGGCCCTTAAGCTCTTGGTTATCACCTGGTTTGATGGGCTCATTTACCAAGTTGGCTTTTATGCTCATTTCTACAACCAGCTGATCTAGAAGCAATTCCACTCCATCTTCCAACCTAAATTGTCCACCTTATTTCTACTTTGTAAGCCACTTTATTAGGTAAACTGTTGGGTTAAAACATCTTCTTGAAATAATAAAGTAAAATAAAATAAAATAAAACAGTCATGGGAAACTGAAAGGGGAAACCATATGCTACAAACAGTCTCAGTCTCAATAAGAAAGGATGACTCAACACACCAAGAAATCCTGTCAATGGTCAACTGTCATGAGATTTTTCATATTATGGAATTTGTTGTATAGAATTCGATTATACATAAAACAAAAACAAAGCTCTAGTGCTGTAGTTCAGGAGAATGAATTAACCCCTCCAGTAGAGAAGTTTAAGTGCCTCATCAAAGAACAAATAAGATTACATAAGAAGGAGACATGGCAGTTGAAGTGGCATCCAAGTACAGTTTGGATAGGGCTCAAGTTAAGTTTGAAGGACAGAGGATGTGCTTCGTTTTGCTACTAGGGGAAGTTAGGAAATTCCCAGATTAAGGGCCTCGGCAGACGACTAATTGGGTCGTCTGCCGGGCCCGGAAGAGGAGGGGCAGCCACACGTTCGGCGCCCCTTCCTCTTCCTGAGGTCGCCCCTGGAAGCGCCGACCATCCGCACGGCCGGCACTTCCGGGTTGACCTCACGCTGCGGCGACCGCACTCGCCGCAGCATTTGAGTCAGGGAAAGTGCGCCTGCCGCTTTTGGGGTGCACTTTCCCTTAAATCTAAAGGGAGCACCAGTTTGGCGCTCCTTTTAGATTCGGCGGGGAAGCACCGCAGTGAGGCTGCCTTGGCCCCGTGGCGCTGCAGACCAGGGCGTCTTGGATGCCCCTGTCTGCATCCCCCCTAAGTCTCATTTGTGTAGCTCCTGTGCAATTTCCTCAGGTAAACTGGCTTAAACTACTGCTCTCAGATGAAGCAGTGGGTTCAAGAAGGGACTAAGTCTGGATTTCCTTCCTTCTTTAAATGGATCTGCTGAAGGAACATGGGAAAAAAATGATGCTCTGGCATGAAGATTTCCAAATAATAATTGGGGAAAATTGGTACATATTGCACCTGTGTTTGGAAAGCTGCTTGGACATCCATTTAATTTCTGAGCTCAGATCAAAACACTAAACAGTCTGTCCTAAAGAAACATAAATGTCTCTAATGAAGTGCTCCCATATGGAACCATAACCTGCCTCAGCTTGGAGAGCTTTGGGCTGCTTCTGCTCTCTGGTGCTCTTTGAGCTAAAGTGGTTGACAACAAGGAATTACAGCTTTCTCTGTAGTGGGTCTCTCTCTGTTGCATACACAGCCCAGGGAGAAACCCTGTAAAGTACAGTATTTCTGTTTTTGAGGAAGTCCTTCCTTCCTTCCTTCCTTCCTTCCTTCCTTCCTTCCTTCCTTCCCTCCCCCCTTCATTTCCCCTCCTTCCCTCCCTCCCTCCCTTCCTTCATTTTAACTGACTGGTCAACAAGAATATATTCTGGAAAGGATCTGTGATGTTTTAAACTTGTAGGTTGTTCGGAGGTTTAAAAATATTTTATTTGTTAGTAGTAAAGATGTCGATTTGTGACTAGCTCATAGCATATACATTTTAAATAAAATGACAAATGTATTGGGAACATTCAGTGACAGATTATTGTTTCATGGCCCTTGACAATTTATTTCTCTTTGAGAATTATGTTAGTAATGAATAACTTAGTTCTCTGTGTTCTTTAGTTGAATCAATATAATTTGTAAGGCCCTTCAGTACTAACAGCATAACATTTTAGACAAACTAATAGTGGATAGGTACTAGACCATGAACAGGTCGATACTCCTAGTAATTTTGCTAAATTGTCTCATTGTGATTATATAAATTAATGAAAGATGTCTGTCTCTTCTGTGTTTTCAATTAAATGGCTAAAACAATGTTAAGAAAAGGATGCATTAAAGGAATAATAGATTAAAGTTTTTGTACTGTTGACTTTTTAAAAATCCCCAGAAGGATAAAAGTGTGTAAGACATGTTAAGGAAAATGCAACATGGGACATACAGTGATAGAAATAAAATATGTATGTGAAAGTCACAATGACTAAGCAAGAGCAATTATGAAGCTACACAGGTGCAAAAGCTAATGTAATTTAGAAGTCTTGAGAGCCAAGGACAGAGTTATAGAATGCATATTGGAAACACCTGAGATTCATTAAGTGTACAAGGTAAAATGATGAAATACTTGGGTTGGTCTTAAGTATGGGTTGAACTATGTGAACCAATCAAAATAAATATACACACCCACTGGGTGGAAACTAACTAGTGGGTGGTGATTAACAATGGCTATAATAATTGCAATGTTTGCCAATGTATTTTTGTGGAGTAGTTTTGGAGATATTGTGGGTAGTTGAGGAGATTTGTAGAGATTGTGATTTGTTGGGCATATAGTACTTGTATATAGTAGAATAAAGTAGATTTTTTATATAAGACTACTGAGTTGTCTGGTGTCTTGAGTGAAGATACAAGAGCCAGCAGAATCCTGGAAAAGTTTGGAGACATCTGAGGAAGAAGAGTGAGAAGGCTTGGAGAGTTTGTCAGGGTCTTCAGCCTATTCTCTGAAACTCTGCTGCTTTGGAGAAAAGCATTAACCACTGATCAAAGCTGGTCAGCTCTGCTGCATAACAAGGTGGTGAGTTAGAGCCAGAGGTGAAGAGCTACAGGTCTCATCATCCATGACAGACATATACTGTATAGCACATTGTTTAAACCTTTCCACCATTCTATGATCTAAGAATAGAAAAATAAGTATAGAAAAATCTGCCAAAAGGATGTGTAAAATAAGTGTAAACAGAATTGTAAACAAATAAACATAAATCAATAACTGGGACTGAAATGGTAAACTTTTCTTCTCCTTAAAGATGTTCCGAGAACCAATGTGGTGGTTTGAGTGTTGGACTAGAACTCTGGGAGACTAGAGTTCAAAACACTGCTTGGTTATGGAAATCCACTTGGTGACCCTGGGCAAGTGACACAGTCTCTCAGCCTTAGAGGAGGGGAATGACAAACACTTTCTGAATAAATCTTGCCAAAGAAAACCCTATGAAAGGCTTGCCTTAGGTTCCTCATAAGCTGGAAATGACTTGAAAACACACAACAATAATAAAAACAAGGGGGTATCATAAAGTTTTAATTATCACCTTTAAAAAAATTGACAAAAGTTTGTTTTGATTTGTAGTTGTTAACTTATCTTTACATAGTCACCATCCAGATTTACACATTTTTCCCAGTGTTTCTTGACCATCCGAATACCATTATTGTAGATGTCTGCAGATTGTGCCTTAAACCACTCATCCACTTCATGAATGGCATCATTTGTGTTGTCAAATCGGCAACCCTGCAAAGGATTTTTCATTTCTGGGAACAAGAAAAAGTCACTTGTTGTGAGGTCGGGAGAATAAGGCGAATGCTGCAAGATTTCAAAGCCACATGCCCTTGCTTTGTTAACTGTAACTTGAGATGAGTGAGCTGATGCATTGTCAGTTAGGAGATGAATGCCTCTGGAGAGCATACCATGGTGTTTCTTTTTACGAGCATCTCAAAACTTGTCCAGAGGATTGCTGTAGTATGTGCCAGTGATAGTTTGTCCTTTTGCAAGGTAATCTGTGAGAATGACTCCATGACAGTTCCAAAAAACTGAGAGCATGACCTTCCTGCTGATTTTTACACCTTTGCCTTTTTGAGGGGAGGGGACTAGACATGCTTCCACTCCATGCTCATGGTTTTGGTCTCTGGATCATACTGATAGATCCAAGATTCATCCATGTTACTAGATCAAAAAAATCCTCTTCATCCTGTTCCTCTTCATCCTGTCAACATCTGTCTTGAAAGGTCACACCTTGTTTGTTTCTGGAAAGAGATTAGCAAATGTGGAACCCAGTGTGCAGACACCTTAGACATGTGCAGTTTGTCATGAATAATTTCCCACACACTGCCATAACTGAGACCAGTTTCATTCATGATCATTTGGATGATTGCTCATCTGTCTTCCAGGATTAAACACTCCACTTTCTTTACTGTGGCTGCATTGTCCATCAATGATGGTCTTCCAGGTCTTGACTTGTCTGTGAGGGACATGTGACCAGTTTGGAAATTCCTTTTCTACCTCACAATAGTGTCCATAAAATGGGCAATCATTTCCGTAAAGTTCCATCATCTCATCATTGGATTTGTTGAAATCCAACAAATGCTGCACTCAGCGAAGGACAGGAGAGACCCTCTCGCAGCCGCAGGAGTTTACCGCATACCATGCAGCTGAGGACAAGTCTACATAGGGACCACCAAATGCAGTGTACAAATATGAGTCAAGGAACATGAGAGACACTGCAGACTGGGCCAGCCAGAAAAATCAGCAGTAGCAGAACACATTATAAACCATCCTGGGCATAAAATGCTGTTTGAAAACACTGAAATTCTGGACCATGCCAACAACTATCAGGTCAGAATGCACAGGAAGCCATCGAAATCCACAAACACTTGGATAACTTCAACAGGAAAGAACAAACCCTTAAAGTAAACAAGGTTTGGCTACCAGTTCTACAAAACAAGAAAATCAGCACTCGGCAAATGCAAATGGGAAACCAACCAGGGCCAGGGGCTTTCCCAGCAGACAATAGCAGACAATATCCTTGATTGCATATCCTCCCACCCTGAAGCCATACCATTAACAACAGAACAATGCCTATTCAACACAGAACAATACACAGTTTACATGGAAATCACTCCTCCCTACCCAGGGTCTCACAGTATATATAGACCCACTCTCTGCCATTCCAGTATTCTCTGAAGATGCCAGCCACAGATGCTGGCGAAACGTCAGAAAGAAACTCTTCTAGAACATGGCCACACAGCCCGAAAAACCCACAAAAACTATGGATGCCAGCCATGAAAGCCTATGACTTCACACAACTGAAGTAAATTATCATTTCCCCTCACCCTTGCAAATAGTAGAGATTGTGGGGCAGGATGGTGTCTTTATTCAAGGAAGGAAATCTATCCTCTAATCAGTGGTGGCTTTAAGGTCAGTGTGGCAGAGAATTTACTTCATATTTTGGTCTGAACTTTAAAAAATGTTGAACTCTTCCCCAACTGGCTTCTAAGGGGGGATGAAGATGGGTGGCTGTGGGCCACCCTGGGAAGTGGTGGATTGGGGCCAAGGCTGCCCCATGCCTCGGCCCTGATCCTCCCTTTCCCCACCTGGGAAAGGCGCACTAAAATAGCGCTCCTTCCACAAGCCGCAAAAGGGGCACCTGAAGAGCCGCATGTCTTTGGGGAGGGGTTGGGGTGGCCGGCGTGTGGCTGCCCCTCCCCTTCCCTGCCTCTAACACACCGCAAAGGGCCCATCTGCAGAGGCCCTGCATAGCCCCTAAGACTTATAAAGGACTTTGTGGCATTCTTCTATAACAGGAAATGCAGTCTTGGACCAGATGGAAGGTGAAACTGCAGCATGATGCATGCTCTTCTACAGTAGTTGACAAAATTTGAATAGTTAAACATGTGGATCTCTCTCTCTCTCTCCCTCTCTCTCTCTCTCTCTGCATGTGTATTAGGAACAGGTCCTGCAGGTTCTAATTGAGATGTCAAAGGTTGACAGCACCATGTATAAAAAGCCAATAATTTGGCCTTTATTTTGAACTTTGGTTCTAGCATGTGACAAACATGATCATAATAATTTTATGGCTTATTTCTTTTTTGGTTTGAAATGTGGCTAAATTAATCTGAAAGGCTGCTGCTTTTTTTTCAAGGTCAAAAGAGCTTAGCAACCAATTGGTGAGCTATTATTTGTATCTGGTGATTTTCTTGGTGTTACTGTATTAACAATATGTGTGCAGAAGAGGCCATGAAATTTCCAATTGAAAATATTAAAACATAAGAGGACATTTAATCAGGTTAAAATTCCCGTTGGCTGGCTCCAGCACAGTGTTGTTCATTCAATGATTAACAAATTGTGTAGAATATAAAGGGAGATAGTTATTATCTCATTTTAAATTTAGAACAAACCCCTTTTTTGCCCTCATATCAAAGGAATAGTAAAATAGAAATACATAGCCCTTGTTGGAAACATCAGTGCTATGCCAGCTGGAACCCATTTGATTTAAGAAGCTTAACTGGGTTAGACCTGGACCACACTTGGACAAGATCCCCCCAGTAGGGCTATCGTAGTACATTTCTTCAAATCCACTCATATAATATGCACAACATGCAAATCATTCTAATTATGCAAATTAATCTAATTTTCATTCTAAATATGAGAATCCATCCCATGAATTGTCACTTTTTTTCTTCCACTATATTTCAACCTTTATACCATTTTTTTCGTCACAACCAAGCTGGTATACACTAATATTTAAAGTGCTGGACTGGGAATGAAGACTCTCAAGTTAAAATATTTACTAAGGGCCTTTACAGACTGCCAGAAATAATGCAGATTGAGGCTACTTTAACTGCCCTGGCTCAGTGCTAGGGAGTCATGAGAACTATAGTTTATTGTGGCACCAATCTGACAGAGAAGGCTCAATGTATCAGAAAAAATACAATTCACATGATTCCCATGATAAAGTGGCCTCAAGCTGCATTATTTCTGGCAGTCTTCATGGAGCGGGCAGCCTCCATGAAAAATACCTTCAGTTGGTGAAGACCTAGGCTTTGCTGTACAGGAGATTGTAAGAGAAAGCAGCTCACATTAGCCATGCTGTCTCCTGAAGATGCTTTAGCAGAATAGGCACACCATAAACAGAAGAAGTGCTGAATTTTAGAGGACTTGTTCTTAGGCAGGCAGGTGAAAAAAATAACATGGTCAATGGCAATTGGTGACCCACCCTCTGCATGGGCTGAGTGGCGCCCTTTCGGGGCTTGGGAAAGGAGCACTATTTTAGCACTCCTTTCCCAGTCACCGAAAGGGTGGATTGGGACTGAGGCGTGGGGCAGCCTCGGCTTCTTGGGGGGCCCATGGCCGCCTGTCTGTAGAGGGCCTTATGATAAAGAACCTCCAAGGACTTGGAAGAATATCAATAGTGTATCTGAGTTTGTGGTCAGTGCATTGCCAATACTTAAACTGAACTTGTGCTCCTGTACTCTGCTATTGTTAGCTACTTCTGAGAGTGTTTGCCTCAGACAGTGCTGTAAATTGGCATCTTTGCTGGTCCAAAGGTTTTGTTTTTTGTTACTGCACATCAAGCAGAACAGAAGAGAGCCAACAGATCACATGCCTACCAGAAGTGTTCAGGCAGGGCTAGGAAAGAATCCTGTCTGAAACCTGGAAGAGCTGCTGGTGTCAGTCAGAGCTGCTACTATCATGCTAGGTTGACCAATCAGTCTGATACAATACATGGCAGCTTCCTATATTCTTACTGGGTTTCTCTGTACTTTCAACTAGTTGTGGGAGGGTGGGGGGGTTGGGGTTTTTAGATTGTACTGTGATTTTTTAATTGTTGTAAGCTGCCCTGATTGTTTTAACAGAGGGGCAGGGTGTTATTATTATTATTATTATTATTATTATTATTATTATTTAGAGAGCTTGATAAGCATGTGCACTTCCATCTTTACAGGTTGGGGAAAGATAAGGGGAAGGAATACATTACACAGAAGCATGGATTAAACATTTTGGAGATTTGCAGACGGGTGGCTGTGGGCCGCCCCGAGAAACTGCGGACTGGGACCGAGGCTGCCCCATGCTAAAATAACACTCCTTTCAGAGGAGCCAAAAGGGGCGCTGTGTCCGGACGCTGAGCTGGAAGGATGTCATCGGGGTGCCAGCCATGTGCAACGGCAGCCACTCCAATGATGTCCTCAGGAAGGGGTTGGGGCATCCAACTGCCCTTCCCCTTCTTGGGCTTGAAGACAGCACTTTTCGCCATCTGCATCCCCCCTTACTGTGTTTGGTCAAGACACAGCAGAAATGGGCAAAATGCAGCCCTTGGGATACATACATTTTTAAAAGGCCATCATGGTGGCTCCAAGGGCCTGCCAAGCACTCCATGGACTTTATCACACAGGGGGAAAGTGGGGAAAGCCGGGATTAAAAAGGCATTTTCCCGGCAAAGATTTTCAGATGACATTAGAATTAGAGAGGACTTATTCCAGGAATAACCAGGGAATAACCAGCAACAAATCATTCACAGGGAAATCCCATGAATAATTTGTTGCTGGTTATTCCTGGGATATGTCCTCCTTAATCGCATTGTGTCTTACCGCGATCTCAAGACTTTGCCAGGAGAATGCATTTTTAATCCTGTCTTTTCTCCCATGTGATAAAGTCCCAATTTTGTTTTTGGATTTTTTTAAACTAAAAATGCCAAAAGAAATTACACCAAATTTTTGGCTTTTTTTCTGAGTTGTTTTGAATCCAGAAGAAGCCTTTTTAAAGCCAGGAAGTAAAACAGAAGTTGATTCCTGGTTAATTTCCTGGTTTTAAAAGGGTCTGTCTTGGTCCTAAGATAGTGCACAGGCATGGCAAAATTGTCCTCCACAGAGGATATTTTAGAGGATATGGGAGTACTGAATATGGAGGTGGGGTGAGGCGTGGTGAGAGAAAGGGAAGGTTATGACCTTTCTTAGTTCCATGAGATAAAAGCTAACTCCCAAATATTAGATGTTTCACACTCATGGACAGAAGACTCCTTGGTAGGGTTTTGATTTGCTGGGTTTCCTAACCCCTGCAGGAGTAGTGAACCCATTAAAATGGTCCAACTCCAGAGACTAATAGATCCAGAAGAATTCCTGAATTATCCAGGGCATTTTACAACTGCTAGAGTTGGTGATTTTGTTGATGTTGATCTGTGGAATTGGGAGATGACCCAGGCAATTGATACACTTTCTAGCATTCTTACCACCTGAATACAGCCAGGGTGTATCCCCACTTCCAGGAGCGCTTCTCGTCACTCTTTTTGGATCTGGGAGTTTACCGGCTTAAGAAAATGGCTGTAAGGAGTGGCTCTGGAAGTGGGAATGGACCCAGGCTGTATTCAAGTGTCAAATTCAGAGGTAAAAAATGTCTGATAAGATCAGGATGCCTTCCGAATTAAGATTAAACCAGACAGAGGTAAACCCATTTAAAAAGCCAAGTGATAATCTCTTTAGATACAACCCATATCCATAGATTCTGCCTCAACAGATTCAACCATTCACAGTTTGAAAACATATTTTTTTTAAAAAATATCCAAAAAGTAAACCTTGATTTTGCAATTTTTATGCAAGGAACACCATTTTATTACACCACTCTTTATGACTAAAAGAAAGTAAAAAGTTGGCAGCATGAGCTTTCATAGACTTCAGTCTACTTCCTCAGATGCTTTTGGTGGAGAATCTGAGGAAGTAGATTGGGGTCTACAAAAACTCATGCTGCCAACTTCTTACTTTCTTTTAGTTAGGGGCTCTGCAGATGTCACAAAGTGCTGTCTTGGAGCCAGGGAAGGGGAGGGGCAGCCGGATGCTGGCCACCCCAACCCCTTCCCAAGGATGTCATTGGAGCGCTTGCCATTGCACACAGCGAGCGCTCCAATGACATCCTTCTGGCTCAGCATCTGGACATGCTGGGCCAGAAGGGATGCAGAAGAGACACGTGGCGTCTCTTTGGGCACCCCTTCTGCCCACTCTGGAAGGAGCACTATTTTAGCACTCCTTCCAAGGCTGCCCAAAGGGTGTATTGGGGCTGAGGCATGGGGCAGCTTCGGCCCCAATCCTCGGATTCTTGGGGCAGCCCATGGCCGCCCATCTGTAGAGGCCCTTAGTTTTAAAGGTGCTACAAGATCTCTCTACATACAGATTATACAGAACACTGCTGTATCTTTGAATTCTATTTCAGGGATTGATGTCAGGATCTTGGATAATATCTCCCTTAAGTCTGAATTAAAAAGCTGAGGTTGATTCAACATCACAGTGACATGGAAACCAACAGCTGTCAACAACCTAGGTGCACTTCCATCCTTATCTTCCTTCTATCTGTGAGAAACCTTGCTCAAAAAGCCCTGCCAGAAAGCTATGGGGAATATTATTAAAACAAACATGGCCTGTTAAGGATATATATATATATATATATATATATATATATATATATATATGCAGCCTAGGTTGACAGGGTATCCTACTTTTACAACAGAAGAGCCCTGTATTTGTACAAGCCAGGCGTCTGTTTGAAAGTATCCCCTGTTTGAAGGGCTTCCCCTTTAAAATCTGGTTATATGAAAGATCCATAAAAAAAGCAAAGCAAAGAGGGTCCTTGAGGTTGCCTGCCACTAGGTAGCAGTTTGAGAAGGCTTGTGTGTCATGTGTTATGATGTATTTACATCATACTAATCATTCCAAAATTTGTACTTACATGTATGAGTGAGGCAGTGCATATTGTATGCAACTCTGCCCTCTTAAAGTCATGTCTAAGAGGCTAATGTAGAGCAGCCTCTTAAAGTCATGCCTAAGAGGCTAATGTAGAGCAGCCTGTAGTGAGCACTGTACATTTTTTTATATAGTAAATAATACATAGTAAATAATACATAGGAGCCAAAGGTTTCCTGCCCCTGCCATAGAAATCTAAGCTAATGCATGGCTGAACCATACAAGTTGTTTACAAGCATATTTGGAGAAGCCAAATATGCTTATCAGCAGTTGATTGATGTCTCACCTGGCTATGTTAGGGAGGATCATGAGTTCTTACCATATGTAACAAAGAGTGATAGCAGTGGAAATGCAGCCTACTCAAAATTGGAATTGGATGGGATGCTTCTTCCCTATTCTGTATTGTCTGGTATGCTACATTGTCCTAATTAATTCTTTCCTTGCAGCTGCAACAGACTAAGAGTGACTAGACTTTATACCCCAGAGCAGCCTCTTTCCAAAAGAATTGGGCCTTGGGTAAAGGGAAATTGGATCAGAGATAAAGACAGATTTTGAGGCTTGAGAATCCATACCCAAATGCTAACCATGCTTTCTTGCATATGTTTATCCTATTAACTGGTCTGGAATCTAATTTGCATTTTAAATGAGAGTATCATGATAGGCCATGACTCACTAGAAAAAACTATACTTGGTAAGGTGAGGGCTGTAGGAAAAAAAATGAAAGATTGCACTCTAGATGGACAGAAAGTTAGCCACAACCTTGAATCTGCAAGATCTGACCAGGACTGCTGGTGATAGGGCAGTGATGGCGAACCTTTTAGAGACCGAGTGCCTATATGCATAGGCGTTCCCACACTGGTGTCACCAGGTGCTGGATGGGTGGGTGGGACTTCTGGGGGGCAGGACTTCTGGGGGGGGGGACAAAGAAGGGAAAAAATGGAGGACCTGATTAAATAAAAGTTCAAAACAAAAAGAGAAAAAAAGGCACTCATATAAATATTAAATCTATCCTTCTCAGCCCGGCTCAAAATGGAGGACCTTTTGGAATCCCTCCTGGACAGGAGGTTGAAATGGAGGACAGGTCTTGAAAAGGAAGAGGACCAAGTCTGGTCACCCTGAGCTAAAAACACACATATAGATAGAAAATAAATCCATGCTTCACAGTCCTGCTCAAAATAGAGGACATTTTGGACAGCCTCCTGGACAGGAGGCTGAAATGGAAGATAGGTCTGGGAAAGGGAGGACCAATCTGGTCAACCTGAGCCAAAAACACTCATATAGGGGCTCTGCAGATGGTGCAAAGTGCAGTCTGCAGAGCCAGGGAAGGGGAGGGGCAGCCACACTCCGGGCACCCCAAACCCTTCCCAAGGACATCATCAGGGCATGTGCCATTCCACACAGAGAATGCCCTGATGTCCTCCCAGCGCAGCCTCCACACTTGCTGTACCGGAAGAGACGCAGAAGACCCGCACAGTGCCTCTTCCAGTGCCCTTTCTGGCACTTCAGAAAGGAGCATCATTTGGGCACTCCTTTCTCAAGCGCCGAAATGGTGGATTGGGGCCGCTTCATGTACTAGCAGCGGCCCCAATCCTCGGCTTCTTGGGGTGGCCCACAGCTGCCCGTCCATAGAGGCCCATAGATATACATCCATTGTAGCCAAGAGTCTAGTATGGGGAATTTTATTTAGCTCAAATCGAGAGGGGGTCGGCTACAAGGACTCTGCGAGGCCATCTCCCACATGTATATCAAGAATCTGGTGAATCTAAGAATTGGTGCAGTGACAGAATTCTCCAATTAAAGTATTATTTATTAAAGAGGGAAATCACACAGCAATTCACATACACGCACTTATGTAAGGCTCAGGAAATCAGGGGTTAGCTTGGAAAAGGTTCAGAGGCAAAACTACGGGTGATACTTACTACAGATAAAGCTTTCTCTGGGATCCAATTGGATAAAGTGGTGTGAGACACAACCTTTCCGAGAGCATGGTTTGAATGGAGGTGTCAGTAACTAGATCAGAGTACAAAGTGATGCAGGGTCCCCCTGAACTCAGACTAGCAACACTGAGGGAAGAAATCTAGGGGTTTTTAAGGGATAAAACTAGCCACAGGGCAAAGTGTGAGACTGCCTAGGTGAGGTAATCTGGTCTGGCAATATTCAAGGGGAAATGGGAGAGGATTAAGTCGTTAGCTGTCCCATCAGGTGAGACATCTAGGCCATTATCACCCATCCTTCTGATTATGGAGATGATGATGGTCCATTTGCAACTCCCACACTATCTGCCTGGCTCTGGGGATTGGGGAGTTTCCAGTCTTCCAAGTGACCTGGGTATGACCTATTTGCCTTGCCATGGTGGCACTTGGGGTTCACTGCAGAGTGCATCTGGAGCCATGTGGAATTCATACCCACACCAAAATTCAGAAAAATGCACTGTCACTAACACCATGCTGCTTAGTCCTGCTCCAAATGGAGGACATTGTGGAATCCAGATAAATTATTCATTTGAACAGCCTTTATTTCCTCCCTTCCTCCCTCCCCTGCCTCTCCATGCCAGGCATCTCAGTGTCCAATTAACTGTCTTTGACAGTGAGCAAGTTAGTGAGAGAGGAAGGAAAATCCTTTGTTGTTGTTGTTGTTGTGTGCCTCCATGTCATTTTGGCAACCCTAAGAGCCAGTGTTGTGTAGTGATTTTAGTGTTGGACTTTGACTCTGGAGATCAGGGTTCAAATCCCTGCTCAGCCATGGCAAACAAAAAGAGAATGGAGAAACTATCCATTTATATACTATACAGTGTCATACAACTTTAATTGTGATGCCTCCTACCTAATATATGTGTTCTGGTGAAGCATTTAGAAGATGCCAAGGTGACATTGGGATACTTTGGGAAATATAATTCAGGAAACTGGAACAGAGCTTTCCTGTAGAGATTCTACTGATACTGATAGAATTTGTGTGCTTTTCTCTGAATCCAAGATATGCTATTTGTGTACAAATGAAGTTTTGCCATAGGGAACCCACCCACCAAACCATTTTCTGTCAAGTTGTTGAGAAAATTGATTTCACCAATCAAAATAAAACAGCCCCCCACCACTATATTCTGTACCAGGCTCTCTCAAACTTTGCTTGAGTTCACATATAACTAAAATTATGACTACTATTATAGCAGGCTAATTGTGTGCTGTATTACAAACTACTTAGAGTTCACTCATTTTCTCATATCATATGATAGTCATTTAAAAAAAAAATCACCTGCTATCTCAAGCCAATGAGTGATTGTTAATAATATATGCTGCAATTATATTTTATAGCTTCATGATGATCATTTTAAGTGTTCACTAACTGGCAATCTATAACAACCTAATTACAAAAAGGAAGATTATTAGTATTTTTTTCTAGTAATAAATGATCAGTTATGGGGAAGAAGTGTAGTAAACTAGTTAGTGCCATATGGTAGATAAAAATGCATTATCTAAGTATTGCATATATTAAAAGCATTCATTAATTTTTTTTCTAAAACTTCATAAAATCCATTCTTCATTTTAAATCTCTGTCCTCCTGTTCACTATACTTATTTTAATTTCACCATATCTATATATCTATGTATCTGCCTTTATTTAAATGATGTACACAGGAGTAATTCAGCTTATTCAGAGATCTGGACAGTAAACATAAGTGACTAAAAGCCAGACACTATGTCTCTAGCATGATCATGTAAGGAAAATGCTAAGATGGTGTGATGTGAAGAGGAAAGAAAGGAACTGGATTTGCTCATTGACAGCACTACCCAGTAATCTGTCCTCGTCCTAAACCAGTATCTGTCATCAGTAATGATGAAGGCAAACAAATTGAAATGTAATCCAGACAAAACAGAGGTGCTCCTGGTCACTCTGAAATCAGATTGGGGAATAGGGATGTAGCCTATATTAGATGGGGTTGCATTCCTTCTGAAGACACAGGTTCACCAATTGGGTGTACTCCTGGACTCAGCTTTGTACCTGGGGGCCCAAATTTCTAAAGTGGCCGGGAGTGATTTTATACCTCTAAAGCTTGTGTACCAGCTTCACTCTTTCCCTGAGATGCTGCATCTGACCATGGTGGCCTTAGTTACATTGTAACATGCTCTATGTGGGACTGCCTTTGAAGAGTGTTCAGAAACCTCAGCTGGTCCAAAGAGCTCCAGCCAGACTGTATACTGGGGCAAGTTGCAGAGACCACACAATGTCCCTGTTGAAACAGCTCCACTGGCTGCCAGTTTGTTTCTGGGCACAAATCAAAATGCTGGTTATGACCTACAAAGCCCTATATGACTCAGGTCCAGGCTATATCTGAACCATAGCTCTCTGTTTTTGTTGGCCTGGGATCTGAGATCATCAGGAGAGGCCTTTCTTTCACTCCCACCACCATTGTGATGTGAAACTTGTGCTACAACCGCTACACTACAAAATTATCACTACAAAATTAACAACAGTGAAATCAACATAGCAAAAAAGTGTGATCCTGCTCTGTTTCTTCCATCCTTCTGAGCTAAATTTCTTAGTCAAGAATGTTTATGTTATTTTAGGTTATCATCTAATTCTGACTACCACCTGCTATCCTCAGTGAAAGTTCTGCTACATTTCCATTATTATATGATGTTAAGGTAGTGATAACATGGAACAGAACTTTTAATGTGGTACGAGTCCCCTATGTTTGACTAGGGTTGGCAAATGAGTTGTACTATACGAGATGTCTTCTTCTTCTTCTTCTTCTTCTTCTTCTTCTTCTTCTTCTTCTTCCTCCTCTTCCTCTTCCTCTTCTTCTTCTTCTTCCCCTTTCTCAGTTTGGTACTCAAGGCAGCTTACACCAAATTAAAAAAAACTCTGTTAAAAATCCATATTCAAGGGCTGGGAACCTTGTTCCTCATGGTTATTAAATGGGGCACTAAAAAGCCTGTATTTGGGGGTTATCAGTCAAACAGGTAGACCTCAAATTATATGATGAGAGGGGGGTATTTTGTGAGCAAGGCTTACACACTCTGTTTCCTTTCTAGCCTGAGTGGTGTGCTTGGTATGGAGATGGTAAAATCCAACTTCTCATGATGGCTGCTGGTTCTCCATTGAAAGATTTGCCAAGTGTATATGGATGGGTGTTACTGTCAGCTTTATCAAGATCCCAGGAGGAGATTCTGGGGTCAGATCCTGGCTTTTTTGCAGGGGGGGGGAGTCCTTACATGAAAATTTGCTGGTTACTTTCAGACTGTGATCCATATGTCATCCTTGGCCCCAATTCACCCTTACGGAGCCTCTGAAAAGGAGCGCTAAAATAGCGCTCCTTTCAGAGGAGCCAAAAGGGGCACTGGAAAAGGCGCCGGGCACCTCTTCCATACGCCTTCTAGTTCAGCATGTCCGGATGCTGAGCCGGAAGGACATCATTGGAGTGCCTGCTGTGTGCAACAGCGGGCGCTCCGATGATGTCCTCAGGAAGGGGTTGGGGCGCCTGGCGTCCAACTGTCCATCCCCTTCCTGGGCTTGAATATGGCATTTTTCCCCATCTGCATCCCCCTTTATATAGGCCTACCTCCCATGTCCTGGCCAATGTCAACTGGGCCTTAGTGCCATTCTGAAAACCTGGCAACCCTGTGTGTGTCTGAAAATTAGTATATAAACTCAGGGGGGATGCAGACGGGTGGCTGTGGGCCACCCTGGGAAGCAGTGGATTGGGTCCGAGGCTGCCCCATGCCTCAGTCCTGATCCTCCCTTTTGCCACCTGGGAAAGGAGTGCTAAAATAGCGCTCCTTCCACAAGCTGCAAAAGGGGTGCCCGAAGAGCTGCCATGTGGCTCTTTTGCACCTCTTCCGGCTCAGTTGTCTCTGGACACTGAGCCAGAAGGATGTCATCAGAGTGCCCATTGTGTGCAACGATGGGCGCTCTGATGATGTCCTTAGGAAGGGGTTGGGGCACCCAGGATCTGGCTGCCCCTCCCCTTTCTGGGATTGAAGACGGTGCTTTGCGTTGTCTGCAAAGGGGGGTTGTCAAAAAGACACAAGCTACAAAGGCCAAAATTTGAAATCAATTATGCAACTTTCTTTTCCCCTCCTGTTTGGCACCAAGGATGCCATTCAGCTGCATCCCACATTTAACAGCTCCACTTGATTACCATGAGGCTACTTTGTTTAAAGCTTATGCCATACAAACACTCCCTAAGCATGTTTCTGTCATTATTAATTAGAACTGGCTTAGAAAGCAGGAAGAAAAAACACAAACAGTAGTTTGCTGGTTTTGGAATCTTTGCCCCTGCTTTATTGACTTATTTTAAGAAGCTTATTTGACCACTAATCCAAAAGGATCTTGTGGAGGATAATACACTGTTAAGGCATATAGAGGTCCAAGTGAAGGATTTCCCCTAATATCAGTTTCTTTTTGCCCCTACATATGTGAGGAGAGTTGATCATAAGGAAAATGAAGGGGGTCTCCCTGCAATAAAAGGCTGCAGTATGGTTTTGCACCCCCCTCTCCACTGCAAGAATCAATTAGTATTCGATCCACACAGAATGTATTTTATTCTCGTTGGCTTCAGTGTCATTGGGGTGATGAATGCTCTCTGGAAAGGAACTAACCAAAATAATGAAGCCTGAATTTTGCTAAGGGTGTAGCCACATTGAAGAATTAAAGCAGTTTGACACCACTTTAACTGCCATGACACTGTCCTACAGAATCCTGGGATTTGTAGTTTTGTGAGGCACCAGAGCTCTCTGACAGACCAGGCTGAATACCTCACCAAATGACAAATCCCAGGATTCTGTAGGATAGCATCACAGCAGTTAAAGTGGTGTCAAACTGCCTTAATTCTGCAGTGTGGCTACACCCATAGATTGATAAATATCTTGAATACCTACTTGAAACTTGGGACTAAAACATGGAATAGAGATAACACACCCATTAATATGGGAACCACTAGCTGCTGCTGATCATTTTACTGTTCTAAGTACATACACAGCTGCGATTTTCCTCTATAAGGATTTCTTGTAATTCTACATTTCCTGGAGCCTGCTGACCCAGAAGAATCCACACTTGGATACTGAGTTCTCTTTTAGTGTATAGAATAGAAAAAAGGTTTATACCCCCTTCACATGTTCCCAGTTTATTTATTTCTCCCCAGTTGATTGAAATGGAAAGCTGTTCTCTTTCCATATGCCTGAAATGAGGCTGCCATTCTCAGGAGGCAGGGATTTATCACCCTTGTGTCTTAGCCCATATGTGTGCATTCTTCAGGAATAGTTCTATCTCTGCTTATTATGAAATAATCCCAACATATGCTATTAACATAGCAGTTAGTCATGTGCAAGCCTTTCTCTCAAAACCCTGGAAACCATTTGGGCTTTATGAGCAAATACCAAATGTTCAATAAACCTCTAAGGTTTCTTTGTATGTGCATATTTTAGGGCTTGGAAAATTACTTTCTGGATTACAGGTTCGAGAATCTCCAATCATTATTGTTAGTAGCAATGCTCACTGAAATATCCTGGAAGTTCTCTCTCTCTCTCTTTTAATGACCATTGTTTCCATCATTCATCACCACTGTGTAGACTGGCTGTACCTGCTGAGAACCTGAGTCCAAAAACATTTCCAAGGGGCACAGGTGCAGAATAAGGAACATAAAGGTTTGCAATTTTTCATTGTCATTATATACCGCAGCAAATGGGAAATGGAATCCTAATTATTTGCTAAAGAATCTGGTGTATTTGAACACTGCAATCATTAGTGAATAACCCAGCCAAGTCCAAAGAAGGATTTTGTCAGGTTCACACAGATTCAAAATACTGGAAATGTACAAAGTGCATTATTTAAGAAAGAAAGGTTTGCATGGTGGCTGCACTTGCTGGTAGTTCTGCCTACAAACAACAACAACAACAACAACAACAACAACAACAACAACAACAGATCTATCACAAATACAATATATTAAAGCTATGCATTTGGTGGCTGTATGGCAATAATTTAGATGTTTCTATACATTATGGACGTTATCACACGGGGGTCTAAAGCAGTCCCATCCCTGCGCCATCCCTGCGCCACCGCGGTTCCTTTTCCCTTGCGGTATAGAAAGCTGCATCATTCCAGCATCAGCAAAGTAATTCCCAAAAGAACCCAGCATTCAAAAGAGCGGAGATGATGCCAAGTGATGCTGGAATGGTGCAGGGATGGCGCAGGGATGGGCGGGGTTTCTCTGCGACGTCGTGTGAAAACACGGGACAAGGATCGGCGATGGTGCAGGGATGGTGCAGGGATGGGCAGGGTTTCTCTGCGACGTCATGTGAAAACACGGGACAAGGATCGGCGATGGTGCAGGGATGGCGCAGGGATGGACGGGGTTTCTCTGCGACGTCGTGTGAAAACACGGGACAAGGATTGGTGATGGTGCAGGGATGGCGCAGGGATGGGACTGCTTTAGACCCCATGTGATAACATCCATTGTAGCTGTAAAATGGAATGCAATATGAAATTGAGCTAAAAGAGACTTTGGGCCTTTACAGACTGCCAGAAATAGTGCAAATTGAGTCCACTTTTAGGGTTAGGGTTAGTGCTAGGGAATCATGGGAATTGTATTTTTTTTTTTCTGAGACATTGAACCTTCTCTGCCAGAGAGCTCTGGTGTTACAATAAACTACAGTTCCCAAGATTCCTTAGCACTGAGCCAGGACAGTTAAAGTGGACTCAAATACGGTATTACAAAGGTGGCAAGTAAAATAGCTAGATAGACTAATACCATAATTGGTGAAATGACATGACTTTCTCTTCACATTTCTTGATCCTACAGCCTAAAGGTAAACCTTGCTAAATAATACAACATCTAACTCACTCCTGTTTGGTACTTAACCTAAAGCATAACCTAAGCATTGCTAATTTTCTTTTTTACACTTAAATTATTGATATAAAAGCTAAGAAAAAAGGGTTTTTTTGTGTTTTGGTTAGAAGTCTGGAATTCTTCAAAATAATAATGCAGACTCATTATATGCTTAAGGGTGAAGATTTTATTCTTCTGTGCTTCCTTCTCTGCCCAATGGCACAGTCCAACTGTTCTAGCCTTCTCAGCCCTTAGCAGAAAACTGGGGTGAACTCTCTACACTTAGTAGAAGACATTCTAGCAATCCTTTCCTGGATCAAAAAATGGATCTGCCACAAATAAAACACTGATAAATGAATCAAGAATGTTCTCAACCTGGATTTAAAACAAATCTCAAATCTACCAGCACTTAAAGGATAAACAGGATGAGTCAAATAAATTTAAATTACAAAAAACTATGCTTCTGAGAATTAAGAATTTCAAACATCCTGTTAGGTTTTTAGGCATTTTTAGGCATTTTAAAATTATTTTTGCAGTTGAGAGAGAGGATAAACCCATTGCATTTTGTGCAAAATAAAATTTTATTCACACAAAAAATTGCAGAAATGGAACAAAATGAAAAAAAGTGCTGGTCTTACAGCAGTTGACTTTTGGAGGAGTAGGGTGAGAATAGGATGTCTAAACAAGTTGAAAAAACCTTTCTCATTGAGGATGGAAAAAAATGAAAAATGAAAAAATTCTTGCTTAAAACCTAACAGGATTTAAAAGGTTAATTGCATTCAACTACACTTAACTATATTGGGTTAGCTAGAATGAAGACTGATTAAAATAATCAATGAAACTTTACACTTAAAATTTTGATTTAAACGTACAACACTAAAATTATTAAGTAAAGTAATTCTGTTAATCTAAGACGGGGTAGGCAACCTTTCCCCTTTAAGTGCCGAGGGACTTCAGCTCCCAGAAGCCTCAGCCATGTTGGCCAATAGTCCCACATTGGCCAATAGCTCCTGGGATTCTGGGAGCTGAAGTCCCTCGGCCCTTAAAGGGGAAAGGTTGCCTACCCCTGACTCTAAGACCTAAAACCTAAAGAAAACAAAAATAATGACCCCAGAAGAAATACAAAAATTCAATCTAGACAACGAGGAAATAGAAATAGTTAAAGAATTCCCATATCTAGGATCAAACATTGACCAAAATGGAGACAGCAGTCAAGAAAAAAGAAGACTAGGAATGGGAAGGGCAGCCATGAAAGAACTGGAAAAGATACTGAAGAGCAAAGACAAACAACTGAGCACTAAAGTCAGAATTGTTCAGGCCATTGTATTCCCAATTACCATGTACGGATGCCAGAGATGGACAGTGATGGAAGCAGACAGAAAGAAAATCAACTCATTTGAAATGCGGTGCTAGAAAAGAGTACTTAGGATACCATGAACAGCCAAGAAGACAAACAAATGAGTTCTTGTACAGATCAGATCAGGGCTCTCCTTGGAAGCAAAGATGATCAAGTTGAGACTATCATACTTTGGCCACATAATGAGAAAGGGTGCCGTAGAAAAAAAACAATAATGCTAGGAAAGGTAGAGGGAGGTAGAAGAAAGATAGGAAGACCACAAACCAGATGGATAGACTCAATCAGGGGGGTTATAGGCAAGGACTTGCAGGATTTGGGCAAGGCAGTGGAAGGGTTAGCTACACCAGAAAGGTCATTCTAGCTCCTACATCATTAGTGCTTTACTCAGCCCTTCCCTTCAGTTTTCCACCATTTTATGTAGCAATACAACAATGACAGTGCAATAGTTCAGTATGGTATAAGAAGTGAAAAAGTAAATTTCAGGTGAAGGGAGAGGAAGAGACTGGTCCAGATTGAGAAGCTAGGACTGATTAACTCATAGAATCACAGAGTTGGAAGGGACCACAAGGGCAACCCAGTACAACCTTCAACTGTGCAGGAATATGGAATCAAAGTACTCTTGATAGATGGTTATCCAATCTTTGTTTAAAAACCTCTGAAGAAGGAGACTCCACCACAATCTGAGGCGGCATGACTCATAACATGGGAGCAAACATTATTGGGGGGGGGGGGGGAAGAATTGTTAGGGTATGCAGACAGGCAGGATCTAGCATACACATATGCAGAGTTGATGTAGGCAGGAACACCCAGAAGATGGTCTTCTGTGAAGAGTCTTGCTCCAGACAGCACAGGAAAAATCCTCCCATGCACAGGCTGCTGCTTTCAGCTTGGAGAAATGAATCACTGAACATTGAGACTTCACTCAATGAGGGCTTTAATCTTTGTTGCAAATTTTTACAAAGATACCTAGAGTACCAGACATCCGTCTTGAATACTCACAGCTATACAGACCTACAAAGTGCTTCGCCAACCACCAAGCACAATTAATTAACAACGGAGATTCTGACCCTCTCCCATATATAGGTGGTCTTCTTGAGAAAATGTGACAGCCATGCACTAATGAAACCTGGCTGGTTTTATTCCCAGTGCCTGTTGCAACAGGACTCCCATGATGCACTGCTTGCCAAATGCTGACTTGTGCACCTGCCATTTGAACTCTAGTAACCCTGTTACCATTGTTCCAGTTCATCTCACATCCATGTCATTTTCCAGACCAGAGTGCCACATGGTCTTGACAAGAAGCTCCCCCTTCAGAGTTTGGCACTGTCTCTGATTTGCCCCACCTGAAAAGGTTAAATACATATGTATCTTTTGATACATATGGTATAAGCCATCCCTATCTAGGACCTTTACTTGTTGCATGTGGTTAGAACTGAGGCTGTGGTCTTATTGAGGAGAACATCTATGCTGGAGGAATCAGGGAATACTACAGGCCAAAGTAAGGTGCAGTTGAAATCTCTCAATCTCTCTATATTTTTCTGAACTAATAGTTACATAACCCACAAAGCAAGAATAACTCCAATAAAAACCCTAGGTTTCTCCAAAGCCATGTATACTTTACAATTTTATAACATACATTGAGTCCAATACGATTTTGTTGTTGTTCCAACCACAGACAGTGCCAGGTATTTGAAAACACATAGTACTCTGGATTCTTGGATCATCCATTGCAATCTGGTACATGAAGCCACAGTATTATCCAAATAGCATCTGCTACTCAACTAGCACTTGCAAAATTTTAATTTCTCTGTGTGCCTGATAGCAACAGAGGCTGCTGAACAAGAACTAATTTTGTCAAAACAACTAAATGGTCATTGTAGTTCTTACACCATTAGGACATTTTTTGACCAAACCTTTCTATTCTCTGTCACATTATGTAGCAATGTAATAGTTTTCTGCTCCTCTCCTTTGAAAAGTTATCATTTAAAAAGTGGAGTGACACTTCCAGATTATTATTCCCAGAGTAACCTTTCTAAATTTGTACAATAACTCCAAAATCCACAAAACAGTGAAACCTTTATTCAGACACTCAAAGTGCATAAAATAAACAATGCAAGCTTTTGAACCTTCACTGGCTTCTTTATCAGGCAAATGTGTTAAAAATTGGGATTTTTTTTTAAAAAAATGACAATGAACCTTTACAGACTGTCAGAAATAGTGCAAATTGAGGCCACTTTAATTATCCTGGCTCAGTGCTAGGGAATCATGGGAATTGCATTTTTTTCTGGGACATTGAGCCTTCTCTGTCAGAGCTCTGGTGGCACAATAAATTATAGTTCCCATGATTCCTTAGCACTGAGCCAGGATAGTTAAAGTGGCCTCAATTTGCACTATTTCTGGCAGTCTGTAAAGGCCCAATGTTTTTTACAGGTCTACATTTTGTCAAGATGTTCTGTTGTTCTGTGTTGAGATGGTATGGAGGGATATTTGTGAAGACAAGACCCTCCTCCTTCTGGCCATCGAAATCAAAACAGTTACAGAGTTCCCATATCTTGGATCAAACATTGATAAGAACAGAGATTATAGTCAAGAAATAAGAAGACTTGGAATGGGAAGAACTAGAGAAGATCCTAAAGTGTAAAGATATACAACAGAGCACTAAAGTCAGAATCAATCAAGCTATTACATTCCCATCACTATGTTTGGTTGTGAAAGCTGGACAGCGAAGAAAGCTGACAGAAAGAAAATCAACTAATTTGAGATGTGGTACTGGAGAAGAGTATTTAAGATACCATGGACAGCCAAGAAGACAAACAAATGGGTTCTTGAACATATCAGACCAGGGGTCTCCTTAGAAGCAAAGATGATCAAGTTGAGACTATCGTACTTTGACCACATAATGAGAAGGCATGGATCAGTAGAAAAGCAATAATGCTAGAGAAGGTAGAAAGTGGTAGAAAGAGAGGGAAACCATGCATGAGATGGCTAGACGCAATCAAAGAGGCCAAGGGCCTTAATTTACAAGATTTAAGCAGAGTAGTTGTGGACAGGGGGTCTTGGATATGCTTCATCCACAGAGCCACAATGAGGGCAGTGAAGAAGAAGAAGAAGACGAAGACAAAGACGACGAAGAAGAAGAAGGCTATAACCACTAGCTAAATCTAGTTTTCACTGTTTTGACCCTTAGCTACACTCTTATATTCCCAACAGAACCCAAATATTTTGGTTTTCTCAAAGCTGCTTGGCATCCTGAATATAATTTTCAGCCCTAGTCCAATGTACCAACCTAACTATACTTTATCCTGTAGCAAATCTCCCAGGCAAAAACAAAACAAAACATAGGATATTGTGGAAGATAGTGATGTATATTTTAGACTGAGCATACATTCAGTTCACACATAGCATAATGATCAGCTGCACATGAGAATCATAGTACATCTTACTACACACCCCACATGTCTCTCTAACTGCACACACAAAGGTGGATAATGGTGGGCCAAGTATTTTATAGGGATGTCTGTCCAACATCTTCTCACTAAGGCAGGTGGGGGCAACTTCCATGAGGCTCAGAACTAGTTTTCCAATTGCCTGATTGCTCAGAGATAGCACATCCAAAGTGAGTAGAACTTAATAGAATGTATTAATGTCTAAAATCTGACAATTTCAAGGATATAGATGAAGTAAATATATACAAATGGATAATAGTTTATTAGAGAACAAGAGAGTAAGGGCCTGAACAGACTGCCAGAAATAATCCACCCTGAGAGCACTTTAACTGTCCTGGCTCAGTGCTAGGGAATCATAGGAACTGTAGTTTTTTCTGAGACACAGGCTTCTCTATCAGAGAGCTCTGGTGCCACAATAAACTGAAGTTCCCATGATTCCCTAGCACTGAGCTAGGGTAGTTAAAATGGCCTCAAGTTGGATTATTTCTAGCAGTCTGTTCAGGCTCAAAGTGAGAAAGGCCTAAAATTTCATGAAATCTATAAAGAATTGTTACTTTTTAAAAATAATGTATTTTAATGCATCAGACATTATGGTATTAATTTACAATCAAAATCCATTGAATACTGAACAGATTAAATTCACTATATAATATTTCATTCCAGAATAACCTTTAATTTTAAATCTTCTTGTGAAACAATGAACTTTACCTTTTGGATTTTGTTGTATTTTGCTGCATTGCCAGCAAGGCTACCTCTGAGAATATATTTTCTCTCCAGTCTTCATATCCCAGGATTCCTGTAGGACTGGGCCGTGGCTATTAAGGTGGTTTTAAAGTGTTATAATCAATTGCAGTGTGCCTTAAGTGGATTGCTACTGGATTTGGGAAGCATAATCTTTTTGTGTATTATTTTCTTGGGGGATTTGGGGTATTGGAGAAGGGAATTGGGGACACAGGAGTCTCCTGGACCACACAGCTGGCCTCAAGGCCATTTCTGTGATTCTTAACTGTTCCTCAAAATCATGCCACCAGTGTGAGAAGCAAACTGCTGTTTGTTTTTTTCTGCTTATTAAAAGAGTTCCTTGCAGTTTTCTCTCACATCTGGGTGGTAGACCTGTGTGTGTGGAGGAGTAGTGACCCCCCCCCCCAGTTCCCCAATGTTGCCCCCCCAATAAATCTAGCACATCTAACATGCATAGGCCTAGGAAATTTAGAAACCAACTGATTGCTCGCTTACCTGGGCATGCTGATGTGTGAGAGTACAAGTATTCTCTTTCTGAAAACTGTCATGATTTCAGAAATGTCATTGCTATTTTATGACATTTACCTGGCTTAAGGCTGTAATGTAGCAATCACATAAATGTTATTAATCTGCAAGTTGTCACAAAAAATGTGTACCGCAACACTTTCTGAAAAGTTCCCACTCAGTTTTAATTCTGTTTGCTTAATATTCTTTTGCTATAGTGTCAATGGCCATCACCAAATTGTATCATGTGTCTATCACTGATTTAATTTGATTTGATTTCTAACCCATCCTTCTTCATATGAGCTCAGGGCAACTGATAATCTTAGTAAAATAATCTTCCCCTATAGACCACTGAGAGCCAGCATAGTCTAGTGGTTTGAGTATTGGACCACTAGAGATCAAATCCCCACTCAAGCAGAAAAGCCCTCTGGGTGACCTTGGGAAAGTTACATTCTCTCCTCCTCAGAGGATGACAGTGGCAAACCTTCTCTGAAGAAACCTGCCATAGGTTTGCCTTAGAGTCCCCATAAGTAAAAATAACTTGGAGCCACAACAACAATAGCAGCAGCAACAACAATAGGCCAGTACTCCGACCAATTTTGTTGGGCTGAATTGCATTCAGGGGTTGGATGACCAAGTCCTTTCAGGAAAAAAAAATGATGGCATTTTAAACCTGGAAGGATGACTATAAAGAAGTGTTGTGACTGCTGTCTTCAAATGTTTTAACCAGGGGTCCGCAAGTTTTTCCTACCTGGGGCCAGTCCAGGGGTCCCCAGGTCTTCCACACGCCAAGGGTATGTGTGGGGGGGAATGGCGCCACGTGTGCTTGCGCGCATGCACAGTACACCGGACGTACGGCGCATGAGTGCGCATGCTCACTCACGCATGAGCAGTACTTCGCATGAGCAGTACTGCACATGTGCAAGTGAGTCACGGGCGCCATTTTGGAAAACAAAATGGCAACCACAACATGCGCGGCGGTGGTGGGGGCGGCGGGGGCGGCATCAGGACCGGCCTGGGGCCGGTCCAAAGGCCTCGGGGGGGCGGATCCGGCCTCCAGGGCGTAGGTTGCCAACCCCTGGTTTTAACAACTGCTGCTATTATGGAGGCCACAGGTACAAAGCTACAGGAACTAGGCAGAGTGGTGGAGGACAGAGCATCTTGGAGATGTCTCATCCACAGGGTCACCATGGGTTGAGATTGATTCAAGGTGGTTAACAACAACAACAAACAGGAGGGACAGAGCCAATTTGTCCTCTGTTGCTTCTGAAGGTGGGATACAAAGAAGAAATTATGAGAAAGAGGATTTTCACTAAACTTTAGGAAGAGTTCACTGACTAGAGATTTAATTTTTTTCACTAGCTTCTTCTCACAGGAAGAATAAGCAATTTTAGCAATTTTCTTCTCACTGTGAGAAAATCTTTTTGATCCACACAGTTTTCAAAGCCTGTTCGCAACTTGGGACTGATAATGTACCAAATGTTCACATAGTTGTTGTGCACAGGAAACAGCATTATCTGTGCAGGAAACAAGAGAAAAGGCTATTTCCTGTGCAGAAAAGGTTGGTTTCTATTGAAATGAACCGGGGGGTGGGGGCACAGACTGCATTTTTCCTGCCTCTGTTTAAACACCTAAAGGTACAACAGTTTCTCTTCCTGTGGACAGGTGACATCTGCTTTCACAATAAACACTGATACATTCTGCATAGGTCTCATCAATGCACATCTCCTTTGTACAGATAATAATGAAAGCATACATGCCTCTTTATGTCCAGAACAGGGCACAGCTATCAGTCTTTACCTTTATACACCACCCTTGCAGGAGGTATGAAATCTATTTGACAATCCAGCATTTCTTCCACATTGTCTTTTTACATTACTCTATCAAGACTGTAGAGCAGCAGTGCCTCCGGATTCTCCCTCTTGTAAACCGCTTAGACATCCCATAGCACAATATGAAGCGGTATATAAATGAAGCTGCTTTGCTTTTTATATACACACACACACACACACACACACACACCTTCCCCTTCTGTACATATATTACATCTTGGAATTAGGCCTGTCCAGTTTGTGATCTACCAAGCTGAACCCTTCAAGAGCTCAGTAAGCTTTCTACTTTTGGTAGCTGCCTGGCTTCTGGTAAACAAAATTATTGCTTGAAAAGGAAATGTAGATGTAAGGGTGTGTGTGTGCATGAGATTCAGATGGAGAAGTGGACTGGAGTCTATGGCTGCTGCCACACTGCAAAACTAATGCAGTTTGATACTATTTTAACTGCCATGGCTCCATCCTATGAAATCCTGGGATTAGTAGTTGCTTGTGGCACCAGAGCTCTTTTGACAGAGAAGACTAATTATCTCACAAAACTACAAACCCCAGAATTTGATAGCATTGAGCCATGGCAATTAAAGTGGGATCAAACTGCATTAATTCTGCACAGTAGCTACAGTCCATGAGAGCTTATGCTAGCTAAAATGTGTAGTCTTTAAGTTTTTGTTCTTTGTTGCAAAGGACTAACAGTTATCTCTTGAACATCTCCCCTCTCTAATCAACACGATCATGATCATGATCAACTAATCTGAGAAACTTTTTTTGCACAATATCTTCTACTCATCCTTTCCTTTCTTTTCCCTTGCTTGCTTGCTTTAATTGACTGTGTTTTTAGCTCACCTTTAATAACAGTAAGATACAATTTCCTTCAGTGGGGTTTCAGGGAATGTGATAACAGCTTGCTGATTTCTTGATAAGTTTGATTTAAACATGTGTTTTCTGTCTTTTGGAAGAGCACCGAGTTTTACAAGGTCAGCGGATATCACCATATGAGTCACTACTAAAGACATTTTGGTGTACTTTAAAAAATCCTTCTAGTTCCTTGCAAAATAAATTAAGAACTCATAATGCTCATGAACCAAGAGCCAAACTGGAGATGATTGTACAAAGAATGACAGGCTATCATTACCTTGAAAGCAAAAGATAATAGCTGACAAATTGGCAAGAAACTCTCGTGAGAGTAATACATAAAGGTGAGAGGAATTTTGTTTTGTTTCTTTTAACTCCCCCCCCCTGCACTGTTTTTAAGTTGTGCCATCATACAACTGTATGTTGCATTATTGTACATCTTTTCTGCCTCCTTTTAGAGTGAACTGTGGAAAATGTGGGACAGCCTTTACTAAGGATACACACACACACGTATATTAAAGAATTACTTATTAAACTAATATGGTTCTTGACATTTCTCCCAAATCTGTTAGAACAAATTTTATAATAACTCAGATTAGGATTTCTGGATTTTCTTTCTGGCAAGTGACCTATGAAATGTTACTGAATGGTTTATAGATATATTCTTTATTACAGAGCAATATGAAGTCTGTATACTTTAAATTAAGCTTTAGTAATTTCAGTGGGACTTAATTCCATACAAATAGAGCCAGTATGGTGTAGTGATTTGAGTGTTGGACTCTTGAGATCAGGATTCAATTCCCAGCTCATCCATGGAAACCCACTGGGTGACCTTAGGCAACTCACACTTTCTCAGCCTCAGGGGAAGGCAATGGCAAACCTCCTCTGAACAAATCTTGCCAAGAAAGCCCTAGGATCATCATAAATCGGAAATGACTTAAAGGCACACAAAACAATGACGACAACAAAAGGAAGGGTGGTGGTGGAAGAGAGGCATTCATCTAGATGCTTTTGGGCTCCAAATCTAATTAGCACTAATGGGCAAAGCATGATCAGGGAGTGTGAGGGTTTTGTTCTAGTAATATTTGCTGGGTCACAGATTCCCTACTCCTGGAGCAGGAGATTACAGACTAAGGCCCTGTACAGACCAGCCACAAGGGCTGGCCTGGGGGTGGAGTCAGGGCATGGCGACCGTATGCTGGCTACCCTGACTCTGCCCCTATATCATCCTCATGCCACCAACCCAAACAGATGGCGTGTGGCATCAGGGCACTCCCTTGGTGTAGTGTTTAGATACTCTGTGCCAAAGAAGTGCAGAAAAGCTGCCTCTATGGTGGCAAGGGGGGCTTTTTGACACTCCAAAAAGGAGAAGCATTTGCCAGCTCTTTTTGGAGCAGTAAAGTGCCAGATCGGGGCCACTGGTTAGTGTGGCTACTGCGGCCCCGATCCGGCACTCCCAGGGGTGGCACAGAGCTGCCCCTTACAGGCCATCTGTAGAGCCCCTAAGGCTTCAGTCCTAGTTATGAGGGTTGGCAACTGTTTCTCACAATGTATTTATCCTCCTCCCCCCTCCACACTCAGAGATTCCCCCCACAAATGATGTTCAATACAGAGGCCTTTTTAAAAAAAAAAATGAAGTGAGAGTTACAAAAGGCTAGAGAAATAAAGTTATAAGAAATGGCAGGCAGAAGAAATGATTTGTTGAGGCATCAGAGTGCTCTGACAGAGAAGACTAAATATCTCACAAGACTATAAATTCCAGAATTCCATAGCATTGAGCCATGACAGTTAAAGCGGTGTTAAATTGCATTATTTATGCAGTGCAGATTAAGCCTGTTGGTAAGTTGTGATGCCTCACTGAAAAAAGCTTGAACCACCTTGAGATTTTTCTCCCTGAGTGAGAATTGAAAGGCTTGTGCCCTTGCCCCCACCCCACATTTTGATTTTTTTTACAAGCATTGTGTTTTTCAAAAATATGTTTTTGTACAACACATTGCTTTTGGCAGAACCCCCTCCCATGTTTTCCTGCAAACCGAATTTTCACAGATAGTTCTAAAATGGAGGGGGGAAAGTTGAAAAATGTGCAAATTTCTTGTAATTTTGTCTTATGTGTGAGAGGAAAATGTGAAAATATTTACATACCTTGTTAAGCCAGCTTGATTTTCCCAGGCATTTCTTTTATTTTAACCTTTCTAGCTGTAGCCCTATTATATTTTCTTTAACTCAGAGTTTGAGTGCCCTCTTTAAAACAAACAAACAAACAAACAAACAAACAAACAAAAAACTGTTGCAAACTGCTGGGGGCTCTTATCATAATGACAGTCAGTATAAATATTAATTAAATAATAATGGGAGCAGATGGAGCAGCAGGAACTAAACAGCCAGTTCCTGTGCCAGTGGTCACTTTACCCATTCAGTAGCATAATTTATTTAAAAGATACACAGTACAATAACATCTAGAGAGTCTCATGCCCCCCCCCCCTTTACTGAGGATAAACAGATTGGGTCGAATTGTGTTCTAAGCTGCAGTGTCAGCTAGTAACATCCCTAACAGATGGGTAGATTGTAGTGCAAATGCTGAAAAAAGACATCCAGAGTGCTAAATCTATTTTGGAACTGCTGAAGTCTGGACTTAAACCTGGAGCAAATTGACCACTCCACTGACATGGAAGCTACCAGATGCCACTGTTTGCTCTATCATTTCATTCTTGGAAGAAAGATTCTTCATGTTTATACTATTGCTGACATTTTCTGAAATGTTAAATACCGCTTGTTAAAATTTTCTTTACCTGAAACTATGGTAATAGTTATATAACTTCTCACCCTGGTTGACACACCACTTCCAATTTCAACTCCAAGTTTATTGCACTTCCTGGTTTTATTTTTGAGAGAATGAACCTAATAAGATTTTAACATTTGCTTTATTGTGCAACTTAATGAAAGGTATCACTTTACGTATTCATTTGGGGGGATTTCAAGCATGTCCTACCATTCTTTCCCCTTTATATTCACTTGTAGCATTTCTGCAGCTTAAACAGCTTCTCTCTTTTATAATACTCAGTATTAGATTACATCTTTTTTATATTCAGAGAGCTAATAATTCAGTGTTATGGTTCATTATTCCTATTAATCACTGAGACATCATTAAATCAGTGTACATTCATAATATGCTGCAAACAAAAATAATTCCAGATTTTGGTGTGGTGAGGGAGACCAGTATCTTCATCTGGACTTAATTAGCTGTGTCTCTTCCATATACAATACACAATATGAAATTTGCACAGGCAGGTCAGCTTACTTTTTTTAAAAAACAACAACAACAGTGAATCTGAAATTGCTGCTGCTGCTACTACAGATGAAACTGTTGAAGTGAATCACCTGAAAGAATAAAATACAATTTTTTGTCACTTTCAAATTGAGTTACATAACATAATGTTACAGGCTGATTTACTGAGGTCAACTTGTGCCATACATTTTCATCCCTGGACTCACCTTACATCACAGAAGTGTTCTCATAAATGTAGCAGAGAAAGAATGAGGAGGAGGAAAGGGGGGAGGAGGAGGAAGACAAGAAAGAAGAAGAAGAAGAAGAAGAAGAAGAAGAAGAAGAAGAAGAAGAAAAAGAAGAAGAATTGTTGTTGTTGTTGTTGTAGGGCTGTCTGCACCCACATTGCAGAAATGATCCAGAAATGATTGACACTACTTTAACTGCCAGGGCTCCATGCAATAGAATTATGGGAATTTGTAGTTTGGGGAGGCACTTAGCATTTTATGTCAGAGAACTCTGGTGCCAGAACTAGAATCCCCAGATTTCCATAACATTGGGCCAAGGCAGTTAAAGTGGTGTCAAACTGGATCATTTCTGCAGTGCAAATGCAGCCTAGAAGAAGAAGAGCAGAAAGGCAAAAGATATGTAATTACAGCAGAAGTGGAAGAGCCAGTTTGGGGTTGCCCTTGGAACTCAGTTGATTCTCAGATTGTCAGCTGACTGTCTCTTATTCTCCTTTCTTAGATTATCACACATGAAATCTGAGGTGGGATAGACGTGGGTTGTAACTATCACAAATTGATCTTACCACACTGCCTTGTGCCTGGGCAGTAGGCAGCCCATATCCAACCCAAACTTCTCTGGCAGCTTTTCAAGAATGGGAAAATCCCATTCATGAAAAGCTGCTGGAGAAGCCTGGATTGGATACATGGTGCTTACTGCCCAGGCATGAGGCAGTGTGATAACATCCATCAGTGACAGTTGCAACCCACCTCTATCCTGGCATAGATTTTATCTGCGATAATCTCCTGTCTTCAGAGCAACTTCAGGGAGGCTCTGTTAGCTGGAATGGAAACCAATGGATCTGAATCATCCTAGTGTGTCATAGGCAAAGGTATTCCCCGTTAACAAGGTTGTCAAGTTGTGTCCGACCATAGGGGCGGTGCTCATCCCCGTTACTAAGCCAAAGAGCCAGCGTTGTCAGAGACTACTCTGTGATCATGTGGCTAGCATGATTGCACAGAAAGCTGTTTACCTTCCCACCAAAGTGGTACCTATTTATCTATTTGTATTCCCATGCTTTGAACTGCTAGGTTGTCAGAAACTGGGACTAGTGACAGGAGCTCACCCCATCATGTGGCACCTGGGCCTTGAACTGCCAGCCTGCCAATCTTGCAATCAACAGTGTCAGTGTCTTAACCACTTGAGCCACTGCATCCCTCCTCGTGTGTCATACAAGCTTATATATAACATCCCCCACATGGATTCCACTTATCTCACTACTTCCCTACAGTGATATTCCATGTGGAGGCTGTAACAATGTAAACTGCATTGATTGCTCCATTGGTGAGGAAAATCTACACAACTAAGTTGATAAGCGGTGAGCAAGAATACAAAGAAACCATCCTCTGTTGCAATTTGAAGTTAGCTCTTCATAAGAACCATATCTTATCTTAGCCTAAATTAAAAAGGAGAGCCCTCCCTCCAGTCTGCCATGGGCCAAGCCTCAAAGGAAGAGAAGAATTGCTGGACCTGATCCCCTTCCTCACTGCCATTCTCTTCTTCTTTTGTGTCATGTCTTTTTAGATTGCAAGCCTGAGGGCAGGGAAATGTCTAATTAACCATTTGTAAGCTGCTCTGAGAGTCTTTCGGTCTGAAGAGCGGGGTATAAATACTCCAAATAAATAAATAAATAAATAAATAAATAAATAAATAAATAAATGTTTGAACAGCAATCTTTATTTGTGTACAAAATGTGACTCTTTTGTATGCCTTTTCCCACAACACTCTCTAGGTTTTAGGAACTTTTCTTAGGAACTTTTCTTATCTCCCACCCCATACAGTTTTGGCTGAGTACAGCAAATCCACAGAAACAACCCAGGAAGTTTGTATTAGTGAAGAAATGTAATGTTCCTTTTCAGTGCTGATTATTATGGTGTGTTAACTTGCAAAACTAATTTATTATATTCCAGCTTTATATGCTATTTGGGAAACTTTTTAATATGTAGGTGGCTACTTAACATGTCTTTTCAAAATGAATAGGGGTTTGCCATAATGTACTCTAAAATGAATACAAATATTGTTTGCCTCTGTCAACCAAATCTCCCCTATAATGAATGCACTTGGAAGGCATACAATGTTTAAACAAAGGATCAAGTTCCATTCCCCCAAATGTCAATGAAACCTCTGATGAGAAAACGATTAACTCCTGCATCATGATTTCTGTCAAAGGCAACTAGTAATTAGAGGACAGGGCAAAATTAAAGAATAAAACTATTTGAAAAGGCAGTATGATTTTTATGCTCTGTCGCCTTCTTTGTGTGAGCCTTGTTAAAATATATTTAAATTTCTACATGAACAGACACATCTTATTACTTTTTGGTAATAAAAAAGAAATCACCATTGATCTGCATTGCTTTACTACACATCAGTGATAATCAACAGGAACCCAAGGACCAGACTCAGTGGTCTGATCAAATTTTGATAGGGTGGTTTAATATATACAGTATACACACACACCCTATCATTCTTATGCACAACTTGTGAAACCAGTTTCCCTTTTCCCCCTTGTGAATGCCCATATACATATTCAAAACAGAGGGGAAGGGGAACTAGTTTCAAAAATTGTGCATGAGAATGAACATATCTCAATGGCTTCTGTTTGTCATCCATTATCCATAGCTGAGTAGCTGATTCTGCATTAACATCATTTAACCAGAAGACTGAGGCAGAAATGAGCTCATTAAAAAAAACACTGGAAATATGCTGGCAACCAGATGTCTTGGGAGAAATTGCTGTCCAACCAGTCCTACCATACTTCTTTGGCTTCATGCCAATCTGACCCCCCCCCACCCATGCTGTGCTGGAAGATAGGCATTTGTGAAGCAGGTAGCATGGAGCCAGAAATTTTCTCATATCATCTCCTCCACTTTTACTTCTTTTACTTTTTTGTCTTGGCACCATTACCATCATGACTATATATATGATTAAAATCAACCCATCCACAGATCTCTTTTTATAGCAGTGAGGATTTTTGTAGTTGTATCATATGGGTAGTTGACCTATAGGAATATGATGCATCTGAATCAAACATATGGTTAGCCCTATCAATAGGCAGAGTGAAGCAGTTTCCTCAAGCAATGGATCAATGGTGTGTGTGTGTGGGGGGGCTGTGTTGGGAGGCAGGGGGAAATTTTCCTCTTTACAGAGATTGATACCTCCTTCTTTTCAATCTAAAAGCAGAAGTGGTGCCAGAAATGATCAAGAAACATGGGGCCAGAAGTGGCCAAGAAACAAATCTACTCCCAGTTCTTACTTTCTGGTTTTATAGGAAGTGGGAATTTGAAGACATTTGGATTTTCTGGTGATGATAGGATATTTCAAATTAAGTTATTTGAGGGGAAAGAAAGAATTGGTAGGTCTGAGAGCTTGGGTAACTTGGAGGCTGCCAAAAAGGGCTTGTGAGTCTCACTGGTGGCGTGTACAGCAGCAGCAATATGTTAGAGAAAAGACCTGGGTACCATCTGTATCTCTCTAAACCTCCTAAATGAGCTTGCTGCCCTGAGGTACCCTGAGGAAGACCCTGTCCTGTCAAATGTTGGATAAGGCTGAAGTAGCACTCTACTCAGTTTCTGTGTATGGACCAGTGAGAGGATACAGCCTTGTTCTTTGTTTCAGGCAGCAAAATCTCTTGAGATAAAAGGACTGTAGTCCTGTGGATGGCTGGCTATGCCTCAGCCACATCGTATTATTTATCATAACTGGATGCATTATATAGAAAAATGAAAAAGTGAAATCTATCATGGTTCAGAGAAGAGTTTCAATTATGATTGTAGACTCAATCTTTAATCCATCAATGAGGCACTAAGGTGGCATCTCCTCTACTGCCAAATGAGAAGTAAACCTCCAAGGAAAGAATATTTCCCTGAGGAATGTCATGTCTGACTTAGGCCTGAAATTCATGGACCAAATAAAGTGGCTTTTGGCCCCTTTGGGATGTGGCGTTTACATGACACATGCCCCCAAAGTGGCTGGAAGCCATGCCAAGACCATGCTCTCAGCCTAAAATCTGCCCCCAAAAGGAGTCAGTTTGGATCGACACCTGGCCAGTGTGGCTTGGGACTGTGGCAGTGGCCTGCTTTGGAAGTGGGCTGTCTGGTTGCCATGTTCTTGGCCCCATCATGGCTGGAGTGACCAGAGGCCACTCCTTCATGGCCATCATCTTCATGTTCTAAAACAACAACAAAACATTGAAACCTTTCTCTCATTTCTCGCACAGGTGGAGGAGATACAGGAAGAGCTGCTCTGGATCAGAGTAAGACCCTTCCAGACCAGCATTCGTCATTCATGGTGACCATCAATACGCCTATACAAACCCAGAAGCAGGTCATGCGCACAGCTTTGCTTATATCCTCCAAAAACTGACATTCAGAAGCATGTTGCTTATGACAGTGAAAATAAGAGAGAGACATCATGACTACAAGCTATTGACAAACTTATTCTCCATGAATTTATCTAGAAGTCAAGTTGGAAGGGATGTAATGGTTCAATAATTTTATTCTAAAAGGAACCAATGAATAATTTTAGTAGTTTTCTTCCAACTATGAAAAAGTCTGAAAACTGTAATTTTTGAAGACTATTCACAGTTCAGGATTTATTTTCTGTGAAGAAAATAGTGTTGTGCTGCTTCCCACACAGAAAATGCTGTAGTTGGGAACTTATTCCATGCTAAATTCCCACTTTTTGGCACTTAGTTTTAGTTTTGTTCAGAATAAGTCCCAAACTGTGAAGATTCCCATTATTTCAGGATTCTCCTCATCAGGATCTCCTGACAGTCAAGAAACTGGGATTTCACCATTCAAAAAAAGTATTGGAGGAGAGTTCTTCCATTCCTACAAATTGATGGCCATTGCAAAATTCACTTGTGGAAGGAAATTTTATAATCTGTGAAGAAGGGCCATTTCACTGTGCTTTGAAAACCAAGGTTCACCTCTGCCCTCTGCATATCTGCCTCTGAACTACATATGAACTTCAACAAGCTAATTTGCTTTTAAACAGGCACCAAACAAAAGGGGAAAATGCTTACCCATCCAGCATGCTTAAGACTTTGAAGGAATGAGTGTTGTTCTTCCTCCTCCCTTCTGACCTTTAAAGAACCACAAATTTATGCTATTAAATAGTGCACATTGTCGAACACTGCTTAAGGCATCTGGTGCTCACTCAAAGCACAGCAGTTGCAGTCTAAACGTTGTATAGTTTCTTCAATTTAATGCTCAAAGAATAAAGGTTAAATGTACCTTTTATATGAAACATACATCACACTGTGACAAATAGGAAAGTTTATTAAATGCAGATGGACTGGGGAAGCTGCATGTGGGGTTTAAAATATTTAATCAGATGGAATGGGAGGGGGTGGTTGTACGGGAAGATTTCACAGTGCAAGTCACACTGGCTTATGCTTCTAAGGGTCGCATCATTGTAACTCCCATTGTGTCAAAAATAGCACGCATTCAAAAATAATGAATGAGCCTGTGGAATCTTTTTTTTAAAAAAATAAAATAAAATCATTGCAATTAAGCTTGATTTATATTTATTTTTTCTTGACACTTCTCTGTTCTAAGTACATTTCCATTTGGTTTCAGCAATTTTTCTACACAACAAAGGGCATGATCCAGCATAAGTAAACATTTCCAGACCCATTGATTTAAATGGGAGATATTTAAACATGTACTTATCTCTCCCATTGTGAAACTGATGGACTTAAAATGTGCCAATCCCTGGTTGCATTACACTCAAAAGATTGTAATCATCATCAGCTTGTTAGAATTCATAATTTTATAGATTGGGTTGGTATATAGAAAATACCAAACCAATCTGGGCATAATTTCCCATTGATTTCTATGAGAAGGTGCCAAGGCATTATGACCTGAAAGTTGTTTGACTTAACCATGTGTAGGATTCTGTGAAAGTAAGCAAACAATGTTTTCTGCTGATATGTCTGAAAAGTTAGTTATACTGTCTTATCTGGTGAGAGCTGAATACCTTTGTGAACTGAGCTTAAAAATTTGCTATTGCCACGAGATAAATACTTAGCACAAGGGCTTACCCTGCTAAAAGCTGTAACATTGTGCAGGTTGTGTCAGGAACATTACTCTATTGCCAGTAGATATATTAGAGTGACTGCTAGGAATTGGTGCATTAATCTTCAAATTGGAAAACTATTCCATTAACTAGTAGAAATCATCAGGTTGGAAATTACCCAGCCTGTTTCTCAGTTTCTAAATAGAAGAGAGGTGGAAAGAAGAAAATGGGAATTTATTTTGAGTAGAACAGTGCACAAGTCTTGATGTGTGGTGAAACAGGGCTCAAGCAGCAGCCTCTGCTGTTTTTGAGATGGGAATAAAAACTGGCCACACAGATAACTACTGTATATACTCATGTATAAGTCTAGAAATTTTAATCAAAAAATTGACTCAAAAAAATCTGACTCAACATATCCATGGGTCAATATAAGTACTGTACTTCAAGTCATAAAAAAGGAGCTATCCCTGGTGAATAGCAAGAGCGTAATCTGTTCTGGAAGCACTGATCCCCCTCAACTTTCTCATCCATCCAGCTGCAGTTATGCCTGCTGCAGTTTTGTAAGTTATTTGGCATTGTTTTCCTGTTTCATCCTTTAGATCCTTTGTAAAATGCTCCTAAATCTTACCCTCTACAACCACAAGTCATATCAAAATCCATTATTCTGGACCCAATACCTGCCCTTGGCTTATACATGAGGTTGACTTACAGTCGAGTATATATGGTATGTCTCCCTCTCATTTACACAGTCTTGTAATTCATGAAAGAGATGTTTCTGTTTGAAATCTGAATAATATCTGTATTTCTGAAACTATACTACAATTCATACTGGGACTTTTCTACCATGTATCATCATTTTATATTGTTTGTTTGTTTGTTTAACAGTCAACCTGAAGAAAAGTCCTATAAAGCACATGGATTGTTTTGTAATTTTTTTTTCTTGGACAGATCACTGCTGGCCCAGGTTTCAGGGCTGGCCAGAAGTGTGTTTGTAGAGACAACAGGCATATTAGAACCTTGGCACTAGCCAATGGGAGCGAAGCCAAGAAAAGGTGGGGGCTGCTCCCAAGAGTGAGGATATAAGAGGGGGGGCAGGTTTGAAAGTGTTGTTGATGTTTAGTGTCCTGAGGAGTGAAGAGCCATTGAGGCTAGGTTAGGCTGCTGTGAGGATAGTTAGAAAGGGTTCTAGATACCCACACAAGGAATGAAGAGTGCCTTTAATTAAATTGTTGTAGTGTCCTGCAGGAGACATAATATTTAGTGACTAGTGGAGACACAGGTAACCAGAAGGGTTATAAAATGCAAAAGATTAATAAAAGAAGAGAACTTAGTTTATAAGGGAACATATATAAAACTATAAAGAAACAAATACAAAAACAAGCTAGAGAAACTGTTAAACTGTGTAACGAATAAAGTATTTATACACTGTATCCATTGTGAACACCATCCACTAAAAGAGATACTGTATTCACCTGATTTGTAAATAAATTTCTTACTTTGTTTCAACAAACAGTTGTCTAAAGTGATTTCAAAACACATTAAAATGCTACCAACATTGAGAAAAATCTTTTAGGTTTGGGACAAATTCAATACTGGATGTATAGGAAGTACTGGTAGAATAGGTAGTGCCAAGCTGTGGGGGGGGGGGGGATTTGAAACTGTCAATATATCTTTGCCCCGGGCCATATACAATGTCTCAGGTGCATGCAGTGGGTTAAAAAGGAAATGCTGACTCAGAGGAAGCTTATGTAACTTGAGCATGGAGATGAGTCCTAGCAGGTCTAAACTGCACTGTTACTGTGGACAGATGACAGGAAGCTGATGAAACACTAGCAGGGGGTTGGATCAGAATCCTAGCTGTGTTTGTGTATATAAGGAGAAATGCTCCAGTGTACCATATGTTGGTGTGGATGTTGGTTGATGGTGGAACATTATGTCAATTTGTGTAAATATTGCTGTATTGTGCTTGTAAATACTTTGCTGCAACTAAGATTAAACCCTCTACAGAAGAACCCAGCAGTTGTGAATGACTTTACAGACTTGACAGTGGCATCTGTTTCCTAGCTGGCAGTCTTCAGCATATGGACTTAATTTTCTCTCTGTGCTAACAAGGGTTATGGGCCCAGTTAGCTACTAGGACAATGCCAGAGCTCTGAGTAAGCTCACCAGTTGTGAAAGTAAAGTTGTGAAGGAAAAGGGTGCTCAATCTGAGGAAAGTGGAGCAGAGGACACAACAGGGGAAATGCAGCACAGAATAAGTAAAGAGGAGGTGCATGAATACCTGGTTACCCTAAATGAATTTAAGTCTCCAGGACCAGATGAACTACATCCAAGGATATTAAAAGAACTGGCAAACATAATCTCGGAGCCACTGACAATAATCTTTGAGAGCTCCTGGAGGAGAAGTGCCAGCAGACTGGAGGAGGGCAAACATTGTCCCCATCTTCAAAAAGGGGGAAAAAGAGGATTCCAACAACTATCGCCCAGTTAGTCTGACATCAATACAGGGAAAGATTCTAGAACAGTTCATTACACAGAGAGTCTGTGAACATTTAGAAGGGAATGTCATAATCACTAAAAGTCAACATGGGTTTCTCAAAAACAAGTCATGCCAGACTAATCTGATCTCTCTTTTTTTGATAAAATTACCAGCTTGGTAGATGAAGGGAATGTGGTAGACATAGCATATCTTGATTTCACTAAGACTTTCGACAAGGTCCTGCATGGTATTCTTGCAGACAAGATAGTAAAATGTGGGCTAGACAATACAACTTTTAGGTGGATTAGTAACTGGTTGACTGACCAAACCCAAAGGGTGCTCAGCAATGGCTCCTCTTCATTCTGGAGAGAAGTGACCAGTGGGGTGCCACAGGGTTCTATCCTGGGCACAGAGCTATTCAACATCTTTATCAATGACCTGGATGAAAGAATAGGGGGCATGCTTCTCAAATTTGCAGATGACACCAAATTAGGAGGAATAGCTAATACCCTAGAAGACAGGATGAAAATTCAAAATGACCTTAATAGATTAGAAAGCCAAGCCAAAGTTAACAAAATGAATTTCAACACAGAGAAATGTAAGGTACTGCACTTAGAGGGGGGGAAAAAAGAAAAGAAATGCATAGATGGGGAACACCTGGCTTAATGAGACTACACATGAAAGGGATCTAAAAGTCCAAGGGGTGTTGCAGACAGACCTAAAGGGCCAGCCTGGGGGTGGAGTTGGGGCAGGGCAGCTGCATGCTGGCCACACCAACTCCAGCCTAATGCTGTCCTGATGCTGCGAGCCTCTACACATGGCGCGCAGCATCAGGTCACCCTCCTGGCACAGTGTGTAGACACGCTGCACCAAAAGGGTGCAGAAGAGCTGTGGCACTGACTCTTAGAGTGGCCTTTCACTGCACCTAAAAGGAGCAGCATTTTGTCGCTCTTTTAGGGGCTGCAAAAGGGAGAATCAGGGCCATGGTGTGTGGTTGTCGTGGCCCTGATCCGCTGCTAGCAGGGGTGGCCCAGAGTCGCCTGTCTGCATAGCCCCCTGGAAGACCATAAGTTCAACATGAGTCAACAGTGTGATGCTGCAGCTAAAAAGGCCAATGCAATTTTTGGCTGCATTAATAGAAGTATAGTATCTAGATCAAGGTACATAATAGTGCCACTGTATTCTACTTTAATCAGGCCCCACCTGGAATACTGTGTCCAGTTCTGGACACCACAATTCAAAAAGGATGTTGAAAAACTGGAGCGTGTCCAGAGGAGGGTGACTAAAAGTGGTAAAGGGTCTGGAAACCATGCCCTATGAGGAACAACTTAGGGAACTGGGTATGTTTAGCCTGGAGAAGAGACAGTTAAGATGGGATATGATGGCCCTCTTTAAATATTTGAAGGGATTCATAGTGAGGAGGGTGCTAGCTTGTTTTCTGCTGCTTCAGAGAATAGGACTCAGAGCAACAGATGCAAGCTACAGGAAAAGAGATTCCACCTCAACATTAGGAGGAACTTCCTGACAGTGAGAGCTGTTTGACAATGACACTCCCCTGGAGAGTAGTGGAGTCTCCTTCTTTGGAGGTCTTTGGAGGCTGGATGGCCATCTTTTGGGGATGCTTTGATTTTGAGTTCCTGCATGGCAGGGGGTTGGACTGGATGGCCCTTGTGGTCTATTCCAACTCTATGATTCTATGAAATAGTGCATAATCATCTTTGTATTTTGTGATTTGTTATTCTTTACACATCCATCACCAACATCATCAAATAACATTCATAAGTGTTTTCACAACTGGGCAATCTTGTTATCGTGTTGGCAAATGAACATTAAAGATTACTCTGAAGAGTTGCTGTAGAAATTTATGAAACTGTACTGCTGTCAAAAATTTGATGTGGAGAAGTTGTGAACCACCGGTTACATATGACAGCCCACACATCTCCTGTTCAGCATAGGACTGCACAGTTGAAGAACTTGATGCAATTGTTTGTCAGCTTGGTTGGTTCCAAGTCAGGAATAGGGAAGATCTGTTATGGCCATTGCTGGCCAGCCCAAAGGGCAGGCCTGGGGGTAGAGTTGGGGCAGGGCAGCTGGCTGCCCCAACCCCAGCCTGATGCTGTCCTGATGCCGTGTGCCGTTATGCATGGCACGCAGTGTCAGGACACTCTTCCAGCACCGTGTTTAAACACGCGGCACTGAAAGGGCAGAGAAGAGCTGTGGTGCTGGCTCTTAGGGAGGCCTTTTGCTGCCCCTAAAAGGAGTGGCATTTTGCCGCTCTTTTAGGGGTGGCAAAAGGAAGGATTGGGGCTGCGGAGTGGGGTTGCTGTGGCCCCGATCTGCCGCTCCCTGGGGTGGCTCTCTGCCACCCCAAACAGGCTGCGTGCATCAGCCCTAAGTTTTGCTTGCCCCTGCATTTAATTTTTTAAAATTGCATGTTCTTTCCATCTTAAAATTAATAGAAGCTGCAAATTTTAGTAAATACTTACAAAACCATCTGAAACAAAGCTATCCCTCTTTTGCACAGGCCAAATTCAATAGGTACAGTTATTCCCAACACTCTGTGTCTTATATTGTGTAAAGAAGGACTTGAACTTGGGGAATTACTAAAGTCCAAATCTTCTATGGGGTCTTTTATCCTATATTTACGGAGGTGGCTAGGGAATAGACTGATAGAGACAAAGCTTTCTAATGAACTGTAACTTATTTGGGGATTCAAGCATACAAATACACTCTACCATACACTCATACACACAAGAATTCAGGAATAAATTAGTTAGCTTAGCGAGAAAACACAAGGCTTTCTAATGGTGATAATTATCTGAAGGAGGCTGCTCCAATGATGAATGAAGATGGATAGACTCAACCATTATGAAAAAGTAAAGGACAATGGAAAGAGCTGGGAACCAAGTCAGAGTTCACAGTGGTGCAGTTTCACCATAAAATCTAACCAGACCCAATGTGCTTGAGATTTTGGGGGTCTTTTATACCCTTAAACCTAGCCTGAGGTGAAGAGTTGCTATTGCATATCAAAGGATTCTGATTACTACTCTGAAATAAGAGGAGATGGGATGTTAATGTTATTTCATCTTCTGCCAGACATATCCTGGCTGGTACTCATAGATCTAGGTGTGAATGTCCTGCATTGCAGCTCCTAGGCTTTTGATCTGCAAATTTTTGTAAGTGCAGATGTGACCTTTCAGGTTGCTACTGATGTGCTCGCCTGCTTGCCTTGGGTTCATGGTGATCAGGGTTTTTCCCAGTTCAGGGCCATGGCAAGTACCCAAAGGGGTCTTTATATCAAATCAGCCATTGTAACAATTGTAACCTCAGACTATATAGATGCTAAATATATGAAGCCTGTCAGAAAAGAAGTGGTGTAAACTTGAAATCAGCACTAACTTCATTGAATATCCAAGGATTCAAATCCAGATTTTTGTTTTCAGAATTAAGCACTCAGAATTCTAGGCACATATGGGTAAATCCATCAATGCTTGCCTTTCATATCCATTAAAAAAAAACACCGACTCATCCCAAACATGAAAGAATTTGTAAATGTTGGTATATATCTGCCCCCACAAAGGAATTTGATTTCTCTGATACTGAACCACAGACCAATACTAAATGTTACACTCTTATTTCAACTGCCTCCATTTAGCGTGAATGGCCCCTATTTTTGCCTTGAAGGAATATTTTATTAAAACAAATCAAGGTGTGATTTGCTTGTGCTGTCATTCTTCGACCTATATTTAGGATAGGTAGAATTTAAGCAACAAAGTGGCAAACAAATGACAGTCTTGTCAGGGATGATGGGAGTTGTAGCTCTTCACCTCTGGCTCTAACTCACCACCTTGTTATGCAGCAGAGCTGACCAGCTTTGGTCAGTGGTTGATGCTTCTTTCCCAAGCAGCAGAGTTTCAGAGAATAGGCTGAAGACCCTGACAAACTCTCCAAGCCTTCTCTCTCTTCTTCCTGAGATGTCTCCAAACTTATCCAGGATTCTTCTGGCTCTTGTATCTTCCCTCAAGACACCAGACAACTCAGTAGTCTTATATAAAAGATCTACTTTATTCTACTATATATAAATACTATATGCCCTACAAATCACAATCTCTACACTTCACAATATCTCCAAAACTACTCCACAATGTACATTAGCAAACATTGCAATTTATAGCCATTGTTAGACACCACCCACCAGTCAGTTTCCACCCAGTGGGTGTGTACATACATCTTGATTGGTCCACATAGATCATCCCATACCTAAGACCAACCCAAGTGTTTCATCACTTTACCTTGACCACTTAATGAGTCTCAGGTGTTTGCAATCTATCACAGGTGTTCTCAATATACCTTCTATAACTTTGTCCTTGGCTCTCAAGGCTTCTTAATTATATTATCTTTTTCACCTGTGTATCTTCCTGATTGCTCCTGCTTAGTCACTTTGACATTCACATACACATTTTATTTCTATTACTGTAAGTCCCATGTTGCATTTTCCTTAATAAGTCATGCTTCTGACACACACATGAGCATGCATGTTAGCTGCCTTTCTCCCATTACTGGGAGAAAGTTGGAATATAAATGAATTAAATAAATAAGTATGTGCATACATGAACATCAAAGCACCATGCAGTACAAAGTTCACCAGTTCCTAAATTCCTTTTGAACAATACAGAAGCCGACGTAAATGCTGAACTGCATGTTGTGGTATGTTGTGGGACTTGCACAATTGTGTTCTTCTGGAATGTCAGAAGAAACATTCTTCATGTCAGTGGAAGATGGGCAGTTACAGAGCAAACAGAAAGCAGACTGCAGTCTCAGCAAGTATGGAGGCTCACTAATTGATTCTTGGTATGTAGCATGTCCCTACGTTTGGTTGTAAGATGTTGGAGGATACTCCACAGTGCGGTTATATTAATTGCTTGTGTAGCCATTGCAGTCCTGCAGAATTATTTGGTTATTTCCAGCTCAGTCTTACAAAACTGTACTCACATCTGAATGTGGTCAGCATTGTAGCTATACATCTGTTTTGTTCTATCCCATTTTGTCAATGGCAAGTTTAGGAGAACTTCATTGGTGAATCTTGCACAATTAGAAAATACCAGATTTGGGTCATTAGAATTTGCTCAACTTGGCAGTTATGCCAGGCCTATTTCATTCAGCAGGGGTGTGTTATATCTCTCTCTGTACAATTAAATATAATGGTAGATACGTACAATGCATAATGAAAAGTGCATAAAGAGAAAGAACATGGTACTGCTTCTGCATGTTGATGAAAAAAAACAATCCTTCTTCCAATATTACTTGTCCCATCTATTTAAGCGAAAGACTGTGATGCTGGTTGTTAACTGCTTTCTTATGGCCTATTTAATTGTTTAATTTTTGGAAATCATTATTAGGTCTGAAGCACTAACAAGCAGTTGCTATCCTCCCCCTCCCCACGAGTAAACTTTGCAGTCTGAATTCATTGTGTTTAATGATACAAATGTAGTTCATTTACAGTTTAATTTCTAGTCATTGCTGGGGGAATTTTCAGTTCAGTGTTTTTTCTCCATTTACTGCGGGCTTTCAAATATGTTGTTCAAAATGGTCATTTTGCTTCCTACTAATGCTGCACCATTCCAGCATTGTTCTCCTACTATCAGAGCTCTCCAAGGTCACAAGAGCTTGCTAATCTGTGCAATCCACATTGCAGTATGTTCATGGCACTTGGCAGAAAGCCATGAACTCAGCATCTGTAGTGATGCTGGTTGCCATATTATATAACAGTTTTATTTCATTTGAATCTAATGTGCTTTATTTATTTATTTATTTATTTATTTATTGAAGGACTGTGTGGATCATAGATTCAGTATAAAAGCCAAGTTCATGATCATCTCCATTTCATTCTTAATTATCCTTATCCAGAGCTGTGTTATGCCAGTGCTTAGTATAAGTTATAATGGCTATTCTTTTGTGAACATTAGGGGGTATTGCAGTTGCAGGGCATCTTTTCATTTTCAGAGAACCAACAGAAGTGCCAATAGATACAATATGTTGGGTGGTAGTCACAGCTTGTAGCCAAAGTCCTAAACATCCACATGTTTTATATGCATGGCTTTAGGTAGTGTCTAGGTGGAACTCTGACCCTCCGCCAACATTGCAGGGATGCCCAAACAACCAGTTTACCAAGCTATGGTGTATGTACCATAATACAGTGGGTCCTTGATATCTGCTGGGGTTTGGCTTCAGGACCCCCAATGGATACCAAAATCTGTAGATGTCTAAGTTTCATTATATACAATGGTGCAGTAAAATGGTACCCATATTTAGGAACAAACATATATAAGAATGGTGACTTCAGTCAAGAAATGAGAAGAAAACTAAGAATGGGAAGGGCAGCTATGAAAGAACTAGAAAAGATCCTGAAGAGGAAAGAATACAACTGAGCACTAAAGTTAGAATCATCCAAGTCATTGTATTCCTCATCACCATGTATGGAGGTGAGAACTGGAAAGTAAAGAAAGCCCACAGAAAGAAAATCAATTCTTTTCAGATGTGGTGCTGAAGAAGAGTGCTGAGGATAAAGGCATGGGTCCTTGAACAGATCAAGCCTGAAATCTCATTGGAAGCCATGATAAACAAATTGAGGCTGTTGTACTTTGGCCACATAATGAGAAAGCATGGTTCACTAGAAGAGACAATAATGTAAGGAAAGGCAGAGGGCAGAAGAAGAAAAGGAAGACCATATGCCAGATGAATTGACTCAATCAAGGATGTCATGGGCATGAATTTTCAGGACTTGAGCAGAGCAGTGGAGGATAGTTCTTGAAGATGTCTGATCCACATGAGTCATGATTGACTTGAGGGCAGCTAATAACAACAAGGGTAAAATGGTATCCCTCATATAAAATGGCAAAATCAGACTTCCGGTTGGTATGGCGGACCGATGAGACGTGTTCAGGGCATCGTCTGTAAGGAACCGTCTTGCAGAAGGCGAAATAGGCCATGGGAATTTTTTTAAAAAATGCAGCCAGAACACTCCTCTGGTAAGGGAGGTTCGGAAGGTAACTCCAAAGCCTACCAACCCTGTTCTCGGGGGGGGGGGGGGATGAAGAGAGGAAGAGGAAAGTGGGATATAACAAGGAGGAACCTCTTTCGCCTTCAGGTTCTCTATGCAAGGAACGCCACCAATTTTTAATTTTAAATGTGAGTAAAAGCTATAATAATAATAATAATAATAATAATAATAATAATTTATTTGTATACTGCCCTGTGGCAAGCCAATCCGGGCGGTGAACAACAATAAAAAACATACAGCATAAAACAGTATAATTCCCTCCTCCCCCCTTAAAAAGTTATTAAATCAGATTCAATTAAAACAATTACGATTAAACCACTAATTATTAAATAAGATAAAATTATAAATTATAAATACAAACCAATAAACCCCTGCTATTACAACTCTAAAAGGGAATTATAAGCATTCGTGAAGGAAAGTCCCAAGATCCCGAGGCCGGCGATTTAGTCTGGAAAGGCCTGCCAGAAGAGATCCATCTTGATAGCATTTTTAAAGCTGTGCAGAGATGTTAATTGATGGATTTCATCCGGCAGGCCATTCCAGAGTCTGGGAGCGACAACAGAAAAGGCCCTCTGGGAGGTTGCCGCAAGCCTAAATTTTTGAGGCTGCAGCAAATTCCACCCAGAGGACCGGAGGGCGCGGGGAGGATTGTATGGGAGAAGGCGGTCTCTGAGATAGCTTGGACCCAAGCCATTTAGGGCTTTAAAGGTAATAACCAACACCTTGTACTGGGCCCAGAAACCAATAGGCAGCCAGTGGAGGGACCTCAAAACCAGAGTGATGTGATCCCTCCTAGATGTCCCCGATAACAGCCTGGCCACCATATTCTGCACTAACTGTAGTTTCCAAACCAAGCATGAGGGTAGCCCCATGTAGAGTGCATTACAGAAGTCTAGGCATGAGGTTACCAGTGCGTGCACAACAGTTTCAAGATCCCTTACTTCCAGAAAAGGGCGCAGCTGGCGTATCAGCCGAAGCTGATAACAGGCGCTCCTGACCATCGCATTTACCTGATTTGTCATCAGGAGCGACAAATCAAGGAGCACCCCCAGACTGCGAACACAGTCACTGGAGGAGAGTGTGACCCCATCCAGGACTGGAGGTTGCAACCCAATTCTTGGTTTCGGGGTCGATACCGTGAGCACCTCCATCTTGTCTGGATTTAGTTTCAATCTGTTTTTCTTCATCCAGCCCATTACCGCCCGAAGACATTCATTGAGAGAGGAGATGCCATTGGAATTCGAGGCCGACGAACGAGACACGGAGAAATAGATTTGAGTGTCATCAGCGTACTGATAACACCCAGCACCATAACTCCGTATTAACTCACCCAGCAGCTTCATATAGATGTTAAATAATATTGGGGACAAAATAGCTCCCTGAGGGACCCCACAAGTGAGGTCCCTCTTACTGGAGCTACAGTCCCCGAGCAGCACCCTCTGTGACCTACCCGAGAGGAAGGACCGGAACCACTGCAAAGCAGTGCCTCCGATACCTAACCTTCTCGGGAGGCCCAGGAGGATGCCGTGGTCTATTGTATCAAAAGCCGCTGAGAGGTCTAGGAGCATCAACAGGGTCACACTACCCTTGTCGATGCTCAGACGCAGATCGTCGGTCAAGGCAACCATGGCAGTCTCAACCCCAAAGCCTGTCCTGAAGCCGGTTTGAAATGGGTCTAGATAATCGGTTTCATCCAAGACAGCTTGGAGCTGAAGAGCAACCGCCCTCTCGATCACCTTGCTCAAAAATGGCAGCAATGACACAGGCCTGTAATTTTTCATATCCAGGGGGTCCAGGGAAGGTTTTTTCAGAAGCGGCCTAACAGCCGCCTCCTTAAGACAAGATGGAAAATGTCCTTCCCTAAAGGACGCATTGATGATATCCGTGAGGAATCTCATCAATGTGTCCCCCCGCGGACGGCCAGCCATGATGGGCAAGGGTCAAGAGGGCAGGTTGTCTTCCTCACCTTACCAAGCAGCTTGTCCACATCCTCGGTACTCACAGATTGCCACCGATCCAGTATAACTACATCGGCAGAGTCACCGGACGCCTCGCCTATCGACTCTGTTTCAATGGTGTCATCTAAGTTGGCTCTTATCTGGGAGATTTTGTCTGCAAAGAAGTTGTTAAATGCATCACAGCAGGCCGTCGTTGGGTTAAGCAAGGGATTTGGCGCAGGGGGCACCTGCATCATCTCCTTCACCATCCTAAACAGCTCTGCTGGACGGGACTCTGCAGACACAATACGTGCAGAGGAGAAAGCTACTGACAAAACCAACTGTTGTCGGCAATGTGGGACACCTGGTCAAGCCTTATAAGTTACCTTTTCTTTGTTTGTCTGAAGTGGTGATTTACTAGAAAGGGGAGAGCCCCTACTGATAAACTAAAGCAGTCATGGCTGGACAAACAGAAACAAAGCTTTGACCCCTCGGATTCTTGTCCAAAAGGAAATAATACTAATAATACTAAGAAAATGGCAAATATGCAAATAACAGTTGTTTAAAATAGAAGAACGCTGAAAATAAAGAGAGATTGGAACTTACATAGGAGGAATCCCATTGGGGAGGTGAGTGGAGTGGAGAGCAGAAGACGGGGAACTGCCCCTCCCAGCATGGTCGGATTCCGAGTAGAGAGGAACCCTGGGAATGGTAGTCTGAGAAGCCTGGAAACAGACCACCACCAAACTGGAAGGACATCAGAAAAGCCACCCCTTGTGACTCTGGGAAAGGTAGTCCTGAACCTGAGTAGAGAGTGCAGAAAGACACAGCTTGAGATACCAAGGCTGGGAAACAGGGCGCTGTTATAGCTGCTCTAGATGAACTGATAAGAGCAACAAAGGGGACTTTGTGGCAACCCAGACTCTTGAAAAGAACAAAAATAAATCAAAGGTGAAAGGTATGGACTGTTCCACCCCCTTAGGACTTTCAGGGCTGTAGAAAGCCAACCAGCAACAGTGATAAAAAGGTGGATGGACAGAACTAATGAAGGGAGAAAAAAAACAATATGGGTGGCATTGGAGTAAGAATGAACACTGCAGTGAGGCGCAAGACTAAAACCTATCTTATACAGTATAAGAGAACAATAGAGACTATTGAAGGACTAAGGGGATACTAAAAGGAAGTAGCAAGAGGGAAAAAAGTGTGTTAAGCCCCGGTGCTAAGTGTGTGGGGACGGTGTGTAAAAGGTGAAAATCCTTGCTAATAACTGTGGAAATTGTGGAAATTGTGTGTTTAATACCTTACATCTGATTAATAGAGAAAACTTTTTTATAGATGGCAGCTAAAACTAGAGCACAATTACAAGCACAGGCTCAAGCCACAGGGAAACCGTAGACCCTCATTAGATCAGACAAGAAGTGTTGAAAGTAATATGTCTCTAATGGAGGAACTAAGGAAAATACGAATAGACCTGAGTAAGGAAATTCAGGAGTTAAGATTAGAGATGTCAGAATTTAGGACTGAAATTAAGAATGAATTCGGGGAAGACCTGAAAGGTGTGATTGGGGCTATTGATAGGATGTCATTGGAAATGAATAAAATCAAAAACAAAATGGAAAGAATAGAATTAAAACACGAAAGCTTTGAAGGGAATCTAAAAGAGATTAAACAAAAACAAAAGGAATTAACAGAAGAAAACATAATGAAAGAAGTGAAGGCCCGAGAAAGAACTTTGAAAATAAGAGGGATACCAGAGGAGGAGGGAGAAGATATTTGGCACAAAGTTATAAAGATGATAAGTACATATTTAGGAAAAGACTTTAGTTTATGTGAAATGGAGGTGGACAACTTGTTTAGAGTGAATTCTTATATGGCAAAAAAAGCAAGAGTCCAAGAGATGTAATTATCCTCTTTGTCAGGAAACAACTAAGAGACACTCTTTGGTTTAAACATAAATCTAACCCAATCAGGCTTGATAACACTGAAATACAACTGTTTAAAGACCTACCTCCAGAAATCATTAGGAGAAGAAAAGACTATAAATTCCTTACAGTAGAATTACGAGAGAGAAATATTAATTATAGATGGAAATTACCAGAATGTCTCACCTTATGGTTTCAAAAGAAAAGGATAGAAGTAACTCTTATCAGATAAGAGTTATCAGAGGCAAGGGAGTTCTATAAATATATTAAAAGAGATCAAAGGAGAGAAAAAGATCATGGAAAGGACACAGAGAACAAAAATAAAGAAAAAGTAATAGTAGATCACAGACAGAGCAAAAAAGACTTTAAAAAGAAAATAGAACAAGAATTAGACTTTCAAAATAAGGAAAGAGAGCAAGAAAGTGACCAAGAAATAACAACTCAGTTGGTAAAGGGAAAAGTAGAGGATCTAGAACATTCTGAGATAGAGGATAATGAGCAACAACAACAGTTAAGTTCAGAAGATCTAGGTACAGAGGAGGAATCAGAATTAGAAGAAGAGACAGAGACAAATCAAAGAGAAAAAGAATTAGAAATAGGTGAAGTTTATAGTTGCCTCTGAATCCATAAAATAATGAACACTCTGAATGTACTAACTTGGAACATAAAGGGGCTGAACGGGCGTGACAAAAGGGGTAAAACCTTTCATTATGTAAACAAGCTACGCTGTGATATCATGTGTTTGCAAGAGATAAGAATTAAGAAGGAGGACATAAAATTGTTGGAAAGACCAAAATTAGGGAAACTATTTATCTCTGCAACAGAAAAGGAAAAAAAAAAAGGTGTAGCCCTATATATTAACTCAAATATGAAGCATCGGAAACATTGAATGACAAAAATAGACATTATGTTGCAGTCCAAATGACTCTGATGGGGACAAACGTGTTAATAATGGGAATATATGAACCGCTGGAAAACAGGGGCAGGTTTTTTAAACATTTGTTAAATAAAGTGGAAGAACTCTCCTTTGACACATGTATCCTAATGGGAGACTGGAATGGGGTGGTCAACCCAGTATGGGACAGAAAATCTGAGAAAAATATTTAAAGTAATCAGGGTAAATTACCAAAAGAATTTTTTGAATTTATAGAAAGGATGGGAATAAAGGACGTATTGAGTGAGAAGTATGGTGACAAAAGGGAATACACTTTTTTCTCGGATAGACACCAGTCCTAGGCTAGATTGGACATGGTCCTAATTTCATCTAGTATAATACCTAAAGTCCTTGACATAGAAATGAAACCATGACTTCTATCTGACCACAACCCAGTTCTGGTAAAAATAGGGTTGAGATCAAAGGAGTTTAACTGGAAACTGAGACCAGAGATATTGGAAAAAGAAGAGATATATAAAGAAATATTAATAGGGATAGAGAACTACTTTAAAGAAAATACAAATAAAGACATAAATATCAATATTGTCTGGGATGCAGCCAAAGCGGTCATCAGAGGATTACTCATGGAAAAATCTCATATACTAAAGAAACAAAGATTACAAAAATTAGGTGAATTACAAGAAAGTCTGAATAGGAAAGAAAAGGAGTTAAAATGGGCACCTAATAATAAAAGATTAACATTGGAGAGTAAAATATTACAACAACAAATATCATTACAACTAATGGAAGAACTTCAAAATAAGATCAATTACATAAAGGAGAAAAAATTTGAAGGGGCAAATAAACCAGGAAAATGCCTTGCATACCAGATGAGAAAAGAAAAAGAGAGAAAACAAATAAATTGCCTGGTAGAAGCAGACCAAATAATCATAGATCAGGATTCAATTAAAGCTGTAATCCATCAATTTTACAAACAATTATACAAAAAAAGTAATCTAAATGAAGAAAAAATGAATAAATATTTGGAAGAAACTAAAATAAAACCATTTAATGAAAAACACTTAAATAAGAGAGTTACAGTTCAAGAAATCATCGAAGCAATCAAAATAACAAAACCAAATAAAGCCCCAGGGCCAGATGGTTTCTTGGCTGAACTCTATAAGAAGTACTCCGACCAAATGGCCCCCCTTTTATGTGACTTAATAAATGAAATAGCGGAAGGTAAATCTAGAGTCCCAGATACATGGACCCAAGCTGATATAATTCTGCTACCTAAGGAAGGTAAAGATAAACATAACATAAGAAATTATAGGCCAATTTCTCTGCTAAACAGCGACTATAAGATTTTTGCTACAGTTTTAGCAGAAAGACTTAAGAAAGTCATAAAAACATGGATCAATAAAGACCAGAGTGGTTTTTTACCATCAAGAAAGATACGCGATAACATAAGGGTCGTATTCGATTTGATAGAACTTCATGAATGGAAATTTGATAAAAAATTGACCATGATTTTCTTAGACTTTGAAAAGGCCTTCGACAAAGCTAGTTATTTGTCGATAAAATATTAGAAAAAAATTAAAGCAGGTACTAACTTCAGTAATTGGATAAAAGCAATATACAAGAAACAGGAACCCAGGGTCCTTGTTAACGAAGAAAAAACTGAAAAAGTTAAAATAGAGAATGGAACAAGACAGGGTTGCCCCCTGTCCCCATTACTCTTCTTAATTGTCATGGAAATCCTAAATAACAATTGAAGGGAAGATGAACTAATAAAAGGTATCAAATATAAAGGACATGAATATAAATTAAAGGCTTATGCATATGACCTCTTGGTCACTGTATCAGACCCAGGAGAAAGCATATTAAGACTAGTAGAACAATTAGAAAAATTTAGTCAAGTGTCAGGTTTAAAGATTAACAAAGAAAAAATGATAATGTTAACAAAGAATACAACTAAAGAGGAAAATGAAAAGATTCAGGAAACAACAGGATATCAAATAGGCAAAAAAGTGAAATACTTAGGTATAGAGATAACAACCAAAAATGTAGATTTATTTACAAACAATTATGAAAAACTAATGAAAGAAATAAAAAGAGAGCTGACAAATTGGAAAAAACTGAACCTCTCCTAGCTTGGGAAGATGTCAGCAATAAAAATGAATATACCCCCCAAGTTTATGTATCTGTTCCAATGTATTCCAACTATAATAAATAATAAGCCTTTTGGAAGTTGGAACAAAGACATCTCTTAATTTTATATGGAATGGGAGAAGACCTAGGGTTAGATTCAAAACCCTTCAGGATAAGAAAGAAAGGGGAGGATTGGATCTACCAAATCTACAGTTATACTATGAGGCGAATTGCTTAGAATGGCTAACAGAATGGTTCCATTTAAAGGATAAAAAGCTGCTTGCCTTAGAAGGGGTAGACCAAAGATTTGGCCTACACGCATATCTGTTTTATCAGAAACAAAAGGTCCACAAAGACTTTACAAACCATTTTATAAGGAAATCCCTCTTAAGAGTTTGGCATAAATACAAAGAAAGACTATGTCCTAAAATACCGATTTGGACCTCGATCCATGAAGCCTTCCATGGCAGAGAAGTAATCCAACAAGATAGTTGGATAACCTACCAAGACTTAATAAAAACTAAATCAACTGAGCCAAATTAGAATTTAAAAACCTAGACCAGCTTATTGAAGAAGGGTATACGATAGGATGGTTTGTATATAGACAATTAAAAGAAAGATTTACCCTTGACTCTAAAACAATAGGGATAAGAACTAACAAAAATAAATTTGAAGAACATATAACATCTGATAATCCACAGAAAATAGGCCTGTTTTACAAGTGTTTGCTGGAGATTGATCTAAGTGGTGAAAGAGTATATGGTAAAATGGGCTCAAGATATAAAACAAACAATCAAACTAGAACAATCGGAAATAGTATGGATTAAAACTTTAAGTTACACAACCAGCTTTGATTTGAGGGAAAATGTTTATAAGATGCACCATAGATGGTACATAACTCCAGTTAAACTAGCTAAAATATATAAAGGACTTTCGGATAAATGCTGGAAGTGTAATCAAGAAAGGGGAACTCTTTATCACCTATGGTGGACCTGTAAAAAGGCTAAAAAGTACTGGACCACTATCATAAAAAGGTGGAGGAAATCTTGGCAACTCAATTAAACATGGATCCCAAAATGTATCTATTAAATATATGCGTAGATAAAAAACTAGAACAAAGGTTTGGAAAACTCCTTTTTTACATGACTACCTGCGCCAGGATTCTATATGCAGGTAAATGGAAAAGCGATAAGATTCCACTTCAAAAGGAATGGGTATGCAAATTGATTGAGTTGATGCAACTGGATGAATGGACCATTATGTTAAGAGGACAAGATTGGGGAAAAAATGAAAAAAATTGGTAGCCACTATTCAATTACATTAATAACAAAAAAATAAAGGAGGAAAAATAAGGAGTAAAATAAGGAGAGATGACTGAAGAAACATGGTGATGAAGAATATTAGATGAAACTGAAATTGAGACAAAGGTATATAACTAATTAAGAAATTGACTATTGGCTTTTTCAGTTAATAAAAAGGTATAAACAGATAAAAGTTATTTATAGGCCAGACTAAATTTCAGTTTAATTCTTAGAATAAGAAGAAAGGTAATTATTATGCATAGAAAGAAATGACTTAACCAAGGATCCAGGAAGTCAATTGGGTCTTGTCTGTATGTTAGAGACGTTTGATTACTTATGTATTGTACGTTTTATGTCTTACTGTCTGTTTTAAGTTATATGTATATATATTATATGTTTCTGTGTTTATGTGATATGTTTTATGTTGATTTTAATTCAATAAAGGAATTTTTTAAAAAATGGCAAAATTGAGGTTTGCCTTTGGGATTTTTTTTAAAAAAATAAAATATTTTCAAGCCATGGATGGTTTAGTCTGTGGATGTAGGATCTGTGGCTACAAAGGGCCAACTATAACATTGGGCCATTGCAGACCGGCCGCATGCCGGCTGGCCCAACTCCACCCTACCCCCGCCCTGATGCCGCATGCCCGTTAGCACCAAAAGGTTGCAAAAAAGCCACCACTATGGCTTAAAAGGCAGCCTTTTGCCGCCTCCAAAAGGAGTGGCAAAAAGGAGGATTGGGGCTGCAGCATGCGGTTGCCACGGCCCAATCCGCCACTTCCAGGGGCAGCTCCGTGCTGCCCCTTTAGGCCGGTCTGCATCTGCCCTTAGTGTCTGACCAATAGTCTATTGTAGTTCTTGCCTTTCAGTATTTCTCTTTGAATCATTTTCAGCACGCTTCTCATTTCAGTATATTGATAATAGATTGAATTCTATCAGTAGTTCCAATTAGATTGGATCCATTAAATTTATGGAATTGTCATAAGTGTTGGCTGATTATTCAGCAGTTAATTCAATGGATCCATTCTAGTTGGGTTTCTGGACAATGCTTACTATGCACTAGGCTATCAGCACTGATGTTATCCTTTTAAAAACCACCATGATGACACACCTTTCAGGTAACACATTGGATTACTCTATAAATTCTACTCCTTCAGAATTTTTAAAAAAACAGATTTTGCTGAACTGAAATTAATTTTGATCTTTTGTTGTTTTGAATTTGTATAAAGTAAAGTTTAAAAGGGAAAGTGAGTAGTAGCTTTTTAAAAAATGGTTTATGGTAATTGTTCAGATAAAATTTAAGGATGGGGGTGACAAAGCAAGTCAAGGGTTGAAATTAATTCAAGATAGCTGGGTTATGATTTATTATTTTATCTTGAATTAAGACTCAATCTTTCCCATATCTTTGGGCAAAGATCTTGCATTTGTTTTAGCTTGCAGTGATTAATTTCTGTTATGCCTTTTTATGGCTTTGTTGTTGAGCAGCACTCCAGAATGCTGCTAACTTTAGATGCCAACATGAACATATCTAAGATGAGCAATCAATATATAGTTCATTGGTTTTGAATTTCCTTTCCCTCTTTCAGAAAACTGAAGGATGTGTAACAGGGCCACTGTTGCTTTCTATAGCTTTTTTTCTCATTACAATCTATGTACAAATTTGTTTTGCAGGGATTTTGTCTAACTACAAAACCAATGAAACATGCCTGACTGGGGGAAAATAGCAGTGCAAAAATGACTGTACATCCCATAGGCACTGATGGCAGTTTTTTAGATCCTCTGAATAGGTTTCTGTGATAAACATGATAGATTTGGGATCCAACCTTTTACATGATTACATGTATGCCAAAGGCTTTTTCCTAGGTGGGAATTAGTGTGGTGTAGTGATTTGAGTGTTGGACTCCAGGGTTCAATTCCCAGGTAGAGCATCAAAATCTACTGGGTGACCTTGGGGAAGTCACATTCTCTCAGCCTCAGAGAACAGCAATGGCAAATCCTTTCTGAAGAAACTTGCCAAGAAAATCCTATGATAGGTTCGCCTCAGGGTCCCATAAGTAAAAAATGATGTGGAGGTACACAACAGCAACATCTAAAATATAAAGTGTAAATATGACATGTGTTTGGAAATACACATATACTTCTGAGATCTGGAAGCTTTGTGGAGGTTCTTGGCTGCTAACTAAAGGCTCATCTACACCAGCCAGAATACTCCAGGCTAATCCTGAAGTATTCTGGCCCTGATGCTGCTCCAGTTTCCCTCCATTACCTCTGCATTATGTAGTGACACTTGGCAGCTGTCAACACACACATCCTTTTGTACTCTTGGTTGCCACCTCTGTTGGCATGAGTTGGTCCCTTTGAGGTTGGAAACAAGGCACCAAGCATTAATCACATGGCTAGGTGCCTCGTTGTGACCTCTGAGGACATGAATTGTGCCAGTATTGGTGGCACTAGGCAGCACAGTGGGTTGTATGTGTAAACAGCATCTAACATCACTATGGAGTGTTCCAGATTTTCCTGCAAAATCTGGAGCAAATGGTAAATTCTTTTAATCCAGTTTAAGGAAAGGAAAGGGCAAATTTGGTGCCAAACTGATCTTACGTCATGAGGACAGTTTGCTCTCAAAATGGGGATTTGGCCCTTCATCATGAAAATAGGTTGTGGTGAAGGCAGGGGAAAACTGCTTCATTTGTCTAGACATGCCCTAACAGGAGAAAAAAAGGGAGGAAATGTTCCTGTTTTATCTCTGTCTATATCTCTCTCTCCCTCTTTTAAAAATAACCACTTGATGTTGGCTTTAGTATCAAACATCTAGAGGCAAGCAGCAACATTTTATTCCTATCTAGAGACTGGATTTTTTTTTTTTTAAAAAAAATCAGGATAGATCACAACCAAAAACAAAACAAACCAAAACCCTTTGAAAAGGATTATAGTTGCATAGTTCTAATTAAAGGGCGTTCCTCCTCCTCCTCTTCACTGTATGGGAGAGGAAGCACAAGGCTTTACACTAGAACAGTAAGATTTTCAGAACAATGTGCCTTTTAAAAGAGAAGGCACAGCCATCCAGAACCAATAGGGAGAAAACACACAGGGGATATCTCTCATTGGCCAATTGTCTATAGCATTATTAGATCTGAAAGTTTATTGGCCTAACTGCCTACCTAACTTGGGAGCTTATCGCATGGCTTTTTAAATGATCTTACCTCACCCAACTTAAATTTTAATTCAGCCAGCATCTGGACCCTATCGCAGTGATTTTGCTGCTGAATCTGCTGGCCAGGTCCATCCCTGCTCAGCGCACCTCTTTTGGAAACCAGGAGTTTTTCAGTTTAAGAAAATGGCCACCGGAGCGCTCCTGGGAGCAAGGATGGACCTGGGATGGACCTGGGATGGACCCAGGTGGCAGATTTGGTGGCAAAATCTCTGTGATAGGGTCTGGATGCCAGCCAAATTAAAATTTAAGTTGGGAGAGGTAAGACGGTTTTAAAAGCCATGCAATAAGCTCCTTCCTTCATCCTCCCTGCCATCCACAATGGTCTGGGGATTCAAAAACATTATCTAAGAAGTCTGAAATAAATGACGCTTTCTGTTGTAAGCGCTGTTGCTTTGATGCAGTAGTCTGGTTTTCCCCCTGAGATCATTTGTTAGTTTCACTTTCTCTAACACTTATATTTTAAAACATTTTAACCCATGAATAGCAAGTATGATAGCGGGGGGATTCTAATCTTAAAAAAGAGTAACATTTCTCAAGTTCTGTTCACTATCTTGTCCCAGCTGTCAGTCTGGGGTCCTAAGAAAGAAAATGCATACATAGCTCAGTGTGGCGAAGGAGCTGTGTAGAACTATGTTGAAGCCACTCTATAATACAGGAACTCAGTCCATATTCAGCAAGCCTGCTGTGCCATGCTCAGTATGAAATATTCTGCACTGTAGATATGATAGTAAAGCATTCACAGGACTTTCCTCCTTTATGCTGTTCAGTGTGGACAAACAATCTACTGTTGAGCTTTTTCAGGGCACTGGTACAAATGATGAAAACTTCTCTATGTGATGGTATTGTTTGTTTTCTTCTTACTGGTTGATCATAAACAAAGCATCTTGATTGTCCCAGCATCATTTTCTGTTTTGGTAAGGGAGCAGGGAGAGGGAAACTTTGATTACTTTTTTTTTTTTATCATTATCTACTTTTCTTGTTCATTTAGTTTTCATTTGTATAGTGAAACAGTGCTATTCTGCTATTAAAATGTGAACATTAATTGTTTTAAAAAGATATAATAGTAATTAAAGCCCTGCCTACTTTGCTGGAGTAGAAACTGAAACTGGAGTAATTAAGGCAAACTCTTCAAGAGACATTTCACAGGCGATTTAGCATTCATCTCCCAGGCACTATGAGCAATAAGAATGAAAATGCAATCCCAGTGAAAACAGAAATGTTTTCTTTAATGTTGGAAAAGGCCTTTGCTGAACAGGACTTGTGAGTCAATGTGCAGCATGGATCTTGGCCATTGGCCATTGTTGGGTAATAGGCCAGTCTATTAAGTTGTGTATGGATCCTTTGTTTTACTTCCATGTCCTGCTAATTACAGACAAGCAATGTCTCTGGAGCACTAAAGGACTCTGGTATGGAAGCAAACAATGAATGATGTCTTAATAAATGCATGCAGCAATGTAATAGAATGTACTATTGTTAATGAGACAACTAGATCATTTGCTTTCTCTATAAATTAATATTAGCAGTGGTAGAAAAACCTGTTTCAGACAGCAATATGTATCTTTTTCTTTTCATTAGAGTGAAACCAGCAGTGCAAGTCTGCAGGATTGAATTGTCTTAAAAATAGCAAAGCCATGCCTGTTCATTCTTTTCATTGACACTTGCCAGTTTAGAAGCTGACATTATTTGACAGTATTATGTCAGAATATTCAATGCAGCAGCATGCATTTTGCAGTGGGTCCAAAGCTTGAGCCAGTATAACAGGAACAATCAGCAGTTTTGTGACAGTATTGAGATCTGGCTTCATGGAACTAGGTGACAGAAAGGCCCAGCATGAATGTCTTGACCAGAAATGACTGCAGGCACTCTGCTTTCTCCAAAATCCAAGTAGTTGCAAGAAGGCGTGTTAAGGTGAGGGACTGCAGACCAGGCAGACAAGCATTCTTCAACACCTCTCTCCTTCATAAGGCAGACACATGATTAATTTATGTATCCAAACTTCCTTTTCTAAATGGGCCTGGGGGCTTAGTACGAAGAGAAAAAAACTATTATGGAGATTTTAGGAGGAGACAAGAGGATAGTTGGCCATCCATTTGCAGAGGAGACTGATACAATTTGTCCCTGCACCCAGGGCGACAAGATGTCATAGCTGCACAGAAGGACAAGGTACCACAGAATGTAGGATATTAAAAATAATAATAGGACTTTCAAGAAAAATATAGAACATTACAAAATAAAACCAAAAAGACACTTATGCTAAGTCATGATCAAAATGGAGGACATTTGGGAATTCCTCCTGGACAGAAGGATGAAATGTAGGCTATGTCCTGGAAAAGGAGGATGTCTGGTCATCCTGCCTGTATCCCTGAAAAAAAAAGACTGCTTTATGCATTTCTTGTGTGTTATTGCTCTATGACTGAAGTCCTGGACCATGTCATATGGCTCCCTTGATCTCTATCCCATGCATGGACTCCAAAAATAATGGCCAGAATCCTGCTGATGCCATACACTTGCACACATTCCTTTATATGTGTGGTTGTAGTTCTTTTCACTGTTGTGCAATAAACATATTCATTTCATGATTGTGTGTAATCAGAGTTCTACAAATGTGATATGGGCTTAAATGCTATTATGAAACTTAACTAGATTAAAGCTATTGAATTAACAATTTACCTGCCTGTTGACTCATTATTTGACCACTGGTTCAGTGAGCCTGTTTCTGTTGAGAATTACCAACAGGATTTGAACCATGCAACTGTGCACTCTACCATTTTGTTCACTAGAATTGCAGACACAACCACTGTACATTTCTCCATTGCACAATGGGAAAATAAGGAGGCACATGGGCAGATAGACCATGATGGTATATCATGATGATATTCAGCAGAAGGTTGGTGTACCACCATGTAACTATATAAGTGCAGCCTTAGATCTAACAAACACAATGTAAGGTCTCACTAGTATCTGCCCTGAACCCCTTAAACCTTTGGACAGTGCTGCCTCTTTCCTTTCTTGAGCTCAAAATCAACATATACTGAATCAACAGTCTACTCCATTCTCCATATGAAACAGACTCCAAACTATTAGTTATTCCCAAATTAGTGTTATCCTGGGGTCAGACTCCCAATTGCCCCTCTCATAATTGAAATCAATTCAATCTTAAAATAATTTGATATCAATTCAGTATTATCATATTGGAAAACTGTTTGGTTCTAGCAAGGGGGAAACAAGAGCACCCACTGCGATGAGGTCACTCAAGACTGATCTCAGCATAATCCTGAGGCCGCTTCTGAAAAAACCTTCCCTGGACCCCCTGGACATGAAGAACTATAGGCCTGTGTCATTGCTGCCATTTTTGAGCAAGGTGATTGAGAGGGCAGTTGCTCTTCAGCTCCAGGCAGTCTTGGATGAAACCGATTATCTAGACCCATTTCAAACCCGCTTCAGGACAGGCTTTGGGGTTGAGACTGCCATGGTTGCCTTGACCAATGATCTGCGTCTGGGCATCGACAGGGGTAGCGTGACCCTGTTGGTGCTTCTAGACCTCTCAGGGCTTTCGATACAATAGATCCCGGCATCCTCTTGGATCGCCTGAGGGGGCTGGGTATCGGAGGCACTGCTTTGCAGTGGTTCCGGTCCTTCCTCTCGGGTCAGTCCCAGAGGGTGCTGCTCGGGGACTGTAGCTCCAGCAAGAGGGAGCTATTTTGTCCCCGATGTTGTTTAACATCTATATGAAGCCGCTGGGTTAGATTATACGGAGTTGTGGTGCTGGGTGTTATCAGTACGCTGATGACACCCAAATCTATTTCTCCATATCTCGTTCGTCGGTCTCGAATTCCAATGGCATCTCTTCTCTCAATGAATGTCTTGGGGCGGTAATGGGCTGGATGAGGAAAAACAGATTGAAGCTGAATACAGACAAGACGGAGGCGCTCACGGTAGCGGCCCTGAAACCAGGAATTGGGTTGCAACCTCCAGTCCTGGATGGGGTCACGCTCTCCTCCAGTGACTGTGTTCACAGCTTGGGGGTGCTCCTTGACTCATCGCTCCTGATGACGAATCAGGTCAATGCGACGGTCAGGAGCGCCTGTTATCAGCTTCGGCTGATACGCCAGCTGCGCCTTTTTCTGGAAGTAGGGGATCTTGAGACCGTTGTGCACGCGTTGGTAACCTCACACCTTGACTTCTGTAATGCGCTCTGCATGGGGCTACCCTCGTGCCTGGTTCGGAAACTGCAATTGGTTCAAAATATGGCAGCCAGATTAATATCTGGTACATCTAAGGGGGGACCATATTACTCCGGTACTAAGGTCCCTCCACTGGCTGCCTGTTAGTTTCTGAGCCCAGTACAAGGTGTTGGTTATTACCTTTAAAGCCCTAAATGGCTTGGGTCCAGGCTATCTTAAGGACCACCTCCTCCTGTACAATCCTCCCCGCACCCTCCAGTCCTCTGGGAGGAATTTGTTACAGCCTCAAAAAATGAGACTGGTGACTACCTCCCAGAGGGCCTTTTCTGTTGTTGCCCCCAAACTGTGGAATGGCCTGCCAGAGGAGATCCGTCAATTGACATCACTTGACAACTTCAAGAAGGCTGTCAAGACGGATCTCTTCCGGCAGGCCTTCCAGGAATAACTACCGGCTTATGGCTCCAGTCCCTTTTGAAGATCCTCCCCCCTTCTATGGCCTTCTATGACCTTTTATGACCTCTATGACTAGGTCTTTTATGAGCCAATATACTTACTCTTGCCTGCACTTTTTTCTTTGTTATGGTTTGTATGTGATTTTATGGAGGAATTTACCTCCTTTATAATCTGTTTTAATTGTAAGTGGTTTAATAACTTTTTAAGGGGGGGGGGGGGAGGGGGGAATTGTTCTTAAATTGTCATGTGATGATTTTTTATGATGTAAGCCACCCCGATTGCTCTCAGAGGGGCGGGGTATTAAATAAAAATTATTATTATTATTATTATCCCTTCTCTATGGAGGATGATGGATTTCTGACACAAGGCAGCTGTGCATGCACAAACAAAAGATAGTTTCTCAGTAAAAAGAGTTTCCCTTTGTTTGGGATATTCATGCCAATTGGACATTTTCTCCATCTCTCGACCATTCTTCTCCCCTAGGAAAAACATTTGTCAATTAAGTGATCTATTCATCCCACGAATACTGCCCCAGGATGTGATTTTGAGTATAAATGTCACTGCCTACACAATAACAATTTGGTCTAGTTTGGAACTGGACAGACACTCTATTTGATTTTAGCTGGGCACCTCAGTAGCTGGCCACTCCAAATTCCATTGGCAGCTGCTGAGTGACTTCCAATCTGGCCATTCCTAAACCAGAGCTACACCTGAGGAAAGGTCTAGTATCACCTCTTAGCAACTCTCAAAGTCACTACGCCTCCCACCTTTGCTTTGTGAATTCTTGTGTGTGTGCATGAGAGCGTGTTTGCGTGCATGTCAATTCTTTCACTAATAAAACAACAACAACAACAAAAACACCCCTATTTTGAATTGCCTCTGGATTTTTGTGTGGTTTGGAACCATTATATAAAGGGAAAGATCTCAGGCTAAATGTTGCCCCAGCCAATGTATATTTCTAATTAAGCTATATTTATTCCCCTATTAAATGTTATTTGTGAGTACCCTCCTGGGATGCCAGCTTTTGGGATAATATTAGGACTTGGGAAAAGTTAATTTTTGGACTAAGAGTCTCCCAGCTCCATGGGCACTTTATCATCTATTACTTAAAGTTAAACTACATGGAAACATAATCTTGAACTTATTGTAATTTTAAACAACATTTGCACCTTCCGAAGCATAGAGCAATACCTGGATATTTTTTATGGTGGAAAAATGGTAGTGATACTGTAGTCCAAATTTAGACTGGAAACCCCACAGCTTCTTTTTGTGAAAGGCAGTGAACAGTCATAAATACACAGATTAAAGATTGTGCATTATGGAATATACATTTTGACTTTCGGTGTCTTGAGTTCTGTAATCATAAGGACTTTGTCCCCTTTCCTATTGAAACTGAATAGTGATCCAGGTTATTCCCCCAGTCTTCAAATAAGGTCAAAAGGAGCATCCTCATCCTCATCATCCTCATCATCATCATTGGGATGAGATCCTGCACCAGGAAACATACATTTGGCATGTAGCTGCATCTCTAAGCTATTTGTCCTGGTGCCACCCCTAAACCCACCTTTTCAATGACACAGCCCCACAACCCAGCCATTGTTTGTTATTGTAGAGTGGATGGAGGGAAAAGCAGAAGACATATTCTGTTCTTTTCCTATAGCTGGATATGCCACAGCAGGTGTCCACAGAGACCTCTGGAAGCTCTCAGGTTTCTACAGGTGGCAGCTCATCTAGATACAGGAAAGGAGCTGGACACATCTCTACTGATTCCCCCATGACAAATGAGGCTGTTGCATCACTTCAAAGGCTGGGTTGGTTTTTTTTCTATTTTTTTTTCTTTTCTTTTTTTTTATGGGATTTTGATCATTGTGTGGTTGGCAGAGAACCCAGATCTCCAAAGCAACCAAGAAAGTTTGTGTTGATGCAATAAGCTGGTCTTAATGGTATCAAAATTCACAAACAGAAAGTAGCCAAGTTCCCATACAATACTGAAAAATCATGCACAAGGACTATCCATACTATGGAACAGGTCTGTAATGAAAACTGAAGTAATGTTATAATTTTCAGTTATAAATTATTTTTTTCCTTCCTCTCTCAATTCTTTTTTCCCCTTTTGCATAAATTCTGTATTGGCATTGCCAATTCCCTTCACATCTCTAGAATTTTTAATTATATTTGTCTATTAACTTTTTATTTTTTATTTTATAGAACAGCTTCTATTTTTCCTCAATATGTTGTTGTGGCTGGATATTTTGTAGCTACACATGCACACCAAAATACCATTAATAGCAATTTAATTAATAAAAAAACAACACCATGTTAGGACAAACCATGGCTGATGTAACCTTTTGCTCAAATAAGTTCTCCCATAAGTTTTATAACCTCAAGATTTAATTTTCTGCCAATTTAGATACCAATATTTAATCCTACCAAACCACAAGCCCATGAATAATATACACTTATCACATTCTTGCCATATCAATTCATCACACTGTGTCAGTTAAGAAAGCATGGTATCAATTGAAGGCAGGTTGTCCCAGATGAGAAATAAGTGTGCATAATTAAGATCAAATTTTGTTTCCTTACAAAAATCTTCCATCCAAAGACTTCTCAGTTTCAGAGCTTTTCAGTACACCATTTTGATATTGCAAAACAGCCTGGCTACAAGTCAGTGATTTTTAAGTAGGCTGTATTTTTTTTTCTTTTGCAAAATGTTAGCTTGCAAAACAATTTTTTAAAAGAAGGGCTACGATTTCCTTTCTTTTAAGATACTCATTCTATTCCAAATAGAAGAATCATATTGTATGAAATGTTTTGATAATCTGGCTCTGCCATAAAGTCATAAAATCATAGAGCTGGAAGGGACTGCAAAAGCCATGTAGTCCAACCCCCTGCTGTGCAGGAATACACAACTAAAGCATGGCCATCCAGCATCTATTTAAAGAGCTCTAAAGAAGGAGGGTCCAAAATCCTCCAAGACACTGCTGAACAGCTTTTACAATAAAGATCTTCTTCCTAATGTTTAAGTGGAATTTCTGTTCTTGTAATTTGAAATCATTAATTCACATTCTAGTTTCTGCAGCAGCAGAAAACAAGCTCTGTCCAACTTCTGCATGTCACCTTTCAGTTTTCTCTTCTCCAAGCTAAACATACCCAGCTGCCTGTCATTCCTCATAGGGCTTGGTTTCACATTTGTACCTTTAGTCACAAGGTTACACATTTGTAACTCTGATCTGGAATTCCAGCCATCACCACCACCATCACATTTATATACCACTTTACTCCCAGCATTGGGACTCAGGTTGGTTTATAAAGTATCTATAATTGAAATGGTTACAAAAAGAGGAGTAAAAATATTAAAAGTTATTGTTAAAATACAATTAAAAACATATAAAATTTAAACCTTTAAAATAAATCCATTTTGAGAAAAAAGATAAAAATCAACATAAGAATACATCATAAAACAGTACCATGCAGTCAATTCCTAAAAAGCCTGTTGGAACAGATGAGTCTTCCTTTGATGATGGATGGACAGCAAGGAGGAAACCATCCTGAGAACTCTTCATACTACAGAAATCTAGCAGTATTATTCCACTCTAACTGCCATGATTCTGTGCTATGAGATCCTGGGATGGGCAGTTGAGGGAGGGATATTTAGAACTTGCAGTCAGAGAGGTTTGCAGGTGCCTCTGACCAAACTACAAACTCTTCTGTTCCAATGGGCTCTTAATTTGAAATGCCCAGGATTGAATCAAAGCAAGGGCCTACATCAGGGGTAGGCAACCTTTCCCCTTTAAGGGCTGAGGGACTTCAGCTCCCAGAATCCCAGGAGCTATTGGCCAACATGGGACTATTGGCCAACATGGCTGAGGCTTCTGGGAGCTGAAGTCCCTTGGTCCTTAAAGGGGAAAGGTTGCCTACCCCTGGCCTACATAGTCCATGTGACATCAAATAAAATGAAATAAAAATACATTTTAAGACACTTGTTAGTTAGGTAGCTTAATTATATTTCTAGGTTATTCAGGAAGGGAGATATATCCAAATAGAGCATACAAGTGACCATGTAATATTATGGCAGCATCCCAGGTTCCATATTGGAAATGAGGAGGTCTATCCAGTTTTTTTTCCCTTCCCTCTTCTTTCTCTCTGTTGCCAGGAATGAGGTTTGATTTTTTCTGTGAAACAGAGGTGTTACATCTCAAACACAGTTGAAGTTGAATTTTAGAACCATGAATTTATCATTGTCTTGCTGTAAGCAAAACTCCACATAACATGGTCTTGTATATTACCTCAACCTTTATTTATGTGTTTGTTTATTTATTTGTTGTAAAATACTGTATGATATGTTCTTCATGGACTGTATGTACTCTACAACCAAGCTATGATCCCTCCTCATTCTAAACTTGTATCACCATTTCTGTCAACTACATCTGAAAATCCTTCCTAATTCTAAGAAGAAATTAAAGATATGGGCTTGCACCCTGTATTGCAGTTGAAGATTTGAATGTAGAGTTTCAGATCTGTAACTACTCTGTTTTCAGTTATAGGATATATTCTTGATTGTGCCACTGTTGCTACCATTGTAAATGCCTCCTAAATCCCATCTTAAACTCCAAAGAGTCGCTGTAGGTGATGGGGCATCTGTTCTGCTGGCAATCAAGGTGCAGCATACTGACATTTCCAGCCTTCTTCTTCTTCTAGCAGGTGAGGTTATAACAATCAGAGACCGAACCCCTGTTGTAATTCCTTGTCACACTGCAAATCACTGGTGAGAGGTGTCTGGAAATGTCATCCTGCTGAGTCCCAGTTACCAGTAGAATAGGGCCTAGTTACTAAGTACTGAGTTAGCAAGTTTCCACTGATTCAGTGGGCCTACTCCAGTTGGGATAGGCAATAGGGTTTAAGCACTAGGTTAACAAGTAGAGGGATTTTTGTGGAGGGTTCTATTGCATATTTACATAATGTTTAATTCACTCTGAATATTGGCAATAAAACTAAATGTGATCACAGAAGAGTTCCTTATTGTTATCTCAGTTGGAAAATAGCTGGTGTGGTCATGTCTTTTGGTTACAAGAATGGTCTATGGGGTAAAGAGTGGTGGGGAATATGTATATACACACACCTCATTACTTAGCCAAGGGCTATCAATTGGACAAAATAAAATTATTTACAAAATACAATGACACAGCCAACTTACAACTACAAAATGCTAAACAGAAGTAGCAATTATAGGCAGACAAATAAATATAAACAATATGTTAACCAACATCAAGTCAATTTACATACACGTAACAGACATATGGAACTATACTTTATTATCCTCTCTTTCTTCCATACTTTCACTGTGTTAAGTCATTTGGGCAGTCTGTCCATATGGAGCTCAGACATTCCTTTTTAATTGACAGAATTGCCATTAGAAAACTGGCCAAATTAAATAAAATTCTATAGGTCTGGTTTGTCAATATGAACATCAGAATGCCATGTTCTCTCCAGCCCCTTTGTCCCACTGTGCTATAAATTGCTGCTTGGGGCTGTTGGATAAATAGCACTGAAGCACTATAGGTTCCAGGATTTCCATAGTTGACTGTTCACTTTGGCACTAGTGTTCCTCCAAGGAAATTCCAGTGTAATATAAATAATTTCAGTGGCATTGTGACCAAGCATTCAGCATCTCATCCAAACAGCTGCTTTTCAGTGAAAAGGAATGACCAGTGGTGGCTGATAAGCTACAATGGACCCTTGGTATTCACTGAGATTTGGTTTGAGGACTACAGTAAAATCTGTGGAGGCTCAAGTCCCATTAAATATAATGGCATAGTAGGATTTGGTATAGCTTTCCCATAGACTGAGAGGATGGAGTTCACCCAAGATCACCCATGGCTGAGTAGGTGAGTGGGGATTTGAACCCTGGTCTCCCAGAATCATAGTCCAGCATTCAAATCACCCTGTCCTTCACACAAGATGTGGAATACTAGGAGAGTTAAAATGCAGAAATCTTCAACTATAGTGTGTGAAAGATTCCCTTGTTAGTTTTGCTATTAAATTTCAAAATGTATGTGTGTGATTTACCAAAAAGTTATAGACTTCCTTCTGTACAAACAGTAACACTGAATGTTTATCAGACGTTATTTCCAATAATTTCTGATATTTCTTGTACAAGTTAAGATGTTAACTTAAAATGTGTGCCACTTTTTACTAATGCTATTATTGCTGAAAATGTGTTGCATAACCCAGATGAAGTATGTGACTTGCAGAGTGAAATAAACCAAAGAGAAATGAGAAATGGATCCCTGTGATTTTCTACCTGCTGTGGAAGTAATCTACAAAGCAGTACTCAGAGTCTGCCCACATTTATTTCAATGGAGCGTGCACACAAGCAATGTTGTAAGAATTGTACAGTCTACTGTTTCATGGATGTGCTCCATTACCTTGCCAGAATGTCATTTCGGAAATATACCTCCCAATAATGAAGAAAAATTTGCAAGCTTATACGCGAGGGGATGGATTTTCAGTAAGTATGCAGAGTGCTGCAAAAAGTGAAGGACATTTCTATAAGAGGTTTACATGTCTTCCTTTGTACTTTTGCTCTTTGGTAGTTGATGAAAGGATAGTTTGTATCATAAGCTTCATTGATAAAGAGCTTCTCTCAACTTTTTTTTATAGCATTTAGAAAATAAGAGGGTGATGAGAGAAGCTAAATATTTTGGGCCAGGAGATTGGATGTTTGTGCCATCTTGTCCTGTGTCTGAACTGTGGAAAACCTAAAGACTTTCACAATTATCACATGATGTGTTGGATAGCCATAATTCAAGATCATTTTCTAAATAGTTGGCAATAAGAGGAACCATTCAATAGGAAGGGAGAAAGAGATCTCATTTTCAAAGTAAGAGCAAGAGCAGAACAGTGGAAGTGACAGATCAGAAAAGATCAGAAAAATCAGAAAGGAAATCCCATGAATGATTTGTTGCTGGTTATTCCCTGATTATTCCTGGGATAACTTCTCTCTAATTGCAATGTGTGTGATAATCTTAGCCATGATTGCGCAACTTTCCCTGGATAATGCCTTTTGAGTCCCCCAATTTCCCCTGTGTGATAAACTCCATAGATAGCTTGTGATGTCTGAAACTCTGCTCACAGGGAGCGGTAACTTGATTCGGTAACCCAATTACATAATCCCCTTCCATTACTCTTAATAAGGGCAATGCTTAATTTCACTGGTTGTTATGGAAGAACAAGGGACAGCAGATTACACCCTGGATCACTCTGAGAGCTCTTAAACAGAACTGCATATTCTGCTTTATGAAAATGCCATGGGGAAAAAGGGATGAGCAGATAGCCCCTCTTGCACTGTCTTCTTTTGGTTTTGGTTCCTTCAGTTTCACATTCCATACCACTTGCCTTCAGAGTTAACTTATACTATATCTAAAACATGTGGAAAAGGCATCTAGTTCAGCAGTAAAGCCCTTGGTTTGTATAAAGAAGGTCCCCAGTTCATTTCTAGGGATGACTGGGGGGTGGAAACCTGCCTGAAATACTAAAGAATTGCTACCAATTAGTATAAACAATAGTGGGCTTGATGGACCACTGGTATAGGTAGAAGGGTCTGGAGATGTAATGATCATGAATTAGAGAGAATAGCTAGAATTGTCTATGGCAGTTGCAAATGTGTAACCTAGATTTATGCACCTGTGACTGTTATGTATTCACGATCTCTACATAGCCCTCAGTAAAACTATTATTTATTTATTTATTTATTTATTTTCTTATATATTGCCTTTCTCTCAATATAGGGACTCAAGGTGACAAACAGCAGATTTAAAACAATACAACTTAAAAACAATACAACAATAACATGTATAAATATAAAATTGCAACAATAGGGTGAAGCAGAGCAGCAGGTTGGGGTGGCCTTTGGCTGCTCCAGCCACAATTGGACACTCTCAAAGCAGGTCACAGACATGATCCCAAATGAGTCACTGGCAAGAATGGTTTTTTTACTGCTCCTTTTGCCAGTGTCTTTGGACTGCCTTAGGCGGCCTCGGAGCAGGTTTAAGCTGATCCAGGAGCATGTGTCATCTGCACGCCATGCCCCTCAAGTGGCCAGAAGGCACTTCTTTTGGCCATCTTTTTCAGGCCTTTACAGCTTACAGATAGTTACACAAGGGTGAATTATGTTATTTTGTATAATGCATTTTGTAAAATCATCTTCCAAATGTACTGTCTGAATTATTCTAATGAAATCAGCTAGATATGCATCTCCCATTAAGGATTCTGGCCAATTTCTTTAAAATAATTCAGGCAGCAAATTTGGAAGATGATGGGTGAACTATTTTTAGTCTTATGTCATGTAGATCCGTCTCCCATCATCCAGCTCTTTAAGGAAAACTTCTGGACAGCAGCAAAGTCAACAGCACTTGTTTCCTATAGGGCCATCTCCTAGTTAACTGGTACATGCCTTTCAAATAGCACTTCCTAGGCCAACAGGCTAAAAGTGGCTCTTCATCTCCATTCCTCTCCATAAAAGTAACATTTTTGAATGATAGAACAGGTTCCTGCTGATCCTCAACAAATCAAATTTATAACGTATTTGTCTCCTTTCTTTCTTTCTTTTTCTTAGTTACCTTTCCATCTCACTGACCATCCAAGGTTGCTGTGCATTGTAGATTTTGCTGACCAACCCATGACATAATGAGAACACACATGAGGACTTGGATTGAAATATGGACCACTTTATTTAACTGTCACATATTTAAGTTTATCACCTAAGTTGTGCAAAAGGGAGAAGCAGCGAATTATGGGAGAAGCTGGGGCAGTTGGTCTCTACCAGACCTTCTCCCCAGCATTCCTTGAGCAAAGCATCTGAGCCCCAGGGAGAACTCCAAAACTGGGTAGCTTCCTGGCCAGCCATCTACTGGAAGGAAAACCTGAGGAACCAACCCCCAAGTTGCATGACTTCTAATCAGGGCTAAACCCTCAGGCCAGCCCCAAGGTATCTTCATAGGGAAGTGCATCTCAGAAAGCACAAGAACCAGTCCAAAGCTACCTGATTCAGCTGGGGGTTTGTTCAAATCCAAAATACAGGCATCATCTCCCAAAAAACCTGCAAGGCAAAGTCCCTACTTTCCCAATTAATTTAGACTGCTTGGATCACATAACTGGATTTCATGTCACAGGAAGATGAAATGGAAGACTATAGGCTGAGGCTTGATCAGTTGGAGATTGAAAGAGTGGGATAGCAATCCCCTTATTTCAGCTAAAGGTGCTTTATTTTTTACTGCCAACTAAAGATGACAGGGAAGTTTTTTTTTAAAAAAAAAATGAAGGACACACTGCTAATAATCTACCTTAAAGACTTGGTACTGGAAAAGGCATTGCTTGACTGTCATACTTTATTGTAAAAATTTTCTTCTTTCTTGTTTGCATCTTACTCTTCAAATGGTATGTTGCAAGACTGTATACCAAAAACCATGAGCCAGTGTGGTGTCATAATTAATGTGTTGAACTTGGTTTAGGAAGACCTGGATACAGATCCCTGCTCAGACTAAGAAACTCACTGGGTGATCTGGGCCAGTCATTTTTACTGTATCACAGGATGAAGGGAAGTAGACCATATAGTCTGTATGACCATAGGCTCCCTGAAGAAAGGATGTCATAGTATAAAAATTATTTAAACACTTGGTGATTTAAACCTCCATCTAGAAGGAAATGGTCCTTCATTATTGTACCTTAGTTACATCTAATTTGGATTAAGCTAAACCCTAAACCTTTCCTTTGCAATGCTATTACCAGACTGTTGATCAGGGTTTGTTATACAGAACACAAGACTCTTTCACTGTAACAGCTTCATTGGTTACTGGCTTCTTTATATCAGGAATGGGCATGGTTGAGCTATGTATTACATGCTTATATATGACAAGGCCATTTGGGAACCCTAAAGTTGTCCAATCATACCCAGTTTTTCTAGGGGACATGACTGATCATTTGGGATCACTCCTGGACCATTGTTAGTTTTATTCCTTCCAGTTATTTAAAGGACCTACCAAAACATAAATCTGATCTAGGGAGGGCCTAAAAGGCCTTAAACATCTAGTTGGCACACTGTGATTCCTTGAAACATCTGAGGGCACAATTGATCATATTTAGGTCAAACTTGGGTGGGGCATGGTGGAGGAAAATGGCAGGTATGGGTAACTGCAGCCCTTCAAAGTCTCAAGTGGACTAGTTTGATTCTCTGCTACCTGGAAGTTGCTAATCCCTGGTTCACAGGCACAGTTCAGTGTCTTGATTTTTGCCTAGTTGTAACACAGGACTCATTTTGTATGTGTGTGCGTGGGATCCTCATGTTCAGAAATAATTTATCCAGTTTATTTTGTTTTAATTGGATTATATTACTATTAGTACCTTTTTTAGGTGTAACACTGCTGTACTTAGTGGTATTTTGCCACTGGGGAATCCTTCCTTAGATACTTCTTAATGAAGAATTTCCAAAATCTAACAATGTTGACCTTTGTATGTGAATGCCAACAATTCTAAAAATATAAGTAGATAATCACAGGCTTATTGATGCATCAATGAATTTTTACTTGCAATCTCATGACATTGCATGAGAAAATCTATCTACAGATGGACAGTCATGAAATTAATTTGAAATGCTCAGCATTCCCATGAGGACAGCACCTACCCTGCTCCAGATAGTCTCTATAATATATTCTTCTGTCCATTATAGTTACTCAACAAACTAGAAGAAGAACAACCCAACAGTCTTTTAGGAAATATTTCCATTCATATCCTTTGAAATAGCATTTTTAAAATAAATAAATAAATAAATAAACCTACCTTGAACTGAAAACTCGCTAGTCTCCTTTAATGTACTTATCATACCAAAGAACCTCCATTAGTTTCCAATAATAAGTTTCAATGATAAACTGATGGTTGTGATCGTAATTAAGTATTTATTTCCTACTTATTCTTATTCTTCTTTTTACCATTTCAGTGCTCAAAATCTCAGCAAAACTGTATTTTAAAGGCTGAGTAGTAAGTTATATTATGATTGTATATCAGGCAGATGAGTGTTTGATGGGCTGCACTAATAGGAGCTAAAAATAAAACCCCATCTGTTCACCTTTCAAACTGCATCAAGGCAGTACATGTTGGTTGCAACATAACTTAATGAAATGCAAACCAAAATATGCTCATTTTCATCCTGCTGCAACCACTGAAACACAGAACTTGTTAATAATGATGTTTCAACAAGGGACGAAATGTGAGCTTATGGCGGTTCCAGAAAAAAAGAAATACCATAGTCACTGAAGCAAGAATTGAATACAAACGGAAGCACCACTACCCACTGAGGTAGAATAGTAGATATACCAATGAGCATTGTACATGCAAAGATTTAAATTACTGGGGGAAATTATGGTGTGCATGCTCCATTGAAATACATTCAGGAGAGTTCAGTGTATGCCATCTATTGTAAATCTTCCCCTGTCTTAACTTAAAACTCTCTTTGGTTGCAATATAGATTGATCACTATAATTTATATTGACTGCCCAATAACACAGTTATCTGTGTGGCTTTCAAATATCAAATATGCTATTTAAAGACTAAAAGCAAAAACAATTTCAGAAACAAACAAACTCTAGACCTTGAAAGATAATTAGTTCATAACACAAACAAGGTTTACCAGCTGAGAAAGTTGTATATATATATATATATATATATATATATGGACCATAGCACTTACTGCTGTTGGGACAAAGTGATTTGACTGGGCCTAAGGAGGAGGAGAACTGGTAAAAGGTCATGGCACACACCGTCATAATGTTGAGCATCACAGGCTTTATTTGGCTCTACCCACCTTTCTGGTTCCTCTTTAGATCTGGCAATTGACTTGGTAACATCAAAGAATGAGCATAGGGATCACAGTGGTGTCAATAGGGGATGCGGTGGCACACCCCAGACTGGGTCATGTTCCAGAAGAAGAGTGACAACTGATTGGGCCATCGTCTCAAAGCCCAGCCTCCAGCATGGCTGGGTGCACTGAGGTGGCTGCTCTGCCACCAGCTCCTCCTGGCTGCCACTTTCTTGCTCATTCCCTCTTGAGCCAGCATGGCCAGTGTGGCAGTGGCTACTGTGGCCGTGGCTCCTCCTGTGACAACAATGGAGAAAATTTTCTCACAAAGGGGGCAGTGGTGATTCTTCTCTGGACCAAACCAGTTTTCCTTGAAAGGAGGCCATGGTGGCGGTCTACTTGCAAGTAGTGAATGATCGCAGTAGTCTCCTCATGGGTAATGGTGGTGGCGGGGGCTGCTACTTGCAAGTAGACTGCTCCAACCCACCCACCCCATTCACAAGTAGACCACCACAGCCGCCTCCTTTGCAGAAGGGAGAAAGAAAATGGGTGAGTGGGCCCTTTGGGCCACACACCCTGGCAGCTCCCTGCACCTCACAGGGTGATACGAGGAGTGACAACTCCACTGGTTCTACCTGCATCCTCTAGCTCTTAAAAACTTTATTTGGGGTAGTCTGTGGTCTGTGGTGGTTAGGGCAAGTGTGGGTGAGACCTTTCCTCTGAGCCTCTAGAGGCCACGTGGGCAGCAGTTGGGCTGTCACAAGCATTGTAGGCCCTGATTGATAGCCCTGATTGAGCCCACAGCTTTCATCAGCTCCAGGTGGGCCTCTGCAGGCCTTATAGCAGTGATGGCAAATCTATGACAGGGATGATGGGAGTTGTAGCTCTTCACCTCTGGCTCTAACTCACCACCTTGTTATGCAGCAGAGCTGACCAGCTTTGATCAGTGGTTGATGCTTCTTTCCCAAGCAGCAGAGTTTCAGAGAATAGGCTGAAGACCCTGTCAAACTCTCCAAGCCTTCTCACTCTTCTTCCTGAGATGTCTCCAAACTTCTCCAGGATTCTTCTGGCTCTTGTATCTTCCCTCAAGACACCAGACAACTCAGTAGTCTTATATAAAAGATCTACTTTATTCTACTATATATAAATACTATATGCCCTACAAATCACAATATCTACTACTCCACAATATCTCCAAAACTACTCCAAACTACACCACAATGTACATTAGCAAACATTGCAATTTATAGCCATTGTTAGACACCACCCACCAGTCAGTTTCCACCCAGTGGGTGTATACATACATCTTGATTGGTCCACATAGATCATCCCATACCTAAGACCGACCCAAGTGTTTCATCACTTTACCTTGACCACTTAATGAGTCTCAGGTGTTTGCAATCTATCACAGGTGTTCTCAATATACCTTCTATAACTTTGTCCTTGGCTCTCAAGGCTTCTTAATTATATTATCTTTTTCACCTGTGTATCTTCCTGATTGCTCCTGCTTAGTCACTTTGACATTCACGTACATATTTTTATTTCTATGACTGTATATCCCATGTTGCTGTTTCCTTAACACATATGCCAGAGATGGCACATGAAGCCATTTTAACAGGCACGAGGAGGGTGGGGAGGAGGAGGAAGAGGCATGTGCCTGTTCTTCCTCCTTCCTGGCCTTCTCTGGCTTTCATCTGCCTCTGGAAGCAGCTGAAGGCCAGGGATGACACAGGGGGAGGAGGATGAGGAAGAGATGTGTGTCTGTTCCTCCCCCTTATTGACCCTCCCTGGCCTTGGGGATGATGCAGGGGAAGGAGAAGGAACACATGTGTGCCTGTTCCTCTTCTTCCCCCTTCACCTACTGGGCCTTCAGCTGTCTCTGGAGAGGCAGATGAAGGCCTTGGAGAGCAAGGGGGAAGAAGTCCTGGCCCAGAAGTCCTGCCCCTAGAGAGTGGAAGCTCCTGTGCTGTCTGGAGCAAGATTCTTCACAGAAGACCATCTTCTGGGTATTCCTGCCTACGTGCATCAACTCTGCATGTGTGTATGCTAGATCCTGCCTGTCTGCATACTCCAACATGGGTTATGGGCCCAGTGTGTGCATAGACAACACCTGAGTGGTTGTGAGTGTTCCAGAATAGCCAGTGGTGTGCTGTTGAATCCACAGAGGGCAAAGAAGGGACAGTCTTCACAGAAGAAAAAGCTCCAGAAAGGGAGGGGGTTTGTTTCTGCTGTGAAGAGTGTTGTGAGTGGGGAAAAAGGAGTTCCAGTTTGGATTTTAGATAGAGGATGTTCTCATCACATGGTACCCAACAAGGGGAGACTACAGAACCCAAAGCCAGCACCAGTAGACACAGTGGTGTTTGCTGATGGTGAATCTGGTAGGGTGGAGTTTAAAGGGTCTGTAAACATCCCAGGGCTGAGAAAAACATTTGATAATACTTTCTGTGCACCTTGACTGCAGAGTTTCCTTGTGAGTGTGGCATCCCTGACCAATGATGGGTTTAAAGTCCATTTTTAAGGGACATGAAAGGATAATCTCCAAGGAGAGGGCAGTGTGTAGTAAAGCTGTCAAGAAAAATCAGGTATACCACATGGTGGCACAGGTACAATGTAGCAATGTTGCTAACAAGCCATTGCATGAGAATTGTGCACACTATTTTCATAGGGTGATGGGGCACACAAGTTTCAAAGGTTTGAGAAACTGGGAGAAGGTATGCCCAGATTTCAAGGTGGAGAAATGCAACAGCTACCTTGATTGTGCAGTATGTAAAAGGGTGAAAGTCAAGGCTTACCCGGTTGCCAAAGTAAGCAAGTATGCCACCCAGAAGCCTTTTCAGGTGGTACATGCAGACTTGTTGGGACTGCACCAAGTCAAGATCATGGGGGGAAACAGGTTCACCTTGCTCATAGTAGACCGACACACCTGGTATTCCTTTATTGCCTTATTGAAAACCAAAGGTGAAGCTGCTGATCAGGTCAAAAAGTAGGTCATTGCCATTGAGAGGGAGTTTCCCTACAAGGTAGGCACCATTGTGACATAGGAGTGGAGAGTTTCTTGCTGAAAGTCTGCAGCAGTGGTTTAGGCAAAAGGGAATTCAACACAAAACCACCAATCTGGCTTGCCCAGCTGAGGATGGTTTGGCTGAAAGGTGCATTGGCATGATTAATCAAATGAGAGATTGCATGCTTGAAGACACTGGGGCGCCACCAAATTTGTGAGCAGAAGCCACAAAGGTTGCATGCCATACCATTAACAGGATGTGATGCAGTGCAATCAATCAAACACCATATTTCCTGTTACATGGGAGAACACCCAATTTAAAGTACTTGAGGGTTTTGGGGCAGTTTGCCTCAGTACTAATTCCTCCTCAGTTCTGGGGAAAAAAATGAACCAAAGAGCCAGAGGTTAAGGTTCGTGAGCTATGAGGGGAATAGTTCTATTGGGTGGTGGCAGAGTCCTATATTCAAGGAGTGCAAAGTTTGAAATGCATGCTGGATGGGAAAAGATCCACAGTAACCATGATGTTTTTGTAAAGTTAGGCAACACTGGTACAAACATCAGAAATGGTGGGGTGGATGCATCCAGGGATGTGAAGGAGGATGAACCTAGCACTTCACATCAGCCTAACACTTCTGTAGAAACACAAACACATACACAAACACCAAAGCAAGTACAAGTTCAGAGACAAGACATCCAGGATAGCAGTAGTGACACTGAAAATGAGCATGGGAGGACTAGGGTCATCATTCCATGCAGAACACAGCAAGTCAGGAGACCCCCAAACAGATTTGTTGTGCAGGAGGCATGAGCCTGTACTGTTGCAGTTGAGAAGCCTGATAATTACATTGATATGCTCAGGTACCCAGTTGGTAAGCAAGAGAATTGGAATGCAGCCATGGATCAGGAGTTTAGTGCATTTTTAGACAGAAGAGTGTTTGAGGTGGTTGACAGGCCTGCAGGGCAGAAAGTGATTGGTTGCAGGTGGGTCTATAGGAAGAAAGACATGCCTGATGGGACTGTGAAGTAAAAAGCCAGGTCCGTAGCCAAAGGATATTCCCAGGAGCGGTTTAAGAACTATGACAGGACGTTCTCACTGACAGCTAAGGCAGAAAGTTTCAGGATGATGCTTGCTGTAGATGCCAAAAGGAGGTTAGTTGTCAATCATTTTGACTTTGAGACAGCATACCTCAATGCCACTCTAGAGGAGACTGAGTTTATGGAGCAAGCTGCTGGGTACAAGTGTGAAGGCAGCGACAAGGTCTACAGGCTGAGGAAGGCATTGTATGGGCTCAAGCAAAGCGCCAGATGCTGGAACCTGTGCATACATGAAGAGCTAGTGAGGTTGGGCTATCGGTGCTGTGTGGCCAATGCTTGTATGTACACAAATGGCAGCATAATCCTGGTCATTTATGTTGATGACTTGTGTATGCAGCCAGAGATCAAGAGGAGATCAGACTGGTGCAATGTGAGTTGGCACATACGTTTAAGATCAAGGACCTTGGAAATCTGAGGAACTATCTAGGAATAGAGGTAAAAAGGGCCAGAGTGGTGGTTTCAGATTGTGCTAGAAAAGGAAGATAGAAAAACTGGTAGAGGAGACTGGCTTGAGCGAAGCCAAGGTTGTAAAGAGCCTGATGACACCTGACTATCAGAACTTGGAGTCAGAGGAGTTGTTTGAAAGGCCTGGCTCGGTGGTAGGGAGTCTGTTGTTTTGGGCAAACAACACCAGGCCAGACATCAGCTTTGTGGTAGGCGTACTGAGCAGGAGAGCTGCGAAGCCCAGACAGGTAGATTGGATGGCAGTGAGCTGGAAGGTTTTGCTGACAGTTCCTTTGCATCTGAGGCAGCTGATAGGAAGTCAGTAACTGGACTGATAATCAGTTATGCTGATAGCCTTGTCATCTGGAGGTCCAGAAAGCAAGGCTGCATGGCACTTAGTACAACAGAGGCGGAGTTTGCTGTGTTGTCAAAGGTTGCAAATGAAATACAGTGGGTTAGGCAGTTGTTGAAAGACCTAGGAGAGAACTGTGGTGAAGCAACTGTGGTAAATGAGGGCTCACAGGCATGCATTACCATGACAGAAACAGAAAATCTGAAATGTAGGACCCAACAGATTAGGGTCCATTTTGGCCTGATCTGCTTTCCTAGTGGCCTCAGTAAGGCCTCTTTGGGCAGGATTAGACATCTACAGGCCCAGTAGGTCCTGTTTAGACCTCAGGAGACCCTGCAGGTCTTGTAGGCCCAAATTATGCTTCAATAAGCCTTCTTCTATGATTAGGCTGTTGTGGGCCTTTGTTCTCCTGAGAGGCACTGTAGGGCTCTTAGGATCTGTTGGGCCTTGGCAGGTGTCATAGGTTTTGCAGGCCTGATTATAACCAGGTAGGTCTCATGGATCCTAAGAGACATCTGCAGGCTTCATAGCTCCCACCTCCCATTTTGGACCTCAGTTGTCCTGTTAAACTTATGTTCAGATATTTGAGTGTTTGGGTTTGGGATCCTACTTCTTTGTAGCAGCTACATAAGCATTGGTTGGGCTATAGGTTCATGCTTGTTGTTTTTCATCAATTACTATAACCTCTCCAAGGTTAGCTGAGAAACGCGCAGCTAAAGAGAAACACCTGGGAGAGAGGAGCTGAGGCTAGATAAGAAGCTGGGAAAAGCCAAGCTCTCCGTCAAGGCTTATCTTGGATTCCCCGGTGAAAGCTCTTGGCTCTCAGCTTGACTTTAGACTGTTTATATCCTGTGACCTTTGGAACAGCTCTGGACTACCTGCTCGCGTTAACCCTAGACCTTGGATTGCTCTCTGGACCTGCCTTTTGGAATTCTGGACTTGTTGGTTGCCTGCTGCAAACAAACAGTGGTACGTCACTTGCAACTGGGTTGTTGTCTTGGGAGAGGCCCTGTCTTTATCAGCCACGTGTTGGCAGCTTTCCTGGATAGTCTGGAATGTTTCTAGTTGAAGGAGAAAACTTCTCTATCTCTTTAAAATAAAGGTAAAGGTTTCCCCTTTGACGTGATTTTTTTTATTTTTTTAGAAAATTTTATTGACAAATTGTTAAAAACAACAATCGAAACAAACAACGTACAACAAAAATACAAACCACATACAAAACTAACAACTAAGATAACTAATTAACAAACAACATCAAAAAACATCACAAAACATACATATACTACCTAAAATTCTTCCACAGTACTGCAGTTGTTCATCCACCTTAGAATAATTATCCCTGATCATTTCAGCTATTATAAATCCACATCACAGACTATATATTATGATTGACGTTCGGAGCTTTGATTATCCTTTGAAACATTTTTTCTCGTAAATTAACTACTCCTAAATATATCTTACTTTTATAAGAAATTATAGATAATAATAATGAAAAGAAAAGCCAACAAAATTACATTAGATATACGCTAGATGTATATATTGTATTAATCTCAAGTGTATCAAGATATCTTAAGTACTATATTCTAAAAAAAAAAAGGAAACTACTTTAAACAGATACAAAAAACAAAAATATTAGTACTCTCACTCCCAATCCATAGCAGGTTATATAGAATCTTTCATATTCTTCTTCATATACTCAAACCAAGGTCTCCATAAATTCTGAAAAGATGACAAAGATTTATTTTGGACTAGACATGTTAGTTTCTCTAATTCATATATCTCACACACTTTAAACCTCCATTCCTCCACCGTAGGGCATTCCCTTCTCCTCCAATACTTAGCATATAAAATTCTCGCCGAGATTATTAATAAAAATAATAACTTTCCCCCCTTTTTTTCTAACTCCTTCTTACATATATTTAACAAATATATTTTAGGGTCAACATCAATCCGTACATTTAAAATTAATTTAATTTCTGTGTTAATTAGGGTCCAGAACTTGTGCGCTATCTTACATTTCCACCATGCATGAAAATAGTATCCTATTTCCTCTTCACACTTCCAACATATAGGGTTAACACCTTTATATACTTTTGATAATCTAACTGGGGTTAAATACCACCTAAACATTAATTTATACGTGTTTTCCCTTATACCTATATTTACGGCGTATTTCTTTAAATTGTTCCAACTTTTAGTCCATTCCTCCAAATATATATTTTGATTTAAGTCTTTTGCCCAATTGATCATGTAGTTTTTGATGGTGTTTTCTTCCAAATCCCACTCTCGAATCAGTTTATAATATTTCGAAATCATTTTCTTTTTTCCCCCACTCAAAATCTTTTCAAAATTTTTATCCGCAGGGCCTATCCTACCCAAATTATTATCAACTTTAAAACGTTCATATAGTTGCCTATATGTAAACCAATTTAGATCATGTCCAGTCATCTTTAGTTCCTCTGATGTCTTATGAACTATATTATTATCTACTATTTTGGTCAAATCCCTGTATTTTAGCCAGTTACCGTCCGTATATAATGTTTTCATTAATATTGCTTCTGCTGGCGAAGCCCAATAAGGTATTTTCGGACACCATTTCTTTTTGTATTTAAGCCATACCTTCAAGCATACTTTCCGTATAAAATGGTCCTTAAATCTACTATCACCTTTAAATTTATCATAAAATAAATACGAGTGGAAACCATATAGCAAATCCTCTCCTTCCAAATCTAATATCCTTTGATTTTTCAATAACAGCCATTCCTGGAGCCATTCCAGTACAGAGGCCTCATAATACCATTGGACATTAGGAAGGGCCAAACCACCTCTCTCATTAGAGTCGTAAAGGTCTAGCGCCTTTACCCTATGTTTTTTGTAGTTCCATATAAAATTTAATATATCTGTATTCCATGCTCTGAGAACTTTATCATTTTCAATTACCGGAATATTTTGGAACAAGTACATTATCTTAGGGAGGGTTACCATCTTAATCATAGCAATTCTACCCATCCATGATAATTTCAGCTGATCCCATTTTTTGAATTTACTTTTCATTTCTTGCCAGGTATTGTGATAATTGTTCCTATATAAATCTGAATTCTTTGTTGTAAGCCAAATTCCTAGATATTTTATTTTATTCTCCAAATTTAATCCAGTTATTTCCTTAAGTTCTTTACATTCACTTTTAGTCATATTCATAATCAACATCACAGATTTACTCTTGTTAATTCTATATCCGGATACTTTACCATATTGCTGTAGACATTCCAATAATTCCCCAATACATTCCAACGGGTTTGATATTGTCAATACCACATCATCCGCAAACACTCTCAATTTATAATTTTGTTTACGGATTTCTACCCCACTGATTCTATTATTGTTTCTAATTTGCACCATCAAGACTTCCAAGGTTAATATAAATAATAATGGGGCCAAGGGGCACCCTTGCCTTACACCTTTTTGAATATCAAATTTATTAGTCCTCTCTCCATTAATCATAATAGTGGCATAATAGTGGTATCTATGCATATGCCCTTTGACGTGATTGACTAGTCATGTCTGACCATATCTCTGTTACTAAGCTAAAGAACCAGCATTGACAAAAATGACTCTGTGATCATGTGGCCAGCATGACTGCATAGAATGCTGTTACTTTCCCATCGAAGTGGTATCTATTTATCTACTTGCACTTTTACATGCTTTCCAACTGCTAGGTTGGCAGAAGCTGGGACTAGTGATGGGAACTCATTCTGTCACATGGCACTTGGGTCTCAAACTGTTGACTTGTTGACTTTCTGATCATCAGAGATAGTGTCTTAACTGCTTGAGTCACCACATCCCTATCTCCTTATCTATCTCCTTAAAATTTGAATCATATTTTAGAACCAGTTCAATGAAATGTAAGATCTTTATTTAAATTGTGTAATTTGTTTTAGGCATGCTCCACCCTTTGCATGTTTTGCTGGGGCCTGCCCAAATGTGAGAAGAAGTAAAAGAGGATACTCTCAACCCTTTGAAGGCCCCTCTAAGTTCCCATTAGGAATGTAGGTCAGAATCCTGTTGGAGACATACACCTTCATAAGTGTCCTTATGTCTGTGAGAATTAGAATTGGGAAGTTTCACAATTCCTCTATCCAGTAAAAGGCTGCTGTTATGTTACTATGTAAGGGAGCCAGCAAAGTGAATGATGCATAACGGGACCAATACACAACAACCAATGTATATCTAGGGAGTGCTGATGAATACAGAGACACTCTTCTTGGTGTCCATTATGCATTTTCATGGTTCACTAGTAGGGTTCCTTAGTACCTCTGTTACATAGCTAAGTATATGCAAATTTATGTAACATGCACTATGATAGAGGTGTCTGGCCATAATTTTCACTAATTTCATTCTCAAAGGAAGGAAGAATTAATTTTAGCAATTTTCCTCCTTCCATGAGCAAGTCTTTGAAGACTGCACAGTTTTCAAAGAACAGTCATAGTTAAGGACTTATTCTAACACAAAATTTGCATATGGGATTTTTTTTTAGTGGAGAAAACAGCATTTTCTGTTTCCCATTGAAAGAAAGAAAGAAGGGAAAATATGTGAATTTTGTGCACAATAAGTTCCATACTGTGAAGATGCTTGTCATTCCAGGATTATTCTGATCATGGTTTCTCAATACTGAGGAAACAAGGTTTTCAATCTTTTTTTTTTAAATCTTTTTTGAATATTCTTCTCATCCCTAATCCTCACCCCAAGCCCCCCAAGCCTTATCAATTTTATGGTATATATTCTCAACTGCATTAAAATACAGCTAGGGACAACAGCAATTTCTCCTCTGTCTTTATTTTTTGGCCTGGGGTCTGACTGCTATATATTGATTTTTGGATTGGAAAGGCTCATTTCTTTCAGCTTTACAGGTATTGTTCATACTCTTTGCTGATTCTTCTTTTCCTCTATTCAGGAAACCACCTGAGTTATTATATTTGTTCTGAGCAGAGCCATAACTAAATCCTATGTTATGCTTGAGCACTAGCATGATTTCAACTTTCATTATGTATAATCTTTTCATTGACAGCCCAGCCATAGATTCTTCTAATGATTCTTGATATTAAATGTTATCTCATAAGGCATCCTCTAAAATTACATTGAAATAACGATATAAAGTGATGTCATATTCATTTTGTATAGCAGTAGAGAAGTATGAATTCTAGTTAGACTCCAGATTGCGTGCTGATCAGCTATGCTGGGGTGCCAGGTGAAGACTTGGTTTTGATCCTATGAATCTTCTTGGCAACTCAGTAAGCACACCAATGTTTCTCATAAAAAGTTTTCCAGTTCAAAGCAACATTTTTACCCTGGCCCTTTTCACATGTTTTGAGACAGCTAATAAGATTAAATGTCAATATGGAAAAAAGAAATCAGAAGAATTGCAGTCATGGAAAACATTTGCGTTCCTCTGATACCCCTTCTCAGGAACAGCAGGATAAAAATGAAACAAATGAATTAGAATAATATACTAAAACTTATTATTTTTAATCAGCTTCTGTTATGTACTCTCCTCCTCCTCCTCCTCCTCCTCCTCCTCCTCCTCCTCCTCCTCCTCCTCCTCCTCCTCCATTTTTTAAAAAATGACAGAGGAGGAGGAGGAGGATACATAACAGTATAAGATTGCTAAAGAAGCTGATCACAAATAATTAGTTTTAGTATATTATAAATATGCTTGTGGGAAAACAGCAAATGAAAAGTTCACTATCTAATAAGGTTTACATGCATAATGTAGGTCAAGCCTTTTTCTTCTAAGTATCCAGAGCTTGGTCAGGTTATAATTCACAGAATCCTTTGGCCAGCATGGCCATTAAAAAAAACCCTCATAGGATGCAACATGTTGCCTTTGAAGATGACAGTGATAATAAAACCAAGTATTTGTATCAGTATTTTGCCATAAGGATGAACGAGAAGGCAACTTTCAGATGGAAAAGTGAACTGATAAAAATCCTCTCTTTTTATTTTCTGTCTCATCTTTCCTAGCACAAGTGATCATTTAAAAAGTCACTCATGCTAGATTGCTATAGAAAAAAATGCAGAGGTTTAAAATATTTTCAGAGAGAATGTGCCAGGTTTTAATTACACATATAAGTAACTCTATCCCTGCCAGAGACATTGTATCTAATGAAATTGTTGATGACTGAGACATGGATTGCTGTGTGCAAGGTTAAGTGCTCATGACACCTTCTCTTGACATGTTCCATTCGCTCTGTGCCAATAGTATTTTTAATTGGTGATGAAATGCTCCCTGCCACATAAAGCTAGACACAAAGTTGATGTAGAGATTCTTGAGAGATTATCATTCTGCCCCTTACTTTGTTCAGGGCAACAATTTTTCCATTATTATAGAAATTTTATACACACACGTAAATGCAGATGTATCCATCTAGTGATCCATTGTGACAATTGTCATACTACTCTTGTGAACAGATGAATTAATCTTTCCTTTCTCTCCACCCCCGCCCACATATAACACAAGTTGTTGTTTGACCATTGCTATGTGCCTTCAAGTTGACTCTGACTAATGGCAATCATATAACAGGAGTTTAGGGTATGAAATTCATGGGTTCTCCATAAGTCAACAGGCGGCTTGAAGGCACATACATACACACATATGCACACACACTTAGAATTTTCAGCAGTGCCTCACTAAATGATATATCCTGGGGTTCCATAAGACATAACCATGACACTTAGAACTGAATAGTGCTTTAATAGTGTAGTGTGAAAGGGTCTTGGAGTCCTAGCCCAGCTCTCAAACCACTATAGCATTCTAATTCACCTCAACACACTTATAAACAACCAGTTCTGTTACTGCAATCTAAGGGCCTAAGCAGACTGCCAGAAATAGTGCACATTAAATTGAGGCACTGCCCTGGCTCAGTACTAGGGAATCATGGGAACTGTAATTTATTGTGGCACCAGAGCTCTCTGACAGAGAAAGCTCAGTGTCCCAGAAAAAAATACAATTCCCATGACTCCCTAGCACTGAGCCAGGGCAGTGCCTCAATTTAATGTGCACTATTTCTGGCAGTCTGCTTAGGCCTTAAGGCTCACTCTGCTGCCCACTGCTGCCACCACTGGCATCAATCACATGGCTGACAGCTCAGAGAGAGCCATTTGCATCAGAGTGGACAGCACAGAGGAGCACATTGTAAACAGCAACCCACCATTGCTCTGGGTTTTCTTGGAAAAGCTGGAGCAAAAGATGAGGTTTAAAAATTCATGTTAAGGGTGCTATATGGCAAATATACCACTGTGTTGTACTGGCCATGTGTCATGTGGACAGTTTTCACTAGATCAGGAATTTGGTCCTGTGTTGTGTGGACTGACTGCTGTGAGGAATGGGAGAGGATGTATTAGTTGGCCCATGCAGTCACAGCCTCAGAAACTTATTAGACTCAGGATCTGGCTGTATAATAATAATAATAATAATAATAATAATAATAATAATAAATCTGCCTCTACTTTTTAGGCTTGATTTTTCTGATCTCATTAATACAGTATGCAATTCTCTCATGATCCACAGGCACTGATACATCAAGCAGAACTGCTAAGCAGTATTTTTGTTTTTTGTTTTTTTGTGGGAGAAGGTATGGAGGATATAAAAATGAAAGACATGGCATGCTCTGCAATATTTTGATTCAACAGCAAACCTTCAGTTAATGCAAAGCCACAGCTATTAAACTGTTTTTATGGTAGTATATTCAACCTTTCTTCCCCCATGATGGTCATAAACATTGGTTTCCATGAAGAATTGGCACATAGTTTCATCTAAATGAAATAAGGGCATTCTTACTTTTCTGCACCTGAAATATTTGTTGAAATGTTAAGGGGAGTGAAAAGAAAGTTGATACAATCAGCTGAGATTTTTCAGAATGTTCTTAATTATCTTTAAACAAAACAAGAGCCTTGCTGGATCAAATCCTAGGTATAACATCTTGTTTCCCCACAGATGCCATCCATCTGGGAATTCCATAAGCAGAGCAAGAAAATAATACCTTCTCTTTGCTGTTGTTCCCCAGCAATTGATATTCAGTAGAATACTGCCCTGAACTTTGGAGTTACATACACAAATAAGAGCAATGAATGTAACTACTCAGCTTCCATGCTCACACAACATTTAGTATTTTCTGAATGGTGAGGCATATTGGACAACAGGGTTTGGCAAACTGTGTCCCTTCTTTTCTTGTTGGACTACAACTCCTGTTAGCTACAGGTGGAATGGCCAGTCATCATGTCCAACAACTTCTGCAGCCATAGGTTTTCCAATCTTGTTTTAGAACAGACATGGGGGAGACTGTGTCCCTACAACCATTTCAGATGGCTATCCCTATAATCCCTTATTATTCCCTATGCTGCCTACAGCTTCTAGGAATGGAAATAGGAGATATCTGTCAAGCAAAGTTTTTTCATGCCTCATTTAAGAGGGTGAGTTTCTGCTGAAGGAAAGCACATTTGAGCCTTGCTGTATCTTTATACTATAATACTATACTATAACTATTGATCTGAAAAATATCTTGATTTACAATTACATTTTGAACAAGCTTGGCTAGCAGCAAGAGGTAATGAGTCAGTGGAAGCAGAAAGTGATAACAGCAACAATTTCACAGAACACATTGGTGTTGTAAGGAATGTTAATTTTATGAAATGTTATGGATATTTAAAGATATGGACCTGAATCTCATTGGATAGTTTCAGCTGTTGAATCAATTGTTAAATGGCAAGTTTGTTGTTCTTATTGTGTGCCTTCAAGTTGTTTCTGACTTATGGCAATTCTAAAGTGAACCTACTATGGGATTTTCTGGAACTGAAAGTGTGTGACTCACCCAAGGTCACCCAGTGGGTTTCCATGGCCAAGTGGGGAATTGATTCCTGGTCACCAGTAGTCCAATACTCAAAGTATACACTACCATACACTACATTGTAAGTAAATTCCTTTGATTCAATGTGTTTAACAGGAACTAACAGTATTTTGTGTGTGTGGGGGTGTGTGTGTGTATAAGAAAAGCAGGATTGGACACAGAAGAAGGAGGAGTGAAAATAGGAGGAAGGAATATCAACAATCTAAGATATGCAGATGACACCATAGTACTATCCCAAAATCTCACAGTCCTGGAACACCTACTAAGGAAGATCAAAGAAGAAAGTGCAAAGGTAGGCTTAATGTTGAACATAAAGAAAACAAAAATAATGACCACCAAGGACCTTCACAAGTTCAGCCTAGACAATGAAGAAATAGAAATAATAAAAGAATTCCCATACCTGGGATCAAACATTGATAGAAATGGGGACAGCAGTCAGGAAACCAGAAGAAGACTAAGAATGGGGACAGTGGCTATGAAAGAACTAGAAAAGATTCTAAAATGCAAAGATATACAACTCAGAACAAAAGTTATAATAATACAAGCCATTGTATTCCCTATTACCATGTATGGATGTGAGAACTGGACAGTTAAGAAAAATGATAGGAAGAAAACCAACTCATTTGAGATGTGGAGCTGGAGAAGAGTGCTGAGGATTCCATGGACAGCTGAAAAGACAAACAAATGGGCACTAGAGCAGATGAAGCTGGAAAACTCCCTGGAAGCCAAACTGAGGCTGTTGTACTTCAGACACATCATGCAAAGGGAGAACTCACTGGAAAAGACAATAATACTGGGAAAGGTGGGGGGGGGAGTAAGAAGAGCGAAAGGCCACATGCCAGATGATGGACTCTATTCAGGAGGTCACAGGTATGGGGTTGCAGGAATTAAGCAGAGCAATGGAGGACAGAGGGTCTTGGAGATGTCTCATCCATGGGGTTGCCATGAGTTGAGAGTAGACTTGAGGGCAATTAACAACAACAACAACAACAGAAGATGAGCCTCCTGAGTCAGAAGGCATTTAACCAGTAATTGGGGAAGAGCAGAGGACAAATACAAGTAGTGCTGTGTTTAGTGAGGCAAGTAGATTCAAGCTGAAAGGATGTTCAGCTGCTGATATGCTCAGATGTGAAAGTAAAGTCCAAAGATGCACAATGCATATACCAAGAATATGAAATGTGGGAAGCATAAACCAGGGGAAGCTAGAAATTGTAAAATAAAAAGTAAACAAATAAATATTTCAGTACTTGGGGTGATTAAGCTATAATATGAGGCATTTTCAATCAGATAATTGCACAGGAAATGAAGATCAAAGAAGGAACAGGGTGGGATTAACATTGAGGTACAGTGTAGCAAAAGCAGTGCAGGGATACAATACAAAGTCTGATCAAATAATATCAGCCCCTCAGTATAATCATAATACAGGTTTATGATCCAACTGCAGAGAAAGAAGAGGAAGAAATTGAAAGATTATATGATGAAGTCTAGGAAGAAACTGACCACACACAAAAAAGTTGATAATCATAGGAGACTAGAATGCAATAGCAGGAAAACAGCAGAACCAAACACTGATGGAAAATCTAGCCTAGGATCAAGAAGCAAAACAGCAGAATGACTTATGGCATTTTGTAAGGCCAGCATCTGCTCACTGCAAAAACATTCTTCAGGCAACTTAAGATATGACTGTATACGTGGATGTTACTGGATAGCTAATAAAGAAATCTAATAGACTATACAATTGGAAGCAGTAAACAGAGAAACACTTTTATTTACAAGAATAAGATCAGAAGCAGATTGTAGCACAGACCATAAGCTGCTAATGAAAAAAATAAATTAAAGTAAAGCTAATGGTATGCACTATATCTTTCATCAAGTCAAAATGCAACCTGTAGAAATTGCTGTAGAATTTAAAGACCATGTAAAAAATAGATTTATGCTATTAAGCCTAATAGATCTGGAGCCCCTCTTCCCCCCTCCCTTCCCCTCTCAAAACAGTAATGATAACAATAAAAACAACAGAGCCATAATCAGGGAAGACTAATGATTACAAGACAGATTTTACCATGTATGGAGCAAGAAATGCTACAGACCCATGCCGGGTTCAGAAAGGAAGAGGAACTAGAGATCATACCACAAACATACATTGCATAGTGGAGAACCTTACATTGTCTAGATCTGTGTTGGTGAACCCATGGCATGCGTGCCATTTTCAGCACACAGCCTGGTCTGCCAGGGCATGGCAGCCACCAGTGGAAGGGGGGGCAGGGCGTGTGCATGACCTGGCTCTTTGTCTCAGCCCAGTTTGCCCTGGTACAACAGAGCCACAAGGAGCTGGCTAGCAGTGCTGGTGTTCTGGCCAGAAGTCCCTGCCCCTCGCAACTGGGGTTCTGGGAACTGTAGTTATTTGTTGCTATGTGCCTTCAAGTCATTTTCAACGTATGGTGACCTTAAGGCAAACTTATGGGGGTTCCTTAGCAAGTTTTGTTCAGAGGAAGTTTGCGGCAGGGGGGCATGGAGGAGGAGGGGGAGTGAAGCAGCAGTGGTAGTGAGCATGGAGAAGGAGGAGAAGGAAGAAGAAGGAAGGATGTAGGAGGATGGAACTGGCTGTGGTGGAGGGGGGCATGGAGGAGGAGGAGGAGGAGGAGGGAGGACCAAACTGGAAGTGATGGCAGGGGGCATGGAGAAAGGAGGAGGAGTAAGAGGAAGGTAGGAAGGAGAAAGGAGGAGGAAGAGGGAATTGGCATGCATTGGGAAAGGCATGGAGGAGGAGGAGGAACAAGAAGAACAGAGCTGGGTTGAAGAAGGAAGAGGAGGAGTGGTGTGGGGGTGTTTTGTGCCTTTAAGTTTTTTCTAGTGACCCTATCGTGGGTTTTTTTTTTGGCAAGTTTTGAATAGGGGGTTTGCCATTGCTGTGTTCCTAGGCTGAGAGAGTGTGTCCTGCCCAAGGTTTCCCTGTAGTAGGTTTCATAACCCAACAGAGACTACATTTCTGCAGTGGGTATGAATTGAGAGAACCAGCCCTATTAGTAGGAATATCAGTATGCACAGGGTGTTCAATGGAGGATCTTTGAGGAAAATGTAGGGCGTGATCAAATAACTGCTGAAAAAACACTCCTATAAATGTATGCTTCTTAGTCATGCTAAAAATTGAGAATATTCAAGGAAAATGGAGAACTTGACCAAATAAAAGCTAAAAACATTCCTAGAAATGTCAATTCATGCTTCTTGGCCATGCTCAAAATGGAGAACATTACAAAATAAATGCTAAAAAAACACTTCTATAAATATAAATCCATGGTTCTTAGCCATGGTCAGAATGGACAGCATTCAAGAAAAGCCCAGGACATAACAAAATAAAAGCTAAAAACATCCATATATAAATGTGAATTCATGCTTCTTAGCCATACTCAAAATGGGGGACATTAAAAAAAATGTAGGACACAACAACATAAAAGCTGAAAACAGTCAGAAATATAAATTCAATTCATCAGGTTTATCGGTTTGTATTTAAATTTTATATTTAATGAATCTGTTATTGTTTTAATTGATATCTGATTTAATAATGTTTTAAGGGGAGGAGGGAATATACTGTTTTATCTTTGTTGTTCTTTTAATTGTTGTGAACTGCCTAGATTGGTTCACCATAGGGCGGTATAGAAATAATAATAATAATAATAATTATTATTATTATTATTGCCAACAGCTTCTGTGTGAGAGGATTTTTTCTCTGCAACCTGAACCAAATTTCACTGTGGAGACTCTTTTGTGGCATCTTGTTCCTGGCGTAAGTCTTCTGCATTTTGATCTCAGATTACACATGCCTCAACAAGGATTATGGGCTCAGTGTGCACAAGGACAGCTCTCAGATGGTTGTGTGAATTCTGGAAGTGTGCAAAGTTTGCAAAAGTTCCACTGTGGACTCTGGTGTTTTGGCAGTGACTGAGTTCATGCCTAACTGAGTGTCTCAGAGAGCCTTATCAGTGGGCTGAGGTAGTTGGCTGTCTGCCTGGACAAAGTTGGCGGTTTGCCAAAAGTCCATTTATCTCTGAAGGCTGAATGCACAGAGCAAGGATGGAGATGGCTGTAAGATTTGAGAGGTTGAAGGATGATAATAATAATAATAATAATAATAATTTTTATCCCGCCCCTCTGCAACACAATTGGGGCGGCTTACAACATGAAAAACATCCAAACAATCATTCCCTACCCCCCCAGCTTCTTTGTCTGCACATTTCAAGGATGTACAAGGATATTTCAACACATGCATAAAACCCCAGCTTTTTTGCATATTTTTCAGCCTTTGTGTAAAATGAGTTAGAGTTGTTTAACCACTTCAGGATGCTTTCAGATACGTCCCCTAATATGTAAGGGGGGGGGGGGGGAATCAAAACCTTTGACCAGCACACACACAGAATTCATAAGCTTTCATGATGGTAGGAAGAGGTCTTTATGATTAACAAGAACCAGTAATTGACAGATTATGATATATACAGTGATTGGAAGACTACATCAGAAGAAACAGAGTAAGGCACCACTCTTAGAAAAATTAAGGTAGCTTGTAGTAATAACAAGATACTGGTATCATAAAAAATGAAGAACATTTTTACCTGAATGTGGCTTCCTGATATCAGATTGCATCTAGTTATGTATGCAGTCTCATAGCAAAAAACAAGTCTTTTCAGGTACTATAGAAAAATCAAAGTGACAGTCTTTGTACTTAATGGGCACCCATAGGTGATTGATTTTGAATATACAGTGAAGACATATGAGATTACTTGCCTGGACAGCCTGTAACACTGACTCTATCTCGGAGATGATTCAAGGAGAAGGGGATCATGGAGTTTTATTAATACAACTTTTTAGAAAAAGTTGCATCATTCAAGTTAGGCCTTGGTCTTTTGAGAAAGAGAGCATCTTTGCAGTATTCACAACATGAAACAATTATGAAAAGTTCATTAAGAAAATGAGATTGGGATGAAAATCTGTAGCTAAAAATTACGCTGAATTTTAGCCCCATACTCATCTTCCTTTCCAATAAATCCTTTCAGATCTAGGAAAAACCCCAGTTACCAATCCATGTTAGATTAAAAAAAAAAAAGCTGTGGCTTATATGTATCCCGCATTGTTCCACAGCCATGCACATACTGCCTCTAAAGAATAGTTTTTAGAAAGCATGAAGTCCTGATGGCAATTATGGGGCCTGGTCTATCTATGTAGAAGCCCTGTTAGTCAAACAGGATCTCTGGGAAGTGGGAGAGACACTATAAGATCTATCCCAACTGAAGGATGTTAAAAAGGCAAGAGCTTCAATTCTGTTGACTTCAGAGCCCTGTCAACTAAATCGTGTCAGAGGGAAGCAAACTGCTTTTGAGATGTAGAAAACCTTGCATGAAATTCATCAGTCTGGCAGCTCGATATCTAAAATGATGTGGAGTAAAAGACTGTACAGTTGCAAGTTATGAGATGGAGAGTCTGTAATGGAGCATTTAAAGAATATGCAGGATCTGTTTGTCCAAGTGGAGAAAGAGGAGTGGTGATAGAAGATTGCCCAAAGGCCTACATTCTTTTAGGAAGCTTAACCAAAGATTGGGACTTTCTAATGTACAGTTTGCAAGGAGCTGCTGAGAAAGACACAAGACCAGAGCTTGTTGCTTCAAGGATTTTGGAGGAGGTCCAGAAGTAAGACTTTGAAGCCAAATCAAAGGAAGCAGAAAGAACTAGCCAAACACCAGTGCAACACACCACATGTCCTTATCTATGAGTGAGAGTGCTGTGATCTGCAAGGCGAAACATTGTTTTTCCTGTGGAGATACTGGACATTTCAGGCAGAATTGTCCTAAGTCTTCTGCAGCCCAAAAAGGATCATTTGCAAGGAAGAAGAAACCTCAGGAAGGGAGGGGGTTTGTTTCAATGGCAGAAGGGGTTGTCTGTAAAAACAATAATTATAATACTTGGTTGCTAGATAGTGGTACATCTGATCATATGGTGAACAGATATGAGATGTTGCAGAACCCAAGACCAACACCAGTAAACATCGTAGTTTTTGCTGATGGTGGGTCTGGCAATGTTCAGGAAAAGGGTCTGCATATGTCCCTAGCCTAGGCAAAACATTTGACAATGTTTTATGTGCACCCAAGTTGCAGAATTGCCTTGTGAGTGTGTCATCCCTGACAACAGATGGTTATGAAGTGTTCTTTACGGGGGATGAATGCTTAATTTCTGAAAATGGACAATATGTGGTAAGGCTGTGAAGAAAAACAAGGTATACCACATGGTTTCAAATGTGCAATGTGCAAATGTGTCTAACAAGCCTTTACATGATGATTGTGCTCATTATTTACACAGAATAATAGGGCATGCAAGCTTCAGAAGTTTGGCAAATTTAGAGAAGGTTTGCTCAGAACTAAAAGTGAACAACTGTAACAAATACCTTGATTGTTCTGTGTGAAAGAAGGTGAAGTTAAAGGCTTGTCCAGGCCCAAAAGAAAATAAGTGCACCACCATAAGGCTGTTTTGGGTGGTACATGTAAATTTATCTGGTCCACATCAGGTAGACAGTGAAGGAGATAATAAATATGTCATGGTGGTGGTGGTGGACACACACACCAGATTCGGATATGTGGCTCTGCTTAAGGCCAAAAGTGATGCTGCTGTGAAATTTCAGCAATGTGTCAATGCCATAGAGAGAGAATTCCTATATAAGGCTGGCACCTTAATCATTGATAGGGGAGATGAATTTCTCACCTAGAAATTGCAGCATTGGTTTAAGCAGAAGGGCATATGTCACCATGTGACCAATCTGGCTTGTCCTGCTGAAGATGGTTTGGCTGAATGGCACATTGACATGATAAACCAAATGCGAGACTGCATGATATTAGATGCAGGACAATCTCCTAGTTTGTGGGGAGAGGCTACCAGAACAGCATGCCATGTCATAAATAGGATGAGGAATAGTGCAGTACAACAAACTCCATATTACCTATTGTATGGGAGAGCACCCAAATTGCGTTATCTCAGGATCTTTGGGCAATACACAAATGTACTGATTCCACCTCAGTTCAGAAGGAAAGATGAACCAAAATGGAGAAGGTTACAATTTGTTGGTTACGAGGGGAACAGCTACAGATTTTCATTGGGTCATAGCAGAGTGATGTTCTCAAGAAGAATGAAGTATGAGAAACACTCAGGATGGGACAGAATCCACTGTAATTATGATGCTTTTGTGCCATTGAGTCAGGCTGGACTAAATATCCCTGGAAGGGATAACGTATATAAGCACTTTGTCAGACTGATGTATATAGCTGTATTCAAGAATGAAAGCCTCTTTGTGAAAACTCAGCAGTCCAGCAATTTTTGTCTTGCCGACAGCTTCTGTGTGGGAGTTGTTTTTTTTTTTGCAGGCTACACTGAACTTCACAGTAGAGACTCTTCTGTGGAATCTTGTTCCTGGCATAAGTCTTCTGCATGTTGATCCCACATCACACATGCTTCAACATTATGTCACCACTAATTACCTAATTGGAGGAGAGCGAGTTGTTTATGGAGACAGAGACCTATAAGCACCTTTTATATTACTGGATGAAATATGTCAGCTGGTTAGGACAAGTTGAGAAATGATAGATGGGCCTCTGTAGACCAGCCCAAAGGGCCGGCTTGAAGGCAGAAATGGGGTGGGGCAGCTGCATGCTGGCCACCCCAACCCCACGCTGACGCCGTTCTGATGCCACGCACAGTTACGCATGGCACAGGACATCAGGATGCCCTTCCAGCACAGTGTTTTGATGTGCTGCACCAGAAAGGGCACTAAAGAGCCATGTGCCAGCTCTTAGGATAGCCTTTTGCCACTCTTTCAGCTGCGGAGTGTGGTTGCCGTGGCCCTAATCTGCAGTTAGCAGGAGTGGCCCAGAGCTGTCCATCTGCATAGCCCCAGATGACAGACTGACCTGAATGCCTCTATTGGAGATAAGGTTGCTATGCAGCCTCTAAGCATGCATCTGCACTGTAGAAATAACACAGTTTGACACCACTTTATATGTTGTAGTTCCATCCGATGGTATCCTGGGATTTGTAGCTTTACAAGATATTTAGTCTTCTCTATCAAAGAGTGCTGGTGCCTCACAAAACTACAAATCCCAGGATTTTTAAGGATGGAGCCATGGCTGTTACAGTAGTTATGCAGTTCCTAACTGATAACTGCCCAGAACATAATAATAAGGACAGATCTTCCTGGTAAGAGAAAATCTCTGCTCTAAGCTTGGCTATGATGAATAGATATATGCCCGTTATGTGGAATGGATGCCTGTTATGAATGTTTATAGAAGCATAATGGATGCCACTACATATATAGGAATGTCTAGGGATATTAACCCCCTGGATATATTTCCTCCACAGAGGATATATTGGTTAGGACACCTCAGTTTTGTCACCCAATTTATTTATATGTAGAACATATTATATGGAAAGCTGGATTAAACTTGGAGAAAGGAGTTGTAAAAACTGGGGGAAGAACCATCAATAATTTAAGAGATGTAGATGATACCATACTACTAGCACAACATAGTAAAGATTTGGAATTACTTGAGGAAAATCAAGGGAGAAAATGCAAAAATTGGGTTACAGTTTAGCTGTAAGAGAAAAAAAATAACCACAGATGATGAACATAACTTAAAGTGGATGGTGAATGCATTGAAATAGTCAATGACTTTATCTACCTTGGTTCATTATAGTTAACAACAGAAGCTATACCCAAGAAATCAGAAGACTAGGAGTTGGAAGGACAGCTAGGAATGAACTAGGTAAGATCCTCAAGTGTAAAGATATAACATTATTAATTAATAATACATCAATACCAGCCACTGTTTAAAAATAGGGAGGGGGGAATTACATAGAAAAATGCACTGGACATGCTTTTGATTACCCCCCCCCCCCCCCGGTAACTTTGAATAGTATCTGTGAAAACTTGCTTGTCCCTGTTGCTAATGTTTGTTTTGATGTCCAAGGAGAAACTTTATTTCGGATAAAACTTTCATTTTCAAACACTTGATATAGTGATGTGACAATAAATACTTCAAAAATGGATTACACACTAGATTGATAGAAGTGTTTGATGATAAAATTAACTCTGAGTAGTCTCATCAACTGAGGAATAATCCAGGCAAAACATTTTTAAATCTTTTCCTTTCTGAACTCCCACTTATCTTTTCTATCAGAGTGCTATTACCTCATCTCCTTCTGATGAAGTAAAATTAATGGTTACACAGAAGCTATATCATGCAAGGTTTGTTTATTACCAATCAGTGAATATGACTTACTGTTTTGGGACACCTTTGTTATGTTTCATTTCAGAACAGTTACTTCAGAAGATGCTTGCACTTTTTGCTTGCTCCCATTGCTCTTGGCTATTGCATTTTTCATTAATACAGCCTACATCCCCCCCTCTTACAAAGTGATACCTATCACTTTATTTGTGGATGTTATACTGTCGCTCTTGTACTCTACCTTGCAACCTTGCAACCATAGTAAACATTACTATATCTCAGTAATGTTATTGTACACCATATGCTCTTGTGTGATAAATATAAATATACACTGTCATTGGCTCTTGATATATCACTTTCTCATGTTGCTATGATTTGTGAGTCAGTCTGAAAAACCATAGTCAAATAAATTGCTCTATGAAGTTTGTACCCCAGCCTTTTTTCGTGTTGAGCCCAAGCACCTTATTGAAGTGTCCTTACAATATAACTATGCACCAGGTTGAGTGAAGATTTTTCTCATGGTATCCTGAGAATGTTATTATCTCTTCCAATAAAGTCTAACACTGTAGCTCAGGGATTATTCAGATGGTGAAAATAATCCAGGTAGAATCTGGGTTGAATTTTTGTTGTTCACATGCATGCCAAATGCACCTGATTAAGTTGGGGTGGGGGCTACCAAAAACTCACTTAATCTGGGATAATCAATGTTGGATTTCCCCCCCCCCCCAGGTTTTTCTAAAAGATTCAGATCCTCAGCTGCTTCAAATACATTCACATCATTGACTCCATCTTTATTTGAGTGCCTACACATGCGAGCAACTGAACTCACAGAGATGTGCATAGATGTGGTTCCATAGTGTGAATAACAATCTCAGGATGTGTGAGTAATACTATTTGCATAGTTGTGCTAAATGTGTGTGTGAGAGAGAGCAACTTCTCAGCCATCTCCAAATTCTTGCTTCCCAGATGTATTGGATTATACTTCTCAGTCATCTCCTATCCCTATGTCTGTTGGCCAAAACCATGATGACTGGAATGATAAGAATTACAATCTAACACAAATGTGGATTCCTCACTGGTTTTAGACTCTGTTGTCTGGGGCTTCTGGGGGCTGAAGTTGAACACATTTGGAATACCAGAGGTCTAACAAAAGTCCAACACATCTGGTGGACACCAGGTTGGAGAAGTCTTCTCTAGACATAATGCCTCATTGGCTTTCTGTCACATTCTTTTTCCAAAATATCTCTGGTTGTATGTCTGCAGTAGAATTGGGTATTCTATTCCTTTGCTAAATTGTTGCAGAAAAGATTAGAAGAGATGTGAGAAATTATATGAGCGAGGATATTTGGCTTTGCCTCATTTATTTAAATTGCCTGAGAGACTTCATAATGTTCCCAAAATCAGATCTATTGATAAATGGGGAAGAAGCTCTCATTTGTCTTGAAGTCATCACACTGACCTCTTCTTAATTTGTCATCAAAGTAATGAAATATTCTAAGTAAAGTTTGGGTCATGGATGATTCTTTAGTTCTTTATTTGGGAAGCCATCTTGACAAGTAATGTATACTTTCTAAATTCTATAGTTCAAATAATCAGGCTTCAAAAAGGTTGTGGAATATTACAGAGCAGTATGATACAGATCAAAATGTACTTAGTTCATTTCTTGCCTCCACCGTGAACACACTAGGTGGCCTTGGGCAAGCCTCTCCCTGTCCCTCTGCATTTGATGAAGTGGGCTTAAGTCTACAAAAGCTTATGGTATTTTTTTTTCTCAGTGCCAAAGATGCTACATAATTCCTTTATATGTTTTTAATGCTCAAATAGACTAATACGGCTATGGCACTGAATATCTTTATGCCCCTGTATGCAATATGGTGGATAATAATACTGATTAATCTTACAGGGTCATTATGTGGATTATGATGAGATACTGCATGTGAAATGCTTTGAACAGTTTAATGCACTACACAAATGTGATGTATATTGTTATTTTCTTGGTTTCACAGTCTGCCACGTGTTACTGACTGGAGTTTTGGGCTGAATACAAACATCTAGGAATAGATGAGATATTGTTGTATAAAGTGGAACATTCCAAGTAAAGTGGAACATCATCTCCACCATATACCATCTTAACTAAAAACTGAAACAACAGGTAGGCATCTGACTAACATCTCCAATTGTTTTTCTCCTGTTTGGTTTGTAATATCTTGCCTGATGAAGAAGCCCATGGAGCTTCAAAAGCTTGCAACAAGTATATTGTGCATTTTAGTTGGCCAATAAAGGTATCACTGATGGATTTTTGTTTGAATTCCAAGTAGTGTTTAACACTACATGAAGCTGCTGAAATAGGTAATCCAGGGGTAGGCAACCTTTCCCCTTTAAGGGCCAAGGGACTTCAGCTCCCAGAATCCCAGGAACTATTGGCCAACATGGGACTATTGGCCAACATGGCTGAGGCTTCTGGAAGCTGAAGTCCCTCGGCCCTTAAAGGGGAAAGGTTGCCTACCCCTGAGGTAATCCAAGCTTTTCAGGCTCAGTGGGCCTTTGCAGACTGCCAGAAATAGTGCACATTAAATTGAGGCACTGCCCTGGCTCAGTGCTATGGAGTCATGGGAATTGTATTTTTTTTTCTGGGACATTGAGCCTTCTCTGTCAGAGAGCTCTGGTGCCACAATAAATTACAGTTCCCATGATTCCCTAGCACTGAGCCAGGGCAGTGCCTCAATGTAATGTGCACTATTTCTGGCAGTCTGCAAAGGCCCAGTGTCACCAATATGCTGATGACACCCAAATATCTCTCTTTTTCATCTGATTCAAGGAAGCTATGTCAGTGTTAAACCAATAACTGCTGTCTGTAATGCTTTCATGCTTTGATTACATGCCAGTTGGACTACTGTAACATATGCTACATGGGGCTCTCTTTGGAAACTGTTCAGAAACTTATGCAGCTCCAAAATGCTGCAGCCAGAATGCTGACTTGTTAAAACAGCTTCACTGGAAACAGCTTTGTTCTGGGCATAATTAAAATGCTGGTCAAAATATACAGTAGGCCTTCCGTATCCATGGACTTGCCATCCGTGGATTCAGGCATCTGCGGATGGCAAGCCTACGTTGCAGAGGAGGAGTTGGTGGAGGAGGAAAGGGGAGTGGAGGAGGGGGAAGCAGGGGAGGAGGGCCAGGAGAGGATTTGGAAAGGGAGGCATCTGGTACCACAATAAGGAGGGAGAAAGAAGGGAAAGGCCAAGGGAAGCCTCCTTCCCTCACACCCCTTCCTACTTTCAGCCTGGCTTCCTCCACCCTGTCTGTCTGAAGCCCACCTTGCCACTTTCATCATGGCAGTGGTGGTGGTGGCTCCTCTTCCTTCTCCTCCAGCTCTTCCTGCCACCACCGCTGCCTCTTCCTCTACCACTGGTGCTGGAAATGTGGGACTTGTCTGGTCACCCTGGTCTTGCTTTCTGATGAGGTGTGTGTGTGTGTGTGTCTCCCTCTGCGTCTCTAGTTTGGGCACAAAGGGACACACACACACACAAAAAACACACACCTCCAGAGGAAACCAAGACCAAGGTGACCAAACATGTCCTCCATTTCCACCAGAGGCAGAGAAGGAGGAGGCAGCCCCCTGTCAGGACAGCAGCAGCGTGAAGAGGAAGACATGTCTGCTCACCCTGGAAGATGTGCCTGGTCATTTTCTGTGAGAGGAAGAGGTGGTGCCGGCAACAAAAAGAGCTGGAGGAGGAGGAAAAGGAGGCAGCCCCCTGTCGTGGTGAGAGTGGCAAGGCGGAGGGCAAAATGCCATTGTCCTTAATGGTAGTGTGGCTGTGTGGCCACCCCACCATTAAGGACAATGGGATGTGAGCATCCATGGATTTTGGTATCCATGGGGGGATCCGGAATCTATCCCCCATGGATACCAAGGGCTATATATGGCAGGGGTAGGCAACCTTTTTGAGCTGGGGGCTGGGTTGCTGTCCCTTAGACAATTGGGGGGCCGAAGCACCAAAAATAAATAAATAAATAAACAAAAAATATTTTAAAAAATATGCATGCACACTCTCTCAGCCCCAGAAAAGCCATGGCAAAACCCCTATGGAGATTTTGCCAAGAAAACCCCAAGAACAAGTAATAACAGCAATAATCAATATCATCATGGTGGGTGACGGCGGCGGTGGCAGGACCGGCCTGGGGCCGGTCCAAAGGCCTCGGTGGGGGGCGCATCCGGCCCCCGGGCCTTAGGTTGCCTACCCCTGATATATAGCTTAGGTCTCAACTACCTGGAAGACTATCTCTGTGTACAAATCTGCCAGAGTCTTCAGATCCACAGGAGAGGGCTTTCTCTCAATCCTGCCACCATCAAAGGTTCAGTTGGTGAGAACATGAGAGAGAGTCTTTTTGGTCGTTGCTCCCACTCTCTGAAATTCCCTTCAGCAGGAATTCCCTTCCATTTTGCTTGAGCAGGTTTTTAATATGTAATTGCTACACAGAGGTTTTTTTTAATGAAATGTATGTGCTTTATTTTTAACTTTTGCGTTTTTAAAAAATGATTTTATACCTTTTTAATGTGATGATTTTAATTCTTGCAAATTTTTATTTTTAAATTTTAATTGATTCATGTTGTGAGCCACCTTAGGTCTTACTCTGGGAGAAATACAGTAAGTAAAGGCCTCTGCAGATGGGCGGCCATGGGCCGCTCCGAGATGCTGAGGATTGGGGGCAAGGCTGCTGCACGCCTCGGCCCCAATCCACTCTTTTTCCAGCCCTGGAAGGAGTGCTAAAATAGTGCTCCTTCCACAAGGCGCAGTAAGGGCACTCCAAGAGGCAGCGTGAGCCTCTTCGGCGTCTCTTCTGGCTCAGTGTCTGGACACTTAGCCAGAAAGACGTCATCAGAGCTCCCGTCGTGTGAAACGGGTACTCCGATGACGTCCTCAGGAAGGGGTTGGGGTGCCCGGCATCCAGCTGCCCTTCCCCTTCCTGAGATTGCAAAGGGGGTAAGTAAGTAAGTAAATAGTGTCATGTTTTGTAATTGCGCTATTGTGATCCTGCCTATGGCCATAGTATATATTATGACAATTAGTACTACTATCAGTCTAACCCATACCGTAATTGATTATTATTTACATCAAGTGTTCACATTTGTTAAGATGATGATGATGATGATGATGATAATAATAATAATAATAATAATTTATTATTATTATTATTATTATTATTATTATTATTATTAAATTTTAAAAAATAACCATACTTAATTCTCCAGAAATAGTTATCTTGTGTTAGTTCCAATTTAATAGACCTGAAATACATATCAGTGAGTAGGAGGCCTCTGCCCCTTTCTGGGCATGTCTGGTGTGTGATTTATTCTGATTTTGACCTCATTTTCAAATGCAGTTATTTGGGTGGATGGGTGGGTTGTTGTTTTGTCAGAAACAAAGAAAGGTCATGCTGAACAAAATAATTTCAACTCCAGGCAACCCTCCTGCTGAGTACAAGATTCATGCTGTGTGTACAAAATATTTCTTGATATATGCCTTGATCTGTCAACTCCACAAATTATTTGTAAATTAAACAGGAAAGAAATTATATTGCATGAAACCTGGTTTGCTCTGGGGTTCATTTGCCTGTTGGCTATACATCTGAACAATGGTATACATTTCCTAAGAAGAAGATTCCTTGTACTTCTTGTTGTGGGTGAGGTGAGAAGGGAATATATAAAGCCGTTTCCTGTATACAGCTGAAAACTTGCTCAAGGATAGCTGTGTTGGCCATACAGCAAAGTAAAACAAAATCCACAAAAGAGTGATACCTTTATTGGGCAACCTAAAGCCAGCATGGCATAGTGGTTTGGGTGTTGGACTATGACTCTGGAGACCAGGATTCAAATCCTGTCTCAGGCAGGGAAACCCATTGGGCAAATCACATTCTCTCAGACTCAGAGGGTGACAATGGCAAACCTCTGAAAAATCTTGTCAAGATAACCCTGTGATTGGTTCACCTTATGGTCGCCATAAGTCAGAAATGATTTGAAAGCACACAACAATAACCAAATGCACAAAACACAACATACGAGCTTTTGAATCTCCACTGGCTTCTTCATGAGGCAAAAGATGTTAAAATCATACAGCAATTAAAAAAAGCTATGTTGTTGGAGACTCAGGCCTACATTTCATTTCAGATGTTTTGTCCTGCTGTAGGTCAGATGGTTAGGAGGGATCTCAAGGCAGGCAGAGGCCATTCCCCTTTTGGCCATGGACAGTAACGTTTAAAGCCTATTAGCAGAAGCAAAGTAACTCCTCTTTGGATCCAGGTTGTCTCTGTGTTTTGTGAAGCCACAGGCCCTTTTCTTACACATGGAACACTGAATTTCTCAAGAAGTCTCTGTACTGTGGGGAAATATTTAGGTGATGTATAGGTAAAATTCAGCAAACTATAGATTTTTTTGAAAAAAGCCTATACCTTTGTTAGAGATAGTAACCTCAAAGAGTTCAGTCCTTATTTCTTTCTTGTTTTGGATTCCCCTGTTGTGGATAAATCCACTCTCTTCATATTCAGGAAACATATTCAGGGGTAGCTGTGCTGGCCATATTGTTGGCCAACCAAAATTCACAAAACACATCATGCAAGCTTTCAAAGCTTCACTGGCTTACCAGAAACAATTTCTGAAGAGTTGTTTTCCTGTATGGTCAGCACAGCTACAAATCCCATAAATGAACCCTCAAAAGATTTTTTTAGAAAACATAGTACAGATAACCCCATTGCTTGTGTACATTACCTTCAAGGTCAACTTTTCTTTCTGTTTTGCTCCAAGGCCATAAATAGGACTCCTGGACTGTGGTCCCAGCAATGCCATCACCAGCTTCCCCATCCACTCTCTTCAGTTACAGTGCTTGTTATTTTGGTGCTAACAATGGTTAATCACCAGTTAATTAGGCCGGCAATGCATTTTACCAACATTTGCTATTAGTTTCAGTAAGGTGGAATTTCCGGCTTCTGCATGGCATAATTATGGAGTTATTATAAATATATGGTTTAAAATTGGTTTAAATTGTTTAATATGTTTTATACTGTTTTGAATTGCTCTGAAATGTTTTAAATTGTTCTAAATTGCTTTCTTCTCTGCACTATTCCTTGAGATCTTATGACAGAGGACAGAAGATAAAATGTTTAAAGAGACAGATACATAAATACTTGAAATAGTTGCTGTTTAATTGAATTTCCTCATGCTTTTGTCACAACTACTCCTCATAGACCCTGGAGGCACTCAGTGGATCCACAGTAGGGAGAGGTAACTTCCCTGCTAGGGACTCTTAAGTAATCTTGTGATGCTGTGTTGTTGTTGTTTTATTTACTTATATCCTGCCTTTCTCCCAATACAGGGACTCAAGGCAGTTTCAAAGCCCCTACCCAACCCAAGGCTCAGTCTTCTTGGTCCGTTCCTAAGCTGAAGTATGCTATCCCATTTTGGATTTGTACAGAGGTGAGTCTGAGGATCTGGCTACTCCAAGTGTGCATATTCCATCTTGCTGAAGTGATGGTAGTCAGTCTGCTCAATAAATGGTTTTCTTGCTGTCTGCTGTGGCATACTCTATGATCTCTCTAATCAAGAAAAGCTATGATAATTTGTAACCCTCTTCAGTCCATGGATAGTTGTTGCTTCCACACACTGTGCCTTAGGACCAAAAGTGTTTGACTGTGCAATACTATTACCTCAATAGTATAACAACCTGTAGTTCAAGACCTTGTGGCAAGCTTGTCAAATCAACCTATCATGCATCACTGCTTTAATGCTTATATATCTTATCACATATGTCTTTTATGTTCCTTTGGATTGTGGAATGCTTGAGAATTCTGTTTTAAAGTAAGAGTAATCTTGCAACCTTAGGGAAGTCATGTCCAGATGTAAGATTTTTATGGAATGCTTCTTAGACCTGCTGTGAATCTTGGTTTTCACTCTGCTTTTGTTTCTTTGTGGCTATTGATTTTTCCATTCCCTAAGTGATATGGGGCCTGAATCATCCGGAGCTAATTTCTTTTCTGTCTTGCTAGTGATGCCTCTTGTTTGCCCCTGATGGATGATTGTGTCATATCGCGTTGCATAGTAGTGATAGCATGCCAATATTTGTTGAATTAGACTTGATGACCCCTACGTTTCCCCCCCATCCCATCATTTTGTGAAGTGATTGGGTAGATTTTTTTTCCATGTGATGATTTCTGTTTTATAACATGAAGGGCTGTCATTTTAGACTTCCATCAGACAACGGCATACCACAAAGGAGTCCTGTGAAATGCTATGCTATGCAGTGTGAGTTTACTCAGAAGTAAATGCTAAGGCAGAAGTGGGAATCTAGCATTTGTTTAGAGTATCCTGCAGGCTCTCCTTATCCAACTGGCAACACCACCTCTTCCCATGCAACTGTAAACAACATTTAGACCAGGGGTAGGCAACCTTTTTGAGCCGAGGGCCGGGTTGCTGTCCCTCAGACAATTGGGGGGCCAAAGCACCAAAAATAAATAAATAATAAAATTTTAAGAAATATGCATGCACACTCTCTCAGCCCCAGAAAAGCCATGGCAAAACCCCTGTGGAGATTTTGCCAAGAAAACCCCAAGAACAAATAATAACAACAATAATATCATCATGGCGGGCGGCGACGGTGGCGACAGCGGTGGCGGCAGCGGTGGCAGGACTGGCCTGGGGCCAGTCCAAAGGCCTCGGGGGGGCCGCATCCAGGCCCCGGGCCTTAGGTTGCCTACCCCTGATTTAGACTTTTAAAGAAAGCTGAACTGCTTGCAGGGGGTATATGGGGGGTCACTAATGATGAGGGAATGGCAGGCTCTCACATACCTGTGCACTGCACTCTCTTAAAAAGTGCCTGCTGCATTCTTTTATAAGTGATTAGGTTTCTAAAATCCTTCCTATGGAAGCCATTTTCCCCCATGTCCAGTTGTTGTTGTTGTTGTTATTTGAAGTATTTCATATGGAGCAAGGAGGAGGATGTGGTGATGAGTGCATTACAGGTGTGTATATCCTGTCATTGATTTCAATGGAAGGCTTTCTCTAAGCCTAAATTCAGGGTGAGGCGATTTTGGTGTGTATGTGTGTGTGTGGTAGAAATACAAGGGACATACACAATTTCTATGTGAGTCTTCTCAGTAAGAAGCCATGTCTTGACATCTTGACACATCTTGACACATTTTGTTAACAACTGCAACAATTTTTCATAATTTGCAAAGAGAGTGAAAAATAGTTTTATGCACAAAACTCCAACTTTTGTGTAAAACCTTAGGCTTTTGTGCAAATGATTATTTCACAAAAAGTACCCTATGGTGAAAAATTGCTTGAAAAGGCACAGACAGACACACTTGTAATCTCACTCAATGGAGAGAAAACACTTGAACTTATTAATTATTGAATGCAAGAATGAAATAAGTAAAGATTTATACCTCTAGCATTCAGTGTGTGTGGTGTGTATGTGTGTGTGTTTTAAATAGTATGTACCGGTATATAGAACATAGAATTGTGTTTGCATGTTTATGTCTGCATGTACAAAGGGGAGTGTAGGGTAGCCCTATGCATCATCAGCACTTGACCCACCCCCTTTGGGCCCTGTCTATTGTCCATTCAGCCCTTGACACATTGCCAGTTAGGCAATGTGGGCTCTCTAGTCAGTGTCCCCAATCTTCCAGTGCAATCCTAATGGTCCTACTGATGAAGTACAATGGATTGCAACCATATTTACTCCGAGTTGAGTTCCATTATGTTTATAAGGTCTACTTCCAGATAAATAGAATATCAAGATCTGTAGCACCAAGGAAGTAAAAAAGCTCATCTATGAATCACAGAGGTTTATTTGTTTGTTTACCTTGGAATGGTCTCAATTCATGAAGGAGGCATGTCTCAAGATGATGCTAAGTGATGTTTAATTTTTTGAAAACCCAACACACTTTGTTTTATCCTCATGGGGGCCATGCAATATATAATAAAAAGATACAAATACATTTATATAAACTTCAGAATGTAAACATATACTGCAATGGAGCCTGGACTTTCCTGCTCCAACAAACTATTTGCAGAAATTGCTAATAAAGCAGTCTCTGATATAATTTACTGGTAAATAAAAAAGTGTCTGCATAGAAGGCTGTTGGTTATACTCTTTCAGAGACATTGCTGAAACTACTGATAATCTTCAATGATATTCCTATTTGGACATGGCAGGCCTGAAAGACGGTAGGAGGGCATATAAAAATTCTAGATCTCACTGTGTAGGAATGAAAGAAAACCTATGTTTTCCTCACCAAGGCCTGAGGGAGCCTGATCTTTTAATTTCAGAAACCATTCAGTTTTGTTTTTCAATAAAATGCTATCATCAGTTACACTTTCCTCTCAGATGCCCCAAATCTTATCTCTGTTGCAGAGTGATTGTGTTCTCCAGAATGAACCACTGAAGAGGCACTCTCTTAATTGGTTCTGTGGCAAAGGTATTTCTCTGTTTGTTTTTAAAGAGACCTAGTTATTGTTCCCCCCACCCCTGATTTTATTTTACACTTACACTGGGTAGAAAGAAATGATAATTTTTTTTTGTTTTGTTACAGATGGTGATATTATGCAAAACATCACTTTTCCAGTCCTGATCTACAAATTCTGTCTTATATCTATGACAGACACAATGCCTATATGGACGATGTCCCCTGTGCAAAGCTGGACCCAACAGAGTGTTTAGTGTTCTTTAAATCCACTTTGCACCAGCATATGTCTCATGTTTTTTGAGTATTTGAACAAAATTATGGGCTTCTTCTGGCAACCTGGCATGTTTTGGATTATGTACCAATGTTGCTTGCTAAGTTATTGGGGTATGGTTTAGGCAGGATGCAATTCAAAAATGATTACCAGTAGATGGAATTCTCACATGCTTCTTTAAAAAATCTGATGTTGTTTGAGATGCTTTTAAAAAACTTGTGAACACTAGTCTATCTGGATAATTTATGTCTAAAAGTTGGTTAGTTAATGTTAAAACTTCATGTCTGAAATCAGTTTCATTTGAACAGTTTCATTTTAATCATAGGAATTCTCCATAACAGAGGTCACAACTCAGGCTGCATCTGCACTGAAGAAATAATACAGTTTGACACATGCTGTGGAATCCTGGGATTTGTAGTTTGTTGTGACATCATAGCTCTGACAGAGAAGTCTAAATATCTTACAAAATGAAAAATCCCAGAATTCCATAAGATCGAGCCATGGCAATTAAAGTGGTGTCAAACTGCATTAATTCTGCAGTGCAGAGTAGTGACCTGGAATGAGAGCTTTTGAAATGCGAATAGGTGTTAGTATCTATGGGTTTTCTACAGGGAAGTCTACCCTTTTCTTAACTGAAAGACCTAGCCATGTTAGTCTGGGAAACCAGACTATGGCCCCCAAGTTGACTAAGGAGATTATGGAGATTATCACATTGAATTTATGTGTTTATGTTTAAAAGTATGAGAATGCTTGATATGCCACATGTGTGGAATGAAAATGGATGGATTTCAGGCGAGAACAATTACCGCATGATTAAAAGAGATCTACCAAAATCTCTCACATACATTCTGGTTAAATGTTGCATTGGTTGTGACATCTCTAAATAAGGTTGCCCTGTGCAGAGTGCCAAATGAGATTACTGCCTCAGACAGCAAATGCCCTTTATTGCAGGATCAAGCTATAAGTGCATGCCATGTGACCTGCCTTGTATCCTCTAAGCCAGGGTCCCTGGACTTTTTGATCTGGGGGCTGGTTTGCTGGCCCCCAGATCTTCTGGGGGGCTGGAGGCGCGCGCAACTCCGGGTGCCATTTTATGTTCCAAAATGGAGTCCAGAGTCGTGCGCATGTGTGTGCGATGCCAGGTGCCATTTTGTCTTCCAAAATGGCACCTGGAGTTGTGCACATGCATGTGCGATGCCACACACATGGACATGACTCCGGATGCCATTTTGGAAGACAAAATGGCATCCAGTGGCGGGTGCAAGCGGCGGCAGCGGCAGCGGCGGTGGCAGGATCGGCCGTGGGCTGGTAGGAAGGCCTCAAACATCTGGGTCCGGCCCATGGGCCGTAGTTTGGGGACCCCTGCTCTAAGCTAACTTGGTATACTCAGATACATTGGTAGTGTATGTGTGTGTTTGACAGGGGGGGTTGATATAAGAGATAAGCATATACCTTGGCAGCCTTTTGGAGAAGAGTTTGGCTCTGGAACTTCCTACACAGGGCATGGGACTAGGGGCTGGTGAAGGAGTGTGCCCTTCATGCTGACCTAGAGGTTTACTCTCTTATAAAGTCTTGCAACCTGGGGAAGAGAGCCCCCTGGGTTTGCCTTCCAGTAAACAGATGTCTGAGTAGCAACCAATACTTTTTGGATTGCCCTCAGGGTCAGGTATTTCCTTCAAGGGAAGGCTGAGGAGGTGGTCACAGATTGACACCTGGGCCTCACCTGGACTAACATCAGGTTGCTCCCCACCTCTTGACTCATCCCCAGATTCAATCATTTAAATAATTTATAAGCCATTACAGTGGCCCTTGTTTACTTCATTTACCTGTGTCTGGTCTCATTATTTCATGGTTGGGCATCAAAAAGTCAACTAGCTGGCTCTTATATAAAAGGATTAGAATGAAGCAGCATCTTCTTTCCTGTAGGTAACAAACTCTGTTGGGGATGGCCCACTTTCTAAAATGTAGAAGGGGAAATCATCTTTAGCATAAGCCTGTTTTATCAACTGCGCTTTACTTCATGCCAATACTATGAGTCTGAAATATGACAAATGCAAACATGTACTTATATTAGATATGCTTGATTTATATTGTTCTGGAAAAACTGAGTACCATGGTTAGTGACATCCATAAATCTGCTTATTTATATAGAGGAAATGGTAGTGTTCAGATAGCTACAGAAATATTGAACCAGCCTACTCAACACACATCAAACTATGCATCCAAAAAAAGTTGCTCCAGCTATCGTCATTCGTTTCTAGGAGTCCTGGAAATGATTGACAATGATTGTCAGATTTGAGCTAAGCCAGGACCCTTCCCATCCAAAGTGATTTGGTCCTAGGCCCCCTGCAGATGGGAAAAAATGAGGAGCTCAATCCGATATTAATCAATGGATGGCAATGTATTCACACCTGCATCACCACACTCTCAGGTGTTTGCTGCACTTGGCTAATATGGTGCAGGCAATCTGTGGGAGCTCCATTCTTTGGATGGCTAGCCCTCAGATATGGCTCACTGTATATTTATCCATAAGAGTAACTCACTTCTATGAAGCCTGTTGTTGGGAAACCAAGACCTAATTTCAGTTTCAGCATGCACTTCCAAGGTAGCACAAGGTCTGCTAAAATCCAGGGGTTCTTATAGGGAAATTCTGCCTTTTAGCCATGGGCCGGACAATAGCTAGACAAAGGCGTGATGGGCTTTTCATTGTTTACTTAAGTTTGGGCATAGTCTAAACAATGCATGTGGTATCAAAGCAATCAAGGAAAGGAAGCTAGAGAAAGGATCTAATCACTGTCTCATCAAGTGTGAGACTGAGACAAACAAACACTATTAGATATCTTTTCCAACATAATGGGATATTCCCCAGGGTAACTCCCATAACCTGCCTGTTCCTGTGGTCTTTTGTAACTGTACTTGCTTACATGACTTCGCATCTAGGGGATTATGGCTTCTATCTCCCAGGAGTCAGGCTGGGGTCATAGGGGACTCCGCATATGAAAAATGGAGGACTTTTACTAACACTGTTTCCACTAATATTTGTCAGAGGAAAATTTACTTGGCTGTAGCTTTTGTTAGCATACCCTACACTCTCTTGCTGGATATGAAGGTAGGTTGGACCCAAGTCATTTAGGGCTTTAAAGGTCATAACCAACACCTTGTACTGTGCCCGGAAACTAATAGGCAGCCAGTGAAGTGATTTCAACACAGGTGTAATGTGGTCTCTCCTAGATGTTCCTGAGACCACCCTGGCTGCCATATTTTGTACCAATTGAAGTTTCTGGGTTAGGCACAAGGGTAGCCCCATGTAGAGCGCATTACAAAAGTTAAGACGTGAGGTTACCACAGTTTCAAGATCCCTGGTTTCCAGAAAAGGGCACAGCTGGCGTATCAGCCAAAGCTGATAGCAGGCACTCCTAACCATTGCATTTATCTGATTTGACATCTGGAGCGACGGATCTAGGAGCACCTCCAGACTGCAAACACAGTCCTTGGAGGAAGTTGTATTCCCATATCTGGTTTCGGGACTGGAACTGTAAGTACCTCTGTTTTGTCTGGATTCAGTTTCAATGATCTTTCACAAATGATAAAAATTTGCCTTCAATCTAGTCAAATAATTGGTCCATCTAGCCTGATGCTTCGGAGCTACAACTTTATGCATGAAAGTCATGTGGTTCTTCCTCCATGATGCACAGCTAAACTCAGGTTTTCATACAGGCATCACACACACACACACACACACTAAAAGGAGATATACATACCCCACAAATGGACCAGCAGCTAATTATTGCTCCCAGGGAAGTATACGTATTATATATTAATGTTTACATCAAACACATATTGAGCACATTCAAACATTTGGAAAGGCACATGCAAAATACAACATGAGGTAAAGCAGAAAGCAAAACTTGTGAAATCAAGGGTGGGCAACATGTGACCCACAGACTGATTTTGACTCTCAGGACTCACAATTACCTCCCCCCCCCTTTTCTATAATCTCAGAGGTGGGAGCTTGGGGAAAACATAGCCCTCTGAAATCTGGAAGGATATTACATGTGGTCCCTAGTCCTGAGATAGTTACCCACCATTACCTTAGATCAATATTCATCCCACCTATTCTTTGAGCTTTTGTGATTTTCTTCCCACTAGTAACAGTCTGAGCATCATCTGGTCATGCTTCATTGTACAGATTGCATTCTCTGTCTTTTCAGTGATATATTAGCAAACACCATTGTATGGCACTCCCTCCCTCTCAGAAATATTACAGTACAGTAAAATAAACAGTGCTCAAATAATTCTGGATGGCTGTATCTTGTTTCTTGTTTTGTTGTTGTTGTTTTTTAAAGACTGTTCCCCACAGATCCTTTGCTGACAAGAATATGAACAGCATTTGGGTATTACAATGTGTGTTAAAGAATGTATTGGCCACAGGCATCTTGTGTGAAGTCAATTATAAAGTCTAAATATATTCTATATTGGGATCCGTAAATGATTAAAAACTGTCCCATGCAGAATTGTTTCTGAAAATGTATCTGCAGACATACAAAGATCAATGAGAGAAAACTTTAATTCCCTTGCAAAGAATATGCAATAGGTCTCTTTGAAAAATCAAAACAAAAACAAAATACTGGGATGTACATCTCAAAGAAAGCTGTAAAATATTTGATGTCTGAGTAGGAAGGGGAGGCAACAACAGTGTTCCCTGTTTTATTTATGCCAGAAAGTTCAGTTTAAAAGTTGTGCTTATTTTGAAAATTAAGCTTAACCCAGTTTGATAGCAAACTTGAAGTTTTACATAATAGTAAAACTTTTGGGAGCCAAGTGGAGTAGTGGCTTAAGCATTGGACTACAACTCTAGAGAACAGGATTTTAATCCTTGCTTGGCGACTGGGTGGCCTTGGGTAAGTCACACTTTCTCACCCTCAGAGAGAGGCAAATCTTTCCAAGAAAACCCAATGATAGGGTCACCTTAGGATCACCATCAATTGGAAATGACTTGAAGGTGCACATAACAACAGCAACAACAACTCAACATGACTTTGCCACACTTAACTCAATGGAAAGGCAACAGTTGGTTTGGACTGTCATGAATTCATGGAGGACAATGTTATGAATGGTTACTAGTCACACTGGCTACATATCAATCCCCAGAATCACAGGCTGTATACCTTCTGGTACTTACTATAGAATGTAAAGAGGAGAGTCCCATTGGGGTATCTACTTGGTCACTGTGAGAAAAGAATAATGTACTAGATAAGGTTTTGATCTAATACAACACAGTTCTTCCTATATCCTACAAATTAGAGCAATAAATCAGTATTTTCCAGAAAGTGAATACACTGGTAAATCTCTTCTGGAATTATAAAGGAGAAATAAGGTAGAAATAAGTTTACAGAAAAATAAGCTCTTCTAAAGCTTGGACTGCAGGTGACCTGTTGAACTTGTTATATAAATCTTACTGACAAAGATATAGAATTGCATACAAGTAAGGCTTAAACCCAACTAGCATGTATAGTCAGGTGAACTACTCAACATCTCTTGTGTAAGAAAGGTGGCTTTGGAAATATAATGATTCACTCCTGATAAAATTAAGTCACTTGATTTTATACCATAGTTTTGAAAGATATCAGGTTGTTTATATAGCTTGTTTTTGTGAGAATTTTTTCTACTCATATATTCAGAAAATCCTAGCTTAAATTGAGTTTCTCATCTTCACGGACGAGACAGGAAGCCTGGAAATCTCAGAAAGTTATATCTTAGTGATCACACTGACCCCACATTCCTTCCAATGAAAGGTTCAGGGTGGTGAGCATGGTCACCCCACCCTTAGCCTCATGGGAACCTTGTGAAGGGACTTAAGCAGAGCAATAATAGCTAGCTGGAATTTAAACAGATTCATTATTGGATGGAAATTTGAAATTCAGTTTCTTATGCCTTAGTCCAAAGACACTCCCCGACAAGTCAGGAGTGGTTTCTTGTTGGGCTGGCCAAATAAGGACATGAGAAGCTTGGTTGGTTAAGGTACGCAGGGAAATGGAAACACCTGCACGCCTCGTCCAATCAGTTTGTTTGGTTACTATTTCACGTCTCGCGGTGCTACTGGTCTCACGAGACTTGGGACGAGAGTTTGTTCTTTATAGCTCTGTGCTGCCATGTGGAGGCAGCCATTTTTAAGCTTAAACTGAGCGACTGATCCCACCCACCCTTTATTAAGAAGTTATAAATCGTTACTCTCAGGCTTAGGCTGGTCGCCTTCAGGGGCCAGGAGGGAATTTTTTCCAGGAGGCTTTCCTGGGTTTTTTCACCCTCCCTGAGATTATTAATTGAATTTGATTTGGGAATGGGTCATGGTGTGATGATTTATGTGGTTCTTGTGAATTGCTTTGTCACAACTTTGGGGTAGAGTCTACAATTTAAAATTGTTTGTTTTGTACTTAGGGGCAGGTAATGACCCCCACCCGACAGGAAAATTAATCTGGCTATTTAAATTAATTGGGGTAAAATTTGCATAAAGACAAATTAAAGGAAATGACGTATGCAGTTAAATGTATGACGTCATTAATTGCATGATGTCATATGATGTAATTTGATGTCATTTCTGGAGGGGAGGGGCTTGTAAATTTGTTGATATTATTGTTTACTTATTTTGTCACGTGCGGTGATGGACCACCCATTGGTGGGTTACACTTTCACTTACACATGTGACAAATTTGTTAATGTTATTTGGTTTGTAAATAGACCCTGTACAGCTAAATAAAAGCTGTGGCCTGTTTAAACCCAAAAAGAGGCATCTCGTGTCCTTTGTGCCAGTCCAACAAACTATTCTGTGTTAGCAACATGAAAATAGGTTCTGTTATTTGTCAAATTTAAGCAGTATATGCAAATATATCTGATTTACATAATTTATTCTGATATAGGGATGAGTGAATCTGTCAAGTCGCATTTCCTTTAGATTGTCCTTTCTTTCTCTCTCTCTCTCTCTCTCTCTCTCTCCTCTTTTGCCATTAAGCTCATCCAGTCTCTGGTTGACATCTGACTATAAGCTCTTTCTTCCCTGCAGAGAAATTGGCATGTATTTTCCTGCATTTTTCAAAATATGCAATTTTATGTGAATTTTCCCAATTTCTGGATTTTTATATGCCTTTCTCAGATACACATGTTTCAGTATGCATTCCTCTTGATTAAAGCATGTGTCAGAGTATTTTTCAAATTTCCATTTTTTCTGTGTGCCTATTTCATATGTGCACATTGACCGATTGCTCCCTACAAATTCTGTTTGAGTATGAATTAATTTTTGGAAGTTGTGCTGATTACCCTTGCAGTAAAATGAGAACACAGAGCAAAGGATTCAAATTACAGAAAAAGAGATTCCACCTAAACATTAGGAAAAATTTCTTGACAGTAAGAGCTGTTTGACAGTGGAATATGAAGGATCAGAGAGTGATGGAGTCTCCGTCTTTGGAGGTTTTCAAACAGAGGCTGGAAGCCATCTATCAGGAGTGCTTCAATTGTGATTGTATGCCAGGGGGTTGGATGTGACCCTTGGTGTCTTTTCCAATTCTATGGTCCTATGATTCTATGAATATGATTAATTTCTCGGCCATTCCAGTTCTGATCTCAGGACATTTTTGGTTTGCAGATAGTTTTATTTATTCTTGTTCATATTCATTGTGGTGGGCAGAAAATTTATAAAATGCTGAAAGTGTAGACACTGCTTCAACAATTTTAAATGTAATGTTCCCTAATATATGTGGTTTTAGAACTATTTTCAACAACATATGCCTGTTTCTACACTGTTTCCCCTCCTTTTTGTATACAATTTTCTCTAATGAGTGCACTTTTTTTCAACCAGAGAACTTCCTCCAAATATCTGGAGAATTGAAAAATATTGTAGGAACATTGGGTTCCAATTTTAATATTAGTTCAGGAGGTTCAAATGAGATTGGTTCATATTAAAATGGGAGCCAAACAAAATTATCCCCATCTATCCTTCCTCCATCTTTCCCTCCTTGTGTAATACTTCTGTCTCACTGTTGCATTTCAGGATTCTTTTTTTTAAAAAAATTGAAAAATTTGTAAACTCCAACATTTCTGGAAAGCACATACACTTATGTGCATAAAACAGTGTATCTTATGCAAATAAACACATGGTTTTCCACATATACGTTGTTTCCTGCAAAAAGCCATGATTTTACACAAACATATTTTCACCATTAAAAAAAAAACCCATAACCATTGGCCATTTTTAGAGATGCATGTTCTCATCAGAGTATCAGAAAAATGCTTGTATTTCATACATCCTTAGTCCAAAAGAGATCCCCTGTCCACAAGGCCCTATTCCCTCCCTGGTTCCTTGCTTTTCTAATTTGGAAGGGGAGTGGATTTGGGGAAATCTTTGTGTTATCTCTGATCAGACAGAGTTAAGTGACCCCTCCATATAGAAAGAGCCATGGAATTTGATAATGAGAATATTGTTGGCAACATACGCTCTTATAATCTAGGGTTACATGAGTGTATATTATTTTGGGGATGTCACAGAAGGAGGTGCCCAACACTTCCTTGTGCAATGTTTGCCCATGCAAACCACAGCCATTCACTAGCTGGGCAAGGGGAGCTATCCAGCTAGCATCCAACTTCAATTCTGCAGTTCCTTCTGGATACCAACTCAGTGGAGATCTCTTCTGACACAAACTTGCAGCTTCAAGCTGCAGTGGCATTCCTATCTCCCCTAGCCAATAAGCAGGTGGAGGGGGATGTGGGATTTCTTAGGATCCACCCCACTTCTTCCTCTGCATGCAGAAGTGTGAGTGGGCCTATGATATCAGGTCAGGGGGGGGCAGGGCTTAACGAGTCAAAACTCTCACTTTTGATGCCATCTGGCCTACAGGATCATTCCTGAAAGGGCAATCCAGTCCTTCAGACTGAAACAGGGTCCTGACATACTATGTGGAGAATTGGGGGTGCAACCATAGATCCAAGTTTAAGATTGTTAAATATTATTTTAATATTGTTGAAAGAAATGGGCTTTGTGCCATCCTTTAAAATACTTGACTTTTCACCCATTGCTTCATTTCATCCATCAGTCTGAACTATATGTAAAATGTTATTTGAATTTAATTAAGCCTGCAATTATCAGAAGAATTTTCCCTCTCCTTCAAACTGTTGAAGAATTTCACCACACATTAAAGGAATGGTGTGTAGGAGGGATAGAAGATTTGGAAGGAGAGGAAGGTGAAGAAGTATTGGAAGGATATCGAATGAGTAGTTTAGAAAAATGGGTGGAAAGAGAAAGAAATGAAAGAAGATGTAAGAAGATGTAGAAAGAATATGGTTATAGTAGTAGATGAGTATGTGATAGATGATATATTGATAATTACTAGTGTGGGATATTACAGTAAGAGACAATAAGGACTATGTGATGGTCGTATGATGTTTTGTATTTGATATATGGGAGATTTTATGTATGTATTTTAATTACGATGAATAAAGATATTTTTTTTGAAAAAGAATTTCACCACACACACACACACACACACACACGTTCTTCACCTGATTTTGCCACCCACAAATAGAATGCAGAAGCTTTTTAATAATAATAATAATAATATGGTTTATTTGTATACCGCCCCAATGGAAAACCAATCTAGGCGGTGAACAAGATTTATAAAATTACAGACAAATTAAAACAACAACAATCCCTCCTCCCCCCTTAAAAAGTTATTAAACAATTGACTATTGTAAAACAGCTGCTGTAAAGCAGTAAACAATCTGAAAACATTAACATATACAACACACAACACACGCCCAGCTCTATTTTTGTTAAGCTTGTATATTGAAAAATATTATTCTCCCCTCCCACAGCCTAAAGCTGTACATTCTATTCTATTAAGTCCTTCACCTGCATGTGTAGTCCAAACTTCTACTACTGGACATTTCCTTTCAGATATTTCAAAATTTATTAATATTGTAGGACATCACATTGGCTTAGCCCACGTTCTTGCATACATACAGGTCACTGCTAATCCTTCTCCAATCATATAAACTGGTAGAGTTTTCATGTCAGGTCCTATTACAAACAGTTCAGTCAAGAAAGTTATACCAGGGCAGAAATGTGTCCCCATATAATGAAAAGGGAACATGGCTGAGCTTGTCCATGAAAAAGGGGTTTGTGAATGTCAGCTATGAACTGCAAAATGGATAATTTATGGTTGGGAGGAATGGAAACTGCAGCCCAGGTAGCCAAGCTTCAGTCATGTGCAAATATGTTCTTTATTTGCCATGTCATTTTCATTTCTAGTGTAGATCCTTTGTCTAACATTCCAATAGACCTAATTCAGATTTAACATATTGCTAATCAAAAGACTTAATCAACCATATATAATCTGCTGGTCTAAGCAGAAAAATACCACTTCATGTTCAATATGCCTCAGATTCATTAGCATTTTTTAAATTGCAGATGTAGTAACATTTAGATATAGAAATCGATTATACCAATCAGCTGCACTTTCATTCAAACCATTCCCCAGTTAAAATCTGGGCATACGTGTGTGTATATTGAGAAGCCCCACAACCAAAACTGTCTGAAATTATATAACTAAACCTTGTGTACTTACAAAAAATACAATAAGAAATAAAAGTTTTTGGACCATCAAACAGCATGTGGGACTTTGGAGATTATTGAACGCTTTTTTCTCCTGGTCTGGGCATGGGCATAAACTTCTTTTAAAAGGATGTTATCACAGACCTCCGTGCACAGCTCGGAGGCATCGTGTACCTGATTCAGACTTCTCCCGGACTTTGCAAAGAACAAGAAAGTCCCATTCTTTGCAAAGTCTGGATCTCATACATGATGCCTCTGGGCTGAGCATGGAGGCATACAATAACATCTATTTTTAAAGTGATTTACGCCCTTGACCTGTCTGTGCCCTCTACTCAAAAGCTGGCAACATTACTCTTATGAACTACAACTCCCAGAATCCTTAGCTAATAAGAACAGTGGTTCACCTTTCCAAGCTCTGTTGCTACTATTCAGTCCACTTTAATCTATATGTTACTGTTCCATATAGATACATCTAGAGCCTTTCATAACACAACTACATCAGTGCAAAAATAGGAATATGTTTTTAAGGATTTACAATGTAATGAATGAATTTGCATAATAACATTGGGCATGTTTGCTCACAAGTTAATCACACTAGGTTAAGAATACGTGTTGGCTGCTGTCCTATACACCCTTACAAGCAAATATTTACCATTAAAATCATCAGGAATTGTATACAAAAAGGGGGGGAAGTAGTGTAAATTATAGAAATAGTTCTAAAACCACATATATTAGGGTACACTACATTTAAAATTGTATAAACATTAATGCGCAGAAAAATGCACAAAGATGTGCATAAAATTTCAAGTTGAGGTAAGTGCTTATATTATGCTTGAGTCCCCTATTGGAAGAAAGGTGAGATATAAATTCTCTTCCTCTCTCTCTGAAGCTGATGAATGAACAAGGCAGAACAAAATTTTACTTGATAAAATGTGAACACTGGAAAAAACACATTTGGTTCACCCCAAGATGAAAGTGGGTTGCTGGAAAACCCTCTCACAGCCTGTGAATGTTAGTGATGGGATCAAATGAACCCCGAAAAAATTAAGAACATATTAGTTTTAGTAGGATGGTGTGGAGAGCTTTATTTTGCACACATATTTTAAACCTCCCTACCAGATATTTGGCTATGGATCTCAAGTAAGAAAACATTTTCATAAATGTCCATAAAGCTGCAACAAATGAACACATCAAATTATTTCACAGATGGGGTTGCACATGGCTGTCCAGATGAAAAGTCTTAAAGCATTTATGTTTAATGACTGTTAATAGATAAAAAGTTGCAACAGAACAAGCATCAGAGGCTCCCCTTTCCTTGACTCTTATATATGGAACAGGTTGCCAGTAACAGATGTTTTCTGATTTTGGCTGGTGCCACTGTTGTTCCATATTTTATTAAGTGGCACCTGACAATTCGGTGGGTACTTTAACAGCTAACACACTCTAAGTGATTCTCCTCCTACCTCCTCACCTACCCACCCAATGCTGTAAAGCAAACAGTGCTCTTGAGAATCTTTGGGCATGATACAATGCCAAAGAAGGGAGCTTCTTTTCTGCAGCATCATTCAGCTATTCTCAGTGAGGACAAAAACAAAACAAAACGCTAAGGGTTAATGTAATGACAAGGCTTGTCAATTCATTGTTTTTTGTGGGTTTTTTGGGGCTGTGTGGCCATGTTCTAGAAGAGTTTCTTTTTGATGTTTCGCCAGCATCTGTTTTAATATATGTAAGAAAGAAATACAATCTGTTGAGGGATCTCATATCCATGTATCAAAAAGATTTTCCCAGATAACTGGGAGTAGACTGCAAAAATAACAATAAAGAAGTCCTCACATGATCCCTAAGTGTTGTTTTGTTCCAGAAAAGCCAGGCTTAAAGCCAAGCTTAATCTGTCAAAACATACTGTTTGCCAGATGCTTTGTTTTTCTCCATGTGACTATTTGGTTCATAATTTTTCATCAGAAAGCCTGTAGGCCACAGGTAGGTAAACAAGTAGTCTACCCAGATAATTTGGTCTACAACTCCTTTCCAGGGCTTCAGACCAGAGCTCATTTTACTGCAAAACCTTCTTCAGCTTTTCAATGTTCCTTATCTCAGTCCCCAGTGACTGACTGGAAAGACAGATGGAAGAATTGTATGACATGGATGGGAAAGGTGGTGGGGGGTGAGGGTTAGGCCCTAGGTTAAAGGTCTTCTTGTCTGCCATATAGCTTCTGTTAAAACTTATTGGGGACTAACCAGTATTAGTAAGAAGGAAGTTTCGAATGAAAGAATTGGAAAGGAAGTGGAGTGGAATGACTCAAAGTATGGATGGAAATGGTTTGAATGGAAAGGTGAAGAATGTGAGAGAAAGTTGAAGAAGATATGAGAATGTAGATGAAGGTAAGAGTATGTAGAAAGGAAGAGAGAGATAGAGGGGTAAATAGGAGGACGATAGAGAAGGGTAAGAAATAAAGATGAGTTGAATAGAGGGTTTAAAGAAAGGAGGGAGAGAGAGAAGAATGGAAGGAAAGATATAGGAAGGTATAACAGGATGAGGGGAAAATGTAGCGTAAGAGGGCATAGAAAATGTAGAGAATATAGAGTAAGCAAAGAAAGAAGGGAATAGAAGATTCAAAGAAACTGGATAGATAATATGGATAATATTTGCGTATTTTAATGAATATGGAATCTACTAAGTTATATCAATAGATGTTTTATAGATAAAGTAGGTATATGTTAGTTAATGTGATAGACACATTTGTTATTTGTAGGAGTGAATATTTACTGTATTGTATGTTGAACTGATTTGTGTGAATGTTTTAATGTTTTTGTTTTTTGTTTTTATCTATAATAAAATTAATAAAAATCTAAAATAACAACAACAACTTACTGGGGGGCATATGAGATACTGATGTTTGTTTTCTGGGTGAACCTGAATTTGGAGCAATGAAAAATTCTGGCAGAATCCATGCTACATTTCAAATATCTATTGGACTTATGAGAAGAAAATACAGATTTTTTAAAAAGCTAGTTGTGCCTCTGAATTTTTTACGACCCAAAAAGCACAATACAACCCAGTGCTCAGATGTGGTACAGTTTTCAAGTATGTATGTGTAGCAGTTTACCCTTCTACTAGGAATGGAAATTACCATAACAACTCATGTTAAGATTTTGTGCAGTAGTTTACTTGGAGTTTCAAAAATTGTGTTTGGATTCCAATGCCTGTTGTTTTCCTTTTTGATGCTAATGCCCAGTACTCTTTATAAACAATGCATAACTGGCAAGTGTTTTGAAGAATATATTTTATCCTCCCTGCAAAAAAGCCAGATGATTACAATAGGAAAGGGGATTCTTGGATTTTTAATAAGCTAAGGCACCATCATTCTTCATAGTGATGGATGCTCTCTAATTACAATAGCAGCAGCACTGAGGTTCAGTTAAATGGAATGATTTTATTAGTGTAGAAGCTTTCAGAATAATATGCATAACTGTACACTTGCAAGATGTAACATTATGTTCCAGAAATCCTTAGATCTATAGTGGAAGAATTAAAAGATATAGCTGTGTTACTTCAATCTACTTCCTCAGATGCATTTAGTGGCTCATCTACATAAGCTCATGATGCCAACTTCTTTATTTTAGTTAGTCTCAAAGGTGCTACAAGATCTCTCTACATCCTTATGTTAGCTTTTATCAGAGACCCAGGGCCTGTTACATTGCAGAATTGTAGCATGCCAATTCCACTTTAAATGTCATGGTTCCATCATATTGAATCCTGGGAATTGCAGTTTGGGGTGGGGCATTCAGTATTCTCAGCCAGAATGCTTCTTTGCCTCACCAAAACTCAAACACCAGGCAGTGGCATACCTAGCGGATTTGACACTCAGAGTGGAACATTTTAAAATACCCCTTCTCTTTTATCTGACAAAATTTTTTTCTGTAATAATTATGAACACAAAATAATCATTAAACACAAATAAAATCTCAAATTGCTCACATAGAATGACAGAACTGAAGCAACTCAAGTCTTGTTCTTTGTCTTCACAACCACTGTGCTATCGTTGTTTCAAACCTATTATTTAAATGCTTCTGTTGGTATTATTTTCAAGCATCATACTTCGCTGTTCTGAAAATGCTGCCATGCTTTCACTTCGTAGCTATGCTTTGAATGGATTGAATGAGTCAGAGAGTAAAGAAGCTATGCATTCCCACACATGCACACAGATTGGGAAAGCCACTCCAAAACAATGCTAGCCCTGGGCCCTTTTCCCTTCTTCACCATCGCTACTCCTAATGTCTTTTAGCTTCTCATTCACCAAGTCTATACCTCAGTCCCTGCCCCCATCCCAGACAATGCCATTTCTGCTGTCTGGATGCTGTCTCTGTCCCCTTACACAACAGTAGCAGCAATAGTGATGGCCCTCACTCGCAAGAGGGGGTGTAATCTGACCAGATACATTCATTCACCAAAGAACTGTTCAGCCTCACTTGAGAGCATGCACAATTGTGCACCTTCTACCCCATGCAAAGGTCCTCTCAATCTCAGGCTTTCAGAAGTGGGGTAGACAATTGGGGTGTGTGTGGAATACATGTTCAAAAAGAAGAGGTATGAGGACTGTTTCATATTTTGGACAATAGAATTGTAGCACAGTGGTTTGAATGTTGGACTATGACTTTGGAGACCAGGGTTTGATTCTCCACTTGGCCATGACACCCACTGGATGACTTTTGTCAAATCATACTTTCTCAGCCTCAAGAAAAGGCAAACCTCTTCTGAATAAATCGTGCCAAGAAAACCCCATGATAGGTTCACCTCAGGTTGACATAAGTTGGAAATGACTTGAAGGCACAACAACAACAATGAAGGTTGAGTAGTGGAAAGAGAAAGGGATATGGTTGGAAATGTTGAAAATGCTTACCACTATGACCATTACTTCATCTCCACACCATCCTTCTCCCCCTCTTCCCTGCATTCCAAAACTATGCCCTTTGTGACTTCAGCAGGAACATTATTTAAAATCCATAAATAAGTAGATAGGGAAAGGGCAAAATGGAGGGGGAGAGCAGAGGTGTTGCTGGTGCCACAAGGCCTACTTTTAAGTGACAGGGAGAGGTGAGCTTTACTTAAACTAGAGAGGGGTTGGATGGGGCCAGATCTTTTCCACTGTAAATTGCACATGGCCATGGTGTTGCTCTGGGCATCCTCAGGAACAATGCACCTCCTTATTACCTGCATCTGGGGTGGACCATACCTACCACATGGCCACTATGTGCTGTCCCCAGGACTCCATAAGATGGAATCAGAGTAGCTAAAGTGGAATAATAGTGCTACACATGTGAACAGCCACCCCCCTGTGTATTCTACCCAGAGTTCAGAAGTAGCTCATTGCAAACATAAAGTAACCTGTAACAGTCCCCTCTCTAACAGATACTAAGGCATGATTAAATTGCAGCTATAAAATAACAAGGGTTAAATCCTTTGGTGAGGTAATTTTAACTGTACATTACCTTTACTGGTATATGGTGCATGTCTCACCTCACTACTACTACTACTACTACTACTAATAATAATAATATTTTTTTATTTATTTATAGCCCGCCCCTCTGCGGAGCAATCGAGGCGGGTTACAACATCATAAAGCAGGGGTAGGCAACTTTTCCCCTTTAAGGGCCGAGGGACTTCAGCTCCCAGAATCCCAGGAGCTATTGGCCAACATGGGACTATTGGCCAACATGGCTGAGGCTTCTGGGAGCTGAAGTCCCTTGGCCCTTAAAGGGGAAAGGTTGCCTACCCCTGTCATAAAGCATACAACTTAAAAACATTCCTATCACATATCCAACCCTCCCACCCCTTAAAACAGGATTAAACTAATGAGAATTAAAACATCGTACTCCATGATAAAATACAATAAAACAAAACACAGTAATAGAGAGGGCACAGGAAAGGGGCAGTGAAACCATCCCCTCAAGCCGGAAGATTATTCCAGGAAGGCCTGCCGGAAGAGATCCGTCTTTACTGCTTTCTTAAAAGCAGCAAGAGTAGTAATATGACGGATCTCATCTGGCAGGCCATTCCAAAGTCTGGGAGCGGTCACAGAGAAGGCCCTCTGGGAGGTCTGAGACAGCCTAGTTTTTATACTAAGTGTGCAAAGGGATCTTGTAGAACCTTTGAAACTAATTGAAAGAGAGAGTTGGTAGCATGAGCTTTCATAGACTGCATCTGAGGATGTAAGCTCAAGTCTATGAATGCTCATGCTATCAACTTCTCTCTTTCATTTAGTATCAAAGGTGCTACAAGATTCCTTTGCATACTGATTTCCCAGACTAACATGACTATGTCTTTGCCAATGACTATGGTGCATCTTCTTTCACAAAGTGGTGGCTTGTAACATTCTGATTTTTAAGGTAATTAAAAAAAAACTATTTTAGTTTTTTCCTAATGCTAAGAAAAAGCCTGGGTTAGCCACCATGCTGTAGTGGTTTGAGCATTGGACTATGACTCTGGAGATCAGGGTTAGATTTTCGGCTTGGCCATGAAACCTGCTGGGTGACCCTGGTCAAGTCACATGCCCTCAGCCTCAGGGGAGGGCAATGGCAAACCTCCTATGAACAAATCTTGCCAAGAAGACCCCATGATAAACAAGAACAAACAAAAACAATTACTTCTTAGTATCCTTGAACTGTAATTATAATGAAATATTTTTACAAGTAACTTTAAAAAATGCTTTCACCTCCTCTGCTCAATAGCTCACAGACAATGAAGCTCCATCACAACTGCTTCTGATCTCAAAGGCACTGTTGTCTTTAGCTCTCTCGTCTTATGTCTCTCAAGGCTAATCAGAATTGATATCTTCTACTTAGTATTTTCCTGCAGCTAGTCTGATCCAATAACAGCTCTGGAAATGACTCATCTAGTCTGGACACTGTGGTGGATTCTTGTCTGGCATGGGAGGGCCCTGCAGATCATCAGGGATGTAGCAGAAGGATGTCTGGGATTGTTGTGGTGACAGATCAACAGTAACTCTGCAAGTGATAATTAGCAAATAATCAGAGGTTTCTTGCAACCTGAAACACTGGTTTTCCTTTGCCAGGTGGTCCTCTTTTAGAGCCCAGATAGGTCTGTTGTAAAAAGCTGGGCAAGAACAATGAAAGCCAGCCAAAAATGGTGGTGGTAGGCAAGCCTCACTTCCAGTTCTTTTCCACCCACTCCACAATTTCCAAGGCTACACATAATGGCCTGAACACTTTCCTGACTGTTGTCCTTTTAGCTGTGGACAGGATGCTGTGCTTTCTTGAAAAACTCACATAGTGAGAGCACCAACTAGGAAAGAAAATGGAGGTGTATGGGTAATAAAGAAGGGAGGGAAAAGAAGAAAAGAATATTCAGGTGAACAAAATCTTCAGGTTTTATGCACCAATTAGGAAAGGAGAGGACATGGTAATGCTTGGGGCTTCCTGTTGTGGCGAATAAAGAAGTTTAGCTGGCAAGCTTAGAAGTCCCACAGTTTGCTTTAATGCAGAGTGCATTAGTGCATTGTGTCAAGAAACCATGATTTTTTGCACTCCGGGATTAAAAACTAAAGGTAATGTTTTTACTTCATAGGTCTCTATTTAGATTTTTATACACCTCTCTATGCTTAAAATTTGGCTTCCACCTGAACATGTTCCATACTTTCTATGTCTCCTTGTTCTGTTTTTAAATAAAGAAAACAGTTTCACATTGTATTCAGTTTCCTATGGTAGGTTTGCAGATGAAACAAAATGGGGATTTATAATAGGAGCAACATTTTAAAAGTAAAAATTAAGACATTGCAAATTTACTGTTTCCTTTAAAAAACATTTTTTCTGAGTTGTACTTTAAAACTTAGATTTAGCAACTTTTGCATGCCAATAATCAATTGCTAGATTCCATGTTTACCACTTCCTGTTTACCACACTCATTTTCTTGTATCACTTTTACTGCATTTAACCATTTTCTTCCCTCCCCTTCCTCCATTACACCCTATTGTTGACCATGAACAAATGTTTTATGTAAAGCTGCTTTTATATTTTACAAAGAAGACCGAGCTGCTCCTTTTCTCTGCTAGACCCTGTATATGCAGGTGGAAGGGCTACCTTAAGACTGGTTGTTGTTCAGTTTCTGATTACTTTGCTTGCTTTAGAGATTATTCATACTTGCCAAGTTCCCTTCACTTCAACTGGGGGGAAAAAACTCTCAACAGTTTCATGGAAGCAGTGTTTTTGTCTATCAATGTTAATCATTCTGAAATCTGAAATACTTGAGAATCCCAAATTATCCACATGGGTGGCCTATATAGGTTGAGTTTCCTGAATTTGAAAGGCATAGGACCAGAAGTGTTCTAGATTTTGGATTTTTTTATTTTGGAATATTTGCATATACATAATGATCTTGCAGTTGGAATGAAAGTCTAAAGATTAAATTCTTTTATGTTTTGTATACACCTTCTACACATACCCTGAAAGTATTTTTATACACGATATTTTAAATAATTTTGTGTGTGAAACAAAGGGGGGAAGCAGACGGGCGGCACAGGGCCGCCCCAGGAAGCTGCGCCGTGGGGCTGAGGTATCCGCACACCTCGGCCCCGCGGTGCAGCTTTGCCGCCCCTGGAAGGAGCGCTAAAATAGTGCTCCTTCCACAAATCGCCGAAGGTGCGCCACAAAAGGCTGCCGGCGCACCTTCAGCGGTTTTTCCGCTGCAGCGCATGCAGACGTTGCAGCGGAAAAGCATCCTCGGAGCCCCGGCCATGCGGAGGGCCGGCTGCTCCGAGGAGGTTTTGGGGAACGGGTTGGGGCACCCAGCATGTGGCTGCCCCTCCCCTTCCTTGGTCTGAAGACGGTGCTTTGCGCTGTCTGCTTAGCCCCAAAGTTTGTGTACACTGAATGATAAGAAAGCAAAGGTGTCACTATCTCAGACACTCATGTGGATACTTTTGGATTTTGGGGTATTTGGGATTTTAGAATTCTGGGTAAAGGAGACTCAAGGTATACAACTCTTAGGCAGAATGGTAGCAAATGCCTTAGCTGGTCTATGAGGACTATGGGTATGAAACTTCAGATCACAGATCAAGAAAACCAAGATAAGTGGAAACACAATCTAAAGGGTAGTTAGTGAAAAATGCTGTAAACCATCTATTGAATTATTGTTAAAAAAATCTACATATACTTTGGAATAATCAGCTTATTATTATGCAGCATCCCAAACAAAAGGGGATGCTGTTTTCTGTTGAACTTAGAAGAAGATATTCAAAGGACAGAAATGATTGCTACATAAAAACTGGTTTTTCCTGACACTTCCAACACACACTAGAAATTTCTGCATTCCCTAGTGGTGAGCAATATAAATCCTGCTCTGAAGAGGATGAAAGTTTCTGGTGAGTGGATGTAGCTCTCAAAGAGACAGTAACAAAGCTTGGAATATTAGTTGAAAAGGCATAACATGTTTTATTAGTCGTTTGAGAATCTGATCTATTGTATGGTATCATGGGTTGGGGAAACTGAAGGATAATCAGTTCATTAATCATTCATGCTGACATGCAAAGCCATGAAATTAACAAAGAAAATGACATATCTTTCTTTGGTTGACACTGCAGGATAAAAAGTATGGTACATTTTGCTATTGGCTTATTCTATATATATATATATATATATATAGCCAGAACAGAGGACATAAGGTAACAGTCAGTCACTCAATGAAGCTTCTTACACAATATGAGAACCTTCCCCCTTCTTCATGCAGAAATAAGAGGTGCATGTTTCTTTAAGCTGTGACATATGGTACATATGGTATTTTATCACAGAAAACTGAACCTTCTGCACAGGAAGTTGGGTTTTTTGGGGGGGAGGGTTGTCCATAATATAATGCAAATTATTTTCAGCACAGAAAAAAACTGTTTCTTATCCAGAAAGTGTTCTGACCAAAATATATCTGAATTTTGTGCAGAATAAGTCCTGTACTGTGAAGATTCTCGTTTCTCATCATCATGCTTTCCCAAAACCTGTTTTCTGACCATGATTTTTTTTTAAAAATATTTTTCCCAAAACATTTTTGGTCTGTTGGCGATATCTGGGGATCTTGATATAATGTTGAGTGTTCCATGTGGCTTCTGTGTCATTCAGAGCAGAGGTTGACAAAATGTTCCTAGGTAAAGCCACTAGTACAGCTCTCCCCCCATAGTACAGCTCTCATTCCCTCCAGGTTCCCAAGTCCACCCTTCTTCTGCTTCTCTCTAAGAGAGAGAGAGAGAGAGAGAGAGAATGATCTCAGCTGGAATCACAGTTCAATAAACAAATATAAAATTGGCCCTCTTTATCCATGGATTTTTTATCCACAGATTCAAGCATCCATGGCTTGAAAATATATATATATAAAAAAACATAAATTCCAATAGCAAACCTCGATTTTCCATTTTATGTAAGGGGCACCATTTTGTTATGCCATTATATTTAATGGGACTTGAGCATCCATAGATTTTGTTATCCACAGGGGATCCTGGAACCAAACTCCAGCAGATAACAAGGTCCCACTGTACTTGTGAAAACAGAAGGATAGTTTCAGACACTTCTGGTTTCATTTTGTTTGTTTCTTTTGATTTACAATATTTTGGGGATACCATGTACCCTCCTGATGCAGAAAAGCGGCCCCTAGACTGAGTATGGCAGCACACCCACCATGGAGGCTAATGAGAATTGAGAAATTAGGGTCACAGGATGCATATATTATAGCATGCATTTACTCTTCCTCTAGCTTTATAGATTACATTATATGCTTCCATGTTGGGTTTTTTTTTTTTTTAATCATGCCTCTTTTTATTTTGATGCTATTGCTTTTGTTGTTGTGGGTCTGCCCACTACGCAGCCTAAAGGATGAGGTCTACTAGTGGGTATGCATATCACAGAAAACACTTTCCCCAGCCTCAGTTTCTCCCCTGCTCCTCCCAGATGCTGGCAAAAAACAAACATGTCTCTCCTCTTGTATGTATTTTGTTGAATATTGGGATGTCTAATCTGACCCTGATAAGCTTCTCGCATACTTACATAATATGGCTTACCTGATCTGCTTTAGAATTTAAATTGGGTGGCATCCTGATATTATCAGAAGGATTTAGCCACTGAATCCAACACCCAGGTCCATCCTGGGTCCATCTCCGCTCCCAGAGGCTCTCCAGCCACCATTCTTTCAAGCCAGAAAACTCCCGGCTTCAAAAAGAGGTGCACTAAATGCCCCTGTGAGCAGGAATGGACCTCGGCAGCAGATTTGGCAGCTAAATTCTTCTGATAATATCAGGATGCTGCCTGATTTAAATTTTAAACTGGATCAGGTAAGCCATATTATATAAGTATATGGTAAGCTTCTGAGTCTGAGCATTGTGGAGATATTGAAAGGGATGGTAGGAAAGTCCCCATTCTCTACTTTCCCAACAATTTCTCACTCAACATGCCCCTTGCTTGTTTTTCAAGGAATTTTCTAATTGCACAAATAAGGTCTGTGTATTAACATTGGGCTACATCCTCCACTTCCTTTATAAAAGGAAATCTTTATAAAATACTCTTCTGTCAAGAACACTTAAGTTTTGGACAACATTACCATCTAGAGAGTTTGTGGAGGCTTCACTTGTCCAGTGCTGACAGAGTGAAGGAGGAAATGATTAATATAAATGAAGCAAACACCTACTAAGGACAAGCACTTCATATTTCCTTTACAAAACCCAATTAGTATTCTGGGTTTTTTTAAAAACAAGATCTATGTTCTGTTCTCTGAGTACATCTACACTGTAGAAATAATGCAGTTTGATACCACTGGGATTTGTAGTTTTGCAGGTTCTTTAGCCTTCTTTGCCAAAGAGTACTGGTGCCTTAAAAAAAAACCTACAAATCATAGGATTTTGTAAGATGGGCCCATGGCAATTAAAGTGGTGTCAAACTGCATTATTTCTAGATGCAATCTGTTTTCTGCAACAAACACATTCATTCCACCCATTCTGAAATTAGTCTCTAGAATTCCTGACTACTGATAATGCTGGCTGACACTGAGGGGAAATGAAATCTGGAAGGCAGCAGGTTGATTTAGGGCAGGGATAGGCAACCTTTCCCCTTTAAGGGCCGAGGGACTTCAGCTCCCAGAATCCCAGGAGCTATTGGCCAACATGGGACTATTGGCCAACATGGCTGAGGCTTCTGGGAGATGAAGTCCCTCGGCCCTTAAAGGGGAAAAGTTGCCTACCCCTGATTTAGGGAGTCAACACATGGTGCTACAAAAAAAGAAGAAGAGAGAGTTAAAATCTGTTTTCCTCATGTAGTATGTGTTGTCCATATACTTGCATGTAAATAGAAATTGAGTCAAAATATGCTTTTAAACAAGTATGGATTGCCATAGATTATTTCCCCCATGAATTAGATATGCCTGAATCTACTCATGCTGGATGTTTTGTACACATGTAATTAGGAAGTGTCCCAGTTTCATAAGAAATCAAATGCTTTGCATTTCTGCTTCTGCCAGGGAAGATTCTTTAGGCAAGTCTTGTGAACTTAGCAATATAGAAAATTAAAAACAAACACCAAAAACAAAAATGGTATTAATGGCTATATTTAGTTGTTCTATTTTCAGTTTAATGTTTTTATAAGTAGAGAAGGAACTAATAATAATAAAACTGAGATCAGAAGCAGAAGAGAGGCAGTATTCCTTTGACACCAGTGATAATCCTTATAATAAGACATCTTTAAACACAGAAATTGATGTAATGTATTTGTGTGAAACTGCTAGAAGGCATCACCAAAGGGTGTAGAGTTGGGTGCCATTAATATGCAGATGGCATGCTGGTTTGGGTTTTGTTTTGTTTGTTTTTTTAAAAAGATCTCCATCCCAATATAATGGGGGGGAGAGAAGTGGTTTTAAAGCAGAATTGAGTTTAGTGGTGGAATTAATGCAGATAACTATAAAACAAATCTGGATAGGACAGGAGATCTGCTGGCATAGAGATAAGACTGTCAGCCTGTGCTTAATATAGTTGCAATCCCCAAAATAGATCAGCTCCACATTTAAGAGGTTCTTTTGGAAGTGGATCCACTCTTGCTCCTGGAGGGCCAGGTGGCAGCTGTGGCCAGCAGTCCCTCTATACAGATGCAATAGTTGTAAAGTCAGAGCACATCTTGCCCCAGTTTGTCTAGAAGATACATCTAGTTTGGGTTACTCATGGGAGCTGACCTTCGAGAATGTTCAGGAATTTTATTTAGTGTGGAATGCTGCTCCTAAAATCTCAACTAGTGCTACATTCAAGGATAACCTTTAGTCCTTGGACGTTTTCACACTGGGCTTTACACGGAGGCAAACCTACCTCCGTCCGGCCCCACTCCGGCTCCAGAACCTAAAAGTTCAGACGACGTCGCAGCAAGCCCCTCCTCATCCTGCGCCATCCCTGCCTCACTCCGGGGTCTTGCTCGTCGTGTTCAAACGACGTTGCAGCAAGCCCCGCCCCATCTTGCGCAATCCCTGCGCCATCCCTGCCGCTAGCTGGCTTTAGCCCCATATTTCTAATTCCTTTTCTAAAAAGGAATTAGAGGGGCTGCTGCCGGAGGCAATCAGGAGCCCTTCTGGCGGCTGCTGTTTTCGCCGCCGGAGCGGCTCTTGATTGCTTCCAGGGGGCTTCCAGGCGGCTTTAGAGCCGCCTGTGTGAAAACGCCCTCGTTATGCCAGCTCCATTGGTTTTTGGTTGACTTGTGAGCTCAGTTCAAAAGGCTTGTTCAAGCTTTCACTGGTATGCAACTATGTTTGTAAACAATTATGTGCTCCCCACTGTTGTTTGAGAAGATCATCTGAAGAGGTCTTGGTGGCCATCATTTGTGCCACATATGGCTGGTGGCAATATGTTGAAAGGCCTTTTTTTTTTTTTTTTTTGTAGAAATACCTCTTATGTGAAGTTCCCTGTCATGAGAAACCATTTCTTTCTCTGCTGATGATTTGTCACTGCTTGAAAACTTTTCTTTTTCAGCAAGTGTGTGTGTGTGATCTTTCTTTCCTGTGCTTAGATTCCTGGTTTAGTCTTGCTGTCCTCCAGTGACATTCCCTGACTGGGTGACACCTAGTGTGGGGGGTGGGCTTTCCGGTGTGGGACTTATAGTACGCATGCTGCATGGAAGCGTGCACACATGCTAGAGAGGCATGCATGTGCTAGACAAGCACTCACGCACTCCAGGGAGCAGGCCTGCAGCCCCAGGAAAACCCAGGGATGAGGCCTGTGGCCCTGGAAAGGCCAGGAGAGTAGGCCTGTGGCCCCAGAAAGGTCTGGGGAAGGGGCCCATGGCCCTGGAAAGGCCCGGGAAGCAGGCCTGTAGCCCCAGAAAGCCAGATTGAAATCTATGGAAGCTTACTTTGAAATGTAAACAGCAGCTTCAGAGAAGCAATTTTTGTCAGTATCAGCAACTGCAGATGGAGAGTGAAGTCACCCTTCCCCATGCCAATGGTTCTGAAAATGCTTAGGCTTCTCTGGTTTCCCAATGGTGCTATTTGCAGAACAAATACAGGGAAGCTACTTACAATCATTTTAATTTCATCATCATTCTTAGCCAACCAACTTTAATGTGGGAATATATTAATTTATGCAGTTTTTATCAGGCAAATGTAAGCAGCCTCTTCTACTGTGGAGGGCCAAACTTAGTTTGTGAAAAGTTTGAGGTGTGTTTTGGGGACAAAGGCAAATAAGTGGAATCACCATTACTGGCTTATTTTAACCAAAAACTCTTACTGACATTAATCAGAAGCATTAAATAATTTAGAATAGTTGAAATGCTTTAGGAGAAGAATTTCAACTTTTTAGAAAGGAGAAAAGCCCTGTACAAAAACTGAAAAACCTCCATGATGGTGCCATGAAGAAGGAGGTTGGCTATCTGGGGATCCCAGAGAGACAAAGCTGGACCTTAGGTAGGGTGGCCAGGTAAAATATAGGATAGGGATCTTCTACCTCTAATGGTTGTGTAGAAGAAGAAAATTTACCACATAACTATTAAAGGTTCAGGTGTCCTGTCTTGTATTCCATTTCACAACCAAATCTCAGGAGTACCAGTCTTGGAGCCAGTGCCTGGCTTTTCCAATTCCTGTTGTAAGGATTACCTGAAAATACCAGCCAAGATCCAAAGAAACAAAAATGGAGCAGTGGAAGGAAGGACATGAGAACAGGGATGGCTGAGATTTTTATTTGATCTGTAGTTTTGATTAGTACTTCCTCAAATTTTCAAAATTCTCCAGATCTTCAACACTTTTATTTTCATGAGTATAGGAAAAAGCAAAACCAAACATTATCTCAACTGTACTCCTTATTAACATGGAATGTGCCACATAGAATTGTAACAGGTTGGAGGAATCAATGGAAAGCACAGAGGTGGCATCTGGGGTGCTTGTATAGTGAACTTTTGCACACCAAACTGATGTATGGGAAATGTTCTGCAGTCTTTCACAAATGGTTATATAAATGTTAAATATATTTTTTGATCTGCATGGATCAGATACAGAATAAAAAAGGCTATCTAAAGAGAGAGTGAGAGAGAGATGAAAAATAAATACCACCTCACTCCTGTGGCCTAAGGAAAAGTATTGCTTTTATATATACCCCACTGATGCCTAGACAGGTTATGCATTGGCAGTGCCATTGTGGTAGAACCTTTCCTCTCTCTTCTACCTTTGGCTTCACTGGAAAACCAGTGTGGGTGGTTTCTCAGCCCACTGTACCAGATCTTAGGAATGCATCAATGGGTGGGGTACTGTAATAGGAGAAGAGATTGTCATGATTTCAGTAATTGAAAAAGTTCCATCAGTGGATTTACTGGATTCTGCCCCAGAAGACTTTGCAATTGTAAGCTTCCCTCAGAGAATGACTCCATAGCACAATTAATCCATCTTTGTGGCTGTGTCGATGGTCACTCAAGTGCCACCATGCACTCATTGTTCCATAAAATGTTCTGTTCAACCTACAGTCATCATAAGGTAATAGCTTCCTATTGACTTTCCCAGCAATAATAACCTTAATCCCCAAGCTTTTAAAAATCTAAAATGTAATTTTTCCAAATCTTTGCCCTTTCTTTTCACTCTAACCTCCCAAGTTATACCAGGAAGCCACAATAATAACATATCTAAAGCAAAATAAGAAAGACAAAGGAGCTGTAGGGTTTCTTTTATAGAATGCTTTTAATGCCACTTTTGCTACAGATGCAACAACATGATGCTCTCTGGCTCACAGCCAGGTACAAATCAAGATTGAGATTTTGATGGAAATAACAAAGAAAATGTTCCCAAAGATGACAAAACTTTTAATTACAAGCAGATGAATTGGCAACACTGTACTTATAAAGTAATTAGAGTTTTGGAACTTAATGTACTATTTTTTTCCAAATCATAAACACACACACACATACACACACATATTTACACATAAACATGTAGAGCTAAATCCAGTTTTAGTTCCAACCTGAGCAAACCCAATGCAGTCAATGTGACTTACACAAGGGGCAACTAGCACGTCCTACTCATTTTGGCCAGGATGCTTTCACACTACAAGAGCATAACACTTTGTTTCAACTTTAACTGCAATGGATGCATCCTGCAACATCAGTAGTTTGGGGAAGCACTAGAGCTCTCTGGCTGACACATTGAAATACCTCTCCTCCCTAAACCAAAAATGCCAGAATTCCACTGGAGGGAGCCATGGGAGGTAAAGTAGTATTAAAATGCTATACCTGTGTAGTGTGAGAGGTCCACTAGTCTATTTTAGTTGGGATTGAAATTGGATTTTTCCCATGGATGCATATTCTCCAACATTTTACAGATATAAATATGACAAAGGGAGACCTGGTGGAGCAGTGGTTAAATGCCTGTACGGCAGCCACTCACTCACTGACCACAAGGTTGTGAGTTCAATACCAGTGAAGGGCCCTGCGTTGACTCAGCCTGGCATCCTTCTGAGGTCACTAAAATGAGTACCCAGCTTGTTGGGGGTAATTAGCTTACACTTTGTAAACCACTTAGTATATTGGTAAACAGTGTAGAAATGTACTTCCTATGGTCATAAAACAACAATGTAATCAAGATGGGGAAAAGTTATTAATAAGGAAGAACAGGCAAGCTAGGGAAGGCTAAGAAAGAGTTGACTTTTGTCTGAGCCTACTAGAAAGGGCAAGGCTCCATCCAGTCCTCTCCCCCCTGATGAGTTAATTAAGTACAAACAATGTTTACACTTTCAGCTCACTTTGCAGCAATTGAAGTAAGCTGAGGACAGAGGGGGGAAATGGGAAAAGGAGAGAATAACTGGGACATTTTAAAAACTGTTAGAAAAGTGGGACAACAGAGAATTAATTGGAATTATTCTTGCTAAATTGAGACCATTGATGTGCATGTAAATGCAGGATATGAAGTAGATCAATCAAAGGAGGTTAAGAGGTAGGGTGAAAACAATCCCATTAACTTTGCTTGCAGAGGGATTGGGATAGTAACCATCTCAAAAGCTGCATCCAAGTAAATGAGTGTTTAAGGCTTCCTTTAAAGGGTGTGTGCTTGCTCCCAGCCACACTTTTCTTAGCAATAGCATTGATATTTCTATACCTCTTCATAATGAATTCAGTACTCTCTAAGTGGTTTATAATCTGTTGTCAGACTCATGAACCTTATCCTTCAGAAATTTAGTTAAAGTTAGAATTGGGATTATAGTATATATCTAGATAGACATATTGGGATCAGTAGAACCAACCTCCACTTAGGCCTTCTCTGCATGGGCCAAAAGGCCTGTCACCCCCACTCCCTTTCTAGTATCTTCTATTTTTGACAATGTGTGCCCCAAATCCCAGTTCTGGTATGAATAGTCCAGATGGTGTCCCACATGATTTCACTAGAACTGGGAGTTAACAACCTTAATAAAAAAATTAAAAATATCCAGAGCTTTCCATTCTGCACCGCAGCAGGTGTCTGCACTGGTATCCCACCAAGCTATAACATCTGTCACTGCTGTGGATCACTCATTCTGAAGTCAGAACAAGGTGCCAACCCATCTGATCTTTACTGGATCCCTCATTCTGTCCTGAGAAGCAAGCAACCTACGATGGTGGCAGATGCACTGGATTCCGCTGCCATGGGCGGAAATGGAGGCTAAGGTAACAGCTGTGGGGCCAGGATACTCCGGGCTACCTCTCAAGTATCCTGACCAGTTCTGGCAAGGCCCAAGACTATAATTTATAAGCACTTACAGAGGAGTGAATTGATTCAACACAATACTTCTGATTAAATGTGTAAAGGATTGCCTTGCTGTAAATGTTTGCTTAAATATTCAAATAGTAAATAGAATTCATATTATAGGTGGATAAACTTAGGGGGGTTGCAGACTGCCAGAAATAGTGCAAATTGAGTCCACTTTTAGGGTTAGGGTTAGTGCTAGGGAATCATGGGAACTGTATTTTATTGTGGCACCAGAGCTCTCTGACAGAGAAGGCTCAATGTCTCAGAAAAAAATACAATTCCCATGACTCTCTAGCGCTGAGCCAGGGCAGTGCCTCAATTTAATGTGCACTATTTCTGGCAGTCTGCAACCCCCCATAGTCAAGGAAGCCACGGGCTTGAGTTTGCAAGACCTGAGCAGTGCTGTTGCTTTGAAGGTCTCTCATTTGTAGAATTGACATAAGCCAAAGGGGCAGTTAATAAAAACAAATATAGTTATGTTCAAGGATGACAAAATAATGATCTTTAGTATACATTCCAAGGTAGGATTGCTTTGCCCTTGTTCCTTTGCTTTGGTTGAATTCTCCACAACAGTTTTAAAATTAAATCAGAGTAAACATTGCTGCTGGAAGCAATAAATATGACTAGAATCTTGGGGTCTCCAAAGGTCAAATCACTTTTCCTGCATTATTATCAGATATCTACAAAGCTGAAGAGACATTACATTATACAAAGCAAAGGTTAGCTATGGCACAAAATTGCATTAATCAAATTAGGAAATTTCTTCAGTGCAACATTACGAAAACAGCTTTTCTTTGCAATGGTAGAACTTGTGCACTACTATAGCTTGAAATTTGGTAGTGTGTTTTCAGCCCATCTCCTGCATTTGTTTGTTTGTTTTATTAATTATTATTGAAATAGAATTTTTCCAAAAAAACATTTAGGGATAGCTGTGTTGGATATATAGCAAATCCAATAACATCCAAACAATGATACCTTTATTGGGCCAACCAAAATGCACAAGTACATGTTGCAAGCTTGTGAAGTCACACTGGCTTCTTCATCAGTCAAATAGAAGGAAAAAAAGAAGAAGACTAAGACCAGAAACAGAAAATGCATCTATGACTAGCATCTTCAATTTTTTTCTCCTGTTTGCTTGATGAAGAAGCCAGTGTGACTTTGAAAGCTTGCAACATGTAATTGTGCATTTTGGTTGGCCCAATAAAGGTATCATTGTTTGGATGTTGTTAGAATTTTTCCCGTTTTAGATGTCCTTGATTTATGAACAGTGTCAATTCTTAGGAAGCAAAAGAAGAAAGAATGGCAACTGGAATACATATAAATGTTTAAATATTTGCACTTTATAATTTCTGAAACAATCATTTAAAGAGTATATCAGAACAGGCACAGTTTCTTTTACTGAAAAGCACCAGAATGTTGATTTCCTCTGCTTAGATCACACCTCTACTTTTTCTGTTCTTTTACAGAGATACCAACTTTACACCCAAAAACCATTAAAGCTATTTCTGGATTTCTATTTTTTTAGAGAGAGAGATTGAAGAGACATATATATTACAAAGGAAGAAACTGGCAAAACCACCACTGAATATTCCTTGCCTAAGAAAACCCTATGAAATTCATGGAGTTGCCATAAGTCAACCGACAACTTAAAGCCACATACCACACACATATAAAGTAAAAGCAAAGGAAGATAACATCTTAAATTGATTCTTATTAGAGCAGCCCATGGGAAATGTTCTGCTGAAGTTAACTCTTAGACATTGCAGTTGGAGTCTAATAAAAGTAGGGCACAAACACATGTTAAGACACTGAAGGAACCAGTGGAAAGGTTTACCCTCCCTTGCTAAATGTCCAGCTAAAGTTCAGGAAAGTTTTATGTGCATATATCTCTGCATGCAAATAACATCTTCTCATTAATTCTCAACAGACATTCTTCAGGAGAGAAGAGAAATATTTCACAGTTCCACAGGTGGTAAGCTCCTTCCCACATCTATGAAATGTGCAACAACTACATCTACGTGATGTACGTATAGTTTGGGCTTGATTCAAAGAAAGTGAGTCTAGGGCTAGACGTTATTAGGCATAATCTAAGCACAGGGATGAAGAATAGAGGATCCTTCCAAAGCAGGCTACCAGTAGTGAATCCTGTTGCTATATTTACCACTTCCTTCCCAGTTCCATTTTATATTTTTGAATGGCAATCAAGAATCCAGTTCATAGATGGCGGGGGGTAGGGTTGAATATGATCCTGGCACATCTAGTTACTGGTTCCTAGTTAGATTAGACAGTTATACTGTAGTCTATACAGTACAGAAATGCTACAGAATATTGAGGTATGAAGGGATTGTATGCTGAGTTGCCCTATGTGTTGAAATGAATGGAGAAGCCTCACTTTCTAGAGACAACGCCTAACACATAAATTCAACAAGTGGAACCTCAAAAAACAATGTTGTATTGTTACTTCTTTCCATCTACTCTAATTTTGTTTTGTTTGTATATCTTCTTAACCATTTGTCAGTATTTGTGTGGCCACTGAGTATACTGAATCCCGAGCAAGCTATTTTGAGTCCTCTTTCCCCACAGTTTGGGTGTCCTAAATTTTTTTTCTTTTTGAATTTTTGTCAACTTTGAGTTTCCACCTGTAGCTATCTGTACATAGGCAATGCCATTTCAAACCCTTCTCAAAGAACAAACTGCTGTTAATATATAGGTTAGCGCTCACACAAGAGTACATATATTTTGAATTTGAGTCATTGACAGCTTTGCTCTTATGCTGCAACATAACATAATATATTGGAAAGGGGTTTCAGGGTAGTAGCTGTGGTGAGGAAAATGTGGACATAGATAAGAATTCTGCCTTCCCAGTAAAGAATAAGAATTCTGCCTTCAGTCTCTAGATTCCCAGTAACTTAAAACTTCAATGGAGTATTTAGAAAAACAAAATGTAGGCATCCAAAGAAGAGGAACAGGCAAAGTTACCAAGGGATTGAAAAGTTCTTGGTTTGAACAATTTTTATTGTCTCACTCTCTGCAATGCTAGAAATTTGGAGTCTGGGGAGAAATTCCATTTTGGAAGCAGAATTCATATGGGGGGGGGGGCATGCCCTCATTCTGCCTCCCTCCCAATAGCTATTCATCTGAGACATCTCCTCCTTTCAGCCTACAAGTTTTTTTTTAATCTGGCATTCCATTGTTTTCCTTAATTTTTTTCATGTTTCAGATAGTCATCATGATACTGCCTAACTCATCCAAAGCAAATCTTGTCTTGGCAGTTATAAAATCGACTGGTTAGAAGGCAACATAACAGTCAGATATGCATTGGGAAATCTACATCTAAATATGGCCACATTTATGAGAGCCTGCTGGTTGTGCTGCATTATGCTTTGGACTAGGGAAGAATTATAGCTTTAAACTATTTGCTTAGAAGCTGTTCCAGAATGCAAAGCAAAACCCAGAGAGTCAACTAATGCATGTTTCTTGGAGGCTGTCAACAGCCCAGTTCTTTAAAAAGAAACTGTTAGTGTTTAGTAATACAGCCTGAAGTTGAGGGGGATAAAACTGCAATTGTCCCTGTAGAATAGATGAGATATTGTGGGGGAGGGGGAATCAGTTTTCCATTGTGTTCAATTTTTATATTGTTCAGAGCTGCCAAACTTCTTGAGCTGATATGTGCTTCATCTAATTGCTCAGAGGCTCTGTCTTCCATGTTTTTCAGGTTGGGAAATGTGACCCTCTAGTGAGGTGTTCCGAAGTACCAACATCATCCTTACTAGCAGCTTTAGCTAGCCGTTGGCTCATCTCAACAAGAAGTGAGGTAAGGGGGGAGGCATTCTCTTTAGGCTGTATATTTCCCAGGACAATGATAATCTTTTATGGCTCTTTGTTTCTGCCTAGTATCTGTTTTTGCTCTTCTCTGGTTCAGACTCCCAGACTGACTTCTGATTTAGTTCCTATCAAGTGGTAGGCCAGTTAGTTCATTAGTTAGTTAGAATGGTCACTACTACTTACCTTGCAGGTTCAATTTCCTGGAAGGTTAAAATATTTTATTGTTTTATTTATTACAATACCCAATAACCAGAGTCGTTTGGGTCTAAGACAAGGAAATTAGAAACATAGGAGCTTATTGTTTAGGCAAAAGAGGCATCTTAGCTCTTGTGGGTTCAATCCTTGATCAGGGATACACATAATTCGCCACTGATTCTGCTGGCCAAATGGAGCCGGGTCAAAGCCACACTCAGCCATCACTTTTTCCAAAATGGAAGTTTTCCTACTTTAAAAATTGGCTGGCTGAGTGATCCTTGGACCTGGGCTGGATTCAGCTGGTGGCACTGAGGCAGAATTGGCAGTGAATTATGTGTGATAGCATCTGAGTGTATTCCCATTCGAGGATTGAATCCAGAAGAGGTGAGATGCCTCTTTTGCCTGAGCGATAAGCTCAATAGAATAGAAGATAGTGAAACAGAACTGAATTGAATCAAGATGCCATACAATAAAAGCAATGTAACACAGGACACCAATCTGTGTTCAGCAGGATACAAGGACTTGGACACATGACTGGAATTCCACACACAGATGTCTACTTGTTATCATAAGTACATAATATTTACCAGTTCCTCCCTTCTGCTATGTTCTCCACAAACCTATTCTACACAGTTTGGAAGACCTATCAGACCAGCACTTGTGTACCTGGAACAGGAAAAAATTGCCTATAGCTTCTTTTCTGAGCTGGAAGTGTCTGCAATTTCAGGCTTCCCTGAGACTTTATTTAGTACTGAGAACTGAAAAATACATCACTGCCATAAGGTATGCTTTATCAGTGGCAAATTGATTCATCAGATGGTCTACAGCAGTGGAAACCAACCCAGTCCTTTAGCTGATGGGTTCCAGCATCCCCTCACAACAAGGGGCTCAACTGGTTCCCTAAAAAATGAGTTCTATCCAGACTACCCTAGGGTCACCACTCCTGATTCCTGTGATTGGATTAGAAGTCCTCATTGTTGGGGTATACCCTCATTGGGTTACACCAATGGAAGATGGATTGCCATAGTTTATATAGGGCAGAAGGAGACAAAAATGAAGTAGGCATATGTGACCCATCTTCCATCCTAACAGTTCTTAGAACACACTACCAGCATGTTGCTGACAGAAATATTTACTCCCCCCAAATCTGTTCCCAGCCCTGAAGTGTCAGGTTAAAGTAAAACTATTTAGCAGGATTTCCCATCTAGAGACACACCCACTGAACGTGATTTTTTCCTACCAAGGAGAAAATTCTGCTGAAGTAGAATTCCTACTGTGTGGAAGGACTCCTTCAATGTGCAGAAGGGGTGCCTTAGGATCCAATCTAGTATTCCAGTTATCCATATCCTGTGTAGTTGGTGGGAACATTAGATTGCTATAGTTCTTTTGATATAGAACCATTGTCTTAATTTAGGGCCTTTCAGGTTTTCTTCTGCAATGGTTTGTCATGGAATCTTTGCCACAGCGGGGGGGGGGGGGGGGGAGGGGAATTGAGGTTGCCAACATTTTCTGTCACTTCCAGTTTTTAGCACTAACATTAGTCTGTATCAGGTTTCATTTATCCTGAAGTTCAGATTATTGGATTTATTGATCCACTTTAGAACTAATCTTTGTACGGTGTAATTTAAAGAGAAATGCCATTTCCTGATGTCATGGAATTAATACTTCCCACCCCCTCACCGTCAGTATACATCCATCTGTTCTACACATTACGCTACAGTAATTCTATTTGTAAAGTTATGTAACTGGGGGATAATCCCATCTTCACGGTATATGTCAAATTAGAGAATGTTTAAGATTTACTTTCCTCCATCAGATATTGGTCACCAGCAATTAGCTTTATCTGCTGTCGGAACAATGGCTAATCTCTTACCTTTCATACCCAAATAAAATAAAACAGAGAGATGTGTAGGATGTGGTCACATTTGTCCCTTGTATCTTTCTCCTTCTCATTATTCTTTTTCATCTCACAATGTCAAGGTCTTGTAGTCTTGCAAACATCATTTGACTGTAACTTCCACCAGGCTTAGAGTATATATGTAGTGCACAATCACAGCAGTTTGATTTACTTTAGTTGCCAGGGCTCTAACCTATAGAATCCTGATATTTATAGTGTAGTGAAGTACTTTATAATTCTCCATTAGAATGCCCATAGCGTCCTGGGATAGTGTATAGAGAATTTTGTGCATTAGTATAGAGAATTTTGGGTACTTTAGCAAACATGAAAACCCAGGAAATCATAGTATATAGTCCTGGCAGCTAAAGTGATACCAAAGTGCTATAAATATGTAGTATAGACACACCCTAGTTAGAATAGACACGGGCGGGGCTTCAGTAGTGTGAGGGGTGATAAAAATTGCATTTCAACAGCATCTAGGTAGGGTCACAATTTCCCCACCCCTAATCTAGGTTGAAAATGGTGGAGAACAGAAACTGTTTCTAGATTCTGTTATTTGTAAAGGTTCAATTCAAAGTAGGGCTTATTTCTGGCAAGGCTTTATGGTGATACTGTATGGCTTAGCATAGCATAGCAGCTCTGTATATGGACCTATGCTAGGATAAGCCATATACCATCCCCAGACTTAACATCCCCAGATGTAGGATTTTATCACACAGGGGAAATCTATAGTTTATCCCATACAAATCCTGAAAAAAATGCGTAATTACGCACAATGATTTCACACGATGTCACACAAAAACTGCTATTAAAGTGGTCAAAAAGTGGTGTTATCCCAGATCTTTTTCCTTTTTGGATTTTAGTGAAAATGCATTTTCGATATTACTGTAATTGCGCATTTACTCTAGTGTGAAAGTCAAATTCGGTTTATTCAAACATTACTTTTATTTCCTGTTTTGCTTGGGCGACAAACATGCCAGGCAGACATGAGCCTCTCTGCTTTCTCTTTCTGCACATGTGCAAGTATACCATTTCTAGTATATTTACGGATTTCTTTCACTTTTGTATGAAATGTAAAAACACCTTTTTATTGCTTTTCGCATTATTTCGCATTTATTCTAATTACGTGTGAACTTCATTTGCGTGATCACACTCTGTTTTTGCTTTATTTTCAGGATGGTTTATTTGCGCTTTATTATCTGTTTAAAGCAGGGGTAGGCAACCTTTCTCCTTTAAGGGCCTAGGGACTTCATCTCCCAGAAGCCTCAGCCATGTTGGCCAATAGTCCCATGTTGGCCAATAGTTCCTGGGATTCTGGGAGCTGAAGTCCCTCGGCTCTTAAAGGGGAAAGGTTGCCTACCCCTAGTTTAAAGACTGGCCCCCGTGTGATAAAGTCCTTACTATACTTTTACATGTGGTGCTCAAGTAATATAAATAATAGAGTTTGATGCATAACTCAGGAGAGCCATCTGTTGCTATCATCTGAAGAATTCATAATGGACAAAGTAATACTAATACTAATAATTTCTTACCTGCCTCTCCCCACAGTAGGGCTGTGGCTTGGACCCTTTGTCTAACCTTTCTGCCTGAAAGCCCTGGCATGAAGACATAACTGAATCCAAGGATTAGAGCAGTCTACTGGTCTCAATCATAAACTTGCAAGAAGATCATCAGAAATGTTACCATCTCTTTAGCTTGATAAGTGCTATGCACAAATTTCTTATATCTATGAGACAATTTACCATAAAAGTGAGTATTCATCTCTTTTCTTGTTAAAAGGGAGATTTTTTTGATGATTTCCATGTCCCCTTATCCTACATTAAGAGTTTGTCTATTAACAATTCTTATTTCCCAATTATACTCTGGTAAAAATATGACCCTAGTTTAAAATTTTCCTAAATGCAAGGGCTGCAATGTTGCAAGTAAATTAAAAAAAAAAATCCACTAACACACATACACATGCATGCTCATGTATAGTTAATGTATTATAAATGCAATAAATATATAAGTAGCTTGCATGAAGCTGATCATTGTGACCTCAAAGATCTGGTTTTTAAATGAAATGTGATTTATCATCACCTTAGTTTCTTTAAAGTGAACATTCATTGGCAGACAAGTGTTACTAGACAAGTGTTCTTTGTGGGTGGAACAATTCTATTTTTATTTCTATCTGGTGTTGATGGAGTGTCATTTTTGACTACATGAGGTGAAAAAAAATACCTTAATTAAAGTAAAGGAAAAGTTAGGAGACAGCAAATATTTCTAATCTCTCAACTCCTGTTAGTCTAAAAGATGGAAGTTAGAGAGCTTTCATCACTGTGGAAGGAGGAAGGGAAGGAATACCAACCCCTACATTGGCCAAAAAGAGACACACAAATGTATAATGGAAACTTCTATTGTGTATGTTCCCAACAGAATGCCAGCCTGTATAAGCCAAAACTTTAGGCTTCAGATTTCTTACTAACAAATGCTCAGAACACGGAATATAAGTTCCCTAAGTCTTTCCCTGTTTCTTCCCTGCAGGCTCTAGAACAGACCCACAGGCTGTAGAACCATGCTCTAGAACAGTGATAGCCAAAGCAGTAGTCCCTAATCTACAAGCCATCAGTTGCCAGTCCCCAGGGTATTTCTTGAAAAGAAAGAAACAACTGTGGACAGCGGGCAGTCTATGGCACATTGGAGGTGAAATGCCAGTCCCCAGAATAGACAGTTTAGGAAGTGCTGCTCTAGAACATTCAACACTGACATTTACTGACATTCCAGACAAGAAGGGGGAAATGTGGAGGCCATCTAATCACCAAATGCTCCAGGTAGTAATACATCTGTACAATGTCTGACTGGTCATGGCATTTTCATTTCCAGTCTGCCAATGTTTCTTGCAAAATCAGCCATCCTTTACATTTTTTCTCTTTTTTTCACTTAATGTCAAGCTTAGAGCCTAAAGCACAGTGAGGATTTTTGGGGGGTTGTTATTTGCAGGATAAAGTAGTAAAAAAAATGATAGATTAATGGTGACATAAATTGTACTCTTTGTATCATGTCTGAGAAGTCTCTGAACTCATTTGGCTTTAGGAACTCTGTCATTTGTAATCTGTGGTCTTTGTATCTTTCATAACAATAGAATCCCAGTTAGATTTCGGCCCATAAACTAATCCAAGCTGTGGATAGGTTTTTGCTATTTCCATTTGTAGACTTAAACTTCTGTCAGAGTTCAATATATTGTTTATTTAAATTCTTCATTGAATGTTTTTTTGCTGTGTCTAAGCACGGTAAAAAAAAACAAAAAACCTACATGATTTCTCAGGGGGGCATTAAACTATTGTTGGGGGGGAGTTGGCCATCCTCCCTTCCCCCTCCATAAGGGAGGAGTGGGAGTGGGGATGGGCTGTCTGCTGCCCTCCTCTGATAAGAGACAGGCTGATTCAAATCACACTACAGCAGTTATGCCGTAGTGTGAGGCCTTGGAGGTGGAGCCAGAGTTATTTTGGAGACAGCCGCTCCCAGGGCTTAAAAGCTGGCTTGGAATTGAACTACCCACCTGCCACTGGCATAGTGTGAAGTTTTTCTTTAGCAGGGTAGGCATTTTCCCCCTTTTACACAAGTTTTTCACCTACCCCATACTATGTCGTCAGCATATGTGAAATTGGCTTGGGTGGAGTCTAAATAGAAACCAATTTGATATAAATGATTGAATTACAATTTGGCTTACATTAATAAATGAGTTGGCCTAAATAATTGGATTTGATATAAATAATTGAATGTAGCATAAATAATTGAATTATATTTTGGCGAGCACCTTGGACACCGTTTGGGTGGAAGGGACATTTCTGGAAACACCTCTTTAAGTCTTGCAACCTGGGAGTGGCAGAAAGAAATTGCCCTTAGATTTGACTTGAAAGATACCCCCCCCCCCTTTAATCTTTGCAGATTGGGAGAGGGACTTTCTGGTTAGACTTCCTAATGTGAAGCGGTTGGGGCAGCTGCGGGGCCAGGGAAGCCGAGTGGACCCTTTAAAAGACCGTGTGTTACCACCGCCACCTGGCGGCAAAGTGGCTGCAGTGGCTGCAGGGCCGGGGAGGCTGAGCAAACTCTTTGAAAGGCTGTGCCTTACCACCACCACCTGGCGGCGAAGCGGCTGTGGTGGCTGCAGGGAGAGGGAGGCTGAGTGCACTCTTTAAAAGGCTGCATTCCATCACAACCACCTGGCGGCGAAGTGGCTGTGGCAGCTACGGGGCTGGTGAGGCTGAGTGAACTCTTTAAAAGGGTGTGTTTTACCACCACCACCACCTGGTGGCAAAGCGGCTGCAGTGGCTGTGGGGCTGGAGAGGCCGAGTGGACTCTTTAAAGGGCCACGTTCCACCACCACCACCACCTGGAGGCAAAGTGGCTGCAGTGGCTAAAGGGCCGAGGAGGCTGAGCGGACTCTTTGAAAGGTTGCGCTGTCTGGGAAAGCTGCCAACACGTGGCTGCTAAAGACAGAGGCCTCTTGCAAGACAACAACCCAGTTGCAAGTGACGTACCACTGTTTGCTTGCAGCAGGCAACCAACAAGTCCAGAGTTCCGAAAGGCAGGTCCAGAGAGCAATCCAAGGTCCAGGGTTAACACGAGCTGGTAGTCAGGAGCCGTTCCAAAGGTCACAGGATATAAACAGTCTAAAGTCAAGCCGAGAGCCAAGAGCTTCCACCGGGGAATCCAAGATAAGCCTTGACGGAGAGCTTGGCTTTTCCCAGCTGCTTATCTAGCCTCAGCTCCTCTCTTCCAGGTGTTTCTCTTTAGCTGTGCATTTCTCAGTTAACCTTCGAGAACACCGCAGCCCCTCCCTATCTGTTCTCCTCTGAGCAAAGGTAGGGATTTCAATCTCTTGCTCCTCTGCTTCTTCCTGGCCTGCAACCTCTGCTGGGGAAAGGCTTTCTGCTGGAGGAAGGCTAGGCTGCTGAGGAGGAAGGCTAGGCTGCTGAGGCAGGGGCTGTTGTTCAATGGGTTCCACACAGCTAGGTCCAGGTTCGGATAGGTCTATGGGGGCTGGTAGCACCAAGCTAGGATCTGGCCCCACATCCTCCCCCTCAGAGTCCTCCAAGTCCTCCACCTGGCTGTCCCTGACATGCGCCTTACCACCACCACCTGGCGGCGAAGCGGCTGCGGCGACTGCAGGGCAAGGGAGGCTGAGCAGACTCTTTAATAAAAGGCTGCATTCCATCACCACCACCTGGTGGCGAAGTGGCAGTGGCAGCTATGGGGCTGGGGAGGCTGAGTGGACTCTTTAAAAGGCTGTGTTTTACCACCACCACCCGGCAGCAAAGCGGCTGAGGTGGCTGTGGGGCTGGGGAGGCCAAGCGGACTCTTTAAAGGTGGGGTCTTTTTTTTTTTTTTTTTTTTCATCTAGCCCATCCTGTCCTGGGGAACCCACAGCAACAGTGTGGTTGGGAGGGTTACTTGGCTCCTTTGACTCCTTTACCAGCAGAGGCTGGGAATGGCCTGGGAACAGAAATCGAGGTTGTGCAGGGGAAAGGGAGGTATGGCGGGAACAGAGTGAATAGATGGTACAAAAAAAGACGGCATCACTGTTTGAAAGCTATTGCACCTTCAGTTCACTCTGTTTCCCAGAATGGATTGGAAAGCATACCAACCAAACCACAGAACCTTAGCTTTCTCCTCTGCAATGCCAGGTCAGTTAAAAATAAGACCCACATTATATATGACCTCCTCTTAGATGAGGATGCCGGCCTGGCTTGCTTCACAGATAGCGTGGTAACTTGGGCACAAGCCCTCCCAGCTGGGTACTCTGTCAGTGAGCAGGTAAGGGGAAGTGGGCGGGGGTGGTGGTGGAGTAACTCTGGTTCATAAGAATAATCTAATCTCGACCAGGATACCTGTCCAGAATACAGTCCATTTCAAGTGCATGTGCCTGAAGACCAAGGATAGATTGGTGATTCTGCTAGTATACCGACCACCCTGTTGTCTAGCAGACTCCCTAACTGAGCTGACACACCTAGTCTCAGAGTTGCTGCTGGAGTTGCCCAGACTTCTAGTTTTGGGTGACTTCAACATTCCACTCGAGTCCAGCTTGTCAAATCTAACAGGCATGGCTCGGGAGTTCATGGAATCCATGACAAACATGGGCCTATCTCAATTGGTCATTGGGCCTACACATTGTGCAGGTCATACCCTCAATGCGGTCTTTAGTACGGAACAGGAATATCCATGGGCAGAGGTTATTAGGACCACGGCATTGTCATCGACGGATCATTTCCTGGTCAAGACTGAACTCAGAGCCACTGTCCGCCCCACCAGGGGTGGTGGACCCATTAGAATAGTCCGCCCTCGAAGGGTAATGGAACTAATGGGATTCCAGAAAGCCTTGGAGGGTTTAATGGTTGGCAACAACGGTGATTCTGTTGAAGCTTTGGTTAATACCTGGAATACCGATCTTACCAAGGCTATCGACACAATCGCTCCCAAGCGTCCTTTCCAAACCACTTCAAACTGCAAGCCATGGTATACAACAGAGCTTAGGAAAATTAAGCAGGTTGGACAATGACTAGAGTGCACCTGGCAGAAAACTCGACTCTCATTTGACACGACTCGTCATAGGAACTTCCTTTGGTCCTATCGAGAGGCAACATGCAGCACAGAAATATCTCTGTTCTGCACGTATTGCGTCTGCAGAGTCTCGTCCAGCAGAGCTGTTTAAGGTAGTAGGGGATCTGATGCAGGTTTCACCTGCGCATAACCTGTTACTTAACCCGACAATGGCCTGCTGTGATGCGTTTAACAACTTTTTTGCAGATAAAATCTCTCAGATAAGAGCAAGACTTAAATGCCAGTGTCTCAACAGAATCAATGGACGAGGTGTCTAGCAACTCTGTTAATGAAATTATTCTGGATCAGTTCCAATCTGTGAGCATTGATGACATGGACAACCTCCTTGGCAGAGTAAGGAAAACAACCTGCCCTCTCGATCCTTGCCCATCATGGCTGGCCTTCTGGAGGGGGGGGATGCTGTGAGGATGTTCCTTATGGGCATCATCAATGCATCCCTCAGGGAAGGTTATATTCCATCTTGTTTGTTAGGCCGCTTCTCAAAAAAAACTTCCCTGGACCCCCTGGATATAAACAACTATAGGCCAGTCTCCTTACTACCATTTTTGAGCAAGATAATCGAGAGGATGGTTGCTCTTCAACTCCAAGCTGTCTTGGATGAAACCAATTATCTAGATCCATTTCAAACTGGCTTTAGGATGGGATTTGGAGTTGAGACTGCCATGGTTGCCTTGGCCGATGACCTTCATATGAGCATCGACAGGGGAAGTGTGACCCTGTTGGTGCTTCTAGACCTCTCAGCGGCTTTTAACACGATAGATCACAGCATCCTCTTGGATCACTTGAGTGGGTTAGGAATTGGAGGCACTGCATTGCAGTGGTTCCATTCCTTCCTTTCAGGCAGATCCCAGAGGATGTTGCTTGGGGACAGTTGCTCCACAAAAAAGGAGCTCACTTGCAGCATCTCTCAAGGTGCCATTCTCTCCCCCATGCTGTTTAACATATACATGAAGCCGCTGGGTGAGATCATCCAGAGTCATGGAGCGGGGTGTTATCAGTACACTGATGACACCCAGATCTATTTTTCCATGTCTCAGTCATCGGCCTCAGCTCCCGATGGCACCTCTCTTCTTAATGACTCTCTTAAGGCAGTAATGGACTGGATGAGGAAAAAAGATTGAGATTGAATCCAGACAAAACGGAGGTGCTCACAGTAGTGTTCCGAAACCAGGAAATAAGGATACAACCTCCAGTCCTCTCCATGAAGGACTGTGTTCACAGTCGGGGGGTGCTCCTTGATCCATCGCTCCAGATAAACTCCTTAATAGGATAAAAGTCTGTGACATGCACTCTGAGGGCCTCTACAGACTGACCCAAAGGGCTGGCCTGGAGGCAGGGATGGGGAGGGGCAGCCACACGCTGGGTGCCCCAACCCCACACCGAAGATGCCGTGATGCCACGCGCTGTTACGCATGACATGCGATGCCAAGATGTCCTTCCGGCTCAGTGTCATGATGCACTGCGCTGGAAGGGGTGCTAAAGAGCCCTGCAGCAGCTCTTAGGGCTCCCTTTTGCCAGCTCTGAAAGCAGCGGCATTTTGCCACTCTTTTCCAGGCCGGCAAATGGGAGAATTGGGGCCGCTTGTCTGCATCCCCCCTAAATGAACCTTTTGATCCCCTGCTTCCCAGGGTGGCCCAAGGCTGCCCATCTCTATCCCCCCTAAATGAACCTTTTGAATTAGAGGCTGAGTGTTTGTGAGAGATAAATCTTTAAATGATTAACAAAAATCACTTTTAAAATCTAATATTTCAGCATGTTGGATTTATACTGCTTTTCAAAAGTCCTGGGCATTTTAATCATAGGTCACATATTATGGTCCACTTTGGGACACAACATTCTGTACAGTGCTTTCTTTTCTTTTCCTTTCCCTTTTTTCCAGTGAAGTGACCGAATATCAAAAATGATGAGATGAACATTCACTTTTAGTTTCTTTTGTGGCACTTTTTCCCCTCATTGACTTTTATTTTATTTTGATATCAAATAAAAAACACAGATAGCAAAAATACAGATAAAAAATGCAGGATAAAATATGGTAATTGATCTTTTTGGTTAAACTAGGCAGGTGAAGCAGCATTATGTAGATGAAGGAGAGGAATCCAGGCAAGATATAAATCTGTACCACATCTATTCATACTAACCTAATCTTAAGCCTGATAGTACAGGGGTTAAATGCCAGTACTGCAGCTAGTATTGCAGCCACAAGGTTGTGAGTTTGATCCCAGGGCTCCAGAGTTTGACTCAAACTTCCATCCTTTCATAGGTCAGTAAAATGAGTACCCAGCTTGTTGGGGACAATTAACTTACATGTTGTAAACTGCTTAGAGACTACCTAGTTCAGTATGAAGTGGTATAGAAATGTAAATGTTATTAGTGAATGTCAGAGTGAAATTGTAGTTACCACACCTGGTAATTGAGATAGTGCAGTATTAGTTTATATTGTTCCCCGTGTAAAAGGATTTAGGGTCACTTCTGTTTTATGGTGTCATGAGCACTGCTTATTTTTCTTTTATGGCAGTCCAATGGGTATTGTGTTCCCACTGCTGCCTCAATATTTGATGTACCAGACCACTTCTGTTTATACCTATAGGTTTACTCCCCAAACTTGGTTCCTTTATTTCTTAGTAGCATGGAAATTCAATCCAGGTTCAGACAAGCTTGTAATTTAATAACAATAAAACTTTATTTGAATTATGGTTAACAGTGTTTCATTTGTTATTTTTTTTTAAATAGTGTTTCATTTGTTATGATGTTGCATTTACTTGTTCTTGTTATATTTGTTATATAGTCTTTAACTTTAGAAAACACCAGATATTCTCTTTTAGGACCCTCATACTGTCCTTATTTACTGTGGTCTCTCCAAACTTATGTCTATACTGGCCCTCAGGCTACCTATTCCTGAAACTCCTGACTTTGAGTTCGGATCTAGAGCTAAGTCCCTTCCTTCTGGACTCTTACACAACCAGACCTGGACTGACTCCAACTGTCAGCAACAGCCCACAATTCTATTGGCTGTCATCAGCTCACTCCTGACTGGCTGTTGCTAGCTTGGCATAATTCTGCCTGCTCTCCACACATGGTTTATGCTGAGAGACAAGGAGAGAGAGCTAAGTTGGGGGAGGGTTCATAGCTCTATTGAGGTTTGACTCTAGGTCTCCCTAGTCCATGTCCAACTAGAGAGAGAGAAAATTGGAAATGGTAGTAGAAGCGGTACTGAAAATGCATTTTCTGAATGCAGAAATCCTGAGCTAATCAGAACTTAGTACAACCTACTCTCCAAATTTGCCTTGGCATAATGGCTTGGTGTCAGCTTCTATATTCTTGCCTCCCACACAGGTTCATAAACTCACTAAATGGGGTTGCAGACTGCCAGAAATAGTGCAAATTGAGTCCACTTTAAGGGTTAGGGTTAAGGTTAGGGAATCATGGGAACTGTATTTTATTGTGGCACCAGAGCTCTCTGACAGAGAAGGCTCAATGTCTAAAAAAACCCAAAACCTAATTCCCATGATTCCCTAGCACTAACTCTAACCCTAAGAGTGGACTCAATTTGCACTATTTCTGGCAGTCTGCAACTCCCCTATGTTGCATGCAAAAAGGGAGGAAGAGCTGAGAAATTGCAAAAAGGCAGTAACAGAGGAAGGCAAAGTTGGAACACTTCTCTTTCTTCCTCCTTCAGTGTACCCAATCCAAATGGCTCAATTAGGGATTGGCAAATAATTCAAATTCACTTTCTTCTCATATTCAGATCTTGCGTTTTGGTAAATTCTGATCAAAGATGGATAGAAACAAAGTTCAAACACATCCCCAGACTTCTACCATCTTCTATCTACCTGTCATATCTGCAGCTTACTCTTCCTCCAAAGATTCAAAACCTCCTCTCATGTTTCTGAAAATATCATGGAAGGTCTTAATGGTTTCTTAGGGAAAGGAAGATTTTAAAGAAATCTTTCATGGGATGGGGAATGTTGCTTATTTTTGACAGTATGAGTAGTAGCTTTGTTTTCTACCTTAAAGCATGAGTTTAACTCTGCTTACTGAGGTCTGCTTCCCTACGTCATAGAATGGCTTTGGGATGATGCAAAAAAATATGAAGTTTTGTTGGTCTCAAACTACTCCAGGAAGTGGCTGGATGGAGCCAGTCTCATCTTGCATCACTTTAAAATGGGATATAAATCTTCATAAATTTTATTCTAAAAGAAAGCAATGATTAATTTGAGCAATATTCTACTAGCTACAAGAAAGTGTTTGAAAATTGTTCACTTTTAGAAGACTTTTCACAATTTGAGACTTATTTTATACAAAATTTTCATATAGTATGTTTTGCAGAGAAAGAAATAAGAATGGGAGAAAATACCGTTTTCTGTCCAAAAACCTTATTCTGTGCAAAATTTAAACATGGCACAGAGAATAACATTTTCTGTGCAGGAAGCAGCATTTTATGTGCACAATTTTTTTATTTTTGAACAGAATTATTATTTCCTGTGCAGAAAATGCTGTTTTCTTTGAAAAAATGCCATATGTGAATTTTGTGCAAAATTAGTCCCAAACTGAAGACATTTTAAAGAGGCCAGGACTTCATCTACAGTACAGAATTAATGTACTTTGATACCACTTTAACTGGCATGGCTCAATGCTATGGTATTCTGGCATTTGTAGTTTTATGAGATGTTTCGTCTTCTCTGTCAGAGAGCTTTGGTGCTACAACTTACCACAAATCCCAGGATTCCATAGTATGAATCTAAGACAGTTAATGCAGTGTTGAACTGCATTAATTCTGCAGTGTGGTAGCAGCCTCCTTCTGATCAGTGCTTCCTGAAACCCAAAAAATACATTTTTCAGTCATTTTACAGATACTTTTGAATATTCTTTCTATTTCTATTCTAAAGCCATTTCAAGAAATGCAAGAGGATGGAAACAACAGGAAGTGTTACATGCCACTATGATGAACCTTGAAAAACCACTTGTTTTAACACATTCCCTTGGTCCTAAGATTAGCAGCCACAGCCCCTATGTATATTCCTTTCCATGATTTTGGAGGATTCAATTTAACCTAAACCACTGCCTTTCAATTAGTGGTGGGGCTGTATGGGATTTTTCAGTTCAGAATTAACACAGGAATTATCCCATTTATCATCATAGCAATCTTGTAAATGAAATTTAACTTGCAGTTTGGGGTTATAGATTGGGCAAACAGTGTCTATCTGCCAAATCTTTAAAAGAGCACTTTAGCACTGTATGATAAATGAAAATATTTATGAGAATAGAAGAGTAGCCTAAAGCAAGAGTTAAAACCAACAAGGAAAAATAAGGTTGGTTTTAGAAAATGAGCAATGGTAGAATAACGATTATCTGTTTAAAATTAATGAGGGAATATTTGTATTTCTGATTATGGCTATGAGTACAGCTGCAGATGGCAACTGTGACAAGAGACCCATTTCTCCCCCCCCCCCCTTCCATAAATACTGCAAATTCCTTTGAATTCACAGGGTAACAATAATTTTGGTTTCCAATTAGCTGTAGATCCAGAAATACATATATTTAAATATAAATATAATGCTTTGTAATCATTTGTGTTGATTGATTATGGTATTGGTAACATAACTAAAATTGTCTTGGCTTGTCAAAAAGAAGTTTAATTACTTTAAAAAAATGAACAGTTAAAAACATCTAGCAATTTTGCTTGTTAGTACAATTCATTTATTCTCTTGGAAGCCCTTTCCATCATGGAGGCATCCCATGAGGACACCACAGAGAAAAGGGAAAGGCAAAAGAGAGTGAGGGAAAAATATGCTGTGGAGCAATGTGTCCATACCATGGAGCAATGCCAGGAGAAGTTTTGCTGCTGAAAAAATAGCTGTGTGAGGGAAACCCACCAAGGTACAAAGGATTCTTGGGAAAGAAGGCACCCTCACTGGCAGTTCTTTCTCATGTAGGAGACATGATAAATCATTCTGTTAAGTTGCATGGCTACAGAAGTGGTGGAACATGGCAGTAGGAAGCTCAGTGATGGGTTCCTTGGAGCCCTTTCCTGCTATATGGTTGTAGCACTATGATTCCACTTTAACTGTCATGGCTGAACCCTATGGAAACCAGGAATTTTTAGTTTGATGAGTCACCAAGGGAGTTCTCTGGCTAAGGTTTCTAAAGCCTCCTCTCCTTAGCTGCTAATCCCAGATTTCCATTCGATTGAACCATGGCAGTTAAAGTGGATTCAGAGCCCTATAACTGGATAGTGTGGATAGCCTCTTAGTATGGTCTCATAAGTGCAATAACACTCACAGACATTCCACTCACAGGTATTCCTCCCATTCCTTCATTGACATAGACAGTGTAACAGACTAAGAAAGGCAAGAGGAACATAATAACCTTGATGAAATTATAAAAATAAGAAATATTAAAAAAAACTATTAAAGGAGATTACAATAAAACAAATGGACCATAGTATATCTCTTTTTTAACAAAAGAAAAGATTTAGGGGGGTTGCAGGCTGCCAGAAATAGTGCAAATTGAGTCCACTTTTAGGGTTAGGGTTAGTGCTAGGGAATCATGGGAATTTTTTTCTGAGACATTAAGCCTTCTCTGTCAGAGAGCTCTGGTGCCACAATAAAATACAGTTCCCATGATTCCCTAACCCTTACCCTAACCCTAACCCTAAAAGTGGACTCAATTTGCACTATTTCTGGCAGTCTGCAACCCCCCTAAATATCTGATGCAAAAAGGAAAGTTTTTCTTAAGCAACAAAAAGAAATTAAAAGCCAACCTACTCATCCTGAAATGTTCTCTATCCCTCAGATAGATTAAGTTTGATGATTACCATATATATTGAGGGTGGGATGGGTGGCTCAACCTTAGGAGTTTATCACACGAGGAAAAAATGTGGAAATCCCATGCAGAAATAGGATTTAAAAGCTGGGGGGAAAACACAAAAGCAGACTGATTTTCACACACATCGGGGTTAATGTGAAATTAACCTGAACAAAAAGTAGACAAAACCCGCTCCTTTTTACTGTTGTGATTTTCCAATAGCAACAATAGCCTACCCCTGGCTTAGGGAATGCTACCTCACTTGGTAAGCCACCACCGCATGTGCGCTGGGCGAATTCACCCAGCGCACGCACGGTGGGGCCTTCCCTGGGCCTTGTTAAGGCCCCACCATGCGTGCGCTGGACGAATCCACATGGCACACACATGGTGGGGCCTTCCAAAATGGCACCCCCCACGCACATGTGCCTGGCCCCCATGCCATTTCCCCCCCCCCAGCCCCCTGGCAACAAAGGTTGCCGACCCCTGGCTTAGGGAATGCTAGCTCACTGATAAGCGGTATAGAATGTACTTGCTATTGTTGCTATTGAGCAAGGCATATTCTTTTAGCCTCAGAGAATGGCAATGACAAATCACCTCTGAGTAAATCTTGCCAAGAAAATGTAATGATACGGTAGTCATAAGTTGGAGTTGGCTTGAAGGCATATAACAGCAACATGGCTAGGCAAAGAAAGTCCTCCTGTTTTGCAACCATATTGTGTGTGCTTGCATGTGGGGATTTATAAGATTTAAAAGATCTTTCTGCAGGGGGGAATCCAGGTTAAGGGCCTCTGCAGACCGGCCCAAAGGACTGGCCTGGAGGCAGAGATGGGGAGGGGCAGCTACACACCAGCTACCCAACCCCAGCCCAACGATGTCTTGAATCCGCATGCCATTATGTACAGCACGCAGCATCAGGACGTCCTCCCATCCTGATGCACTGTGCGAGAAGGGGCGCTAAAGAGCCACACACCAGCTCTTAGGGCGGCCTTTTGCTGCTCCTTTCAGGGTGGCAAAAGGGAGGATCGGGGCCATGGCGCATAGTTGCCATGGCCCCAATCTACAGGTAGCAGGGGTGGCCCAGAGCTGGCCATCTACATAGCCCCCAAGTTTTGAAGGAAAGGATCCTACTGGGAATTATGGTGATAATATCTTTTCTCCCTTCTCCCCTTTTTATTTTAAATTTTATTTTTGTGCCACGGTAATGATGTTCTTCTGCATCATCAAGAATGCACCAGAGTGAGGTTACATCATGACATGATATCATTACAGGAGGTTTCTTTGTAGGAAAAAAAAAATGGCCAGTGACATTGTTGTATGATCCAGGGAACTTAAGGCACATAGAAATGCTGCTGGTTCCACTTACAAAGTGGGAAAACATAGAAAGCAGGAAATTGAATGGTGGAAATGTTTCCTGCCGCTATTCCCAATAAACTCCTGGGAATAACTCAAAGTGATTATCTGGTGGTTTTTAGGCTTTCCTTTCCCTCATGATTTTTAAGGTTCTAAAAAAAAAAACATCCTTCAGTGAGGCATATCCATAGATCATCTCACACAATATTCAGTATCAGTAAAGAAATCCTTAACAAAAGTTATTTCCTACAAGTAATTGCAACTCTTCAAACATTTTCTGTTGTTTTAAACTCAAGGGGGTATTGAAATGAAACAAACTTCAATAGCATTGAATAACAGATGATCCATTCAACTTTGAGGAAAGAAGAGTTGGTTGCTCCACTAAGGGTATCAAAAATGTGTGTTGAAAAAATGCTGATCACAATGTTTTTAAAAAATTAATTAGATCAGGCAAACAGGGAACCATCAGCAGAGGGTGACTTTAATTGGACTCGCACAGCAAGGAGGAGAGGGAAAATGCATGTTTTAACCTAAATGATGTAGTCTGAAGAGGGGGAAAAAGTTGTCAAGAAATCTAGCAGAAGTTTCTCTTGCTATTTGTCTGCACTATCATCAAGACAACAGAAAGAGGAATGTAAGACATTAAAGAAATGTTGTAATAAAAAGAATTAGGATTTTAAAATGTAGTGCCCTGGCTTAGAAACAGGTGACTCATAATATGGTCTTTGGTTGCATCCTCACTGCAGAAATAATCCAATTTGTTACAACTTTAAGTGCTATGGCTCAATGCTATGTAATCCTGGGATTTATACTTTGTTGTGGTACCAGTACTCTCTGACAGAGAAGGTTAAATGTCTCACAAAACTACAGTTCCTAGAATTCCATAGCATTGAGCCATGGCAGTTAAAGTGATATCAAGCTGGATTGTTCCTGCAGTCTGGGTGCAGCTTCAGACTGCTAGTCCTTTCAGTTAAGATGCCATTCCACAAAACTTGGATTTACATACATTGTGGGTCTTTATCCAGAAGGCCTAATATACTTTGTTTTTCTTCATTAGTCACATTTGTATTTTTTCCTCTTTCTAGAGATCTTATTACAACAGTGTGAGACATGTTAAGCCAGTGGTTCAGAATTTTAGGCCCTCCAGATATCATAGATGTCCCTCTCCAAGAATCCCTGATTATTGACCATGCTGGCTGTGGCTTGTTTACTACCTCTGAAGGGCAGAAAATCAATATGTTAAATCAACCTAACCTAACCCAGATTAGGCTGAAATATTCACAGCCTAGATTCACCCTCATCACTGAGTAGGTCATTTCAGGTCAGATCTTTCTAATCACATTCTATGTGACAGCACCATGCTGATTGTCAGAAGTGCATCACTACACACATATGTATATATGTGCATTAACACAAATGGAGAACTTCTTTTTTCCCCCCCATCTACAACCTCACCACTAAATATTTGCCTCTTAGATTCTCAAAAATGTGCCCCAGATGTTGCTAGACAACAGATCTGACTGGTGTCCATGCTTGCTGGCATTTCTGGGAGTTGAAGTGTGGCCTGAACAGGGAGCCAGTATGGTGTAGCAGCTGGGCTATGATTCTTTTTTTAAATTAATAATTTTGAATTAGAGTAGATAACATAAAACAACCACACGACAAAGACAAATGATATCACAAAACATAAACAAATTATAAACAACTACATACCAAAGAAATAGAGAGAAGACAAACACATAAATTGACTTCCTTAACTTATCAACTGATTCAAGCTAACCTTAATCTAATTTTCTCTCCTGACTATTATCTATCTATCTATCTATCTATCTATCTATCTATCTATTTGTATATTTTCCTCATTATCTTTCTTGTTACTTCCTAAAGAGAAAGAAAACATATAAGATAAAAATCATATGTGTCACATGTATCTATATCAATTGTTCTATAGCCCATGAACATGAGCCTATTTATATTTCACCTCATTGCTATATAGTGTCTCACAGAGTAGTCTGTTGTATATATTCTTTTTTTGGATTTGAAGTCCATTTGTTAAGATTATTTGTAAGTTATTTTGTTTCTATATGACTACAGCTGCCAAAATGATATATGCCACAAAATGGAAAAAAAAATAGTACCTGATACTGATGATTAGATTATGAAACTATATGATGTAATGCAAAATGATAAATTAACAAAAATTATACAGAAAAAAACTGCACAAGGAATTTGAGGAAGTTTGGAATCCTTTTACTGAGTATTGGAAAAGAGAGTGGGACCAACAATAGACTTTAGTTGGGCTATGATTCTGGAGACCAGGGTTCAAATCTCTGCTCAGCTATGGATACCATTGAATGACCTTGGGCAAGCCACACTCTCTCATCCTCAGAAAACCCTGTGATAGGTTTGTCTTAGAGTCACCATAAATTGAAGATGACTTGAAGGCACCAACACCAGCAACTGAACTGGAACTGGCTGCATTTCCAAGACTCCTTAGGTTTTGGTTTGGTACAGAAAACTGATATAGATCACTGCTGCAAGATAACATATATTAGTGATAATTGCAGCATGTGGTATGCAGAGGAAGCATTGCAGTCCTTTATTTGAGTGGTAGAATCACTACTACTAGATAATGAAGTCTACCCAGACTTTGCCAGGGACAAAGATTCCCATAGCTAAATATCGGTCATCTGAGCTGAGGTGTATGCCACTCCCACCATGTAGGCCAACAGAAACTGGATTACAAGGGTTATATAGGACAGACCCAAACAAAAGTAACTGACAAGAGCATGGCTGACTTTTTTTCTATCATAATAGTTGTGAGAAGAGTATAAGCAATTTGCTAAAAGGAAATGTTAGTTCCTCAATCCATCCCCTCTTCCTTCCCCTGTCTGATAACTTTCTCGACTGAGTGACTGGATTAGTTGATGATTAACTCATTCAAAATGTGGTGCTAGAGAAGAGTGCTGATAATACTATGGGCAGCCAAGCAAGCAAAAAACTTCAAACCTGAAATCTCCCTGGAAACTAAGATGTTCAAACTGAGGCTGTCATACTTTGGCCATATATTGAGAAGACAAGACTCATTAGAAAAGGTAATAATGTTAGGAAAAGTAGAGGGTAGTAGAAAGAGAGGAAGGCCACATGTCAGATGGATGGACTCAATCACGGAGGACGCAAGTCTAAGTTTGCAGAACCTAAGCAGAGCAGTGGAGGATAGGAAATATTGGAGATATCTAATCCATAGATCGCCATGAGTCAGGATCAACTTAAAGGTAGTAAACAACAAGTATATATGTATGCAGATCTCTGCCCAAATGAGGAGCAAGTGAGTGGCTTATTGAAGAGGATTGGACAGGGGCAAAGAAAGAAGGTGTGCTTGCTTACTCTCCCCCACCTCCCATCATCAGCTAATCCACTCAGTCAAGAAAGTTATCAGGCAAGGGAAGGAAGAGGGAAGGCATTTGTGTTCCCCCATCAGCCACTCAGCACTCACTCTGGTGGGAAAGGTATCAGATGGGGAAGGAAAAGAGAGGTCACACAATTCTTTTGTAGACAAGGGAAGACTTTTTCTTTTGGTAGGGTTTTGGTGACTAATTCCTCAGGGGAAAGGGTCCTTTCAAAATGTGTCATGATGTTTATTTGTGTTTACATTTTAAGGGTCATGCTTTGAACTATGTTTAATTCTTTTGTGAGTTTAATTATATATATATATAATTAAACTCACAAAAGAATTAAACATAGTTCAAAGCATGACCCTTAAAATGTAAACACAAATAAACATCTATATATATCTATATCTATATCTATATCTATATATATCTATAGATATATATAGATATATATATATATATCTGTTTTAGCCTACATAAGCTCTCTTGTGTCCTGGACAGAGAAAAAGGGTTGAATAACAATGATGATGATGATGATGATGAAGTGGGCCATTTGTATCCACTGTGGTTTGCTTCCAGGACCCACTGGGCATACAAAAATCCATGGATGCTCAAGTCCCATTATATACAGTAGTGTAGTAATATAAAATAGCAAAATTAAGGGTTTTTTTTTTGGGGGGGGGGATTATTTACAAGCCATGAATGGCTGGATTTGTGGATGCAGAATCTGTGGATATTGAGGGCTGACTGTAATTGTTGTTGTTGTTGTTGTTAATAGTATTACAAAACACAGCAATAAGAACAGTGGTCACAGACATATTAATAATCAAATGGTGAACAAATAGCAAAACATGTGCCAATGACCCCAGCAGAGTTCTAACTCAATTATATCTTTACGGTTAGCATATAAATCTTCAGGGTCCATTTAAAAGCCTGTAATGATAAGACCAGGAATAAAATAACTGAAATGAATTGGAGACATATAAATCTGTAAGAACACACAACCAAAAGTGCATTACATATCCTCCAAATGTCCTGATTTGGCAGGAACTGTCCTGATTAACCCTCTATCATCCCATTCTTTAGCTGCTTCTAGAACATTCCAGTTTCTCTCACCTACTCCCACTTTCCCCCCTTTGTCCTCAGCATACTTCAGTTGCTGCAGAGTTCAAAGGGCAAAGGGGCAAAAGCAAATCACTATAGCCTGTCCTAGCTTGTATATTCTTCCTTATTAATAAGGAATCTTGACCACATTCTGATGTTGTTTGGCCATGTGTCCAGGTTTTCATTTTTGAAATGTTGGAGGGTACGGTATTCCACTAAATTTTAATACTAGGACCCATCAAACGAATGAACATGAAATGGGATGAGATCATTCATATATCTCTTCTATTTATGTTACATTTCTGCAGAATTAGATTGGTCTTGTCATTCTGCTACTTATAAAGGTTTGTGCATCTCCCCCTTCATCCCACTAAGATAGTTTGATCTTCAGGCAGCCATCTATGCAAGACATTGTTAAACTGCAAACATTCCTGCCCACATCTGTCCCAATTCTTTTTCCTTTTGAAAGCAAAGGGCAAAATCATGCTTCCTTCCACTTCATGGACAGAAACTGACTAGAATGGCAACTGTATTTAATTTTAGTGCTGGTGGTTGAGCAGTAGACTTTCATTGCACCTGAGCACAGTAGGCTGGTTTCAAGGATGGATGGTTGGTAGCACTCACAGGTCTTCCTATTACAATTCTGCTGCTGTTCCTCCTCACTCTGCCATCTCATATGAATGTCTCATTCTGTGCCAGGGTGGGACTGAACCTTCCCATGCCAACTCTATCCAAAGCACAAACTGATTGCATGCCTCCATTGTTGATATTTATGAGAATATGAATCCCTGAGAAATAGATATAATTTTGCCATAATGTCTATGATTTTCCCTATGACTCTTTGAGGAACTGCAGCGGGGGAAAAGACCTCTCAGGTCAGCCATGGATGCAAGGTGATCTCATAACGTAGACACTCCTTTGAAACACAGATCAAAGCAGCAAGATAGGAGTTGCGATCTGGGAAGACATTCACATTTCAAGGCAGATCCAGGATATTTTGCCTAACTGGAGCTATCAGGGGGAAAAAAGGCCATTCTAGCCCTGGTGGCGCAGTGGTTAAATGCCTGTACTGCAGCCACTCACTCATAAACCACAAGGTTGCGAGTTCAATACCAGCCAGGGCTGAGGCTCGACTCAGGCCTGCATCCTTCCGAGGTCGCTAAAATGAGTACCCAGCTTGTTGGGGGGCAATCAGCTCACAGTTGTAAACCGCTTAGACACCCCATAGCATGGTGTGAAGCAGTATATAAATGAAGCTGCTTTGCTTTGCCATTCTCAGCTGTGAAGCCTGTCTATAGATCAAGTAATTTTTAGTATGTAGATGTGACACCTCTTTGAACTGAAGTAAACAACTCTCTGCCTGAGACTAGTTTTAGCAATTATAAGGACCTCCAAATCCCTTTGTCAGGTGTGCTATGTTAAAATCTAGGGGGACACTTTGTCTCTCTGAATGTTGATATAGTTCTGACTCTTGAGCCATTTCCCCCTTTTCCCTTCTGCACAGCAGAGTCTACAGCATCGCAGAAGATTGGAGAAGCTTTGCTGGAGGTAAATATCCTTTTCTTAGAGAACCCCCCAGGGAACAGCGGATCGGGGCCACGGTAACCCCATGCTGTGGCCCCGATTCTTCCTTTTGTCACCCCTAAAAGAGTGGCAAAATGCTGCTCCTTTTAGGGGCAGCAAAAATCTCCCCTAAGAGCTGGCACCGTGGCTCTTCCATGCCCTTTCAATGCAGCATGTCTACATGCTGCGCCGGAAGGGTGTCTTGACGCTGCGTGGCATGCGTACGGCCGTGTGGCATCAGGATGGCTTTGGGGTGGGGTTGAGGCAGCCAGTGTGCGACTGCCCCACCTCAACTCTACCTCCAGGCTGGCCCTTTGGGTCGGTTTGCAACGGCCTTCTAAAATTTGTCTCTGTTGGTCTAATATCTCCTTAGCCGCCTTCATATAAAAAGATAAAATCCTGCTACTCCATTTGAGCTAATTAATATTCCCCAAAACAAATGTCAGTCATAACAACTGGGTCCAAAATTTGAAAAGGTGATCCCTCCTCCTCTTTGCCCTCGTCTATCCACTTTATTTCTCAGTGCTTGATGTAATAATGCTCTTGCAGTATAAACATAGCTATTTCAATTTTTAAAACAGTAAAATCTAGCCAGTTTAATATTTAAATGTCTTTAGTTATCATCTGAAAACTCCCTAGTCTAATCAGCATTTTGTCCTAGGTCTGAGTTAGATGCACTTTCACTAGTTGAAAAATTGATATTACTCAAATAATTTTCAAATCATATCTCCCTTCCCTATGTACAGAAGGGCACTGCCTGCAGAACCCCTGCTTGCAATTGAGAATCCAGTCTCATAAATTATCATTGGCCTGCATAGTAATAAGGCCATTTATATGGAAATGGGCACATGACTATTCTTTTGCCAGCTCTTGAGCAATTCATGAACTGCTTTTCACATCACGAGAAGTGCTTCATGAGTCAGATGAAAAACAAAACCTAGGCACTAGTAAGTTCCAACATTCTTTGATAAGAGAATAAGATAAGAGATAAATACCCAGCCCAAACATGGAAAGCGAGAAGTCAAGGCATAGAGCCTTGTGTCAATGGAACTGAATGCTGACTCAAGATAATGTTCTTTGCTGCCTTAGAAAATGAATATAGGCCGACAATATATTCAGAGAAGAAATAAACAGTGAAGCAAAGCAGAACCAATTCTTTACAAAGAGGAAGAGATTGTTTCCTTTTGGATGATGGTGATTTGTGAGTCATGCTATCACCAAAAATTTACACTTGCTAATAAATTCATGCAGAAGCAATTACCTATAATTCAAAGCACTCCTCCTTACAGAAGAGTCATATCTGAGCCTAACTTTTAAGTGTGATCATATTTTTGTAATGGACATTGAGTAACTGAAACATTCTAAGCATCAAAATGCACAGTAAGTTCTGGAGTATTTTTAGCATGGATAGTATATTTCTACAGTGAACCAGAGAGGAAACAGCAGTCAAGAAATAAGAAGACTAGGAATGAGAAGGGCAGTGATGAAAGAACTATACAAGACCTAAAGAGTAAAGATATACAGCAGAGCACTAAAGCTAGAAATCAGCCAAGCCATTGGATTCCCCATCACTGTGTACAGAAGTGAGAGCTGGACAGTGAAGAAAGTGGATAAAAGGGAAATAAACTCTTTTCAGCTGTGGTGCTGGAGAATAGTGCTAAGAATATCATGGAAAACCAAAAAGACAAACAAATGGGTCCTTGAACAGATCGAGCCTGAACTCTCCCTGGGAGCCAAGATGATTAAACTGAGGCTGTTCTACTTTGGCACATCATGAGAAGGCATGACTCACTAGAAAAGACAAGAATGCTAGGAAAGGTTGAAGGCAGTAAAAAAAGGAAGACCATACACCAGATGGATAGACTCAATTAGGGAAGTCACAGGCCTAAAACTACAACACCTAAGCAGACTAGTGGACAATAGCAGGGCTTGGAGATGTCTTGTCTACAGGGTTGCTATGAATTGAGGTCATCTCAAGGGCAGCTAACACCAACAAGCCTCGCATCCACTGGGCCTGGTCAGTGAACCAAAAGGTTACTGTGGAGAGAGCCAAGGATAACAGTTAGATGTATCATTCTCTTCATTTTCTTTCCTTTGAAAAACTCAGAACAATGCATTATGGTTAATTAAATGGAAGAAAAGTGCTTTACTTTGGTTCAGAAAGGCTGGATGTTATCATATCTATTTCTGGAGTGGAGGAGGGAAAGTGTAGTGGCTTCTACGACTCCTTACAGTCACCCCAGTCTTCAGTTAGGCAAATTATTCTGAAAGAAAGAGCATAGCCTCAGAGCTTTTTGCCCTGGGAGAAGGAACATAAGAAAAGGAAAAGAGGTTATTCACAATCAAATGTGTTGAACTGTTAGACTGAAGCCCAGTAGGCTGCAGTCACATGAAGAAAGTGGGACCCAGTATCTGAATAACATATAGAGACATCCCTCCCCCCAAAGAAAGCCATACAAGAAGAAAACAAGACAAAACAAACCAATTAGGACTGGGAATACTAAGTGGGATGGTCTGGTGTGTTACCTTGTGTTCATTCAGAAGGGGAAACGCTGTAATGTTGGGATTGTGGCATTGAAGATGTACTGTCTTAAAAGAGCATCTTTGGCTTGTGGGAGCATTGGACAGAAGCATTCAACGTGGTTAAAAACAGAGGTAGAGAGGAACAAAGACTCAAGATGACATCCTTTTCCCAGAAAGGCAAACAGGATTTTCACTTGACATATATCTGGGGATTCAATTTGCAGGATAGCGGAATGACTGAATGTTCCATCTCGGGCTCCCTAATGTTAATTCCTATTGGGAATTCCAGTCTTCTTAACTCCTTGTTAATTCTTGGGGATGTGTACTTAGCCACACATCACAGTAGTTACTATTATAGGCCCACAAATCTTGGTTCTTTGTTATCAGGTGATTGTTTTAAGAGCTAGTACAACTTTGCTCCTGGCACTTAAAATAAGTTGCAAACACTGTCTGGTAGGCTGTACATAACTCTTTTTCTCCTCGCCACCTCATTTGCCAATACCTCTTCAACCCATGGCATTATTGCTGCAGCCTAGTACCATTTTGAAAGAAATCTCCCTTATCTTTCAGAGCTACTGGCTGCTTTAACAAAATTCACCAACCTAGGATACTAACTGCTGACTAAGCAATTTGATTTGTGTAGTTTTGTAACTTCCAGTCTTGTGCCTGAAGGAAAGATGGTCCTTCATGTAAAGAGATACCCTGCTGCTATGAAGATTTATTTCTTAGAACAAAATATTTTCTTTTAAAAGTACTCTATCTCTCATGCTCCTCTTTCACATGCTTTTGTTTGGTCTAGCCCTTTTTCTAGGGTTATGTGAGAGAAGGAAACATCTCTGCAGTCAGATAAAGGAAGTGCCAGTGGAATCCCAGCAACGTCCCATTATGTTGCTATAAAGGGAGAATTCAAATTAATGGGTGGTGGTGGCAACTACATGATCTCTGGAGATCCCATCCAGATCAGGCAGAAGCAGGAAGAGGTGACTTTTCTTAATCAAGGGAAGAGTATTCTATGTCTCATGAGAACAGAACAGTGTAATATATTAGCATCGCCAACCATTCAAAGAAGCAGTTAAGCACAGCTCAGCAATTTCTGTGGTATCTTTTTAGAGTTTATAGTACTGTGTAACTATTTTCTAATTAAGGATGTGTTGAACAGTTATGAACCAAGTAGTCATCTGCCTGCCAGGTTTCCCAATGAAAGCCATGTCTGCCCTTAGCAATCTGCACATGCATATTCAAATTGTCACTATGTTTATGTGACAATTAAGAATATTTAGCATCATTTTATAAAGCCATAAGCTGGCACAGAAAACTGCACATTCAGATTTAACATAATATATGCCATCTGAGTCAATAGGCAGTTTCAGAAAGAATTGATAGGGTGTATTCCTTTAGTAATGCATGGATGAAGGAAATGATTATAATAACCAGCCTTTTTGAAAGAACCAGCATAGTGTAGGGGTTTGAATGTTGGATTAAGGCACTGGGAGATCAAGGTTCAAATCCCTGCTCAGCCATGGAGATCCACTGGATGACTTTGGGCAAGTCACACTCTCTCAGAGGAATGCAAGGGCAAATCCCCTCTGAACAAATTCTGCCAAGAAAACTATGATGGGTTTGCTTTAGGGTTGCCATAAGTCAGAAAAGAGTTGCAGGCACACAACAGCATCAAGACTGTTTGAAAGGTTTCATGGTAAAGTTTGAAAGTGTGACACATTTCTTTCCAGCAAATGAGGGATTCTGGTGTGCATAGTTCAAAAGATCATAAAACATTCTGGCTCAGACCAAATGACTATCTAGTCTATATTCTGTTCACACAATGAACACTCTGACGACCTCTGATACTGGAGGTAATAAAGCCATTTTACTACTATCCATTGATAGCTTTTCTACCCCATGAATTTGTCTAACACTCATATAAAGCCAGGCAAGTTGACAGCCATCTTATGATAGCAAATCCCAATTTAACTGTGCCTTTGGTGAAAGAGTACTTCCCTCTTTCTGTTTCAAATACCTCACTGGTCAGTTTCAGCAGATGAATCCCATTTTAATGTTATGAGAAACTGGTCCTTATTCACTTTCTGCCATTTTATGTATACTTTGCATCATTATATGCACCTCCCTTAAGGGCTGTACAGATGGCCCCTTGCCTTTCCAGATTGGGGCTGCAACAACCACACGCTGTGGCCCCGATCCAGTACTTTGCCACTCTAAAAATAGTTGGCAAATGCCACTCCTTTTTAGAGCAGCAAAAAGCCACCCTTGCTGCCATGTCTGCGGCTTTTCAGCACTCCTTTGGTGCAGCATGTGTGAACACTGCACTAAGGGAGCGCCCTGACTCTGCCCTCCGTCTGTTTGGGTGGGCGGTGTGATGGTGGCATCAGGGCGGAGTTGGGGTGGCCAGTGTGTGATCACCACATCCCCACTCCACCCCCAGGTCGGCCCTTTTGACCAATCTGTACAGCCCCTTACTTGCCTTATCTACCCACTTTTGCGGGGTTTTTCCTATTTAAAATCCCATTTCTGCATGGGATTTCCTCCATGTGATAAAGTCCTATGTTTTTTTCTGTTAAATCATAAGGCCTTTGCAGACTGCCAGAAATAGTGTAAATTGAGTCCACTTTAAATTGAGGCACTGCCCTGGCTCAGTGCTAGGGAATCATGGGAATTGTATTTTTTTTTCTAAGACATTGAGCCTTCTCTGTCAGAGAGCTCTGGTGCCACAATAAATTACAGTTCCCATAATTCCCTAGCACTGAGCCAGGGCAGTGCTTCAATTTAAAGTGGACTCAATTTGCACTATTTCTGGCAGTCTGCAAAGGCCCATAGTTAGGGTTACAATCTCTGTTTAAATATTTTGAGGTACATTTCTTCATTGTTGTTGAGTTTCTGCATTTTTTTAGCTTCTTGAAGGACATCATGGGAAGTATAATTGATCTGATGTTGTTTAATTATTTTCACTACTGAATTGATCATTGTTACAGAATTGTTCAGTCTTCTTTCTTGAAAGAGCCAGCATGGCCTAGGAGTTTATCACACTCACTTTTGTTAACAATCTGAGCATGGGCTGGGGATGTGAGTGAATGAGAGAAAACAGATTTTATTGCACTCAAAACAGTAGGCAAGCCATCCCCATGCTGTCACTCAACCACAGCTCATCAATGAGCCATACTGAGCCAGCCAATTTTGCAAGGACAGAAGCTTTCCAGCTGAGCAAAATCGGCTGGCTCAGTGCAGCTCAGAGATGGGTTGTGGTCAGGAGATGGCATGGGGATGGCTTGCCAACTGTTTTGGGTGTGATAAAATCCATTTTACGTTGGTCACATGCATTCACATGTGTCCCCAGCCTGTTCCTAAATCATTAACAATAAGTGTAATAAACTCCCTAGTGGTTTGAGTGTCGGACTGGGGCACTGGGAGACATGGGGTATACATAGGGTTTTGGTTTGTGTGTTGGACTAGGGTACTGCTTATCTTTAGGTTCCAGAATCCAAATAACTTTCTTCATGAATGGTAATCAAAAACAGAATCATGTTGTTGTTGTTTTTGGATAGCAAATAAGCCTTTTTTGAAGGCAACAACATCTCCATTAAAAATTCCAATTTTCATCTTTTTAAAATCGTTAATGATGTTTTTGTAATTTGTACATATAATTCTGCTAACTTTCAAGTGAAGTGGCTAGTAATGTTCCCTAGATGAGACAGGCTTTGGCTTTCATACAAATGTTTAGCTTTTACATGCTTAAGAAATGTATGTAGCAAAGCACACTGGTGGAAATACTGTTCAACAGATATTATATTGTCCACACCATTTACAGCAATCAGATAGGGGTGATGCTTACTATGATGGATATATGGATTTTGTTAAATGTTTCTGTTCTACTAGGCCTTCATAGTCCTTCTTTTCTGTCATTCATAATACTTGCTGTATCATAACATTGGGCTTAATGGTTGGGATGATCTAGTTTGTTTCTTTAGTGTGAACTCTGTAAATGATATACCATCAAAAGTAGTGATGATTACTATACATAACAGATAACCTTCCTTCCTTCCTTCCTTCCTTCCTTCCTTCTTTTTTTCTTTTCTCATAGTTTCACAATTATTATCCTCTCTAGTATCCTGGTTTTAGATTCCAAATTCCCTACAAGTGTAGGGAAGAGGAGAAAGAAAATAAATACTCCAAGGTGCATTTGTATTTGTTCTCCTTAAAGTTGTCTCCTAGCCTTTATAATTTCCTTCCAATCAAGAAAAACCTTTCAGCTAGTTGATATGCAAAACATCAATTAAGCAATTTAAAAATAATTGTAGGTTTTTTGGTTTGTTTGTTTGTTTGTTTGTTTGTTTTTACAAAGGTCCTGGGTTGATTTTTCTGTCCAGAAATCCTGAACAGTCTCAAACTCAAGTACACACATTGGAAAAATATGAAATTATGCCTAAATTAGAGCCCTAGTGCCCAATCAACTAGCTAACTGTGGTGTGCACATCATGTTTCTATTCCCCCAGGGATTTTTTAACCCTTTGCCATGAAGTACTAAAGAAGAAATAATCACTATTATTGTGAACATAGTGACTACTTTAAAATAGTAATGGAAAATTTATGTAGATATCTTTTTCAGATAATCTTACCTTATCTCTTTATTTCATCTTTTAGCAATAAGCACCCAGTCCTGTTCTGCTCATTAGAATAACTGAAGAATAAATAAAGCCTTACTTCCTACTTCAGGTAGACTTGTTCCTTTATTGACATCTGTCTAGAGAACATAAATGAATCTGAAATTGAAATGCAGAACTTTTGAGTCTGGTATTCTTGTTTACAAACAGACAGTTCAATAGATTAAATTTCATTCAAATCTGAAGTAAAGTGAGGGCTATAATTTTCAACAAGATTGGTTCCAGAAATATTAGTTTTTCCAATCAACCAATGCAGCTTTTAGCAATGCTTGTAGATATTGTCTACCAAATGTGGCAAAACAATATGTCTTTACAAGAAATGGTTGCAAGGACTGGAAGAAAGCACTTGGAAGATCAGGAGGGTTTCACAAACTTGGTGCATCTATGAAACATATTTCAGCAATGTCTATGTTGACAAAAAAAAAGTGAGTGAGAGAGAGAGAGAGAGAGAGAGAGAGAGAGAGAGAGAGAACACTCCATTTCTGTTTCTTTTTTCCCTAATTAATTTTTTATTGAGTTTTTACAATGAAACACATAACGTCTGTAGAACAGTAACAACAACAACAACCAACTACAAGGGCCAAGGTATGTATCTGATGAGTAATTATTCTGCAGCAGAATCAAAAAATTAGTTCTCAGCAAGAGCCAGAGAGTCTGGCTTGTCAATATATAGAGTGTCTGTCCAAAGATCTATCTGTGAAGTTGGAGGTTGGATCTTGTGGGAGTGATGATTAACATAATCAATAAAAAATCATCCAGTCTTCTTGAAATGTTTCAGTCCTTTTGTGGCAAATGCAAAACCTTGTTGTAGTAGACAGTTTCTCCATCAACCACATATCCCAAATTCTAGACCACCAGTTCTCAATGGAGAGGTCACCTGGCTTCCAACATTTGGCTACTTCTAATCTGGCAGCAGTAATAAGAAAAATTATAAATTTTATATGTTTCAAGTTAGAATTACTTTTAGCAAATATAGAAAGCAAAAGCAAAATTGGACTGAAGTTTATAATTTGATCAGTGATATATGAAATTTGATAGAGAATTGCATCCCAGAATTTTCTTACTTTAGGACATTCAATCCGCATATGCATATAAAAGCCTCTAGATTTACAACCCCTCCAGCAATCCAGAGAGAATATTTTAACCATTTTAAACAGTGTTACAGGTGTGAGATATCATCTATGGATGGTTTTCAAAGTATTCCCCCTCACAGATGCTGAAGGAGATTTTTATGGGGGTGAGGACCAAATATGAGCCCATGCAGTGTCTGAAATCATGGTTTTCAATTCTTCTTGTCAAAATGACTGCATATATTGGTCATTCCCATATGTGTGTTCCAGATGTTTGTAGATAGCTGCTGCCGTTCCTTTAGTATGAGAAGTGGAATTCAAACAAAAGTTTTCAAAAAAGGAGAGCGGACATGGAGATTCTCCTGCTGAAGCTAGGTGTGATGCAAAGGAAGCAATTTGGTGTACTTGAAGCCAGGTAATGTTAATTTGTTATAGGAATTTTTTTGTTGTGTTGGGGGGGCTTTGGTAATCCACCAGAGAACAAATCTAAGGTGTGGTAGAGTCCACATCTTCTCAACAATCTTATTAGTGGGAATCGATCATCTAGGTGAGAAAGAGGATGCAAAAAAAGGGGGGGGGGTTAATGGGAGAGGGGTCTAGAGCTAGTATGTGTTTCCATCTATGCCAGATGAGTAGGGAGCTAGATAAAAAAGGATTCAATAACCTACTAATTTTATGTTTTGACATTTTAGTGTAGAAGCAAGTAAATTCAGTGGACTTCATATTACAAACTTCTAGATTTATCTATCTGGTAGCACTGTTGTCCTTAATTAATTGAATAGTTTGGCTGCATTGGAAAGCCTAGAAATCATAGTGCAATATCTGGGACTGCCAGACCACCATTCTTAGAAGTGATGTGTCTAGTGGATTTGGGAAATCTAGGTCTCTTTTTATTGAAAATAAATTGATCAATTAATTTTTGCTATTTCTTGAATCTAGATGGGGGAGGAGTCAATGGGATTGTTTGAAACAGGAAAAAGAGCCGAGGGATCATGAACATCTTGACTAATGCAATCCTGCCAAGGATGGAAAGATTTAAAGCCTTCCATTCTTTAGATTTACATAGAATCCATATGTCTACTGGGTTATAATTTTGAAGTGTGAGCTGCTGGATGACTTTCTAGTCCCAATAGGAAAAATTTGAGGGACGAAGTAACAAGCCCATTAGGTCCTGCCAGGATTTTGGCTGTTGATATGAAGCGTTTAAAGCCATTAATGTGGATTTGTTAAAGTTAATTTTTAGACTTGAATAACTACCAAATGACTCAGTTGTCTTTTTAGAGGCAGAAATGATCATTTTGGGTGCGATTAAAAAAAATGAACACATCGTCAACATAAAGCACAACCTTATGGTGTTGGTTGTTGATGAAAAGGCCAGTGATATCAGCATTATGCCGAATCATGTTAGCCAAGGGCTCTACTGTCAGTGCAAATAGAAGGAATGATAATGGGCATCCTTGTCTGGTGCCCCTGGAAAGTGCAAAAGCTGTTCATTCAAGGTCATTGACTAATACCGTCACCTTCGATTTCTCATAGATAAGGCAGAGTGCTTCCATGAAGTCAACTCCAAAATCCATTCCTTGAAGGACACCAAAAAGAAATGGCCATTCCAACCTGTCAAAGGCTTTCAAAGCATCAAACAAAAGTAAGGCTAGGGGAGTCTTTGACTGGTTGGAATGGTGGATGATATTAGGAACTCTGGTGGCACAGTGGTTAAATGCCTGTACTGCAGCCACTCACTCACAAACCACAACATTATGGGTTCAATCCCATCCAGGGGCTCAATGTAGGCTCAGCCTTGCATCCTTCTGTGGTCACTAAAATGAGTACCTAATGTACCCTAATGTGATGGGGGCAATTAGCTTACAGTTGTAAACTGCTTAGAGACTGCTTAGAGTGGTATGAAGTGGTATATAAATGAATCTGCTATTGCTATTGCTATTGAGTACCCTGTGGACTGGGTCTGCTAGGCGTCTGCCTGGCATGAAGCCCACCTGGTCAGAATCAATGTATTCTTAAATAAACTCATTTATTCTGAAGGCTATAATAGAAGTAAATATTTTTGCATCTTGATTAAGGAGCGCAATAGGATGGAAAGATTTGGTTTTTGAGCATCCCCTTTCATTTTTGGGATTGGAATTTGAAAGTCAGGTTCTATGCCAACTTGTCAGCACAGGAGCATTATTAAGAATGGAGTTTAAAAGGGCAATAAGATGGGGTGAAATTTGGTCAAATAACAATTTGTAAAATTCTTCTGAGAAGCCATCTGGGCCTGGACTCATCATAGAGTTAGAAGAGTTGGAAGAGACCACAAGGGTCATCCAGTCCAACCCCCTGCCAAGCAGGAACTCAAAATCAAAGCATCCCCAACAGATGGCCATCCAGCCTCTGTTTAAAGACCTCCATAGAAGGAGACTCCACCACACTCCAAGGGAGTGTGTTTCACTGTTGAACAGCTCTCACTGTCAGGAAGTGCCTCCTAATGTTGAGGTGGAATCTCTTTTCCTGTAGCTTGCACCCATTGTTCCAGGTCCTAGTCTCTGGAGCAGCAGAAAACAAGCTAGCTCCCTCCTCAATATGACATCCCTTCAAATATTTAAACAGGGCTATCATATCACCTCTTAACCTTCTCTTCTCCAGGCTAAACATACCCAGTTCCCTAAGTCATTCTGTTTCAGCTTAGATATTGTCTTTTTGAGTTCATCTGGGTGAATAGGTTTATTTAACAGTCTTTGAGCTTCTTCAGATTTAGATATTGTATAAATTGGTCCATGTCCTAATTTTGTGGCAGTTCAGAGATATATAGTTTAGAATAAAAGTTTTGAAATTCTTTCATAATTTTGTCAAGAGCTTTCATTATATTCCCTTCAGAGGAAGTGACAGTGAATATGGTTTTCCTCCCCACCTTACGCTTGACAGCTCTAGTGAGGAGTCAAGAATTTGTGTTGTTAAATTCATAGTAGTAAGAGTTAGTGTAATGTAAGGCAATTCGAATCTTTCTATTGTCAAGAGCTGCCAGCTCTGCTTTTTTCCTCTGGAGTTGAATGAATACCTGTGAATTGAGTGATTTTTAATGAGCTAATGATAGCTGTTCTATCTCTTGGAGGAGGCTTTGCCTCGTGGCTCCTTTAAGTCTCTTTTGTTAATAAGCCTTTGAGGACCACCTTCAGGATATCCCATAACAAGGCCTCAGATGTTTCAGGTGATCTATTTTCAAGGTAAAATTGTTGATTTTCATCTTGAATCTGTTTTTTAAAACATTCATTCATGAGGAGATACGGACTGAATCTCTGGATGCACGTTTTTGGTAGATCAGGACCCAGCTGCCAGGTTAATGTTGTGGCTGTATGGTCTGAATAAATGATAGATTCTACCTATACATCAGCAATGTTAGGAAGGAATAATTTTGGAATGATGAAGTAGTTTATTCTAGAATAGGTGTGATGTGTGTTTGAATAAAAAGTGTAGTCTCTACTACATGGATGTAGAACTCTCCCAGGGTCTATAAATCCATGGCTAGTTAAGAGATCAGATACTGGTGATGTTTTCTTTTTCATCTTTCTGTGAGGATGTGATTTGTCTAGTGTGTGATCTAGGACTTCGTTTGCATCACCCCCTATATTGATATTGCCCTCTGCAATCTCCCCTAAGGTTTATAGGAAAGAAGCCAGAAAGGTGTGTTGGTCATTGTTTAGGGAGTAAAATGTGGCCAGTGTGAAGATTTCATTGGTCAGGATACCTTTCAATATTAAATACTGACCCGAAGGGTCCCAGATTACTTTGTCAACCTGAAAAGGACATGTTTTATCAAACAATATTGCAACACCTCTGGATTTGTTAGACTTTTCAGTTGTATATTGCAAGTCAAAGGGAGATCATGCTAGAACATTTCCGGTGCCCTTTCTATGCATTTCTTGTTAAAAAAAATTGCTTGGTTTAAGTTTTTTTCAAATAATTATTAACCCAGGTACGTGGTTTTTTTTTGGGGGGGGGCAATCCAAGTCCTTTTACATTGAGAGAGACAATCTTAACATTGTCCACATTTGCAATAACTAAACTCTAAGTAAGAAACACTTAGAAGAGACATCAGTGTTTGTCTCATGTACAGTACAGTATGCAATGCCCTTCAAACCCAGGCTTTTTTAAGCATGAGGGTGGAGGAAGTGGACTCATAAGGCTCCAGCTTAAGAAATATACATCCCAGTGCCCAAAAATACAAACAATTAACCATAACATAATACAAACAACAATTAACAGAAGCAAACCAAGAGGAGGAGTATGTGGTGTGAGTCCCACATCTCAATTGAGCCATTAAGTGGTGATCCCCTCTAGGGTTGGGGGGGGGGTGAGCATTATTGGCATACATTGTGGGGGACAAGATCTCAGTAATCAAAGATAGAAAGAGGAGAAGGTAAATTAAAAGATATAAGGATACCCGTCTAAAAATGAGAGGAGTTAATTAACAATAGGGGTGTTAAGATATATATTACCATATATGAAGGCAACATGGAGACCCCAGGCAAGCCAGCCAAGGTATCAGAGAAGCGAGAGCAGCGCACGCACATACAGAAACCACCCACCCCCACCTCATCCCAGGCACTGCAGGCAAGCCGGCCAAGGCACCAGAAGGGAGGCAGGAAGGGCACACATACATACCCCTAGCTGCTCCCCCCAGCCCCCAGGGGAAAAACCTGGGAAGGAGAAGGAGGGGCATGTGCATACACAGCAACAAACTGATGAATAATCAAAGTTGTGAGTGTCAAAGCTGTAAAAGTCAAGGCCCAATTGCACATTCAAAACAAGAAAATTATGGTACATTAATAGTAGTGCAAGAATGGGAAAGTTGCAAGAGCTGTTTGCATTCAGGGGAGTGAAGGAGGGGATGATAGCACTTCCGTAATAGTTTTAGAGCAAGGTGTGGGGTGGGAGAGGAATATCTAGGTATGAAATGAGTTAAAACAATAAATGTGAAATTTAGAGTGAGGCTATTTGCTTGCAAAAGGCCATGTTGCAAATGCAGAACAATTAACAGGGAACAGGGAAACTTTTTCCTTCAAAGATGGCTGCTGTTATTAGGATTAAGGCAAAGAAACAAGAGAAGAGGGAGAAAGACAAGATGGCAGTGGTGGTGGTGGTGAGAGTAAGTTGTGAAGAATAGATGAGAAATATACCAGAAGTTAGAGCAAGGGGAAGGGTGGGAAAGGATTGAGGCAGAGAGAGAGTTAAAATAATAAAAGTGAAATTTAGAGTGAGGCTATTTGCTTGCAAAAGGCCATGTAGAATGTAGAACAATGGACAGTTGTGAACAAGAAGACTATTTCTTTCCAAGATGGATGTTGTCCTTAGGATTAAGGAGGAAAAAACAAGAGAAGAGGAAGAAAGACAAGATGCTGGCAGGGGGTGGGGGTGGGGGGAGCTCTGAAGAATAGATTAGAAGAATACCAGAGGTTAGAGCAAGGCAAGAGTAGTTACATTTAACCATTCACTTTATGATATCAAAAAAGTCAGGGAAGGGGTCTTCTGTGCTGTAAATTGGTTAGTGACAATGTGGCTGTGTGGCTTTCAGCTGTGCAGGACCACCAAGCCGCTTGTGTTTTTTTCTGTCTTGCTGGCATCCATGGTTTAGCCTGTTGCTTGGATTTGGGTGCAGCTGAAGAGGAGATATTGTTCTTTGCCTCTTTCTCAAGGTCTCAGGGCACCTTAATGCTTAAGGCTTCACATATATGAAGAAACTGTTTTAGTTGAGGCAGTCATGACAGAACCATTATAAAAGATGATTAGTTTAAAAGGGAAGCCCCATTTGTATTTTATGCTTGTTTGTTGGAGCAGAGAGGTGAAGGGTTTAAAATCACGGCATTTCCTCAGTTTCAGGGGAGATGTCCTGGTATACTTGTCCATTGGAAACACTGCACAATAGGTAATAGAGATTAATTAATTAATTAATTAACATTAATAGTGAATGTTTTTGTACACTATTTTATGTTGTTGTTTTTTTAAAAAAATGGACTAGCTACATGGGAAGAAAGAAATCACAACTTATTTAGAAATTCATGCAAATATACTCTTAAAAAGATTAAAAACTGTCAGAAATTCATAAATCATTCCAGGAAATGCAAGTTACTAGATGAATGAAATCATAGTAATTACACAAATTGTGTGAAAGGACATACTCCTGTTTAGAGAATCAATATGTGAGGAGTGTTCATTTGACACCCTGTTTCAAATGGTGACAGTATTAACAGCTAGAAATAGTGGTTTCTACTGTATTTATATCTTTTGACACACTTCTTTAAGTTTAAAAATGTAATATTGTCTAGAGTTGCCTTGGATTACAAGAGGCTTGTAAATATTCATAGTTACTCCCTCACACACACTGGGACTTTCTTTCCTTATTTGACTGAAGCTCCTCTTACTAAAGAGAGCTAGCATTGGGTAGTGGTTTGAATATTGTACCATAACTCTGAGAGACCAGGGTTCAGATTTCCAGTCAGCTATGGAAACTCACTGGGTGACCTTGGGACAAGTCACACTCTCTCAGCCTGAGAGGAAGTCAATGGCAACCTCCCCCTTCTGAACAAATCTTGCCAAGAAAACCCTATGATAGGCTTGTATGCCAACACAAATTGAAAATGACTTGAAAGCACACATCACAATATAAAATAGGTAGCCTCTTCCAAAGGTTTCTTGAACTCTGAGGAGCAGTTGGGTGGCATAAATGTCTGAAATATAAAGAAGGCATCAAAGCCCTATTTGGGGCATAGAAGATGTTCACTTTAGATCCGGGCCTTTGTAGATGAGCATTAAATAATAGAGATTTTCCCCGGACTCCTTATGGAAATCTACTGTGAGGAAATCTATGCCAAAATTATTCTATTATGATTTACCTTGGCTTCTTTATATAAGAGTTGGCTATTAGTATGGAGTGTGACTGTCAACCTACACAGCCATATATCTAGAGTAGCTTTTCAAAACTTTCCATGCTAGCTGGGGATGGGATCATGATCTAACATGTCCAATACCAGATTGGTAAGAGCCCTGGTGGTGCAGTGCTTAAATACCTGTACTATAGCTGTAGTGGAATTTATCCCCAGATCAAAGACAAAGAGAGACCGAATCAATCCAAAGCAAGACACCTTTTTATTTATTTATTTTCTGGCCAGGGCGGAAGCATGCCAAATAGCACTCCAAGAGCCACCGCATCCACCTATTGTTCTCCAGGGTTTTTAAAGAATTGTTTCTTTACAGGTTTAAACTGATTGGTTACAAGCATCTACTGTGTCAGCATCTAATTGGTAGCATGCACTATCCACGAGGTAATCACGCAACTCCTGATTAGCTATATACTACAGACCATGCACCAACTTCCTAACTCCTTATATGGTGTTGCTTCCTAACTGAGAAACAAAAGTTGGTTGTTACTTCTTAACTGAGAAACGAAAGTAGGTGAAAGGTAAAGGACGCTTTTCAAAGCAGCTCTAATTCCCTTTGTCTAGGCAAATTGAACTGAGCAAGCAGGAATACAAAAGCAGAAAGCAATGGTTACTCCATTTTATCCCCTCTCATTCCTCCCTTTTTCTTGTTGCTAACGAGATCCCTCGAGTAAGCAACCTTAAGGCATTTATGGTACTTGTGATATTTTCTATTAACTGGTAAAACTGGTTATGTTCCCAACCACCACCATACCTAACAGGGAACAAAATCAGCATAATAATGATACTAATTAACCATATAATAAAAGCATTAGTGTCTGGGGGGGGTAAATAGGCACAGGATGTGCAAAAGTTCTAGTCTCTATCTCATATCTATAACAATCTATTTCTCTCAATAGTTCAGCTTGTGTGCTTTTGTGTTTTGATTTTAACTGTCCCTCCATTTTTATTGAAATCCTCTTCAGGGCGGTGCTCAGTCACCTGACCCCACTCCTCTCTATTTCTTCAGGGCAGTGCTTGGTCACCTGACCCCACTCCTCTCTATTTCTTCAGGGCGGTGCTTGGTCACCTGACCCCAGGGAGGTGGCGCACGTTGTGATGCTGACCTCCCCTCCTCTTGCTTCTTGGAAATCTTTACCTTTAGAGGATCAGAGTCATCATGGGTTACCTTCCACTCAGGTTTCTCCTTGGTATAGTCTCTCTTGACTCTGGTGTAGTGGATTCAAGGTTTTACTTCTGCTAATTTTGACGGATTGGTCAACAAGATCTCATAGGGGCTCCAGTCTTTCAGCTGCACAGCATCACCTGGGGAGAAATCATGTACAGCAGTAACAAGGGTAGGGGTTCTATATATTCCTATATATTTATACAGTTCCAATTGTTGAACAGTCTTTATCAATTCAGGTTTTCGCAGTGGTGCAAGATCACCTGAATATATGGCAAAGGGGGCCTTCCAAACAACAGTTCATATGGTAATAAACCCAACAATTTTGTAGGTATGCAGTGGTGCAGTGATCTTGCACCACTTACCTTCAACAAGGCCAAGGGCAACACCTGTACCCAGTTTAATCCAGTTTCTAAACACATTTTTGTTATTGTCCCTTTTCATTTGGGGTGGGCCAAGCCTCAGGCCACCCTGTATAAGTATCTCTTACCACCAACAGATATTTCATTTTTTTCACCCTCAGCATTTCAGTAAAATAATAATAATAATAATAATAATAATATTTATACCACCCTATGGCGAACCAATCTAGGCGGTTTGCACAACTTCAAATGGAGTGTTTCCTACATATTGTACACCTGGGGGTTGAAGGATGCCTGTCCTGGGGTTAGTGTGTGCACATATCTCACATCTCTATACTACCTTGTAAACTAACCCATGTAATCCCTGAATGTAACACTGTCTAATAACTCTGCTAGTGAAGTTTGTCCCATATGTGTTTGTGAATGCATATGTTGAATCAGGTTCCAGGCATGTTCATGAGGTTCTTATTGTTCTTGAGTACATAGAAGCCTTGTTTCTGACTGGCATTTTGTTTTCATGCCCATTTCTCTTCTTCCTTTGAATAGTTTGGTTTGACTGGCATAGTTATTCTCAAATGTTGTATCTGTTCTTCTTTTTCTATTTTTTTTTTTTTTTTTACAAAAGACCGAGCAGCTTGTTTGGCTGCATCATCTGCCTTTTGTGCTGATGTTTCAGTAGGGATAGCTGAAGCTTCTTTGACCTCTCTATTTCCACCCACAATGGCATATCCTGCTATCTTCCGGCCATCTTCAATAAAACTGCTTCCATCAGTGAAAAGAACATCATCTGGCTTCTCCAAAGACTCACTCACAAACCATAAGGTTGTGAGTTCAGTACCAGCCAGGGGCTCAGGCTCAACTCAGGCTTGCATTCTTCTAAGGTGGCTAAAATGAGTACCCAGTTTGTTGGGGGAAATTAGCTTTCATATTATAAACTGCTTAGGGAGTGCTTAAGTGCACTAAGTGGTATAGAAATGTACTTGCTATTGCTATTGCTACCAGAAGGCACAGTTTCCATACTAGACAAGCCTTCCTGCTGTTTTATATTTCTTTTCCTCTCCCTAAACCCCAAGATACCAGAAAAAGGGGGAAAATGGTACAGAAAAGTCAAAAAAGGAAAGAATAAAAGGGACATCTATGTCAATTCATCACCATTTCTTGTCTCTCTCCATGAGAAAGTATCGCTCAGTGAGGAATATGCAGGCAGTTGTAAAATAAACAGCCTTCCAAATTGACAGTACATTTATTTATACACATCTCACACTAACTCATTACGCATCATCATGTTGCTCCCCAGGCTAAGCTTTAGAAGGGGGGAAAGGAAGGCATGCTTAAATCTGATGAGATTTATTCCTTTAGATTTTAACACTGATCCTCATATTATTTATTTATTTAGTTATTTATTTAGCTTTGTGCCACACAAAGGTAGAAGCTAATGTCTTCATAAGAGAATATCATTCTCAATATTTTTCTCTTCCTTGCCTACTTATAAGAAAGATTCATATTTAAGAATTGTTGCATAATATGATACCATTCTGTGGAGATCCAAGGGCATTTTTATGTCATTGTTGGGCTTTTTCTCTTGGGGATGTGTGTGCGTCTTTCATGTTTCTTCTGGGACCTCTCAAGGTGAATGCTTCTTCAGTTTTCCACTTGCACATATATTTGCCATCTCACTTGCTTTATCTTGTCACCTTGAAGATGTAGCCCCATCTGAATGAAATAGAACTTGAGCCAGAAGTAAAAGGATGGCTGAAATAGATTTTCTTCCTCTCTTATTGATTAATATTTATTTATTTATTTATTTATTTCATTTGTATGCTTCAGTCAATTTAAAAAAAACAACAGCTTCACGATAAAGTTTAAAAATGAGTGAAATCACCATATAAAACAGTATAAAATCATTTAAAAGACATTAAAAAGTTTTAAAAGAAAAAATAAGAAGCTCCTTTGCTTACACATTAAAAGCCTGCTTAAACAAAAAGCACTTTGCCTAATAATGAAAAGCAAGCAGGGAAAGGGCCAGCCTAGCCTCGTGAGAAAGGGAGTTCCAGAGGGTGGGAGCAGCCACCAAGAAAGCTCTGTCTCATTTCCTCACTAAGCATGGCTGTGATTGTGGCAGGACCAAGAGAAAGCCTTCCCCTGAAGATCTTAGAATCCTTGCAGGGAGATATGTTCTTTCAGATAGTCTAGATCTCAGCTGTTTAGGGCTTTATAGGTCATGACTTATTTGTTATTGTTGTTGTTATTTCTTACTGGCCACTACTCATGGATCAGCAGCACCAGATTAAAATACAGCACATAACATCAGTTAAAACATATAAATCCATTAAAACACATAGCATCAGTTGAAAAGAACATATAGGACCAATATGTATTAAAACAGTTAGTCCATAGCTTAACATTCATAATTTAAATTCATAATTTAAACATCATCTGGATAGGCCTGCTGGAAGAGACTGGTCTTTAATGCTGTTTTAAATTCAGACAGCATATTCAGCTGTTGAATCTCTTCCAACAGGTCATTCCACTGTTTAAGGGCCTGGAAATGAACCAGTAGCCAGTGAAGCTGTTCCAACAAAGGAGTTATATGCTTTCTGTAACTGGCTCCCATCAGCATTCTGGCTGCAGCATTTTGAACTCACTTACAGTAGTCCAAATGGGATGTAATCAAGGCATGTGTCACCATAGCCAGAGTTAATGTCTCAAGGAATGGGCTCAGCTGGTGCATGAATTTTAGCTGTCCTGGCCACTGCTGAACCTGAACATCCAGGCTCAGAGTTGAATCCAGGAGAACACCCAAGTTGTGAGCCTGAAATTTCAGCATAGGAAGAGTCCCTATTCACTGCCTTTCAACTGACCAGCAACATCTTTGTCTTGTCTGGATTATTAGTGACAACAGTTATTGGTTCAGTACAGAGATAACTTCCTTGGAATAAGATGAAAAGAAGAGGTAGAATTGGATGTTGGTGACAGCAACCCCAGAACTTCAGATGTTCTCTTCCAGTAATTTCATGTAGATGTTAAATAGCATGGGGGACAAAACAGAACCCTGGAGGATTTCACAAGCCAATGGCCAGGACATCAAACAGAAGTCCCCTAACACCACTGTCTCAGTTTGACCCTCCAAAAAGGATTGGAACCACTGCATAACAGTACCCCTGAGCCCCATCCAGAGAGGTGGCCCAAAAGGATACAATGGTTGACAGTATTGAAAGCTGCTGAGAAGTTCAGCAGAACCAACAAGGACATACTCCCCATTCCAGTTCCCTGTGTAGGTTATCCACCAAGGTGACCAAAGATGTCTCCATTCCAGTCCTGAAGCCAGATTGAAATGGATGTAGATAATTCATCTCATCCAGAAACCCCTGGAGCTGGGAGACCACCACAGGCTCCAGAACGTTGCCCAAAAATAGAATGTTAGAGAGTGGTTGATAATTACTCAGGATGGTGGTATCCCAGGAGGCCATATTAAGTAACAGTCTTACCACAGCCTCTTTTAGGCAGGATGGAAACTGCTTACTTTGGAAAGGCATTCTCCATTCTCATTAGCCATTTGGGCAATCCCCCTCTAGCTGCTTTCAGAAATCAGGAAGGGCTAGGATCCAGTATACATGTATACATGGCCCTCACTTCTCCAAAGATCCTGTCCACATCCTCAGGCTGCACAAATTGAATCTAATAATACAAGACAAGCAGGTACCAAGATTACATCCATTGGATCTGTCTCAAATAAGTCAGAGGAAATCTGAGTGTCTTCCAAATCCATCACAGTGGGATGTCAAGTGGTCTTTTCTTCTTCTTGTGGGCCAGAGTGTAAATGGTTGCTCAAGACAGCTCTGCTAGATGACACTGTGCAGATGCAGTGGTGGCAGAGAAGTAAAATTTCTTCACTGCCATCATCACCACAACATAGGCCGTCCCATGAGCTCTAGCTCATTTCAAGTCTTCCTCCATTGGCACTCTAGTTTCTGCCCCATACCTTTAATTACTGCAAGCTCCCTAGTGAACCAGGGGACCCACTTAGCTGCACTTTGTGCTAGGGAATGCTTAGGGACAATCGTGTCCACCATCATGGCCATTTGTCTATTCCAAGGATTAGCCAGGGCTTCAACAGAATCACTTACCAAGGCAACAGGAAGCTCACCAAGAATAATCAGGAATAAATGTGGCTCCACAAGTCTCCTGGGGTGGACCATCTTAAATGGGGGCTCATACCTTCAGGGAGACATTACTCTCCCCGAACACACATACACACACTTCATCCAGCCAAGTCTCCGTAATACAAGCCAGGTCAGCATGCTTATCCAGAATCGAGTCCTGGATCAAGAATGATTTTCTATTCATTGACCTGGCAATACATAAGGGGGAAATGAAACCAAGCCCACATGTAGATCTGGGTATGTGCTATTATGATGAGACAGTAATATCTAGGAAGTCTCATTGTTGGGGATTTCCAGAATGCAGAACAATTATGGCACAGGTGACTTCACCCTCTCCACTATCCCCCTTCCCTTACTGAAAGCTTTCCTGTAAATCTGTCCTGCCTTAGGATGATCTGGGACTGAGCCATCTGCTTACAGAATGCAGGAGTTCATTGCAGATTGCCTTTGTCTTGGGGCTATCATGAAAAGCACAGCTCATAAAGTAGTGTCAGATTCAAGCATAGATCTAATAGCAGATAAAGTGAGAAATGGAAAGATGAAAGTGAAGATTAGATTCTGGCCTGGAGAAAATTCAGCATCAGCTGGAGGTAATGGCTACCCATGCAATAAGCTTGAAATGTAATGTGTTTATTAGGCTTGCTTCTACTAACAGCTATCAAACTCATAAACTAAACAGCATGCTGTTGTGCAGCTTTAGGCATCCCAACCTCTGCACAGGAGTAATTTATAAAAAATCTGCAATAGCTGCTCAGTCTGAAAGCCATTTCACAGAACTAGTATTGGGAAATAAATTCATTGGATTCATATTTCCCTTTGGAAATGTCCACTTTGTACCTCCCAAGACTGCCAAAACAGTTTGCCTTGGAAATCCTTGTACCTGGGAGGCTGGCAGTGTGTTTCTGAGTGGGGAAAATGTGCACAGAACTATATATACCTGAGGTGGTGAGCCTATGGTATGTGTGCCAGAGGGGGCATTAAGAACCCTCTCTGTGGGCACATGTGCTGTCACCCAAGCACAGAGTTTGCCAGAGTTCATTACTAGAAAGCCAGAAGGACACAGCACTTTGCAATAAATAAGTGGGTTTTGGGTCACAGTTTGGGCACTTGGTCTCTAAAAGGTTCACCATCACTAATATATACATTTGTGTGTTTTTGTAAAAAAAAGAAATGCATATGGATAAAAAATTAGTATTGTGCCCACACACACTTTACAACTTGGTGCAATAGTGCACACAAAACTGAGTACTTTAGAAATTGCAATTGTTGTTATCCCACCTTTTCCCAAGATTTATATGCATATAAAAGGACCATACAAAAACAGGATGGAACAAACATGCCACTGAAATGAAGTAAGAACAAGACTAACCAGTTTTCACATCCTTACAATCAGCATCTTACACAGGATAACGTGCTATGTGTTGACGTGATGGCCTTGTGTTTTCTCAGTTTAAAAAAGAGAGAATAAATAATGCATTGTTTGTATACTGAGGTATACAAAGTGGCACTCCAGATATTGTTGGACTGCAATTCTCAAAATTCCTCGCCACTGGCTCTGCTAATTATCCATTGTGTTTTATATTGTATGCCACCATGACAGCCCTGCCAGATCTTTCCTGTCTGTAATTGTGGATGGTTGGGGAGGTATCTGTGTGGCTTAGTCCTTAATTCAGTAGAAAACTGTAATAGAAAATAAACCTTGAGAGGTAAATAATAGACATCATACAGGGTGACAATCTAGAATCTAGAAATTATTGGTTCTTAGAATTAGCTTTGTGGGGATTGTTTTTGTTTTAGAAATCCAACTTTGGGCAGTGTAGAAAATTTTCTACACTACAATGTTTCCTTAGCAGTGTGGCAATTATATTTCCGTCCTTTTGCACCACTACACTGAAAAAATGTTTGCAGGATTGCATTTAAGTGGATTGGGCTGATTCTGTTGCTCTTATTTCAGATTCCAGGGGAATAAAATCCATACCCTTGTCTGTATGGTTAGCTTCCTCTATATGGTTGTGCCCTTTTAAATGGATTGTAGTGGAATACATATCACATCAGCCCTAGCCTGCATTGGCGAACGATGATGGAAATTGCAGTCTGACAACATCAGAAAGTCAACACAGTGCTAAACCATGAGGTAGCCCTACAAAAATGTGACTCCCAGAGTACTGTAATATCATAAAAAGGACACCTATCTTATGAATCCTAAAAAAAATAATGGTGAAAGACATTGCTGGAGAGGTTGCAAGATGCTTGATTCCTATTTACACATGTGGTTGGATTGTCCCAAGGTTAGAGCATTCTGGAATGCTGTTTTAACCCAAATTTCTGATATTGTGAAACAACCTGTATGATTTTGCCTAGGTCTTCTAATATTATCAATTTACAACAAGGACAATAGCCACCTGAAAAATCGAAAGCTTGTCACATTCCTCATCTCAGCAGCCAGAGCTGAAATTGCGAGATGTTGGAAAACAGGAGGTGTTCAACTGAGCAACTTGTGGAAGAAGATTTGGGAAACATGGTTGTCAGAAAAACTCTCCTATGCCTTCAGGTTTTGCAATGGACAAAAAAGGCACATACATTTTTTGAGGATTGGTCTGTTTTTATTAAATATACTAATAACAACATGAATAATATTGGTCCTCCAGCCCATCAAATTATCTTTTGGAGAGACACTCTGGATTCAGTTCCACCAGCTGCCATGGAGTGAGATGACACCCTGAACTCTGAGTGTTTCTGCTATCCCAGGATAAATCATCGTTCTGTAAAACTCTTTCTGTTGACCCCCAAGGCTCATACAATGTATTTTGTGTTGATTATATTGATTGATTACAAAGCTATTAATAAACTCCATTAAAAAACATTTTAGGGACCCAATCTGAAATGGAACTCACTCCTTGTTACAGGAATCCTTTAAAACAGGGGTAGGCAACCTTTCCCCTTTAAGGGCCGAGGGACTTCAGCTCCCAGAACCCCAGGAGCTATTGGCCAACATGGGACTATTGGCCAACATGGCTGAGGCTTCTGGGAGCTGAAGTCCCTCGACCCTTAAAGGGGAAAGGTTGCCTACCCCTGCTTTAAAATAAAAGATTAATTAAAAGAAGGAACGCAACACAAGTCTACTATATACTAATGAAACTACCTGGTATTCTTTGATTTAAAAATCCATTAATCCCACCCTTAGCATAATTCTCTCTCTCTCTCTCTCCTCTACCTCAACTGTTTATTTCAAGATGATGTTTTTCTCACTATGTTGGTACTCCATTGGCCCATACTAGCTTTACCTGGGTTGCAGTCCCCTTTCTCTCCTTTACACCACTGCTATTTCTCTTTTGTCCTCCTTCACAGTTTTTCTCTTTTGCTGGGTTTTCCATCCACCTTGAGGTTCATTTCCATCAGCTAATTCCACCCTTACTGGTCTCTGGACATTTCTTTGCCTCTGACTTTCTATGATCTAGTTGCCTACATACAGCCAGGTCTGAATATTGTGCAGATTATTTGCTCATTATGTAGAACATAGTGGATGAGGAAAGGGTGGGAAACCACATGCACCACACTCATAGATGAAAAGTCATCTTTCCTCAATAAGTTAGGTCAGGCAGCCCCACTGCATGATAACTCTGAAAGCAAAAGTAGGAGATTGAGAAAAGAGTCAACAATGCTGACATAGGGTGCAGTGCACCCTTCCCATGAGCTCCTATCACAGCAATGTTCATTCTAAAAACGGATGAACTGCTACTTCTATTTTCCTTTTCCATTAGCTAGACTGGCTACAGCTGATGTGAACTGGAGTCCATCAGATCTAGAATATCACAGGTTCCTTAGTCATTTTCTAACAGATAATGTTTAAAAGGTTAAAAAGTAACAGCTAGTTCATCTGTGTGAAAAGTAACTCAGGGGCTGAGCAGACTGGCATAAAGAGCCACCCTGGGGGCAGAATGGGGGCATGGTGACCACACACCAGCCACCCCAACTCTGCCCTCACATTCGGCTTCATGCCGCATGCCCCACCACATTGCAGGAAGTGTCAGAGTGCTCTCTTGGCGCAGCATCCACATATGCTGCACCAAAGGAGTGCTGAAAAGCTGCTGCCATGGCAAGGGTAGCTTTTTGCTGCTCTAAAAAGGAGTGGCAATTGCCAGCTCTTTTTAGAGCAGCAAAGCATCAGATCAGGGCTGTGGAGTGTGGTTGCCATGGTCCTGATCTGGCAAGCAAAGGTGCAGCACAGAGCCTCTCCTTTGGAGTATTTTTTTCAGCCCCTCAGTGGTTTAAGGAGCTGTTATGGAGGCCATGGAGCTCAGCTATGAAGTTGTGTATATTTATGCATTCTGAGATAGCATTCAGGCTGCAAAATGCTGGAAAAGATACTGACTAGTTATCTTTAATGACATACCAGATTGGTACATACATACACAAACACACATGTACAGACACATATATTTTGAGTCACTTAGAACCAGAGGAGATAACATTTTGGGGGGAAAACAATGCCAAGGGGTTTTCCATATGTGTTTGTTATTGTTGTTGTTCAACAATTGCACCCCCACCCCCCAAAAATGAAATATATTAGAACACCCTGGATAAGATATAACAGTTGAAAAAGGCTTCCACCTACATAGTAATTTGTAAAGAGATAGTCATTTTGGTCCATGTCAGTATTTTTAAAAAGAAAAGAAAAAGGTATCTTGCTGCACTTGTAAGGCTAACCGGTGCATTTCAGTACAATCTTTCAAGAATTCCAATAGAGTGCATCTGAAGAAGTAGGCTGTATTCTATGAAAGCTTATGCTTAGTCATAAAAGTAGAGAGACAGGATATTGTAGTGGTTTGAGTACTGCACTATGACTTTGGAGGTCAGGGTTCGAATCCCTGCTCAGCCACAGAAACCCACTGCGTGATCTTTAGCAAGTTGAAGGGCCTTTGCAGACTGCCTGAAATAATGCAGATTGGGGTCACTTTAACTGTCCTGGCTCAGTGCTAAGGAATCATGGGAACTGTAGTTTATAATGGCACCAGAGCTCTCTGACAGAGAAGGCTAAATGTCCCAGAAAAAAAAAATACAATTCCCATGATTCCTTAGCACTGAGCCAGGACAGTTAAAGTGACCTCAATCTGCATTATTTCTGGCAGTCTGCAAAGGCCCACAGTCTCTCAAGGCAAACTCCATCTGAACAAATCTTTCCAGGAAAATCTTGTGATAGGTTCACCTTAATGTTGTCATAAGTTGGAAACAACTTGAAAGCACACCACCACCACCACAACAATATAAAGGTGCTGCAAGACTTGTTTTAAATTTTCCCTTTTGTATCTTACTACTTTGATCTTGCAATTATGTAAAGGTCTTTCTATATCAGGGGTAGGCAACCTTTCCCCTTTAAGGGCCGAGGGACTTCAGCTCCCAGAAGCCTCAGCCATGTTGGCCAATAGTCCCATGTTGGCCAATAGCTCCTGGGATTCTGGGAGCTGAAGTCCCTCGGCCCTTAAAGGGGAAAGGTTGCCTACCCCTGTTCTATATCATCTTTACAACAAGTATGCTTCTTTCACAAGTGTCAGTCCCATGTTGCATCATTCAAATTTCCAACAGGAAATGTCAGGAGGATTAATAAACACATGGTGTTGCTGTTGTCCATGTTAGGGGTGGTGTGACACTGAGAAGAAACCACTGCTGGGTGCCCTTAGCTAGGTCCCCCTTCCCCATGAAGGCCAAGCAGCGTTCATGTTGGAAGTAGCCTTTGCATTTCCATGTGAAGGCTATCAGTCTGTCATCTACAGTGGGCTCAGTTGTGCTAACCCAGGAAAAGGCCATTGTGTAACATCAAGCAGCAGCATACAGAGGGACTAGTTGATACAAATAATTCCTCTTTGTGAAAACTGCTTGGCCCTGAGCCTAAAAGCAGTCCTGTACACTCCCCAGGCACTTACAGACTTGAAACAACAACAAAAAACCCTATATGAACTTAGAAAAACCTAATAAGCACCGTTTGTAATTTGCTTTCTGGAATTTGAGCTATTTAGACACATTACCCTAATGTTTCCAGTCATATCTGGCTTGCAACCAAACAGGCTCCTGTTGCCTTTTTAGAAATGCTTGCAGAGATGATCATGGTTCTAATAAAGGGCTTGTTTTCTGAGTTATATTTACTGTGTAAGGGCTACATTTGGGAATGGCAAGGCTGCAAAAGGAACAGTTGAACAGAGGGTTGCTCCATCCATTAGCCAGAGAGGGACCATGTCTTTAGGCTGCTGATTTGGGGAGTCATGAAAGGACTGCAAAAGTTTACTTTTTTTTAAAAAAAAAAAACTCACTTGTACTTTGTATAAGAACATAAGAGGAAGCTTCCTGAACTAATTTTTCTAAGTTTCTCAGGGTCCAAAGATGAATGTATCAATTACTTATTAGCAGTTGCACTCTATGTTACTCATGAATTGGCTATCTTTTCTGTCTCTTTTTCAATCTCTTAGAAGTAGAAAGAGAATCGAACCTGTTATATCTTTGACCAGATTGTAGTTGGCTTCCCCAGTTTCAAGATGTCGATTTTTGTCATGTGCTATAACCACTACTTTGCCTTTTGCATATTTATAATTGTATTTGACATTGCTGTTTTAACAAATATGTCTTTTGGTGATTTACATTGTGACTTAGAGTACAACTTTAAATGACTATTTATGTACTCTGAAATTTTGGCATTTTTACTGGAAGGGATGGAGTGATGTGCTTGTAGGATATTCTGGCTGAGATGGCCAAATAACTTGGGCTGCATCTACACTGCAGAATGAATGTAGTGTGACACCACTTTAACTGCCTTGGCACCGTGCTATGGAATTCTAGAATTTGTAGTTTTGTGAGCTATTTAGATTTCTCTGTCAGAGACCTCTGGTGCCACAACAAACTGCAGTTCCCAGGATTCCATAGCATTGAGCCATGGCAGTTAAAGCAGTGTCAAACTGCATTAATTCTGCAGTGCAGATGCAGCCTTGGCTGGTTTGGGGATACTATGCTGTAGTGATGTGATGATTATTCATCATGGTTCGCTAAAGACACAAATTGGTGATTTATCTCCCCCTTTAATTGTTTTATGTACAAGCCGAGAAATTTGCCACATGATCGCATAGGTGTGAGAATTTTCACACGGTTCAAATGCAAATGAAGTAAAGGGATGGGGAAATTCCTTTTGATGTTTGCTGTTCCAGACTATTTTACTGTTTTATGGCATCCTTATCATAAGTACAAGAGTGTGTTAATTTTGGCACGGACACCACACATATATGCTTTCTAACTCTAGGTTTTTATGTAACATGCAAGCAGTGCTCTCTAGGACTCATCCCTTTGCCCCTTGGTGCTACAGGGTCAGATATCTGACTAGAGGGGCTGCAGAAATAACAAAGTGTGTGTATGTGTGCACGCTGTGCACGTGTGTGCATGCACACACATGCACCTTCATGAAGCTTGTGAACTTCCTAGGGTTTTCTTATGTGAGGAATCCTCAAAGGTGATTTTGCCAGTTTCTTCCTCTGAAAGCTAGTTTACAGCACCTAGTATTATTCCCTGCAGTCTCCCATCCAAGTACTAACCAGGGCTGACTGACCCTGCATGGCTTCCAAGCTCTGGATGTTGTTGGACTACAACTCCCAGAATTTCTCAGCATTGGCTACACCAGCTAGGCACGGCTGGAACTTGCAGTCCAACAATAGCTGGACTCCATAACTCAGTTCAGTGCTGTGTACATGCTGAAGAGAGCAGGGTAGAGAAAGAAAATTAGAGTTTGAAAAAAGTTTGGACTACAGCTCCTACAAACTCTCTTGTAGCTAGGACTTGTAGACAAAACTAATCTCAACACCTCATTGGCAGGACAGCTTTACCATCACTAGTGTGTGAAAATTCACACCCTCTTGCATGCCTGTGGTTTTATTGCAATGATGCTAGAAAGTAAATGAACAGGCTTCAAAAGGAATTTCTCGCATCTGATTGGAATGGCTGATCACTAGCCATTGTGAGAGATGAGACATTGTAAATATTTCACACTTTTCATATGGAGAGAAAAGTAAATTTGTAGCCCATCATTCTTCAAGCATGAGAAGAATTATTCTGTCATTTTACAACACTACAAGTATGCAGCTTGACTTGAGGAAGTGTAAAGGGCTGGTCGAACCCATTTTGTTGCCTGAGGTGGAACATCTAATGACATTCCACCCCCACCCCCCAACACACAGACTGATCTAAATGTGTACTGTATCCAAAGCAACCTCTGGCTGTAAAGTAACAAATCAGAATTTGTTGCCTCATTCTACCTAATAGCTGGTCTTGCATCTCACCATGGGGCACAATTTGCTCTCCTGCCTCAGCTAGCAAATTGTCATAGGCTGGGCCAGAGAGAGACAGAAGTGCAGGGAAGGGAGTGATTCCTCTCTTCTTGATAGATCTATGGAAGTTTAATTTGTCTGGCACTGATGGCAAAACCAGGCTGACAGTGACTGAGGATAAATTACTGAGCTTCACTTGGCTGCGGCCTTCATAATTTACAATAAGAGTCAGACTCAGACAAAGTTATTACCATTATCTGCTACACACTACAAGATTAATAAGCCCAATTTCTCTTGCAGAATGACCAATGTATTAAGTTTGCTAATAGCCACAGCTGGATTTATTTAGTCATTTATGTATATCCTACACCAAGCTTGGCCATAGGATTTGCCAGTTTTAGCTCAAGGGTAGAAAGGGTGGTTTAAACAAAAAAAGACCCATATCCAGTGTGAATGACAGTGCTCAAATAGAATAGATGGAGGTAACTAAGGGCCTTTGCAGAATGCCAGAAATAGTGCAAATTGAGTCCACTTTAACTGTCCTGGCTCAGTGCTAGGGAATCATGGGAACTGTAGTTTATTGTGGCACCCGAGCTCTCTGACAGAGAAGGCTTAATGTCTCAGGAAAAAATACAATTCCCTTGATTCCCTAGCATTGAACCAGGGCAGTTAAAGTGGACTCAATTTGCACTATTTCTAGCAGTCTGCAAAGACTTTAAAACCTAGTGGGCACAACAATTCAGTGCACTCATCTATTTAACTATTAATTCAGTGCACTCATTCTTAGGCATTAATCCTGTTGGTTAGCCACATTTGAATTAGTTATTGAATGATAAACTAACATGTACGTAGATCCCATTGATCTACCTGCATTTCAGCTTTTTGCATATTAGCTCAGAAGCAAGTTCACCCTTCTGTTCCAGAGTCGGGAAGTGATGATACTTGTAACATGTTAATTTAGAAGGTGACACTGTGATTTATTTATTTATTTATTTGCACTCCTTGCCCATTTCTCCCAGCACAAGATTCAAGGTAGCACCGGATTCAAAACAATAGAACAATTTTAATTCTTATGTGATTTAATACTGTTTTAAAGGGAGGGAGGGAATAGGGTTTGGATATAGTGTATTTTAATATTGTGAGCCGCCCCAATTGGTTTCAAAGGGGCGAGATATAAATTTATTATTATTATTATTATTATTATTATTAATCAGGATATATATATATATATCTATATAATCTGCATTTAATGCTTATCTACAAAGGCTGTTTATTAATGCAAATTTTTTAGTTACTTCTGATTGATGGTAGCATAATAACTTCCCCCCTCCTTTAGCACTGCAATAATGTATTGAGTAGCAAAATAATACAGAATGGTTTAATGACCAGAAATATGTACTTTGTGTCTCTTTGAGAGACAAGCTGATTTTTTTTTTCAGATGTTTGAGTTCCATGACAAAATTTGCATTTTCAACAAGGGAAATTTTTTTGTCAACTAGTAATGCAGATTACAATGACGTTGAAAATGTTTCTTTTTAAATGTGTGTGTCAATATCAGCTTGGTTGGGGTATTTTTAAGGCGCCAGAAGATTGTGAAGTGTCTGAACCCTTCTTCTGGGCAATGCCCTAGGAAGATCAAGGATGGGCCATGGAGTACATGCTTGTCTTGCAAAAGTTGCAGTTCTAGTTGCTACTATTTCTAATTTTAAAAGATTCTACAGCAAATACTGGGGGGAAATCTATGTCTGAGACTTGGAGAGCCATCCACTAGTTAGTGTAGATACAGTTATATAACTATGATTCCATTTTAACTGGGTTAAATGGATTCAGTGGTTTGTATATGAACATGGTCCCAGAATTCCTTAGCATTGAACAATGGCAGTTAAAATAGTGTCAAACTGCATGAATTCTGCTGTGTAGATGCAGCCTATCTCTTTTTTGTTTTTACAACTTAAATTTTGCCCAAATTTGTTTTTATATCATCATACTTTTATTTTTATTTTTATTTTTGCATCCTCCACACAAAAAAATCATGCAATTTTTCTGTACATTTATCTCAAAATCTCATTCATTTATGGAATTTTGCTGAAGATGTGTGTGTGTGTGTGTGCATATGTGCACATGCAGAGAATTGAATTACAAAATTTAGAGACATGAAAATATGGATGGATAGATGTTTCAATTAATGTATTGGTTCATGATGTGCAAATTAGCTAGGGCCACATTAAAATGAATCTACTGGATTCAGTGAGAAGGTGCTGTCTTACATAGTGTTGAATGTGAAATTCATTAAGTTCTCATTTAATGCAAACCTACCTGATTCACTTTTATTAGGTGTTAGTCAAAATCCTTGTTTTAATACTGTTTTTTAATAGTGATTAACCAGTCAACAGAATGTTAAGGAAAATGCAACATGGGACATACAGTAATAGAAATAAAATATGTATGTGATAGTCACAGTGACTAAGCAGGAACAATCATGAAGCTACACAGGTGAAAAGGATAATGTAATTTGGAAGCCTTGAGAGCCAAGGACAAAGTTATAGAGTGTATATTGAAAACACCTGTTATAGATTGCAAACACCTGAGATTCATTAAGTAGTCAAGGTAAAATGATGAAATACTTGGGTTGGTCTTAAGTATGGGATGATCTATGTAAACCAATCAAAATGAATGTACACACCCACTGGGTGGAAACTGACTAGTGGGTGGTGACTAACAATGGCTATAAGTGCAATGTTTGCCAATGCATATTGTGGTGTGGTGTGAAGTAGTTTGGTGGAGTAGAGATTGTGATTTGTAGGGCATATAGTATTTATATATAGTAGAATAAAGTAGATCTTTTATATAAGACTACTGAGTTGTCTGGTGTCTTGAGGGAAGGTACAAGAACCAGAAGAATCCTGGAGAAGTTTGGAGACATCTCAGGAAGAAGAGAGAGAAGGCTTGGAGAGTTTGTCAGGGTCTTCAGCCTATTCTCTGAAACTCTGCTGCTTGGGAAAGAAGCATCAACCACTGATCAAAGCTGGTCAGCTCTGCTGCATAACAAGGTGGTGAGTTAGAGCCAGAGGTGAAGAGCTACAACTCCCATCATCCCTGACACGGAATTGAAGAGTTTCTTTGCTAAGCAGAGGGCAAAAGAAACAGATGCTTTAAAATACTTGGGGCCATTGAATTTCAGGATTGGATGGATATGCTTAATAGAGTCTCAGTTCATAAAAGTCTGGTTTTTGAAAAAAATTCTCTGAACTATTTATAGTTGTAGGTCTGTTGTGTTTATTCATTTTTATAAATTTTACCCATACAGATTTTACAATTTGCTTGTTTTGTTTTAGTTCTAATTATATATTGCCCTAAAAAGAATCCAGGGCAGATTTTTAGACTCAATGTGAAAAACAAGCAATAAAAAAGTATATAAATAAGGATTTAATAAGAGCAGAGAGCAAATAATCAACAGTATAGTCATATTCATGATAGCAATAACAATAGCACTTACATTTCTATACTGCTTTATTGTGCTATGCACTCTCTAAGTAGTTTACAATGTGTTAGCCAATATATAGTCACTAATAACTTCTCAAATTCCCAGAGGCCATTTGACACTGTAGTTTGTAGCACTTTGACACCATTGCCATGACTGGACCCTATGGACTCCTGGGACTGGTAGTTTTGACAAGCTGCTAGGGTTGCTCTCTGGCTGAGAATTCAAAATATCCCTCCCTAACATGAATATACCAGAATTCCTTAGGATGTTACCATGACAGTTAAAGAAATCATATGAGTTCATCACACAGGGAAAATTGGAAGTTTAAATGAGTCAGAACCTGCAGTTATCCAGCATATTAGGCTCAATTGTGCAAATGGTTTTCACATGACATTGTGTGCAAACTGCTTGGAATCTGACAGGAAAGTGACATGAACCAGCAAATAGACATTTTTGGGAAAATATTGCAAATTCATTTCCATTTCATTCTCGAATTTGCTTTTTTTGTGTGCAATTGCTCTAGTGTTAAAGCAATTTGTGGGCTTCTCCCTGTTTCTTGCTTCTAGATTTCCCATGGTTCTTTGGGGTGAGTAGCCAGGGCTCTTAAAGGAACAATTGCTGAGGCAAAGGCAGGGACACAGAGAAAAAGCTGGCTTCTCCCTATCTGTGTGAATGTTTCTTCTCCCTCACCCTTCCCACTAGCCTGGGCCATTAAAGGAACAGCCACTCAGCAAAGGCAGGGATGCAGACTTTCATGCTGTTTTTCTACCTTTCCTACCTCTTTGGGTAATGTTTTGTTCTTTTTACTTAGGTAAAGTAAGGGACAGTACAGTATATTTTTATAAAGAAAATTGTGTAAATAAAATTGTTTATTTCTCTGGGTTATTTCTGGTAATGCAACTACTTCTGTGCACACACAAAAAAAGTGATTCCCAAATCATTATCAGGATTTGCACATATTTGTGTGAAAACCAAACACATGTTCTACCCCCTTTCTCACTTTAGTAATGAGCTTCTAATGCATTATTGTGTTCTACATGTGAAAATCATTCCTGCATTGCATGCTTTTGCGGGTTGCAGCCGCTTTAATCATTATCAGGATGGAGGTACATATGGTCCCCATCTTGTGAAAGGGCTCCAGAGAAACATTTGTCTCTTAGCCAGATATCAAAATATCAGTTAAGCTGGTGCCAGCCTTACCTCTGAAGTAGTCATACTGAACTTGGGGTACCATGTTTCCATCTGATATGTTTTCCCTAGTGATGGGGGGAAAATAAAAGGGGTTGCTCAGCACATGGGCATAATGATACATGGTGTGCTTCTGCTGGATTCTACTATTTGCAACAGAGTCTGTGATTTTTTCTCTCCCTCCTGCTGGCCTCTTATTATCTTAAATACAGCTGCTGGAAAGACGTTTGGACCAGGGTTGATGCAGGAGGAGAGGGACAAAAAGAAAGTTCTTATTGCATGTGCACTGGTTATCAGAATAACCTCTTGGATCTTGGCTGTGGAATTTGAAATTGAATTGGAGCTCAACAAGCTTCATATAGTGGGGTAGATTAAGCTTACTCTAGTTCTCCAAAGTTATGTAATGGATAGTACATTCATCCCAAATACACAGGGCCTTCAACATCTTACTTTTTACCTCTTTCTTATCACAATCCCTTTATGGATCTAACCTGGTCTCTTGATTTATGTTTAGCTCTTAATCTGCCCACAGAAATAAGGCTTTGATTTCATATCTGCCATCTACCACCAGCCAGCAATAAGACAGAAAAGACTATCTTTTGCTTTTGCATCAAATAAAATATATGCTTCTTCCAAATGTGTGTCCCAGATTAGTGATTGTTAAGCTATCTGGTGTGTGTGTGTGTGTGTGTGTGTGACATAAAGTTGCCTGTGAACTTATAGCAACCCCAGGAATTTCATAGGGTTTTCTTAGGCAAAGAATACTTAGAGGTGGAGGGAAACTAGCAATTTCCCCCAAATGTGCCAAGGACAAGTGGTCACAATGGATACAAGTATGGTGCTAGGGACTGCTACCATATTTATGCCTATTGGCTACTACCATTTTTTTTCCTGTAAACATTTACAGGGACTGGAATCTGATAGCTCCTTGGCCAGCACCAGTCTGTGGACCATCACCTTGAGTAGCACTGTCTTATAGGGCTGTCCAGGGAGGTTGTTGTTGTTAACTCTCACCAAGTCAGTTTTGCCTTATGGCAGCCTCTGAATGAGAGACCTTCAAGTCACTCTATCCTCAATAGACCTGCTCAGTTCTTGCAGACTCTGGGTTGTGGCTTCCTTAATTGAATCAAATCACCTGTAAAGCAGTTTTCATCTTTTTATTTTGTCTTTGTTAACAAGCATTACTGTCTTTTCTCATGAGTTATATCTTCTCATGATGTAGCCAAAGTATAAAAGCCTCAGTTTAGTCATCATGGCTTCCAGGGAGAGATCTGGCTTGAATTGCTCTAGGACCCATTTATTTGTCTTTTTATCAGACCACGTTATCAGTAGAACTCTTCTCTGGCATCCTATTTCAAATGAATTGACTGTTTTCCTAGAAGACTTCTTCACTGTCCAGTTTTCATGCCCATACATAGAAATGGGGAATATGACGGTATGGACAGTCCTAACTTTAGAATCCAATGATGTACATTTACACTTCAGGATCTTGCCTAGTTCATTCATAATTGACCGTCCAAGTTCTAGCTTTATTCTGATTTCTTGACTGCAGTCTCCAGTCTGATTAATAATTGAGCCTACTTATGGGAAATCTTGAGCCAGTTCAATGACTTCATCATCTGCTTTAAAATTTTGTAAATCATTTGTGGCCATTATTTTTGTTTTCTTAATGTAATGTAATTTTTGTTTTCTTAATTTTGTTTTCTTTCTCAACTGTAAACCTGCCTTTTTACTTTCTTCCTTGACATTTTTCAGTAATTGTTCCAAGTCTTTGCTGTTTTATGGGCTATCTAATCATAGGACTTTATCACACAGGGCAAATCTGCTGGTTAATCCACACAAAACTGGATTTGTGCCTCACGTTTTCACACGACGTCGCACAGAAAGTGGACAGAAACTGGTGTTATCCGAGATCTTTTGAAATTTGGTTGTTTTGAGGAAATGCATTTGCAGAATTACAGTAATTTCGCATTTACCGTAATGTGAAAAGCAAATGCGCATTTGGAAGCATTTCCCTGCATTTTCCCATGGTTCTGCGGGGTTTCCCATGGGTCATCGAGGCAGCGTCTCCTTATTATGTTTACTTCCGGTTTTGCTTGGGTGACAAACCTGCCAGCCAGACATGAGCCTCTCTGCTTCGTCTTTCTAAATATATCTGTCTTTTACTAGAGATATCGGGCCGTGGTTGATGTGGGGTTTGTGAAGGAACACAATTGGGGCCAAAACACGCAGCCAAAGCAATGCCGAAATGGGGAAAAGGAAGTGATGAAAACAACATCCGCCAGCCACAGCGAGCATAGCTATATCTGCGCATGTGCTAGAAGATAATTTCTAGTACATTTACGGGCTTTTCTCACTTGTGTGTGAACGTTAAATATGCTTACTGTAATTTCACAATTAAGATAATTACGTGTGAAAGCCATTTGCGGAATCAAGGTTTATTTTCAGTTTATTTTCAGGATTTCTCATTTCCACTTTATTATCGCTTTGTGGCCCACGTGTGATAACGTCCATAAAAATGTTGGCTTGCAGATCTGCAATACACTAATAACATTCCTTCTTCTTACTAATCCTCCCTCTGCTACCAGAAAGATATCACAAAGGCTAGAATACCAATGTATGGATGCATACAAAATACTTCCATGTGAAAAAGAAGGGGAATGATCTGTTGTTTTTTTTAAAGCCCTCTTTCTGGTGGTGACTCTTCATATGTTAAGGTACTGCTATACTAATGGGTCTTATATTTTTGTTGGCAGCGGGTGAGGGGAGTTTTCTTTTAAAGTGAGTTACTATGGGTTGTGGTAGTGCTCAAAACCCCTTTGTACTCATGTGATTCCTTGCACAAGATAAAAGTGTTGCTTTCTTCATCTTCTGCTTCCCACTGAAGACTCATAGCTCTGAAAGAGGGGTTCTAAAAGAAATGACAGTGCTGAGGAAAATATGCTGTTTACACTATCCCTCCTTCCCTCCCTGTATTGATCATCCAGTTCTGTTTAGGGCTTTCCTTCTAAAGCTCTGATACCCTTCAACACCTGGATTTCAAAGAGTACAGATTTACAACATCCCTAAACTGAACTGGACCTCTCCTCTTGTAATTCAAAGTGGTTGCTATTGCTGCTGCTCCTGTGAGCTGGGAAATCACATTGGAAGGATGCTGTTTTTGCACACTAATTCACACATTTCTGTCTTGCCAGGCCCTCTTTTCCACCAAGGCAGCTCCCATTAGAGAAGAAGATGCCATTATAATTGCTTCATTATGTAGCCCACCTTGCCCCCAGCCCAAATGTATTATGAATCAAAAAGAAAATCTATCCCTCTTCTATTCTTTTTAAATGAACTGTAACAGAATAAAACATGCAATCACAATCTTCCCTGGCCTATTTGGAATCCAGGTTAGCATAGGTGGAATTTGCAGAGGTAATTTGACATCCTCTTACAGGAAAAGAAACCATTTCACTGTATGCTACCTTGACATATATAACTAAGTGCGGGTCTTCACAGAACTTACCATTAAATACCCTATTAATTCTTTTTTGAAACTATTGTTTAATAGCCAAATAATTAATTAGAGGTTTATTTATTAATAGAGCATTGTTAATTAAAGATTTATTTATTTGAAGCATTTATGTTTCACTCTTCAGCTGGAAAAGATTTCAATATACTTTACTAATAAATAAGAACAAGATACGGCAGTCCCTGCCTTCATGTTCACAATCTCCAAAGACTGTAAATATGCGACAATGATGTTCACATACCTTGTGCTTGAGCAGAGTACTTTGAATGAGGATTGGCTTATAGCTGTGGTGAAAACTGTGTGATCCTCCTGATGTTTTTAAACTCCTGCTCCCATCAGTGCTAACCAGCATAGCCAATGGTAAGGAATACAGGAAGCTGCAATCCAATGACATTTGAAGGGGGAGCACATGCTGGCTATGCTCCTACATTGGGAGACACATATGTATCATATACCTACATCTCTGTAGTCATGTCTCCTGATGATACCCCATGAAACCCACCTTAGAAGCAGAACAACACTCCCACATAGGCAACTCCATGTTGCTAGAGTGGAGGGATCAGTAGAGATCCATCCAGCTATTTTACTTTACTTCTAAATGTTGCCTTTGTCTCCCTTTGGGATGACAGCTCTGCTGCCACTTTACCACCAAAGTCAATGCTGTCTTTACATGGAAAGCAAAATCATGCCACCACTGAATCAACAATGATTTCAAAATTTTACAAAATACACCTCCATTTCAAAACTTTGTTGTTGTTAACTGCCCTTGAGTCGATCTCAACTCATGGTGGCCCTATGGATGAGACATCTGAGGGGGCGGAGTCTGGATCCATTTCACAATAAGTTGTAGAAATGCCACCCTACATAGGCCTCCATCACCTCAGATCCCTGGGTCCTCAACTAAAGATGCTATGCCATTGAGTTTCAAAAGTATTCACACACACATATCATAGAATCTATACCTCCCTCCATCCCTCTACTCCATGAGGTTGATACTCTCTTGCAAAATGGGGCCATTGAACTTGTCCCTCCTCCAAAATACTATCAGAGTACTATTTCATTGTAACTAAAAAGGATAGGGGTCTGCATCCCACCCTTGACCTCAGAAGCATCAGCTGCTACATCTGTCCATGACACTTCAGGATTGTGATTCTCAGCTCCATCCTCCTCTTGAGACAAGAGGATTTGAAAGATGCTTGCTTCCATATTTTGATGTGGGTGCCCCACTAGAGGTTTCTATGGACTTTATCACACAAGGGAAATCCCATACAAAAATTGGGTTTTAAATAGAAACTCCCCCCACAAAAGTGGGTAGATTTTCAGATGACATCGCTGATAAAGTGTGGTTAACCCGAATGGAAAGTAGTCAGAAGCCGCTTCTTTTTACTTTTGGAAAATCCCGAAAGTAAAAAGGAGCAGCTTTTGACTACTTTCCATTTGGGTTAACTACACTTTAACAGCAATGTGTGTGAAAATCAATCCACTTTTGCGGGTTTTCCTCACCTTTTAAATCCCTTTTCTGCATGGGATTTCCCCCATATGATAAGGTCCTATGTTTCACAGTGGGAAGAAAGGCATACTGATTCTGATTGAAAATGTGCTGATTGTGAAATCAAGGTGTATGCATTGGTGGAACACTGGTGGTATGATTTTGCCTTTGAAGTAAAGAGAGCATTTGCATTAGTGATAAGGTGGCTCCATGGGTCCTTGTGGGGTTCCCTGTAAATGTTCTTGCAGTGTGGGTCTAGAAGTAGGAAAATAACTGGATCCTCAACTGATCCAGAAATGGCTGTGTTGGGGTAGGGCTGCATTGCTTACAAGGTGCATTCAGGGGAAATTTTGGTCACTGTGCACCTGGAACAGAACAACACTGTAACAAACAAAAAAGTGAGTTTCAATGGCATATGTCTGACTGTCATTCCTCAGTAGTATTGCAGCCACCAAGATTTGACTCATGATCAAACAATGAGGAAGGCCATTGTTTCCAGTTGGCAGCTGGAGCTGACTGGAACTTCATTGGGATCAAATAAAATCTTTTGCATTTGCCAGTGCCTCTCAGATGCATTTTGAGTGCTGTTTCAGTGCTTCCTTTTCAACCCCCTCCCTATCTTTCTGTCTCTGAGTTTATTAGGTTTTAGCTGTTCTTTTTGGTTTAATGCAGTTTGTTTATGTGATTGTTTTGCATTACTCCAGGGCTCTAAGGAATTCTCTGGATTGAAGAGTGGGATATAAATCTATGTGTGCATGTTGAAATAAATAAACACAGCAACTTCAATGGTCTCACTGCCATATATCATGAGATCATGATATTTATTGATGTCATCACCAAAATCACAGAGGTTTCCAGGGCCAGTAGTATATTAAAGCACATTTTGAAAAAAATGAGGCTAAAGACAGAAAGAACAAAAAGAAAAAGAAAGAAATGGGGGGGGGGGAATAGAAAGGAAGATGACAACCAATAAGACCAAGAAAAGCATGGAAGCAACAGAAATATATCAGTGATGTGTTCAGAAGTTCTAAAAATAGGAGGTGCTTTCCAATGATCAGTCACCCAACCGCCCACACTTGCACCCACAGAGAGACCACACATTCTGTAGCCACTAGTTTTGACTCAGCTAGTGTTGCTAGGTTGTCAAAATAGCAATAAGGAGACAGTTGAAATTCATGCCATGCCAGTTGACAATCAGGAAGTTTGTATTCTATCTAAATACCAAATGAAAGCACTGATTTTAGTTACCTGTACTACTGTAATTACTATAATATACTCTATGTGGGGCTTCCTTTGGAAACTGTTTGGAAACTTCAGCAAGTTCATGGCAGCCAGAATGCTGATCAGGACCAAGCATGTAACTCCCTTGTTGAAAGAGATTCACTGGTTACCAGTTTGTTTCTGGACACAATTCAAAGTGGCTTAGATCCAGACTATTTGAAACACTGTGTCTCTCCATATGAACCTGCCAGAGCTTTAAGATCTTCAGGCGAAGGCTTTTTCTCAGTCCCTCCATCATCACAGCCTCACTTGGTGAAGACACAAGAGAGAGTCTTCTTGGTGGCTGCTCCCACCCTCTGGAATTGCCTTCCTTGGGAGGCTAGATTGCCCCTTCCTCTCCCTTCCTGCCTTTTGCTGGCAAGCAAATATATAAGCTTTACAATGCTTAAGCATACATGTATGTTTTATCTGTTTATAATTTTTGTATGTTTTTAAATCAGATCTATAGTGTTTTAATTGGTTTTAAAACTTTTTGTAAATGTTTTTAATTTGTTATGGAAGCCACTTCGGGTCCCAGCTTGGGAGAAAGGTAGTATATAAATAAAGTAAATAATAAATATAAATAAATAACTTAGCAATGTGTTTTTCAGTAAAATTAGCATATTCTCTGCATTCCTAAGTCACATACTGTGCAAATTTCTGTCTTTATGAATAGCTCACATTCAAAATATGGTAATGTTTGCCATCTTAAGAGGAAAGCCTTCCTGGCCCTGAAGTAAAGGACATCCCTTATAATAATTGACACCTGCCACCCCTAGATTTTGGGTCTTACATGATAACTGTATCATTTTATAGTAAATAAAATACTTTCCATTCATTAGGTGTTATGCTACATTTTAAAAATGTATGATTGAAAAACAGAAAGAGAAAGAAAGGAGTTTGAAAAGAAGGGAAAGGTTATCCAATATAAGGTTAATTTTCTGTAGAGGTTTTGCGAGAAGTGAAGAAACAAAATAGAAGATTAGTCAAGGTAGGAAATCATAAGAAATATAGATGGCATTCAGAGGTTTTTAAAAGTAAGTATAGAAGGACACCAGGAAATGTGGGGAAAAGATTTCCCTGCATATAGTATAGACAAATATCCATATTAAACAATAGGAATTAATGGCTTAGAAAACCTTAACTATATCTTCTTTATCATTGTCATTTCATTTATGAATATCAAGTCATACATTTTGCTGCCTGAAGTATGGCCTGAGGGATTAATGGAAGTTGACATATTATCTCAATGGAACTTTAGCCATTTTCATAAGGTCTGGTTCTATGTTATTTTAGTAATCCATTGGTGGAAACGTTGTGGGGAGATGAGGTTCATTTTGAGAAGAGTAAGATGAAGTACAGATTTAACTGACAAGTGCATGAAGACCTCAGCATGCCATAAATCTGTTGCCATTTTGCTCAGCAATGGCATATTTGTACCCACATTTTGCTTTCGCTTTCACCAATGGAAAGACTCTTCCAGTTTTATGTACTAATAATTCTGTCCAACTAAAAACTTTACAAGCATATTGGTGAAAATGTGGGGAAAGAATAAATACCAATCTGAGAACCTCCTTCCTTAGAATAACTCTTGTGCAAGCCCTGCACATAGAAAACAAGGAATGCAGCAGGAAATTAAGGAAGCTGAAGTTAACAAAAGGAAGAAGGAAGCCAGAAAAATCTGTTATGCCAAAGGCTTTAAGGCTCAAAAAGCAATACGCTTTTCTTTTGTTTAATTGAATTCCACTTCCAGTCTGGTTGGTATTTTGAACTGCAGCTTGAAAGACTGGTCTCCAGGGAAACCATATCCATGTGTGACTGAAAGTCTGACTGACAAATTAAAGCATGGTTCTGGTAGGAAAAGTGGCTCTGTAAAAATGCCATTGTGGGGTTCCATTCCCCCCCTTTCCCTGCCTTCCAGATCAAATTTGTTCAGCTGACAAGTCAATAGATGATTTTTCAAGCTGCTGGAATTGCAAACGCAACATGGGAGTCAAGAGTCAAGCTGTGCTCCTTTTCCCCAATCTTATTTCATTTTCAGTAATAAAGATTTTGCTATCAAAACTAACAAAACCAGTAATTCATGATCTCATCAATGGTGGAGGCTAACAGAAGCAGGCTTGAAGCCCTGCTGGTCCCGAGGCCTCAGAAGAAATCTGGAGTACAGTTGCTCATAGCTAAACTCAGTCTAAGTCAATTGTATTGGAAATTGTACCTCTCAGAGGGAGATATATCCCATTGCATTCCAATTGCCTGATGCAGTGAATCTGTACCCATTACAGGGTGTATAAGGATGTAGCAAACAAAAACAAAAACGTACCCAAAAAACAGCAAGGGGATTGTCTGACTGCTGTGCTTGTACTGCATGGTGTCTTTCTCTCATTCACTTCCTCTTATTTCCCACAATTGTCTGTGCCTGACTGCTGTTTTGTTTTATTTATTACATTTATAGCCTACCTTTTCTCCAATGAGCTCCAAGGTGGTGTATATCACCTTTCTCTGCTCCTCTTTGTCCTCCTTTTCACTTTATCTTCACAATTACGCTATGAGTTAGGAGGAAATGAGAGAGAATGACTCTGGGTTAAACACCGATAAGCTTATCACATGGCACTTACAGGAATGGGAACAGAACGGAAAGGAATGGAACAGAACAAGTCGAGAATGCACGTTATTGCACAGGAAAATGCCACTGATGCTGCCGGGAGTCCCCCAGCTGTTCCTGGCAACCGATTTGGAAAAACTGTTCAAAATCGTTCTTTAAAATCAACTGTCAAGAATGGCTGGGGAACACTTTGGGGACTCCCAGTGGCATCGGTGACATTTTCCTGTGCAATAACGTGCATTCTCGACCTGTTCTATTCTGTGCCTTTCCATTCCATTCCAGTTCCTGTAAGTGCTGGGCAATAAGCTCATTTGTGTCACTGCAGTGGGAACTAGAGCCTCGATCTCTCAAATCACAACCTGGTACTAACTACTGCATCATAGGTTGTCAGTTTCTGAGTCTTTCATATTTTTTAAATGCTGTTCCTCTCAATTGATCCAAAGAAAAGCTAAGGTGGGGTAGCAGTGAAACCAGGAAGAGTAAGCCTGAGAGAAACTGGTGGAATCATGGGTACATCCTAGTGAACCAAGGCAAAACTAGGATGGCAACTGGCCATCTTTGGTGCTCAGAAAAGTTTGGCTGTTTTATTTGTATTGTTAGAGTCAATGTTTTATCAACTGAAATGATTTCAAAACATAAAATGTGTTGGGATATATACTATTATGGATTTGAGCAAGGTTCTGACTTTGAGGCTGTAGAGATGGCCCCTAAGGGGTGGCCCTGTGCCACCGCTGGGAGCGCTGGATCGAGACCATGGCAACTGCATGTTGTGGCCCTGATCTGGCACTTTGATGCTCCAGAAAGAGCTGGCAAATGCCACTTCTCTTTGGAGTGGCAAAAAGCTGCCCTTGCCACCACAGCAGTGGCTCTTCTGCGCTCCTTTGGCACAGCTTGTCTAAATGCTGTGCCAAGGGAGCTCCCTAATGGCCCCACCCCCCACCATCTGTTTAGATGGGTGGTGTGAGGACAACATGAAGGCAGAGTCAGGGCAGCTGGCATGCGGTTGCCATGCCCTGACTCCACCCCCAGGCTGGCCCTTTTGGTCGGTCTGTACTACCCTTTAGGAACTTTCCAGTTACTTTCAATTTCTATCCAGTTTTGTGCCAGCAACAGGCAGCTTGTTTGTTAGACTTTATTTATTTATTAATTAATTTCCAGGATTTATATCCCACCTTTCTCCCACAATGGGTTTCAAGGTGGATTACAATATTTTAAAAAGACAGAGCTAAAACATTGATTACAAAGTTAAAAATTAAATACTGCTAACATGAAAACATAAATAAAAACAGCATCGCTTAAAACAGTAAAAATCACTAAACATTTAAATAGCACACCACATTACTCAATTAAAATCTACCCACCAAATGCCTGCCTAAATGACAATGTCTTCAGCTGCTGGTGGAAAGAGATCAGGGAAGGGGCCAACCTGATCTCTTGTGGAAGGGAGTTCCACAGTCTGGGAGCAGCCACAGAAAAGGCTCTCTCCTAAGTCCTTACCAAGTGCATCTGTGAAGATGGTGGGACTGAGAGGAAGCCCTCTCTTGCCAATCTTAGCACTTAGGCTGGCTTGTATAGGAAGATACAGTCCTTCAGATAGTCTGAACACAAGCCATTTAGGGCTTTAAAGGTCAAAACCAGCACTTTGAATTCTGCCTGGGAAAGGACTGGTAGCCAGTGGAGCTGTTTCAGCAGGGGAGTAACATAATCCCTGTAGCCAGCCCCAGTCAACAGCCTGGCCACAGCATTTTGGACCTGTTGCAGTTTCCAAAGAATTTCCAAAAACAGCCCCAAATAGAGCATGTTACAATAGTACAAACAGGATGTAATAAAGGCATGTGTCACCATACCCAGATCAGACTTCTCAAGGAATGGGCACAACTGGTACACTAGTTTAAACTGTGCAAATGCACTCCTGGCCACAACTGAAACCCATCTATCACAGGCTGGATCCCTGTTCCCTGATCTGCCTTATGACTTAACCTACAGTTAGTATATTTTCTCATTTCCTCCACTTCACACCAAAGAGGGAGTCAATCAGTATGCTCAGTGGAGCCCAGAGATGTGCAGAAGTACGTTTCTGGGGGCTGGAATCCCCCTAAGAGGAGACTTCCCTCCACCCATACATACAGACCAATTATTACTGTCCATATGCAGAAGTCATAAAATTCTGGCTGAGTGTTGAGCACAAGAGGAATAGAAAGACAGGTGGAAAAGGAAATGGAATGGAATGTCTTTAAGTATCTGCACAGTTAACTGAATGAAATAGTGAATGGTGACAGTCTGCAAGCTTTATCTCACATATTAGATTTCTACAAGACACAGAATGGTATATTTCATATTAATATTCCCATATCAAATACATCCTGTCTGAAGTAAGCCATATTGATTTTGATAAAGTTAATTATCAAATAAGCATGCTTAGGACTGCAGATTTATTTTGATTTCCAGTTAATGATTCAGTGGTAATTTGTATTTGAAGTGTTTTGTCTTCAAGTAACAACAAGGAACCAGAAAGAATGGAGAGAAACAGAGACAGAGACAAGTTACTTGTACATTGCCAACCAGCTAGCCTCCCTTTTTCTAGTTGATGTTTTAAGCATCCTGTTACTCAGGTCAAAGCTTAGAACATCACTTCTACAAAGTAATTCTTTATAAGTACAGTTACAGTTTGTTAGTTACCATTATAGGTACTTTAAAAATGAACTCTTTACTTCCAAGTTTGTAAAAATAATTAAATAATTATAGTAGTTACTTTATAAAACATCATAATCCTGGCCTGTTATATTACACATAACTTAATATTTACATAGCTAGCAATTAGGTCTTTTAAACACACACACATTCTTGCATTCCACCTTCCATCCTCATTTGGAACTCAAGGTGGATGAAAACAGTATTAAAAAGAGGTACAGATAAATACAGATTTAAAAACAGACAAATATTTGGAATGTTTAAAAAAGATATAAACATGTAATAACATTCACACATTATTCTTTTGTTTTTTTAAAAAATAACCCTAAAATTTAAAATCACCTAATGTCTTTTCCGGCGTATAAGACGACTTTTTAACTCAGGAAAATCTGAGTTAAAGTTGGGGGTTGTCTTATATGCCGGGTATAAGGAGGAGGAGGACGACAGGGGTGGGGGCAGGAAGAAGCCTTGGGAAAAGAAGAGGACAAGGAGGACAGAGGTGGGGGCAGGAAGAAGCCATGGGAAAAGAAGAGGACAAGGAGGACAGAGGTGAGGCAATAAGAAGCCTTGGGAAAAGAAGAGGACAAGAAGAACCCTGAGGTGATCCTCTCCTGGGGTTTTCTTGGCCAGATTGGTTCAGAGGACGTTTGCCATTGCCTTCCCCCGAGGCTGAGAGTGTTGGACTTGTCCAAGTTCACCCAGTGGGTTTCATGGCAGAGTGGGGAATCAAACCCAGGTCTCCAGAGTGGTAGTCCAACACTCAGACCACTACACCATGCTGGCTCCTATTCCCATGTACTACCTATGAAACAATTGCAGACTTTTTTGTTGTTCTTGTGTGTCGTCAAGTCCTTTCTGACTTATGGTGACCCCAAGGCAACCTTATCATGGGGGTTTCTTGGCATGTTTCTTCAAATGGGGGTTGTCATTACCATCCTCTGAGGCTGAGAGTGTGTGACATGCCCAGGGTCACTTACTTGGCTGCAAATTGTACATACCCCAGAATGCATCACCTAGTATATTGGCAGTCTTTCCCCCCAACACTTTCTCATTTTCCCCCAACCATCTCATAGCTGGGAGATGGAAATAATTTTTAAAGCAGCATTTAAATCTAGACAATTTTTTAAAAAAAAAATAAGGTCCAAAGCACACTGCAGAAATAAATGCTACAGAACATGGGAGCTGTAGTTTGTTGTGTTTATTAATGATAGTTTTCCTGCTAAGTACCTGCATGTCATAAGCATTTGAATTAAAATTACCATATTGAAATCAAATCTGATGTTTTTTAAATTTTTATTTGGTGTGCATTGGAAGAGGAGTAGTCTTGTACAGTGAGTATATCCCAAACTCTGTATTTTAACTGGAAAAGTTGGGGGTCATCTTATATGCCGTAAAATACGGTAACTGCGTCATTATTCTGTGGTGTGATTGTGCAAACTTTTATGTGTTTCGCTTTTATTAAATTTTATTGAATGCTAAAAACAACACAAACATATACATTCAAACATACATACAAATACACACACAATACAACACGTATATACATACCACCCAAACCAACCACCCATTCCTTACAATGCTAACTTCCTGAATTTGGGCAAAGTCCTATATCTTTCCTATAGTTTTGCTCTCCTATATTTTATCTTATCAAGCTATAAATTTATACAACAAAGTAATCAACTTAGGAATATTCCATCTGGAGAAAGAAAAAAAAATCATATTTTAACCTTAAATTATATAACAAAAATAATTATCAAAGATACATCCATTATCTCTATCTCCATCCTGTTTTTGCTATTATAGCTTCTCTTATGTATTTTATCATTAATTAAGCCATGACCTCTATCTTCTCTCTTTCTAGGTAATCATAAAACGGTTTCCATATCTTTTTATTTGCTTCCCAGTCTTGACCTCTAACGAGGCTAGTTAAATTATCCAACTGTATTAAATCTATCAATTTACACATCTACTCTTCTGTAGATGGAATCTGATTTGTTTTCCATCTTCTGGCTAATGTCAATCTCGCACTGATTGTCATATAAAATAAAAGTTTGCCATATTTCCGATCTAATTCCTGATTGTCGCACATACTTAACAAATACAATTTAGGATCCATCATTATTTGTAATTGTAAGATATTTTCCATTATATTATGCATCTTCTTCCAATATTTCTAACTTTTTTACAAGTCCACCACAAATGAATATAAGTACCGGTCTCTTTTTCACATTTCCAACACTTGTCTGAGTGTCCCTTATAAATTTTTGCGATTTTTGCAGATGTTAAATGCCATCTAAATAGCATTTTAAGGAGATTTTCCCTTAGGTCATAACAGGCTGTATATTTCATTCTAACATTCCAGTTTTTCCCCCCATTGATTTAAATTAATGGTCTGTTTTAAATCTTGCGGCCATTTAACCATTGATTCTGTTATCAACTCCTCTTCCATCTCCATGTCTAACAAATATTTATAGTATAATGCTATTTTATGATGATTATCAGACAATAAATTCTTATGAAAATTATTATTATTCATTCTTATTCCATATATTTTCTTATCACTGGAAAACCTCTCTCTAAGCTGCCTATAAAGTAACCAACCACAGGTATACCCTTCCTCTATCAATTGTTCATGTTTCTTAAAGTCCAAATCTTGTTTCGTTGAATTCTTTTCAGTTAAATCCGTATATGTTACCCATTTCTCCCCCATAATCACTTCTCTTTGATGAAATGCTTCATGAGTTGAAGTCCATAATGGGAGGTCTGGGCATATTCTTGCTTTATATTTTTGCCATAAATTTATCAACGCTTTCCTAACAAAGTGATTCTTAAAGTCTTTATGTACTTTACATTTTTCATACAGCAAATAACCATGCCAACCAAACCGTAGTCCAGCTCCCTCTAATGCTAGCATCTTCTTATCATTGAGTAAACACCAGTCCATAACCCACTCCAAACAACAGGCGGCATAGTACGTCTGCAGATTCGGCAGGGCTAAACCTCCTCTAGAAGTTAGATTTTGCATTAAATTAGATTTTGTAGGTAGGTATTTATTTTCCAAGATCTTATTCATGACTTGACTTAATGGTATTGCCACTTGTGATACGAATTTATTATAGAATTCTCCCAAGAATCCATCCGGACCTGGTGCTTTCCCCAATTTAATTCTTTTAATAGCATCTATAACTTCTTGAATGGTTATTTCCTTATTCAAATATTCTCTCTGGTCTTCATAGTTGTTCATAGAAGTCCTATCTCTTTTATTTTGTCTTGTTCTGTATAGATTTTTCCTTGATCTTTTAGAGATGTTATCTGTTTTTTGTCTCTTTCTCTTCTAAGATGATAAGCCAACCATCTACCGGGCTTATTGCCTCCTTCAAAATGCTTTTGTCTAATATATTTTAATTCTTTCTGTCTATCCTCTAGCAGAAATGAGGAAATTTGCTGTTGTAAAGCCCTAACTTCCACTTTAAGTTTTTCATTTTGAGGATATTGCTTAAAACTACTCTCTTTTATCTTTAATTTACCTTGTAATTCATTTAATTTCTGCATTTTTAGTTTCTTAATTAAACAACTTTTTTCCAGAAAAAAAACCTCTCATAACTGCCTTCGCAGCTTCCCAGACTGACATTATAGGTGTTTCTTCTTTCCAATTTTCTTTAAAATAATTTTGTAGACAAATATTCGCCTCTTGACAAATCTTATCTTTAGTCAACATATTATCATTCAATCTCCAACAAAATTCTTTATATCTGGTTCTAATTTCAATTGTAATTAAACCATGATCAGAAATCAATCTAGGAAATATCTTATAATCTTCAATTTTGGGGATCATTCTAGCTGAAACTAGGATCATGTCTATCCGGGCCCATGACTGATGCCTATTGGAGTAAAACGTGTATTCTCTTTTGTCAGGGTTTAGTTCAGCCCAGGCATCTTTTAAGTCCAATCTTTCCATCATTTCAAAAAAAAAAATTGAAGCAATTTACCTTGATCTGACTTTATAATTTTTTTAGAATATGTTTCGCTGTGGATTAAGGACTCCATTCCAATTGCCCATTAATACAAATACATCAAAAGACATGTCTTCTAGTTTATTTAACAGTTTTGCATAGAATTTACCTCTCTTCTCAAGAGGCCCATAAACACCCAATATCAAAACCCTTTCACCATTTAAAACAATTTGTATACCAAGATAGTGACCATGATTATCATTTAGTACCTCTATGGCCTCATGTTTAGCATTCATATATAGCGCTACCCCTTTCTTCTTTTTATCTGCTGCCGAGACAAACACTTGCCCCAACTTAACATTTTGTAGAAGTCTTACATCTGCTTTTTTAATCCTTACCTCTTGTAAACATAATATTTCAAAATCATATCTCTTCAAATACTGAAATGTTTTCCCTCTCTTAGCACTGCCATTTAATCCCTTTACATTCAATGAGACTATTTTTATTGTGTTCAATTTTTTAGTTGAATAACTATTTTTATTCATCATTGTTATTTTTATTACCTTTTGTTACCTTTTTTCACAAGTATTTATTTAAATTTCCCTGTTACACCCCTGTTCCATGCTCCCTATTCCTGCCTCTGAATTATTTCCACTCTCTTCCTCTGAATCTCTTCCTCTTTCTGATTCAGTTTCATTTTCTTCTTGCTCTGGGTCTGTATCTCGCTGAATCAGTACTTTTTGCTCCTCCTTACCTCTTCCCATCTTTCCAGAATTTGTCTTTCTTTTCCCCATTCTGTCATCTTTTTGAATTTTGGTTCTCTTTTCCTGTAAATGTTTTTCATCATCTTTTTTATCCCTAATCAGCTTCTGTTCTAATACTGTACTCCCTTTATAACTTCCCTCTTTGGGGCTACTAATATCTTTGTCTAACTAGTGATAGGATGAAAATTCAGATGAGATTCAGAGAAATGCACCAAAAACCAAACCAAAGACATTACTGCTCCCCTATCTAGCATACACTGGTGCACACACATCTAAAGATGCATCACATGGTATACACAATCCTGATGAGGATACTACTGAGGCTTGCCCCACACTGGACTTTCTATGAGAGTGCATTGTGCTATGCATGTGTGCCTGAACCAGAAGTATGCACCTCATTCCAGAAACTGGCTGTGTAGAATACTTTGAAAATGACAATTGGTAACCTACAAGGGAGGAACTGGCTGCCACATACTCTACAGGAAGTGGTTAAAAGGATTCATAACAGTAGCTGGGATGACACAGTAATGGGAGAAATATATCCTTGGATAGAGACAAATACAGTGGGACCTGGATATCTGTGCATTTGGTATCAGCGGACTTCAGCATTTGTGGATTGAAATGAAGAAACATTTAATTTGTTTAAACCTGCGATTGATGGCAGCCAGGCTGAGAAGCTGACTCAGGGCAGTAGGGGAGGCTTGGGCGGAAAGCTTCAGGCACCAAGGAGACATTCTTGCTGTTTCCACTGCAAGAAGAATGCAGGCATGGTACTTGGGGGTGGGCTTACCTCCTCCTCCCTCCTCGCTGATTGAAATCCATCCCAGGCAGGAGTTATCTAAGAGAGGCAGGAACAACAAGTGCCAGAATCTTAGAGGTTGAGTTTGCTAATGCTGCCTCTCATTCCCCCACTCTTCTACCCCATAACTCATTGAAAACAATCCCAGGCAGAAGGTAACTAAGGCCCTTATCACCCAGGGGAAATGCCATGCAGAAACAGGATTTAAAAGGTGGTGAAAACCCACAAAAGCAGGTAGATTTTCACACACATCACTGTTAAAGTGTGCTTAACCTGAACAGAAAGTAGTCAAAGCTGCTTCTTTTTACTTTCGGGATCAGAAAGTAAAAAAGAAGCGGCTTTTGACTACTTTCCGTTTGGGTTAAGCACACTTTAACAGTGATGTCATCTGAAAATTGACCCACTTTTGCAGGGTTTTTTCTATTTTAAACCCCATTTCTGCACAGGATTTCCCCTCGTGTGATAAAGTCTTAAGGCAGGCAGGAGCAGCAAGTGCCAGAATCTTGAAGATTGGGCTTCTCCATGCTGCCTTCCATCTCTCCACTCTTTCACCCCATGGCAGAAGCAGCCATTGCCAGAATCTCAGAGATTGTGTTTGCTGTTGCTGCCTTACACACACACACACACACACATACACACACTATTTCTGCCTGTCTTAGAGCCTAAGCAGACTGCCAGAAATAGTGCACATTAAATTGAGGCACTGTCCTGGCTCAGTGCTAGGGAATCAGGGGAACTGTAATTTATTGTGGCACCAGAGCTCTCTGAGAGAGAAGGCTCAAAAAAATACAGTTCCCATAACTCCCTAGCACTGAGCCAGGGCAGTGCCTCAATTTAATGTGCACTATTTCTGGCAGTCTGCTTAGGTCTTTAGTTAACTCCTGCCTGGGATTGATATCAATGAGACAAGGGGTGGGAAAGGGGGGGACAGAAAGCAGGATGGGGAGGCCCAGTTTCTGAGATTCTGACAGTTGCTGTTTCTGCCTGCATTAGTTAACTGCTGCCTGGTATTGATATTAATGAGACACAGGGGTGGAAAGTGGGGGAATTGAAGGCAGGATGGGGAAGTCCGATTTCTGAGATTCTGGCAGTTGCTGCTTCTCCTGCCTTAGGGGGATGCAGACAGGTGGCTGTGGGTCACCCTGGGAAGTGGCAGATTGGGGCCAAGGCTGTCCCATGCCTTGGCCCAGATCCTCCCTTTTGCCGCCTGGGAAAGGAGCGCTAAAACAGCGCTCCTTTCACAAGCCACGAAAAGGACGCCTGAAGAGCTGCCATGTGGCTCTTTTCCATCTCTTCTGGCTCAGTGTGTCTGGATGCTGAGCCGCAAGGACGTCATCGAGGCGCCCATCATGTGGAAGGGTGGGCACTCCGATGATGTCCTCAGGAAGGGGATGGGGCGCCCAGCATCCGGCTGCCCCTCCCCTTCCTTGGCTTGAAGATTGTCTGCAAAGACCCTTAGTTAACTTGCCTGGGATTTATTTCAATGAGACATGGGATGGAACAGTGGGGAAATGGGAGACAGCAGCAGGAAACTCAACCTCCAAGATTCTGGCACTTGCTACTCCTGCTTGCCTTAGCTAACTCCTTCCCAGGATGGATTTCAATCAGCAAGAAGGGAGGGGGAGGCAAGCTTTTTGCCAAAGCCTCCCTTACTGTCCTTAGACTGTTTCTCAGCCTGGCTGTCATCAATTGTAGGTATATTTAAAATTTGAATAATAACTTGAGCATCCACATTTTTTTTAATCCATGGGGATCCTAGAACCAAACCTTCATAGATAATGGGACTATAGTCAGGTGAGAGCAAAATAATCCCTCATGGCAACTCTGTATGTGTGATAGGGAAAGGTTTCTTTTCAGCAGTTTATCTTTAGGTCTCTCATCAGCTCTTCCTCTCATGTAGTTAGCTCTTCTAAAGAAAATGGCCATGTGTATGCATGTATTTCATTATGTAGACTTCAAGATGTAAATCAGAGGTGGGAAGCTTTTGGCCTTCTAGATGTTTTAGATCACAGCTTCATAATCCATTATAGTGGGCCATGCTCAATGAGGCTGATGGGAGCTAAAGGCCAAAATATCTAGAACCTGAAAATCTCCACACTCCATTGTAATAAATGAAATGCACCACAGCTGGGAATAAGCTTTGCTGAAATCAAAGTTGGGGGTTACTACCAAGTAATCATATATAGAATTGATACCAGCTTCTTGTTGCTCAAATTAATATTAGTTACCTTGGTATGGTTTATGATTTATATGTGTTATGATTTATATATTTCATTAGTGTACATTGACAAGATTCTTGGCTAACGAATCCCACATAAGGGTTTGGTTTTTTTGTTAGTTTATATTTGGCATCAATATTTTGCTGAATTAGCTGGCTTTGCTTTAATACATCTGCTTATTGTTTGGTTGACATTTTAATATGAAAACACTACTGGTATACAGTGGTTGTTTGCTAAAATAGTTTTCAGTTAAATCATTTTAATTTAAATAATATTTCTTTCTTTGAGGTGAGAGAATTGGATTGACCCCTGTTTACTTGGCATTTAAAAAATGTTTTTAACTGCTTCTAATAGTAATAATAAAAATGAATATGAAGAAAATTGGTATAAAAATATTAAGTATTCCTACACTTACAATGCAACTCTTCATACAAATCTTACTTGTATGTCTCACATACAAGGGACAAGTCTTGCTGAATGCAATTAAATTTATTTATAAACACTAAACTCTTTTATGTAAACAAAGCAAAGCAGCTTCATTTATATACCACTTCATATCACGCTATGGGATGTCTAAGCGGTTTACAACTGTAAGCTCATTGCCCCCCAACAGTTGGGTACTCATTTTAGTGACCTCAGAAGGATGCAGGCCTGAGTCTAGTCTGAGCCCTGGCTAGTACTGAACTCACAACCTTGTGCTTTATGAGTGAGTGGCTGCAGTACAAGCATTTAACCACTGCGCCACCAGGGCTCCTCTAGGAGAACTGAGCTAAACCTAGGAGAGCTGAGCTAAGATTCCTCAGCAATGAAAGCAACTGACCAGTCACCGTATCACAGGTTAATCTACACGACCTTGTTGTGGTGGTGGTCTACTGGAGGTGTGGGCACTGTGTGAAGCCTGTGGACAATTTCTCCTGAATCTCCCTATGCTTCCCCAGAGTGCTCCAAAATATCTACTTTCCCCTCCATTTCCCCTCCAAATGATGTCACACCACATCTTGTTGCCATTTGGGAGGGGAAACTGAAGGCAAATAAGATATTTGGGGGGGGGGGTTCTGGAGGGATTTATTTTTGCACCTCTGTGCACATCTGGGGGGTGATTTGTAGATAATTTTCACTAAGAAACTGTCACCAAAAATTGTGCAAATCATGACATTTCGGGGGACTGGCAGAGGGCTTCATGTGTTGCAAAAGTCATTTACAAGAGGAAATTGCTTTCCCCAGCCATGGCCTAATGGGTTAATGAAGCCTTGAGCTCTTGGAGGAAAACTGAAACACAAAATAGATGTATTATAAAATGGAGAGAATGATAAACCACATTTTAGGAGAAAATTAGGCATGCTAAAATCTCATTGTAAGCAATGGATTTGGCACACGCTTAAATGCCACTGATTTAAGTAGGAATTAGAAGTATTTGAATAAGACATTTGTATATGTTTGTCAGCTTTTCTGGGTTAAAATTGGGTGGAGTTATCACATGAAAGTTAAGGGCTATAATCACTGCTAAGGTTGAGGCCATTTTCTTTGCCTTGCCTTTACATAATTTTTGACAAGTGCATGTTTCCATAGCCCTGCCTGCTCCTAGTTGTCTCCTTCACACATCACACAGCCAGCATTTAATGGAGTTCCCTTCTCATCCATCCAGCCATTAGGATTAGCACAAACAATTATGCCTACTGGAATTTTGGAAGTTATTTGGCATTGTTTTCCTTTGCTTTGTCTTTTACATCCTTTGTTATATGTTCCTAAGTTTTACCCTCAGCTTATCCACAGGTCATAACAAAATGCAAAACTTCCATCCCCAAGTCTGCATGATGTCAATTTATAGTCGTTGTGTGCAGTACATACATGTTCACATTTGATCATTGTTGTCTCTGGGCATTTTTTTTTTTTTTTTTGCTTTACCACAGAGAAGACACATATGTGTATAAAATACATAGTGTGTGTGTACATTCCATGCATTTGTATGCTCAAACCTATAATTTCACTGTGATTTAAAGAGTAATACAATATATTTCCCCACAGTGGAGAAGACCAATCAAGTGACCCATCTATCTGTTCTGTACTGATTTTCTTTGTGGAGAGGCAGCTTTAAAGCCCTTTTAGGGCACCCTTTGATTTCTCTCTCTCTTTTTTTTTAAATATATATATTTGAACCAGATTTGGAGTGGACACTCCTTCAAATACAGGACATCTTCAAACTGAGAATTTCACTCTCAAAGGTAGGTCTTCTGACCTTTCTAGTCTGTACCTGGAGAGGCAGCCTTAAGAAGATAAATCAGATATTCCTTTTGGCAGTGAGCGTGTGGTGAATGTTAGAAACATGAGAAACTCTGACATTTTCTCTGTGATAGAAAGTGATCTGGAATGAAGTACCTTTAGCACTTTCCCTCCATTTGTTCTAATTTTGTATACCTTTATCTTACACTAAGGCTACAAAAATTAAGAAAAAGGAAAAGTAAGATAGGAAGAAAGAAAGAAAGAAAGAAAGAAGTGACTTCTGGTTTTCCTTTCAGTGGTTATACATATCCATAAGTTTTTCATTCCTCTCTTTTTAACAAATAAGTTAAATAGCTTATTCTTTTAATAACTATTCTTTGAATAGCTTACTTTTTGTAATCATCAAAACCCAATGTTACCAGGTCATATTTTTTGTTTCAAAAAGTCAATAAAGGTCCAGCCTTTAGGAATTATCCCTAAAAAAAAATCTCTAGTTAAAATAAATAGTTTATCTATTTCTAGTAAATTGATCAGCTTCAACCTCTCCGTAATATGAATAATGTTACATTTCTACTTCGTTTTAAATAAAGCAAATTTACTACCATAATCATACATCTAATCAATTTTCTAATGTTGTTGTTTGCCTTCAAGTCATTTCTGACTTATGGCTGCCCTAAGGCAAACCTATCAAGGTTTTTTCATGGCAAAATTTGTTCAAAGGAGGCTTGCCATTGCAAACCTCCTCTGAACAATAGATCACTTTCAAGTACTTCTCTTTAAGATCTTAAAATAATATCCATTACAAACTTCTTTAACCATATTTTTCCTTAACCTATCTACATATTGTAACTCATATTTTTAATTCATCCGCTTTCAACCCATTATTTTTAGGGATAATTTCTAAAGACTGGAACCTTATTGACTTTTTGTGACAAAAAATGACTTGTTACCAAATGACTTGGTAACATTGGGTAATATGTATCCCCCCCCTTAACATCATACACCAACAATACTTCATTTTGAAGAGATTCTCTTTAAGATCTTAACATTTTATAACTTTCAATTCCTTAAACCATGTTTTCTGTTAATCTGTCTCCATATTAAAGCCAAATTTTACTTTTTCTTTTGTATTTTTGTTTTTTATTTTTTTAAAAAAGGGGGTTAACTGTTATTAGTATTGTTTAGTATTGTTTATTTTGGCATGTTTTATTTAAAATTAATTTTATATGTAAGCTGCCTTGATTGCCACAGCAATAATAAAGTATTATTATTGTTGTTGTTATTGTTGTTGTTGTTGTTATTATTATTATTATTATTATTATTATTATTATTATTAAAATTCTTACATCCTTTTAACTCCCTTTTTCCAGTATTTTTTATTCCATTGCTTGTATAATACATCTTTTACTAAGACCAGAGTTGTGTGAAACAAGCAGAACATGTTAAACAAAGAACCTGTTTTATTGCAGAGAAGTTTTCCCCAGCAATTTTAATATTTTAAGTTTTGCTCCATATCTTAGCAACATCACTATGGGGGAATATAAAATTCATCTTCATCATTAACAGGACCCAAGCCTTCAACTTTCTTATCAGTTTCAAAACACAATTTCCCTGCCAGCTCAAACTGATCCTGTACAATCGTGTTTTTGTTAACCCAGGCTTCGTTCCCACTATGATTTCAAGTGAATTGCTGATTGGGTTATATGATTGTTGTTCCCAGTTGAAACCAGATTCGATTCTATTGAGCAATAGCAATGAAGCGAGACAAACTCGCTGTTTCCTGACACTGGTTTTTTGGAGGTTCTTTTGACCACTTGTGTTCAACAAGTGGGAATGACGGATCTGAATTGCCTCATTCAGGAGGAGAGGGACTAATGGCAGGGGGTGTTTACCATTGTATCAACAAATCAGATTTTTTTGTCACTACCCAATTGTCCAAGTTTTTCTTCTTCTCTTCATTTGTAAATTCCATTTTATTCTCCACAGATTCCAGTACATGATCAATTCTTTTCATATCTTCCAATGATCCTTTCTTCAGTTTCTCCTTCCATTCTAAAGGCTCTTTTTTGTCATCCCTTTATCTCTCTCTTCTCATAGCTCTAATCTTCTCCAGCAACGCCTGTCAAAGTTCTTGCTCTTGCTTTTCTGTAAAATTTGTCATTCTTCCAGTAGTTACTGTATTCAATTAACACAAGTGGTTAAGACACTGAGTCTGTTGATTGGAAGATTGGCAGGTTGGCAGTTCGAGGTCCAGGTGCTGCATGATGGGGTGAGCTCCTGTCACTAGTCCCAGCTTCTGCCAACATAGCAGTTTGAAAGCATGCAAATGCAAGTAGATAAATAGGTACCACTTTGTTGGGAAGGTAAACATGTTGGCCACGTGATCACAGAGTAGTCTCTGACAACACTGGTTCTTTGGATTAGTAACGAAGATGAGCACTGCCCCCTATGGTCGGACATGACTTGACAACCTTGTCAATGGGGAATACCTTTACTTTTACCTTTTACAACACAAGTACAGCAATTACGGGGTTAAAAGTGAAGACAATTATGCAGACTCCATAGTTTCAGCAAGGCCATCTGGCCTTAACATTTGAAGAAAAGCTTCCCCCTTCCCAAGATGAGTAATTTCTTTAATTCTTCATTTACCACACAAATTTCCAAAAAATAAAAATAAAAAGTTCAAATAAATCCACAAAATCCTTTTATAGTCATTGTTCCCTTTGTCCATTGAGATCTTTTCTAAATCACATTTATTGTTAAGTTTTCTGATTTTAAACCAATCTGTTGTAAATAGCTTTTGTTTTCTCAGTTCTTCATCAACAAGAGAAGGCAAACTCACAAAGCCATCACTATCACCCTCAAAGGATCTCTCTTCAAATGTAGATTACAATGTTAGATAATTAAGTGGTCAAGAAAGTGGGAACAGGTCCAGTGTTCCTTAAAAGGCTAGCCTAAAATGGCCTGAGCCTGTTGGTAATCCCTACCCTCTCCTGGTGCTCAGCTCACTTTTCAGACCACTACAGTTATTCCACTTTTTCTGCCATTCCACCACCTACACTGCTGCTGAATCTTACATTGACACAATTATTCTGGCCATCACAGCCAATATATCAATCCATTGTAGGATGCTATGTGGTGATAAAGAGAAGTAGTACTGGCAGCCTCTGTGTGAGTGTGTCACTTGAATCAAGCTTCAGTCTCTATTTGTTGCTATTGCTCTTTAAAAAAACAGGAACAAGCTACAATCATCATATCTTCCAGCTTCCTATGCTAACACCTCAGTGACTGCATCAGTAGCAAAAAACAAAAAAAAACAAAACACCAAATTCCTGCTATTTATGGGAGAGGGGTGATTAGCAGGTGATGCTTTAATTATTCTAGGTTCATCCAGTGGAGGGCAATGTTTCACATCCAGAGCACTAGTGTTCTTCATTACATCCATTTCCTCTTTATTAATATACCTAACTATTTTAGATCAGATTTCACTCATGTATGTGTGTTTGCTGTAGATAAGCACATCAATATCAATTAATCCATAATAGCATTAGTAGAAGTACTTTAATGAAAGCAAAATCTTAATGGGATAAAAATATTCCAATATTTTCTCAGTCTTCTGACAAGAGTTAATAAACCATACAACAACATCTTCCTCCTCCTCTTTCTAGTTTATTTACTGACCATGGGAATTCACAGGTGGTAATAAATTAACCACAGAAAGGCTCTTTTCAAACTGTAAAGCTAATTAAAATTGAAAATAAAAGGTGCAGAGTTCAATCAAAGTCCATTCCCTTGTGCATAGAATGGCCAATAAGGAGTCAAGATGTCATGCTTATTAAGGCTTTTAATACCACATGTTTCATTTTTCTTAAAAAACACACACCCAGCAACAGGTTTTAAATGTGGCTTTTTATTATTATGCTTAGGCCAGAATTCAGATGGGGACATCTGCATGTGTTAATGTCCTTTATGTGTGCAGATATCTTTTATAGGATGCTATAGGAGTTGATATTCCTGTTCTCTCTGTACAGCGCCCAACTCCTCCTGACTTACTTTAACTCCTTGGACCAGATGCACATGGGCAGTCCATCCTTCAAGGTAGCAGGCAGGACTGGAGAAGAATCTGGCAATGCCCTGCATAGACTCACAGAGAAGCATGACAGAATCAGTTGTATTTTCAGCTGCAATAAGGAGCCCACAGAGCCCTGAAATAGATTATATTTCAATTAGGGTAGTTGGCTCCACTGCTCTGGTAAATATGCTCTCTCGTCATATGAGGTCTTGCATAATTTAACAAATTGTATCTCTGTGGAGCAAGGAGTATGCAGGGGGTGGTGGTTCTTTACTACCATTTCCAGGCTGCAGCCCTCAGATGGCCTCAGATGTAGGTAGCACAATTTCCTTAGATTTAGGCTTGGGCTTAGGTTACGCTTAGGTTTAGGCTTAGTTTATGGTGAGATGGGTTTCTGGGGCAGTATAATTATCTAGGGGTGTGTTGAGAGCAATTCCTTTGTCTTGACCTTAGGGTCCCTGGTAACACATCCCTTGAATGTGCAACTCCAAGGTCATGAAAATAACAATTTTTCACATGTTGTAGTAAGGTCTTCCTCAGCATTGCTTCTAAACAAGATGGCGCAGAAGGGAAGAGCATTTTCAGGATTGGTCATAAATGCTTTCCCAGAAGAATCCTTCTTTTTCCTCTTCTCCCCCCCCCCCCCACCGGAGTGGGGGAGATAATAGGCCTATTCATTTTAAAAGACTTTGAATTTGTCTGTCAGTTATGCTATTGATCTTTATTGGTAATGTGATCTGAATATCTGCTTTCTCTCTCTCTCTCTCTCTCTGTTAGTCTACAATTCTATACACAATTATGAAGGAGTGACCCCCCCCCCCATTAAAGTAAATGGAACTTACTCCTAAGTAGAAATGCAAGAAATGTGCCATTGATCTTGTTTAGAATTTCACTATTTTTGTAAGCTGACTCAAGCAGCATGGGAGTAGGACAGAAGCTGTTTTAAATAAATGAATAAAAGGAATAGGTCAAAATCAGCTTAAGTAACATCAGTTTTGATGTATTCCTTAATGTCCTCTTTGATTTCTGACATAAGAAAGAATAAGTTAACATGAATATACAAAGTTGTCACTCCCTCTTTAACAGTTATAGTCGCTTAAAACATGGTGAAGGTTTTACATTTTATAACTCTTAGACCTCAGTCCAATTTCTGGTTCAAATCATAGCAGACTCATTCAATCCATGGAACTGACATATAGTTGGCCCTCTGTATCCACGGATTATTTAACCACAGATTCAAGCATCCATAGCTTAAAAATATTCAAAAATACATAAATTCCAAAAAGCAATTTTGCCATTTTCTATAAGGGACATTATTTTACTATGCCATTGTATTTAATGGGACTTGTTCATCCATGGATTTTGCTTGGAACTAAACCCCAGTGGATAAAAAGGCCCCACTGTACTGTATATATGTGTCAATAGGTCAACCTCATGTATAAGTTGAGGGCAGGTTTTGGGGCCAAAATTATGGATTTTGATATGACCCATGGATATGTTGAGGGCAAAACCTAGGCACATGTAAAAAATGATCTAAAAGATGAAGCAAAGGAAAACAATGCCAAATAACTTACAAAATTTCATGGCATAACTGTGTAAGACTGAATGGATGAGAAAGCAGAAGGAGATCAGTGCTTCTAGGACAGATTACACTCTTGCCTTTCACCAGGAGCTGGTTCCTTTTTAAAAAACAAGAGTTAAAGTACAGTGCTTGGATTGATCCATGGATAAGTTGACTTGGGGTTTTGGGGTCATTTTTTTTTAACTAAAATTTCTACACTTATACATGAGTCTACTACTGATTTAACTGCACACTATGTACAATTATAACAGAAACATATACGAGGAATGCTGTAACTGAAAACAGAAGAACCATAATAAGTTAGAAAGGAAGAGTCAATGACAACATGATAGATCATGAGGTCGGTGAGGCAAAGTGCAAAAGTGTGCAAAAAAAGGTGCATGCATTCAGTTTGGGATCCAAGTGAAAACACTCCTGAGGTAATTAATGCACAAGGTTCCTTTGAGTCTGAGAGCAATGGTAGTTTCTGAAAGACTTCATTGGGAATCATAGTTGTAAATCATTGCTACACAGAATGCTGAAAAGCCTGTCTAGGTTTCTTTTTAAGTATCTTAAAAACAAAAGGGAATTGTACAGGAGCCAGGTGGAAAATAGGATAGATTACTAAGGTTGAATATTTCACTTAGCATAATGTTTCAGAAGAGAGAAAATACTTCAAAAAGGAAGATGCAAGATAGGCTATATCTAGAAAAAAATGATTAGGAAACGGGAAGGCATTTAATGTATATGTTAAAACTGAGAGAAAAAAACAATCTTTTGCTTAGCTTAGAGATGGTAATTAGCCTTTTCTTTTGACATGTAGTGTGCAAGTATGACCTGAAACCATTTTGACAGCTCATTTTCTTGACCATTGTATGTGAAATTGCAACTTTCATGAGTGCACCAGGAAAACATGCCATCCTCTTTCATGCTGGTACTTCAAAGAAGATGCTTGGCAAACATTAACCTGAACAGTTTTCTACAACTTGCCACCCTCCAGATGTTTTGCACTATGGCTCCCAACACTGCAAATACCATAGATAGCCAGATTTTGAGCTGTAGTAGAACTCCATTCTGACACCCAGAGCATGCTAGGTTGGAGAAGCATATCCTTTGGTCAGGTAATTATTGTTTTTGAGGGAGAGGTGATAGCTGAAAAGCTATTATTCCAGGTTCACTGGCCATATTAAACCAGCATCTGGCTTTGTTTTTAACCTACAAGCAGTATGATATGTCTTTCCCACCTTTAGAGTATAACACTAAACTTCATCTAGGGATTCATCTACACTGTAAAATTTAGAGTCATAGGTCCAAAGCACACTGCAGAAATAATCCAGTTTGAGACTGCTTTAACTGCCCTGACTCAATGCAAGAGGGTCCTGAGAATTGTAGTTTGTTGTAGCACCAAAGCTCTCTGACAGAGAAGGCTAAATGGCTCACAAAACTACTCTTCCCAGAATTGCATAGCATGGAGCTAGGGCCATTAAAGCGGTGTCAAACTGGGTTATTTGTGTTGTGCAGAGGAGGCATTAGTCATATTAGTCTGGAATGTCAGTATGAAAAGGGATCTTTAGGCTGGTCTGCAACACCCCTAACTGAGCAGAAGACATTGTAGCATAAGCTTTTGTAAACTTGCTCTAACTTCCTTAGATGCCTGGAGTGAACACTGTAGAAATAATGCAGTTTGACACAACTTTAAGTGCTATAGCTCCATCCTATGGAAACCTGGGACTTGTAGTTTTACAAGCCCTTTAGCCTTCTCTGCCCATAAATTCTGGTGCCTCACAGAAATACAAGATTCTGTAGGATGAAGCCAAGGTCCTGTCTGCATGGGCCAAATAAAGCAGCTTTCCCCCCCAACTTCCCCCCCATCCTCTTTGCAGGGAGGCTGGGAGATTATCATACTCCTCCCCCCCAAAAAGCAACTTACCCCTGGTGGGATACAACCACTTATAGGATGCAGTCGAGTATTATCGCAGGAAAAATGCCACCGATGCCATCATGCAACTGCATTCTGGTTAAATCCCAGCTCCCAGCCATGCTCAGCTGGCTAATTTGCAAAGTCTGGAGTCAAATAGCTACAAGTTTATTGCTTGCAGCTGAACAGCCTTGGTACAGCATAGGGTGCGGACCCAGGTTTTGGATGAGCCACCTGTTGACTGGTAGGCTGTTGTCTGCCTGCCTATTAGTTGGTAGGATATGTGATCTCACATGGGTAAATGCTGTTGAATGGTTCACCCTGCTACTTGTGAGTGTAGCAAGTGCCAGCAGCTCCTGTGTTAGGCAAGTTCTGAAAAGCCTGAATGCTCCCCATATTTCCCAAATAGGAGGGAAATGACCACATTATCCATGTGGTGTGAGTGTGTTTGTGTCTTCAAGTCACCTGTTGACTTATGGTGATCCCATAATTTCATAGTGTTTCTTCAGCAAGGAGGTCTCCCATACAAGTATCAACTAAGGCTGGCCCTGCTTAGCTTCCAAGATTAGACAGGATCTGGTGCCTTTGGGGTATTTTGATGTAATTTGCCCCTGAACTAGATCTGACCCAAACAGCCTAGTCTAAAGCTGTGACTAAAAGTAAAATGCTTCCTACAGGTACCATCTTCATTCCAACATTGTCAGGCAAACAAAAGTGGGATATCACTGTTTAAATAACCAAGTGCTAGCATGTGTTATACAACCTTTGCAAGCTCACTTGCAAAGAATCTGTGATTTGGTAGTTTAACAGTCTCAAAGATGGCAACAGGTGCTAAAAATAAAGTGTGAAAGCTGGTGAAGTCCAATAAGGACTGCAGTACAACAAGAAAGGCTTTATGTTCCACAGCAACTATAAAGGGAATTTCCCTTCTTTAGTCTGCTCATGAAGCCCCAGCCAGCCATCTATCTGTCTGTCTTGAGCCCTCATTGGCTATAGGAATGGCAATCTTCCAAGGAGTCAGCATAAGGTATCCAACCCTTGAAGGTTCTGCTGCATAACTAAGGGCAGAGGATCCCACCTGCTCACATCTGTGCTCCCCTGCAGGGGAAGCAAACTGGTGATCTCAGATAAGCAGGGCTCCTTGCTTCTGTGATAATTGCATTTTTAAAAAAGCAAAACAAATAAGCAAACAAAGCATAGAGTCTTAATCATTTGTAGAAAGAAAGAAAAAACCTTTGTTTGTTGTTGTTAACTGCCTTCAAGTCGATCCCGACTCATGGTGACCCTATGGACGAGACATCTTCATGACTCTCTGTGCTCCACTGCTCTGCTTAATTCCTGCAAGCCCTTAATAGTCATGACCTCCTTAATAGAGTCCATCCATCTAACATGTGGCCTTCCTCTCTTCCTACTTCCCTTCACCTTCCCCAACATTATTGTTTATTCTAAAGAGTCCTCCCTTCTCATGATGTGTCCGAAGCATGACAGTCTCAGTTTGGTCATCTTGTGCTACCAACCATTAAACCCTCTAAGGCTTTCTGGAAACCGATGGGTTCCATATGCCTTCGAGGGCGGACCATTCTAATGGGTCCACCTCCCCCGAGGGGGCCGATAGTGGCCTTTAGCTCTATCTTGACCAGGAAATGATCCGTTCATGACAATGCGGAGGCTTTTATAACCTCCACCCATGGATATTCCTGTTCCGTACTAAAAACCCCATCAAGAGTATGACCAGCACAATGTGTGGGCCCGTCAACCAATTGGGATAAGCTCATGTTTGTCATGGTCTCCATGAACTCCCAAACTGCACCAGTTAGACTGGACAAGCCGGTATCGAGAGGGATGCTGAAGTCACCCAAAACCAAAACTCCAGCAACAACTCTGAGACCAGCGAGGTCCGCTCGGTTAGGGAGTGTTAGGCAATGGGGTGGCCGGTATACCAACAGACATATGTTGCTTAGCACTAGAGTTGACTCTGTCAATGTGGATTGCAGCAGTTCAGTTGGAATATCATCTGGAAGATTTCTGGTGACTTGTTTTTCACTATTTCTCTTATTGCAGTTTCCACCTCACATTTTAAAATTTGGGGCTAATCTTCATTTGTTCCTACTACTACTACTACTGAGATCTTGACACTCCCCCACCCCCCACAAATTGTTTCAGAAGTCTAGCAGCAGCAATCTCATTGCTTTCTCACAGTCTTAAACTGAAGTTTCCTTTTTTCATTCTGCCAAAATCAGCTTCCTTTTTGCATCCACATATTTGCATAGATGCATCAGCACAGTCTTCAATAGTCACATAAAAGCTGAGACAGCTACAACTTGTTGTCATCAGTCCCAGATACTCAACTGGTCTTAAAGAATCCAAATTTATCCTTCCTCATGCCTGTCAACAATATGCATCTTAGGAAGTAGACTGAAGTTTACAAACGTTCATACTGCCAACTTCTTTCTTTCAGTTAGGGGGGTTGCAGACTGTCAAAAATAGTGTGAATTCAGTCCACTTTTAGGGTTAGGGTTAAGGTTAGGGAATCATGGGAACTGAATTTTATTGTGGCACTGGAGTTCTCTGACAAAGAAGGTTCAATGTCTCAGAAAAATAACAATTCCCATGATTCCCTAGCGCTAACCCTAACCCTAAAAGTGAACTGAATTCACACTATTTTTGACAGTCTGCAACCCCCCTTAGTCTCAAAGGTGCTGCAAGACTCTCAACAATATGGTTATTACTACAGAGACCCAAATACTCTAAAGGCACCAGATCCTGTATGACTTTGGAAGCTAAACAGGGTCAGCAATTGTTAGTACTTGGATGGGAGCCACCAGTGAATACCAGGTGCTGTAGGTGCTGTCAGAGGAAAGAGCTGGCAAAACCATTTCTTGCTTAAGAAAACTTCGTAATTCATTGGAATGCCATAAGCTGACAGGTGACTTGAAGGCATATACATACAGCCTGCAGATTGACTTCAAAGTACTTTGCACTCAGTTCAGCTTGAGGAATCTCTAACACAAAAGATAGGAGAAGAGATGAGGGGAGGGGAGGGAAAAGGATGTCTGTGGAAATTAGAACAGTACAATTGTTGTAATGTGCATATCCAGTAGAGGACTACTGTTACATTACTGTGTAACAGAACTAGCAAAAAGCTCAATGCACATCACTGTACAATGAGCATTGGCAGTGGCATCACTAGGGGGTGTGGGGGTGGACCACACTGGGTGACACTACAGAAGAGGGGGGACACCCAGTTCATCCCTCCTCCCATGCGGGGTGGTGTGGGCCCTGCCACTTCTCTGCTGCCATGGCCCTCTAGGGAGCAAAAGTAACAGGGAAAGCAGGGTGAGTACAAGCCCTTCTCTCCTTTCTCACTGTCCTGGCGCTCTGGGTCCAGTGGGCCAAGGCAATCGGGAAGGAAGGACAAGTGCGTGCACACATACATGCCTTCCCTGGTGTTTTGGCTGACTTGCTTAAGCCAGTCAAGGCACTGGGGAAAGAGAAGCAAGCACATGAATGCCCCTCCTGCCTTCCCCGGTGCCTCATTTACCTGGTGTCTCCCTCTCTCAGTCCTAGGTGGACTGCACTGCAAGGCACCCACACCAGGTGACACCAATATTAGGGGTGCCACTGAATACTGGTGCACAATGTGCATCTCTGCATAATGCACACTAGTGCCTTTTGCATGCCAGTGTACAATATGCACTGCACAGCGATATGCATTGCATACCTGTGCACACCATGCAGTGATGTGCATCATACACAGATGTACATTGTGCACCAGTCCCAATGTGCATTGAGTGCTCCTGCTGTGTCCAATTATTCAAGGGGGTTTCTTAGTCCTTTTGCTATGTAGCTAGGTATGCATACAGTTTTGTAACATAAGAAGTCATATAGGATTCAGGTGATTGTATATTATTGTTCCCCATTTTTATCCCAAATGCAGTCCTGTGAGATAGGTTAGCTGAGAGATTATGACTGATGATTCAGGGTAACCACATGAGCCTCGTGAGGATGCTAGAATTTGAATTAATTTATAATGTGAGCTGGGTAGAGGGAATGAGTATGAACACAGACCTTATCCAGTGACCATAAATCTGAGAGAGAAAAAATGTAATTTTATTCAGGACCTGATAACGGCAGCTTTAAAAACAAGCATTAAGGAATTGTATAGAGTACCTTGCAAAAATATTCACCTCCCACTTGACCTTTCCACATTTTGTTGGGTTACAACTTTGAATTGGAGTGGATATAATTGGAATGGTTACCACTTGATAACCACAAGGCAAGTCATACTTTGAAGGTGCAAATAATTATTATTTCCATCATGGCACAATAGTTGAGTAAACAAAATTAAGCTGGCTCTTGTTGGTTCCTGTTTTTATCTGAGGTGTTTTGAAGGTTATGTGTCAGCTCTTGCCCTCAGTGTGTTAAGAAAGTATGAGAAAGGAGTGTCAGCTTCTTCCCCATTTTCTTTATCCATTCTATAGTTGAAAATGATGAGATCAAAATCCATGTAAATGTCAGGGTTTCTCTTACCATCTCTAAGCTTTGCTGCTGATTATTGCGGGGTACAGCAGCCCTCTCTTTTCTCATTTTTGTACACAATTCATAGAATTATGGATTTTTTTAAAGGAAGGAATAGCACACACAACTATAATGTCATCGAAGAGGTATGGGAGCATTTTTGCCACATATTGCCCCCCAGGAGATTTTAGCCCAGGAAAGTATACAAAATTGAGGCAATTTGCATCCATTCTCAGACACATGTGTATATAAGTTGTGTCCAAAGGGTCCCACCCAAGATATCATGAAATAAATTAATGTCACATTGAAGGAAGGCTTATGCATGGACTATATCAACATAGCAGAATATAATTTTTATTGAACAGCAACCCAAAAACTCCAAAAAAGAATCAGCATGTGTTTCATAGATTACAGCAAAGCATTTGTTTGTATAGATCAGGGGTCGGCAAACTACGGCTCACGAGCCAAACCCAGCCCATCAAGGCCTTGTTACCGGCCCCTGGACCTTCCTGCTGCCACCGCCGCTGCTGCCTTTCTTGTGCGCATCTCTGGCTGCTGTTTTGTGTTCCGCCACTGGGGAACACAAAATGGCGGTCAGGTTGTGCACGAGCCAGTGAGCGTGCGGCCTCCTCCGCCTCTTTCTCCGCCCACTGTGTGTGAACATCTGGCCCCACATAAATAGAAGAGTGGAAAGGGAGCACGCAAGGGAGGAGAGCAAGAGCCACGAGGAGAGAGGTTGGTTCGGGGAGGGGGGGAAGGGAACTTGCTATTGCTGTTGCCTCCCTTGCTGTTGTTGTTGTGTGGCTTCAAGTCGTTTCTGACTTATGGAGACCCTATCCTGGGGTTTTCTTGGGGGTTTCAGAGGGGGTTTGCCATAGCCTTCCTCAGAGGCTGAGAGAGAGAGCCACGAGGAGAGAGGTTGGTTTGGGGGGGGAGGGAACTTGCCATTGCTGTTGCCTCCCTTGCTGCTGTTGTTGTGTGGCTTCAAGTCGTTTCTGACTTATGGAGACCCTATCCTGGGGTTTTCTTGGCCAAATTTCTTCAGAGGGGGTTTGCCATAGTCTTCCTCTGAGGCTGAGAGAGTGTGCCTCCCTTGTTGTTGTGTGGCTTCAAGTCATTTCTATCTTATGGAGACCCTATCCTGGGGTTTTCTTGGCCAGATTTCTTCAGAGGGGGTTTGCCATAGCCTTCCTCTGAGGCTGAGAGAATGTGACTTGGCCAAAGTGGGTTTGCATAGCCAAGCAGGGATTAGAGGCCAGCTCTCCAGACTTCAGCCTCAGACATGTGCTTCACTCATGCCACCCCTGCACTTGTTTGTTTCCTTTAAGGTAACATTTTAAATTGTTAATGATGATAATGATGATGATGATAATGATTTATTATTATTATTATTATTATTATTATTATTATTATTATTTTCCTTGGGGTCTTCTTGGCAAAATTTCTATTATTAATTGTTGTTGTGTTGATGCTGATTTGTTGCTGTTTTCTTGGGGTTTTCTTGGCAAAATTTCTTCAGAGAGGGTTTGCCATAGCCTTCCTCTGAGGCTGAGAGAATGTGACTTGGCCAAAGTGGGTTTTTAGATATTGTATATGTTCCCGTTTTGTTTTTTTACTTCAAAATATGATGTGTGCAGTGTGTGTAGGAATTATTATTTTATTTATTTTATATTTTTTAATTTATTAATTAATTAATTAATTTACTTCGGCCCTCCAATAGTCTGAGGGACAGCGACTCGGCCCCCAGCCCAAAAAGTTCGCCTACCCCTGGTATAGATCATGAAAAATTATGGAATGCACTCAAAGACATGGGGGTGACACTACATTTGATAGTCCTGATGAGGAATCTGTACCAAGGACAAGAGGCCACCATCAGAACAGAATTTGGGGAACAGAGTGGTTCCCAATAGGCAAAGGGGTCAGGCAAGGCTGCATCCTCTCACCCTACTTGTTTAACTTATATGCTGAAAACATCATAAGAAAAGTAGAATTAGAATCAGAAAAAGGAGGAATTAAGATAGGAGGAAACAATATTAACAACCTAAGATATGAGGATGACACCATAATATTAGCAGATGATGTTCAGGAACTGGAACTGTTAATACGAAAGACCAAAGATGAAAGTACAAAGGCAGGTCTAATGCTGAACATAAAGAAAACAAAAATAATGACCACAGAAGAAATACACACATTCATTCTAGATAACAAGAAAATTGTAATAGTTAAAGATTTTCCATATCTAGGATGACACATTGACGAGAATGGAGACTGCAGTCAAGAAATAAGAACACTAGGAATGGGAAGGGCAGCTATGGAAGAACTGGAAAAGATACTGAAGAGCAAAAACTGAGCACTAAAGTCAGAATCGTCCAGGCCATTGTATTCCAAGTTACCATGTATGGATGTGAGAGCTGGACAGTAAAGGAAGCAGACAGAAAGAAAATCAACTCATTTGAAATACGGTGCTAGAACAGAGTACTTAGGATTCCATGAACAGCCAAGAAGACAAACAAATGGGTTCTTGAACAGATCAGACCAGGGCTGTCCTTGGAAGTAAAGATGATCAAGTGGAGACTATCGTACTTTGGCCACATAATGAGAAGGCATAGATCACTAGAAAAAACAATAATGGGCCTGAATAGACTGCCAGAAATAATCCAGCTTGAGACCACCTTAACTACCCTGTCTTAATGCTAGGGAATCATGGGAATTACAGTTTTTTCTGAGACATTGAGCCTTCTCTGTCAGAGAGCTCTGGTGTCACAATAAACTACAGTTCCCATGATTCCCTAGCACTGAGCCAAGGCAGTTAAAGGGGGGTTGCAGACTGCCAGAAATAGTGTGAATTCAGTCTACTTTTAGGGTTAGGGTTAGAGTTAGGGAACCATGGGAACTGTATTTTATTGTGACATCAGAGTTGTCTGACAGAGAAGGCTCAATGTCTCAGAAAAATAACAGTTCCCATGATTCCCTAGCACTAACCCTAACCCTAAAAGTGGACTGAATTCACACTATTTCTGGCAGTCTGCAACCCCCCAATGTGGCCCCAAGCTGGATTATTTCTGGCAGTCTGTTCAGGCTTAATACTAGGAAAGGTAGAGGGTAGAAGACCACAAACCAGATGGATAGATTCAATCAGGGGTGTTATGGGGAAGGGCTTACAGGATCTGGGCAAAGCAGCGGAAGACAGGGATTCTTGGAGATGTCTCATCCACAGGGATGCCATGAGTCAGAACCGACTCAAGGGCAGCTAACAACAACAACCCAAGAATATCTGTATTTCATACTTTACCTAAGATCCATAAAGAGGTTCATTTTCTTTCTGAGGGGAAAGAAAAGGATGCTGAGAGGTTGGTGCCTCCAGAGAGGGCTGAGGAATAGGGACGTGTTTTCTCAGTAATTTTCTTCTCAAATGATACAGCTCATTTTAGCTTTTGAAAACTTTCCAGACTTATTCTGCACAAAATCCACATGCAATTATTTTGTGTAGAAAATGGCCTTACATGTTTTGGCATGTAACATAAGATAAAAACCCTATAAGTCCCTTTCCCCATCTCTGAAAGTAAACATACAATAGTAACAAAGTAAACAACTAATCATTAGCTGACATTTCATGTCAACAGAAATGGGCTATGCCAGTGGGTTTAACCAATATGTTAGAAAGCTGTTCATATAACCCCATCTTGAAGTATTTGTACTATAACAAGATTTTGACTTATGATGATGTAATACCCAAATGTCTGCAATCCCCCCCCACCAACCCACCCACCCCTGGGACAGCTGTATTGTGATGACTCCTTCATGGCATTCTTTATAGGGCCTCTTTTGGAAATAATAAAAATAATTAAAAAAATAAATAAAAATGGGGAAAATAATTCATGCTGATTTCATCTGGGACTTCCAATGGAAATATCAAATTGAAGTTACAGAGGTTTGTGAAGATTTTCATGTAACACATACTAACAAAGACACCCATTGTATCTTGATTATTTATGGATTTAATAAAGCTTTTAAAACTTTTTTTTTCAGAACAGATTTTCCACTGAGATATTTTCCCCAGTTTCTTTAAGTATTTAGATATTTGGCTGTATTTTTTAAAAAATGCATCCATTTTCTTTCGAATATTTAGGAACATAATAGTTGTTCACAACATTTTATTGTTGTTATTGGATGTATTTCATGATAAGGATGTGGTGGCTTAGTGGTTAAGATGCCAGTTCTAACAATTGTAATATCAGAAGGTTGGCAGTTTGAGGCCCAAATGCCGCATGAAGGGGTGAGCTCCTGTCACTAGTCCCAGCTTCTGCCAACCTAGCAGTTTGAAAGCATGCAAATGCAAGTAGATAAATAGGTGCCACTTTGGTGGGAAAGTAACAGTGTTTGGTGTTCATTTGGAGACATCTTTGGACAACACTGGCTCTTTGGCTTAGGAACAGAGATAAGCACTGCCCCCTACAGTCAGTTATGACTAGACATTCATGTCAAGGGACTGCCTTTACCTTTACCTATGTATTTTATGCATTCTAGTTTGACACTTAAATAGAATTTAACTACATGGTTGTTAGTCCTGTTCTTGTTATCAGAAATAGACTGCCTGAAATGGTTGGAAATGGAAGTCGAAGCTTTTGTTATAATGTTTGTTTGGTGTGTGTGTAGGCAAATGAATTTACCACATGCTTTCCTTTCTGGGCCATTGTTTGCAATCACAGGTAGGTCCCCCCGCCCCCCAAAAAAAGCTGGAAATAATGTGAAAAGTTACATCACTTTTGTGGCATTTGAGGGATATGAAATTCACTCAACCATGGCTGCTCTACAATCCTGCAACATACTCATAAGTCAAAAGTTGTCCAATACTTAATTTGATACCTTCAACTCATATCTGTCAGTCAGAGTTTCAAATCTGCAACATCTGTTGAAGGGTGAAGGATTAGTCTTAACAGAAGCCAGACAGCTATATCTTATTCTTTTTTCTTTAAAAAAAATACTGTGGAGATGGGTGGAGAAGAATAATTTGAACTTGTCATCTCTTCTGCTTGGAGAAATTCTTACACAAGCTAGACAGCGAGTGTTGTCAAAGCAAGAGTATGGTGACATGATACTGCTTTTGAATAAACATTTCTCTTAGATGCTCATTTGAACCACAAAGTAGATCTGCTGTAATCAACACATAACATCTTTTGTTTGTTTCTTTGTTTGTTTTATATTCCATGGGCAACATGCCCACTATTGGTACTATATCCATTTTGGGTAGTGTATATAATTTGAAGGAAGAGAAACTATGCTAGATGGGCTGTATGTCCCATTATTAAGTCCCCAGTGTGGAGATGGGGTTAAGCTACTAAATATGATCGAAGAGAGGCAAATCACCTTTGTATATATTTTTAAAATGCTAAATATCAATAATAATTAATAAATTGACATTTTAAAAGTACAGCTCTTTAGTTTCTTCAGTAAGAATGAATAGAAATAATTCACTCAAAATGAAAGACAGTAAAGGGTATAGTAGGAGCCAGTGTGACACAGTGGTTTTAGCATTGGACTACGACTCTGGTCTCCAGAGTCCAAACAGAGTTTGAATCCTGGCTTGGCCATGGAAACCCATTGAATGACCTTAAGCAAGTCACATTCTCTCAGCCTCAGAGCAAAACAAGAGCAAACCCCTTCTGAACAAATCTTGCCAAGAAAACTCAGTGATAGATTCACCTTAGTCTCATAATTCAGAATGACTTGAAGGCACACAACAACAACAACAACAACAACAACAACAGATATAGCACTGGGTTTAGGATTGGATAGCCATCTCTGAACATCCTCCAATTTTGTTTTTATTGTTTTGTTTTTTCTGTTATAAAATTTATACCCTGTCCTATATCATATATAACAAAGCGGCTTATCAATAGTGTTAAAACAAATTAAACAGTTTAAAACAATAAAATAATTAAATAAACTAAAATATATTAAACAACAATAATAAGTTAAAACAGATTTTAAAGTTTTAAAAGTTTTAAAAACTATATATACTGTATTTGGGATGAGCCAATAAGATCCAAAGGCCTTGATGAACTGTCAAGTTTTAATTTGGAACTTAAATGACATGAGTGTTGGTGTTGGTCTTCATGCCCTATCTTTGTTTCAAAGAGCTCAAAGCTCTTGTCTCTATGATGTTGGTTTTCCCACATCCATTACAGAAACCTATTAGGCTGAGGGATAGTGACTGTTTTGACTAAGGTTGAAATTTGATCTGAGAAATGTTCCAAAAATAAGTTAATCTAGTTCTTCCATGTAGAAGAGGTATCCACAGCAACATTTTTAAAAACTCATGTATTTCAAAGATCTGTATCAATAGTGAATTAATAGAATGGATCAGAATCATGCTAAGTGAATAGTTCACAAAGTTGGCTAGTGAACAACCACCAAATAGTTTTATAGGTCAATTTGTAAGTGTTCAGAATAGAAAGCAGAGCAAGCCAGAAAAAGTACAGAAATAATTTCAAGGATGGGTTATTTGTATGTCCAGTGCACCACTACACACATTTAAACTTTATGTTCTCCCAGCCCCACAAAATGTAGGGATCATTTATAATTTAGAGGCATTCCTTATACTAGTGAAGCATATTAAGAAAGTAGTAATGGATGAGCAATTTCATAGGTCTTAATGCTTTTGGAGCTAAGGAAAACTTGAGACTGCTTTACAAACTCTTGATTCACTTTAATAATTGAAATTGTATTTCATGCTGCTACTTATTCTTGTTGTGTATATTTATGAAGCCTAAAACAAAAAAGTGTCTTAGTAGTCTGACCCTATTTGAGAAGAAACACAAGACAGTAGCCACATATGATATATCTGTTGCTACATAATTCCACTAGATTTTAATGCTCCCCCTCAGGCTGCATTCGCACTGCAGAAATGATCCAGGTTTATACCACTTTAACTGCCATGGCTCAATGCTATGGAATTCTGGGAATTGTAGTTTTGTGAGAAATTTTGCCTTCTCTGTCAGAGAGATCTAGTGCCACAACAAACTATAATTACCAGGATTCCATATGATGGAGCCATGACAGTTAAAGTGGTGTCAACCTGGATTATTTCTGCTGTGTGGTTGAGGCCTTTTTTTTTTTTTAATTTCTTGTACCTGCTAATGTAGAATTTCAAGGCTTTGTCTCACTGTGCTTTGTTTACAACTAGGCCAAAATGGTTTCCTCTAATGACCCAAGTCATGGTCCATGGTTTCCAAACTCCCCAAGTTATGTTGGGGAGTTTTACCTAGCCCTAGTAACAAAAATAAAGCAATAATAAATTGAATAGCGAAAAACATGCTGTCACCTCATCTTCCTTAAAGGTAGAACTGGCCTTTGTTATTTCCCCCCATTTGGTTAGATCTGCTTCAGAAATAATATTACAGTATCTTTGGATGTATACATACTGCAGAAATAAAGCAGGTTGACACCACTTTAACTGTCATGGCTCCCTTCTTTGGAATCCTGGGATTTGAAGTTTGGTGAAGTATTCAGCCTGGTCTGTCAGAGCTATGGTAGCTCACCAAACTACAAATCCCAGAATTTAATAGGATAGAGCCATGACAGTCAAAGTGATGTCAAAGTGCTTTATTTCTGCAGTTTGGATGCACTTTTAGTGACACATGTAGGTGTAAGTTGCACTATGCTTGTGGAGTGAATTTTGTGGACAATTTGCAACAGTCATATCCAGCTAATAACAGCTGAAGCTGAGTTTTGCATGTGGGCTACTGTGTATATGGTAGCACATTAACGTACACAGAGCTACATGTGAGTGCACATTGCATTAATGCATTACTTTGCTCACTTCATATGGCAATTTCACAGGACGTTATCACACGGGGCCTAAAGCAGTCCCATCCCAGTCACATCCCCGTCCCATTGCGGTTCCTTTTCAATCCAGAACTTACCGGCATACAGAAAGCAGCATCATTCCGGTATCATTCTGGTCGCGGCAAAATGTAATTCCCAAAGAAACCGGCATTCAAAAGAACAGGGATGATGCCGGGTGATGCCACAATGGGACGGGGATGCGATGGGGATGGGTGCGATGTCGTGTGAAGACACGGGGAAAGGAAGTGCAATGGGACGGGGATGCGACGGGGATGGGCGGGGTTTCTCTGCGACGTCGTGTGAACACAGGGGAAAAGGAAGCACAATGGGATGGGGATGCGACGGGGATGGGACTGCTTTAGACCCCGTGTGATAACGTCCACAGTGTGTTATCAACCATGCACATTGACCACTGATCTACATATGTTGCACTATGTTAGCATTGAGCATATGTGGGAGGGTTTAAAATGTGAATTGGTGTACTGCACCAGGAAACATTCAGAACAGACATTTAATATTCTGGGGGGAGGGAATTGTGATGGGGCTCTGGATATGGAAAAATAGCATTTGGGATTGGTGAAACTCATGGTTCATATATTCTCTACCATGTTATAGAAAGTGTCTTTTAGCCATGGTAAGTACAGAAGGGAGAAATATGTTCCTGCAAAGACTGATGAACTGTATTCTCACCACTGACCAGACTTTCTGGGGCTGACAGGAATCCAATAACATCTGGAATGCCATAGGGCCTCTACAGATGGTGTTTTGCACCATCTTGGAGGCAGAGAAGGGGAGGGGCAGCCACATGACGGGCACCCCAACCCCTCCCCGGGGATGTCATGATAGTGCATGCCATTACACATGGTGTGCGCCATCAAGACGTCCTTCTGGTGCAGCATCTTCACGCGCTGCACTGGGACAGATGCAGAAGAGCCGTGTGATGGCTCTTGATGCATCCCTTCTGCCAGCTCCGAAAAGAGGGGCATTTTAGCACTCCTTTCAGGGCTGGCAGAAGGGAGGATTGGGACCAAGGCATGGGGCAACCTTGGCCCCAATCTTCCACTTCCCAGGGTGGCCCACGGCCACCCGCCTGCATCCCCCCATAATTTCTCCACACTTGATTGAGAGGACGGGAGCAATTGCTTTATTAGGGTTTAGGCCAGGGGTAGGCAACCTTTCCCCTTTAAGGGCCGAGGGACTTCAGCTCCCAGAATCCCAGGAGCTATTGGCCAACATGGGACTATTGGCCAACATGGCTGAGGGTTCTGGGAGCTGAAGTCCCTTGGCCCTTAAAGGGGAAAGGTTGCCTACCTCTGGTTTAGGCTTTGAACAAGTTTTGACCTGATGACCAAGTTCCATCTAATAGGAAATCAGGACAATCAACCATATGTAGTTCTTATGTGGACTTGAAAGAGACTAGCCATGCCAGTCGAGGAAGCCTTCTGGTCCCAGTCCCAGCTGAAATGCTTTGGTCTCTACAAAATGTTCTGGTCAGGCTTTTTTCATGGCCTAAAGAGCTAGTCTTCTTTTTCCATCACTGGTGACGATAGTCTGTTAGCCCATCCTCAAATGCACAGTGACTGAAAATCCCTCTAATTGTAGTTCTCTTTTGAAGTGTTGGTAACTTTTCTGTTTCTTGCACATCTTGGCCCAGGAGTGGGGAACCTCAGGTCCTAGGGCCAAATCTGATCCTCCCTCTGGGATTCCCCAGATCAGGGGTAGGCAACCTGTCCCCTTTAAGGGCCGAGGGACTTCAGCTCCCAGAAGCCTCAGCCATGTTGGCCAATAGTCCCATGTTGGCCAATAGCTCCTGGGATTCTGGGAGCTGAAGTCCCTCGGCCCTTAAAGGGGAAAGGTTGCCTACCCCTGCCCCAGATAGTCTTATCCCCTTTCCAATGTACAGATGTTCCTCCCCCTGGAAGGTTGAGATGCTTGCTGTGTCCTAGGAGTTTATCCCGTTGGCTTTGTTTTTGCAATAGACATGGGATGTAACTTTAAAAAGGCAGATCTTGTCACATTTCCCTGTCACCAGGGAGTACGCAGCCCATTTGAGATCCGGGCTTCTCTGGGCTCCTCCCACATCTTTTCAAGAATGGGATTTTCCCATTCTTGAAAAGATGTGGCAGAAGCCCGAGTTTCAAATGGGCTGCATACTTCCCATTGATAGGGAAATGTGATAAGATTCACCTTCTTAAAGTTATATCCCATGTCTATTGTGGAAGCAAAGCCAATGTGATAAACTCCTTAGTTACTGGCATTAAGAGCTTTAAGCTAAAATATGATGGCATTTTTGGTCCTATCCTTTTGACCTTGGTTCCATCCACCACTGGAATTTTATGTCAAATTAAACCTGGCCCTCCGATTGGAAGGGATTTCTTATCATTGAGACATGGTCCTTTCTATCTCTCTTGTACAGTTAAGTCCAGTTCTGCAAAACAGATTTTTAACATGAAGCATGGACAAATTGGTGAGAGAGGCTTATCATGGCCTTCTCATTCAGCATCTCATTTCCAAGATCAAGGGGGGGGGGGAGAGCTAATACTATTGCATTCCTGCATTTAAGGGGTTTTGTGGCAAATGGATCTCTCTGAGCCACTTTTGAGCTATATATAGCAAAAAATATTTACATGTAAAATTCTAGAGGCCAGAACAATGTATGGTATTTTATATAGAGACACTTATCAGCAAGTGGGATTTTACTATAGCTCTCAGTGTATCCACTTGGTAAGGAATCTTACACTGGGTAATGTATAAAATAGCTAACTTCTCTCATTTATCAAAGAATACCATTTTAATTACTGAGGCACCAATTATTGTTTCTTATGAACTCCTCAAGTTTCATTTGGCTTTCTATCTACAAAGCAAAAGCAGCTTCATTTATATACCGCTTCATATCGTGCTATGGGATGTCTAAGCGGTTTACAACTGTGAGCTGATTTTACAACTCCGAGTCAGTTATTGATGCCTAAATCTTTCAATGCAAGGCCTATCAAAATGGCTTTCTCATAGAATTTAATGTTTTTAAGACATCTTTGACAGGATCTAAAAGTACTGTGCACATTAATTCAAATTGTCTGAAGTGTTTATGAATTGTAAGAAATTATTTTAAAAAGACAAATGTTATGCTGTCTTGGTGATTACGTATCACTGTTTTAAAGAATGGGTGACAGATCTTCAATTTGGCTTGGACTTTGGAGATTTATTCATCCATTTAACTAATTAGTTAATGTTACCAGCTAACTTGCCATGTGACAGATGGTGCTAAGCTCAGATGTGCAAGCTGGGAAATCGTTGTTTAAGTGCTTGCCAATATTGTATTTAGGGTACGCCAAGATTAGTGGTCACTTGATTAATATGTACATTTGTATCCACAATAATAACAAGTGATGGCATTTAGGCAGGATGCTGACTCAAAGAAACTTTGGCTTGTGGAATTGGAAAACAGTTCAATAAAGGAACACATTGTCAATTACAACATTAGGAGGTGATGCTTATTAGTTGAAGGATTTTAAAACACCATCACCAATCAAATGAAGAAAGCTGAGGCATTCTCCCTCTTTAGGCTCTTTTGTGCCTATGGTACTCTTGTTGAAAATTTTGTGTAAGCAGAAAAGGGGAAATGAGTTTGTTTCATTCAAATTTTTATTTTCAAGCTACTTTGACTTAACTAAATAAGTTTACAAAAATAAATAAATACAGGAAATGTTTTCCCTTGACCACCAATCCATCTGTCCTCTGAAATTTACTGAAAGATATGGCCTGTATTTCTCCATATAACAGAAATGTTATCTGGGAATAAGGAACAGATGTAGCTGCCTCTGTCCAGATTAAGACCATGGGATGAAATTGTGTCTGTAATTACATCCTTGAAATCCACTGATTTCAGCAGAGATGAAGGGGATCTAGTATTTGGCAGAATACTGGTCTTTCTTTATTTACATGACCCCTCTCCATCTCCCAAAAGATTTGAGTATTTTTGTATACAGCATTAAATTAATTTATGAAAACTGAATCAAAGATCTAATCATGTTTATAGGAAAGTCATGTTTACAGTGTACAGCCAGGATGAGCATACTGTAATTCATGTGGTCCTTGAGCCCACTGTCCTGAAGACCCTCATCAGTACTTGCAAATCCCCCCACACTCTCATTTTTATTATTATTTTAATTTTTGGCACATCTTTAGGACAATTTTTGCCCCAAACCACTCACAGAACCCTTCAAATGCATGAAAACAGATGGAAATATCCACACCAAACACCTACAGGCACCCCAGCACCAAAGCCTCTATTTACTTCTGCAGTCCTTCTCAAACTGGAAATAAGAAATGATGTGAACTCATTTCCTATGGCTATTTTGAGAAGGACTGAAGAAAAAAAATGGAAGAACAGTCATCCCTCCATATTCATGAGGGTTAGGGGAACAAGCCCCCCGTGAATATGGAAAATTTGCAAATAAGACTCCCTCCCCTCCGATACCTGGATCAGCTGTTTCAGGCATGGGAGGGGTCATGAGAGACCTCACAAATAACCAGATTCACAAATGCCAAATTCGCGAATTTGGAGGGACAACTGTATTTGCGTTTACTGTGGGGGTGAACCAGAAGGGGGCCTAGGGGAAAAGTAGCCCCTGGCCCCCACACAGTTGCTGACCCCAGTTACAAAGTATCCTGTCAATCAATTCTTTTAGTGATGGGAGATGCCAAGTTTTAAAAATAAATAAAGAGATGAGTATTGTACAGTCCACAGGGGCCATGTGAGTTGGTGGGATATAGGATTGCCACATCAGCAGCTTCCTAGTCCTTGTGATTTTTGTGCCAAAGCCAAAGGCCAAAGGATGGGCTCTTGTGAAGTCAAAAGTGATGGCTCTCATAATGTCATAAGGGGTGGGGCCTTTATATAACAACTGGAAAATAATATGTGCACATGTGTGTGCACATGTGCATATGCATTTGTGAGAGAGTGAGCCTGACAATGTGAATTTCCTCAGTTACTCCATAAACAAGTATGTACATCACAGAGACAAGAGCCCTCTTGGTTCCCTGTACCAGCATAATTATGTAGGTCTAGGGACTTGTAGTGTGTATGTGTATGGGGAAGGGAGTCAAGGATGTAGCAGCCATAAAAGAACTATGGTGTGTATGGGGCAAGGGAGCTAAGGGCGCAGCAGCCATAAAAGAACTATGGTGTTGGAGAAAGAGGATGCTTGGAGCCAGAAGATTTTGTGTACATGTCTTGCCATTGCTGCACAGCTCTGGAAAAGGCATCTCCAGGATTCAAGTCATAGATTACTGAAGTGTGTGTGAGGGGGAGGGGGAGATGTGTTTCCTAATCTTACATACATTAATAATACCAATTCTATCACATGCATACTAATTTTTCCAGCCATGAAGAACTGATAATTAGATATCTAGTCATTTACGATAGACTGTCACATCAAAATAGATAGGTACAATTTATTAGGTGCCTAGTTTAACTGGAATTGCATCTTGTCATCCATATTACTAATTAATCAGACAGAACAGTTCATCAATACAGAAATATTTTAATCTTAGCTGTGTTTGATTTGCAGTGGTCCACTACACATTGGGGATGAATTGAAATAGGAAGAGATTCCATCTAAACATTAGGAGGAATTTCTTTACTGTAAGGAGTGTTCAACAGTGAAATACACTGCCTCAAAGGCTGATGGACTCTTCTTCTTTGGAGGTTTTAAACAGAGGTTGGTTGGAAATATTCCAGGAGTGCTGTAGATACATATTCCTGCACAGGATGGGGTTGGATTAGATGGCCCTTACTCTTTTTTCTAACTCTTAAGATTCTATGATGGAATGAATATTCAAAAGCCTCCCTGCTCAAATTCAAATTTAAATTTGAACTCAAATTTAATTCAGATATGAACACGATTACTAATATAAATACAAGTCCAGGTTTGTTTACCCTTCGCCCCTTTCACTGCTACTACTTGTTGCTACGGGTTTTTGTATAGCATGGTTTTATCTTATTATTTTAATACAGTAATAGTTTAATTTATTTTTAAGGGGTGGGTGGGTGGGTGAGGGAATTGGGTTGACTGTTTTAACTGTTTGTATTGTTTTAATTTGCTGTAATTTGCTGTACGCCGCCCCGGTTGCTTTGCAGACGGGCGAGTTACAAATAAATCTATTATTATTATTATTATTATCATTATTATTATTAAAAATATTTGGAAAAGGTTAAAAATACGTTTTTTGAGTGTTGAGAAACCCTGGTGAGAAAAATTCGAGTCTGCTAAGAATCTTTGTAGTTAAGAGTTTAAATGCTTTGAAATTTGCACAATGTGTTTTGTAAGAAAGCAGCAGATTCCTATGCACACTTCCTTGCAAGTGGAAAAAAATTGTTCAAAGTACTCATTATTTCCTTTGAGAACTAATTTAGTGAAGAATTACACCATAGCTACAACTCTTAGTATTCCTTATTGACTTTGTAGCCAACCCCTTAATATTGGGAGATGCCATCCAGCAACATCCATAGAACCACATACTTCCCACACACTTTAAACTCATGAGGATTTAAAACTTCATTTTAAAATTATGTCAGTAGTCTGCTTTTAATGGGAAAGGAAGACTAAACTGATGAACAGCTTTCAAAACATAAGTAGAACAGGAGAAGAAGCTGGAGCAGAACAGCCTGGTTACAATCAGGCTGGTTATGGAGCCTGCTAATGATAGACAGTTTTAAGCTTCATTCATTTCTATGGGAGTGTTAGTAACATGGTTCCATCTCACACATCAAAAAAATGGGACTTAAAAGGTTTCCAGCAGAACTCAAAAATGCATAGCAGGGTGTTTGATTGCAGGTTCAGCATTAAGTACTGATGTTTTGGCAAATTCATTGTCTTTTCTTGTTCACTGTGATGATATTTTTGATCTTCAAAATATGAAGTACATTAGATCCAATCAATTTGTTCAGTATAAAAAGTAATTAAATGATGATTAGGAGAAAGCTGCCATAGGACCATCATAATACTTGTTCTTTTAGGATAGTATTGTGGGAGTTTATAAATTGATTTGAGGAAGCAGCCCCTTGCTGGCAGCCTGTCATTTCATTTGGCATGAATGATGTTTCTTTATTAATGGCCATGTCCCCCCAGGATGTGTACAATTTCTCTGAAATCAAAATATGATGCTGATAAATTAAATCCCCCACTACAGTCCAGCCATGGAATGAGGCACTGGGCAGGTTAGGACACAATCCTCTTAGTTTATACTTTACCAAAAGCTGAGGTCAGATTTTTTAAAATTTGCACGATTTATCTCTAAATAGATTTTTTTCATAATAATGCAGAGACCTTTCTGCAAATTAGAAAAGCTGTCGGGGAAAGTGGGGAAGCTTTATAAAATCATATAGCTTTTCCTTATTAGTTGTTGGGTAAGAAACAGAAAATCATTTGTAATTTATGGTGATCCGAAAGTGAACCTGTCATGGGGTTTTCTTGGCAAGATTTCTTCAGATTTTCCTTGTCTTCCTCTGAGGCTGAGAGAATGTGACTTGGCTCAGGTTACCCAGTGGGTTTTCATAGTCAAGCAGAGATTAGAACCCTGTTTTCCCAAAGTCCTCATCCAGCACTCAAACCGCTACAGCACACTGGCTCTCCCCCACCTTGTCCTTCTGAGTGTATGTCATATAATCTCAGTTACATAAAGCAGGGGGAGCATCTTACATTTTCTGGATTATAGGATGTGGAATTTATGACCATCCAGATGTTGGGCTGCAACTCTCATCATCTGTCATAATTCTGGCTAGGGCTGATAGGAGTTGCAGTCCAACATTTGGAGAGATGCATATTCCTAACCTTTGATGTAAATATTATTTTGACCTAAACCATTATTTATTTTTAGGTTTATTTATATATATATTTTTCTTTTTACAGTCTGAAAATGAAGTCAAGGAAGGGGTTGAAGCCAAATTCAATGACTTCAAAAGATTGCATAGAAGGTAAGCTCAAAAATCTGTCACTTACGTAACCTAAAGAGAAATGTACAATTAATATTGGGAATCTTATGGCAAGTATCATGCACAGTCATAAATAAAAGTATTTATTGCATATTGTTAATTCCATTTACAGTGGTTCAAAAAAGAAGGCATGGTAGTTTATCAACCAGTAGCATGAATTGTCAAATGATAAAATAGCCATTTTCACATAAAAATATGACACTACAGCAGCTGTAAAATGTATTTTGTGACTCAAAGGATTCAAATGAATAACCATTAAGAAAGTTTTGAAATAAATGTACATATACTTGCATATTTAATTCCTCTTCTGTATTCTAACTCTGGGCCAGAAAAAGTACCTGACATTTGCATTACAGTCCTCAGAATGTGTGCCAGTGATATCTGCCTGCAGTAGCAGAGTAATGACCCAGCAACACTGCAATAACATTTTTTTATGTGACATTGCACTGCAAAGACATTGTCATACATATCCTGAGCATTTATATGCTGGCACAGCAAATTGCATTGCTGGGCAATAAATTTTTAGGCAGAGTTTCTGCACAGGACTTTTTAATGGGATGTAGATGAAGGCCAAAAATGGAATACTACCCAAACATGGCTGATGGAATTGGTTAGAGGAGAGATGATAGTGTAAGATGATTTAGTGTAGACGATATAGTGAAAATAATTATTTAGTGCAAATGGTTTAGTGCAAATAATGTTCATTAACACTAGAGCAATGATAGCTTCTTCCTCATCTCTAACAGTTAATGCAGCTGCCTGAACTTTAATGAACCCTCATACTTGATCTCCTATGCCAGTTAGCATAGACTAGATCAAGAATAATTTCCTCTGTACTGGAGGCACAATTTAGGAGGGATAATAGGGGCTATATCCCCAAAGTGAGAAAAGACTAAGGTGAGGTGGTGAAACAGGAAACTTAATTTTCACAATCTTGTTCTTTTTCCTACCAAGCATACAAGGACTGCTCAGTTATATCATTGTATATTCTGGAGTAACAATAAGTGTAGCATATCCTCATCCTGCAAAATACAACTCAGTTCTTTGTAACACATCACAGCAAAGCACAGCTCATTTCCATGCAGCACATTCCTGGCCTGGAAAGCACAGCACAGTGACACACTGAGTATTTTGCAGCATGTTTTTAAAAAACAAAACAAAACAAAACAAAAACCCGATCCTTTTATACTCCAGAAACTGGGGGAACCGAAGAGGTCAGTTTCTCATCCCTGATGCAGACAACATTTAACTCAATGTACAAGTGTTTCTATGGCCCACATATTTCATTGGGAACAGGTCTCCAATGAATAGTAATAGGATTGCAACCTCAGTTGAAATTTAAAAAACAACAACAGATTAGCCCATTGTAAACAGTCCTCAATTACATTGTTTGCAAATTCTTTTGTGCATGGAAAAATAATGTAACACAACAGAATTCAAACTGTAGTTTAGAACTTGAGTTCCATATAAAAAAGCATTCTTCCTTCTCTGTAGCCCTGCTTATCAAAGATAAGCATTTCACTGACAATCTTAAAATCCTATTGTTATTATATCCCCTATTGCTTCAGAAAGCAATAAAAAACCCATAATAGTCCATTTTACTGACCTTTATCATCCCATCTGGCCAGACTACTCCCTGAAGCAGTAAGAAAGGTCAAGAGGGTTTTACTAGGGTGGGGGATGGATTCACTTTGCTTGATGCACAATACTTAGCAGCAGAGTTGGGGAAAAGAAGAGGAGGAGGAACATGTGAGTTCCATCTGTCAAAATTTTATTGCTTCATAACTGAGTGTAAGAGGATGACTTTTCAGAAGCTATAAATGGTGCTTAGTGTAGATTGGTGTGCATGAAATTGGAAGAATAGTCTGGACTGGACAAAATTCCCATTGTTTTCTATTGTTTTGATTGAGAGCATACTACAGGATTGGGACTAGAGTAGAGGGTATATTTAAAGCTGATGAAAAATAATATTTTGGTTCTCTTTCCAATTAAAGTGGTAGATGAATGTCCTAAAATGAACAGTAAAAAACTAGTGAGGCAGATATACAGGAAATCCTGTAGAATAGCACTAGAGAATTTCTGACCGTCCACATGGCAACTCCCATCAACCCCAGGAGTTAGGGCAAATAATGATGGGCGATTATGCCAGTTGCAGTCCAGCAATATCTCAAGGATCATACATCTCCCAGGCCTGCAGTAGACCTGTGATTTGCATTAGAAACTTCCAAAAGCTTGGGACTTCCCTTCCCTCATTTGTTTTCCACAGTGAGGTGACAACGCCCATACACTGACATTGGTGTATAGAAAGATGATTGGGGACAATAACCCACTTACCATAACTTATTTCCCTCAAGGATGATTTCAACTCTACTTACCAGTAAACTGCTCTGAGTAAGAGAGTGATAGTGGGTGAGGATTAAAGATGGGCAAATCTATCAGTTACACTTCATCCCCCTTTAGGATTTTGTGTGTTTTGGTAAATTCAGATCAAAGACTGATTGAAGTGAAGTTCTCACACAGGAATACTAATAGAGGAGGGGGTCATGAGTTTCTTAAAAGTGAAATATTGAAGACACTTTTCAGATAGTTCTAATGAGGAGGAAAAATGGAAGATGTCTAAAGAAATAGGATGGGTGTATAAGGAACTTTAAAATGAGCTAAGACTTGAAAGGGACATGTACAAGAACGTGTACAAGAAATGGAAAAGGGAAAATCACCAAAGAAGAATTCAAATAAATAGCCAGGTCATGTAGGGGAGAAGTCAGAAAAGCTAAAGCACAAAATGATCTCAAGCTTTCTAGAGAGGTTAAAAGTGACAAAAGGCTTATTTTTAAAAAGTTATGTCTGTAGCAAAGGGGACACAGTGGCTCAAATAGCAAAAGGAAGAACAAGGAAGTGGTACTGCTGCATGGAGAAAGTGGTGAAATGCTAACAGGGAACAGAGAAAAAGCAGAACTGCTTAACACTTTCTTTGTCAAGGTCTTCTCTGAAAAGGAGAACGGTACTCAGTCTGGAGAAAATGGAGCAGATGATGCAGTAGGGGAAATGCAGTGGAGGATAGGTAAAGAAATAGTACAGGAATAACTGGCAATGCTTTTAGCAGCAGTTAAAAAAACCAATGCAATTCTAGGCTGCATCAATATAGTGTCTAGATCAGGGGTAGGCAACCTTTCCCCTTTAAGGGCCGAGGGACTTCAGCTCCCAGAAGCCTCAGCCATGTTGGCCAATAGTCCCATGTTGGCCAATAGTTCCTGGGATTCTGGGAGCTGAAGTCCCTCGGCCCTTAAAGGGGACAGGTTGCCTACCCCTGGTCTAGATCAAGGAAAGTAATAGTACCCATCTATTCTGCTTTGGTAAGACCTTACCTTGAATATTGTGTCCAGTTCTGGGCACCATAATTCAAGAAGGATGTGGACATGCTAGAGCGTGTCCAGAGGTGGGCAACCAAAATGGTGGAAGTTCTGGAAACCATGCCCTGTTAGGAGAGACTTAGGGAGCTGGCTATGTTTAGCTGGAGAAGAGAAAGTTGAGGGGTGACATGATAGCCATGTTTAAATATTTCAAGGGATGTCACTTGGAGGATGGAGCAAGCTAGTTTTCTGCTGCTCCAGAGCCTAGGACCCAGAACAATGGATTCAAGCTACAGGGAAAGAGATTCCACCTAAACCTTAAGAAGAACTTCCTGATAGTAAGAGCTTTTCAAGAGTGGAAAACACTGCCTCAGAATATGGTGGTTTTCTTGTAAGTTTTTAAGCTGAATGGCCATCTGTTGGGAGTGCTTTGATTGTGTATTTCTGCATGGCAGAAGGTTGGACTGGATGGCCCTTGGGGTCTCTTCCAACTCTGTTTCTATGATCCCTAACAAGTGTGTCAGGTAATAGAGATTAAGGAACAGTGAGTAGAACAGGACTTTCCACTGCCTCTTCCTTGAGTGCTGAGCCTGCTGATGATTTCTTGGCCCATGGCATTGCTCAGAAAAGGTTCTCTCTCTCTCTCGTTTGCTCAGATTCAAGCTGACAAAACCAATAATTCTTTATCTGTTCCCATAATTGATAAGAAGACTGCAACTTTCCAGAAAGGATTGAGTAGCACCTGATCTGCAATTCCACAACTATTTAAAGGCTATAATTTAATGGATTACCATACCAATACCCCAGAAGACAGAATGGAAATTCAAAATAACCTTAATAGATTAGACAGATGGGCCAAAGCTAACAAAATGAATTTCAACACAGAGAAATGTAAGGTACTGCACTTAGGGCATAAAAATGAAATGCATAGATATAAGATGGGGGAACCTGGCTTAACGAGACTACATGTGAAAGGGATCTAGAAGTCCTAGTAGACAACAAGTTGAACATGAATCAACAGTGTGATGCCACAGCTAAAAAGGCCAGTGCAATTTTAGGCTGCATTAATAGAAGTATAGTATCTAGATCAAGGGAATTAATAGTGCCACTGTATTCTGCTTTGGTAAGGCCCCGCCTGGAATATTGTGTCTAGTTCTGGACACCACAATTCAAAAAGGATGTTGAAAAACTAGAGTGTGTCCAGAGGAGGGCAACTACAATTGTGAAAGGTCTGGAAACCATGCCCTATGAGGAACGACTTAGGGAACTGGATATGTTTAGCCTGGAGAAGAGACGGTTAAGAGGGATATGATAACCCTTTTTAAATATTTGAAGGGATGTCATATTGAGGAGGGTACTAGCTTGTTTTCTGCTGCTCCAGAGAATAGGACTCAGAACAATGGATGCAAGCTACAGGAAAAGAGATTCCACCTCAACATTAGGAGGCACTTCCTGACAGTGAGAGCTGTTTGACAATGACACTCCCCTGGAGAGTAGTGGAGTCTCCTTCTTTGGAGGTCTTTTAACAGAGGCTAGATGGCCATCTGTCAGGGATGGTTTGATTTTGAGTTCCTGCATGGCAGGGGGTTGGACTGGAAGCCCCTTGTGGTCTCTTCCAACTCTATGATTCTATGAAAAGAGGTAACCAGTTAATCGGCCATTCGCATCTCAGGTAACCGATTGATTGCGTGTTTGCATCTCTACCCCTTATCACCAGGGGACGCTGATCTGGCTTTGCCCCCATAATGACAACACCACAACTTTCAACATCCCCAGGTCCCTGATTAACTCCCAATCCACTGCTTCACACCACAGGAAACCATGCCCACCAGATCCAAGACCTATGCTACTGCCACAGAAGCCCCCCCCCACCCCCCCCCCCGAGCTGTATCTCACTCCCTGCAGAGTGGGAATATCCCTCACACCCTAGAGACAGTCCTGAACAATAATCCATTCCCAGGCAGATGTAGCCTGCATATGCCCCAGATTTCCACCTGCCTAGTCTTTTTATAGAGTCTACCAGCAAGCCACACCCTGTCACTATGCTGGCCCCAATGCAGAATGAGTGACCCCCAAAGTCCTTGAGTGACAGCTCTGTATGTTGTAATGAAGTACCAACACTACTTGTAACTGTGTCAGCAGGATGCTGTCTTTGTTATAGAGGGCCTTCTGTTTGGGGGTGGGATGCCATGTATCTGCATAAAGTTCGAACAGGGCACAGGTGGGAGCTGTGGAGCCTTCTCAGCATGATGTAAGATCCCTGCTGTACTAGTTGCCCTTTGACCTGAGAAGAACTAGACAAACAGTGTTTCCCACAAAAGAAACATACTCCCTCTGGAGTGCATGTTTTGAGCCATCTGTCTTGGAAGAAGGCACAAGCTCACCCACTCGCAATGCCCCAAAGAAGGCATTTACAAAGGCAGCTCTGAAAAAGCCAGCCTCAGCCTTGGAGTTGCAGACCCGGTCAAGCTGTATGGAGACCGTGGAAAGCACCTTGAAGCAAATAAGTCTCCTGCCAAGCCCCCCCCCCCCATGGATGTTCTACTCCAACCCTCTAATACCTTGCTGACAAGAAAGGAGAAACATGGGTCCTGGAACCCCCCAGCTTTGGAGAAGAAGGAGATTCCTGCCAAGTGGACCACCATAGTCCGGGGTACAATCCCAGACTCTCTTAACCAGACCAGGAATTATAGGACAGCATGGGACTGCATTGGCCAGTGGGCCTGGATGCCAGTCATCTCAAAAAAGGTGTACAGCTTAGAGACAGCTCTCTTGTAGGCTCTAAGGGTAGCTGAGGCCAGTGAAGACAGGACATCCTGCATCACAGCAGATTTCCAAACTATAACAGTTCCTCTGGGAAGGGCATGAGTGAGGAGTCTGCTCCAGGTGCCAATTGTCAGAACCTGGCCTCCTGAAAACGAGAGCATCTGCAATGTTATTTTCAAGGCCAGGTACAAAACAGGCCTTGAACATGATATTCTTGTGGAGACAGAGCAGAAAAAATGGTGAACTAGGAGCATGACCTGTTGGACTTGGAGGTTTGGTGCTTTAGGATCCTGACCACTGCCTGGTTGTCACACCAGAAACACACTGCCTTGTTGCAAAGACCCTGTCCCGGATGTGGACCACTACCATGATAGGAAAGAGCTCCAGAAAAGTGAGGTTGCAGAGGTTCCCACCCTGAACCCAGTGAGTGGGACAGTGCTGGCCCTGGAAGAAGGCTTCAAAGCTTAAGCTTCCAGTGGCATCTGAATGTACCTGAAGGCCCTGCTCAAATCCCAAGGATGCTACCACAGGGAAACCCTGTTGTATTCTCTGAGGAAACCCTCCCACAAACTAAGGTCCTGATTTATGCCCTTGGTGAGGTGGATGTGATGGTGTTCCACCTTGACCTCTGTTGTGATCCTCCATGTGAAATTGAGGTGTCCCAAGATTGCCTGAATTTCTTTGAGGGTAGCCTTATGGGCTGAAAGGCTGGTGTGAATCATAGAGTAGAGGGAGTGGAGATGTTCTCAGGCAGCCGTGAGATGCCCACCACCAAACCAGCTGGATTGCTAGGTAAGTGAGGGATATGGAGAGACCCTTGGTCCTTTCAGCCACTAAGAGGACATGCAGCTTTGAAGACAGAGCCTGGAGGATGGCATCATTGTCTGATGCCCCAGGGGGGTAAGACAGGTGGTGAATGAGGCAGAATTCCCCCAGGGCTTTTTTGGGGACTATGCCAAGGGGGGGGGGGACCCTGAGATTGGGCATGAGTGGTGAGGTGAAAAGGCCTGACACCCTGCTGGCCTCACACTCCTTTTGGATTTTGGACTTTGGCATGTCCCGGGCAGATTTTAGGTTATGGGCATCTGAGGCTACACAAGGGCACACAGCTGGGATTCTGAAACCTTGTGTGAAGCCATCAGCCAAAAAGGTGGCTGCCTTTCTGAAAGGATAGTTGTCGAGGAGTGGGAGCAAGGCTGCAGAGTGGATGGGTGTTCAGACGAGGTTGAAACATGGCTGGGCAGCCTCAGCAGACTCATTTTGGACCCCCCAACCCTCCGGTTCCAGAGCCAGAGGCTCTATCTTTTTTGCCGGAGGTTGCTGGGGTGGGGCATCCCGAATGAAAGGGTTATTGAGAGTCTGATAGTCGGGAACATGCTAGCTTGGCATGAGGGACCATGCCAAGCTAGCAGCGATTGTTGAGCTTGCAAGGGTCTGCGCGCGTTTGCCAAGGTTCAATTCCCAACACAGAAGCCTGCAGAGATCCCTCTTACCTGCACACTTGGAAGATGTGGAGGTGTCTCCTTTTGGCCTGGCATGTAGGCTGACCTCAAGCAGCCAGATGTCGCTGTTGATGAGGTCCCACCTGTCAGTGTCACTCTGGGATGCCTGCTGACATAATTCAGTGTCATATGAAATGGCCACAGCCTCTCCGCTATGGGAGGATATTGACCATGTGATTTGTAAGGTGCCAGCCCCGTTCAGGATAAGCCATGGAGGCTACTCCCATGAAAATGTCAAAACATTCCATCCAATTGATGAATGTGTTTTACAAGGTGGGCCTTGGCCTCCTTCTTGCTGGAAGTGATGGCCCCCACTTTCTCACCCATGGGCTTTAACAAAGGGAAAACATCAACATAGTACCGCTTCCCAATCTTTTTTGGATAAGTGAAGGCCCGTGTGTGTGTGTGTGTGTGTGTGTGTGTGTGTGTGTCTCACTATGTGAGAACTTGGGGAATGCAGAGGCCTGTTCATCCACCCATACACCCTGCAAATCCAGGCCCTGCACCTTATGGTCCACAAAGGTAATCCAGGAACCAAAGCTCCCCCTAACCAATAGTCATCCCTGCCCAAGGACAAACTGGAGAACTCACCATCCCCATTCACTGTGTCCCTGGCCACTCTGTCATGAGCTCTCTTGGCTTACCACTAGCAGAGGATGCCCTGAGTGTCAAACTGGCTCTAGAACTGCTGGTGGAAGGACTGCTACTGGAACTGCTGGAACTGCTGGAAGAGCTGCTGCTGCTAGAGCTGCTCATATTCTTGGTGTGTTCACCCTCACTTCTTAGTCCATCCATGCTTTCAGGTTTCACCCTGAGTCACCTGATCAGGGCCTGCAAAAGGGGGGGGGGCAGAGTGCTCAGCCCAGGGGAAGGCAAGGCACTGACCCGCCTGACCTGCTCCATGAAAGCTGAGAGTGTGCTAGTGAAACCCACCAAAATCTCCTCACCTACTGGCGGAGGAGATGCAGGTGTCGGTGCCATGGTGGGGTTGCAGCAGAACGCTGTTGTCTCCCCCTGGGGACCAAGTCAGCCCATGGCTTTCTAGGCTGGCTGGCTTGCCTCCTGGTGGCAGGCTGAGTTGGACCCCCTTTTCCCTTTGGATCTTTGGGAGACATGAAAATGACAATGCAAGCTTGTTTGGAAGTGGCTGTTGCACTCCACTGTGTGGGGGGAATTGCCTTCGAAGATGGTTACACTTCTGTAGAGCCTTGCTTGTGCCTTGGGGGGAGGGTTGGCTGGAGAGGCAAGTCCGAGAACAATATGGTGCTAGCTGGGCAGGCCACTTGCTGCTGCTGGGTTGAGGCCAAGTGGGCCACTTGATTGCTACTGTGGGATGGAGGCCAGAAGCTGAGGGAAGCTGTATGCTGGTAAGGAGGTCCAAGGCCTATGTGTTTCTGCTTCTGGCCTGGCTGCCACTCTGGTCTCCCAGTGACATCCTGCCTCCCTGAGAGCTGAGCTGGAATGGATAGGCCCAACCTCCAATGAAAAGCCCTACCCCTTCTGACATCCCCACCAAACAAATATCTAGGCTGCCCCAGCAATGACCAATGGGGCAGCACGTCTGCCCCAATGAATGCCAGGAGTTGTAGTCCCGGCACCAGGGCCAGAAGCACTACTTCACCAGCCAGTCAGCATCCAGCCATCCTGGTGTGATGCCTGCTGGGACGCTGCTGGGGCCAGGTGGCCAGCGTGGCAAGTGGCTTCCCCCCACCCCCATGGCAGCAAGGCTGACCCGGTGAGTCGGGCAGTCTCATTTATGCTGAGCATGTCATGGTAGGCTGAGTCAGGTAAGCTGTTGATGTAAGGCAGATTCATGGGTTTCAGTGTTCCTCAGGGGCATCAAGAAAGGGACACAGTTTTCTATGGCTGAAGCACCCTCCTCCTCATAAATTATAACAATCCAAATTGGATAAATATAGACTGGATGAGATGCTAGATATAAATGCTAGGTGAGAACAGTGATCAAAAGACTCCTTTCTTTCTTTCTTTCTTTGCAAAGCAAAATGAAAAGCCTGCTTTTAATTACTATCTTGCATTGTCTTATAACAGCATTAACCACAACAGCCTTTTATTCATCTTATTTCCCACATGGGGTGGGGGGGGGTGTCTAATGCATAAGCTTTCAATTTTCAAGATAATTTTTACATACCACTTCTAAAATTGTGCATAGAGACTGGAGAACTTAATTATTTTAGTCATCGTGACAATGGCTGTGTGTGTCATAGGTAAATTGGACCTTAGAGACCAGCTCACTGGAAGGATCTGAACCAAAAGAGGAGGAACTGTACTCATGTCTGTTGCATGAAAATGTTTCACTCCTCAGAATACCCAAGTAAGATGGGAAATACCATGAGAGGCAGAGAGTAGTGAATCTCTGTAGTGCAGTAACCAAACTAGCAGGGATGAAGATGAACAATAATCTATCACACAGAGGCACACATACAAACATACATACACAGTCTAGCAGAGAAAAGAAATATGGTTAGTCTTCTCTGTAAAATATATACAGCAGTTTTACTTACAAACTACTTATGCACAGCCAAACCCAAGGTCTAATGGAAGAAAGAGAAAGAAGAGAAAAATGACTGTGGATTAGAAAGATACTGGAAGAGATTAGGTGTGGAAAAAGCAAGCAAAGTTGCAAATACAAATATGGTATGCATGCAAATATTCCTAACTCTAGTATTGCAAATTGTTTTTTTTAATATGTTGCACATTACTTCGGGGGCCCTAAAGGGCTGAGAGAGGATAAAAATACTTAAATGAATAACTAAGTATGGAGGACTGGGTCTTGAAGGCAGTCCAGTTGGAAAAAGCCAGTGCAGAAATGCTGTTTTCTATGCAAAACAACCACATGTGAATTTTGCACCAAATAATTCCCAATTACAACATTTTCTGTGCAGGAAACAGCTTTTTCTGTTTAAAAAATATTTCTGTGTAGACATTGTTATTTATTATTCTATTTATTTATATCTCACCTTCCTCCCAACACAGGGACTCAAGGCGGCTAACAAATCTAAAACAGTCCAAGTTAAAACAGTAGAAAACATGTTATTTTCTACACAGAAAATGCTGTTTTCTTTGTCAAACAAAGAAATGTGTGATTTCTTCCTCAAAATAAGTCCCAAACTGCAAAGATTCTCATCAATCCAAGGTCATTTTTGACAACTTTTTAATGAAGTATTTCCAAATATTGATTCCTCCTACTGCCTTGTCTTGTCTTTTGCTGTCCAGTAAAATAAGCAAAGCCATTAATTGTGATGCATTGGACTAGTTAATCACAGTTAAATCTGTGAAATCGAATGATTATCCAAATAGATATTTCTTCCAGTATTTATATCAGAAGGAAGATGTGACTGAAACAACTATTTTGCTTCCACTCTATAGACTATATATTAAACAAGCAGTTTTATAAATCCTAAATTTCAAAATTGGTGATGTATGCTTGTCATACTGAATCTAAGAGACGAGGAGAGGGGAGCAATCAGGAAGTTTTCTGCCAGCAGCACATGTTAAAAACTGCTGAAGCAAAAGTTTTGATATTTATCTGAGCCAGCATGATATGGAAATAAAAGCAGTAAATCTTGAGAAAGAGATGAGTTTGTTGCTAGCTTTCCACTCCTCTATCATACAGTTCTGCACCAGCACCTCAAATCTGAGGTCATGAAGATTTTTGACTGCAAATGTGTCTCATAAACATAATGAACTTCAGGTAAGATAAAACTCCTATGATGGTTCCTCTTTACTACCTCTTGCTGTATGCTGAGTAATCTATCTTTGCATTATGTGCCTCTCTTGTTATTAAGCATATCTCCTGTTATGACAACCTGGAGAAATGCAGGAATGGTGCTTGGCTACATGCTAGTGCATTGCCATGAATAGGGATGTAATTCTTCACTATTCTTTGTCTCAATGGAACCAACCAGTAATTTTATCAATTTTCTACCTGATATGAAAAAGTGTTCAAAATTGTACCATTTTCCAAAGATTACTGGCAGGATCACATCCATTCAAGAAACAGAATTTAAGTCTGGAAATATTATTTTCTGCACAGAAAAAAAAATGTCATTTTGGATCCATTGTGCACAAAAATAATATGTGAATGTTTTCCCTCTTTGAATACAGCATTTTCTGTACAGATAGCAGCATTTTCAGCAAATTTTGAACAGCATAAGTTACAAACTGCAAAAATTCTTGTCAATCTAGGATCCTCCATGAGACTTCTCCAATGTTCAAGAATTTCAACCATTTCAACCATTTTTTCCAAATACTGAATATCTGAATATTATTTTCCTCCAGCCAAATACCAAGATAGAGCTTTGCTACACAAAGGAGAAAAGGTGTTCAAAATCTGAATGAGGGAGACAATAGCATTTTCTTATTCTTGTTCTAGAAGTGAGAAATTTCATGGGTATTAACTGACACTTGACAGGGTGTCTCACTTCTTATTGTGAACGAGTGATTTATTGAAATTTCTTCAAATCCCTGGAGTAGTGTATGTGGAAACGTGCTTTCTTTAGGATCAAAAAGCAAAGTAGAAGTCTCATGAGGTGCATGAGGAACTTTGCAGCTCTGGAGAGAATGGGTTATATGTCTATTTGGTAATAAAATTTATGAGGGACCTCTCTAGCTTATTTTGGGCTCTCAGGAACATGTCTTTGTCCCTCACTTTCCCCAAGTACCACCAAGAAAGATAAAGGCAAAGAAGAATTGCCCCATTCTCCAAAAGGGGAACCCACAACCGTCTGGATCCACCAAGAACTACCTATTAGATATAATATGTCATAAAGGGGGCAAGGGACAAACAAACATTGATTGGCCAAATTGGCCAAAGCACCTTAGCCATATCTCCAGGCTTCTCAACTGGAATTCATCCATTGTGACTAGCCCAGGCATTGTTCAACATGGAGTTCAAATCATGGCAGATATACTGTGTATGAGGGGAAAATGCTTTCTAAAATGTATACATTGTACAAAAATTCTATATTTTAGGGGTAATGTGCATGGAATTTTCATGTGAACTTTATTATTAAAGAATGAATCTCAAGTTTACCCAGAAATGAGATACAGCAAATGTAAAGTTGGAAAAATGAAAAAAATGGCAGCAACAGGAACTGGACAATTTATTTATCCCTCCTGCATGGGAAAATCTGGGGTGCAGATCTGGTATCACAAACTGTTTTGTCAAAACTAAGTAACAAATAAAAATCATGGGAGAAAAAGCCTTCTTTGTTAATATATTTGGTAAAACAAAACTACGTGCTTAGGTTTCCATTAACACCATCATTACCATCAACATCACCATTGTTATAATTATTATTTGCTTTTCTCTTTTTTCAATTTATTGAAAAACTTACAATATCAGTTGCCCATTGAACAAAGCATGCGAGAGTTAGTAGTCAGCCCCATGCATTGCAGATTTTATCTTTTGATATAAAATGGAATAATGATGAATACAAAGTGCTTGCCACAGGCCCACACTTTTCACACTGTTTTGGTCATTAAGAGGAAGAGCTTCTTCTGCAACCACCAATGTAGGGAGCACCTCCTTCTTCCAAATCATTATGGAACACTTCAGGGCACAAACAGCAGGTCTACCTGGATCCAACACTAGTTTTTCAGAGTCTAGAGAGTCTAGAAAGTTGAAGAAGAGTTTAAGAAGAATGAATACAATGGGATGCTGAAGTCATGCATAACTAAACAGAAGTACTATGAGATCACCAGTTAAGGATGATGTTGGAATGTCTATTATATTTATTCCTCATAAAATCAACCTTTCAGTCTCTGAGCTGATTCACCTTAATGGTTCTAATAAGAAATCTGAATTGAAAAACATTGGCTTTTTTTTTCTCACCCAGCCCCAGATGCTCCCTCAAGAAATGTCTAGTGTTCTCAATTTTGCATACAGCTTTTTATAAAGGTTTCCCCCAGTCTCTTTTCCTTCCCTATTATGTGATAACAGAAAGTTCCATTTTTTGATTGGTCAAACTTTTCTGACACAGTAATTCATCTGAAAGGTGGTTTTGCATGAACATGAAAGAAAAGATATTTAAGGACACATACCAAACATTATCTCAGGATTTTCTTTTTCTTTCTTTCTTTCTTTCTTTTTTTTTTTTTTTTACATAAAAAGGCTTAAATGATTCCTCCAAACCTATTAGTAGTGATGTCCTCCCCAATTATATTTCTAGTTTCTTAAAGGAGAAAAGCAAAGACTTTCCAGATTATAAATATGCCAGATTGAGATGTAAATGAGATTTTACATTTCCAGCAATCTCTAACTGCCAGAAGAAGAAGAATTATCTTTCACTCAATGTTTTTAAAGAGTAGTGTACTTTCTGAAAATGTCAAAAGAGGATTATTCTAAAATGATGTCAGCTGATGGATTGCACTGGCATTTATCTTTTTGCAGTATTAAATGAAGACTCCATTCAACATAGACACTTCCCATTTCCAGAACAAGACAGGTCACTAATGTATTTAACTAGCTGTCAGGCTGCTGATATTGACTATTACTGATAATACTATACTTCAGAAAGACCTTCTTAGTTATTCCCTAGACCTCCCCTGCCTGCAAACAAATTGCCGCCGCCCCCCCAAACCTTTTCATATTTTATTGTGAATATCACCAAGTGGTTTCATTTTCACATATGTACGTAGCATTATTTATGCCCACATGGGTATGGGTATTGGGGTGGGTGGGAAGAAAATCTTGATTTTCCTGTTCCTGGCAGATATTAAGAAAAATGAAACAGTTTTTCATCTAGCAGTTTCAGAACACTTAGGAATTTCCCCATCACAATGATGAGGAAACAACACAGTTTTTCTATGAAAGCTGCACAGCTGGCCTAGAAAACTGATTAGTTTTCCAGAAACTGTGCAGTTTATGTCACAGAAATGGAAAAGTGTGCAGCTTTTGACACAGAAATGAAATTGTTAAAACATTCAAACCAGCAAAGGCTCAGCTTCAGCCAGCCTGAAGAGCTTATCACATGGGGATAAAAAGGCAACTTACCTCTTTCAGCTTGAATCTTCTTCTGAGTTGCAACTGGGTACTATTATATGTAAATTGCCACTGAATCCGCTGGCCAAATCCAGCCTGGGTAAACTATGACTCCCAAGCCATGGTGAGCCAGCCCTTTTTCGATAACAGAAGCTTCGGACTTTGAAAACTGGCCAGCAGAACACAGCTTGAACCTGTGTCTTACCCGCACTGTATTTGGCCAGCAGCATCGCAGCAGATCGGTGGCGATTTACATATGATAATACCCAGATTATGTATTCTGGGAGAAAATTCAAACCGGAAGAGGTAAGAGGTTTTAACCCCATACAATAAGCTCCCAAGTCGTCGTCCCCCCCCCCCCCCCGCTACAGCATAACATTTGAGTTGTGGAACATTCAGAACATCACAGGATGGAGCCACAATGTCAAGCCTTTCACTGTATTGTTTGTATAGTGATCTGACACAATTTAATGTTGCATTTTGAGCAATGTCCCCAACTATATAGTGAAAAAAACAACATTAGCAGGGGTTTTTTTTTTTTGGTTTTTTTGTCTCAGAAAGCTACCCAAATAAAGAAAAGTCTATGAACATAGATTTCAGCTACAAAATTATGCAGTTGCTCAAATTCCTGTGCAGTTTTAAAAAACTGTGCAGTCTGTGTTGTGCTGAGAAGAACAAGAAGTTCCTGAAAGTTGTGTAGGAACTTTCAACATGTTGTCCTCCTCCCCCCCCCCCATAATGTTTCTCAAGGGAATAGGAACTCCAAATGAACTACCAGTCAAGAAATTGTTGAATTACTATTCCATTCCTCGTGTGTGTATGTGTGTGTTTGTATGTATTTGATCAGTACATATGTTCATTTTAAATTGTCCCACAACAACAACAATGGGACTATACAGACAGGCAGGACACCATAGGCCAACCCTTTGGTATCCTGTCCATGGTTCTGATCCATTTTTGCTCCAGGTCAGCACAGCAACAGCTGAGTGTTCATGTGCCCACCCACTGCTATGCTTTGGAGAGCTATCACCGCATAACCCTTACCTGCTGCCACCACTGCATTCCCTCTGAAGGCTCCCACTGTAGGGTGTAAGGACAGGCATGGGGCTCCTGGCTTCACTCACATGGCCAGGCACCCCTCCCAATATCACAGGCCATGACTGGGGCCTTCAGAAATAATGTGATGCTGGCATCAGGTAAGGTGTGGGTGGCCATGCAGTCTGCCACATGTCATGGAGAAGTTTGCAGGAAACCCTGCTTTTTAGGAAACCCTCTTTTTACACCATGCTAAGGACCTTTTGGACAGGATTTAGGCAGGATTGGTGCCTAGTCTGACATCAGGCCAGGGGGAAATATGATCCTTTTGGCCCATGCATTTAGCCCTAATTATCACCTTTTCCCATGAACTGGAACTCTAGGCAGTTTACCAAAAGTAAAGCAATACATATAAAAGTAGATTGAAATAAATAAATAAATAAATAAATAAATAAATATAAAAAAGTTTTTGTTACAATCTAGTTAAACTCTCCATAAAATTAAAAGCATTTGAAGCACTTCCAATCAAAAGGAGAAAGATAGAATTTCTCTCTGTTTTCAACAGTTTCTAAAACATGAATAATCTATAAAAACCCAAACTGGTTGGCAACCTTTTTACCACCAGTTATTGACATATATCACATTTTTCTGTGACATTTAATTTCAATATTTGGCAGTATTTGATAACTGATGCTCAGTACTAACAGACTATTTGTCAAAGTATTTAACAGATGACATGCCACAATAGCTGTTTGACTAACAGTGCAAACCTAGAATGTCTATTCAAAAAGTACCAGTAATCCTCATTTCTTTCAGTGGGACATGTACCAAGATAGATGGATATAGGATTTTAGCCTGAGTCTCTCCCACTGTTTGTGCATTTTTTCTACTCTATCTTCTTTTAAGATTGTAAACCCTTGCTTGTTCCATTTTCACACACAAGGATGAAAAAAAATTGAAAGTTATCATAGGTCCAAATCACACTGCAAGAATAATCCAGTTTGAGACTGCTTTAACTGCCCTAGCTCAATGCTAGGGAATTCTGGGAACTGTAGTTTTGTGAGCCTTCTCTATCAGAGAGCCTTCTCTATCAGATTGTTCTAGTGCCACAATAAACTACAATTCCCAGGATTCCCTAGCAATGAATCAGTGCAATTAAAGTGGTCTCAACCTGGATTATTTCTGTAGTGTCTTTTGGACCATAGTCTCAGCAGTGAGAGAGTTTTCCAAAAGTTTATCATTTGGGGACTTCTACTTTTTTAATGTTTATGCAAAAAACCCAACAATATTGCATTTCTGTGCAAAATACCATTCTTTGTGCAAATAAAATGAAGCTGCAAATGATAATCTCCCCAATGTAGTAAACTGTCAAACAATGTGCACAAACTCTTGTAACATGTTGAAATATGCTAAATGTTTTTAACATCCTTGCTTTTGTGTATGTGTGTATGTGTGCTTTACTTAACTCACAGATGAAGGAATTACACAATGCCACACTATAGTGTTATAGTGCTATTATTCCACTTATACTAATACGACTGTCTCCTGTGGCATTCTGGGGGTTATAGTTTAGTGAGATCTAAATGCCCTTCCCTAAACTGCAGATCCAGGGATTCCACAGGATGCAGACATAGCAGTTAAAGTGGAATATTAGTGCTATAACAGTGCACGCAATTACACTTTTTCAAAGGTTGTACATATGAAGTCTCTTATGAATCCAAACACTCCATAAGTGTATATACAAATCCATCTCTCACAATTTTGACCAGGAGGTTAGTGAACTAATCAGCCATTGTGCAATAGGTGAGTTTCGTCTCCATGTCAGTTGCACAAAAGTGTGACATATATTTGTGTTCTACTAAAAGTCTACAGATCTGGACCACAATGACTACTGATGAAAATTAAGGAAGATAATGTAAAAGCCAGGTTTCAATTGAATATGAAGAAAACAAAAGTAATGACCACATAAGATTCAATAACTTAAATATAAATGAAGAAGACATCAGAAGGCTTTCTTTACCTCAGCTCAGTCATTAATCACTGTAGTATAGAGATCACAAGAAGGCTAAGATTTGGAAGGGCAGCTATGAAGGAACTAGATAATATCTGCAAATAATAATAATAATAATAATAATAACAATAAATTTATTTCTAGTTTAAAGATGTATCATGGAATAGCAAAGTGAACATTATCCATGTAATCCATGTCATTTTTTTCTGATTTCTATATACATTTGTGAAAGCTGGACTGTGACGAAAGCTGAGAAGAAGAGATCAACTCATTTGAAATAATGTCACTGTAGGAGAGTTCTTACAGACGTTGTTATTGTGTGCCTTCAAGTTGCTTCTGACAAATGACAACCTTAAGGGAAATCTATCATGGGTTTTTCTGGGGCTGAGAAAAACACAAGGTCACCCAAAGAGTTTCCCTGACTAAGTGGGGAATCAAACCTTGGTCTCCAGAGTTGTAGTCCAATGCTCAGATCACTACACCACTCTGCCTCATATAGATATCCTGTCTAAGTACTTTATCACACGGGGCCAGTTTCGTCTTTAAAAAGATAATAAAGCACAAATAAACCATCCTGAAAATAAAGCGAAAATAGAGCTTGATCACGCAAATGAATTTCACACATAATTAGAATAAATGCAAAATAATGCGAAAAGCGATAAAAAGGCATTTTTACATTTCATACAGAAGTGAAAGAAATCCGTAAATGTACTAGAAATGGTATACTTACACATGCGCAGAAAAAAGCAAAGAGGCTCATGTCTGCCTGGCACATTTGTCACCCAAGCAAAACAGGAAGTAAAAGCAGCCCCACAGAACCATGGGAAAACTGGAAAAAAAGATTTAAAGGAGGATTACTGTGTGAATAAACCAAATTTGACTTTCACACTAAGGTAAATGCACAATTACAGTAATATCAAAAATGCATTTTCACTAAAATCCCGAAAATAAAAAGATCTGGGATTACACCACTTTCTGCCACTTTAATAGCAGTTTTTGTGTGTTGTTGTGTGAAATCATTGCGTGTAATCACACATTTTGGGGGGGGGGATTTGTATGGGATAAACTATAGATTTCCCCCATGTGATAAAGTCCTAAAAGACAAATACATGGGTCTAAGAGCAAATCAAACCTGAATTCTCACTAGAAGCCAAAGTGATTTAAATAAAGCTGTTCTACTTTGGACACATAATGGGATCACTTGAATCACTGGAAATAATGATGATGTTTGGTAAAGTGGAAAGCAGTAGGGAATATCACATTACAGTGGGCTCACTCAATGAAGGAAGCCAGAGCCCTGAGTTTGCAAGACCCAAGTAGACCAGTTGATAACCAGGTCTCTTGAATGTCTTTCATTAATAGGGCTGCCTCCTCCTCCTCCCTTATATCCCATCTTTGTCCCAATAGTGGGATTCAAGGCAGATAAATAACAATGTAAAAATAACAGAGATTAAAACTATATAAAAACTTTACTAAAAGTATAAATCTAAAAGTTATATGAAAAGCAATTAATTCATTTATAAAACAGTATCTAAACACTTAAAACCTAATTCCAGGTTTTCAGATATTTTATCCAGGATCCAAGAGAAAGCAAGAGGTAATTTTTAAATAGTTTAAAATTAAAATAGCAGTTAAAGTTCACACTGTTACCTTTCTGCCTTTGTTCAATAGACTTAAAAACACAACCTCCATTGACACTGGAGTGTCTGGAACATCCTTGGAGACAGAGAAACACCAACCCTTTGACAAGGAAAAAAAATCACACACACACACATACACACCAGAGCTAATTCTTTTAAACTGAGATTGAGACTGGGCGAACAAGTCAGTAATGGGGGTAAAGCCATCATGCTAGAATCGAGATTTCTCAAATCTATTTATGGAGGATATTTTAGAGAGATTCACACAACTGCCTGGATTGTCTGTAGTATGTGAATATACATTCAGTGTAACATACGAACATACCTCCAGAAACCCCTGTATGAACACATGGATGTGAACAACTGTATCAGTGTGTATACATGTATTGACTGTAATGTACAAATACTCCTAAGATAAAATCTAAAGAAGAATTTCTTTTCTTATCAAATAATATGTGTTTTCATCAGAAACAGCAACAAAAACTTGGTGTTTAGATGGGTTTTATAGATACACAAATAAATTGTTTTCTCCTTTTTGGGTTTGTTCTACCATTTCAAAATATGAGTTGTTCCCCAACCCACCTTTCCAAGTGACAAATCATTGGAAAGTGCATAAATGCTTTTCTGTTTTTAAAGAAAACAAATTACACTGGTTCAAAGTGTGAAATGACTGATTGCAGATAAAATGAGACACATTGATTATGACAAAGTAAACTTATGAATAAACTGTGAAGTAACATTTAAAAAGAAAACATACCCTATGATTAAAATAACTAAGATACAATTTGTCTAAGGTTATAGATAGACTTAACCTATAGCAAATCCAACAGAGGCTGTACTGAGACTAATATAAATCCCTATTAATAAGTTATAAATTTAAATCAACATGGCTAGGGGTTGCTATAGTTACACTGCTTGTTGATGTAACTCCAGAGTGGTCACCCATGGAATATTGCTGCAAATTAGATTCGAGACTCTGAATAGAAGTTCAAGTTGTTTGAATTTTCTATTTTTGTTCCAAACTGGTTTACAGGGTGAACACATCCATAGGCATATCCTTTATCATAGCAATCTATGATGATGATGATGATCATCATCATCATCATCATTGTTAAATAATTTAAAAATCTTAGGGTAATCAAGGCTTCACTATTCATCAGAGTGAGTCACATCCATAGATCTACACAAAAATACTATAGACCATTGTTACAAATGCACTATTAAATTAATATCCATATTAAGCCTTGCCTGCAAGTAAAAAATTAGTTTTCTTGCAGTATGCTAATTTCTGGAAAGTCAAGGCCACATTAATCCTGGCCTTGATAATAATGTTTTTTCCCTTGCCTCACATCTGCCTTTTTTTTTTACCAGAAAGAAATGATGTATTTAAAATTTCCATAAGTAGTTTTTTCTAGATTACTCTATGTATTATGACATCTGACTTTCTCCCTTTTTGGCATGAGATAGGTTATTTTCTGCTGTTTGAGTAAGAAGTATCTCAGGGTCCATCTACACTGTAGAAATAATGCAGTTTGACACCACTTTAAGTGCTGTAGCTCCATCCTTTGGTATCCTGAGATTTGTATTTTTACAAGGTTTTTCGCCTGCTTTGAGTGCTGGTACCTCATAAAACTACAAATCCCAGGATTCTATAGGATGGAACTATGGGGGGTTGCAGACTGCCAGAAATAGTGCAAATTGAGTCCACTTTTAGGGTTAGGGTTAGGGTTAGGGAATCATGGGAACTATATTTTATTGTGGCACTAGAGCTCTCTGACAGAGAAGGCTCAATGTCTCAGAAAAAAAACAATTCCCATGACTCCCTAGCACTAACCCTAACCCTAAAAGTGGACTCAATTTGCACTATTTCTAGCAGTCTGCAACAGTTAAAATGACAGTTAAAATGGTGTCAATCTGCATAATTTCTATAGTGTAGATACACCCTTAGACACTCAAAAGGCCATGTCACTTATTTTTTCCATTTTGAAGCCTTTCATAGGAAAAGTGATAGACAAGGAACTGCACAACTACAAGGAGTCCTCCGAAGCAAAACAAGCTACCATTGCTTTATCTCTGTATTATGGAGAATAGCAGCAAAACATGTGATATGATATGATAATTAGTGTATTCTCCTGTTGCAGGAGGAGGGGTTTTAGGAAAATACAGGATATGAATATGTCAGAAGTTACATTAATTCCAAGAAGGAAAATACATTGGAGCAGAGAAGCCTGTGCAATGGCAGCTAGTATTTCCCATGTCAGCAGGGCAGTGAACCAATTCTAGGTTTTTAATGCATACCATAAAGGAACTGCTGAACTCTATCTACAAAACAAATTCTTCACCTTAGACGGATCCTTTAAAGTTTGAACTAAAACCCAGAGCAGATTCACCACTGTACTAACATGGGAGTTAGCATTCATTGCTGATGTTATGTTTTGTGTAATGTCTAGCTGTACAAAGAGCTAGTCAAAAACTTTATGGATGGAATAATAAACCAGAACTTTGAAAAGTTTACTCTTTAGGGCAGGGGTAGGCAACCTTTCCCCTTTAAGGGCCGAGGGACTTCAGCTCCCAGAATCCCAGGAGCTATTGGCCAACATGGGACTATTGGCCAACATGGCTGAGGCTTCTGGGAGCTGAAGTCCCTTGGCCCTTAAAGGGAAAAGGTTGCCTACCCCTGCTTTAGGGTTACAGTTTTTAGGGACCTCCAGTCAGCATGGAATTCTAAGAATAAAAGTCCCCAAACAATAATTTCCCAAACACTGTTATAAAAAGGCAATAACACCAAATAGTCCATTGTTTTTCATTGTATATAAAGGAATTCAAAACACCTGTAACCAACACTCACATTCCTGATGAAACTTCAGCCACTGGTCTGGAACCACCACAGCTGATTCAGTCAAGTGGATCAGCTGTAAACAAAGGTGACATGTGAAATGGCAATGACATTGACCCTGGTCATAAACTCACTTAATCATACATATGTAGGTACCACTAAAATCAATGGTCCTCACTTGCAAGTGCTTTGGATGGAAGCCATTTGGTAATAAAGATATTAAAGGGCTCTCTAATAGAGTATAAAAAGTGGCACTATCATGAATCTGACAACATGGGTTTTTTAAAGATATTAATTGTTCAAATATAGCCACCTGAATGACATTTGTTCAGTCACACAAAGGAAACAGATCTCACTTTTTCTGTCTTTGCCTTTGGATGCCCAACTAATAGCAGAGCTGTTGGTTAGCTCCAGGATTTGGAGCCATGATTTTATCTATGATAATAAAGTGACATATTACATAGGTTTAAGAAGAAGAAAAGGAGAAGCTCTCAGAAGCTCGGCCCCCACTGTTAATCATGAGTGCAAACTATCTCACAGAAACTCCTGACAACTACTACAACCCAAAGTTAGGAGCACACAAACACTTGGGGGTCCTCCAGGATCGATCAGTAGGAACATGCAGATAGCACCAGCTCCCCCATTGTATGACCCCATTTCACATTCTGAAAATCTGTCTTGCTAAAGATGTATGAAAATTCACTGTAGCTGACATTTCAGGTGGGACTGTCTGGCCATTCTGCAATCCAGATACACTTGGCATTTAGGAATTACTGAATGACAGTGGGCACGTCTGATTAAATCACCCATATTTGAAAAGTACATACAAAAACACATATTTCAAGTGGACACAAAACACAGCACAAACATGGGGTGAAATGTATGCAAGCATTGTGGGCAATTTGATGAAGGCGCACACAAAAATGGATAGATTTTTCAATAAATATGCACAAAAAAGAAAGAAAAAATAACATTATCTTTATAGGAGGTTTCTAAACAGAGATTCAGTACTCACCTGCCATGAATGCTTTAGGTTTGGATTCCAGGATGAGTAGGAGAGTGGACTACATGTCTTTTGGATTACCTTTCTACTCTCCAAGTCTACAATTCTGTTATTCTAGGAAGCAAAATAGTCAGAAGCAAACACAGGTTCAACATACAGGTAGAGAAATGTTTCTTGTGGTACTTGAGCCACTGCAATTCATCAAAGATTTCTCCCAGTCACAGAGAACATTTGCACAGCACTGGGGCATAGCTGGTGAAATGTTAGGAATAAAATCTTCTAGAACATGGCCACATAGTCTGAAAAACTCACAAAAAACTAGAGCAAATTATCAATAGATCTTTTTTGTTAATGCTGGAAGTTTAATTCCAGATTTATGCGTAGCTGCCAAACTATGCACTTTCATATTGTTACTATTGTAGTCAATCAGAATTGGTTCTGTGAAGATGGTTGATAATGACATCAATGATTCCTGGACTAGTTCCCTGAAACAGTTAGTCCTTCCTCTGTATGAGGGTCTTTCAAGGTATTCTACCCAAAATTACCCAAAAGGAAGAGCTTTTCTAAAATCTCCAAAGGAATGCTAATTCCCACTCACCCTCATGCAGACAGATTCACATATCCCTTTCCCCAGTCTATGTAATTTCACTATCCAATTTGGTGTCTGCTTTTGAAATGGGAAAAGAATAAATCTATTAGTTCCCAAAAGCCAACCATATGGTCCTGGCCAAATAAATGCTCCCTCTATGTATCTGTCTTGAGACAGATTATTGCCCGGAATTAAAATGTCTAGGCCAGAAAGGTAATCTTTTATGTTTGTATGTTCATATCCGCTGCACGTCAATGCATGTTTTTTTTATACATAACAGTCAGGATGTGAGTCAGGCAGAAGGAGCAAAGCACTGGAAAGATAACAGCTACACACCAATAGTCATTTAACAAATTGACTCCTGTACACTCTGTTCAGGAAGGAGAAAAGATCACCTGATAGAGATCTGTTCATCACTTATGCAGACTTGAACTTTTGTTGGCACCTTCATAGGATATCAACATAAGAGTCAGTTTTGGATGCCTTTATTAACAAAATAAACCCACAAGTGGGGAATCCACCCTCCACACAACATTCTATATATAAAAAACCAGGGCATGAGCATCCAAGCAACATCAAAGTGTGATCCAAATGTCAAAGATTATTAATGAGGAAGAACAAGCTTGGAAAGGCCACAGCAGTTTACTGTACTTTTGCCTGAGTCTACTTAGAAGGGCAAAATTCTGCCCCCTCTTCACCTTTTCCCCAGCCAAATTAACCAAGTTAAAATTACGTTTCCATTTTTAAACTCAGTTTGTACCAGCTGAGGTCAGCAGAGGATAAAGGGGGAAAGTCAGATGAGGAGAAATACACTGGGACATTTTAATACCAGATGGAAAAATGGGATGACAGAGGATTATTGGGGTGGTTCCTTCCAAATCAGGACAGTTAGAAGGTATGGAACAACATGGGAAGAGATTTAGGAAATGTGGGAATCACAGTGATTAGCCTTGGGGGAAATTATCAGCAGTCCTGGACAGGATGACCACATGTCGTCCATTTCCAGGATGTGTCCTACTTTTCAATCTTTTGTCAGGAGGAATTTCAAAATGTCCTCCATTTTGAGCATGACTAAGGAGCATGGATTTATATTTATATTTATATTAGTGCTTTTAGCTTTTATATTGTAATGCCCTACATTTTTATTAAATATCCTATATTTTCCAGTGTCCTTTGAGGTTAGGACATCTGGTCACCCTGGACAAGTTCATGAAAGAATTATTTCCTGTTTCCTTTTATCCTTCAGAGGCTCCAGATCTATGGTTCAGGGCCTGTGAACCCCAAGATACATTGTCTGACAGAAGGGGATGGAAAACTTTTCTACTGTGTTGTTCCTTATATTAAATTTTGTTAAGATAAAAGTTAGTATAATTATCTAATCCCATAAGACTGAACTACAGACTTTTCCTGCTCAAGATCCTAACAGCGATATAATAATAAATAATAATAAAATTTTATTTATATCCCGCCTTTAGCCAAGGCTATCAAGGTGGCTTACAATTTAAAAATACAATCCCGTACAATACAAAGGACATATCACCCCCCTTTAAAATATATTAAATCCATAACAACATTAAAATTTAACTTAAAACAAATTACAAATCTAATACAATTAGACAGGGCACTCTGATTATAAAGGAGTGATCTAATGGCGGGGGAGAGATTGTGGAAAGTATCATTCTGGGAATGCCTGCCGGAAGAGATCCTTCTTGATGGCTTTTTTAAAGCCATCTAATGGATCTCCTCTGGCAGGACATTCCACAGTCTAGGGGCCGTGGCAGAGAAAGTCCTCTGGGAGGTTGTTGCCAATCTAGTTCTTATTGGTTGAAGCAACTTCCTCCCAGAGGACCTGAGGGCACGGATGGATTATATGGAGATAGGCGACTCCTTAGGTAAGATGGGCCCAGGCCATGTAGGGCTTTAAAGGTTAATACCAACACCTTATACTGTGCCCAGAAACTAACTGGCAGCCAGTGCAGAGATTTTAAAACCAGAGTAATATGATCACTTTGTGATGTTCCAGTGATCAGCCTGGCTGCCATATTTTGTATTAATTGCAGTTTCCGAGTTAGGTATAAGGGTAGCCCCATGTAGATTGCGTTGCAGAAGTTGAGTCGTGAGGTTACCAGAGCATGTACTACAGTTTCTAGGTCCTTTACTTCCAGGAAAGGGCGCAGCTGGTGTATCAGCTGAAGCTGATGACAGGCGCTCCTGACCATCACATTCACCTGATTTATCATATGAAGCAACGGGTCTAGGAGCACCCCCAGACTGCGGACACAGTCCTTGGTGGAGAGCGTGACCCTATCCAAGACTGGCAGTCGCAACCCAATCTCTGGTTCGGGGGCCCTACTGTAAATACCTCCATTTTGTCTGGATTCAATTTGAGTCGGTTTTTCCTCATCCAGTCCATTACCACTTCAAGGCATTGATTGAGGGGAGAACTGCCATCTGCCGTCATAGCAGCTGACCGAGACATGAATCAGAATATTTGAGTGTCATCAGCATATTGGTAACATCTTGCTCCATGTCTCCTGATGATCTCTCCCAGCGGCTTCATATAAATATTGAATAACATCGGGGACAGAATGGCTCCTTGAGGGATGCCATATTTTAGCTCTGTTTTTGATGAGCAGCTGTCCCCAAGTACCACCTGGGAACCTGCCAGAGAGAAAGGAGCAGAACCACTGAAGCAGTGCCTCCCACTCCCAATTCTCTCAGGCACTCCAAGAGGATGTTGTGGTTTATGGTATCGAAAGCCGCTGAGAGGTCCAAAAGCACCAACTGGGTCACGCTTCCCCTGTCGGTGCTAAGGTGAAGGTCATCTACCAGAGTTACCATCGCCATCTCCACCCCATATCCAAGCCTGAAGCAGGTTTGAAATGGATCTAGAAAATCGGTTTCATCCAAGATTTCTTGGAGTTGGAGGGCGACGGCTCTCTCGATCACCTTGCTCAAGAATGGTAAGTGTGAGACTGGTCTGTAGTTTTTCATGTCCAGGGGGTCTAGGGAAGGTTTCTTCAGGATTGGTCTAACGGCCGCCTCCTTTAGACTGGATGGAACAACTCCTTCCCTAAGGGATGCATTGATGACCTCTTTAAGGAAGGCCATCAATGCATCACCCCCCTGGACAACCAGCCAAGATGGGCAGGAATCGAGAGAGCATGTCATCCTCCTTACTTTTCCAAGGATCTTGTCCATGTCATCAGTACTCACTAAAGGCCTAAGCAGACTGCAAGAAATAGTGCACATTAAATTGAGGCACTGACCTGGCTCAGTGCTAAGGAATCATGAGAATTGTATTTTTTTCTGAGACATTGAGCCTTCTCTGTCAGAGAGCTCTGGTGCCACAATAAATTACAGTTCCCATGATTCCCTAGCACTGAGCCAGGGCAGTGCCTCAATTTAATGTGCACTATTTCTGGCAGTCTGCTTAGGTCCTAACTCAAATTGATCCAGTTTAATCTCATAAACGGGTTTACTGGATACCTCCTCAGTCACTTCTGTTATAATCCCGGCATCTAAGTCAGCTCTTATCTGAGAGATTTTATCTGTGAAGTAGATGTTAAAAGCGTCACAACAGGCTGTTGTTGGGTTAAGTAAAGGGTTCTGCACAGGTGGAGCCTGTGACAGTTACCTTACCACCCTAAACAGTTCTGCCGGATGAGATTCCACAGACGCAATATGGGCAGAGGAGAAAGACTTCTTCGCTGCCTGTATTGCCTCTCGATAGGAATAAAGAAATTGCCTATGATGAGTTCTGTCAGATAAGAGTCAAGTTTTCCACGAGGTGCACTCTAGTAGTTGTCCAACCCGCTTCATTTTCCTGAGTTCTTCTGTGAACCAGGGGTAACGATTTGGAGCGGGTTGGAAAGGACGCTTGGAAGTGATCGTGTCAATAGCTCTGGTGAGATCGGTGTTCCAAGTGTTCACCAGGGCTTCGACAGGGTCGCTGGCCTTACCAACCAAGAAACCCTCCAAGGCTTTCTGGAATCCAATTGGCTCCATTAGCTTCTGAGGGCGGACCATTTTAATAGGTCCTCCACCCCCGGTGGTTTGGACAGTGGCTCTTAGTTCAGCCTTTATCAGGAAATGATCCATCCATGAGAGTGTGGAGGTATTTTTTACCTCTGCCCACGGATATACCTGCTCTGTACTAAAGACCGCATTGAGATTATGACCTACCAAGTGTGTAGGCCCATGAACCAATTGAGATAGGCCCATGTCCATCATAGAATCCATGAACTGCTGAGCCGCATCTGTTAAACTGGTCTTGAGAGGGATGTTGAAGTCGCCCAAGACTAAAAGTCTAGGTGACTCCAGCAACAACTCCAAGACCAGCTGTGTCAGCTCGGATAGGGAGTCTGTTAGGCAACGGGGTGGATGGTATACCAATACCTATACTATCCCTGGTCTTCAAGCTCAGGTACATACTCTCGAAATGGTCTGTTTTCCGGATAGGTATCCTGGTTAAGGAAAGGTTGTTTTTGTGAACCAGAGCCATGCCTCCCCCCCGCCCACTTTCCCTCACCTGCTCAAATACAGAATACCTAGCTGAGAGAGCCTGATTCTAGGTGATGGCACTATCTTCCCCCAGCCAGGTTTCTGTAAAACATGCCAGGTCGGCTTCCTCATCCATGAGAAGATCATGGATGATATGAGTTTTATTTTTCACCAACCTGGCATTACAGAGGAGCAGGGTAAGGTTCTGTGGCAAGGTTTCCAAGCTCCCCAACTTACTTTGGGCAACAGGGTGAACTGAAAGTGGGATCACTTTTAAACATTGATCCCACCTTCTTTTGTAACATAGTTCTACCCTGCTATTGCCATATCTAGCTTTGCCCCATACTACCTCGACAGGCATTCCCACAGTTCCCCTTTTTAACTCTCCCCCAACCCTCTCCATTCTAGTTGTTTATCTGTAACCCACAGAGTGTCCAGTGCTGTAGTCGCTGCTTCTCCAAGCACACAAATTGGGCTTGGCTTTATAGCCGCGCTCACCCTCGCTCGCCACTGCGCTGCCGGTGGAAAGGTGGAATTGGGCTGGGCAAGAAACATGACCACAGCCCTTCCACCGTCGTTGCTGTAGCATGGTAGGGAGAGATGGAAGCCTCTTAAAGTCTCCGCCGGCATTGGGAGCTGGCCCTTCACTGCCCAGGTGGTGATGGGATGGCGAGGAGGACAGGCTCTTAAAGCCTCTGCCACCATTTGGAGCTGGCCCTTCGCTGCCCAGGTGGTGGTGGGATGGCTAAGAGAATGGCTCTTTAAAGGATATATTCATCCTTTTAAAAAAAATGTGTATCTTTCCCCTCTACCATCTCATTTTTAAAGCACATGTTTTTACTGTTTTTTTAAAAATGTGCATTTTTGTGTATAGTTTTCCCACTGAGTAGACACTGTTTTTATTTTCTTATTGTATGTATTTTAGACGTTCATGTTTTATAAGGTGGTTTTGTGCCCAGTGCATTCTCCTGAACACACAAAAAGCTCCATAAATGTGTAAATGTTTGAGGCAAAACAAGCTTTGTCTTTCAACAAGTCTTGAAGAGCTCAAAATAAATGCTTTCATTGAGAATCTCAATCTTTTCCCCATCTCTAGAACTCTACCATTACAGTAGCAAGATGAGGATATTGTAACATTCAGTGCAAAAGAGTTATTACCTCCACTCACACAAAAATGAGTCTTAAAGCATTTTACTGAGTTTCTGAAAAGCTTGTTGGTTTACATTAGCTGTTACTTAAGGAGTTTAGACACTTTAAGACACTGTGAGCCTTGCAGAAAATAAACCTGCCCCGTTCCACTGATACACAAATAATTATTGTGTTCATAAATAAATATTTGGTATAGTCTACTCTTGTCATACTGTTAAAAGGAAACAATTACTGAAAGAACAAAAGATATTATCCTTTATAGCCTTACCAGTCTGGTGTTACCAAAAAATGTGGGTACAGATGGGGTAGAAGGAAATACTGGGAAGGTGAAAGCATTTGAAAATGCATAAGAATTTGTTTATACTCTGTCACACAGTTTCATTATTATGTTTATACTGACATTAATAAAAATATTACATTTTAAAATAAGAAAATGCATAAGAATTATCTCTGGTTACTAGAGCTTGGCATTCTGTGATGATTTACAATGACAGCTTCAAGGTCTCCAATCTGCTTCTTCGAAGAGGAAGACGATGTAGAGAAGACTCCATTGTTGGTAGTAAAGACTACAGGAAGTCATAAAGATCTTGATGGTGGGAGCAATTCAAATGTCAGTTTCTGTGACCAGGACCTGCTTGCTCCCATAACAAATAATTTTGCAGAAAGATATTTCCAGTCTGCCAGTATCCTTTCATTATTATCCTCTAGTAATGAAGATTCTCTCCTTCATGGCTCTTCCTATCACATGAGAAAGCAGAGGACATGAAATAATGCCATATTAAAAAGTAATTTGCTGTCCAAAACATTATCAGTCACTTACTTAGGCTAGCATTGCCCTGATTTTGCTCTCTGTATCATTTCAAAGGCTAAGTGGTTGTTCTTCTATTATTCAGTTATCACCATCCAACAGTGGTCTTATGTTTATAAATGCATGTAATCACAATGCTATACAGTAAAATGGAAAAGAGAAATGCTAAGGCCTAGAATGCATAACAATTTGTGTTCCTCTCTATCCTACATGTTCTCTATTATTTCAGTATTTGATGAAGCTACCACTGTTCTGGAGGGTCAAGGGATTGTGAGTCTTTTAAACTGAGCCTCTCCAATATGTCAGTCAGACCTTTGAGCCTTCAATAGAAAAAAGAAAAACTACTCCTATTGAAACATACTTAAGCTAGAAAAATGTCAGTGAACTGGAAAAGAACCAGCTGGCCTTAATCTGAGACTGTTGTAGCATACTTTGTCCAATCTCAGCAGTCTTCTAAGAAAAACCATTTTCTTTAAAAAGTGCCCAAACTCCTCTCCAAATTATTAGACAGGAGCTTAACATTTTTTTCTTTTATTGAGATTTACTCAGAAGCAGAAACTATATATACATTTTTTTATTCAAGATTATAGCTAATAGTGCCCTTTGGCCAATGAAGTACAGCACGTCAACTGGTGGATCAAATCCCACTCACTTCCAGGCCCCTGGCATACCCCAGAGCTCTGTTTCAATAAGCTGGATTCCTCCAAAACAGCTGGACGGAAGGTACATGGAGCCTGGAGATGGAAGGAGGGGAAGGGGAAATTATGTTCTGTGAATGGAATTCCACTGGCATAACAGCGGGTTTAGCCCTTTGTCATTGACGTGTTGGCTTCAACCTCTCTTACTGCCTACCTGGTTGGGACAAATACAGTGGACCCTTGGTTTGGTTCCAGGATGCCCCTCCCCCCCCCGATAACAAAATCCATGAATGCTCAAGTCCTATTAAATGCAATGGCATTGTAAAATGGAGTCTCTTACATAAGTGGCAAAATCAAGGTTTGCTTATTTGTATATATATATATATATATATATATATATTCTCAAGATGTGGATGGTTGAATCTGTGGATAAAAAATTCGTGGATAGGGAGGGCTGATTGTAGATTACAGAAACTTCATCATGATTCTGGAGCATTTTGATTTGCCCCAATGAAAGTAACGGGATCCATTGCTCAACTGAGTGTAAACCTATCCTTCTGGATTTACTTCTGTGTTGACTAACCAACACACAAAATATGAGATTTTCATAGTCAGGAATCTTACAAATGAAATAATCTGGGGCTCTTTTACATTCTGTGGTATTGTGGAGTTTGTAGTTTGATCAGAGGCACCAGAGGAGATCCCTGGCTGAGGAGTTTAAAGGTTCCTTTCCCTAAACATCCAGTCCCAGGATTCCATAAGATCTTGCCCATGACAGTTAAAGTGGGATCATGGTGCTATAACTGTATAGCATGAAAAGGTGCCAAGGCCCACACATCTGACCATTTTCTTAGTCTGGACATTATTTTTTCCTTTACACAAAATTTTTATTTATTTGTTTGTTTAGTTATTTATTTCATTATATGTCACCTTTCTCCCAGAAAGGGACCCAAGGCTGTTCACAGATAAAAAGACAATTTAAACTTTACAATAAAAGGTTAAAAACAATTAAAAGAATCTCACTGAAACAATATAAAATTGCATTAAACATATACAAGTTAAAAACATAAAAATGGCAGATTAATCTCAGAAGTTACCAGTTAGCCAACAGTTAAGCAAGTAGTCATAGATGTAAACTACCAAAAGAATTCTACATTTATATTATTTTATTTGGCTTTCAGTAATCCATTTTCACCTGGTTCCACTGGGGTAAGCATATTTTGTTCTACTGTGCAGTTGATATCACAGAACTCTACTCTGGTATGAAAATATTACGGTACTAAAAATAGCTATTATGTGAAAGAGCAAAACTATTGTGAGAACGGAGGTGACAGTATGAAAGATATCATTAGAATAAATGGTGCCTCCTAATACCAAAATGCCCAGAATTCATGTGCATTCAAACAGAGTGTATTGTATAGGAATTAAAAAAGTTGATATCACCACTAGAATTTTCTGGGCAGAAAGTGCAGACACAAAACTGTTCCAAATATGAAAACTCTTTAGTATTTGTTTAATTTATATCCTGTTCTTCTCCTATATGGGACCACAATCTTGAGTTCTGATGTTGATTACAAGGGCTTTGCATGAAATCTTGCATCTGTGAAATTCTGTACAATGGCCTCAGAGACACTAATGTTACTGAAAAAGATTTGTGTGTACTTACAGAGCCATGGTTTATTCCACTTTTAAGTGATCTACCAAATTTTGGCTCAATATTTTTTTTGCTAACATTTTTGATGTTTCAATGTCTATCTATCTATCTATCCATCCATCCATCTATCTATTTATTCAATCCTATTTATAGGATTGGCATTTTAAAAAAAAATCTTGCATTTCTCAGCATCCACTAGCATTCTGATCACATTTCAGTTCTATATTGGGTTCTGAAATATCATGTTCCATACTATTTAATGTATACATTTTTACATCTATATTCTATCTATATACGTGTTTATGCATTTTGTCTATGAAAAGGTGTGTGCACATTTTTTTTAAAAAAAATTGTTTTAGATACTCACATTTACTTGTCTATCTTTACTAATTGAACAAGAAATGTAAATAAATAAATAAATAAATAATCTGAGGCTTAGTTCCTGATGATCAGAAACTGGAAAATAATATGTTTTGTATAATGTTCTCACTGGATAAGTGTGTGTGTGTGTGTGTGTGTGTGTTTAAAGCTCAGTTAATTAATATTCCTTTTCCACGCCTATCTCTAGTGCTTTGATCTCTTGCATAAGATTTTTTTTTGAATGGATAATAATAATAATAATAATAATAATAATAATAATATATTTTTATTTATAGCCCACCCCTCTGCGGAGCAATCGAGGCGGGTTACAGCATTATAAAATATACAGCTTAAAAACATTCCTGTTCCATATCCAACCCTCCCACCCCTTAAAACAGAATTAAACTAATTAAGAATTAAAACATCGTGCTCCATGATAAAATGCAATAAACAATACAACAATAACACAATAAAAGAGCGGGCATGGAAAAGAGGCAATTGAGCCATCCGCTGAAGCTGGAGAGTTATTCCGGGAAGGCCTGCCGGAAGAGATCCGTCTTTACTGCTTTTTTAAAAGCAGCAAGAGTAGTAATATGACGGATCTCGTCCGGCAGGCCATTCCAAAGTCTGGGAGGGGTCACAGAGAAAGCCCTCTGGGAGGTCTGAGATAGCCTAGTTTTCATTGGCTATAACAGATTCCTCCCAGAGGACCGAAGGGCACGGGAGGGATCATACGGGGAGAGGCAGTCCCTAAGATAAGATGGACCCAAGCCATGTAGGGCTTTAAAGGTTAGCACCAACACCTTGTACTGTGCCCAGAAACTAATTGGCAGCCAGTGGAGGGATTTAAGCACTGGTGTTATGTGCTCCCTCCTAGATGTTCCCGTAATTAATCTGGCTGCCATATTCTGCACCAATTGCAGTTTCCGGGTTAGGCACAAGGGTAGCCCCATGTAGAGTGCATTGCAGTAATCTAGACGTGAGGTTACCAGATCATGTACCACAGTTTCCAGGTCCCTCCTGTCCAGATAAGGGTGCAGTTGGCGTATCAGCCGAAGCTGATAACAGGCACTCCTGACCGTCGCATTCACCTGACTAGTCATGTGAAGCGAAGAATCAAGGAGCACCCCCAAACTGTGAACACAGTCCTTTACGGAGAGTGTGACCCCGTCCAGGACTGGAGATTGTATTCCCAAATCTGGTTTCGGGCCTGTGACCGTGAGTACCTCCGTTTTGTCTGGATTTAACTTCAATCTGTTTTTCCTTATCCAATCCATTACTGCTCTGAGACAGTTATTAAGAGGAGAGATGCTATCTGAAGTCTGAGTCAATGATCTGGTCATGGAGAGATATATCTGGGTGTCATCAGCGTACTGAAGACACCGTGCTCCATGCCTCCGAATGATCTCTCCCAGCGGCTTCATATAGATATTAAATAACATCGGGGACAGGATGGCGCCCTGAGAGACGCCACAATTAAGCTCAATTTTGGAAGAGCAACTGTCCTCAAGCCTCACCCTCTGAGATCTAGCCGAGAGGAAGGAATGGAACCACTGCAAAGCAGTGCCTCCAATTCCTAACTCTCTCAGGTGATCTAAGAGGATGGCATGATCTATTGTGGCAAACGCCACTCAGAGATCCAAGAGCACCAACAGGGTCACACTACACCTATCGATGCCCAGGTGGAGGTCATCGGTCAGAGCAACCATGGCAGTCTCCACTCCATATTCTGTCCTGAAGCCGGTTTGAAATGGATTGAGATAATCGGTTTCATCCAAGACTGCTTGGAGCTGGGAAGCAACTGCCCTCTCAATCACCTTGCTTAAAAAAGGGAGCAAGGAGACTGGTCTATAGTTGTTTCGATCCAGGGGGTCTAGGGAAGCTTTTTTCAGGAGGGGCCTAACCGCCGCCTCCTTTAAACAAGATGGTACAATACCTTCCCTGAAGGATGCATTGATTGCATCCTGAAGGAATACTCTCAACGCATCCCCCCCCCCCCGGACGACCAGCCAAGATGGGCAAGGATAGAGGGGCAAGTCGTCTTCCTCACCTTTCCAAGCAGCTTGTCCACGTCATCAGTACTCACCGATTGAAGTTGATCCAGTAAATTGCCATCAACGGAGTTGCTGGATACCTCACCTACAGATTCTGCCAAAACACTGGTGTCCAAGTCAGCTCTTATCCGAGAGATTTTATCTGCAAAGTGGATGTTAAATGCGTCACAGCAGGCCGTCGTTGGATTAAGTAGTGGGTTTGGCGCAGGTGGAACCTTTGTCAACTCCCCCACCACCCTAAACAGCTCTGCTGGGCGGGACTCTGCAGACGCAATACGTGCAGAACAGAAAGATTTTTGCGCTACACTCATAGCCTCCCTATAGGAATCAAGATGCTTCCTAAGGCGAGTTCTGTCAGATGAGAGATGACTTTTTCGCCATTTGCATTCTAGTTGTTGTCCGCCCCGTTCCATTTTCCTAAGCTCCTCTGTATACCCGGGCCTACGATTTGAAACGGGTCAGAAAGGACGCTTGGGAGCGATTGTGTCGATAGCCCTGGTGAGATCGTTGTTCACCAAGGCATCAACAGAGTCACCGGTATTGCCAAACATTAAACCCTCTAAGGCTTTCCGGAAACCAATTGGATCCATTAGCCTTCAAGGGCAGACCATTCTAATGGGTCTGCCACCCCCGGGAGGGCGGACAGCAGCTCTTAGTTCCACCTTGATCAGAAAATGATCCGTCCATGACAGAGCGGAGGTCTTTTTGATCTCCGCCCACGGATATTCCTGCTCCGTACTGAAAACTGCATCGAGGGTATGACCAGCACAATGTGTGGGCCCATCAACCAATTGGGATAGGCCCATGTTAGTCATGGTATTCATGAACTCCTGAGCTGCACCAGTTAGATCTTGTAAATTGGTTTCGAGTGGGATGTTGAAGTCGCCCAGAATCAGAAGTCTGGGCGACTCCAGCAGCAACTCCGAAACCAGGGCAGTCAGTTCAGTTAGGGAGTCTGTTAAGCAACGGGGTGGCCAGTATACCAACAGAATCCCTAAACTATCCCTGCTTATCAGGCTAAGGTACATACACTTGATGTAGGTTGTTTTCCGGATAGGCTTTCTGATCAAGGTTAAGGTGTTACTATGTACTAAGGCTACACTGCCCCCCCCTGCCCACTTTCCCTAATCTGCTCACTTACTGAGTATCCGGCCAGGAGGATTTGCGCCCATGTCACAGCGCTAGCATCTCCCAGCCAGGTTTCAGTAAAACATGCCAGGTCGGCCATCTCATCCACCAAGAGATCGTGGATAAGGTGGGTCTTATTTTTGACCGACCCGGCATTACAAAGGAGCAGATTAAGGGTCTGTGGAATGGTTGGCATGCTCTCCATGTTATCCTGGGAAACAGAGTGAACTGAAGAAGGTCCCTTCTTCTTTTGTAACATTTGTTAACTCTGTTACCGCCATACCTTCCCTGCCCCCACACCACTTCAATGGCATCTCCCAGACTATGTCCGGCTACATCATGCAAAGAGGGAAAAGAATGATCCAGCTAATTTCTGTCCCTGATAAGTGGCAGCGACTATCCAAGGTAAATAACAGAACAGAAGAGGGGCTATAAGAAGCTCCTGTATGACTTTTCCCCAGAACAAATAATTTCCCCTTAATAACATTCTAGGGGTCTAGGATGTTAACAGTAAACAGTTCTGGTAATGATGGTACTAGTCCCACCCAGTCCCTCTAAAGTCCCAGGACGTCACCGCCACTACCGCTTGTCTGCTGGGGAGGAGATGATCTCAGGCAGGGTTATATTCCTGCCGTTACTCCTCCCGGCTCTCACACAGCTGCGAATAGGGACAGGCTGCCCAGATGATGTCTTTGAGGGCTGCTGGACTGCCCCAGGTGATAATAATTGCAAACAGATAACAATCTTCCAAGGCCAAGGCCTCCTGCTGTAATAATAATACAAACAATCCTCTGAAGCAGCAGCCTGGCCTCCCTGGTCCCGCCGCCAACACAGCTGGTCCACTGCCAGGAGATGTTGGTATAAGGCAGCCCAGAAAGAGAGCTGCCCAGCCTCCCGGTCCCGTCGCCGCTGCAACTGGTCTGCTGCCGGGGAATGATGGATCAAAACAGCCCTAGAAGGGAGCTGCATAGCCTCCCCAGTCCCGTCGCCGCTGCAGCTGGTCCGCTGCCAGGGGATGGTGGATCAGAACAGCCCTAGAAGGGAGCTGCACAGCCTCCCCGGTCCCGTCACTGCTGCAGCTGGTCCGCTGCTGGGGGATGGTGGATCAGAACAGCCGTATAAGGGAGCTGCACAACCTCCCCCATCCCGTCGCCACTGCAACTGGTCCACTGCTGGGGAATGATGGATCAAAACAGCTCTAGAAGGGAACTGCACAGCCTCCCCGGTCCCGTCGCCGCTGCAGCTGGTCCACTGCCGGGGGATGGTGGATCAGAACAGCCCTAGAAGGGAGCTGCACAGCCTCCCCGGTCCCATCGCCGCTGCAACTGGTCCGCTGCCGGGGAATGATGGATCAAAACAGCCCTAGAAGGGAGCTGCACAGCCTCCCCGGTCCCATCGCCGCTGCAGCTGGTCCGCTGCCGGGGGATGGTGGATCAGAACAGTCCTATAAGGGAGCTGCACAGCCTCCCTGGTCCCATCGCCGCTGCAGCTGGTCCGCTGCCGGGGGATGGTGGATCAGAACAGTCCTATAAGGGAGCTGCACAGCCTTCCCGGTCCCGTCGCCGCTGCAGCTGGTCCGCTGCTGGGGAATGATGGATCAAAACAGCCCTAGAAGGGAGCTGCACAGTCTCCCCAGTCCCGTTGCTGCTGCAGCTGGTCCGCTGCCAGGGGATGGTGGATCAGAACAGCCCTATAAGGGAGCTGCACAGACTCCCTGGTCCCGTCGCCGCTGCAACTGGTCCGCTGCCTTTAGAGTATGCTGTCTTTCCAATGGGTGATGGTTGTTGTTTTTTAATAGCTTTTCCCCTTCAATAGATCCAAGAACATATATGTTGTAATACTGTAGCTTTTTATATGAAGGGGATAACATTAAGGGACTGGTAACCAGTAGTGCAGTGATAAATTCTGCAGTGCCTTTCCCTATCCCAACAATTCACCATAGGCATGCCCTAGAGAGAATGCAGAAACACAGGCAGCTATTTTGATCTATAATAACTTCTAACAATTTCTGTCTATAACAGGATAGGAGCAGGGGCTTTGGACATGGGCCTCTGAACAAGCAAACAGGGAAGCTCAAGACTACCCCCAAAACTAGGCTGGGTGGCTGAGCCCACCTGAAATGATCTGGCAAAATTGGACCACAAAGACTCATATGTAAGAGTTGCTTTGGAATTACTAATCCACAACAACAACAATAACAACAGGTTTATTGATTAATCAACTGACCATATCAACAATAGAATGGAATTACTAATCAGAAATGTACTAAATGATCAGCACTAAGAAATATAAAAACATCTATTCTTATCAAGCCCTCCCAGGAATAACAAAGGCTGCCTGCAGTCTATCCTGTATGCACATATTGAAAGTAAGCTACACTAAGTAAGAAAGTAAGAAAGAACTTACTTAAAAAAAGTAAGTAACAGACTGTACAGACTGGCCAAAAGGGCCAGCCTGGGGGTGGAGTTGGGGTGGAGCAACTGCATGCTGGCTGCCCCGACTCTGCCCTGATGCTGCTGTCAAGCTGCGCCAAAGGAGCGCAGAAGAGTGGTGGTGGTGGTGGCAAGGGTGGCTTTTTGCCACTCCAAAAAGGAGTGACATTTGCCAACTCTTTTTGGAGCAGCAAAGAGCCAGACTGGGGCTGCAGCGTGCGGTTGCTGTAGCCCCAATCTGGCACTCCCAGGGGCAGCATGAAGCTGCCCCTTAGGGGCCATCTGCAGAGCCCCTAAGTAAGAAAGTAAGAAAGAACTTACTAAGAGTTTCACTAAGAAAGTAAGCTAATAAGGGATGCAGTGGCTCAAGTGGTTAAGACACTGATTCTGTTGATTGCAAGATCGGCAAGTTGGCAATTCGAGACCCAGGTGCCGCATGATGAGGTGGGTTCCTGTCACCAGTCCCAGCTTCTGCCAACCTAGCAGTTTGAAAGCATGCAAATGCAAGTAGATAAAAAGGTACACTTTGGTGGGAAAGGTAAACAGCATTCTGCGCAATCATGCTGGCCACATGATCACAGAGTAGTTTCTGACAACGCTGGCTCTTTGGCTTAGTCACGGAGATGAGCATTGCCTGCTATGATTGGATGTGACTTGACAACCTTGTCAATGGGGAATACCTTTACCTTTTTACCTACACTAAATACATGGAGGGTACTTCTGTTTATATATTGTGCTTATAAAAGTTCATATTTAAGGATGCTTGAATGACAGTGAATTAGAAAAGTAACTTGCCTTCCTCCTGCAAGTACCTGCAAGTAGGCAAAATTAATAACAACATGTCTGTAAATGTTGACCCACCACACACACACACACACACAACATCTTAAAAAAAAATCTAGGTTCTTAGGAAATTTGATGGAGCTTAATTGTTCACTGAACCACCAACCCAATATGCTACATCATAAGAGAAAATGCTCACAGCAATGTATTCTTGCTGCAAAAATCCATTTTCTCCTTCAGCTACTAAGAGGATTGCAAAGATTCTCAAAAGGAAACAGGGAAGCTTAAAAATAATGGCAGATGCTATGGTATGGTCCTGCTATGGACAAAGGCTTAGAGCTCTGACCCTGTTAGTTCCAGGTCCACTATACCAGTGCTTGTAATGAAGTTTCCCATAGTCTAACTGAAGTGATTTCCATTCTAAGCCCCATGGGTACTATCCCCACCCCTTCTGCTAGATTATTCATATGTTCTGTGGAAGTGAGAGTAACAATAGATTTATCATATTGGTAAAAATGTCAACCCTCCCTTTCCATACTTATTCCTCTCAGGACCTAATTTTAGAACAAAATGCAAAGAAGCTACTTAAAGTCCCAGGAAGGTGTTCCAGCTCACTGACTCACGCCTGAGGTTCGAAAGAATTGCCATTCTATTCATTGACTGTGAAAGAATAGTCCCAACACTATCAAGCATTTTTAACTGCCAAAATTAAAATCCAGTGATGCATTTCAGAAGAAGGACACTCTTTAATCCTCCTGTCATATTATTTTTTTTTAAGAGCTGCAGAAATATGTGTGTGTATGTGTGTGTGTGATTTTAACTTTCTTTTTCACAGATGCAGCTTCAGGTCCATTTTATTTTTAAGCTTGCCATTTCTCTATTTAAATCTACCATTTCAATTGATATGGATCAAAACATATCAGGAAATTGACTTTATCCAAAACTATCGACTTTTAGTATAGTGAGATGGTGGGTGTGAGAGACAGTTTAATATTGTTTTAAGGGGGCGGGAGGTGGGATCTTGGGTTGGGGATGTTTTTACATTGTTTTGTTTTAACTGCTGTAACCCGCCTCGATTGCCTAGCAGAGAGGCGGGCTATAAATAAAAATTATTATTATTATTATTATTATTAGCTGTTTGAAGCATATTTAAACAAAACTTTTTGCAGGTTCATGGAAATAATTCATAATGCTGGTATCACATTACTATTATATTTATTTCTATCCCATTTTTAACCTGCAGTTTAAGATGTAATGCACCTTACACCAAGTTAAAAAATACATTGTGTGTCCGAGGACGATTCGGCTCTGCAAATAACACAAATGCACACATTCCTTTGTGTTTTTTTTAAAAAATAGTCATTAAATTTTCCATAAAATACAACAAATAAAATTTCATCTATTAGATACACAAACTTATTTTCCTTAGCCTTCTGATGTCTTCTTAGGTACACTTTGTGTGTCCGAAGATGATTCAGCTCTGCAAATAACAGAAATAACACAAATAACTTTGCAAGTAACACAAATGCACATATTGCTTTGAATGGAAAAGATCACAACTATTTATTGCCCAGAAAAAATTATGTGGCAGCCATGTTGGCCATATAGCAAATCCAATTAAAAAATCTACGGAACAATGATTTATGTATTTGTTTGTTTGATTTCTTTCCTGCCTTTCTCTCCAAAGGGACCCAAGGGACCTCACAAATAAAAATCTAAAAACATATTACAATAAAACAGTTAAAATATCATCTAAAAACAGTATAAAATTACAGACATTAAAACCACACTAAAACTATGGTATCCACCCTATATAACAAACCACTACATGATTATACATCAAACACCTGCCTGAATAGAGCCATTTTTGCTTGCCAACAAAAGGCAAGCAAGGAGGGGCCCAGTATTGCTTCTCACAGAAGTGCATCCCAAAGGGCAGGAGCAGCCACCGAGAAGGCTCTCTCTCATATCCTCACCAGGCAAGCCTGTGATGGTAGCAGGACCAAGAGAAAGCTATCCCTGGAAGATCTTAGGGCTCTAGCAGGTTTATATGGGGAGATACAGGGGGGTTGCAGACTGCCAGAAATAGTGTGAATTCAGTCCACTTTTAGGGTTAGGGTTAGTGCTAGGGAATCATGGGAACTGTTATTTTTCTGAGACATTGAGCCTTCTCTGTCAGACAACTCTGATGCCACAATAAAATACAGTTCTCATGGTTCCCTAACTCTAACCCTAACCCTAAAAGTGGACTGAATTCACACTATTTCTGGCAGTCTGCAACCCCCTACAGTCTATCAAATAATCTGGATCTAAGATGTGTAGGGCTTTATAAGTCATAACAAGCATTTTGAATTTGTGCCCAGAAACAAACTGGTAGTCAGTGAAGCTGTTTCAGCAAGGGAATTATGTGGTCCTTTTAACTGGCCCTAGTCAGCATTGTAGCTGTGAAATTTTGCACATGCTGAAATTTCCAAATAGTTTCCAAAGGCAGTCCCATGACAAGTGCATTGCAGTAGTCCAAAGGGGATGTAATCAAGGCATGTGTCACTGTAGCCAGATCTAACGTCTCAAGGAATGGACACAGCTGGCACACAAGTTTTAACTGTGCAAATGCACTCCTGGCCACTGCTGAAACCTCAACATCCAGGCGCAGAATTGAGTCCAGGAGCACACCCAAGCTATGAGCCTTGAGATTTCAGGGGGAGTGTAACCCCATCCAGCACAGTCAAGTTCCTTACTTCTTGATCTGCCTTACAACTGACCAGGTGCACCTCTGTCTTGTCTGGATTAAGTTTCAATTTGTTTGCCCTCATCCAGTCCATTACTGACCACAGACACTGGTTCAGTACAGAGACAGCTTCCTTAGAATCAGATGGGAAGGAGAAATAGAGTTCGGTGTCATCCACATATTGGTGACACTGCACCTAAAAATTCTGGATGACCTCTCCCAGTGGTTTCATGTAGATGTTAAATAACATGGAGGACAAAATGGAACCCTGTGGAACTCTACAGGCCAGCAGCGAAGGAGCTGAACAGAAGTCCCCAACACAACCTTCTGAATCCACCCCTCGAAGAAAGACCAGAACCACTGCATAACAGTGCCCCTAAGTCCCACCCCAGAGAGATGGCTCAGAAGGATACCATGGTCAATGGTATCAAAAACCTTTATAGGTCAGCCACCAAGGCAACCAAAGCTGTCTCTGTCCCATAGCCAAGTCTGAAGCCAGATTGAAATGGCCAACCAAAATGCACAATATACATGTTGCAAGCTATCAAAGTTCCATTGGCTCTCCCAGTTGCCACATGGCCAGAAGGAGGAGGTGCCAGCCTGCACGATTTGCCCCTCAATACCATCTTAATTAAGACAAGAAGCAACAAAATGCAGGCCTATGTCTAACATCTTCATATTTTCCCCTCCTGTCTGGTTTGTAACATATTGCCTGATGAAGAAGCCAGTGAAGTTTTGAAAATTTGCAACATGTATATTGTGTATTTTGGTTGGCCAATAAAGGTATCACTGGTGGGTTTTTGATTGGATTAACTATTTACTGGTTATAGTTGCACATGAGGCTGGATCCAGGCATTGGACAACCTACCTGTTGATTGATGAACCAACACAAGGCTGGAAATGGAAATGATGCAAGAGGAGATCGACCTCCCGTGCACAACCTCCAAAAAACCTGTAACTGGAAGGTGATGGCTGCTGCCACACTGCAGAAATAATACAAATTGACACCACTTTAACTACCATGGTTCCATCATATGGGTTCCTGGGCTTTGTAGTTTTTTTGTGCTCCCAAAGATGCCTGACAGAGAATTCTAAATATTTCATGAAACTATAAATTCTAGATACATTGAGCCATGACAGTTAAAGTAGTGTCAAACTGCATCAATTATGCAGTGCAGATGCAGCCAATATCTGCCAATTTCCCCTCCCTTGTAACCCAGTTTGTCCCCATTAAAAAAAACTGCACTGGAATGTTGGGAGATGCTCTGAAGCACCATGGAAGGTAATATGAATGGAGGGCTGTGGTAATGAGTTAAGAACAACTGGTTATATAATCAATTCATTTTTTGCAATATCAAAAGTATAACTAAGGACCTCTACAGATGGTGCTTTGCGCTGTCTTGGAGGCAGGGAAAGGGAGGGGCGGCCGCACGCCAGCCACCCCAACCCCTTCCAGAGGACGTTCTGATGGTGCATGCCATTATGCACGGTGCGCGCTGTCAGACCATCCTCCCAGCAAAGTGTCTTGACACGCTGCACCAGAAGGGATGCAGAAGAGCTACGTGGCAGCTCTTGGGGCGGCCTATTTGCCACCTCTGAAAGCGTCATTTTGGCGCTCCTTTCTGAGGCAGCAAATGGGAGAATTGGGGCCATCTCATCTGGCAGCCTTGGCCTCGATCCTGTGTTTTCTGGGGCAGCCCAGGGCCGCCCATCTGCATCCCCCCTTAGTCAATGTCTTACTCATTTTTCAATATCCTAAATAGAATGGTGCAATCAGATACTGTGGACTTGGCTTAAAGAGCATTTTACAGTATTGTTGGCCCACACTATTCAACTAACATTTAGGAATGTTGAACTGAGAATCACTCACAGTATGGAGGACTCTATGGGTGTTTAAGCTGCATAAAATAGCCAAATGTTGGAAGTGATAATGGTTCAGTGTGTGAAGGATGCATGTTAGGATATTTTCTAGTTCTTTCATAGCTGCCCTCCCCATTCTTAATCTTCTTCTGATTTCCTAGCTGCAGTCCCCATTCTGATCAATGTTTGATCTCAGATATGAGAACTCTTTTACTATTTCTATTTTCTCATTGTCTAGTTTGAATGTGCGTAAGTTCTCTGTGGTCATTATTTTTGTTTTCTTTATGTTCAACATAAGCCTGTCTTTGCACATTCTTCTTTGATCTTCTTAGTAGGTGTTCCAAGTCTGTGAGGTTTTCTGCTAGTATTATGGTGCCATCAGCATTTCTCAGATTGTTGATATTTCTTCCTCCTATTTTCACTCCTCCCTCTTTCATGTCCAAGCCTGCTTTCCTTACAATATGTTCTGTATATAGGTTGAATAGATAGGGTGCAGCCTTGTCTGACTCCTTTGCTCATTGAGAACCATTCTGTTTCTCCATGTTCTGTTCTGACAGTAGCCTCTTGTCCTGAGTACAGATTCTTCATTAGGACTTTCAGATGTGTTGGCACTCCCATATCTTTAAGGGCATTCCATAGCCTTTCATGATCTATGCAGTCAAAGGCTTTGATACAGTCTATAAAGCACATGCTGATTTTCTTTTAGAACTCTCTGCTACACTCCATTAGCAATCATATATTTGCAATGTGATCCCTGGTGCCTCTTCCTTTCCTGAATCCTGCTTGGACCTCTAAAATTTCTCTCTCCATGTGTGGTTGGAGTTTATGTTGCAGTATTTTGAGAATAATTATGCTTGCATGGGAAATTAGTGTTATGGTCCTATAGTTGCTGTAGTCTCTTCTGTCTCCTTTTTTGTGAAGAGTCTTGGTTTTGTCATTTCTTTCATTGCAGCTTCCACCTCAGTTTTTAGAATTTGGGTTTCATCTTCATATGGCTTTTCACCCCATGTGTCCTTCATTTTGTCATCTCTTTTGTATAGTTCTTCTGTGTACTGCTTCTAGCATCTTTTTATTCCTTCCTGGTCTTGAATTATGTTATTTTTATTGTCGTAGAGTTTCCCAATCCTTGGTTTGAACTTTCCTTTGATTTCTCGAATCTTGTGGAATAGGTCTCTTGTTCTTCCCTTTTTGTTGTTGTCTTCTATTTCTCTGCATTAGTCATTGTAATAATTTTCCTTATCTTTGTGCACTAGCCATTGTACTGTTGCATTCATAGTTCTTAGTTTATTCCAATCTCCTTTTTGTTTTGTTTCTCTTCTTTCCTATATTGCTTGTAGCATTTTATCTGTCATCCATGGTTTCTTCACTTTCCTTTTGTCTGTTGGAAGTGTCTTTATACATTCTTCTTTATTATGTCCCTGGCTTCAGACCAAAGCTCTTCTGGTTCACAATCTATTATATTTAGTACTGCAAATCTGTTCCCTATATTGTCAATGAATTCTGTGGAAATGTTGTTTAAATTGTATTTTGGTATGATGACTGACTTGGTTTTCTTATTAGTTTTACTTTTATTTTTGAAATGAGTAATTCATTATCTGTGCTTGCAACTGAGTAAAAAGAAAATGGTTTCTGCTACTATCTATTACCATTATACATTTACATTTGGGTTTCTTCTGTTAATCTCTGCTTTAAATGTTTAAATGTTTATTGTTAACCGACCACGGAAATATTGACACTAGATAATAGTCTTTGGTTGAATATAGCCACATTATTTTACTTGTTTAACTGAGACGAACCTGTGCACTGCAAGGGGAGGGAGCAACTTAGCATAGGATTGAGGCAGATGATAACCCTTTGACCTCCTCCATCTCAATTTCCCCTGACTGAAACACCAACTCTTGGGGTTTCTCCCCAACTGGTACTATGCTGGAAGGCAAACCTGAAGAACCTCCTCTCCCAAGTCCCTTGTCTTAATGTGAGGTCCAACTCTTAAGGTTTTGGTGAACCTCCTTTTCACCAAAACAGTGTCATGGATGTTCATCAAAAAGTATGCTTTCTCCCAGCCCTTCAATACTTGATATGGGATCGGGCTCTTTAATGGCACTACCCAAAGCCAATTTCCAGTTCCACTAGATAAAGTGAACTGGGTAGGTTAAAAGAAGAAGAAGAAAGAAATGGAAAAGAGGGGAAATTCCTCCCTGTCCCCTGAAGATGACTGCCTACATTGCACAAGAGGGTGATGTGATGGCACTTTGCACCAGGGCACACCTCAATGGTCTCCTTTCCATTAGGCACGAACAAAGGTAGCTCCTCCCTGCAGCTTCCTGGGCACTGTATGGGCACAAAAACAGACTGAAGGCCTAAGCAGACTGCCAGAAATAGTGCACATTAAATTGAGGCACTGCCCTGGCTCAGTGCTAGGGAATCATGGAAGCTGTAATTTATTGTGGCACCAGAGCTCTCTGACAGAGAAGGCTCAATGTCCCAGAAAAAAATACAATTCCCATGACTCCCTAGCACTGAGCCAGGGCAGTGCCTCAATTTAATGTGCACTATTTCTGGCAGTCTGCTTAGGCCCTGAGTTACTTTTTATGTGTATTTAATTTCAAGTTCCCATTAGAAATTCTATGATCCCATTTTTTTATTATTATTGTTCTATAGGAGAGACAATAAAATATCTAGGCATAGATACTGTTGAAAATCCAGAGAAAGTCAAATTGCAGGGGATCGTATAAGTAAAAAAAAAGAAAAATGCTTAAAAATGCAAAAAAAAAAAAAAAGTATGATGACAAATACTGGCCTGTCAAAGTGATTAAAGTAATTGTTGGAAGTTGTTAGCAAAGTCACAACTACAAATAGGATACTTTAATACTGATATGACCTACTTACTAAGATTTTGCACTTTTAAAAAACCACACACATTACAAAGCTTGTCATATTTTTTCTTTCCAAATAATATTAGTTTTTAAAAAACTAAATAAAGTTTTTAACAGAGCATCATAAAGAAACAAGGCAATTAAACTACTCACCTACTGTTTTCATTGTACATGCAACAAAGAAAGACACACTGTCTTAGGTTTGCTCCAGAAACTGTTGGGTGTATTTGATTCAGCTGAACAAGCAGCATCCATTGCAATTACAGCTGAATTTGGAAAGAATTACATTTTCCATTTACAAAGGCAATATGTAAATTGGCATAATTGTCTTCAAAAGAGCAACAGGGACTTGTAGCAGCTGGGGACAAGGATCATAAAAATCAGATTGTGTTCCCATAAATGCACCATGCCTGTGCTATCCCTTTGACCAGTCCATTGACTAATCAACATTCTCACATTATCTTCAGTGGAACAGACTCATGTTAGAACAGGCTCTTGCAACTTGGCACCCTTCAAGTCAAACCCATTACCAGCTGTGGACTGTAATCTGCCAGGTACTCCATAAACTTCTTGCTTTTGTAGTCCAATGTAAGTGACACAAACAAGAAACAGGATTAACATTTGACAGACCACCATTATGGCCCAAGGACCAATTTAGCTTTCTAGGTAGTGACGCAGTGGTTAAATGCCTGTACTGCAGCCACTCACTCATAAACCACAAGGTTGCGAGTTCAGTACTAGCCAGGGCTCAGGCTAGACTCAGGCCTGCATCCTTCTGAGGCTGCTAAAATGAGTACCCAACTGTTGGGGGGCAATGAGCTTATAGTTGTAAACCGCTTAGACACCCCATAGTGCGGTATGAAGCGATATATAAATGAAGCTGCTTTGCTTTTTGCTTTGCTTTAGGCAATGACTTGTGTGGACTTATGCTCCCCAATGCTCCCTAAGCATAATTTCTTAGTGACGAGATACAACAGATTGCTTTCCAGCCCAAACAAGTGAATGGACATATGATGCAGTCCATTTAAGCTACCTGATTCTGGCCACACAAAAAAATGATGAGACATAAATAGAGTGGATGAATGAATGGTGGTAGTCAGGAATTGCAGCCTTAGTCCTTATGATCCCCCTTTCCTCTTTCAATGCAGCTATTAAGTACACTGCCCTCATAGCCCATACAATGCTGTTATTGTTATTGTTACTGTTGTTGTTAATTTATTTGTATCCTGCCCTTTCCCCAAAATTGGGATTCAGAGCAACTTACAATATTAAAAAACAGTACAATTAAAAAATACACAAATGGTTCATTAAAATAGAATTAAAATATTATAATAATATTAAAACAGATTGCATATTAAAAGAATAAAATAAAGTTTAAAAAGATAAAAGTGTTTAAAGCATGTTAACACAATGCAGCCTGTTCTTTAAAAACTTTCTGTTTTAAAAGCCTGTCTGCATAAGAAGAATTTAACCTGCCAGTGGAGGGACAACAAGGAAGGGGTCATTCTGGCCTCCCTGGGAAAGGAGCTCCAGAGTCTAGGGGAAGCCACCAAGATGTCCCTCTCTCACGTCCCCACCAACCATGCTTGTGATGGGGGTGGGACTGAGAGAATGGCCTCTCCTGAGGTTCTCAGAGCCTGGACTAGCTCATACAGGGAGATATGGTCTGTCAAATAATCTGAACTTGAGCAATATGGAGCAGATCTTTGAATTGTGTCTGAAAACAAACTGGCAGCCAGTGGAGCTGTTTCAACAGGGGCATTGTGTGGTCTCTGTAACCTGCCCCAGTTAACAATCTGGCTACAGCTCTTTGAGCCAGCTGCACTTTCTGAACACTCTTCAAAGCAGCCCTAGGTGGACCACATTCATAGAATTATAGCTTTGGAAGAGACCTCAAGGGCCATCCATTCCAACCCCATTCTGCCATGCAGGAAAACACATTCAAAGCACCCCCAACAGATGGCCATCCAACCTCTGTTTAGAGACCTTCAAAGAAGGAGACTTCATCACTCTCTGAGGGAGTGTTTTCCACTGTCAAACAGCTATTTCTATTAGGAAGTTCTTACCATCAGGAGGTGGAATCTCTTTTCCTGTTGTTTGAAACCATTGCTCCAGGTCCTATTCTCTGGAGCAACAAAAAACAACCTTGCTCCGTCCTGAATATGACATCCCTTCCCATATTTAAACAGGATTATCATATCACTTCTTAACCTTCTCTTCTCCAGCACGTCCAGCACTGATCTTAGCAGCAGGGCAAGAATATATGGCTGCATGTGATCTTTCAGGTCATCTCGCCCCAAACTGGATAGCAAGGATGAGAAAAAATGTGTCCTATGGGCCACATACCTCCTCAAGGCCATTTTTAAGTACTCAGGGCTACACAACACACACACTAACACCATGGGCAAGTGCATGATGTTTGAAAAACATATTGCTAATAATGTCTTTTTATTATTAATTACATACTTGTTTTGCTCTTCTGGACGACTGTATGCCCAAGAGAGGTTTTTGGGGGGTTGTTTTTTTCCCTAGCCAGAAAATAAACTGAAGGCTAACTTAATGGCGGGGGGGGGGGGGGCAATTGTAGCAAACCATAAATATAAATGTTTGTAAAGATGGAGGCAAAAAAGGGTTGGGATCCCTCCAAGGACTCATGGGGGACAGTGTGGCCCCTCAGTCCCTGGTAGTTACCCAAACTTACATTTTAAAGTCTCAGTGCATCACCTTGAAAAGGGTCCAGAAATAAGCAGCCAGTGCAACTGGTGATGTAGTTGCAAGTGCCTCTCAGCTCACATTTGTAGCAAATTCAGTTTTTTAATCATCATCAATGGCAGCTCCTTTGCCCCATGTGTAGTATACTAACCTTAATGTACCCAAAGCAGCCCTCATGGTAACCAATGTATGTGCCTCTGGAACATGAGGAGTTGTAACTTAGGGGGGAAGCATACTGGCGGGCACGGGGCCGCCCTGGGAAGCTGCACCGTGGGACCGAGGCATCCCCACACCTTGATCCAGCAGCGCACCTTCCCCATCCCTGAAAGGAGCGCTAAAATAGCGCTCCTTTCACAAGTCAGTGAAAGTGCGCCGCAAAAACTTGCGGCGCACTTTCACTGACTTTTCCGCCGCAGCGTGTCTGGATGCTGCTGTGGGAGGTTGCCCTCGGAGTGCCGGCCGTGTGGAGGGCCGGCGGCTCCGAGGGCAACCTCGGGAGGAGGAAGGGGCGCCGAGCGTGCGGCTGCCCCTCCTCTTCCCTGCCTCTGCCGAGGCCCTTAGGGCCTTTGCAGACTGCCTGAAATAGTGCAAATCGAGTCTACTTTAACTGTCCTGACTCAGCACTGGGGAATCATGGGAACTGTAGTTTATTGTGGCACCAGATCTCTCTGACAGAGAAGGCTCAATGTCTCAGAAAAAAAATACAGTTCCCATGATTCCCTAGCACTGAGCCAGGACAGTTAAAGTGGACTCAATTTGCACTATTTCTAGCAGTCTGCAAAGGCCTTTAGTTGTAAAGCACAAAGTTTGAATGCCCCAAAGCCAGCCAACATCATCTCTGGGCTAGGAAAAGCTCTTTTCTTAAACCCTGGAGTGCCATGGCACTCATTTGGACCACAAAATGTGAGCCCAGATCTCAGCTTCAAAAGTGATTTCCTCCCCCTTGGAACACATTCGTAAGGTCAAGGGCTACACTCAAAATCAAACATATGGGAAAGAGATGCCATGATTTTTATGATCTAACCAGACCATATATTTGCTAAGATATAAAAGGGTCTCTCTCTTTTTAAGTAGATGGAGGAAATTCCTCCCCAGACAATTGTCTGATTTAATGATTTTGTTGTTGAAATGTCTCAAGTTTATAGCATGAGGTAATTATGTTTGAGTCTGCAGGGAAAATAGATTTATAGTAATGTAGAAAAGTGAACATTAAGTTGATTATCACAGCAGATCAAAAGACACTTTACTCTTTTAGGAAAAAAGCCACAGGGTTACTTGGGCAAGGTTTGCTACTGTGAAGTTGAAGAGAAAAATAACTTCACATCTCTTTAAAAAAAAAAAAAAAAAAAAGAATCAATCAATCAATACAATTATGAATTTCAATATATGCTTTCTGTGTAACAAAAAATTCAGTATAGATATGATAGTAGTTTGTCTAAATGCTTGATTCATATACCACTTCGATAGTTCAAATACATTTATGTCAATATAAATCAAAGCCAATGTGGATTGTCGAGTTAGGTGGACTAGCTTTGCCAGAGGAATAATTTGCAAAGTGGGATAGCTGTGCCTAGGATCCACTCCTTTGGTGGCCTGTTAGAAAACCCAATTAATATAACCCATGTGTGTAAAAATCTTTCAGTCTAAGGGCCTTTACAGACTTCCAGAAATAATGCACCTTGAGGCCACTTTAACTGTCCTGTCTCAGTGCTAGGGAATCATGGGAACTGTTGTTTATTGTGGCACCAGAGTTCCCTGACAGGGAAGGCTCAATGTCCCAGAAAAAAATACAATTCCATGATTCCCTAGCACTGAGCCTCAAGCTGCATTATTTCTGGCAGTCTGTAAAGGCCCTTAATTTCATTAAATGTGAAAACAGATAGTGATCCAGACTAACATCTTTTCATTTAATTGAGTTTCTCTCAATCCACCAACCTTTTCTTTCCACCTTTATATGGGTTGTAAGACTTATTGCTGTCTTCCGGCATTGAATTTCATTCAATTTCCATGGTGTTTTGTTTTTTTTTAAATTCATACTTATTTCTGAATTTTGCCTAATTTATATATTTTCCCCCGTTCATTATTGCCACAATCTGTGGAATCATGTGTTTGTCCTCCTATTAAGATCAGTGCTGAGATTCCTATTTTTGGACCCATTGATAAGAGCTGTTAGAATGATTGATGAGTAGCAGAGATAAAATTTTGTCTTTGGTGGCCCCATAATATTGGAATTTCAGGAAGATATTTTTTTATTAATATTTTATTATATATTAAAAAAAGACAAAAAAAACCTTAAAACATTCACATAAATCAATACAACATACAATACAATACATATTCATTCCTACAGATGACAAACATATCTATCACGTTAGCTAACATCTACTTACATTATCTAAGAAAATGACTTATAAATTCCTTATTCATAAAATACATAAATAATATCCAAATTATCTATCCAGCTTCATTGAATCTTCCATTCTCTTTCTTTCTTACTCCCTCTATACTCTCCTTATTCTCTATACTCTCTTACTAAAGTAACCACTCTACTACCTTTTCCCTCAACTTAGGGCCTAAGCAGACTGCCAGAAATAGTGCACATTAAATTGAGGCACTGCCCTGGCTCAGTGCTAGGGAATCATGGGAACTGTAATTTATTGTGGCACCAGAGCTCTCTCACAGAGAAGGCTCAATGTCCCAGAAAAAAATACAATTCCCATGATTCCCTAGCACTGAGCCAGGGCAGTGCCTCAATTTAATGTGCACTATTTCTGGCAGTCTGCTTAGGCCTTTATTTAACTCTCCTATAGGAAGATATATTTTTAATTATTTTAAAAAATAAATTAATTTTAGCTGTTTTGAAATATGCACATTATTTTATTCACACTTCATTTCTCAGAGTTGCCCCAAAGCCCTACAAATGTGTGAATGCTCAAGGTGAGGTGTGAAATTTCTCAGAACGAGTCTAGAGAAATATAAAATGCTACTTTTGTCAAGACTGTCATGTCTAGTAAATATTTCCCCATCTCTGATGGAGCCATATTCCCATCAACTTACCTCTCTTGCCTCTGATTTCTTAATTGTTAGGGTAGGATCAGACCTTGGTAAAACTGTTTTTCTGATTACAAGGTGCAGAATTTCCAGTCAGCATGGTAAATGCTGTACAGGACTGAGAACCTCCATTGACTGTATCCTGGTGCATGAATTGTTCCCATAATAAATTGTCTGATGATATGTTCTCTGTTTATGTGAATAATGAAGATATTTCAGGGATCACTCTACCTAGCTCTCAGTTCTTTTGAAAGTGGAATGTAAGGAGACTTGCAGCACTGTTGTAATATTTAGCTTACACACAAGCAGATCCTATTGTTGTTGGGTGTCTTCAAGTCATTTCCGACTTATGGCACCCCTAAGGTGGGTTTTTCTTGGCAAGATTTGTTCAGAGGAAGTTTGCCATTGCCTTCCTTTGAGGCTGAGAGCATGTAACTTGACCAAGGTCACCCTGTGGGTTTCATGGCCGAGAAGAGAATTGAACTCTGGTCTTTTATATAGTCCAACACTCTGAAGTCACGCTGGCTCCTTTATCAAGTGTCTTTCCTGAACATCGATGTATTTCCCATTCTAGACATATAATTCAAAGAAACTATCTTCCAGAATGCGGTTCTCATAAAGGCAAATTCCCCTGGCCACCTGCATCCAGAGGACCTTTTCTTCAACCACTCCCAAGTTATGGAACTACCTGCCGGAGGAGATCTGACACATTGCCAGTCTCGACTGATTTAAAAAGGCGGTCAAGACATATCTCTTCTGGTAGGCCCTCCCAGACTAGCCTCTCAGTTGCCTCCCATCAATTGCCCCTCAATTGCCCCTGCTTTGTTTTAATAATTAAAATGTACTTTTTATTGTGGATGGGAGGGTTTATGGGATATGATGTTTTACTGTATTTTAATGCTGTTTTATTATTGTTAGCTGCTTTGGTCTGCTCGGAGAGGTGGGATCATCATCATCATCATCATCATCCCCCTGAGAGGAGGCCTACTCAGAACACAAGAGAGCCTTCTCAGTGGCTGCTCCCACCCTCTGGGACTCCCTTTCATGGGAGGCTAGACTGGCCCTTTCCCTGCTCTCTTTTCACCAGCAGGCAAAGATCTTTTATGTTTAGGAATACTTTTAATGTGTAAGTAGGATAGTTTCTTATTCCAATATTGTCTTCATCTAGTATAACTTTTGTATGTTTTAAAAATGATTTTATACTATTTCATAGGGTGATTTTTAACTGTTTTTAAGTTTTATTGTGAAGGTTGTTTTTTTTTTTTAATTGACTGTCTGGAAGTCGCCTTGGGTCCCACTCTGTCTTTCTCAAAACTTCTCCCCCCACCACCACCACCACACAAATACAGAGACTAAGATATTGAGATATTTAATATTTAATATTTAAGATATTAAATCTTAATATTTAATCACTGATGAAATAAAATTCATAAATACATAAATAAAAAATAAATAAATAACACTGCTGCTGATGGAAATGAGTCAGGAGAAGACTTTTGCCAAGCATTCCTAGCTGGCCCTGGGATTCAACCAGCACTTGTAAACTAGGCTGGATATGCCTACCTATGCTCCTCCTTCCTGTCTCAGTGGAGGCAAGGTACAGGAGGAGCCAGGTGGTCTCAGCTTGATTTAGCTGAGCTTCATAGGTACTGTCTCCCTCCTTCTGACTATCTAGGGTGGGCCAGTGACATACCAGCATTTGGTGTCACCTGGTGTGGAGGGGGGCAGCAGGGGAAGCAGACAGCCTTGGCCCCCAGCAGTCTGGTTGGACTCTGGTGTGGCTGCAACCATGCCAAAGCCCAAATGGAAGTCATTGACACCCCTCCCCCCAGCATCCAGCATCACTGGAGGGGGCAGTGCCAGTTCCCTGGAGGTCCATTTGGCTGCAGCCATGCTGAAGCCCAAATGGAAGGGACTGCCATGGCTGCTGGGCAAGTGAGAAAGAGACGTGATGCCCGTTCTCACTCACTCTGCAGCTGCACTGGGGGTACCACTCCACTGGGTGACATACCCCTCTGGGGTGTTACCCAGTGCAATCTGCACCCCCTAGTGACTCCACTGGGGTGGGGCTTGCAAAATGGAAGTACATGTGTAGCACATGCCATTGGAAACTTCAATGGGATGGCTTGCAATCCTTTGTGGCCCAGATTAGTCTCATAGGCTACACATAACCCTGGGACCTGCTCTAAGGAAAAGCCACAGTGGTAAGTTTCACTCACAGCAATCATTCAGCAACTTTACCATGTATATATAATTTTCCCCCTCAGGTACCTATTTCCTAATCACATTGACATTATATTTGAATCATTGCTCTGAGCAATTTGTTCTAAAACAAATCTATAACCTTTTCAAGCAGCCTACATCATCCTACGTAGACATGTATAAAAGGTAACATATATTTTTTCCTCTTATCAGATATCTTCCAATAATGACTGTTGAGCAACCTCATTTGAATCAAAGACATGTATGTCTTCCTCAGGGAGGGAGAAGCTAAACACAAGAGGAGCAGATACATATGATCTGTCCCAGTCTCGTGGAGGGCAGGCTGTGGCAATACAACTCTGAGACAGGGATGTGGATTGTGGTAAAGCCTTCCAGGTGCTGTTGGACTTCAGTTCCCATCAGCTCTAGGAAAAGATGAGGTGAGAGGTGAGTTGTAGTACAAGATTTGGAGGGTCACATATTTTTCATCCTTGCTGTATGGGGAAAAGGCACACAGATATGATAAGAAAAACCCTCCCTCTCCTAAAATCACTTCCCATGTTGAAATTTGGCAAGCTATGGGAGAGAAAGCATCCTCTCCTGTCCAGATATACCTTTTGCTTTTATTCCATTGCCTTATCCCAATACCAGCTCTCTACATTATTGAGCCTTTTTGTTGTGTGCTTTCAAGTCATTTTTAACTTATGGTGAACCTAAGGTAAACCTTTCACAGGGTGTTTTTGGCAAGTTTTTTCAGAGGAGGTTTGCCATTGCCATCCTATGAGGCTGAGCGAATACAACTTGTCCAAGTAGTGAGGTTCCATGGCCAGTGGGGGGGGGTTTGAACCATAGTGCAATGCTCAAGCCACTACACCATGCTGGCATCGTGTTTAAGCACGCAGATCTGCTGCTATTCCTTTGATGTTGGCTTCATTGTGGCATGATTATAAACAAAGCTAGCCAACCATGGAATAGAAAAGAGAAGGAAAAGGGTTTTTCTTGAAGACTAATTTCAACACATCTGATTTTTCAGATAGTTACAGATGGGAATACTTTCCTTGGGATCAGTCAGAGACTTTAAAAAAAATGAGCAGTTAGGGTGCTCAGAACCAAATTTTGCCACTGGTGCTCATCCCTTTGCCCTGGCTTTCATAAACATCAAACATAATTTACTTTGGTCCCCTCAGCATTCCTTATAGGTTTTGTCCAAAGAGGAGCCCTCTAAATATACCTGAAATTTTCACTTTTAAAATGTCCATTTGAAGGAGTATGTGGAACAAACATCCCCTTAAGAAGACTGCTTAAAAGCCAAAACTCTGTCAGATTTATAGCTGTTTAGAAGTAGTTTTTTCCTCCCCTCCCACCATGCTGGAAGGACTCAGGGATGGAAAATTGATGGCTGTCTGGCCCCTTGGAGATTGGATCTGCATTCTTGCATATTAGCTGTAGGGTTTCTTTGACACAAATAGAGCCCTTATATCTTCCTCTCTGCATGTGGACTGTTCCCATTTTAAATTGCTATCTATTTGGCTACAAAAACATCAGATGTGTCTCCTTAATGAAACAAATGACAAAGAACATGAACATACACACCAAGTTTAAAAAAAAATCCAGACTGTTACTTTAAAGCCATGTCACTTTTCACATTGTATTAATCTTTGTTTTCCTTCCTGCATGGGAATAACAAGAATTGTTTAGTGAAAATACTAATAAAATGGCAGCAGCTGTCCTCTCCCCGACTCTGGGAGCATTTGTGTTGGCAGCTTTTGAGTTGCCTTACGGCAAACGTTTGTTTAGGTTGCTGATGACTGTCTAGGCCACAATTGCAATCTGGACCACAGTTTTCCTTTCCTTTATCATCTGTCCTCTGAGTTGAGTTTTTTAAATTTTATGCTTTATAATTATTTCATTGTATTTAACAATGCACTCCCTTCCCATATTTCCTTTGTTTCAACAAGCCTTTTTAAAATCTATTATATATAAAATATATTTAATAAATGAACAAATGAAGACATGTATTTTTGTCTTTAGCTGCAGGCATGGAACTGTTCAATCTACAACGATGGCTTTATTTTCAGAGAGCAGGGGGCAGGAAAATAGATATTTTTGTCACAGGGCACCTGTAACACAGTTTGTGTATGGCAGAGTGTCCTCCCACATCTGAATACATTCTTTTCAACTGTCTCTCTTCACAGGAGAAGATGAAGGGCTGTGGTCTGTAGCTGACATTTTCAGGATTGCAGCCTGAATGTCCTATTATGGATCAGCAACTTTGATTTTATCCAGCAAAGATTATGCTATCTAAATTATGTGGTCTTACCTTGCAATGGCTTGTGCAAGAGCCAGTTCTGATTAAACAGGCTAGTCTTCTATTTTTAGGTAAGATAAGTGTATGGATAGATTTTTCTCCTTTGCTTATCTGCAGCAGAGTTAGTTGGTGTGTCTGTGGCTATGCAGGTAGTGAATCCACTTTTTGTTTTATAGTCATACTTCCTGCAGCTGCTCCAGAGTCTACAGGAGCTATCCTAGTGATGAATCCTATCCTGACAGAGGCTGAGCACCAGGAGACCTCCTACACTTCCCAGAGCAGCTGCAAAAGGAACCAGTTATTAAACTGAGAGTAGCTACATCTCTCCATAACAAGAGATCTACTAGCCATGCCTTGTTTGCATTGAATGGAAGTTTGGTAGAAGGTAACCTGGGCTCAGTTTGTGATTCAGATTATTCCAGATAAAACATCCAAGAGGGATGAATCTAACATTTTCACAGAAAGTCATAGGAAAGAGATGACATTTAGGTTGCATCTACACTGCAGAATTAGTGCAGTTTGACATCACTTTCACTGTCATGGTTCAATGCTAAGGAATTCAGGGACTTGTGGTTTTGTGAGAGATTCAGCCTTCTAAAGTGGTGTCAACTGCATTACTTTTGCAGTGCGGCAGCAGCCTTAATAGACTACAGAAAAGGTGTTTGGGTTTTTTGGGAACTAAAATCCCAGAATCCCCTGGCCAGGAAGACCAGTGACTCAAAAGCTCAACATAAAATCCAGGGGGGAAAGATGCCAGTGTTTCCTCACACATGCACAGAATCAGTTGATTGCATCCAGTATTGGCTCTATAATATCCCACTGCAAAAATATGCTACTGTTCCTCAAAGGAGCTCAAGAGACCTCTACCCCGTTATATCTGCACAAAATCCCTATTTTGTTTTGTTTTGTTAAAATTGAGAGATGGTTGGCCTCAAGGCTTAGTGAGGATATGAGGCTTGATCACAATCTGAGTGACATTCTAACTATTACACTGCACTGACTCATAGAATAGTTACATATTGACTTCTTGTGTCTTGAAAATGTTTGCATCTAAGTGCTGTTCCATTATCAAGTGTAGAATAACATTTCTCTGAAACCTTATTATCATTTTTCTGGGATGCAGTGCTATTTAATACACTATATATGTATATATATATATATATATATATATATATGATAATTACAAAGAAAAAATGGAAAAGTGTATGTATCACAGGGACTCATACATAATGAGGAAGGTAGCCTTTGGGGGAGGGGAGATAAATATCACATGGAAATCATTCAGACCCTTGTGTTTTGATCTCAGATCAGTTTAAATTAGAAATTGCATTTGTTTTGTTGAATTTTCCCTTTAAGCAATTATGGGCCTTTGCAGACTGTCAGAAATAATGCAGATTGAGGTCACTTTAACTGTCCTGGCTCAGTGCTAAGGAATCATGAGAACTGTAGTTTATTGTGGCACCAGAGCTCTCTGACAGAGAAGGCTCAATGTCTGAGAAAAAAATACAATTCCCATGATTCCTTAGCACTGAGCCAGGACAGTTAAAGTGGCCTCAATCTGCATTATTTCTGGCAGTCTGCAAAGGCCCTATATTTAGGATCAGGCTGGTAGGGCATTTTTAATTTCAACTTCTTTTTAATTCATGTCTTCCTTCTGAAATAGACAATTGTGACCATCTTATGACATTGTAACTGTTTTGTATTCACATTTATGACTGTTCTACGATTGCTACAATCAAAACACCTCCCAAATTTACCTCAAAATCCAAACAGCCACACTGAGGGATGGTGTTCTGTCCCACTGGCAAGTGGGACATTGAAGGATGACCTGTCCAGCCCTTTCTAATCAGAAAGCAGTAGCATGATGAAGAGTTGTGACAGGACTCCCCAGAGATCCTTGCTTCTACATATTTTACTGTGGCTCACTTGGTTGGAGCAGGCTGGACACATCATCCTCCAGTGCCCCTCTCAACAGCACTGCAGAACTCCATCCCTTTGTATGACTGCCTGAATTTTAAAGTGGGATTTGGAGGGTTGGATTGGAAGAAAGATCACAGCCACAACACCAAGGCAATGCAGGATCTCAGTCAGTGTCAGACAACTTGTTGTTGGTTAACTCCAGAGTGGTGTCTGACATCTGTCAGGGATGCTTTGATTTTGAGTTCCTGGATGGCAGGGGGTTGGACTGGATGGCCCTTGTGGTCTCTTCCAACTCTATGATTCAGTGATTCAATGCATGGCCCAGAATACTCTGGCAGCAGCCTGAAATATTCTATCCCTAATTGCCCCAAAGTCCCCCTGTGGCTCAAGTGGTTAAGATGCTGACTGTTGATTGCAAGATTGGCAGGTTGACAGTTTAAGGCCCAGGTGCCGCATGATGGGGTGAGCTCCCATCACTAGTCCCAGCTTCTGCCAGCCTAGCAGTTCGAAAGCATGCAAATGAAAGTCAGTATCACTTTGGTGGTTCTGTGCAATCATGCTGGCCACATGATCACAAAGTAGTCTCTGACAACACTGGCTCTTCGGCTTAGTAACAGAGATGAGCACTGCCCCCTACGGTCAGAAACGACTTAACAACTTGTCAACAGAGAGTATCTTTACCTTTACCCCCGTTACCTGGGTACTCCATTGCAATGTGGGGCAGCTGGGCATCCTTCTGTACTGCCTGGCACTGGTGCTATTGCCATACACCACTAGCTCTGAGGTCAGAATGAGGCACCCAATGTCAATCACATGGCTGGCTGCCTCATTCTGACCTCAGAACGAGTGATGCATGGCAGCTGTGCTGGTGCAGGGCATTACAACAGGTGCATTGTAAACAGCTACCCCATATTACATTGAAGGGCTTGGGATCTTTCCTTGAGATCCAGAGCAAATAGTGAGGGGTTTTTTTTAAATACAAAAAATAAAAAACACACATTATAGGGTGTTAAACCTCAGGTTCAGTGCTGTCCAGACAGTTGGCATCAGAACCAGATATTGGGACCTGCATCATCAGGACTTCTCACCTTGAAAAGGCTGGGGGAAGGACATTTTACTTAGCCTCTTCAGACAAGGCCCAGGAGGCATATAGTAGAACATGCACCTTTATTCTTAGTAAATTGTGGAATGGAAAATGGAAATATCTCATATTTTAGAGTAGGATCACAATCACGATATAGCTTTACAAGATTATATATATGACGATTATAAGATTACAAATATTTAATCAGTGTGGTCATATATGCATTCACAGATTTAAGAGTGAAGTATTATGATATATAGAAATAGAAAGTGCATGGGTTATATATACAAGTGGGCAAGAAAATAATGGAGTGCCTAGGAGACTACAAATTTTATATAAAGTCAATGAGGAACAAAAAGGAAGTAGAGTTATTTAGTTTTTAGTAATATATTGTAAATATAATTACATAAATCTTATATGTATTTAATATAAGTGTACATTGAAGCATCACAATTTTCTAGAAAAAAATCTGATACAATATACATAGAAATGGAAAAGTATAGATTTATTATTAAAAGTAAAATGAGAATACTTTGTTAAACTACTACAATAACAATATTGGTCTAATAAAAAAACAAAAACAAAAAAACTGGTACACTTTTATATGACATATACATGCAAGCCAACCTCAGCTGGGCCAGTTTTCTTGTGATTTATAAAAACAGGGAATAAACCCTAGAGTTGGATTAAGACTCACCACATATTGGCTCAATTCAGCCACAGTGAAAGACTTTAATAGCCAGGTATTTCCATGGCAGAGTTGCATTTGTGTTTACACTTTTCTCATTTAAATGGATAGGATTTAGGAGCCTTTAGGTATGCATGGATCATGCCATCATGAATTCACATGATAATATCTGAAGCTGAGAAAAACACATTACAATTGATTAGTTTATTTTGTTAAGCTTCTCATTATTTGTATGATTCTGCCTGAATCATATTCTTTTTGCTTCTGCTGACCTTCTGTGATGCTTTATTAAAAAAACAAGAACTATGTATTTCATGACTCATTTATTCTGTTTAATAAAGACGTCCCCCTCAATTAATTTTAGTTTCAGATATCTTTGTGCCCCACAATATGAACTAAATTTCATAACGAAAATATGATTTAGAGTTCAGAGGTCAAGAACTGCATATGCAGCCTAGACCCCACACAACCCATCATCTGAGTCACCCAGCTCTTCTTTAAGGTGAGTCATTTGCTGATATAACTTGAAATATACAGAGTCACAGTGCTCCCAACCCTTTCCCTCTGTATCTATCGATCATTGCTAAAATTAACTTTGAGAAGCTGCTTCATTGTTTCAAAGAAACTTCTTCCACAATATCAGATTCAGATTTCTCAGCTCAACAATGGTTTCCTGCATTCTAGCATCAGATGCATTCAGCTGATCATTTAAATGAGGTTACACAGCCTTAAGTGCCCGAGGACTACACTAACACACTACAACCACCATGAACCTACCTGAGCTTTGCCCTACCACCATTGATGTTGTAGAAAAGTACAGCCTTGTGTCAGTGGGAAAAAGGGAATTAGTTTGGCATGGTGGCTTGAGTATTGGACTATGACACAGGAGACCAAGATTTGAATTTCTGTTTGGCCATGGATATTCATTAGGTGACCTTTGGCAAGTCACACACTCTCAGCCTCAGAAAACTCCATGACAGGTTCAGCTTACAATCACCATAAGCTGGAAATGACTTGAAGGCACACAACAATAGCAGTGGGGGAAAAGACCACAGTTTCATTTAGAAGTACAAATGCTTGTTTCAGTGTTTTAACTTGTATTGATTTTAAGTTTTCCTAAAATCACATATTAGACACACCACTACCAGCTCCTTCCCTCTTCAGCCTCTCAGGAAAACCAAACCAGTCTCCAAATAAACTATGAACTCTTTCCTTATATTTCTCCTTCCGTGTCCCACATCTCAATATTCTATGGGAGCAACCCTCCAGTCTCAACATTCTCACATAGCTACTGGGGATGTATATAATTTATGTAAGTATGGCTAGGAAGGGGTTTGTATAATGTCTGTATCTAGCATGTATATAATTTCTACATCTATGTCTAGTGGTTTATATAATTTTTCCTCACCTTGAATATGTTTTTATATATAGATTTCCTCAAAATTTGTCAGAGATTTTGCATCAAAATCTTGTACAAAAACAGTATTCCAAAGTCCCACTATGGCAAATGTTGCACTAAGGTCTGCACGACAGTTCTACAACTGAAGAGGATGGACTACTCTAAACAGTATAATGTGAAGTTCTTTGCAATTTTTAAAATGTCACTGTTTACCATGGTGTCATTATTATCATTTGCAGTCTCTTTGTACTGTTGCTTAACTGATTGTTTTGCAGGTGCTTTTTTTTTTTTTTTTTTTTTGGTAGGTCATTGTTTTGTAGGTGTTTTGTAGCAAACGCCTAGTAGATGGAATAAAATCTGGTTATAACAAAATTTAAAAGGTAAAAGGTAGCAGTGGGAGGACTTGGAAGAGGGGCTTCCTGGCTATGACACTCTCACAGTGATGTACCCCACTGAAGTATGATTGATACCAATGTTGGTTGCTTTGCAGCACTAAGTCAAAACAAGGCTTTTTATAAAAACTTCTGAGACTAATTTTTTTAAAAAGTATACATATACATGGTTTTAAATTGTAGTTTTAAAGGTGGTTTTAACTGTTGCTATGTTTAATATGTTTTTATCTTGTTCACATTATTTATGCTTCTAATCTGGGAGTGATTGAAAGGGGTGGAGAGAAACTTCATTTTATTTATGAGTTATTCCAACAGACTCACTGGAATCATTGAAAGTCAAATTAGTCATACTTAACTTCAGTCCCATGTAGTTAAATGGCTCCATGCTAAGCATGATTAAGTCTGGGTCCCACATTTATTTTTCTTGAAGTGTGCCATGCTGAACTGATTTTCATTTTCCATCTGTTATCATGACAGTATTGTTTATCCACTCCATAGCACCTTGGGATGAAGAAATCTGTCAGGTTTGCTTTTCTCCAGATTCAGACACATTTAAGTCTTTTTGTTATTTTGTTTTTGGTTTTGAATATAAAGATATGTTTGGATTTTAATAAAGTCTTCCTAAACCAACTGAAACAAAATTATCGTCAATTTGCACCAAATTGAATAGACAGAAATATACCAGGTACACAGAAGGCCATATTATGTTTCATGTTATAGGTGTTAAAAGTAAGGAGCCTTTTAGAAAAAAGAGGTGACAACTTTAGTTCAGTAGCACTAGCTTTGTTTAGTACACAAGGATTCAAAATAAGATTTTTAAAGAACAAAACACTCAAAGCTCTGCTCCTTCTAGGTTGAAGAATCAGTCAGTTCCAATTCCTTCCACATTTTATTAAAACCTCATTTTTTCCTATATGGGAATATAAATAAAAAATTGCAAAATTTTGAAAATGGCTTAGTAAAAATGAACTGAACGGAATGGTCTCCTGTCTTTCTTAACACCATGAAGATATTTCTTTTAGCCTGTGAGGGAAAATCCATAGCTTAAGTAACAAGTCCTCCAGGCTGAGTTTCCAGATCCAGCATAGTTCTAATGAGTCATTCCTATAACACTGGGTGAATAAATAATACATTATAAGGCCTTCTGCATAAAGAATGAATACTGCCAGGCATAGTCTGAAATCATATAGTTCCTAGCTTGCCAGTTGTACCTGGTGGCTCAGATGGGTAGCGGGTGGTGAATCCACTCTAGGTTTTAGAATGAACTTTAAAGGATTATGTCAGATGCTGAACCTGTTGGAAGGTTAAGCTTCAGCACCCTGCATAGCTCATTTGAAACTCACAATAATACCTGTAGATGGTTAACTATGCCACCAATGTACAAGCCACCAACTAATATAGTTAGACTAAAGCCTGAGAAGACTCTCAGCCTTTGAAATTTATATGAGTTGGGGAATTCCTTCCATGTGTAATGTTTACAAATCCACCTCATTTTCCCAGAAGGCATATTATATGAGAAAGCCAAAGTGCTGAAGCAGTTCCATATCAGGTTTTATGGATGACTTAAGCTTGAGCTGTCAACTAGCTAGACTTAGAGTTGTTGCAGACCGAAGGGCCGGCCTGTGGGTGGAGTTTGGGTGGAGCAGCCTCATGCTGGCTGCCCCAACCCCAGCCCGACGCTGTCCTGATGCCGCGCAGCCGTATGCATGGCATGCGGCATCAGGACGCCCTCCCGGCACAGTGTGTAGACACGCTGTGCTGAAATGGCATGGAAGAGCCACAGCGCCAGCTCTTAGGGTGGCCTTTTGCCACTCTTTTAGGGGTGACAAAAGGGAGGATTGAGATCACAGCGTGGGGTTGCTGCAGCCCCAATCCGCCACTCCCCAGGGTGGCTCTCTGTCACCCCAAACAGGCTGTCTACATCGGCCCTTAGTCATGCATGATCCTGGTAGGTCTGCACACACAAATCTTGTTGACAGCAAATTTGTTATAAATCTATACTTTGCTTATGCCACTTCTATGCATTTTTCTGGGTCCTTGAAGAATTTTGCAACTAGATTCACAGGATTCTCCTGCTATTGAAGCTTTTGGGTAGGAATACCCATATGTTGTGGAACTCCCATTCCTTTGCATTATGCATTTGGTTCAATGGTATTTCTTTCAAAAGTGTGAAAAAAAATCATGACTGACTCACTTTGGTTTCATTGATTTGAAGTGCTGCAGACAGGCATGTTCATGTGTGAGAGGATGTGCACACAGGCAAAACTTTGCATTTTCCCTTCCTCCACCTTTTCATGAGATTATTTATCTTCAGCAAAAGTGGAGGTTTTTGGAGAAAACAATAGTCACAAACCTGACAAAAGAAAGCTCCCATTTATCACCCATAGAATAACCCAATTTTGTAAAACAGTTTATTAACTTCCCCATGTCTATTTCTAGGATGCACCCCCTGCAGCTGCACAATGTGATATGAAATGCCACATTGTGCTTGGCTTGGGACATGGGACTGAGATGCAGAGTCACTTAACTGAATCCACAACACAGACAGAAAGAACTCCCAATCCATTCCCAGTCATCTGACAACATGGACATATACTTAGCAAACACTGAAAGTTTATGTGATGGGTGACTAGAATTCAAGTAGAACTGAACTTTGCATTGCAATGATTTTGTAGATCTTTTCCTTGTCCACCCTTTCTGGAATGCAAGCAAAAACTATTTGTTGATGCAAACAAATAATAAAAGAACATGGCCTGTGAAGACACACCCAACTAAAGGTGGTGGCAAATATGGGTGTGCAACGCCAGTACCCTGGAGAGATCAAACTCCTTTACCCCAAAAGGCTCCAAAGCTGAATGTAAAGTCCAAAAAGGGGGAAATTTATTTTGAAGAACAAAAGAAAAAGGTTTCTCCTCCCAGGCTCTAACAGGCTTAAAATAAAAAGTACTTTACAGTTTAGGTTTCAGCAATCTTCAGTGTTGTCATCTCTCTGGGTTTGATCTTGGATTGATCTCCTTCTCAATGAAGCTGGTGCAGGGTCTTTCAGCTTCTGGTGCTCTTGACTTTTTTATTGTTGATGTTTAATAGAATTAACTGCTTCTGGTAACTAATCTGGCTAACTGGTAAATAAATTGGCTAAATGGTAAGTAAATTGGCTAAATGGTGTAAGAAATGCCCTTTCCCTCTGTCTGAGCCTGTTTACCACCAAACAGATAAAGCCAAGCCTGCCTAAGAAAAAACTAAAAATCCAAAGCTGAAGCAAAGCTTGCTGGGAAGGGGCAAACCAAAAACTACAAAAATGCAGGGGATTCCTACAGCTCCTCCCACAAACTAATACAGTGAAACATTCCTATGCTCAAGCATACTAAAAACTACACTAAGTGAAAGAAAATGCAGGGGAGAATTTAAACAGTCCAGGCTGGACATCACATGGTCCAAATCAGTTCCCTCCACATGCAGGGTTATTTATTTTTTCTTGAACCCCTATAGTTAAATAAGAGTTGGCGCCTGGCATATGAAGCACAGGGCAAAGGGTTGGACTATACTTGTCCTTGTCTTCCTGTAAATATGACAAATATAATATTTAACTCTACTTACTTTTTAGCCTAGAAGAGGGTTACTATTATAGTAGGAAACCAGTGGTGGCTGGTGGCTTGCATATCATTGGAACAGTGAATCTGCTCAGGGTTTTATTCCATACTTTAAAGGAGCAATCCAAAGTGCAGAACCCTGTACCCCAAATAAGTTAAGCACCTTGGATAGTTTGGCCTAAAACTCAGAATCACTACCCTACTGACAAGGGACTCACTATTTTCCACAGTCGGGAAGGAGTGCAGCACAAGATAATGCACTACATCATGGATTAGTGGACTCAGAAATGAGCTAGTCATAATGGATGAATCCAAAGTTCTGGGAATTCTGTGTCCAGAAGAGAACACTAGCCTTTAACATGCCTCTTTGGATGAATTACATCTTCAATGTTTAAAGTTTTCCAGGAGCCAGTTCTGCTGGACCAGGAGAACAAATGACAAGATTTGGCCTCCAGGAGAGACCTCCAAGCTTTTCTCTACTGTGACATTCTTTACCAAACAACTTCTACCCTACCAGCAATCTCAGCCTGGAACAATCAACAGAATAAGTCCATCTAACCACCACAGTGTAAATCTAACCACCACAGTATATCACAAGCTCACTGACCACTACACATACTTGCATGCCTTCAGTTTCCACCCTGAGCAACCTTCCAAATCCATAGTCTACAGCCAGCCACCCCCCCCCCAAAAAAAAAACCACATCTGCTCAGACCCACAAGATAGGGTCACCAAATTCATGGAATTACAACAAGCATTCCTCAAGCTACAGTACCCACCATATGAAGTAAAAACAAATCAAAACCACAAACCAAAACAACAACAACAAATCAACAAGGCAAGATGTGTACCCAGGACTAATCTTACAGAACAAAGACAAGTAATGGCAGAATTCCACTAGTGGTCAATACAGCTCCCAATTGAGACCACTCAGACATATCATGAATGATCACCAACAGTGGTCCACCCTGGCCTCACATCGGGAGGCATGAAGACGCACTATCCACAATGCTGCAGCCTTATTTGAGAAGTCACGCCGAACAAGTCTCAAAAAGAAATGACAATGCAGAAAGAATCACAACCCCGAAACATCACCCAAGGAGATCTTCTGCTGTGCTTTCTGCAACCGGACTTGTTTATCTCGGATTGGCCTTTTTAGTCATCAGCGTGCTTGCAAAAAGTGTGGGATGAGTCCTTCCTGAATCTTCGTTTGCGAAGAAAAGCCAGAGAGTGATTTGTATTTCTATTCACACATACAGTCACTCCATTCATAACTCTAAAGGTGTGTCTCTAGGCACTTCACTCCATGCTGATGAAGTAGTCTGAAGTCTATGAAAGCTTGTTACCAACTTCTTTCTCTCATAAAGGTGCTATACAACCATTTGCATTGTTTACCAAAAACACTATCATTATTGCAATATAAGCAAACAGCAAATGCAGGCTCCAAACCAATAGAGGCCTTCACATTATAGTAGAGGTATACAAACCAGACTGTAAGGTCAAAAGGAAGAAAACAGACATCTCAATAGGATTTTCTTACAGATCTCACTATTCAACTATTGAGTCACTTGGGCTGTTCTAGTTTGAACTAGTAATTTGATTTAGGCCAGGTAATTTACTTTAGCTGATTGGAGCTCAAGTAACTTCCCACCTAGCTGTACACAACCTGCTTCAAACCTGTTTGATAAAATTTATATTTTAGTTTCTGAAAAATTCACAATAAAAGAATAAGGCACAAATTCTACTCTTAATAGCAGATGAGATCTTCACAATTTGATGAAGTCATGGACATGTCACTTTGACACTTTGTTGTCCCAAATCCCACTTCCCTCATGGCCATGGCAACTAGGGTATTCTAGAAACTGTAGCTTAAAAAAAAACTTTTTATCAAGCTATGATTTTGTCCTGCTTCTTATCTAGCAGATTGCTTACTTTTCCAGTCCTATGTAGACATGAAAAGCTGGAGGCTCATGGAACTGTTGGTTCATTGCTACTTATGACCTGTGTGCTGTGTTTAGCTTAGTGGATGATCAAAGTGGTCCAGTGTCTTAATTTATAATTTCATGGAATAGCATCAGAAAATGTCCTTTTGTTTTGTTTTTTTAAAAAATATCCTGTTTCAAGATCTGTGCAGTTCCAAAGCTGGTTCAAAATACCCAGAAGAAGGAAACATTATGAATCTCCTTTGAAATTGCCCATCATCAGTTAGAACCTGAACATCAGATAGAATGGCATGTACTTCTTTTCAAATTCTAGCATGTATGTATATGTATGTACACATGGATGCACGCCTTGGCAACCTTAAATGATAGAAATTACCTAAAGTATTTCACAAGATAAATGAAACTATACAAACCTGCTCAGTTCAACAAAAACAGTGATTTCAAATAAAGTCAGCAGTCCAAAAACACACATAGGCCTACAGAGTTGTCTTGAAGATTTTCAGAGAATGGTTCTGATGGGCACTCCTGCCCAAAGAAGTGCAAGGTGACAACTGAAAAGGCATTCTCTTTCCTAGGGAGCCATAGTAGCACAGTGGTTAAATGCCAGTATTGCAGCTACAACATTGTGAGTTTGATCCCAGAGGGCTCCAGGTTGACTCAGCCTTCCATCCTTTCAAAATGAGTACCCAGCTTGTTGAGGGCAATTGGCTTACAGATTGCAAACCACTGAGAGAGTGCTGAGTTCATTATGAAGTGGTATAGAAATGTAAATGATATAGCTATTGCTAAATTATATATACAAATTTTGGAAATCTGTACCCTCTTTTGATGATGCATTTGCTCTTTTTGTTAGTGATGTGCAAGTGTGCAGCCAGTATTAAACACAGGTACAATAAAGGTAGCACAAGCAATAACTCTAGTTAACACTCCATGTAAACGCCATGTCACCAGAGCATCATGAAGCCACCCACATCTGGGCAGCCAGGCATTATACAATATCCAGAAAATCAAATGAAAATTCAAAACAAGGACTGGGACAATCTTTGACAATAAAAATAACAATTCAAGACCAGGAAGGAATAAAAAGACGTTGGATGCAATACACAGAAGAATTATACAAAAGAGATGAAAAAATGAATTAATAATAATAATAATAATAATAATAATAATAATAATTTATTTGTATCCCACCTCTCTGTGTAACACATGGAATGAAGAGCCATATGAAAATGAACCCCAAATTCTAAAAAGGAGGTGGAAGAAATAGTGAAAAACAAATCACCAGGAACAGATTATATTCCAATTGAACTGCTGCAATCCACATTGACAGAGTCAACTCTAGAGCTAACCAACATATCTCAACAGATATGGAAAACAAAATGATGGCCAACAGATTGGAAGTGATCAATATATATCCCCACTCACAAAAAAGGAGACAGAAGAGACTACAGCAACTATAGGACCATAGCACTAATTTCCCATGCAATCATAATTATTCTCAAAATACTGCAATATAAACTCCAACCACACATGGAGAGAGAAATTTCAGAGGTCCAAGCAGGGTTCAGGAAAGGAAGAGGCACTAGGGATCACATTGCAAATATATGATGGCTAATGGAGTATAGCAGAGAGTTCTAAAAGAAAATCAGCATGTGCTTTATAGACTATAGCAAAGCCTTTGACTGCATAGATCATGAAAGGCTATGGAATGCCCTTAAAGACACGGGAGTGCCAAGACAACTGATAGTCCTGATAAGGAGTCTGTACTCAGGACAAGAGGCTACTGTCAGAACAGAAACAGAATGGTTCCCAATTGGCAAAGTAGTCAGACAAGGTGTATCCTTTCACCCTATATGTTCGACTTGTATGCCGAATATATTATAAGAAAAGCAGGCTTGGACACAAAAGCAGGAGTGAAAATAGGAGGAATATCAACAATCTAAAATATGCAGCTGACAACATAGTACTAGCAGAAAACCTCACAGACCTGGAACACCTATTAAGGAATATCAAACAAGAAAGTGCTAAGGCAAGCTTAATGTTGAACATAAAGAAAACAAAAATAATGACCACCGAGGACCTTCACAAGTTCAACTTAAACAATGAAGAAATAGAAATAGTAAAAAATTTCCACACTTGGGATCAAACATTGATAGAAATGAGGAGTGCAGTCAGGAGATCAGAATGGGGACAATGGCTATGAAAGCACTAGAAAAGATTCTAAAATGCAAAGATATACAACTCAGCACAAGCACAGGATGTGAGAGCTGGACAGTTAAGAAAGATGATAGGAGGAAAATCAATGCATTTGAGATGTGGTGCTGGAGAAAAGTGTTGAGGATCCAATGACTAACCAAAAGGACAAACAAGGAGCAGATCAAGCCAGAAACCTCCCTGGAAGCCAAGATGACTTTGGACACATCATGAGAAGGGAGGACTCACTGGAAAATCCAGTAATGCTGGGAAAGGTGGAGGGAAGTGGGAAGAGAGGAAAGCCACATGCCAGATTGATGGAATCTATTATGGAGGTCATGAGTATGGGGTTGCAGGAATTAAACAGAGCAGTGGAGAAAGACACACACACCCCGATGAGTTGGGAGCGGTTCCCTATTGCACTGGCCAAATTAAAATGATGCCAATGCGTGATTGGCTGGGTGGGGAGGAAGTCCCGCCCCTTCCTCTGCCGCCCAGCCAATCGGGATAGGGATCCTCTAGGATCCCTTCTCATTGGTAATCTCGCCTATCATGAGATTACCAACGAGAATTGGGGGCTATAAAGCCCCACGGCTGCCTCGTGGTGGCAGCCATTCTAAGGAGCAGACAAGCAAGGAGCTTGTCTGCTTGTGTTGTTGCTGCAGCCTGTTGGGCGACCGGGAGCCTGAGGCTCGGGTCGCAGAGCGAGCGGCTGCGGAGGAGGCCGGTTGGCTGGCGGCGGCCTGGGTGACAGGGCTCTAGTCGTAGACTGCGGCTTGGGGGCTTGAATGGCCCGGATTGTTCTCCTGCCCAGGGGAGGCCCGTTTGCCTTGGGGGGTGGCGTCCCGGGTGACGGGGCTCTCGGCAGTGGTGGCGCCTGGGTGATTGGAAGGCCCAGGGCTTTCTCCCGGTGGGGGGAGGCCCGTTGGCCTTTGAGAGAGTGGCCCGGGTGGCACGGCTTTGCTTGGCTGCTGCTGCCTGGGGGTTAAGGAGGGCCCTGATCATTCTCCCAGCTGGGAGAGGCTGCCAACTGAAGCCAAAAAGGCTGTGGTTTTAAGGGCCCTGAGTGGTACAGGGAGCCCGTGGAATTGTTGTAAAAATAAATAAATAAATAAATAAATAAATAAAACTGCCTGCATAGTATAAGCAGGGGGCCTTTGGAGGCCTGGGCAGGTTTGGCTGCAATCTGCCTGGTTCCCTGGGTGTGTGTGCTGTCCCATGAACCATAACAATAAATATTAATTATAATTATAATAATTAATAATAATAATTTTTTTTAAAAAACCACACACACACACACAGTTGACACACTTGCCAAGGGGTGTTGGCTTGGCTTCTCTTGTTAGGATATGGATGGGATATACAGTCAAAGGTGAAATGTAAAGATGTGTGTGTGTCTGTAATTTTCCACATGAACAGTTTTTGGGCAAAGCACAAACAACATTTAGAGAAACAGAGTGAATCAACACCAGGTGGCCAACACAGACATCAACATATACTTTCCCAGAGGTAGAACTAATTGACACAGACTTTGTTATGGTTAACAAGAGATATCCAAAAAGGTAAACATCGTTAGCTTGGGAAAGATAGTCACGTGGTGGATGATGGACAGCAAGAGGCTGGGTTAGTAGACATCATACAGACATTATCCAATTAACATGAGGTTAACACCTAGAAGGTGGAGTATGGTAAGGGCCTAGAAAATCCTTTGTCTAGAATCATTATTGTTTAAGATGTGAGCGTATGTGGCTGACAACAGTGGTTTTAACTGCAACAAGTTAGATCCTAATGCTTTTGGGATTGTTGAAGATGTAATCTTTCATGGCTGAACTAGACAAGTTCATCACAATGGATTTTACTTAGTTATCTTATTTTTTACTTTTTATATGCATTAATAAAGCTATGCTTTTGGACTTTACAATGTGTCTTCTTGACTGAGGAAGACAGGTTTCTGAAGAAGGGAAGCAGAGCCAGTTGATGGTAAGAGTTACAAAGCGGCTGTGGTTCACAGCAGCCAGCTTGTCCTGCAGACTCTGCTGGGTGCCAAAGGGCATCACTACAACACTCATCATCCACACACTAACATCTCTGTCCCAAAAAGGGAGGTTTGGGGCCTTTTGGTGTCCAAAGTAAGTGGTAGACCCTTTGGTTGAGTCTCTATCTGGTGGTTCTACACTAGCCAGTGTATTATGGTTGGGTTCTTGTGTCCCACAAAGGGAAGTGATAGGCCTTTGGCCATTAATCCATTAATCTGGTCCCTATTTTGGGTCAGGCTGTGGCTTGGGGGACACGTGTTCATTGCATAATTTTACACTCTGCCCATTTAAATTAAAGAATAATAATAATTTAGATAGATTTACATATACGTAAATGTGTGTGTGTGTGTGTGTGTGTGTGAAATAGAGTGCAAATTAAAATTGTTATATTAAGATATTAAAACTATATAATATTACAGTCTCTTGGTTAATTATAGTTGAGTCATGCCACGCAGTAAGCCACAGTCTAAGCGGCGTGCGGCTTCAGCTGAGCCCAATTCTGGGCGGTTGGCACCGAAGAGACCAAATGATCCTCAAAATAGAGAGGATGAGATTGCAGCTCAGTTGACACAATTAGGATGCACTATGCAGGCCTGTGTCTCTGCTTGTGAACAGCTAGCACAAACTAGGGTGCAAGGTTATAATACAGGGTCCCAATCAAGTACAATGTTGGGTCAGGACCAAGTTTCTGGGCAGCAGGCTATGCCAGTACAACCAAGTACTTCATCTGGCATGTCTTTTCAGGATGTGGCACGTGATCCCCCAGATTCATCTGCTATGGAGGTTGGTCAGCCAACCGTAGCAGATGTTATGGAACTGTTAAAGAGAGTTCCAGGTGTGACACAACAGGGTGCGTCTGTAACTGTGCTTGAGCAGCCTACTCTGGCAGACTTGTATAGTTTGGTACAGAGGGCTGTGGTTTCAGGTCAGGATAGTGTGTCTGCACCTGAAACTGTGGAAATTGCTAACAGGGATGGGGGAAGTGTTTCTTCTATTCCACAGACTAGCACCTGAGCAGTGGCTGTGGCACACTCGGTGGGAGCATCACAAACATCGGGAGAGACTGCTCAGCAATTGGCTAGTACAGGTTTGTCCCCGTCTTTGAATGCTACAAATTCCTGGCCCACCTCAGTGTGGTCCTCTGGTGGCCCGGTTGGGCACAATCCTGGTGGGACAAGTTCTGTAAATGTTGCTGTAGCTGCACTTTCGATTTTAACAGTTGCACCTGAGGTGTCTGACTTGAGGGTGCAAGCTGAGCAGCTTACGGTTATCAAGATAAGTGAGGCAAGGCCCGTGGTCACAGCGGGGGCCTTAGGTTTGGCTGGAGTCAATCGGGCAGTTGAGTGCAACCCCTATGCTGGGATGTCAACGCGCTTAGGATCTCACCTTCCCCTATCTACCAAGGAGAGAATATGGAAAGGAGAATACATAGACCTATTTTCTTTGACTTTTCGTGACCCTGAGCCACGAATTATGGTCAAAGATGGGGTCATGTTCAGTCTCCCCAAAGAATTCCAGGCACATAAGCGTCCAAAGTTGGAAAGAAACTTTGTAAATTGGTTGATGGGATTTACCGTATACAGGGGTGTGATAGAACAAAAAGACCAGTCCAGGGCCCCTGATTTTTCAAAGTACCAAGAAATAATGATCAAAGCTTACACAAACTGTCATTTTAACTCGAGGGGAGTGGCATGGCTCCAGTACAATGAACAGTTTAGGATGAGAGCTGCTATGGATCTGTCTTTGTCATGGCAGCACGTCCAATCTGAACTTTGGGCAGATGTTATGCTGGGGGCCTCCCCTTCAAGCAGGTGTGATAATGGCTTTGTGCCCATGGTCACACAGCCAAAAGGGCAGTATGCGAGGCCTAGCACGGGGGACAAAAAGGTTACAGGTTTATGCTGGGATTTCAACTCTGGCAAATGCGTTAGACAGCAATGTAAATTTGACCATAAATGCAACATTTGAAAGGGTAATCACCCAGGCACCTCCTGTTTCAGGGGGAAGAAGGTCGGGGCTGGAGTCTCTGGGCAACATTCAGCATCTGGAGGGAAAGGCGCCAACATTAATTAAACTGGATGTGTTGGCTGCTTGGTTGTGGATTTACCCGAATAGGGATTCCGCTCAATATTTGTTAGATGGGTTTTCAAATGGTTTTCATATTCCTTATACAGGTTCGAGGGTGCACCGATTTGCGCCTAATGCATGTTCGGTGAGGGAGTCGCCGGAAGCTGGCTAAAGAGTTGGCTGCGGGTAAGATATCAGGGCCTCATCAACATCTGCCAATGCTGACACTAGGGCTGTCACCTTTGGGTGTCATTCCTAAGAAGGCACCTGGTGAGTTCCGTTTAATCCACAATTTGTCATACCCAAAAGGGGACTCTGTTAATGATGCCATTGATCCAGTTTTGTCATCTGTGAAATATGCATCATTTGATGCAGCAGTGAAGATGGTACGGGTATTAGGTAAGGGCACACTATTGGCTAAGTGTGATATAAAATCAGCTTTCAGGCTTTTGCTAGTGCACCCTGACGATTTTGACTTGTTAGGTTTTCAATTTGAAGGGATGTACTCTTTTGACAAGACTATGCCAATGGGGTGTTCTATCTTATGCTCTGCATTTGAAAAATTTAGTACATTTTTGCACTGGTGTGCAGTCAAGAGGTCAGGTAATCAAGCTATTACTCATTATTTAGATGACTTCTTGTTCGCTGGAGCTCACAGTACTACAAGGTGTGTAGATACCTTATTGGCATTTCAGGTATTGATGACTGAGATGGGAGTTCCTTTGGCGGAGGAAAAGACGGGGGGTCCTGGCACCCATCTGACCTTCTTGGGCATTGAGTTAGACACAGTTCAGGGAATCTCTCACCTCCCAGTAGAAAAACTTGAAGCGATGAGATACCAGGTAAGGACAATGAGCAGTAGGAATAAGGCCACGCTTCGAGAATTTCAATCCCTGACTAGGTTGTTAAATTTTGCACGTAAAGTTATTGTTCCTGGACGAGCCTTTTGTGCTTGCCTATATAATGCTACTAAAGGGGTATCCGTTTCACATCACCATATTAGGATTAATAGCAGAATAAGAGCTGATTTGAAGGTTTGGGAATAATTTTTGGATCAATTTAATGGAGTCTCCTTTTGGAGGTCTGAAATGCTTTTAAAGGCAGACCTCCAGGTGCACTCCAATGCCTCTGGCGCACATGGTTTTGGCCTCTATTGGAAGGGTCAGTGGGCAGCTGAGAGATGGCCTCAAGCTTGGGTTGATAAGGGCTGGACACGAGACCTCATTTTTCTCGAACTCTTCCTTATTGTGGTTGCAGTTCATTTGTGGCCAGTTCAATTTGAAAATAAAACTATTTGGTTTCGATGTGACAACCAAGCAGTGGTTCATGTAGTGAACTCCCAAACCTCCAAATCCTTAAGGGTGATGTCATTGGTTAGAGCAATGGTTACTCAATGTTTGAGATATGATGTGTTGTTTCAAGCTCGCCATGTACCAGGGTTATGCATGTACCAGGGTTACTAAATCCATATGAGTGGACGCCATTTCTTGTTTTCAGTTTTCCAGGTTTTGTCAACTCGCCCCGGAGGCTGCACATCAACCACTGGAGGTACCAAAACATCTGTGAAGCCCTGGAGATTAGAAATCGACAGGGCAATCCTCCAATCTGTCGCTCCATTGACACGCAAGTCGTATCAGCTCGCAATGTGAGCTTTTAGGCTGTTTTTGTCTATGGAAGGGAGGTTGAGGTTTAGCCATTGAGGGTGGAGACTGTGTTACATTTTGCGGTTCATCTTCATCAGTCAGGTTTGTCCCCGGTCACTATTAGGACAAGGTTAGCGGCTCTGTCCTTTTATTCCAGAGCGGTAGGGTTCATTGACCCTATGGGGGATTTTAGAGTCCGTAGGGCCCTGGAAGTTTGGACCAGGGAGCTTCCTCCGGCACGCGATACTCACTTGCTGGTAACAGGATCAATTCTAATTCAAATTTGGCAATCCCTTCTTGAGGTATGTTCTTCAGCTCAGGAAGTGATTCTATTTAGGGCTGTTTTTTCTATGGCATTTTTCGCGGCCACTAGAATTAGCGAGCTGGTTCCTAGCTCTCGCTTGGATAGTTCAGGCAGAGCACTTTATCTATCTGACGTTCAAATTAGTGAACAGGGAGTTCGAATATGTTTTCAGCATTCTAAGACTGACCAGTTGGCTAAGGGACAAACAGTCATCTTGTCTAGAGCACCATTAGGTCAAATTTGTCCCATTTTAACCTTGTCAGATTATCTTAGGCTTCGCCCGACTGGCCCGGGCTATTTGTTCCTTCATGTTTCGGGCCTTCCGTTGACACAGTTTCAATTTCGAGCTGTGTTGCGAGAGACTTTGAGGCATGCAGGTTTGCCAGCAGCCCAGTTCTCCTCTCATTCATTTCGTATAGGGGCAGCGACTGCTGCTGCTTTGCAGGGTTTGAATGATGCTACAATCCGACGGATTGGGCGTTGGCGGTCTAGGGCTTTTAAGTCCTACATTCGCCCATAAGGTACAGGTGGGGCCTAGCTTTGTCTAGTTGAGGTGTTTCATTGTTATACTTAATTTGTTTTCTCTATTAAAGCAGATCCGAATTCTGAAGATGTTTGGATCATTGGGCACAGCCTTGTGTTCTGGGCGGAACGTCGTGTGCTTCAATTGTGTCGCGATCGGAATCTGGCGATAAGAGAGGTTCAGCAAGTTTGATGGTTTGGTCGGAGAGGAATGTTATGGGGAGCTCTCATTCCACACATCATCGAGCTATCTGCGACATTCTCACCACCTAAGATTCTACTGGTGCACTTGGGAGAGAATGACCTTGTGAAGGTACCATGTTTCAAGTTGGCCAAAAGGATCATGAATGATATGCAAGACATTAAGCGCAGATTCCCGCACACGGTGTTGATGTGGACCAAGTTTTTGCCACAACGTGCTTGGGTTGGAGCAAGAAAGGACTCGTCGATCAATGCTGCCCGTCGTTGGCTCAATAGATCCATTGTTAAGAAGTTGGGAGTTTTGGGGATTGGAATTGTTGAGCATGAGAGTATTCAGATGGATAGGCCACATTTGTACAGGGGCAATGAGGTCCATCTATCCCCCGAGGGTTGTGATGTATACTTGGAGTCCATCTCTCGTCACATTGAACGAGCTGTCCGGGGTGGGGGGGAGGGGATGCCAAGCTAGGCTGGCCCCCTCCTGTGGCAGAAAGGATCAGTTAGTTAATTGAAATTACGGAATTGGTTCAAATTTAAGTGGACAAAGAGTATACTTCAAGGGGTTAATCAAATTGTTGCTATGTCATCACCAAACAAATGGATGATGTCATAGACAAGTTACATCATGAGTTAAATTATGACATCATTTCCTGTTGGGGGGAGATGATTTATTTGGAGGTTGGTTTAATTAGAACTTGATGTTCTTGACACATGAATTAAAGGGATAGATTGACACAGTTGGTTAAATTGGATATGCAAAGGAACACATGTGTCAAGAACAATGTCAATTGTGGTTAAATTAAATTGTTAAAGAATTATTGATTACCCTGTACAAATAAAGTTGTGGCCAAGTTTTACAACCATAATATTGAGTATGGTGTCATTTTTGTGCCGGTGCAACAGAGGGTCTTGAAAAGGTCTCATCCATAGGGTCACTATTAGATCGACTTGAGGGCAGTTAACAACTACAACAACATATAAAAAAAGGCACTGGTTTAACAACTTATTAGGCATTTTGAGGTCTGTATTATTCTTATTGAAATCAAAAGGGAGAAGAAGATTGGGATTTCCTGGTAAAAGGAAATATGCCCCCGCCTTCTTGAATCATTTGCTGATGCTGGCATCAGCATATAAGGATTAGTGCCATTCTTTTGTCATCATAGATCTGTAGATCAATGAGAAAATTAGAATTTCTTTCCTATAAAAGGCAACAGAGAAAAAGTGTGAGAGAAATTCAGTGACTCTGCAACAGTTCTCCTGATGTGGTTGGGTTTGTATGGACAGAGAATGTAGTCATGTGAGAGAATATACTTAAAAACTCTTGCAAGAATGCCTAAAGCCTTTTGCTTTTGCAGATACAAGGGACACCATGGGAAACCCAGACCTTGTGAGCAAAATGCTGGCAGTATAATTAAGTATGTCATTCTATATACATTTAGCTATGAGTAAGCCCAATTGCACAGAGTATTCCTGACCTCTGAGTAAGCAAAGACAGGATTATACAGCTAGATTCTTAATTAATCTTAAAGTTAACAACATAGATATATAAAAAGGTTAGTAGGGCCAATTCCAAACTTCTGGTGGAAAGTAAAAGCAAACCATTAAACATCATTCCCTGTGCATGTAGATAAGATTTTCTCTATCTTTTGGTATTTCTATGTCTGGAAACCAGCAAAAAAGTGAAATAGTTCAACAAGTTAGAAGGAACTGCTGGTTATAAGGATTGACATCTGATTTACTATAATCTCCTCAATGAACAGAAGATGAAAATTCTTTATTCCATCAGTTACTTTGCAGCACATGTTGTTGTTTCAATACAATTAAAAGGTAGTGACCCTTGGTCTGGCAACTCACTAACAAAATTGTTGTTGTGTGCCTTCAAGTTATTCCTAATTTGTGGCAATGCTAAGGTTTTCTTTGCCTTTCTGAGGCTGGAAGAGTGTGCTTTGCCAAGGTGACCCAGTGGGTTTCCATGGTCAAACAGGAATTCAAATCCTGGTCTCCAGAGCCAACACTTGAACCACTATACCACATTGTAACTACCAAAAGACTAGCTTCTTTTCCATGAGAAACCATGAAGAATTTAAAAATGAGCCAACACCTACTTTAAAAGAAAGTTTTAATAGTATTCTTTGGCACAACTTTATTTTGGTTCCCCCCCCCCTTTTTTTTTTTCTCCCTTGGGCTTCAAATCTTGCTCCCAGTATGGTAAAAAATTAAAGCTGGGATCCAGTTTGCTATATATAAATGGAAAATTCAAGTATATTTTGCAAGTAAGTAGGCTTGCCTATTTTATGTTCTTTTGTCTTTTGTGACTTGTTTTAATTCTATGGTGATAATAATCATTAGCTGCCTTGAGGCATGCATATGTAAGAGAAGAGTATACATCTCTATGAATGAATGACTACAGTATTATTTTCCATTTTAAAGAGAAGAAGCTGGTAAACTATGTGGCTGAAGGTTTTTGTGGGATTTTCAGGCTGTGAAGACGTGTTCTAGAAGAATGTATTCCTGACGTTTCACCTGCCTCTGTGGCTGATATCTTCAGAGAATTCGACATCCCACATGAAATGGGTGAGAACCAGCTGCAGAAGAGGACAGGGCTTCTTGTGCCTTGGATAAATGTACAGAAAGGAGGATTTTGGCAGGTGTAATTTGCCATGCCAGAGTAAGAAAACTTGCACCTGTTCTGGGCTAGCTAAAGACATTATGCTGCTCAAAACAAAAGAACAAGATGGTAATGCTAAGGATATTATTTAGATGTGCAATTTGAGTCTTGTGGGATACTGGATCTTTCTTTTTAACCACTTGCATTTCAGTTCCGTATTTATAAAATGAAGGATCATTGTCACACAAATCTTTAAGGGCTGATGTCTGTTCATGGATGGGTGGCTCTTCGCTGCATCTCTTCTGAATGAAGCCATAAAGTTGTTGAATTGTGGAAGACCATTTTGCCTTGCAAGATTTATTTGGCCTTGTCTGTTGTTCCCTTTTACTATGACAATGACGATGATGATGACAACAATTATTATATCCCAGTGCTGATAGCAGAGGACTTGTTTGGTCACACCTACCATCACCAGAGCCTCCAAAAGCTGAGAAGGACTGCAGAGGGCGTGTTTGGCCACACCTACCATCACCAGAGCCTACAAAAGCTGGGAAGGAGCTGAGACTGCAGAGCAGAGGGCTTGTTTGGCCACACCTACTATTATCCCAGTGCCATTCAAGAAGTGCACTGAGGGACTGAGGCAGCAGTGTGCACAGGGAGAGGGTGGCCCTGAACCCCCCCCCCCCGCCTTCTACCTCCCACAACAGTGAGATACTGGCACTGAAAACTGCAACAGTGGGGAGCCATTAGTAACATCATTCCTCTTGCACCGGTGGCTGTGGTAAATAATCACACCTAAAGTTTTGATATTTTAATATGTTATTTTTTACTTAACGCTTTTATCTAATTTTAATTTTTAGTTGTGATTCAAATGAATCAAGTGTTTTAACTACTCAATAGATGCTTTTGCTCATCTAGGAAAGAAAAGAAGGAGGACATTAACTAAATTTCATTTGTTGAGAGTCCTAGGTATTTAAAATATGAGTTTTTGACAGTCAAAACACACACACACACACACACACACACACATATATATATATATATATATATATTTCAAATATTCCACCTCTGTGTTCTGAGGGAGTTCCTTCCAAGATAGGAAAACCTAAGAGATAGTGTTAAGCATTATTGTTTAATTTGTATAACTTAGGGCCTATGCAGACTGCCAGAAATAGTGCATATTAAATTGAGGCACTGCCCTAGCTCAGTGCTAGGGAGTCATGGGAATTGTATTTTTTTTCTGGGACATTGAGCCTTCTCTGTCAGAGAGCTCTGGTGCCACAATAAATTACAGTTCCCATGATTCCCTAGCACTGAGTCAGGGCAGTGCCTCAATTTAATGTGCACTATTTCTGGCAGTCTGCAAAGGCCCTTAGTTTCCACACTCTCGCTTGATTTCATTAAACACTGCACATGAACTAGAGATTGGGGTGACACTGGTAAATAATTTAGCAAAAGATGGTGGTCCTAACCAGACAGGGATGCAAGAGACTTGGTATTTCTCCAACAGACAAAGGTTTATTAATAAATAAGGAGGTTCACAAGAAACAAACAAAACAGACTGAGATTCGGCATTACTTCTCTCCAATTGTTAAGATAAATGACTAAGGATCTGCCCAATCACCTGAATCAAAGTTGGAATGGACACTTGACCAGAGACATATGCTAATTGATCCCCAATCTGGAAATAGCATTAGCTTGGTGGAAGAAATTGCCTGGGTGGATAACAATCACAAAAACACCTTGTCATGGGACTGGAGAAATGGATCTAGGTTAAATTCTACAAAAGAAAACTCCTTTTATGATCTAACAGGAAATGGACCAAACCTAGGCTTCAGCCCATGAGAGGTAAAGAACTTGGAACAACCCATAGAACTAACTGATTATGTTATAGGGCTGTCCAAAGAGCTGCAATCTATCAAATCTTATCTCGCTAAATGCAATGGTCTATTAACAACCATCACTGAATTGTTGGTAAAGCTTGAATCTCAGACTGAAATCAAGCAATCTGCCTGTGAGGTTGTCCTAGGTCAACATAGTACAGGGAGGAGGACAGCTAACAAGAGGGTGATTAAGGACAATTGGAATAAGATAAAGTTACTTCCGCACAGAGCAATTAATTTTTAAAAAACCCAATGAATATCAAGAGATCATCTAAACATCATTGTGCCTTAACAAAACAAGTTAAGCTGAACTTTAAGAAACTATTCAATCTGCTTGAGGCGAAACAACTGCCATTAAGGTGCCCAAAGAAGAAAGACTTAGGAGAGACTTCTAGCAACACACCCAGCTTAACCATGAAGATCTTGCAGCCTACACTTGGTCAAACTGTTGCCTTTAGTGATCCTCCAAAGAAGGGCATGCCAGTTGGGAGTAGCGAAGAAGACAATCAAGATCCCTGGGACAACATCCTTAAAAATAATCTGCAGAAACGGAAGTCGATGTTGCATCAGCAAAGTCATAAACCGTTACCCTGCCTGGACAACAGTGGCCACAGGTCTTGGAACTTGTTATTAATTAAAAATAAGCTTGCCATTAGTAATTATCCCAAAATTAGGGGCTTACTATTTCAAACTGTACGTAGGGAACACTTGTCTCATGTGGTAGAATCTATAACTAATGGATTCCTCCCCCCCCCCTCTGAAATTTTATGGGTATAGTATCATCCATACAACCGCAATCAAGTCCAAGCTATTATATCATTTACTAATGAAGATTCCACAAAGGAACTGTATTCTCTTAGACAGGGGTAGGTAACCTTTCCCCTTTAAGGACCGAGGGGCTTCAGCTCCCAGAAGCCTCAGCCATGTTGGCCAATAGTCCCATGTTGGCCAATAGCTCCTGGGATTCTGGGAGCTGAAGTCCCTCGGCCCTTAAAGGGGAAAGGTTGCCTACCCCTGCTCTTAGAGGTGATTTTTTACAAAAAGGCATGTCATTCTCCTGGTTTTTTTAAAATGATGTGCCTCCTGCACCATTAGTTATTCAGAAATTAGTAGATGAATCTGAGAAAGAACCTAATTATAATACAGTGACCAACCTCATTGAATTATCAGTTCCTACGATGGAAATAGTTCAATCCCCCTCTACCAAAGACCCCCAAAAGTGCCCCATGTGAAAGTATTACCATCAAACGCCTTCAATTAAATGGTCATAGAGGAATAAGAGACACTTCTGAAAACTTTCTAGTCCCTGCCCCTATCTCTACAATCTGAGATTATAGATAGACTCTCATACCTCAGCAGAACACTATTAAACCTTCAGAGAAAGGGTGCTTTGGGTGAGCCTAAGTTATTAAATATGCTGGTGACTTCCCCAATAGGGGTTTCCATTGAAGGCAGGGGAATTGATAGTCCCCTACTGGGACATGAGATAAAACATGACAACATAGCTTTGGATAACCTATGTCATAGCAATAATAATGGGGCCGAGGAAACAAATGCAGTACCTGTGGCATCCAAAAGAAGGAGCAAGACAAAATGGTGCTATTTTTTACGATGTAAGTGGTAAAGCAGCTTCATTTATATACCGCTTCATATCGCGCTATGGGATGTCTAAGCAATTTACAACTGTAAGCTCATTGCCCCCCAACAGTTGGATACTCATTTTAGCGACCTCGGAAGGATGCAGGCCTGAGTCTAGCCTGAGCCCTGGCTAGTATTGAACTCGCAACCTTGTGGTGTATGAGTGAGTTGCTGAAGTACAGGCATTTAACCACTGCGCCACCAGGGCAGGTAGTCTTGATCAGATCCAAGTATTGGACTGACACAAGGAGAAAAATGTATCATTACTAGAAGCTGACTCTGTAAACTCATTGGTCCCCTCTTATGACACTTTGGGCTTGTGTAATGTCAAATCCCCTGCCCTAGGTAAATCGCAACTTAGCTACCTATCTTGGAACATTGCGGGGTGGAAGCTTAAATCAAGAAATCCTGAGTGTATAGAATGCCTACAGAAATTTGATATTATTTTGGTCCAGGAGACATGGTGCACAACTCATCTTGACTTTAATGGCTACAGTGTTATTGAAGAACCTGCTACAATTCCCACAGGCAAAGGGAGACCAAGAGCAGGTCTAGCTATCTTGGTTGCTACTTCCCTTAAGGCCTCAATTATCACTTTACCGAAATGTGGTCAGATCTCCCTTGCAAGTTTAGTTAATTTTGGATTTATGAGCTTAATAGTTGTTAATGTTTATATCCCTCTTACTAGGAAGAGAGAAAAGCTAAAACATATATGGGAAATTCTAGAAGAATATTTAATAAAGCTAGAAGCTCAGTCACCCAAGGCACATTTAATTGTGATGGGTGACTTTAACATCAGAATTGGAGCTAACAACGAGGCACTTTTCTCTTCTCGCTTCTGGCATCTAAAGGAGATGGAGGGCCATATACTAAATACTAGGAGGCACTCAAAAGACATTGGGATCAACTATGTAGGGATAAATCTCTTTCAAATGGTGGAGCGCCTATCTCTCAGAATTTTAAATAGAGATCCAAAATTTGAACAGTATGGAGAATTTACGTATATCTCCGGAAAAGGAAGTAGCACAATAGATTATGCTATAGTCTCCAACTCTTTGTATAAACAAGTAATTAAATTCTCCTTAGCAGATATACTTGAGTGATCACCTCCCTCTATTTCTTTTTATAAGCACTCCCAATAAAGTTCTCCTCAGCCCCCAACAATGTTTTGATAACACAAAAATTGACACTAGGCAGAGAAAATTGAGATGGTCAGATGGTTTTTATGCTGTATATGTATTACTCTTATTGTGACTCTATTGGTAATTGTAGAAAATTTGCTGTTTGTTTGTCTGTTTTAAAACTGCCTATGGTTTGTTAACTGAAATAAAGGCATTCATTCATATCTCCCAGTACTCCCCAAAAATGGGACTCAGAAAGGCTCACAATTTAAAAGAATAATACAGTGAGTCCTAGGTATCTGTGGGGGTTTGGTTCCAGGACCACCCCCACCATAACAAAATCCATGGATGCTCAAATACCATTATATACCATGGCATAATAAAATGTCATCCCTTAAGTAAAAGGGCAAAATTAAGGGGTGAGTGTGTGTGTGCGAGATGAATATTTTCAAATTGTGGTTGGTTGAATATATGGCTGCAGAATCTGTGGATATGGAGGGCTGACTGTACAATTAAAAAAAATACAAATGGACACCTCAAAATGGAATTACATTTTACATAATACTAAAACAATTCACAGTCTAACTGAAAAAGTTAAATTCAGTTAAAAAGATAAGAAGCCATTAAAATCAGTTCAGTTAAAGTAATGCATTATGATTTTCTTGCCTATGTATTGTTCCTTTAGTGTTCTTTGTTTTCTGATAAGACATTGGAAGGTAAATATTTGCAAGCTTGATAGTTGAGGCACATATCACTTGTGTGTGTGAGAGAGAGGGGGGGGGTTAATCATGCAGAATACACATACCCTTTAACATTGAGTCTGACCCATAAATAGGAGAACTGATGTTATGGGAGACATAAAATGGTTCAGTCGAGTATGTTGAAAGCAAAGATGAAATGGTTAGGTTGGGTATGCCAAAGCAAATGGATTAGGGAATAAAGGGGGAACCTCACTGTGCAGAACTGCTGTGGAAAGATGGAGGAAGGGAGAGCTGAATACAACTGTAGTTGACTGAACATTTGGGTAGTATAGAAATGATGAAGCACTTTATGTATCAGGATAGCAAAACATTGACCCTCCAGTGTTAGATGATGACTGGCTTTGCTGGATAGAGTTTATGGGAGATGTACGCCAAGAAACTAGTCAACCAAAGATTATGTAACCCAATTGTGTATGGATGGGGGCCTATATATCCTTCAGTGACACACAGATTAGTCTGGATGCATACAGTAGTCTTCATGTACACCCTTGCTTAAAAATAGACTATGTTCAGAGCAGGGGTAGGCAACCTTTCCCCTTTAAGGGCCGAGGGACTTCATCTCCCAGAATCCCAGGAGCTATTGGCCAACATGGGACTATTGGCCAACATGGCTGAGGCTTCTGGGAGCTGAAGTCCCTCGGCCCTTAAAGGGGAAAGGTTGCCTACCCCTGGTTCAGAGTATGGAAACATTAAAAGTAAAGGTATTTCCCATTGACAAGGTTGTCAAATTGCATCTAACCATAGGGGGTGGTGCTCATCTCCATTACTAAGCCAAAGAGCCAATGTTGTCAGAGACTACTCTGTGATCATGTGGCCAGCATGATTGCACAGAATGCTGTTTACCTTCCCACCAAAGTAGTACCTATTTATCTACTTGCATTTGCATGCTTTCAAACTGCTAGGAGGACAGAAGCCAGGACTAGTGGCAGGAGTTCACCCCATCATGCAACACCCAGGCCTCGAACTACCAACTTGCCGATCTTGCAATCAACAGAGTCAGCATCTTAACCACTTGAGCCACTGCATCCCATGAAAACATTACTTTCAGCATATTCCAGCCAGTATTGTGGTTACAGTTTTCTAGGAATTGAAGACCCAAATTAACTTTTATATGCTCTTTGTATATGTGAACAATTTTAGAGGGGATACTTAGTATATTGATCAAAACTGAAAAGCAGAAATGAGTCAGGGTTGACTCAAGGACAGTTAACAACCAGCAAGTTGGAAAGGATAACAAAAAAGGACAACAAGGATGACATCAATACACTTACAATGTGAAGTTGTAGGCTTTCATGGCCGGCATCCATAGTTTTTTGTGGGTTTTTCGGGCTGTGTGGCCATGTTCTAGAAGAGTTTCTTTCTGATGTTTCACCAGCATCTGTGGCTGGAATCTTCAGAGATGCCAGCCAGAGATGCTGGCGAAACGTCAGAAACTCTTCTAGAACATGGCCACACAGCCTGAAAAACCCACAAAAAACAATACACTTACAGTCTACCAGCATATCTATTGGATCTTAGCTTAAGGATGCTGTCATATGGACTCTTTCTGATATCTCAGTAAAACTGAACTTAAACATAATTAACATCCTAATTATTTTAGAATGAAGATGAGCAACTATGGACCTCCAGATGCTGGATTGTAACTGTCATCAGCCCTCACCAGCATAAAGCAGTGGTTCCCAAAATGTGATCCTCCAGGTGTTTTTGATTTCAGCTCCCAGAATCCCTGACCATTGGACAAGCTGACTGAGGCTTCTGGGAGCTGAAGTCCAAACATCTGGAAGACCAAAGTTTGGTATGTATTGGCATAGAGTGATGTGGGATTATGATAATGTCCAATAACATCTGGAGGGTTACAGTTGCCTACCCTAATCTAGAACTGGGTTAGGAAGTGAGTGCCAACATTTAAATACTGAGAAAAATCCTTTTAAAATTTACAAAATAGTAGTTGAAACCAGATTCTCACTGAGGAGTCTTCCATCTGCTGTGGACAACTAGTAAATAGTGCTGCTTTTCTTGGCTGCACCTGTATTCTGGGGTCAAATTCAATCACAGTCCAAATCTATGGTGTAAATTATTCAGCTCTTTTCTCTGAATGATCACCTTTCCACTTTCGGCACCAAGGAGGCCCACATAGGATTGTGGAAACATATGACATTAAATATGGTGAAGAGAAAATCAGTTTTTCTATTAGAATATTCTGAGGCAGGCATGATGTTAACAGAATGTTATATAAAAAGGGGAAATGTTGTGAAGCTACATCTGCATTAGAACTGATTCCATCAACCATGACTGTTTTATTATGTGGGAAAAAAAATGCTTTGCATTTTTATCAGCTCATTTTTATGCTATATTACTCCAATAGTATCTTTTATCACAAACATGCCTTGTGGGGAAAATGCTCATTTGTAAACAAATTGGTAATCCTGTAATTGCAGCAACAACTGGAAAACCAGAGAGAAGCATGTGTTGGTAACAGCCCATTGGGATAATGTTTCATCAACTCTTTTCTCCATTATGTCCAAACCATTTAATACAAAAGAAACATACAATGTTTAAGCCACTGGAGAGAAGTACTACTAGACCATGTAGTATGCTGAGTGACTGCAATACAGGTCCTATTTAATCAGTGCTGGATCATGTTAAAAATAAGTATGATCCTGAGATGGTAGCTATTGCTGAGGTGAGGTCAATGTATCTAGTGGAAACACAAAAGCCGTCAGGAAAAAAAAATAAGTAAGGCACATTGCTTAAAGGTCTTGAAAAATAACAGGCACAATGGTCTGACACTGTACACTTATAGAAGTCTGATATCATATTCATTGCAATGGATCCATCCTATGGAATCTTATGATATGTAGGTTGGTGAGGGGCTCAGAATTCTCTGCTAAAAAACAGAACTCTAGTTCAGGGAAATTAATTTAAGAATTCAGAGTCTAGACTCAAACTACAACCATCACTTCAGACCACTCAAATATATATTCACTTAATTACAACCAATGTAGGACAATAACTCTGCCCTCTCAAAGGCTCTTGGGGGGTTGTCCTTTACTGGTCTATAGACAGCCTCCCAATGTGAAACAGCTGCTTACTTATGAGAGGATACATGACACAGATGGGAGATGGGTACAAGAACTTACCACAAACCCAAATGCCAATTCTGCCCAATTCTACTTGAGAAATGTCATCTAAGGTCCTAATCACGTAACCCACAATATTAGAGACACTTTCACTTGTTCATCTTCTAATGTCTTATATGTCATCCTCAATGGATGATGCCTTCAGTGCTTTACATTGGGCAAATAGGCCAGTTTCTATGGCAAAGGATAAATGGACATAAATCAGATATTAGGAATGGGAATACAAAAAAACCAATTGAAGTATATTTCAATCTTCCTGGGCAATTCAGCTCTGACTCAGGATAGTGGTCCTTGAACAACAACAACAATATCAACAACAAAACTACAAAGGGAGATCGGGAAGAAAAACAACAGAATTGGAATGTAGCCACAAACTCCAATCCATCAGCAATGGGGCGAACAAAAACAATGACTTCTGGCCCACTACACATATTACAACACTGGACACTCTTAGCCAGTTTAACATATATCCTTTCTGGTTCTCAGCCTGCCCATACCACATTCCAAAACTTCCTCCCACAATTTCATATGGACACTCACATACCCTGACCATAAGCAACAACTTCCCTCCTGCCTTTGTCCCTCAAGGACCATAATTAAAGCTGATTTTTTCCCCACCTCATTACCATATCCACAAGCATCAGTTCACTCCATGAATCTGAGAAAGTAGACAAGAGTCTACAAAAGCTTATGCTACAACTTCTTCTACATCATCTACAAAATTCCCTTGCACACAGATCCTACAGTTCCATAGGATGGAATCTTTTCATTTAAAGTAATATTAACCTACTATTTATGTCCAGGCTAAGTTAGCATTGCCAGTTCAAGATTGTCTCAGGCCCTGAAGTTTCCTGGCCAAGCCTGAAACCTAAAGCCCCTGATTATGCCATTAAGCATTATGAATTAAGTGCCAGCCCCAGTTGCTCATAGCTTGTCACTCAAACTCACACACAGAACATGTTCTCCTCTTTGGAAATTAAGACAGAAATCTTAAACAAGCTGTTCCCAGAACAAAGTGAAATGAGAGGATTAACCTACTATACAGAATATTCAATCTAGCTTACTTGCTTCTAGTCAGAAAGTGGATGAAGAACAGCATGGTGAGTCCTAGTACCACAACAATTGGGATGGAAGGAGGAAGCTAACTAAGTTCTGATCTGCACTGAAGAAATGATACAGTTTGACACTGCTTTAACTGCCATGGCTCAATACTATGAAATCCTGGGATTTGTAGTTTGTTGTGGCACTAGAGCTCTCTGACAGAGAAGTTTAAATGTCTCACAAAACCACAAATCCCAGGATTCCATCGCATTGAGCCATGGTTTAAAGTGGTATCATTATTTCAGCAATGCAGATTAGACCTAAGATATAGGGCTAGCCGCAGATCAAGGCCATGGCTACCCCATGCCCTGACCCCAATCATCCCTTTTGTCACCCCTGAAAGAGCAGCAAAATGCTGCTCCTTTCAGGGGCAGCAAAAGGGCGCCCTAAGAGCTGACATGTGGCTCTTTAGCACCCCTTCTGGCACAGAATGTAAAAACGCTGAGCTGGGAGGACATCCTGATGCTGTGTGGTGTGCATAACAGCATGCGGAATCAGGACATCATTGGGCTAGGGTTGGGGCAGCTGGCATGTGGCTGCCCCTCCCCATCTCTGCCTCCAGGCCGGCCCTTTGGGCCGGTCTGTAGAGGCCCATAGATTCTCTGGAGAGTCTTTTCAAGTGTCAGCAACAAATCCAATTAGAGCTCGGAAACTGTAGCAAGCTGCTGTTCTATTAGCTTAGCTGGTGGTTTCCAAAAAGCCCTTTTAAAAATAAAAAATTAAAATTAAAATATTGAGGGGAAGAGGAGGATTTGGAGTACCGGGCTTAAGATTGTAGGCAGCCTGTTGAATGTAATTTAAAGATTGCATTAATTTGAGAAATAAAGGGCTGTTGGACCTAGAAGGCCATGAATTACAGTTTGGTGGACATGGTTACTTTTGGTATAACAAGGCCAAAGCTCATGTATTATTTAAAATCATGCCATCAGAAGCATACTGCTAAAACTCTGAGGAAAATATAAATCAATGTTTTGTGGGGGGTTTTTTAAAAAAAAATCTCTTATGGTTATTGCCACAAGAAATGATTTGTCAAAAAGGAATCTACCACTAGAAATGGTGGAGTGACACAATTAGTAATGCTATGACTGCCCTCTCATCCATCAGAGTCTACTAGAATGTTGACAGGATCAAGTACTTGGAGATTCACCATGAAAATAATACCAATATTTACATTTACATGTCCTGACAGAGTTTTTGTTTTTTGTTTAGATTGAATAAGGGAAGGCTGGAGTGCAAAAGAAGATATGGTTCCTTTATTTAGGGGAGAATAAATAAATTTGTTGGCTTCACATTTTCCTATGGAAATATCAATTTCACACTGTTTGAGATAGGACAACCACATCTTATCCTAGAAAACTGGTGATCTGAAAAACTTTGAATTTATTTATTTATTTATTTATTTGGTGAAGAAGAGAAAATGTAGGCAAAACCATGCAAAAATTTGAAATTGTGCAGGACGTACACACACATTTTAAAATGAACGTGAAATGCATACATCTGAAATGCATACATAAATATGTACTTTAGGATAAATACCCATCAAAATATGGACAAATGTCTGTGTAGGACGAAAAAGAATCTCAGAAGCTGCTATTGAACTGGTTGGGATAAGACTGCAGGTAAGATTCTGAGATATGCTAAGAAAATAAAGTTTTTCACCATTCTACCTGTAGTTTTAGTTCTATATTACAGCAATACAAGCAAGTTTCCCTCCACATGCTGAAATTCAGTTTTCTGCACAACTACAAGCTGTATGAACCCTGACTTTGGGGGGTTGTAGACTGCCAGAAATAGTGCAAATTGAGTCCACTTTTAGGGTTAGGGTTAGGGTTAGGGAATCATGGGAACTGTAGTTTATTGTGGCACCAGAGCTCTCTGACAGAAAAGGCTCAATGTCTCAGGAAAAAACCAATTCCCATGATTCCCTAGCACTAACCCTAACCCTAAAAGTGGACTCAATTTGCACTATTTCTGGCAGTCTGCAACCCCCCTTCCTCTTCACCTGGACGCTTGAGTCTAGCCTTATTTAACCTAGGCTGTGTTGTCAAAGGTGGAGTTCAGAGGATGGTGAAAAAGAAGGAAGAAACAAATGCATAGCATACCTAGATTCTCTGGGGTGTCAAGCACAGGGTCTGAAACTAGGGTCAGGTTATTTGGAAAATTCTTTAATTGGTTCTGGACCCATACAGCTTGGCATACTGCCACATTCCTCTGTCTAAGTTGTTAACTTCCTTTCCAGTCATTGCTTTGACTGCTCAGGTTATCTACCTTGCTCTCAATGTCATTGGATCTGTCTGCTGCTTGCCTGTCTGCCTTCTGTAATAACTCCCTTGGGTTCACCCACTGTATTCATTAATAGAATGCTAGACACTCAGCATGAAGCAGTTTTGCTGTATAACAATTCTGTGCTTATTCCAGGGCAGGGATAGAGGACCTTATTCAGCATGAGGGCCAGATTCAATTGGAGAGATTTTTTCTGGGGCCACATAGCCATTGTCTCTAAAGACAAAAAAAGTGGGACCAAAAATGGCAACATATTTTAGCTTAAAGTTATTACAGCTTGTCACTAAGCCTTAGGATTCATATTTCAACCTTTTAAAATGAGAATACTAGGAAAACATCAAATAATGGTGTCATAGCTCTAGCTTAGCTGTGGCCATCCAGAGAAAACCCTAGAGGGAAAAATTGTGACCCCAGAAGTGTAGGATTCTACCCCAGGGCCTGAGGCACCCTATCCTTGTTATACTGTATATAAGAGGCAATGTAGAAATTAACAAGAAAATAAGAAACTATATAGCTTAAGGCAGGCATGAACAGATTGTGGGCTTTTGGATCTGCTTGTCTATGTACTAGAACCCTGAGGTCTACCTACCAGACCTTAGAAGGGAGGAACATGGCTCTTAGAAGCAAGGAGTAAGGGTGTCTTTGAGTACACACAGTGCAGATAGTATTGCAGTTTTACATATGATCGCCAGCCATAGTCCTCTCACCTTTCCTGCCTTCCAAATGTTTGCAAGATTTTCATTTGTCTTGCATTTGATGAGGAGCATGGAAATGGTTATAGCTACCAACAGAAAGTCTCAAAATTTAGTTATCATATTTTTCCATTTTCGAAAAGTAACTAAGGGGCTATACAGATGGGCAGGAAAAGGTGACATGAAGCTGCCTTTTCCCTAAGCCGCAGAAACCGCACCACCTGCCCCGAGGATGCCCTAAATGGGGATGGAGCAACCGCACTGGGGGCAGTCAGTGCAGCTTTTCTGAAGCCATATTGAAGCCCCATCAACTGCACTGCTGGACCCGAGGATGCCCTAAACCGAGATGGAGCAACCGCATGGGCTGGCAGTGGCTAATTTAATTTTCTCCCCATCCCCTCAGGAGCATGCACATCTGTGCAGGAACAACAAAATATGTTCCCTTTAATAGTAATGTTAGCATTGCTGTGCATCTGCACAAGATCATGGATGCCACGTCACCCATGTGGCCTGCACTGGCAGTCGGCCTTCAATGCATGGGCAGAGGAGCCACTGCAATGATGCTCCCACTGACCACTGCAACAGCTGCATACATAGAGGATAGCAATCATTACTCAGAGGACATAGAAGAGACAACTGCTAGAGTGGGTGCCACAGTCATTGCACAGTATGCTGCCACTGCTGCCCTTCTAATGCCACTCAAGAGATGCCCGTGCCACTGGTGGATGTTCCCCAGAAACACTGGTGGGACGGGTTCATCACATATATCTGGTCTGATAAGCAATGGAGGACATTCTTCCGAATGCCCTGTGCCGTCTTCCACAGGCTAGTGGAAATATTGCATCCGGAACTGGAGTGGTCAGACACTATCATGAGGAAAGCCATTGCGGTGGAGAAGATGATTTATTCTGATGATTTACCCTTCACCTTTGGGACTGGCGAGATGGCTGTGGCACTGCCACCTCACTGCTGAAGAGGCTGGCAGACCCATCTATGGGACATTGCTCAGGGATCTCCACCTCCGTAGCAACCCCTCCTCCAAGGCAGAAGAGCTGGCACTCCTTCCTCTGCCCAGCTCCACAGACCCTCATCCAGGGCCAAAGGGGTGCCCCTCCTTTTTTCACCTTCCTCCACACTGTCCCCTCTGCCACCAATGCCACCATGGGCCCCCTTTATGACTTGCACAAGCTTGCCCAGCAGATAAGTCTGCACTTCCAGGGTGGCAGTGAGATGCTCCTGCTGCTGGATGGATCTCTCTAGCAACTCCCTCACCACCTTCCAGTGCTCCGCCTGCCTCTCCCTGAGCTGATAGGCATGGTCCCCCTGTTCCAGCAGTCTGTTCATTTGGTCTGAGCTGCAGTTCATGAACTGATGCAGGGCACTAGCAGTTGTTGTGGCTGCTGAGTGACGCATCCTCTTCTTTTTGATCTCAGCCAGGTGGTGGCATTGCAGCTCTGGGATTAACTGTTTCTCCTTCTGTCTCTCATCCTACTTCTCATTCTATAGGACATATATGGCACAGGGCACAGTTTTCACACAAAAAATGTCCATCAGAGATCGGGGGGAGGAGAGAGGTACATGCAAGGGAGGTTTGTGTGGACAGGCTGGATATATGCAGCTGGTGGTCATGCAAGGGACATGGTCAACAGGACACACAGACAAATGTTCCTCCACGAGCCCCCCCCCCCCAGCATACAAGGCTGCAAAAGCAGAGTGCAGGTCTTCTGAACACCTGCACAGCTGTGCAGAAGATATCACAAAAGCCATACAAATTGCTATGCCTTTTGAGTGCAAGCATACATGCGATGGAATACATTTATTGTAATAACTGGGAATGACTTTACTATGTGCAGCCTCGACCTGATCCATCTGCTGGGTGAATTGTTCAGGACCTGCCCTCTCCTCATCCTCACTGTCATCCTCACTTGCCACTGTACTGGTCTGTGGGACAGGTGAGTGGTTACGGTAGCTACTGATTCTGAAAGATGTAGTGCTCCCCTCCATAGCACAAGATGATGGTCTGCTCGTGGAAGATGTAGAGGCACCCTCTCCAGCATGGGACGGTGGTCTCATGGAGGATATGTCCACAGCCGTCTGACTGCAAGATGTATCATCTGAGTCAGGGTGTTCATCCTAATCATCTAAATAACAAGAGATGAGGTCATCTGTGCCCTCTGCCCACCCTAATGATACAATAAATCATTCCATCCTCTTGGATTGCCTGAGAGAGTTAGGAATCAGTGGCACTGCTTTCCGGTGGTTCTGTTCTTTCCTCTCGGGCAGATCCCAGAGGGTGAGGCTCGGGGACAGTTGCTCTTCCAAATTTGAGCTTAATTGTGGCGTCCCTCAGGGTGCCATCCTGTCTCCAGTGCTCTTCAACATCTATATGAAGCCACTGGGTGAGATCATTCGGAGGCATGGAGTGCAATGTCATCAGTACGCTGATGACACCCAGATATACTTCTCCGTGACCAGATCACCAGCTCAGACTTCACATGGCATCTCCCCTCTTAATGACTGTCTCAGAGCGGTAATGGATTGGATGGATGAGGAAAAACAGATTGAAACTGAATCCAGACAAAACGAAGGTATTGACAGTCACAGGCCCGAAACCAGATCTGGGAATACAGTCTCCAGTCCTGGATGGAGTCACACTCTCCTGTAAGGATTGTGTTCGTAGCTTGGGGATACTCCTAGATTTGTCGCTTCACATGACTAGTCAGGTGAATGTGGCGGTCAGGAGTGCCTGTTATCAGCTTCGGCTGATACGCCAACTGCGCCCTTATCTGGACATGAGGGACCTGGAAACTGTGGTACATGCTCTGGTAACCTCACATCTGGATTACTGTAATGCACTCTACATGGGACTACCCTTGTGCTTAACCCAGAAACTTCAACTGGTACAAAATATGGCAGCCAGGTTAATTACTGGAACATCTAGGAGGGAGCACATAACACCTGCGCTTAAATCCCTTCACTGGCTGCCGATTAGTTTCCGGGCACAGTACAAGGTATTGGTTTTAACCTTTAAAGCCCTACATGGTTTGGGGCCATCTTATCTTAGGGACCGCCTCTCACCATATGATCCCCCCGCACACTTCGGTCTTCTGGGAGGAACCTGCTGCAGCCTATAAAGACCAGGCTCTCACAGATCTCCCAGAGGGCCTTTTCCAAGACCGCCCCCAGACTGTGGAATGGCCTGCTGGACGAGATCCGTCTTATTACCACTCTTGCTGCCTTTAAAAAGGCAGTAAAGACGGTTCTTTTCCGGCAGGCCTTCCCGGAATAACCACCCGGCTTGCTGGAGGTGATCTCCTACTTACCCCTCCTGCTGCCACGACATGTTGGCTAAATTGATTTTATTGTGTTTTATGAGTGAACTTGATTTTAATTCTCTGGTAGTTTAATCTAGTTTTAAGGGGTGGGAGGATTAGGGTGTGGGATGATAGAATGTTTTAATTGTTGTGTTTTTTAATTTCTTGTAAAAATTGTACAATTGCCGAGCAGAGGGGCAGGTTATAAATAATTTATTATTATTATTAATAGTGGTGTCCCTTGCACCCCTTCCCAGGGGTCCTGGCACATCTTACCTTAAGAGGGCATGAAAAGGTCCTGGGCACATTATGCCTCGGAGGTGTCCTCCACAGTTTAAACTCTGGCTGGCTGCCCCATTGAGACCCTAGTAATTTCACTACCGGTACATAATCTGCTGGGTCGTATGCTACCATCCTTAGCAAGGAAGGCATGGAGTTCCTTGTAGAAGGACATGGTGGAGGGACTGGCCACTTTTGGCCTTATGATCCAAGGATACAATGTATTTTTATGATTGTGTATCTTCAGTATGTTTTTGAGGAAATCAGTTTAAAATACTCCTAAGAAGAAGAGTGCACAAGATACATGTTATGTTCTCTGTAGTGGCACTGTGGGTAGCTCTTTCTCTGAAGATTTTTTAAAAAATGGATCATAATAGACGTAAGAGGCTGGTGCTTTTGGGCTATTAAAAACAAACACATAGGAGAATCAGTAGGCTAATCTTGTATCATGTGTGGTGCATTACAAAGATAGTGTGTGCTAGCTTGATTGTTCTAATCACTGTAGGCAGACTGTGGAGGAGAGTGAGAGGCTGTGCTCTGTTTTTGTCGTGACAATGCAGCCTACCATCAGCTACAAATGCCTCAACACAGAAACTACTTGCAAAATTCCTAGGGAAACTTTTCTAGAAAAAGTCATACTTGTTGAGCTTCCTCCTGATATAAAACTAATGAAGGCACGACAGCCTTTCAAGCACATAATTTGCAAGATGACATAAAATTGGATAAGAAATTTTCCTACAACTTAAGACCAAAGTATGTGTGGTGTTGTGAAAGTTCTCTGTGGGTCCCCCCTCCCCTCTTGCTGAGCTGGATGGGCCCCTTGAGACCACCTTTTATCCAAAAACAATTTGCTGCCAACCACCTAATAATGATTAACCTGTATACCTTAACAATGCATTGGGACATTACTGGGACTTCCACTGGTATTTGCCAACCCAGTGAGGAACTAGCCAAGCACATGAAAATGAGTGCAAAGAGGCAGAGTACAGTACTTTAAGGAAAAGCTTTATACTAACTAAAGGAACATTAGAGACAAACTGGTCCTCAAGGCACAAACTTGAAGTAGGCATTGCAGATTACAATCATTTCAGCCAAACTATTGAAATAAACCCAAACCTGGCATCACTGACTAGTAGTGTTCCTAATCTTAGTCCTACATCTGAGGGATTTATAATTTTTCTGGTCAGAAGCTCCTCGTGGTTCCAGGACAGAGGCCAGGCAGACAGGCCCACAGGCTGAAGCCTTGCTCCTCTCCCTCAGGCCTTCTCCCAAAATTTCTCCTCAGCACCATCCAGAAGGTTCTTCCTTCTTCTCCCCAATATCCCATCTGATCAAACCATTGCTATCTCCACACCAGTGAGGTAAGCTCTCCTCACAATGTAACAGTAACCTCTCCCACAGTTAACCCTTTGTTATCCAGGGAGAAGGCTCTGATAAAATGGAGAGACCCCCATTTATCACAGGTGTTAAGTGTGTATCTCTGTCTAGTTTGCAGTTGTTGCTGTTGTTGTTTTACAAAATGCAAGTCTCATGGGGAGGGGATAATAAGTAATTACATTAGAGCAGAAAGAGGGAGTCAATCCATGACATTTGGGAGGACTAATGACATGAATTTCAAGATCCGATGTGGTTCAGTGGTTTGGGTTTTGGACAACAATTCTGGAGGCCAGGGTTCGATTCCCCGCTTGGCTATGAAACCCACTGTATGATCTTGGGCAAGTCAGATGCTATCAACCTCAGGGAAAGGCAATGACAAACCACTTCTGAACAAATCTTACTAAGAAAATTGCATGATAGGTTTTCCTTAGGTTTGCCATAAGTTGGAAATGACTTGAAGGCACATAACAACAACAAAAAGCACTTTTCAAATGCTGCAACAATTTGTTAACACAGATGTGGAAAAAGTGTGGTCTTCCAGATCCTATCTTTCATTTCCCATCAGCCCAAGCCTGCATAGAGAAATATAAAGTATAATGGAAGTCATAGTCCAACATCTGCTTGGATCTCTCCCCCCCCCCTCTTTAAAGTGTTGACCTTATCAAGGCATATGTGTGTATATCATTTGGGCTGTGTTTTAGGTGTCAAAGGGTCTTGAGATGCCACTAGACCAGGGGTAGGCAATCTAAGGCCCGCGGGCCGGATGCAGCCCCCCGAGACGTTTGGACCGGCAACAGGCCGGTCCTGCCGCCGCCACCCCCCCCCCCCCCACCGCCCACCATGATGATATTGATTATTGTTGTTATTACTTGTTCTTGGGGTTTTCTTGGCAAAATCTCCATAGGGGTTTTGCCATGGCTTTTCTGGGGCTAAGAGAGTGTGCATTTATTTATTTATTTATTTTTGGTGCTTCAGCCCCCCAATTGTCTGAGGGACAGCAACCCGACCCCCGGCTCAAAAAGGTTGCCTACCCCTGCACTAGACAGACAATCATTACAAGGTTTACTTCTTTTTCATTCTGAGATTCATATTTCCTGAACACTCATAGCAGTGAAATAGTGATGGTTGATGGCTTCCATGTCATTGGGGTGATCTGCTTCAAGTGTCAGTCCAGATTTTAAAAGGATCCATCCAAAGTGGAAACCCCTGTCCTACAAATGAGTTCAGCATTTTGGCCAGTTCCTTGAACACAACCTGAAGCTGATTGCTTCACTAGCCTGGAAGCCCCCAGCCACCACTGGTTGCAATCCAACATATCCGTCCCCTAAGCTTTGTGTTGTTGTTGTTGTTAGTTGCTCCCAACCCACACACCTCCACTCCCCACTGCTATAGTTCTTTAAGGGGCTTATAAAAAGGTGTACGAAATGAAGGGGAGAACCAAACTTGTCATTAGTTCTTATTCATTTAGCAGCCACTTGAACTTGGAGCACTTTCAGCTGACCATTCTGAGGGAAAATGAATGCATTTAGCATGGTACCTTCAGTTAGAAACACAGGAAGCTAATGATCCCCTGGGAAACCACTGTTATTATAAGAGGCTTATGAACTGAACAAGGTATATAAAATTATTCACTTCTCAGATATTTGTAGCCTGTTCTAAGATTGTTTTCTGACATTCCAAACTCATGTATTGTTGATCTGAGAGTTTTCATTGACCCAGAACCTCTTCTGACATTTTAAGCCCTCTTATCTTTTGTAACATGCTGGCTTTTCTCCCTTGTAGCCCAGTATTAATGGTTTGGGTTTGTGTTTTTTTACAACATTATGGATCAAAGTGGGAAATGGTACATGACTTCATGAGAAGTAATCTTTTTGTCATCATGAGAAGAAAATAATTTTCTCATGATTTAGCGATTGCTATTCTAAGCAAATTCACCATGATTTATGAGTTTATACCATCTCACGATGGGCATGATCCAGACAGTGATAAGTGATTTGTAAATTCTATGAAATTCAGTAGGAAGGCTGCAACACAATATTAGATATCTTCTTTTTAAAATCAGTTGGAACTGGAGGCTGTCTTGCCAAGCAGTCCATTATGTAATGTAACTAGAGAGCTACACACACACAGTTGTGGACGCAATGCTGCATGACGGAAAGTAGTTCTCCTATAAAAGTGTGTGTGGCTGGGAGTCTCAGATAACTATAGTCCATTTAACTTAGGGCTGCCCTTGAAAAAAAATCTCCAAATTGCAGCTGGGAAAAATGCAGAAACCAGATTGCCAGAGTGAGAAAGGTCCTTTACAGACTGCCAGGAATAGTGCAAATTGAGGCCACTTTAACTGTCCTGGCTCAGTGCTAAGGAATCATGGGAACTGTAGTTTATTGTGGCACCAGAGCTCCCTGACAGAGAAGGCTGAATGTCCCAGAAAAAAATACAATTCCCATGATTCCCTAGCACTGATGAGCCAGGACAGTTAAAGTGGCCTCAATTTGTACTATTTCTGGCAGTCTGTAAAGGCCCATAGTTATTTGGTTAGCTGATTTGTCTCCAGGCTTAGCAAGTTCATGCTAACTTTTAAAGCATTAAATGGTTTGTGACTCAGGAACCTTAACAACCATCTTCTTCCATATGTTTCCCCTCTCATAGTGAAGGGACATGGAAAGCTGCATTACACAAAGTTTGTGCCAGGCTATAAGTTGATACTGAAATGCAGACATTGCTTGGGTTCAGCTGGAAATGTATTCCAAGGGCTTCATTGGGAGAGCTGTTTGCTTACCTCTCTTCTTTTAATACTGAAGTTTCACAGCACCACCAGATCATAGTAAAACAAGAGCTAGCAATAGCCTTTAGACCAGGGGTCAGCAACCTACGGCCCGCAGACCGGGTGCGGCCCACAGAGGCCTTAGGCCCAACCCATGGCCAGTCCTGCCGCAGCCGCCGAGCTGCCGCTGCCGCCGCCGCCACCGCCGCCATGCCAGCGGGAGCCATTTAGGAAGTCCCAAATTCATGTGAATTCGTACGGCGCCATCGCCGTTGGGCCTTCCCAAATGACCCCCCCATGCATGCACGCATGCACACGACATGGGGGGTAAGTGCGCACGCGCTTGCAAGCATGCATGAGCCCGCCCGGCCCCAGCGCCATCCTCTTCCCCAGCCCCCCGGCAACAAAAGTTGCTGACCCCTGTTTTAGACATAGTCAGAATTGCATCTGCTGAGTTTTTTTAAATTTTATTTTATGTTCTGAATTAATGAAGACTTAATTCACATGTTCTATTTTTATTTTGTCCCATGTCTGATATTATTGAGGTTGTTTCAGTTCCAAAAATGAATGATTTTAGCAGTGGTTAGCAGTTGGTAATAGGAGCTGAGAAGATTGATATTTTTAACACATTCAAAGTGGTTTGATTTCCCCTCTATCTGAACATATTAATTTAACAGAGGGGAAAATATGAGAAAAAAATATGTGAATTTTTAAAAGCCTCCCACAAACCTTATGGGATTCAGACTTTGTGTGGGACTGAGACCATGAGTGTTCAGTACTAGAAATCATCTCCCAGAGCACATTTCCATCTAAGGGGGTGAGGTGGGGGGAATGTTAAACTAAAATTTAATGACACTTCTTTTATCTAAACATCCTATTCCAAACATTTAGATAATGCCTATTGGGATGTGGTATTATTTAATTAAAATTACACTAAGAATTTGCTGGTGGTGATAGCTTGGAAAATGCAAATGCTTCCTTACTCATTTGTTATATATATGGCATGCCATAGTGACAACAGGAGAGAAGAATACTGTGTGGAACAGGGATAGGAAAATGCAGTGAGTGGTTTTGTTGTTTAAAATTTCTCTATTCTTTCTCTCCCCTCCGTGTGTGTGTGTGTGTGTGTGTGTGTATACACACACACACATAATTTAGAAGAGGGGAGAATCTCCTCAGGACTTTCCCCACCCACCCACACAACAACCTAAGTTTAATTTTATCATGTGTTTAAAAGGCACTGTAGCAGAAAGGAACCTCACATTTTCACACTTTTGAGTTGCTTCAGCTCAAGGTACATAAATAGATTTGGCAGCTTGTGAATAAGATGCATAGCAGCTTTACAGATTTACTCAAAAGACTAATGTAGAAAACAGGAGGCAGGACGTGGGAAATCCTGTGTTTTCACCTTATTTTTGTTTTTTGTGTTTGTTTGGTTTTTTAAAAAAACAGAATTTAAAATGCTCTCCTCAAGACATTTTTAGAAACCCATTGGAAGCCTATACAAATCACTACTTTTAGATACTTTCAGAACTGGAGGGGGGGAACAGATGGGGGCTTCCTTCAGATACATTTACCACAGGAATAAATTAACACAGGAAATAATTAACAAATATTTCACTTTGGGAACCTTATGGTATTTTTTTTTTAAAAAGAAACACCCTTATTTTGCATTTCATCTGTTTTTGAAGCTACAGGGAACTGGGAAAGGGGAAACATTGGCCAATGAAATGTTATCTCATAAATCAAGGGCAGAAAACTCCAGATGTTTCTGGACTACAGTTGTCATTTTATGTATGGCCATGCATATATGCATTTAATTCACTGTTAAGAGCTGTGTACTGTTTTTAACTGGTTTGAGGGGAAAGCTCTCCTTGCAAGCCAGAGTGTTAAAACAGGCAATTAACCAGAGTGTCTCCAAGTAAAAATGAGGTAGAAGGACAAGCTGATTTTGCAACAAAAAAACAATTATTTCTTTATTAAAAAGGCAGAAACAGAAACCAACAGAACAATCTGTATGTAATGCACACTGTTTTTCAAAATAAAAGAGAGCAAAACAGTATGGGATCTGAAAACCAACCAATCTAAGGTGGGTTAGGGGTATAGTTAAGCTTAAGAGGCTTACACACTAAACATACACACAGTGATTTTCTCACCCTCCCATGTGGAAAAGATGACTTGGAGATTGGGGAAGGTCAGAGGCAGGTCAAAGAGAGAGATTCTCTCTGTGTGTCTGTATTTAATTTTTTTTTTTCTAACTTCAGGGGGAGTCTCCTGAGTGAAGAGAACACCTCTAGGTGGAGCAAACATAACCTCAACATGTGCTTGCATGAAGGGCAGAAGTGAACCTGCCCTTCCTGTTCTGATAATGGCTCTTAAGTGGTATGAGCAGGACTAAGGGGCTGTGCAGACCAGCCCAAAGGGCCGGCCTGGGGGTGGAATTGAGGCAGAGCAGCCGCATGCTGGCTGCCCCAACCCCAGCCCGACATCGTCCTGATGCCACATGCCCTTATGCCCAGTGCGCAGTGTCAGGACGCCCTCCCAGCTCAGCATGCAAACACGCTGCACTGAAAGGGCACAGAAGAGCCACAGCACCGGCTCTTAGGGCAGCCTTTTACCACCCCTAAAAGGAGCGGCATTTTGCTACTTTTTTTAGGGGCGGCAAAAGGAAGGATTGGGGCCTTGGCGTGTGGTTGCCACTGCCCCGTTCTGCAGCTAGCAGGGGCAGCCCAGAACCACCTGTCTGCATAGCCCCTAAGACAGGGGTAGGCAACCTGTCCCCTTTAAGGGCCGAGGGACTTCAGCTCCCAGAATCCCATGAGCTATTGGCCAACATGAGACTATTGGCCAACATGGCTGAGGTTTCTGGGAGCTGAAGTCCCTCGGCCCTTAAAGGGGAAAGGTTGCCTACCCCTGCCCTAAGACAATGGATCCAAAAACATCGAAACAATGATACCCAATGATATTGGGCCAACCAAAATGCACAACTACATGTTGCAAGCTTTCAAAGTCACACTGGCTTCTTCATCAGGCAAACAGGAGGAAAAATTTGAAGATGTTAGTCTGGGGCCTGCATTTTCTGTTTCTGATCTCAGTTCAGATCTTAGGGGAGGGCTATCTGCAGGCTGGCTCCTCCCCCTTTGGCCATGCTGTTGCTGGAATTTTTTGCAAGCCAAGGAAATGTAATGTCCATTTGCAATCCAAAAAAAATATTTCCTTGGAATCCAGCATGTCTCCTTCCTTTGTGAAGCCTTAACTCAGGGACAGGCAAACTGTCCCCTTTAAGGGCCGAGGGACTTCAGCTCCCAGAATCCCAGACTATTGGCCAACATGGCTGAGGCTTCTGGAAGCTGAAGTCCAAAATCCGTAAGAGGGACGAATTTGCCTGCCCCTGCCTTAACTGAACTGAACTGAGATGAAGAAGCCAGTGTGACTTCGAAAGCTTGCAACATGTAGTTGTGTATTTTGGTTGGCCCAATAAAGGTATCATTGTTTGGATGTTTTTGGATTTGCTGCATGGCCAACATGACTACCCCTAGAAGTTTTTTGTAAGACAATGGAGTTAGGCATACAGTGGGCAAAGCCAATCAGTATAAATATTTACCCTTTTTGAAATCAAGATATGTTTGCCAGTCTCTTTGAAGAGAGCAGAATACTTTACAATAGGAGGTATACCAGTCTGTACCAGTTTGGCAGGGGCTCCATTCAGTGGAGGTGGAAATGGAACCATTTCCATGCCACTCCCTTGGCAGCAGGATGAGGTGGGGGAATAAAATAAATTTGCAGTCTTGCAGTTTAAAATTAGTGTTGGCTTTTTCAAGATGGACAAAGTGTCCAGGCCACAGAATCAGCAGCCCTAGCCTGTCCATTATGATTTTTTAAACTCTGGCCAATACAGCTTTCCTGTCTTATTTCATATTTACTGAACATCACTGGTAACTTCACATCATGCTTTTCCCTCAATGTGGAACATGAGGTATCTCACAGCAGAGAGTAAAACAAGCTACTACTAAAACACAGTGATGATAAACAAAATTAACAGAAGAATTAAATAAGCTATGCTATTTAAACATGTTTGTTTGTTTGTTTCAAGCTACCTAGGGCTGATGAGACATGACATTCAACAAGTTTTCCTTTCTTGTTATGCAAGAAGCCCAAAGATTTTACAGAGTTTCAAAAGGAACTCTCCATAAAGGATTGTGTGGACACAGAAAGACTTATTAGATTCTGACTTATTCGATATTAGTGCAAACAAACATCTCATTGGATTCAAAACATTTATTTGATATATGGACAGATACTGTCTAAATCCTGCAAAAAAAAAAAAAAAAACACCCAACAAAAAACATACCAGAGACTTATGTGATTACTATTTCATTTATTTATTTTATTTTCCACCTTACTCCCCAAACTAGGAATTGAGGCATCTCACCCCAGGATTAGAAAACAGATAACAAAGCAGGGAGCGGGGTAGAGAGCAAAGTTATAATAGTAAAACACATTATAAAGTCAAGACAAATTTGAACTAAAACCAGTTTAAAAGACCTAGGCTGACATCCTCTGTAGCAGTTGCAGATTCAAAACCTAGGAGTGACAGATCCATAACTGCTCCATCTTCAGCAAGAGTATGTGTTCCCAATCATGACGTTACTTGTCATAATTGTAAATCCTCCTCTCCCAACCTACTTTAAGATTGAGCAGCTTCATCAAGTGACAGAAGTCTTGGTAATCTGGATGCAGCAAGATGACATTTCCAATCCCCTTCTACCAAAGGAAGCTGAAAACATCATACTGCTGTGCCCTGATTGCCAACAAAGCAGACTTCTATCACTCAGGGCTGCTGCCAGCTGTTAAGGTAGATTTGTGGAGTCAGGCCAGGAGACAAGAGAGAAGGGTGATAATTGGCAGTGTTCATGCAATAGTGCACATGCATTGTGGGGGAGGCAAATAATAATAATTGCAACCACAGTTTGATGCGGCATGGTGCAGATGGCCCGGGGGTGTTCAAGCCGCCTTGGGAGCAGAATGTGTGGGCTATGGGATTTCAAACTGGTTTTAGAAAACCCAGTATGGAGCTGCTTTTTCCTGCCTGTCTATTCTGGCCCTCAGAATCCTTCAGCAGAGGATTCATTCAAATTGAACAAGAAACAGGAAGGAAGCCTAAAAACTGTGGCTTAGTTCCAACTTAGTTCCACTGTGATTACAATACAGAAAGTGTAGAAAGCAAATGACATACATTACTTGGAGACTTATGAAGAAGAGAAATCCAAAGCTATGATCCTGCACTGGCTTGATGGAATATGAAGCTTTGCCAAGCATATCTCCAACTCCTCATCCCTTTGTGCATGTGCTTTATCTTCTAGCTGCTACAGTCATTTAGTGGGTTGAGGAAGACTGGGTGTGCCTGTGCAGAATCAGGCTGTATTAAAGCAGCCAGAAGTATAGAAAAGATGACATCTTTGGGAGGAGATCAGGGAGTGTGCCATCATCTTTGTGCTTCCATATGCAGAAATGAAGTTTGATGCTACCTGAGAATTGCCAGGGGGCACATCATGGCACCTGATGGGTAGGCTACTCACACATGGTGATTATTGTACAAAGGAGGTACTGGATACATCCTTCTGCAATGATCCTGAAGGTATAACAGGAGTTTACACCTGTGTGTTTTTCCAACAGGTTTCCAACACAAGACTGACAGTTTCCTGCATATTGAATAAAAATCTACTTGTCTTCCATCAGCTATGTAAATAAAATATGATTGGCATGAGTCAGTGGTTCCATCAGGAAGAACATTCTCATCTGTCATTTACTCACAAGTAAGTCCCAGTTCAGCCTGATTATTTTCATCATGCTGAAGGAGTTCCACCACAAAAGAGTGCTGAATTATAAATGACAAAATCGTAGAAACAAAATTAGGATACCACTCAATAGAATGAAATTGTCTACATCTCCTACCAAAATCCAGACAATTAGAAATGGTCAAGTATGGGCCTTTACAGACTGTCAGAAATAATGCAGATTGAGGTCACTTTAACTGTCCTGGCTCAGTGCTAGGGAATCATGGGAATATTTTTCTGGGACATTGAGCCTTCTCTGTCAGAGAGCTCTGGTGCCACAATAAAATACAGTTCCTATGATTCTCTAGCACTGAGCCAGGACAGTTAAAGTGGTCTCAAGCTGCATTATTTCAGGCAGTCTGTAAAGGCCCTATATCTCCCTAAGTAAACTGTTTCACATTCTGGATACCACAACTGTGACAACCTCCTCTTTTGTGTCTGTTGAGAGAGGAAGGGAGCTCTTCTAGAAGACAGTGCTCAGAAACATATGGAGCAAGAAATTATATGGGGGTGACATTATTTGTTGTGGGGTGGTGATATTCAATATGATCCCCATATCAACAGGGGTTAAGTTTTAAGACACATACATCCCATGGATATCTGAAACCATGGATAATAGGGAACCCTATTATTTCCAATGAGACAAATTATTTCCAGCCCAAGTAAACCATAGAATCACACTGTAGGACCTAGAAATGCCTAGAGATTAAATACTTTTTCAAGACATGGTGAAATCACAGACACTAAATTTGCAGACATGGGGGTTGTACGCATAAAATTTGCAGATGTGGGGTTTGTACCCCATAAAAAGGCAGATAATGGTTGCCAGAGTGAAAATTGGAAAGGGCTCCTGTCTCTTTAATATATATGCAGAAAGGGGGAATTTCAGAAGGTGTTGCTTGTCATGCAACCTGGTAACAAGCAACAGCTGCTGAGATTCCCCCTTTTACACAGCTATTTAAGGGACAGGACCCATCTCCAGTTTTCATTCCAGCAACCTTATGCAAATAGCCAGTTCCCCCCTCTTGCATACACCTCTGTATGAGAAATGTATCTATTTTAAAAACTGGAATTATGAAGATATTGATTGAGTTTTGTTCTTTGCAAAGCTGTTGGTTCACTCGAGATGAGCAAAGTATGCTCTGCATAATGATTAAACTAAATAATAAGCCCTTCTCTTCTGTGATTTGCTTTTTATTTCTGAAGTTATAAAGTGGTCTGACTCTTTGCCTATAATGGATTGTGAAACATACACTTAATTCACAACATAATCCTGGCATTTATCCTTTAAGGATAGCCATCTGTCCATGTTAATGATTTACATTTCTACTAAAGAGCCATGTGGTTCTTCAGGGGAAGATTTCATTTTGAGAATTGTTCCATTTCACATTTTACCGTCTCAATTGAATTGTTAGAAATCTTTGTAACAGTTCATAAGCAAGGATCTTTATGATATACAATGTTCAATTTTGAGGTTTTATCAGATTTGTAGGTGAGGGCAGTTTCTTCATCTACTTCTGAATTGACCTACGTATGGTCTACAGCAGGGGTAGGCAACCTTTTTGAGCCGGGGGCCGAGTTGCTGTCCCTCAGACAATTGGGGGAGCCAAAGCACCAAAAATAAATAAATAAATAAATAAAAATAAAAAATATAAAAAAATATGCATGCACACTCTCTCAGCCCCAGAAAAGCCATGGCAAAACCCCTGTGGAGATTTTGCCAAGAAAACCCCAAGAACAAGTAATAACAACAATAATCAATATCATCATGGCGGGCGGCGGCAGCGGCAGGGGGCAGCGGGGGGCGGCGGCGGCGGCAGGACTGGCTTGGGGCTGGTCCAAAGGCCTCCAGGGGCCGCATCCGGCCCCCGGGCCTTAGGTTGCCTACCCCTGGTCTACAGAGTCCAGAGGGGAGGATGGATAGATGATGACAGGCAAAACAGTGCCTAGTTAGCTAAGAAGTCCTGACATACAATCTTCAAAACCTGGGAACTATCCCTGATTTATATTTACCAGCTACACTAGAGATTCATGTGGTTAACAAATAGTGGGTATGAACCTCACTATATTTTATGTAATCTGGTACACAGGCATCTCTTCACCCAAAGCAGGAACACAGGTATTTAAAAGACCCTTTTACTTCAGGCAGCAAAGGGCTTTACACTTCTGGCTTTTCTCTCGACACAGGAAAAGTTGGGATTTGAAAGGATTGGGAATTTAGAAGCATGAATTCTGTGCATTCACATTCCCCTATTATTATTATTATTATTATTATCCCACTTTTCTCCTAGTACAGGAACTCAAAGCTCCCTACTTTTAGCCCTTTTGTGAGTAGAAGGAACACTTGAATTGGGCTCACAAGAAAGAGTAATTTATATAGATTTCCTCCTCCCAATTTTATTTATCTTTTCAAAACTTTTCTATGCTGCCCTTAATTCTATGAGTTTCCAGGGCCGGTCTCAGTAAGTATACTATAATTGAAAGTGTCAGTCTAGCTGTCTGACTGTTATGCTACACAAGGGATGGGAATTCGGTGACCCTCCAAATATTGTTGAATTACAGTTCCTATTATTCTTTTTCGCAAGGCTGGTGTGAGTTGCAGTCCAGCAACATTTGCAATTGAGTCCTATGCCTGTGCTATACAAATGCACATCCTTGATCACAGAAACATCAATCTTGGAAAGCTATCTAATGAAACCAAAATGAAGATTATGGTTAGATCAATTACTTTGGGTACTTTTCCAGCATACATGTTGAATTTCTGCATGTCTTGCCCTAGAGTGCACATTTATTAACCAGTTTTGAACAAACTTGATATTTAGACTTACATCCTTAAGAGTTGGACCTCATCCCCGAAAAATAGTCCCCAGAAAGGGATAGGAAAGCCTCTTCTATGAAACATTAGAGAGATTCTGCAATTCAATGTAGAGAATCGAATCATCCGATAAAGGAGATTGTTGCACTGCCGATTCCCACCAGCACACACACAGGTTGTAACTGGAAAAGATGGATCTTTTTGCACTGCCTTGTGCCTGGGCAGTAGGCAGCCTGTATCCAGCTTGGGCTTTTCCCACAACTTGAATCCCATTCTTGAAAAGCTGTGGAAGAAACCTGGATTTGATACAGGCTGCCTACCACCTGGACACAGGGCAGTATGATAAGATCCATCTGTTACGGTTACAACCCACATATATCCTGGCAGGAATTGGTGGTGCGATAACCTCCATACTCATTTCAAAGGATGGCTGGTAGCAAAGCAATTTTCACTGCCAAAGAAAACTCCATAATATGGTCATCTTAGGGGTCCCATAAGTCAGAAACAACTTGAAGGCACACAACAACAGCAACAGCAGCAGCAACAACAATTGCATTAAAAGTCAACCTAACTGAATGCTGCAAAGCTTTGGTCTGTGAAAGTCAATTAATTCAATTTAATTTTACAAATAGTGACTTTTCTGACAAATTTGCAAGGTGACAAGACAAAAGGGTCTGCTAGGGATTTAACGATACCAGGTCTGCCTTTCTGCAGGCTCAAGTGAGCAACAAAGGGGATATATTTAGAAAGCCTTTGCTAGGGCACTATATATGGTTGATGAATGTTGGCTTTCTGAATCAGAAGTTGTAGAGTCACAATAGAAATCAACCTTCTCCAATCTGTTGCCTTCTCGTTGTGTTGGACAACACCTCCCATCAGCTACTGGCATCAGGTTCAATTACTGTGCTTATTGGGAATGATGGGGATGTAAACCCAAACATATAAATTGCACAAACTGAGCAAAGTTAAATGGGGTGACTATTGAGGAATATGCTAAGGAACCGAGTGTGTTAATGGAGTACCTATGACAAATTGAATAGTACTTTAAACAATGTTTCCAACAAAACAGTGCTCTTAACAGATATCAAGTAACTTCAGACCTTTAATTATAATGTGCATGTCCAACAGTACCTTACATACACAGGTCAGTTGAGTTAAGTAGATATAGAGGTCATAGCAAATGGGCAATATCATAATTATAAATGCACATCCACACAAAACTTTGTTTATTCATTTTTTGTACCAGGGAACTGGCTTTCATTTGACAGTACTACGTAGCTCTGAACTGTATCCTCAGTTACAAAGTAGTGGAAATATCCAGTATGGAAGAGGGAATACTATTATTCCAAACATTTTGTCTTCATGGACAAAAATGTCTCTTTAATAATAATAATAATAATAATAATAATAATAATAAATTTTATTTATATCCCGCCCCTCTGCACAACAATCAGGGCAGGTTACAACATTTAAAACATACAATTTAAAATATTCCTTATCCCATATCCAGCCCTCCCACCCCTTAAAACAGAATTAAACTATTGAAAATTTAAAACATAATATGATATAATAACACGCAACAAACAAACAACAATAACAAACGACAATGAAGCGAGCCACAGGAAAGGGACGGTAGTACCATCTCCCCTCAAGCCGGAGGATTATTCCGGGAAGGCCTGCCAGAAGAGATCCTTCTTTACTGCTTTTTTAAAAGCAGCAAGAGTGGTAATAAGATGGATCTCATCCGGCAGGCCATTCCATAGTCTGGGAGCAGTCGCGGAGAAGGCCCTCTGGGAGGTCTGAGACAGCCTAGTTTTAATTGGCTGTAGCAGATTCCTCCCAGAGGACCGGAGGGCGTGGGGGATCATACGGGGAGAGGCGGTCCCTAAGATAAGATGGACCCAAGCCATGTAGGGCTTTAAAGGTTAACACCAACACCTTGTACTGAGCCTGGAAACTAATTGGCAGCCAGTGAAGGGATTTAAACACTGGTGTTATGTGCTCCCTCCTAGATGTTCCCATAATTAATCTGGCTGCTATGTTCTGTACCAGTTGCAGTTTCCGGGTTAGGCACAAGGGTAGCCCCATGTAGAGTGCATTGCAGTAATCCAGACGTGAGGTTACCAGAGCATGTACCACAGTTTCCAGGTCCCTCATGTCCAGATAAGGGCACAGTTGGCGTATCAGCCGAAGCTGGTAACAGGCACTCCTGACCATTGCATTCACCTGACTAGTCATGTGAAGCGACGAATCGAGGAGCACCCCCAAGCTGTGAACACAGTCCTTAGAGGAGAGGGTGACTCCATCTAAGACTGGAGACTGTATTCCCAAATCTGGTTTCAGGCCTGTGACCGTGAGTACCTCCGTTTTGTCTGGATTCAATTTCAATCTGTTTTTCCTCATCCAATCCATTACCGCTCTGAGACAGTCATTGAGAGGAGAGACGCCATCTGAAGTCTGAGTCGATGATCTGGTCATGGAGAGATATATCTGGGTGTCATCAGTGTACTGAAGACACCGTGCTCCTGCCTCCAAATGATCTCACCCAGCGGCTTCGTATAGATGTTAAATAACATCGGGGACAGGATGGTGCCCTGAGGGATGCCACAATTAAGCTCAATTTTGGAAGAGCAACTGTCCCTGAGCCTTACCCTCTGGGATCTGCCCGAGAGGAAGGAACGGAACCACCACAAAGCAGTGCCTCCAATTCCTAACTCTCTCAGGCAATCCAAGAGGATGGCATGATCTATTGTGTTGAAGGCCGCTGAGGGATCTAAGAACACCAACAGGGTCACAGTACCCCTGTCGATGCCCAAGCAGAGGTCATCGGTCAGAGCAACCATGGCAGTCTCCACTCCATATCCTGTCCTGAAGCTGGTTTGAAATGGATTGAGATAATCGGTTTCATCCATGACTGCTTGTAGTTGGGAAGCAGCTGCCTTCTCGATCACCTTACTTAAAAAAGGTAGCAAGGAGACTGGTCTGTAATTGTTTCTGTCCAGAGGGTCCAGGGAAGTTTTTTTCAGGAGCGGCCTAACTGCCGCCTCCTTCAAACAAGATGGTACCAAACCCTCCCTGAAAGACGCGTTGATCGTGTCCCGAAGGAACACTTTCAACGCGTCCCCCCCCCCCCCCGGACGACCAGCCATGATGGACAAGGATCGAGGGGGCAAGTCGTCTTCCTTATCCTTTCAAATAGCTTGTCCACGTCGTCGGTACTCACAGATTGTAGTTGATCCAGTAAATTACCTTCAACGGAGTTGCTGGATACCTCGTCTTCGGATTCTGCTAAAACACTGGTGTCCAAGTCGGCTCTTATCCGAGAGATTTTATCTGCAAAGTGGGTATTAAATGCCTCACAGCAGGCAGTTGTTGGGTTAAGTAGGGGATTTGGCGCAGGTGGAACCTTCGTCAGCTACCCCACCACCCTAAACAGCTCTGTCGGCCGAGACTCTGCAGATGCAATGCGTGCAGAACAGAAAGATTTCTGCGCTGCACGTAAAGCCTCCCTATAGGAATCAAGATGCTTCCTAAGGCAAGTTCTGTTGGATGAGAGACGAGTTTTTTGCCATTCGCGCTCTAGTCGATGTTCGACCCGTTGCCTTTAATATGGGTTGAAATAATATCCAGAGACATTTGATTGATGGTTTAAAAAGAAATATAAGGAAAACCCAACAAGAGTTCCACCATGTTGAGAATCTTTGCAGTTTGGAACTTTTCTGTATGAGAAACTTCACATGACTTTTTGGGTGTCTGTGTGTGTTATTTTTTATGTTGTTTTTTTCTTTGTTAGTTTCCTTCCTTCCTTCCCTTCTTTCTCCTCCTCCTCCTTTTCCTCTTCTTCTTTTGTAGAAAACTGTGCTCTTTATGTTTTCTGTGCAGAAAATGTTTTCTGAGCAGAAAACAAGATTCTTTCATGGTAGGGTTTTTGGAGAAGTGTCCTGAGCTGTGGAGAGTTTTTGGAAACCGCTCTGTTTTCAAAGAGTTTCTTGCAGCAGAAAGAAAATAGTTACCAACTAAAACTGGTTGTTGCTCCCCTTAGTAATGAAATCAGTGACAGTTTACTCCCATACTTCTTAATGTCTTGTTTGCTAATTGACTTGGAAGTGGGTTTACAGTCATGATTGTTCATCACAATAAAGGGTCAGCTCAAGACATTTTTCTGCCATGAGGTAGGTATGATCATGAAAGGCAAATAAACTGTGAATTATTTAATGCAATGTTGCTGCTGCTTTGTTCGATTTTACTTTTGGCAGAGAGAGATGTGGAAGCTTCAGCTGAAGCTCTCAATATAATGTGACCAGTCTTGAGAACAATGTCCCTTGATTGCTGAGGGTACATTCAATTTAGCGCCTCAATTGCCAAAATAAGTTATCTTTGATTCAGCTACATATTGGGAACTCCCCTGGGGCAGGAGGTGGCAGGAACAAAATAGTGTTTCACAGATGGATGTATTCCCCCTACTAATATGTTGTGGCAGTGGGAGAGGGAATGGGAAAGCATGTGCATTATGCAGAGACAGTGACCATATTAATTCACAATCGAACTGCCACTCCATGGAGGTGTTATCTATAAGGGATTGTCTTAAATGCTGCCTCTCTCACCACCTTCAGAGGTATGGCCATTGGGAACACAAGATAGGGCCTTCTTTATGGCTGCCCCAGATGCTGGAATTCCATTCCTAGGGAGGCTGGAAAAACACTCTCCTTATTGTCCCTTTACTGGCAGCTGAAGACTGTTTTATTCCAACATTTAGAAACTGAAGTTTTTAAGGGAAGAACTTTTAGAAGGTTCTGTACTGTTTTATGTTAAGCTGTTGTATGCTGTTTAACTCTGTTGTATTGGTTTTAATTTGTAAACTGCCTCACATACTGGTTTTAGGGGAAAGATGAAGTATAAATAAAGCTGACAAACAACAACAACAACACAGAGCGCCCAGACAAGGATGATGGTTTCATAGATATGATGGTATTTCAATCTAATCCTAGTCAGGTCACAAGAGGCCATTGCCCTGCCCCGGGAGTTTCTTAGGCTCCATCTATATCACAGTAATAATCCAGGTTGACAGCACTTTAACTGCCATGGCTTAATTCTATGGCATTTTGGGAATTGTGCTTTTTGTGGCACCAGAGCTCTCTGACAGAGAAGGCTAAATGTCTCACATAACTACATTTCCAAAATCTCCATAGCACTGAGTCGGGGCAGTTAAAGTGGTATCAAAGCAGACACACCCCAATAGGCATTTAATAGTGTTGTGGTATATAGCTGATTGGGTGTGTTTTGCTGGATCTGTGGGGAAAGGTTTCAAGAAATAGCAACCCCTAATCACCCTTTTTTAAAAATTTACAACCACTACTTGGTACTACTGATGTACCTTGCCAATATTATCTCAGTACATGCTGCTTAATATATGTCAGAGTAAGAGCAGGAAGAGAGGCAGGCATTAAGCAGCATGAATGCCTCCCCCCATCACTATCATATACCCATCAGGTTCACATTCTGAGAATGTGACTAACAAAAAAGTGAAGGTCATTACAACTCAGCACTAGCTTTTGCTGGGAAATTTGCTGTAATTTCCTTAATGTAAAATGATGCCCAAGCCAGGGTGGTATATTGGTTTGAATATTGGACCATGACTCTGGAGACCAGGGCTCAAATCCCTGCTCAGCCATGGATACCTACAGGGTGACCTTGGGCAAATCACACACTCTCAGCCTTACAAATACCCTAGATAGGTTCATCTTAGGGTTTCCATAAGTCAGAAACAACTCAAAGGCACACAAGAACAAAATGATGCCAGTTTGGGTTACATTTCTGTTCCAGTATGCAAAGGGATCTTGTAACACCTTTGAGACTAACTAAGGGCCTTTACAGACTGCCAGAAATAATGCAACTTGAGGCCACTTCAATTGTCCTGGCTCAGTGCTAGGGAATCATGGGAATTGTATTTTTTTCTGAGACATGAGTCTTCTCTGTCAGAGAGCTCTGGTGCTACAATAAACTACAATTCCCATGGTTCCCTAGCACTGAGGCAGGACAGTTAAAGTGGCTTCAAGCTGCATTATTTCTGGCAGTCTGTAAAGGCCCTAAAAAAATAGAACCTGGTCACATGAGCTTTTGTAGACCTAAGTCTGCTTCCTCAGATGCATGGAGCAGGCTGCCTCATGCATCTGAGGAAGTAATCTCAACTCTACAAAATCTCATACTACCAGCTTCTTTCTTTCAATTAGTCTCAAAGGTGCTACAAGAACTCTTTGCATGCTGATTTAACAGACCAACACAGCTATGTGTTTGATTTGTGTTCCAGTTTGCTAGGATCAGCTTACTACAAAGTTCTAGCCAATCAGTGTTTCCCTTACTAAATTCTTGTCAGTGCAGCAGAGAGAGAGAGAGAGAGAGAGAGAGAGGACTACAATAAGCTTAGTACTATTTTAGAGTCTGTTGTGTTAAGAACATTGTTTCTTATAATGAAAGTTTTCCAGCCAGAAATCCATAATGCATGTGAGGTTGTATCAGAATGGCAATTTTTAATTAAACCACTTAGGTTATTAATGCTTTCAAAATTGGCTTCTATTCTCAATACATTTTCTTCATACTATTTTTAATATACCTATTCATAATTAATTATTGTTTTCTTCTCTCAGTGACAGGAGTTGGTTTATGAGGTATAAAAGGAAAGATGTGAGTAAAGGCGAGTGTAGCTGTAGATACTTGGAACCACACAAGCTTTGGATCATTACAAACACTTGAAAAACTGTTTGAAGTGCAGCACTTAGTTACAGGTATGCAAATCATTCCATTAGTTCAGGGACATAATGTAACTGGTAACACATGTGCTTTAATGAAAGGATCAGCCTTTTCAAAGTGTGTGGCAGAAAAGAAAAGGATGAAATAACCTCAAAAAACATGTTCCAGTCAAAACAAAATGAAGAAATAGCTTGTGTCAACTATAATAAATATATGTGAAGTTGTTTTGTGGTTATTTGTGGTAGTGTGGACAGGGAGACAGTTCTACAAGCTACTCTCACCAAGAGTGACATTTACATATTCTCAAACATAATTTTCTATATGCATACAAACAGGCCACACACAGACCAAGATCCTACATGGCTGGATTTACTGTAAAGAATTCTGCCACAGGTCCCTTGTCATCACCCCCAGAATTCACAATAAGTCTGTAATAACCACCTCCAGTTGTTCCATTGCTGGTGGAGATCAGGGGAAGGGCAAGATCTGCTGGAGGTCTTGGCACACGCTGGTATCAGTGTGTGTCTGGACATGGGGATATAGCTGTATGGTTCTCAGGTCCTTCCCTAAGTAATGGAATGGCCATGGTAGCAGGAGTCTCTCATAGTGCAATGTTGAGTCCTAGGGAGAAGAATGCAAACTCCACAATGACCAAAACAATAAACACAATAAATGTATTGAGTGGACTTACACTTGCGTATGTCATTAACAGGATGCCTGCCATAGACAGACGTATATTTTACATACACAACTCTGAAGAGGGATGGGAACTCTTTCAGCTTCTCCTCTAACCTTATCTCTTTTCTATCCTTATCTATCCTCACATGTACACAAACCCATGACAATTCATCTGGCAATTTTTGTCTTCTCTAGTCTCTCTTCTCTCATCCTATAAATTGTCATCTTCCCAGCTTTTGGAGTAGTAGTGAAAAAAATAGGAGGTGAGTTAGGGATCTCAAGATGAACAGGGGTTCCAGGCATTGCCTTGAGTGGCATATGATTGTTTGTAGGCTACTAACATTTACCACATGTCAATGCTCAAATATTAACAGACATTAATGTGAGAATTGAGATGTGTGACTCACCGCTCTTCTTCCACAAGGACATGTGGCATCTACTCACATTTGGGTAGTTGTCCACTTTCTGCTTTATCTTTGCAGGCATTCAGAAACAGGATATATATGCACACTATGCAGACTGCCTTAAATCTCCAAAATTATTACTCTGCCTTTTTCCAGGATGGGTGGGTACATATGTTAGTTTGTTGCAGCAGAAATCTGAAAGTGTCTTCTATACTCTGAAGACTCCTATATTTGTTGTGGCCCAAGCTTTTACAGAGTGCAGTCTAAGTCATCAGAGGCACAAAGTGTTTTTCCTGAGTTACAAGTGAATGGACAGGCACCCGCATCACAGAGCTGAAGAAGGGTGGTAACTATAGATACTCTGGTCAGAGAGGAATGATATATGTAACTTACTGACCAAGGACTTGGTGGATCAAGCCATTGTGGAGCATAAAACACCACCTGGGCAGTTTCATGCCCTCCTGCCACTCCAACATCCACATACTTTGATTCCTCTTTCTCTAGCACCCCAACCTGGCTACTTGTTCACCATGTGACTCACATCCTCCCTTTGTCTGTAGTAGACAATAAACAGCAGCAGCAGTGGCTCTCAAGGCTTAAGAGATGCTGATGTGGGGTTGGATGGTGAGCAACAAGAAAGAGAATGTGTGTATGTGCCTTCAAGTTGCCTGTTGACTTACAGCAACTCCATGAACTATGAAGAGTTTTCTTAAACAATATGATTTTGCCAGTTCCTTCCTCAGAAATATAGCATTCAGCACCTTGTATAGCCCCATGTTTTCTAAGTGTTGAGAAACCCTGACAAGAAATTCCTGAACTGATGAGAACTTTCAGAATTTGGGATTTATTTTGCAAAAAAATCACATTTTTCCCCACCACAGAAAATAGCATTGCTTGCACTGAAAATATTTTCAGCACAGAACATAACATTCCTACATAGATATAATTTTCTGTACTGACAAAGCGGTGTCTTACATTTAAAAAGCAGTTTTCACTTCTGGTTGGTAATGGGACCTTGTCAAGATGCCTCTAACTGAATGGGGTTGAGACTGATTGGACAGTGCAGTGTCTGGGTCACCAGAATGACATCAAAGTGACCCAAAATTACACCTTAGTAAAGGGTGTTCAGAGGGGGCCTGATGGAGGTTCATGAAGAGATCCTGTTGTCTGGGAAAGCAGCCAATGGAACGGCTGATAAGAATGATACACACAAATGCAAGGCTTTGCAGCAGTACAAAAATAATTCTGAAGCACAGTACTGGTCCAATGTCCAATAGCAAATCCAGGGGGCAAGCCAAGGGTCCAGGAGTCCAGAAAGCAAGTCAGTGAGTCCAGTCCAGAGTCAAGAGTTCCAGAGAGCAAGTCATAGAGTCCAGTCCAAGGTCAAGAGTTCCAGGTCAATCAGAGGTCTAGAAGGCAAGGTTTCAGGCAACAAAGGAGTCAGAGGGCCTTTGCAGACTGCCAGAAATAGTGCACATTAAATTGAGGCACTGCCCTGGCTCAGTGCTAGGGAATCATGGGAATTGTATTTTTTTCTGGAACATTGAGCCTTCTCTGTCAGAGAGTTCTGGTGCCACAATAAATTATAGTTCCCATGATTCCCTAGCACTGAGCCAGGGCAGTGCCTCAATTTAATGTGCACTATTTCTGGCAGTCTGCAAAGGCCCAGAGTAAGATGCTTTCACCAGGGAATGCAGATAGACCCTGATGAAGTGTGGTGTCTCACAGCTGTTTATATTGGCCCAGCTCCTAATCACAGCTGTTTGGTGATTGCTGAACATTTCTCATATAACCTCTGTAAGAGGCACACTCTTCCTGTCCTTCTCTGGCTGAAGGTAGGTACCTCCTCGTCCTGTTCCTCTATGTCTCCCAGGCCTGGAACCTCTTCTGGGGGGGGAGGCTAGGCTGCTGAGTCATGGGCTCTGCTGGATCTGGCAGAGCAAAGCTAAAGCCTGGCTCAGCCTCCTCGTCCTTTGAGTCCTCAGCATGACTGGCCATGACACCTGTTTCTCTCCCTCCTGGAACCTTTGGATCAGGAATTCAAGGGCTAAAGAATCAAAGGATCATCTGGAACCACAGGGCAAGCTACGGCCATACTGCTTCCCCATGAAAACAGACAGAGGCACCACAAATTTTTAAGTTAAATGAATCACATTTTGGAATAACATATAAATATTTCTTTTGAAATTCTGGCAATTTAACTTTCAAAAAATTATCTCTTCATGAACTGATAAAGATTTGACACAAACTGGACATTTGAAAATGAGAGCTGAAATGATATAAAACCAATTGAAATAAATTTATCAATCCACTCACTGAGGACTAAGATCTATAGATCTAAGGCAGGGGTAGGCAACCTTTCCCCTTTAAGGGCCGAGGGACTTCAGCTCCCAGAAGCCTCAGCCATGTTGGCCAATAGTCCCATGTTGGCCAATAGCTCATGGGATTCTGGGAGCTGAAGTCCCTCGGCCCTTAAAGGGGAAAGGTTGCCTACCCCTGATCTAAGGATTCAAAGAACTAAAGATTCCCTTTGATCTTGAAAAAAATCAATTACATGTAAGAAGTTAAATAAGAATAAAAAATTCTCTTTTTTGTATATCAGATTATAAAGATTTTAGTAAGACTTTATTGGTGACAAGAAGATATAATGGAGGCTCGATTTAGTTAACTAAAATTTACCAATTTAATAGAAACAAACCACAGTAATTGATTTGAGAAGCAAGATGGCTGAATGTGTTAAATAAAACCAAACTCACTTTGTCCTAGAAAATGCCAACATTTAAAGATGTCTAGTGTGTGGAAACCAAAGGTGGGGACCAGCCAAAAGTGGGGACACAGCCAAGAGCAGGGGAAGGCAACCTTTCTCCTTTAAGGGCCGAGGGACTTCTGGGAGCTGAAGTCCCTCAGCCCTTAAAGGGGAAAGGTTGCCTACCCCTGGCCAAGAGGGAAGTTGCTGATGGAGAAGAAGAAGGGTGGTCTTAATGTTGTGAATTGACACCACTGCAGAGGACGAGAGGAGGGGGCATCGAGGTTGGGAGAAGGGGGTGATGAGTATGGGTGAAGGGGGAGACAAAGGAGAGGATCTTTCCTTTTTTTCTTTCTTATCTGCCCTGATAAACAAGTAGGGGGTGGGTGGCTTTGCTTGACATAGTTGCCACAGAAACTAAGAAGGAAATCTAATAAAGCAAGAACACGTCATCACTAAGAGCCAGAGAGAGAACTGGATCCGGAAGCCCCAAGGTATGCTGGTCTCTGTAGTTTAAAGACGCTAGACCATATAAGGGAACAAAACTGAAATCAGGAAATGTAGCCGCAGCAGAACAACAGAGAAGATGGAGTAATACTAGTGGACTCATAGCAACTGAACTGCTTGTTTGAAACAGAGCCATAATGAATGATTGTGAGTTAATTAATAAGTTTTTCAAGAACAATTGATTCATACCCCACCTCCATCCTTTCTCTGCATCCCTTCTAGATTTTATTCAATATTTTTTTAACATTTTCGTATTATGAAATAATATAACTTTGTTTTGATATAATTAGAATATATATACAGATTATTTAAAATTTATTTATTTGATTGACTTAAATAGATTAATGAATTGTTTAGATAAATTTAGTTATAACTGAATAGATTTGAATAGAATGATTAGAATATGTAGAGATATTTGTATATCTGACTAAGGGCTGATGCAGAGCAGCCTAAAGGGATGGCACAGAGCCACCCCTTGGAGTAGTGGATCAGGGCCACAGCAACCACACGTCATGACCCTGGTCCTCCTTTTTGCCACCCCCAAAACAGTAGAGAAATTAACAACAGAAGTGTCAGCAAATAAACAAAGGATTACAGTTTTAGAACAAAAGAGTGGAAAAATGGAAGCAGAAATTGATGAAATTAAGAAAAAGAAGAAAGATGAATTAGATGAGAAAGCAATTTGGGAACAAAAATTTCATGAGAAATGTGCAAAGATGAGGGGTCTTCCAGAAGAACAAAATGAGGATTTAATGGATAAACTTATTCCCTGTCTAGGAAAATTCTTAAAGAAGGACCTACCAATGTTCGAACTTGAAATTGATAGATTATTTCAAGTCAACTCTTATATTGCCTCCCAAAGGAAACTTCCATGAGATGTAATCATTTATTTTGTTAGAAGAAAATGAGAGATTTACTTTTGTGATACCATAATGAAAGAACTTTTGAATATGATGGTCAAATATTAAAAATATTCAAAGACATTCCTATGAAATTTCTGAGGATAAGAAAGGAATATCAGTTTTTAACTTCATAATTAAGGAAAGATGAAATTCCATACTGATGGGAGATTCCAAAAGGTCTAACCTTCTGGTACAAAAGAAAAAGAATAACAATCACAACAGTGGATGAGGCTAGGAAATTCATGGATCAGTATACTCAGAAATTAAAACAATCTACAAAAGACACTCAGAAAGATACAAATGACTCAGAAGAAACTAGAGATAAAGGTGGCAAGAAAATAAAGAAAAGGATAGTCACAATGATGGCTCAAAGTGGTAAAGAGATAACTGAAGAAGACTGTGAACCTGGAAGAGTACCACAAAAGCCACAAGATGCAAATAAAAAATATACAGAAGGAGAAACTAGGAGATAAAGATGAAGTGACAAAGGAAGATATGGACAAGGAAAGAGAAGAAGAGGAAACAGGAAAAGGGGATGTTGGTGAGGAAAGAGAAGAAGAGGAAGAGGAAGTAGAAGAAGACAATCTTAAAGGCTACTAAATAAATAATTTTATAAATTTTAAACTTTGAGAAAATGATGGAAAAACTTAAATTAATCACTTGGAATGTACAAGGCCTAAACACGCCACAAAAAAGGGAAAAATATTTCATACTTGACAGAAATTAAGATTGGATATAATTTGTTTACAAGAGATTAGAATCAAGAAAAAAGATATTAAATATTTAAGGAATGTCAAATTAGGTTTGGAATTTGTTTCAGCTTTGGATTTCAAAAAGAAAGGTGTGGCGATGTATGTTAACTCTAAGTATGAACCCACTGAGATATTGAATGATCTTCATGGCCACTATATAGCAGTTGAATTGAAAGTTCAAAATCAAAGAATAATCTGTGTAGGGGTATATGGCCCACTGGAGAAGAAAGGGCAGGGGTTTTTTTAGTAAGCTATTAAAATATCTAAAAACTATTGATTGTAACTCTTTAATACTTATGGGACACAGGAATGGGGTTATAAACCCCAAAATGGATAGACACTGAGAGAAAAAAATAAAATAAAATCAAGGGAAGCTTCCTAAAGGATTTTTTGATCTAATGGACATTATGACAATTAAAGATGCATGGAGATTTAAATACAGCAATGCAAAAGACTACACTTTTTCCCCCCAATAGATACAAATCTTGGTCACATCTGGACATGTTCTGTATTTCACACCATATGTGTACTAAAGTTAATGAAATGGGAATTCTACCCAAAATTTGGTCAGATCACAGTCCAGTTACTTTGACTTTAAATTTTCATAGGAAAGAATTCTCCTGGCGTTCATGAATTTATTTAACAATACAGAAATTGTAAAAGAAATTGGTGAAAATATAAGGGTTGTTTTTTTAAAAGAAAATTTAGATTGAAGAGTTCCAACTCATGTAGTTTTTGATACATCTAAAGCTGTAATAAGAGGGCTATTCATGAAAAAAATGCTGAACTGAAAAAGAGAAAGAAACAGATGCTGGACAAATTAAAAGAGGAAATAAAAAATAGAGAAAATCATTTGGAAAAAACAACAACCCAGAGATAACAAAACAATTCAAGAAATTCAGTTGTTGCAAAAACAAATATCACAAATTACAGTAGAAGAAATTGGAAAAAAAATAAAATTCACCAGACAGAAATTCATCAAATCAGCTAATAAATCAGGAAAATTACTAGCCTTCAAACTGAGAAAGGGCCAGACGAACAATTAAGAAAGTTAAGGAAGGAGATCAAGTATTAACAGAACAAAAGAAATAAATAAAACAATATTTCAGCAATACTATGCAACATAGTCAAGGATAAAAAGTAGAAAAAGAGAAGATGGAGAAATATTTAAAAAACTGTAATATACCAAAAGTATCTAAAGAACAATAAAAGAATTTAAATAAACCCATAACAATGGAAGAGCTCTTAACAGCAATATAAAGAAGTAAAATTGGCAAAGCCCTGGGTCCAGATGGATTTGTTATGGAATATTACAAAACCTTTACAAAACAGTTGATAAAGCCTCTACACAGAACCATGAATGAAATTTTACATCAGGGGTAGGCAACCTTTCCCCTTTAAGGGCCAAGGGACTTCAGCTCCCAGAATTCCAGGAGCTATTGGCCAACATGGGACTATTGGCCAACATGGCTGAGGCTTCTGGGAGCTGAAGTCCCTCGGCCCTTAAAGGGGAAAGGTTGCCTACCCCTGTTTTACATCATAATGTTCCAAAATCATGGACACAAGAATAACATATTCTAAAAGAGGATAAAGATGTACTAGATCCTAATTAACTATAGACCAATTTCTTTATTAAATTCTGATAAGTTATTGGCTTCAACATTGGCTGAGAGACTAAAGATAATTTTGCAAGATTGGATCCATAAAGACAGGGGTAGGCAACCTTTCCCCTTTAAGGGCCAAGGGACTTCAGCTCCCAGAAGCCTCAGCCATGTTGGCCAATAGTCCCATGTTGGCCAATAGCTCATGGGATTCTGGGAGCTGAAGTCCCTCGGCCCTTAAAGGGGAAAGGTTGCCTACCCCTGCATAAAGATCAGAGTGGTTTTTTGCCTAACTGACTAATCAAAGATTACATTAGGAATGTATTAAATCTAACAGAGTTTCATGAGAAAAATATGACAAACAACTTCTCCTAATCTTTTTAGATGCCAAAAAAACCTTCAACAAAATCAACTGGTTTTTTATGTCTAGTGTCTTGAAAGAAATGGAGATAGGGGATGCCTTCTTAAAGTGGACTGATAAGATATACTTGGATCAGGAAGTCAGCATAATTATTAATCAAGAAAAAAAAACACAGAAGTTTTTAAAATATATAAAGGAGTAAGGCAAGGCTGTCCCCTATCACCTTTACTTTTTAAATTATAATGGAAGTTCTTTTATTGCAAATCAAAGAGGACAAACAGATTGAAGGAGTCAGAATAAAAGGATGGGAGTATAAACTAAGAGCCTTTGCAGATTATGTGGCAATAACATTGGGAAATCTGCTAGGTAGTATTGACAGCTTATTAATGAAACTCAGTAAATATGGAGAAGTTTCAGGTTTCCATGTTAACAAGAGTAAAATGAAAATGTTAGTAATGAATATATTTGACAAAGATAAATTAAAGTTGGAATCCAAAACTGGTTATCAGATTGACAAGAAAATAAAAAATCTAGGAATCTATGTAACTACTAAAAATACTGAACTTTTCAAGAATAATTATGAAAAAGTTTGGTCTGAAATTTTTAAAAAAGATCTAAAGCGATGGAGTAATCTAGGCTTATCATGGTTAGGCAGAATTTCTGCAATTAAAATGACTCTATTACCTAAAATGATGTATCTTTTCCAAAATATACCAGTCATAACCAACAAAAGACCTTTTATTAACTGGCATAAATATATCTTCAAATTCATATGGCTGGGGGGGAAACCAAGAATAAAACTGAAACTACTCCAAGACTTAACAAACCATGGTGGTTTTGCACTCCCAAATCTGAAATTATATTATTATGATGTGACTTTGAAATGGGTGCTCGACTGGCTATGCTTTTTTTTTTTTTTTTTTTAAAAAGACAATCAATTTAGAATCTGCCAGACTAATATATGGTCTCCACGGTTACATGTTTTATGACAAATTAAAAAATAATGAATTTAATAACCATTATCATGTGACAAATGGCTTACATATGCAGATATAACAAAAATGGAGAGAAATCAAAGATAATTAAAATCAGAAACAGAATTGGTTGAAGAAGGATTTATCTGTAACTGGTTTTTATACAGATGAATAAAAGAAAGATTTAACCAGGATATGAAATTACAAGGTATAGGGAAAGCAGATAACAACTTTGAGAGAATACTCAAATAACCATGAATTTTCAAGATTATACTAACTTTTATTGAAATATGAATTAGAAAGTGAAATGACAAAAGGTTGCATGATTAGATGGGCACAAGATTTGGAACAAAATATCCAACTAACACAATGGGAGAAAAATTATAAAGAATATTCTATGAATATAGTCTGAAAGAAAATATGATTAAAATGCAATTTAGATGGCATTTAACACCATACATATTTGCCAAGATGAGCAAAAACTTAAAAAAAATTCTGTGTTGGAAATGTGAGGCTGAAGTTGGAACATATTTTCATTGTTGGTGTGGTTGCTAAAAGGATAAAGAACATTGGTCAAAGATACACTCAATGACAAAAAAGATTCCCAATATTACTGAAAGAGTTGATCCTAAAATGTACTTATTAAATATGAATGAGGATGAACAACTGGAAAGAATACATGGTAAACTACTATTTCACATGATAAGTGCTGCTAGATGGTTATATGCTGGAAAAGTAATGACTTACCTGATATAAACACATGGGTTTTGAAATTATACAATGTTATGGAAATGGACAAATTAACTTACTTGATTAAAAAGAAATCAATGGAAGAGTTTAATAGAACTTGGAAAACTTTAATTGAGTTTTTAAGGGAGGAAAAGGAGTAACTTTACTGGGATAGTTTTCCAATGAGTGAATAAAAAGGAAAATTTGATAAAAATTGATAGAATTATAAAGGAATATATTGGTTTATATATTTTATTTGATAAATGGATGACAGAAATTGAATTGTAAAAAAATATATTTGTTATCACTTAGAGACAAATTGATAAAGAAATTATAGAAAGTTTGACATAAGTTAACTATTTTTCAGAACCAAAAGAAATAAGGAAGTACTGAAACAATTGTTGACATTTAAATGACAAGTGGCTTATGGAAACAAATGTGGTTCAGCTACAAATGAATGAGTTTTATGTCACTAAGTTACAGTGTATTGTACACAACACCTTTATAAAAATGTTATAAAACTAGGTATATATATATATATATATATATATATATAAAATGCAGAATACATTCTCAAGTACAGCATATTTTGCACAGGAAACAGCATTCTCTGCACATAAAATATTTTTTCTACAGAGAGATATTTTTTCAACTCAGAAAAAATGCTTCTTGCACATAAAATGCTGTAATTATGGGCTCCTTTTGAGAAAAAAAAAGTGTGTGTGTGTGTGTGTGTGTGTGTGTGTGTGTGTGTATTATATGCCTTCAAGTCATTTCCAGCTTATGATGACCCTAAGGCCATTTCATGGGCTTTCTTGTCAAGATTTGTTCAGAGAACATTTGCCATTGCCTTCGCTTAGGCCTGAGAGTATGTGACTTGCCCAAAATTTCCCCATGCTTAATTGATATAAAAAATATAATTTTCTGTGCAGAAAACAGCCTTTTTTTTTACACAGAAATTTTATTTTATGTGTAATAACTCATTGCTTCCTTTGAGAAGAAAAAAAATGAGAGAAGGTTAGTATGTCTACAAGAAGGTGCTAACAAAACAATGCCAGACATTCAATAGCACTGGTAAGGTAATGAACACAAGGAGAACAAATACCTCTCTTCACTTTCCCTGATTTCATCTATAATTTGTAGAACTGACCCTCCTGGCATATTTTAATTACGTTATTTTCTTGTGGCAATATCTTTTTGAAATTCCTTTGAACTGACATGGGAGATTTTGAATATTGTTTCTGATGTCAGGTTTATATCCATTTGTTTCATTGCATAGATACTGGCCAGAAAGACACTGCTGGGAGATGGTGGTACACATCACTTTGGAAGATGAGCAAGTGAATGAACATCTGAAGTTGTTAATCTTAGGCTGAAGTCCTATCCAAACTTATCTGAGAATTTGCTCTGCTGAACTCAATGGGACTTATGATCAGACCTTATAAATCAGTACTGTAAGTTCCTACTAATATTTCATTGTACTTGGCAATTTAAACAATATTTGTATTGTTTAATGTGATTATTTTGGCTGATTTTTACACAGGCTGCTGGAATCAGAAAACTGAACATGATAATGTTATTTTTTACACTGGATGTGTGTGCATTTTGTAGCAAAAAACAACTCCTGTTATCCTATGTTTGATGCAGTGATAGAAACTCCACATTTTTGACTTAAACATGTGTCACAATGACTGATATGATGAAGAATTGCTGGCTCTGTTTCACATTTTTATCTTCTTTCTTATATAGCCTTTAAAAGGAAGAGAAAAGAATGCTAATTACTTTTTGAAATGCAATACTAGATATTTTGAATTCTAATCAATGAAAATCTGTTTTGCATCTATTGATCTCATGGTTTTATTGAACATTCAAGAGTAATATACTTACTTTCTGATCTACTATGACTCTCATCTCCTGGTTCACCTCAGTTATTTTCATCTTGAGAATTATATTACTGGAATGAGGGGAAATGATAAAGCATAATGGTGACAAAGAGGGATTTCATAATTATTGCACTGAACTGTACAAGCCTGATTTTTTAAGTTATTCATCTTTCTTTCTCTTCCACCTCTCTTCTTTTTGAAAGAAAGGTTATAATATAAAATTTTATATGTCTTAACTTCCAAGAATCTCTCCTGTTGAACAAGTTAGTATAAGCCTCCATGGCTGCAGGGAATAGCAGAGGTATTCAGGGCCAACATAAAATGGCTCTTCTTGAATTCATCATCCTCTGTCATCATGATCTGCGCTACTAAGGTACATTTGAAAAAAGCCCCAGTGTAAACATATATAGATAGATAGATATTAGCCTGACATATTGTGCAATGCTATGTAAATGGTTAACAACAATGATGAATATTCTTACTGAAGACTCAGATATACTAAATTATGCTTGGATTATTCATAAAAAAGGAGAATTTGATTAAATATTAAAACTGCTGAATATTGAGCTTTATATCTGTCACATATAAAGTGATGGATATGCATATGCATACACACTATGCATTACTGAGTGCAATTTGCACATTGTTTTATGCTTCCATGAGCATCTCAGAGACTGTGAGCATAGTGGAGTCTGTGAGATGATAAAGATCTTTATTGCTAGGGGTCTCAGATTCTGCAATCACATAATATAAGACCCCTCTTATGCACTGGATATTGTTGTTTCTTGTGTGAGTGTGTGTATGTGTTTAATTGTATGTTTTAATTTGATTTCAGTTTTTATTGTTTAATCATGTTTCAAGTTTCAATCATGTTTTATTATCTTCTGGATATTTAACAATGTCTTTTTAAATTGCTATAAACTGCTTTGATTCCTAATCTGGGACAAAAGTGAGATGGGAGTGAAGCAGATTGGCGATTTAGAGTGGCCTCTGGCCCTCCAGCCTTGGTGGCCCCTGATCGCCATGGGACTGTGGCAACTGGATGGCCCACTCTGAAAGCAGGCTACTGCCACGGTCCCAAATGGGCTGCCAGGAAAGAGCAGACTTTCCCTGTTCCTTTTTCTGGTGGCCTGAGGTGGCCTCAGGCAACCTTAGAGCAACTTCTGGCTGCTCAGTGGGCATGTGTCATCTGTGTGCCCCAGCCCCTGTCCACAAAAAATCATCATCATCATCATCATCATCATCATCATCATCATCATCATCCTTTTGGACCACTGCAGAATTTATCTGTAGTTATGGAACACCTGAAAGAAGCTGAGGACAGAGTGAAATGTAACAGTACCAAGTGGACTACAGCCAAGAAAAATAGTAAGTAGCCTCCTAGCCTAGCTTCCTCACTTTTTGAGATGCAAGTAAATGCTTCTTTGGATACAGCTATAATCAGTAAACAAAGCTCTGCTTCAAAGAAATTTAGTATATGCATGATGCAGGATGATTTGCATGGATGAGTGAGCCATTCCAGATTCCATTTCACCTGGATCTCAAGAGCCATCCAATCTAACCCCCTGCCAAGCCAGAATACACAATCAAAGTACCCCTGACAGATGACCATGCAACCTTTGCATAAAACCAACAAAGAAGGAGACTCCACCACACTCCAAGGGAGTGTATTCCACTGTTAAATGTCTCTTACTGTCAGGAAGTTCTTCCTAATATTGAAATGGAATCTCTTTTCCTGTAGTTTGAATCCATTACTCAGGATCAGAAAACAAATTTGCTCCATCTTCAGTACAACATCCTTTCAAATATTTAACAGGACTATCATATAACCTCTTAACCTTCTCTTCTCCAGGCTAAACTTACCTAGCTCCCTAAGTCTCTCCTAACAGGGCATATTTTCCTGAACCTTTACCATTTTGGTCACCCTCCTCTGGACATGCTCCATCTTCTCAACATCCTTTTTGAATTGTGGTGCCCAGAACAGTATTCCATGTGGAGCCTGACCAAAGCAGAATAGAGTGGCACTATTACTTCCCTTGAGCTAGACACTATACTTCAATTGATGCAGCCTAGAATCACATTAAGTGATTACAATCACATAAATTCTTTGCACTGATCAGAATCCTTTACATTCCTTCCATATCTGTAGGACTTTGAAAAGGATAAGGTGTCTTTATTCACATGTAGACCTATTACTCACATGTCACTAGGTAACACATTTACTTTGACAAGAAAGCAGTGCCAAATGACCAATTACTCTAATAAAGACTGAAACTTTTACACCCTCAGGACCAGGTTACCTTTCCCAGGGTCTAATCCCTAGATTTGACTCCCTGAATGCCTCAATCCAATGGTTCCAGTTCAGAAATGAGGCCAGAATATGACTGCATGGCCTAACATATAGTGGGCTAAATGAGTTTCAGTTCAATTGTACTATTAAAAATAATAAGCCATAGATAAAGCTAATCTGGATAAAAGACAACATTTTTATGCTTCAGGGTATTGTAGGTGGTGGTGGAGGGGAATGCATATCCTTAAAAGGATATCACACACTTAACATTAAAGATACATCAAAGAGAAGAAGAGCAACTGTTGAAAAATAACTCAACCATTCATTCTGTTTCTCAGAACTTTTGAAGATGACAAGAGTCAACCTCTCCAGGATACTTGACCAGTTCTTCTAATGTCAAGTGAAGACCATTTACTGACAAGAATAAAAGCATATAGCTATGGTGACATTTCAGATTTCACAGTGGGGGCAACATTTAGCAAGAGATTAGTTTGTGAAAAATAAAACCATTTTAGGTTTGGTGGAATGGTTGCCATGATTACAACCTGGAACCATTAAAATCAAAGGGAGCTCCCCCATTAGCTCCAGTGGGAGGTAGATTTTACCCTAAAATAGGGTCACTAGTATAATAATATTATGCATATAGGACAAGTCAACAACTTCGTACAAAACTGTGAAGTCGTAGGCTTTCATGGCCGGCATCCATAGTTTTTTGTGGGTTTTTCGGGCTGTGTGGCCATGTTCTAGAAGAGTTTCTTTCTGATGTTTCACCAGCATCCGTGGCTGGCATCTTCAGAAAATGCTGGAATGGAAGAGAGTGGGTATATATATACTGTGAGACCCTGGGTAGGGAGGAGTGATTCCCATGTAAACTGTGTATTGTTCTGTTGTTGATTGTGTACTGTTCTGTGTTGATGGCAGGGCCTCAGGGTAAGAGAATATGCAAACGAGGATTATTGTCTGGTAATTGGTGTTCATTGTCTACTGGGAAAGCCCCTGACCCTGGGTAGTTTTCCATTTGCATTTGCTGAGTGCTGATTTTCCTATTTTGCAGGACTGATAGCCAAACTTTGTTTACTTTTAGGGTTTCTTCTTTCCTGTTGAAGTTGTTCAAGTGTTTGTGGATTTCAATGGCTTCCCTGTGCATTCTGACCTGATAGTTGTTGGCTACCAGTCCTGCAAAATAGGAAAATCAGAACCCAGCAAATATATTCACAATGGTATAAATCAGTGTCTTCAATAAGGATTGTTGGGAGATTTATAGCTGCCTGACTTTTACAGTCAGGTGTATAATTGCTTGGTATTTGGTATTTAAGACTATACATCAAGTGTTGTTGTTGTTGTTGTGTGCCCTCAAGTCATTTTTTACTTATGGCAACCCTAAGGTGAACTATCTCAGGGGTTTCTTGGCAAGATTTGTTCAGAGGAAGTTTTCTATTGCCATCCTCTGAGACTGAGAGAGTGTGATGCATTCAAGGTCACCCAGTGGGTTTCATGGCCAATCTGGGAATTGAATCCTGTCTCCAGAGTCACAGTCTAATGTTTAAACCACTACCCCCATGCAGCTGCAAGTACTTGCACTGCTATTGCAGTCCAAAGAAAAGACTTGTCTCTCTGGATCCAGCTTCTGGCACTGAATTGACATCACCTCATCCAGAGGATCTGCCCTGTCTGTGTCTGTTTGTTGTTCAAGCTGTCTTCTGGAGCTACCCTTTGCATTGGATTACTCAGACTCCAAGGTAATTATGAAAACATTACATTGAAGAAGTGCCATTACATTGAAGATGAAGCTGGTTGGACAATGACTAGAGCGTATCTGGTGGAAAATTCGACTTCTATCTGACAAGACTCGTCATAGGAAGTTTCTTTATTCCTATAGAGGGGCAATACGTGCAGCACATAAATCCTTCTCTTCTGCACATATTGTGTCTGCAGAATCCCATCCAGCAGAGCTGTTTCTGGTGGTGAGGGAACTGACACAGGTTCATCCTGTGCAGAACCCTTTACTTAACCCGACAACAGCCTGCTGTGACATGTTTAACAACTATTTTGCAGATAAAATCTCTCAGATAGGAGCCAATTTAGACACCAGGATTACAGCAAAATCGACTGATGAGGTGTCCAGTAAACCCGTTTTAGAGATTAAACTGGATCGGTTTGAGCCAGTGAGTACCGAGGATGTGGATAAAATCCTTGGAAAAACGAAAAAGAGTGCCCCTTCGATCCCTGCCCATCATGGCTGGTCATCCAGGGGGCGATGCCTTGATGGCCTTTCTTAAGAGGATCATCAATGCATCGCTTGGGGAAGGATGTGTTCCAACAAGCTTAAAGGAAGCAGCCATTAGACCGCTCCTGAAGAAACCTTCCCTGGACCCCCTGGACTTAAATAACTATAGTCCAGCATCCCATCTGTCATTTTTGAACAAGGTGATCGAGCAGGCCATCGCCTTCCAACTCTAAGTGATCTTGGATGATACTCATTTTCTAGATCCATTTCAAACTGGCTTCAGACCTGGATATGGGGTGGAGACTGCCATGGTTGCTCTGGTAGATGACCTACGCTTAAGCATTAAGATGTATGACCCAGAGTGCTTTTGGATCTGTCAGTGGCTTTCAACACAATAAATCATGACATCCTCTTAGAACACCTAGGATCATTAGGAATCGGAGGTACTGTAATTCAGTGATTCCATTCCTTTCTCTCGGGCAGGTTCCAGAGGGTGGTGCTCAGGGATAGTTGCTCTTCAAAAACAGAGCTTAAATGCGGCATCCCTCAAGGTGCCATCCTGTCCCTGATGCTATTTAACATCTATATGAAGCCACTGGGGGAAATCATCCAGAGATGATTTGGATGATTTGGGGCTGGGTGTTATCGATATGCCAATGATGCCCAAATATACTTCTCCATGTCTCGGTCAGCAGCCATGACGACAGATGGCATTTCTCCCCTCAATCAATGTCTTGAAGCGGTAATGGATTGGATGAGGAAAAACTGCCTCGAGCTGAATCCAGACAAAATGGAGGTACTCACAGTAGGGGCCCCTAAACCAGGTATTGGGTTACAATCCCCAGTCCTGAATGGGGTCACACTCTCCACTAAGGACTGTGTTTGCAGTCTGGGGGGGTTCATAGACTCGGTGCTTCACATGGTTGAATGTGACAGTCAGGAGTGCCTGTTATCAGCTTCGGCTGATACGCCAGATGTGCCCTTACCTGGAAGTAAGGGACCTAGAAACTGTAGTACATGCTCTGGTAACCTCACGACTCGATTTCTGCAATGCACTCTACATGGGGCTACCCTTATACCTAGCTCGGAAACTACAACTAGTACAAAATATGGCAGCCAGGCTGATCACCGGGAAATCCAAGAGTGATCATATCACACCTGTGTTGAAGTCTTTGCATTGGCTGCCTATTGGTTTCAGAGCACAGTATAAGGTGCTGGTGATCACCTTTAGAACCCTACATGGGCTGAGCCCAACCTACCTAAAGGATCACCTTCTTCCATATAATCTGCCCCGCGCCCTCAGGTCCCCTGGGAGGAATTTGCTGCAACCAATAAGAACCAGATTAGCGGCAACCTCCCACAGGACATTTTCTGCTGCTGCCCCCAGATTGTGGAATGCCTTGCTGGAAGAGATCTGTCAAATAACCAACTTGGACAGCTTTAAAAAAGCTGTCAAGATGGATCTCTTCTGGCAGGCCTTCCCAGATTAGATCTCTTTATTCAGTCTGTGCCCTCTCTTGCTATATATCCTTTTATACACCTATTAGTGCTCTAATTCTGGCAGTTTTAATTTTATGCTTTTATCTTAATATTGTAGTTATTTTTATTTAAAAGGGGGGGTTGATCACTATTATTGTTTATTATAAGGTATGTTTTAGCTAAATTGTTTTTATGATGTTAGCCGCCTTGATTGCGCATGCAAAAGGCGAGATATAAAAATAAAGTTTATTTATTATTTATTATTATTTTCATCCAATAGGTAATTATAACCCCACTGCAAACCCCTGCAACTGGGCTATCCCCTTTCCATATTTCCATTTCAGTTAGCTCTATGCTGTGTTTGTGTGAATTGTCACCTTGTGTGTGTGACTGCACTTTGCATATTTGCTAAATAAAAAACCTTCTTAAGTCACTCAAGACCTTGGGTCCCCCTCAGTTAGTACTGGTATAGTCTGGTGCAAATGGTCCAAAGCTTACCTAAGTTTCTTGCAAAAACTAATTTCCTTAACATTTGAAGTAACACTGACAGTCAGTGGGGAACCTCCCCCCAGTCTCCCCACCAGTTCTTTGGGTAACACCAGGATTCAATAGGATGGAGCCATGACAGTTAAAGCGGTGTTAAAATACATTAATTCTCCAAAGTGGCAGCAGCCTAGGTCTTTTTTTTTTTAAAAAAAGTTATTTCCTGTGTAAGAATTAATATTTGGATTTTTAAACATCTCCCTTCCCCAAACTTGTCAATACAACCTTCCTGTAAAACACACATATCCCAGGAAAAAAAATATGAGGGGCATAAAAACCAGTCCCAACAGATCTTGTTTCTCATTTTGTCATCTAATTAAATCAGGTCCATGTCAGCTTCATTGACTTGCTTAAGAAAATATTCCAAGTTTCCCTTTGCAGTCTGTCAGGCTGCATTGTCAGCTGGTACCAGCACCTTGGGCTTCCTAATCAGATTGTGACTATGACAGGAAATAGGAAGGAAAAAAAACACCAAGCAAACAAAAATGCAAGAGCAAAAGCAAGCTATTGCTGACAACTGCTGCTGATAAATATAGCTCTTGGGTCAGGCAGTCAGCACTGGTATGACACAGTCCTAAGTATCATCCTGATTTTGATTGTCAAAACAGTCTCTGTTAGATGGGCACCAGAAATACAAACTGAACCCAGCATTTCTGAAGGGCATCCACCCTGCACATTCAGTCAAAGTTTTGCACTTTGAGTATCCCAGATTTCAGTAAAGGAACAACAGAGCAATCTGTATTCACATTCTCTTGCAGCCAAAGATATGGCAGAGAAGTAGCTGCAGTCTGAGCTCAGCTGAGGAGAAATGCAAGACTAGACAATACAAACTGCAGGGAAATGGAAAAGCCCTGTATAGCATTTCTATATACTTGCCCACCAATTAATAGATGCAGGATGAAATAATACTTGGAGATTTTCTCATCCTTGTTGAGAAAGGATGTTTTCTGTCATAAAATCTTTCAGATTTTTGTGTGTGTGAAAAATATATTCAATGACAAAAAACCTCTCCTCCCCCAACAAAAAAACTTGTTTACTTTACTAAAAACAATCACAGAACAAAAACAAAATACATATACTAGCAAAATGCTGAGTTACAGTCTACTTAGGCAGCATATTTATACACACCAATGGTAGCATGCTGTGATTGGGTACAGTTTGAGCTTCCCTTATGAGGAATTCCAAAATCTAAAATACTCCAAAATCCAAAGCATTTTTAATAGGTGGTTGAGATAGTGACACCTTTACTTTCTGATGGTTTAGTATAGACAAAAGTATTTCATGCACAAATTATGTAAAATACTGTATATAATTGTCTTTAGCTATGTGTATAATGTATATGTGAAACATAAATGCATTTTGTGTATTTTATGTATAGATTTGGGAACCACATCCAAGATACCTCATTATATATGTATATACAAATACAGGTATTCCTAAATCAAAAGAGAGAGAGAGAGAGAGAGAATCCAAAACACTTCTAGTCCCAAGCATTTTGGATAACAGAGACTCAACCTGTACTGAGCTACACTATATATATTCCAATTACCATTGCTCTGGACTTAGAGGGAGAGAATAAGATGCAGGCACAGGTCCACCATGCCTATCCCAGAGGTAGAAGAAAGATCCTCCCTCCATTCCAACTGTCACTACCATGGTCTCAATAATGCAATAATAAATAAATAAATAAATAAATAAATAAAATAAAGCTTTGTTATGGGAACATGTCATGGCAGCATGATTATGGGTTGTTGTTGTTGTTATGTTCAAATACATTAAAGTCACTGAGTTCAAACTTCCTCATGTTAGACTGTTGCTGTAAAGTTCAGCCCTTGCAGGGGACATGGGCAAGAATCTGAAAAAAAATATATACCTACATCTTTACCTTATTTCAACCATTCTATCATTATAGATTTGCTAGGAGAATGGTTCCATCCATAGATAATAATAATAACAACAACAACAAACAACAACAATATATATCCCACCCCTCTGCAGAGCAATCTGTCAAAGGTGGGTAAGTAGTATGGCAGCAGCACATCTGGTATTCTGCTAACATGGTTGAGGTTTTTCTGAATCATACGTTCTCCTTAACAATGGATCTTCTATACAGGTTAAAGCAGTGCTATTCAAAGTGGTGGTCCCTGGACCAGTGCCAGTCCCTAAGCCATGGCAGCCAGGAAAGAAAGAAATTATATCCAGTGGGCACAAATATGGTGCCTGTTCTTGATACATTAGAATGCATATGAGGGGCTATCATAAAGTTTTAAATATCATCATTTAAAAATATATATGACAGAATTGTCTCAGATCTGCAGCCAGCCATCAATGTGAGGATTCCAGTTATATACTCAAAGAAGATCAGAATGTCAAGGAAGGAGGGAAAGTTAACTGAAGTAGACTCCTAAGATATTGCTGGCAACTTCTATCCTCACCATTATTGTTGGATTGGGGTGGATTCCCAAGATGTTAGCCCCTTTTCTGGAAAAGATGAAGACTGCTTCTTTTAAGAATAAATCTCCTTCAGCAGAGCGAGCAAGTGAAAGCATGGAATTTCATGGCATGTTGTAATGGTTTGAGTGTTGGACTATGACTCAGGAGACCAAGGTTCGATTCCCAGCTTGATTATGAAGTCACATACTTGCCTTGGGCAAGTCACATACTCTGAACTTCAGGGGAAGGCAAAGGCAAACTGTCTCTGAACAAATATTGCCGAGAAAACCCCATGATAGGGTCACGTGGTCACCAGAGGTTGGAAATGACTTGAAGGCACACAAAAGAGAGAAAGGGAGGGAGGGAGGGACAGAGACTAAGGTCCAAAACACACTGCAGAAATAATCCAGTTTCAGACCGCTTTAATTGCCTTGACTCAGTGCTAGAGAATCTTGGGAATTGTAGTTTATTGTGGCACCAGGGCTCTCTGACAGAGAAGGCTAAATGTCTCACAAAGCTACAGTTTCCAGAATTGCCCAGCATTGAGTCAGGGCAGTTAAAACAATCTCAAACTGGATTATTTCTGCACTCTGTTTAGGACCTAGCTTCAGCAAAGTAATACAAACAGGCAGTATGCAAATGACTTAAAGCTTTACAAATTTTTTTAATAAGTTTTATTGTTTAAAAAAAACCCCAAAAATATGCCATTACACAAATTCAGTTATAAATACCCCTGACACCTACATATACAACACATACATCACAACTTCCCCCACCCACACCTCCTAGCTATATATATATATATAACACAACCCTACGAATATACAAACAAAACATTACATCCACATACATTAAAAAAGAAAAAAAGAAAAGGGGGAAAAAAAGAAAAAAGAAAGAAAGAAAGAAAAAGAGAGAGAGAAAAAATAACAGAAAAAAAATTAAATGCTCAATTAAAAACTAAAGAACTGCTATTGAAAAAATATCCCAAAAGTAAGTCTTTATTAGATGATATTAAGGGACTAGAGGAAGGGTTACAGCTTTTGTTGACGGAAGAGATTAACTTAAAGATGAAATATACAAAGCAGAAATTTTTTGAGAGATTAAATAAACCGGGCAGACTCTTAGCATTTCATTTAAGACAAAAAAAGTCAAATAATGTGATTAATAAACTAAAAGATAATGGTAAAGAGATAACGGACCAAGCAAATCTTAAATTGATTGCTTGGAAATTTTATAGTGAACTTTATAAAAAAGAGGTGGTGGATAGTGCAAAGATAGATAAATACTTGGAAAATTGTAACCTAAAACCTTTCACGGAAGAGCAGAGAATGTGTTTAGATTCAAAAATTACAGCACAAGAGATCATGGTGTCCATAAATAAATGTAAATTAAATAAATCGGCGGGCCCTGATGGATTCCCGGTAGAATATTATAAGACCTTTAAGGACCAATTAATTGCTCTGTTGGAAAATCTACTAAATGATATAGACCCCGAAGGTTGTCCGGAAACATGGGCCGAAGCAAATATTATATTAATTCCAAAGGAGGACAAGGAGAGAACTGAAATTCAAAACTATCATCCTATATCCTTGTTAAACTCGGATTACAAAATCTTTGCTATGGTATTAGCTGAGAGACTCAAAAAGATCTTAGAAGTATGGACCCCAATAGATCAAAATGGTTTTTTACTGGGTCGGAGTATAAAGGATAATATTAGACATATCTTGAATGTTACAGAATTTCATGAAAAGGACATAAGCAAAAAATTGGCCATGATTTTCATCGATTTCAAAAAGGCTTTTGATAAGGCCTGTTGGGAGTTTATGGTAAAATGCTTACAGAAAATCAATATTGGACCTAGGTTTATTAAATGGATTGAAGCTATTTATAAACACCAAAGAGCAACGGTAATAATTAACTCAGAAAAAACAAAAAAATTTCAAGTTCAGAAAGGTACAAGACAAGGGTGCCCCCTCTCCCCTTTATTGTTTTTGTTAGTATTGGAGACTTTAAATTCAAATATTAGAGAAAATAGTATTATTGAGGGCATTAAAGTAAAGGGTAGACAGATGAAGCTCAGAGCATATGCGGATGATTTAGTACTTACCGTATCAAATCCTGATAGCATAGAGGAAGTCATGAAAGAATTTAATGGATTTGCGGAAGCAGCTGGTTTGAGTATAAATAGAAACAAATCTGTTATTCTTACAATGAATTGTAATGCAGATGAGAAAGCGACCCTTACAGGGAAATCGGGTTTTTCAATTAAAAAGGAAGTGAAATATTTAGGAATTGTCATAACAACTAAAAACGTAGATTTATTTAAAAATAATTATGGAAAGAAATGGGCGGAGATAAAGAAAGATATGGTAAGGTGGAAAAATGTCAAATTATCATGGTTAGGTAAAATTTCAACAATTAAAATGAACACCTTACCCAAGGTGTTATTTTTGTTTCAAAATTTGCCGATAATAACTAATGAATTGTGCTGACCGAATGGTCGTAATAAACAAATAATAATAACTAATGAAAGCCCGTTCAAAAAATGGCATCAGGATATTTCAAAATTTCTCTGGAGTGGCAAAAAAACCAAGAGTGAGGATGAAGGTACTCCAAGATAAGATAGGGAAAGGTGGCATGTCTTTACCTAATTTTAAATTATATTACGAAGCATGCTGTTTTTCATGGCTCATGGATTGGTTTCTGTTAAAGAATGAGGGATTGCTGTTATTAGAGGGCGCTGACCTAAGATTTGGCTTTCACGCCTATTTATTTTATGAAAAATTGAAAGCTCATAGAGACTTTAATAACCACTTTATCTGGAAATCTTTAATGAGGGTGTGGATAAAATACAAGGACTATATATGTAAAAATATACCATTGTGGACTTCAACCAATGAGGCTCTCTTTAGAAGCGAAAGAGTAGATGCAAAGAGATGGATCACATATACTGATCTTATTAAGCTGGAGAGCTCCACAGGAAAAACGGTTTTTAAGGGATTGGAAGAACTATGTGCAGAAGGATACGATTGTGGATGGTTCTTACACCGTCAACTCAGAGAAAGATTTCTAATGGATACTAAAATTAAAGGGCTTGGAAAGGCAGATAACGAATTTGAAAAGATTATGGAAAATTTGGTTAAATTTAAAATATCTCAATTCTATGACTTGCTGTTAACATGGGATCAGGAAAAAGATACCATCAAGGAAAATATGATAACATGGGCCAAAGATCTAAAACAGAATATTCCCATTATTCAATGGGGAAAATCGTGGAATCTGAGATTAAAGTATACTTTATGTTATGACCTTAAAGAGAATTTTCATAAAATGGCCCATCAGTGGTATTTAACTCCTGCTAGACTAGCCAGGATGCAAAAAGGGGTCAGCAATAAATGTTGGAAATGTCAAGCAACAAAAGGCACTTTCATGCATATGTGGTGGTATTGTCGATATGCTAAACAATATTGGGGTAAAATCCATAAGATAGTTCGACAGATTATACCACAAATAACTATGAAAGATCCAAAATTGTATTTACTGAGTATGTGTTTTGATACTAATCTTGAATAAATGTATAGAAATTTGCTATTTTATATCACCACCCCGGCGAGAATAGTGTTTGCGACTAAATGGAGATGCAAAGAATACCCAGACATGAGAGAATGGCTGTACAAATTATTAGATTGTGTCACAGCCGATAAATTGACAGCAACTTTAAGAGGAGATTCATGGGAAAAATTAAGAAAAATTTGGCAGCCACTTGTAACTTACTTAAGAAACAGTGAGTACTGTGGATTAGCAGAAAAGTTATTATAATGACATTGACATTGCTATATTACTCGTAGAAGTATGACTATGTTTGTTAATAATATGTTCAAATTAAGAGACCAGGGATTTCTCTGGACATCTAATACTACAATGTTATTCATAAGGTTAAAATCAGTGCTTGCCACTTCACAAGTTTTGTTATTCGGAGTGTAGCCAATAATTTGGAGATATTCTAGATATATTAGGAATCAGGAATGTAACATGTAAATGGAGTTTATGAATGAATCCAGCTGAAACTATGGAAATTCTTTTAAACTTTTTTTCCCTTTTTTAAAGCTTTACAAATTTGTAAAGTTGAAAGCTTTCACAGCCGGCATCCATCATTTCTTGTGGGTTTTTCAGGCTATGAGGCTGTGTTCTAGAAGAATTTATTTCTGACGTTTCACCTACACCTGTGGCTGGCACCCACAAAAAACTACAAATTTTATCAAAACATACATTAAGAAATTGTTGTTGCTGTAGTGTGCCTTCAAGTCATTTCTGACTTATGGTGACTCTAAGGCAAACATATCATGAGGTTTTCTGGGGCTGAGAATGTATAAATCACCCAAGGCTACCCAGTGGGTTTCCATGCCTGAGCATGGTCTCCAAGGTCATAGTCCAAACCAGGGGTCAGCATGTTCCCCTTACCTGGGCCCGGGCATTCCTGTGCATGCGCGAACGAGCCACAGCCACTATATTGGAAAACAAAATGGCAGCAGCGCGTGCGGCGGTGGCAGCGCGAGTTGGCGGGGTTGGCAGAGGCAGCAGCGGGGGTCAGCGGGGGCCGGTTTGCAGGCCTCGGCAGGCCATAGGTTGCTGACCCCTGGTCCAAACTCAATCCACTACACGATGCTGGCTCATTAAGAGAGAGAGAGAAACAAACAGACTACCTAGAGGAAAGTTTCAAGTAAAGAGCACCTCAGCAGAGCTAGAATTCATCACTTTGAATCTTTTATATGGTTGCAGACACACCCGGAAGGTTTGCTGGTCACATTAGCAATAGCAATAGCAAGTACATTTCTACATATACCACTTATCAGTGCATTTAAGCATTCCCTAAGTGGTTTACAATGTGTAAGCTAATTTCCCCCAATAAACCGGGTACTCATTTTAGCGACCTCAGGAGGATGCAAGTGTGAGTTGAGCCTGAGCCCCTGGCTGGTATTGAACTCACAACCTTATGGTTTGTGAGTGAGTGGCTGCAGTACAGGCATTTAACCACTGCACCCCCTGAGTCACAGGGTCACATGGTGTGGTTGCTTAGAAACATGGACACATTGAAGACCATGCATTAGAATGGTTGATTGAGCAAATGGGGAAAGTTCTAGAGACAATAGGTAGAGGGTAAAGGCATGCAGGGAATCCTTACTGTCTAAAGCCCCATTGCTCTGATAGCAAATGGGAGGAGGAGAATGTTTGAAAGCCCAATTGAGCAGGGTTTCCCAACAATAGTATCTTGTTTCATGGTTATGATCTTCATGGTTATGATCTCTACAATGGGTCAACATATTTGTTTAATCAAATCATGCACATTTCCATGCAAGCTTAGATTCACTAGTGAACATTTGTTGCTATACTGGATGCATGAGTGCAGGTGTACACACACACACACACACACACACACTTTTTTCTGTTCTTTGCAGTGAGTCCTTTGTTACCAAACCCCCAGACGTCTGCAGAAGCCTAGGTATTCAGCAAAACGTATCTCACAGAGTTGTCAGAATATCAGTTTGAACTTCTTGGAGCAAACCCATAATATGATGAAATCTCTGTGTGCTTATCTGTCTAAGCTACTTGTGAATATTACTAGGAGAATCTGGACATAGGTGGCATGAAGAACATAGTCCATGAAATTTAAGGAATATAGTCCAGAAAGAAAGAAGTCATACAAGATATGTGTAAAAAATAACACAATAAAAGATCTTGATTACACTGAGGTTGTAAATCACTATGCACTTTTTTTTTTATCAGAAGAGGAGGATATACACTCAACTATAAGTTGACCTCATGTATAAATCAAGGGCATATTTTTGGATCAAATTTGTGGATGACCCCAGGATAAGTTGAGAATAAAACTTAGACACATGTAACAAAGGATATAAAGGATGTAAAAAATGCCAAAGAATTTGCAAAATTCAGGCAGGCACAATTGTTTGTGCTCACCCTTTGTGTTTCTTTTAGGTGCTCTCAGGACAGATGGAGCTCTTGCCTTTTGCCACTCAACTCAGAGAATAAGATGGTTCCTTTTTTATATGAGTTAAAGTACAGTACCTAAATACATATATACTTATATACATGTACTTATACACATTAACCCATGGTTAAATTAACCCAGTTTGGAGGGGGGGGCAATTTTTTTAAATTTCTAGACTTATACATGAATACATATTTTATATGATCAAATATTCCATCATTATAACACTACACATAGAAAACAAGCCTGAGAGGAAGAATACTTCATTAAAACCTCTCTGTGGGCATGCACATGTGTATTACATTTTCTGTTTCATATTTTAAAAAATTAAATATAAGCAGCATTTAAAAATAATTGTAACATAAATGACGATTACTAGACAAGATATTGGAATGTGTTTGTTTAACTACCTGAGTGTCATTAAATGTATCCCCAATGTTAATCAGTTGAGTAACCTTTCAGTACAAGAAGACACTTAAAATAGTTTTCTAAAACTGAAGCTGACAGTGGTATTGTGTGGATCTCTACTTACAGTGGTAAAGACAGTCCATGTTCTTGCAAACTCACTGAGAAGATCACTATGACATTACCTCAACTATAGTTTGCCAGGTGTCCCTCATTATAAGGAAAGTCCCTTGATTGAGCCCCAGAAAGGCTGTCCCTTATAGGACTGACAGCTCCTCCTCCTTATAAGGATGTCTCCAATTTTAGGGATGGAAAACTTTTTCTTTTATATATACTGAAAAAAAAATATTTTGTTTATTATTTCTTTATTTCATTTCTATGCTGCCTTTCTCCCAGAAAGGGATCCAAGGTTGCTCACAAGATAAAAACATTTTAAAAACTTTACAATAAGAACTTAAAAACAATTAAAATCATCTAGTTAAAGCAGTATGAAAGTAACACAAAAACATACAACCGTTATAAACACAACTAAAAAACACACCCCATATAAAAACTACCCTGTCATGATTATATATTAAAAAGCCTGCCTAAAATAAAAATGTTTTTGCTTGCTGGCAAAACACAAGCAGGGAGGAGGCCAGATTAGCCTCCCATGGAAGGGGGTCCCAGAGGATGGGAGCAGCCACCAAGAAGACTCTCTTTTGTGTCTTCATCAAGCAAGCCGGTGATGGTGGCAGGACTAAAAGAAAGCCTTCTCCTGAAGATCTTAGGGCTCTAGCAGGTTCATATGGGAAAGTGCAGCCTCTCAAATAGTCTGGACCTAAGCCATACAGGGCTTTATAGGTCATGACAAATATGCCAAAATATCCCATATTTTGGGATATGGACCCTTCATAAAGACTGAAATATGTGCATTGTGTAATTTATGGATGTGGGCAATATGTTAATTTTAAGAGAAACACATGCATAGGCAAACTGATATCAATATTTTTCTTTGGTATTTTGGTAGATCACAAACTTGTCAAAAGCTGTTTCCTGATTGTCAACCTATATGTCATGTTATTTCTATTCTGAAAACCAGAGTACTCTACTCCAGTAACATGGATACTGCAGAGCTTTGCAACAGAAGGTGAACAACAGAAGTAGAATGTGCTTCTTGTAAGTTAAGGGTATCTTATTAATCAAATGAGAAGATTCTGTAAAGTGTGTTCTATCTGGGCTACAACTACCATAATACTTGACCATCAACCATCCTGGCTGGAATTAATGGAAGAGTTGGGCCTGACTCCAACCACATTTGGGGACTATAATTTCCTCACCCCTGCTACTCAAAAAGTGCAGTCATTTCTGAAATGTGGCCATAAATAGTTCATCTTAATGTTATATTAAGCATTAAGCAAGACCAGAGTTTACCAACATGTCTGATTCTCAGGAATGCTAGAGGATGAGATTCTTAAAACCACCATTACAACTTTTCTTGAATATTTGTGAAAAATAAGAAGCTTCTGTGCCCAGAAAGGGAGAGGAGAGACATAGATTGAATCTTAGGATTCCTTAACTGAAAAGAACAAACTCTGACTTGTCTTGCCTTTCCCAATTTGCTGCCTTCATGACTTCCATCATGGGTGCAACAGATAGCAAATTCTGACGTGAGTGAGTGGCACCTGTCAAAATGATCTCCCTATATCAAGATGGGAGCCGAGGAAAGATAGGACATTCTAATAAGTGGAAGGCACCTATCATAAATCGTTGCCTCCTGTATCAAGGATACAAATGGTAAAGATAGTAAATTCTGACAGCAAAGTGACATCCATCAGCATTTCCTAGAAGCACCTTCCTTATTTCAGACAGTAAAATGATACAATCATCATCTTTTTGCTGCCAGTAGAAAGTGCTGGTTGGTTGGCTCCCCCAGCCCCATGATACACTACTCCCTATCCCCCAAAAATCTGAGCCCTGAGATTTCATTTCACTTCATCCCTGCTCAGTTCAAATGAAGACTGCTGAGGCTAGTCTCTTAAAGTTGTCCTTTAGCAGTGTCCCATTGTTTATATAGACTTGGATGGGAGATGAGACAGTGTGAAGGATTTCGGTCAAATCCCTTTCTTTCTTTGTTACATTGAGACTGTGATTGGGAAAATGTCAATAGGGTCTCATTTTGATTTTTTTTTTTTTTAAAAAAAGTATGTATTTGGAATCAACACGCACACTGAAATGCAGCTGTCTTTCTGTATGCTACAAAATATATGATATAGTTCTCCAAAGAAAACAAATTTTTCTTTGGAGGGTGGGGGTCTGGGGGTTTTAGATTGTATTTGTTGTAATTTTAATTGCTGTAAGCCGCCTCGATTGTTTTAACAGAGGGGCGGGGTAAAATTATTATTATTATTATTATTATTATTATTATTATTTAAAATGCATTAAATATGTACATTAAGGGGAAATTGTGCTCAAAAGTTTGTCATATTAGTGATGAAATATACAAAAAAGCACTAAACATGGGGGAAAGGGCTTTTCAAAAATGTGTACATTAGGCAAAATTGGATACAAAATGAATTTATTAGGAGAAAAGAACAAACAGATGTGTAAATGTGGCAACAAATAAAGTGTGGATTTATTTTATTAATGCATGTATTTGACTGATATCAAATATTTTTCTCCCAAATATTTTCTTCCCAAACCAGACTTATGGTAGCTCACAAAAATACTCAAACTAGGTTATTTTATTTTTTTAAAAATCACCCAAAAGTTATAAGATTACAACCTAGTTGTATTGAATTAGAAGCCATTGAACACTTACCGTATATCAACAAAAGGTACAGTGCCTCCAACTAAAACCCAGCAGCCATTCAATTGCCCAGAGTCTGAATACAAAGATCTTTCCTTGCTGGCAGAAGAACAAGGATGGGCAGCCAAATCTCCTTTGGAGACTGGAAAAATAAGATACTAAAAATAACCAATAGTCCATTTGTATCCCATCAGTTAATGAGGAAGGTAGGTTCCTTCCCATCATACTCATTTTAATCCTTATAAGCATGGTGTAGTGGTTTGGGCATTGGACTAGGACTCTGAAGACCAGGGTTGGAATACCAGCTCAGCCATGTAAACCCACTGGGTGACCTTGATCAAGTCACACTCTCTCAGCTTCAGAGGATGGCAATGGCAAACCTCCTCTGAGGAAACTTGCCAAGAAACTCCTATGATAGGTTCGCCTTAAGGTCACCATAAGTCAGAAACAATTTGAAGGCACGCAACTACAGCAACAATAAACTCTGCAAGCCAAGTGAGGCTTGCAGAGTTTATTGTTTACTGGAGAGAGCCTTCTTCAGGGCTGTCTCAAGCTGTAGAACTTCCTTCCATGAGAGGTCTGGTTGGCCCTCTCCTACTCCCTTTCTGCCAGAAAGTGAAGACATTTTTTTTATTCAGGCAGGCCTTTCAGTTTTAAATCATACAGTAATACTGTATGTGAAGGGTGCTGTATTATATATACTTACATAGACACAGAAACAGACACAATCTGTTACTAGTAATTATGTTTTAAATTTGAATACAAAGATATAGCCATGTTAGTCTGTAGAATCAGTATGTAGAGAAATCTTGTAGCACCTTTGAGATTAACGGAAAGAAAGGAGTTGGCAGCATAGTTTTTGTAGATTTAAGTCTACTTCCTCAGATGCATTTGGATTAAAATACGTTTTAAATTGTTTTTAACTGTTTCAACCATGATTTTCAGTATGTGCTTCAATTCTTTTTTAAAAAGTTTTGTTAAATAAGATTTTAATTTAATCTTCTTTTAAATTTCTCACAGCCACCTTGGGTCCCATATTGGAGAAAGGTGGACGTATACATAAAATCAATAAACTATAAATTGAACTGGATCTCGAGTCCAACACTTTAGCCACTACCCTGTACTGTAACATGTTAGCAACACTGCAGGTATCTGAAGGGAGTGTGACAATAGTCATGTGTGATCACCTAAACAACAATATTACTGCTAGGTTCTGTCGTACCTTCACCTGTGTTCAAGGAGGCTTACATCATAAAAATATCCCCTTCCTATCAACATTTTAATAGCAACAGCATGCACATTTTTATTACTGTTTATCAGTGAACTTAGCGCACACTAAGCAGTTTACAGTCTGTAAGCTAATTGCCTCCCAAAAGCTGGGTATTCATTTTACTAACCTACAAAAGATGGAAGGCTGAGTCAACCCTGGAGCCCTCTGGGATCGAACTCACAACCTTGTTGCGGCTGCAGTATTGGCATTTAACCACTGTGCTACCAGGGATCCCTAAAGATATATTTGAAATGAAACTGAGTTAAAATATCACAATATGGAACAACTTTAAAAAAAAAAAGGAACTTTCTTGCCTTCCAATAAAAAAGTTTGATGAGCACTTAAAAAGAGTACTCTTCTTCCCTTGAATTTCACAAATTCCGGAACGCTAGTCCAAAACACACTGCCGAAATAGTCCAGTTTGAGACTGCTTTAACTGCCCTGGCTCAGTACTAGGTAATCCTGGGAATTGTAGTTTATTGCGCCACCCGAGCTCTCGGATAGAGAGCTCTCCCAACACTACACTTCCCAGAATTCCCTAGCATTAAGCCAGGATAGTTAAAGTGATCTCAAACTGGGTTAATTGTGCCATATTTTTTTGGACCTAAGTGATCTTCTGCTTTGTGGCCTGCACAAAAGAAGCAGAAGAGACTAGTGAGGGATGAGGGAACTGCCACAGAATAAAAATTCTGCTGCCCAAATAAAGTTTTCCTATAGTCCCCAAATTTCTAACTTTGCAGAAAGCGAGACACAAAGAATCATTCACAGTTAGAACTCTTATTCTTGCTGTGTTCACCTGCCCTTTTTCATTGGATGCTCATACTGTGATTCTAAATGCTCAGCTGAAGTTTTATGTTTAGGCTACCCTGATATCTTCAGATAGAGTGCAGAGTATAAATATTTTAATGCCAAATAAATAAAGCTGTATCTGTGGGGACTGAAGGAAAATTTCATCAAAGGGGGCAAAATTCTTATGGGGGGCATTTATCACCCCTCTTAGCTGCATCCCTGAGCTGATGGAGCCCCTCTTCTTCATCCCAGAAGCAGCCATTACAAGAATATGGAACCATTGGGGCTGCATCTACACTCAGAATTAATGTGGTTTGTCACTGCTTTAACTGCCATGGTTCAATGCTATGGAATCCTGGGATTTGTAGTTTTCTGATATATTTAATCTTCTCTGTCAGAGAGCTCTAGTGACATTTTGTTGTTGTGTGCCTTCAAATTTGAAGTCGTAGGCTTTCATGGTCGGCATCCATAGTTTTTTGTGGGTTTTTCAGGCTGTGTGGCCATGTTCTAGAAGAGTTCCTTTCTGACATTTCGCCAGCATCTGTGGCTGGCATCTTCTCTGAAAAAACAAATTTATTTATTTGGCACAAAAAACTATGCCTTCAAATTGTTTCTGACTTATGGTGATCTTAAGGCGAACCTATCATAGGGGTTTCTTGGCAAGTTTCTTCGGGGGGGGTTGCCCTTGCCATCCTCTGAGGCTGAGAGATAGTGACTTGCCCAAGGTCTCCCAATGGGTTTCATGGCCGAGCCAAGATTGGAATCCTGGTCTCCCAATGTCCTAGTTCAACGCTCAAACCATGACACCAACGCTGGCCCACAACAAACTACAAATCCCAGGGGAATGGAGTCATGACAGTTGAAGCGGTGTCAACCCTCACTTAATCCTGTGGTGCTGTAAGAGCCAGGCTTTCATAACGCTGAAAGTTTGTTTGGCTTTGAGTTTGAAACCCCCTCACACTGTGGAAAGAGAAAGACTCTGCATTTAAAACACCCAGCGCCATTTGTCGTTGCAACCCAAACTTGAGAAATATAAGGCCTGAACAGACTGTCAGAAATAATCCAGCTTGAGGCCACTTTAACTACCCTGGTTCAATGCTAAGGAATCATGAGAACTGTTGTTTATTGTGGCATCAGAGCTCTCTGACAGAGAAGGCTCAATGTCTCCGAAAAAAACTACAATTCCCATGATTTCCTAGCATTGAGCCAGGTCAATTGAAGTGGTCTCAAACTGGCTTATTTCTGGCAGTCTGTTCAGGCCCATAGCCTTATTTAGAAAATTCCCAGACTCCCCCAAGTGGAGAGCTAGGAAATGCAGCGCAGAGGATCTTGCAAAGAAAAGAAGGAAGCCTCTGCAAGAAGCTCAATGCCTCCATCCTTCCCCCAGAAGCTGCTGACTCTTTCTCCTATGCCAAAGGTCTACTATACTAAAGGTCTCCCTTTTCACCCCAATCTTTAACAGTGGCTGAAATGTCATAAAAATGCGAGTGTCAAAGATCTCCCCTAAAAGTCTGCTTTAAAAACAACCACCACCATTCAGTCTCTGATCATGTTTCTACAAAAAAGAGTTGTCTTTCTCGGTTACGCTTCACTCCTAGGCATTTCAGTTTGGTAGGAACAGGTGCCTCCCAGTGAATCCCAAACTCTGGTCCTCCAGGTGTTTTGGACTTCCGCTCCCAGAAGCCTCAGCCATCTTGGCCAATGGTCTGGGATTCTGGGAGCTGAAGTCCAAAAAACCTGGAAGGCCAGAGTTTGGGAATCACTGCTGTGGACTAGAATTTGCCCTCAGGTAAGGGAATAGTGACGTTAGCGCTGGTCTAGGGCTGCATCTGCACTGTAGAAATGAGGCACTTTGACGCCACTTCAAGTGCTGTAGCTCCATCCTATGGAATCCTGGGATTTTGTAGTTTTACAAGGTTTTTAACCTTCTCTGCCAAAAAGGGCTGGTGTCTGACAGTACTACAACTCCCAGGATTCTGTAGGGTTGATCCAGGACAGTTAAAGTGGATGTCCAATGCCCTCCCAGGGCTCTGGAGACCAGGGTTCGAATCCCCCCTTGGTCATGGAAAATCACTGGGGGAAGTCACACTCTCTCAGCCTCAGAGGAAGGCGAAGGCAAACCCGCTCTGGACAAATCTTGCCAAGGAAACCTTAAGTCGGTAAGTTCCCCTTAAGGTCGCCAGAAGTCGGAAACGACGGAGAGCACACAACCACTACAACAAAATAGGATTTTAGATGAACTCTATTTAACGTTCTGGTGCCACAACTAAAGTACACTTCCCAGAATTCCATGGCGTGGAGCCATGGCAGTTAAAGCGGTGTCGAACCGGACTATATATGTCGGGAGTGCGGACGCAGCCCAAGGAAGCCCCGTTCGCTTGCGTAGTGAACGAAGCCTGCCGCCATCTGCTTCCCCCAATGAAGGCATCTTCGGGTTAAAGAGAGAGAGAGAGAGAGAGAAAAGTCTCAGGGAATCCATTGAAGGAGGAATGGTCCCCAGGCTTTCCGCCGGCTGCTATTGATCCCTTTAAGTGCCTGCTAATGAGGCCCGTTTAGACCCAATAAAGTTCGCTCAGCAGCAGCAGCAAAAGACGAGGCAGGCGGAGTGCTCCAGAGCAGCGTCCTCCTTTTCCAGGACACGCCCTCCATTTCAGCCTCCTGCCCAGGAGGAATTCCAAAAGGTCCTCCGTTTGGAGCATGACTCAGAAGCAGGAATTTAATATTGACGTAATATTTAATATTTTGAGCTTTTCTTTGCCCGGGTCCTCCATGTCCTCCATTTCGCGGTGCCTTGTCCTCCTTGGCGGTGAGGACGCGTCTGGTCACCCTGCTCAAGGGGCAAGATCCGATGTCGGAGGGAGATCCAGACCACTGTCGTCCTCCGAGGAGGGTTGACCCGCCAGAGGCGATTGGAAATGCGAGGGGGGCTTCCCCGCCAAGAAGAAGGAAGCAGGCACCGCGAAATGGAGGACCTTCCAGGACAAAGGGAGGACATGGCCCAAAACACTCAGAGAAATATAGTCAAAGATAGTCTGTAGAGATCTTGTAGCACCTTGGAGACTCAGAGCCTTTACAGACTGCCAGAAATAATTCAGTTTGAGTCCACTTTAGCTGTCCTGGCTCAGTGCTAAGGAATCATGGGAACTGTAGTTCATTGTGGCACCAGAACTCTCTGACAGAAAAGGCTCAATGTTCAGAAAAAAAATACAATTCCCATGATTTCTTAGCACTGAGCCAGGGCAGCTAAAGTGGACTCAAGCTGGATTATTTCTGGCAGTCTGTTCACTGAAAGAAAGAAGTTGTCAACATGAGCTTTCCTAGACTTCAGTCTCCTAACTTTTCTATATAGAAATATAGAACTTTTCTATATAGAAAAATTAGGAGACTTTTCTATATGGAAAAGTTCTATATTTCTTTAGGAGACTTTTCTATATTTCTATAGAAGTTCTCCTAACTTTTCTATATAGAAAAGTTCTATATCTCATATAGAAATATATATTCGTGTGTGCTTCTTCGTCATGCTCCAAATGGAGGAATTCCTCCTGGATAGAAGGCTGAAATGGAGGACAGGTCCTGGAAAAGGAGGGTGCCAGGACACCCTGGAGAGGAGAACAGCGTGTGTGTGTGGAAATGAGGAAGGTTGGATTTGAACCCCATCAATGGTGGGGCACCTTCTCCAGGCTGGCTCTCAGATCTTGTGGTGAAACATGACAGTAGCAGGGGCAGGGAATATATAGCCCTCCAAACATGGCTGGAGTCAGACCCCCAACACAGCCAGGATGGTCAATGGCCAAGTATTATGGTAGTTGTAGTCCAACCCTATGGCAACCCTATGCTTGTCATAGGGAACCTTACACTTCTCTCAACGTTGGATACTCAGCACCAAGGATTCTGTAGTAGAAGGAAGTGGAGGAATGCCCTTTCCTTCCTCGGGGGTGGTGCATGCCTTAACACCTTAACTCCTCCCTCCATTTTGGCACTCAGGTGCAAGGGACGGACAGACCTGGGAAGTCAGTATGTAAAGGGATCATTCTTGCAGCATCTTTGAAACAAAGGGGGGGTTTCAGAATGCCAGAAATAGTGCAAATTGAGTCCACTTTTAGGGTTAGGGTTAATGCTAGGGAGTCATGGGAATTGTTTTGTTTTTTTCAGAGACATTGAGCCTTCTCTGTGAGAGAGCTCTGGTGCCACAATAAAATACAGTTCCCATGATTCCCTAACCCTGACCCTAAAAGTGGACTCAATTTGCACTATTTCTGGCAGTCTGCAACCCCCCTAACAGAAAGAGAGAAGCTGGTGGCAGGAGCTTTCCTAGGCTTCAGCCGCCTTCCTCTGATACATGAGGACGCAGGGTCCAGTCCAGGGAAGCCCATGCTCCCAACTTCTTTCTTTCACTCTTTAGGTAGGACGAGGGAGTGGAGGAACAGGCTTCCCTTCCACTAGGCCCAGTTGTGAATGCCTTAACACCACACCTCTCTCACCTTTCCATACGCGGGAAACGTGGCATAGTGGTTTGAGTGTTGGACTGGGACTCTGGGAGACTAGGGTTCGACTCCCAGCTCGGCCATGAAACCCACTGAGTGGGTCACACTCTCTCAGCCTCAGGGGAAGGCAAGAGCAAACCTGCTCCGAATAAATCTTGCCAAGAAAACCCCTGGATAGGTTCGCCTTGGGGTAGCCATAAGTCGACTTGAAGGAACACACAACGACAATAATGTTTGTGGTGGAGGGGTGTGTGTGTCTTCCCCCCCCCCCCATTCGGTCCCTGTTTGCGTGTGCCTCTCACCGCCCCTCCACTTTTAGTACTCAGATACACAGCCTCGGAACAGTGAGGCTCTCCCTCTCTCCCTCTCTCTGCTCGAAGAAAGCGTGTCTTCATTTTGCAAATTGGCCGCTGTGGCAGTGGCGGTGTGGGGGAGAGTCTCGGGGGCAGGGTGACCAGAGGTCCTCCTTTTCTAGGACCTGTCCTACATTCCAGCCTTATGTTCAGGAGAAATTCCAAAACGTCCTCCCTTTGGAGCATGGCAGAGAAGACTGAATTGACGTTTTGAGCTTTTACTGTATTTAATATTAGGTCCTACATTTTTCTTGAACGTCCTCCCTTTGGAGCATGGCTGAGAAGCCTGAATTGACGTTTCTATATGACTGTTTTTGAGTTTTCACGTCCTCCTTTTTTCTGCAAAGCCCTCCACCTTGCCTGGTCCTGGTCCTTGGTCCTTCTTGGCGGTGAGGAGGACATACCTACCTGGTCACCCTCCTAGCTGTGTGTGTGTGTGTCTTTTTTCCCCTGCCCACAGAATTCCCTCAGAAGGAGACACACATACACCCTCCCAGACCCCTTGAGCGACGGACTGAGCAGCTGGCCTCCCTTTCTCTCCCGCCCTTCTCTGCGAGGAGGAATTGGCGGGAGGGAGGAAGGGGGAGCAGAGCCAGGAAAAGAAAGGAGAGGAGAGGAAGGGAAGGGAAGGGAAGGGGAAGAAAGCAAGGGAGCGAAGGGATTCGCTGCAGCTGATGCTGGGGAGCCTTCCCTCTGCCAGCTATTCAGGGACACACGCCTGTATGCCTTCATGCCTGCTTGCCTGCTTCCTTTCTTTCCTTTCTGTCTGCCTTTTGGGGTGGCGTTTAAAAACACACACACACACCATAAAACAAACCCCACTCTCCTCCCTCCTTCAGTTCCCTGTGCCGCCGCCTTCTTCATTGCTCTATTATTACCTGAGCAAATGGGGATCCCCTCTCTCTTCTCCCTCCCCTCCTAGTAGCAGAGAGCCCAGAGTGAGGGAAGGGAAGGAGTAAGGAAGGGAAGGATCTCTGTGTGTGTGTGTGTGTGTGGTGCTTTTGGCGGGGTGGGAGTGGGCGGGGGCGGCGTGTTCCCTCCTCCTCTTCCTCCTCCTCCTCCTCCTCCTCCTCCTCTTCTTCTTCTTCCTCCTCCTCCTCCTCCTCCTCCTCTTCTTCTTCTTCCTCCTCCTCCTCTTCCTCCTCCTCCTCCTCCTCCTCCTCCTCTTCTTCTTCCTCCTCCTCCTCCTCCTCTTCCTCCTCCTCCTCCTCTTCCTCCTCCTCCTCTTCTTCTTCCTCCTCCTCTTCCTCCTCCTCCTCCTCCTCCTCTTCCTGGGCTCAGCCTAGCGGCTCCCTGCCATTGGCTCCGTGCAATGGAGCGGCAAGGCTGCGCGCTATAATAGCGCCCTGCGCGGGCGAGGCAGCCGCTCAGACTCCGCCGGCGAGGCGACAGAGAAGCGGAGGCTGCCCAGGGTCCTCCCCTGAGAGAGAAAGAAGGAGGGAGGCTGCCTGCCCGCCCGCCCGCCCTCCGGCTCCGTCCATTGCTAAACTCCCCTCCTGCTGGGCTTCCTTCTGTCTTTCCCCTCTTCTGCCTCTGAACCCTGCAGAAGAGACTCCGCGGAGGAGGAGCGGGCGAGGCAGCCTCCTCCTTCCCTGCCTGTCCTCCTCGGGGGCTGCCTCTCGGCCGGCCTCCTCCCGCCCAGCCCAGCCCAGCCTAGCCTAGCCTCCGGCCGGCCCCTTGCCTGACTTTCGGGCGCCTTTTGGGGTGCATGGAAACGCCGGCAGGCTCCGAGGCGGCCGCCCCATGGAGTGCTACTACATTGTCATCAGCTCCGCGCACCTCAGCAATGGGCACTTTCGCAACATCAAGGGGGTGTTCCGAGGTCCTCTCTGCAAAAACGGCAACAAAACTCTGGTAAGAGATGGTCGCTTTCCTTTCCGGGCGGCCCTCCTCCAGCCCCGTCTCCCCCGACCCCCGACCCACAGCCCTGGAGGCCTGGCTGGGGCTTCCCCGCTTTCAGCACCCAGGGCTCCTGGACAGCTCCAATGGAGGCGCCGAGGTTGGCGAAGGGAAAGAGGAGGAGAGAGCTTGACTTGGCTGGAAAATCCCCCCTTGGATCCACCTCCCCAAGGTGTTTGCTTTTGGCTCTTCCTAGGAGGGCTTTCCCAGTGTGACCCTTTCCTTCAGGCCTGGTTTATGATAGTCGAGTGAAGCGGGGACAGGGTCTCATGGAGGCATTTGCTCCTGAGAGGGAGACCCATACATAGTCAGTTTGCGTCCTTCTGCTCCATTCCTTCAGAGTATTGGAAACTTCCCAGAGCAAGGTGACCTCTCCAGAGAAGGAAGGGATGGATGTCCACCCCATGTCTAGGTCTAGTTCTCTCCTGAGAAGGAAAGGATGCCCATCCCATGTCTAGATCTAGTTCCAATGTGTGATCTTTGCCTTAGAAAAGTAGAGGAAAACTCCTAGGCTCAAGACTGCTGAGTTTTTGACTGGGCTGTTAGTCCACAGTGATTGTGACTCTACAAGTTATGGACATCTCCCCCAACAAGAATGAGAAGTTGTAAAGCGACTTCAATGCCTGCTCTGACATGGAGAGCAGCTTGGCTTAAAAGTGCTTAAAGTTGCACTTTCAATGTCTCTCAATAGGGAGCCAGCCCCTTTGAACATAGTGGGACTCCTGAATTGGCATAACATGGCTGGGCACTTAGTTAACATCACAGGGTGAGCTTAGCTCTGAATGCACTGTAAGAAGACTGCTGAGATTATTAATTAAAAAACATATATCATTTTCCCCCCAATCCAAGTTAATTTTTGCATATATTAGAATGGCAACTCTTTGCTTAGATTGTTAACTCCTGCATAGTTGGTTTCTCCTATGGTCTTGCTTGTGCTATGTGACTCTGAAAGTGTTGCAGCTGGAAGAAATTCTTTCTCAAGGACTTCATCTTTTCCCCACATAGCACAGCTGATATGGGAAGTCTATTAACCTTAGAGGATCTCAGTCCAAATATGATAAGTATATTAGAAATCCTTGAAAAGTTGCAGAGTATATTTTTGGAAGGAAAATGGAAAGACATTGTTTTCTAATCCCTTTTCCACTCTAAACTTTTTTTGTAGCAACGAGGGAGTGGTGAATGTGCCTCTTTTTTATGTGAGGGACAACACCCCCTTTTGCTAAATATGCCTACATAGCCATCCTTAGAGATTACATAAAATAGTCCTTAAAAATATTTATTTACAAATATACTAAACAAAGATGATGATAATGATAATGATGATGATGATGATGATTTATATCCTGCCCTTTTCCAAGTCTAGGACTCAATATATTTGGTGTGGGGAAAGCACACAGGCTGTTTTTGGTCTCATTAATGATATCTTATTCATTCCAAATCTTCTATTCATTCATTCATGCTTTATCAAAAAGGGGTGGGGATGGCACACACAAAACCAAACTGAAGGAATTGCATATATGCAGACCAATGACATTAAAAAAGAAAAAAAGAAATATGGTACAAATCGTGTCACAGTGCCTAGTGGGTTCTTCAAGGAAAGATATAGTAAGAATGATTTATTGATCAAATTCTGCAACTTATGAGCAGTTCCCACATGCCTGTATCCACACTGGTTAAATGATATTAAATTTTGCTCACAATCATTCTGAGTACACTGTGCATTACTTAATAGGAAACTATAAGCATCCAATCAGTACTATATCTATGCTACCTAATGCTGATCCTAGAGCTCAATTGCTTAGAAGGAAGTTCCTAGAACACCAATGGTTACAATTTCTAACAAAGTGTACATAGAATCACAAACTACAGTGGCCTCAAAACCTAACTGCAGATAACAATAAGTTTGTTACAATCAATTATAATGTCTTTCAGGTACTTTCAGAGTAGTTATACACCCACCCACCCACCCCCAAACTGAGTAGAAGATTACACTTTCAAGTTCATGTATTTCTGGAAGTAACTAAAAAGTTCTGTTTGGTGAAATGACATGTGGCATCTTTAAATGGCATATTATTATAACATAAAACATTATTATGTATCAGATTTCTTATGTTACAATCACTCGGTGCATCTGAGAATTCAATAACTGTCACTTTTTCATTTCATATGATTGGAAGCAAATACTAATTTTTGAAAAAAATATGCTTTGTATCTCCTCATTTTAAAAATCCATTAAAGGATAGCAGTTGCATTTTTAAAAAAGTCCTGACATAGACATGTAGTTATTTGTTAAGTGGTAAAGTTGGCCTTTGCCTCAGATCTAATTTAGCTTCTATATTTTGGGAGTATTTTCAAAAAAGTTAATTTAATGAAAGTGATTTAGTAGTTTTCTTGAAAGATAATATAAGGGACATCTGCTTATAATACAGCCTAATGCTCTCAAGAATGAAATTCATTTCTCTTTGAAAGCAAAAGTAAAGTCATTTCACAGAGCCAATGAACCAGGATGTAAACATGGTTATTAAAAATAATTTAATTTAGAAGATCATACCAGAGAGATTTGTTTTTTCATGAAAATATTAATTCTATATTATTGTGAGTGTCCCCCCCCCCCCATCATGTAAGAGAATAGGCATAATGTGTAAAGAAAGGAAAGAACTGGGGACTAGGACTGTTAACCAATTAATTAGATCAGATGAGATTTATTCCATTATACGAATCAATTAAATCTGCATGATTTTGCATACTAGTAAAGCAGTCATCCTGGAGGGAAAAAGTACTTGTTTTTAGATTATATGCAGAGTTGTCCCAGCAGGCCTTATATCAAAATAGGTGAAGGAGTTAGTGAACTGCTATTCCTATTACCCTCTACTATTGTCCAGGTTGGCAAGGAGCTTTTGGGAACTAGAGTAAAACAACATTTGGAAGTTCACTAATCTCCCAGTCCTGAATGCATCCTTTGGTTCCAGAAAAAAGGCAGAATTCTTTTTTTTTTTTAAGTTAGTATTTGCTACTGACTGTTTTTGTTAGGCTCTTGTAATAAAAATAATAATTTAAAACATGCTCATTGATTGATTGTGAGCACTAATCAATTGCAAGTTTGTAAATATAAATGATTAGTTAAAAGTTGCAGTCCAGTGTAAAATATAAAACATTTTATATTGTTTGTCCATAGTCATGAACTCCATTCTTACCAGCACTCAGACCTTCAAAGGTGGGTGTTATCAGTGTTTAAGATTTGTGAAGTAGTTAAAAGGCATCCACTTGCTCAGAGTGCAGGGCATAACATCTGGGCACAGAATATTGCTTATGACATCTTGGCTTGAATTAGCCTTGAAGGATTTGGGCAGGAGTGGGAATCATGCAGCTCTCTAGATCCCTAGATGTTTCTGGACTGCAATTCCCAGCATCTCACTTATTATGCTGGCTACTGTTGTTGGATTTGCAGTCCAACAACAGTGTGTATGTGCACACACATCTCTGGATTTAAGTGTATTATTCTGCCAAACACACACACACACACACACACACACACACACAGAGGTGGATGAATAAGAAATAAACTTCCATTCACACTTTTTTGACATAGGCAACATACAAACAATTTTAGCATGACAGTCTTGCTGTTGGGAAAAGTTAATGCATTGCTAGGAGACATCTGAAGTTGAGAGGCCTGTGATGCTAGTGAAAAGAACAATGAAAATTCTGAGTGATGGTGTGAAGTTTTTATATCGTCCTCTCCTTCTGAGGTTTATGGAATCTGATGTTTGTGTAGTTTTTTTCATTGGCCAAGAGGGGCCACTGCTGAGTAGCTAATCTCTCTTCTCTTTCACCTCCTGACTAACTTTGAGATGTGTTTTGGTCTTTAGAAGGAGAGTCTTGCTGCAATGGGGTTTAATACTGCTCTTGATAGAAAGACCCCTCTAGTGGTCTGGTGAGGATGGAAACAGAAATAAAATCCCAGCCTTCTATACTTTTTGCAAACTTTCTCATGAGGAATGGAGAAAATGAGTGCTGTAGCTCCTTCTATTGCCCTAGTGCTTGGAGATAGCTAGTAGGATGATTGTGTCAGTTATATATCATTATACACAAAGTATAGATAAACACCCTCCATTTCTATTTATCTTATTGGGAAAGTATGATAAATGTTCATCTCCACAATGTTCTCTGAAAATATAACACTCTTTCAACTTCACAATACTATCCTGGAAATGAGCACCATGAGACACAATGGGACCTACCTACTTTTACCTATAGGGTTATGGTGGTGATTCTACTATAAGGAATGTACAAAAAGGTTTGAAAGAATGTCTTATTGTGAAATAATAGACCCATATAGCTAGAAAGGTGTCAATATTCATTTCAGCAATCTTTTTGGGGACCCAGGGTGTGTGTGCATGTGTTTAAAAAATGGAAAATATGTGGTATGAAATAAAATTTGAATATAGAAGAAGACCTGTGCCTACTGGTCAAAACATATTCTACTTTTTCACACTGAACAGACTTCCACTGTTCTTTAGCCCAAAAGAAACAGTAAAAGCTGCCTTGGGTCAGTTTATACTATTAGCCTGTTGTAGCCTGTATTGTCTACTCAGGTGCCAGCAGGTCTCCAAGGACTAGAGTGAAAGTTGTTCCCATCACCTGTAGCTTGATGCTTTCAGTTGAAGATTTCAGGGACTGAAAGTGGGGCCTCCTTAAATGCAAAGTATATTCTGCCTTTCTATTTTGCTTTTAGCAGCTTTGGGGGCAGAGAGTCTTGCCTATAGAATCACGTAAACAAAGAGAAGGGTTATCTGGAAAATGTGGTAGTAGTAATAGCTTTGAAGGAAATGAAAGGGTTATTTTGCTAGGTGTCTTACAGCCTTTAAGGCTCTGTTGTTTTAACTTTAATACACTTTGACTTTTTTGGTCAAGAATGGGAAAACTGTAGTCTGTGCCCTCAATCTAGTGCATGGAGGCTCCCTCCAAAGCCACCTCCCAGGATTCACTGTCTTCTACACTCAACAAGCCCAGAAATCTTTTGTTATTGTTGGGTGCAAAAGTATATTCAAACATTTAATTGTCATTGCTTATTTCTTAAGCCATTTTAAACAAGGTCATTCTGTGGATAAAAATATCTGACATCCATTTTTAGTCTGTTTCACTTGCTTTTTGCTAGCTCCTGTAATTACAATAACTGTGTCCAGGGTCAATATCATAGATGCGATAATAAGAATAATTTTGAAATGGACTGTCCTACTCTGAGAACATCCGCTTGTTTACAGGAATGATGACATTACAAAGACTCTGTTCTCTAGGAATAAGGCCTTGCAACTTATGCAAAACAGCTTTTTGCTCATGTGGGCACTCTTTCTGTTCATTTAACACTGAAAGTTCTATAAATTGCTGATGTTTCTAAATAAAGTTTATCTGTCTGACAAGCACTTGTTCCTCAGCCAGTCTGGGGCAGAGACTGGCAGATTGGCATCTTTGGCCAAATAACTTGTGTGTTTTCCTTCCTATCTAGCTCCAGCTCCATGTACCATGTGGGAGATGCAGTAGGGCTAATATCTTAGTCCAACCCAACATTATCACTAGTCATTGATGGGAGATGACAGTGGTAATTCCCAGTACTTTTCTATTCCTATTACTTATCTGGAAGAGCTCTTCTCCAGGCTGTCTAGCTTACTGGGCACTTTATCTTGCATCTCCCTTGACAGGGCAAGGCATAGCATAGGCTCTGATTTAAGTGCTTTCTGACTAATTTTAAGCTGGAGATTGCGAATGTCTGAGAGTTGTGAATGTCTAGGAGTTGGATCCATTCCCATTATTACTGGTGTGGGTCTGCTCTCTGACATCTGGATTGTAATCTAGCTCCCATATCCATAAAGGTCCCCTGCTCCATGGGGAAATAATAGTGATAAGGTATTAGAATTCTTGTATCCACCAACCTTCATTATTGGTACAATACACTCTTTTATGAGTCAGCTAAAGAAATAAAGACACATTGCCCCCTCAAAACAACAACAATCAGCAGCAACAATAACAAATAGCCAGGAAGCCTTTGCGGCTGTTGTCCAAGTGGTGAGTGAAACAGAGGCCAAATCAAGGTGTGTTAAGCGTTATGAGATGAAGAAATGGTGTGTTTCTTATAAAACTGCACTCTTCTTTTGTTATGTTTTTTTTAAAAAATGTATTGATTTAAAAAAAACTGCATTCTTCTTTTGTTATGTTTTTTTAAAAAATGTATTGACCACCAAAGTACTTGGTAACAGCTTTCTTTTCCAAGAATCTTCAATCCTCGTTTTAATCTCACAGTACCTGCATGTACATGTTTCATACTTATCAATTTGATTGTCCATGAGGGGAGTTAGATTGCTCAAGCCTTTGGACCAGAATGTGGAGAGAATAAAATAACCTCTGGGCTTGTATATGAAGAATAGAAGAGTTTTCAGTTTCCCATTTACCAGCTATGCTGCTGCTTTCAATGTATAAGGTGTACGTATCACCTATGAAGTGTGTTGTCTTTCCTGAGTGTACAGTGGATTCTTTAATTTTTTACTATGAAATCACCCACTAAACATATCCTTTGGCCAAATATTACTGGCAGTCCTTGATCCAGATGTGAAACTTTCTAGAAAGGCTTTGATTCTATTCCACACACAAGCTTTCTCAAATGTCTTGCCTGATCCATTGTTTAGGATTTCCCCCCATCTATGGTGTGCACAAAAACAATGGTCTGATGGTTTAGATTCAGTATATTTTCATATGGGTTTGAAGTAAGGCCTCACAAATCCTAGAATGTAGTCTATTCAAACATTATCCTATCCATGGCACAGCAAACCTGCCCATTAGTGGTTGACATTAAGAGCACTTGCAGCCACGTAAATTCAAAATAACTGTCTAGGTTTACTGGATGAATGCCAGTTGCACATGGACCAATTTGCTGCTGATAGGGGAGCACCTTTGGCAATTGCTAAGGTTGGATTGAAGAAACTGTTGTACATATTGCTTTTCAGTTTCTGTTGGACGTGGAAATGAAAACCTTATGGAGTGTCAGCATATGTTGTTGGCAGCACAGTAGGCAGCATAATAAGGGGACAGAATGTCGAAAGCTTCTACATTGACTTTTTATTTCTTTGCTGTTAACATTCTTGTCTTCCAATTTGTTCAGCCTGATATGTGTGTGGTTATATATCAGCTTGGCAAAAAGACAGTTTCAGAAGTTTGTGTTACAGAATGAATACCTTTATTATTCATTCTGTAACACAATTACTTATGTGAAATATTTATTTCAAGGTGTGAGAAGTTTGAGAAACCAGATCTTGTAAGGAATAGTCAATATTATTTTCTTCAGAAAACCAAACCATGCCATTTCCTGACATTTCCTGACAGTTAAAATCTTGTGCTTTCTTGTGAGTAAGCTCCATCACTCCATCTCAGTGGAACTTTTCAATGAACTTGCCTGGACTGTATATCAGTGGGCAATCCTCCTAATTTCAAGCACAATGTTTAGGTTGCCTTTTCAGTAGGGATGGAGGAAGTCAGTCAGTTTCATATTTACCAGCATTTGATTTCCAGTGATTCTCAAGTTCTTTTCTTCCTGGATATAAGGATATTTGCATTTTTTTAGTAAATTCTTTAAAAGCAACAAATTAAAATACTCTTCCATCTCTCTCTCTTGCTTTCTTTCTCTTCATTGTCTATAGACCTTTGATGACTTCATGAATTTTATAGGGCTTTCTTAGGAAAAGAATACTCAGAGATAGTTTGTCATTGCTCTCCTTTGAAACATAGCCCACCACACCTGACATTCCTTGGTGATCCCCCATCCAGGCCATGAGGCTTGACCCTACTTAATGTCCAGGATCAGGTGCCATCAGGTGCCATCAAGGCATTTAGGTCAGAGTTTGTCTATATTGGAAAAATTCAATAGGTATAACTATTCTAAGGACAAAGAGGCCTATATGGTACCTGCTTACTGTGTATGTCAAAGATAAAGAGACCTTCAGGAACAACAACAACAAAAAAAGGCACTGACTCTGATTCAGCCCTACAATGGCAGAACATACAGAAAATCAAAGTCAGATTTACAAGAGTTAAGCACCTGGAGGCATAGACCTGGATGGACAATTATGGCAGCCCCTCATCCATTCATTCTTTTAATATTTCCCCCCTCATATTCTTATGGTCACCTTGAGTTTGAAGAAATTTGTAAAATTCAGTGCATCTTTTTTTAAAAAAAGGTCAACACAAAATTCTTAGCCATCCACAGTTTTCACATTTTTACATTTTTTAGTGCTTTTGCAAGGGATGATCATGTTGATCAGTGTTTGTAATGAAAGAGATTCTGTCTTTGTGGGTGCACATGCGCGCGCGCGCGCGCACACACACACACACACACGAAACACTCTGTCTGTGATAGATTGAGAAGTTTAAAACATATATCCTTGAAAATTGGTGTGCATGCTAAGGGAACCATGAAGATGTAAATCAGGGGTAGGCAACCTTTCCCCATTAAGGGCCGAGGGACTTCAGCTCCCAGAATCCCAGGAGCTATTGGCCAACATGGGACTATTGGCCAACATGGCTGAGGCTTCTGGGAGCTGAAGTCCCTTGGTCCTTAAAGGGGAAAGGTTGCCTACCCCTGATGTAAATAATCAAGTTAACAGCTATTCATAGCCTGCACTATCACATTAGTTCATTGGATGCCATTAAATCTCTGAGCTACTAGATGGCATCCAATGAACTAATGTCCCCAGATAATAAGAAGTCTCATCAGAAGTAAGAGATATATTCAACAACAGGAAGTCTAGATATGGCCCAATACTTTCAATTAGTTTGGGGTGGGGCTATGGAGGATCAAGCTATATAAACCTGCATTTATGCAATTTCTACTCTGTGGACCAGCTTGGCTCCAAATATGTATACATGTACATTACACATGTATTCATATGCATGTACATATATCCCAATAGGAAAAATGATAATTTCTATTAGCTTTTATGGGCTTGTTTCTTTTACTCCTGAGCAGTCCTTCATAGAGAGGAAAGATGGGGAATGTGTGATCCTCCATCTGTCATTGGACAGTAATTTCCATTTACTCTAGCCAGGAAAGCCAAATATGAAAGATGTTGAGAGCTGCAGTGCAGTAACTTCCAAAGGGCCACAAATTCTCCATCCCAGCTTAGAACAAACAGCTAATAATTTCAGTTGCCTGTTGAAGACTGGTTTGGGGGCAGGCCAACATTCTGATATGGCTGCTCTCTTTGCTTTGCAAAAAATTGATTGGTGGAATATTCATCTTTTTGAAATGCGTCCATACATGAGCCCCCATACTGTAGATTGCATAGAGGATCTGAAGCTGAGGCTGACATTTCCTTACAGCTACCTAATAAATTTTCAACTTTGGTGAGATTTAAAGCTGAACCCTGTTAAATCTTACCTGCACTTCATAGCACAGAATTCTTACATCCAACAAACATCCTTGACTTCTTTTATATTATGGTTCTTTAGTAAGAGTCCAGCAGCATTCTTTTTTAAAAATTAAGTAAATAAAATTGGAAACAAGTAAGTAAACCCAACTCTAACATATGTCGTATTCATTCCCCGTCTTGTTTGTGTTTCCCTCATCCCTTGGTTTAAAAATAAATCCTGGGAATTAACATAGATTTTGTTCTTCTGTTCCCAATTTGTCCATCTGTCCACATACCATGTTACATTTGACATTTAAAGAGGAAGAACTCTCTTTATTTTTCTCCTTCTCATTGCCTTCTTGATTTTAATTAATAGTAAATCATGTATTGCAAAGAAAGTAGTAGGTGTTATACTGAATATGTTAAGGGTCAGAATCAGGTTGAATGACTTCTGCAGAAGTCATCTTGTTGATAAGAACAATAATCTATTTCAGGGATAATTAAAGCCAATGGAATGCATTAATGAAGCACAGCAAAGGATGTTCAGCATAGATTTGCCAAGTTGGCCACCCTCCCTTGACAGTCTTCCATTCCCACCTCACTCTCTTGTCGAAGTTTTAGAGAACTTCAAGGAGCAAGAAATACACAGTCAAGGACTGTATTCAGATAAAGGCATGGAACCAATTATTAATAAAAGAAGAATTGCTCAAATTCCATACTTTCTTTGATGCCAGTTAGAAGGTGAAAAACTAGGGCAGATTGTGTGGTTTGGCTCTGTGCTAGAGTTCCACATACTAGAGTGCCACATGATCCAGGTCTCATGATCGAGAGAGATGGTGTGCCATTAAATTTACCACATTACTTCAGGAAGTGTAGAAATAAGAATTTCATAAAAGCCAACATCAAAAACATCAGTACTGGGTACCCTTGGGCAACTCTTTGGACCCTCTCTAGATGCCTGTTCTAGGCCATCATTCTCTCCCCCCCCCCCCCCATCAGTACAGCAGTTTGAACAATGCCAAGTGATGAGATATAACAACCTTTTAAAAAGTGTTTTTGTTGTGGTCGTGTGCCTTCAAATCATTTCTGACTTAAGGTGAACCTGTCCCAGGGTATTCTTGGAAGAATTTGTTCATCCTTGCTTTCCTCTGAGGCTGAGAAAGTGTAACTTGCCCAAGGTCACCCAGTAGGTTTCCATCACCAAACCCTGATCTCCCAGTGTCCTGGTCCAACACTTAACCCACTACATCAAGTTGGCTCTCATTTTCTTCAGTGCTCCTAATCTGATTTTGTTCTGGGTCAGAGTTTGCAAAAGTTGCATTTTGGAATATAGCTCCTAGAATCCCTCAAGCATCAAGGTGATTATGACAGTGCAGAAGAGTAACTTCACCAAGCTTTCCTCTTGTCCATTACTAGAAATTGTATGAGTTGGGCTGAATCTTGATGTCCCACATTGCTTGGACTGAAAGAGACCCTTGCAGTTATAGTTAGGATTTCTTTAATGAAATTAAAATATTCACCGTTATTTGATGCTAGACTCTTCAGCTTGGTTTTCTGATTTTATAATTGGCAGAAGAATGATATTTTAATTGTAATACTAACCATAGCATTTTAATGTTAGTTCTAAAGTAGGTGGCAGATGCTGTCTCTCCACTCTGCACAAAAGTATTCTTGATTTTAATTGGCTTTGTTTGTTTGACTTTTAGCCATATGCTAACGGCCAGAGAATCTGCATAGTCAGTGAATACATCTCAAGTAATGCATTGGGAGTTTGGCATTCTCCAAGCAGAGTCTCTTAGCACATTTGGTTCTCTGCTAAAGAGTGGGCTTGGGGAATAAGTGGGATATTTCATTTGCAAGATAGAAACTCTGACTTGTGAATGATCTGGATCAGAACACTTATTCCCTTGAAAAATATCAGACAGATGTGGGGAAATGCCTCTTTTCTTTTTTCTTAAGTAGCACATATGAGAGCTGCTGCAAAGCATTTGTAGCGTGCTTTTTAAACATAAAATATTACTCTACTGAAGCTGTGTGCACATGTTTTTCTTCTGTTTGTAGTGGTTCATGTATGCCTTAGTGGAGCTTTTACAGGGAGGGGTAAGCTCCTTCCACTGCTCCTTTTGAAGTTTCAAAGCTGGAGGTATTCAAGAAATAGTCCTAGAATATAAATAGTCTTCAAAAAGAATGCATGTTGCAAACTGATCCTTGAGAATTATTACATCTACAACAACTCAGTGGCTAATATGAGGCCACAACTCAACAACTCTGGCCAGAGAAGAACTATGGAGAGAACAGGCATGAAGGCCAATGAATCTACTTCAGAACTATCCCAGAGTGGAGAGACATTTGCCTATCTGAACTGCAGAACAAGATGGTACTACAACTCAGTCCATGTACAAAAACGGGCTAAACTGGCAACTGAGACAACAGTTTTATGCAGGGAGTATGATTCAAGCTATTTAGCATACCTCTTTCTCCTCTGACACCTTACTTGCACAACCCAGCACTTGACCGTCTTAGGTGACTGCTTCAACCTGCCTAACACTAGGACTATCCTTAAACTTTTATATTTATAGCCTCCACTGAGTAAGATGATACACTCCAGCCTTTATGAAAGTTTCTAGGTCAGATAGGCTTGTGGAGTAGCAGCTGGGAAATGTCTTGCTGGTCAGTTGACTTTTGTCTTGTTCATTTTTCCCATGAGGAAGTGAAATAAGAATCTTGTCACTTCACTGAAGTGGAATAAGAAATGCTTATGAGGTGAGGAATACTGGGGCAAATGGTTGCTGGTGGTATTAGTAATTGAAGCATAAAGTTAAAGGTAAAGGTATTCCCTGTTGACAAGGTTGTCAAGTTGTGTCTGACCATACAGGGCAGTGCTCATTTCCGTTACTAAGCTGAAGAGCCAGCATTGTCAGAGACTACTCTGTGATCCTGTGGCCAGCATGATTGCACAGAATGCTGTTTACCTTACCACCAAAATGGTACCTATTTATCTACTTGCATTTGCATGCTTTCAAACTGCTAGGTTGGCAGAAGCTGAGACTAGTGACAGGAGCTCATCCCATTATGCAGCACCCAGGCCTTGAACTGCCAACCTGCTGATCTTGCAATCAACAGAGTCAGTGTCTTAACCACTTGAGCCACTGTATATAGTATAGTATGTATATAATATAGTAAGTATAGGGATACAGGGTTTTTTTTGGGGGGGGGGTCCTCACACATGAGCCCGAATAACATAAAAAGTTGTGCCCAGTGGGTGAGATTGCATACATTTTTTTGTGTATATTTTAATTGACTTTTCAAATTTTGGGACTATTTTTTCAAAATAGTTAATGTATACAAAAATGATTTATATTATGCAAATACAGTATATTATTGTACAGAACATGCTTTGCACAGAACACAAAGCACAAACACAATACAAACAAGTCCTGAGATGTGAAAGAAAGATGTATAAAAGCCTCCAATATGTTGAAACACAATTTTATGCAGAAAATCTCATGATAGTAGATTAGGAGGACTTATAAGAGGGGCTATCTATTTAATAATAATAATAATAATAATAATAATAATAATAATAAATTTTATTTAATACCCCACCCCTCTGAAACCAATCGAGGCAGCTTACAAATGATAAAAAATTACATCATATAAAATTCACACCCAATACCCACCCCCAAAAAAGATATTAAATCAAACATTCAATTAAAACATCATATAAATAAAAATGTCATAAAAACAACAAAAAGTACGACAAGAAGTAAAACGGCGACAATTCCTGTAGGGAAGGCTGTGGAGGTGTCTTGAGGTTTCCTGAGGGCAGGGCATCTAGTCTGGAAAGGCCTGCTGGAAGAGATCCATCTTAACAGCCTTTTTGAAGCTATTCAGAGTTGTAATTCAGACAGATCTTGTCCGGCAGGCTGTTCCATAATCTGGGGGCAACAGCTGAAAATGTCCTCTGGGAGGTAGCAGAGTGCCTAGATTTCAGTGGCTGAAGCAAGTTCCTCCCAGAGGACCGGAGCGCCCGGGGAGGATTATATGGGAGGAGGTGGTCCCGGAGATAGTTTGGACCCAAGTCATTTAGGGCTTTAAAAGTTGACAACTAACACCTTATACTGGGCCCAGAAACTAATGGGCCCCGAAACATTTAGGAATGCCAAGCCTGAGACTTCTATTTTGTCTTTAGGCACTTTCAGCTCATTCCTTAGTGACTGTTACACAGGTCAGGTCTAGCTAATTTTAGCCATCACACAAAATCCTAATGAGGAAGCCAGTGGACTGGGACTTTACTATTTGGAGTTTCTACCGCCAACAAATATTTAATATTAAAATTAATTTTTAAAAATGATTAAAAACTGGGATTACATTTGGCATGGTTTACCAAAACAACACATACATTTTTTCTAATTTTAAAAGCATGGAGGTTTCTCTTGAGAGATTCATTGTTTTCTGTCTAACAAAATGGGCTGTGACCTCACTAAAGATGGAAACATCTGGGATCTCCAAAGAAATACCTTTTGGCATTGCTAATGGAATTCATATTTTATCTCCTGTGTTTTGGAATGTTATGTTCCCAGTGTCACATGGCCAGGAGGAGGAGGGACCAGCTTACATAGGTATCTCTCCAAAGAACAACACACCAACAACACCTTGAGAAAATGCAAGCCTTTGACTATCATTTTTTTTATATATATAATTTTTCCTGCAAGGTTCTTAACACCTTTGACTATCATTTTTATATATATATGTATATATATATATATATATATATATATAATTTCCTGCAAGGTTCTTAACACCTTTGCCTGATGAAGAAGCTGGTGGATCTTCAAAACCTTGCATAATGCATTTTGTGCATTTTGGTTGGCCAATTAAAGGTATCACTGTTTTGTGGATATTGGATGTTATTGTATTTTTGCCATATGGCTAACATGGCTACTCATGAATAGGTAATCTAGCCTTGTTATTTATAAACATCCACCATGGAGGGTTTCTCCTCAGTTTTTAATCACATGCCAATCTATACAAGAATGCATACTGTCTGGCTAGATATATGAATAGTCAGAAGTTACAGACAGATTGATTTGTGGAGTATTCACAGCAGAGTCCTTCAGAATTGCTACCAGAATTTGAGGGGATTTACTACACATGGCTCTCAAACACTTCAGTAGGTGAACTGACCTTTAAATATGATCCCTCTAAAAGAAGTAGTGACAAATTAAGGTATGTTAATTTACAGTTATTTTGCCAGAGGCTCAGCTAGGCAAGTCCAGCATGGCAGACCTTAATAAGAATGAGGTGGTTTTAAAACAACTAGGAATCTATTACATGATCAGTAAGAGTAAGTACTATGTTTTGGTTCAGCATTATAGATTAATAATGAAATGATTTTTTTTTTGCATTGAAAATAGTATTGAACCAAAGTTACACACCTGGCTTTAAGGTTTTATTCCCTAAAAATTTTGTAAGTAGCTACAAAGAATGAGTTGTTTGTCGTTAATTCCTTTTTTAATATAATAAAGGCATAAAGAAGTAATGCTGTGACTGTAATGTCATTCTCAGTGTAACTGTAAGTTAGTCAATGCCACACTAATGCAAAGATGTGCCAGCTTTGGGGATAGACAGAAGCTTCTTCCACCTACTGATCCTAGTGATTAATAATAATAATAATAATAATAATAATAATAATAAATTATTTATATCCCACCCTTATGAGAACAATCAGGGCAGCTAACAAGTTAAAAGTATACTACATCCCAATCCCATCCCTACCCCATTAAAAGAATATTAAATCAGATAAATTTAAAAGCCAAATAGAATAAAATACAGCAGTTAGCTGCAACAATATTAATAACAAGAGGGGGGGGAAAGGAGATCAAGAAAAACGGCGACATTATGCCACTTTACATGAGACTCTCAAAGGAGTCTCTAAGGAGAGTTCCTGAAATGTTCCTGAGGTTGGGATACTCTATCCTGGAAAGGCCTGCTGGAAGAGATCCATCTTGATAGTTTTTTAAAAGCTGTCTAAAGATGTCAATTGGCAAATCTCATCTGGCAGGCCGTTCCATTGTCTGGGGGCAACAGCAGATAAAGTCCTCTGGGAGGCAGTTGAAAGCTTGGATCTTTGTGGCTGCAACAGATTCCTCCCAGAGGATTGCGCAGGGAGGATTGTAAGGGAGAAGGCAGTCCCGGAGATAGTTTGGACCCAAACCATTTAGGGCTTTATAGGTGATAGCCAACACCTTATACTGGGCCCAGAAACTAATAGGCAGCCAGTAGAGGGATCTTAGTACTGGCGTAATATGGTCCTTCCTAGATGTTCCCATCACTATTCTGACTGCCATGTTCTGTACTAACTGCAGTTTCCAAACCAAGCACAAGGGTAGCTCCATGTAGAGTGCGTTGCAGAAATCTAGACGTGAGGTTACCAGCGCATGCACAACAGTCTCGAGATCCCTTAGTTCCAGAAAAGGGGCGCAGCTGGCGTATCAGCCAAAGCTGATAACATGCGCTCCTGACTGTCGCATTCACCTGATTCGCCATTAGGAGCAATGAGTCAAGGAGCACCCCCAAGCTGCGAACACAGTCACTGGAGGATAATAATAATAATAATTCTTGGTTTTGGGGAATTCTTGGTTTCAGGGCCGCTACCGTGAGCACATCCGTCTTGTCTGGATTCAGCTTCAGTTTGTTTTTCCTCATCCAGCCCATTACTGCCTGAAGACATTCATTGAGAGAGGAGACGCCATCGGAATTCAAGGCCGACGAATGAGACACGGAGAAACAGATCTGGGTGTCATCAGCGTACTGATAACACCCAGCTCCATAACTCCATATGATCTCACCAAGCGGCTTCATATAGATGTTAAATAACATCGGGGACAGAATGGCACCCTGTGGAACACCACAGGTGAGCTATCTTTTAGCCAAGCCACTGTCCCCGAGCAGCACCCTCTGGGACCTTCCCGAGAGGAAGGACTGGAACCACTGCAAAGCAGTGCCTCCAATGCCCAAACCCCTCAGGTGGTCCAAGCAATTTGAAATCTGCATGCTGACTATGACCTGCCAGCAGAAGATCCAGAAGTGGGCCAGAAATGGTGACCAATGGTCCATTGAGCCAGTTCCAGGCTATCTGAAACTGTGCTGCTCTTGCACTAGTCTATCCATGTGCTGGCATTGTGGCTGATTCCCTGGGCTGGAGGCCATTTGCTTTTCAAGTAATTTGGCTTCTCCCTTGCCCTGCCCCTTCTCCACCCAGTTTTTGCCTGTACTGCTAGTAGGTTTTAGCCAGCAGAACATTTCAGTTGGCAGATGGCTGTCCTGACAGATCTCTGATGTCAGCTGTCAAAGAAAGATTCTGCCATCAGAAGGCCATAGCTGCAGAAGAGGCATGTACTCAATCCTAGTCCTTTACAGCTGGCTGGATTTTGAGACAGGATTACACTGTCTTTTGTTAGTTTTACAGTTACAGTGAGGTGTATGCATGTGTGTAGGTTCACTGCTTAGTTGTGTTTTTTATACAGGACAGCAGTTGGTAGCATTTTAGTTTTTTAAAAATAAAATCTAAAATAAAATGAGTACTCTGAGTAAGAAAATGAAGGCTTTCTTTTGAAATTCTGTAAATATAACTACAATTTTGAAGCATTTTAAAAAGTACCTCTTCTACATATAAATAGGTTGAACACATGCTGTCTGTGGAAAAGGCCATATTTTCATTTCTGGAATCTGGGACATAATGAATAGGGATGAAAACAATATTTAAAAATATTTGAAAAATGAGGGGGAGGAGGGAAATGTGTACTTCATGTATCAAGAAACCCTGACCAGGAGAATCCTGGACTGATAAGAATCTTCATAGTTTGGGACTTATTCTGCACAAAATTCTCACATGGCTAACTGTGCAAAAGTCATAATTTGCTGCAAAGGAAACAACTTTTTTGGCACAGAAAAAATTCCTTGCAGAAATATTACTTTCTCTCCAGAAAATTTGTTTTATGTGCAGAAAATTATGGTTTGTATATAAAACAACTACATGTGAATTTTGTGCAGAAAATGCCTTGAATAGTGAATTGGCTCCCAAATCTGTGTCTTTTGAAGACTTTCTTTCACTGAGAAGAAAACTGCTAAAACTACTCATTGCTTCCTTCAAGAGGAAAATTATTGAATAATTGCCTCCTTAATCATGACACACATACTTTTCTTTGTGCAGTATCAGACAAAAATATGACTGATGCTGCTGTGAAATTTCACATATAAGGGATGTGGCATATGTGTATGCTGATTCTGCATCTTCTGGTTTTCTGGGTCACCATGAGCCCTGCTTACCTCAGATCAAATATTTCCAAACACCTGTTGTTGTGTCTTTGAATAACAAAATTCAAAAACATATGGTGTGATTTTAAAAAAGTTAAGTATGCCAACATAGCAATAAAAATTCTCACAATTATGTGCTTAATGTGTTTCAATATGAAGTAGATGTACCCATCTCAGTTTGGATCTTATGCACACTGTTTAAGATCATTTGTTTTCAAAGGTTAGAGCATGTTGCTTTACCTTTATGGGTGCTAAAACATTTTTGACTTTATTCATAGATTAACAATTTTTGTAGGTATCCTACTGTACACCCCTGACTTAATTAAGGAGGGGGACTCATATATGTTCTTCCATTTTTGAAAAATACAATTCTTGTCTTTATTTAAAAAAAATACTGAGTAGGGATGTAAAAATCAGTTAGTCTTCTTATTTTTATGAGAATTCCCATGGCATTTCTGTTTATTTCAGTTTTATTTGGGTTGTAAGCCTTTCCATTTCCTGCACGGATCTCACTTACTCCAGCTTTCTCAGTTTGGCAGGGACAGTCCTGATAAATCCTCTGTCATTTCACTGTTTTAGCTGCTTTTCAAATGCTTCTAAAATGTCCCAAATTCTAGCTCCTCCTCACATTTCCTCCTTTGTCTTCAGTTTGCCTCACTTATTCTAAAATGAGTTCAAAGTGCAAAAGGAATTTGAACTCAGCTAGTTTAATAGAGCTGAGATGAGTGGAAGGGGGTGGAATCTTGCCCATCCCAGTAGGCTTAGACAAAAGCAAACTGCTGCCACTTCTCCTAGGTTGTATGTTTTTTCCTCATTAATAAAGTTTATCTGGAGCACACACTAATGTTGCTTGACCACATGTGTCCTAGTTTTCATCTGTGAAATATTGGACAGTGTGGGGTCTGTGTGCATCCCCCCCCCCCCGCAAAAAAATATACCACAAGCATCAGAAATGCATGTGTTTTTCAAGGCAAGGTGAGCCTTCTTGCATTACCAGTCGAGTGGTGTGAACTGGATAGCTCTGAAGAGATATGTATTACTTTATTACTGACTAGTTTTTTTTTTGGGGGGGGTGGTATGTATAAGCTAGTGACCTTTTCTTTTCTGTTCTTTTCTTTTTATAGAACACCACCACCATGTAGATCTCTTCTTAATTTTAGAAGGAATTGTAACTCTCTGGGTTCAGTGGTATAACTGTGGACCTTTGCAGACTGCCAGAAATAGTTCAGTTTGAGTCCACTTTAACTGCCCTCGCTCAGTGCTAGGGAATCATGGGAATTTTTTCTGCAACATTGAGCCTTCTCTGTTAGAGAGCTCTGGTGCCACAATAAACTACAGTTCCCATGATTCCCTAGCACTGAGTCAGGGCAGTTAGAGTGGCCTCAATTTGCACTATTTCTGGCAGTCTGCAAAGGCCCTATGTTTCTATTAAAATTCCATGAAGCTGTGGTCCATGAAAGCCTTCTGAAAAATGCCATCTGTTTGTTCAGGCTGCCTGTTGTCAGCCCATTCTGCATGTAGCAGTTTGTCAAATTTGTCTGTATTACTCGACCACTATCCAAATGGTTTTGGATGTGCAAATACAAGGAATGAAAACATGAGCATTACAAATATTAGCCATTAAACAGTACAAAATATTAAATGCTTTTGAAGCCAAAATTCTTGAGTGATTTATAGAGTGTTGGCATTTTAATAATAAGCATATGTTGTAAATCACTTAAGATGTCAAGAAAATATTCCTAATGTATAATGAACATTAAATGTATGGACAATGCTCAATATATTTCAGTGATAATCATGTATGGAACAATTAATGCTTGTTTAACCTTTTATTATGATTAATATAATTTTGACTAACATTATTTTGTTTTAAAAAAGATTGTATGTGCCAGACCAGGGCTGGGACTACACAGATAAATATGTATAATAATATTGAAACAAGTATTCCCCACCCTTATCTCTTTATATTGAGTCACTGAAAATTCTTTGCATTTGTCAGCTAAATCTGTATGTCTGGGATCCATTCTGGCCACCTGGACATCCAACATGTGACTTCAATAAAACCAAGAGAGGTGGCATTGACATCAACATGCCACTTAAGCATTTTAAAGTAATGGAATCTCAAAATACTTTATAGGAGAATGAGCTTGCTCTTTGGTAGCCCTTTAGGCTATTTATTATAGGCAAGCATTGGAATACAAACATACACACTCCCTTCAGGGAGGAAGATAGATATTTCAGTGTCTAGGCACATAACTTTCATCATATTGAATTACATGTAAGGCATCATAAATTCATTAAATTATAATATATGGCAGGTAAGATGTTACATTTTATTTTATTTTATTTTATTTTATTTTATTTATAAGGATTGAATCTTTGTCTCTGCCTCTGTCTAACAAGCTTCCTTGTAGTTAACACCTAAAGAAACATTGCCATCCTAAAAAATGCACCTAACCCATTCATCCACTAAAGAATCCATTCTTTTCTGTTGAGGAATAACATATCTCTAAATAGGCATCTGTGAATGGAAAGCATATCTGTTTAGCATAGCTTAGTTGAGAGCAGAGATTATCTCTTTTATCAGTATAGTCTATTGCCATCAGCATGTTGGGCTATCAGCTTGGAGCCACATGTTTTTTCAATCAATCGTTTTATTGTGGTCAATGACCATATTAAATGACCATATTCCCAAATTCATATGAATATGAAAAATACATAAAATATATACATGCCATGAACATTAATAAGATACATACACCTATGGCCATTAGTAAAATAAGAATATAAACTTAAATATAAGTCATAAAGAATATAAAATATAGATATAAAATATAACTGCATACACAAATAGTAAAAACCTGATCATTTAATAACACCTTATTTTCATAGATCTTAACTGCAGCAGCACAAAATTTTACTATCTTGGTTAACATCTCTGTATACTGCCCTGACATCAACAAAAGAGTATAAAAAGCCTCGAATGACCAGGGAATGCTTTTGTATATGTTTCAATAAGAGTTTCCCAAATTCCAAGCTAAAAGGGACAGTGCAGAAGAACATGAGTTATTGTTTTTTCACCAGAGTTGCAGGGACATTTACGTTGATAGTACGGAGTCTTTTTAAGTTTTCCTTCTTGTATTGCTTATGGCAGAGCATTTAATTGAGCAAGAGTAAAGGCTTTATGTTGATTTTATATTGAAAGCAAATAGAGATAGCCAGTTTAAAAGGTATCAGTGCTGTGTCAATTAATAAATTGTTTGAGGATACTCCTAGATCATGCTGCCTCTCCACAGCCATAATTCCTTGTCTGAGGGCTCGACTAGCTACATCAAATCCCACATGCAAAAGATACTATTCAGAAAAACCAGAGACACATATCTTTTATTAACAGTATTCTTTTTTTATTAACAGTATTCTTCTACATTAGAGATTGGTTTGTTTTAAATCTTTCCTAGACTAATCAGAAGACATATCTGGTCCAATGAGATAAGAGATGCTTACATTTCATTTATATACATCTCATTTATATAAAAATTCTTTTCTCTTCCAGATTCTTGTAGGTGACATAACATGCCAGGTACACTTTAACTGCCACCAGATTACACCAGCCAGTTGATTGTATCAGCTGTTGCTCTCTACCACATAACCAGCTCAGAGAGCAAAGGGGGGCCAGACTAACCTTCAATTGGAGGGAATTTGACAGCCTGGGAGTAGCCACTGAAAGGGCTCTCATCCTGTGCCTTCACCAGACTGGCCTATTATGGTGGTGGGGCCAAGAGGAAGCATTCTCTCTGAGAATCTTAAGTTCATACAGGGAAACATGTTATTTCACATAGTCCGGACCTAAGCTTTATAGGTCCAGCATCACTTCTGCCACTTGGCTGTTAGGCATTATGAAGAGGAGTGAGGCAGGGATTTCAGGCAGTAGGTTTTGAGTATCAGAAAAAAAACAACTACAGATAGTTATATATGTTGTTGAATTTGTACTGCTCAAAATGGGGAGTGATCCTAGAAGATTTTTTCTGCTTCTCATGCTGCCTTGCCCACCAAGAGCAGACAGGAAAGAATTTTTGTTATGCCACACTGCTGCTATCTAAAGAAGATTGGGCCAAAATATTTCTTAGCCTGCTGCAAAATTGTCACCCATTTTTTCCCCAAAATCCCCCCAAATCATAATCTCAAAGCAGTTAAGCTCATTTTTTTGCTTTTCTCATTGGAGAGGATAGAATTCAAGAATATTCTTTGACTCCCTAATCTGAGCTGCCTCATCTAGATTTACAGGAATACACATGGTATAATGATGACAGAAGTGTAGCTGAAGTTAGTAGATAAAAGGGTGGTGTACAAGAGAAAGTCATGGTAAAAGAGGGCTTTTTCTCTCTTAAAGTCCACCTTAAAGTGAACCACTTTGAACACAGGAGACACAAATTAGGTCTTGTGAAGAGTATTATTCCCTCTTTGTCTCGTCCCATCATTTCTTGTCATGCTGACAGATGGATGTAAAGGCATTAACTCAAGATTGCAAAGCAGCTACAGTGGCTTTATCTCTGTGCAATCAATGACTAACCAATGCTGCTGGGTATGGTGCCTCATAAGCACTAGCAGAGTCATAAATTATTCATGTTGTGCACTGTCAGCATTTTTACTGTAGATGCCAAGACTACAGGCAGCACCTTCTCTTTGAGCACAAATTCATCTTCCAATGATTATTGGAATTTTATAATGGCTGGGCCAGATGTTGTTTGCTTGACACAAAAATGGAACTGCTTTGCTTTTTCCAGCCCTGTACATCTTTAATATTACCTAAGTACATGGAAAATAAAACAGTAGTTGAGGTTTGAAAATGGAACCATTCAGTGTTCACATTTCTGTGATGATACCATGTGGCTGTGATAACTCAATAATGTATTAACTCAGTGCAAAATATAATTATCTTGCTAATAGCTGTTCCCTCACACATGCACACACACACACACACACACATACTTAAAATAATTGTCAGTCATTAAAAGGAGATGGAACATAAAAAAAATGGAAATAGTAGCTAAGGGCTAGGTATCTGTTTTTAAACTGCTGCTGAAAATCTTTAGAATTGATCATTTCAGTCCTATATCTCTGCCTTAAATTGGTTGCAGTTTGCATTTTAAACTTGTGTTATGTTCTAGGCAGGTATAAATGTGGGGGGAGTTATTTCTTTAGATGAGATTTTTTGCTATAAGGAGTGGGTGGACAGGGTATACTATTAAGACAAAATAAGAATAGTCTGTAGGAATCACAAGTTGGTTGCAAAAGAGCACTTCATTGTTTGAACATGATTTTTTTCTACTTGTGTCATACTGTGGCTATAGAAAAGTCAGTTTGTAGTGGGAACATTTGAGACTCAAGAGTTCCATAACAATGCAAAATCTTTTGTTAATCCATTCTGGATTTGTGTGTGTGTATTTTGTTCTTGCAATGTGCCTTTGCATTCTCTTGTTGAACAGAACAATAAGTGCACAGAAACTTGCAAAGATAAACATTGCACAGAAACTTGTAAAGATGAAAGTCCATCCACAGTTAACAGTTAACCCTTTCCAATGTGCAGATTATAATCCCACTTGGATTACTAAAACATCATTAGAATTTCTATTCCCTGTCTACTGTAGTCCTAGTGCAGAAGAGGATTGGCAGGGGGAGAAGGGCTGTACAAAAATCAGTGGAAATATGTGATGATGTGTGGTGTAGTGTGGTGTGGTAGGAGAAGAATTAAACTGCAATGAAATAGAAAATGGGGAAAATTCAGACCAGACATGGAAGGTAACAATATTTATTGTGGAGACCCTGGAGGAAAGAAGGTGAGATGATCTCGCTGTCTTCTATGGTGTTTGGGATGATAGCTGTAATGCAGGTGGATGAAAATTCATGCCAAATCTTATAGAACACAGTGAATTATTATTATTATTATTATTATTAATCTTCTTTCCTGCATCTCCTCAAGGGTTGAGGCAGGGTACAGCACATTAAAATGCAAAATACATTTGAAAGCACACAAACCCACAAGTTAAAATGCAATACTATAAAACCATTCAAAGACACTCATGAGAGCACATATACAAATTAAAAAGCCATGTTTTTTAATCAACATGGTAGATCCTGTTATCAAGATTATATGGGAGTGGTGGAGATGGGAAGGAAGGATTTGTTTTACATCTCCATTGCATCTTCATAGTATCATCCAGCAGAGTCTTTCCAGGTGGTGAGAAAGCTCATAGAATTAGTCCTTCATAGAATCAGTTGTATGTATGGTGATATGCAGTGACAACTTTGGAAAACACTGAAAATAAATTCATTTGCATCACTCATGACTTCATATTTAGTTCAATTTCTGTAGGGAAGTGTCCAATGTACTGTATGGTTCAGTTGTGTTGAATGAGTTTCAGCAGTTGAGCTGTAGATTGGACAAGGTACTTGCATTCAGCTGACTACTTATACACTTAGCCAATAAGGGTATCACTGTTTGGTGAATTTTTGTTTGAATTTGCTAAATGGCCAACATAGCTACCCCTGCATACTTATATACTTCTCCTTCCTAACTTAAGGCATCTAATAGGGAGGGGAATAAATGGCTGAGTACAGAAGCCTGTGAATTTGTTTCAAGAGGAGGTTGTACCAGCCTGCTTAAAAGAAATGGGAACCGAGCCAGCATCTGAAGCACTCTGACACGGAAGATGAAAACTACCAGCATTTTCTTCCTGGGCAGCATACTCAAGCAAATGGTCATTGATCAAATCCAGGCACTCCTGGATGAAATTGACTTTGTAGAAAAATTTCAATCTGCTTTCAAGCCTGGCCTCTGAACAGAAATTGCCTTCATCATCCAGTGAGATGAACCAGTCTAACTGAAGGATGGAGGAGTGTGTTTCTGGTGGTTTTCTAGGAACTATCAGGAGTCTTAAGGTTGAAGAACCATGATATCTATCTGGATAGGTTGTGTATATAAGTTAGAGGGCCCTGTATTGCACCACTTCTGCTATACAGATGGCCAACAGCAGAAGCTGGCACAGGGAGTCGGAAGTGGTAGTTTTACTTCTCTTGCTTTATCTTATGGAAGCTGTGCTATGGTATGGCGGCAGCTTCTAGAGGTCTGAGGTCTGCATCAATCTATGGAGTTTATCACATCGGGAGCCCCATACAAAATCGCTCTTTAAAATAATAAAAACCCGCAAAAGCGGAAACTTTTAATGAACAGGATTTCTCCCATTCTGTCCTGTGTGAAAAGTAAAAGCACTGTTAACAGGGAGGTTAATCCAAATGAAAACCCCTCATTTTTACTTTTGGGTTTTTTTGAAAGTAAAAAGAAGTGTAAATGAGGGTTTTTCATTTGGATTAACCTCCTTTTAACATCAATTTAACAGCGACGTCGTGTGAAATCATGGCCGCTTTTGTGGGTTTTTTTTCTAATTTAAAGCAGCGATTTTGCACAGGATTTCCCCTGTGTGAAAAACTCCTACGAGAACTTTGGGGTTGGATGATTACCTTCCATGATTTGTTGTTTGTTTTTTTTAAAAAAAAAACCTGGGAAATGTGGGCTAAGCTGTTTCCAATTAGAGGATTTCACCTAGTTTTTTAATCCAATACAGCTGGACTGTTGATGTTCTGAATGTGTATTTGGGCATGGTAGTGGACTTGACAAGGGCTAACCAATTTGAGACTTTATCAGTTGTATATTCACAATACAGAGTTACAGTACTTTGGCACTGCCTTAACTGCCATGGCTCTGTTCTTTTGTATCCTGGGATTTGTAGTCTAATGAGGAACTTAATCTCCAGGTGCTATTCCCCTCATTGGTTTCATATCAGAATGAAACAGCATAGTAGGAAAGCCTTGTGGAACCCAACAGCCCAACTGCCAAAGAGTTAAGCAAAATCCTCAGTATGTCTCCCTGATAGCTATTCTTTAGTTAGGACCACTGTGATCCTTCTGCAGCAGTGGTGGTAGTTTTGCTTAACTTGCATTTATACCTCTTGTTGCTAATAGAGTGGGCCCTCCACATTTGCTGGGGTTAGGGGTACAAGGGCCCCATGAAAGTGGAAAAACATTTTTTAACCTGAGAGAACACTTTTCTAGGAATCTCTCAGTCCTCCAGCACAAATCTGTGGTCAACATCTGCCAGAGGCTGACCATGGAATTGCCCTGGAGAACTTACAAATGCCTAGAGAAATGTTCTCTTTAAGAATTTCTAGGTCCTCCAGAACAACGTCTGGTTGATATTGACCATAGAGTTGACTGGAGAGAATATAGACCTAGGGAGAACATATTAATCAAATACATGAATAATCAAATCTGCAAAAGTCAAAGCCACAAATGTGGAAGGCCAACTGTATTACTGTTTTAGCACATGCCTTTTTACTGTTTTATTATGATTTTATATCATTGGATTTTTAAAAGAAAAAATGTACTTGCATAACACTCAGAGAACTTGATTTATTGGTTGTCTAAGTTTCAGACTCCAATGCATAATAAATTAATAAATGAATTCTTTAAAATGTATCGTACTTATTGAGGGGGCAAGCCTGTGCTTGGGTTGCACCACTTCAGGCAGCAAGTGACAGCTAATTTGACTGAAAAGTGCTCTATCTATCTATCTATCTATCTGTCATCTCTCTGTCTCCCTGAATAGAAATTAGGGTGTCGGGTGGGGGAGGGGGGAGACAAATATTTCCCTTGATGTGATACATTTCTGTCTGTAAGAAGCTTTGTGAGGAAGGGACATGGATAGCTAAGGAACACTGCAAATTCTTCCATTTTGAACCTCTAACATTATCAGTCTAATACAATTGCTGGTTTCAACTGGAATAGGCCAATTAAATTAATTGGAATTTACATAGATGCTGAGTTTATCATTCAGCAATTGATCTGTGGCCTACTAAAGTCAGGGCTAGCAACTGGATTTACTTGGGGTGGGGGAAAATATAAAAAGAGAAAGACAGTAAGAATGGCCTTGAAACTACACATCACAAGTTACCACCTCCATACCCTCAAATTGATCCAGTTTGGTAGAGATAGTCCCAATTAATCCTCTGTTGCCCCATTTTTTTCTAGCTGCTTTTAAAATGTCCCAGTTTTATCTCTTCCCCATTTCCTCCTTTGATCTCATTTTACTTTAGTTGCTGAAAACTGAGGTCAAAGTAGAAAGGTAGTTTGCACTCAACTCAACAGGAGGGAGAGGAGAGTTGTTGTCAGAATCTTGCCCTTCTCAGTAGGCTCAGACAAAAGCAAACTGCTGCAGCTTTTCCTAGCTTCCTCATTAATAACATCTAGGTGCTAAGCACTGTGTTCTTAGAATAACAAACCCCCAAAAGTTCTTTGATGTGCATGTTTAATAGGAAATTTCTTCATAATTGTTGGATGGTATTGTGAAGCAGATTTTCTCTTCCAGAGAGAGGGGAAATCTGGCATATATCATTATTAGGAAAAGAATATTACATTGTATAGGATTTTGTTGTTGTTGTTATAGTAAAAAAAAATCAAACAGCAAGCATCATTAATGAGTGGAGTTTTAGGCCTCGATTTCAACGTCTCACTGGCACTGTAGTATGAGGCAGACTGGGGGAAAAATCAACAACGTTGTGTTTCTTATAGGGATCCCTTTGTATATGAGCACTGCACCCACAGCAAACCAGGGTCACTAAGTTTAAAGAAAGAGAACTTTAAAAATGGAAGCAGGGAGCACAAATTGCAATACATTGTGAAAAGGACATAGGGCCTTTGCAGACTGCCAGAAATAATGCAGATTGAGGTCACTTTAATTGTCTTGGTTCAGTGCTAAGGAATCATGGAAACTGTAGTTTATTGTGGCACCAGAGCTCTCTGACAGAGAAGGCTCAATATCCCAGAAAAAAATGTAATTCCCATTATTCATTAGCACTGAGCCAGGACAGTTAAAGTGGCCTCAATCTGCATTATTTCTGGCAGTCTGCAAAGGCCCATAGTTTCCTGCTCAGAAACTCTAGCATTATTGTAGTATAGTGGTAGGGTAAAGGTAAAGGTACTCCTTGTTGACAAGGTTGTCAGATCGTGTCCAACTGTAGGGGGCGGTGCTCCTCACCATTACTAAGCCAAATAGCCAGCGTTGTCAGAGACTACTCTGTGGTCATGTGGCCAGCATGACTGCACAGAATGCCATTTACCTTCCCACAGAGAAGTGGTACCTATTTATCTACTTGCATTTGCATGCTTTCAAACTGCTAGGTTGGCAGTAGCTGGGTCTAGGGACAGGAGCTCACTTCATCATGCGGCACCTAGGCCTCGAACTGCCAACCTGCTGATCTTGCAATCAATAGAGTCAGCATTTTAATAACTTGAGCCACTGCATCCCCTCCAGTATAGAATGATGCTGCAGACCATTTCAAGTGGAGAAACTAATGCTGCTTTCCACCAGTTAGTATGGACTTGCCATTTATTTCAGCTACTGTAGAATGTAGCTTTTTATGATGAAAATGTTTAGCACAATGAGCCCTAATTGGTGTTATGACTGTGGTCTTCAGTGTAAATGTGTGGGTTTTGATCATGAGACCTTGAAAGCAATCATTACCATTTTCTACACCATTCCACACCCGAGTGCTACTGTTTAAATCTCTAGATCACTGGCCTTCTCAGAATGGGAATTTTGTTTGCTCAAACACAAACAATAATAGCCCTCTACAAAGTAAAATGTGATGATGAACCTTCATTGCATTTGCACACTTTAAAATGGGTTGGAAAGTGACACAGTTAAATACATTTTAGAAGGCAAATCACTGTTCACCCTTAACAATGACACTGATATCAGGGCCCAAGATGTTTTACTTCCTGAAGCACAGCAGCAAAAGGTGTTCCCCCTTGCTTCCTGAAAACTAGATTTCCAGTACACAAGGCTAGATACCTTATTTGATATTCAAGGCATAAATATGGAACTACTAGGGACAACCATTGATACAATGCATAACCTAAAGGCTAAAGGCACAAAACTGTTGTAGTTGTGCTTCTAAAATATAATTACAACATTTCTCCACAGTTCAAAGGCATATAATGGGTTTACACAGTCTACTCTGTCTAACCATAAGGCAAATGAAAGACAAAATAGCCAACCTTACCTGCTGTGAAGAAATCACCTTCCCCTTTTCTCCATAGTTTACAATTTATTTGCAAGCAGGAGGGGGAAAAATCAGAGCATGATCTTTAGACTTAATATCATGTCTGGTTAGCTTGTGATGCTTCTAAATTTATTCTACACTAATTGCTCGATGTGCCACAGGAGTAAAAAAAGGTGAGAACTAAAGAACGCTTTCTGATGTGTGCGAGCAGGGAATAAGCCAGAAAAGTCTGAGAATAGTCTAATGATAAGCTGCCTTGACTACATTCCTTCCTTTCACTACATGCAGTTAAGGAGTAAACTGCTTATTATTTGTAATGTTTCCTTACAAAACCAAAGACACTCTCTTAAAGTACTTTACTTGTTGACTCCCCGTTCTGTTTCTGACCTGCATGTTGTCTTTATCTCCTCATCAAGATATATACACTAAGGTGGTTTGTTCATGTGTGTATAAAATGAATGAGGAGGGTAAGAGAAGCAAAGATCATTTAAAAGAATATCAGTGTCATCACCCACAACATACTTAAGGAGAGTCAACAGAAGATGTTAAGAAGGTGACAGAAAGGATCTGTGCAATGGGGCCAACAGTGGGAACTGTGTGGCCCTAAAGATATAGCTGTTGGTCTGCAATTACCAGTAACCCTAGCTTGAATAACTAATGGTACAGAATGCTGGTAGCTGTAGTTCAATAACATGTGGAAAGCTGCATTATTTCCTCTTCTCTTAAAATAACAAACCACTCACATCCAATAACATCTAAACAGTGATGCCTTTATTGGGCCAACCAGAATGCACAATTACATGTTGCAAGCTTTCAAAGTCACACTGGCTTCATCATCAGGCACACAGGAGAAAAAAATTGTATTTGCTAATTATCTTTAACCTTCTTCTTCTAATTCTTGACTTTCACCCTCTTTCTCTTTTTCTTTCTGGTTTTTCCCTTGTGCTCTTGTGATCATTGTCATTGTCCTTTCCCCATATCTGACATTATGTGGACTGCCTTCTCTGTGTTTCTCAGTTTCTTTTCTGTTTTTAATCCAGAAATCTTTTGCTTTTTCTATGGAATTCAGTTGGTATCTTTTTTGTTTCCACATCAGTGTTAGTCCTTCTACCTCTTCCCAATGGAAGGGAATCCTATACACTTTTAACTGATCTGATAGGAAACTGTAGTCTCTCCTCATTCTCAAAGCTTTAGAAGGAATATCCTTAAATATTTGAATTATTTTACCTTCTGTGATCAGTTCTTTCTTGCAGCTCTGTTGAATCAGCAGATCCCTCTTTTTGTTTCTCTTTATCTCCTCTTGTCCTAGACACAACAATTGCAAATAGACAATTTCCAGATCTCACTCAATACACATCTTCTCTGCATGGGTAGCATTTTCAAGGTCAAACTGCTGTGCTCCTCTTGCTAGTTTAAATTAACAGTATTAACAGTATTAACAGAATTTGGCTTATACAATCTATACCCAATTCACACCCACACCCAAAAAGAACAAACTAATTTCATCTAACTAATAATTAAGGCACTTAAATTAGTTCTGTTTATAATAACTAATGCTTCTCCTCAGTAAATAATGTTTATTCCCAATAAATGCTTATTCACAGTAAGTCAATCAATTGATTGGTTAATTAATTTCGTCTACTTTCTTCCCCCAATTAGAACCAGCACTAATTAATTGTCTCTATACCATTTATATTTGATATTCAAACTTATCTTTATCTTAGCCTTTTCATAGTTCATTTTAGCTCTTCTTTTTATTTTGACTAATCCTTATATTTCCTTCTTAAACCAATCTTTCACTTAATTAATAATGTAATTAATCAGATCATGTAATGAACAATCAATATGTGAAATAAAGGGATAATCAAATATTCAAGCAATTGATCAAATACTGAGTTAATCAAATAAGCCATCAGTTAATTAATCATTCTATAGAATTACTTGTCACAGTTCCTTGTCACAATTCCTTGTATAATTAAGTCAGAAAGTTCATTTTAAAAAAATCATTCCAATGCTGAAGAGTGGGTTATATATTCAATTAGTTCTTGTTCTCTTTGGTTGAGCTCTTGGTATTTAATATTGGTTGATTTTTTGCTTGTTTAATATCAGTTTCCTTCAATTCCTCTTTCTTTAACACAGATCATTCTTATGAGTTTTGTCCAATCTAGTACCATGAATTGTGTCCCAAATTATATCATAAATCTTTTAAGTTCTTAGCCTCTTAGATTCTTAGTTTTAATCAACCAGTTACTTAATGTAGTTAATTCATTCAGTTATTTGCTGGTTTTCCTCTGTTTACTTGTTCTTCAATTCATTAATCATGGCAGCAAAGTTGTCTGTAGAAAGTCTTATGTTGGGAGGGTCACGTTAATGCTTTATTGCAGCTATTCAAAGTAAAAAGAAAGTGGTTGTGGATGGTTGTGCCACAGTGTAAAAGTGGTGGCTTGTGGTGAACGTGGATTGCCCATGCTTCCCCTCCTCTCTCTTGGCTAGCCCAGCTCCCTTCCACGTCTCCACCTCTTGAATCATATTTTCTTAGTTTGTAGCCTTGCTGGACCTGCTGGGAGAATCTTGGGGGTGTGATGGGGGGCCCTTTGAGCCTCCTTTGCTGGGGAAGTAAATTTTGTTCACCCTCATGAACCTGTCCCTCATGACAAGCTGTCACCCTCTGGAGACTCCTTAGAGGGTGACCATCGTGTCCATCATGGCCACCAGAAGTCTGGAAAAAGCTTTTATTCAAACAGATCCATTCATGTCTAGCTCAGCTACTTTTTAAAAGCAAAAATCAAAAACTGTTGTTTTTGTATATAATTTAATGATATTTAGAAATCTATGCTACCCTAATAGTTTTGTTTCTGCCCCTTTTAAAGCTGCACTAGATTTTTTTTTTTAAAAAAAGGTGTTTGGTTCATTGATATTCTTATTCTTGCCCCTCCATTAAGATCTATATGACCAATAGCATAAAAATTTCTATGGCACGGTTTGACAATTAACTTTGAAGCCCCCCTGCTCATAATCAGCTCAGCCCTGTAAAGAATTATTTGTCCATCTCTCCACCCACTGCTAGGAAGGAGAAGAAAGAGAGAAAGCAAGATTAGAAAGAGAGAAATGAGTGCTAGGGAGCTGGAAGAGATTGTAACAGAAAGAGAAAGAGAGGTGTGCTGGATTGTGGCTGTGCCTCCCCACATTTTACACTTTGTCATCATGTGGCTTCTGGCAGATCATCTCTGAGGGATTTTCATGCTTGAAAGAGAAAAGTATGCCCTGCTGTGTTTTACAGTGATACTTTAGGTTTGCAGCAATGGGTTAAAATTATTCACCTATGTGTGTGATTAGAAACCCTACTACATGGTGACTGGTGGATTCTGGATGCCCGTTCTTGAAACATGCCTGTGGACATACATTCACTACCTGCAACACATGGTAAACTGAAGCAACTGTTATACTGCAGCCCTAATCTATTATTGATTAGACATGTATGCAGGTGGTCTGGGTAAAGACTGTCTTCAAGGAAATTAGTTGTTAGAAGTGGAGGTCTTCATATTAGAATGGCAGGGATGAGTTCTTCTGTATACTTCTTTTCTTAATAGAGACAACACACTTGCAGCATTATAGCACTTTGCAGAATTATAGCAAACTGCCTTGTAGGATGCAGAAGTGATGTAATGAAAGCAAACACTGAAAAGAAGATCACTCAGACATGGATTATTGACATTGAGTGCAAGAAAACAGCAGCTATTCATTACACTAATTAATGAAAAACACAACTATTTACGGTATGTAACAAGGCTCAGTAGTACTGTTGAGGTGGGAAATTGTCTATTTTAGCCACTACTCCTAATGTAAAAGCCTGTCCCAGACCCACATTTGGACAGTTATCAAACACATTGCATTAGTTCCCAGAACCTCAAAGGAATAAAAGTTGCTGAGTGCCATCTCTTGGTTGCAAAGTATCAACACGATCAGTGATTCCAAATCTATCAATATAAAATGTGTCATCCTTCTGTCAGAGCTAACATCACTCATGGAAACTTCATTACCCTTACCCATGTCAGTCACTGTGCTGCCCTTCAGGAAGAAACCTATTTAAAACAGTGCATGCAAGGCTATATAGATCAAGCTCAGAGTCTCCTGGAGGGAGAAGGCAAGTGATGCTCATCAAAGTAAATAAAACTCTTAGATTGCACAGTTTCTGAAAAATGACATTGAAGGAAAGGGGTGATATTTGTTCAAGGAAGATTAAAGCTTGATTTCATCTTAAGCCCTGAAGTATGAAATGTTTATTAACAAACCCTTACCTGGAGGACAGCTACGCCATTAAAGCAATTAATTGTCTTGTTAGATCAGATCAAATACTTTTTAGTCCAACACTTTAGTCCTTTGCAGGCATTCAAAACATGGATAAGTAATTTGTGTGTGTATGTGCCTAACTCTTCCCTCCAACCTCCCAATGTATGTGCCTGTTGCGAGTTAAATGTATTAGATTTCTAAGAGTTCTAATTTTTGAAACATTTTAACAAAATAATTAGACAAATACAATATAGCACTTTATATAGACTGCATAATTTGTTTTGCAAGCTTATTAAATAGTAAGTTTCAATCACTTCAGTGGCTTTTTATCTCTGAAACTGATGACTAAACAGGATTTATAAAAATCACTTGGCACTTTATAGAATTGCTGTAGAATAGCATATATATATATTTTCCGTATTATCAGTTTTTAATCTCTTGAGTGTTATTCCAAATACCCATTTAGTAAGGTGACAAAAATTGCATATAAACAAATACATTATTTTCCACCAGTCATTTCAGTACTTGCTGAATTTAGGAGGACCTAAAGATGGTAGCAAATGCACTGGTAACCTTAAGGCTGGACTTTTGCAATGTGCTGTGCATTGGGCTACATCTGTACCAAGTTCAGAAACTTCAGTAGTTCAAAACACGACAACCAGATTGATTCTTGGGACATCCAGAAGTGATTGTATTACACCTATATTAAAATAATTCCACTGGCTGCCAATTAGTTTCCGGGCAAGGTAAAAAATATTGGTTATTACCTTTAAAGTCCTGCATGGTTTGGGTCCAGGTTACCTACAGAATCACCTCCTCCCATATAATCCACCCCATACACTCAGGTCCTCTGGTAGACATTTACTCCAGTCAGCCAAGACTAGGTTGGTAACTCATCCAGAGGACTTTTTCTTCAGCTGCCCCTAGACTGTGGAATGACCTGCCGGAAGAGATTCAACAGCTGAATACACTGTCTGAATTTAAAACAGCATTAAAGATCAGTATCTTCTGGCAGGGTTATCCAGATGATTTTTAAATTGTGACTTTTAAATGATGAATTTTAAATGTGGAATGTTTTAATATGTGTATATTTTATTTGTCCTTTTAAACTGATGTGTATTTTAACTGATGTTGTTTGTCTGTTAATTATTGTTGTTCTCCACCTTGATGCATGGGGAGAGGTGGGTAAGAAATAGAAATAATAATAATAATAATAATAATAATAATAATATACATTTTCAGCATCAAAACATGAAATAGTTAGAAAAACATGCCATGTTTATGTTACATATGTCCAATTATTTTCTTATGCAATCAACTATACCACATTAAATGCTTCAAACAATGATACCTTTAGTGGGCCAACCAAAATGAACAATTACATGTTGCAAGCTTTCAAAGCTCCACTGGCTTTTTCATCAGGCAAGGTGTTAAAAACCACACAGGAGGAACAAATTGAAGATGTTAGTCATAGGCCTATATTTTGTCATTGTTTGTTCTCAGTTCAGCTGGTATGGAGGGGTATTACTTGCAGGCTGGCACCATCTCCTTCTGGCCATGTGGCTGATGGGAGATTCTCGTAGTCCAGGAAATTTAACATCCTTTTGCAAAACAAAAAAAGATCCTTCATAAAAAAGAAAAAAAAGATATGTTCTCCAATTCTGATAATAAAAAGTAGATAAAATTCAGTGATCTGTCTATTGCCATTGCCACAATATTTACATTTCTGAATTGTGTGTCTAGTCAATGCTATCATGAAATGTGCATGCTAAAAGTTTTAAGAGAGCCAGGCCCATTTAAGTTTCAGCTTTTTCACATCTGTTTTAAAACTTTGACCACAATTTTGTACATATTTGATTGCTCAAAAAAAAAAAGAAAGAAAAAAAGAAAGAGAAAAGAAAAGAAAAGAAAAGAAAAGAAAAAAGGAAAGGGTATTTGTTTCATTTTTTTATAAAAGAATGGGATAGTTTATTTCATGAGAAAGGAAACACTGGCAGTTTGGTCTACACATTTGCTATCCTTTCAGAGCTGTAACTATGACTGTAGTTGCCCAGAGCAGAGTGTGGTGTTATTTTAAGTGATGACTTTTGTTCTTGAAGACAGCATTATAGAAAACTGATCCAAAATTAGCAGATACTTATATGAATGTGGTAGCATTAATGAAGCATAATGTGGAAATATTTTCTGCTGCACTATTAATTACCTAACAATGATAGCAATTCCATTCAAGCATCATAATAACTTCACACCTGATGAAATTTAATTTCTTCAAGAGTCTGATCCTAACACTTTCTGCATCAGTAGCTATGGAAGCATGTGAAATATTGAGTAAGCGGAAAGCAGGAGATGACACTAGTACAAACAGCCATCAAGATTTTAGGTACTAGAGAGAGAATTTCTATTTGCTTTTTGTGCCCAGCATAAGGTGCCTAAGTATAGTTACTTAATGTGCAAAATGTCTCCTTAATGTAGCCAGAATTGACACAGAGGCCAATTTTTGATAAATGTAGAAGTTACCTTCATTTGAGACTTCTAGGTTTCTCCGCTACTTTGGGGGCAGGGAGGTGTTAAACTTAATACATAGGTCTCTAAAAGTGACAACTTAACATCTTCAGATAAAAATTATTATTATTATTATTATTATTATTACATTTTGTGAGATGGGGGGGCACAAAGGTCTAGGGGAAACCTGTGAGCCAAATATGGCCCACAGGCTACTTTATTCCCACCCTTGCATTAAAGATATTCCATCCCTCTTTTTCTTTAAATGAGAAAGAGTGCTGCAGACTTGTGTGAGTAGTTTTGCTAGGAATTCCTTTTAATAAGCCTGCCATAATCACAGCACTAAGGCTGTCCAAGAGAGAGTTTGGAACCTGCATATTGGGTTGTCTTCGTTCAGCAGTTCAAACTGACATCACATCTCAGATTCAAGGTGAAGTGGTGTTCTGGCCTGTTTTTTGAAGTCACTTCTCCATTGGCTGTTATGGAAAAATTAACAAAACACCTGTACCTTTTTCATTTTCTGGGAGAATAAGATACAATTTGCCAGCATAGCAACATGTTCTGAAAAGATGAAAGCTGCAAAATTTCAGAGAAATAGATGCATAGATTTTTCTGCCAAGCACCGAAAATTGATTATTTTGGTCAGGGTGGAACTGATTATGCAAGCTTCTGCTCCTTCAAGAAACTGCTAAAGATACAAAAATACTCCTTTCCCATATTTTATCAGTTTACTGAAATGTATGAAAGTCGACTGCAGGGCTAGACATGCCCCATGGCCTACAGGGCCATTGTTGATTCCACCAGAAGCCTGGAAACTTGAGCTGGCCAATGCTACCATAGTTATTGCATCACCTCCATTTTGGATGGGCCTGTCTGGTGGGGCATCTGCTATTTCAAGATGACTCCCCAAAACATAGAGATTTAAAGTGTTTTTATACTGTTCCTTGTGTTTTTTCCAGCGTAACCCCCCCCCACCTGAATTTATTTGCAGGATTGTCAGGATGGTTGTGGTGTGAGTTCATTCTGACAATGTGGCCAAGATCCTGCATCAGGCACATAGCCATGATGTTATAGCTATGCTTTAACTTTTCATATAACTCCTGAAACCCACCTTAAAAGGCAGTGAGCCATCTGGAGCAATGGAGTCTGTTCTGTAGGTAAGTGGAGTGTTGCAGAATCTTATGGCCAGTGAATGAGGCTGCAATGATGAGTTATAACAGGTCCCTAAAAGGGTCTCTGCTTCTGCTCCTTCAGCCTTACTCATTGGTGGACAGGACAAGATGCACTTTTGAGGGGTCATTTGGTGTGTGTGTGTATCCCCTCACAAAATTGCTTCCCCCCTTTTTTTTTTGAAGCTAAGCACTCTCACACAGTAAGTACAACTAATTGATCAAAAAGACCCAAGTAGTTTCTGACTTACAGCACCCCTCAGGTGAATTTACCACCTGGGTTTTTCATGAGTTCAGAGGTGGGTTACCTTTGCTGTCCTGTGAAACTGAGAAAATGTGACTTGCCCAAGGTCACCCTGTGAGTTTCTGTGGCTGAGCAGGGACTCAAACCCTGGTCTCCAAAGTTGTAATCTAATGCTCAAACCACTGCACCACACAGAAGGACTGGCTGATTGGTCTAAAAGATCCAAACAATTATTCTGTATTTTTAAAAATTCATGCAAACAAGACAGCAGCTATTGTTGTTTTATGCAGTTATGCAATTTGCACAAAACCCAGTTGTACAAATGAAAAAAAAACCTCATCAAGACCTATCCCACAGACAGTGAAAAAACATATTATTATTGTATGTGAGAACAAGACAAGGAAGGCTTTACATCCCTACCTCTAGCCTGCCAATGAAACATGAGAGAAGTGGGCATGGCTCCAGACACAAGCTCCATCTGCATTACAGAAATAATTCAGTTTGATACCACTTAAATGTCATGGCTCCATCCTGTGGAATCCTGGGATTAGTAGTTTGTTGTGGTACCAGAGCTCTCTGACAGGGAAGACTAAATATATCACAAAACTACCAATCCCAGAATTCCATAGCATTGAGCCATGTCAGTTAAAGTGGCATCAAACTGCACTAATTCTGCAGTGTAGATGCAGCTATAGATATACTCTATGCCACACCTGTGAGCTCTGCTTATGTAACAGCTGCAGTGCTTTTGAACCAGCCAACAACACTTACTACTCTCAAAGGATAATGTCAGTAACTTTGGTTTCTAACATTAATCATTTTATTTACAGTCATAGACCAAAATATAAATATACATATGTAAATAACACATAAAAACAAACAGAATTAATAACACGTACACTAAATACACTAAATGTATGTCTAATACTCAAGAATTTAAATACTGGAGTTAAAAACTAAGATTAAGATTAATAAATTTTCATAAATAGTACATACACTTAAAGCATTCCAAGAGTATCTAAAATCCCTATATTATGTTTATCCTTGTAACATTTGTCTACAGGTAGTAATGACAGAGGCACAAAACCTAGCTATGTTCTCTGTAATTTGTATATAAATCAGCAAGGAAGAGGGAGAGATAAAGTCTTTCTGATTTGCCTGGCATTTATGTAAGATTGGAGTTTAGAACAGATACCTTTATAAAAAGGACTATACAATAAAACATGGTCAAGAGTTTCTGTTGCTACATTTTAACAATGGCAAATGTGCTTATCAGATGGTAATGTTTATATTTGCCTTTCAGTGCATCTCATGGAAGCACATTAAAACAGGCCATAGTAAAAGCACACATAAACGCTGTTGTGGTTGATGATATGTGCTGTCAAGTCAGTTCTGACTTATGGCAACTCCAAGGTGAACCTATCATGGGGTTTTGTGAAGCTGAGAACATGTGACGAGCATCACTGCAACACCCATCATCCACACAGTGACAACTTTCCCAAGGTAAACCACTGGGTTTCCATGGCCAAGCGAGGATTTGAAACCCTGGTCTACAGAGTCACATTCCACTGTGCCACACTGGCTCTCTAATCAAACTTCAATGTTTTTGCAGTTCAATATCCCATATGGTTTCTAACACTAATTTTTGTGTTCATTCTTTTGAGCCTTATATCACTAGTATTCATGGATTTAATGTTGTTATGGCTTACTGTACTGTTTTTAAACTGGATTCATGGATTTTTGTTGCACAAAAAAGATATCTTAAATGTCTTGCTCTGAACTGCAAGGCAGCACATAATTAGTTAATAAAATTTCTAAATGATTGTCAGCTTCATGTGCCATGAAGAGTGGTTATGCTGTTCTGAATAAATACAGATTTTTGACAGAACGTAACAGCACAGCTTGTGTCTTTCAATTCATACCCCAATATAGTATAGCTAGGTCTCTTTATCAGCTCCTTAGTAGCAGATGAATTTCTACTTTTTAGCAATACAATTGTTGACTTCTGGGGAAAATATAACAATAATAGAACCACAAATTCCAAAGGAATAAGACTGGCAAATGGAGCTCTGTAATAATTCACAGCTTTATACGAAAAGCTAAAGCCATATGGTCTCAATCATACTTATAATATTGCCTTAGAGGTTTTGAAATAACATGTTTATTAGTTATAATTGCTTTGGAATGTTCATTCAGGTGAATTATCAGAGGCTCAACATGGTTTCTATGGAATATCTGTCACGATTGCATTGCCTGCTTTGAAAACGAGGCTCTGTGATTAAAAGTGAAAATTTTTAAAAGCCCTTCAGTTACCAGTCCATTTCGATTTTTATATCTCATGCTTTATACTGTGATCAAAAAATGCAAATATGTTATATCTGTTCAGGTTTTCTTTTCTTTTCTTTTTTTTAAAGAAAAAAGAATTATGGGAAATAAATTTTCTCTCTTTTTTCTCTCTCTCTGTGTAAATAAAGGACCACTGAAAAGAATTAGCATAGAAGAAAATATATATCCTTTATTGTGGACTGTGGAAAGTGCAGCTTATGGGCTACATGTGACCCTTGGCAGCCCCAAAGCCAGCCCTCAGCTTTAAAAAATGGCAAAACCCCTTTAAAAAAATTCAAGCCACCACAGAAACATGGCAGTTGGGTTTCTTTTGCCTCATGCTAAGTCCAGAGTGACCAGATGCCCTAACATTCCAAAAATAAAAGCTAAAATCACTGATCTAAATATAAATTATGCTTCTTAACCATGCCCAAAATGGATGACATTGTAGAATTCCTCCTGAACAAAAGGCTGAAATGTAGGACAAGTTCTGGAAAAAGAAGATGTCTAGTCATCCTGGCTAAGTCCCAAACTCCCCAAACTGTGAATATCATTTGTATGTGAGTCATATTGGGAGTGGCCATGTTGGCCCCGTGAGGAGCTGATGGAGAATGACCTTTGCACAGTTGCTCACCCCCACTTTACCCCATAATAAGAAATGGTATGTAGTATTCATTGTGTTAATAACAATAGCAAGTACATTTCTATATTGCTTATTAGTGAACAAATGCTCCCTAAACGGTTTACAGTGTGTAATCCAGTTGCCCCCAACAAGCTGGGTACTCATTTTACTGTTTAAATGCTGCACCGGGAGGGTGTCCTGACACCGTGCGCTGTGCGTATGGCCACACGGCATCAGGACGACATCGGGGTAGGGTTGGGGTGACTGGCATGCAGCTGCTCCACCTCAACTCCATCCCCAGGCTGACCCTCTGGGCCAGTCTGCAGTGGCACTAAGAATGGGGAGGGCACCCATGAAAGAACTAGAAAAGATTCTAAAATACAAAGACATACAACTCAGCACAAAAGTTAGAATCATACAAGCCATTATATTCCCTATTAGCATGTATGGATGTGAGAGCTGGACAGTCAAGAAAGATGAAAGGAAGAAAATCAATGCATTTGAGATAATGTGGTGCTGTAGAAAAGTGCTGAGGATCCCATGGACAGCCAAAAGGGCAAACAAGTGGGTCCTAGAGCAGATCAAGCCAGAAACCTCCCTGGAAGTCAAGATGACCAAACTGAGGCTGCTGTACTTCAGACACATGAGAAGGAAGGACTCTTTAGAAGAAGAAAAACAATAATGCTGAGAAAGGTGGAGGGAAGTAGGAAGAGAGGAAGGTCACATGCCAGATGGATGGACTCTGTTAAGGAGGTCATGGGTATTAAGGGGTTGCAGGAATTAAGCAGAGCAGTGGAAGACAGAAGTTCTTGGAGATGTCTCATCCATAGGGTCGCCATGAGTCAAGATCGGCTTGAGGGCAGTTAACAACAAAAACACCAGAAAAGGTAGAGTGAATAGAAAGAGAGGAAGATCACATGCCAGATGGATAGATTCAATCAGGGAAATTAAGTGACCTGAACAGAGCAGTGGAGGATAGGGGGCTTAGAGATGTCTCATCCACAGGATCACCATGAGTTGGGTGGACTTGAGAGCAATAAACAATAATAAATACAGCAACTTTCTTTCTTTCTGCTTTGCTTGGGGGAGGTGTTCCTTTTGTTTTGTTGTTGCTACATTTTCAGCCTAGCTACTATTTTGCATCATCCACAGTTCCCTAGCTTCCTAGTCTTTGATGGTATGTACACACCCCACTTAAATAGTGTGAGGAATGTTTACAGGTTTTCCCCCCTGCTTCCATGCACTGCTGAATTGTCCCATACTGTGTTTTGCTGATTTTTCTTACAATATAATTATGTTCTTGCTTACAGAAGGGGAGATAGGTCGCAAGGCTGTGCTATCATGTTAATAAAAAGATATTGCTTCCATTATTTTTTTAAATGCTTCCATATTATGTCTACTTCTGTATATCATATACTATTCTCTCTCTGTCTGTTATTTTGAAAGCCTATTGCTTATACATGAAAGCCTATTGCTTATATAGCTATGTGTTACTGCTTAATCATATTTTTGTTATAATTTAATACATACAGACATTTCTGTATGATTTTTTTAGAAAAGGTCCGTGAATCTATATTGACACACAGGGTACACCAACTGCTTGGCTGCCAACACAATGCCACCAAGCAGGATGATAAGCTGGCATTTAAACTGGTCCTGCAGTCTGCTATTCAGATCATATTCATACATGTTTCCCTTACTCAGTGGCTGAAACATCAGATAGTGAACATGTATTGGAGAGTAAGGAACATAGATGAAACATGGCACCTAGGACTTTTGTATCAGCGTGCAACAAACAAGGGTGAGCAAACTTTTTGTTGCTGTTGTTGTATGCCTTCAAGGAGCTTTCAACCAATGTCTACCCTAAGGTGAACCTATCATGTGGTTTTCTTGGCAAGATTTATTCTAAGGGGTTTTTGCCTTTGCCTTCCTCTGAGGTTGAGAGAGTGTGACTTACTCAAGGTCACTCAGTGGGTTTTCATGGCTGGGTGGGGATGTGAACCCTGGTCTCCAGAGTTATAGTCCACTCTGAAATCACTATACTATGCTTGCTCTCAAGGGTAAGTAAACTGATGTACTCTAATTTATTATTATTATTATTATTATTATTATTATTATTATTATTATTATTTAGAGTACCATGAGTAAGTCACACACTCTCAACCTCTATTATTATTATTATTATTATTATTATTATTATTATTTGTATTCCACCCCTCTGCATAGCAATTGGGGCGGCTTCCAACATAAAAATACAATGCAATAAAATCGACCCTAAGCCCCAACCCTCCCAACCCTTACAAAATGATTAAACAACATCAAATTTAAAAACAATTTAAAACAAATTACAACAAAACTTACCAGTTACAATAATTAATTAATTAATTACAGTAGCAGAAGGTATAATAGCGGCTGGAATGGGGGAACAAGGACAAGAGGCTACTGTCAGAACAGAACACAAAGAAATAGAATGGTTCCCAAGTGGCAAAAAGGTCAGGCAAGGTTTCACCCTTTCACCCTACCCATAGTGCTTGGTTTCCAGACATATCCATGCCTGAACTGACATAGTTCAAGGCAATCAGTACACAAATCTGGGTCTAGCCTAGACATTTTGCCCATTAATACTTCTCACTGAAAATTAGAGTACACCAGTGACATCTCAGGTAGCAGCTTCTGGATATCACAGAAAGATTTGTTAGCTATTTGCATTTTTGTTGTTGTTGCATTTGTATTGCCATGGATTGTTATTATATTTATTTATTAAAGTATTTTCATACACCATATAAAATATCATACATAGCAAACAAGCAATTCATTACATATATTCATACCAAATAATACATCTAAACATCATAACTATAACAATTGTACAAACAATGACAACACCTATCAATCATTCTTCAGTCATTCATAAACTTTCTATTGCTATACCTTAAGATATTTCAATGTAAATGTGATTCTAGCTTATCTTAAATTCTGAACAAATCATATGACTTGTATTGTCATGGATGAGGAGATGCATTTGTGAGATTTTCTGGTCTGGGTAACATAACATGTTTGTTCTTGCATCTTAAGTTGCATAAATGGGTGGGTAGGAATGTTATTTGATTTTACGCAAATAATTTGGGGTGGCCCTGGGATGTACGTTGCAGTTCAGTTGGTCTGAATTAATGGTACTGACATGCTTACATCTCATGTGATCTGGACAACCAGTGTGGGAAGCAGACTCAAAAACTGCCAGAGCCACAGGGAGTCCTAACAATATGAAAGTGATTTTGGTTGGCAGCCAAAACACCGCTTTAGTCCTTGGATGAACGCTTCATGACCATAAAATTTAGAGTATAGATGATCAAAATATAAGATCTAATATATTAATGGCTCAAAAGTAGTCCATTAATGGCCCACTTCTTGTACACATTATAAAAGAAGTGAACCACAATGCATATTGATCCAGTGCAGAGACATGGGAGGAAAGAGGTAAATAATCAGTGATGGAGAGATAATAACAAAATGGTGGACAAACTGTAACCTGGTACAATTTTAATGGCAATCATGACATCAGATGCTCCTAAGAGCTGCAAAATCTGTCCTGTGTAGACTAGTGAGATGATATATTTCTTTTTAAAAAGATAATCAGTATTTGCAATGGTCAGTTTTGTAAAAGGCAAGCAGCCAAATACTCATTGATCAAGTTGACATTCTGAAGTATATTAAAACATTATTGGTTTGAAAGGAGCCTATTGTGTGACTTTTTAAAAAACAAAACAAAACCCAAAGCACTCAGCCAAGGCATTTAGTGGTTGCAGTAATATCACTAAAACTGTTTAGAGCTATTTATGTGTTATGTGTAAAAACCCAGCTTTTTGAACAATATATGGAAGAAAATCTAGGAGTAGCTAGATGGAGAATGCCTCTTACAACATGCTGCATTCTGTTTTTTCACACAGGAAGTGGAAAGAAAGCAACTCCTTAAATTGTGCATACTTTGGTGCATGTTGGGTGGTCTATGGAGCCACATAAGGACCTCTGGAGCTGCTTCTGCAACCTACCACGGTGGCATAAATTCCATTATTCCACTGCCACACTGAGCATTAAGGGAGAGACATTCCTGTTTAGAAGAAGCTTCAGACTCCCACTAGTATGAACAGCAGACTTCTAGGAGCCTACTTCTGTGTGAAAATAGGGCTTATTATGAGAGATGTCCTGACATGCCACATTTCCAGGTACAAAGTCCTTTAGGTTGCTGTTTAATATACTGGTGGGAGCTTGGTTCTGCTGGGAAGTAGGGTGCTTGCATTATTCTTTTGTGTCTGTCTTTTCTGCACTGGGACTATGGGGTTGGAGAGTTACAAACCTTCCCCAGCTTGGGGCAAGGGCATTCAGAGTCAGTGGAATAGGCTGAGGCTTTAAAATTGGTCTCACTTCATTCACTCACCATCGATAGGATAGGGGTGAGGTCCAAGCCAGTAGCAGCTGCTGGCTTCCACATTAGAGTTTCAGTGAATCAACTCTGGGACTGAGTCCAATCTTTAAAGAATTTATCCCAGCTGTGGAGCCCTATCCTGAAAATAGTTTCAATACCCTAGATAGCTCCTTTAAAGTCACCCCTGATTAAAACCTACTCCTATCCCACAATCTTTGTCAAAATTTATATGCAATTATTGAACGTTAAAATCCTCATGTTCAGGAAGTGGGAAGTCAATTATATTTTCTGTTAGTTGAATTAAATAAGTTTGTGTTATTGTTTATTGTGTTAATGGTGTTAATTTTTATAGGGGGATTTTGGAGTGGCGGGGACCAGAGGATAATTTAGTTTAGTTTGTAGATTAGTGTGGGATTATATATTTATTTGTTATATGTATTATTGATTTTTTTTCTTGGTATGATTTATATGGGATTTTTTTGTTTTAAAAAAATTAATAAAAATATCATTTAAAAATACTCTTTAAAAAGAAACTTTTGAGTGAGGAAAGATTCAATCCATCCTAGAGGTACTACCCAGCATCTCTGGGATGGGATTTAAGCCTATTCCCACACCTCAGCAATGTGTGTATATAATTATATACATATTCATGTGCAGCCCCTGGCAAGAAACTCAACATCAAATCTTTCTCCCTGCAGAAGTAGATGGAGCAACTATCTCTTTATATCAGCAGTAGATGGAGCAACCAATTCTTTATATCAGCATGGTAGTGAATCCACCTCACTGTTCAGCCCATTCTGTAGAGTTTTCCAAGACACTGAACATGTTTTAGGAATAGAGCTCAAAATCTTTGATAACAAGCTGGAGCATGTTCAAAGGAGGGTAACCAAAATGGTGAAAAGTTTGGAAACCATACCTATGAGGAGTGACTAAGGGAGCTGGGTATGTTTAGCCTGGAAGAGAGAAGGTTAAGGGGTGACATAAATATGATAAATATTAAGTATCTGAAGGAATGTTATATTGAGGATGTAGTGAGCTTGTTTTGTGCTGCTCCAGAGACTAAGGTCCAAAACACACTGCAGAAATCATCCAGCTTAATACTACCTTAACTGCCTTGGCTCAATAATAGGGAATTCTGGGAACTGTAGTTTTGTGAGACATTGAGCCTCTAAGCTACAATTCCCTCCCTAGCACTGAGCCAGGGCTGTTAAAGTGGCCTCAAACTGGATGATTTCTGCAGTGTGTTTTGGACCTAGGACATGGAGCAATAGATTCAAATGACAGGAAAAGCGATTCCACCTCAACATTAGGAGGAACTTCCTGACAGTAAGGGCTGACAGTGGAACTCACTCCCTTGGAGAGTGGTGGAGTCTCCTTCTTTGGAGTCCTTTAAACAGAGGATGGATGGCCATCTGTCGGGGATGCTTTGATTGTGTGTTCCTGCATGACAGGGAGTTGGACTGGATGGCCCTTGGGGTCTCTTCCAACTCTAGGATTCTATGATTCCTTTAAAGTTAAAATAAAACATGGAACAGATTCATAGTCCCATTGATACTGATGCTGCCAGCTAGCACTGCTCATGGGCACATTTCAAACATTAGTTATATCAGAGAGCTTCTTGGAAACTCAGCCAGCAAATTTACTCTACCACTCCTGTCAAAAGAATCACAATTGACAAGAGGTTTTTAATTCTAAATAGTGGACAAGCAGACAAATATTTGTCCAAAAGTAAATATTTGCTACATAAAAGTCTTCATTGTTGGACTAGCAATTAGAGTGTCATCAAGATTAAGGGGCTAGTCTTAATTTTGGTGGTTTTTTTTAAAGTGTGTGTGTGTGAGAGAGAGAGAGAGAGAGAGAAAGAGAGAGAGCATGTGCATGCATATGCTTGTGCACTTTCAAATCATCTGTTGATTTATGATGAACCCATGAATTTTACAGGGTTTTCTTATGCAAGGAATTCTCAGAGGTTTGCCAGTTCTGAAATATAGCACCTGGTATTTGTTATAATGCTCACCCCTGTACTAACCAGGGTTCACCCAAGACCTTCAATATCCATGCTTACATTTAAACAAGACTAGTTAGTTCTAATAAAAAAATAATAAACTGAAATAAAATTCTGACACACACACATCCCCAATGATCTGTTTAAGAGAGGAATGATTTGTGTTTCTTGCCACCTAGTGGCTCCAGTTTTATTTTTACAACACACAATATTTGTTCATTCATATATATATATATATATATATATATATATACATACATACACACAGTCCTTCAGAATTTCTAGGAAAGTATGGAATAATGAAAAGATAGGTGAGTTTGAGACTTAGGGCTTTACAGACTGCCAGAAATAATGCAGCTTGAGACCACTTTAACTGTACTGGCTCAATGCTAAGGAATCATGGGAACTGTAGTTTATTGTGGCACCAGAGCTCTGACAGAGAAGGCTCAATGTTCAAGGGAAAAAAAATACAATTCCCATGATTCCCTAGCACAGAGCCAGGACAATTAAAGTGGCCTCAAGCTGCATTATTTCTGGCAGTCTGTAAAGGCCCTTACATGAGAACTAGAATGCTTAACAAATTTTCCTCAGTGAAAAAGTGTGTCTTGATTCCAAACACCTGATTTAGAAATTGTTCAAGCACCATTTTCTTTGTAATATGCATCCATTGTTTGCAATACAGTTGTCCCTTCTATTTCGTGGACTTCTCGTCCACAGTCTTGAATTTCTGCAGGGAAATGATGGAGTGTGCGCAGGAGCATGCACCCATTCAAACCAATGGGGCATGAATATCTGCATTTTTTTTTCATTTTTGTGGTGTGTGTGTCTCTGTCCAGAACAGATCCCTTGTGAAAATGGAGGGACAACTGTATGTATGTGTGTGTGTGTGTTTGTGTGTGTGTATGCAAGAAACAGTTTTCATGCAGAAAAAATTGCACTGTTGCAAAGTGAGCAAAGATTTCCATAATCTTACTCAGTTGGAATTAACTATTTTAAATTATTTTTCTTGTATTATTTCTCCCATGAAATTTGTGAAGATTCACATCCCCACTGAAAACAACATAAAGACTGACTGTTACAGTCAGCCCTCTATATCCATGGATTCTTTATCCATTGATTCAAACAACCACAGCTTGAAAATATTCAAAAATACATAAATTCCAGAAAGCAAACCTTGTTTTTGCCATTTTATATAAGGGATACCATTTTATTAGACATTGTATGGGAATTGAGCATCCATGGATTTTGGTATCCACAAGGGGGGCTTTGAACCAAACTCCAGAAGATACCAAGGCCCCAGTGTACTTATCATAGATATGCTTCCACATGTTGTACTGGTGATGTGGATAAAATGGGAAGAAAAGCAGTCATATTAGTGTCATACAGGTGCATCTAACATGTGCATGTAAACGCTACAGAGATGGATAGGCATGGTGTTTCTGTGTGTAAAATCTACTTTCTCTATTCTAGGTTTTTGAGGAATTTGAATTTGCTTGATGGTGGGCATTATAATCCAGAACATGTAGCAGGCTCAAAGTTGGGGAAGGCTGAGATAGTATAATGAAGTTTGTAGTCTGATAATTCTGAGGTCTAGTTGATCTAATTTGAATTAGATTATTAATCCAAAACTGAATTGTTCCACTTTTTGTGACAGGGGGATTTCTTTGCTGGTTCTAATGCTCACCTGTATTTATCCTTTTCTCCTTGTGACAACTGTCTTACTCTTGTCAAGAATTCTTAGTGAATTCAGTAAATACATGTTTCTCCCAAAGAATCTTACCTCTTCTTTGATGTGAAAGCTTATATCTGATCTTCAGTACAGAGAGTGTTGCTGCTATCACTAGAGTAAAATAGTTGAAACCAGCAATTGCTCTTCTTGTAATACCCAGAAATAACTTATTTTATCTTTTGATGCTTTGTCATACCAAGTGGGAATGATGAGTACCCCCCCCCCCCGGGGGGGGGTAGGAATGTTCACAAAACTAGAACTGGAAGGACTTAAAAAGATTTGTAGGGTGATCTGTTTGACAGACATTTTTGTCATACAGTCAGAGCATTAAACCCTGCAGGGTCTGTCTGGGAAGAATAAACTAGAGATGTATCCACACATTAGCAGCTTAGGAGTGTGAATCTGAATTGAAGCTAGGATAAATCCCAAGCATCATAGATGTCCCCAGAAAGCATACCTTACAAGATAGTCCATAATCAGTACCTCAGCTTAAATAAAAATGCTCTTCTTACTGAACTGATTCTATAGAGATTGAAATGGGGGGAGGGGGCTAAAAAGATAAAGACTTTTTATTGCCAGAGCATGGAGAAATGTTATAATATACAAGATATATAGCAGAGATATAGGAGATATATAGTGGATATATATATATATATATATATATGAGAGAATTCTTTAAATATTCAGGATAGAAACAGCTGCCTTAAATTTTTGTCTTTACATAGTGTTGAATCAAAAATGTGCTCACATGTGGAAAGCCTCCCATATAAAGTTCTCTTTCCATTGTTTGATCCATTGCTATGCCAAATGGCAGCTGCTCTAGCATACTAGTTTGCTAAAGTTTGTACTTTGTGACATGCTACCAACAAACCAGGGGTTGATTAGTCAATAGAATATTATAAAGCAATGACTCACCATCCTTGGACCAGATATTGCTGAAGATTCAAGTCCTAGAAGCCTCAGCCAGCTTGGCCAATGGGATTCTGGGGAGCTGTAGTCCAGCAACCTTTGAGGACCTACATTTGGAAACCACTAGTGTAACCAGTTAAATTGTGCTACACAGTGATTTACCTGAGATCAAAACAAAGTCACAGTCAGCTGAGTTTTGGATCAACCAAAATGCACACTAAAGATTATGCTTGGGAGTGCATTCTAGAACTACAGAAAATGAAGTCTACTTTTTTTTCCAAGATTTTTTTTTTAAAAATGTGTCTCTAAATCCAGGCTTTTAATTACAGTAATTTGGGAACAGAGGACTGATATAGTGTGTCTGTGGTTGGCCCTGACTTACATGTAGGTATGCCACCGTGTTTCAGTAAGTACCATGTGCCCCAGTCCTGTTGAAACACTGCATGTAGGAGCAGTAACCTTTTGGTCTTTTGTTGTTGCAAGTGGATACTATAGGATCTGTTCATCTTCTGCCATTGCTTCTTTTAGATACACTCTCTAAGCTGTGGAACTGGACAACTTGTAGCCCTCCAGATGTTATTGGACTGCAACTTTTGTCTACCACAACCAATATAGCAACTGGAGCATGGCATCCACCACTGCTCCATTGCCTAGTGTAAACAAGTTTGTGAATGTTCTTCAGGGTTTTTGTATTTGTGATTCAAAAGTAAAGGTTTAGCCTGGTTTCTGATCCATAGCAAGTGTGAAAGAATTGCCTTAATTATTCATTTCAACTCATATATGCTGAATGCTTTACTACTGTTTTGAAACATGTTCAGAGTCAATGCCAGATTACAGCTCTGGAGATCAGGGTTCAGTTCCCTACTTGGCAATGGAAACTCATTAGGTGACTTTGGGTGAGTCATGCACTCTCAGATTCACAAAACCCCATGGTAAGATGACTTTAGGGACACCAAGTGGTGTGATTTGAAGGCAGACAATAACTACAATTGGTAAATGTTTTACTTCTGTTTTGAAACATTTTATGGGTATATTGACATCTATGTATATAATTCTTCACTAAGGGGCTGAACAGACTGACCAAAAGGGGTTATATCCACCCACCCCAACTCTGCCCCCAAGTCACTGTGATACCACCTGCCAGACCAGATGGCGGGCAGCATTGCAATGCTCCTGTGGCATGTTGTTTACACAGGCCAACAACCATCTGTGAATTTTGCACAGAATATGTACCAAATGGTGAAGATTCTAATCAGTGCAGAATTTCTCTCATCAAGGCTTCTCAACACTTGAAAAACATGTTATTTGACCATATATATTCCTTCCATTCCTAGTGACATCTAAGAAGGCTGGAATTGAGGAGTGTGTGTGAAAGAAGGCTGGAATTGAGGAGTGTGTGTGAAAGAGAGGGGGGGAGGGACAAACCCCCACAATTGTTTTAAGAAAATGAATAAATTATGCAAACCCTACCCCTGTGAAAATTGCTAGCAGAAGCAAATTTTCTTTTTCTATATACTTTAGAATGATCATAGCATTACATTTTTCTCAATGCACCAGTAAAAGCTTAAATATACTGCAGCATACCATAGATAATTTCTGTCTGACAGTGGATGCCATTTAGATAAAGAAAAAGAAGAAAGAAGAAAACAACTGTATAGTATTTCTCTGACACAGAGCAGGATTTGCTGCAGAAGTTCAGCAATTAAGTCAAACCAGATGCTCCACTTCTCAAATGAGTAGTAACTTGGCAATAGCCCTGTAAAGCTGTCTACTTGACTTTATAGAACAGTCATTATGCACTGCAGCAAAGTAACTTATTACTTTTGTTCAAGCTACTGTAATCTCCTTGCATGGAGAGTGAGGCACACCTGCAAAATGAAATGGAACTGAATTGTGCTTCATGTTTTTTTAATGGAATGAAGAAGAGAAAGAAAAAGGGATAGAGAAGGGGGGGGGGGACTTTGAGGAAAATATGGATTACTCCTACACTGGTGAAAGTGACAAATCAAGGGCTGTCAGAAGCCTGAATTCACCTGCCTTTCCAATTGTTTATAAAGAGTGAACTGCAATGTTTTTAGCCCAGTAGATGAAAATGGAATATATGCAGGAATGGATCTTTGGCCACAGAGTACCCCTTTGGGCAACTTTAGTGTCATGTGCCTTGGAGTGTATGAAATGCAACTCCTAAGCTATTCTTTCCTGATCTCTTCTACTCCATTTAATAGATCAGGCCAGGATTCAGGGAAGATAATCTTGTTCAGCAACATGTTTGCTAAGTTTCATAAAATGTGTCTGTCTTCCCCCAAATGTCATTGGACAACTTCCACTAAGACACAGCCAATACAAGATAATGAAGACCCAAAGAGCCTACAAATCTTACATTTCTCCGCTCGTTCTTTATCCAAGGAACTATGCACAATTACTTCTTGATTTTTGTTAACCCTTTAAGATTATGATGTTTAGGACACAGTATCCAAGTCACAAATTTTAATTCATAAGTAGAATGTGGCAATTTATTTATTGAATTTATATCCAACCTTCTCTCAAGATGGGATTTAATGTGGTTTACAATAATTTTAAAAGATAAACCTAAAACATTCATTTACAGATGTTTAAAAAGAATTAAACAAAATATTATTTAAAACATGATTAAAAATAGTTAAAGACATGTAAAACATATTTTTAAAACAATTTCCAATAAAAGTTTAAAAAATGCAGCACACCAGTTTACACACATATTACTGCTCATAATTAAAATTGAAAAGGCCTACTTGAATAAAAATATCTTAACCTGCAGGCAGAAAGGAAGTGGGAAGGGAACTAATTAGACCTCATGTGGATGTAACTTCCACAGCCTGGGAGCAGACCATAGGACTTTATCACGTGGGGAGAATCTATAGTTTATCCCGTACAAATCCCAACCCCCCCCCCACGTAATTACGTGCAACGATTTCACACAACGTCACACAAAATCTGTCATTAAAGTGGTCAGAAAGTGCCATTGTCCTGGACCTTTTTACTTTCAAGATTTTAGCGAAAATGCATTTGCGATATTACTGTAATTGCACATTTACTCTAGTGTGAAAGTCAAATTCAGTTTATTCATGCAATAATCCTCCTTTCACTCATTTTCCCAGTTTTCCCATGGTTCTGTGGGGCCAATTTTACTTCCTGTTTTGGTTGGGTGACAAACATGCCAGGCAGACATGAGCCTCTCCACTTTCTATTTCTAAAATGTCCTCTCTGCTAATATTTCTACTTCATATATGGAATTAGTTCAATTTTGTATAAAATACATGTGTTATTACGCATTTATTCTAATTGTGTGTAATATTCATTTGTGCAATTAAACACTATTTTCACTGTATTTTGGGGATGGTTTATTTGCACTTTATTATCTCTTTAAAGACAGAACTGGCCCCCGTATGATAAAGTCCATAGAGATGTTTAGTTTGTTTCAAGATTAAGAAGTTACATGTAGTAAGGGAAGCTTGGAAGGCAAGGTGATACTTCTTCCAAGTGGTATTTCTGTATTCTATCGCAGACACTACATGTCATAGAGCAGGGGTCGGCGACCTTTGTGGCCGGGGGGCCAGGGGGGGAATGGCGTGGGGGCTGGGTGGGCGCGCGCGCACTTACAGGAGTGCACACTTGCCCCTGCACGTGCACATGCGCACAACGCCCGCCGTCATGCACATGCATCTGTGCGTGGGGGGCACCATTTTGGAAGACCCCAGAGCACCTGTGTGGGGTGAATTCACTCCACGCAAGCACCCTGGGGCCTTGCCTGGGCCCAGGGAAGGCCCCACGGCAGCTGTGCAGCCACCATGGGCCCTTCCAAAATGGTGCCTGCACTCATGCGCAGCCCTGGTGGCGAGGTGGTTAAATGCCTGTACTGCAGCCACTCGCTCATAGACCACAAGGTTGCGAGTTCAATACCAGCCAGGGCTGAGGCTCGACTCAGGCCTGCATCCTTCCGAGGTCGCTAAAATGAGTACCCAGATTGTTGGGGGGCAATCAGCTCACAGTTGTAAACCGCTTAGACATCCCATAGCGTGATATGAAGCGGTATATAAATAAGCTGCTTTGCTTTTTGCTTTATGGGGGGGCGGCGACGTGCTTGGGGCGGCAGCGGCGGTGGCGGCGGGACCAGCCAGGGGCCGGGGCCAAGGCCTCCGCGGGCCGAAGGTTGCCGTCCCCTGTCAAAGAGGTTTCTCATCTATCCCAGGAATGTAATTTAGAACCTCTTAACACTGGGAATTTTGCTGGTATCCAAAAATGATCAGTCACCTAAAGAAAGGGTGGGAATAAGCAGTTGAGGTTTTAAGGAAGTGAAAAATAAGAAATCAAAGCATGGGACTTTGGTGGGGTGGATAAGAAATGGGATTTGCAAAAATTCTTGCAGTTGTTTCCTTCCTTCCAAAACTCAAAACAGGGATGAGGTAGGAGGGGAAGAGGGAATAAAATAATGGATAACATTTTTCTTCTTCATTCTGGTAAGCCTTTTAATGGAGCCTTTTAACTAAAATTTAAATGGCTCTTAACATAAATGTAGTAATTAAGTTTTCTCTCTTCCTAACATAAATGCAATCAAGTTGGATTTGGGGGGGGGGGGAAGGTTATTAAACACTAACAAAACATTTTCCTTTTCTACTGACTTTCCTTCTCTGTTTCAGCATGACCAAGTCTGAATTGATCCCAGAGTGCTTAAGGTATAGAACTCATTCGGGGCTGGGTAATTCAGTACCCCTTTCGGGAGTGGAATATGGATTCAGCCCAATATGTTTAATATACTGAACACATAGTGAGCCTAGGAGACTCAGTACCCTCTGCTTTTGTAGAAAACTCTTGTATTGGAAGGCTGTTAGTATGATGGTATGTATGGCTGAAGATGAAGTAGTAGTCCTTAGACTTTTATGCTGTTATCAGTATGGATCAGGATTTTGTTCTATTTGGTTTGTATCAAGGGATGGTAGCAATGTATGTCGGAGACTCCAGAATGATCAGTGCTTTTTTGATAATCCCAAAATTTAGAGAGTAATTTAATGTGATGGGAATCTGGCTTTCAATACTAGCATCTGGCCCACATGGCCAGAATGAGAAAACAAATATGACAGGCCTTTTAATCTACTTTGACATGGAGGGGGGAAAATCTGAAAAGAAAGAAAAAAGTGTGCAATTGTAGGTTTGGACTGAGAAATTATTGATTGTATATGGCACAAACAAGACCATACCAGACCAATCAGCTGGTATTAGCCTACTGCCAGCATAAGGACAGGAGCCATTCCACACAGCTGGTTACAATTGCGGGAAGCCAAATCTTGGAAATGACCATTAGTAAAGTCTTGGCAGGCATAAGCTAGAGACCCATGGTTTCCAGCCATGAGTAATGTTGTTGTTTGACATTGGAGGGACCTTGAGCTGCTGTCACTTTGCCTGTTTAAATCTGCAGTTTATACTAGACTTTACAGGGGTACTGGGCATATTGGCTGTAAACAAGTCTATTGAATGTGCAGAAACCATTTAGGGGACAAAAAGGGGAGGGGGATAGTCAAGTTTACAAAATGTGCTATTTAGCTGTAACCATAACAAGAATTTAGGGAATATGTGAGGCAGACAAAAAGTGGGAGGATGAAAATCAAGGCCCATTGGCACAGAATGACACCAGATTTATGAAGGAAAAGAATTAGTTTTCCTCTCTTTTCCCTCAATTAACTTGTTTGGCAGTGCTCAGCAGAAGCCAGAGTTCCTCATGGCTAAGCCCCAGAACATTGTTTCATTGCTCAAGCTCACTGAATATGTGTAACCTCAGCCAACTCTTCCACTTTTGAGATTAGCTGGCAAAGCATCCAAAACAGCAGCTATGACTTCCACTGAAACCATTTTTTTTACTTCATGTGTTCTGAAACATATAAAGAAACATCTCTTGTATGGTTTTGCATAAAATACAACAATTAAGGATGTGGGACATATTTTTTAAAAATCCACATCTTCCTTTTTCCACCTTCATATTTGTTCTGTACCCAGCTTTTTTAAAAAAGGGCCTATTATTATGTCGTGTGGAATGAGATCTGTGCCTTTCTTTTCTTATTTTTTTCCAAATACTCTCTTGTTCATATAAATGTCTAGAAGTCTACATGTTGCTTCAGTCATCCCTGCCTATTCATTAAAACATGGTTCAGATACAGACAGAAACAAGAAGAAAAAAAACCTGTCCATTGTGACAGATTGATAGTCTTCCATCAGTGCAAGGATTCCAGAGTCTTCAACTGAATTCATGTTTTTCATATATTTCTACTAAATGTATCATATGTATTACATGCAAACCCAATGTCACATGCACAGCCAGTCTTAGGCTGCAGTTCTGTGCAGATATACTGGTGGTATATACCATGCTTGTTGGAAATTTTATATATCATATTCTCCCTTCCCTCCTTAGATAGACAGGGACTTTCCTTTACCTATGTCATTCTATCCAAACATGTGACTCCCGTCAATCACTCTAGGAGACTGTTTAACATACTCTTTCTCAAGATTCTAAACAGTCTCCCCTCAGTCTCCTCTCAGTCTAAGGGTGGATGTAGACGGGTGGCCGTGGGCCACCCTGGAAAGCGGAGGATTGGGGCCAAGGCTGCCCCATGCCTTGGCCCCAATCCTCCCTTCTGACGGTCCTGAAAGGAGTGCTAAAATTCTGCTCCTTTCAGAGCCAGCAGAAGGGACGCATCAAGAGCTGCCATGCAGCTCTTCTGCAGCTCTTCCGGTGCAGCGTGTCAAGATGCTGCACCGGAAGGACGTTTTGACAACGTACACCATGTGTAATAGTGTGTGCTGTCATGATGTCCTTGGGGAGGGGTTGGGGCGCCTGGTGTGTGGCTGCCCCTCCCCTGCCCTCCCTCCAAGATGGAGGAAAGTGCCGTCTGTAGAGGCCCTAAGTTGGAGTAACAGTCTCCTTTGAATGAGGTTAACAGTCTCTTCCTGCTATACTCAAACCATCACCAGTTAGGATAGATTTAGTTTTTTATGTATGTATTTATTAAAGTCATTAATATTTGTTTTTTAAACTACAAACTGCATGTTTGTCATTTTTTGAGTTAATCTTTATTTTTAGGAAGGCAGATTTAGAATAAATAGTCTGACCCACACTTTTGCTGTTTCTGCTGTTAAAGCTGAACTTTAACAAGTTTAACTTTCATGCTTGTATATTTTTGTTTCTCTTGAAAAGGATTAACACCCTGGGAAACTCAAATTGCACCCCACATTTTGTTTTAAGTAGGGTAACTTAAGCTCCCCAGGGCTTTAACCCTTAAAAGCAAACAAAAATATACAAATATGAAAGGTAAACCTGTTAGAATTTGTCTTTCATTAGCAGAACAGCAGAAGTGTAATTTTGCCTAACTATACTTTTCTAAAGAATAAAGACTGACTCAAAAAAGATACAAACAAGTAGCATGTAGTTTAAAAATCAATAATGATGGCTTTAATATATATTTACATAAAAACTAAATCCTAATCTAACTGGTGATATTTCAGGTAAAGAGAGAAAATCTCACTATCTTTAAGACAGCAGGAAGCTGGGGACAGCACCTGTTTAGAATCTCCAGAGAGAGAAGACAGTCTCAAAAGACAGTCTTAAAGGGAGAGTAACCAAAGTAGGAATCCCTATCTATATAAGGAAGGGAAAGGAGAATGCAAACATATTCCAACAATGCTAATCCCTTGAATATGAATAAAAATGAATTTTGCATTTCTTTTTAGCTTATCTTCATACTAAATCACTCTGTCTTAAGGTCATTTGGATGTTTTCTTTGCCTTTCTCAAAGGCTTTGGAGACATTTTATGCCCCCTTGGCATACTTGTGGGCAGGTGCATCTCAAAAGTTGAGAAATATGCTACCCAAGCCTTTATCAACAATTTAGGATGATAACCAATAGGCTGGTCAAGTGTTCCTTGATTGGCACCTGGAAAAAATATGAATAATATTGTACAGCATTGAAAAAACAAAACAAAACAAAACAAAAAAAATGAAATAAACCAGCTTTTCCATGTCACTCTTATTATTCCATTGCTAACATTATATGGACAGCAATCCAACAGGTCAGTGGGTCTCTAATATCTTAGAAATTTGAAAAAGGAAGTCTTGTTCAAATCCTCTGCATCAAATTCTCTGTTTTCCTATTTTGAAATTCAATAATTTGAGCTATAGCATCTTGTAAAGAAACATCTTCTTTAACATGTAAATCAGTAATTAATGGAGAGTAATATTTTGGAAGACTTGCCATAAACAGTCCAAGTTTTGCATGTTGTAGAAAGGATTCTCCAACTGCTGTAATTCCAGACAAAGTTGTCATAAAGCCATTAATATGCTGATTTAATGCAATTTGGTGTTAACAAGTTTGATCAAGAGAGCTGTTTGATTAGAAGTACTTGGAGAATTAAATACTTTCTGTAGCTGGTCCCATATTTGTTTTGCATCAGTTAAACCTTGAATATGGTAAGCAATGCTGGGATCTACAGATAAGCAAATATAAGTTGCTGCTTTATCTGCATTTTCATCAAACTGCTGTTGATGCATTCTTGCTTCTGTGGGTCTCTGCCCATATATTACTTTAAATAGTCCCATTGTAGTCAGGTACATTTGCATTTTCCATGACAACATTGTATAATTTGTTTAGTAGAAGCCTTTCTCTATTATTTGAGTAGAAAAAAAACTTTCTTGAAGTCAGTATCTTCAGGAGAAGCAGTTTAAAAATAATCTGGAACCTCTTCTCAATGGGTCTAGACTAGGACCACTTCTGGGCCCATAACCCAGAAAATGTGGGTGCAATTTGAGTTTCCCAGGGTGTTAACCCTTTTAAAGGAAATAAAAAATATGCAAGTATGAAAGTTGAACTTGTTAGAATCCAGCTGTCATTAGCAGAAGAACAGACGTGTGAGCCTGACTAAATTATTTTTAATATGCTTTCCTAAAGAATAAAGACTAACTTAAAAAAAAACAACAAACATACAGTTTGTAGTTTAAAAACAAACAATAATGGCTTTAATAAGTATTTACATAAAATAAATAATACCTAATCTAACTGGTGATGGTTTGGGTAAAGAGAATCAATCTTACAATCTTTAAGATAGCAGGAAGGTGGGACAATAATTGATGTTACTAGCAATTTAGAATCTTGGGAGAGAGCTGTTGAACTGCCTCCAAGAGTGACGGGAGTCACATGATAGATAAAATGAGAAAGAGAGAGGGAAGTCCCTATCTATATAAAGAGAGACAGGAGAACACAATGCATAATTCTTCCAAAATCATACAACCAGGCTTGTAAAATAAGTTTATTATTAGACTGAATAGTGTTTATGGAGGCATAGTTCTGTAATCTTTACAATCACAGTCTTTTTAACGAAGGTGGTTACAACTGACAAGGAAAGCAAGCAAGCTATATTCATGTGCATAGCTGCTTTTCACAGAAGCTTTTTTTTTGGGTAATTTGAGACTGCAGCCCTGAGAAATGATTAGCTACTGGGAATTGTACTGGTATAATAACAAATGGATTCTAGTACAGATGTAGCTTGAACCCTCTCTGGAAGCCAAGATAACTAAATTGAAGCTGTTGTACTTTGACCACATCATGAGGAAAAATGAATCACTAGAAAAGACAATGATATTAGGAAAGGTATAGAACAGTGTGAAAGTTCTCTATGGTCTCATTCCACTCCGCTGAGCTGGATTGTAAATTGTCACACCTCAGCAATGCATTGGGACATTGCTGGGCCTTGTACTTACACTGGGCCTTATACTGGTAACCTACAATCAGAACAGACATCAACTGGACTAAGGCCATTAAAATGAATTAAGAAAACTAAAGAAAAAGATTTATTATAAAGCAAAGAACATTAAAGAATAAGACACGGAGGACAACTTAAAGCACAAACATAAAGGATTAATTACAAAAAGATAATAACTTCAGCCAAACCTGAATCCCTGACTAATAAAAAAACTAAAAGCCAAGACCTTGCTGTTTCTCAGCTTCTACTCTCCCAACTGCTTCAATTATCTCTCTCCAACCACCATCCAGAAGGTTCTTTGTTAACAGCCATCTGATTGGCTGGTTGCCCTCACACCACTAGGGATGTCATCTTCCTCATAGATTCCAGTACCCTCCTCCCACAGGGAAAAAGGTCCTGATAAATGGAAGGACTCCCATTTATCACAGTCAGTAAGACCAAATGCCAGATGGCTAGACTCAGGGAGGACACAGGCGTGGGCATGCAGGATTTGAGCAGAGAGGTTGAAGACTTGGAGATGTCACATCCACAGGGTCGCCATGAGTCGAAGTCAACTTGAGGGCAGTTAACAACAACAACAACAATTAGAATGTCATTCCAGAACTGAGAAGACCTAGCTTTAAAGTCCTACTCAGCCATGAAGTTCAGAATGTGATTTTGGGCTACATACTCAGGGTAGTCTACCAATCAAGAGTTGTGCAAATTAGATGGTGATGGGGTGTGTGGGTGGGACCATGTACATAACATAAAGTTTCTAGAAGCTTTCTAGTATCTTCTAGTAATATTGATCAAGTCTTGACTGCTCAGTTACAAAAAACCTGAGTGGTGTCCATTCAGGTATGAGTCTCTTTTCAATTGAAAATTGCAGGACTGATGGCTGTGTATGCAGCTTGTGCAAATCTGAAGCCAAACTGGGTTTAGGATTCTAGAAAGAATTGTAAACATTCCATTTTGCAACACCTTTCTTAGTACTTTAGCATATTTCTGGTTACTACTTTGCCATTTAGAAATGTTGGGATTTATTTGACAATCTGCCAGTCCATTACCTTATTATTAGGGTAAATGCTATATTATAAGGTAGTGTGGCTCCAAATGAAATTGTCTGGCTCTGTTGAATTCAGTGGGCTAATCTTGTTAAAGCTGGAAGTGCATCTGGCACCATCTGCAGGGGGCGGGGGAGAAAAAGCAAAGTGCCATGTATGTTGAACACATATGTTGCTGTTATTAAGCAACTAATGAAAACAAATAGTTTTGCCAATCTGTTTCCATCAGTTCCCATTTATTCTGAAGTGATTTTGAGCAGGCTTGCAGCTTCATCTTAAGTTATGAATATTTGCTTTTGTCTGTTTGTTGCAATCTAAGCATTGTAGAGAAGCAGTGGGAAGACCAAGGCACTATAATGGCTTTACATTTTGGTGAATGAAAATGCCTTCTTGATAGAAATTCTGCTTGAAAATAAATAAAAGATTTTGGGGTCCATATAAATGTACCCTTCCAGTGCTGGTACTCTTCTGCTCACTGGAGGACTAAGCAGAAAGAAATAGACTGCCAGAAATAATGCAGCTTGAATCCACTTTAACTGCCCTGGCTTGGTGCTAGGGAATCATGGGAACTGTAGTTTATTGTGGCACCAGAGCTCTCTCTGATAGAGAAGGCTCAATGTCTCAGAAAAAAACTACAGTTCCCATGATGCCCTAGCACAGAGCCAGGGCAAATAAAGTGGACTCAAGCTGCATTATTTCTGGCAGTCTGTAAAGGTCCTCAGTAGCAGTGACCCAAAACTCAGACGTGTTGGCCTTTTAATGAAAACTCCAATGTAACACTTAAATTCTTTCTCAAGTCTGTTGTATGGTCCACTGGATTTTATGAGCTGCAGCCTGCATTTTCCATATTCATGATTTTCTTACACTGTAACACAAACTCCAGTGCAACACCATGACAAGACTTCTACTAGTGCTTGCACAAAATTTATTTGGATCCAAGTCATTGTTGCTTTCAGTGTTAGTGCCCATTTGAACTGGAAGTGGCACAGAGTAAAGGCAACTCTGAGGGAAACAAATGATGATTTGTTTAAGAATAGCTATCCAATTCTTGGATGAGACAGTCATAGGACGTTATCACACAGGGAAAATCTGTTGGTTAATCCACACAAATCCCAAACAAAAAGCGAATTTGAGCCTCACGATTTCACACGACGTCGCACAGAAACTGGTCAGAAAGTGGACAGAAAGTGGTATTATCCAAGATCTTTTTAATTTCAGGAGTTTAGAGGAAATGCATTTGTGAAATTACAGTAATTTCGCATTTACTGTAATGTGAAAATCAAATTCGCAAAAGCAAATCTCCTTTGTAGTGTTTTCCCAGTTTTCCCATGGGTCTATGGCGTTTCCCATGGGTCTGTGGGGTTGCTTCACTTCCTGTTTACTTATTTTTATTTTTATTGTTCCTTTGCAGTAGGGGAAGAACTACACCTTTGCCTCAGGTATCTTTAACAACCAAACTCATTGTCACTCACTCAGGAGCAAGCATGCCGGCCAGACATGAGCTTTCTACTTTCTCCTCTTCTCTCCTCTCCTCTCCTCCTTTCCTGCCCCCCCTTGTCTCCTTCTTCTCCTTTCCCTTTCATGGTTTTGCTGGGGAGGGGGAGAAAGAGAAAAAGAAAGAAAAGGGGGTGGTCTCCCTTTTCAAGAGTGCCCAAGAGAGGCAAGGCAAGGCAAGGCAAGGCAGGACCCAGGCGCGCTTGGGCTCCCTTTTTTGCGCAGCCCTCCCTGGCTGGGATTAAAGGGCTGGCAATCTGCTTCTCATTTCCTCTGGGAGTTGAGGCCCTCCCCTGCCTCTTCCCCCCCTCCGATCCCCTTCTTTGGATTTATTAAAACCCTTTTTTTCCCCTTCCTTCCATAGAAAGGCAGCCAGGCAGCCCCTTTGGCATCTCAGCCCCGTGTGCACAAGAGTGTGCTCTGTTCTCCCATTGCATCCCATCCTAAATGCTTGTCTAGAGAAAAGAAGAAGCCCCGTTGAAGTCAATGGGACTGGTTTCTCTTCCCTTCACTTTTTCCTTTGCTTTCCTTTCCATGCAAAGAAAGACAAATCCCGTGGATCTGGCAAGGAAAGAGGCAGCCCTGGCAAGGCTGGGGAGGGCTGGATCTCCCCTCTGGAGGAGGAGAGATTTGGAATTTTATTTCTTCCACTTTTTCTCCCCCTTTTCTCCCCCTCTTTTTATTATTGCAAAAGTCGCCTCCTAGCCAAGGCGTTCTGGGATTTACCTTTCATTTTTTGACATCTTTGGAAGTGGGACTCCTCTCTCTCTCTCTCTCTCTCTCTCTCTCTCTCTCTCTCTCTATATATATATATATATATATATACCATCACATAATAGATGTGTGCATGCATGGGTACATACATGCCATCATATAGTGCATGCGGCTGTGTATGCATGTATATGTATATATTATAAGTATATACACACCATAGAATAGAATCATAGAGTTGGAAGAGACCACAAGGGCCATCCAGTCCACCCCCTGCCATGCAGGAACCCATGCATGCCATCATATAATACATGTGTGTTTGTGTGTATGTATGTATAAGTAGACATACATATATGCCATCATACAGGACATGTGAGTGCGCATAGTGATATATATATATATATATATATATATATATATGTAGTGTGCATATATTGCATGTAATTGTGAGCACGTTCATGTGTGTGTGTGTATATATATATATATATATATATATGCCATCATATAAGCAAGTGTGTGTGTGTGTGTGTGTGTATGAAGACATACATGTACGCCATCCGACAGCATATGTCATGTGTGTGTGTATAGGTATTTACTTATGGTGTATATACAGATAGATAGATAGATATGCATATATATATATATATACACACATATACATACATACATATATATATATATATATATATACATATGCATCATAGACAACACAACTAGAAAGAGCACAGCAAGAACGGGATTACTGTAATGGCAATAACACTTGAGCACAGTAATAACATTGGAACACAGTGCCAATGGACTGAAGAAACAGTAAAATTTCTTTTAAGGACAGAAAAACTTTCTTTCTCTTTCTTTCTTTCTTTCTTTCTCTCTTTCTTTCTTATATTCATTTATTTCCAGTGCTGTAATGTATGGCTACATTAATTGAACATACCTTCAAAAAAAATCTTCACACACACACTGGTTTTAACTAACATTAGCACCCAACCCTATTAAAAATCCCTCCTTCTCCCATTGCATCCCATCCTAAATGCTTGGCTAGAGAACGGAGCTATCCCCATTGAAGTCAATGGGACTGGTTTCCCTATAAAAACAATGGGCTTGATCTTGTAAGGGTTGGAAATCACAACGGAGAGTTAACAAAGAACAAAAGATGAAATGGCTGCGAGAAGACCTTGCATAAAAAAAGGATTGGAGGGAAAGGAGGGGTAGAGAGTTGCGGAAGGAACATCTTTAAAAATTACAAAAATTTGATTGCTTCAGATTGTTGTTGTTGTTGGGCGGACTTCAAGTCGTTTCGGACTTCTGGCGACCCTAAAACGTAGCTATCCCCTGGTTTTCTTGGCAAGTTTCTTCAGAAGGGGGTTGCCTTTGCCGTCCTCTGAGGCTGAGAGAGTGTGACTTGACCTGCCCGAATTGCATGGCAGTTAAGTGCTGCGAAACTGGAGTATATCTGGAGTGTGGATGCAGCCTTGGGTGGGAACAGGTTTTACCCGGCCGTGTCCTCTAGTCTTTTGCAACCCCAGAAGAAGAAGATGAAGAAGAGTAGGAGGAGGAAGAGGAGGAGGAGGAGGAGGAGGAGGAGGAGGAGGAGGAGGAGGAGGAGGAGGAAAAGGAGGAAGAAGTAGAGGAGGAAGAAGAAGAATAAGTGAAGGAGACAGAGGAGGATGAGATGAAAAGGAGGAGGAGGAGGAGGAGGAAAAGGAGGAAGAAGAGGAGGAGGAGGAGGAGGAGGAAGAGGAAGAAGAGTCCTAAGGAAAACCCAGGCGGTTTTTACTTTTCTTTCCAGCCCCCCCTCCAGTGTCTCTCCCCCCCCCCCATTCACTCCCCAGCTTTCCCATTCACCCGATGCCTCTCCCTCCTTCCCTCCCTCCCTCCCTCCGGCTGGGCTTCTCCTCCATCCGCCGGTGGGAAGCGCCTCTTCCTCCATTCAAAGCGGAGTTGGCACAGCAGAGCCACTCCAGAGTAGGTGAGAGGTGCAGAAGGAGGCGACCCTGGGCTCCTTCCACCATCATCCCCAGACCGGGGGGGAGACCATCTCCTCCTCCCTTTCTTTCCCAGGATATTATCAGTAATATATTGTTGTTGTTATTATTATTAATGTCCTCCATTTATCTTGAAGGTCCTCCATTTTGTGGTGGCTTGTTCTCCTTGGCAGTGAGGACATCTGGCCACCCTGATCCTGGGATTGTGGTTGTTGTTGTTGTGTGCTTTCAAGTCGTTTCTGATTTCTGCAGACCCTAAGGTGACCCTATCATGGGGCTTTCTTGACAAGATGTACTCAGAGGGGGTTTGCCCTTGCCTTCCTCTGAGGCTGAGAGAGTGTGACTTGCCCAAGGCCACCCAGTGGGTTTCATGGCCCTGGTCTCCAGAGTCTTCTTTTAGGATCTCTTGAACTCAAACCCCAGCCCTGATTTGGGAATGGAGGCACTAAGGAACTGCTTAGAACTCAGAACGTAAGACCCCTTCCCATATCGTTCGTTCCAGGGACTCGATGGGAACCTTCCAGGGACTAGTGTGATAAACTCCAGAGTCTCAAAGGAAGTGACGCAAGCAAGATCCCTCAAACGTGGCAAGCATTCCTCTACCTGCGCATGTGCAAGGAAACCATTTCTAGTATATTTACGGGGTTTTTTCCACTTGTGTATGAAAGTTAAAAACACCTTTTTCCCGCTTTTACTGTAATTACGCTTTTACTGTAATTACGTGTGAATTACGTGTGAAAAGAGGTTAATTTTGCGCAATTAACCTCTATTTTCGCTTTAATTTCAGGATGGTTTATTTCAACTTTATTTTCTCTTTAACAACGAAACTGGCCCACGTGTGATAACGTCCATAGATTGATGAATGGCTATTAATAGAATTCTGTTTTATGGGGCCTACATCTCATTGCATATTAGGAACCTCTTTAATGTAAGAGTGTTTCACAGTGGAATAGGCTGCCTCAGAGAGTGGTGGCCTATTCTATGAAGGTCTTTAAACAAAACTTAGGCATCTTTCAGGAGTGCTTTCTGAATGGCAGGGGCTTTAATTAGATGGCCCTTGTGGACCCTTCCAATTCTATGATTATGTGGTCAACATCTAGCTTCCTTCTATCACCTCACTGGAATCAGAACCATAGATGTGAAGAAATCTCACAGCTGGCAAGGATTTGGTTGAGATAGGCTGGCATGGTGTGGCATGGCATGGTGATGCAATGTCCTGGAAAGCTTGTCAAGGGTTCTCAAATCCCCATGATATTTCTCATGCTCAGAGCAAGAGCAAGGCAACAACACATATCTGTGTGTGATAATTTCTGCAATCTGAGCAAAAAAGTATCTGCAAAAAAAGTAGCAACTTTGTCCTTTTTGTAGAAACACACATGCACAAAGCAAGCCCAGAAAGACAGGATAGGTGACCAACAATATATAGTCATCCCTTCCAATTTGTGGGGGATCCGTTCTGCCTCCCCCCTGTGAAGCGCAAAAACTGCAAATACTTTAGCCCTATTGTTTTTAATGGCCATATGGCCCTATGGACACTGGTGCTATTTTGTCCCTCCTGGCTTCCCTTCTGTGGAAATTCAAAACTGTGAATGGGAAGTCAGCGAATCTGGATGGACGACTGTGGTACCATTTTTGACAGTTCATGCAACAAGGTAACATTTAGCAGTTTTCAGTTCTGCACATTTCAAAAAAACAAAAAGGTGACTTGAAAATGGGCAACATATCACCGATAAGGATGAAATGAAATAAAATAAAAATGTTACTGTATTGCAGTCTTTTCTTTTTTCTCTTCTCTTCTCTTCTCTCCCCCATTGCACTTCTTTTTGTTTCATACCTTTCAAGTATACTCTCCAAAGATGACTTTTTACATGACTCTCCCCACCCACCCAGCTTGCAGCATTATTTCCGTTATCATTTCTGGCATTCAGTAGTGTCTGGTGGCTTGCATGTTAGTGGTGTGGTAAATATACTAAATATTTTACTCTTAACTTTGAAGGATCCATCCAAGACACTATAGGGGGATGCAGACCAGCACTTTAGGCTGGCCTGCAAGTGGAGCTGGGGAGGGGCAACCCCACGTTGGCCGCCCTGACTCTGCCCTGACTCTGCTCTGATGCCACGTGCCCCACTGCATGGCACCTGGCATCAGGGTGCCCTGTTGGCGCAGCATGCACACATGCTGTGCCAAAGTGGTGCAAAAGAGCCATGGTAGTGGCTCTAACACTGGCTTTTTGCCACCCCAAAAAGGAGTGGCATTTGGCCATTCTTTTTGGGGTGGCAAATGGGAGGATCAGGGCCGTGGCATGTGGTTGCATCGGCCCTAAATCTCTTCTCCCCCCCCCTTAATTTATTGACATTAAAATCACACTAACAAACAAAATTAAATTTAGACAAAGAGATGGTGGGATTTCCTTCTTTGGAGGTCTTTAAACAGGCTGGATGACCATCTGTCAGGGGTGCATTGATTGTGTCTTCCTGCATGGCAGGGGGTTCAACTGGATGGCTCCTGGGGTCTGTTCAAACTCTGTGATCCTATGACAAACAAAACAACAAAAACAAATCACTTACATTTTCACATAACATAACAACCCAGCACTCAAACATAATTATTTCCTCTTCTCTTCATTTGTTCTGTCTTCATCCTAGAAATATCCAAACTTCAGATTTAGTTATTTTTTCCAAAAGTAGTCTCGATATTTATACAATAGTTTTTGTGTTTGTGTGATATTAAACCACAATTCTATTTTTTTAAATTTATCTCATTCCAAACCAATCAAAAAAGTTGAGCCCCATTCCTTCCTCAAATAATTTATCAACAGATCCCAGTCCTTCTTAAATTTACTTAAAGAGTTCATCCTCAACAACTGATTCAATTTATCAGTCTCTGTATAATCATATAATTTCCATAACCATTCTTTTATATTTGGGCATTCCTTCTTTTTCCATTTAACTGCATATACTACTCTGGCCACAGTTGTCATATAAAATAAAAGTTTCTCATATTTCTGTTCTAAATTCTTGTTTGTGACTATGCTCAGTAAGTACATTTTTGGGTATGTATATTTTTTGATATTTATAATTTTCATAATGTGACTATGAATCATATTCCAGAATTTTATTGCTCTGTTATATAACTGCCAGGCATGATAAAAGGCTCCAGTTTCCTTCTGACATGTCCAGCATATTCTTTTTTTACATTTTTAAACATTTTGACTAATTTATATGGGGTGAGATACCATCTAAATTGCATCTTACAAAAATTCTCTTTCAGATCATAATTTAATGTGTGTCTCAGACTTTTAGACCAAGTATTTTCCCATTGTTGTAGATTAATATTATGCCCAATGTCTTGGGCCTACTTTGTCATTACCTCACATTCTCTTTCCCATTCAAACCATTCAAATCATTACATCTTCTTTCTACCCCTTATCTCTCCTTCCTTAACCTACCTCCTTATACCTTCTTGTATTTTAGCTAACACAATCTTCCCAATTCCATCTAAAATCCTTCTATTTCCTCATTTTCTATCTTTCTATCTTTCTTTCATATTCCAGTTACTTCCAACACCATCCCATTCCACCTCTTCTTCCAATCTCCAGCACTTACTCTCACCCTCTGAACATACTCTAACATGCTTTTTTAAGGCAGTTGGAACCTGTTTAACCCCACTTTTTGGTCCCAAATGCCTTTGTTTCCTCCTCTCTTTAATGAGATACAGTGACATTAAATGAGGGCCCTCTTAATAAAATCCAGATATGATGTTAAAATGGCGACCACATTCTGGCACCTGTAAAGGAAAAAAAAAAGGATGCTAAACACAACCCCAACACAGATGCTGTATGTTTATCTCTTTTGTGTGCGATAACAATTAATCTACTCCTGTTTTGGTGTCTGTGTGGAAAACATTCTTATCAGCTTCATTTGGACAGGAATCAAATACCTAAGAGGGTACACATGTCTCTTACCTGAAGTCACTGGATTTGTGAAATAACTCCTAGGTTTATTTTAATCAATGGCCTGATATGTTTGTGTGGTGTACAACCATGTATTATGGAACTCTTTTCTCAGGGAAATTCAAGTGATATCTTTCTTCCCTGCTGAGCTTGTGCAGAAAAATGGGACACATTTTTTTTAAAAAAAAATCTGTTGGATTTAGATAATTAATTATACTGTCACCATGCAATGTCTTTTTTTAGGTGAATAATTTCTGTAGTATAAAAAATCTTGTGGCTTAGCAAATAGTGTCTGTCTCTTTCTTGTCATTAGAAAGAGGCAGACACTGTTCACTAGGCCACATATTTGTTTATTTAGAGGCAGAGCCAGCGCCAGCCCTACCATTAGAGAGTGAGGCAGCTGTCTTAAGCAGAGCATTTTAGGCATCCTAAAAGGACAGGGAATGACTAGCTATATAATTTATTCCAATATTGTTTTACTACCAACAACAGAGAGGCACTTTTGGTATTTTCTGCCTCTGATGCCAGAATAACTTAGGAACCTGGGACCATATGAAGCTTCTTTATGCTGAGGCAGGCTGTTTGACTTTCGAACTCAGTATTGTTAGCTCTGACTGGAAGCAGGGGTTCTTTAAGGCAGGGGTTCCCAACCTGTGCTCTGAGGAGCCCTTAGCACTCCGTGTGCACTTCCCATGTGCTCTGCAGCCACTCCAGGAAAATGAAAGAAATAAAAATTGAATGAATTTAAAGAATAGGAATATATTCTTATATATACTCCTAAACACCATTAACTTGTAAGACAGGGGTAGGCAACCTTTCCCCTTTAAGGGCCGAGGGACTTCAGCTCCCAGAAGCCTCAGCAATATTGGCCAATAGTCCCATGTTAGCCAATAGCTCCTGGGATTCTGGGAGCTGAAGTCCCTCGGCCCTTAAAGGGGAAAGGTTGCCTACCCCTGTTGTAAGACTTGTAGGCCTCTTAAGGGCTCCGCAATAGAAATAAGGGCTCCGCAAGTCAAAAAGGTTGGGAATTCCTGCTCTAAGAGTTCAGTTAGGATTCAAATAGTGGCTTCCCATCCTAGTAGTAAGAAATCCTCAGTGTTTGAAATTAGACATAAGTGGATGTGTTCAGAGTGCTACAGTGGTGCTTAATTGGCGTATAATACTATGCATGTACATTTATTTGGGCATGCGAACCACTTGCATATCTGTCTCAAAGAACCAAATATCTTGGACTAGACCTATCTACCAGCATAATTCAGTCTGTAAATGCCACATAATTCATCTTGTGAAAGAGCTTGTCTGACTGTTGATGATACTATCCCATCCTTGGGAAATCACCTCAAGTCAGGTTTCTACTGTGATAAAGTCGTATGGTTGCAGTTATTAGTGAATGAAGTTCCCAAATTCTGGTGAATTTGGGAACTTGCCTCCCAATGTGCAAACATTAAATTTTGCCTTCAGCAATTTTCCATGTACCAAGATTGTGATAGACACATGGTACAACAATATATGCATACATATCTAAGGCAATGTCCTGGAAAACATGAAATGCATCCCCAACCTCAGCCAGACTGGAAGACCTGAAAAAATATCTTCTTCCCCAGCTGTGCAATTAGGGAATGACTATTAAGAGCCAACATTGTCTAGTGGGTTGAGTATTTAACTATGACATTGGAAACCATGACATTGGAAAAGGATGTTGAAAAACTGGAGCGTGTCCAGAGGAGGGCAACTAAAATGGTGAAGGATCTGGAAACCATGCCCTATGAGGAATGACTCAGGAAACTGGGTATGTTTAGCCTGGAGAAGAGAAGGTTAAGAGGGGATATGATAGCCCTCTTTAAATATTTGAAGGGATGTCATATTGAGGAGGGTACTAGCTTGTTTTCTGCTGCTCTAGAGAATAGGACTCGGAACAACGGATGCAAGCTCCAGGAAAAGAGATTCCACCTCAACATTAGGAGGAACCTCCTGACAGTAAGGGCTGTTCAACAGTGGAACACACTCCCTCAGAGTGTGGTGGAGTCTCCTTCTTTGGAGGTCTTTAAAGAGAGGCTGGATGGCCATCTGTCGGGGATGGTTTGATTTTGAGTTCCTGCATGGCAGGGGGTTGGACTGGATGGCCCTTGTAGTCTCTTCCAACTCTATGATTGTATGATTCTATGAAATCCCTGCTCAGCCATGGAAACCTACTTGGGTGGCCTTGGGCAAGTCACACTCTCTCAACCTCATAGGAACGGCAAGGAAAGGCAAAGCCTCTCTGAACAAATCTTGCCAAGAAAAACCTGTAATAGTGACATCTTAGGGTTGTCATAAGTCAAAAACAACTTGAAGGCACACAACAACAACATCCTTTGTTGAGGAGGGCCTAAATACCCTAAAGACACCAGATCCCATCTGATCTTGGAAGTTAAGGATGGTCAGCCATCATTAGTACATGGATGAGAGACTGCCAATAATGCCAGATGCTATATTTCAGTAGGTTACATTTCAGAGGAAGGAACAGGCAAAATCAATTTCTTGCCTAAGATAACCCTATGAAATTCATGGAATCACTGTAAATTAACTGGCAACTTGAGGGCACATACACACTGTTTAAGATCAGGGTGTGTAGATGGTTTGTACTGTTTGGCCTAGCTCACAAAGGAGGGGAGCAGATGACCAGGAAAGAGCAGCCCCTGGCTGCTCCACCCACGATTAGGCTGGGACTGCAGCGACCGCATGGCCCACTCTGAAAGCATGCCACCACCTGCACCCAACCCATGCACTGCAGGAGCTGAATTAAAATGGCTCCTTTTTGATCCAGTCCTTTGGACCAGAGGGCAGCATTAGAGCAATTTCCGACTGCTTTTGGGACATGCATTATATAAAGGCCACATTCCCAAAGTTGCCAGAAGCTGCTTCATTTAGCCCTTGTGTTTTGGGCCAAAGACTGATGGGTATCTAACGAGATCTAACAAGATGACACATTTAGCATATTTTTAAAAAAGAGAAGGTTTTTTCTCAAATAAAATATACCTGTTTGTTGTAGCACTTTAATTTCCTCACCTGTAGTGACTTATTCATGTCTGAAGTGATTGTATACATCTTTTGAATGACACAGCTGAGGGGTCCAGAAGAATTAAATTTTTCATTAATGAACAATTTCCTCACTGGAACTTTGGGGTTTGGAGACAATCAGTTCCAATACCAAGATTTCTCATTAAAGATAAGAATTTCTTCTACAATGAATCAAACTAGAATATTTAGCACATTTTTTTCATAGAATACTTTCACTCAAGAGGTGGTAGACATCTGTTGGTTATACCACATGATTTTCTTCATTTATGCAATTGTCTTTGATGTGCTTTGTTTTATGATTGAACATTGACTGAGAAATACATACTGAATTTGCAAGTCTGAATACTGAGGCATTTATCTTGATGAAGTCCTGTTGTGGGAGGTGAAATGGGTTGATTGCAAGAAATGCACTTTCTCCTTAATGTTTAGTCTGACCCTATGTCTACTCAAGTGATGTGAACATCTGTACAGTCCATGGAAGCTCCCCCCCTTCCACAGTCTGTACCAGTTAAATATGATGGAATCCATCTCTCTCTCTCTCTCTCTCTCTCTCTCTGGTTGCCCTCCTCCCCCAAAATATGGTTTGAGAATACAAATTACATCTTGCCCAAGGATAGTTCAAAACATATAGACTGGGCCAAATTCCCCCAAAAGTTCCAACAGATGGGAATTGTATTTTTTTTTTTTGAGACATTGAGCCTTCTCTGTCAGGCAGCTCTGGAGCCACAATAAACTACAGTTCCCATGATTCCCTAGCACTGAGCCAGAGCAGTTAAAGTGGACTCAATTTGCACTATTTCTGGCAGTTTGCAAAGGCCCAACATTCTTAGTTTCACCCAGTCTTGCTCCAGATCTTGTGAAACACTACAGGTCAGAAGATCTGGCACTTAATAAATTCTTGTACTACCTGGAAATAGCCAGTATGACCCGAACCCTCATGCTGAAGTTGCTGGAGGTGACCTGATATTTGTGGATGGTGCATCTCATGCCATCTCTTTTGCCCTATATCTGCCCCCCCCCCCCCCGCAAAGGTAGGGCAGTTGGGGGAAAGTGGGCTTTCTGCTGCTGGATCTCCAATTTTGTAATATTTCATGTTTAAACCTGATAAAACTTGTTTATCTCTCTGTGCTTTAAAAAATATTATTGGTACATATGTAGCATAGACATTGAATAATTCAGTGAAAAGGTGTATGGGCTACATCCATGGACAGATTGTAAATAATAACATATAAGCTCTTTGTGCTTCAGTTGGAGTTTAGAGATGTGGATTAAGTGTGGTCATCCAGACAACTATACATATTTGGTATAATCTGGCTCTGCATGGAGATTAAAACAACACCAAGTGATTAAGGTTTATGGGATATCTTCATTTGAGATTTCCTCTCCTTCAAAAACTGGGTCATTCAAGTATGTTAATTTCTATTTTTCACCTTCAGTACAACTTATCTCTTAAATGTGTGAAAGTGATGAAATGTATATTCAAAAGCATGTGTCCTCCTCCTCCTACTCCTCCACCACCTCTACCAGTAATACTATTTTCTGAAATCTGAATGTTCTCTTAGCAAATATGTAAAAAAAAATTCCCAGGAAGAGGGTGGATGGAGCTGAGAGAGTAAGCCATATTCATAGAAAGCTGAAGTAATAGGTACCCTTTGACTTGTTTACCTTCTATACAGACCTTGTGTTTGCTCTGACAAATGCAAATGGTGCCAGCTTATGACACCAATCATGTAAAAGAATTTGCTAAATGTAAAATTGTCTGACAGATGGAAGTGGCAAGAGCCTGGCATATCGCTAATGCATTAAGATTTCCTTTCGTTCTTCCCAGGACACTTGCACTAGTCTCTGTACTACTCTAAAAGTCACAAATATCACCAAGAAGGGATAAAGGGCAGTGCATTAACCAAAGAGGAGGACAGGAAGGCAGCATTGCTAACATTATATCAGTATAATTGACCTTAAAGTATTCACTTATCTGTCAGAGACAACCAATTATTTTTTATCTTTGTAGAGCTAATTTTAATGGAATTCTTAATGAGGAAAGAAAAGCATAAAAATATGCTAATTCTTACATTCATTTTTAATTTACTGGGGGAGTACATAAACAGTGGATAGAGGCTTTTTTGCAGTGTTATTATAAATCCAGTTAAGTTAACAAACATAAATGAGAGAAAGGAACAAGGAAAAACTCTCAGTTGAAAGAGTTTTTGCAGAATGTTCCAAGAAGATACCTGTTTCTGTCTGCAAAGATTATAGCTCAGAATTGTGGGGTCTTATTTTTTTTACCAAAGAGTCCTTCCTTGCCATTGATATATACAGTTTTGGAATTAAATATGTGCAAAAGAGTATAAACCATTTCATAGTGTGGTTTTTCTTCTGGAAAACATATTGACCTGTCCTATCATCATAGAATTTAAGAGACAGGCAATATAGCTTAGGAGGTATCACCCCTCAGTTGAGGGTATGAAATTTGCTGATAACACAAAGAACAAAAAAGAATACATGTATTCTGAAAAAAAGCCAATGGTGATTTTAGAAGCATGTTTTCATTTAAGACTAGGGGTGAAGCAAAGTGCAAAAAGCAGAAAGCAAATATATGATGTTGCCTTTCAAAAATATGCCTGCCTTATACTGGTTTATATGTCAGTGTTTTTTCTTCCCAGGGGAGGTGGGGAATGATACAGCCAAAATATTGGAGTACAAGCCAGTGTGGTGTAGTGGTCTTAGTGCTGGACTGTGACTCTGCAGATCAGGATTCAATTCCTTGCTCTAGCCTAAAATCCAACTGGGTGACCTTTGGTAAGTCACACTCTCTCAGCCTTAGAGAATGCAATGGCCTCTGAAGAAACATGCCAAGAAAACCTTATGATAGATTTGCCTTAGGGTTGTCATAAGTCAACAATGACTTGGAGACACTCCAACAACAACAACAGCAACAACATCAAGAAAGCTTAGGTGGGTGGTAAATACTTGCTGAATAGTCAGAAAAGATATTGTTTAATATTATTTAGAATAGCTGCCCTTCAAGAAAGTGTTTATAGAACTGAAATATGTTTAGTGAAAAATTGGGCAGAATAAAGCTAACAAAATTTTGCTTCTATCACCATAAATATAATAATTAGAGAGTTATTTTTTACTGAAATATCCAAGTGTTAGGTAACCCTTACAGGAGGTATAGGGAATGTGTTACCTTTAATTTTTGTTGGAGTAAAATTCCCTTCAACTTTAACAAATATGGCCACTAGTTAAGGATTATGCAAACTGATGTCTCACATTAGCCGGGGTGACTACTTACATTTTCCCTATTTCTATCTTCCAGAAATAGGTGAAGGTTAGGTCGGGAGCTTGGGGAGTCATAAAGAAAACAAGTGGGAGGCATTTACTCTTATAAAAATTGGCTGGTTGTAGTGGGATTGTTTTGGAAGTAGAATGCCTGTGTCAGGAACATGCAATTAATTCTGAATCAGCAAAATCTTTGGCCAGTGGTTTAAAGGACCTATTTCAGATGTTGAATTTTAACTTCAAAACAGGTGCCATGTCTTTGACAGTTCCATTAATGTCTCAAATAAAACCTAGAACAGATTTACCACATCCTTAAGACATATTTCACAAGGCCCAACCAGATGCATATTGAACCATCTATCCAAGAACTGTCTGCAGTGACTAGTTGTATACTAGCTCTACAGGTGGTCTTTCAGAATGGATGCCATCTGTTTTTTTTTTCTTTTAAGTGGAGATTCTAAGAATTTAAACCTGATCCCTTCAGCATATAAAATCCTTCCTTTATGATTGAAACAAAGTGGTCATAAGACAATACTATTGCTTTGCTGATATGAGATGTGTGATGTGGATAAAAGCCATATGGGGCATCCAAACTGCCTATTACTGCCTCAGGTACCGTATTTTTCGGCATATAGGACGCACTTTTTCTTCCCCAAAATGGGGGTGGGGAAGCTGGTGCGTCCTATATATCGAATGTACGCTCCCTCCGAGGTCGTGGCTAACGCGGGTGGAAGGAGCGTTGCTTTCCCTGGGACCATGCTGGGGTCGGAGGACTTCTCCGACCCAGCATCACCCCAAGGAAAGCAACGTTGCTTTCCTTGGGAGGATGATGGGGTCGGAGGACACCTCCGACCCCAGCATTGCCCCATGGAAAGCAACGGTTTTTTCCTTGGGACAATGCTGGGGTCGGAGCCCGACCCCAGCATTGCCCCATGGAAAGCAACGGTTTTTTTCCTTGGGGCAGTGCTGCGGTCGTAGGACGCCTACGACCCCAGCATTGCCCCATGGAAAGCAACATTTTTTTCCTTGGGGCAGTGCTGGGGTCGGAGGACGCCTCCGACCCCAGCATTGCCCCATGGAAAGCAACTTTTTTTTCCTTGGGACAATGCTGGGGTCGGAGGATGCCTCCGACCCCAGCATTGCCCCATGGAAAGCAACGTTTTTTTTCTTTGGGGCAGTGCTGGGGTTGGAGGATGCCTCCGACCCCAGCATTGCCCCATGGAAAGCAACTTTTTTTCCTTGGGGCAGTGCTGGGGTCAGAGGATGCCTCCGACCCCAGCATTGCCCCATGGAAAGCAACTTTTTTTTCCTTTGGGCAGTGCTGGGGTCGGAGGATGCCTCCGACCCCAGCATTGCCCCATGGAAAGCAACGTTTTTTTCCTTGGGGCAGTGCTGGGTCCTCCAACCCCAGCTTTGCCCCATGGAAAGCAACGTTTTTTTCCTTTGGGCAGTGCTGGGGTCGGAGGATGCCTCCAACCCCAGCTTTGCCCCATGGAAAGCAACGTTTTTTTCCTTGGGGCAATGCTGGGGTCGGAGGACAGCTCCGACCCCAACATCGGCCCAAGGAAAGCGTCCTGGAAAGCATTGCTTTCTATGGGCCAACCCTGGAGAGGGATGCGTCCTCTGACCCCAGGATCGCTCTAAGGCAGGGGTAGGCAACCTTTCCCCTTTAAGGGCCGAGAGACTTCAGCTCCCAGAATCCCTGGAGCTATTGGCCAACCTGGGACTATTGGCCAACATGGCTGAGGCTTCTAGGAGCTGAAGTCCCTCGGCCCTTAAAGGCGAAAGGTTGCCTACCCCTGCTCTAAGGAAAGCCTCATTGCTTTCCTTGGACGGATGCCTGGGTCGGAGGTGTCCTCCGACTGTATTTGGTTAAGAATCTTTTTTTTCCTAGATTTTCCTCCGTTAAAATTGGGTGCGTCTTATATGCCAAAAATACGGGATCTATTTCACACATTTCAAATAAAGTGGACATGAATCGCCTTGATTGTACTTAGCTCTTAAGGTTCTATGTATTTCTTAATCTATTGGATGAGAACACTTTGATACTCTTTTTACTATGAATGAATGGATTGCCCAGTCCATTGTCATATCTTTCAGTCTCTCAATTTTTTGTCAAGTCTATGCCCAATTTTATTTTATCTTTTTAATATAAGTTTGCTTTTTTAAAAAAGTACAAAATATTGTATTTCTGTGCAACATTCACTTTATATATGCTTTTGGGATGAATTTTGACAAAAAGTATGCTTTTTGAAACTACTTCTTACTAAAATTCATTTTATGTATCATTGTTCATTAATACATGTATTTTTGTGTGCACTTTTATCTAATACATACCATTTTGTAATTTTGGAGAATTGCAGCACGGTGTAAATAATAAAGGCTAGCTGTGGTTTGGTTTGAATATTGGCTCAGGAAGTGCCAATTGAGGAGGTATTCATAACATGGAAACCAAGCATTCCCCCCCCCCCCCCTATGTTTCCACTGATGATATTTCAGTCATATTCTTGTCAGCTTAATATCACCCACTCCACAAACTTCTTGCTTTCTTGTCCTGGGCAGGGCAAGGCAAATATTCTTCAAATGAATTGAGGATGCATCCCAAATCTGTATATCTAGGATTCTGTGAGCTACTCTTTATGTCAAGTAAAGTGGTCCATCATCAAGAATAGTGGATTACCTTGGACATGCATTTCATTCTCTGGCATGGCTAATGCCTTAGAAATGCATCACTGCAAACAAACTACCCCAAATTGCCCGTATAGCGTAGCTGTCTCTGTTGTTTTTGAGAAGTAAATAATGATCATGGTTGTGCCCAAGGTAGATTTTGAATTCACAGAATTGATTTTGTGTAGCTTATTAATACCTCTGTAGCTCTAATAAGTACTGGTGTAGCCTCCTACCAATTGCTTAGCCAAACAGGAAATACCCTTCTGAGATCTAAGCTAAAAGGCTAACTGATGATCCTTTTTTGGGCCTTTGCAGACTGCCAGAAATAGTGCACATTAAATTGAGGCACTGCCCTGGCTCAGTGCTAGGGAATTATGGGAACTGTATTTTATTGTGGCACCAGAGCTCTCTGACAGAGAAGGCTCATTGTCTCAGAAAAAAAAAAATTCCCATGACTCCCTAGCACTGAGCCAGGGCAGTGCCTCAATTTAATGTGCACTATTTCTGGCAGTCTGCAAAAGCCTTTAGTCACAGTTTTTTAAGGATTCAGGCCAGACTTATTTAAGGAGGTGAATGGTTGTAAGATGATGATTAGGAATTTCTGTGTTATAAAATTCTGCAAAATCCCCTCCCCTAGAGTCACTGTCAGACTAACCATTTCTGCTATGTTACGACTTGTTTTCAAATTTCTTGCTTTTCAAGATTTTGTGTTGCCATGGGTTTTACTGTTTACAAAATACATCTCAAAACTTCCCAAGAGAGGAAATGAGAAGATCTTACTTGGAAGTCAATAACTCATCCATAACAAAGGGAGACAAATGTGTGGTTTACTACTGATAAGAAATGTGTGGTTCCGCCTTTTTTATTTATATAAATAATTTTCCCTCTCTGTCCCTATCCTTTCCCAATAAATAATGTTTTAATTAAAGGAAATAAAACTGGAAAGTCTTGAAGCACATGTTCATGAATTTGATGAAAATGGTGTGTTTATATTTCCAAGGCTAACTCTTGCCAGTAAACAAAACAGAACAAAAAAGGCAAATGCTAGTTCATTTCATATCTAGGGTTTTAGGCATGGCAATTTTTAAATAGCTGCATGAGTGGTATTGCAGTGAAGGACTCAGCTTCCCAAGAGCCTTCTATCAATTTTTAAAGGTCACAGGGATGGGGGGGGAGAAACTGACAGATGTTGTCCAGTGGCTACTCTGCATGCCATATTTGCATAGCCACATTAAACATGGCAAAAGTAATAAAAGTGCAACAGTGCATATGCTATTATTAATTTAAAACACCTATACTCTGTCCTTCAGGACTTTATTACACATGGCATTTAAACCATGGTTAAAGTCAGAAAAAAAGTGACTTCATCAATACTTATCACAAAACATCACCTCTGATTCACCGCTGCTGTACTTCCAAAGTGTGGTTAGAGTGCACTTTTTCATTGACAAAGAAAACCCATCAATAAGCTCCCAAATGTGCTGTTGTGCCATTAGTTCTCAGGTGTGATAAGTTTCTCCTGTGGCAGTTCTTAGATTGGGCAGACACATGGTGTCAGTCTCCTTCTCTCCCCCCCCCCCCCCCCCCGCTATTTCCAAACAGGCTGGTTTCCCTACTTTCTTTTCTTTCATCTTTCTCTCACTAAATAGCATTGTCATAATTGCTAAATTGCATTACCTATACAAATGAGGGAAATCAACCATGAAGGGCATGCTGGGTAGGGCACATGGCTGGGAGGCAGAGTTAAAGGGGAGTGTGGAAGAGAATGTGAGGGATCATCAATGGCAGAAACAGCTCCTATCAAATTGGTTAGTATCTGTTTATCTTTTACTAATGTGATGACAGTGAGAAAGAGGTTCAAATGATAAACCCTTTAGCCTTTAACCTATAATTGGACTAACTTGTAAAAAAAAAGCATGACCCCTGGTCCTTTGTTGTACAAACTAAATTTAAGCCATTACACACAAGGAAAGTGAGAAGAGGATGGGAAAGAGGAAAGATTTTGTTCTTATAGTAATCACTAGGATGAAAACAATTCAGGTAAGCTGCTGGAATAGTTTGCCATTATGTGACAATTGGGAAGGGCTAAATATAACTGATCTCAGTACAGTCATTGGAAGAGACTTTTTTTCTCATATGTTCTGAAGCCTTCTGGAATATTAACACTCCATAAATTTGGCACTCCAAATATATTTCACCAATATATTTGGTGCTTAGAGCTTGGAAAGAAAGTTTAATATTCCCCCCCCCCCATCCTCTTTTGTCCCTCATTTATTTTGTTGTTGTTGTTTTTCCTCTTTTTCATTCCTCATTTATTTGATAGAAGATCACTTTTTGAGACAACAATGTTCTGTCTTGATACCATTACAGAAGCATAGTGTAGAAACAGATCAATAGGACAAGGGGTAGTAAGATTATGTGGCTTTCCATTACCTCTGATAGACTTAGGGCCTTTACAGACTTCGAGAAATAATGCAGCTTGAGGCCACTTTAACTGTCCTGGCGCAGTGCTATGGAATCATGGGAACTGTATTTTTTTTCAGGGACATTGAGCCTTCTCTGTCAGAGAACTCTGGTGCCACCATAAACTACAGTTCCTATGATTCCTTAACAGTGAGCCAAGACAGTTAAGGTGGCCTCAAGCTGCATTATTTCTGGAAGTCTGTAAAGGCCCAAAGACTAGAAAAGGGCAGCTAGGAAAAATTAGAAAGGCGAACAGTATGTAGATACCTGATGCCCATTCCTCATATTACCGAGGAGTGTATTGATAGGGATATAATTGTTCACTAATCTCATTCTTGAAGGAAGCAATGCAATTTTCTTTCCACCATGAGAAGGTCTTTGAAAAATGTGCTAGTGTATTCACAATTCAAGACTTATTCTGCACAAAATTTGCATGTGGTTTTTTCATTGAAAATAACAGTTTCCAAGCAGGGAATTTTTCACATAAATAATACCACTGTGCAAGAATATTATATTTGCACAGAAAATGCTGTTTCTACACATACACACAGACACACCAAAAGTGCAATTTTTGCACAGAATAAGTCCCCAGGCTGCAACAGTTCTTCTCCAGGATTCTTTTCATCAGGGTTTTGTGCTACCTGAGAAAAACATTTTTCAACTATTTTTCAAATGCTCCCAAATTTTCTTTTTATCCCTATTGTCCATATTTGTTATAATCCCTGGGGCTTCTGGAAGCTGAAGTCCCATATAGCTGAGTGGTGAAAAGTTCCCCATTGTTCTCTGCTAGGCCATCTGCTTTGAATACAGAAGGTTTCAGTTTTGATCTCTGACTTTTCCATTTCCCCTGGCTCAGATAGCAGGTGATCAGAGAGACTGTATGCCTAACACCCTGGAGAACACTGCAAGCCAGAGAGCAAATATTGAGTTAGACAGAGCCAATATTACCTCCCTGTGTAACAGAGTTTTTGAACTACAACTCTTAGAATCTCTCAGCCAGCAACTGGACACAATGGCTGTGGATTCTGGGAATTAAAATTCTTAGCTATTCTAGGTGCTGTTGTTTTTGAAACTGTTCTGTAAGTTTCTATGCACTTTCTAGGTACATCCTGAGACTTCTTTTCAGGATGTATGAAACATTGTTAGAGAAAGGCTCTCTCATATGGGAGACAGACAATGCCTAGCCTTCAGATGTGTTATTTGTACACATGGCTGGGAGCCTGAAAACTGACCTCATTGAAAGAAAGCAGCTTGCAAGACTATTATTCAAGTTATAAATCCAGCACACAACAGATGCTAGAGTTTTACTAATATAGGCGGAAAATCCATGTAATCCCTGCTTGACTTAATCAAAGAGCCAGGGCACTGCTTGAAATAAATCACTGGTTCTTATCTAGAGGAAAATCATTTCAAACAACTCGATTGTCCCATCTGTCCCAGAAAGCCTTTACATTTATACAAGGCCTGCAGGCTGTAACAAGTCATGCTCACTTTATAAAGTAAGTGATCTATATTTTGGAAATCTTGGAAATTTATAACGACTCTGTCTTGGTTTGTGGGTTCATAATGTCTGTTTTATAAAACTAGTTGTATAGGTTTGGCAAAGCTAATTCAGTGGCTTTTAATGCTCTGTAAACACAACATCTACTTAGGGGGGTTGCAAACTGCCAGAAATAGTGTGAATTCAGTCCACTTTTAGGGTTAGGGTTAGAGTTAGGGAACCATGGGAACTGTATTTTATTGTGGCATCAGAGTTCTCTGACAGAGAAGGCTCAATGTCTCAGAAAAATAACAGTTCCCATGATTCCCTAGCACTAACCCTAACCCTAAAAGTGGACTGAATTCACACTATTTCTGGCAGTCTGCAACCCCCCACAGTTGAGGTGTAGGAAATGTATTTATTAAAGTTAATGGTAAGTATGTTCCATTAATCATTCTTCTGTAGCTGTATGAAGTCTCAGTTGGGATCTAGTCCTGGTCGGCTCACTGCATTTAACAATGAGGTTGGCCAAAGATGGTATTGCACATTTCAAGTGCATCATGAGATATACCTGGCTTGTTTAGTTGAGTGTCCACTATGATGTGAATTCTACAAATTCTGGTCACTGAAAGATGTTTCTGTGGTACAGATGTAGAGAATAGTCACACATTTTCTCATCCTTGATGAGAAAGGGGGTCTTGATACTTCAAGATACTTTCAAAGCAATTTGAATGTTTTATTCTTAGCATTGTCTATGTGTGAGATAATTTTGTGCTCACTGTTTCATTTTGTCTGATTTCAGAAGCCATATGGGCAACTTGTTTTTAGATGCTATGCACTGTCTACAGCTTTATGTCTCATTTCATTATACTGTTGGGACAGAGACAGCTTTGGTCATCTTGCTGGATGACCTATGCTGGGAGCTAGACTGGGAAATATGTTCCTGTTGGTTCTACTGGATTTCTTGGCAGCTTTCAATGCCATTGACCATGTTATCCTTCTGAATTGCCTTGCGGGGAGGGGACCTGGGGGCACCGTTTTACTCTCTTCCTGGAGAAGCAAACCCAGAAGGTGGTGCTGAGGGATTCCTGTTCAGTTCCTTGGCCATTGGCCTGTGGGATCTCACAAGGTTCAGTTCTGTTCCTCATGCTATTTAACATATAATTGAAACCTCTAAAAGTTGTCCAGAGTTTGGGAGTCCAGTGCAATCAGTATTCAGATGACATGGACTTGATGAAGGAAAACAGATTGAAACTTAATACAGACAAGATGGAAGTGCTCATGAGCAGTTGAAAGGCAGATCAGGGAAACGGATTCAGTCTGTGCTGAATGGGGCCAATGGCGTCCCCACCCCTGGTGTCATCCAGTGCAGGGAGTATGGCTTCTGGGGCCAGCAGTAGCACATCCAGGGAGGTGGCAGCCAAAAGGGCACACTCAACCCCTTCGTCACTGTTGCCATGACACTATTCTCTTCATGAGTAGTGAGGTGCCATAGCAGTGAGATCAGGTGGGGTGTGAAGGAGACCACCAATGCCACAGTAAAGCCAGGAAAGGTGCACTCACCACTTGTCATTCCACAACAAGAGGAGGGCTCAACCAGGTGTGTATTTTAAAGATATATGTTTTAACCTGGATTTATTTTTTTTCTGATTGTTTAATTGTATTTTAACTTTTGTTGTGAATATTCTTTGTAATCATTGTAAATCCCTTTGAATCACAATCTGGAAAAAAGATGGGTTAGAAATAATAATAATAATAATAATAATAATAATAATAATAAAATGGTATTGCAATCCTGTCCACTCCTGCTCAGAAATAAGTCCAACTGAGCTCAATGGAATTGGATGCCAGATAAGTGTGTATATCTTTTTCATGAAGATAGCTAATATATTACCAAACTCATGTGAGCATGTCTATCAGTTATGCTATTGATCTTTATTGGCAATGTGATCTGAATATATACATACATTTCTCTCTCTCTCTCTCTCTTTGTGTGACAGGCACTGGTCACTGCTAGATAACCTCCAGACACCTTGTAGTTATACAAGCTAAGGCAAAAGCTCTGTTATTCAAATATAATGCTTTATGAGTTATTTATATCCATTACTGTGTATTAAGATACATAGAAGAGAATAGGACTCATGTCTTATCTCAAACACTTTGTGGGCTCCTATGAACTAATTTCTTTGCTATTTATGACCAGGCATCCATTTTTAATATAAATATTCTTCAAAGCTATTATTGGCCTAGCCCAGGGGTAGGCAACCTTTCCCCTTTAAGGGCCGAGGGACTTCAGCTCCCAGAAACCTCAGCCATGTTGGCCAATAGTCCCATGTTGGCCAATAGCTCCTGGGATTCTGGGAGCTGAAGTCCCTCAGCCCTTAAAGGGGAAAGGTTGCCTACCCCTGGCCTAGCCCATAATAGCAAGAGAACAGGGATGTCTTTAACCAGCTGAAAATTGACATGGCAGTCTCAGACTTCTCATTAGTTCCTCCACTTTTAGCCCTGAGCCTATGGAAACAAATGTAAATCTGGCCCTACACCAGGGGTAGGCAACCTGTCCCCTTTAAGGGCCGAGGGACTTCAGCTCCCAGAATCCCAGGAGCTATTGGCCAACATGGCTGAGGCTTCTGGGAGCTGAAGTCCCTTGGCCCTTAAAGGGGACAGGTTGCCTACCCCTGCCCTACACTGTCCCCGGTTTCCTGAAATGGTCCCTCTGTGATTTTAACAGAATATGAACCTAAACTCAGACACTCACAACCATGTAATGTGAGTCATATCCATGCACTATTTTGCAATACTTATTTAAAGAAAAGGTGTGGAACAATAGTTCCTGAAAAATTCTGCACACATGACCCTGGGCTAGTCACTTTCTCCCAGTGTTACCTTCTTCAAAGTGTTATTGAGGGATAACCATAGTGACAGGAGAAAAGTTGTGAGAAATAGCAATAACAACATCATAATGCATTATAAGTATAACAGAGTGTGGATTCACACTGTCTCTTCATGCCTGTGATTTCTAGATGAGCATGTGAATATTTGACATGTACAAACTGGAGGTTCTGTGAGGACAGAGAGCCTGTCTGGAGAATTTCATTTTGTCTGTCTATGAATCTTTCAAGATTTCTGTAAAAATCCATCTTCGGGCATAAAGTCCACTTGACGGTCTTTTTTCTTCTTCTCTCTTTTACTTTTTCTCACTGTGTAATCTTATGTGGTAAAATGTGCACTCTGTCATTTGTCTATTTATCCAGTCTTCCCATATATTTACTGTCTATTCCAGCTATTAAAGGGGGAGTATCCCTTATCTGAAGTGGTTGGAACCAGGAATGTTTTGGATTTCATATTTTTCTCCGTATTTGGAATATTTGTATATATATAATGAGATATCTTAGAGATGAGACCAAAATCTAAAGACAAAACAATCATTTATGTTCCATAAGTACTGATGATAATTTTATACATAATAATTTTATGCATGAAACAAAGTTTGTGTACATCAAACAAAACCCATCAGAAAGCAAAGGTGTCACTATCTTAGCCATTCATGTGAACAATTTGGATTTTGGAGTATTTTGGATTTCTGGTTAAGGGATACTTAGCCTATATAAGCTGAGATGTGCCAGTCTATGGTTCTAATATAACCAATTTTGAAAGGTGATTATAACACTAAAATTCAGCTTTTATGTGCTATGTGGGAAATATGTACATACACACTACACTCAGGAATAGAAGTTCAGACTAAAAAAGGGTTTTTTTAATGAATGCAACTGTCACATTTTCACTTAACTTTGGATTAATTAGTATAATCACATACACACAGATAGAAAAGACTAACAAAAGTTCATTCTGAAATGTGTTATTATTTTTTAAAGGGAAAACATTATGTTTGGGAATACATGGCTGGATTACTATAGCAAATTAACAAAACAACATGAAAGAACAAAGTCATGTTTACAGTTTGACCTCAAATGAATCATTGTATGCTTATTTGATTTCTTCTTGAATTCAAATTCATAGTCTTGACTTGTTTACTTTCAAACCAAGGTGGCCACTGTGTGTGTGTGGGGGGGGGGGGGGGGGGGAGAAAAGGAACAAAAGTTTACAACATTTATTTCTACTTAACATATTCCAATTTCAATATCCTGCATCTCACGCTGTCAACCAGCAGCATGCTTCATAAATTGTTTAGTCTTGTTTCCATTTATGGTAACTTGATTCCATGAAATGTATGTAAAAGTTTATTCAGTCATTAACCAGCAAGTACAAATAGCAATCGAATCACAATAAACCGTAATTAAACTCTAATTATAAAAACTTCTAGATTGTACTACAATTATAAATGGCAAAAGAATAAAAAAGATAAAAAGATAAAAGGATAAAATGTAGTTATTATACACAAAATACAAGCACAGAGAACAGAACGAGGGCCATGTAGCGCAGTCCGCATCTGACTCCGGTATCTTCTCGGTTGTCTGTCAATATCGGTCTTGGTTAATATTTCAGTTTCTTCTCTTCATTATAGGGCGTATTTTACATACAATGTAACAGAATTTTGCTACTTTGTATACAATACTAGGTGACTGACAATTCAAAAGGCTACAAACAAATGAGGTATCTGAACATTTTGGAAATTTTTCCAGAAGAGGGGTAATCAGTTGGTGCCGAGTATCTTTATAGAATTGACAGTAAAGAAAGATATGTTCAAGAGTTTCAATATCTCCTTCATTGCAGGGACAAAGCCGTGCTGTGAAGGGAATTTTCTTGAACCTTCCTTCCAGAACCGCTGAAGGGAGGGTGTTAAATCGAGCTAGAGAGAGGGCTCTTCTAAATTTAGGTAGAGTGACTTGAAACAAGTATGGAGCAGGTGTTGGCATCAGGATTTGTCTATTAATCAAAATATGACCAGGAAAGGCAGCAATCTCATTCTAGCCTTCAATATCGAGCAATCTTTGTTTTATAGCCAAATGTGAGGGCGATCTGGCTGCGACATCTGTCACCCCATTGATCGCCAGGGTTGATTCCATGAAATATATCTTCTCCAGTCAACAAGGGCAGTAAAAAACAGTGACCAAGTTCATAAGTTGCCTCTGTAGTTAAGAATACACAACTATCTAACACTCCCTGACCCAACTCTCCAAATCTACCTTAACAGCTAGCAGCTTATCCAAGCAATTGAGGTCTGTTTTGTTGTTTTGCTGCCAATTGGGATGTAGCAGGATAAAATCTCCAGCCCTCTCCCACCAGCACATGAGCCCAATGACAATCAGAAGCAAGAACCCTGATGTAATTCCTCATCACAGCCTCACCCCTTGTGAGAAGGGGCTGGAAATGTCAACCTGCTGAACTCTGATCAGCACCAGACTTCCACTGCTCAGTGCAGTTGCAGGTGAGGGGACATTTAGACCATGGCAATAGTGCCACGATTGTGAATATGAAGTAGTATTGAATATGGAGCAGTTACAGATCTATAACTCCAGGTTATGAATCTGTAACTACAATAAGAGTATAGGAAGCCCATCAATATCTCTCCCTACCCCTGGCCTCCCACTATGAGGGAATTCTCCACCATCCTGCAGACTTGCTGAAGCTTATGTGTGATGCATTCTGAGACCATACGGTCCAATTGTCCCTATTTGGTGAGAACTGTCCTGATTAGTCAGCTGTCACTCCACTTTTTCAGCTGCTTTTAAAACACCCCAGTCTCTCTCTCCTTTCCCCACTTCCTTCTTTGTCCTCAGCTGCAGTCTCTCCTTACTTATGCCTCATTCCTTACTGATAACTTTTGCTGTCTTGACCACAGACCAATGTTGCACATATCCTGGTTTTCATCTGTGAAATGTTGGAGAGTATGTGAGATTTTACTATGTGGTTAAATTACAAGGAAAGACTGGGGAAATTAATTAAATCATGATCCCTTTTTCATTTGCAGATGATATTAAGTGTTATTCATTTTGAGACTTCAGGACAGGGTTGACCTCAAATCTGAATAAATAAATAAATATGCTGATACACTTCCCTGAACAAGTGCTATCCAGTCTTTTGAAAGGAGGGATAGAATTTGTTTGTTTACAACCACTTTAATATAGCGCATATTAGGAAATATTCAGCTTCAGTTTTATACTATATAATACTTTTATTATTTTTACATGTTAGTATAATTGAATTGTAAGTTGCTTCAAGTTCTTTTTCTAGGAAGAGCCATGCAAGAAATAAAATAATTGCTGTCACTGCCACCACCATCATCTTCAATGTTAAAGTGAATCTTAGTTCATTGGGAAGTATTCTATAGTCTGAAGTGTTGCTGAGGTTTCAGTTCTGTCCCTGATTTGTTTAAGGTCTACATGAAACTGTTGAAAGAGGTTGTCCAGAGATTTGGGTTTTGGTGTTACCAATATGGTGATGATGCCCAACTCGATTTAACCTTTCCATCTAATTCTAAGGAAGCTGTTTCTGTACTAAAGCATATCTGTTGTCAGTGATGGACAGGATGAAGGCTAGACAAGACAGAGTGACTCTTGTCCCCTCAAAAGGCAGACCAGGGAACAAAGATTCAGCTTGTGCTGGAAAGGGTTACTCTGCCCCTGAAATCTCATATTTGTAGCTGGGGATGCTCTTGAACTCAGTCCTAAGCCTGGAAGCTCAGGTTTCAGTGGTGGCCAGTTGTGCATTTGCATAATTAAAACTAGAGTGTCCATTATGTCTATTATTTGAGATCTCAGATCTAGCCACAGTAACACATGCCTGATCACATCCCATTTGGCGTACTGTAATGCATGTTGTGTGGACCTGCCATTGGAAACTCTTTGGAAACTTCAGCAGGTCCAGAAAGCTGCAGCTAGACTGCTGATTAGAGCTGATTATAGGGAGCATATAATTTCCCTGCTGGAACAGCTTCACTGGCTATCTGTTCTCTTCCATGCAGAATTCAAAGTTCTGGTTATGATCAATAAAGCCCTGTACAGCTTAAGTCCAGACTATCTGAAGGGCCATTTGTCCCTATATAGGCCTACTGAAGTTTTAAGGTCTTTGGTGGAGGACTTTCTCTCATTTCCCCCTACCCTCACAGGTATGTCTGGTGAGGACACAGGAAAGAGCTTTCTTAGAGGCTGCTCCTAAAGAAATTGAAGGTGGCTTGGTTGGCGCTCTCTTTGCTCTATTTTCACTGCAGGCAAGCACCTTCTTATTTAAATGGACCTTTGACTGGTTCAGGTACTACAATGGTTGTGCTGGTTCATAATATGTAATCAGTTTCAGTATATTTTAAACTGTTTCACATTAATGTTTTTAGGTGGATTGTTTAACGTTTTTTAATTTTTTGTATTTAGCTATTTTGTTTTAACAGACAGTACAAGCCATTTTGGGTCCCCATGGAGAAAAGTGAGAAATAAATTAATATAATATAATATAATATAATAAGTACATCAATTTCACAAATCAAGTACATGTTACTGATTCAGCTACCTTCTACAGCATATGATAATTAAATGGACGTATTTGTTTGTAAGAACATCCAGAAAATGTATGTTTTTTGACAAGTTATATGTCAGATGCACTGGCTATGGGCCAGGCTAAAGAAACTTTACCATCACAGATTCTAATTGGGGGAAAGGCTGGAGCCAAGACTTATCTTCTTCTCCTTTGCAGTCTTTTCATTGTCTGTAATGTTGGGGCCTTCTTTTGCCCAATCAGTGTATTACTTGAAAGCCTGATCAAGGGAATCATCCTTGGAAACCTATTCAGCATTATGTCTCTGAAAGGAAAGAATTAGCTTAGAATTCAAAATATGGAGCTTGTTGGGCTGGGCCTATCATTAACAAGGGCAAGGCAGCTGGCACTAGCAGAGGATGTGAAATGTTGTAAGTATGCATTCACACTGGAGTATAAAAGCAGTCTGACATGACTTTAGCTTCTCTGACTCTAGCCTAGGGAAACCTGGTGAACCACCAAATAATCTAACACACCAGTCTGGATATCTCATCAAACTACAAATCCTAGGATTCTATAGGAGAGAGTCATGGCAGTTAAAACGTGTCAAACTGCTTTAATTATGTAGTGTGTATACACCCATAGAAAGGCTTGGCTACTATGAACCTTGATGTGGGAAAGAAGGAGCAATTACATTACTTGCAATTCTGCCTTAGGCAGTAAAATATTTTGGACTGAAAATATCCCTATCCTGCTCTTGCTGGATGATGCAATATATACTTCTGTGTATTGGGGGGTCCTGTTCATTGATCACTGGCAAAAGGACTTTTTAGAAATTTGGTAGCATTTCCAATCCAGCACTAGGACATCATGTGCAGTCTTTAGACAATGTGTGAGTGGGCTTCCTACTTCAACACCAGTCCCTTAAGTAGTGTCAGGTGTATGGGGCACAAGCTAACCTGCTTCAGATCTAAAAGTTATCACCACATATTCCAAGTGTTTAGATGGCAGTTGGCTTAAGCTGTCAGTAGCTGTTTCTTTTCACCTTCCTATGTTCACCCACCATGAAAGCTAAGCTGCACCACTCCTGTCAACATGTGGGCTGTGGGAGCCAAATATTCTTACCTGTATGCTGAACATTCCAACTTGTAAGTCAGTCACAAATGGTAAGCCAATCACAATACCAAATCACAATTGTAGACGGCTTTTCCCCAGTTGTGCACTTTGTAACTCCTGCTTCTCTGCTCAGTTCCACTACTTCCTAGTTCTCAACTTCCCTTACTGCTGTCTGTACATAAACTCAGCTTCACAACCATTTATTTGATGTGCATCATTTACATATTATACTGTAACAAAACAAAACAAAAATGTCTTCTGGTAGTTTCTCAGAAATGGTTAAAAATGTAAAAGTATGAAATATGTATCTAATTTAGATTATAACAGCAACAGAATAAAGAGGGCATCAGAAGAGAAACCTGCACCAAAAAGAATAATAAAAATCACAAGATTTTAAAAACATTCAAATGTTTTATCTTGAAATTAAATAAAACTGTCTTCACCTGCCACTGAAAATACCACAACAATCAACAGTTGAATTTCTCTGGGAAAAGCAATGTCATCAAACATGTTCTTGAAATGAACCACAATTCTAGAAACTGAGTTTGACTGTAATATAAACATATGATTTGTTTGAATGTCTGCAAACAAACCAGGATTTGTGTGCTACTCCTTGCTTGTTGCTCTGTCTGAATTCATAGACCATGAACAACCCACAGTTTCAGGCTATTGTTCACCTTCAAGAGATTGCATCAAGGAGATGGCGGTAAATGTATGAAGGTGAATCCATGGTAGATTCAAGTGTGCTGCTCCAAACCTAGGTTTGACTTTTGTGGGATTGGAAGCTGAACTTCACAAGAGGCTGAGCGGAGCTCCAGGTCCATCCCCACCTTGCTTCCTACAGAGCAACTTCTAAGTGTTGAAGGAGACTCTTGAATAGTATAGGACTGCAGTGGGACAGGAAATGGGAAATTTCATTTTAGGGGATGTACATGAGAAAGGAATTTCTCTTTGGGGTTTGTATTTTCCTACAAGAATATGAATTATGCACTTCCTGGTAATGGGATGAATGGCATCTCACCACAGAAAAGCATAAATTTCCATATATACACTACGGGTGTATATCTTTTGGCAAAGAAAAATGTGCACAAAACCCTTTTGCTTACACAACACAAAATTGGATCCAAGTCATGATGGCTCTTGGATATAGTTTATACAAGCCACAGTCTTGTGGTATCCAGCCTGGCATTTCAGCCCATTTGCTGTATCAGAGCTCTCTGCATTTAGCAACACCACAAATGTGTAGAAGAAAGAATCACCATATTTGAGTGTCAGAGGTTGTTCTTTGTCAAGACAAACCATTGCCTCTCACTCTGTTATCTTTATCTTGTTCCTTGTTTTCTGTCCTCATCTTCAAATCACTAGACAGCCAACCTGTGCTGTACACAAATCAGATTCTGCTGTGGTAGAAGCAGAGTAGAATAAATATTGCTTCTTAGAGCAACTAGTTTTTGGAGGCCTATGAGATGTGACAGTATTCTCTTTAGCTGATAAATTGCAGTGTAGCAGGAAGGATTCTACAATGAGTATTGATTTCTTTTGTGCATAGAACTCATTTTGCCACAGCTTGTGAATTACCTCCATGAGCTGACAATCCATTAAGGATCACTTTGTATGTCTTTCCCTTCATTATTGCTTCTTTTACTGCTTTCTGCTTTACTGCCTTTTAAAATATATTGTCAAGGCAAACAAAAATAGGTAAAAGGGGAAAACTCTAATAGTGGGAAAACAATTTGGTTCCTAGTAAATGGCTTTATTGAAAAGGGGAAAAGGAGCATTTTTACTGGGCAACTGCCTGCCAAATTGGTATTATGTTTTTATGGTTCTAACCACACTTCTAACCATATATATATATATATATATATATATATATGGTTAGAAGTGTGGTTTAATGTGTTTAAATGTAGAATTATCTTCATACTTATTGTTGACCCATGACATTTAAGAATCATTTGAATATAAAACAAATAATTTAGAAAAGCTAGGTGTTTGATATTAATTGTATCTTATTTGTCAAACTGATATGTAGAAGGAATAAGAGTTTATAGTAGTTTACGTATTAAATCATAAATCACCCTCCACACATGTTATGTATACATTTCTATTATGTATGTTGAACCAATCCATGTTTATTATATATTTCTGTATGAATACTTTATTGATTTTCTGGTGTATTATATTCTGTATGCACAGTCACTCAGATATGGTTAGAAGTGTGGTTTAATGTGTTTAAATGTAGTTTAAATGTAGAATTATCTTCATACTTATTGTCTTCATACTTCATACTTAATTATCTTCATAAGATTGCTTGTTTGATAATTTTTACTATGAGGGTGTTAAGCTACTTGTGTTATATTCGTAATTAAAAAAATAAGAAAATAGGCCCTGAACACCAGCTTACAGACTAATCACATTTAAAAAACAAGGATATCAAGGGATGGTACATACAACAGGAAGGGGGTCAATTAGAAAAAATAAATGCTGCAATAGTTTTATTCAGAAAGGTGAGAGGACAAGGTTCAGTGACTTAACCCTTCAAAATATGTGAAAGTAACAAAATAAATTAACGAGAAATGACTTCATAATATGTCCTTCAACTTTGTTTTTCTGATTGTGTAGGATGTTTAATGGAACTCACTCCATAGAACTCCATGGATCTTCCTTCTGATTAAATAAGTACAGTATAGGATTTTACTGTTAATCTCTAATTATTCTCATCCACAAAATACACAACAATGGATGATCTTTAAATCTTTGGTTCTGCCTTCAACAAAACATCTTTCAGTGTTTTTAAAAGCCATTTTAGTGTGAACCCCACCCCCATACAAATAACTCGTTTTTGCTTGAATGAAAGAGTTTTGGAGGAGGGGATTGTATGAGGTAGCCCTCTTAGGAAGAAGAATCAGTTTAACCTCATTGTGGATGCCCTCTAGGTCAATATGTGTTCACAGTGTTGTTTCACAATGCTATTTGTGTCCTATAATTTCTCCAGCGGTGACCAAAAACAGTATACATAGGTATATTATTTAGTTTGATTCTCTCAATAATCTTGTGATGTGGATTAGGTTGAGTGAGAAAGAAAGTGACCTTTTCAGGGATATGTGTTTAAAACAGGATGTGTTCAATTGGAGGATTCCTTTTTCCAGATTTGTCACTTTAACTAACTAGACCAGGGGTTGGCAACCTACGCCCCGTGGGTTGGGTGTGGCCCACGGAGGCCTTGGGACTGGCCTGGTCACTGCTGCGCTGTGTGAATTTGCATGGCGCAGGTGCGGTGGAGCCTTCCAAAATGGCACCTGTGTCATGCACGCATGCGCATGGTGCCATTGGGCCTTCCAAAATGGTGGCCCCCACACGCATGTGCATATATGCAGGATGGCGGGTGTCGTGCTCATGCACGCTCGTGGGCGCAAGTGTGCGTGCACCCACCCAGCCCCCGCTCCATTACCCCCCTCCGGCCCCCCGGCAACAAAGGTTGCCGACCCCTGAGCTAGACCAAATGAGGGGGATCGTAAAGTTTTAATTATCACCTTTAAAAAATTTTGAGAGAAAATTTGTTATAATTTGTAATTGTTAACTTATCTCTACATAGTCACCATCAGCATTTCTTTTTCTCAGCATTTCTTGACCCTCTGAATACTATTATTGTAGTAGTCTGCAGATTGCGCCTTAAACCACTCTTCTGCTTCATGAATTATGTCATCTGTGTTGTCAAATTGTTGACCCTGCAATGAATTTTTCATTATTGGGAAAAGAAAAAGTCACTTGGTGATGATGACACTGACAAAATTTTATCAATATACCATAATAATGTCCAGTTAATAATTATTATTTTACAATGCCCCCCTCATATTTCTCTTACAGTTTAGTCACTTCTGGCACAACCTGTAACAAAAATAAAGGACACAGTGAGCTGATTTTCTCAATGTCATGCACTTGGAGACCAATGATGACACTGACAAAAATCCATCAATATACCATAATAACTTCTAGGTGATAATTATTAGTTTATGATACCCTCTCATATGTGTCCACTAATTCTCACTGTAAAGCTCAGCCTTATAAGCAGTAGAATCAGATATGGTTTTATTAGTAGGAAGCATTTAAATAAAATATTGAAAAAATGTGGCCCAACACCTGAAATATGAAGCGGTGCAGTCTATTACACTATCTCAGCATTCTCCCACATTAATTTGGCCATGTGTTTGAAATCTTCCAGCTAAAAGATTATAAATCATTACTTCATTACAAATCCTCAACATCTATGGAGTTGTATTAGGTTCCATATTGTAGAGCTGGGATGGATGACTTGTGGCCCTCAAGATTTTGTTGAAGTACAACTCTCAGCAGTCTTATTTAATATAGCTAATGGTGAGGGATAATGGTGCATTGCATTGGGAGGACTGAATGTCTCTCACCTCAGTCTCAGAGATCAGATTTGAGTAAGCTTTACTTTCTCCCATATTTGACTTTTTAACAACAAATTTCAAATTTGTTCTATCCAGTTTATAAAGGTATTTTGCACATTCCAGCTAGCTCTTATCAAAATTGAAACAAATGAATGTTTTACCAATCTGCACTGGCTAAATTCAATAAATTCTGCTACTTCCAATTCTGCTACTTTCTATCATAAGATGGGTGGAGGTACAAATTACAGGAATTGGTACTTTATTATTATTATTATAGTTTGTTTATAAAGCGCTATCAATATACACAGCTCTGTACAGAGAGAAAATCAACATAAAATAGAATAAAAACCTGCCGGAGGCGTACAATCTAATACAAACAGTAGGCAAAATAATAAAAGTCTACTTCTACATAGAACCTTAATACAGCTGTTGTGATTGACCGAATCACACTAATTCTAAAAAGGATAGCACTTACAGTTGCACATTATGTCAAAATGCGACTCATACAGAACAACAATCAGGGGGTCGGGGGGGGGAGTTGAGCCAGCCTACAATTTGGACCCAGAACGAAAGAAGTGCTTACAGTCATTCTGATGGTATGTGAAGCCAACCATCACCACCAAACAATAAAGATGAGATGAAATGACTGTTTTGGGGCTGTGATGATGACAGTAGGTCTAGCCAAGGAAAAAGATTCTGTTGGAGGACACAGTGGCCAGAGGTGATTTTTGGGTGCCTTAATCACTCTAGTATTTGCTTCATTTCCCATTTGTTTCAAGAAACAAAAATGCTTTCCTCCAGCTATTGTGGTAAATGTCTTCTCTCCCCAGACATGGTGATTTGGGAGCTATCCTTCCTCAAAGCAAGATTTCTTCCTCCTCCGAGGTCAAAATATCACCCCTGAATTTGGCTGAAATTATTGTTTCAGATGAATATGCTACAAACCTAAAATTGAGTGTGACTGTTTAACTCATAGCAAGCTGACAAATCTGAGGACTGTCACAAGTATTTGAACTGGTCCTCATTATTCTTAGGATGGTGGCTGGTCAGATTATGTGACAGCGGTGCAGATGTATAAGATTAAAACAAACAACAAAGCCAAGCAAAGCAATGTGCTCTCTCTGTTGCTAAATCAACCTGAGAACTGCCAACAAAAGATGGATTGCTGGGATTCACATAGTCAATAGGTTTGCTACTTCAGCTTTCATTATATCAAAATACCAATTTTCCTGATGAAGGTGGAGATATCCTTCTTCAGGAAAGAAAATATGTAACAGAATCTAGAATTTAACCTAATGAGAAAGTATAATGGTCTAAATATCTTTGATATTTTATGTATTAGGTGTTATGAGATAGCAGTTTTTCATAACAATTAAAAATTATATTCAGAAAAAATAGCAATCATTATCCACCTCCCCTGCCCTAAAAGAAAAGAAAAAGAAAAGAAAAAAGAAAAGAAAAGAAAAACTCAGCATGTTTTTATACTGTCAAGAAGGGAATAATCATGGATGTTTCTGAATGTCAAATAAACTCTATCAGTATTTCATTTGCACATTGCTTGGATGTAATCCTAGAATCATAGAGTTGGAAGAACCCCCTAAAGGTGATCACATTTCAATCCTTAAATGGCTTGGGATCTTGATACATGAAAGTCCAGTTCTCTTTGCATATGCTTTCCTGAGGACTGAGGTCTGTTGGAGTCCCCCTCTTCTTGGGTCCCAATAGTAGGGACAATACATGTGGGAGTATGTGGGATAGGGCCTTCTCTGCCATGGCACCCTGGTTGTGGAATATGCTCCCTTTAGAGGCCAAATTGGCACTGATGCTGGTGTTGGTTCATCATGAAGTAAAAACAGCTTTTTCCTTGAGCTTAGAACCAGTTCAATTAATCCAAATGTAAATGTTTGTGTTTTAAAATTGTCTCATACTGTTACAACTGTTTTTGAACTGTTTTCATTTGTTAGATTACTTATGTTTGAAGCTATTGTAATTACCTCTATGATTTTAAGTTGTCTCAAACTATTAAAACTTATTGGAAAAGTGACTTTTTCAAAGGATCAGATTGAGGCATGGAGAAAGACCAAAATGCATGAGAGAACAGTAAAGCAAGAAAAGTCACATAGATCTTTTGCAGGGAATTCTTCCAGATGGCAAGTGCAGAAAAAGTGGTGGGAAGATGTATCTTAGTAGCATATTAGTTATTATTTTATGTGTGGTGCAAATTTAAATCAAAATTTAGATTGTCACCATTTGAAAAGTTTCTTTAGCACTGTCAAGGAGAAAATAGAGATTGAACAACCCAGTGACCAAAAAATGTGGAAGTTGGACTTTACTACTGTATAAACCCACCCACCCCTTTATGGTAACTGTTTTTATGCTATAAACCACCCGGATTGGGCAACCATTGGGCGGTATATAAATAAATTTTATTATTATTATTATTATTATTATTATTATTTATTTTATTGTAAGTTGCCCCAAGATCCTTGGATACAGAGTAGGATTTTTTTTTTAAAAAAAAGTATTTATTTATTTGATTTATATCCTGCCTTCTTCCTTATGCAAAAACAAGGCAGCCTACTGCATTAAACAAACAAAAACAAACAAACTACAGTAAAAACATTATTTTACAAAAGTTTTAAAAGAATTAAATAACAATACAATTAAAAAGATTAAAACAATATCAAACACTGATCAATAGTAAAAACACAACTTCACAACAAACTCTTTCTGTTACATAGCTTTTCAAAGGCTGCCTGAATAAAAAGAGCCTTAGCCTGCTGGCAACGTGGAGAGGCCAAGTAAACCTCCCATAGGAAAGGATTCTACAGTCTAGGAGCAGCCACAAAAATTACTCTGTCCAAGGTTCTTACAATGTTGGTGGGACTGAGAAAAAGCCTTATTAAATAAATAAATAAATGAAATGCTCCCATTCCTGCTGCTACTGAATAATGAGTAGTCACACACTTTATACCTGCTGCAATAAGATGCATATATTCCATTCCCTGAGAGGTACAAGCCTCTTCAAATTGGACATATTATTGGGCTAATATCTGAAGCAAAATGTTATAAGTTTTGTGCACTTTAGTCGATCCTAGAATATAAGATGTCAAACATCTGACAGGCCACAGTACGTGCATGGAGATATGTTTGGCTTGGTACATTTCAAGCTGGCATTATGTGGCTCCATCTGATTTTTGGGTCTCAGTATTTCCCTACCCAATATATTTTTTTTCTTATTGGAAAAAAAGAACCGTGCTCCTTCAATATCTGAGAAGCATGATTCCTTTAAAAGAAGTTTTTTAGCCCACACACTTTGTTTCAAGAAAAGAGATTTTTTTTTTTTTTTGCAAAATCATAAGTAGTCATCCAGTCACTTCTACATTTGAATTGTAGCAGAAGTGGTGTGTGTGTGTGTGTGTGTGATGTCTTGAGAAGGAAAAATAACCTTTGGGACCTACAAGCTATCCATACCTTGGTATAGTAGATGATGATGTCTGGAGCTTTATTTTTTAAGAGGCTATTTCTGCATTTCCCTTTGATAAATAATTAGTAAACATGGATTAGTAATTGGGTTCCTCCCACTGGAACTAAAAGGACATGAACATTTATCTAGCCTATTATGTTCAGGATGGTATTAAAAGGATAAACATGCACACATTGAAAACAGGAAAAAATGTTGCATGTCAATCACATTAACTACATTTAAATCTCACAATTTATAAAATCAGGACTAGACAACTTCTAGTCCAGTCATGCCAGATAATTGAGTTAATTTCATAAGTCAAGTTAATCCTTACTACAGTACTAGGAATGAAAAGAATATTTGAAAATCACTGGTCGAAAATGCATTTCTTTCATGCCAGGAAACCTTGATGTGAATCTGCACAAAATTCATGTTACCAAAAGGAAAATAAAACAAAAAACAAAACCCACCACCCATGTGTGAATTTTGTGCAGCATATGTTATGAACTATAGCATTCTCTTCACAAGAAGTGAGTTTCTTCACATACAAAAATACTGTGCAGAAAATGTTGTTTGCTGAATGTCACCTGTGTGTGGCATTTTTTACTCTAGCAGGAGGAAACTTTATTAGTTCCTGTGATGTAAACAGAATCCTATCTTTCAACAACTAAAACATCATCTACTCTGTACTGGGGAGGGGATCTTCTTAGCTTGTTTTCTCACCCTTTGAAAGTTTTAAGTCTTTCCAGCTCCACAACACACCACAGTCTTTGCTGAACTTATGTTTCACCATCCAAACACTGTGCAGGTAAAGAAGGAATGGAGGTGCTATGATGCGAGGCAAAATTTTTGGTGGCTTGCTTCATTTTTTGATGCTTGCATGTATTTAATTCATTTCCTAGCTGCCTGTCAAGATCATATTCCATAGGCTTTCCAACCTAGTTTACAGAATAAAAACATTACAATTAATGCAACTGTGTTAAGAAAGTTGTATGATAATATACATTCTTCACAATAAAATACAATTTCAAGGAAATACAATGTCAATAAAATTGCATTATAATAGCCATGAGTAAACTGGCACTTTGGTCTGTTGTTTATCTGACATAGGTGAGATCTCATGATTTTTTAAAATTCTCATCTGGTTTACTCTTTCCTGTTTATGTAGGATTAAAGAAGATACTTGAGTGTTGCTTAAAAATCATTTAATCCAGAGGTTTGGGCTATGCAAGAACAACATGAGGCATTGTGGATTGGCATTAGTAAGAGAGAATGTGAAATATTTTTGAACGTGCTTTTTACAAATAATTTATTTTACGGCTAATGAAAGTTCCCCAAGAGGCTGCAAAGCAATTTTTCCCCATTTATTTATTTATTTTTGATGTTTTGAGCTTCGTGCCAATTAGCTGTGCTGCCTGATATTAATCTCTGTTTTGAGTTACATTTGAATAGGATAGTTAGATCCATAAGTCTTTTGAACAAATAAAAAAAATGTAAAAATCTAAGGATATTCAATTGGCATTTTTATACTGAGCATATTGAGACAGTGTGTAAAAGAGTGGCTGACAAATGAAGGGATAAATAGCACCCAAATCAGTATTTTGAATGACCAACCAGTATAAAAATAAGGGCTGACCTACATGCTGCTCTTGCTACATGTTTTGCAGCTTCATCTACACATTTTCTTACAATCTATACGTATGGTGATGTGTGTATGTGTACTGAATGATGAGATTTACCTATTCCTTCTGTAACCTATCTTCCACTGTATGTCCTTGTCAAGTCTACAACCAATACCAAAAACATTCCTATTGGGGGTTTCTTTGGGAGGTGTGGGGAAGGGAGAAAGCTGCCATCACAGTATCCTACAGTTGTCCCCTTCCCAATAGGTCTTGACCATACAGTAAAAATTAGAAAAAATTAAAATTAAAATTACTGTTCTTTGCTCAGTATGCATCTTCTGCAGTTTGGGTCTAAAAAAAAAAGCATATCCAAGTGTAGCTGTGCTGGCCATACAGCAAAATCCAATAATATTAGAAATCCATAAAATAGCAATTCTTTTATTGGGGCAACCAAAAATGCACAAAATACATCATGCAAGCTATTAAAGTTCTACTGGCTTCTTCATCATGCAAAGGTCTTAAAAATCACAAGGGAGAAGGGAAAAATTATGATGTTAGAATCACAGATTTTTTTTTTCTTTGACCAGTTAAGATGGTCTGAAGGCAAAGAGATCTTGTAGCCCCTTTGAGATTGAGAGAAAGAAGTTGATAGCATAAGCTTCCATAGACTTAAGTCTGTTTCCTCAGATGCATGAACTGAAATGTCTAAGAACAGACCCTTATAATGAGACTATATGAATAGCAATAGAAATGCAAAACTTGTGGGTATGGTGATGAGATGATGAGTTCAGTTTTAATTATGGTCATTGAGGAACAAAGGCAAGAGGAAGGATGTTGCCTAAAGCCAGGTGAGAATATAACCGTATGAGTGATGGAGGAAGTTGGAATGTAGTGTGATGCAGATTGGAAACCAGAAAGGAAATGTGATGAATTGGCCAAGAGAGCCCTCATGAGGTTGGGCTGTTAAACTTGTGTTATAACCATTCTCACTGTGTTTGTTTGTTTGCTTGTTTTCCTCTACTTTTTTAAAATAATAATATAATATACTAATACAACTATAAATCATAGTCTAAGAGCTTCCTTTAATCACATCCACTCTCCCTTCCCCTCTCCCAGTGTTATGCTTGTAAGAACCATTGTCTCTGTTCAACCCACTGTTGATGGACTGGAGTTTGTGGATACATTCCAATTCTGCTGTTTCTCTGTCTAGTCTTCCTTTGTAGTTTTTTGTTTCATTTCATTTCGTTTTTGTTTTTTATTTGTTCAGGGATCACTATTCTGAAGTCTGAGATGGAATGCCCAGGAAGACTGAAGTATTCTGCAACCATTATTTGTGTATTCCCATTTCTAATTTCTGATTTATGTCCATTTATCCTGTGGCACAGGGTTTTACCTGGTTTTCCAATGCAGAGTGTTGAATATCACAATATATAGCTCTAATATTGTGGGTAATGTGATTAGGTCATGTGATGAAAGTTCCTGAATAGATGTGTGGGCAAAGTTGACATCTTGGGTTTGTGGCAAGGTCTTCTTCCCATCTCCCTATCAATTTGTCTTTGTTCCCAAATGACCATGGTTAAAACTGTACTTAGCAACTCATCCCTATACCCACAGGTTTTGCATTTCTATTGCCCTTCTCTCACACACAGCCTGCTTATAAAGGTATGTTCCTAGATATTTCACTCCATGCATTTGAGGAAGTAGAGTTAAGTATACAAAAGCTTACGCTATCGACTTCTTTCTTTCTCTCAGTTAATTTCATAGTGATTCAAGATCTCTTTGCATACTCACACAGACTGATATGGCTATGTATTCTATCACAATGGTCTGGAGAGATATTCATGTAGGCAGAGACCACTCCTCTCTCTGACCATGTGGGCTCTGGAAGACAGAACTGTAAAACCCAAGCAAGTTCTTTTTGGGACTATAGTTAGGGTTGCCATATCCCACTTCTGTAAATCTGGGCACCTAATTTGCATGTTATGAAAATATTTTAATGATGCAAACCACTCTAATTTACACTCTGATTACACAAATTCAGCACATTAATGGTTGCATTTTTTTCTTCCACTATGTTTAACCTTTTATTCTATTTTAAAAGATAGAACTGATCTGACAGAAACAGTACAGACCAAGTGCTCAACTTAGAATTTAGAGATCCCAATCCCTAAGGTGAATCTAGGGTTTTCTTGATGGGGGGGGGGGGTTGCCATTACCTTCCTCTGAGGCTAGTCCTAGCAAACTCAGTGAATTTTGCTTCTGAGTAGACCTGTTCAGGATTCTGGTGTATTTATTCATTTGCTAATTCTAAAGGGGAGGCAGACAGCATGAAAAGCCAGGTGACAGACCAGATCCTGAAGCATTCCCCCCATTCTTGTCTCTAACCCCCCTTTTCAGGATCCCCCTCCATCTTTAGTCCCTGCATGCCTGCCACCATCCCCACTCCCCATCTATATTTCTCATCCAAAAATCCAAACCACCATCCCATTAAGTTAAGCCATTTGCATTGGAAACAACATAGTATATTTACTTATACTATGCAGAGAAGTGGATATATCATACTTACACCTCTTTTTTTTCCTTCTTCTCCTTTTTATTTTTTCCTTCTTCCCCCTCCCCTCCCATCTCACCTGCCTTTTTTTATTTTTAACGCCTTCTCTCTCTCTTTCTTCCCCTCTCCCTCTGAGGCAGCAGAAGAGAGGGAGAGAGCTTCACTGCCCATTCAAGATTTAAAGCCATGACTTCTGGGGGCCACATCCCCCATTCCCTGGCTTCATTTTCCTATCCTGGTGTTAATAGGGTTATCATCATCACCTGCTCTTTATTTTCATTGTATTGCTTTCTACAGAGAAGAATAAGAGGGGAGGAGAGTTTCTCAGGGGGGTTGCAGACTGCCAGAAATAGTGCAAATTGAGTCCACTTTTAGGGTTAGGGTTAGGGAATCATGGGAACTGTATTTTATTGTGGCACCAGAGCTCTCTGACAGAGAAGGCTCAATGGCTCAGAAAATAAACAATTCCCATGATTCCCTAGCACTAACCCTAACCCTAAAAGTGGACTCAATTTGCACTATTTCTGGCAATCTGCAACCCCCCTCAGTTTCTGACAAAATGCAGCCTGGAACAAAGCAGGAATCCGGGATTTGTGGTTTCAAACATGCCTGCCCAACCTGTGGTTTCAAACATGCCTGCTCCAGTCCATCAACAGGCCATCCAGTCTGTGATTTTCCCCATTTCCCAGTACATATGGCAAACCTAATTACAGTTCTTGTTTTTGGACAATACTTACTTATGTTGTCCTGAAGGTTCTGGGAGTTCTGGATGCAGAGATATTTTTTTCTGAGAATAAAGTGAAATAAAACTCTGTGTCCTAATATCTAGTTTCCATACCAACTTATAGAGGTGAGGGTGCATTTAGATGGATGTGCTTACAATATGATAATTACAATTATTGCATCATAACTTGTCTGCTAGCTGCCTTTCATGTGTGAAATGGTTCTCAGGAAAAAAAGTGACTTTCAGTGAAGACTTATCAAAACAAACCATTGACTGAATATCTGGCACTTTACTCAGCCATACAATGTTACTTTTCAGAATTATTCTTTCTGTTAGAGATTCCCTCCTCCTTCATCCTTTCTCTCAGCATCCTGAAAAGCAGAATGTTGGTTTGATTAGTGTAAACTTTATGACAATCCAGAAGACAGAGGGGATTCTTCCCCACCTCCCTGACTTCAGACAGTAAGTAAAAGAAAGAAAAAGGAGAACACTAGTTGGTCTGATGATCATATAAAGCAGGGATGATGAATCTTTGGCCTGCCAGGTTTTTGACCTACACCTCTCATAAGTCTTATGCAGTATGACCAAAGGGATTCTAGGAATTATAGGCCACAAAATCAAGGGCCAAGGGTTTCTAACCATGATGTAATGTTGTGCCAATGCATTTGGGGGTGGGAGTGAGGGTGGGGTGTAGTTGTGTTACAGTGATTTCTCATTGATAACACATCCTACTAGATATCCCTGTCCTCACAAATGGGGCAGTTGAAGTTCGACTGGCTTAGTCCCTACACTCATTGAATAATTTAATGAGCGAATTCAATGTGAATTATGAGCTGTTTTGATTACTGTGAATTTCAGAATTCCATTTATGAATGCAAGCTGTGTGACCTGATGGCATATGCATCATTTTTGATATGGTTATGCATGAGATTCTGCCAGTATTCAAGTAGTATTAACTGGTTTGGGCATTTCCCAAGTTGAAAAGGGCTTCCGTCCTAGGGAACAGAAGTATCACTGGGCCCAGTCTATATGTCAATGTAGGCTTTGGATTCTGAAATCTAGCATCACAAACATTTTATGTGGGAAACATTCAGAGGGAAGGAGAGGAAGGGAAGGATTAGAGTGGTAGCTCTAGAACCAAGGAATGTGGCATACAAAATCCTGCTCCTTTTCTTCTGCAATTTGGTAGCTGTGGTCATCACTTAAAGGACAACTTAGGGGCTTTGCAGACCAGCACAAAGGGCCAGCCTGGGGGTGGAGTTGGGGTGGGGCAGCCATACGCCGGCCTCCTCGACTCCATCCCAATCCCATCCTGACACTGTGCACCCGTTTACATGGCATGTGGCATCAGGATGCCCTCTTCGTGCAGCATGCGCACATGCTGTGCCAAAAGGGTGCAAAAAAGTCACAGCTGCAGCTGAAAGGAAGGCCTTTTGTCACCCCAAAAAGGAGCGGCATTTTGCTACTCTTTTGGGGGCAGCAAAAAGGAGGATTGGGGCCATGGTGTGCGCTTGCCACACCATGTTCATAAACAGAAAAGGAAGTGTGTGATTATTGGCTTAAATGATGACAAGTACTGAGTTTTTATGCATTTTCCAACATATGTCTGATGCAGGAATGATCAATATCTTGAAGCATGTGTAAGCTTCAGAACCAAATAATATGAAGATGTGTCAGATATCCTTGCTGAATGGAATGTAAACATCCTAGCTTCTGTATCTGATGAATGGGATTTTAAAAATATAAAAAGGCTTTTATCATAAAAGTGTTTTTATATTAAAAAAAATCAATTAATGCTATTGTATGTAGCCTTTTTGTGGAGATTATGCCATCAATAAAACAAAATCTGTCCAGCATTCTGGTGACACAGGCATTTGTCACTCAGCAGATGTTAACCCATAAAGCTGTAGCTATCACAGTGCTCCCTCCCTCTATATGGAAAGCAAAAATATTTACACAGATTTAATTGGTGGTGGATTTTAAGTGACAGCTGTTTATGTTAATGTATTCCTCAGTGGCAAGGTGACCCATTTTTTTATTTTTATTTTTATTTTTTATTTTTGTTACTTGTTCCAGATCAAACAATGTAATGAGATGTATATGCAAGATAGGTTTTGACTCTATTAAAAATTAGTCATATGCATGTTACTTGGCATACATTCTAATGTGGTATTGTAGTTTGAAAAGGAATTTTTGAAAAAAGCATCAGGCAACTAGTTGAATACAAAAAGCCTAACATCAGATTCAGTTTTGTAGATCACTCCAAGCCCAATGAACCAACCCACAAAGAGATCACTGGCATTTTTAAAAAATAAAAATAAAGGAATCCAAGAAATATTGAAGTGTACTATGATTATTATTGGGCAAATCCACATGTTTTGAAAGAGCAAGAATTTGCTGTTCATGCAACAATAGAAAGTGGTCTCAGGAAAGGGAAGTCAAATCAACCATAACTACTTCCAGTAAGATACTCTTGATAATGTACATGGAGTAGATCGTGGGAGTAGTTCATGGGAGCAATGGTCAGTAACTTTATACCAGGCCTTCCTGCAGCAGAAAGTAGAGGAACACTGGTTTTACAGTAAGGAGTTATGTGTGCTGTTAACCTTGTGCCAAGCATTCTGCAGGACTGACAGTGCTAATATATGCAGGTGGACCCTGGCAGGTGGTCCCTTTCTAAGAATCGTGCCAAGCAGGTGAAGCCAGGAAATATGGGCACAGTCTACCACAACAGAAAGCAATATGAATAAGGTTGCTTACTGAGCAGATGTAAACAGACCAGGTTTGCTGTGATGGTTTAACAGCTGAATAAATTCTTAACACTAGAAGGTGAAGTTTTTCCACAGACATTTTGATGTCTGAGAGAACAGTAAACAATGCCTATGTCTCAACCAAGTCATGGTAAATAATGTCCAAAGCCAGCCAAGTTATTTTGGCACAGAAGGCAGAAAGTCCTATAAGTACCTCTTCCCACTCCCAATAGCAAAAATTTAGTAATAACAAAGTATGAGACTATTTATTTCATGGCACCCAAAATGTGATGCTTGAAGTGTCCACCTTTAACAAGTAGAGCCAGTTCTGTGACAGTGCTGATGAAAATAAATATTCTTGCTAGGAATGTTAAAGATACATCTCAACAAAGAGCTAGCTGAGAATTCCTAACATGATACCATAAAAACCTTTACCAGTTGATGACAGCCATTGCCTTGTCAGCATAAGTTGTTTCTATTCTTCTCAGTGGCTTATCTAGATAGTCACATAATATGAGGAGCAAATGTTATAATGTATTTCATTTTCCTCATCTCTATTTGTGTATAATCTTGTTGTTGCTGTTGTGTGCCTGCAAGTTGTTTCCGATTTATGGTGACCCTAGGGTGAACCTATCATGGGATTTTAATTTTTTTATTTTGGCAAGATTTGTTCAGAAGAGGTTTGCCATTGCCTTCCTCCGAGACTGAGAGCATTTGGCTTGTCCAAGGTCACCCAGTGGGTTTCCGTGGCTGAGCTGGGAACTGTAGCCTGGTCTCCAGAGTCCTAGTCCAACACTCAAAACAATATGTCACACTGGCTCTAGTCTCTCTCTCTCTCTCTGTAATCTTTAATAATAACCAAAATAACCAGCTGTTATTATTTACCATGCCTCTTATTCCAGAATATATGAAGCAGTTTGGAATCTTCTAAAGATCTCTATGACTGACAGAAGTGGAATGACACCTATTTGTTGGTTTAATAGATTATTTCAAAGTTTAATTATAACTTCAAGGTTTAGTTATTACTTCAAAGCGGCTGGGGCACAACTCTAAGCTGACATTAAACACTCACTGGTCATCTTTGTGAGAAGCTCACCATGCTGAATGGATCTATTCTGGACATTTTGCAGAAAATGAGATTGTAAAGTGACAAAGCAATCTTGTTAAAAAGCAAAATGTAACACCTAATGGGTTCAAGTGAGATTTACTTCTAAGTGACTGCACATAGGATTGCAGTTTGGGGTGTCTGAATTCTGCATAGTATCATTTCAGAGAGCAGGTGAGGAAGAGGTGGTTATGTAGAATGCTCTCTTGTATAGAAATATCCCTGCACAGAGTAAATTGGTAAAGCAGCCAGAAGTTAATACTAAATCTTTTTTACTGTTGTTGTTGATGATGATGGTTCAGTAGGCTCCATACAGCAATGTTTTATATGTGCATGAGGGCACACTCAAAATATATCTTAAAGAAGAGATCACACACAGGGTACATAGTCAACTTTATCTTAACCAGTCAGAGGCTTACAGAGAAAAGGTCAACTGGCTGTGGGCAACACTTGAACTGAAAACTAAAGGTATAGTTCCTTGCAGCTGCCTCAGGTATTTTCTGATATGGTAAACCAGAAGCAGAGCTTGGAGATATGTTACAAGTAAAGTTTTACTCATAGAATCATAACAATATTACAAAACTAACATAATAAGTGGAAATGACTGGATGTGTGTCCCCACCACCACAATAAAGGGTTAACATTTTTGTATAACTTGTAATGACTTTTTAACAGTATTTATAGACATTCTGAGTGGTCCCCCCTCCCCAGGTTTTATTCCATTCTCTTATCAACTCACAGTGGTTTCCCATCCACAAGTAATGGAAAAATAATGAACAACACAATGAGTAATGTAACAAGTTCCTTTACTCAACTTGTAATATTCACAATATCAAATTAATTTGCTGGCTTTCTCAAGTTCTGTTCAGGAGGGAAATAATATAATACCTGTGTCTGTGCTATGAAATGCCAAAGTCCAGACTTCTGACATCTTTAATTTACCACATAATAAGTTATTCTGATGAAATTGAATTGCTATTTTGTGGCTTCATCTCACAGTATCAGTATAATATTGAAAGACCTGGCAGCATGAGGGTGGAGCAGAAATGCAGATACTTTGGAATTCACTAGTGATCTTGGTTGAGCAAAAATTACACAGGAAGACTGTGGAAATCTTCAAGTGTATAAACTGCAGATGTTTATGACCAACCACAGTGAGACTGTGTTCAAAGCAACAGGAGCTCTCCTTTGACACTTGACACTCCTTGGCCTGTTTACTTCCATCCATACATTCAAAGCACATTGTTGCTTCACTTCTGGGTCCTGAAGGTAGCATCCTTCTCTGTTAACACTGCTTGAAGTTCTAATGAATGAGAGATTGCAAAGGACTGCATCTGGAATTGGTCTGGGAAACCCCTGGGGCAAGTGTACGTCTGCACTTTGGATCCCTGATGAGGATGAGGATGAGGATAATGATGACAGTGACAACAAGGGTAACAGTGAGGATGATGCTGGTGGAGGTAGTCATCATGGTGATAATGATGTCAAAGGGAATGCTGATGATTGATAGGTTCCTTTATACACCATCTTTCCTTTCATCCACTGAAGATGGCGTATATGAATCTGTCTCTAATTCATCCTTATGACAAACCTATGAAGTAGACTGAGAAAGTGACTGGCCCAAGGTCATGCAATAAGTCCCAGCTCTTTGGGAACTTGAAATTGGTTCTCCCAGTATCAGTCAAACTCTTTAGCCCAGGGGTAGGCAACTTTTCCCCTTTAAGGGCCGAGGGACTTCAGCTCCCAGAAGCCTCAGCCATGTTTGCCAATACTCCCATGTTGGCCAATAGCTCCTGGGATTCTGGGAGCTGAAGTCCCTCGGCCCTTAAAGGGGAAAGGTTGCCTACCCCTGCTTTAGCCACTATATCAAGATATAATCATGTGAAAAAAAAATTTTTTTTGCTCCTTGGAGTTTTTGTCAACCACAGTGAGAAAGAATTTGAAAGGAAATAAACTTTAATATACTCAGCATTTTAGCCAGTTTAACCCAATGAGTGCTGACCAATAAGAATTCATTTATTGTATTCTGCCTTCTGATGGATTTCAGTAAGCATTTTTAAAATGTCAGAAAGTATTACTGTAATTCTCTATTCTCTAGCATAAAATTAAAAACTATAAAGTCATCTTCCTGAGTGCAAAATAGCTTTGATAACTCTGCACTCTTTCTCCTGTCAGCAATCTTTAGGATAAAACATTGGATTAATTAACACACAGGAGAGCTAATTGATTCCTTTTTATAAGGCCATTTAATAGCATCAAATACAGAAAGCAATTTCCTTTCCAACAGGGGAATGCAAATGCAGAGATGCCAGAAACACACACACAAAGCACATAATGTACCGACATTATAACAGAGCATGAAGGAAAGAGAGATTTGTTTTACTCAAATATTACACATTACCCAAGCATAATTTCTCTGCACTTGATACAAATGTGAAACACTGGCTTCTGCTTCCCACACTTTTCTTTCCCATGAAAGGCCTTGCCTGTTCTCAAATATTGTATTTATTTATTTATTGCACTTATATGCTGGCCCAAGCTGGCAACCTTTTTTCAGCAAAATGGGTGTGGAGAAAAATTGCGCGCGCGCACACACACACACACACACACACACAAATAATGTAGTGATGGGTGAAGCTTCCAGAAATTCATATTGAAATGGCTTGGCTTTACCTTACCTCCTTTTTTCTGTACTTTAGAAAAACTCACAGCACTTCAACCCTTGACCCTATCCTAGTCTCACTGTATTTTCTGGAATAACCAGATAGGAAGTCAGCATGATTCCCATTTCCTTTCCAGGAAATGTCAGGAGACCAAGAAAATGCTGACTTCCTATCTGCAGCATCAGTTGTTATTGTTGTTGTTGTTATGTTTATGATTATTTATATCCCACCTTCCTTCCAGTTATGGGGGGCCCAGACCTACAAGGAGCCTTACAACGAGGTTTGCCTGCCTTGGCCTGCCTGGAGAACATAAAACCATTCTCCATGGACATACTGTTTCAGATCTTCTTTCTCCCTTCTTTACTGTGTGTTCATGGGAATCATGACCACTGCTCTGTACAAGATGTACACTCAACCTTCCATATCCATGCATTCTGTGTCCATTGATTCCACCATCCACAACTTATATATATATATATATATATCCCAAAAGCAAACCTGATTTTGCCAATTTTTTTGGTAAGGGACACTATTTTACTATGTCTTTATATATAACGGGACTTCAGCATCCATGGATTTTGGTATCTATGGTGTGTGTCTGTGTTGAACCAAACAAAGATCCCACTATATTACACTGTCTTTTCTTTGTCTCAACATTGTGTTTTGGGCTTAGGGTCAGGCTCAGTTTTGAGGAAAATGGGGCTCTATGTCCATCATTCTAGTTTGAGGTTTCCATTAAGAAAAATTTGGGCATCACCATGGTGGCTTTTCATTTATGTGGAATCCCACATCTGTCATTCCATGTCCCCTTGCCATTGGAGTTGCCATTGGAGGGCAAGAGAGTCTCCTAATGATTAAATCATGCTAGGTCAAGTCATGCTAGGCCAAGTGCCTTCAGGTATAATCAATAAAACTATAGTGTTTTGTATTCCAAACAGTGTAGTATTTTATCTTTCCTGACATTCTGTGTCACCAGCCTCAGTTCATCATTTGGACCACAATGAGTAGCCACAACACTTAAAAATCATATGGATCTACTGGGTTTTCAACTGAACCTACAGAACTGGAGAAGGGTGATGTTCCCCTTTCCTTCTATACTAGCCTAATTTAGTGTCTTCCTCATGTGCTGGAGTAAACTTGAAAATTACATTTAAAGAAACTTCATAATAGGGATTTTACAAAAAAGACATTGGTTGACTTCATTTCTCTTCATTTCTTTCTCTATCCACCCATTCCATCTTTTTCTCTCTATGGGACATGTACTTCCTGAGTTTGTATTTCCTGAGACTGACAATGTAACAGAATGTATATTGCTTCAGGAATGCACACATCTGTGAGGCATGCAATGTGTTTCTGAGAGAAAGAATTGCATGTAAAACAATGCCTAGTTTTGAACAATATATATAATTAAAATGGGTACATTTAAAACCATTTATGTAAACCTTTAGCTAATACAAAAAGGTATTAAAATATGTACACTGGGACAAAAATGAGCACAACAACAAAAATGCATATATCTTTAAAAGAATGCAGAGCAAAACCCATAAAGTTCCATTTTGGTGGGTGGGGAACATTTGGCAAACATTCTGTATTTCTAGTAGTACTGAAATAGAATAGGATGTGAGAAACATGAAAAGAATGAGTCTAGTAGCTTTTCACATCCATTCCTTCTGGATATTTTGCCCCACAATGTCAACATTAGCTTTGGGATGGGTGTATTGCCCTAGAAAAGGTGTGGAAGCGGTCAGGAAGCTGACATGCTCTCATTATAGGGATCATGATCCAAATTTTTCACACTTTAAAGAAAAACTCGTGTTTGTTTCATTTGTATGTCCAATGGAAAAAGCAGAACAATTTTTTAAAAATAAAATAAAATAAAATCACATAAAACAAAATAAAATTATTAAAAAGACATACATAGTTTAAAAAGAAAGATAAAACATCCCAATGAAAAAGTAAAATAAATGAAAAGGTCTCCACGGTCCTCAACCATATGATACTACAAGCCATTTTAATAAATAATAATAAATTTTATTTTTACCCCGCCTTTCCATGGATATGATCAAACAGTGAGGTTAATTAAAAAAAAAACCAAAACATGTACATTCAGATGTTCTACCAGTTTTATGTCAGTGCATATGCAGACAAGATGTTGCTTTTCAAAGCTGCTTTTAGGATATGCAGGAGCTGCTTTCTAGAAAGAAAGGGGGGGGGGAACAAAGCTTTGAAAATTTTGGAAAGATTTGATGATGTTCTGTGAACTCAAAACAACTGAACAAGTGCTATATATTGATTATTACTGTGATAGAATAGCCTGTATTAGAATAGAAGCAATGGAACACTATATGAGGCTTATTTCTTTCTGGTGACAGCACCAGGAGTTAACATAACTCATCATTCCTATGTTTTACATTAGTTGGAATTCTTTAGATACACTTGGCTTTTTATTTTATACTTGGCCTCTGGGGGACCTAAAAACTTCATGTAAGTCCGTATATACCATGGTTTTAACTATAACATTTTAAATTTCTCAATTGCTTGAAATTCTTTTAGTATGCTTATACCATATTAATGTTAGTGTTTTAAATTATTATTGTCCCAATTTCAAATTGCTTAAAATGGTTTTATTGTAAGATGTTTAGAGGTCTAATAGCATGGGGTGGATATAATTTTATCTAATAAAATGAAGTAAAACAAATAGTAGTATCTGTGTGCACACAGCGTAACTGTGGACAGACTCATGTAGGATTCAGAGAACCAAGCAGAAAAGAAAATGAGATTCTAAAGCACCTTTCACTCAGCGCACTGAGCTTTGATCCTCTGGAAGGCAAAAGGAAGCAGTTCATTTGATGCTGCTGGCCAGAGGCAATCTTATAAGAAGGCAGTAATGCATTTTATTACATTAAGTTGTGCTGATATATAGTGACTCCATGGTGACTGAAAGCAATGAGTAGAGTTCACACTAGTCTTGCCAGTTCAACACTATCCTGGGCTCTGAGGTTCCAGGATCAAAGCCTGAGACCCAGGAGCAATCCTTTGTGATGACCTCTTAATGTTTAAAAAGGGGTAGCCTCTGTGATGTCCAAAGTATGATACATTAAGCGTCAACCACAGCTGCACAGGAAAGGAAGAGGCACCAGGGATAACACTGCAAATATGCAATGGCTAATGGAGCATAGCAGGGAGTTCCAAAAGAAAATCAGCACGTGCTTTATAGACTATAGCAAAGCCTTTGATTGAATAGATCATGAAAGGCTATGGAACGCCCTTAAAGACATGGGAGTAACAACACATCTGATAGTCCTAATGAAGAATCTGTACTTGGGACAAGAGGCTAATGTTAGAAGAGAACACGGAGAAACAGAATGGTTCCCAATTGGCAAAGGAGTCAGACAAGGCTGCATCCTTTCACCCTATCTGTTCAACTTGTATGCAGAACATATTATAAGAAAAACAGTCTTGAGCCAGAAGAAGGAGGAATGAAAATAGGAGGAAGGAATATCAACAATCAGATACACAGGGGACACCATAATACTAGCAGAAAACCTCACATACCTGGAGCAACTACTAAGGAAGATCAAAGAAGAAAGTGCTAAGGCAGGCTTAATGTTGAACATAAAGAAATCAAAAATAATGACCACTGAGAATCTCCACAAGTTCAACCTAGACAATGAAGAAATAGAAATAGTAAAAGAATTCTCATACCTGGGATCAAACATTGATAGAAATGGGGACTGCAGTCAGGAAAATCAGAAGAAGACTAAGAATGGGGAGGGTGGCTATGAAAGAACTAGAAAAGATTCTAAAATGCAAAGATATACAACTCAGCACAAAAGTTAGAATCATACAAGCCACTGTATTCCCTATTACCATGGATGACAGGAGGAAAATCGACACATTTGAGATAATGTGGTGCTGGAGAAGAGTGCTGAGGATTCTATGGACAGCTAAAAGGACAAACAAATGGGTCCTAGAAAAGATCAAGCCAGAGATATCCCTAGAAGCCAAGATGACAAGACTTAGATTGTCATACTTTGGACACATCATGGGAAGGCATAAAAAAGGCCTTGGAACAGACAATAATGTTAGGAAAGGTGGAGAGAAGTAGAAAGAGAGAAAGGCCACATGCTAGATGTATGGACTCTATTAAAGAGACCATGAATATGAGTTTGCAGGAACTGGGCTGAGCAGTGGAGGAATGGGGGGGGGGGGGGAGCTGGAGATGTCTCATCCATAGGGTCACCATGGGTCGAGATCGAAGTGAAGGCAGTTAACAACAACAACACAGATAGGTTATCATTTAAAAAATCCAACAACCATCAACAAGTCTAATACCTGAAGATAATATAAATTCACATACTTTTCAAAGATGTATTCTTGCCTTGAATTTTTCCCCTCATCTTATCATACAAGATAACAAGATACAAGACCTGAGCCATGGGACTGAGCCATGGCTATGTTGCACAAGAATAATGTACCAGATCCTTCTACAACAAAATGGTGCAGCATCAGAGATTGTGAGGCTGGCTGTAATAACAAAACCACAACTGTATTAGCAGCTTCCTAACATTTATATATTAGGAGCGTAGGTAAGCCTCAAGGTGTGGTTCAGAGACCTGTTCAATAATTCTTAGTAACAGCCAAGATTAGATTAGAGATTGAAACCAAAGTGAAATTTAGGAGTCTCAAGATTTGTTCTTCTTGTTGTCCATCATGGCACCTCAACAAAAAAGGGCTGTGACTGTTTGACAGACTGGGGTGGTGGTGGTGTCAAGCAAACGGGCATGATAGAATGGTCAGAGGCTACCATCACCGGAGAACCTCAGCAATCGTGCAGCCCACATGGATCGCTGCTGCAGTCCCGAATGGGCCACCAGCAAGGAGTGCTTTTTTTGAGGTCCTTTTTCTGGTGGCCCTTGAACAGCCTCTGGATGATTTGGGGGGGTGCATCATCTGCACACCATGCCCTCGAAGCAGCTGGAAGCTGTTCTTTTTTGCCCTTGTGTTTCAGACCAGAGATGAAATTTATAGATTCAGAAACAGTGGTGCCTTCTAAAGTCTACACAAAACCCCATTCAAAGTTTGTCCAATAAGCTTTTACATAGTTATTTCTTTTAAAGGGAAACACTGATAGTGGCTGGCATTCTGCTTGGTATTTACATTGTATTATAAATATTGAAATTCATATTCACTGTAGTTTATTGTGGCACCAGAGCTCTCTGACAGAGAAGGCTCAATATCCCAGAAAAAATACAATTCCCATGATTCCCTAGCACTGAGCCAGGACAGTTAAAGTGGACTCAATTTGCACTATTTCTGGCAGTCTGCAAAGGCCCTTAGTTTGATATTTTAATTATTCTACTAGTTTAATTTGACTTTTATGGGATGGGTGGGCTAGGGATTTGGGGGACGGAATTGTTTTAACTGTTGTCTTGTTTTAACTTGTATGCCGCCTCAATTGCTTTGTTAAAAATAAAATTTATTATTATTTATTATTATTATTAAAACTAAAAAAACCTGAAAAACCTCAGTGTGTCTGTTTTTGTTGTAAAACCATTTTTACAATATGGTTTTATGAATAAAAGTAAAATAAAAACCATGCTAAGATTTTAAAAATCAAAACTGGTATTACAATACTTTTAAATAAATAAAGCAATAGGTGCAAAATAAGCAATGGGAAAATGAGATAGCTGGCTCTGGTATATTTAGAGGCAAGGCACTCAAGGTGTGTATGTGTGAGTGTCATGGCACAGGTGATTGTCCAACCAACCCTCACAGATTGCATTGGCTTGGAGTTTCTCACTTCCATTAGAAAGTTAGGGAATAGGCTGCTTAGAAACAGCCACCTTCTCCTGTCACTGCTGCCATTGACTGTTTCTTCTTGCTGACAGTACTGTGTTCTCCCTTACCTTTGACACAACTATGCTGGAAGAGCAATAGGATTTCAGAGAGGGATTGGAATCCCCCTGGTAAAGCATGTCCTATCATGTATGCACCCTCACCCTCATTTTGGGTGCATCTACACTGTAGAAATAGTGCAATTTGACACCACTTTAAGTGCTGTAGCTCCATCTTATGGTATCCTGGGTTTTGTAGTTTTATAAGGCCTTTTGTCTTCTCTGCCAAAGAGTACTGGTGCCTTAAAAAAGCTACAAATCCCAGGATTCTGTATGATGGAGCCATGGCAGTTAAAGTGGTGCATTATTTCTACAATGTAGACATACCTTTCGTATTTTTGGAGAACTCTATCAAACATATGCACATCTGTAGTTATCAATTGCAGGATTTTACTACTTCAGAAAGCAAATATATGAAAATTGTGGGCTCATATATAATATTTATATGTAATTTCTTGTAGAAAACTAGAGGGAAGTTTGCTTAAGAAGTCTCCCCTCTTACAAAAATTCAGGTGGAGTGCATTCAGCCATTCTGTTCCCTACCTAACTTGAACTAGCACAACCAAGAAATATATAAATGCTGCTGTGTTGCTGCTGATCATGTTCTCCCAGTTCTTATTTGTCAGTATAGTAGAAAAGCTCAGAATCAGCCTGATGTTTGGTTACATTTTCACATATTTTTCTTTCGTTTTTTGTATGTATTCCTCTGGGCACTGAACAAAAAGGGGGGGGGAGCAAAATATTTTTGGAAGGATTCCATAGAATGTATTATCTTTCATAAAAAAATACTTTGGGGCATATGCACAATACAAAGGGTTAGGGAATGTGGACAGGCAAACATGTTTGGTTTCTGTAAGCCAAATTGTAATTAGTTTTTCTACAGACTGGCCCAATTGAAATTGTGTTATTTAGGAAAGAGTCATATTGTAAATGGAAATGATGATTTTTGGCTCAGAGTCTAATTTCCTGATTAATTTCAAATCTATTCTCTGCTTGCTTTTTTTATCCTAATCCTAATCTTCTAACAAATCAATACTGGTACTATATAGTAATTACCAATTGAATTCACCATTCATTATTGCATGGGAAAACTGCAATTCAGATTTACTAACCATTTGTTTTTTAAAAATTATGATTGCATTCATTGCACTAGACCATAGCAACACATTCTACTGTAGTAATACTTTATACAGTACTGATCACTTTACTAAATGCTATTCCACACATACACACTAATAAATGCAGTCTCTCTCACTGTACACCTCTGCTGTCTGATCCCAAATGTTCAAACAAAATAAATCAAGCATCACCATGTACTTAAGTAAGTGACAGGATTAACAAAAGAATCAAACATGCTGGAGAGACTTCTATTCATCTCCTTCTCCCCTATGAGATTTCTCCCCATCATTTCTAGCAGCAGCTATGTCTTAGCATTTAACATTCACAGAAGCTGACAAGCTTGGCAAATTCTTTCTGGCTCTGAGTACTCATCTGCCATGATGATCAGCTTGCAAATTTCTTTATGTAACTAGTATCCACAAGGAGATCCATAGTGCAATGAATACATTTATTTTAAAGAGGAAATGTTAGTGGGCATACAAGCTTTGGAAAACTCAGAGAAAATAAATATTTTAATAACAATTTAACATAAAATTGACATATACAGAATATGACCTTGGGGTCATTCAAAAAGATGTTGCCATATCTATGTTTTACTACTTCACTAACACTCATGCCTTACTCACAAAACTAATAAGGACAGTTGTGCACTCTTAACAACTTGATTTGCATGGGAGCTGTTGGCATTCTTTCTCTTGAAAGCTGTAGTCTTAAAATGAGAGCATGGAAAGAAGCCCATCAAATATTTTAATCTAACATTAACCCACAGATTGGATAAACACCATGTGTCCATGCATAATTTCCACATCATTGCTTTATAATATTGTATAGACTCTTAAAATTTTTCCCACAGAAGCCATAGATCAATGATAGCTCAACTATTTTTGATGCCTATAGTCCCCAGTGCAATCCCTGCCCTGTCAAAACAGGGCTGGGGAAAACTGATTTGAAATCCCTGGGCAGCCTGCTCCTTCTATGTAGTATTAGGAGCTAATCACACCACTAAAACAAGTGTCTTAGGGCCTTTGCAGACTTCTAGAAATAGTGCAAATTGAGTCCACTTTAATTGCCCTGACTCAGTGCTAGGGAATCATGGGAAATGTAGTTTATTGTGGCACCAGAGCTCTCTGACAGAGAAAGATCAATGTCTCAGAAAAAATACAATTCCCATGATTCCCTAGCACTGAGCCAGGGCAGTTAAAGTGGATTCAATTTGCACTATTTCTAGAAGTCTGCAAAGGCCCTTTACTTCTGACTTGAATTCTAATTTGGGCTGTATCCAGGTACTATTGCATGGATTTTGCCACCAAATCTGCTGGCAGAATACAGTCTGGATGCAGCCTGGGTCCCAGGAGTGCTCAGCAAGTCTCTTTTCAAAGTTGGGAGTTTCCCAACTTTGAAAAATGGATGCCAAAGCACTCCTGGGACCTGGGCTGCATCTGGGCTGTATTCTGCCAGCAGATTCAGTGGCAAAATCCATGTGATAGTACCAGGATGCAACCCAAATTAGAATTCAATTCGGGAGAGGTAAGACCCTTTTTTTAGTGGTGTGATAAGATCCTTAGACATTAAGAAACAAGACGTACCAATCTTGATATAGGGCCTAAGCAGACGGCGCAAAGTGCCGTCTTCAGGGCAAGGAAGGGGAGGGGCAGCCACACGCTGGGCACTTCAACCCCTTCCCGAAGACGTCATCAGAGCAGCCGGCCCTCCGCACGGCCGGCGCTCGGAAGATGCCTTTCCACTGCAGCGTCTGCACATGCTGCAGTGGAAGAGGCACTGAAGGTGAGCCGGCAGCCTTTTGCGGCGCACCTTTGGCGATTTGTGGAAGGAGCACTATTTTAGTGCTCCTTCCTGGGGCGGCGAAGCTGCGCAGCAGGGCCGAGGAATGCGGATGCCATCCGCAGCTTCCTGGGGCGGTCCTGTGCCGCCCGTCTGCTTCCCCCCCCCCCCCCCCCGTAAAACATCTTTCTAGAGAAGGGCTGGCTTACTTCATGAGGACCAGCAGTCCATTTCCCCCTGCAATCCTTTCACGGACTTTCCCATCTTGATAGTGTTCCCAAAAACCTCTTATCTTCATCCTTATGTCCTTCCCAAAGTGGTGAACAGAATCAATATTATGTCATTTCCTGTTGCCATTTTGAGAAGTACTCCAATGAAAATATTTTAATATTTAGCACATTTGGGAGGGCTTTCTGTGTGGGGCAGGGAAACATATTATGATTTAGGGTCCCACTGTATGGTTTTCAAGGGAAAATGCTAGCAAATTGTGCAAATTTATTTATTTTTTAATTGGAGGTAGAATTTTGAAGAACAGGCAGGGACTGCAAAAGTGGCATGCAGCCACTCCTGTTGTATGAATAGAGAGAGAAATATTTAACATGGTATTTGATAGTAACATGCTAGTGGTTTGAATCCAAATTTAGTCATTCTTAGAGTAGGCTCGTTGACATCTATGGAACTAAAATTGGTTTTGATAGTTTAGAGCAGTGGTCAGCAAACTACGGCCCGTAGGCCGAACCCGACCCGCCAAGGCCTTCTAACCAGCCCGTGGCTGGTCCTGCCGCTGCCGCCACTGCCATGCACGCGTGCTTCTGGTGCCGTTTTCCTTCCAAAATGGCGCTCGCCATCGTGTGCATGTGTGCTCGAGCGCAGGGCACCATTTTGGGTTCCAAAATGGTGCCCTGCACTCGCGCACACATGCACATGATGCCGGCGCCGTTTTGCCTTCTAAAAAAGCACCCGCCATCATGCGCATGCGTGCACAAGCACGAGCACAGGTGCCATTCTGGAAGGCACAACGGCACTGGCATTGTGCGCATGCGCATGCGCATGCGCTCGCGACGCAGCACCGTTTTGCCTTCCAAAATGGCACCTGCAGTCGTGTGCATGCGTGTGCGAGCATGGGGCACCATCCAAAATGGCACCCGCGCTCGCGAATGCATGCGCACCACAGCAGGTGCCCTTTTGGAAGGCAAAAAGGCACCAGCATCGTGCGCATGCACTCGCGACGCCGGCGCTGTTTGCCTTCCAAAATGGCGTCCACCGCCATGCGCATGCGTGCACGAGCGCAGGCGCCATTTTTGAAAGCAAAATGGTGCTCCACACTCATGTACGCATGCACACCATGGTGGGCAGTAGTGCGCATGCGCGTGCACACGTGTCCGCCGCCATTTCCCCCCCCCCCTTCAGCACGCCAAAGATTGGGGGACAGAGGAACCGGCCCCGCCCCCAGAAAGTTTGCCGACCCCTGGATTAGAGTGTCATTGATTTCACTGGGCTGGCTTTAAGTATCATTATCTGGATTCAACTGAGTATAAATAAATCCACCTGTCATTTCTGTATCACATAGTATGTTGGATTCATCTTCTTTTCTGCCTGAAGGTTCATTCCCATAGTGGGCCTCCACTCTAAACAGTCCCACTAATGGAAAGGAGAATATGAAATCTCCCTCTCCACCCCCACCCCCTGGTATCACATCTCCCAGTCGCTTTCAGTACATATCTATAGGTTGGGGGGAATAATTCCATAAGCCATAACAAGAATTCAGCAAGAATTATACTACCGTATTTTCTGGCGTATAAGACGACCTGCGTATAAGATGACCCCCCCCCCCATTTTTCCAGTCAAAATATAGAGTTTTAGCATCTCTATCCTCATTATCCTTATATCCGGCGTATAAGACGACCCCCCCCCACTTTAGGCACAGATTTTTGCAGGTAAAAAAGTAGTCTTATACGCAGGAAAATAGTACTTCTAGCAGAAAAGATGTGACCCAAAGTTTCCGTGTTCATTGCTGCTGTACTCTACTTAATGCATGTCCATCTCGATTTCTAATACTTGCAATTTGTCTCTTTGTGTGTGTGTGTGGGGGGGGGGGTGATTACTGGATTGTGCTTCAAATAAAATAATTTTGCCCTGGAAAAAGGGAAGTGCTAATCCAGTGGGTTTTTAAAAATCCATTAGCAATTCACAGTACAAATCACTCATTGGAATCTCCCCCTCAAGTGAATCTTCCTTTAAAGAAATAGAGTTATGTAGGAGTTGAACTATATTTAAACCTTACTTCAAATGACTTGGGAAGCTGCCATTTGCTCACTTTGTCATATTTGATTTTCTTTTCTATCTCCCTTCATATGACATAAAAAGGCCCAATTCCTCTTCCCCTCCCACAGCTGCTACTAGCTGAGAAGGATAATTTTCTAACAGCAGTGCGTAGCTTTTGGCAGGCCTCTGAACAGACATTGTGCACTTGTTCTGGGAAGAGGGATATTGCTTGGTTCTATATCTGCTGTTCGTGTTGGCTGCTGTTGATGGGAGATACTGGCAGTTAGCATTTTGTGTCGATTATGCACAAAATGTCTGATTTTTCAAGGTAGATGAAACTGGGCCTTTTGTGCTTGATTCCAGAATTATAGGTCTCACAACTAAGAGTGGCTTGTTAACTTGCTTCATTAATGTAGACCAGTAGATTTTACACTGTGCTCTGGAAACTTATCAATTAAAAGAGCAGTACTAGAGGATAGAGGAAGAAGTAGCTACCTGTTATCCCTTGCAGTGCCATTGTGAAGACAGGCCTGCTCTCAGAAGATTATGATAGGAAGGCAACAGCTCTGCTCCTCTCATAGCATTATTCTAGGGGTCTTTTTGTTTTGTTTTGGGGTTGTTTTTTTTTGGAACTATGAGAGAGTTTCAGACCAAATTATTGCCTTGGCACTAATGCTGTGTTGAAGGAAGAGGAATCATTTTGAGAAATGCATTTGTTCAGTCCTGTGGAAGGTATTAGACCAGTAACATGACAAGGGGACACTTTACTTGTCCCAAGACTGTAGTTTACATTTCTAACCCCCAGTACTGTCGTTTAGAGCTAGCAATATAAGGAAAAGATCCTGGGAAGGCTTTGTTAGCTTTATTGAAAGATACATTTTAGTTTCCCTGAAAATTTCCTTTTACTTTCCCATTACAGCAACAGAAATTTCAATGATTTGCTTTGAATGATATGTTAGGTGGCAACATGGAGATATGTGGAAAGACCTCACTGAAATGTTGCTTTCCACCCCACTTTCACCGAGATTTTTGCCTTAAGTGAAATTTGGCAATAATTGTCAAATCAAGGGGCCTCACTGTCACTACAATAACTGGCAAAAGGCAATAAAGATTGTCAGAGTCTTGCTTTGTGATATAGTAATTATATATATAAATAAGTGGTCCAAAACAGTATGAAGTGAAGTCTCTCACTCATACATACATATATGTATATATATATGTGTGTATAAACACATAACATATATAAGCAAACTTCTTCCGTTTTCCTTTGTGTTGTCCTTCCACTTACAAACAGAAGCTCTACTAAGCACTGATGTTATGATAATGAGGTATGCTTAATAAATATGAATATTAGAGTTTGATACCTAAGACAGGAAAGCTGTCTGTTGCCAGAGTCTAAAGAATTCATAATCATAGAATCATAGAATCATAGAATCATAGAGTTGGAAGAGACCACAAGGGCCATCCAGTCCAACCCCCTGCCATGCAGGAACTCCCAATCAAAGCATCCCCGACAGATGGCCATCCAGCCTCTGCTTAAAGACCTCCAAGGAAGGAGACTCCACTACTCTCCGAGGGAGTGTGTTCCACTGTCGAACCGCCCTTACTGTCAGGAAGTTCCTCCTAATGTTGAGGTGGAATCTCTTTTCTTGCAGCTTGCATCCATTGTTTCGGGTCCTAGTCTCTGGAGCAGCAGAAAACAAGCTTGTTCCCTCCTCAATATGACATCCCTTCAAATATTTAAACACGGCTATCATATCACCTCTCAGCCTTCTCTTCTCCAGGCTAAACATCCCCAGCTCCCTAAGTCGTTCCTCATAGGGCTTGCTTTCCAGACCCTTCACCATTTTAGTTGCCCTCCTTTGGACACGCTCCAGTTTCTCCACATCCTTTTTGAATTGTGGTGCCCAGAACTGGACACAGTATTCCAGGTGAGGCCGGACCAAAGCAGAATATAGTGGCACTATTACTTCTCTTGATCTAGACACTATACTTCTACTGATGCAGCCTAAAATTGCATTGGCCTTTTTAGCTGCTGCATCGCACTGTTGACTCATGTTCAACTTGTGGTCCACCTGGATTCCTAGATCCCTTTCACAGGTAGTCTCATTCAGCCAAGTGTCCCCCATCGTATATCTGTACTTTTCGTTTTTCCGCCCTAAGTGCAGTACCTTACATTTCTCTGTGTTGAATTTCATTTTGTTAGCTTTGGCCCAACTTTCTAGTCTGCTCAAGTCATTTTGAATTTTGATCCTGTCCTCTGGGGTATTAGCTACTCCTCCTAATTTGGTGTCATCTGCAAATTTGATAACTATGCCCCCAATACCGTCATCCAAGTCATTAATAAAGATATTGAATAGCACTGGGCCCAGGACAGAGCCCTGTGGCACCCCACTGGTCACTTCTTTCCAGGTTGAAAAGGAGCCATTGTTGAGCACCCTTTGTGTTCGACCAGATAACCAATTACAAATCCATGTAACAGTTACTTTGTCTAGCCCACATTTTACCAACTTGCTTGCAAGAATGTCATGGGGAACCTTGTCAAAGGCCTTACTGAAATCAAGATATACTATATCCACAGCATTCCCTTCATCTACCAAGCTGGTAATTTTATCAAAAAAAGAGATCAGATTGGTCTGGCATGACCTGTTTCTCTGAAACCCATGTTGACTTTTTGTGATCATGAAATTATCTTCCAGATGTTCACAGACTCTCTGTTTAATGATCTGCTCCAGAATCTTTCCGGGTATTGATGTCAGACTAACTGGACGATAATTGTTGGGATCCTCTTTTTTCCCCTTTTTGAAGATGGGGACAACATTTGCCCTCCTCCAGTCCGCTGGGACCTCTCCTGTTTTCCAGGAATTCTCAAAGATTATTGCCAATGGTTCTGATATTACATTTGCCAGTTCTTTTAATACCCTTGGATGTAATTCATCTGGTCCTGGAGACTTATATTCATCTAGATTAACCAGATGTTTCTGTACTATCTCTTTACTTATTCTGTGATGAAATTCTCCTATTCTGTCCTCTGCTCCATTATCCTCAAGTTGAGCACCCTTTGCCTTTTCTGAGAAGACTGAAGCAAAGAAGGTGTTGAGTAATTCTGCCTTTTCTCTGTCCCCTGTTAACTTTTTGCCATCTTCTCCACACAGTGGCCCTACCATTTCCTTCTTTTTCCTTTTGCTACTGACATACCCCCAAAAGCCCTTTTTATTGTTCTTAACCGCTCCAGCAAGCCTGATTTCATTCTGCGCTTTAGCTTTTCTGACTTTAACCCTACACGTGCTAGCTATTTGTTTGAATTCCTCTTTGGTGATTTCCCCATTTTTCCATTTCTTATACATGTTCCGTTTAAAACATAGTTCAGTTGCAAGTTCCTTAGTCATCCATCCTGGTTTCTTGAGACATCTCCCATTCTTCCTCCTCATTGGCACGGTTTGAAATTGTGCCTTCAGTATCTCCCTTTTGAGAAACTCCCATCCGTCTTGAACTCCCTTCTCTTTTAGTATTCCTGTCCATGGGATCACCCTCAGTATTTCTCTAAGTTTAGTAAAATCAGCTTTCCTAAAGTCTAGAATGCGTGTCTGACTATGCCTGGCTTCTCCTTTCCAATGTATAATAAACTCCAGGAGGACATGATCACTCCCGCCTAAGGATCCAACCACTTGCACCCCATTAACTAGGTCTTCCCTGTTAGTTAGGATCAGATCCAAAATAGCTGACTCCCTCGTTGCCTCTTCCACCTTTTGAACAATGAAATTGTCTTCGAGGCAAGTGAGGAATTTGCTAGACCTCAAGGATTTTGCCGAGTTTGACTTCCAGCAAATATCCGGATAGTTGAAGTCACCCATCACTACTATATTTCTCCTTTCTGAGTGTGTGGTCATCTGTTCTAGAAAGGCATCATCCAGTTCTTCTGCCTGAGTCGGGGGTCTGTAGTAGACTCCCACAATAACATCCCTGTTGTTTCTTTCCCCTTTAATTTTTATCCAAATGCTCTCCACCTGGCTTCCAGTATTGTTGTCCTGGATTTCTTCACTGGTGTAAATATCCCTGACATATAATGCTATTCCTCCTCCTCTCCTGTTTGGCCTGTTTCTCTTGAAGAGGTTATACCCCTGTATTTTTACATTCCAATCATGAGACTCATCCCACCAGGTTTCAGTGATGCCTATTATATCATATTTGCTTTGTTGCGCTAGGAGTTCAAGTTCATCTTGCTTATTTCCCATGCTCTGTGCATTAGTGTAGAGACATCTAAGACCATATGTCTCCTTTACTTGCTGCCTTAGCACGTTTTTTTGCCTCCCACTGTTGGGTCCCTGTACTGTTTGCCTTGTTTCCTCTATGACAGTTTGACTATTTTTTCCAGTCCTTTTGTCTTCCAGGGTGCTGTCTCCCTTCCCCACATAACTCAGTTTAAAGCCCTCCTGATCAAATTCTTCAGACTGTTGGCAAAAACGTTTCTTCCAACTGGTGTGAGATGCAGCCCATCCCTTGCCAGGAGTCCACCCTCATGGAACCGCAGCCCATGATCCAAGAATCCAAATCGTTCTCGACGACACCATCTGCGGAGCCAATTGTTGACATCTGCTATCTTCCTCTCTCTTCCTGGACCGTGCCCTTCAACTGGCAGTAGAGACGAGATGACAATCTGTCCCTCCATTTCTTTCAGCTTCTTTCCTAGAGCCTCGTAATCCCTTTTGATGTTTTGAAGGCTGTGTCTTGCTGTGTCGTTCGTTCCCACGTGAACCAAAAGGAAGGGGTATTGGTCGGTAGGCCTGACCAGTCTTCTCAGCCTCTCTGTCACATCTCGGATCTTTGCCCCAGGGAGACAACACACCTCCCGAGACATCTTGTCAGGCCCACAAATCACTGCTTCTGTCCCTCTCAGCAAGGAGTCCCCCACCACGACCACACGTCTCCTACGAGGCTTAGCAGCGACTGTTCCCTGTGGTGGTACTCCCAGATCTTTCCCTGAAGTCTGTTCATGCTGCTCTTCCTCGTCCTCCTTGGTAAGGGAAAGAGCTTGGAAACGATTCTGTAGCTGCAAGCTCCCAGAACGATCTCTGGTCTCCCTACTTCTACGTGTGACATTCCTCCAGCTGTCTACCTCCTGTGTATGTGGTGTGACGTTCTCTTCCCCAGCAACTTCCACTGTGTGGTCCCTGTCCAAGACCGTTCGTTCCGTTCTGTCTAGGAAAGCCTCTTGCTCCCTAATATTCTGAAGTGTAGCTACCCGCGCCTCCAGCTGCTGTACTTTCTCCTCCAAGAGAGCTACCAACTTGCACTTGGAGCATGTGTAGTTCCCGACCTCTGTAGGTAGGAAGACAAACATACCACAGGTATTGCAGGTGACAGCAGCAGTTCCTTCAGTATCCATACTAAGTATTAAAAAGGACTATGGCTTTCCTCCTCAAAGAAAATCTCTTGCTAAAACCAATGTTAAAGTCTGCAGATGACCAAAAGTTTTCTACAATTGGTAGTGGTTATAAAATTCTGGGAGCAGTTGTAAAGAGCTAACTGCCTAGCCCACCCCCTATTGATTTGCAAATGCTCTTAACAAAGCCCCACCCGCTGAGTCACAGTCACACTTCCCCCAAGAGTTTTTAAAAAGAACTTTAAAACTTACCCTCTCATGATGGCTGCCTGGAAACTGTTTTCTTCCTCTCTCCTAGCAGGAATTGGCCTGGAAAGCTTTCTAATGAAGAGGTTATAGCTGCTGATTTCTGTCTTGGGCATGTTTTTTTTTTCTTGGTCCCTCTTGGGTAAGTTGAGTCATGCTTGCTCCACCAAGAGGCATTCCTTTCACTCTCAGGAGACTGCCCCTGGTGTTAGGAAGACCTTTAAAATAGAGATACACAAACAGAATCTCCTTCTTTGACTTGCATCTCTCTGACCTTCCCCAGTTTTCAAGTCATCTTCTGCATGTTAGAGGATGAAAAAATCCATGTGTGTGCTTTATTGGGTAAGCCTCTTAAGCTTAGCTATATCCCCCTGGTCCCCCCCCCCCCCAAATAGATTGGTTAGGATTGGTTGGTTTTCTGATCCCATGGTGTTTCACCCTCTTACTTCGAGAAACAGCTTACATTGTGTATAAACTGTTCTGTTCGTTGCTGCTGCTACCATTTTCTGTCTTTAAATAGATAAATAAATGCTTTTGCTGCAAAGTTACTTGTCCTTTTACATCATTTTGACTTTCAGCCACTTTGGTCAATTGTCATTTTTAAAGCCGTCAGCTTGTAAGGTCCTGCAGAGAGCTAGTGCCTAGAAGAGATACCCTCCACAACCCCCCTCCCAAAGTCCACTGCTCTTAACAGCATCCAAGCCATCACTTATTGGAACAGGGCTTGTTGATGAATTGGGCAGAAGCAGTGAACCTCACAAAGGCTGTACAGCTTCCATGCCTAGTACACTTCATAAAAGGGGGTATTTCCTAATGGGTTTTTCTAGAGTTCAGCCTTTTCCCCACAGAACACAGAATTCTGCTACATCCCAAAACCCTTGCTTACAGTGAATAATGTTAATCATTGTGAAACTGTCTTCAAATAATCTATTGTAAACATACGAAAAAAGCAAGTGACACAATGCAATATGACTTATTTATCAATTCAATTTATTTTTATATCACCTTTTTTTTCAAGAAAAAGAGAAGCAGAGAGAGAGGGAGAGGGAGAAAGGATGCACACACAAACTGGCCATCAGTAATATGATGCAAACACAAAGCTAGGGGTGGAACTAATATTTGAAAATATTTTTTAAAAAATGGTTTTAAACACTTTTGATTGTCAAAAAATATTTATGAGATTGATTGGTGAGAATCTTTACCATTTGGGACTTAGAGGCTGTACAGATGGCCCCTAAGGGGCAGCTCCATGCTGCTCCTGGGAGCGCCGGATCAGGGCTGTGGAAACTGCACACTATGGCCCTAATCTGGCACTCCTTTTTAGAGTGGCAAAAAGCTGCCCTTGCTACTGTGGCGGCAACTCTTCTGTGCTCCTTTGGCACAGCGTGTCTAAATGCTGCACCAAGGGAGCACCCTGATGCCGCCTGCCGTCTGTGCAGGTGGTGTGAGGATGACATGGGGGCGGAGTCAGGGCAGCCAGCATGTGGTTGCCATGCCCCAACTTCACCCCCAGGCCAGCTCTTTATGCCGGTCTGTATGCCCCTTAGTCAACATATGCAGAATTCTCATGTGGTTGATTTACCAGCATTTTTATATGCAGGAGACAGCATTTTCTGCACAGAAAATAATATTTATGCACATAAATATTATTTTCTGCGTAAAAATACTGTTTCCTGCACATGCAATGCTGTTTTCTGTGCAAAACTACAAAGCCCTAAATTGCAGGACTGGACAGTTTTCCAAAATTTTCTCACAATGGGAGAAAAAAAAATGGTAAAATTATTCATTGCTTCCTTAGAGAACAAAACTAGTGAAGAATTACATCCCAGTGTTTGACTGCAAGGAACACACAATATCCTTGTTACAACAGTTTCATTGCCTGCTGATCCATTTCTGCACACAGTTCAAAGTACTGGTTTAGACTTACAACCCTACGTGCTTAAGATCAAAGTACTGGTTTAGACTTACAACCCTATATGCTTGGAAAGCCCCCCCCCCGCACCCATGGGGGGGCATGGGGGGGAAGTGCCCGAATTCGCCCAGCGCAGCTGCAGTGAGGCCTTCCCAAGGCCCAAGTGGCCTTCCAAAATGGTGCCCGCACCGCGCACGCAGGCGTGCACAATGTGGCTGCCATTTTGGAAGGCCCCCCCACGTGGGGGAGGCTTCCCTGGGCCGTAGAAAGGCCCCCTTGTGCCCACGGCATGCAAATTCACCCGGCGCAGCTGCAGTATGGCCTTCCCAAGGCCCAACAGTGGCTGCGCAGCCGCCGTGGGCCCTTCCAAAATGGTGCCCGCATTGTGCACACATGCACACACAATACGGGTGCCATTTTGGAAGTCCCCCCATGCGGGGGGGCTTCCCTGGGCCTTGGAAAGGCCCCCCGCACCCACAGCAGGCAAATTCGCCCGGTGCAGCTGAGGTGCGGCCTTCCCAAGGCCCAACAGCGGCTCCGCAGCCGCCGTGGGCCCTTCCAAAATGGCGCCCGCTGATGCGGTGGCGGTGGCGGTGGCGGGACCGGCCCAAGGCCTCCACGGGCCGCACCCGGCCCACGGGCCATAGGTTGTCGACCCCTGATCTAGATTATTTGAAGAACTACATTTTCCCTTACAAAGCAGCCCATGCTTTCAGATCTGCTGGGGAAGCCTTTCCCTCTGACCCACCACTCTAACAGGTACATCTGATGGGAATCTTCTCAGTGGCTGCTCCCAGGCCCTGGAACTTTTTTCCCAGAGAAATTAGACTGACATCTTCCCTACTTTTTTTCCATAGACAAATAAAGATTTCTGTTTAGACAGGCATCTGATGATTGGCTTATAAGACTGCCCTACCAAAATGTGCTGGATCTTGCTAATTGTTTTGCTAGTGTGCATGTGCATATTTAAGGATATATGTTGTTAATCTGGTTTTAAATATTTTGATTGTTTAATATTGTTTTAACTTTTGTATTTTAGGGCTTTTTAATGATATGTTTTGATTTTGTTGTAAGTCGTTTTGAACTGGGAAAAGGGTGGGATAGAAATAACAACAGCAGCAGCAGCATAAAAAAAATAACAAAGTACAACTAAAATACATCAGTATAAAATTAAGACAACCAATCAGTTAAAATCCCATCAATATAAGCTGCCAGTGAAAGGACAACAAAAAGAGTGCACTTGATAGGAAGCTTTCCTACATGTCTCTCTTTGTAGGGAATGTCAACATAGATTTCCACCAAGAAAACCCTCTCTCATGTCCCCACCAAACTCGCATATAATGGTGGCAGAACTAACAGAAGGACTTTCCTTGAAGATTTTGGAACCCAAGCAAGATTGCAGGAGAAAACATGGTCCCTCACAAAGCATAATTCCAACTCATATAATGGCTTACATGTCACAATTAGCACTTAGAATTGTGCCCGTAAACAGACTAGAAAACAGTGAAAGAATTGGAACAATGGAGTCTCATGATCTCTCTAACAAAATTTGGTCAGTAGTCTGGGCACAGCATTCTGGGCTAACCAAATTTTCAAAGGTAAGACCTGATAAGGTATGCTACTGAAATCCAACTGAGATGTAACTAAGGCATGTATTACCATGGTCAAGTCCAACATGGGTTTAGTTGACTCATTAGCCTTAGTGTTGATGCACCTGGCCATTGCCAATACCTGGGTATCCAGGTTTAGAGCTGAACCCTGGGATACTCCCAACTACGTCTTCAGTAATCAAAGATTCTTCAAGTAGCCCTATCCAACACTCTTTCAGTACCATTATCTACTCCATAATCTACTCCCCCCCATCATGTTTGGATTAAGTTTCAGTTTTGTTTACCCTGATCCAGGTAACCAATCAAGTGATAAATATATATGTTTCAGGGAAGAAGGGGAGTGTTCTATGGTTTGGTGATTGATAAACCCTGAATTAAATTATTTGTTTTGTACATAGGTCAGCCAAGGAATCTCCTAGGATTGCAATGACCATGGAGTGATACTTTGAGCCTCAATATGACAGCAGAAAGACAGAGACTTTTTTGCTGTCAGTTTTTGCATACAAACTCAGGTTATCCAGCTTTCCTCTTAATTCCCCACTCTGCCGAAAACCTCTGTGCAGGGAGAATACATTTGTATAAGTAAATCTAGATTAGCATAATTATTAATCATACATCTTTTGTCCACTTATTTCCACTCCTGGTGGAAATTACCCACTACTTGAGCTCAAGTGCCCTAAGTGCTGTTCTCCACAACAATCCATTAATCGACAAGGTATCAAAAAGGCTCTTACATGCCTTTTGTATAGCTTTCATTTTGTAGCTGCTTGGGCCAGATGCATCCCTAGGCAACCACACACTTGCAGAGTTTTCCTGTGGAGGTCTGGAGGAGGTGTTTTATGGCATAGCAATTTATGGAGTGGTTGTGGTTCCCTTTTAAGGAAGCCCAAGTATATTAGATGCTTATTCAAATTACAGTGTGTAACACCCTCCACCACCTGCTCCTCTTCCTCCCCCTCCTCTTTACCTTCCCAAACTGATTAATGTTCATGCTCCATATCATTTTACACAATGCTTTTTTATGAATCTTTCAGTCAATCCCACTGAACACATTCTTGTAAGCCCAGTGTAACATCAGCTGGCCCAGCAGCATTGAAGATTTCAGAAGCTGTGGGGCTCATCTTTAAAATTATGACCTGAATTCAATTGTTTGGTTGCAGCTAGAGTAGAATCACTGAAATAATTATTGAATGGTGAGTCAACAATTAAGTAAACCCCATTGATTCAGTGGCTTCAAACTAATTGTGATTTAACAATAGGATTCAGGCCTTGTTACTATTTATTGGATTTATGAAATTGTACCCTCTGTCTAGTGGGCTTTTGAGGTGATCTTCATTTTTTAATTTTTTTTTTAAAAAAAAAGGGAATTAAAACTTCCCATGAAACTCAAGGAACAAAGGGACAAAACTATGCAATAAATTTTATGCTAGCATTAAAATTAAAGGGCAGCAAAACAGTAAATGTTAAGAACATGACTGAACAGGACAGTCTACTGGCCATCTAAGGAAGAAGAAAGAGGAAGTCAGTCTCACCTCCCTTAGGAGGAAGTTCTGCAATCACAGTATTCCACAGCCAACATCTAAGCATTGAATCACACATGCACTGGCTAGCTGGGGCAAATGATATAGATAAAAACAATAACATCTGAATTTGGTTTAAGTATGTGTGAAGCAAGAAGCTGAATAAACCAGTGTGTGTGAGTACTGTGTTCCCTCAAATTGTTTCCAACTTATGTGATACTAAAGCGACCCTATCATGTGGTTCTCTTGGCAAGATTTGTTCAGTGGAGGTTTGCTGTTGCCTTCTTGTGAGACTGAGAGCATGTGATTTTCCCAAAGTCACCCAGTGGGTTTCATGGTTGAATGGAATTTGAACCTTGGTCTCCAGAGTCATAGGGGCTATGCAGACGGGCGGCCCTAGGCTGCCTCTGCTAGCCGCGGATCGAGGCCGCAGCAACCGTGCACCGTGGCCTCAATCCTCCTTTTTGCTGCACCTGAAAGGAGTGGCAAAAGGGTGCCCTAAGAGTCAGTGCACAACTCTTTAGTGCCCCTTCTGGCACAGCATGTAAAAACGCTGCGCTGGAAGGACGTCCTGATGCCATGCGCTGTGTGCAATGGCTCACGGCGTCAGGATGTGATCAGGCTGGGGTTGGGGTGGCCGCCATGTGGCTGCCCCTCCCCATCTCTGCCTCCAGGCTGGCCCTTTGGGCCAGTTTGTAGAAGTTCATAGTCTAACACTCAAACTACTATACCATGCTAGAGGCAGCTAATCACATCTCATGGAATGCTGATGGAGGCAGGGGCTATGGGTAAAAGGATATAACCTAGAAGCATGTCTTTTGAGGCATTAGATGGGGATAATCAGAAACAAAGATAGGGCCAGTTAAACAGAGATAGGGCCAATTATGGAGAGGGCAATGGAGCAGAATTTCATGGGATTTGATGGCAGCTGAGAATATCATTTTTGCTATTGTGAAGGCAGTGAACAATATAAAACAATACAATTTAAGAAGACTACAATATTGAAATATATAAATATAAAATTTTAAAACAATTAAACAATTTTAAGAGTTAAAACAATTGTAAATTAAAATGTAACATGTTAAAAATATAAACCTTAAAATTTATATAGCACAGCATTTAAAACAGCCCATATCAACTTAAAAGGCCTGACTGCACAAAAATGTCTTTACCTGGTGCTGGAAGGATAGTAGGGATGGCTCCATCTTGGCCTCTCTAGGGTGGGAGTTCCAAAGCTTAGGAGCCACCACTGAGAAGGCCCTCTCTCTTGTTCCCACCAAATCTGCCTGAGAAGGTGGTGGGGCAGAGAGAAGGGCCTCTCCAGATGATCTCAAAACTCTAGTGTAGTCATACAGGGAGATATGGTTCTTCAAATAACCTGGACCCAAGATGTATAGTGTTTTTTAAAAAAAATTAAAATGTTTATTAAGTAAAATACAATATTTACATAACATTCAAAGACAAATACAAACATATCACACACACACACACACACATATATATACACAAAAACATTTACATGCCCAACAAATAGACAAATGCACAAATACACGACAAAAAACAAAAACAAAACATTAATCTATCCTTATGATTAGTGAATGATTTATCAATCTTCTTATTTCCCAAATGACTTCTTCTCACCTTAACATAAATTAAATGTTTCTTTCTATCTGAGATTGCCCTAGGACTCCAATATCTGTCATCAATATTATATCCTCAACTTTCCTTTTTTTCTTTCCATTCACCATTTTTTAAAGATTACCACTTTCCTATAATTGATTTATAAAAGTAACCAAATATTTCTATATCTTTTATAAACTTAAAACATCTATTTTTAGTTGATTCTTAATTATTTACTTTGCTTATATTTTATCTCATAGTTTGATGTATAGGGTTTTGTAGGTCATAACCTGCACTCTGAATTGTGACCAGAAATGGACTGGCAGCCAATGGAGCTGTCGCAACAAGAGATTTATAAGCTCCCTATAGCCAGCTCCAGTTAACGACCTGGTTGCAGCTCTTTGGAGTTTCTGATAACTTTTCAAAGGCAACCCCATGTTGATCACATTACAGTAATCCAGACAGAATGTAACCAAGGCATGTACCACCATGGCCAGATCTGACTTCTCCAGGAAAGGGCACATGAGTTTTAGCTGTGCAAAAGCACTTCTGGTCACTGCCGATACTTAGTGCTGAATCCAGAAGTACCCCCAAACTACAAAACCTGAGTTTTCAGGGGGAGTGTAACCCCATCTAACACATACTGAATCCCTATTCCTGGATCTGTCTTTCAACTGACCAGAAGCACCTCTGTCTTGGCTGGACTAAGCTTCAGTTTGTTTGCCCTCATCCAGTCCATTACAGCAGCCAGTAACTGGTTTAGGACAGGAACAGCTTCCTTGGAATTAGGTAGAAAGGAATGATAGAGCTCAGTATCATCAACATGCAGGTGACATCTTACTCCAAAGCTCTGGACAAACTCTCCCAGCAATTTCATGTAGTTAGAGCACACTGTAAAACAGTGCCTCCAAGTCCCATCCCAGAGAGGTGACTCAGAAGGATACCATGGTTAATGATATTGAAAGCCGCTGAGAGGTCCAGTAGAAGCAACAGGAAAACACTCCTTGTCCAGTTCTTGGAGTAGGTCATCCACCAAAATGACCAAAGCAGTTTCTGTCCCAAAGCCACGTTTGAAACTAGATGGACATGGATCTAGATAATCCATCTCATCCAGGAACACCTGAAATTGAGAAGCCACCATATACTCTAGCATAGTGGTCCCCAAAGTGGGTGGTAGCACCTTCCTGGGGGCATTGGGAAGCTCCAGGGGGTGTTAGGGAAAAAAGAGCAGCAGGGGGATGCTAAGGAGGAAATGGAGGACAGGGAATTGTGAGGATGAGGGTTGCAAGTAGGGTTGCCATTGTTACTGAAAAATCATGATAGTCCAGGATTGAAGGAGACCTGGTGGCGCAGTGGTTAAATGCCTGAACTGCAGCCACTTACTCATAAAGCACAAGGTTGCAAGTTCAATACTAGCCAAGGCTCAGGCTTGACTCAGGCCTGCATCCTTCCGAGGTTGCTAAAATGAGTACCCAACTGTTGGGGGGCAATGAGCTTACAATTGTAAACCACTTAGACATCCCATAGCACAATATGAAGCGGTATATAAATGAAGCTGCTTTGCTTCTGAAAAGCAGCATGTCTAGGATTCCTGAAGACAGGAGTGAAACCTTAGGAAAAAAACTCATCCAGATCCCACCCTTGAGGCTCTGGGTGGTACTATGCAGGCGTGCCAGATCTAGAGCCCAGAGGTGGGAAGGGAAAGGAGGCAAGCAGAGACATGGAACAATGAGGAGGCTTTCTTGTGCTCTGGTAAGTGTGTGGTGATGCTGCATGCATGGTGGAACTTTTTGCTTGCTTGGGACTGGAACTGCCCTTCCCTCCAGTTCACCCACATAGAAATGCTTGTGTGTGTGTACAAAAGGGAGGACTCTTTCTTAAGGTCCAGAGTCCCTCTTTCCTCTTAGTTGTATGCTAATGTGCTGGAGCTCCCCTTTCCTCCATTTCCTCCCTGATATAAATGTGTGTGTATGTTTGGGAAAAAAGTGGGGACATATGGGCTCTGGAAGACAAACAATGAAGTCCAGTAAATAAAATTTGCAGATAAGTCCATTACCAACATAGTGATAAACCTTCTTTCTTTTTCTCTCCTGTTTGGAAAATACTTGTCCTCTCCTTTGGCAGATAATATTGAATTTCTCAAGAAGTGTCTGTGTTTCTGCATCTGAAAAAACTTTAAATGCTGCTTAAAACACATCAAATGCAGTCCCATTTAAAAAAAAACAACATTTGATTTTTGTTGGAGTTAAAGACCTCAAAAAGTAAAGTCCCAGCCCTTTGTTCCCTCTTGTTTAGGATTCTCCTGTTGTGTCTAAAATGCAGTATCCTGAAATCTAGAAGGCATATCCAGCAGTAGCTGTGTTGGCCACACTGCAAACAATAACATCCAAAATCCACAAACACAGTGATACCCTTCTCTTGTTTGATTTTTAACATCTTTGTCCAATGAAGATGCCAGTTGAGCTACAAAAGCTTGTTTCATCTGTTTTGTGCATTTTGGTTGGCCAATAAAGGTATCACTGTTTCTCCAAGATGGTTTTTTGCACATAAACAAAGCACACACAGAAATGTGTTATTCAGAATAAAGAATGTTCTCCAAGAAGGCCCACCTGATCTGCCAATAAGTAAAACATTCTTGTTTTTAAAAGTTGTTTTACTGGTGAATGAATATAGGGAATTAATATAGGTCTGTCAAGTCCATTCCTCCTTTTCTCATCTCTGAGTCCATTCCATGTGTGTATACATGTATGTGTTTTTTAAATGCACATATTTGTGGGGGCACAAATAGACACATTAATGGACATGGACCTCCATTGTTCACAAGGGGATTGTCTGCATTTTAGAAATGTGCACAGTGGTTTTGTGCATTTTTCAAATAGACACATCTTGCCATTTTTGGAAATTTTCTTTCATGGATTGCTGATAACAGATAGATGTCAAACTACTAATAGCATCTGTTTCTTTGTTCTGGGAAGTATTGATTGGATACAACTGTAATATAAGCAAATAAACAAAGATCAAACCCTGAAATAACAAATAGTAGTTCTGCAGTTCTGTTGATTAATGGCTCATGAAATTACCTAGCATTGTTTTACTAATGACATAGATTTTTAACCTGTAATTTAGATGCATATTAATTTTGTAGTTAATTTTACTATAGAGTATATACTGAGTTTAACTGAGACATTCTGTATTGCCACTGGTCCTGTGAGGTTGGAAGAAAGTTTTATACATTGATATTTCATTTCATACTGATTGGTTGAGCTGGTATGAGGCCGAAATTCAGGTTTTGCCCAACTGTTTGAAAAACAAAGTTGATTGCAGTCCATCTTCTGTGAGGGAGAGAAAATTAGAAATTTGTTTGGGATAAACTTCTTACACAGGCCCCCAAAGAATGGAGTATGTACTGTTATGGAGCATTCTCAGAACTAGAAAGAAGTTCTGGAAAGTAAACAAGAATGAATAAACATCATATATACTAGTGTAAAAGTCAACCGCATTTTTAAGTTGAGGGAAGATTTTAAGTCCAAAATCATGGATTTTAATATGACCAATGGATAAGTCAAGGGTAAGACTTAGGAACATCTAACATTAGATCTAAAGAGGAAAACACCACTTCCCTCCCTCCTACTCCATCTCTGGACTTCTCCCAACCAGTTAACACCACCACCCTGGTGCTAGAGAAGAAGGTTTTAACATCAGATTGAGAAGGGAAGGAACTGGAAGGGAATGGGTTCTTTCATGAGGAGAGAAGGTTAACACCGGATTGAAAAGGGAAAGAACTGGAGGGAAATGGGGTGTTTTTTGTTTTGTTTTTTTGATGGGGAGAGAAGGTTAACACCAGATTGAAAAGGGGAGGAGCTGGGGGGAATTGGGGGTATTATGGGGAGAGAGATCCAGAGGAGGAGGAGTATGGGTAGAGAAAGTTTTAACATGATAGAGAAGGAAATCACTTCTTTCACACACACACACACACACACACACACTCCTGTCTGGCAGCTCTTTCAAAAATCACTGCCAAGACACACAGGGTAGTGCTTCTTTCAGGATCTTTATAAGCAGTATTACTGCATTGACCCATATATAAGTTGACCTAGGATTTTAGGATCAATGTTTGCACATAAATTTATCAACTTATAGTTGAGTATATATGGTACAAATGCATAAGTAGGTTTACAAATCAGTTTCATATAAAGAGAGAGAGAAAAGAAAATGTGAGATACCTCATACTCTTTTTATGTATTCCATGTGCATGAACAATAATCTTACCATTACAGATTACTTGTTATAAGAAGCCTTACATTGGAAACTCAAGTATATATACTTGAGAGAGCCAGCATGGCATGGTAGTTTGAGTGTTGGACTATGACTGTAGAAACCTGGGCCCAGCTTGGCCATGAAACCCACTGGGTGACCTCGGGGAAGTCACATGCTCTCAGCTTCAGGGGAAAGCAATGACAAACCTCCCTGAAAATGTGATGTTGAAGGCTTTCATGTCTGGCAAGCATAGGTTTTTGTGAGTTTTTCAGGCTGTGAGGCCATGTTCTAGAAAAGTGTATTCCAGATATTTCCCTACATCTGTGGCTGCCATCTCCAGAGAATGCTGGCATGGAGGTATGTGGGGTACCAGTGCTCAAAAACACCAAAGTCAGGACTCAGCAAATGCAAACGAACTTCACCCAAGATCAGGGGGTTTCCCAGCAAACAATGGATCATTAATTAAATAGACACTAATCCTCTTCACATATCCTCCCACTTTGGGTCCTTGCCTCAACAGAACAATACACAGATTTACTTGCTAATCCTCTCAACCAAGGGTCACACAGTATATATACCCCACATACCTCCATGCCAGCATTCTCTGAAGATACCAGCTACAGATGCAGGTGAAATTTCAGGAACACACTCTTCTAGAACACAGCCTCACAGCCCAAAAAACTCACAAAAAACTCCTCTGAACAAATCTTGGCAAAATAACAAAACAAAACAAAACAAAACCCATGATAGACTTGCCGTAGGGTTACCATAACTTGGAAATGACTTGAAAGCACACCATAATAGATCCTAGGGAGTAAATGCTAGTGTATTTTAGGTTTGCATTTAATTTACTTGATGTTCTTGTGCAGAATGACCCAAACAATGACTGCCTTGTACCATTTCTGACCTCATTTAATATTCCTACTGTTTTGCATTTCTCTTTTTCTCTTTTTGAAATGTGACATTGGCCTAATATAAAGCTGGGAGAGCACTCATTATTAATCCCTACTACTAAAGATTTTAATAACAAGCCCATATATATAGGATAACTAGATGTTCTGATTGAAATTGTTGCCTCAATTTCAATTCACCAGGGAATGTGCAGTGAATAATGTGTGTATGTACTCACAGATACACATAATCATACAAAACAATTGAACTTCCACTAATAATCCAAGCAAAAAAGGCTGTTGAACAGTTGCTAATTGTCCAATAGGCATAGCCTGTCTTCTAGATTATGAAAGGAGGAAAGGGAAGGGAAGTTTCAGCCCTACCAATAGACACAGTGAGGCAACCACTTCAGGTGGACAATGCTGGGATCTTCTCAGTTATTCCTCCTGTGTCACTGACATTTTCCATCCCTTGAAGATAAGAACTACGTTCTGATGGCTTGTTGGCATCACAGGAGATGAATGACAATATTCAAATAACAGTGTTGAAGTAAGATTCAGCTGGCAGCCCAGTCACCTTTTGTATATGTAAGGGAGGGTGCTATATTGTTCTTTGCAGAAAATTATCTTAGGCTCATCCTATAGAAGGATCATCTACTTTTGGTTGCTCTTTTGTGATAAAGCTATGTGTCCCTCCTCCTCCTCCTTCTTCTTCTTCAACCCTTCTAGAGAGAGAGTGGTGACAGTCTATTATAGCCAGAGATGGATGCCTATGCTTAATTTTCTTTCACTTCAATTTTTTTCTTCTAGTCACAGTTCACAACTTTGTTCATGCCTGATTTTCCATCAATCTTGCAAACCTTTTCCCCTCATATGAATTATTCCTAATATATGCATTTTTATGGACACTTTCCCCCTAATGTATGTAATTTTGGCAAGTAGTTTTCCTTGATATATGCACTTGGAAGTGCTATTTTCCTAATGCACACATATTGGTAGGTATTTTTGAAATGGATAATGACATTGGGAAATTTTAGCATCACCAGTGCAAAACAGAATAACTGTGTTCTAGTTCGCACATTGATTTAGAAACCACAGATTTGGTCAGTACTGATTAAACTGTGAGCCAAAGGAAATTCTTCCCTACCTGTAGCTGCAGCAAAAACAACATAATGTCTGGTAGGTTATTCAAGACTATCTCATTTATATACTTTCTACTTCATCAGAAGCAATAGAAGGTGAATTTTACTGTACATCACTGCTACTCAGAGTTGTGGTCCCTGGACTGGTGGCATTCCAGCCATCAGCTGATGGTCCCTGGAGAATTTCCAGGTAAAAAAGAAACGGTTCTAGCCAATAGGCATATATATGGAATTTCTCCAAAAATAATCAGTGATCCTCCATATCAGATAACTCAAGAAGCATTGCTACACATCAGCATTTTTTTTTCCTGAGGAGGGATGAAGTTGCACTTGGGTCATAGATCCTTTCAGCAACCTTTTGAAGGATCTCAGGATCCAGTACCATATCATGTAAAATGTGTAGAAGACTTTTGTTACTTAAGTAGTGTGGAATATATCTAAAATACCCTGGGTTGATTATTGAATGAATACTTTTTTATTTCAGTCATAAGCAAAATTGATTGTAACACCTGGGAAATACATCCTTAAAGCAAACCTATCACAGGGTTTTCTTGGCATCAGTCTTAATCTAAATATCAGGTTTGACTAAAGTCATTTCAAAAATAGGCATTAAACAACAATAAATAAATAAAAATGATTAACAAATGTAAACATGAGAGATACACAAAAGATCAGAGACTAGGTCCAGAACTTTACTGTTGTCTTCATTTTGGGTCCATTAAATCATATATCATTTTGTGCCCATCTACATCATATATGTAGATTATCATAGCAAAAGACAGACACACACTTTCAATATAGAATCAAGAAGAAGAATTATACTGCTTTTTATTTTCTTCAAATCCCAAAGTGGTTTACAAATGGGTTGTAGTAGTAAAACAAACAAACAAATAATAAAAGTAGGATGCAATAGTAAAGACCAGGGGTAGGCAACCTTTTTCAGCCTGGGGCCAGTCCGCTGAAGTCCTCCCTTCCGGCGGGCGGGGGGGGGGGATGGTGGCGCGCGTGCTCACATGCGCTACCCCTGCCGCACGTGCTGCTGCCGCCACCGCACATGTCGTGCCCACCATTTTTTTCCAAAAATGGTGGCCACGATGTGTTTGCGCATACGCAGTACTCCTGCGCATGCGCAAACACACCGATGCCGCCATTTTGGAAAACAAAATGGTGGCCGTGACACGCACGGCCGTGTGTTGGCCCAAACTCGCAGCTGCGGGGTCAGGCGGCGGCGGCGGCAGGGATCGGGGGCCGGTAAGCGGGGGGGGCGGGCCGGAACCGGCCTGCGGGCTGTAGGTTGCCGACCCCTGGTAAAGACCAATAAAATGTAAATAAAACAATGTCAAAATAGAATGTATCATTGCAAGCAGTGAGATGAATGAACAGAAAAAAATGCCTTGGGAAAACAAATGAGTCCTTAATGTCAGTGAATGGTTGATGATGTGTGTTGCAGTTACCAAACAGCAGAGCTGTTAGGAAAAGCTGACAATCTTTTCCTGCATGATCCCAGACTTCTTCCTCTACATCCAGATGATACTGCCTCAGTTCTCCAGCCTTACCAGCAGTCAGGAAACACACCAGTTGTAGTTTAAGAACACTATCTTTATTCTACAACTAGGAATATTTACATCAGTTGATTATTTACAGAAACAGATCTTGCAACACATTAACCCTGTGGAACACGTTTTGAACCTTCCAAGCCTCCCTCTCTCACACACTCTCATACACATGGACAAAGCATTATTATTATTTGCACAAGCTACCACCCACTGGGGTGTGTACATCCACGATGATTGGTTGAGTCCCACTTTCCCAGTCCTCCAGCCCAACCCAAGTTGCTGATGTCCTTGTCCATGTGACCTTTGGTTACATTGTGTCTTGTTCCCAAAACACACTAGTGCTGGCTCCTTTGTTATTGTCTGGCACCTGTTGTTTGTCTGCCTGACCCATGTTTTTCTGAACTCTTCCCACAGGAAATTTCTGCCCCATACATCTTTTACATTTCCAGTTTGACTGCATGTCCCATCAAGCATTTCCTGACACTTAATTGACAGTGGAATAAAAATCCACACTAAGAACCTACTTAATTTCTGTGGGACGATCATTCCACACAGCAGGCTCTGCAAACAAGACTCTTCCACACGACAATCAAATGAAATTCATTAGTCTACAGTATGGAAACCAGTGGGCCATGCACACTACACAATTTTAGCACTATGTTTCACCTGCTTTGGCAACATTCCATGGAATCCTAGGTTTTGAAGTTTAGGGGAAGGGGCATTTGGAATCTCAGACAGGGAGCTCTTCTGGTGCCTCTGACCAAATTGCCAATCCTAGGAATCCACAGGATGTTGCCATGGCAGTGAAAGTGGAACTGTAAATGCTATATTTATGTAGTGAGAATGGGCCCTGGTGGCACAGTGGTGAAATGCTGGCATTGCAGCCACAACATTGTGAGTTCGATCCCCTCAGGGCTCCAGGTTGATTCAGCCTTCCATCCTTTCGTAGGTCGGTAAAACAAATACCCAGCTTGTTAGGGGAAATTGGCTAATACATTGTAAACCTCTGTGGTTGAGAGAATGTGACTTGCCAAAGTCACCCTGTGGGTTTCCATGGCTGAGCAGGTATTCAAACCCTGGTTCTTAGAGTGCTGGTCCAATCCTCAAACCACTGCACTTTACTGGCTCTCAACACAGCAACAGTGGCAATATAATAAATTATGTATTTTAATGATATGATGATCTTCATCCTCATTGACATCATAGCCATATTTCAGAAGGGTTCACTTTGCAGTAAGGAAAATAAACTGTTGTGACTCTTTTTAAAAAAAAACCCATTGAGATTCCCTTGTCCTTAGACTAGTAGCAAGGAGAGGTGCTGATGCAGCTTATCAATAAATAAGAATCAAGAGCTTCTGAATCGGGATGGGTGGGTGAAGCACTGAAGTGATTTAGTTTTAGCAGGGACTTTGTGATTGATTGCTTCTTGAGTGAGTGTGGTATTTCTGCGTCTTGAATTGTAAAGCCTGCTTAAGTGTTTATAGAACAGACAAACAGTTGACTGAAAGCCCTGCCCCTAAAATGGAAAACTACAAAATTGCCAAGAGAGAGATATGTGTGTGTGTGTGTGTGTGTGTGTGTGTGAGAGAGAGAGAGAGAGAGAGAGAGAGAGAGAGAAGAGGAAGAGGAAGAGGAAGAGGAAGAGGAAGAATTAGCAGCACAGGCAAGACTATTGCAGAAGAAAGGAATGTATAACTCAATTGCCCAGCAATGGAAGTATGACCAATAAGAAGAGGTTTGAAGTTCTCTCTATGAAATAATGGTTTTAGTGGTTAGCTAAACAACCAAAACAAAGCAAATATTCTGGGTGAAGGAATGAGTATCATCTTTCATTTACTTGAATAATAAAAACCTATCAAAAATTGAAAGAATATGAGATTTGCTGTTTTTTAATTATAAAAAAGTGTAGGAGAATGTGAAACTGGTAGATATATTGTTGCTGTTAACTGCCTTCAAATTGATCTTGACTCATGGTGACCCTGTGGATGACTCCCTATTTTCCACTGCTTTGCTTAGATGCTGTAAATTCATACTTGTGGTCCCTTTAATGGATTCCATCCATCTAGCATGTGGTCTTCCTCTCTTTCTACTTCTCTCTACCTTCCCTAGTATTATTGTTTTTTTCCAATAAGTGATGCCTTCTCATGATGTAGCCACAGTATGACAGCCCCAGTTTAGCCATCTTGGCTTCCTGGTACATTTCCAGCTTGATCTGTTCAAGGACCCATTTATTTGTCCTATTGGCTGTCCATGGAATCCTCAGCACTCTTCTCCAACACATCTCAAAAAACTTATTTTCTTTCTATCTGCTTTCTTCACTGTCCAGCTCTCGCATCCATACGTGGTAATAGGGAATACAATGTACTATTTGAATTTTTGTGCTCAGCTATATATCTTTACACTTTAGGATCTTCTCTAGTTCTTTCATAACTGCCCTCCCCATTCTTAGTCTTCTTCTGATTTCTTGACTCCAGTCTCCATTCTGATCAATGTTTGATCCAAGGTATGGGAACTCTTTTACTATTTGTATTTCTTCATTTTTTTTAGGTCTAATTTGTCTAAATTCTCTGTAGTCATTATTTTTTTCTTTATGTTCAGCAATAAGCCTTCCTTTGCACTTTCTTCTCCAATCTTCCTTAGTAGTTGTTCTAGGTCTGTGATGTTTTCTGCTAGTAGTAGTATTGTGTTGTCTGCATGTCTTAGATTGTTGATATTCCTTTCTCCTATTTTTACTCCTCCTTTTGTATCCAAGTCTCCTCTTCAGATAATGCTTTGCATATATGTTGAACAGATAGGGTGAAAGCCTGACCTGACTCCTTTGCCAATTGGTAAATATATACCAGAGGGCTTTGAGTATGTAACTCTTCCAGGCAGAAGATGAGCATCATTAATTCACATCCTCCCCTCCCCCCACTTCAGTATCTAGCAGTAAAAGAAATAAGCTTAATTTTCTTAGGTCCAAAACACACTGCAGAAATAATCCAGTTTGAGGCCAATTTAACTGCTTTGGCTCAGTGTCAGGGAATCCTGGGAATTGTAGTTTATTGTGGCACCAGAGCTCACAAAACTGCACTTCCCAGAATTCCCTAGCATTATGCCAGGGCAGTTAAAGCCATCTCAAACTGGATTATTTCTGCAGTGTGTTTTAGACCTTAGTAAAATACAGTGGTACCTCTACTTACGAATGCTTCTTCTACTGAAAAATGTGACTTACGAAACGCGCCTCCCAAAAAAATTTGCTTCGACTTAAGAAAGCGTTCCAACTTACAAAATTGGTGCAAACGAGCTGCTCTCCGAATTTCGTGGCATGCCATTGGTTAGCGAAATCTAGCAAAGCAGCACTGTATTGGCTAGCGAAAGAGGAAGTGTTTGCCTAGCGAAATTCAGCTAGGCAGCACTGTTTGGGCTTGCAAAAGAGGAGAGGAAGTGTGGCTAGCAAAATTGGTGGCTTCTGAGATCCAGGAAGGTAGGACTTGTGGCTTTTTGGCTTCTGATATTTGTGGCTTCTGATCTCCAGGACTGTATTTTTGGCTTCTGTGGCTTCTGATATTCAGGACTGTATTTTTGGCTTGTGATATTTTTGGCTTTTTGTGAAATAATCCTGTATTATACATTTGTATTGAGTTGTAGCTTGAATCTGGGGGCCTGGAATGGATTAGGGCATTTCAATGTTAAATTTGCTTCTACTTACGAAATTTTCTACTTACGAAATGGCTGTCGGAACGAATTAATTTCGTAAGTAGAGGTACCACTGTATATAAAAGTAGTCTAAGGGGTGGAACAGACCATCTGGAAAAGCTGGCTTCCTGTGGCTTGGGGGTGTAGCAGCTTGGCAGTGTATGTTCCCAAGTCCCAGAAGCTACCCAGCCAGCCAGAGGGGATGGCTTTAAGCCACTCCAGGGTTGTGGCATTTTGATGCCGCACATTGTTGGAGCACCCAGAAGTTGCTCCGGGGCTGCCTAAGGTGGCCCCAAACCAGCTAAATAGGAGTGGATCTTCTTCAGGACCACGGTGTATATTTACCATGGTCCTGAGGTGGCTTCATTGGGGTGGCTTCAAGCCACCCCTTCCTGCCGATATGTTCCAGCCCTTCATTACAGATAATTGTCCATAGTCAAATACATAATCTAAAGGAGAAGAGAAATGGAAGAATTAAAGTGGCTGCAGGTTAGCATAGTGCAGGAAGAGAGATGTAACAAGGCTCTCATATCTTTAGGGCTGCTGTGGCTTTATATTCCAACAAAGTCCTCATCTTTAATAGCTATTTTGCAGATGGATACAATGATTTCCTCTGTGCTGAGAATAATCAGACTTGCTGTTAAATAATTGTACTTATTGGGAATAATTGTACCTGGCTTGGACGGTGCAGATGGCTGAGAATTTCATTCAGTTCCTTCTTGATAGGAAATTTTCAGAATTGCAAATTTCTTCATCAACAAAAAGAAATTGAATTTTTAAAATAAAACAAGTGAGGGAAAATGACTCTGATGGATTTTGTTTGTTCTATCTGAATATCTATATCTTTAGTTTGGATTACAATGTGTTTGCTCATTCAGGATCATTTGTTACATACATCTAATTGTTTGTGGCTAGTGCTAGACCTTTTCAAACCAGAAATATGCTGCTGTTTCTAGAGCAGTTTACTGAATTTTCTGTAGAACTTTGGGGAAGTGACTTTTTTAATACAGCTCCCAGAATCTGTTAAGGATTCACATGCCGATAATATATTTACATAAGGAGGTGGCTAATATATTACTGCTATTTTGATGAAAAGAAAATTTGCAAGCTGAATGGCAAATGTTTGTATGATTATCTATTCTTTGGTTATCTAAACACAGTCTGTTCATAGCATAGTTTACATATACCATTACAGCTCACATTTATGGTCATTGCATGGGTCTGTATGTCTCTTCTGACCATGCAAAATTCCCTCAAATCTTTTAAGTAGTACACCTCCTGTGACACAGCCATTTCCCTATCAATGAAGAGTAAATGGGAAGGTCAGGGACACATTCAAGGCTTTCCCTGTAGCTACACATGCAACAACAGGAAAAGGGCACATCTCTGTTCATCTGTCCAATCTCTGGAAACATGAAAATGGGCATGTTTTAGGGTTGCTACTATGCCAAACAGAAAGCTTTGAGGGGTACTATCAGAAGATATAGGTACAGAGAAGAAGCTACATCTCTGTAGCTATGTCTTCTGATGCAGAATCTTGGCCATAATTTTAAATAATGTTTCTCTCCAAAAGAAGTGTAACAGCACTTTACTACATCAGCAAATCATGTTGAACTTCAGTATCTGTGCAACATGATGCAGGACAAAATGGCTTCTGTTTTTAAGCCAAGGACGATGAACAGAACAAGAATACCAAATCAGTATCTGTGGAAGTTCATCATGTAGAAACTACTATTTAAATGTGACATTTCTTGCCTATTCTGTCCTTGCAATATGTCCCAGGCTGAATTTCCCTCACTGTCAATTTGTTCACTTCTTGATAAGGTTGTACATTTCCTAGGGCTACATTTTCATTTTGGTAGACTGTGTTGGAACAAACTCCAGAGATAATGCATAGTTTAGTGCCTTTTGAAGAATTTGTGTCCTTGTAATGGAAAAGGTAGTGTATGCAACCAGCTGCTAGGGAAAGTTGAAGATACAGGGAGGGAGATGGAATGAAGGATGCTCACTTTTGTTTCATAAATGAGGTCACTATGAGGACAGGAGCTGAGCAGTGTCTTCCATGGAACATTGTAGCACTGAAATGAAGTAGTCTGAAAGACTCAAGTTTAAAATGCATCATTTCCTAACACCTTATTGCACACTATAAATCCACACATTTTCCATGGATTACACAGATTGTACCTCCAAATGCTTTTGTCTTAACAATGCCAGGAATTAGGTACAGAAAGACAAAGTTGTAAAAAAAAAAAAAAGCTGTTTATACAAAGCAAATGCATAACCTTGTAGTGTATGCTTTGTAATTATGGTGCAAACCAGTCAGGTACATAGGCTAGGAATCTGGTTTCAGTATGCAGTCCCCACAGAATCCTGCTTGGAAAGCCTGGGCACAGAACTGACTCTGACATAGGACCTTATCAAACGCTGGCCACGAAGCAAAAGGTAAGTGAAAACTTACCGAAGTTAAGAGTAAATGCAGTTCTATACCGAAACTGCATTTGCCAGCATGCCAGACCCCGGAGAAGAGGAGAGCCAGTCCCTGGCCTTTTTTCCTTCTTTCCAGGGTCTCTCCTCCTCCTCCTCCTTCTCTCCTTTTTCTCTTTCTCCTTCTCCTTCTCCCGCGGCGGCACCCACCTTCCCAGGGTCTCTCCTCCTCCTCCTCCTCCTCCTCCTCCTCTCCTTTTTCTCCTTCTCCTTCTCCCGCGGCGGCCCGGGCATCGATCGCGGCGCTCCTTCTTCTCCGTCGGCTGGCTGCCTCTGCCTCTCTGAGGAGGGAAGGCTGGCGGAGGAGGAGGAGGAGGAGGCCAGTGCACATGCTTCCGAAAGCTCCCTTTTACTTCCCCGAAAAACCGAATGTCAAAAGATCCCTTTTGACTTCAGATCACGGAAGCAAAAAACGTATTAGCTTTGGATTGCCTTTTGAAATGTGTAAACGCACAGGGAAAAAAAGTATTAGCTTTGGATTGCCTTTGGATATGTGTAAACGCACAGGGGGGAAAAACATATTAGCTTTGGATTGCCTTTGGATATGTGTAAACACACGGGGAAAAAACACGTATTAGCTTTGGATACCTTCTGCTTGGGACCCCCGTGTGATAAGGTCCATAGCAAGTGCCTCAGGAAGATAGTGAGGAAGGTGACAGAGCCTCTCTTCGAGGACAGAATTGTATATATTGCCTGGTCTAGCCTGGCTACCTTAAACTGACTTGCTGTCTCAAAAGCAGTGGAGCCTCTTGTCTTTGTTAATTCATCTGGGTCCAGGATATCTGAAGGATCTTATTTTTTCTATGCAGGTCTCCCATGTTATGGTATCTATAGGGGAGTCTTAGGGACTCTGCAGATAGTGCCAAGCGCCATCTTGGAGCCAGGGAAGGGGAGGAGCAGCTGGATGCTGGATGCCCCAACCCCTTCCTGAAGACGTCATCAGAATGTGCGCTATTGCACATGGCAAGTGCCCTGATGATGTCCTCCTGGTGCAATGTCTGGACATGCTGCACCGGAAGAGGCACAAAAAAGTCACATGGCAGGTCTTTGGCCTCCCTTTTCACCACCTGGGAAAGGAGCACTATTTTGGCGCTCCTTTCCCAGGTGCCAAAAGGGAGGATTGGGGCCGAGGTGTGGGGCAGCCTCGGCCCTAATCCTCTGCTTCCCAGGGCGGCCCACGGCTGCCCTTCTGCATCCCCCTTAGTCATGCTCTTTTCAGCTGTGGACACAAGTGAGTTTCTTCTCATTGGCTGTTTACAAGTTGTGAGACACTCTTCCAAGGGATGATAGGCTTCCTGCCTATTGTCCTTACAACTTTCACCAAATAACTCATATTCGGGAAGGTTTTGACCAGTTGACTACTGAGAAAGGAGCTTTTAAAGACTGGTTACTCTGTTGTTGATTTAAAAAAAAAAAAATCAGTGACCTCAGTCTAGTTGTTAGTCCCAACTACAGCTGACCAACTTAATCCATTCAACATGTATATGCGTTGACTTGCCACATTCCTATGGTTTCAATGGGACTTTTAGTTGACAATAACTATTGGATTTAGGCAAATTGCTTTTCATTTCAATATGTTTCAATACTATAATATTTTTAACATTAGGAATTTTCTGGTTTCATGAATCTGTTTCTTCTTGTGAGTTTCCTTCAGTCTCAGTTTTGGGAGAAAGGTGGTATACAATTGAAACACATAAAATAAAATAACAAAAAAATTGCTCTTCATGACAACTTTTGTAGAGATAAAGAAGCTCAGGCAGAAAAGCATTTGGGGGCTAGTCCTGTTTGCACAGGTTACAATGGCTCATCCTAACCTACCCCACAGACTTTCTGTGGGGCTAAAATGCTTCTCTAAGCTCCCTGGAAGCTTAGGGGGGAAGCAGATGGCACGAAGCGCCATTTTTGGGACAAGGAAGGGGAGGGGCAACCGCACCCCAACCCCTTCCCCAAAACGTCCTCGGAGCAGCCGGCCCTCCGCACGGCCAGTGCTCCGAGGATGACCTCCCACTGCAGTTTCCGTACACGCTGAAGAGTCGCCGAAGGTGCGCCGGCAGCCTTTTGCGGCGCACCTTCAGCAATTTGTGGAAGGAGCGCTATTTTAGCACTCCTTCCAGGGGCGGTGAAGCTGCGGCGCAGCTTCTTGGGGCGGCCCCGTGCCGCCCATCTGCTTCCCCCCTTAGATACAAATGCAAATGAAGCAAATTCATTAATTAGGGAGATACTAGCAAAGAGTTGTGGAAAGTGAAAAAGAAAAGAAGCATTGTATCCATTAGATACTGTTATAAAACAAAGGGGAAAGGTGTCCTTTTCTTTACAAAGGGATTTGGAGATTACATTCCAAATCCCTTTTAGCTTTAGGATTTTTCATAAGCAACTCATGGCTCCATACTTAAAATTCAGCTTGAGTATATAAATGTGATTTAAAATGGAGAAAGAGGGAGAGTGACTGTTTTACTATCAAGCTATAATGTACCATGGCAAAGCAGAGTTAGTGATTTTTATCTAGCGCTTGACAATTAGTAGCTGCAGTACTTTACAGATATCGAGTCAGCATTTATAATCTCTCTCTCCCTCCCTTCTTTTTATTTGAGCAATGTTCTTCTTTCTCTGGTTATATGTGTGGAGCTTCCAACTGCCCTCAGGAGTAGCACCATGTGTTTGAGTTTGTTGTGTACTTGGTGAGGATCCCTGGGGAGCTTCCAGCCAGATGCAAGTCTTACTGTTACGTCCCCATACAAATCTGCTGCTCAGCCCTCTCCCTGTGCAAAAGATGACAGAGCCATACAGCAGAAATAATTCATGACTGTGCACCAGAAACTGAAAGGCATTATTCTGAGTCACCCAGGCTGGCAGTGCATTGCTTATGACAGCTGACTGGAGTTTTGTGGCAGTCTTTAGGATTTATCTGCAGTGCCTCCTCCTCTCTTAACTGGGCAGTACATCCTGAAATTTTACAGCCTCCTCTGACCTAAGTTCATGCAAAGCTGGCACTGAGAGCTTGTCAGTTTTATTGCAAGTCCCTGAAGTGTATTTAATTATGCACTGAAGAATCAGCTGAACAATTAAATCCATTTTAACCAATTAAAAGCACATTAAATACTACTGGGTATTATTTTTGTAATTGGAGATGCTGGATTGCCATCAGACATTCTCAAACCCTGGCTTTGTCAATGTTCTAAGTTCTGAGCAGGGTTGATAGAGTTATCTAGTCTACGGGGGAGAATGCAGCCTTCCCCACCTTTCCTGATGTTCTAAACAACACAAAAGATTGTGTAGATATATTGCCAATGAGTCCTATTCCATTTTAGCCCAAAACTAAAGCATGATAAGGCACAAAATGGAAAGATGCATACGTTAATAAGGAGGGGAGATAAGATATCAAGACAAACTTTTAATGCTGATTTATTATATCACAGTCCAATTCTTCAGAACCATTTATAGAATACATGGACCTGATGTAGATGGCAATTTCCCCTATATCACTTGACAATAGCTTGTATGACTATCCTGTATCATCTCATAGTGGTTGCCCACCCTTAGTGGTTTATATAACACAAAAATGGACCCCATGTTAGTAATCACTATATTCAGCTTATGATAATTCCATTTCACATTCCATTTCACATAATTTTTACATTACACAACATGTGTATCACCTGCAAAAGGTGTTCTTTTACACATTGTTTACATAAACATCATCAATTATGATATGTAATGGTAGGACTTATTTGAACCTGTCCCCCCTTCCCATTTAAATTCTGTATTTCTTTGAGAAACCATCTGAATATCATTGTCTTTGGTTATCCTTTTTGGATTACAAACGGGGTCTAAAATATTATTTTTAATACTAAATTAACTAATTTCCATACCACTGTGTGCAAATATTTCAATATAATTCAGCTCTTAAGCATTTATCAATAATATTCCATACTAATTATTTATGCATTATATATTATTATGCCCTTTGAAACAGAGCTTCCTCGAGGCAGTTTAAAAGATGATATTATAAACAATAATGTAAAATACAGTCAACTAAGACTGTATTATAAATAGCTTTAAAAGACAGAAGCAGTAACATTCTTAAAAATGAATGTTGATTAATTGAAAAGGTGAATGGACCATCCAGGTTTTTAATGCTAATTACAAAGAAAAAGTCACGGAGACATCTGCACACACATGCCACAATAAATATTCCATAAAGATGGGGCCTGTTTCATGTGTTTAGCAGTCTCATAGATATTTAACAGTCATTTAAGCATTGTTTAAATTCTGTCCCAACTTGCATGAAAAGTCCAGAACAATTAGCAGTAATAGCTAATTGTCACTGTATGCAAATGACAAAAAATGAATCTATACTACAGTACCATAGCTAGTCAAAAAGATAGATGTAGATACATAGTACATTTTTTGGAATGTGACAACAAAATGAAGTTGTGGTGTGTGTGTGTGTGTGTGTGTGTGTATTCTTTTGCAATCAAGATCTTCCTTAAGACCAAAGTATGAGAAAACTGAAAGCAAGCTGGCTCCAATTTCACAAAAGGTTTCTTTCCACAAAATGATACTTTCACCTTTCTTCCTCATTCCTGTGATGCTTCAGAATTTTGTTAAATTCAATGGAAGCTGCTTTGAACATATAAGGAAGTCTGGGACCATGTAAGGAATTCCTTTAGGTTCAGTATAGGAGTGCTTAGCCTGTAGCCTAAAATAATCTGCCAGTAATTGGAATCTGCATAAACTCTTCATCAATAGAAACAATAGCATATGTGACATCTGTGTTTGTAAGTAAAGAGCAGTTCAAGAGTATCTCCCTCCAGGAGAGATATTGTCTAAGGACATCTGCATGGGAGACAGGGCAATTTTCAGTTTTCTTTCTCATTCTCCTACCTAGAAAATCCATTCATTCTGAAATTGCCCTAGGGTATGTTTTGCCCTATATATGTGCCCACTTGGGCAGTCCCAATTCAGTCTCTGTCTCAGTCAGAAAGACATACTGTCCATATCTCACTTGACTCCTCAGCACATGCAGGCCACCCATGATGCTAAGGCAGCATGCTGAGCCAGACTCACTCCACTGTGTTCCCTCAATTGGACCTTTGTGCCTGAACCTGGTACAGTATTACGCTCTGCTAAAACCTCTAAGTCACTATCAGCTACCACCTTTATATTGTTAGTTCTTGAACATGTGCATGAATGAATGTTCCTGCATGAATTGTGATTCCTTTATTTCTAAGTAAGAACTATTTGGAACTTGCATTCTGAAGTTCAGTTTTTTAGAACCTATACATATGTCTGAGCCTGGCTTTAGTTATAGGTGCCCTCTCAGGGTCCTTGCATTTTGGGTAACACATGAAACAAGGAGTCCCCCACTAACACCACACACCTCATCTGAGGCTTAGCAGTGGCTGTCTCCTGTGGTGGTACTCTTAGGGTCCCTTGCACTGTCCCTGATGACTGTTGTTGCTGCTCTTCCTCTTCATCCTTGATAAGGGAGAGAGCTTCAAATCAATTCTGTAGCTGCAAGCTCCCAGAACGATCCCTAGTTTTCCTACTTATGTGTGTGACGTTCATCCGGAAGGTTGCTTTAGGTTTTGGTATCTAGCAACAACAGCTTAACATACTCCTTCTTTTGACATTGGAAGTCTGCCCAAGTTAGATGGAGGCTGTTAACAGAGTGGTTGTAATAGCAGAAAAGATGCTGATTCACAGATATGGTTTCATTTGCCTAGATATAAAGTCTAGAATCATGCATTGTATCTTGATAAGCATATATATTACCTAGATGTACAGATATAAAATCCACAATGTTTAATTAGCCTTTTTTTCATTGTCCTTTATGTGCCTTCAAATTTCATTATATCACCCTACTGTTAACTTTTAGCAATGCAAAATTCTGGCCCAAAATGACAGAACATTCTCATCCTATGGTTCTGTTTTAGTTTCTGGCTGAATCTTCTTTTCTTCATTTATATCATGATGCTGTTCATCGGGCAAGGCTGATGTATGCAAATTAACCACAATTTAGCTATAAGGTATCCATGAAGCAATACACAAAACAGCAAAAGATTGTGTAGAGTCTTGACCATGGCCAAGGGGATTAAAGAGAGGGTTTATCTTTCAGGCCAGCCTCAAGGGCAGTCTCTTTCCTCACCTCCCTGGTCCCAAGACCTAAAGAGGTATTTCAGAGACCTTCCTTTCACTAAAACAGCAACCTAGGTGCTCACCGAACTCTAAATCTCCACCCATTTCTGCCAATGACAACTTATTTAGACACCACCCAAGCCAATTGTCCAAGTCTGACTGAGAACAGTATGGGATAGGTGAAAATGCCTGTGGAAAAGGGGGGAAATTCCTACCTGGCCCAGAAGCAACCAAGAAACATTAATAATAATAATAATAATAATAATAATAATAAATTTTATTTATAGCCCGCCTCTCCCTGTGGATTGAGGTGGGTTACAACAAATAGGGATAACAATATAATACAATATACAATTAAAACCAGATTCCTTACCCCAACCCCCCTCCCAATCATAAAAAAGAAAAAGAAGCAAACTAGAAACAATAACAATATAAAATTAATAGCAATATAAAATAATAATTAAAAACAGAAGAAATAACAAATTAACTAAAATTAGAGGTAGTTAGAGGAGAGACATCTATCTTTTTTGGGGTAGATGGGGGGTATCAATATCAGTGGAGTGGAGGCTAATCTGGAAACTTCATACTGTACCAGTGGTGGGAGGGTGGGTTGATCACCTGAGACAGAATGAAGAGCTGAGGGCAGTAGGGCTCAAATTACCTCTGGCCATTCCCCCAAGCGTCCTCTTGCCATGGCATAACTGCCATGGCTCAATTTAAATTTGTTCCTGTTCTAGGGAGGCCAGCAAACGATGTATTATTTCTCTAATGTCTCTGTTCATGGGGGTGATGCTGATTACAGTCAGTATATATGTGGATTCTATTTGTGAAAAGGCTCAGGAAGAGGTGAAAAGCAACAAAAAATGGCAAATGGGAAGGTCATGAAATAAGAAAGAGAAAAAGAAAATGAGAGAGAGTAAAAGGTGAGATGAGCACAGAAAGCTAGTAAATGAGCTGTAACAGTTAAACTTTCAAAATAGTGTCAAATAAATATGACTCTTTTCTATTATAAAACACTCTCCTCCATCTCATGGAGCTTCAGCATTCCCTGTCCCATCTTCCCAGGAGAAATACCTGTAGTATGATATAACAAACAAAATGCTCAGTTTAATAAGTGAAGTGTCAAGTAGTTGCCTCAAAATAATGGGACTAGGCTGCTCTTAACATGACTTTCTTTATAGGATATATCTTGAAGTCATTCTGGTAGGATTAAATTTGCCCTAGGGCAAATGTTCTTCCCAGTGACAGTGGAAATATATTAACAGGCACTCTCTATCAGTTACCATGCCATGTCCTGTCAATATGCAGTATATAAAGAATCTACCATCCCCTTGCCTTCAGTATGTTCAGTATAGATACACACACATATATGCAAGTTGTACTCTGCCCACAATCTGCTCAAAGATCTTGGGTTTTCCCCCTTAACATGCTGTACAAATTTACCAGAAATGAGTCAGTTTGAGACCTCAGATGGTTAAAATGACACTTTTTCTCTCCCCCTCTGTCCTTACCCTTCCTGCTCAACTTATCTTAAATATTTTGAGAGTTCAGGTTCTCAAAAGGGGGTGAAGATAATAATAGATCATCAGTGAAAAGAGGTGGGAATAATAATAATAATAATAATAATAATGGCATTACTTATTGAGAATTACTAATTGTTTGGTGCTTGCACTTTTAGTTTATTGTAGCACAAAAATCAGGCATTTGTGACTTGTAGCAAAACGGGACTACACAGTCAACTTTCTAGCTTTAGGCTGCCAAGAGGAGTCATCGATAATATGACTCTAATCTCTGGTTATGGAATTCAATCTTTGCAAATTCCAATACAAACTGACCTGCCAGATTAATGTGCCAATCTGAACTTAATTACTCACAACCTTTCAAACTTCCTGGGTGTTCATAAAACATTTCTTGACTCAAAGAGGAATCAACAAGCTTAAAAGTAGTATTTGAATAATTTATTGAAATCTGAATTCTGGAGCAGATTTTTGGGGAAACACCTATAGTCTCATATGGAAAGAGGATGGAACAGAAATAGACTGGTTTTCCCTACCCAATGGGGAATCTATCTTCATCAGTGGTCGTTGGTGGCTCTTTTGTCAAGGGATTGGCAAATCTGCTCTGGGTTTTATTTGAAGGCACAACAGTTGATTAGGCCATTGCATTTAATATAGGAAGGAGGGAATGAGAGAGGGAAAAGAAGAATTTAACTTTTAATAGTAATTTCAAGAGCTGAGCCATCTTAATGAAAGCAGATACTATAGAGAGACTTCATTAGTTTATGGAGATTGAAATGTCTGTAATTTAAAATTAGACTCAGATTCCAGTGGAATAGTCCACTCCAATGGAATGGTCTATTTAAAAATTAAAATATTTTTATATTCTGTTGTTTGCCTCTCAATCATTTTATCTGCAATATATCCATGTTGTCCCACACAATCATTTGCTAATTTTTCAATTTTCAACTCGTGTGTGTGTGTGTGTGTCCCACCAAAGAAAGACAAGCAAGCAAAAGATCACTACTGGCATTTTCACTGTTGGGAAAGCATAAAATAAATTTCAAAATTAAATCTCTGCTAAAAGCTGCCAGGCATAAATAACCAGGGGGGTTGATTAGCTGTAAGCAAAAGAACAAAGAAAAAGAACCAGAGAGAGGGTTGAAGAGAGATTAGAGGGAGAAGTGGGTATGAAGATGAAGCAACTTCAGATCCCGTTTCATCCTCACAGTGTGTACTGTTCACAACAGAACAAGACAAAAAAACAAGCACTGGACTCAAGGCTGGAAGAAAGGAAAATCTCAAGTCTATTTCTAAACAATCAAAAAGGAAAATTGGGAAGCGGGGGACTTTCTTCCCTGCATATCTGCTGAAACAGGCACACTGATTCTGGAATGAACAAAATAATACAATATTTAGGATTTGTGGGGATTATCTGGTTTCAACCTCCTTCACAAACATACAACAACCTTATAGATGGGATATTGTTTTCTTCATACTGCTAGTGCCAAGTCTGAAAGATTTTTCCTGGCCCAAGGCTACTAAGTGAGCTGAAAAGTTGATGTTTCAGTATACACTTTCTGTCTCTTACTGTTTACAGCTACAACACTAATAGTATGCTACATCTTGGGTAGCTCACTATAACAGAGATCTATTCATTGTATTGGTGAATCAAGCCAAAGTGATTTTTTTTTAGATGACAGCTCCCAGAATCCTCCAGCCAGTCTGTCCACTGTAAACTGTAGTCCAAAAAATAAACTTGTTGAAACAAGAGTCAATCAAATATAACAGTATGTCAGAACAGCAAATGCTAATGACCTTACAGAAACTTCCAAGTTGAATATTGTGCAACAGATATGTCTGTTGTTTTTTTTCAGGACCCAGCTATGCTTTTTGATGGAAGCTCTGTTTTGCTTGTTACATGTAATTCCAATTGACAGATCGCTTTTTGACTTGTCCAATTGTTGAAAGAACTTTACTTGCTAGGCACTCAATAACTGATCCTTAATCTTCTCAGTTAAAGGGGGAGATCCTTTATGTTTATGTTTTTTATCATGCCTCTCAATGTTAGTATTCTTAAAATGTCTTTCACTATCACCTTTGTAACACATTTCAGCAGAATGTAAAAAATGAAATGGCTTTAGTGATAGCGTTGCTGTTACATAAGAATGCTACCTAGCATTAAATACTAAAATGTGCTAGAAGAACACTGCCTGGTTGTTTGACTATGTTAGACTGATAAGAGATTTTCTGGATATGAATTTGAAAGATGTGTATGAATAAAAATGTTTTAGAGCTAGAGTTCCTCCATTTATAGGGTAAATAAAAGTCTACAGGCAAAGAGAAGACTCATAGTTAGAGAAACTGTAAAGGCTGAAGGATGGGTTCTTTTAAGCATTGCATTCTTTCTCTAAATAACAAAGGAGAAGGAATTGTTTTTGAAAGGGAGAATAATAGCTATGCATAGTTTTACTGGGCATGTGAAATATTGCTGAAAAATAAAAATAAGTACCACTTCTGATCATGTGCAGTGCCTCAAAATAAAGCTGTTGACATTTAAAACTCAGTCAAAGCTTATTGTTGTCTTTGTAATGGAGTGAAATGGGGAGAGTTTGTGAAGTGTGTTAACAGCATATAAACTCTGTGCCTAGTATTGGCACCAATATTCCTCCTGAAGGACATTTCAAAGTAAATTTAAGACAGGTCTTCCTCAGAGAAACAGCGTAGGGTTTTCAGGGAAGCCAGAATACAAAATTAGTGCTGTCTTATGTTATGGCTATAGCCTATTGTATCCTGAAGTTTGTAGTTTGGTGGGGTGCTTGGAATTTTCTAGTAAAACAATCTGGTGGATTTCCCTGATTGTTTTTGTGCCATCTCATTTAAATAGCATGTAGCAGGGGATGCAGTGGCTCAAGTGGTTAAGACATTGACTCTGTTGATTGCAAGATTGGCAGGTTGGCAGTTTGAGGCCCAGGTGCTGCATGAAGCTCCCATCAGGAGTCCCAGCTTCTGCCAACCTAGCAGTTTGAAAGCATGCAAATGCAAGTTGATAAATAGATATCACTTTGGTGGGAAGGTAAACAACATTCTGTGCAATCATGCTGCCCACATGACCACAGAGTAGTCTCTGACAGTGCTGGCTTTTCGGCTTAGTAATGGAGATGAGCACTGCCCCCTACAGTCGCACACGATTTGACAACCTTGTCAATGGGAAATACCTTTACCCTTTAACTAGCATTAAATAGCATTATTTGATAACAGAACATAAGGATAATCTCAAATACATTGAGGGCCTCTGCAGACAGGCCCTTTGCGGCATGTTGGAGGCAGGGAAGGGGAGGGGCTGCCGCACGCCAGCTGCCCCAACCCCTCCCTGAAGATGTCCTGGTGCCACGTGCCCTTACGCACGGCGCATGGCATCAGGATGTTCTCCTGGTGTAGCGTCCTCACACACTATGCTGGAAGAGGCAGAGAAAAGCCGTGCGGCGGATCTTGGGGCGGCCTTTTGCCGCCTCTAATAGGAGCAGCATTTTGCTGCTCTTTTAAGGGGTGGCAAATGGGAGAATTGGGGCTGCTGTGTGTGGTAGCAGCGGCCCCAATCCTCTGCTTCCCGGGGCGGCCCAGGGCCGCCTGTCTGCATCCCCCCTGAGACTGACATCCTATTTATGACACCAACACACATACGTTTCCCTTATACATATGGATATCTTTTTTGGATTACTGTAGGGGTTGGTATTGCCTTACCCCCTCTGCAAACCCAAAGCACTCCCCCAACTAACTGAAAAGCCCTTGAGGCCATCCTACATGGTCATTCCATGCTTCATGGCAAGCAGGTAGGATAGGAAATGTGTCTGTCTGTGTCCCCATAGTCAGATGTGAAATAATGATATCAATGCTAAAATGTCCAGAGAATCCTTGTTGATTTCAGCAACGATGCCGTTAGTTTGCTATGGAGAAATAATGTTGAAAAAAATCAGTTTGATACCACTAACTGATATGGCTCAATACTATAGAATCCTGGGATTTGTGTTGTGTTGTGGCACCAGAGCTCTCTGTCAGAGAAGGTTAAATATCTCACAAAACAACAAGTCCCAGAATTCCATAGCATTGAGACATGATAGGTAAAGCAGTGCCAAATTTCATTATTTCTGCACTGCTGATGAGGCCATAGCCAGATATTTTTTGCAATCCTGCCTTCTCTCCATGAGACATAATAGCTGTGTGGGGCAGGTTCAGTTTCTTTTCAGCAAGTCTAGGGGCTGGTATATGGCTCAGCCTAGGATATATCTGCATATGGACCTTCAGTGCTATGATGAGCAATACAAGATTGCAATCTTACTGTGCAAGAGAAGAGAAACTATGGAGTTATCATGTGTGACTGTATCTTTCTCCCTCAATACCTGCTAGAATATTTCCCAGTAGTAACGACGAAAGGACATTTGCTTCATATAAACAGATATTTCTCTGTGTTCCATAATTTGTGCATTGGAACACTTAGCTTCTGTTTCGAATTGGTCCTCCCACACTGAGCTATCTTTCTGTTCTGAGATGGCTCTTTAAAAAATACTGTTAATATGTTTCTAGAGAGAATGCAACTGTTAGAAAAATGTGCAGTGTGCCCCTGCTTGACCATCCCAGAAAACTAGTTTTATAATCACAGCTGAGGAAGGAAAACTGGAACAATTTGCATAAGAGGAAAGGAGGCAGGATTATCAGAGCTAGGCAATATGAACTGTTTGGCTGGCCAGGAAGCAAAAGTATAAAAATTAGTAATCTCCTCATTAAAGCATTCCAGCACAAGCAAACAGCAGGGGAGCTGGGAACAACATTCCAGTCATCTGAGTGGAACAGCAGTTGGGCTATGCTATAGCCTCTTAGTGGGCCCAAACATATTTATGTTATCTGTGAGGGAGAATGTACTGTTTCATTATGTTTGTTTTCTCTGGTATTTTCCCTCCATGGACAGAAACACATGCCATCGATCCTTAAGGAGTTAGGTTAAATGAAATCTCCAGGAAGGGGGAGCCCTAGAAGTGCTACAGAATTTGGCCTATAATGAAGTCTGAGATAAATCATGGAGTCTCTTGCTCCTGCAGACAGGGGCATCACTAGTAGGGTAAGGGATGCAAGGGAGTGACACTATCTGTCTTTTGATAGAAATAGGCTGTTGCATTCACCCGCATCCATCTAAAATGCTTGAGCTCAACAGAAGAGAAGGCATGAGTGGGGCAAGTCTCAATAGAAAAAGAAAGGAGAGGCCTCAGGTTTTTCAAATGTTTTTACTTTTTAAAAATTTTCTTTGAAAAATTCCATCCTACCAAATTTTCACTTTCACTACATGAAACTGTGCAAATGTGAGTACTGTGCTTTTGATATTGTGATTTAAAGGTATAATTTTAATTTTGCTGAATATTTATGTCACAACTTGGAGGTCTTTAAGCAAAGGCTGGATGGCCATCTGTCAGGGATGCTTTGATTGGGAGTCCCTGCATAGCAGGGGGTTGGACTGGATGGCCCTTGTGGTCTCTTCCAACTCTGTGATTCTATGATTCTATGATTCTCTATGAACTATTGCCATTGCTGTTTCAGGGTTGTTACTGAATAGTTTAAAGTGAGATGGGGTCCTGCATAAAGTAAAAAATCCAAGGGATTTTGAGAGTAATGAGCAGTGAGCATTCCTGGGGATCTTTATTCAGAATAAACCCTAATGAGTTCAGTAAGTCTTCAGTAAGAGATGAAGATGACTGCTTGTGGCAGCCCTTAAGATCACACCCTGCAAGCCTTAAGTAAATATGTGTATGATTCTATACAAATAATACATTGCAAGCTCTGGGTTCATTTTTATATGTACATTTTATCACAAAGCATAATGGTCTCCATCCATTGTAGGTTAATGCAAGTGTTGGAGGCAAATAAAAGATAAAACTTTATAGAGGATCTCTTAAGTCAAGATAATATTTTTATGAATGACCTGTGTTGTTCATTTCTATCTTCTGGACAAATTCTAAACAAAACATATACATATCACCTCTGGCACCAGAGGCAATCACAGAGTCCCATTTATCGTATTCAGTATAAAATAAATAGCATTTTCTTTAAAATGCTGTTTTGGCTTCAATGGCTGTGCACAGCCATTCAAAACTGCAGTACTCAGCTAGGTTATTAAACCAGTCATCTACCTCAAGAGTCTATTACTGTGAGGAAAGCAGCTGGCATAATACAAATCTACTAGCAAAAGTATGAAATGCAATTTTACAGGGCAGAGTTGGCTTGCTACATTAGATCATCAGCGGGAAAGAGAATACAGGGCTGGCCTTCTATTAACTGTGCAGCGTAGCTAATGATGTAGCTTCTAATCCACGGACTATCCTGGTCTGGCACTGGAAAACCTTTCTCCTTTTTTCTAATGTGCTGGGAAGGCTTTGGCTAAATGAGAGGGTGGGATTGCAGGAAGCCTTCGGGTGAGATAAATGCCAAGAACCACATCCCCCTCCCCACATGAATATATATTCTTCTAAGGGTCTGACTGCAGCTAAATTCTACCTCGGCTATTCTACTTGGCTCCTCAGTATAACAAACATTTTAGGAATGTGTATAGATTTTTTTTAGCACCATCATAGTTTGAGTCTTGGGCTATGACCCTTGAGATCAGGGTTCGATTCCCTGCTCAACTATGGAAACCCACTGGGTGACCTTGGGTGAGTCACATGCTGTCAGCCCCAGAAATCCTTGTGATAGGTTCACCTTTGGGTTGGCATAAATCAAGCCTACCACCACAACAATATCATGGTATATATGCATACTGGCTATTTCTGCTCTAAGTACAAGTAATATTTGTGCCTGGAGTAGACTGGGGCAGGCCGGCTCCAGAGTCTGGTGGGCTGCACTTTTTTATTTTAAGCTTCTCCACAGCCCCAAGGCTGCACTGCATTACCAAAGCTATGTGAACTGAAATGAGGATGTTTTGATTCTGGTTGTTTTTGGGGATGTGTGTGATTGTTTACTTGGGGACAAGACAGTATTCTACATGCCTGCAAAGGGGTTTTTAACCTCCCAAAGATCCTACTATTCCTTCCATTTTCACATGGAAATCTTATTAAAAAAGAAGAAAAAAACCTTTGCAGGACTATAGAATATTGTCCTGCCAAAAAGTGGCAGTGGGATACAGTGCTGGGAAGTAACTTGTTATAAAAATAGGAGTTATTTGTAAGGAATTTCTTTTTTCTAATAGTAAAGGTGTAATTATGTTACCTTACAATGATGACATAACAGGGATTAATGTTAACCTGCACGCTGGGAGAAGGACTAGGGTGGAGGCTGCTCTGCCCACCCCCACCACCATCTTTTTCTGTCCCGGCTGTGCACCGGGAGAAGGACTGGGGTGGAGGCTGCTCTGCCCACCTCCCCCCACCTTCTTCTGTCCCAGCTGCATGCCAGAAGAAGGACAGGGGCGGAGGCTGCTCTGCTTGCCCCCACAACCACCTCCAGCTGTACCGGCTGCACACTGGGAGAAGGACTGGGGTGGAGGTTGCTCCGCTCACCCATACCCCCACCTCCAGTTATACCAGCTGCACACCGGGGGGAGGCTACGTAACTTGTCTTCCCCTCTATCAGAGATTACGCAATAGCGGGGGCTAGGGCGGAGACTACATAGATCACCCTCTTCGTCCATCAGAAACTGCGCAGTAGTGGCAGCAGGGGCTAGAGCTTTGTCCAGGAGAGTGAAGTCAGCATTATGTTTGCATTCTGAGACTAATAAGTAACTACTCAAGTGGAGGGTAATGGGGGAGGGCCAGTAGAGGAAGCATGGGGAGCGGCGATTGAGGTTGTGCAGGGCAGAGGAAGATATGGTGATAACAGTGTGGAATTTTGTTACAAAAAAAGGTGGGCTCGATGGCTGAAAGTGATCCCGCCTTCAGTCCACTCTGTTACCTGAAGTAAGTTGGGGATCTTACCAACCTTGCCACAGAACCTTACCTTGCTCTTCTGCAATGCCAAGTCAGTAAAAAGTAAAACCCATATCATCCACGATCTCCTTGTGGATGAAGAAGCCAGCCTGGCTTGTTTCACAGAGACCTGGTTGGAAAAGATAGTGCCATCACTTGGAACCACGCTCTCCCAGCTGGGTACTCTGTCAGTGAGCAGGTAAGGGAAAGTGGGTGGGTGGGGGTGGAGTGGCTCTGGTTCATAGAGATAATCTCACCTTGCCCAGGATACCTATCCAGAAAATAGACCACTTCAAGCGTATGTACCTAAGCCTGAAGACCAGGGATGGTATAGGGATTCTGTTAGTATACCATCCACCCCGTTGCTTAACAGACTCCCTATCTAAGCTGACACAGCTGGTCTCGGAACTGCTGCTGGAGTTGCCCAGACTTTTAGTTCTGGGTGACTTCAACATCCCTCTCAAGGTCAGTTTAACAGGTGTGGCTCGGCAGTTCATGGATGCCATGACAGGCATGGGCCTATCCCAATTGGTTGTTGGGCCAATGCACTCTGCTGGTCATACCCTGGATGTGGTCTTTAGTACGAAGCAGGGATATCCGTGGGTGAAGGTAATAAGTACCACCACACTGTCATGACCATTTCCTGGTCAAGGTTGAACTAAGAGCCACTGTCCACCCTACCGGGGGTGGAGGACCTATTAGAATGGTCCGCCCTTGGAGGCTAATGGAGCCAAAAGAACTCCAGAAAGCCTTAGAAGGTTCCTTGGTTGGTAATGCCGGTGATCTTGTCGAAGCCCTAGTCGAAATCTGGAACACCGATCTTATTAGGGCTATCAACATGATCGCTCCCAAGCATCCTTTCCAACCCGCCCTAAACTGTCAACCTTGGTTCACAGAAGAACTTAGGAAGATGAAGTGGGTTAGACAACGACTAGAGCACACCTGGAGGAAAACTGAACTCCTATCTGACAAGACTCATCATAGGAAGTTTCTTCATTCCTATAGAGAGGCAATACGTGCAGCACAAAAATCTTTTTCTTCTGCACGTATTGCATCTGGAGAATCCCATCCAGCAGAGCTGTTTAGGGTGGTGAGGGAACTGAGACAGGTTTCACCTGTGCAGAACCCTTAACTTAACCCGACAACAGCCTGCTGTGAGACTTTTAACAACTATTTTGCCGATAAAATCTCTCAGATAGGTGCCGACTTAGATGCCAGGATTATAGCAGATTCAACTGATGAGGTGTCCAGTAAACCCGTTTTAGAGATTAAACTGGATCGGTTTGTACTGGTGAGTACTAATGACATAGACAAGATCCTTGGAAAAATGAAGAAGATGACGTGCCCCCTCAATCCCTGCCAATCATGGCTGGTCGTCCAGGGAGGCGATGCCTTGATGGCTTTTCTTAAAGGGATCATCAGTGCATCGCTCAGGGAAGGATCTATTCCAACATGATTAAAAGAATGATTGTCAGACCGCTCCTGAAGAAACCTTCCCTGGACCCGCTGGATTTGAAAAATTACAGACCAGTATCCCACATTTTTGAACAAGGTGATCAAGTGGGCCGTCACCTTTCAACTCCAAGTGATCTTGAATAATACCAATTTTCTAGATCCATTTCAAACCGGCTTCAGACCTGGATATGGAGTTGAGACTGCCATAGTTGCTCTGGTAGATGACCTATGCCTAAGCATTGACTGGAGGAGCATGATCCAGTTAGTGCTTTTGGATCTCTCAGTGGCTTTTGACACAATAAGCCATGACATCCTCTTGGAATGCCTGGGAGAGTTATGAATTGGAGGCACTGTAATTCAGTGGTTCTGTTCCTTCCTCTTAGGCAGGTTCCAGAGGGTGATGCTCAGGGACAGTTGCTTTTCAAAAACAGAGTTTAAATGTGGCATCCTTCAAAGTGTGATCCTGTCCCCAATGCTATTTAACATCTATATGAAGCTTCTGGGGGAAATCATCCAGAGACACGGGGCGGGGTGTTATCAATATGCCGATGACAACCAAATATATTTCTCCATGTCTCGGTCAGCAGCCATGACGACAGATGGCATTTCTCAATCACTGTCTTGAGGTGGTAATGGATTGGATGAGGAAAAACCGACTGAAGCTGAATCCAGATAAAACTGAGGTACTTACAGTAGGGGCCCCTAAACCAGGTATTGGGTTACAATCCTCAGTTCTGAATGGGGTCATTCTCTCCACTAAGGATTGTGTTCACAGTCTGGGGGTGCTCCTAGAGTCGTCGTTTCACATGGTTGATCAGGTGAATGTGACAGTCAGGAGTGCCTATTATCAACTTCGGCTGATACGCCAGCTGTGCCCTTATCTGGAAGTAAGGGTCCTAGGAACTGTAGTACATGCACTGGTAACCTCACAACTCGATTTCTGCAATGCACTCTACATAGCTACCATTATACCTAGCTCAGAAACTACAACTAGTACAAAATATGGCAGCCAGGCTGATCACCAGTAAATCCAAGAGTGATCATATAGCACCTGTGCTGAAATCTCTGCACTGGCTGCCTATTGGTTTCCGAGCACAGTATAAGGTGTTGGTGATTACCTTTAAAGCCCTACATGGCCTGGGCCCAACCTAGCTAAGCGATTGCCTTCTTCCATACAATCTGCCCTGCACCCTCAGGTCCTCTGGGAGGAATCTGCTGCAACCAGTAAAAACTAGATTAGTGGCAATCTCCCAGAGGACATTCTCAGCCACCACCCCCAGATTGTGGAATACCTTGCTGGAAGAGATCCGTCAAATAACCAACTTGGACAGCTTTTAAAAAGCTGTGAAAACGGATCTCTTATGGCAGGCCTTCCCAGATTAGATCGCTCCATTCAATCTGTGTCCCTCCCTCACTATCTACCCTTTGTATACACCTATCTAGAATGCAGGCAGTTTTAAAATTTTATGTTTTTACCTTAATATTATATTTTAATAAGGGGGGTTTAATTGTTTAATTGTTTAATAGAAGGTATGTTTTATTAAATTGTTCTTACATTTTGTAAGCCACCTTGATTGCCTTGGCAAAAGCGGGGTATAAAAATAAAGTTTATTATTATTATTATCATTATTATTACCCCTTTTGCAGTGGGACTGACACCTTACTTTTGTTGTGATGGCTGGGTGGCCTTATTCAATGCTGAAAGAGCAATATCATGTATGGGATGCATATGGGCTGATACTCTTGGGTAGTGTTGTGGATATTGGTGAGGTGGATGAGAGGAGAGTATGTTTTATGCCATAGGTTAAAAAATACTAAAAAAAACAAAACAAAACTGTGGAGTTACTTTTGAGAAACAAAAGAACAGAGAGTTATTTTAACCATTACAGTAACAAATTGTATGTGGTGTCAATAACTGTAACTTTCCAAGCCTTGGGAGTAGAGCCACTTATGCTTTTGAAGAAGGTATCCATATTTGTATATTCAAGTGAAAGCCTGAATATGAGAGGAAGTTAAAGGGCTTCATCAAGTGCTGTCATTTGAACTGAGTATGCAGAAGGGAAAAGATCATGTCCAATACAGGCATACCTCTGTTAATGAACTAGATGTGTCCCTGGGCTTTACTTCTTAGAGGACATTTTGGTACTAGAGACAGAAATAATATGGAAAGAATAGGAATAAGTTCTTACACCATAAAAGAGAAAAGTGGTCCAACATGTTTCGGCAAATGTTTACTCAAAACTAAGGTTATACACATGTGAAATGAAACAACCAGATCAGGAAAGGAAATTATCACACACACCTTATCCTGTCTTTTCCTTGACAGGATACACACCCATTTAACTGTCAATAACGGATCTTACCACATTCTCCTGTGGCCGGGCGTATGCATATCCTGCAGCTTTTCAAGGATGGGAAAATCCCATCTTTGATAAGCCCGGGTTGCATATGGGATGCATATGGGCTGATAGTCCCAGCCACAGGAGAATGCGGTAAGATCCGTTACTGACAATTAAATGGGTGTGTATCTCATTGGGGAAAAGACAAGATAAGGCACGTGTGATAATCTCCTAAGACTTGAATAAACAAGCAAAAATTCTTTAAATCTTTTAGAGACTACTAGAAAGCTTCTTCCAAAATACATCACAGAATGTTTCTTTTTTCTTTTTTTTCAACAGCCTCCACTTACTTATGATTTCCATTTTAATGGTGAAATTTACAGATTTATGTTTTTTCAACATGCTACGGTAACTGGTGAGGCAGACTAATCTGTTTTCCCCTTTTATTTTCATTTTGTTCTTCACATATGTTCAATAAGTGATTCTGGAGGCAGCTGTTTACCTTGCCTGTTTTATGTAAGCACACACAGCTACAGTAGGATCAACTAGAGTAAAAATCCCATTCTTTCCCAGGCCAAGCTTCATTGCATTGTTTACTTCAGATACACTCCTGCAACCAACACTGAAAGTCAGTCTTTCTTCAGCCTCCCCCCTTTGCCATTTTCCCCATACCAATGCTGCAAAACCAAAACAAAACAACTTCCAAGTAGACAGAAGACTGAGGGGGGGGGAATGGGTTGGGCTTCCATAAAAAGATTTTGTAAAAAGGAGCTTCTTTGTCAGAGGCTTTGTTAACTGACCTATGCTTGTGCTCATAATATTTGGTGTATTCCACATTCATGTGGAAATAACATGATAGAAAGTAGGGTAGTAATATGTTATGTGTTATTGGATGCAGAGCAGATGTTTTGTACAAGAACTCCCATAAAAAATAGTATGTGAGATTTTGTGTGTGAGTTTTTGTTTCAGACACCTAGCAAGCCAATGCTTCTCCATCTGTGGTGTATGTAGAAGGATAAAACTTACAACACAGGCAAATGAATAGCTGACAGAGGGATAGTACAGCCAAGGCTCACAAAGTAAAAATGCCAGGATATTTTATAGCGGGGACAATGACTCCATCTGCCATCTCCCTCAGACATTCCAGTTTCCCCCAAGTTTATCTGTAATCTAGTTTATAGTAGGATGGAAATGAATTTTCATAGCAATATATTGTCAGCTGTCCCTGTTGTGATGCTAAATATATTGGAGTGGTTTTATCTTAAAATGTGACTTCAAATGTGACGCCATTAACATCACAAAAGATCTGTTTGTGATGTAGATTAAAACTGCTCAGATTGTTTTATTGATATAAATCAACACAGTTGCCTGCAGTTTGGAGACTCCTTGGTGGTATGGCTATGAGAATTTTTATAAGAAGTCCCTGTGCTCCAGAAACTATTACTATACTGCTGGCAAGAGCTAAGTCAACTGTTACCACACATTAGGCACAACTGGTGGCTGCATTATTGTGGGATGGTGATTCCTTGGTTGGTTTTCTCAGCAGCCTCCTCTGAAGTGCTTCCAGGTGTTATTCAAGCTGTCCAAGTGTTGAATTGGATTGCTTGAGAAACACATGAAGGATCTGTTGGAGGAAGCTGCCATTAAAACTGCTGGTGGAGTTGATACATCATAATAGCAGAGATATTGGACTCCCCTGCCATTCTTAATTGCATTTATAAGTAAATGCTGAATCAGGAGAGCCAGCATTGTGTAGTGGTTTGAGTGTTGGATTAGGACACTGGGAGACCAAGGGACTAATCCCTCCTTGGCCATGGAAACCCACCAGGTGACCATGGACAAGTCATAGGGCCTGTGCAGACTGGCCACAAGGGTCAGCCTTGGGGTGGAGTTGGAGTGGGGCGACCGCATGCCGGCTGCCCAAACTCTGCCCCAATGCTGCTGTTATGCCACGCTCTACACTGCATGGCACACTGCATCAGGGCTCTCCCTTGGTGCAGTGTGTAGATACAGAAGAACTGCAGAGGTGGCAGCGGTAAGGGCAGCTTTTTGCCGCTCCAAAAAGGAGCAGCATTTGGCAGCTCTTTTTTGGAGCAGCAAACTGCCGGATTGGGACTGCAGTGTGTGGTTGCCGCAGCCCCAATCCAGTGTTCCCAGGGGTGGCACAGAGCCTCAGCCTCAGAGGACGGCAATGACAAACCTGCTCTGAAGAAACTTGCCAGGAAAACCCTATGATACACCTTAGTGTAACCATAAGTCGGAAACTAGTTGAAGGCACACAACAACAAAGAATAAGCTGAATCATAACATCTCTGTTTTGTTTCCAATTGAATTATCACAATTTATTCCTCAGTCATGTATTATAGATGTTATTGTTTTTTCACTGTTCATTTATCTAAAGAAACCCATTTTTCCTTTCTTCTGTCTTTCTTACTAGGAAATGTACTAACTTTCTTGCTCAGCTTTCCCCAGACAGAAACTTAATTTTAAATTTTAAATTTTAAATTTTAAATGATAATTTTAAATACAATTTCAGACAAAAGGAACTTGGACAAAAATATTAGAAATTTGCTTGCCTATACTGTACATCTAATCAGGGATAAATCCCAATAAACATGATGGGGCTTGCACCTGTATACCTAGGTATAGGACTGCAGCTTTGAGTATGAAAATACTGAAGCATTTGTGGCTGTATCTTCCTGTCACATTCACTCTAGTTTGCAAGTAGGCTAAAGAGGTTTTTGAAGAGGCACATTGGGATTACTTTGCATACAGATGGGTTCTCCATGTAATTGAGTGTTGCTGTGTTTTCTTTTGTTGTTTCGGGATTTTTTTTTAAATTTGAGCCCCCAAATAATAGAATAATAATGGTTGTCAGAATCAAGCACTTATTGGAGCTGACCTAAGAAGGCACTTTGCTACCTGGCAGAGCAAAATGTGCCTCCACCCTCCCGGCAGTTCATAGAACCATGGCCAGGCAAGTTATTTTGACACCTGAAGCAGACAATCCTACAATCACCTCTGTTCTGCACTGGAAGTAAAATGTATTTTTATTTATTCGTTTTACTTTATTCATATTCCTCCTATCTCCCAGGACGGGACCCAAGATGGCTTCCATAACACATTTAAAATGTTTAGAAAAAGTTCAAGACACATCTAAAAACACCACATTCAGGCTGAATCTGCACTGCAGAAATAATCCAGTTTGACACCACTTTAACTGTTATGGTGCGATGCTATAGAATTCTAGGAATTGTAGTTAGTTGTGGCACCAGAGCTCTCTGACAGAGAAGGGTAAATAATCACACAAAGCTACAGTTCCCAGAATTCCATAGCATTGAGCCATGGCAGTTAAAGTGATGTCAAACTGGATTATTTTTGCAGTACGGATGCAGCCTCAAACACTATAAAAGTGATTTTAAATGATGCAAAAGTTAAAATCACATAAAACAATTCCCTGCTTAAGCATGAAAAAGCTTGCTTAAATAAATTTTAAATAAATTTTAAATAAGGAAATTAATTTTTTGCCTGCTGGTGAGAGGAAAGCAGGGAGGGGGGCAGTTTAGCCTCCCTCAGAAGGCAGTTCCAGAGGGTGGGACCAACCACAAATGCTTCTCTCTTGTGTCCTCATCAGATGAGCCTATGGTCATGGCAGGACCAGAAGCCTTCTTCTAAAGATCTTAAAACTCTGGAAGGTTCACATGAGAAGATATGGCCTTTCAAATAGTCTGGACCTAAGCCATGCATAAGAATATAAGAAATATAAGAATAGTAAACTAATAACTAAGAGTTTTTGCATTTTCCTTGACACTAAAAACCTTCTACCAGAGATGACTACCCCATTCTGCCTCTTGGTTGGGCCAGCTGTGCCATTTAGACCTATGTAAATCCTATTACTCCATTCCCATATATGTGTGGGATAGGGAAGAGAAGACAAAGAGCTAAGGCTTTGAGAAACTGTTTGTCTAACTAATTCCCTTGTCATGAAAATCTGAAACTCATGAAAGAATTGGATATGCAGAGCCATTAAAATGATAACTGTGTTGACTGCCATCCAGACCCCAACCCACTTGGTATAAAAAAATTAAAGCCCCAAGTGCCCAGTTGCCAATACCTGCTAATACTGTCAGGCAAATAGTTGCACAGTAATGATGGGGATCCTGAGATTGTATTAGTTAGTGGCTCAATGTCTGAGCAGCTACAAAGAAGGAGAAGGTTGGGAGAAAGAGAAATTTAGCTCTGCAAAGATGATGAGACCAAACCTGTGCTTCCCATACTTACAGAATCCAAGCAACACTTTGCTCTTAATCTCCAAAATGTTTGCTTTGATGCTTTACAAGAGACTAGTAAACCAGTAGCTCATTGGTGAAACACATGGTCCCAGGTAGAGACTAGGTTCAGAAGTTACTTTAAGAGTGTATATATATATATATATATATATATGGTCACTCATTGCAAACCCACACACCCATCTGTTTTCTTGTTTTCCTTGCAACACCTCCCTTTAAAAATATTTGGATTGTTTATTAATTTCCTATTACTTTACTTTTGGATTGATAATAGAATGATATACGTTAATAAAATGTCTCTAAAATGTCTAAAAATGTTCTTTAAAATAACTAAGAAAAAAAACTAGAGATTACCTGTTACCAGTGGCATCACTACAGTAACTCACAGTGTCACTCCCCCATTGACTTCCTCCCATGCCACACCATACAGAATACTTAGTCATGTTTTTTGAACTAATGTTACATGTAAATTGTAATTCTCATGTATCACTGAATGTAATGACAATAGTGGTGACATAAACAACATAAACAACTAGCAAAATTAAAATTATACCTTTAAATTATAGTATCCTATGCACAGCCTAAATGTATTTACAATTACATAATTACATGTGGTTAAAATGAACATTTGGTAGGATGTATAGTTTTTAAAGAACATTTTCTTTCTCTACCCACTGAGGCTCACCTCACTCATGCCTTCTCTTCCATTGAGCTCCAGCATTTTAAAAGGGCACAGGCAAACACCACAGCCCATTTCTGCCAAGAGGCAGATGTTTGGGGAGTAATGGTATCATCCCTCTGAGGGTGTCACCTGGTGGTGTCCGCACCACCCATGCCCCCTTAATGATGCCGTTCCTATTACATCAAGGGAATGTTCCATTTCTTACATTACATTACATTACATTACATTACATTTCATTACAAATTGTAATATTATTACATCTTCATTATTAACTCACTACAACTAATTCCACTGTTTGCAACTCATGTTTCCAAACTGTGGCTCTCCTACACCTCCAATGCACCTAAAATGTAGCCATGCTCAGAGGTGGTCACCCTATTTTTTCTGCACAAGTCATACTTCTGGTTTGCCCATTGGCTGTAAGACTATACACCCAGCATAGAGATCAGATATCCTGTGTTATATATGTAGGAAACAACTGAATCTTCCAATAATTTCCAAAGCATAGCTGCAACAACATGGTGTTTGGGCAAAGCAGATGGTGCAAAAGGTCTATACTGGGACTGTACTGCCACTGTTCACCCCAGGACCACGGTAGCCACAAATGCCCATCTTCAATCTGGGCCATTGCCACAGTCCTAAAATGGGAGCCAAAAAGGGGCAATATTTTACTGCTCCTTTTTGGGGCAGTTCTTTGGGAAAATGCCGAGCCTGGGGCAACTTCTGGCCATGTTCGAGGTGTGAGTCATCTGCACACCATGCCCTCAACATGTCCCAATGGTGGCCCTTTTGGGCCATCTGTTTGAAGCCTTAGTCATAGGTTAAAGGAAGCCAAATTATTTGGGCTCAAATATCAGCCAATATTGGCAAGCATCTTATTAGTGGAATATGCAGCCATAAGTTATTCCTGCATAAGTTTATTTTTGGTCTCTGTAGATCTTGGTATTCATGTCCTCCTTCCACAGTGAGCCAGGTCCTCTCCACCTAGATGTGCATGGAGCCATTGAAATAACCCCTCCCCTCCAGCCCTCATGCCTGGTGGAGACTGATGGCAGAAGAATTCACAGAAGCATCTGGCTATGTCCCTGTAGCTAGAAGCAAAATGATTATTGACTTTATTTGCTCAGATCTCCAGAAAAATTGAATAGACCTCAACAGATGATGTAACTGTAAATATAGTGGAAAGGGAAGCACACTTTTCACATGTTTAGAGCAATATGCATCCTTCATTTGGGAGCTGAGTCTTACCCCTAAAATCGTGTTTCAGGACTCAGTGCATTGGCGTTAAGATTGGCTTTATGAATTCTAGCAAAGAGTACGTCTAGAAAAAAAGAATTAGATTTGATTATATTTGTTTGAAAATGTAGGGTCATTTAAGTTTCCTAAGGCTTCAGCCCTTGCCAAGGGGAAAAATATCAAAAAGCCAAGCCTGTTAGGGTCTAGCTTTAAATTAGCAGAATAGCAGAAATGTGCCTTTGTCTAACTATGCTTTTCTAAGAACTGAGACTGACTTGAAAACAACAAACACATAGCTTGTAGTTTAAAACAAAAGTTTACTAATGGTTTTAATCTATATTGACATAAAAGCTATATCCTAATCTAGCTAGTGAATAGTTCAGGTAAAAAGAAATCTTTATCTCACCATCTTTTCAAAGAAAGTTGATGGAGAAGGAAGATGGAGGACCCAACAGGTCAGGAGAGAGAATGTCTGTTAATCCCAAAGGGGAATGACTTAAATCACATGGTTACTTTGAATGAGAGGGGGGAGAGTTTGCATGCAGGAAATCCCTATCTATCTAAGGAGGGGGGTAAAGAGAATGCAAAAATCTTCTAACAGAAAGTTTACCTAATTTGATTTTTTCTTTATAAATGTGAAGATTCTTTTTCAATAATAATTATTATTATTATTATTATTATTATTATTATTATTATTATTCCACCTCTACAAACAGATCGAAGTGGCTAACAATAATAAAACAGCATTAAAATACAGTAAAACATCATATCCCATTAACCCTCCCATCCACAATAAAAAATACATTTCAATTATTAAAACAAAGCAGGGGCAATGAAGGGACAATTGATGGAAGGCAACTGAGAGGCTAGTCTGGGAAGGCCTGCCAGAAGAGATACGTCTTGACTGCCTTTTTAAAGCAGTTGAGACTGGCAATGTGTCGGATCTCCTCCAGCAGGCTGTTCCATTACTTGGGAGTGGCAGAAGAAAAGGTCCTCTGGGTAACTGCTACCAGCCTAGTTTTTGCTGGCTGCAATAAGTTTTTACTAGGACCTCAGTGTGTGTGGAGGATTGTACGGAAGAAGGCGATCCCATTAGTAAGCTGGGCCCAAGCCATGAAGGGCTTTAAAAGTTATAACCAGCACTTTGTACTGTGCCCGGAAGCTAATAAGCAGCCAGTGAAGGGACTTTAATATAGGTGTTGTATGGTTGCCCCTAGATCTCCCGGTGACCAATCTGGCTGCCATATTTTGAATTAATTGAAGTTTCCAGACTAGGTGCAAGGGCAGCCCTATGTAGACCACATTACAGAAGTCAAGTTGTAAGGTTACCAGTGCGTGCACCACAGTTTTTAGGTCCTCAAGTTCCAGAAAGGGGTGCAGTTGACATATCAACCGAAGCTGATAAGAGGCATTCCTGGCCATCGTATCTATCTGGGCTGACATCTGGAGCGATAGATCCAGGAGCACCCACAAGCCACAAACACAGTCCTTTAGGAGAAGTGTGACCCTGTCCAGGACCGGTTCACAAACCTCTATATCCAGATTAGAGCCTCTGACAGTGAGCACCTCTGTCTTATATGGATTCAACTTCAGTCTGTTTTTCCTCATCCAGCCCATTATGAAGACATTCATTCAGAGGGGAGATGTCTTCCCTGGTTGACGCTGTGGTCCGGGGCATAGAGAGATATATCTGGGTGTCATCAGCATACTGATAGCACCCCCCATGCTTCTGGATGATATCTCCCAGCAATTTCATGTAGATGTTAAATAGCATTGGGGACAGGATAAAATGTCCCATACTGGCCTTTTAAAAACACCTGACAATGATTTATTTAGGAAAGATGAGCTTCTCATTGTGCCATCATAACAATCCTCAGAAATCTTTTATGAAAATTACACTTGTTCAGCTAATAAATTGAAACTTGATTTTCTTAACCAACCTGATAAAATCTACAATTGTGCTAAATTTAAAGCCAGTCAGCAAAAACCTGCCAGAGGCCTTCCATTGTCAGATTAAAATGTGTAGAGGATTGAAATGCATATCCTACACACACACACACACGGGGGGGGGGGGGGGGGGGCATATCATACATTTCTTTCACGCTGTTATTTAGGATTGAGAAGCCAGTTCTTTATTGGTTTTGTGAACTTCCAGGCACTAGTTGAAAGGTTATGAAGGTATTCCTGCCCCTTTAAACCATAGAGGAGGATTTCTCTAGAAATATAGTGGGCCCTTGTTATCCACTGGGGTTTGGCTCCAGGACCCTCTGCGGATAACAAAATCCATGAATGCTTGAGTCCCATTAAATACAATACATGGTACAATGGTTTCCCTTATATAAAATGGCATTGTAGGCCAAAAAGGACTGAGGCAATGTGGAGCATCTTTCCTGGTTTCATGCATGTTGTTCTCTCCATCTGGATGAGACTTGGGTGAAAATTGTGGGTTATTTTCTTTTCTATAAGGATTTACCCAGATGTATAGATTTCTTAAAATCCAAGAGGATAAAAAGATGTTAAAAATGGAGTTGTTAGAAACTGAAATAGACTGATTTATCCTGGCTGAGGGTTTAGAATGCCCATCTCTCAAAAGTCTGGATTTAAAACCCTTTGTATTCCATTATGATAATACTGAATTAGGATTGGTGCTTCTTTTTTTCTCTGAGATGCTCCTCTAATAGCTAAATGGCATACAAGCATACCCTATGGATATCCACATTGGGCACTTATTTACATTTAGATGGTATTTTCAAAGAACTTACCAAAAGTTGCAAATTTCATTGTTTTCAGGATGGAATGCATTTGAAGTTTACAAAATATGAATGTAGGAGAAAGTGAAATTCACAGGTTTTCCCTGTCTTTTCTCTGGAAGCCTATGGAAAAATGTGTTTGCATCAAGCTTAATTTATATAAACAAATAAAATTTGTGACACTGCACAATGTCATTAATGTTAAAGGAGAATATCTGGTAAAGCATCATCTTTAGAATTCAGTTTTGTGGCTTGCCTCCTTTTTCTTGATTCTACAAAGCATGAGATACCCTTAACTCCAGTCCTAAATGGAGAAAAGTGTGTGTGTGTGATGTTGACAACTATTAAAAAATGCAAGGAAGCTTCAGAAAGAAATGCTGGAATTATATAATTTATAATTATAAATTATATAAATTATATAAATTCTCATAAATGTTTGTCTTGGGAATTCATTCAAAAACTTTTTCTTAGTAGTTAGCAGCAGATAAAGTTTATTTTTGTGTCTTATTAGAGAGATGTTGACATTTCTTCTTCCGGGAAAAGTTTCTGCCCCTCCCTTTCTTCTTTCATAGTCTTTCTTGGCATTATATAATGCAGTATTAACCTTTCTGTTGCAATAAGGTGTGACACAGAAGATATATTTTACAAGATAATGTATTGCCCATTAAATAAATAATAGATGTGATATGAAAAAAATGTTAAAATTAGTGCTAAAAATTAATCAAGGAAATTACAGTCAGTGAGGGATTAATGTATTACACAAGACAATTACATTGTGATATACTTGTTCCTTTTCTTTAGCAATGAAATGTCAGCAAATTCTAAATATCTACTTGCAATGGTCTTGGGGTATCAATTTTTATGCACAGGCTAAAAATGTCTTTTAGTAAGCTCTTTGGAGTGCACCAGGAAATTCCAAAAGAAAATCAGCATGTGGTTTATAGACTATAGCAAAGCCTTTGACTTCATTAAAGGTTATGGAATGCCCTTAAAGACATGGGAGTACCAACACATCTGACTACCCTGATGAGGAATCTGTACTCAGGACAAGAGGCTACTGTCAGAACAGAACACAGAGAAACAGAATGGTTCCCAGTTGGAAAGGAGTCAGTCAAGGCTGCATCCTATCACCCTAAATATTCAACCTATATGTAAAACATATAAGAAAAACAGGCTTGGACATGGAAGAAGGTGGACTGAAAATAGGAGGAAGGAATATCAACAATCTAAGATATGCAGATAAAACCATAGTACCAGCAGAAAACCTCACAGACCTGGAACACCTACTAAGGAAGATCAAAGAAGAAAGTGCAAAGCAGGCTTAATGCTGAACATAAAGAAAACAAAAATAATGACCACTGAGGATCTTTACAAGTTCAAGCTAGACAATGAAGAAATAGAAATAGTAAAAGAATTTTCATACCTGGGATCAAACATTGATAGAAATGGGGACTGCAGTCAGAAAATAAGAAGAAGATTAAGAATGGGGAGGGTGGCTATGAAAGAACTAGAAAAGATTCTAAAATGCAAAGATATACAACTCAGCACAAAAGTCAGAATTATACAAGCCATTGTATTCCCTATTACCATGGATGGATGTGAGAGCTGGACAGTTAAGAAAGATGAAAATCAACTCCTTTGAGATATGGTGCTGGAGAAGAGTGCTGAGGACCCCATGGACAGCCAAAAGGACAAACAAGTGGGTCCTAGAGCAGATCAAGCCAGAAGCCTCCCTGGAAGCCAAGATGACTAAACTGAGTCTGTCATACTTCAGATGCATCATGAGAAGGGAGGACTCTTTGGAAAAAACAAAAAAACAATAATGCTGGGGAAGGTGGAGGAAAGTAGGAAGAACGGAAGGCCACATGCCAGATGGATGGACTCTATTAAAGAGGTAACAGGTATTAAGAGGTTGCAGGAATTAAGCAGGGCAGTAGAGGACAAAGGGTTTTGAAGATGTCTCATCCATAGGGTCACCATAGGTCAAGATCTACTCGAGATCAGTTAACAACAATGAAAGCTGTTTGTGTACTCCATTTATTCAGCATCAGCTGGGACCAAGCAGAATAACAGACTCTTAAAAAGAAGTCAAAGTGTTAGTTTGGAAAATCAGTATGCAAAGAGATGTAGCACCATTGAGACTAACTGAAAGAAAGAAGTTGGTAACATGAGCTTTTGTAGAGTTCTATCTACTTCCTCAGAATGCATGTTTGGAGCTGAGCATCCAGAGACAGACCTAGGCAGGAAAAACACTTATTTACAGCCAAGGGGAGTAGATAACCATATGAATGAGTGTTGGAATGTAATGTGGGAAACAGAGAGGGGTGTGATGAATGGGTCAAGGGTGCCCTCATGAGGATGGGGGATAGATAGTGTTGAAATGTGTGTAGTGTACCAGGAAACCACTATCTCTGTTCAACTCATTGCTGATGGACTGTAGTATGTTGAAACAGAAAAATAGCATAATTAGAATTTTCCACAGACTACAATCCATCCTCAATGGGCTGAACAGAGATAATGGTTTCCTGGCACACTACACACATTTAAACACTATCTAACCTTCATCCTCATTAGGGCATCCTTGACCCATTCATCAAACCCCTCTCTGTTTCCCACATTACATTTCAGCACTTATTCATATGATCATATGCCATGATGACAATTTCACTTGATTTCATTGGCCATGCTGTAAATATTTCTAAACCTAGATCCTCAGACTAAATACACTATCATCCTAGCAGCCATTTGCTAGTAAAACAAGGCTTTATTTTCACTGTGATGCTCTGGGGATGAAAGTACATGAAAGTATTATCCATACCATTCCTCCTGTTCTGCAAAACAAGTTTATGAAGGCGAATGAGATATTGCCAGTGGGACTGGGAATATCCTGGTTCTGTGAGCTGAAGGTGTTCCATCAATAGAATGGCCCTGTTTAATTTTTTCAAACATTTTAAATATACTTCAATCATTTGCCACAAAGAGACCAAAGGAAATACAATATTAGAAACTATGCACACTCATAATCTCTCTCTCTCTCTCTCTCTCTCTCTCTCCTTGTCTCTTCTGAATATTCCATCTTGACAAGGATATTGATAAGCTAGAGCATGTCTAAAAGAGGGCAACCAAGATGGGAAATAAATTCAGTGAGGAACAATTGAAGGAGCTGAGTATGTTTAGTCTGAAGAGGAGAAGACTGGAAAATGATGTGACCTCTTCCAACATTTGAAGGGCTGTCATGTGGACATAGGAGTGAGGTTGTTTTCTCTTGCTCTAGAGAATAAGATCCTAGTCATTGTATTCAAACAATAAGAAGGAGATTCTGACTTTGGGAATTCTGACATTGGGAATTTGGGAGCTTCTGACATTGTGTGCTGTTGTAAGAACTGTTTGACAATGGAACAGGTTATCTTGGAAGGTAGTAGACTCTTCTTCACTAGATGTTTTCAAACAGAAGTTGAATAGCCATCTGGCATGCATGCTTAAGTAGTGGTTTTCTGCACTTACAGGATGTTGGACTAGATAATCCTTTGAATACCTTCACTTTAAGATACAAAGAGATCTTGTAGCACCTATGAGGCTAACTAAAAGAAAGAAATAGGTAGCATGAACTTTTGTAGACTTCAGCCTACTTCTTCAGATGCATGGCTGGGGCAGAGAACCCAGAGACAGACCTATGTAAGCCATTTGTGTGTAAAAATTTCAATTCAGATTTGAAACCTTCTATGTATGGCGATGAGGTGGCAAGTACAGTTTTAACGGATGTTTATTGGGAGACAAGGGCAGGGAAAAGGCTGTGAAAAAGCTGTTTACAGTCAAGGAGACAACTCTATGACTAAGTTTTGACAAAATCCAATTAATTGAAAGTAAAGGAAAAGGTTTTCCCTTGTCATGAATGTCTAGTCATAACCAACTGTCATCTCTGTTACTAAGCCAAAGAACCAGTAGTGTCCATGGCTCCATGACTGCACAGTATTAATTGAAAAGGCACCTAATAATAAACCTAGTTTGTACCATGAGTGTTATAGGTTCTCTTCTCCTTATACCTTCTACCGCAGGCTAAACTGATCCAAAAGGCTGCTCAGTAAGCCAATGCTGTATTATGATTAGCCCTGTGGAGCATCAGAAATCAAGAGAAATTTATTGTTTATTTGCATTTTTCCTTTTCTGTTCTGTTTCTTTTCCTTTGTCTGGCTAATAAAAAACAATGAATACTCCAGCATAGGGTGCATTTTTTTTAACTACACTAAATAATTCAGTAGTCTCACTTCTGTCAGACAAATGTTATGCATTTCACAAATTGTAACTTATGGTACAATCTAAAGCTCTTGGTTGTGCAACGATTTATTAACTCTCTCAGTTAAATAGTTAAAAATGTGTAGAATTTGCAGAAGCACAGTTCATGTCTAGCTACTATTTAATTTATAATAAGTAATCTCTTTCAAGTGGAAAATAATGATAAATTATTTCCTTATATCAAGCCCATCAATAAAAATATATAAATATCCATAGTTGCAACCCCAACAGTAATGTATTAAAATGTCAAAGAAATTGCCTTTTCATTTTTCATGTTATCAGACTACAGAAGTTTCAGATGGATTGCCCTTGTGTATACAAATGTCTTGTTCAAAAATAGGTTATTGCAGAAGAGTAATAGAAAAAAAATGGATCAGATATCTTGAAAGATTAAAAAACAAGTTCCAAAGCCCATGTTACTGATGCTTAAAAATATATTGGGTGTAGTCACAGAATCCTTGGTTAATAATATTCACTTTTTAACACAGTTTATCTGGCTCCCCATCCAATTGGTGTTTATTGTACAGGGAATTGGGTTTTGATCCACTGTTGCTCATTTAATCATCAGATCTGGTTTTGCTTGCTTAATAATACATATTTTTAAATCCCCAAATACATATTTATGATGGGGCTCAATAATTCATGCCTTTCAGTTGTCTTTGTGTGAAGTGCACTTTTCCCACCAAAGTTCTGAGGTTCTCATGTAGCAGAGTTTTGTTTTTGTTCTGCCTAGTAGGTTTGGTAGGAGTTGTTGCTGATTATTTTTCACAAGTATTCTTTTCACTTCTGAAGTAATCAAAATGGCAATATGCTATAATTCCAAATGTTGGTTTCTTATTTACCATCTCATTTAAAAAAAATTGAATCCCATTCTTCAGTAAAATAAAAGGCTTCCATAGCAGGTCACACAATGAACCAGCATGGTGTACTCATTTGAAAACTGGACTGTGACTTTAGAGAATAGGGTTCGAATCTCTGCTTTCCATGAAACTCACTAGGTGACACTGGGTAAGTCATACACTCTCAGCCACAAAGGATAGCAATGACAAACCCCCTCTGAAGAAAGTTGCCAAGAAAATTACAAGATAGGGGTTAGGATTACTTTAGGATTGCCATAAATTGTTTATTAATTTATTTATTGTTCAACTTTAGTTTTTAACTCTTGTATTTAATTTTAAGGGGGGTTAATAGTGTTAGTTTATTGTTTTGTAACCTATTGTAGGAATTGTTTTATGTATTGATTTTAGATGTAAGCCGCCTTGATGGCTATGGCTAAAGGCGGGGTATAAATAAATTATTATTATTATTATTATTAATTGGGAATGACTTGAAGGCACACAACAACAGCAGGATACAAAAGATACTTCAAGCCTTCAGATATGATACAAAAAGTAAAATAACTAGGGTGGAATGAGGACAAGAGAGAGCTCAAAAACTAGATTTCAATTACAAGATAACAATGGTTTTCACAGAATAAATGGACCTGCTGTCATGGGTTCTTTGTAGTACAATAATGTCCCTTGGCATCAAGGAATGCCTTGCAATTGTTCCTCACAGAATGCTTCTAATGGCCTTTGTGAGGAGCAGAAGAAGCCCATCCTAGATGGTAAAAGCAACTGAGTAGACTGAGCCACATGGGTCATTGGCCTTGCCTCACAGGGCAGTTGGTTTTGATGGTTGTTGGAAATAGGCCATATTCTAAGCAATAGCAAGAATAACAATCATCATTATAATCTGAAATCGAAATAGAGAAAGTTTACCTACACATACTGCAGTACATCTCCTGTGTCCAGAAACCTCCAAGCACAAAGATCTTTCTGTGAAGAGGAGCTCAAAAGTTTATGAACTCTAGATGTGCTTGGGGAATCTGGTTTTTGTGAATCCCAGTTTGAAATGACCTGATCTCTATTCCCAGTTTCATGTGAAGTTCAGAACATACCTATCCTCTAGCTTTTGTAATTCTTGAATATTCTCAGTTCAAAAGTTATGAGCTCAAAATCTGTACTTGACCCTGATTCTTCATTAGGGGAAGGATCAGTCTTGGTTAGGGTTTAGAAGACACAGCCTCCAGCAAGGAATACAGGGAGCATGTTCAGAAATTTGAAAGACATAATTATGTTGGGAAAAAATAGAGTTCTACTCATAAAAGAGAATCCAGCTCAGAATATCAAAAATAGAAACCAGAACATGCTGTTCAGATGTTGGCAAATGTTGACTATATAGGTGTGCCATTTTTGACAGTGCTATCAGCCCCTCTCTCTTTCTGTGTGTGGTCATGAATTTTTTTTTACAAATTTTCTCACTGTCAATTAGAAAGTGTCTCAGTATGTCAAGACATCCAGTTAAAAAAAAAAAAGATTTTTTTTTTATTTTTGTCTCCGTCTGAGAGCAAAAAAACCCATGCTTTTTATCACTAGCAGCAATGACAGAAAACTCTGCAGAAATGTATTTTATGCAAAGAGCATTATTCAAAAATATGTGTAGAATTACTCAACCAACATGAAACCTAATTAGAATGCACAAAAATCTAATTTAATCTCACATAAGTGGAATATTTTTTCCATTTTTACATGAAAGCATGAAACATGCAGATTTACATCTTTTGATGTGTGTGTGTGTGATCTAGTATAAAGAAATATGTAAAGATTTACACCTTTTGATGTGTGTGTGTACCCTAGTATTAAGATTAAAATCACAGAACAATTCCAAATGCATCACTTCCATTCTGTATCCCACTAAATCCACTCAAGATAAATCCACTGAACACATATACTTTTCAAAGGCTATCATAAAGACCTGTTTAGCAAGGGCCTAACATATTTCAATTGTTGGCATACTATATAACAACAGGACCATTACTGAAAAAGCTCTTTTCTGAATGCCCTCCAAGCTAGTTCTCAGAGATGAGCAGGTGTTTCAAAGACAATCTCAGAAATGATCATTCAAGCAAAGTGGTCCCAAACCCTTTAAGGCTTTCAGGGTTTCAAACAAAGCCCTCAGATTAGGCTCAGAAAGGCACCAGCAATTTGTATGGAATAGATGCCACAAGTCATAATTCCAGCAGAACCTAAGTAACAGCATTCAGAACCAAGTAAAGCTTCTGGACTATCTCCAAAGACATCCCAAAGAATGGTGTGTTACAGTAGTCCAGCCAACAGTTCAACAACAAGGATTGCTGAACTTCTGGGTTTGCTCTAAATTTCAAATTATTTCACTATACAACCCCAGTTTCTTTTAAACAAAGCTGAGCAAGACACCCTGTAACATTTGCTGCAACATTGTCATGGGCATATTAAAGCATCAGTGCTCTAAAGAATATATAATAGTCAGGCTCACCACCTCAATTTAAATCTAGACGTAAGAATTACTGAAGGAGAGGTAATGCACATCACATGGCCTGCTAGATTATGCATGCTACGCTGTTTCTTTCAGCATTGTTCCACTGATACCTCTTCATCAGATGGCTTTTTATAGTGAGAATTATAAAAAGGGATACATTCCTATTATTAGTAGCAATTGAAACATAGGGTAAAGGGGTGATGGGACATTTCTGGCACAGTCCTTTGTGAGGACTGGAGAAAATTTTCTTTGAAATGTATAAGAGATTTTTAATCAAGATAGCTCTTCCAGAGGTGCTTCAGAATATATTCTTCATAGGTTGTTAGGCAGAACAGGAATACATCTGCTGGCTTTAAAATGATGAGATTCACAGTACTAGCTAAGCTAGTAAAAAACTTTTAATGTTATCTGTGCAGACCAAACTTTGTACAATGTAGATCTGGGGTCTCACCAGGACAGCTATGAGGAACACCAGATTGGATTTTGCATTAGGAAGTCCATCTTCACTCCAGTGACATTCCGGTACTCCTGGAGAAAGCACTGTGGACATAGAATTTGTGCCATAGTTGTATACTGATATTTGTGTTTCTGTCAGTGATAAGGCCTGAAACAGGTTGAAATGGATGGAATGTGAAACAAATATAGTATCACTGAAGCAGCTGCAATTAATTTCCATCCTCCAACTTCCAGTGGAGACGGCAGGGCAACTGGCTGTGTTTTCGCCTGACAGGGAGAAACTGAGCCATGGAAGAAGAATTTGTGTTGGCTGAGAGACACCAAACCAGACTAAATCCCGCCCCCCCCCCCCCGTAAAGGGGGTCCAGAGGCTCTCAAGGAGAACCCAGCAATGGTATTTACCACCCAGAAAATTTGAAAATTTGAAGGGTGTGGAAGATGTCAAGGAAGTTAAGCGAGCTGCACCCAACTTTGTTTTTGGAGCCAAGAGGAAATAGCCCTGCACTCCACTTTAGATAAAGAACTGTAAACTATCATCATTGATATTTTGAGAGTTCAGGTTTGTGAGACTCCATCACCCAGCATTTGGTCTTCCCTAGCACTGGGTGAAAAACTATCTAAGGATCAAAGAAGCAGACTAATCTAATTCTCAAGTAGGGAAAGTAAATGCTTGTAATCAAAAGCAATCAATAGTTTCAAAGAAGACTAGCTGTCATACATTAATAAGGAAAGGAAAGAAACAAAACACAACAATACTCTCATAATTGCATGGAAAAAACCCCAATATTAACACAGCACCAAAAAAAGGATAAGGCTCACCTGATAAAGGTAAGAGATGACTGATATTTAGAAGGAAAAGAAGGCAGACAAAGAGTAGCCCCATTTGCCTGCCTAGCTGACTCCATGCTGATCACACTTCCAGGAGAAGCTATGCATAACAAGAGAGTCTTTCTGTGAGAGGAGGAGGGAGAGGAGGAAGAGAGAATACCGATACAAGAAGGAGAGGGACAAAGAGAAAGACAGCAACAGATGTGACTCAAGACTGGAGAAAAAATTTACATTTCACTTTTCTTAACTCCATCTACATCAGTTGTTACTTTGTTTAAAGAACTCGGCAACTATAATAAGGTCTGTAACCAAATGGAAGACTTGACAAGCAGTGAGTGAACTGGAAAATTCATTTGAGGTCATTTTTGTTAATACTAAGAGTGCTCTGAACAATAAAGTTTTCATAGAGACCATTCTGGAATACATCACAGGACACTTTCTTTTGGACATCCTAGGTCTATAAATTGGACACCAGGAGGAGCAAGAAATGAAGGGAAATCTGTAGTGCCCAACTTATAGATACTACACTACTGCTTTTTGCTGAATGTGATTTAGAGTGGGAATTTAATAAAGAACTTATGTCAAATAAGAGAGGGACAAAAGAAGATGAGAACGGATTATATATATATATATATATATATATATATATACATACACACACACATATATATATATACACATATACATACATATTGTTTTTCTCTGCCCTCCTGTCTCTTTGCCTCTCTTCTCCCCTCCTCCTTACTCTCTTGGAGTTAAATTTAATATTACAACAACAAATTAATTAATTACAATATTTAATTATTCAGCTAACAAATTAACAAATTAATCAATTTCAATAGATTCTTGATTTAGAATTATAGCTAGGATTATATAATTAAAGGGGAGCAATATATGATAGTGAATGTTATTCTTAATGAATTGAACTGTGCCAATGAATTGTCCTTGATCTGATTAAAACTGATGAATAGTCTACATATACTCTGAACTGAACTGAACTAAACTTTGGCAAGTAAAAGGGAATCTTTCTTTGCCATGTTAAGGAAATGGACTTTGTATTCAAACTGATTTAAACGGATGAATGGATTACATATACCCTGCATTGAACTGATTTGAACTCTGGTAAAAAGAAGGGAATTTTTTTTCCTCTTCCTTGAAGCTAATGAAATGTAATTTGCTTTGGATTGATTTAAAATGATGAATGGTCTAAAGATACCTTGAACTGAATTGAATTGAATTGAATTGAACTTGGGCAAGCAGAAGGGAATCTTTTTTTCTGAGTTAATGAAATGGTCTTGTCTTGGATTGGATATAAACTGATGAATTGATTATATATACTTTGATTTGATTTGAACTGAAATTTAACAGGAAGTAGTACTTGATATTGAATATTATTCTTAATGAATTGAATTGTGTCAATGAAATTAACTTTATCTTTCAACTGATCTAAACTGATGAATTGTTCACATATTGCACTTTGAATTGAATTGAATTGAACTTTGATAAATAGAAGATAATTTTTTTTCAGGAAAAGTTCATTAATACTGATAATTGATTATAATATCATTAGGGTAGATATGGTGGTGAATCTGAGAAGAATGGCTGTTCAAACACAGAGAGAGTCACAGACTCAAAGAAGACCCTCTTTTGATGCCACCAAACAAGCAGAAACTAACATGATGTTAGAGGAAATTAAAAAATAAGAGCAGAGATAAAAGCAGATGTAAAGGCAGAGATAAAAGCTGAGATGAAAATAGTGAGGAAAGAAATTAAGGCAGACATCAAAAAAGAAATGGATGAATTTAGACAAGTCCTCCAAAAAATATTGGAGGAAACCAAATCATTCAAAACTAAAATCATGGAACTGCAGGAAGCATTTGAACAATTAGAAGACAGAATAAAAAACCTAGAACAATTTAAACTTAAAGAGGAAGCACAAAGTATGCTACCTGAGATGAAGTTCAGACGATCTATATGATAGAATAATCCCACCTCTAGCTTAGTTCATTGGATGGTCACAGAAACAGATGGACAATGAAATTGATAATATATATGGAATTAATTCCTAGGTAGTCAAGAACAAAAACATCCCAAGAGATGTTGTAATATACTTTGTGAGAGAAAGGGTTAATCTTGGAACAAAGTTATAAAGAAAATCTGATAGAACAAAAAAGTGAAGATATACAAAGACATCCCCATGCAAGTTTTAACGAAAAGGAGGGAATATACTTTCTTGATTCAATATCTAAGGAAAAAGGGGATAAACTACAGATGGGAGAAAATGGAGGGTGTCTCTTTTGTACTTAAACAAAGGAGACATATAACAAATACCATTCAGAAAGTGAAAGATTTCATCCAAAAACTTGAAGATGAACTGGTGACAGAATCACAAGAAAAACAAGAAGCATCAATTACTCAAGAAATACAAGAAGCACAAGGAGAAGCAGACTTAACAGAATAGGAATCAAAGATGACCTATGAACTTGTGTCATGGAACGTGATAGGGCTTAACTCTAAATACAAAAGAAGACAAGTATTTCACCATCTTGAAAAACTCAAAGTGAATATTATCTGTCTGCAAGAAGCACATATAAAATACAAAGAATCAAAATATTTAATAAACAACATATTGGGAGAGTTATTCATAGTGGCTAAGGGAGGGGAGGAAGAAAGGAGTGGCAATTTACATTAATAGGAGATTAGCAGTAAAAGAAATAACAAAGGATAAAGAAGGACACTTTATTGTTTAGAAGTTAAGATGGAAGAAATGAGAGTTCTATTAGTGGGTTTATATGCCCCCACAGAGAGTAAGAAGCTTTTAGAGGAAATATCAGAGCTGGACTATGAAGAGATTACTATTCTTGGTGACTGGAATAGAGTAATGGATCCAGATATAGATAGAACCACAAGGATCAAGAATAAAAAGAATCAGGACAAATTGCTGCAAACAGCCCTTGACTTGATAGAGAATCAAAATTTGAATGGCATCTGGAGATTCAAACACAAAAAAGAGAAAAATTATACTTACTACTTAGACGATAATTTGACTTTTCCCAGGATAGACATGTTCCTCATCTCAAAAATCTTGAACAAAAAAGTTGTAAAGGCAAAACCTACTATCAGATCATAGCCCTATTGCATTAACTTTAGGGATGTGGCATCAAGAATATACATGGAGAATGAAAGACTATCTATTAGGAAATGATGAGATTGTCAAAAAAAATTAAGAAAGAGATACAGCTATACTTTGAAGAAAATACAAAAAGAGGAATATGAAGTGAGATCATATGGGATGATGGAAAGGAGGTCATAAGAGGTTATTTAATTCAGCAAGAAGCAATATTAAGGAGAAAAAACAACAAAAAGGAGGAGAAGTTAATCAGTGAATTAAAAAAGGAAGAAGAAAAGCTGGATATAGAACCAAGAAGGTCATACCTGAAAAAATAAACTAAGATCCTACAGAAATTAATAGAACAAGGAAGGACAATTGATATTGCAAATAAATTGAAATTTGGAAAGCAAAGAAATTTTGAAGATGCGAATAAGCCTGGCAGATGGCTGTCAAAGAAACTAAAAAGAGAGAGAACAGAAGGATCCTGGAAATTCAATATAAAGGCAAATGGTGTACCCAACAAAAAAGATCAAAGAAGCTGTCTGTGAATATTACTCAAAATTATATAAAGATAAGACAATATCAGAGGAGAGGAGAGAGGGAAAAAAGGAATATCTTCAGAAAGAGGAAATCCCACAGATATCAGAAGAACAAAGACAAGAACTAAATAAACTGATATCAATGGTAGAAATATGAGGGGATTTGTAAGGTTTTAATTATCACCTTTAAAAAAATTGACAGAAAGTTTGTTTTGATTTGTAGTTGTTTGATTTGTAGTTTGTAGTTGTTAGTCACTATCTAGATTTACACATTTTCCTCAGTGTTTCCTGACCTTCCAAATACCATTATTGTAGAAGTATGCAGATTGTGCCTTAAACCACTCTTCCACTTCATGAATGTCATTTGTGTTGCCAAATTGGCAACCCCGCAACAGATTTTTCATTTCTGGGAACAAGAAAAAACATCTGGGAGCATATGGCGGATGCCGCATGATCTCGAAGCCACATGCTCTCGCTTTGTTAACTGCAACTTGAGATGAGTGACCTGGTGCATTGTCAGCTAGGAAATGAATGCCTCTGGAAAGCATACTCCAGCGTTTCTTTTTCAGAGCATCTTGCAACTTGTCCAGAAGATTGCTGTAGTATGTGCCAGTGATGGTTTGTCCTTTTGCAAGATAATCTGTGAGAATGGCTGAGAGCATGACCTTCCCTACTGACATTTGCACCTTTGTCTTTTTGGGGGATAGGAATTTGCATGCTTCCACTCTATGCTCATGGTTTTGGTCTCTGGACCATACTGATAGATCCAAGATTCATCCATGGTTGCCAGACAACCAAAAAAAAAAAAAATCTTCATCCTGTTCCAGCAGCAACATTTGTCTTGAAAGGTCACAACGTGCTTGCTTCTACAAAGGGGTTAGCAAATGTGAAACCCAGTGTGCAGACACCTTAGACATGTGCAGTTCATCATGAATAATTTTCCACACGCTACCATAACTGAGACCAGTTTCATTCATGATCACTTGGATGGTTGCTCGTCTGTCTTCCAGCATTAAGCACTCTACTTTCTTCACTGTGGCAGTATCGCCCATCAATGATGGCCTTTCAAGTCTTGGCTTGTCTGTGAGGGACATGTGACCAGTTTGGAAACACAATAGTGTCGTAAGATGGGCAATCATTTCCATAAACTACCATAATCTCATCATGAATTTGCCAGGCTATTACTCTTCAAATGCAGGAACTTTATTACATTGTGAGCCTCAGTCTTCTCCATTATACACTTTAGTCACTTCTGGCACAACCTGTAACAAAACTAAAGGACACAAAGAGCTGATTTTACCAACATCATGCACTTAAGAACAAATGATGAGACTGACAAAATTTCATCAATATACCATAACTTCTGGATGATAATTATTACCTTACGATGCCTCCCTCATATCAGAGGGTATAGCTAAAATGAAGACAGGTCATGCTCCAGGTCCAGATGGATTTCCCACCAATTTCTATAAAACATTCAAAACAGAACTCTCCATACCATATTACAGAACAATAAAAGAGATAGAAAAAGGAAGATTCCAGATTCATGGAAGCAAGTGGTGATAACTATGATACCAAAGGAAGAACGAGATACAACGGATGTTAAAAATTATAGGCCGTTATCCCTTCTCAATGTCAACTATAAAATATTTGTAACAATATTAGCTGAATTACTAAAAAAAAGTCATGAGGGAATGGATACATTTAGACCTAATGGGCTTTTTTCCAAACAGACAAATAAAAGACAACTTAAGAATGGTCCTTAATGTCACTGAATTTTACAAAAAACACAATGAAAGGAAGTTAGCCATGATATTCCTGGATGCCAAAAAGACATTTGACAACGTGAAATGGGACTTTCTGATGGAGCCACTTAACCAAATGAACGTAGGGGAAACCTTCTGGAACTAGATTCACAGTATTTACAACTAACAAGAAGCTCAGATTTTGATAAATGGCAAGAAAACCAGATATTGTGAAATTAATAAAGAACTGGGCCAGGGTTGGCCCTATGTCCCCTTTATTTTTTATTATTGTCATGGAGGTCTTAAATAGAAAGATAAGAGGAGATCAAATGGTTAAAGGACTAGAATTAGCAGGCCATATATACAAGTTTAGGTATTTTGCAGATGACCAGGTTGTGTTCTTGGATGACCCTAAAAATGGCATCACTAAGTTAATTAAGATTCCTGATGAATTTGAAGACCTCTCAGGATACAAAATCAACCAAACCAAAAGTAAAATTTTAATAAAGAATATGACCAGGAAGGAAGACAAACAAATAGAAGTTTCTAACTTTAAAATTGAAAAGAAAGCCAAGTATTTGGGTATAACAATCATGAGGAAGAACTCATAATTGTTCAATAATGATTATAACACAACATGGAAGCAAATTAAAGAAGATTTAAAGAAATGGTTGAAGTTGAAGATCTCACGACTTGGTGGAATATGATCCAGATGTCCATTTTACCTAGACTCCTCTACTTATTCCAAACTATCCCTATCATCCAGAACAACCAAATTTTCCAAATATGGGATAGGGTGATATCCAAGTTCCTATGGCAAGGTAAGAAGCCTACGGTGAGACTAAAGACCTTCCAAGACACAAAGGAATGAGGAGGATTGGGCTTACACAACTTCAAGCTCTACAACCATGCATGCGGTATGGCATGGATAAAGGGTCACACTGGAAAATACGAGATTATTAAATCTAGAATGCCACAGTTTATATTTTGGTTGGCATGCTTTTCTTTGCTTCAACAGACTCAAATCAAATAAAGAATTCCAAAACCATTATATGAGAAAACCGCTGATTAGAATCTGCTTGAAATACAAAACAAAATATTACCAGGGAATACCTCCGTGGGTGTCCACCCATGAAGCCTTGCATAAAAAGGAAAAGCTTTTTAAGAATAAGTGGCTCACATATGAAGATACATTTAAAAATGTGAGGAAGGCGGATTCCAAATGAAAACAATAGAGGAGCTCAGGCAGGAGGGGATACGTATCCACTGGTTACTCTATCGGCAGTTGTCAGAAAATTATAAGAAATACATCACTTCTGGAAAGAAATCCATGAAAAGATCAAGAATACATTGCAAATAAACATTTCATTAGCATCAGAGCTATATTTCCAGAATATGTTGAACATATCAGACCAGCCAACAGAGAAGAAATAGGTAAAATGCTATTGTATATGTGCACTGCCGCCAGGCTGGTCTATGCAAGAAAATGGAAAAATATAGACATACTCAAAGTTGAAGATTGGTGCATGAAACTACTGGACATGTATGAAATGGACAAGCTGATGAAATATCTAGTGAATAAGACATCTAAACATTTTGTAGATAATTGGCGGAAAATTAGCCGACTATGGGTGAATTGTATCTCAGATAAGGGTTGTAATTAAGCCTTGTAGTGAAAACATGAATGGAGAGGAACAATTCAGGTTAATTTGTTTGTGGAAAGATTGTATTCCACTCTTAATGATAAGCAAGGTGAGGAATCTTTACTGTAAGAAAAGAAAAGCTATTAGGTGAAGCAAATTTAAAAAATAGTGAAGTTATTATATATAGTCATCTCACAAATAGTCAACTCACAAACCTGAATTAAGGAAGATATGTTTTAGGAGTGGGGCTAAACACCAGCTCAGCCCAGTCCCCACTCCCAGCTGAGCCAGATAACAGAGTGCCACCGGAGGACCAGGTAGGCAACTGGAGGAAGGAAGAAGGAAACCAGACATTTCTGTCCTCCCCCAACCATGGAGAAAGAAGTGACAAAACTAAAGGAGGGAGGGGTGGGGATGGCGGATGGGGACAGACTAAAAGAGGGAGGACACAAGGGAAGGGAAGGAGGGAAACCCAGGAAAGCATAAAGGGATGGGTAGGGAAGTAAACAAACAAGAATGGGAGGAATAATACTGGGAGACAAACAGAGCAGCAGCAGTAGTGGTGGATGTCACTGACAGGAGTGAATTGTGACACCATAGCTAACATTGGTTGGCACTGCACACAGAGAGGTGTAGGTGGCTCTCCTTTTGTAACCCCATCATCTAGTAAACCCAATGATGAGACACCCCAAGTGAGATACAGGCAGCATTAACAGAAAGGGAAGGAGGGAGAGATAAAGGGATATCACATTTGCAAGATTAGCCAAGGGCATAAGAAAGATGCCAAGATAAATAGCAGACCCACTTAGGAAGGCAAATGGCATCCAAAGCAGCATTACACATAAAATAGGGATGTGAAATGTGAGGAGCATGAGCCAAGGGAAGCTAGACATAGTAAAAATGGAAATGGAACGCATGAACATAGCAGTACTAAGGGTGAGTGAGTTAAAATGGATATGAATGGGCCACTTTGAATCAGACAACTACACAGTGTTCTACTCAGGGAATGAAAAGTCAAGAAGAAACAGGGTGCCTTTCATACTAAGAAAAGATGTGGGAAAAGCAGTCTGAAGATACAATGCAAAATCAGACCAAATCAGCATGTACTTTATAGACTATAGCAAAGCCTTTGACTGCATGGATCATGAAAGGCTATGGAAATGACACCATAATGTTAGCAGAAAACCAGACATGGGACACCTACTAAGGAAGATCAAAGAAGAAAGTGCAAAGCAGGCTTAATGCTGAACATAAAGAAAACAAAAATAATGACCACTGAGGATCTTTACAAGTTCAAGCTAGACAATGAAGAAATAGAAATAGTAGAAAAATTCCCATACCTGGGATCAAACATTGATAGAAATGGGGACTGCAGTCAGGAAATCAGAAGAAGACTAAGAATGGGGAGGGTGGCTATGAAAGAACTAGAAAAGATTCTAAAATGCAAAGATATACAACTCAGCATAAAAGTTAGAATCATACAAGCCATCGCATTGCCTATTACCATGTATGGATGTAAGAGCTGGACAGTTAAGAAAGATGATGGGAAGAAAATCAACTCCTTTGAGAGAATGTGGTGCTGGAGAAGAGTGCTGAGGATCCCATGGACAGCCAAAAGGGCAAACAAATGGGTCCTAGAGTAGATCAAGCCAGAATCCTCCCTCGAAGCCATGATGACCAAAATGAAGCTGTTGTACTTTGGACACATCATGAGAAGAGTAGACTCATTGGAAAAGACAATAATGCTGGGAAAGGTGGAGGGAAGTAGGAAGAGAGGAAGGCCACATGCCAGATGGATGGACTCTGTTAAGGAGGTAACAGGTATTAAGGGTTTGCAGGAATTAAGCAGAGCAGTGGAGGACAGAGGGTTCTTGGGGATGTCTCATCCATAGGGTTGCCATGAGTTGGGATCGACTCAAGGACAGTGAACAACAAATGTTTTAGGAATGTATTATATGTATTATATGTTAGTCTTGTGTTAGTTGTGCTATGGAGTCTATGTATGAGTGGATGGTGGTTATGTATGTTTTGCTGTTTTTATTCATGGAAACTAATAAAATTATTGAAAACCAATTACTTTCTCTCTCAGTGTCATCAGTGGGAAGGTGAAAGGAAGGGAGGAGAAAACCAACCACTCAACTCCCATTTCACAATAGCAATATGGGAAGCCTATGATATGTTGTGACTTTCCTCCCATTCTTGAAGTTAAGATTGTTCTGCCACTATACATAGTTTTTAAAATAATTTTTAAAGTATTTTTTTTAATTACAGTTTCCAGAATCTCTGAACCAGTGGCAATTCTAAAAAAAAAGTAAATTCCCCATATTCTCTTAATAAATCTACATCAATATAACATACATATTTTGCTTTTCATTTTCCAGACATTTTGAGAATAAGATAAGGTTTATGGCCATTTGTATTGCTTCTTTGTTTTGAACAATGACAAACATATTGAACTCATTTAAATCTCATATGCCTCTTCCAGGAGCACCATTATAGACAGCCAAGGATATTCAGTAATATAGTATGCTCATTATTAAAAAGACAGATGACCAGAAAATTAAATTTTCTAGTCCCACAGGAGATTTTCCAATGTTAAATGAAAACATCTGCAACAGATCTGTTTTATTCCATTTTAAGTAACTATGATCCGGCCCTGATCAATTCTAATCATGTGTATTCATTTGGGGAAGAGAGATAAAGCCTTGCATAAAAAATAGAACCTGTGGGTACAATTCAGCCAAGGAAATGGAAGACATGACCATCTCTCCTGGTAAAGTGCGGTGAATCTGAAACGTGTTAATCTTTGAAGAGGAATTTCTGCATCCTAAAAATAGGAATGAGTTTCATTTGGTATATATATCTATAAGAACTTTTAAACACTTCTATTTCTGTTTAAATAGAATGGAATAAATTCAAGTTTTTTTAAAACTGAATGTGGGAAAAAGCATAACTGACATATTTATCCAAACCTTATCCAGCAGTGAACAGTCAATGATATGCAGTAGGAGTTTTGGAAAGTCTGTGACATAATGGCATCATGTTGCCTTCTCTCAATCTTATAAAAAACCTACAAGAACCAAGCTATCTTAAACTCTTTCTAACTGATGTGCAAGCTGTTTATTTTTAGAAAGGTAAAGGTAAAGGTATTCCCCATTGACAAGGTTGCCAGGTCAAGAAACTGGGACTAGTGACAGGAGCTCACCCCATGATGCAGCACCTGGGTCTCGAACTGCCAACCTACCAATCTTGCAATCAACAGAGTCAGTGTCTTAACCACTTGAGCCTCTGTATCCCCTTGTTTATTTTTACCTGCAAAGATAATTCGCCAGGAAGCTGTTCAACTGGCCATCACAGGAGCAGTGAGCTCACTTTTAATTTTCCTACCTTCTTCCCAGCTTCTCCTGAGTTGTATGGGAGCTCTGCCAGTGCTGAACCTCTGAAGGGTATGGAATTCAAAGAGCTCCCATTGAACTTAGAGCAGTTGCTTGGAGAGCAATCTTAAAATCAAGAATGCATTAGTTACCTGGATGGTGTTGATTCCACAAGCTGCTCCATCTTTTACATGGGAGAGCATTCTATGGCATCTCCACTTGCAGTCTACAACAGCCCCCCTCCCTCCAGATCCACCCTCTATCCTAATTGCCACTGTTATGTCCCCTAGAGACAGTCAGAATAGGCTGGCACAGCTCCATCATGTCTTAGCCTCAGCACCAGATGGAAGACTCCATTTGCAGTCTCTCAACAGCCCTCCCCTCCATTCCAACTACTGGGAGAGAAGAGCAAGCAATTTTGGCCCAACTTAATCCTCTCCACCAATGCCATTCCCTTTTCCTTGCAAGTCTGAGGATAAGGAAATGTTTAATGAATGATTTGTAAACAACTCTGGGAGCCTTTTTGGCCAAAGGGTGGGGTATAAATACTTTAAATAAGTAAATAAATAAATGGCCAAATTCATTCTACCATTTTATGTTGTATGTTAAGACAACGCCTGAGTTACTGAATATTAGGAAGGAAATCGCATTGGAGATGGAAAATAGAAAATTCAGTTCTGTTCATTTCTTGATATGAATTTGCCACAGTTCACAAATTTCACTGTATTTGGCATGGAAAGACTTTTGGATTTTTAAAATCAAATGTGGGACAAACCCAACCTGGCCCTTGCAGTCCCAAAGTGCTTATCTTTGGGTGGGAATCCCTATCTATTCAACAATGTTAGTGAGGAATAAGTGTTGCCACCTCTTTTTAATGAGAATCCTCTGATATGTCAGACAGGTGCTATTTTTATTCAGGAACTAGCTGCATCCATTGGGTGTGGATTGGAGAGAGTTTTGTTTCAGTACTTTTTTTTTAATCACCCCCCCCCCCCCAGTAATTTACCCAAATCCACAACTGGCTTTATATTCAGGATGGCAAGTTGCTGAGGTTGTAACAAACCTATGGAATAAAGTGAAAGAGATGTTCCCATTACTCATGGGGACAGCATACTGAACAAAACACTACCTAATATATAATGTTATATATAACTGATAGGAGAAAATGTTAGCGTGTTAAAGAAATATTCATCCAAAGCAGAACACAGCAAATCAGAACAGAAATCCTGGAATGTTTCCATCCAACCAGCTATAACTCAGGGCGGGAACAGAAAGCACCAAAGGGACAGCTTGAAGCTGCAACTACCGAAAATGGATTGGGGCCACAGCAAAAACATACTGCAGTCCCAATCCACCTTGAACACAGCCCAAATAGAAGCGGAAAAAATCACCCCCTATTTGGGTTGGGAAAGAGGCATCTTTCCCAGCCCCACTGCAGCCCCAGGGCAGCTTCAAGATGCTCCAGGAGCATGCGGTGTGTAAACGCTGTGCTGCCGGAGCATCTTGAAGCTGCCCATGTCTGGGCAGCAGCCAGCTTCCAGGTGGCTTCTGGACATCTTCAGAGTGTGCGGCATATAAATATTGTGCTCTCAAGACATTCGGAAGTGTTCTTGTACTTAGTACAAGAAATTGATACCTGCTGGAGGGAGATCTTGTTTAGACTGGTGACTCATAATGAGAAATTCTGCAAAGCTCCTTGGATAGAAACTTACGTGAAATAGAAGCACTGAGAGGAAATGGAAGATGTAACAGTGGGGGAAATGGTTTGTAAAGCTGTTTAAATGATATAAGCTTGCAAAATTTCTGGTAGTTTTAAAATAGAAAATTATTTGTAAAAGTATACCTATTAAACTAGTAGCATCTTTTAGTCATGTTCTTCAGGAGCTAATGCATTTTCTCTGTCACATTTGTTGGGCTGCATCTCCCATATTCCCTAACATTGCTTGGCATGATGGGAGTTGTAGCTCAACCCATCTAGAAGGCTGATCTAAAATGTTTACTATGTTCTTTATGCCATGCCATCACATATATATGACCACCAGCCTATACTTAATTGCAGGTATTATCCACTAATATTGTAGGGTGATAGGAAATGCAAGTAGAACACATGGCTGTAGATATGGAGAAATTTAAAACAGATAATATTCAAATCAAGATGGGTATGACTGGGATTATATTCTGTATCTGGTTTGGTGTTGTGTGTGTTTATTTTTCACTCATGGGCTACTCTTAGCTCAATTAAATGTAAGCCACAATAAGTTGAGAACTGTAAGAAGCAGAGTGAGGACTAGATATGCATACATTTTAAAACCTATTCATCTTTTTCTATCCTTTGGACAAGAATATTAATACAGTGCACCCACACCATACGTGGGCTTGCCATCCGCAGGAGTGCACACCCATAGAAAAAACCAGGACTTGAGGTCCTGCATTTTTTGCCATATGTGTGGGAGAGGGGTTAGGAACAGATCCCCCACATATACAAAGGGTCCACTGTACTACTAATATTCACAGTATATTAGTATACTAGGAGAATACTACTAACACTAATACTAATCCAATTCCTCTGAGGCTGTTTTTGTAGCCCATGGACCACTCTTCTTATGGCTACTCCTAGATGTCTTTTCTATAAAGGTCACATGCCCTCTCTTTTTAATATAAAAAGGCTAACAGCTTCTCAAACTTTGGGCCTTTGCAGACTGCCAGAAATAGTGCACATTAAATTGAGGCACTGCCCTGGCTCAGTGCTAGGGAATCATGGGAACTGTAATTTATTGTGGCACCAGAGCTCTCTGACAGAGAAGGCTCAATGTCCCAGAAAAAAATACAATTCCCATGACTCCCTAGCACTGAGCCAGGGCAGTGCCTCAATTTAATGTGCACTATTTCTGGCAGTCTGCAAAGGCCCTTTGTTTGCCTGGTATTTTTAGTGGTTCACATGGTCTCCAAAGGGTCAGAGGAAAAGACATTTAGGGGCTATACAGACAGACTCTAAGGGCCAACTTGGGGGTGGAGTAGGGGTGTGGTGACCACATGCCTCACACCCTGACTCCACCCTGATGCTGGCATCATGCCACCCACCCACCCAGATGGTGGGCGGCATCATGCCATTTCTGCGGCGCAACTTTTATACATGCTGCATTGAAGAAATGGTGATAAGTTGTCACCATGGTGCGAAGGGCTGCTTTTTGCTGGTTCTAAAAGGAGCGGCATCTTGCCACGTCTTTTGGAGCCAGCAAATTGCCAGATCAGGGCCACAGCGTGCAATTGGTGCAGCCCCAATCCGACACTCAAAGGGGTGGCAGCAAGCCACTCCAAAGGGGCTGTCTGTTTAGCCCCTTAGTCTCTAGACCAGCTGCAGCTGGAGACGTATTAGAATATCCATGAACTCCATTCAAAATTTATAAAGATATATATAGGCAGAAGTGCCCTCAGTTTCTTAATATTGCGTGTGCATATGGTCTGAGGCTGCTTTGAATCAACTTCATTTATTAAGCTGCATACTTGTGACCCAAATTTCTCAGGAGAACATAGATGGTACTATAACATCCCATTGATTTCAGTAAAGCCTAAATTCATCTTACTTTGCTTGGATCCAGTACTAAGTACAAGAACATCCTGAGAATTCCTGCTCTTTTTCACAATGCAATTCCTTCAAAGCATTACAATTTTCATGCCACAATGCGTCTATCTTTTTGCCTAGAAAATAAGGCAGGCTTCAAGCATAGACTCATAGTCCAGCCACAGCCAATGATTTATATGTGAATCGTTTTCTTGTTTGAAACTCAGTCTAGCCCTTTACATGAATAATGATGTAGTGAAGCCAGGCTTACACAGCCAAAGGACTAGGAATTCATGGCAGGGAGTATGAAGCAATCCACCAGCACTTGAGGAGGAAACTAAAGGCCTTTGCAGACTGCCAGAAATAGTGCAAATTGAGTCCACTTTAACTGCCCTGACTCAGTGCTAGGGAATCATGGGAACTGTAGTTTATTGTAGCACCAGAGCTCTCTGACAGAGAAGGCTCAATGTTTCAGAAAAAAATACAGTTCCCATGGTTCCCTAAACTGAACCAGGGCAGTTAAAGTGGACTCAATTTGCACTATTTCTGGCAGTCTGCAAAGGCCCTAATTGTTTGGACTTAGTAAGGGGGGCTGCAGACTGCAAATTGAGTCCACTTTTAGGATTAGGGTTAGGGTATCATGGGAACTGTATTTTATTGTGGCACCAGAGCTCTCTGACAGAGAAGGCTCAATGTCTCAGAAAAAAAAATCCCATGATTCCCTAGCACTAACCCTAACCCTAAAAGTGGACACAATTTGCACTATTTCTGGCAGTCTGCAACCCCCCTAAAATCGCTTCACGGGCTAACTGAAAAATATATATGCTTACATCTCTTCAAAATTCTCTATCTCCATTGATCAGTGACTGGCTGATGGAGGGGCTTTTCACCAGCAGCACTGTTATAAGTATTCCAGTCATAAGATGAAGTATTTTTACACCCACCTGGTCTTGACTGGGTATTTCAAAGTCTAGTAGCATTCCAAAGGAACCATATATGATAGAGATAGAAATTTAGAAATTATTTTTTTATTTGGATCAATACAGTGACCTGCATTTCTGGGTGCTCTTTAGAGGGTGTGCATATGGAAATGTTTGTGAAAAGCACCTGCACTTCAGAATATTTACTATGGCCCCACTGCATTGAACTCCTCAGCCATCCATAGATGTTCATACACCTGTTTTGTTTTTTTCCAAGCTACTGTAGAGGGCTTCCATCTTTATACTGCATAATTAAAGGATTTTAGGTTCAAGGTAACCATAGTTTGTTTTTTAAATGGGATATTGTGACCATTTCTATTGTGGAGGGCATCGTGTAACTCAATATAAAGAGAACAAAATAAAGATAACAAAAAGAAAACACCACAAAAATGTCTTCAGCACTTTTATCATACCCTGAAGGTAAACTTTAGCATACTATTTCTGAACCCTGAATTTTCTTTGTGTGACAACTGCTCACACATGCATTAAAAACAAAGCTAATGGGTTTTATTTCATGTCCATCATTCCTTAATGTGGGGAGGGGGAGATGCTGAGTTACAGTGGCTCTGAAGCAATTATGTGATGCCTATCATTAATTCTGATCAGCTAAGAAAGCTTTTCATGTATTAAAACAAAGTGGTGGTGGGAGAGACTGCTTTCTTCAGTTCTTCTAAAAAGAGAAAACTGAATTCATAATATCTGGAATTGCTAAGCTTTTTGTATGGACAAGCTACAGTTATATTTTTCCATTTTTGTATATTGTTCAGTGTGTGGAAATTTTTCCTTTTGGGAAAAAAGATAGTATGACCAATGTCTGTGCTCAAGGGGGGATCCTTTGGGTTGTAGTCAGAAAAAGTAGCTTCTCCAAGTTATGGTGCTTTCCTGTTTGTGGAACCTGTGCCATGGTTTGTTTCCAGTGACACTTGTATTTCTGATGCATAAGTTGTCAATATCTGTGACACTCTCAGGACCCTTTCCCACATCCCTGCTAGCTAGGCACATAGGTTAGAATAGATGTCACTTTGATTATTTCATCTTACTTTGTTACACTTCACTCATTTCTGCCCCATTTTTCAGTTCATGAAAGCTGAGTTAATCACAGATAGATTTTAAACAGTCTGTAAGTCTTGCACTGCTCTGCAGATTGACAGCAGCTAGTGTTCAATGCTGTTTAGAGGGGGAAAATAGGAATCAATGCATGAATCAGTGTTCCCTCAGTTCATTTGTATGATCCCCACTTTCCTCTGATTCATTTTTCACCATCATGCTCATTTAAAAGAAAGTGCTTGTTTGGAGTTTTATATCCCACCTTGCAGTCAAAAAGGCTTCAAGTGCAGCTTACAAATTGTTAATTTGACTGTTTACACATAGATATACCAAGTCCACAAAAGATCATGCTATAATATTAGTGTTCAAGTTAGGAGTAAGCAACAGTGACCCTTCAGACATTTTTGAACTCCCATAAATCTTCACCATTGGCTAGGCTAACTAGAACTGGCATCCTATTAGTGACATGCATACATAAATTGCATTACACATGTGGGTGAGCTATTTACCCTTGTGCAACAGATGTATTGTTAGTGGCAAAAGTGGAATAGTGCATGCAGCAAAGTTGCGTGTTGCAGTTCACACTGAAATAGTGCATTGTGTTTGCCCACTGTACATTGTGGCTGTATACTGCATGTTGCAGTTATACACTGTGAATTTTAGTTTCACATGTGCATTGCATGTTGCAATTGTGAATTGTGCATTATACACTGCCCATTCATTGCCCATTGCCCATTACCCATTACATAACAGTAGCCAGTTCTTGACATGTCTTCTGCAGTGCTTTAATTCTGCTTAAGGGGGTGGATGGGGAGTTACATACTGCTGGTGTAGCATATCTTTGTGTTCAAATATTTATTCTCCACTAAGGGGGTTTTGAATTGCAACTTAGGAGTCCTAAGTGTTGGAGACCAAACTCACCTGGAGAATCACCAACTGGGTATGCCTACACAGGCTAAATGAAATGCTCCCCCCCCCCCCATCATCACTGCAACCTGTATTCACAACACAGGGCCAAATCCTTGATTTGAGTGTGGGCTGTCCCTATGACAGGCTAGTTCTAGATCGAATCTGCCCTATAATCCTTTAAACCAGTTTTTTAAAAATTTACCTTTTGCTCAAGATCAAGTTCAACAGATCAAGCGAGAAATCTCCCTGGAAGCCAAGATGACTCAACTGAGGCTGTTGTACTTTGGTCACATCATGAGAAGGCACAGCTCACTGTGAAAAAACAATAATGCTAGAAAAGGTGCAGGGAAGTAGAAAGGAAGGGCACATGCTAGATGGATAGACACTATGAAGGAAGAACTACTCTATTAAGGCGTTTTTGTATGAAGTACAGGAACTAAGCAGAGCAGTGGATGATAGGAAGTCTTGCAGATGTCTCTCCAAAGGGTCACCGTGGGTAGAGATAGACTTGAGAGCAGTTAACAAAAATAAAAATATTTTGCTCTGGATATTGCAGGAACATCTGGAACACATCTTAGTGATGCTAGGTATGTCTAAACATGTGTCCCTATTGTGTCACCCCACACTGCCACCACTGATACAAGCCATTCCCTTTGAGGTCACGACAAGGTGTCCAAACATGTGATCAATGCTGGTTGCCTCATTTCTAACCTCAGAAGGAGCAACCTATGCCAGCAATGGTAGCCCTTGCTGACGTAGCAGGATCTAGATAGCTGTCTGTATGGAAGTAATGGTGAGGAGAATCTGGGGTAGCTCCAGGACCAGAATACTCCAGAAGCAGCCTGGAGTATTCTGACTGCTGTAAACCAGTCTCCTTGTTAAAGGTAAATATGTCAGGGATGATGGGAGTTGTAGCTCTTCACCTCTGGCTCTAACTCACCACCTTGTTATGCAGCAGAGCTGACCAGCTTTGATCAGTGGTTGATGCTTCTTTCCCAAGCAGCAGAGTTTCAGAGAATAGGCTGAAGACCCTGACAAACTCTCCAAGCCTTCTCACTCTTCTTCCTGAGATGTCTCCAAACTTCTCCAGGATTCTTCTGGTTCTTGTATCTTCCCTCAAGACACCAGACAACTCAGTAGTCTTATATAAAAGATCTACTTTATTCTACTATATATAAATACTATATGCCCTACAAATCATAATCTCTACACTTCACAATATCTCCAAAACTACTCCACAATACACCACAATGTACATTAGCAAACATTGCAATTTATAGCCATTGTTAGACACCACCCACCAGTCAGTTTCCACCCAGTGGGTTTGTACATACATCTTGATTGGTCCACATAGATCATCCCATACCTAAGACCAACCCAAGTGTTTCATCACTTTACCTTGACCACTTAATGAGCCTCAGGTGTTTGCAATCTATCACAGGTGTTCTCAATATACCTTCTATAACTTTGTCCTTGGCTCTCAAGGCTTCTTAATTATATTATCTTTTTCACCTGTGTATCTTCCTGATTGCTCCTGCTTAGTCACTTTGACATTCACATACATATTTTTATTTCTATTACTGTATATCCCATGTTGCTTTTTCCTTAACAAAATAAACAATGGACCTCTGCCACAACTGACAGCTTCTGCTTATTATTCTGTGTTAACATGTTCTATGGAGTCTGTGGCTTGAATTGCTTTACACAGTTATTTCAGTTTTAACATTTTATTTGGATTTTAATTTTTCAAATTGTTACTTCTGTCATCTGCTATGAGAACAATTTTCAGAGCTAAATGGCACTATCAAAATGTTGACACACACACCCCCACACACATCAAACTCGCCAGGATATTCTGTATACTTCTGCTCAACACAGCAAAAAACCGAGCTTCCGGTTTAGGCAAGGATTGATGTATGAGTTTTGATTTATTATTTTCCTGCTGCACCAATCCTCATATCATAACATTATGTAGGACTTTTTTATTGATTCTTCCTTCTTGTTGGTTGCCCTGAGTGGTATCTAGAAGGCCAGAATATAAACTGCAATATAGAACAGTGCAATACTGAACTGTAGAGCTGGAAAGAGATGATATGGTGCACTCAAATATGTGCTTTACTAGGGACAAATTTTCTTTTCTTTTTTTCAGTTATACTAAAATCCAGGATAATCCACTGAAGTTGAATGGTGGGAGATAAAATAAATGAATAATTTAACTATGGACTTTGCTATTCCAAGATGCAGTGATGGATGCCAATTTGGCCTGCTTTAAAAGGAGATTAGACAAATGCATGTAGGATAAAGACAACCATAATAACTGGTCATGATGGTTATATATTAACTGTCATATCAGAAGGAGTATGTCTCTGAATATCAGTTGCTAAGGAACATGAATGGTAGGGTAGTTTTCAACTCATGTCCTAGTTGTGAGCTTCCAACAGACATCTGGCTGGCCATTGTGTGAAGAGAATTCTGTTCAGTTTTATTGGAGTAGCGTGCTTGTAGATCCAGCAGAACCAGGGAACAAAAAAATCCAAGCTTCTAAAAGTCGAGCTTTTATTGTTATTGTTGAAAAAATAATAACAACAAGCAGAGTAAAATACAGTCCACTATAGGATCACATCTTGCTGATGTGGCTAAACAAGAATAAAACTACAGATTCATGTTTCCAGATCTTAAGGCTACATTGTAAAGCAATATAAACATATTATATTGTTTTATGTTCTTATGCTGAGAAGTCTTGACAAAAACCCTATGATACTATAAGAACATAATCTTGGGAATGATATGTCTAAGATCACAGGTGATTTGTAACTGACAAGATTTGGCCTTAAATTAGTTCTTGGGGTTTCTGCCTCTACAGGCAGAAAAGAAGTAATGAATCAACTAACCTATCTATTCAGTTTGAATTGGATCACTAGTCAGATTCAGTCCATGTTTCAATTTTTTAAAGGCCTGGATACACTTCAGTGGTCTTAGCAGAGACAGCATAATATCTTTGCACACTTGCAGGGAGTTTACACTGATGTTATCACAACATGTGGCCTGAGAAGAGTGTTGCCACTCACTACTGTTTTCTCTGGGTCATTTTTTTTTTCTTTTTATTGCTTTTATTAATACCAAGGTGTAAATTAATTTTACTTTATTTCAAATCTGTACAGTTTACAATCTTCCATTCCAAACACAGACCACCAATTCCCTATTGACAGAATGTGGTAACTGTCCTGCTTTTGCTGGCTGCTGACAAGGAAGGGATAGGAATATCAGTCAGTGTAGCTTTGTCCTAGATTCAGTGTTAAAAACAAAATAACAAAATGATGAAATTTGTAATTGTTCTTAAATTCTTCAAAAACAGCTTGAAACAAAATGTATTTCTAGTCTTCATTGGGCACATTCAGTCAGGACATCTACTCTACACCTATCCAGAAGAAAGAGCCAGGACACAAGAGCTAACTGGGTCAACACTATTTAGCCATTTCAAGGATTTGCAGAGAGGTTTCCAACCTAGCAGTTTGAAAGTATGCAAATGCAAGTAGATAAATAGGTACCACTTTGGTGGGAAGGTAAAAAGTGTTCTGTGTAATCATGCTGCCCACATGATCACAGAGTAGTCTCTGACAACGCTGCCTCTTTGGCTTAGTAACAGAGATGAGCACCGCCCCCTATGGTCGGACATGACTTGAAAACCTTGTCAACGGGGAATACCTTTACCTTTCCAAAACAATGCAGAACTAAGGCTGGAATCCCAGGTGCCCAGATACTTAAAAAGGGTGTATGCCCTACCCTGGAATCAAACATTATTCTCTTGACTATGCTGAGCTCTATAACTCAAAGGAGAGACCAGAGAATCACCTTTACAATCAAGATGCCTTTGGGTATACAGCATCTTTCCCAGGTGAAGCCCTCCTGCGCTTGCTTACATGGCTGTACATTTAAATGCAACACTATATATACAGTTTTTCCATAGTTCTCATCTTGAACCACTGTGCAGGATCTTCTCATCCCACCCCCAAATGGGACCCATCCACACTATGCATTTATAGCACTTTTATTTCAGTTTAACTCCCATGGTTTTGTCCTAGGAAATCCTGGGATTTGTGTTTTTAAGAAGGGCATTTAGAATTCTCAACCAGGAAGCTCCTCTGGTGTTGTTGACCAAACTACAAATGCCATAATTCCTTAGGGTGGAACTGTAGCAATTAAAGTGGAATAATAATGCTTTAATTACACAATGTAAAATGGCATATAGTTTCAAGTGAGAGACAGAAATTCCTATCCAGCTCCCTACCAGCAAAGCAACTTATGAAGCAGCCAATAAGAATTGAGAGATGAGTAGAATACAGCACAAATTGCCTTTATACTAGTTCCCTGCCCCTGTAGCAAACCAGTGAAATGGATATCATGATGGTTGTGGTTTTAATGTGTGTAATTTTATATTGTTTTTATGTGCTTTTTAATTGTTTTATTGTAGTAAGTTTTTAAAGAGTTTTTATTTGTGAGCCACCTTGGGTCCCTTTCTGGGAGAAAGGTTGCATAGAAATAAAATAAAATAAAATAAAAGTCCATCACATAAGGGCCAGCATGGTGTAGAGGTTTGAGCCTTGGACTAAGACTATTTTTTAAAATATATATCTTTATTCAAAAATATTTAGAAGGAAAATAAACACATACTATACATTACCTGCACAATACATTTCTTTTAAGACACAAAAGCAAACAACAACCATACATATCATGCAACTTCTTTTCCAGCTTGCACTCAGCCATCAAACCCACAATATGACATCCACACCCCCACACTAAAAGATCCACACATATATGCCACACCCTCACCCATAGTGATCTTGATTAAAGTTTAAACCTATGTTGGCAAACCTATGGCATGTGTGCCAGAGATGGCACACGAAGCCAATTTCCCTGGCATTTGAAGCAGGGATGAGTAGGAAAATGTGCACGCCTGTTCCTCTTCCTTCTGGCCATCCCAGGCGTTCGGCTGCCTCTCCAGAGGCAGCTGAAAACCTGAGAGAGTGCGGGGAAGGAGAAGGAACAGGTGTGCGCCTGTTCCTCCTACTTCAGGGTCTTCATTTGCCTCCAGAGAGACAGATGAAGGCCCAGGAAAGTATGTGTGTGGGAGAAGTCCCACCCTGGAAGTCCTGCCCCCATAAGGCAGAAATCCTGCCCTGGAAGTCCCGTTCCCCCCAAAGTCCCACCTCTGGCACGAGGCAACACCTGGTGCCAGAAGGCTGTTTAGTTTGGGCACTTGGTGCCTAAATGGTTCACCATCACTGCTTTAAACCGATAAAACATTAAGGCAATACAGCCATACAATTATATCATTCATCTAGCGCTTATTATTTCCTTATTTGCATCTTTAGTATTTTCAATTCACTTTCCCTTTCTAATAAAGATTAGAAAATATCAAAACTAAGGTTATACTGATTTCTTTTTCTTCTTATTGTGTTATACCTTTTTTATACGCCAATTACATCATACATTTTATCCATTTTAACATTTAATCCTATTTTATTACCATAACAACTGTTTTCTGTGTGAGGTATTCTAGGAGTTTCTCCCAATCCTCTGTATATTCTTTGGACTGTTCACTTTGAAATTCTCTAGATAACTTATCCATTTGTAATATATCCATTACCTTAAATAACCAATCATCTATGTTTGGAACACATGTTTTTTTCCAAATTTTGGCACACACCATTCTTACAGCTGAGACCAAAATAAAGAATATTTTCCCCATTTTTTTTCCAAGTTAGCCTCTAACATATTCAGCAAAAATACTTCAGGCTTCAAAATCAATTTTTCTTGCATCATTTTCTCAATCTCATGATGTATTTGAGCCCAATCTCTTCACTTTTTCACATGTCCACCACATGTGAAAGAGCGAGACTTTTGAATTAGAACATTTTCAGCACTTTTGGTCACAGTTCCCATATATTTTCCCCAATTTCACAGGAGTTAAATAACACCTATAAAAAAACTTAATAATAGTTTCCCCTAACATCTTGATTTTCAGTATATCTCAGTCTCTTTTTCCATGTAATTGCCCACTGGTCAAGATCCAAAGTGTGGCCAAAGTTTTGTGACCATTTGTTGTCCTTGATGAAGTCTCTCAAGATGAGTTTATATATTCTTGAAAAAAAAATATTTTTCATTGGACATTATTATTTCTTCCAGTTCAGATTTAGATTCTTCCAGTTCATCTTGTTTGGAGTCTGAAATGTATCTTTCTTTTAACTGTCAATATAAAAAACTAACCACAGTTAATTCCCTCCTGCTCCAGCTCTTCCTGTGTTTTAATTCTATAATTTCATTTTGGTATTTCAAAATATTTTTATATGTTGTCCATTTTCTTTATGATAATAAATTATTTCTTTATAGGGCCCCATATGCTGAAGCCATAAGGGTATTTTGAAACAGATTTCTTTTTTGGGGGTATTTTTTCCATATTCTCAAAAGTGAGTTTCTTATATAGTGATTGTTTAAAAACATGATTCACTTTTTCTTATTATGAAAGAGGAAGGCGTGCCAGCCAAATCTCAGATCTGCACCTTCTAGTTTTAACAAATCTTCATCTTTTAGTTGCATCCAATCTTTTAATCATAACAAAAAGCTTTGTAGTACAGTCTAAGATTTGGCAGTGTAAGCCACCCCTTTCTTTCACATCTTGCTGGTATTTGATCTTTATCCTGAGTTTCTTCCCGCCCTAAATAAATTTTGCAACATCCCTTTGCCACTTCCTGAATGGTATATCATCCTTAATCACTGGTAAGCACTGAAAGAAAAATAACATCTTGGAGGGTATGCTCATGTTGACAGCAGCTATTCCGCCTAACATTGACAGATTTAAATTTACCCATTTTTTTCAAATCTTCCTTTATATTTTTCCATGTTTTTTTTATAATTATTAGAGAACAGGTCTGAATTTTTATTGATAACTAGAATACCCAAATATTTTATCTTTTTGTTTATTTTTCAATCCTGATTTCTTTTCTAATATTTGATTTTCCTTAGCTGTCAGAATTTTTGTTAATATAGTTGTTTTTTTCTTCATTTATTTTTAATCCCGATATTTCCCCCAATTTTTCTAAAGTAGTTATTCATTCCATGATATCATTCAATGGGTCAGTTAGGGTTATCATCAAATCATCTGCAAAAGCTCATGTTTTAAACTCTGTTCCCTTTATTTTTACTCCCTTGATGTTAGGGTTTCTCTTTATATTATTCAGAAGTACATCCCTTACTATTAAAAATAATAGGGAAGAGAGTGGGCAGCCCTGTTTGGTCCCCTTAGTTATCTTTACCATCTTAGTTCTTTCCCCATTAATAATTACCTGTGCATTCTGGTCACCATAAATTGCCTTAATCCAATTGATATAGCTATCTCCTACATCTATTTTACTCAGAACTGCTATCATTAGGTGCCAGTTCACATTGTCAAAGGCCTTCTCAATGTCTAGAAATACCAAAGCTAACTTTTTCTCATTGTGAGTTTCATGATACTCTTTTAAGTCCAGTAGATGTCTAATATTATCTTTCAGATAACTGTTCAGTAGAAATCCACACTGGTCTTTGTGAATGCCGGTCATGAATATTTTTTCAATCTTTCTGCAGGAATATAAGCAAAAATTATCATCATTTTTCAACAATGAGATTGGAAGCCTTAGACTAAGAGTCTTGAGCATAAAAACCCATGGGGGGGGGGAAGCATGCCACAACACTGATCCAGAGTTTTTCTAGGCCAAAAAGAAGTGGCAAAATGCCACTTCTTTTTGTCCCAGAAAAAGGGTCCCCTTGCTGCCACAGCGACACTTTTCCATGCTCATTTTTGTGTGCAGTGTGTGAACGCCATACCAAAAGATCACCATACTGTCAGGTGGGTGGTGTGATGTCGGCTTGGGGGGTGCTGTTGGGCCATGTGTTGTCCATGCCAACCCCAAGCCAGCACTTACTGCCAGTCTGGGTGACTTTAGGCAAGTCACACTCTCTCAGCCTTAGCCTCAGTGGATGGCAATGGCAAACCCCTTCTGAAGAAACTTGCTAGAAAACCCTATTATAGGATCTCCATAAGTCAAAAATAACTTGGAGGCACACAACAACAAAATCACATGAATCCCACTGCCTATTTGTAGCAGGTATGAAAGGCTGGTTCTGGACAGCTGAAGTCTATTGGGGCTGCACTTTCATGGAGGTGAATTTTCATCATGCAGAGGGCCATCTTGTATCCACTAGCCATATAAGTGCCACAGATGAGGAGCCTTTTTTGTAGGGATGGGAAAATGTCAACCCTATTTCAGCCTTAATAGCAATTGAATAAACAATCCCCAAAGCTTCAAACCCTAAAGTATGAGAGTTAAACTGTCCTTGGCCCTGGGGATAAATGGATAATTCTATCTATTTCACTTTCTCCCACATTTGAATGAGTTTAAATTTTAACTTCTTTCCTTTTCCACTATGAAGAAATTTGTGGACATTTAGTAAATTCTGAACAAAAACAACTAAAATTAAATTCTCACACCTCCCTACAGCTCATTGTAAAAGCAGAAGAAGGCCACTGAGTATATAATTCATAACCACAATAAATATTTGTTGGTCTGTGTTTTACTTGGTGACTCACAAGACATATACAGGCTAGATTTATTTCAATGATGTGAGTGATACTTAGGTCCCTCTGTTATAACTGTGCATATCTCAAGTAATGCCAGTGGTGACTCACAATGACTATATATTGTACGTAAGAGCCATCCTGTCTAATTGTCTTTTCAGGAGGTATTTTATTCACAACATCATAATGTTTATGGATTGAGAGCCAGAACCAAGTTGTCCTGACATCAATGTCTTGAAAACACATATAATCTGTATGTATGAGGACTATTATTTCCTTATTTTGCAATCTACTTAAAGAGGCTCGTACCTGCAAAACAGGAACTGTATGCAATCAATTGATTGCTAAAGAATTATTATCCCACTAGGATGCTTTTCTTTATGTGCAAGGTGGAACATGAAATTTTAAAATTAGGCTTGCTGTGAAACTAGCAACAATCTCAGTTGAAGAATGTCAATCCACTCAAGAAAATGCCAACATTCTTTTTCTCTTAACCCGTAGCACAAAAGCTAATATCTTGGTGGACATTGGTTTTCTTGGACTGAATTTACACATGCACTCTGACCCAAATCCTATTTGTCTGTGGAAAATGAGGGAGGGATTAAAAATAAATTTGACCCAAAGTAATGTGATTTTAAAAAGGTTTTTTGCCATACGAAAAGTTAATAAAAGAAAAACCAGAAACTTCCATCTTAAGGCTTGCTTGAATGTCTTCTTGCCTAGATTTTAAGAACTTCAAACTATATCTATTTCAATTTTTTTTTGAAGTTGATTCCTGCTGTGTTGCTTTTCTTTCACATTGATTGGCAATTTACATGTCAGAAGCTGAGGTTGGGTTGACTCTCAGAATGCCAGTCCGCCAGCCAGGAAGAAGAGAGGAAACTGTGCTGGGGAGGCAGCGTTCAGAACATTTTAACATCATTCATGGCAAGATACAGGGGAAACCTGGCACATTAGGCATCTGCTTTGAAAACCAAGTCTCTTGACATAGAACTTAGCATCCAGAGATACAAATGGGCCTTTGCAGACTGCCAGAAATAGTGCAAATTGAGTCCACTTTAACTGCCTGACTCAGTGCTAGGGCATCATAGGAACTGCAGTTTATTGTGGCACCAGAGCTCTCTGACAAAAAAGGCTCAGAAAAAAGTACAATTCCCATGATTCCCTAGCACTAAGCCAGGGCAGTTAAAGTGGACTCAATTTTCACTATTTCTAGCAGTACATTAGGAAAAAAAGGAAGGAGGCATATAGGGACAAAGAACCTGTTCAGCATCACAGGTTGCAGTGTAAATGTGACATGAGGTTAGAGATGGCCACAAATCTTCATATCCTTTTCCCATGCAATTCAAGTAATTATGTATATTTATTTGATTTATATTCTGCCCTTCTTCCACAATGAGAATCAAAGTCACTTGCAATATTTGTTAAAGCAAAATAGTTACAACAATATGTGGTAGAAAAGTTTTTAAAGCATTATACCCTTATCTCATGAGAAAAGAAAGCTGGGATGCAGTGTATGCTGCATGCTGTCAAAGTACTTCCACTCTCTTTCCAAGGGAGATGATTGTAAAAGTATGTCTTTTGTCACAGTGGAAAATCTGTTTGGCAAAAGCATATTTTTATGACCCTGTCCCTCTGGAAGAAGAACGGAAGTGTTACGACAACATGCGGAGAGGCAAGGAAAAGCCGCTTCTATCTGTGTCTCAACTTTCTTTTGTCATGCAATAAGGCTATAAAAAACTCCACTTAAAATCTTACTTTGAAGACATTGATTAAAAATAAAAATGCACACAACACATATTACATATTTAGCACATCCTCTTTGAATCCTTCCACTTAAATTTGGAAGGCCATTTCAACAGGAGGAGAGCAGAGAGGGGGCCACCAAGGCAACCTTTCACTTTCAGGTGGAGGGACCTGAAAATGAGGCAGAGCCAAAGCGCGGCAAGGTGGAAATAGTAAAGGTTCTGCTTTTCGCAAGCCGGGAAAGGGGGGGGGGGGGAGAAGGAAAGAGAAGAGAAAAAGTGGAAGCACATTGGAAACGAGGGGGATGCAAAGTCTGGCAAAGTGGGGAGGGTAGGGTGTTGCTTTTGCCTGGCTGGGAGGGAGAGGGAGGAGTAGGAGGAGACGGATCTTTCCTAATCAGATTGAAAGCAGAAAGGTTTGGAAATGAGGGGCAGTCAAACTCTGGCAAGGTAAGAGAGGGAAGGTGTTTCTTTTTTTTCTGGCTGTGGGGAGGGGAAGGAGGAAGGGGAGGAGGGAGATCTTTCTTTTATGCTGATCAGGCTACTAGCATTGGAAAGGTTTGGAAACAAAGTGAAGGCAAACTCTGGCAAAGTAAGGGAGGGAAGGTGTTTCCTTTTTTCTGTTTGAGGATGATGGGGTGAAGAGGTTGATAAGCAGCAGCTACAAAATCGTGAATAGTCAAAATCGCAAATCTGAAAGTTGTGAATGCCAAGGGATGACTGTATACCTCAACCTCTAGTTAAGAAGCTCAAATGACAGCTTACATATAGTTAACTTGACAGTCTCTGCCTTCAGGCTGACAATCTAAAAAAGAAAAAGAAAGAAAAATAATACATGACATACAAGGAAAAAGAGATGGGGAGGGAAGAAGGGGTTGGATGAGGAAAAACAGATTGAAATTGAATCCAGACAAAACGGAGGTACTTGCAGTTACAGGCCCGAAACCAGATTTGGGAATACAGTCTCCAGTCCTGGATGGAGTCACACTCTCTGTAAAGGACTGTGTTCGCAGTCTGGGGGTGCTTCTAGATTCATCGCTTCACATGACTAGTCAGGTGAATGCGGTGGTCAGGAGCGCGTGTTATCAGCTTCGGCTGATACGCCAGCTGCGCCCTTATCTGGATAGAAGGGACCTGGAAGCTGTGGTACACGCCCTGGTAACCTCACGTCTGGACTTCTGCAATGCACTCTACATGGGGCTACCCTTGTGCCTAACCCGGAAACTTCAACTGGTACAGAATATGGCAGCCAGACTAATTACAGGAACATCAAGGAGGGAGCACATAACACCGGTGCTTAAATCCCTCCACTGGCTGCCAATTAGTTTCCGGGCGCAGTACAAGGTGTTGGTTTTGACCTTTAAAGCCCTACATGGCTTGGGCCCATCTTATCTTAGGGACCGCCTCTCCCCATATGACCCCCCCGCCCCCTGCGGTCCTCTGGGAGGAACCTGTTACAGCCAATAAAAACTAGGCTGTCCCAGACCTCCCAGAGGGCCTTCTCTGCAACCGCTCCCAGACTCTGGAATGGCCTGCCGGACGAGATCCGTCTTACTACCACTCTTGCTGCTTTCAAGAAAGCAGTAAAGACGGATCTCTTTCGGCAGGCCTTTCCGGAATAATTGTCGGCCCATAAAGGGGCCCCCATTTGTCTGACTCCTCTGTTAAATTTTGTTTTTAATTTATTAATTTAATTAATATAGTATTTTAATTATTCCATGGTTTAATTCTATTTTAAGGGGATGGGGTGGGGGGATGAAGGGATTATGGGGAGAGGGAATGTTTTAACGATGTTTTGTTTTAAATGCTGTTGTCCCCCGCCCCGATTGCCTTGCAGAGGGGCGGGCTACAAATAAAAATTATTATTATTATTATTATTATTATTATTATTATTATTATTAAAATATTAAGTTCAGAAGAAGAAGAAGAAGCCTGCCTAAATGGTGATGTATCTGGATGCTTTTTTCTTTCTTTCATTCTCTGGCCAGAGCACTGGCAATTAAAAAATTGGAGAGAGGGGCTCTCAGTAGCCACTAGACTGAGGTATGATGGGGGTATGTATATAGGGGGCATCAGGCTATTAATAGTGAACTTGATTACCTGGGGCTGTACCTAATAGACTATATATATCATAGATTGCTTAAACTCTGTGATTTCTAGTCCTTAAAATAGTGCTCTGTGCTTTAGCATTCTAAAAGTACTGCTACTTCTTAACGATAATATATTCTACTGGTGTTGAGATCTTCAGATAAACTCTCCTCATTTTTTAAGACAGGCATAAACAACGTGATCCCCTCCAGATGTTTTAGATACCAGCTCCCATAGTAACATTGTTCATGTATGCTGGGAGTTATGGTAGTTGTAGCCCCAAACACATGGAGGGTAGCAACACTTATTTTAAGGTTTGCTGCTACAAAACCTAATATACAGAAATGGAGTTTAGAGTTTGTGAGGGAGGACTGATCAGAAAATTACTTCTTGCTGAATGCATAACATGTAGCTATACCTCAATTAATTTAATTCATTCATTTTATTATTTATTGTTTTTTAATTTAAATAAATGAATACAGATATGGATGATGGTGATTTGTATTTGGACTGCAACACATAGAGAAATAAAGTTTATCCCTTGTCCTACCAGCTTTGTATCTAAAGGTGGTTAGACAAATGTTCCCATTGGAATGTGGTTCCACTAAAAATGTCTCTGTTTCCATGAGCTTCATTAAAGCGGGGGGGGGGGGGGGATTGAGACATTGGGGCAAAGCAGACTGGCAATTTGAGCTAGCTTCCTGGTGATGTGGGGGCATGGTGACCACATGCCTCGCGCCTCAACTCCATGCCCAATCTGGCATCACACTGCCCACCCACCCAACCAGATAGTGGGCAGTGTTGGGGTATTCCTGCAGCACAGCGACCAGGTGCTACCCACTGCTGGAGTGCAGAACAGCTGCAGCGGTGGCGAAAAGAGTGCCTTTTCCAGAGCAAAATGAAGTGGCATTTTGCTGCTTCTTTTTGCTCCAGAAAAACACCAGATTGGGGCTGCAGTGTGTTGTTGCCAGAGTGCTGACCCAGCACTGTTTAGCCCCATTGTTTTCCTGTTATGCATTATATGCAACATGTCATATGTCCTCATGAGAATACAAGAAACATGAAATCAGCTGCTATCTTGGAAGCCATGTTCCAGTAAGAACAACAACATGTTTTAATGCTGCAAAGACTCCCAAAACAAATGTAGCAATACTGAGATTTATCTGCTTCTCATTTGACGAGCTTCCAGTGCTCCCATTGTGGAACTAATTTCTCCCCCTTCTTAACCCAGTGCACGGTTCCAAAAACTCATTCATGCTATAATAATGTGCCAGCCTGTATGCTTCAATTTAATGAGCTATAGGTCTGTCTCTTCAGTACTTCAGCATTTTTTCCTCATGTTAATTTTAAAAATTTTATTTTGTTTTAAATAGTTATTTCTACTAGTTAGAAATGATCAGTTATCTTTGCAAGGCAGAAGAGCGGGGTTTTTTTTGTGTGTGAGAGAGTGTATGTTTTGGAAAAGTCATATACACTGATTAGTTCTCTTCCATTTAAGGATCAGTCGAGGCCATTTCTGCAGAAATCATCCATTCAAAGCCCTTGGCTTCTATAGATTTATCCGTTTTAAAATTCTCTCATGCAGCTTTTTTTTTTAAACTCATCTTTTTTTCATCCCAGATATGAAAAAAGTTTTAAAATGTTAGTAAATTCTTTACAAAATTATCAAACAAAAGTTTCAGTAATTCCTAAATTTGGAAAAGACCCATGAACATTTCTGGATCGAAAAGTGAAAGTGGAGAACTCCATTTGGACAGCAATAAAAACAGACACTGTGTGCTGGAGTGCAAATAGCCACACTTTAACAGTGGCTACAGCTGAAAAGGCTTGGATGAACATGGAGTAAGACCGAAACACTGGATGACCCACCTGCCAGCAAATGAAAACCCATGCCCACTGCCCACTATAGGGTGTATAGGGATTGGTAGTTTCTACATGTGTGGAACCTACTATGGGGGGAAGCAGATGGCGCTTTGCGCCATCTTGGAGGTAAGGAAGGGGAGGGGCAGCCTCACGCTGGGCACCCAACCCCTTCCCGAACACGTCATCGGAGTGCCCGTCGCTCCACACGACGGGCGCTCTGATGACATCCTTCCGCTGCAGCGTCCGGACACGCTGCAACAGAAGAGACGCCAAAGAGGCACCCAACGCCTCTTGCAGCGCCTTGCGGAAGGAGCGCTATTTTAGCGCTCCTTCCAGGGCCCGAAAAGAGGTGCATTGGGGCCAAGGAGTGCGGGTACCTCGGCCCCAATCCACAGCTTCTCGGGGCGGCCCATGGCCGCCCGTCTGCAGAGGCCCTAAGTGGTTCCCCTGCCACCTCGGAGATTATCCCATTCTAAATAAAGCGACTTACCCTTGCCAGGATATAGTCATATTACAGGTTGCAATCGGGAATTATCACACGGAAAAACACCACTGCTGCCACCGAGCAACTGCATCCTGGCTCCCAGCCACACTCAGTCAGTCAATTTGCAAACACAGGAAGCTCCTGTTTTGCAAACTGGCCAGCTGAATGCAGCTGGGAGCTGGGATGCAGTCATTCGGTGGCGGTGGTGGTATTTTCCATGCGATAATTCCCAATTGCAACCTGTAAGGTGACTGTATCCTACCAGAGGTAAATTGCTTTATTTAAAATGAGATAATCTCCCTAGAGGAGAGGGAGAGAAAAGTGTCATGAGCCAGGGATGACCTTGATTGCCTATACCCCCAACATCTGTTAAGAGGTTCCCATAAACTGGGTACAACTTGCATGTGAGTTTCATCTCTGCCTAACTGGACCCAGTCCCATGCCAAACCCACAAAAGTTCTGACAAATCAATATTTCAGAAATGTATGGTAACACAAAACAAAAGTCCTTTCAAATTACTTTGACTCTGGATTAGCCAAAGACCTAAATTGAGACAGGATTAGACGGATGACACCCCTTTGCTCATTGATCGTTGTGTGCCAAGAGCTGGCTTCTGTGCTCATAGAATTCTGGTAGCTTCACTCTGGGCCAGAGCAAAGCTACCAGACAACCTGTGGAGGTCTGCTTCTTCTGGGTAACCGAACTGTTTCTAATCCGACCCACCCGACCTAAAATAACACTAGACAATGATCCCCCGGGAAGGAAGACCTCCATTATCACCTGGATTTGCTTTAGTAAATGCAATTGTCAAGTTTATTGTTAATGTTAATGTTAATTTTATTGTCTTTTTGCATTTGCAATTTTAATGTTTGTTTTAAGAATTTTTATTGTAATTTTGTCATGTTTTTATTGCCATGTTTTAAACCTTGTTGTTTTATCTCTATTGCTGTACTCCCGCCTCGATCCATTGGGAGAGGCGTGACATACAAATAATAATAATAATAATAATAATAATAATAATAATAATAAATAAATCGGTTAGCCTTCCTATCATTTCTCTCTACTGAAAAAAATGCATGGGCTTTTGTGAAGGAAACATCCAATATACCAAGTGAAGATGGCACCATGCCAGCACTCTTGTCTCCTCAGTCACAGACAGCAAAGGAATCCTCCAGTGAACTGAAAGACTTTTCTATTTTATATTCTGCAATTGTCAAAGAAAAGGTGTAAAATCGAAGGCTTTCATGGTTGGCATCCATAGTTTTTTGTGGGTTTTTCAGGCTGTGAGGCCATGTTCTAGAAGAGTTTCTTTCTGATGTTTCACCAGCATCTGTGGCTGCCATCTTCAGAAGATGCCAAACACAGATGCTGGTGAAACGTCAGAAACAAATTCTTCTAGAACATGGCCACACAGCCTGAAAAACCCACAAAAAAAGTGTAGAATGTTTGTATGTTCTTCAGTTCACTAAGGACCGATGCAGACCAGCCTAAAGGGCTGGCCTGGGGGTGGAGTTGGGGTGGGCCAACCACACACCGGCCGCCCCAACTCCGTCCTGACACCGCTGTCACGCTGCATGCCTGACCGCATGGTGCACGGTGTTAGGGCACCCTGCTGGTGCAGCGTGCACACACACACTGCACGAAAGGGGCACAAAAGAGCTGCGGTGGTGTCTCTAAGGGTGGCTTTTTGCTACCCCAAAAAGGAGTGGCATTTGCCAGGTCTTTTTGGAGCGGCAGAAAGGAGGATCAGGGCCATGGCGTGTGCTTGATGCAGTCCCAATCCAGTGCTCCCGTCCATCTGCATTAGCCGTAAGGGACCCACATGATTTTTTCAGAGAGTTTGCCATTTTGTAATACCTCCTATGCAAAGGGATGTTCTCTAATATTAACTTTAATATCCAATCTGGCTCTTGCCATCATTTTTACAGTCTTGAACCTAAACAGCTGAATATTGACAAGACAATAACCAAAACTGAGAGATAAGAGACAGGTGTCAGCATTATCAGATTAATTCCACAATATGTAAAACTATGAAACATTTTTGTAAAAAAATCCAAAAACCAATGGGGTTACCTTCCCTTTCCAAAAGCACAGCCAGATGAAGAATGATCATTCTTGTTCCTCTCCAGGTGCCAAAAAATGCTGAGTTCAACTGGAAAAGAATTCAAAAAATGTGGGCAGATTAGAAGGAACTTGCATTAGGAGCAAAGATTACATTACACTGTAGCATTTTGTTTCCTTTCCATTCATTCTTCTACATTCCACCTTGATCAAGAAAATGAACTGTGGTTGGAGTTATTGAGGCATGGCTATGGAAGCTGTGCCAGTCAAGAGGCAGGGCTATGTATACAGGAGGTGGCCTCATCTGCAGGGATAAGCTGTCCTCACCTCATAGATCTCCAAGGAAAAAACCCTCAGGAAAGGCTACCATCCAGTCTTAAAGGGAAGGAAAAATATAACACTTTTCCACACAGTCCTGATAAAGACAAAGCTGCCTATCAAAGCTGCCTATCAAAACTGGCAGGTTGTACTATTCGCCTTGACTGGCAAGCACTATGCAAGACATCTTTATGCACAGAGTTGAAGTGCCTTTATGCTCAGAGATTCAGGTCTAATGGTATAATGGTCACTATTATAGACGTCTGTAATGACAGACCTTTTGCTAGCATAACATTAGTACTGACAGATACTGGTGCCCCCCTCCCATTACTATATACTTTTCAAAAGAATCATACACCCACATTGCTATAACATTACCTCTCTGCCTCTTCAGGATAAGTAAATATGAACTGTGAACTCTGCATTGCAATATCCACTTTGAACTAAGACTCACTGATCCCAAATCAGTGTGCTTAGGATGGCAGGTTTACTCTTTCAACCTTTAAATGAGGGGTCGGCAACCTATGGCCCATGGGCCGCAACCGGGCCGCGGACCCCTGCCGCCCGGTCCCTTCCAACCCCCACCGTCGTCACCTACTGCTGCCGCGCGTGCCGCTGCCATTTTGCCTTCCAGAATGGCTGCTGTGACTCGTTTGTGCATGCGCAGTACTCCTGCGCATGTGCAAGCGAGCCGCAGCCACTGTTTTGGAAGGCAAAATGGCGGCCGTGGCACGCGTGGCCAAAATGGTGCCCCAGAGGAGGCCCATCGCCACCGAGGGAAGCCTCCCAGGGGCACCCGCAGCGACGCTGGGCCTCTCGGAGGGAGCCCTCCTGGGGCTCCCTGCCGCCATGTGCATGCGCATGCGGGGGGTGGGGGGTGGTGGCACCTGCCATTTTGTTTTTCAAAATGGCAGTGCGCGTGCCTGCACGGGGGTGCACGCGTGCGTGCGTAAGCCCCCAGCACCATCTCTCCCCCCCCCCCCGGCCTGTCAGCAAAAAAGGTTGCTGACCCCTGCTTTAAATACATGGGACTTAGTAACCATTTTTTAAATACAGAATCATGGCAGGACACTAGAGCCCACAATCCACGTGGATAATTCAGTCTTCAGAGGACCCAAATGTACATATAGGTCCAAAGCACACTGCAGAAATAATCCAGTTTGAGACCGCTTTAAATGCCCTGGCTCACTGCTAGGGAATCCTGGGAATTGTCATTTATTGTGGCACCAGAGCTCTCACAGAACAACAGCTCCCAGAATTCTCTAGCATGGAGCCAGGGCAGTTAAAGCGGTCTCAAACTGGATTATTTCTACAATGTGTTTTGGACCATAGTTAGTACATGCTAATCTATATGTATAAATTGAGATTTTGGAGATTACTACACATGGCTTTCAAACTGCAATTACAGCAGGAGAAAAAGCACATTTGGCTATATTTATTGAACAACAGCGCCACTGACCTGTAGCTTCTGAGTCTCTGAATGTGGTTAGGGCATCCCTTTTCATTGATGGGAATGCCTGTTAATGGGCTCAGGTGCAAAACATCATTGCTGGGGCAGTTGCAATATGGGCAGCCACATGGTTTCTGTATCCCTTGTCCTTCTCTCCCCCTGTCCTCCCCTCTCACTATTTCAAATCAGGCTTTGGGCCTCGGCAGACGGCTTATTGAGCCGTCTCCGAGGCAAGGAAGAGGAGGGGCAGCCGCATGCTCGGGGCCCCTTCCTCTTCCCGAGGTCGTCCTCGGAGCCGCCGGCCCTCCGCACATCCGGCGCTCCGGGGACAACCTCCCGCCGCAGCGACCGCACGTGCTGCGGCGGAAAAGTCAGTGAAAGTGCGCCCGACACTTTTAGGGCGCACTTTCACTGACTTCTGAAAGGAGCGCTATTTTTGCGCTCCTTTCAGAGGCGCCGACGGTGCACCGCGGTGCGACTGCTCCAGCCCCGTGGCGCACCGTCGCAGGGCGTCTTGGACGCCGTTGCCTTTATTTTTTTGCTTATTTTTTTTCCTTTCTTTTCAAAAACTTAAATCACGTTAGCAAAAATCTGGAATTGCATGAAAAAAGTGAAAATAAAAAAATAATTTTAAAAAATTACAAAAGGCATGCTGGGTAGGACATAGGGGAGGGTGTCAGGATCAAGGGGGAGTATGGAATAGAGCAGGGGTAGGCAACCTTTCCCCTTTAAGGGCCGAGGGACTTCAGCTCCCAGAATCCCAGGAGCTATTGGCCAACATGGGACTATTGGCCAACATGGCTGAGGCTTCTGGGAGCTGAAGTCCTCGGCCCTTAAAGGGGAAAGGTTGCCTACCCCTGGAATAGAGCATGATGGCAGAAGTAGTCCAAGTCACACAATTGACAAGATGTTAAATCAGGGGTCCTCAAACTATGGCCCGTGGGCCGAGTCCGGCCCCTGTAGGCCTTTTATCCCGCCCGCGGCCCGTGTGGTGTTTTTGTTTGTTTGTTTGTTTGTTTGCCGGCTGGCTTGTTCCCAGAGCTTCAGGGAAGGAAGGAAGGAAGCCTACCTCGGCTCTCTTTTTTGCCGCCTGGCTTGTTCTTGCACATGGAGCCTCAGGGAAGTAAGGAAGAAAACTACCTCAGTAAGTGCCTTTGATTTTGGGCGGGCCCTCGTGTGGTTTGCAGAAATAATCCACTTTTGATACCTCTGCAACTGCCCTGTGTGGTACAGCATGGGAGAACTGTATCTCCCAGATGGGAATGTGGGTGGGTGGGTGTGGTCCATGCTTGTTGTGGGATTCGGGGAAGTGTAGTTTTGTTGGGGCGCCAGAGCTCTCTCTTGACAGAGAAGGCTAAATGTCTCACAGAACTACAAATCCCAGAATTCTCTAGCAGTGAGCCATGGCAGTTAAAAGTGGGGTCAGACTGGATTATTTCTGCAGTCCATAGCCAAGGTTTCCATGGCTGAGGAGGATCTGAATTCAGGTCTCACAGGGTTTCTAGTGCAACACTCAAACCACTACTCCCATGTTGGCTGTGGAGAGGTTCCCCCCCTTTTATAATATATATTTTGTTATAATATTGTTATTATACAATAAACAGACAGTTAAATGAAATTGAAATAAAACAGTTTTTTCCCCAATTTCATTTAACCTTCTCTGTCAGAGAGATAGCTCTGGTGGCACAATAAACTACAATTCCCAGGATTCCCTAGCACTGAGCCAGGGCAGTTAAAGCAATCTCAAACTGGACTATTATTTCTGCAGTGTGTTTTGGGCCTGTGTGTGTTGTGCGCCTTCAAATAGCTTCACATTTAGGGTGACTGTTCTGGGGCTTTCGTGGCAATATTTGCTGGGGGGGGGGGGTTGTCCTTGCCTTCCCCTGAGGCTGAGAGTGTGTGACTTGTCCAAGCTTCCCCCCTCAGTGGGTTTTGTGGAGGAAAGAAGAAAGGAGACCATATCAAAATAGCCACACTTTTATTGTTGCAACCAAAATGCAAGCTTTGCAAGCCCAGTGCAACTTGCAAAGCTTGCATTATGTACTTTGTGCATTTTGTGCAAGCAAGTTATCCTTGTTTTGTGGCTTTTGCATGTTGTTGCATGGCCAAACTGGTGCAAATCTCAGGTCTCTCTCTCTCTCTCTCTCTCTCTCTCTCTCTCTTTTGCATTTAGGATGCTAAATTCCTATAAAACCAGCATTCATTTAAAAAGCAAGCTTTTCCTTTTTGCACTCAGTTTTGCAAACCTCCTCTGCCCAAGAGGGCTGGTGCCACACCAAACTGCAAATCCCAGGGTTCTGTAGGATGCAGCCAGGGCAGTTAAAGTGGTGTCAAACTGCGTCATTAGTACAGTGCAGATGCACTCATAGATCTAAATTGCACTGAAGAAATAATGCAGTTTGACCCCACTTTTAAGTGCTAAGTTTTGTCCTATGAGATCCAGGGATCTGTAGTTTTGCAAGCTTTCTCTGGCCCAAGAGGGCTGGTGCCTTACCAAACTGCAGATCTCAGGATTTTGCAAGATGGAGCCATGAAAGTGGTGCCAAACTGTAAAAACAATGTAGTTTGACCCCACATTCAAGTATCATAGCTCTGTTTTATAGGATCCTGGGATTTGTAGTTTTGCAAAGTCCTTAGCCTTCTCTGTCAAAATCCCAGAATATAGGATAGAGCCGTGGCAGTTAAAGCGGTGTCAAAGTGCATTATTTGCACAGTGTAGATGCACAGTTAGGTCTAATCTGATTTTAGAAACTATGCAGCTCATTTTAAAGCTCTATCTCTGGGATGATGGAATTTGTAGCTTAATAAGGTCCTTAGCCTTCTCTGTCCGAAAATGCTGGTGCTACACCAAACTGCAAATCCCAGGATTTGGGAGGATGGAGCCATGGCAGTTAAAGTGGTGTCAAACTGTATTGTTTTTGCAGTGTAGATGCACTTTTAGTCAGTTGTGTTGATCTCTTTACACACCAAGTGGATGAAAACTTGTTTTAAAGACATAGAAAACTGTTATAAGGGAGGATGCAATCCTAAAATATCTGGATAAGAAATATCTGGATAAAAGAACAGCGAAAACAAGAGTATGTACAAAAGATATGGCAAGTGTTTTGTAACTTATTTATAACTATTTGGGGAAATGCGGGAAAGATCTTAGTTTCAGCAGGACTTGGGTGGAGGGAAGTCAATGTCTGTGTGGTATATGTATTTTTGGATGAATGAGATGTCAGTCTTTGTATTTTTGTATTTCAGTTAATACATTTTTTTAATTGGATGATGAGATGAATAAAAAAATATATATCTGAAAATATATTATTATTATTATTATTATTATTATTTATATCCCGCCCCTCTGCCAAGCAATCGGGGCGGCGTACAACATATCAAAACATAAGAACAAATAAAATCACTTCAAATCCCATCCCTCCTTCCCACCCCAACCCATATTTGTGTGTGTGTGTGTGTGTGTGTGTGTATAACCACACTGTCTCTTTTCCTCTGTTTTATTAGCCTAGCATAGTGGTTTGGGTCTCAGACATAGGAGACCTGAGTTTGAATCCTTGCTTGGCCATGGAAAACTACCACTCTCTCAGCCTCAGAGGAAGACAAAGGTAACCACTCCTTGGAACCAATTCTGCCAACCTATGATAGGTTTGGCCAGGGGTCCTCAAACTATTCAGAAGACACTGTCCAGAAGGGATTTGCCTTTGCCATCTTCTGAGGCTGAGAGGGTGTGACTTGCTGAAGGTCTGGCAGTGGGTTTCCCTGGTTGAGCAGGGATTCATTGACCATCTCATTAACCAGAAGCAGGCCCATAGTTCCCATTGAAATACCGGTAAGTTTGTTGATTTAACTTTACTTGTTCTTCATTTTAAATATTGTATTTGTTCCCGTTTTTTTTTTTACTTCAAAATATGATATGTGCAGTGTACATAGGAATTATTTTTTATTTTTTAAAAAGATTTTATTTATTTATTTATTTATTTTACTCTGGCCCTCCAATGGTCTGAGGGACAACAAACCGGCCCCCCGCTCAAAAAGTTTGAGGCCCCCTGTGTTAAATAATGGCTGGTCTGAAACCAGTATGTTTCCTGTTTTATTAACTAACACAATTATGGTGAGAATAGGGATCATGTGGTAATGTCCTTAGACATGATAATTAGAAATTAAATTTCACATAAGGCAAGCCCAATCATTTCCCATACAAATCACACACGCCAATAAATTATTCAGTTATTTTGCATCTCTTGGTCAACAACCAGATAATTTCCTCTTCAATTAATTTAATGCAATGAACAAAGGCAATGCATTATTTTGACGCATTGAATTTGGGTATTTATTTGTTTATTTATTGAATTTATATCCTGCCTTTCTCCCAAGATGATATTCAAGGTGGCTTACAACATTTTAAAAAAACAAAAAAACTAAAACATTTGTTTTCAGAAGTTAAAAAAGAGGGAAACAACAATATTATTTTAAAATTATGATAAAACCAGTTAAAAACATTAAAACATAATTTCCAGTAAAAGATTAAAATACAACACACCACTCTACACACCCACACCCACACACACTACTGTTCCATACTTAAAATTTAAAGGCCTGCCTGAATAAAAACATCTTCAGCTGCAGGTGGAAAGAGAACAGCAAGGGGGGCAACCAGATCTCCTGTAGAAGGGAGTTCCACAGGCTGGGAGTAGCCACAGGGCCGGCGCTCTGAGGAGGTCCTCCTTGGAGCGCAGCCCCCGCCCCGCGTAGGGTAATGACGGGGAAATGCGCCACAATACGTATTTGGTGATCAGACTTACGGTAAATGCGAAATGATTGCAATTCCTGAAGAAACCGAAATTCAAAAGATCTCGGTTCTTTCCACTTTCTGTCGGGGTTCTGTGCGACGTCGTGTGGAAACACGGGAAAAGAATACGTATTAGGTCGGGATTTCGTTTGGATTCTGTTTGGATTGGGCCCCGTGTGATAATGTCCTATGAAAAGATATGGGCAGACACCTCAGGGGCAGTGTACTAAGAATGAGAGGCAGGGACAGGCATTCAAAGCTCCTTCCATCTAATGTGAGGCTGGAGCGCCAAGAAGTGACAGGTGAACTTCTAAGAACTGGCATTTGGGATGGTAGAATTCTTCTTTTGGGGGCCAATACCCTCATTCTTCTCTGTATGTACACCCTTGGGTATGTTGTTTCAGAACTGCACTTTGTATATTTATATTACTTCACAAGTTTAAGGAACACAATTTGCCTGTATGTCCATGGAAAAGTGAACATGAGTTCAAACTAGTATTTATTATTCCAGAATGTCCTACAAGGAAAGAAACTCCTAGTCAGTCTAGTTTGATGTGGCGGTTTTCTCTAGTTTTAAGGGCTTTTGGTTGCTTGCTTTATTTTGATTAACTTTTTCAATTGGCTTCACACATCTTTTCTTTTCTGTATACCGAGTTGCACAATGCTTGAACACTAGGCCATAGTCCAGTAGTGAATTGTCCATGCTAAAGACCACTGATGTCTGCACATTTAACTACACTGAATTTGGGCTGGATTGGGGTCCAGGTGTTTGTGACTGTTTTCTCACCCTCAGTTTTTAAAAATATATCTTTCCACTGCTACTCGGAGAGTTTCATCAAAATGGTCCACATTATTCATTGATTGATTCATTTCTACCTTGCTTTATAGCCAAAAGAAGGCTTTCAGTTATCAAGAATTCAAAAGCCCCTACTCTCAATCTTATAATCCAGGGGTAGGCAACCTTTCCCCTTTAAGGGCCGAGGGACTTCAGCTCCCAGAAGCCTCAGCCATGTTGGCCAATAGTCCCATGTTGGCCAATAGCTCCTGGGATTCTGGGAGCTGAAGTCCCTTGGCCCTTAAAGGGGAAAGGTTGTATACCCCTGTTATAATCTAACACAGCCTAACCTTCTGAAATAACATTAATTTTAATAAAATAAAACACTAAAATTATTAACTACCGGTAAATCTATTGTTGGCTTCAACTCAAGTAGACCCACTGAAACAATTGAAACTTGGTAAGTCAATACTTTCAACATTCTGTTGATTCAAATGGAATACTTAATTTGGGCCAACAGTATTCAGGCATGTGTATTTTGTAAATAAAAGCAAAATAAAATAAATATAATTTGTGTGGGTGTCAGCATCAAAAATAGAGAATGGGTGGTTTGCACTAAGATAAGACCGCATAATAGTAAGACTGACCCAAGCATTACCCAGAATGTTCCTCAGAAAGCAGATGATCTCTTGCAATTACTTCTTTTGAGCTAAGAGAGCAGACAGAATGAGTCATCTTGGGAATCCACAGAATTCCCATAAAATTAAACTCATCTCTTTCTGACAAGGGCATGTGGGAGGTAATTTTCACACATCTACATGTGTTCATTCATAAATCTGTTTTCCCTCTTTTCTACATTTTTCAAAAAGCACAAAAATCAGTTTTGAGTATGTTAATTCAAAACTAGGGATGCAATTCTTCACTGATTTTCTTCTCAAAAGAAGGAATGAGTAATTTTAGCAATTGCCTTCTTGCTGTTTTTGAAGATGATTTGAAGACTGGGACATTCTATGCAAAATTTGCACATGGTATTTTTGTGCAGAAAATGATATGAACAGCCATGTGCAGGGTTCCTCAACACTTAAGAAATTAGTTTTTGAACCATTTTTTAAAAATCTGAATATTCTTCTCATCCTTAATCAAAACATATATTACAAAATGCATTTTAAAGACACATTTGAGCTTTAAACTACCTCACTACACAGGAAGCACTACAATTACTGAAAACCACTGCAGTGTATTGGTTTGAGCATTGGACTACAACTAGGGTTGCTCCAGGACCTTCACAGTATCAAAGAAAGTTATATGTTTTTCCCCCCACTTTTTCCCCAGTCATTTTCTGAGTCTCCAATATTTCTTTTATCTACATTCTGCCCAACATCCTATATTGCCTCAGCTAATGAGTTACATTACACTGCCTCTACACTGAATACCAACATAGCACAACTTATATGGACCAATGGTCAGTGTGTATAACTGATAACATACTGAGAAATTAAAATGTTCAATGAGCAAAGGCAAGGCATAGAAATCATGCACATTCACATACTACTCTGTATACTTTAATACATTACTGTCAATGCAATAGTCCCACCGGGCAAATCTGTCTACACTGTCATTAGCTGATTACAACTAATCAGCACATTGTCGTCCCCCCCCCCCCCAATACTTCATGTGTTTAGCCCAAGTTACATGTGTATATGTTACTGATAGGATTCCATTCTCTGGGTGTTACATGAGTAGTTCAATAAAAATACATGAGATCAGATTGTTGGTCTTAATGAGGTTGCACTTCTGAAAAGAGATTAACATATGAAGACTTTTGTCCTGCTGTCTATTGTTCTTTGTATTTTATTCATTTATTTATGTATTTTATATGCCACCACTCCTAGAATAGTTCACACATATGCAGAAAGGGTGTCCTGTTTCTGGAATTGCTCTAGAGCACACCAGATACCTTGATTTGGCCTTGTATTCTCCTCATTTGTTAGACTTGGGTTTATGTTTTTGTTTTTTGAATGGCATACTTATGCAACTGATTGAAGCACAGTTGATAAAACCTGTTGGTTAATCATGTGGTATCATAGAATCATAGAGTTCTATCCCCTGCTCCCCATCACGTCCAATCTCCTGATCCACATAGGATTTCTAGCTAAAGTGTCCCTAGCAGTTAGCTGTCCACTCTTCGTTTTGAAGATGCCCAGAGAAGGAGTCCCAACCACCTCTCTAGGCAATTGTTTCTATTGATGAACCACTCTTTCTGTCGAGACTTTCCTAATGTTCTAATATTCAATCTAAATCTACTCTCCCGTGACTTAAAACCATTGGGCCCAGACCTACTCGTTGGGGCAGTATTTAAAGATTACAATCATTCATGTCAACCCTCAGTGTCATCTTCACCAAACTGAATGTGCTCAGCCTAATGATATCCCTAATGATAGCACCCCTTGTGACATAGCAGGGTTCACATCCTGTGACATCACAAGTGCTCATCTCTCAATCCACAGGTTTTGCCTTGAACTCTCAGGGCCTTGGATTGTCTTGACATGGGAACCCATACCCGTTGCCAGCATGCAGAAAAATTACCTCCATGAAACATGCCTTTCTTTGCCCTCCCACCCTCAAAAAGAGTTCCAAGTTTGTCAAAATGTGATTTTGTTCCCCACACAGTTGAATAAGATTTGATGCAATACCTGGGGAAATAATGCAACATCTATAATAGGTTGTTAGATAAACGTCTGATAACTTTTGTAATTACAGATCAATGTTCACAGCAAATATTGAATGCACCATAGTAATTTATAGATGTAATTTACATGTAATTTAAATGTAATAGTAATTTACATGGAGAGAGAAATCCCAGAGGTCCAAGTGGGGTTCAGGAAAGGAAGAGGCATGAGGGACCACATTGCAAACATACGATGGCTAATGGAGTGCACCAGGGAATTCCAAAATAAAATCAGCATGTGCTTTATAGACTATAGCAAAGCCTTTGACTGCATAGATCACGAAAGGCTATGGAACACCTTTCATGATCTATGCAGCCCTGATGAGGAATCTGTACTCTAGACAAGAGGCTCCTGTCAGAACAGAACATAGAGAAACAGAATGGTTCCCAGTTGGCTAAGGGGTCAGACAAGACTGTATCCTTTCACCCTATCTGTTCAACATGTATGCAGAACATATTGTAAGAAATGCAGGCATGGACACAGAAGAAGGAAGAGTGAAAATAGGAGGAAGAAATAGCAACAATCTAAGATATGCAGATGACACCATAATAATAGCAGAAAACCTCACAGACCTGGAACACCTACTAAGGAAGATCAAAGAAGAAAGTGCTAAGGCAGGCTTAATGTTGAACATAAAACAAAAAACAAAAATAATGACCACCGAGGACCTTTACAAGTGCAACCTAGACAATGAAGAAATAGAAATAGTAAAAGAATTCCCATATCTGGGATCAAACAACATGGATAGAAATGGGGACTGTAATCAGGAAATCAGAAAAAGACTATGAATGGGGAAGGCTATGAAAGAACTAGAAAAGATTCTAAAATGCAAAGACATACAACTCAGAACAAAAATCAGAATCATAGAAGACATTGTATTCCCTATTACTATGTATGGATGTGAGAGCTGGACAGTAAAGAAAGATGATAGGAAGAAAATCAATGCATTTGAGATGTGGTGCTGGAGAAGAGTGTTGAGGATCCCATGGACAGCCAAAAGGACAAACAGGTGGGTCTTCCCTGGAAGTCAAGATGAACAAACTGAGGCTGTCATACTTTGGACACATCATGAGAAGGGAGGACTCTTTGGAAAAAAGAATAATGCTGGGAAAGGTGGAGCAAAGTAGGAAGAGGGAAGCCCACATGCCAGATGGATGGACTCTATTAAGGAGGTCATGGGTATTAAGGGGTTGCAGGAATTAAGCAGAGCAGTGGAGAACAGAGGGTCTTGGAAATGTCTCATCCATAGGGCCACCATGAGTCAGGATCGACAGTTAACAACAAAAATTTACAGAACACCAGAATACAGAGGATACAACATGCTGAAGGAATTTCACCAGAACGTCTCTTTGCCCCTTTCCAGTGACAATAAGAATATCATTTAGAGTGGAATAAATCATTTAAGACTGCTGTCGAAACTATATAGCAGCCATTTTTTTAAAATGCATTATTTACTATATGTAGTCTTTTCATTGGATTGAAACCATGAGATTCACCCCCCTGCCCCAAAACTGCATGCTTTTGTTAACCAGTAAAAATGTCCTTCAAATACAGTCAGGCCACTGTATCCACAGATTATTTATCCATAGATTCAATCATTTATGGCTTAGATAGATAGATATTTTAAAAAGTAAATCTTGATTTTGCCATTTGGTATAAGGAACATAATTTTAATGTGTCGTTGTATTTAATGGGACTTGAGCATCTATGGATTTTTGTTTCCATGGGGATCCTGGAACCAAACCCCAGCAGATACCAAGAGCCCACTGAAGTATCAATTAAGTGATTAAAAAATTGAGATATTTAGCAATTGCTGGAAACAAAGTATAAAGATATATTGCTATTCCTTCCGTTCCTAAAGTCAAATAAGGCTGCATTTCTTTGATTGTGTATTTGCATACCCCAAGTACTACAGTTGAAATTAATATTTGCATATGTAGATACAGGATTTGCCTCCTAAATTGTAAGTTTCAGTTTCAGATATATGATTCCTATTCAAATATTGGTCCAAAAACCAGTTGTAATAATCTGGCAGTAATTCAATGCCAAAGGATAAGAAAAAAAAAACCCCACATACACACAGAGAATTTTTGCCCAGTTGCTATGCTATTCCTTAACAGATATGCAATAGTATAGATTTCAGATTCTCTGTAGCACAACCATTATGATTTTTTTAAAAAAAGGCTGGCATATTTTATCCTTTCCAGAGTATGATATGCATGTATAATACTCCAGGAGTACAGAGTTCCAGTTGCAGAGTTTAGGAGTAACAAAAATCAAGGAGGATTTACTTGTTTGGTAGTAAAAGAAAAATAAGATAAGCAATGTGAAATAACAATATATGAAAGTATGCCTTGAAAGGTGCATGCCATACCCTCCAACATTTTATAAATTATGGAAAACATGTTCAAGCAAAATCAGGAGATGATCAAGATGGCAAACATTATTAATGAGGAAGAACAGACAAGCTAGGAGAGGCTGCAGAGGTTTGCATTTGCCTGAGCCTCCTGAGAAGGACAAGAGTCCACCCCTTCCTCTCTTTTGCCCTCTGCAGAATTAACTGAGTAAAAACTACTTTTGTACTTTAAACTCAATCTGTAGCAACTGAAATAAACTGTGGACAAAGAGGGTGGGGTGGAAATGGGAACTGGGAGAGAGAAACTAGGACATTTCACAAGTGGGATAACAAAGGATTAACTGGGGCTGTCCATGCCAAATTGGGACAGTTGGAGGATTATCCCCCCCACACACACACACACACTTGTGTGTTTTTAGTGTGCAATCCTCCACATATGGCTGGACTGCAGAACCACTACCAACACAGGCAGTGGTCATGCATGATGGAAGCTGGAGTCCAACCATATCAAAGCTACTGTATACAGTCTGCCCTCCATATCCACTGATATTTTATCCATGGATTCAAGCATCCACGGCTTTAAAATATTCAATATATATATATATATATATATATACTGAAAATCAAACCTTGATTTTGCCATTTTGTATAAGGGACACCAGTTTACTGTGCCATCGTATTTAATGGGACTTGAGCATCCATGGATTTTGGTATCCATGGGGTATCCTGGAACAAAAACCCATTGGATACCAAGGGTCCACTGTATACTCATCTATATAGAAATTTTAATCAAAAAATTGACACAAAAATACTGGGTCAACCTATCCATGGGTCAATATAAGTACTGTACTTTAACTTTTATCAAAAAAGGAACCATCCTCTTTGTAGATTAGTGAAAGGTGAGAGCTTAGTCCATCCTAGGAGCACCTAAAAGAAGCACAACTTCTCTCTACTCTTTCCACTACAGCATCACATCAGACGTCTTTGAATGCCCAGGGAGGAAAATTGTCATAGTAGCAGCTCTCTGGAATTTCCCCTCAAAGTTTTTTTTTATATAATTTTTGACATGTGTGCATTTTCTTAGTCACATGGGGCCTTTGTACACTGCCAGAAATAGTGCAAATTGAGTCCACTTTAAGGGTTAGGGTTAGTGCTAGGGAATCATGGAAACTGTAGTTTTTCTGAGACATTGAGCCTTCTCTGTCAGAGAGCTCTGGTGCCACAATCAAATACAGTTCCCATGATTCCCTAGCACTAACCCTAACCCTTAAAATGGACTCAATTTACACTATTTCTAGCAGTCTGCAAAGGCCCCTAGTTCCCTTCCATAGTTCCATAGATTTACCATAGTTTCCTTCTTATCCATCCAGGCTTTAGGGCAGTACTTCTCAAATAGTGGGGCGTGCCCCCAAGGGGGGGCGCGAGGCTCCGTAAAGGGGGGCTCGTTTGACCTCGGCAAATACTGTACAGATACTATTTACAGTCGCGCGGGGGGCGCGAAATGTTTTCTTCTTCCTGGGGGGGGGGGGCATGACAGAAAATAATTGAGAAGCACTGCTTTAGGGTGAGCACAAACAGTTATGCCTGCCGGAATTTTTAAAGTTCATTGACATTGTTTTCCTTTGCTTCATCCTTTGGATCCTTTAATTACATACTCCTAAGTTTTACCCTCAATTTATCTATGGATGATATCAAAATCCACAATTTTGGCCTCCAAACCTGTCCTTCACTTATATATGAGTTGAATATATATGGTACATTTTGACTACCATTACTATACACTGTACAACAATGCAGGTGTGATCTGCTTTACCACAGAAGGCTCAAGAAACGTTATTCACAGCAGACTGCTGGCAAATAAACTGATAAAAGTGGAAAGGAGGGCAGTGAGTTCTTGTGTTCTTGAAGTGTCATGGTTGGATAGGTCATACAGCATCCACTCCAAGCTCTGTGTTCACATATCCATTCCTTATAAGGCTGTGTTTTGGTTGCCAGAGGGCCTTTGCAGACTGCCAGAAATAATGCAGCTTGAGGCCACTTTAACTGCCCTGGCTCAGTGCTACAGAATCATGGGAACTGTAGTTTATTGTGGCACCAGAGCTCTCTGACAGAGAAGGCTCAATATCTCAGAAAAAAATACAGTTCTCATGATTCCCTGGCACTGAGCCAGGACAGTTAAAGTGGACTCAAGCTGCATTATTTCTGGCAGTCTGTAAAGGCCCAGAGTCTGCCAAGTGTAGCTGGATTACAACTCCCATTACCCATGACAATGTGTCATGCCAGCTGAGGCTTGGGGTTCAAGAAGATCTAGAAAGCTACAGGTTTCTAATGATCATTATAAGGAATGATTTAAGGGCCACTTTTCATGCTTGCCTAAAATAATTCTTCTGCAGCAGGTGGGAAATCTGATTTTTCACGTACTCCTGATACATAGAGATACTGAGAGAGAATACAGAAGTACCTAGCTTGGCATTATTCACCCTGGCTGTGAGTGATTCTCTAGCATCTTCTTTTAGTTTTTATACTAAAATATTTATATCCCACCCTAACACAAGACCTCAAAGAGGCCTACAAGTAAAGTCCATATAATACAGAGACCCTTCCCAGACTCACCTGGATATGTCTTGGAAGTATTTGAAATTTTCTAGAGCAAAGCACATATTCTATTCTAACAGCAGTTCCCACATCGTAATCCATGTGCACCTTGTAATATGTGTTTGAAAAGTTAATGCAATCTGCCCTCTTTAGAAAGAATGAAGATTGTGTGCATCAGATGTGCATATGAACATAGCTTGGTAGGACTGGACATATTGTGGTTCTGCACTATGTCTATGAAAGGACTGTTTGGGACAGCATAGGAACCAGCTTAACAAGAAAAAGAAGAAATCTTCCTCTATCTCAGGGTGGGCAACCGCAGAGGGAGTGGGAGCCATTTCCCCAGCCCACCTCCAGCAGGTGGCTGAGTGTCGCACAACAAAAGTGACACAGCATCACTTCCAGTTGCTATTTTGACTGGTTTTTGGATTTTTGATGGATTTGAGGAGATGGGAGCTCTGGCAATGGGCAAAATAATTTAAAATTATTATCAATAAATTATAATAATGTGTGTGTGTGTGTGTGTGTGTCTGAGCTGAGGGTTTCAGGGATTACAGTTTGGGATCTCCGGGGCTGAATGCCTCTGTGTGTCTATGTGATGGTTTTCCTTGCCAGCCAATGCTTTCAAAATATTTCTTCAATATTTTTGTGTGTGAAAATATCAGTATGTTTAATACAGTACTTAATAGCAGCCTTTAGATTCCAGTAATTGGTGTCTAGTATTTAAATTTACATCATTTGATAAGATGGGCTGTATCAGGCACCAGTATTTTAATTTCTGCTTAATATACGCATTCTTAAAGAAATGTAGTGAAAACCCAAAGAAATGTAGTGAAAACTGCATCAAAGCTATATCTCGTTTATCTTCATAACCTTCATTTTCCTCTCCCCTCCTGTTTCTCCTCTTGCTCCTCATTCTTCTCCTTGTATCATCATCATCAACAGCATTGTCATCTTCATAATCTCAGTGCCACCTAAAATAATCAAAACATGAGTTCTTCTAAATTTTGTTCCTTGAGGCAGCGCAGCAAATTGTATTGCTCTTTCCCCTTCCTCACTTTAGAGGTGTGGTGCACATAGCCAATCAAGTTACATTCACACTTGAGTCAGGAATCCAACAAGTACATTTTCCTGGGGGTAAAAATGGAATACCAACAAGGTAAACAACTGAGGACTTGATGCCTTTTGATGATGCCCACCCTGCAGCCAAATCACTCTCAATAACAGTATAGTTGACCTTGAGTTTTCACTACATTTCTTTAAGAATGCGTACATCTCTGGAGTATTCTTCTAGTTTTAATTTAAAAGGAAGTGAGTTCATGCTGATTTGTATAACTCATTAAAATATGACGTGTTTCAAAGAACACCAGCAATTATTCTCATCAAAATAAAGAAGGGCATTATAGCGGTGAAGTACTCTCAGTACATTTTCACTCCAGGACAGCAGTATGTGGTAGCTGACATAATGTTCAGAACATACAATATATTTCCGTGTGGATATGTAAAGATGAGTAGGCTAAGACAAATACTTCTATTTCCCATTTATTTTCCCCCTTTAAGTATATCTAATGATTCACATAGGTTGGAAAGGAAAAAGAGAATATGACACATTACAAATCTGGAGTCTGCTTTACAAAGGGTGCCTGAGAGATGACATGTTGTGTGCACATCAGAAAGTATCCAGGGGCTTATATATCCTGTTTTGCTTTTTTGAAAAGATAAAGAAGAAGTATATGGAAGGAGAAGAAGGGCTGGAAATGCTGGAGGCAGTTGACTAGAGATTTGCTAAATTCACTGAACTCTTAGTGTTAAAAAATTCTAATTCCCCAGGACATAGTTCAGCTCAAGAATGTTCCTTAGATTTTTCAAAATTTGAATGCTGTTACCCTAAAATACAGGGATTTGAAGGAGGTTATTCCCCAAAAGCTCCATAACAATGAAAAAATAATGTCATGAAAATGACATTGTTTGCTATTGAATTCAGATTTGATGATGCCTTTTGTTTCTTCCTGGCTTATGTATGGAAATAAAATGGCAGAATTATCACATGGAAACAGAGGTGAATATATGAGAACTTTAAGAGCCTCCAGAAAAATTACAAAAAGAAGAAAATACATCAGCGGCTGCTTTCTTTGCATATTTTTTTAAAGCCAAGGTAAATGGTGATCAAATACCAATCTTAAGAAATGTTCTGAATTTAAATTATAAAGGAGATATATGTACCAATGTCACCTGTAAAGGGTTGTATTTATGGCAATAAAGGACTATTGATGTTACTTTTAAAGATTAACATCATAATTTCCAGCATCACTCCTCTTTTTAAAGCTATAATAAGTAATATTTACATGTTACGATAAAATACTATCAAATAACATCTTGTACAAGATCTACCAATTGCGGTAGTACAAGCTGTGTCCAAATCCCTGACATCTTTGGGTTTTGAGCAGGACTTGGCATGCTTCTTTTTACCTCTAAATAATGTTTCTCGGTCTATCTTATCTCAATAGAATGCAATACACTCTGTTTCAACTTTCGGGTGAACATTTTCTGATGATCTCTTCTTGGATTTGGATTTCTTTTGTCATTTTAAATTTTTTACAACCAACTCAAAAGCAATTACACAATGCATTATCCCTGTGGTATGTCAGAACAACAACAACAAGGGGCAACAAGTATTGACAAGGTGACTTATTTTTTTAAAGGAAAGAAACATCATGTAATTACAATTACTTTTGAAAAGTAATGCTCCAAGTTCTAGTCAGAACATCTACAATCAGATGATTACTTGTATATCTGAAATGAGACACTATGGCTCAAAACACTACCAAATAATTTTTCATGTTAAATGGAATGAAAATAGATTTTGTATATCCTTATGTGAAACAAAACTTTCTACCCCATAGCCCACATGCTTGAATTCCCCAATCTCCTCCCTGATTTCCATATCTGAAAGTGAATCCTTCTCTTTATTTTTGTTACCGGCGTTAGTGAGCCAATACTGCCTTTGAAACATTGCTAAATCTTTCCAAATGATTTTTAGAGGTCATTAAATTTCTCCATGGTTGTATTTGTATCTGCCTTACATGCATCACTGCCACCATCTGGCTGTTGACAGAACTAAGCAAATGTTTGTGGTGCTCTCTCCCTCTTGTGGCTAATTTCTTTCAGCTCTTTTAATTTAAGTGGTAGTAGTCTGTGATTCTGAAGCAAAATGATCATAAAAACCTTCCTTTCCTCCATTTCAACATCAGCTGGCAAGGAAGATGCCTGTGTGTCTCACTGCAGTACGTATAGCATCATTGCAATGAAACACTGCCGGGTGTAGCTTTGAAAAGATGATAGAATGGAACTGTGCACTCAGAGAGATTTGATTCAGGAGTAAAGTTGCAAAGCTACTCTTCAGATAATGATGGGAATATATGATAGCATTCTTTTACCTCTTTCTGCCTTAATTGATTTAGAGATTCCAGTGATAAGTAGCTTTCTGTCTCAATCAGAAATGTCAGCGAAGAATAAAATAACAAATCAATCTAAAGCCACTTGGATTCATTTATGCTTTTCATCCCAGAGAGGCAGTCCATAGGAGCCCATAAATAACATTCCATATACCTGGAAGTCTCCAGGTGACTGGGGTAGCCGGTAATTCTGAAAACTGGGGCAGACTCCTATGACAAGCCCTCTTTCTGTTCTTACACTGAGCTGCCCACTTGTCTTCTTATTTATTCATTAAACATCTTCCATGTGCACTTCCCAATGTTTCCGTGCCCTTCATTGTTCATAAGAGCAAAGCGGATGCTGCAAGATGGACAGTGATTAGAGGAAAGGGATAGAAAGGCGCACTTTCCAGATAATGGTATCAACTGTTGGAATCATGACTGCTATAGTCTCCTAGGAACTTTCCTCAGAGCTTCGTATATGAGCTTATGTGAGTATCAGGACAGACACCTGTATTTCTCATTTGTTGGCTCTTTCTTGCTATTTATCTTCTTGCATGATGAATTCAGTGTAATGCATCTTTCCCCACAGCATCATCTGTAACAGACATTTGAATAGTCCTTTAGGGAGAAGGGGGAATCATTGGTACCTTGGCCAAGGAGAAATTCTGATCGGCGATATGGTTATAGAAAGCTAATAATTTATTGGGAACCTGGGGAATCATTCATTGTATTGATACACAAGTACAAACACCAGCACAGTGAATGAAGGAAACATTTATCAATCACATACAATAATGTACAAAGAATATTACCCCACACATTACATGACAATTTCTATTTCTGACAATGTGGGATCCAGTGTGGATGGAATTAAGTATATGGCACAAATGGATTTAGAAATATGTGTATGGGGGTTGAGGTTACAGAAACAAGAAGCAGCCCTTGGGAATTTCTTTTTATGTACACATCCTAAGTCGGATGACTGAGAGGCTGAACAGACCGGCATAAGGAGCCGGCGTCCCAGCGGCTTTGAGGTATGGTGTGCAGGCAGCAGCACACCCCCACACTGCTGGGAAGCCACATGGCCAATTGCACATGTGGTGGCATCATGACATTTCTGCAGTGCAGCGTTTACATATGCTGTGGTGCAGAAATGCAGAAAAGCCACCACCGTGGCAGCAAGGGCAGCTTTTATCTGTTCCTAAAAGTAGCAGCATTTTGCTGCTCCTTTTGGGGGTGGAAACATGTTCGATCGGGGCTGTGGCATGCAGTTACCGTGGCCCCGATCCAGCAAGCAAAGGGGCAGCACAGAGCCGCTCCTTCAGGGTGGTCTGTTTCACCCCTGAATATACATTTGGAAGATGAGAGTTCAAGGAGACCTAAGATATTTAAGGCATCATAAGTTAGAATACATGTGCATCCTTAGAACTTTCTCTCTCCCCCTTCCCTCTCTAGGAATATTAAAAAATTTAAGGGGTGAAACAGATCACCTGAAAAAGCCAGGTGGGCACCATAGCAATCACATGTCGTGGCCTCACTCACTCCAGCTTTTTTCCATTGAAAAAAGAAGTGGCAAAATGACTCTTCTTTTTGCGGCAGAAAAATGCCGGCTTTTCCACTATCGCCATGGCTTTTCGGCGCTCCTGTGGCATGCGGCATCTAAATAGCACACCACCTGTGCACCAAAAAACTGCCCACCATGTGGTTGGGTGGGGCATGATGAAGCCCACTTGGGGGCAGCATAAGAGTGTGCGGTTTCTAAATGCCACATCCAGACGGCAATGCCAAACTGGTGCAAATGGGCAGTCTGCTTCACTCCTAAGTCTTGACTTTGTTGCATTTCTCAAAATTCTAATTGTATTGCCATCCCACTATTTGTTCATATCAGGTTTCAAGACCACTTTTACTTTTCCACATTGACATTTGTGCACATTTTCTGTCTGTATTTGTCCTTTATGCATGTATTTTTGTACATGTTTTCTAGCTGACTAAAGCAAGTTTGCAGAGAGCCAGGATGGTGTAATGGTTTGAACATTGGCGACCAGGGTTCAAATTCCTGCTCAGCCATGGGTGACTCTGGGCAAGCCACACTCTCTCAGCCTCAGAGGAAGGCAAAGGCAAACTCACTCTGAACAAGTCTTGCCAAGAAAACTTCATGAAAGGTTTGATTTGGATTGCCATAAGCTGAAAACAACTTGAAGGAACACAGCAACAACAAAAAAATGAGTTTGCACATTTCCCTCCCCAATTTTTCATATTGCTACCCACTCACATTTTTTAAATCATATGGTCTTATGTGTATTTAATTTTTTCAAAACTTGCCATACTCTTCATAAATTAATAAATTCCCAATTGCAAATTGCAGTTGCAATGAGTCTTAGGGGGGTTGCAGACTGCCAGAAATAGTGCAAATTGAGTCCACTTTTAGGGTTAGGGTTAGTGCTAGGGAATCATGGGAATTGTTGTTGTTTTTTCTGAGACATTGAGCCTTCTCTGTCAGAGAGCTCTGGTGCCACAATAAAATACAGTTCCCATGATTCCCTAGCACTAACCCTAACCCTAAAAGTGGACTCAATTTGCACTATTTCTGACAGTCTGCAACCCCCCTTAGTAACGTAAATATTTTTGTCCAGTATCTCTGCTCCAACAAAAATTTTCTCCACCTCTGTCACCTTCTCTATGAAACTTATCAGACAGGCAGGTGTGCAGAGAAGGCAGGTTAGAGCCAACCCTGGTGACAACCAGTCAGGACTGAGCTGGCGACAGCTAACAGAATGTTGGGCTGTAAAAGGAAAAAAATCCATTAGGAACAGTTGGAAGTCAGAGAGGGTTTGGATTCCAGACAGAGAGAGTCTGGTGGAGAAGGTTCCAGAGTGGAAGAGGGCTAAGGTCCAGAAAAGAGGGGCCTCAGACGCATAAAAAATCCAAGTGAGGGAGTTATTAAAGAGAATATCCTGAGGGGTATTGATAGCCTTAAAGGCTGGTTAAGAAATATTGGCAGAGGTACCCAAAGAAGGGCTAAGAGTGTCCTGCGTTCCAAAGTGTTCCAAGGAAAGGAGTGTCTTAGAGTATTATTATTTGTAACTGTAACCAATTATAACAAGTGCAGCAAGACCAAGTGAAACATTGTTACTTGTATTGTAAATAAAGTTTTGTTGTTACTTTATGAAACACTTGTCTACAGTGTGAATGAATATCCATGCTACTAAACCTTATACAAGATAGGCTATACCAAAGAGCTTTAGAGAAGAGAAGGGTGGTGAAAGAGTGGCTCTTTGCATAGGTTGGTGGCAGCTGTGGGACAAAAAAAGTCCATGATGTGGCCACAAATGAAAAAAAGAAAAGAAAAAGTGTGCATGACAGCAGGCTCTAACTCATTTTGCACCATGAGGCAGAGCGGTAGCTGGTGCTCTCTCAAGTGGCGTGCACATAGCACCCTGTGACTGGTAAATCTGCAAATGAGTACCTAAACATATTTAGGTATCCATGGTAGAAAACCTTGTAATTACTTCTCCATCTCTCTGGCAGTAGAAATACAAATTAATAATGCAACATTTGTGACCTTTTCATTATATCCAAAATGCAATGCCAAAGTTAGCATCCTCAGTCTATTTAATGGTAGAGCTGCGTCTGTAGAAGCTATCTATCAATGCCAGGTCCTACCATATTTCCCTTTTACTCTAGAGGCAGGGGATTTGCTTTGGTGGTCTTTCAAGTAATCTGTTATAGCTTTATGGATGTTGTAGATCAGGGGTAGGCAACCTTTTTAAGCTCTGGGCCGGTCCCCCAAAGTCCTTTCCACTGGGCCGGGGGGGGGAATGGCGGCGTGCGCATGCGTGTGCACCCCCGTCGCACGTGACCCTCCTGCATGCGCCGCCGCTGCGGCATGAGCACCCTCCATTTTGATTTTCAAAATGGCGGCCGTGACGCATTTGCGCATGCGCAGGAGTACTGTGCATGCACAAGCGAGTCGCGGCCGCCATTTTAGAGAACAAAAAAATCAAAATGGCAGCCGCGGAATGCGTGGCCGGACGGAGGCGAAAACACACTGCGGTGCGCAGCGGCGGCGGTCTGCCTGGGCCGGTAAGTCCGGTGACCTGGGCCGGAACCGGCCTGGGGGCCGTAGGTTGCCGGCCCCTGTTGTAGATATTCTGTCATGGGCCTCTTCCACTTTGTTGGTTGTTCACTAAGAAATGTCTGTCTCCTACTTGATCTTGTGTTCTTGCCTTTGGGAAGAAATGAGCAGCTTCCCACTGCCCTTTTCAGTGCTGGATCGGGGCTGCAGCAACTGCATGCCGTGGCCCCAATCTAGTGATTTGTCAGCCCAAAAAGGAGCAGCAAAATGCCACTCCATTTTAGAACAGCAAAAAGCCACCCTTGCCACTGCTTCTAAACAGTGCACCACAGAAATAGTGTGACACCAGCATCGGGGTGGAGTCAGGGTGTGCGGCATGTAGCCACCACGCCCCACTCCATCCCAAAGCTGGCTCTTTCTGCCAGTCTGTAGAGGCCCTAAGTCAGTTCTCTCATACCTTCACTTGACATTTAGCAAAACAGCTACATTTTGTTGATGAATAGGCCCAGAGTAATTGGGATAGCTGCTCTAGATTTGAAAAAAAGGATGCATCTTGCCTGCTAGGTTGTACTTTGTGCTAGCTTGATTGGCCCCAGACATGAACAGGATACATAAACAGGAAACAATTTGAGGTTATTATTAAAACATTCACATTTGAGAATGTTCAAAGTGATTAGCTCCCCAGAACAGCATTGTAATTACAGCATTTAACAGGGCACACAAAAATTGAAGTCCTTTTCAAGATACTGTTCTTGCATGAAGCTTGCTTTTAAAACATGAATTCGTAATACATTAATCAGTTTTCCCAAGCAGAAACAAATAATCTTCACTGGATTAAACTTCAGACTTTTTCTTTTTAACCTAGTAAGGGTGGGGAGGGGGAATCATATGTTGATTATTTCATTTAATACAAATTCTAAAGCAGGTTGAATGCGGATAGACTTTGCTGACTGAGTCACATACGTGCAAAGGTTTCTTTTATTTCATTTTTGTTTCTTGCATATTACTTTTGGATTTTGAGGAGTAATAAAGAAATGTTACTTATTTTGGATGGAGAAAATATGTGAAAATGTGTAGGAGATGTATGTGTGTCACATCTATCTAATTGCTACTTGTAGTTAGTTCAAATAATCTGAGGGGCCAAAGGTTTGGAGCCACTGAACTATACTGCTTCATACCACCAAGGCAAAGATGTCCCATTCAAAACATCCTTTTATAGTCCAAAAATAAAGTTTTCAAGTTCTGAAAGAGTAGAAAAAGCAACCATTTTAGGAGACCTATATTCCAACTAGCAAACCATGCAGAGTTTAAGGTACTCATTTCTGATAGAAATTTTAAAGGTCTGATATTTTCCTAACACTAAAAGATATTAAGGAATATATGAAATGAATCTCTTTGAGGAGGTCATTGAACACGTGGTAGACTGCCACTAGTTTGACTCATGAATAATTCCAGATATAATCCCATTGAAAAATGTTGCTGATCTTGCCAAAATTCATCCTTCTAACCTTGGATTCTTCATCTGAACAGAAACCCACTACAAAGTTTTACCACAGGCAACACTGGGTGGCTGTGATAGGAAGAAAATCAGTTCATTTGAGATGTGGTGCTGTAGAAGACTGCTGAGGATCCCATGGACAGCCAAAAGGACAAACAAGTGGGTCCTAGAGCAGATTAAGCCAGAAATTTCCCTGGGAAGCCAAGATGACCAAACTGAGGCTGTTGCACTTTGGACACATCATGAGAAGGGAAGACTCATTGGAAAAGACAATAATGCTGGGAAAGGTGGAGGAAAGTAGGAAAAGAGGGAGGCCAAATGCCAGATGGATGGACTCTGTTAAATAGGTCACAGTATGGGTTTGCATGATTTAAGCAGAGCAGTGGAAGACAGAGGGTCTTGGAGATGTCTCATCTATAGAGTCACCATGGGTTGAGATCGACTCGAAGGCAGTTAACAACAAACAACAGAGCTGGCTCCTCTCTGACGTACCAAGCAGTTATGAGGCTTTATCTTTGGGCAATTTTCTATCTCTATAGAGTGACTGGAGGAAATTCTTCACAAGTAAATTAAAACAAACCAGAGTATACATGCCAGATATTTCTTGGAATACACAGTTTTGAAATGCTGGTCTCCAGGATATCTTAAATGTGATTCAGATATACCAGGTTTTATTGAGAAATGAAAGTTAATTGATATAGCTGCCTTTTAAATAGTGGTTATTTTGTTTTGTTTTTTGCTCTTTTTGCTCTTTGCTTTTCAGTAACATAATTGCTATTACTTGGGTTGCTACAGCAGTATGGACAGTAGCTTAACTAAGTTTTAAGTGGCATTTTAAAAAAATAATCTACTCAGATAAAAAGTTGTACCATTGTGTTCCCCATTTTGCATGGTGTAATAACAATTTGCAGTCATCATGACATGCAGCCTGCTGTATTAGAAAGGGATACAAGTGCCCTCCTCTGGATTTCTGGATCCCAGCTACAAATCCAATCTTCTGAACATTTTGACTCTTAAGTAATGCTACTCATAGGAGTGATCTCATTGATTTTTGGCACTAGGCTGTTTGCAGAATTGAGCTTGATATGTTTGAAACCTTTCACAGACACTGATCAATGTTAAAGTCTTAATTACTATGTCTTGCTATTGAACTGAAATAGGTTGGTCTAAATGGAATGCAATTACTTCAAAGTGCTGTAGCTAGATTACTTATTCAGATGAAATGCAGCCTTCACTGAGTATTCATTCAGACCTTAGCTGCTGGTAATATTTCATTTCAGTTTCAAATGCTAATAAGCATTTTCCCTCCCCCCCCCTTCCATGTTGTCTTTTGGTGTGGACAGTCCAGATAATGTCTGGCCCATTCAGCCTACACCCTACAATCATGGAGTCAATCATCACGGAAATCAACAGACCTTCCTCTTCAATATACTTCCTCTTCATTACAGCTCGGGCAACTATTAGTTCATGGGACCACACTGTGAATTAGTACTAGCCGACCAAAATAAGGGAGAAAAAGATTATTTAATACACTCAATAACATATACATGAAATGGAGGGAAGTTCTACACTAAGATGTAAATGAGACATTACCAAAATTTTAGGCAGGAAATTTCAAACTACTGTGAGGTAGATCAGGTTGTTTTAGCCCCAAATAATGGCAGTGAATGCCAGGTCTGGCATTATTTCAAGACCAAGTAATAACTTGGCTTTTCACCTGAGCATGCTGGACCCAGTGAGATCATCATTTGGTACCAGTTTTCTGGTTTTACTTGTTGTGCCTTCCACTACTGATGAGACATGAAGAAGAAGGTTCCTTACAAGGTTCCTTAAAACAGATCTTAGTAATCAGAGAGAGAGAGAGAGATGCTCCCACAGATCTCTAGGTGTGAAGCCTAGATATTGGAACCTGAACAAATTGTCTTGAGTATTTTGTTCCTCATATGACTTATGGATTTTAACTGTAATATTTTAATTGATGTACGCCGCCCCGATTGCCGAGCAGAGGGGCGGGTTACAAATAAAATTTATTATTATTATTATTATTATTTTGTGTTACTCAAGAATTTTATTTGCATTGTACTCAGTGGTGTGCTGTTATGTGGAGGTTTCTATGCTTACCCAAAAGTACTAAATAAATGTCAGACTAAATATTTAAAAAAATGAATTGAGCAGAGGGAAATGAAAGCCCTGCTTGCATGGGCCAGAATAATCCAGGGCCAGTCTGAGGCCCTCCGTTGTAATGGGGGGGGGGGGGGTGCTCCTGCTCTCATGCATGTCCCACTGTGCCACTTGCCACTACCACAGGAGTCACTCACTCTGTGATCAGACCAAGGTGCCCAGAGCCAGTCATGTGGCTGGACACCTCAGTCTGACCTCAGAGTGGGAAATTCCTGCCAGTGGTGGTGCATGGCACAGTGGGACACATTTTAAACAATTGCCCAGTGTTGCAGTGGCGGCTCCAGATCTTCTGGCAGGATCCAGAGGAAATAGTGGGTTTACTGAAGCTGATTTAAAGAGGGTATACCCTAGGTTTGCTGCTGAATGGGCTAGACATCATCTGGACTGTCCTCACCAGAACTGGAGGTTGATCTGTCCATCGTCCAGACTCCCTGCCAAGAGGATGGGGGACGGCATTTTATTTGGCCCATGTGGACAGGGCTGAAAACATGGGGAGGTAGTCTAGCATTTCAGTTCCCACAACTCACTTTTTATTTTTTTATTTTTAAGGCTGGAACAGACCAGCAAGATGAGGTGGTTTGAAGACGCCCCCACCAAAGAAGCTGGGGCTGCAGCAAACACATGCCATGGCTGCAATCCACCTTGAACCAAGCCCAAAAAGAGTGGAAAAGATCTGCTCCTATTTGGGCTGCAAAAGCACTGGCTTTCCCAGCCCTGCTACAGCCCCAGGGTGACTCCAGAAGCACGTGGCATGTAAACGCCGCACTCCCAAGATGCCCACAAGGTGTCTTTGATGGGCTGTCTGTTCTGGTCCATAGTTGGCTGTACAACCACCATTCAGGAATTGGCTCTCTCTGGATTTCCTGCATGGTATAGGGAGTCCAGCCAGACAGCCTGTGAGGCTTCCTTCAGTGCCATGAGATCTGTCCCACCATTAATGACATTGTGCAAACTAGGAGAAATGTAGCCACAATGTTAGTGTCAAAGGAAGGGTTTTATGGGCCTTATTCATCTTCTGAGTTTCAAAGACAAGGGAGAAATTAACTGAGCAGTTATAAAGAAATTACTTTTAAAAATACTTCTAATCATATTACATTTGTGCTAGCATAACAATAGAATGCTGCAAAAATAAGATTGCAGGACATAAGTCTCAGGTGTCAACTTGTCAACATGTTATGTTTAAAGTAATTATTAAAATCATTATGCCATCAAGTCATGAAGTTTAGCAATTCCAAAGATAGCAAAGTGATTTAATTGCTCTCCACTTTTAAGAAATGGGGAGAGGAAAAGGGGTGAGAAGGAGTGGGGGACTCTAGCTCTGCCAGCTATTCTCAGAGGTTTCTCCTACCCAATCAAAATGTGGTGCAGAAATGCAAAATATATATTTTAATAAGTCACTTGCAAGAGCAAGAGCATAAAATAAATATAATTTGTGCAATCAAATCATAAACTCTGAATGCATTACTAAGAATATATCTCCCTACTTGCTGGAAAGTATATAATAGAGGCAGAGAGGGAGCTTCCAACACTAAGAATGAAATGCATTTTGACATGGCTTTACAGTTTCAATCATGAAATTAATGATGTGGTCACCTTGGGAAATTAAGATCCCTGAATATGAGTGACTACATTCTAAAAAGTAAAAACTGTAATGTGCCAAATTCCTCTGTCCCACCATTGTAAAACTAGTTCTTTTCCATCCGTTACAAAATCCAAAATTCAAAGTACATGTTGTGGTGATACCTTTATTAGGCTAACCAGAAGGCACATAATTAATTTAACTAGCTTTTGAAGCCCACTAGCATCTTCATCAGGCAAAGATGGTTTTAAAAAATGCATGCAGAGAAAAAAAGTGATACTATTAGAGCAGGGGTAGGCAACCTAAAGCCCGGAGGCTGAATGCGCCCCCCCCGAGGCCTTTGGACCAGCCCTAGGCCGGTCCTGCTGCCGCCGCTGCCCCACATCGCCGCCGCCGCCACCATGATGATATTGATTATTGTTGTTATTACTTGTTCTTGGGGTTTTCTTGGCAAAATCTCCAAAGGGGTTTTGCCATGGCTTTTCTAGGACTGAGAGAGTGTGTGCATGCATATTTTTTTTTAAAAAAAATTTTTTAAAAAATGTTTAAATTTTTATTAATTTAAAGTTGTTGTTGTTTAAAACAACAACTATGGTGCTTCGGCCCCCCAATTGTCTGAGGGACAGCAACCCAGCCCCAAGCTCAAAAAGGTTGCCTACCCCTGTATTAGAGTATTGCTTGCTTCATATATTATAGAAACAAGGCAGAAAACTTAGACCATATCTCCTTCCAGAATGCTATGAGGTAACCGTGGTAACCAGAAAAACTATGGAGAAAAGTCAGGGACATAGTCAAAGAGAAATGCAGAAAGACAGTATCAGTGACCAAAAGGAGGAAGAAGAAACAATGGATGATAGGCAAAATACTTCAAGCAGTTAAAGAAAGTCAAGAAGCAAAAGGAAAGGGAGACAGAAACATAATCAGAAACCTTGAATGCAGTGATTAGTGTGCAAGAATAAAGAGAATTACTACAACTATCAATGCAGAGAAATAGGAAAAACAAGGAAGAACAAGAGACCTCTTTCACAAGATCTGAGAATTCAGAAAGAATTTCAAATCAAGGCTGGGGGTAATCTACAATCAGAAGGGGAATATAATACATGATCAGGATGATTTTTTTCTTTGTTAAAAAGATGGAAAAATACATAGAAGAGCAACATTAAAAATATGAAAGACTGAATGACACATGGTAAGAAGAAATATACGAAGATGAAACCTAAATTTGTATACCATCTCACCCTTCTACAGCCCAGCCCATTGAGAGTTCATATGTTCGGGCAGTTCTTCTGCAAATAATACCCTCCTGTTTGGGTTTTCTTGATGATTGCTACACAGAGAAATAATGTACATGTAAAGTTGCCGAGCTCCTACTAGAAGAGGACTACCATTTTGAATTTCCCAGAATACAATTCTCAGGAGCTCACCTTGGAACCTTGGTGAACACTGAACCTTGGAAAATTTAAATGGCAGAAACCTAGTGCCACTTGGAATCAAGTCTTTTATCCAAACACTACTGTCTTGGCTGCTAGCTCTGGTGTGTTTGTATATTTGAATGTGTGTGATCTAAAGCATGAACATTTTGTTTTAAAAGTTCATGTGTTGCTGCTACATTGTAGATCATAATTTTTTGGCATTATCCTTATGCATTGATGGGGGGGAGTAAAATACTATTAGTAAAGTATTACTAATGTGTTACTTTGGGGGAGGGGGGAACCCAAACATTCATAATACAAAAATTACCAACAATTTCTAAGAAAATTTAAAAATCCACCAAACAGTGATACTTTTATTGGGTAACCAAAATGCACAATATACTGGTTGCAAGCTTTTGAAACCCCACTGGCTTCTTCATCAGGCAAGATGTTACAAACCAAACAGGAGAAAAACAATTGGGGATGTAGTCAGATGCCTGCATTTTGATGTTTCTGTCCTTAGTTAAGATGGTAAGTGGGCAAAAACATCAAAATGTGGCATCTGACTAACATCTCCATTTTTTTCTCCTGTTTGGTTTGTAACATCTTGCCTGATGAAGATGTCAGTGGAGCTTTGAAAGCTTGCAGCAAGTATATTATGCATTTTGGTTGGCCAATAAAGGTATCACTGTTTGGTAGATTTTTGTTTGAATTAGCTCAATGGCCAACACAACTACCCCTGCATGTTCTAAGAAAACTTGTGAAACTCCTCCTCCTCCTCTTCCTCCCCCCCCTAAAAATTGGTGTGCAAAAAACCTGCCAGTGCTGATTGTGTCACTAAGATGTTTAAAAATAATGACACTGGTATTTGCTAAAGAATGTTACAAGAAGTAATTGTTACTCTTAATGGATTATTTTCAAAACTCTGGTGTGACCACCTCTGCCATCAGCAGGTCCAACCAGCAGTGGGTCTAGTCAATAAAGGAACCAGCCATAAGATTCACTGAGCCCTGGCATCCACATCATGGTTCAGAGTGCTGACATTGCATTCCATTGTTGGCATGAAAGCAACATTTATTATTTGATTTCATCTCATGTGTGGTAGTTGCAAGTCAGATGTCCTAGTTTTTGTGTAGCAAAACATAGCTTCTAATTTTTTAAAAAAGAAGCTGTCATCTGGTGACAATATTTTTAAAATTTGATTGAGAACCAGTGATTTGGAAGGCAGCCCAAAGAGGCCAGGAGTCAATCCAACTTGTAAACTTAAATGAAGAAAGAGTGATGTTTTTCTTTTCATTTTTTCAAAAATATGCATCATCTGATTTGCCAGGAATGAAATGATTGTCAGCAAAGTTTAATTGAGCATGGCTTAGATTTGATGTGAAGTCATGAGAAAGTTGCTTATGAGAAAATTGCATTAAGGGCCTCTGCAGACGGGTGGCACAGAGCTGCCCTGGGAAGTGGCAGATAGGGGCTGTGGCAACTCCACGCTGTGGCCCCGATCCTCCCTTGTGCCGCTCCGAAAAGAGCAGCAAAATGCCGCTCCTTTTAGGGGCAGCAAAAGGGCACCCTAAGAGCCGGCACCATGGCTCTTCCTTGCCCTTTCAGCGCAGCGTGTTTAAACGCTGCACCAGGAGGGCATCCTGACGCCACATGTCAGAATGGCATTGGCATGGGGTTGGGGAAGCCAGCGTGCAGCTTCCCTGCCCCAACTCTACCCCCAGGCGGGCCCTTTGGGCTGGTCTGCAGAGGATCTAAGACAGATGTGAAAGACTTCATAGTCTTCCCCCCTTCCTCTCGAAAAAATACTCCCCCCACAATAGCATTTGGCAATCTGTACATAGCTGATATTACCTTTTTCTCCATTTCCTTTGAAGCGCTGAAACATGATGTTGATTACAAAAATAAGTAAAGTCCAATGAAAGAAGTGGCAGACATGTTAAGCGTGTTGTCATCACCTCCACCCCCAATAGTGTAAAATTCCTTGGAACTCTCTCCACTATTTGTGGCAGACTTTTATTTTTAAAACAACAACACCAGTAATACATATGGTGGTTGAGTCAGAACCATCTACTGACACACTTTCTTCTGCAAACAGCAGAGTGAATAAATGTATTTTTGTTATAATTTGACTCCCTGCTCCAGCTCTTGTCATGCACAACTGCTCCTGCACAAAAACTATTGCCCATGTTTAGGGATGCTCATTACCACATCTGTCAGAAGATCTGTCCAGTTGTCCTGTGTGGCTTGGATGTCCATCATGATATGCACTTCATACATGGAAAGTTACTTCTGTGTCCCACTCTTTTTTGCTAGATTTAATATGTGATTTCATTAGAAGTGTGCTTGAATCACTTTTATTTTTGTGAAGTCGTAGGCTTTCATGGCCGGCATCCATAGTTTTTGTGGGTTTTTCGGGCTGTGTGGCCATGTTGAGAATTGTATTCTAGAAGAAAGAAACTCTTCTAGAACATGGCCACACAGCCCGAAAAACCCACAAAATCTTTTATTTTTATTTTAAAAAAATCACATTTGATCTTCATTCTTCAGGATCAACTTGTTTCCTTCCATAAAAATATCATAGTCATTGGAGTTTATCACATGGGAGGGAAGTGTCTTTTCCCATGAATAAAGTGCATTTAAACCCATCAATATCCTGCAAGAATGCGATGATTTTCAGACAATGTCCCTTGATGTTGCCATTATCCCACAATTAACCCATGAATAAAGTGGCAAAATTGCATTGCTTTTTATTCATGGGAAAATCCTGAAAATAAAAAGTCGTGCAATTTTGCTGCCTTATTCATAGGTTAATTGCAGGTTGATAGTGATGTCTGAAAATCACCCTGCTCTTATGTGATATTGATGGGTTTAAATGCACTTTATTCATGGGATTGCCTCCCGTGAGATAAAGTCCATTCTCTCTCTCAAGACATGTCTTTACTCCTTTAAATCTAGCAGGCCCTCAAGTGGATGGATGGATGGATGGGCATGTGAATGTGTCTCTGTGTGTGTGTGTGCACACACCTGAACACACCTGAACAAAAACATTTTAAAACAAACTTGTGACTCTCCTTTAAAATCACAGATAGTTAAAAATAGCCAAAGCAACCACCCCTAATTTTTAAGAACCAAAAGCCAAGCAAAAGAGCACAGAAACCAGGAAAGGATGGAGTTAGTCTGACCTTCCTTTGGAGGGTGTTCCACAATCAGGATGCTGCTACCAAGAAAGCCCTGTCATGTGGACTCACCAACCTAGCTTCCCAGGATTGTAGGACATAAAGCAGGCCCTCTACTGAGCATCTTAAAATTTGTGCAGGCTTACATGGGAAGAGACATTCTTTCAGTTATCCTGGCCCCAAGCTGTCCAGGGCTTTACAAGTCAAGACCAACATCTTGAATTAGACTTGGGAGCAAACTGGAACCCAGGACAGATCTCATGGCAACAGCCTGGCCATTCCATTTTGGACTGGTTGCAGCTTCCTAACACTTTTCAATGGCAGCCCTGGCAATGGATTGCAGTAATTTAATAAGGAGGAAATTAGGATATGAATCAGTATCCAGATCTTCCCTGCCTAGAAACTGATGCAGCTTGAGTCCCTACTGAAGCCAGGTAAAGGCAATCCTGCCTGCAGCACTATCTGGCCTTCTGGATCCATACTCTCAGCCTTAGGGTAATATAATGGCAAACTTCCTCTAAACAAATCTTTGTCAAGAAGATCCCATGATAGGTTTGCCTTAAGGTTGCCATAAGTCAAAAATGATTTGAAGACACACAGTAAAGACAACAATAACAACAGGAGTTACATATCTTAAATTGTTAATGTTGCTTCCTACATGCTCTAAGTCTAATCCTATTTTCTGTATGATTGCATATAAATTAAATAAAGAGGGTGATAAAAATTCAGCCTTGTCTGACACTCTTGCCAATTGGAATCCATTATGCTTCTCCATATTCTATCCTAACAGTGGCCTATTATCCAGAGTATAGGTTAACCATCAAACCAAACAAATGATGTAATGAAACGTTTGATTTTTCCTTCTTGCTTGATCTTAACCATTTGAAGAGTTTTCCCTGCAATCCAATGAGGCTTTTCTTGTTTTTTTTTTGACTACATATAATAGTGTCTTTGTATATTTTTCCTATTAATATCTAACATCCCTGGCTTTGGTCCAGAGATCTGGTTCCCAGTCAGTTAGGTTTAGTAGTACAAATCTGTTCTTTACTTGGTCTTTAAATTCTACAGGTTTTTTTTTTTTAAGATTGTATTATGGCACTACAATTAGTTTAGTGTACTTTAGTATTTAGTGCACTTCTTTAGCTTCTCTCTCTCTCTCTCTCTCACACACACACACACACAGCAGTTCATGATCTGTGCCACAATATGCTTTCAGTTATGTAATTTATTTGATTTTTGTGTTGTCTATCCATTGATGTGAATTAGGATATAGCTCAGCAGTCCATGACCTAGTAGCCTCCAAGTATGTTTCACTACCATTCCCATCAGTCTCAGGCCTCATGGCCAAAGTGGAGGATGCCAGGTTGGCAAAGTCTATAGCAGATTTTGCCAACCTGGCATCCTCCACTTTGGCCATGAGGCCTGAGACTGATGAAGACTGAGGAAATTATAAAGTTCTAATCAGTCTTTTCACGGGACACATTAACCAAATATGTCCTTAAAGCCTTGTAAGACTTCATGCTGGAAAGTTGATAACACAGTCAATTACCTGTTTGAAATTTATCATGTGAGCGGAGGCCATTGAAAGGAAGATGTAGAGTGCAGCTCCATTATTAAAGTCTTGCTATATGTGTTTGTTATTGTCAGGAGCCACTTGGTAGGCTGGCATTCAGTTGAGGAACAAAATTAAGACAAAGATCTGTGGAGAAGTGATAAATTGCTTGGTGAAGGAAACAATTTATTACTCATTGATAGTCCATAAAAAGACTCAGCAAACTTGCTAATGCTACTTTGTCTCTTAGATTAACTCACAAGCCCTACTTGCCTGTGCCCATTTTGTGAGTATGAAATCCAATCAGCTTAAGAAACAAAAACCCATTAAACATCAGAATATACACCCTGTTCTTGCCTCCTAGCTATATATAATATAGTCTGGGCATGGGGAGGCTTTCAAGGTAGTTCAGCAAACTCACATTAACAAATTAATAATTTAAAATGTATTTATTCAATTAAAATGTTTATATTGTGCTCTATGCACAAGGATCTCAGCACAGCATAAATATCTGAAAATATTTTCAGCAATTTAATATTTAAAACAAGAGTTTCAAACCACTTAAAACAGTTTTTTGTTTGTTTTTAACTGCCTTTGCATCAGTCTCGACCCATGGCAACCCTATGGATGAGACCTCTCCAGGCCCTCCTGTCCTCTACTGCTCTGCCCAGCTCCTGAAAATTCATATTCGTGGTCTATTTAATAAAGTCCATCCATCTATCATGTGGCCTTCCACTCTTTCTACTTTCCTCCACCTTTCCTAACATTATTGTCTTTTCCTATGATTCATGCTTTCTCATGATGTGTCTGAAGTATGACAATCTAAGGGCCTGAACAAACTTCCAGAAATAATTCAGCTTGAGACCACTTTAACTGCCTTAGCTCAGTGCTAGAGAATCACAGGAACTGTAGTTTATTGTGGCACCAGAGCTCTCTGAGAGAGAAGGCTCAATGTCTCAGAAAAACTACAATTCCCATAATTCCCAAGCATTGAGCCTGGACAGTTAAAGTAGTCTCAAGCTGGATTATTTCTGGTAGTCTGTTCAGGCCCTAAGTCTTGTCCTCTTGGCTTCTAGGGATATTTCTGGCTTGATTGCTCTAAAACCAATGTTTGTCCTTTTGGCTGTTCATGGAATCCTCAGCACTCTTCTTCAGTCTTGGTTGCTGATTTTTAGCACTGATTCCTGCTCCTCACACATAATTTCATATATTAATATCCTTCTCCAAAATGCAGGGTGGCCTCTTCATTAATGTTTAAAACCTATCTAAACATGAAACCTCTGTGCTATGTAGTCAATATGGACGTTATCACACGGGGAGTCGCGGGGAGAAAGTGGAAATAAACCGGACGAGCGGAAGACTTTAATTTACGGGATTTGTCCCGTTCCGCCTCGTCTGATAACTAAAGTCGAATTTAAAAGGGGGTTAATTCGAACGAAAACCTGATCTTTTCATTTTCGGGATTTTTGAGGAAATGAAAAGATCAGGTTTTTGTTTGAATTAACCCCCTTTTAAATTCAAATTGTGTTATCAGACAAGGCGGAACAGGACAAATCCCGTAAATTAAAGTCTTCCACTCGTCCGGTTTATTTCCACTTTCTCCCTGCGACTCCCCGTGTGATAACGTCCTATGTCAGTTTGGTGGTGCTCTATGTTTATAATGGCTAAGGGACATTCAAAATATATACTGAATGCTGTAGAAGCTGTCTTTGATGTGACATGGACATGGAAGGAAATTCTTTTGACCTCAGACCAAATTAAGGGTCTTGCTGAGACTGTCTATTTTTTTCTTTATTTTATTGGGTTGTTTTTTTTTAAAAAAATAATAACAAGCAATGATAAACATTAATATTCAATAGCATCATACATATATAATCCTGTACAGATTAAATTGTTTGTAGAACATCAGACCATAATGTTAAATGATAAGGAGACAGGTGAACAGTTATGTTTGTTAACAAAATCAATAAGGGAAACCATTTTTCATAAAAGCATTCTTTGTTTTGTTGTACTAAATAACATTCCGTTGAGACTGTCTAATCTAAATAACAGTTGTTGCATCATGTATTCTCCCTATACAGTCTATGACTCTTTCAGACAATATGATTATAGCACAGTCATTGCACTTTAACTGCCATGATTCATCCTATGTACTTCTGCAATTTGTAGTTTATGAAAGGAGATTCAAAATCCTCAATGAAAAAGCTCCTTTAGTGCCTCTGACCAAACAACGAACCCCAGGAATTGACAGGATGCAGCCATGTCAGTTAAAGTATAATCATAACGCATAGTGTGAAAAGATCACTGGAAATAGATCCTCTGGATCAGCAGTGGAGATACCTTTGGGCTGACAAAGATTTTGGCTTATTACTCCAGTCAGACACCAGCAGTTTGGTCAGTGGCAATGGGTTGCAGTAATTATAATAAAAAGAAATATCTGGAGGCCAAAGGACTCCCAGATATGTTCTGAATCATGTGGGAAGCAGTAGGTAACACACCTTTTCCACATCCTGGAGTCATTCCCCTTAGGATTAGAGTTGCATTGTGGCTCCTTACCCATAATATGGGCCATCTGATATTTTTGGAACAGTGAAGACAGGACAAACATATAACCACAATCTTCTACACTCTTAATAATGCCTATGTGTTTTTTCAGAATCAGAAATAGGATGGATGTTTCTTAATACTAACTGCTGGTGAACAAAAGTAAAACAAAGCTACTGTCTCATTCTCCACTTGTGTGCTTCCCACTGGATTCTGTCTGGCAGTAGCCCAGGGTGCTGGGCTAGATAGACCAGTCTAATCCAGCAGGGTTTGCCTTATGGTTGTATGGGAACATTGGAAAGAGCCCATAGTCTGTCTGCTTTGAACAGCTTCACTGAGTCTGGAATGGTAATTTTTCTTGCATGCTCGAGTATTACCAATACCTCCTACATACTAATTTAAAAGTAAGACTGAACAGCTAATGCTTGTATAGCTACAGACAAATATCTTTTATTTCCAGAGAATGTTAATGTCTTTCATTTGTATCACTTATAGGGGCTTATGTTGCTGTAGCAGTTTTATGGGACATGATTTTTAGCTTCAAACAGCTCTTTAAATGCACATTAAAACAATTTACATTTCTTTGCCCTAATACCTTCCCATCTCTAATTTTAATTTAGCACACACACTTCTTCAGAGACCGTGGCTTAATCTTGTTGGATAGGAATAATTCTTACATTTCCACCTCTTGCAAATGTGTGTCTATGTGTGGGAGGTGAAGGGGGGTGGTAGTCGTAGTTACATTGCCATAAACAAATTGATTAGAACCAAAAATGAAATTGCCAGGGGAAGAAAGTGTTTATTTATTGGAAAAAGCAGAATGTGACTGCTAGCAAATATTTAACCAATCTGGAACAGAAAATGTTGCAAGGAAAAGCTCTCTACAAGGTAAATGAATTCCAATGTCCTCATTACCTTTAAGACTGAACATGAAGGGCCAGCCATGAAAGCCTCATATTTGATAATTTTTGACCTGTGAGGTGCCATTTAACATAAAAACAAGGCTTTAACCCTCAATAAAGGACACTGGCAATAATCAACTGAATATTGAATATTGATGTCTGCAGTATGATGCTATGTAAAGAGGGTGCTGGTTCTTTTCATGGCCGTGATCACAATGGTGCAGCAGGTCCAACCCATCCATCTGAGCCTTTTACTTAAAACAAACTACATTCTAGCCCCTGCCACTACAACTCCCTCCAAATGCAATTGCAGTATGTGATCAAGGCTGTAATCCCAGGGAAGCAACTAGATGGACAAATTTTGCAAAGCTTTTAATTGGCTGTATTTTGGCTGTATTTGGCTGTATTTCTCTTCTGCTCTTCCTTTTCAAAAGATTAGACCAGCTTCTGCAAGGAATCAACTCATTTCCTCACTGGCTTGATTTCTGTGTGACTTAGAACTGCTATAGCATCCAGTTTCAACCCCACCCATTCACTAGAGATTTGGGATGTGGGGGCTTTTAGTAGTAAGAGTCAATATGGTGATGGCAACATTAGACTAGGAGTAGGGAGGTTTGGTTGAATTCCTTACTCATTGTGAAGTTTACTGGAGATGTTGAGCCTATTAGCAGGGGTAGGCAACCTTTCCCCTTTAAGGGCTGAGGGACTTCAGCTCCCAGAAGCCTCAGCCATGTTGGCCAATAGTCCCATGTTGGCCAATAGCTCCTGGGATTCTGGGAGCTGAAGTCCCTCGGCCCTTAAAGGGGAAAGGTTGCCTACCCCTGCTATTAGTGTCTCTCAGCCTAGCCTACTAAGGTTCCTTCATTCACTGCAGTGGGGTGGGGTTGTTGTGTGCCCAGAAAAAGAGTGCTTAGCATGAAACCATTTTGCAAATGAAGGGCCTCGGCAGACGACTAATAGAGTCGTCTTCCGGGCCCGGAAGAGGAGGGGCAGCCGCACGTTCGGCGCCCCTTCCTCTTCCTGAGGTCGTCCCCGGAAGCGCCGGCCATCCGCACGGCCGGCGCTTCCGGGTTGGCCTCACGCCGCGGTGACCGCACTCGCCGCAACATTTGAGTCAGGGAAAGTGCACCCACCGCTTTTAGGGTGCACTTTCCCTTAAATCTAAAAGGAGCGCCAATTTGGTGCTCCTTTTAGATTCGGCGGGGATGCGCCGCGGTGAGGCTGCCTTGGCCCCACGGCGCTGCGGACCAGGGCGTCTTGGACGCCCTCGTCTGCATCCCCCCGAAGTGAATTAGGCAGTCAACAAAGAGGACTAAAATCCGTTCCTAACAGCAGAGAGAAATGGAGGTTGTCATGCTGAGCCAGAAGCAGGGAAGGAAAGATATATTTGAAAAGCATGTTTTTTGAGTGTTGAGAAACCCTGATGTGAAGAATCCTGGACTGACAAGAATCTTTGCAATTCAGAAATTATTCTGTACCAAATTCACATGTGATTGTTTTGTATGGAAAATAGCATTTTGTACACAGGAACTAGCATTTAATGTGTGGGAAATGATTTTTCAATGCAGAAATATTAATCCCTGCATAGAAAAGGACTGTAATTGGGGATTTGTTTTGTACTAAATTTGTACACAGTTGATTTGCATAAAAACAGCAATTATTTTTTTGGGGGGGGCTTTATTCAGGAAACAGCATTATTGTGCAGGAACCTGAGCAACATCTTACATTTTTCATAATGGCCTGTCACAACGTATTACCTGAGGAATCAAGAGGCATACTGCCATCAAAATAAATAAATCCAGAGGACAATATAATAGTATGTTTAAGATGTTGTTGTTGTTTTTTAACCTTCTTGATAAGCTACCTATGAAGTTAGGGGAAAGATGTGTGCTGCACTACAGTAATTCACAGGTTTCTAGATCAGGTATCTCTTGTATATGGATCAAGCATTAGGGGGAGAAATGGAAGAATCCAGCAGTTGTATAGGTCAACCAAAGATGTCAACATTGATTTTTCTGCCTGACCTTTGGTTCTGGCTGTTGTTTGAAAGAAGATTTAGGGCTGATGCAGATGGCCCATTTGGGGTGGCAGAGAGCTGCCCTGGGGAGCAGTGGATCAGGGCCATGGCCGTGGCAACAGCCCCAATCTTTCTTTTTGCCACCCTGAAAAGAGCAGCAAAATGCCACTCCTTTTAGGGGTGGCAAAAGGTCGCCCTAAGAGCCGCGGCTCTTTCTTGCCCTTTCAGCACAGCGTGTTTGCACTCTGCATCGGAAGGGCGTCCTTACACTGCGTGCCATGCGTATGGCTGCGTGGCATCAGGATGGTGTCGTGGAGGAGTTGGGGCTGCCGGTGTGCAGCAGCCCTGCCCCAACTCTATCCCCAGGCTGGCTGGTCTGCAATGGCCCTTAGTCTGTTACAAATTAGTCTGTAACAAATTAAAGACACGACAGAATATACTGCTTAGTTAGAGTGCTAACATGAAATGTTCACAGTGAGCATAGTCTTCATATCTGTGACAATGGGGGGAACGAACATCTCAAAAAAGGAGTATGATTTGTAGGCAGACAAGAAAATACTATCTTAATTTACAAGCTGTCCATGAAAACTGCAATAATTTTAGACAGAGTTCAGTCGATTTCCTTTTGTTCCTTCATGAGAAATTGTCCAAATGGGGTTTGAATTCTGATACAGTGTACAAGATAAATAATATTTTAACCAGCTCTGTGTGTACAATCCATCTTGCAGATGATAGAAACCATAGGATCACAAATTGTTATTGTTAAGTTGAAAGCAAGGCAAGTTCTAACAAAGAGAACAAAGGGGCCCTTGGCCCATCCCATAACTCCACCTCCTGAGTGGCAACCTACATAATGATAGGATGATCAGCTTTATCCCAGCCTCTAAAACAGCCCCTAGCTGTGCGTCACTCCCCATGTGACCTGGTTCCCATGCAAACCATATGTTTACCTTCTAGCATCCTGTTTTCCCAGGCTCAACATCCTTGTTATTCTGTTCAGTGTGAAATTGTTTTGGTTTCAAACCACCTGCAGGCTCAGTCCTCTTTGTTTGCTTAGACACTTTTCTCTGAAGAGATTTTTCACACATCTCTACATTTCCACTTTGACTGCATATCCCATCCATTTTCCAACAGTTCTTTTTATACTGCAAATTCTGATACATTCTTCAAATAATAATAATAATAATAATAATAATAATAATAATAATTTATATTCTGCCCCTCTGTCAAGCAATCGGGGCGGCTCACAACAGTTTAAAAACTTCATACAATTTTAAAATACAATCCAAATCCCACAACCCTCCCACACCTTAAAAAAGAATTAAACAATTTTAACATTAAAACAAGATAGTTAAAACACTCAATTAAAAAACAATCCAAAACCAACCAAACAAATAGTAGGCGGGGCAGTAATTGTAGCCAAAGAAAAAGGGGGGATAAGGAAACTCCTGAGGCTGGGGGATCTAATCAGGGAAGGCCTGCCGGAAGACATCCATCTTAACAGCCTTTTTAAAGCTGCTTAAAGTTGTCAACTGGTGGATCTCATCCGGCAGGCCATTCCATAATTTGGGAGCAGTGGCCAAAAAGACCATCTGGGAGGTTGTCAACAGCCTAGTTTTCATCGGCTGTAACAAATTCCTCCCAGAGGATTGGAGTGTGCGAGGGGGATTATATGGGAAGAGGCAGTCCCGAAGATAAGTTGGACCCAAGCCATTTAGGGCTTTAAAGGTCATAACCAACACCTTATACTGGGCCCAGAAACTGATAGGCAGCCAGTGAAGAGATTTTAGCACAGGAGTTATGTGGTCTCTCCGCGATGTACTTGAGACCACTCTGGCTGCCATATTTTGTACCAACTGAAGTTTCCAGACCAAGCATGAGGGTAGCCCCATGTAGAGCACATTACAGAAATCCAGATGAGAGGTTACCAGTGTGTGCACCACGGTCTCAAGATCCCTTACTTCCAGGAAAGGGTGCATCTGGCATATCAGCCGAAGCTGATAGCAGGCACTCCTGACCGTCGCAGGACCTGACTAGTCATCTGAAGCGACGAATCAAGGAGCACCCTCAGACTGCAAACACAGTCCTTCATGGAGAGTGTGACCCCATCCTTGGTTTCGGGGCCGCTACCGTGAGCATTTCCGTTTTGTCTGGATTTAATCTCAATCCATTTTTCCTCATCCAGCCCATTACTGCCTTAAGACAGTCATTGAGAGGAGAGACGCCATCGGAATTCAAGGCCGACGATCAAGATAGGGAGAAATAGATTTGGGTGCCATCAGCATACTGATAACATCCAGCCCCATAGCTCCGAATAATCTCACCCAGCGGCTTCATATAGATATTGAACAACATCGGGGACAGAATGGCACCTTGCAGGATGCCACAAGTGAGCTCCTTTTTACTGGAGCAACGAACTGATCTGCAGGAGCTCACTTCTGTCTACTAGTATTAACAGCATGGTGAGGGCTTTGTGGTACATACTGGTCACATAAGTGTTAAAGATAAAGAGACTCTCAGAAAGAGGGGAATGGAAACTGTAATTCAGTATCAATGTGATGGATTATATAGGGTTGTGATTCCAAACCTTTTGTCCTCCATTTGTTTTGGATGTTCTCAGCTCCCAGAAGCTCCTGACAACTAGCCAACAGTGAGGAATTATGGGAGCTGTAGTACAAATCATCTAGAGGATAAAAGGTTGGGAACCATGATGTAGGGGGACTGCAGACAGGTGGCTCTGGCCCGCCCCAGGAAGTGGAGGATCGGGACTGTGGCAACCCCATGGTGCAGCCCTGATCCTCCCTTTTGCCACCCCGAAAAAAGTGGCAAAATGCCGCTCCTTTCAGGGGCGGCAAAAGGCTGCCCTAAGAGCTGGCACGTGGCTCTTCAGTGCCCTTTTCAGCACAGCGTGTATTCGGCGCAGTGCCCTTTTTGGCTGGCAAACTGCAAATCATGGAGAAAAGTATCTGTTGCCTTTAGGATAACACCCACAATATTTTGAAACATGCACACCAGAGTTATATTGGTATGCCCACTCAGTGGTATGCCTACTGAGGCCTAAGAGGCTGCTTGGATTCATCTAACTGTGTAATAGTCAATGAATTTAAAATTTAAGTTGAGCTTGTTTCTGCTGAACAGTATACAGATCTTTTAAGAGAAATCTATTCTTCATGGCAAAGGAACTAGAGTATTAGGGCTCTTGGGCAATGAATTACAATATGCTTCTTGAAGTATGTTCAAGCATCCCTCTTATGCATCCAAATGAAAACAAAACAAAAATTCCCAGCACATTTAACAAGAAAGTCTCTGTACAATTATTTAAGGCCTGCCCAGTTGGGAAATGTCTTTTCAGTGACTTGATCTTTAAGTACTTATGGCATGTAACTTCATAACACATCAAGTAAGACTAGTAGTGAAACTCCCTAAAGCTATAAAAGGACAGAAGAAAGATGGTAAATTTCCATGAAAAGGCTTAATGGACTGGAAATATATTGTAAAATAAAAAAACAGGGTTCAAGAGTGGGGTTGAGAGAAACATCTGTAAAAGAAAATCAAGCTTTCCCCTTGTATTTCATTCAGCACCTGTTTGAATACATATAATTTTAAATTCTAAAGTTCTTTGTTCAGAATAGGTATTTACTTTCATTCATGATACATTTTTGGAACACGTCAAGAGGACAAATGATTAAGATGAACTCTCTGTAGGCAGTCATTTTCAAGTACACACATAGGTGTGTGTGTGTGTGTGTGTGTGTGTGAAAAAGCCATTAAAATGTATGCATTTGAAAGGAAATCAGTTTGTCTCTTGTAATTAAGTCCAGGGGGAATGAAAAATAAATAATAAGTATACATAATAATGGTTGACAAGATCATGATTGCCATTTTTTAAAAATTTCAGTTGTAGAAAATAGGCATTAAAGTGAAAAGGGTGAAAAAGGAAGGGAGTCATAGGAGTAGATTATCTTTCTGCAAGAAAGAAAAAATGATCAAATTAGTCTAATAGTCAAACTAGGTGTAAAAGAGGAAATGCATTCCCAAAGATTAACCATTAACAAAATTTTCAGATATGCTTTGCCTGAGAATCAGACTTGAAAATTAATCCCATGTTTCACTTCCAATGACTAATCACAAACAAAGCACACTAAATATAAGACAGGACAAAATGTGTAATGTGACAATCAGACATTTTTCACCACTTGAGGGAACATAGCTTTTAAAAATCAGCTAAAATAACCCCAAGAAGTCCCATTTATTTGAATGGGACAATTTGGTGTTCATAACTCTCACAATGGAACCAATGGTACTTAAAAATGCTGGACTTCTAGTAAAATGGATAATGGCCCAATATAATTAGTATTCATATGGCAGCATTATATAATAGAAATGATAGGGAGAAAGATTAGTAGCAAAGATGATTACTAAACTGTCATTAAGAAGGACACAGAATAGTGTAAAGACTAGAAAGAAATTGGATGTGAGGAAGTTATGAGTGATAAAAAGGAGTGAGAGGTGAGTAAGGAAGATATAGAAAGTAGATGAGGGTATGAGTATGTTGATGCAAGGTTTGGGTGAATAGAAGAGTGGGAGAGAGGAGGGAGAGGTGTAGAGAGGGGGGAGGTAGAGAGGAGAAGGAGGAGAAGGAGCAGGAGAAAGGGAATGAAATGGAAGAAGATAGAAGGAAAGAAGGGGGGAGTAAAAGATGTATTTGGTGGAAAAAGAATGACTGATTTATTGATTTGTTGATTGTATGGCAATTTGACATTTTGTACAATAAAGGTTAAAAAAAAGAAAAGAAAATTAATCCCATGTTTCACTTCCAATGACTAATCTCAAACAAAGCACATTAAATATAAGACAGGAAAAAGGGTCACATAATGTGCATGCCATATTTGACGTTTTGTGTTTACTTGTCTGTTTTATTGACTGTATTATGGTTTAACTTTTCTTAGTTTAATACTTTTTTATGGGGTGGGTGGGTTAGGGTGCTGATGGTTTTATTGTAATGATGTTTTACTGTAAGCTGCCCCAATTGCGCTGCAGAGGGGCGGGATAAAAATATGGTTGTTGTTATTATTATTATTATTATTATTATTATTATATATTTAACCTCTGACATTTCCAGGTAGATAAACCTGGGAAAGACACTTCCTGAAAACTTGGAGAGCCATTGCTCAAATAGACTGTGCAGTGAGCTGACTTTCCTCTGCTTCAGTGTGGGAATACCCTTACACCATTTTTACAATGTTCTTCTCTATGGACTTTATTACACGGGTTAAATAAGGGGAAATTGGAGGTTTAAAGTGAATGATTTGTTGCTGTTTATTGCCTAGTTATTCCTGGGATAATGGCTCTTTAATTGTGATGTCATGTGAAAATCTTTCACCCAGTCACACAATTTTCACAGGATAATGGTTCTTCAAACCCCTAATTTCCCCCAAACCCAAACCCAAACCCAAATATCCCCTTGTGATAAAGTCCTATGTTTCACACAATATTGGAAAACATGTGGTCAATATCCAAGGAGGAGTGTTTCTACCTCTGAGATTTTTAAGCTGCAGAGAGAAACAAATTTAGCCTCTTCTTGGAATACTTCCACATTATGCTACTGCCCATGTTTGGTTGATAGTCAAGGCAAGCTTGACAGAAAGATTAATTGGAAAGCTGACACATGTCTTCCATGTCAGCACTCCATCTGCTAGCTGTGAAGACTTCAGACAGAAGGGAGGTTCTTGAGACACTGGCAAGAAAGAACAGCCTGGGTCTGCCTGACAACTGTTTCATGCCAAGGTGTTCTCAGCTAATAAGTGGCCCGGATTGACCTTGAGAGGTAGACCTAGATTGGATGGATTCCAGCAAATAAAGAGCCATGATTGTCCTTTTTTGCCTTCTGCATGACAATCTTGATCTATCCCTCTGGAAATTCCATTGATGCCTTAAGAAAACAATGGTACATGGGATGCTGAATGTAAAACGTTACTTTTAGGAGTAATTATTTACAGTTTGAAGTCCCAAGCAGTATTTATGTTTTTTTGTTACGATCTTCTAAAACAATGTCCAGAATCCTCTATGGCAATTTCAAACGTGTAACTTAGAGTTATGCACTCCTAGTCTAATTCTATTTATGATCACTATGTAGTACCTAGTTTAGGGGCTACATAGAGACCATGAAAGTCCATCAATATCTACTTAGCAGGAAGCAGCAACTATAAGTGATAAGAGCCTATTTCCTTATTGATCAGGAAACACTCCCATGACAGATGGCCATACAGCCTCTATTTGAAAACATCTAAAGAAGGAGACACCACCACTCTTCAAGACAGCATATTCCATTGTCAAACTCCTCTTACTGTCAGGAGCTTTTCCTAATGTTTATGTAGAATCTCTTTTCTTTCAGCTTGAATCCATTGCTCCTAATTATGTCTAATTAGCTGTTTTACAAGGGGTGTGTGTATCAAAAAGCCACTGTTCTGTTTTGTGACACTCACCAGAGTCCACATACACACAAAACTCTAATTATAAAAGGAACACAGAGTTATACTGAGAAAGGAAGGAAGTATTATCTTGTCAGATAATAATCATAATGTAATTTAGTTACATCTCAGTAACCAAGCAATTACTTTGAATTAACTACTTTCAGGTTTAGTGGTGGTACAAAGATGTACAACTTTGAATGGCCAGGGGAATTGTTTATGTTCCACAGCAGTGATGGTGAACCTTTTAGGTACCGAGTGCCCAAACGAAATGGCCTTCCAGCACTGAGTGTTACCCTGTGCCAAAGGCAGGACTTCTGGGGTGAATGTGACCTCCGAGGCAGTACTTCTTTCACTCCCTCCCCCCACCTTCCCAGGCCTTCAGCTGCCTCTTTGGAAGAAGCTGAAGGCCCAGGAGGAGGACTAACAGTTGCACGCCTTTTCCTCCTCCTCCCTCTGCACCTTCCAAGGCCTTCTCTGGAGGCAGCTAAAGGCCTGGGACAAAAAGGAACAAGTGCACGGAAGATCCAGGAGGACGAGGAATAGGTGCACACCTTTTTCTCCTCTTTCCAGCTCTGCATGCCAGGGAAAATGGTTTTGCATGCCATCTTTGGATTCACCATGAGCAACACTAAAGCCAGAAATGTGGGGGGAAAAATACCAAATAAAGTGAAGTCAAAGGCTTTCACTGTCTGTGTCCATAGATTCCGCCCCACCCCCTCTGAAGATGCCAGCATGCAGGTGAGACATCAGGAACAAATTCTCCCAGAACACTGCCACACAGCCTGGAAAACAAACATAGGAAATTATCGCATTAGAAATAATGCAACTTATCCTTGATGGGATACAGTCATGTGTCAGATTATAAATGGGTATTATTGCATGTAAAATAACTGCTGCTGCCGAGTGACTCGAACTCAGCTGCATCCTGGGTCCCAGCTGTGCATATCCAGCCACTTTTTCAAAACAGCAAGCTCCTGTTTTGAAAAAGTGTCCAGCTAAGCATGGCTGGGACCCAGGATGCAGCCGGGTTCCAGTCATCTGGCAGCAGTGATTTTACATGTGATAATACCTGTTTTTTAACCCAAAACATGACCGTATCATCAGGGATAAGTCATATTATTTCTAATGCAATAATCTCCTTAGAAATAGCTGGTAGTTCTCCTTAGAAATAGCTGGTAGCTGTTTTGGAAAAGTGGCTGGTTGTGTTCTGTTTTTATTAAGAGGGAAGTGATCCAAGAACTACTAGCCCTATTTTATAGGCTATCAGAAGAATAGAAAGCAATTTTTGGAATGCTGGAAGGTAGAGAGCATCAGGGGATTTGGTGACCTTGAGGCCAGATGCACAGATGGAGCACTTTACCCATACCTGGTATAAAGTTAGGGGGTAGTTATTACAGATGCTGAATCTTCTTTCTGTTAACATATTATCTGCAAGGAACCCCTGCATAGTGCACAGAAATGCCATATGCTGAAATGACACCACTGAGCTGTTGCCTATGCCATCTGGGCTTCATCTGAAATTTCCTACAACCTGGGATAGTTGCAAAAAACAGTGGCAATTAAGGTCCCCCCTCCCCTCCCCCCCCCCCCCCCCCCCCCGGAGCACCAACTGAGCTTCAAAAGACTATCAATCTTGTCCAGAACACAGTTTGAAAAGTTTAGTTTTTGCATCAGTGGGATGTGATACTTTGTCCCATTTCCCAAGACAAAGCAGGGCGAGGAGGTTGTCTTGCACTTACGAACCTGTTGAGCTTCACTCTGGCCTGATCAGCCAATGGTACTCTTCTGCTTTGGCAAGGAAGACTACAATCCAGAGTAGGGTGCTATAAACCAGAACATTGGAAAGCCCACCTCTGTTCTCTTATCATGTGTCTGGCAGTGCCCAGGGCATTTTGTTGATAAGAATACAGATGAGTCTGCCAGAGCTTGCAAATATCATCAGTAGTTGTGTTTGTGCATCTCTATGAGATAATATTATCCCTTTGATTTAGCTCCTCAGTTCTGAAGTAGCAAAAGAGCATCATAAATAATAGATAATAGCCACATGCAAAACAGCTTGGATAACATTTAAAAACTTAATCAAGCAATTTTATGAGACTTTTTTTATCCAAAGGTAATTTTCCAGTTGCAAATACTTGAGCTTATTTAGAACACACTGAGAACTGGGCACAATTCCATCATTACCTTGGTAGGATGTGGTTGAGTTCTAAAACTATTGAACTCATTTTTCCATTGAAATTCACTAGCTTTAGTTTCCCCTTCACACCATTCATGAAGTATGATGCATGAAGAACTGTTGTATATTGCACTGTTGTGGCATATGACTGGGAACCTTTGGGGAGAGGAAGAGAAGGGGTGGAATCTCACCATGCACAGTTGATTCGGCCAAAAGCAAACTTCTACTGTATCTCCAGGCTTATCTATCCATTCTCATTAATAACTTCTGCCTTCTTAATAACATTTTGATGTTGCTTAGCCACACATGTCCCAGTTTTCATTTGTGAAATTTTGGAGGGTTTGCTATTGACCATGATGGTTGAGATGGTTGACAATGGTAGGCCAAACATCTGGATGGTCAAAATATTCTCCACACCTCCCATATGCAATTGGGAAATTAAGTTTTCTAAAAAAACAACAACCCATCTTAGACCAGATGGGTTTGTGATGGAGCAGTGATGTAAGAGCTGGCTGCATTTTTCAGAGCACATAATCCATTAGGAACAGAGGAAGTTACCTTACATCAGACCAATCTTTGTTTAGCTATGTCAAAACTGTCTGTTCTGAGTAGCAACGCTTCTGTAGGGTCTGAGGCAGAGGCCTATCTCCTCACTTGCTATATGACTGAGATCTTGGAAATTGCTAATTACTTGTAACTAATCCCCTCACAAGAAAGATATAACTATATTAAAATACAATAGTAACTTAACCTCTATTACACTATAACTAGACCCGTCACTTTTACAGTTATGGGTATGAGGCCTCAATAAATAGTGGGTGAGGAATTCCACACAGTTGAAGGCTGGATTGTGCTGTGCATCATGTTCTGCTCTGTTGTGTTTTGTGCCACAACTACATGCCAACCACTTGTAGAACTGAGGTGTTTAAAAAGTAACATTCTAATCTGCTTAGGGAAATGGGAAAATAAGGAGTTACTTTTAGAAACGGCAGTTATAGCAATAACTATGTTGGGTTAGAACTATAACTAATTTCTTTTCTTTTCTTTTTTTAAACTCTTTCCAAGTTTTCTCTTGATACTTTTAATGCAGAGGCATTTTGGACTGAATCTTCTGCTTGTACTCTACTACTGGGTTACAGTCCCTCCCACACTTTTTTATCAAAAAATGAACAACAATTCTCTCTCTCTCTCTCTGAAAAATGTCATCACCAGTCTTATCAAAATGCTTTTGGCCTCCTTAATGTCCTTCTGACATTATGTCTGAAAAGAAACAGCTAAATTTGCTCTGAAATCTAAGTTTAGCACAAGGGTAGGAAACTGAACCAAGAAAGCATTTTTCATCCCACAACTACCCAATGGACTGTGATGGCATGTTTTGACAGAAGTGACAGAAATGTGACATAGATTTTTGTTCAGAGTTCAGCCAATTTAGCTGATTTGGTGGACTTCAAGGGGACTGGCATTAGAGGACAGGTGAAGGAGAGAAAACTGCCATGTTTTGGAATGGTTTTCAGCAATTGAGGGGGCAACTTCTTCCCTCTCTCATGCACAGATATTTTGGGGGAGGTTTAGAGGTGCTTCTTGGGAGGTAGAAAATGGGTTCAAGGCCTGCATGTTGAACATGGATTTCACTTTCTCCATTTGTATTTTAAGACATGACTTGTGTTTTGTTAAAAAAAAATGTGGTCATCATTTGTACATCTTTTGGTGACATCAAAGGGGGCTTGACTAGTTTAGGTCATTAATTTGACAGGATTTCTGTAGATGATCCCTTTAATGACTTTTTCTAAGGCAGATACCAAATTGGTCCTTGGGAAAGCTTTGCTAAGAAACATTTCAGGAAGAAATCCGTGAGGATTTTAAACAAGGGGTGGCTTCAAGAACAAGTACAACAGAGTAATGTACCAGCTTAAAGTCAATGTTGAATCACTATTCATCTGCCTCTATCTTATTTGGGAATGCCACAGTTAGCATCATCCCATGTACTCCTTTGTTAGACACAATGGTTCAGTAAAACTGACAGGTAATTTTTAAAAACCCACATTTAATTAGGACATCAAATGTTCATTGCCTTAAGCATGTTGATGGGATCCTACTAATTAATTTGAGAGTTTTGTTACATTATTTAGACCTATATGTATAAAAGAAAATTGGAGCCTTCTATCAATAGTGGATTTTTGCCAAGATCCTCTATCCCAGAGCTGTTCTCTCAAGCAAAAGAAAATGTGTAATGAATTGCTGAACTAAACCTGTGGTTGATTATCTCACAAATATGTCTTTAGCAGTGCCAGTATCAGGATTTGGCATTGTTAGGCATAAGCAAAAGCCCACCAGAATTCAAGGGAGGGCATTGTTCATTCCTGGGGCTTTTTGCTATACTGCAAGCAATGCAAGGAAGGCCAAGGATAAGAAGCTTGAGCCACATCCTTTGTATTTCTTATACTCTTCCTCTGAGTTACTGTGAAGTTTGAAGCCTGAAGAAGAAGGCAAATTAACAACAGCAATGGCAGCAAAGTGGAGGAAGCAGGTCTACTCAAAAAGAATTATGTAAGTGGGGACATATTGCCTGAGGACCTTCCAAAACTTGGAAACAGCATTGGTGTTCAGAAGTTGCAGGGATGCCCATCTACTTCTGTATCACTTGTGAATAAGGGTTTGGGTTTGTTACTGTTGTCATGTCAACTTCAACTTATGGCGACCTCATGAATGAGAGACTTCAAAGTCACTCCATCACCAACAGCTTTGCTTGGGTCATGCAGACTCAGGACCATGGCTTCCTTGATTGAGTCTATCAATCTGGAATGTGTTCTTCCTCTTTTCCTAATGCCTTCTACCTTACCAAGCATTATTCTCTTTTCTAGTGAGTTATGTCCTCTCTTGATATGGCCATAGTTTGAATTTAATCATCTTGACTGCTAGGGAGAGTTCAGATTTGATTTGCTCTAGGACTCATTCATTTGCCTTTTCAGTAGTATCTGTAGAACTCTTCTTGCATACCACATTTCACATGAGTTGATTTTTTTCCTATTTATATACCGCTTCATATCACGCTATGGGATGTCTAAGCGGTTTACAACTGTGAGCTGATTGCCCCCCAACAAGCTGGGTACTCATTTTAGCGACCTTGGAAGGATGCAGGCCTGAGTCGAGCCTCAGCCCTGGCTGGTATTGAACTCGCAACCTTGTGGTTTATGAGTGAGCAGCTGCAGTACAGGCATTTAACCACTGCGCCACCAGGGCTGATTAATTTATTTCACTGTCCCGCTTTCACAACCACATATAGAAATGAAAATACAATGGCATGGACAATCCTAACGTTAGTATTAAGTTATATTTCTTGACACTTCAGGATATTATCTAGTTCCTTCATAGCTGCCCTTCCAAGTCCTAGTCTTCTTCTGGTTCCTTGGCTGCAGTCTCCATTCTGATTAACTGTTGAGTCAAGATATGGAAAATCTTGAACTATTTTAATAACATCAACATCTCCTTTAAAATTATGTAGGTCATCTGTGATCATTATTTTTGTTTTGTTAATGTTCAACTGTAAACCTGCCTTTGCACTTTCTTCCTTGACTTTCTTCAGTAATCATTCCAAGTCTTTGCTATTTTCTGCTAGTAGAATGGTGTCATCTGCACATCTTAAATTGTTATTCCTTCATCCAATTTCCATGCCTCCTTCCTCTGAGTCTAATCCTGCTTTACATATGATACGTTCAGCATACAAGTTAAACAGCTAGGGTGATAAAATGTAACCTTGCCTGACCCCTTTGCCAACTGGAAACCATTCAATTTCTCCATATTCTGTCCTAACGATAGCCTCTTGTCCTGAGTACAGATAATGTATCGGGACAATCAAATGCTGTGGCACACTAATTTCTTTAAGAGCGAGCCATAGTTTTTTTATTTTCTATACAATCAAAGGCCTTGCTATAATATACAGTACAGGCTGATTTTCTTTTGAAATTTTTGTGTGTGCTTCATTATCAAAATGATGTTTGCAATATGATCCCTAGTGTCTCTTCCTTTCCTAAACCCAGCTTGGACATCTAGCATTTCTTATTTCATATGTAGTAAAAGTCTTCATTGTAGAATTTTGAGCAACAAAGGATAGGGATGCAGATATTCACTAATGTCATTTTCAAAGAAGGATATGAGTAATTTTTGCCATTTCCCTCCCACTATAAAATAATCCTGCACTATTTGCAGTTTGGGATTTATTCTGCACAAAAGGTACATTTTATCTGTATGTATATATGTGCATCTGCAGAAGACAGAATTTTCTGTGCAGAAATGTTGTTGTGTCAAGACAGAGAGGCCAGATACTGAATTATGGTTTGAATGTGATTTATTACATGGGATACAGTTTATCCCAGCAAACTCGACAATCAATGGCAGCAATGAAAGGAGGAGAATGTAGGGCTCTGGGGATTCCAGACCAATACCTGTTTCAACAGAGCAGGAGGAATTGGTGTCTGGTAAGCATGTGGCATTGCTTGCCAAAGTTTGCTGATACATGAGGGGAATCAAATAGACTGTTAAAGGTGAACCAACCTACAGCTTAATCCCCCACACATACAGCATTTTCTTTGCAGAAAATTAGATACATTTTGCATAAAATGCTGCTTTCTTTGCAAAAACCCCACATGGACATTCTTTGTGCAGAATAAATCTCGAAGTGCAAAGATTCTCATTAGTCTAGGATTCTTCTTTTTAGGGTTTCTTGACACCCAAGACATTGTTTTGATCATATTTTTGAATATTCTTTCCATCAGTAGGCAAAAATGATTTATCCTACCAAAGTAGTGCAGCTTTGTAGATGTAATAATCTACAAAAGAAATGTTGAGCACCAGTTAAGTATAGTGGTTTGAGTGTCAGACTAGGACACTGGGAAACCAGGGTTCACATCCCTGCTAGGCCAAGGAAATCCACTTGGGCAAGTCACATTCTCTCAGCATCAGAGGAAAGCAAGGGCAAATTCCCTTAGGATTCCATAAATTGGAAATGACTTGATGGCACACACAAACAGCCAGAAATAAATCTGCAGATATTTCCCATATGAATATCTGCAGATATATGTATCTTGTCCTGATGAGACATGATGGCTCGGTAGTTAAGATATTGATTCTGATGATTTCAGGACTGGCAGGTCAGCAGTTCAAAGCCCAAGTGGCGTGTGATGGAGTGAGCCAGTCCCAGCTTCTGCCAACCTAGCAGTTCAAAAGCATGCAAATGCAAGCACATAAATAGGTACCACTTCGGTGGGAAGCTAATAGTGTTCTGTGCAGTCATGCTGACAACATGATCACAGAGTTGTCTTTGACAATGCTGGTTCTAAATGGAGATGAGCACTACCCCCTACGGTCAGGCATGACTTGACAACTTTGTCAAAGGGGAAACCTTTACCTTTACCTTTTTATCTTGTCCTGAGTGCACTTTTTTGTGGTATCCATCTTGTACATGAGAATGACCAATACTGTAGTTGTCACTCTTTTCTGCCATGTAAAGGAATCTAATCCAAGTTTGTCCACAAACATGTGCTGTTATTTGAGCACAGGACAAATTTTAAAAATGGTTCAAATTATTTATAGAGGAAGAGCCTTAAGAGCAGTAGGAGGAATACAATCTTTAGCTGTACTTAAATGTCTTTGGATCAGTGCTGGGAAATGACAACTCCTTTTTTAACAGTGTGTGACCATCACCTGTCAGCTTTTTGCAGCGTGATGAAGAGAGAGAGTTAGCTGCTGAGGGTGATGAGCAATCAAGAAGTGACAGGGCTGATGTACACATTGGCAGCAGAGGATGAAGATGATGTTGACCCAGGAGAGCAGACATCTGGTTTGTTTGCATGGAAGTCTGCAAAGCAAAGTATGGAACCAGTGAAATTAGCAGGTTAAATGGTCCCTTGATGACCATTGCACAGACATATCACAATAAGGATATGCATTTTAAATATAAACTTCTGTTAATTTTGGTAGCACAAGTCATGGCCAACCTTTAATTAGCATGCAAATATGCCTTCTCCCAATTTGAATTTATTGATTGCTAAATTAATTATATGATTACTTATTCTACCCTTCCTCCAAATGAGTGTAATGCAGGGTTCTCCTCTTCCCACTTTAAATTCCCAACAACTCTGTGAAGTAAGTTTGGATGAACGTGAATGGCAGGTCCAAGGTCACCCAGTGGGCTTCGGTGGGGACTCTTCAGCACTACTTGAACTCTAACCACTATACCAGCTTGATATCTATTGAAGGGCTACAGCACAGTGATGAAACAAATGGCTTGGGTTCACAGCCTCACATTTGCAGGTGGGAAAGACTCCTGTCCAAAGCCTTGGAGAGCTGCTGTCAGTCAGTACAGTGGTAGGAGGCAAGAGGTGCATACTTCACTATTACTTTAATATACCTTCAAAGTTAGGAACACTTAGGTATGGCATGTGAGGTAAAAAAGGTAAAGAACAATTACAGTCCAGGATGGAAAGCCTTTGGCCCTCCATATGTTTTGACCTACACATCCCACAAGACCACCCAACATAACCAATGGTAAGGGATAGTGGAAGTTCTGGTCCTCTGGAAAATCCAAGGTTCCTTAACCCTTCTTTAAGTACAGTTGTGTTGCAATGGGTACAAGCAATGACATTTTTCATGGAAAATGAATGTCTAAAATGATGTCTGAAATACATAATGATTCCATTATGTGGCCATAATCATCCCCCAGCCTATTAATTTTTCTACAATATTGAAATTGTTCATTATTGTTCACTGAAAAAAGTCCTGTAACCAAACTAAATGTCTTTTAATCTCAATATGTGTTATGATGCAATGTATTTATTCACTGAAGGGTTTTTGTTTTGTTTTTGGGCCACTGATTTGTGCATGGAGAATGATACTGGGATGGAGGTGGGGGTGTTCTTCCCCATGGAAATTAACTGCCTTAAGCAAGATTAATATTCATTGTATTTGTTTACTTTTCTGTAGGATTAAAAATAAATTTCCTTCACCATGTTTCTTTGGAAAGCCTTAGAGGTAGCTGTCAGCTGGAGTGCAAATTGGAGTGTGCAAAAAACATTGTGTTGCGCTGCTGATAAAACAAATGTGGTTCGACTTCTAGTATAGCAGTGTAAATGTTGACAAATTTGATTAAATTACAGAACAAAAAAGAAAAAAAAAGAAAAGAAAAAAAAACCCCAAGTCTCCAATTGGTAGTGTCAGAACAAAAGCTAAGAATACACTTTCCCTCCACTCCTTGTTTTCCACAGGATTATGCTGAAAAGGAGAATACGATAGCCAAGGCCCTGGAAGATCTTAAAGCTAACTTCTATTGTGAACTTTGTGACAAACAATACTACAAGCATCAAGAGTTTGACAATCACATCAACTCTTACGACCATGCTCATAAACAGGTGAGTATTCCACGTGTATTTTTGTGAAAGCCAATACTATCTAAAAAAGCATAGAGTTGTTTTGAAGATTGCCTCATGGCTAAGCCTTAGATGAGGGGCAGAGAGAGATTTTAATGCAAACATACCTATCTACTGAGAAATGCTTCCATCAAAACATGCAAATTTCACTACAAAGAGTACAGAATGAAAATTCAGATCAATGTTACATTTTCTGAACTGCTGATTGGCCTATTGGTATATATCTCTGTCCTTTGCCTGCCTATATATTTTAGTGATCAGGCATCTGCCTTGCTGACAGTTTCTTGGTTAATACATCTGCCACATAATTAAGAACTGTATCACAGGTCTTTGGATTCTCGTGCCTCTGACATTATGCGAGTGACTACTTAAGAAAGGACATTTTCTGTTATCATGACATTTATATTTATGGAGTTCCCTCTCCATATATGTCATTGTGGAAGTCTTCATTACTCTATTTTATACACCAGGCAACAAATCTGTCCTGCTCTCTTGCATTTTTCATAGCATCTGATCTGGCATTTACAATGCTTCTTCTCTTTTAAGGAATGCTGTTTTCACTGGTTCTAGCCTTGGTTTAATGATTTTATGGTATTTTGTTGTTTATTTATGAGATATTATTGTGCAAGGCTGCACTTTCATACTTACTTACCTTTAAACATGTTCTATTGGATTCAGTATAACTTAGATCTGAGTGCATAGGGCTATGCTGCCATCCTCAATTGCCTAGGGGCCAGCCCCCTTAAATTCTGAACAACTTGCTGCTGAATAGACATGCATAGGAGTGCAGTGGTAGGCTTTAACATCCTGTAGCTGCCCACCTTGGAGTAATCCCATTGAGCTCAGTCTCTGTCTGCATGGGCCAAATAAATCAGCCTCTCTCTGTCCTCTTGGGAGTCTGGATGACACAGGGCCAAATGCTCAATGGCATGAACAGCCTGGACTATGTCTGGGCTATTCAACACCAAATCCAGGGCATACCCTGTTAAAATGGATTTAAACAATTCCTTGTTTGCTTGGGATCTTCCCAGAGAATCCAGAGCCCTCTATTCTGATACTAGGTGGCTGTTTAAAATGTGTCCCACTCTGCTGCCCAGAGTGGTCGCCGATGCTGCATGTCACTTGCTCTGAGGCCAGATGCCCATCCATGTGACTGATGCTGGACACCTTGTTCTGACCTCAGATCGAGTAACACATTGTCATGGTTATGCCAGGTAGCACTGTGGGACATGCATATGAACAGCTGTCCAGAGTTGGAATGGAGGGCCAAGGTAACAGGGGGAGGTCAGGGTAGCTGCGGGGCCAGGATACTCTGTCCTGCCTCAGAGTAGGCCAGTACAAACAGGATCTAGTGGAATTTATATCTCAGTACTAATATCTGTAGATTGAACTGGTTTGTTTTATTAGATACCTTGTTGTTGTGTACCTTCAAGTCATTTCTGATTTATGGAGACACTAAAGAGAAGCCATCATGGGGTTTTCTTGGCAAGATTTGTTCAGATGAAGTTTGCCATTCCCTTTCCCTGAGAGCATGTGACTTGCCCAAGGTAATCCAGTGGTCTTAATGGCCAAGTGGGCAATCAAACCCTGGTCTCCAGAGTTGTAGTCCAACACACAAATCACTGTGCCATGCTGGCTCTCAGATGCCTTGTAGCCTTCTGGCATATGTCAAAGGTTGTATGGCAAATCATAAAATGAATGAAATTTAAACATATTTCTTTATAATGAGATTACAAGTGCTTTTGAGATATCAAATGAGGTACTGGAATATGCAGTTTAATAAATAAGAGATACTAATAGTTGTTCCATATTGAGCCACTGATTTCCCTGTTACTGATGCATCAAAACAGCTTCAAAGGATTAGCAAGTGTGTCTTTAAATTTCAGCCTCACCAATTAAAATTTGTCTTCACTGATTAAAACTAGACTGCCAACCAATTAGTCAACAAAAGCATTAATGGATTAATCTGCTGATTAAAGCACGTAGGCCAACATATAACTGATTGCATCCTCACTGCCCTCTTGTTTTCATTTCTTATCCATTGCATCTTAAGTAAGTAAGGATAGACAGCTGTTTACATGTTGTTCCCCAAAGTGCAGAACATGAGGTTGAATTCCTATACACATTTAGAATGTAACCCTGACTCAAAGATCTGCTAGTTGTAGGGGGTGGGGATTAAGTGTGATCTTGCTAGCTGATCTCAGGGTGCGTCTACACTATAGACATAATGCAGTTAGGCACCACTTTAAGTGCTATGGCTCCCTCCTCCTGTGATTTGTAGTTTTGTGAGACAGAGCACTTTTGGTCAGAGAAGACTAAATAACTTGTAAAACTACAGATTCCAGGATTCCATAGGATAAAGCTACAGCATTTAAAAGTGGTGTCAAACTGCCTTATTTCTACAGTGTATATGTACCCACAGAATCATGACGATATTCTCTTTCCACTGATTCTTGTCTGTCAGCTTATGGAAAGACACTTTGGATCTACTCTTTGTGTGAGTTTGATGGCTGTAGCTGACTGTAAATAGAAACAACATCAGAGGTTATTTAGTGGAGCAACAGAATAATTTAGTCCAGTGAACTTTCACTGGATATTCCTAGTCATTGCAAAGTTACTTACGGTCTCAGTGAAGAGTTCTGTGTTTTTGTCTCATAGCTCAAAATTGGTGAATAAAAAATGTCACAAAATTGTTTGTGTTCTCTCTCTCCCAAAATTCCCCAATAGAGCCAGTTTGCTTTGCTAGGTCACAGATTGTGCAGACCTGGCTTATTTCATGGTGGCTTTTCTTAATCACAAAACTAAATTGATATAATTGTGTGCTTCCTCTGCTCCTCAGTCCTACTGCTATTAAAGCCACTAGAAAGATGGGCAAGCAATATTTTTTTCTACTGATGTCATCTGAAATACTGGTTGTTCAGCACCTTTGTAAAAGTAGAACACTTTTGTAGTTTTCTAAGTTTTGTGCCATGGGAATCTGCCACTGTGACAGCTTTGGAAGTGCTTTTTCTTCATTTTTTTTTGCCAAGCCTCAAAGGGACAATAGCCTCCTTGTGCTTGTTGGCCTACCGAACCGTTTTCCTTCATTCCTTCTTTCTCAACATATCTAAATATTAATGACATGCTAAGATATGTTAATGCACTTAACTTGCCAGTAAGCCTGAGATTTCTTAGGAAACTTTTGTGGGAGGGCAGTGTCATTTTATTTAGGATTTTATTCTGCTTAGATGTCAAATGAAGACTTTATTATTATTTTCTAAGGACCTCTGCAGACCGGCCCAAAGGGATGCCCTGGAGGCACAGTTGGAGTGGGGCAGATGCATGTTGGCCACCTCAACCCCATGCTGACTCTGTCCTGACGCCGCATGCCATTGCGCACAGGGTGCGGCATCAGGACGCCCTTCCGGTGCAGCATTCTGATGCACTGCGCTAGAAAGGGGAGGAAGAGTCATGCACAGGCTCTTAGGGTGGCCTTTTGCCACGCCTAAAAGGACCTGCACTTTGCTGCTCTTTTCGGGGCAGCAAAAGGGAGAATTGGGCCCGCAGTGTGGCATAGCCGCAGCGCCTATCCGCTGCTTCCCGGAGAGGTCCAGAGCCACCCATCTGCATGCCCTCTTAGTCCTTTGAATCTGTTCCAATTGTACATTCATTTTATCTGGATTATATTTTGGAGAAGCTCACAACAAGTAGCTGGCTGTGATCTTGTGAAATTTAGCTCTGCTTTTCTTGCTGCTGTGGAAGACAATGGCAGTGAAAAACATCTAATGTTTCCTAATGAAAATAGGAATATTATTTCCTAAAAATCAGGAAAAATGTGATGGAGGCTAATAGCTTTGACAATACTTAGAGTAAGAAAGAACGTGTTTGCATAAAATATATTGCAGCATTTTTCTCCTTATCTTTTTTGAGTTAACTTTACGTCATTGTATATTGGCTCTTATGCAATTCCTTACTTAGGAATGAAACAGTCTTTGAAAATGGCTTCATCTAATCCTTAACTTTTCCTTTCCAAAATAATTTTTAAGGGCACTGGTTCTGCAGCCTAGAATTTTCATTGGCCATTGAAGCTCTTTTGAGAATGGAATAGTCAGTGATTGGCGCCATTGCTGGTGGTCATGTTCTTTAGATCCTTATAGTCAACCTACATGTTAAAGAACAATTGCAGCTTTTGCCAGTTTGAAAGTTGTGCAACCCAAATGTTACCCATCAGGAAAAGAAGCTCGGGCCTACTTAGGTTGCAGCCACATATAGTTTTTAGTTCAATGTTGCTGACTTTGTATAAGTGCAACATTTTTGTTGTTTTGTATATTTAAAAACAGCAATGCTGCACAACAAAAATGTTGTGCAAAATTAGCAATGTTGAACAATAATGTAGCTGCAGCTTCAGCTGGCCCAAGTTTCTTTTCCTGCTGGGTAATATTTGGGTTGCATAACTTTCAAACTGGCAAAGGCTGCAGCCACAAAATGTACACATTTCATCACACTATTTGTACAGGGGTAATTTAGTTTTGCGTATTTGCACTTTCCCCAAGGATATAGTAAAAAACAATGAATCCCCCACCCCACCCCCACAAAATGTACCATTTTCTCTGTGCATTAAAAAGGACTATGAGTGTAGGCTTTGACTGTAAAGCTGCACAGTATCTCCAAGGGGCTCTGCAGACGGTGCAAAGCGCTGTCTTGGAGCCAGGGAAGGGGAGGGGCAGCCACCCCAACCCCTTCATGAGGATGTCATCAGAGCGCACACCATTGCACATGGCGTGTGCTCTGATGACATCCTCCCAGCGCATCGTCTGAACATGCTGCACCGGAAGAGGCGCAAAAGAGTCACATGGCAGCTCTTCGGGTGCTCTTTTCACTAACTGGGAAAGGAACACTATTTTGGCACTCCTTTCCCAGTCTCCAAAAGGGTGGATTGGGGTCGAGGCGTGGGGCAGCCTCGGCCCCAATCCTCCCCTTCCCAGGGCAGTCCACGGCCACCTGTCTGCATCATCCCCAACTTTTGCACAGTTCTCAAAAACTGTGCAGTTTATATTGTGACAAGAAGAAGAAAAAACAGTTTCTGCAACTTGCAGGAACTTTTGATGTGTTTGTTTCATCTAGCCTAAATTTCTCAAAGGATCAGGAACTCCAAATTTGACCCAGCTGGGAAATTAACAAATTTCTATTCCAATGTGTGTGTGTGTGTGTGTGCATATGTATATGCATACACGTGTAATAGTATTCTAAAGGTAGAGGTAGTCCATTGACATGAATGTCTAGTTGTAACCGACTGTAGAGGACAGTGCTCATCTCCATTGCTAAGCCAAAGAGCCAGCATTGTCCGAGGACTGCTCTGGTGGTCATGAGGCCAGCATGACTGCACCAAATGCTGTTACCTTCTCACCGAAGTGGTACCTATTTATCTTCTTGCATTTGCATGCTTTCTAACTGCTAGGTTGGCAGAAGCTGGGGCTAGTGACAGGAGCTCACCCCATCATTCAGCACCTGGGCCTCAAACTGCTAACCTTCTAATCATCAGAACTGCCAACCTTCTAATCATCAGAATTGGCGTCTTAACCACTAAGCCACCACATGTATTATACTTTTCCCTATTTCAAAATAAATATTTTTCATTATTTTTGCAAAACTGCAGCTGGCCCATGGTATAAAACATTCTCTTGCCATCCATCTTGTGACTGCTGCAGCATCCACAATAAAGGAGAAGGTAGAAGCCTGAGGCATAGCTTAAGCCAGCACTTGATCCATACTATGTTCCCTCTCCACTTTTTCATTAATTAAAAGTAACCAGTTTGTAATTAGTTGTAACTAACAAAATGTTTCACAAAACCATCAATGTAGTTAATTGTTTTACAACACTGCTGATTTGCACATTTTTTGTTGTACAACATTGCTGTTCTTTATCTAGAAAACAACAATGATGCATGACAAAAATATTGTGTAAACAAATGGGAGCCCTGGTGGCATAGTGGTTAAATTGGGTTTTAATTGTTTTGTTGATTGTGGATTTTAAATTCTGTAGATTTAATACTGTTTTAAGGGGGGGGGGGTTGGATTGGATTATTGTATTGTTTTTATTGTTGTAAGCCGCCCTGATTGGGCCTCCAAAGGGCGGGATATAAATAAATTTTATTATTATTATTATTATTATTATTATTATTAAATGCCTGAACTGCAGCCACTCACTCATAGACCACAAGGTTGCGAGTTCAATACTAGCCAGGGCTCAGGCTAGACTCAGGCCTGCATCCTTCCGAGGTCGCTAAAATGAGTACCCAGATATTGGGGAGCAATTAACTTACAGTTGTAAACCGCTTAGACACCCCACAGCGTGGTATGAAGCGGTATATAAATGAAGCTGCTTTGCTTTGCTTTTGGTTATGTGTAACATTTTTGTTATGCCACATTGTTATTTACTATGGGTTTTTTTAAAGCAATCTTGCACAAAAGAGACACTACTGTCTGAAAGCAGTACTTTCTATTTTGAAAGCTCAACAGTTTTCAAGACAGACTTGCAAGCTCTCAGAAAGAACCGAATAGCTTGGGGGGGGGGGTACTTTTCTGAGTAAGCTGCACAGCTTTCATGGAAAAGCTGCACTGTTTCCCATCATTGCTGGGGGTGAGGGGGAATCCTGAGCATCCTAAAGCTATGGGATGAAGAACTGCCTCATTGTTCTTGACAGCTATTAGTACTTGGAGAAATTGAGATTTGCCATCACACACACACACACACACACACACACACACTGTATTTTTCGCCATATAAGACGCACTTTTTCATACCCAGAACGGGGGTGGGGAAATTGGTGCTTCTTATAAGGTGAATATACAGGTCACCGTATAGGGAATGGCCGAGGCCGCGGCTAAAAGGAGGCCTCCTTTCAGCCGCGGCCTCGGTGGTTCAATGGGCTGCTCCTGGGATCGGAGGGCTTCTCCAATCCCAGGGGCAGCCCATTGAAGCACCGAGGCCGTGGAGGCCTCCTTCCCCCCCGCGGCCTCGGTGGTTCAATGGGCTGCCCCTGGGATCGGAGAAGCCCTCCGATCCCAGGGGCAGCCCATTGAAGCACCAAGGCCGCGGGGGGAAGGAGGCCTCCGCGGCCTCGGTGGTTCAATGGGCTGCCCTTGGGATCGGAGGACGTCCTCCGATCCCAGGGGCAGCCCATTGAACCACCGAGGCCACGGCTAAAGGGGGGCCTCCTTCCACCCTGAACGGATTAATTTCGTAAGTAGAGGTACCACTGTATTTGGTTAAGAATCTTTTTTTCCTAGATTTTCCTGCTTTAAAATACGGTGCGTCTTATATGCCGGAGCGTTTTATATGGCGAAAAATATGGTGTGTGTGTGTGTGTGTGTGTGTGTGTGTATATAAAACACTTTTAGGGCTCTTGGACTGTAACGGGTTACTTTTTAAAAGTAATTTCTCAGGCTCTTACTCCGTCTGCCATGTTTTCTTAGCCTTAGGACAGTCACATAAGTTCCATGTGACTCACATTGTCTAAAAAGATCTACAGGGATGTCAAGCTGCCTTTCAATGAAGGTTTCCTACCATTGCTGATTTCTTTCATTGAAGCCTACATAATAAATTTCTGCAGAACTGCAGGATTCTCTGGTGCACCTGTAGAAAACTCCTGTTCCGGAGACAATTATGTGTTTATGCTGAAACATTTAAGCTGATCTTTCTGCAGTCTGGTCCCTCCAGATATGCTGACCATACTCATGTTGGCTGAGGATGGTGGGCAATATAGTCCTACACTTTTAGATGGTGCCTGATTGGTCAAAGCTATTCTTCACTTCCTAGGGCACAGTTATTAACTCTTAAGTATTTCACGAGAATCTGGTTAAAGAACACCTCATTGTATTCAAAGAATGAATTCAGCTAGAAATGTTATGATATATAAAGGGAATAAAGGCCTTCAGTTCCTTTGTAATCGAATTTAAAGTTAACCAGTTTACACCACTTTGAACCAGTTTAAAGCCTTAAAAACAGTGCTGTGTGTATTAATCGCTGCAAGTATAGTTCTATTTGATTTCAGGCACAGAGCTTAGATGTAACACATCAAAAGAATGATATTTCTCATTACTTTATTTTAATCAACAAGAAATAAAATAGTTACTTCTGCATGTTCAAGTTCAAACAGTGTTGCACAGCAAGTCATGTTTGCTCATTATTTCATAAACATCATTTGGGAGAGATGTGAGGGACTTGGACCATTTTTAGTATGTCTTTTTAGAAAAATAATGCCAAAAGGAATAGATTTGTAACGCAGCATGTTACTCATTATATGGAAGTAATAAGTAATGTGATACAATGACTAATGAGTGTCAATACAAAAAGTGTCCCTTTTTTGAGTAAAAAATTCAAATGCTCTAGTCACTTTTTATCTGTTTTTGTGCACATGGATGGTGCCATTCATGTTGACAACGGACAGAACTATTGCAATCGCCTTTGCTATTTCCCTTCCCACATCGTTTGAAAACTGCTGACATTCCCATTCCCTGGAGAAGATGAGGATGCCAACAGCAGGCCCCACTGGACCATGAAGGAGGTGAAAAAACAGAAATCCCACTTACATAAAATTCTACTTATGTCTGAAAATGTGACTAGAACACTAAGTCCAAAAGAAAATGCAAGGTGCTGGTGGTGGTGAGGTTATTCCAGAGATGCGGGGCTAAACAAAGCTCTCATGAAATTGGCTGCACAGCAAGAAATGAAATTAAAGGCTGAAACGCAGCTCTCAAGAGGCAGGGCTATTGCTTGTGGAAAAGATGTCTGTACTCTATAAGGCATGATAGTCCTTGGTGCTTATTAAAATTACTCAGCTATACACATTTGGAGAAGAAAGGAAAAAATATGATAAAGCCAATCTCATGCTCTTGTTTCATTCAATTCAAGTTCTCCAAAAGCACCGAGATCCTATTTGAAGCTTGCAAAGCCAACAAACAAACAAAAAACATATCCACAAGCATACTTATGTGGAGATACAAGCACTGAAAAGAAAGGGTGAAAGTGGTCAGCTGGGGGGTGATGTGAGCTTTCCTAACACACCCTTCACACAGGAGATTATCACATGGGGAAAAGGACAGATCGCTCCCATCCTTACCTCGTCCTTATGGTGCATGAAGATTATCACATGACACCTGCCATTATCCTGTCCTTCTGCCATTCTTATTGCATAATTGCAATAATATTTTCAGATGATGTTGCACTTATCCCGTCTTTCTCCCATTCGTGAAGTGGCATGACCCCCTCACTGTGTATTAACAGAAACTCCAATTAATACAATGATAGGGCCACTGACAGGAGAAGGATGGGGTAAGTGCAGACATGATAAGGATGGGGTAAGGACAGGAGTGATCCCTCCTTACCCTGTGCAATAATCTCTATAATCAGGTACTATTTGTGTGTTTAGGTTGGGGGGAATAGTACTGTACCTGCAGCTATTGTGGTAGCTAGTAATCCTGTTATTTAAGGAGGTACTGGATATCTTTTTATGCAACTTTGGAAAAACCCATGACACAAATGTAACCACAACTATAATAGCACAGAGCCTTAATATGATTCCAGTCTGTATTAGCCCAAGGGGAAATGCAGGGAGAAAGAGCTATAGATTATGCAATGTTTTTGCCATAGTGTTGTATTTAGGATACTGCCTAAAGCTAGTATTGCTAGTGCTAGTATTTAGGATACTGCCTAAAGTTCACTTTGTTCCAAAACACCACCAGACCACCAAAAATTCTCAGATGAAAACTGAAGCATGTGTTACTGAGTAGCCTCAGAGCGTGACCAGGCAACAAAAAGGCATAAATTATTATAATGAAGACCACACAAAACCATTATGTTAAGCAGAGAATGCTTTGAATATGTGCAAAGTTTTGGAAAGCATAAAAAAGAAAAAAGTACCAGATTAATCAACAGAAAATATTATATGATACATTAGTCTAAAAATCAGAATGCCCTTATTAAACTTGCTCAAAATTAGTTTTATCTCAGATTCATGGTTTTTTCCCCACCTGCTCTGAACAACACATATTATAGATAAGATCAAATCCCAGCCACCCCATAATAAAACACTCATGCAGTTGCATTGATACAATCATAGCTTCTCAGCCTTACCTACGTCGTAGAGTTATTCTTACAATAAAAATTGTGAGGGAGGAATAAAGTACAATACTTTTAGTTTCAGGAGATAAATAGAATGTAATTAGTTAAAATATAGTTGTGAAAAACGATTGTCATAAATAAGTGCATGTATTCCATCAGTGTTGTGGCATGCCTCAGGCTACAATTCTTTATACCTTTGCTGAGGAGTAAGTCTCACTATATTCATTGGGAGTTACCGTTGAGTAAATATCTGCATGAATGCATTGTTAATGTAAATGGAACATTGCTTTGCAAGAAAAACAACAACTTCTGTCAGTATAAGCAGACAGTAGAATCTCTCCCAATGTATATCAAAAGGAAAGGGTGGACAGAAGGAAACTAGTAAAACTAAAAACTTAAAGTGATTAATGATCATGTAAATATCAAAAAGAAATCAAAATCAGAACTTAATGGAAAGGAAAAAGTCAAATTAGGAATGTTTCTCTGGAATATTGATTCTATTTTTGAGACATTAGAGATGAGGGAATCTGTGTTTCTTTGAGAAAGAGAAATTGAGAAAATACCTTGTGCACAGTTCCAGGGATGCTCTAATTCAAAAAAGATCTGTTCAAGGAAATCCCTCCTTATCTGGAAGGGCTTTCCCCTTCTCTTGCTATCTACCATGTGTTTATATGTCTTTTGATTACCTGAAGAGGCAATTTGGAGTCACATATACAGGATGTTCTGTTCCAAAGCACAAGATTTTCTGCAGCAATTTGTTTTGGCCAGAGCCTACTAGGAAAGGCATATTCTGGACCCACCTCTCTCCTCCTTTCTGCTGAGTTAAGTGACTACATGGTCCTCACTCCCACTTACAAATAAACCAGTTTGCGATTTGAATTGATGGATCAGTTAAACAGCGGAGCGGGTTCGCACTACCTTTGCCCTGATCACATTTTCTTGTTGTAAAATAACCCACTTGTCATTCACATTGACTAATGAATCGATTCAAAATGGACCGTCTTCAGCCTACCAGCAAATTTAAAGGGCAAATTTAAATTGATTCTGCTCCGCATTCCGTTCACACTTGCACTGAATCAATTTATTGTAAAAGATGCAGAAAAAAAGAGCATCAAAAAGATGCATGTTAAATGGGTCTATTGCGGGGGGGGGGGGGCTCATCACCAAACCGCTTCAGAGATTCAGCTCAAGTGTGAACCAGGGTCATTTAAACCACTTCAAACTGGTTACTGAACCGGTTTATAACGTAGTGAGAATGAGGCCCAAAATATTTTTGTACTTTGAACTCAGTTTGCAGCAGTTGAAGTAAGCTGAGGATGAGGAGAGAAAATCCAGGATGTTTTGAAAGCAGCTGAGAAAGTGTGATGGCAGAGCATTAACTGGTTCTGCCTGTGCCAAACAGTGACAGTTGGAGGGAAGGCCCATATACCTTTTTCTGTGGAACAGACATCTTTTATTCTGTGATTAAGCATCATTCTCATGAGGCATTATTCCTCAGATTTAGAAAGAATTTGACCAGATTGTCAAAAGCCATTGCTTTAAATGGGGACAGCTCTCTTCCCCTCCCCAAAACAAAAGAAAAATGAACACAAATCTTAAAAGTAAGCTTATCTTCCTTATAAAAAATCCTGTTAGTACTCCCCCTTGCATTAAACTTCTTCATGGAAAATTTCCAATCTCCTTCAAAAGCATGGAAAGTGACTAGCCCAAATATGTTGGTCCAGCCTGACTTTGACCTGACAGCCGCAAATGCTGCAGGAGGTCAGCAAGGTGCTGCATTGATTTTGCTTTGCCTCTAAATTTTAGGCTCTAATGCAGTTGCATGGAGCCTGTGCTTTTTGTGAAGAGACCGTTATCAACAGTGACCCTGAATCAGAGTTGGTGGATCAATACTTCAAAATCAAGGCACTCTTGGAGCTGTGCTATCTGAAATAAGAGACATCCATTATACTTTTTGAAAGTGGGACAAACAGAAATAAAAGTCATCTGTTATGTTCCATATGACGAGTCCCTGTTAAGGGGCTGGGTCACACCTCATTGTCTTTTCCAGTAACCAACAATTTATAACAGGAGAAGATCTAAACCCAGGAGCTACGGCAGAGTAAGTGGCTTTACTTGTACATGTAAAAGGTAAAGGTAAAGGTATTCCCCGTTGACAAGGTTGTCAAGTCGTGTCTGACCATAGGGAGTGATGTTCATCTTCGTTACTAAGTCAAAGAGCCAGCATTGTCAAAGACTACTCTGTGAGTCATGTGGCCAGCATGACTGCGCAGAATGTTGTTTACCTGCTCACCAAAATGGTACCTATTTATCTACTTGCATTTGCATGCTTTTGAACTGCTAGGTTGGCAGAATCTGGGACTAAAGATGGGAGCTCACCCCATCATGCAGCACCTGGGCTTCGAACTGCCAACCCGTCAATCTTGCAATCAACAGAGTCAGCATCTCATGTAAAAACCCACAGTTATAGAAGTATCCCTCTCAAAGTCTTTGTGGTGTAGACTGAAGAACACATTCTCCATGCATTGTGCAAGTTCAAGACTGGGCCTTTTTGCCAGGGGCAGGTACATTATAGCCCTCTGGATGTTGTAGGAAGGCAAATCCAATTATCTCTTTCCACTGGCTCTGTTGGCTAGGACTGGCTAGGAAGTGTAGGCCAAAAACATCTAGAAGGCCACAGTAACAATCCCTTCTTTAAGCTATTGCATTTGGTATTTGTCTTCCCCTTAAATTAGAAGTGCCACAGGCTGCACATCTGTATCTTGGCAGGGGTGATAAGAAGACACTCCTTTTTCTTTAAATAATGTTCATGGTGTCTACTTTTTTTTTGTTGTAGATGAAAAGGAGTCCTTTCCCCACTGCTACCATGGCAGCAATAGGTTTAGCAACAAGGATATTTGGAACCTGTACAAACAAAACTATGCATCAATGGTAGCTACCTGTGCTTTAGCCCCGCATGTGTATATGGAGCATTGGTGTTTGTGATTGTTCTCAAAATGAGATTTGTTGGTCTTTCTCATCAAAGGTCATAAGGAGTACTGTGGCATATTTGTTTATATATTTCCCCTTTTTAAATCAAGGAGCTTTACTCTCCTAGCCACTTTTTCTTTACTTTTTCTATCCCCTTCCCACCACCTCTCACAACTACTTTATGATGATGGTTTGGCTGGGATACCACAGTGGTAGACCGAATGACCACCAGAGAAGTTCACAGTTGATTGAGAAGGGAAGGGAAGAATAATTCAGTTTTCCTGATCTTATCACCCGGCTGGGAAGGATTGCTGCTGAATGCCCTCCAGCCCCAGTGTTGAAAGAAACATTTCTAAACTGATCAGCTGAGAGCAAAAATTACCAAAAAGATGAAAAAGAAACCTCTCGGAGTCATGATGAGGACATTGCTGTTGGTTCCCATACAGAGATTTGTTGTTGTTTCAATTCATTTTAGCTGGTTTCACTTTCATGATGGTTTAATTGCTTTTAAAGGTTTGCATTTAGTTTTTAATGATGGCTGCATCTACACTGCAGAATTAATACAGTTTGGCATAGTTTTAATGGTTTGATGCTAAGGAATTCTGGGATTCTTACATTAAAGTACAGTAATTATTACAGTAAAGATCACAAATGTGATCTTGCCTTTCCCACTGCTTAAACAATTTGGGCTTATCAACATCAAAAGGTGTGTGTGAGGAGTTACAGAAAAGGTTGCTGAAAAGGAACTGGTAGCAACATCTTTGCCAAGTAAATTTTCATAGTATTAGAAAGAAAGGAATAAAAAATGCTCTTCAAATGTTAGTGAATAATCCTGAGAAAGGGTAACTTCCATAGCCAAACTATGTGGCTTTGCAGATGGCGCTTTGCGCCGTCTTCAAGCCAAGGAAGGGGAGGGGCAGCCCGGACGTTGGACACCCCATCCCCTTCCTGAGGACATCATCGGAGTGCCTGCCCTTTCACACGACGGGCGCTCCGATGACATCCTTCCGGCTCAGCGTCCAGACACGCTGAGCTGGAAGAGGCACAGAGTCGCATGGCAGCTCTTTGGGCACCCCTTTCGTGGCCTGTGGAAGGAGCGCTATTTTAGCGCTCCTTTCCCAGGTGGCCAAAGGGAGGATCAGGGCCGAGGCATGGGGCAGCCTCGGCCCCAATCCGCCACTTCCCAGGGCAGCCCATGGCCGCCCGTCTGCATCCCCCCCTCAATTATACACACCAGATTCTAGTAAAGACCAAACATTCACCTTGTCCTTCAACATGAATCTAATAATATGTGTTGGAATATTTTTGCATTCTCCTTTCCCTCCTTATATAGATAAGGCCCTCTCTCTTTCTCATTCTATCATGTGACTGTGGTCACTGTGGGGGGATGCAGGCAGGCGGCCTTGGCCCACCCCGGGAAACGGAGGATCGAGGCCAAAGCTGCCGGGCACGTCGGCCCCGATTCTCCCGTTTGCCGCCTTGGAAAGGTGTGTCAAAATGACGCTCCTTTCAGAGGCAGCAAATAGGCCACCCCAAGAGCTGCCACGTTGCTCTTCTATGTCCCTTCCAGCGCAGCATGTCAAGATGTTGCACCGGAAGGATGTCCTGATGGTGCACACCATGCATAACGCCATGTGCCGTGATAACTTCTTCAGGGAGGGGTTGAGGCGGCCGCTTTGCAGCTGCCTCTCCCCATCCCTGCCTCCAGGACAGCCCAAAGGGCTGTCTGTAGAGGCCCTAAGTCTTTATTCTTTAGGAAGACAGATTTACAATAATAGTCTAACCCACACTTTTGTTGTTCTGCTAATGAAAGCTGGACTCTAACAAGTTTAACTTTCATACTTGCATATTTTTTTTGTTTCCTTTAGAAGGGTTAATACCCCACAATATTGTGCACCCCACAATATGTCTTAGGCAGCATCCACACTGCAGAATTAATGCAGTTTGACATTGCTTTAACTGTCATGGCTCAATGTTATGGAATTCGGGGATTCATAGTTTTGTGAGATATTTTTCCTTCTCTGTCAGAGAGCTCTGGTGCCACAACAAACTAGAAATCTCAGGATTCCATCAGATGGAGCCATTACAGTTAAAGCTATGTCAAACTACAGTGTGAAAACAGACTATGGACTGAAACAGATAGACCCTTTGTGCTGCCATCCAGGTGGCTTCGGAGCACAGCATTTATGTGTCACATGTCCTGAAGTTGCCCTAACCATTTACACATGGGTGGCTTCAAGGCACTCTGGTGGTGTAGCATCTATATGCCGCTAAAGTGCCTTAAAGCCAGCTTCTGGCCATGGCGATGGGGGGGAGCAGCCAGCTTTTTGCCAGCCAGCTTTTTCAGCTGGTTTCAAGGAGGATTGGGGCTTTGGCAAGTGGTTCTGTCTTCAGAAGGGGCGGCTTGTTTCACCCCATGTTTGTTTTAATTGCTGTAAGCCACATTGAGTCCCAAGCTGTGAAAAAGGCAGGTTATAAATATGATTAGCATCATCCTGGTCCAGCCCAGTAACCACATCACTTCTTTGCCTGTCAAAGTTCTGGATCTGTTTCATTCAAGAGATATTGCCTTGCGGTCCCCCCCCCCTTTGTTACCTCAATAATCAAGTATCTGCTTATGTTTAAGACACCTCTTTCTTTCTTATGATGCCATAATCTGTGATTTGTCTGAGCACTCCTAACCCCCTTTTGGAACAGCCTTTTCAATTTAGACTATTCAAATGAACCAGTCATGCCCAAAGGTCCCAAAACTCCATATGCAGAGGGAAATGTGGCTTCAGGATTGCAGCAGGAGTCTTTGAGTTATGATTCCTCTGGAACTTGGAAGCCTGAACTTTCCACTTATACTCTGGCCCATAAGAAATCCTGTATCAAGTCTTGCAACCTCTTTTCACATAAATAATAGAAGCCGACATGGCTTCCTGCCTCTATTATCTTTCTCTTTCTTCTGCCTCTATGTTATAACATCCCCTTGTTCTCTCAGCCTCAATTAGATCTGACTGGGCCTCCTAGGCACTTCTGCATTACAAATAATGAATAATAAATAATAATATTAATTCCAGTTCATTAATGATTAATGCAGCTACATTAAAATGCCCAGTGGCTATACAGTGGCCAGTCTGATTCATTTTTGAGCTTTTGCTGGCAAACAGCTCCCCGGAAATGCTGGTATTGTGCATACAAGCCAGCATTGTCCACTACTGAAATCCCACAGAACATCTTGACATGGAATGCACTCAAATGAAGGAAATCATCCTGAATGGAATCTCTAGTTCCTCATTTAAACACTATTATTCACTATTAGTCATTCTCTTCTTCTTCTTCTGACTCATGCTTGGTGCTGCCTGCAGATAATAGAAAACACGTATTCATCCTGATCCAACAGTTCTATGTAAACATAGGGATTTGAAGTTGTGTAATTTTTTCTCTCCCTCTACAGAGTTCTTCCCCCCACATTCATTTCAATGAAAGAAGAGAATCATCCTGATTTTTTTTTCTAGAGGGAGTAATATCTAGGTATTTTTGGAATGCTACCCCCATAGATTTTTCATCATAGATGGATCTGAACTATGTTTTCCAGATGATCCACCCCTAAAATCCATGTGTGCAAGGAGGGGGGGGGGGGTCAATCACATTCATCTCTGGAATATGATAGAAAGGTGGGATAATAAGTAGAAGTCAGAAAATAGTATTTTGGGGGGGTGAGGTATCAAGTCACCACAAGGAGCTTATTAGACATAAAATTACAGGTATGGGCTACAAAAGGTTAGAGATGATGCCTTTTCCCACTATATATTATTCCAAAAACAGGGATGGGGCACTTCTGGTCCTCTAGATGTTTTTAGCTTAAAGGTCCCAGAACCCATACCACTGGCCATGGTGAGGTCGATACGAATTGTAGTCCAAAACATTTGAAGGGCCGAAATTACTCTCCGCTTATGGATTTGGAGCTGACCCACCCTGTTCTAGAAATTAAGTACTGTATTTTGTTGCTGTTGCTGTTGTTGTTGTTGTTGTTGTTGTTGTTGTGTGCTTTAGGTAGTTTCTGACTTATGGTAACCCCTAAGGCAGGGGTCAGCAAACTTTTCGGGGGTGGGGCCGGTTCCGCCGCCCCCCAATCTTCGGTGTGCTGAAGGGGGGGGAATGGCGGCGGAGGCGCGCATGCACACTCCCCCCTGTGGTGCGCATGCGTGCGAAAGCAGGGGTGCAATTTTGTTTTCCAAAATGGCACCCGCGCTCGGGCACAGATGCCCACAATGGTAGGCCCCCTTTTGGAAGGCAAAATGGCACCTCGCATGTACACAGTGGCGACAGTGGCGGCGGTGGTGCATGTGGCAGCGCCAGTGGCAGCAGGACCGGCAATGGGCCAGTTAGAAGGCCTCGGCGGGCTGGGTTCGGCCCACGGGCCGTAGTTTGCCGACTGCTGCCCTAAGGTGACCTGGTCACAGGATTTTCTTGGCAAGATTTGTTCAGAGGTTTTATATTACCTTCCCCTGATAACAGCATGTGAGTTGCCCAAGGTCACCAGTGGGTTTCCTAGCTGAACGGTGAATCAACCCTGTATCCAAAGTCATAGTCCAATGCTCAAATCACTATGCCATGTTTCACTGTACTTTATTTATTATGTTTATTTCTGATGGATCCAGCTATATGTCTGTCAGAAGAAGCACCCCCTTCTAGTGTTCTTAGATTTTCCCCACCAACAAAACCGGGGGGGGGCAGTGATATTCTCTGCTTCTCTCACCCGCTGTAGCCCCCAGCCCACAATTTTCACAGTTCCAGTAGGTCCAGTAGGGGGATGTTGGAGAGGAAAAATTAAGGAAAACTGTTCATCCTCCATTACAGCTGGATCTCACCTCTAGTTCAGAAACCTCCCAGAGGGAGAAGGCACCTTTCTGTCTACCTTTCTGTCTATTTTGTCTGTCTGGTCAGTCTGAGATCTTCCCCATTGGTTTGATCACACCTATTGTTTATACATTGTTTTTCAACATGGTTTTCTCCTGAAGCAGCTGATAAGAAAAAGCCCTGGAAGGTGCAATATTGTATCGGTACATGTAGTTGTGAAGACATTATTTTCCCATGCTTCCTAATTGGCATCCTGTGTTCCATGCTCTTCCCTCCATACAAAGGAGGCAGAAGGATTTGTAGGATGGATTGAAGGTCTTGCTGATGGCAAAGAGGCAAAGCTGAAGACGCTTCCCTTCCACTGGGTGATAACAGAATTATGTTGCCTCTCTTTCTTACCATGACATACTTTCAATGTTATCCTAAGGACTCCGGGAGCTGCCCACAGGAATTTTAAATAATTGCAAGTAAAAAATTGCTTACGATGATCATTTTAGGGCAGGCTCAACTTCATTCTAAATACAATGTATTAAGAGAAAATCCTGTAGAAATCCATTGTAATTACTTTCAATTATATACCTTAAGGTTCACAGCCTGAATTTGATGTGCTACATGAACACAATTAGACTTCCCAGTGAATTTGCCTTGGAGTGAAAATGTGGGGCTAATCTGTGTTTTCAGAAACATCCAAGTTGTTTTGAAGGGAGCTAAAAAAGCTTGGATGAGCCTAGGAAAAGACATGCAAGAACATTTGCATGTCTTTGATGTTTCCAAAGGCAACAGTTGAGTTTAATTTGACAGAATGGACAAAACAAGATATTGTGCAAAAATAGAAGACAGCGGTCCTCCAGAATATTTCTGACCATAACTCCCATAATCATTCAGTGTTGACTATGATAACTGGTTTGATGGGACATGCATACCAAAAAAATACCCAGAGCACCACAGTGGCCTCTCCCTGCTTTAAAGGGGACTTTGAAGATATTTGATCAAATTAGTTAGCAACATTTGCTAAAGTAGTTTTGCTCTTTCTTAGAATAAAGCAAATCTGGAGAAGGTAAAATTGATGTTTAGAAATCATACAGATCTGTGATGTGTATATATTACTGCTGTCTGTTAACCTATTTTTCTGACTTTACTTAGCATAAAACCCTGAAATTCTATGCACAGTCTTATCTTGTCATAAAACTGAATGATTCTTCCCTTTATTTTCTTCACTTAAACCAGATTAACCAGGAAATTTGTTGCATGAAATTTGAATTTGTGCATATGTGAATCTCAGAAGGATCTTCTAGGGTTCATCTACACTGTAGAACTAATGCAGTTTGACACCACTTTAACTGCTATGGCTCCATCCTACAGAATCCTGGGATATGTAGTTTTGTGTGCCGTAGTGATTTGAGTGTTGGACTAAGATGCTAGAGACCAGGCTTCAATTCCCCTCTTGGCCATGAAACCCACTGGGAGACTATGGGCAATTCACAGGCTCTCAGCCTCAGGGGAAGGCAATGGCAAAACTCCTCTGAACAAAGCTTGCCAAGAAAGCCCCATGATAGGTTCACCCTAGTGTCATCATAAGTCAGAAACACCCCTATATGGCTTGGGTCCAACTTACCTCCAGGACCACCTCTTCCCATATGATCCCCCGCGTGCACTTCGGTCCTCTGGGAGGAATCTGTTACAACCCATGAAAACCAGGTTGTCGGTGACCTCCCAGAGTGCCTTCTCTGCTGCCGCTCCCAGATTATGGAACGGCCTGCTGGGCGAGATCAATCTTATTACCACCCTTGACAGCTTCAAAAAGGCAGTCAAGATGGATCTTTTCCGGCAGGCCTTTCCTGAATAGTCATCCCGGCCCCATGACTTTGGCTATTCTTCTCCCCCTGGATCCCGCTACCGAACTGAACTGAATGGAACTTTGCTGCTGTCATTGTTGAGATATGTTGATATATATTGTATTTTAACCTTTATATTTAAATCCTTTTTGGTTTAATACTATTTTAAGGGGTGGGTGGGTTAGGGTATTGATATACATATGTAATTATGAAATTTTAAACTGTAAGCTGCCCCGATTGCATTGCAGAGGGGCGGGATAGAAATAAATTATTATTATTATTATTATTATTATTATTATTACACCACATAATCATCAACAACTCTTTGGCAAAGCACCAACACTCTTTGGCAAAGAAGGCTAATGACCTTGAAAAAAAAATATAAATCCCAGGATTCCATAGGATGGAGCTAGAGTCCTTATAGTCATGTCAAACTGCATTATTTTACAGTGTAGAGGCACTCTTAGTGTCAGGAATCAGGATTACTAAACTCACCTAATGCATCTGGCTAGCGTGTAGAGTTTACTGAATACACACACAACAGTGGAAGTATGAGGCAGAGCTAACATGGTTAAAAACAAACAGATTTGGTCACTTGGAAATTGGAAAAGAACCACTACTGCTCCTTTTGCAGCATGAAGAAAGGTGGATAGATTTTGAAGTCAGCAGTTTGGATCAATTTTATATTGTGTGCATGCATTTTGTCGGCGAAACAGCAGAGATATAAAATAATGGCTGTCTCTGTGTGCAGGCAGTTCTGATGATGTCTGCAATGAAAACTGTGTGGTGTACTGCTGAGAAACCCATTTTATTTCCCCCATTCTAAGTGCTATCACTGACAATGAAATTGCCTGAAATATGAAATAATGGCAGCATGGTGCTTAATGTGACAGGGAGTATGAGAGGCTTTGGCCTTTAGTATGCTTTAATGGGGCGCTTTAGAAAGTAACTATAGAGCAAGTGACACATCTATTTATTAAACACAATTGTCCCAAAACAAATTTGCCACATTTTTCCTCTCAAGAGAATACATTATGAGTTAGCTTAATTGTGCAGGCTTTTCTCTTGTCCTGACACCTTGACAGCCCTTGACAGCTTGTAAGAACTGGCCACTTTGGAATATTGCACCTCTGCTCAGAGGATTATATTTTTCCTTCAGGGAGCAAAGAATTTCAGAATTTTTCTCCCCATATGTTCACATTTAAAAGCAGGACCAGGCCTTGAACACACATGGGAAGAAGGGTTCAACTAGCACTCTGATGATGCCACTGGGATGTTCCATAAGTAATTGCAGCTGGAATTGGTTTTCATCAGGATCCCAGCAGGGAGGAAAAGAGTAAATTTATTCCCCTTCTGTGTGTTGCAGTTCCAGTGAATTTCCACCCACCCACTCACCTGTTATTTTGTTTTAAAACATTGGTTATAAAGAGGTGTTTTCCTGTGATTGGCCCATAGCGATGAGGCTTAACAGGCTGACAAAAAAAATGCACAACGTTGCATGAGTCTTTGCTCACCAATCCCTTTCTCTAACTTGAGAGTCACTTAAAGAGGTTTTCCTGTGCTTAGCGTTTGAAAAATTTGCTTTAAAGAATCCTGTAGGCAAGATATGTAGGCATCAGCATTATAGGCTACATCCGCACTGCAGAAGTAATCCAGGTTGACACCACTTTGACTGCCATGGCTCAATGCTATGGAATTTGGGGAACTGTAGTTTTGTGAGACATTTAGCCTTCTCTGTCAGAGAGCTCTGGTGTCCCAACAACTATAATTCCTAGAATTATGTAACTTTGAGCCATGACTGTTAAAGTGGTGTCAACCTGGATTATTTCTGCAGTGTGGATGCAGTCACAGTTACAGTGCTATGCAGTGGACCCTATCCTGACCCCCTATCCCCACTTACCAGGCAGCAGTTGCTGCAATTGATGGGGGATCTTTTCAGCTGACATTCAGAAAGCAGCTGACTCAGGGTCCCATCCCCTGTTGTGAGCAATCTCATTGTGAGCAATGTATTAAAGAGGTCACAAGTATGAGTTTGCAGGAACTAAGCAGTGCAGTGGAGGACAGGGGGTCTTGGAGTCTCATCTACAGGGTTGCCGTGGTTCAAGATTGACTCAAGAGCAATTCACGACAACAAACTGCCATAGAGGATTCTAGGTTATTTATTTTACATCCCATCTTGCATTCGTGGAGTTTGAGGCACACATGATACACCTCATTTTATCTTCAAAACAGTTCTGTGAAGTAGGAGAACCAATGATAGATCTCATATCACCAGATGAGCTTTGTTTCCAGTGGACAAAGGAACACAGGCCTAGTTCAGCACACCAAACATGGCACCAGGATTGTGAAATCATTATTGATCCAAGAACCAAATGAGAATTTGGGAAGAGTTTCAGGGAGCACACTGCAACAGCTGGCAGGGCTAAGGGAAAGCCAGGTGGAAATCCAACTAGTTTTGATATCCCCCAACAAAACAGTTCAGGTTCATCTCAATTCTCCACATGTCTGCTCAGGAAGAAGCTGCTCTGCAAAATCTTTCAGGCATTCAAAGCACAGATTTGCTCTTTTAGGAGAAAGACAAAATGTAAAAAATTCCCAGTATGCAAACTAGAGTGCATGTTTCATTCATACTCTAACCAGAGTTTCTTGTTCTTTGCAATTTCTTTCCAAACTGCAAACGAGATCTTGTTCCATACTAAAGCATCCCAATCTGCAAAACAGAGCTTAGATACATGTAATACCTTCTTGAGCTTTAAAAAGGTACTTATCTCTCATGCAAGATAAGTGGAGAAGAAGCTGGTGGGTCAGTTGTGGACTTTTGGCTAGTTCCCCTGCACTACGTCATTACTCTTCTCATGACTATTTGATTCACATACAATAAGCCCAAAGTTCCAGGGAAATAATTTGGGCTTCAGTCTGTGTGTTTGTTGTCTCCAATGAAATTAGATTTGACTGGGGGTTCTGACTGAGCACCACACCATTGGATATATGCTTTGATTTCACCAGCTGGAGAGGCTGGGGTGGGGGGACAATGGAAAGAGATCTCCCATTAACTCTTTGCACTGCCAAAAGTGCTGATCCTTCTAAAGGGGTGGCACTTAGTCCCTGCCCCCTGCAAGTTGATACAGCCACAATGTCTCACTATACTGCTGTGCCTGCCATTTTGAAGACATAAAACCAAGCCTCCTGATGGCTTGTGATAATTAAACTCCCATAACACTTTCCTTAAGTGCAGAGGTGTCAACCCTCACACATACACCAAAATCCAAGTCAGGTAATTAAACACCCTCTCTATTAATTTCCCTCCTGCGGTGCAATCTGATTACAGTGTCCTCTTTTGCTTCTTCCTTCCCTGCCCCCAAACTGTGCAGTGTTTCAAACTGATATACCTGCAAAACAGTTATTCCCTTTTCTCCTTCTTCGAATGGTTACCTTTCACATTCTTGGCATGCCCTTTATTTGGAACACCTGAGAGGGCATCCTGGCATTGTGCTGATATCTATAAACTCCTTTGATATTAGGCTGCAACTCTTTTGATACAATGATGTTAAAGACACTGTTTAAGCCCTGGCGTTAAACAGTGCGGTTAAAACAAAACGGCCCATGACATGGTTTAACAAAATGGCTGATGTCTTGGTTTAACAAAGTGAGATACTATAGGTGCTGGGAGTATTTCATCTTTACAGGTGATGTTTGCTTTATAGGCAACAACTTCATTCATATGTGAATGCTGCATTTTCTAGATGAATAACTGGAATATATAAATTCTACTTCATATGTATAAAGAGTAGATTCAGAATGTTATGTTTCAGAAGCAGTCATGGTTGACTGGTGTGTGGCTATTTCTGAACTTCTGTTTACAGCAGGGGAACAATCTTTGAATTATGAAAACCATTACAAATTGCCTATATTTTATCTACCTAAATGGAGAGAGTTCAGCATTCGTATGAACAGGCAAGGGAATAAAACTGGCAATGGGGATGCAGGTCAAACATACACCACACCTCCAACATCTCCAAGTGTCCATAAATAAGGCATTTGGTCACTCTTTGTGAAGGGTTGAAGAGGGTTCTGTTAACCATAGTTACAAACTGGTGGATGGATGGGGCAGTTTAAATGCAACACAAAATGATATCTACATAGTTCTTTTGAAGGCTATAATGCAACACACATGCCTTAATGTTCTTTAGAAAAAAACATCAACAGGTTTCAGCATACCTAACATGCAGTTGGATTATGCCCACTTTTTCAAATAAGGCATGTTTGTTGCACTATAGCCTTTGAGTGCACAGGTAGTTCTTTTACTATAGTGGTTTCAGTCTCAGTGCTCCCTCACCCTTCTGCCATGACCTTGACTGAAGAGATGAATGAATGGATGGTGTAGACAAGAATAATAAAGATGCCAAGGGAGCATGGCTCTGAAAGGCAAAAGGGTGAACTGTAGGAGATCTTATTCAGAAAGCTGGGTTGGATATTTGACCTAGCTTGGTGCCCTTTTGGAATTCCTAAGTAAGAAAGTGAGAGATAATGAGATAAAGGAATTAGGATAGAAAAAACTCCCCCTATTGATAAATGTGTATCTCACAATTAGAGCTTTTATGGATTCGTACTAAAATCTACTTCATTTGCTAGTACAGTATTAAATGGTAAAAGAAAAAAATGTGCCCATTGGAGGCTACTTCTAAAATGTCTTCACGGGAAAATTATGAGTCTTGTGTCTTCCTTCCTTCCTTCCTTCCTTCCTTCCTTCCTTCCTTCCTTGTGTTCAAAGCAGAATGATTCATCAGGCTGACAATGCCTATATTCCAGTAGACAAACACAGTAAAAACACCTGAGGAACTTTAAAAATGAACTTTGTGCCAACTTCGAGATGTAGAAATTCGGGGTCCTCTTCCCCTTCTGTGATTGGGTAACCTGACTCTCTGAATATTGAGATAATAAGTATTTTGATAAGAGCTAGAAAGTTACTGCTAAAAAGTAATGTTGAAGGGAAGGTAATTCATTTTCATTACTCGTCACAGTGTTGAAACATTGAAGGAACTGTGCATGAAACTGATTATTATTATTATTATTATTATTAGTAGTAGTAGTACAACATTTCCCATGGGTCTTTCTCTTTTACCTGAAACCTGTCAGATAAAATGAATCAATTAAGAGTCTTCTGCTGAAAAGTAAAGGAGGAAGTATGTTCAAAGAATAACTGCAAATGACTACAGTCATCCCTCCAGTCTCGTGGACTTGAGGTCCATGGTTTTGCATATTCACAGAGGGGCGACCTCCATTAAAATCAGTGGGGTGAGCCCATGGGGGCACACCACATTCAAGCCTATGGGGCTTGAATATTGGCGAGTCTCTGTTTTCATGGGGGGGGGGGGAGTCCAGAATGAATCAGAGTGAAAACGGAGGGCTGACTGTACTAGGGTTCAGCTAGCATTTTAACAACTCAAAACACAAGAAGCAGCAGGGAAATAATTAATGGTGAAAGATTAAGAGGATTCTTAAGGTACCCTAATCTGTTGATGAAGCAGAATGGACACAGTGTTGTGCCATAATATTCACACAATAACACTCTGGCATGGGTTGTCTTTAATTATATGAACCATCAGCTTTGGAATGAAAAATAGATCTTCACGTTATGAAATACTGCTCTGACTTGAGTTCACTTTTTGTTTAATTTTCAGCAAAGGTCAGCTCCTAGGGAGAGCAGACAGCAAAGCTTCTCTGCCCGCAGGGGGAGTCACACTTGTCTAAGAAGCTGCCCTCTTGGAGATTTAAATGCCTCCCATTTAGAAAAAAAGAAAAGAAAAAGGGAACAAACAGGGAGGGTCACTTTAAAGACCAACTATAAAGCAACATCACTAGCTCTAAATTCTCAAATTTAAGCTGCTTACATGCCCATATCTTCAGAAAGGGAACAGAGAAGACATAAAGGCCATCCTCAGGTCACATAAATCAGTCCTCTGCAATTAGCCAAGTAGATTTTCTCCCCATTTCAAGTTGTGAAAGAAAGATGGTTTTTAAATGACCAAAATTAACACCCAAGTCACAAGTCTTTTTAAAAATTATTATTAATAGAACCAATTCTAAGTAGAGGAAGGTTTATTGCAACACAGGCAGGGGAAACCAAGAGAGCCAAATAATGCCTGCAACTCAGCAGTGACCTTTCATTTAGGTTCATTTTAGGATTTAAAATAGATCTGATATTTTTACTTGGTCATCTTTGTACACACAAGTTATGGTATTGTCAGAAATTATATATATATATTTCTTTATTAAATTTATTGTTGTTGTTGTGTGCCTTCAAGTCATCTCTGACTTATAGTGATCCTAACATGAACCTATAATGGTGTTCTCTTGGCAAGTTTTGTTCAGAGGGGTTTGCCTTTGCCTTCCTCTGAGGCTGAGAGCATGTGACTTGCCCAAGGTCACCCAGTAAGTTTTTATACTTGAGCAGGGATTTGAACTCTGGTCTCCAGAGTCATAGTCCAATGTTCAAACCAGGATGCCACACTGACTCCTAACGGTCACATTTCTACCCCTCCGAATGGCACTCCATGTGGCTAACAGTAATAACATCCAAATAAAATCAAATGCAATGAAAACTTCCAAAACATAACATAATTAAGAACACCTCAAGTAAAAAAGACGTAAAACTCCCCAAATAATTTGAACCTCTCGGATAGCAACCTGAGCTTAAAGTACTGTCTGAATCAAAAAGGTCTTGGGTTGCTAGCAGAAGGAGGGACACTAAAGAGGGAGGTAGTGTAGCCTTCTCCTCAGCCTGAAAGGAACCACCAAGGAGGCCCTCACTTTCCTTCCAAAAACATAATCTTCCAGTAAGCATAATGTCATAAGAAACATCACTACTTGAAATCGTAACTCAGAGTCATGGTCAAACTCAATCACTTAGGCAAGCACTTTGAATAATCACTGGTATCCAGATGAACTCTTGTAAAAAGGAAGACACATTCCTTGTAACCAACCCTGGTGAAAATTCTGGCTGAAGGATTCTATGGATCAGCTGACATTACCTAACCTTTTTAGCAGCTCCAGTCTAAAGCAAGCTGTCATTGTTGATAGTGTGTGCCTCCAAGTCAATTTTGACTTATGACAACTGTGTCTTCAGAAGGGATTTGTCATTGCCATCTTCTAAGGCTGAGAGAATGTGACTTGCCTAGTGGATTTTTGCCCAGGTCACCCAGTGGGTTTTTATGCTTGAGTGAAGATTTGAACCTTGGTCTTCAGAGTCCTTGTCCAATGCTCAAATCACTACACCACATACCCTAGTCCAAATGAGATGTGTGTTAACACAATCAGATCTGATATCTCCAAGAACAGGAATAATAGATGCACTAGCATGATACCAATTAATTACTTGATTGATTAGTTTAAATCAGGGGTAGGCAACCTTTCCCCTTTAAGGGCCGAGGGACTTCAGCTCCCAGAATCCCAGGAGCTATTGGCCAACATGGGACTATTGGCCAACATGGCTGAGGCTTCTGGGAGCTGAAGTCCCTCGGCCCTTAAAGGGGAAAGGTTGCCTACCCCTGGTTTAAATATTTCTATCCTGCCTCTATCATGAGATCTCAAGGCAGCATATAATGAAAATAATATAGTTTTATTAAAGAAAAAATCAGCATAAAGACCACAGAAGTCTGAAATAGGACAGAATTCACAGTTGAAGTCATAATCAAGGATGTCATCAAAAAGGACATATTGTTATATTTCTCAGTGTTCTACTGGCACTTAGGGGCACTGCAGACTGGCCTAAAGGGCTGGCCTGGGGGTGGAGTTGGGGTGGGGTTGCGAGTTCAATACTAGCCAGGGCTCAGGCTAGACTCAGGCCTGCATCCTTCCGAGGTCGCTAAAATGAGTACCCAACTGTTGGGGGGGGGGGGCAATGAGCTTACAGTTGTAAACCACTTAGACATCCCATAGCGTGATATGAAGCGGTATATAAATGAAGCTGCTTTGCTTTTGCTTTGCACACCGGCTGCCCCAACTCCACCCCAACACCATCCTGATGCCGTGCACCTGTTTGCATGGTGCACAGCATCAGAATGCCCTCACGGTGCAATGTGTAGACACACTGCACCAAAAGAGCATGGAAGAGCCACAGCGCTGGCTCTTAGGGTGGCCTTTTGCCACCCCTAGAAGGGGCGGCATTTTGCCACTCTTTTAGTGGTGGCAAAAGGAAGGATCGGGGCTGCGACATGGGGTTGCCACGCCCCTATCCGCTGCTAACAGGGGCAGCCCAGAGCCGCCCATCTGCATAGCCCCTAACACTCTTTTTTTCCACTTCCCTCCTATGAATTGTTGAATATTTCTGTGCATAATTTTCCACAATGCACATTTTATACATTGTCCTAATTAATGCATGTAGTCATGATCATTTTTTTTTTTAAAATGTATCCACACTTTTATGCACATCTTCTGTACTCCAAAAGGCATCACAAACATTGGAAACATACAACTGTCCATGGCAAGATGCACTGCCAGTTTCAGAAGGTACATAATTTGGTGCAGAAATTACCCAACAAATGTCTTAAGATATTAACTTTAGCTTCTGCTTTCAGTTTATACATTTAGATACTTTGCTTCAGTCCTTCCAGTTCAATCTCAAGCTCGTGTTCTTTATCAGAATTTAAAAGTCAGGTTTGGTCAACAAAACTCAGTGTAAAATGTCTTGCTTCCAAACTTTGTGGTCCTCAACGAAATACCAAATACCGTATTTTCTGGAGTATAAGATGACTAGGTGTATAAGACGACCCCCAACTTTTCCAGTTAAAATATAGAGTTTGGGGTATACTCGCCATATAAGACTTCCAACACACACCAAATAAAAAGTTTAAAAAATCAGATTTGATTTCAATATAGTAGTTTTATATCAAATGCTTATGGCTTGCAGGTACTTAGCAGGAAAACTGTCACTTATAAACACAACAAACTACAGCACCCATGTTCCCTAGCATATATTTCTGCAGTGTGTTTTGGACTTTACTTTTTTAAAAAATAGTCCATATTTAAATGCTGTTTTAAAAATTATTTCCATCTCCCAGCTATGAGATGGTTGGGGGGAAATGAGAAAGTGTTGGGGGGAAGGATGGCCAATATACTAAGTGATGCATTCTGGGGGATGTACAATTTGCAGCCAAGTAAGTGACCCTGGGCATGTCACACACTCTCAGCCTCAGAGGATGGTAATGGCAACCCCCATTTGAAGAAACATACCATTCTTTAATGATAAGGTTGCCTTAGGGCAGTGTTTCTCCATTATTTTCTGTCACGCTCCCCCCAGGAAAGAAGAAAACATTTCGCGCGCCCCCTCGTGCGATCACATGGGCGGGTTTGGCCAATCAGGATAGAGCTACTGGGGCTGTGCTGGGACAATCTCCCTCTCTCCAGCCTTAACGGGGGCCCCCTTTATGGAGCCTTGCACCCCCGCTGGGGGGCCCGCCCCACTATTTGAGAACCGCTGCCTTAGGGTCACCATAAGTTGGAAAGGACTTGAAGACACACAAGAACAACAAAAAGTCTGCAGTTGTTTCATTGGTAGTACATGGGAATAGGAGCCAGCATGGTGTAGTGGTTTGAGTGTTGGACTTCCACTCTGGAGACCTGGGTTTGATTCCCCACTCTGCCATGAAACCCACTGGGTGAACTTGGACAAGTCACACACTCTTAGCATCAGGGGAAGGCAATGGCAAACCTCCTTTGAGCGAATCTTGCCAGGAAAACCCCATGATCACCATAAGTCAGGAACAATTTGAAGGCACACAACATACACATATAACCTTCAAGTTAAGGAACTTTGTTCTTCTTTAGATAAATCTTCAAGTGTACACACACACTCTCTCTCTCTCTCTTTGTGCAGAATTATTTGTTAAAGAATCCATGCCCATGCAACATGTCACCTTTGGCTGCATCTGCATTGCAGAAATTAATTAAAGTGGTTTCACACTGCTTTAACTGCCCTGGCTCAAGGCTATGGAATTCTGGGATTTGCAATTTTGTGAGATATTTAGCCTTTTCTGTCAGAGAGCTCTGGTAGCACAAAGCAAACTGCAGATCCTAGGAGTCCATAGGATGGAGCCATGGCAGTTTAAGCAGTGTCAAACTGCATTATTTCTGCACTGCAGATTCAGGCTGTATCCATACTGTAGAACCGGCTTCCTTCTCCTTCTCCCTTTGTCCTCCTCCTCCTCCTTCTCTACCCTGCATATAAGATAACCCCCGACTTTTGAGACCCTTTCCCAGGGTTAAAAAGTCATCTTATACACCGGAAAATACAGTAGTCTTGGGGGTAAAGGATATCTGGGAGAAGGACTTCAGTGTCCTAACAGTGAGAGAAATATTGATTGAAACCATCAATCAATGTGATTTCAACAAAATTCAAAGAGTTATGTCACTGGTTTCTAACCCCATGTAATCACTAATGTAACTAATCCTTAATGATATCATTAACTGATGCAGGGACAGCTGACATCACTGTAGAGGGATGGGATCTTACTGCCACTTTTGATGGCATTGTCCTAAAATATATACTTTCTGGCTCTATATATTTGAGTGAGGATTGGTAAATTAACAGGGTAAACAATTAAGATGTCTCCTCAATTAGGTCTTTTATCTATATAAACAGGACTAAATACACACTTGCTGCATAAAACTTTAATTAATTTCTTCTGCCTTGCAGCATCATTGGAAATCGTGCTGCACTCGAAATCTATTGTACAACTTTCTCTGTCTATGTGGCAGTCAAGAATTTGTTCTATAGCTTTGTCAGAAAAATTCACCACATACATAAGAAATACTCAAGTATGGCAAGAGTCCCCCCCATTTGATGTCTATTTCTTTTATTTTAAAACAAAAATGATTATTATTTTTTAATTCCCACCCCTGTCTTTTGAAATCCTACCTCTATCTGAGCTTTTGAACTACCTTTACAATTTATTTTGGGATTGAGCTGCTGAGATCTTGCTTTATCCTTTGAATTTTTTGTATTTTTAAAATTTCTCTATATTTCTTCCACAATATCCTGAAGGATTTTGTTCTTTAATGGAAACTAATATTTGCAGGTTTATGACTGATGCTGGAGTTATCTGTTCCAATATCCCATTTCACTCTGATCTCACCTGTACAGCTATGGAACTGTGGCTATATGCCTCAGGCCTGATAATAGTACTTCTTCTGTGTATCTGAGGAAGTGGATTGTAATCTACAAAAGATTTTGCAAAAATAAATCTTGATTTCCTTAAAGATGCCACCAGCCTTTTTTTTTTCTGTTGAAATGCACAAATGCATCTATTTATTTAATTTTTTAAGAAAAGAAAAAGGTATTCAAGGCATAAAATAATAACAGCAACCTTACATTGTTGTTATTCTGACTATTGCTCCTGTTTGCACTGGTTTCACTGCTGGAATGAGGATGCCAGCCAGGAAATCCTTCTCTTCTTAACTCCTTCACATATTAGACCACAAGTGAGAGAAAATGAAGAACATCAACCCGAGAAGGGCCTGAAATAGTCACCAGCTGCAGGCAACTCCCTAAGGGATAGCTGTTCTGGTTTAACCCTGAAGGCAGCTATATTTGTCATTTTGTTTTGTTAAAGATTTCTGGTGCCAGAAGGTAATCATCTCTGTGTCTTGACTGTGCTGGGAAGAAAAGCTCTCACGTATTTGCTATCGGACAAGATTTGAAACGGTAGGCCAGTGCAATACAGAAATGGAATTGAAATGTCAAGTGAAATTTAAAGTAAAGAGAGAAAAATGACTCCAACTTGTCTTTAATTTTCTTGGTGGAGGAAAGCTCTTGAAAGTGTTACTGCAAATTTATCTTCATAATTAGAAAGCTTGCTCCATCTCCTCTTGAAGGAAATCAGTAAGTGTTTTGCCATTGACTTCAGTAAAGGCAGAATGGAACTCCCTTAAAAAAATCATTAAAAATAATCACCTTATAACTTGAAGGTGATGCCACATGTAACCATTTCGCAGCTATACAAATAGTCTCAGTTTTATTATCGTTTGATCAAACTTTTCAATGCATATGAAAGACAGGAATGCTAATTCCAGTTTTACAATGTTTTCTTTGGTCCCTCCACCAGAAATATTTATGAGATACTCTTAATTCCCCCCCCCCCCGAAGCTATCAAAAATATCCAGAGCTCTGCAATTTGACCAGACTGCTTTTATACATATAGCTACTTTACTAGCCATTTTGGTAAAATAGTCAGCATGGTCTCTGCAACCATTTTGGTCATTTAAAATGTTAAAGAGCCATGATCATTTACTTGACTTTTAGGTAAGCATTTTGCCAGAAAATACTATGGCTAAGAACCTGCATCAGAGGCTATGATGTGTAACTTTACAGAGATAGATCTACATCACTGACATAGTAAGCAATCATGCTAGTGAACTGTGATGCTGAACAATGGGGCACCACATGATGTAATGAGGGCTCCCATTTCACAGAAGGACACATTGTGCATTGGGACCATTATGCAGTGGCTATAATATTGGCTTTATTTGTACAATGTACCTGATGGCATAGCTATGTCTCCCCTCCCCTCCTGAGAGTATGAACATTGTGTAATTCGACATTACATGATTGTCAGTCTGTTTACAATGACATAGCTTCCCCACAGGATGCCAGCTAAAGATCTGGAAATATGGGGATTTTCTAGAGTCCAGCATTTTAATTCCATGGTTTAGCAGCAGGATGTAGAGACAAATGATTATGATTGTGAGAACATAAACAGAGCCATGTTGAATCAGACCAAAGACTTGTCTAGTCCAACCATCTGCTCACACACTGGCCAACCAATGGCCTATGGGAAGCCTGCCAGCAAGACATGAGTGCAACTGCATTTTCTGCCTTGCATTCCCAATAACATCAATAACCTGCTTATTTTGCTTGCTATTCACATTTTTTTCAATCACATTTGAAAATTCACATTTTTTTCAATCAGAAATCCATTTCATCTTTATTCCACATCAGTATACAATTTTAAAAAGAAGTTGTCATGAAAATTGTAGTCATTTTCATTAATTTTTTTGTTCATTGTCACAAAATTTAGTACATGGGTTGGCAAGTTCCCCTTACCTGGGGCCAGGCCGGGGATCCCCTGGTTTTCCGCGGGCCGCCGCCGACCACCACCACCACCACACGTGCTGCCGCCATTTTGTTTTCCACAATGGCGGCCATGGCTTGTTCGCATATGCGCAGGAATACTGTGCATATGCAAATGAGTCATGGCCGCCATTTTGGAAAACAAAATGGCAGCCGTGATGCACGCGGTGGCAGGGGGAGCGGGGGCCGGTCCAAAGGCCTTGGGGGGGCAGACCCGGCCCATGGGCTGTAGGCTGACGACCCCTGCTTTAGTACATAGGACTGGGATTTGGTGGATTCTTGTTCAAGTCTTCACTGAGCCATGGAATTCACTAAACCAGTTACTTTCTCTATCTGTCTGGAGACTGAAGCTATGCATGCTGCCATGAGTTGATTAAAAGAAAGGATTAATATAGAGTGGATCCTTGATATCTGCTGGGTTTTGGTCTGAGGACCCTCTGTGGATATCAAAATCCATGGATGCTTGAGTCCCATTATAGACAATAGCATAGTAAAATCTCTTATATTTTGCTTTTTGGATTGAATCCATGAATGCAGAATCCATGGATATGGAGGGCTAACTGAAAATATAATAATTATTGATATTTCCAAATATATGACTTTTTTGTGTACAACTTCCCCCTAATATACACATTTGTGGGTGTATTTTCCCCTATGTTATTCATTTGTTGTTGACTGTATCACAAAATTTGGAGAAGTATGAAAACTGGAGACTAATTTCATTCCAATCTGTATATTAGTTCAGGAAAAGCAAATCAGATCATTGTGTATTTAAATATTTCACAGCCAGATTCTAATTTTTCAGAAGGTACAAAGATACCACATGTAAATTTTATGCAGAGTAAGTCCTGAACTGTGAAGATTTTTATCAGTCCAGGATTCCTCTGAAAACTGAAGAAACATTTTTTTTCTTTGTTTTTTTGTCTCTTATCATTAAAAAAAAAATTCTTTTCATCACTACCATGAACCCAGCTGCAGAATCATGGTTCACACTTTGACAACAGTCATATATAGGTTTGTGGGTTTTGTGGCTGTTTGGCAAAGGTATGCTGTTCCATTGCATGAATCTTTGTGTGTGTGTGTGAGATAAAGATATTTCATTCATACATGGAGTCTTCAAGCATACATGGAAACTTGGAATACATACTTAGAAGACTCATATTTTGTCTAGTTGGTATCTTTTCTGGGCCTGGCAGTTGAAGAAACAAATTGCATCTGGACTGTATAGTTTCATACCATTTAATTTTCCATGTCCCATCCTAATGAATTGGTAGCTTATAGTCAGAAATACTTGGAAGCTATCAACTTAACCTGAAAAAAGGACAGAGGATTAAATCTGTTCCATTCTGTAGTACAGATAGATACTCTGTGTGCTTCAGCAACTGTAGTCATGGGAGTAGACTAAAGCTCACTAGCAGAGATTTCTAAGGACTCATTCCCACTTACATTTAAATTGGTTTGTGATTTGCCTTCGTTCCATGTCAGTAAATCGGTTCCAAAAGATCCATCATTCCCACTATGAAAGCAGATCTTTTCATTATTCCCTTGTAATTGCTTCTTTTTTGGCACGATTGTCATTCCCATTAGTTTGCGCCACTTCAAAATGCATGTCAATCATCTGTGCATCATCAGTGATGCAAGTGGCAACACGGTGAGGATAGGGCCATTCCAGGTGCCAAGTTGGGCGACTAGCAATTGAACCTTCTTCTGCCCCTCAGCAACCCAGGCTGTTCAAGCACACCGTTTTCCCTTTGAGCAGCCTGGCTTGAGATCCATTGGTTTTGCAACTACTTGCCTCACTGAGTTGCATTTGGCCCGATCACCCGGCGCACCACCCGAATAATTGCAAGTAGTTGCAAATACAGTGGATCACATATTCTGTCAATTTTTGTATAATATATATGCATATATAATGTGCCCATAGGCCACACACCACTAGCACAAAGGCATCACAAAGGGGGTGGGGGGAATGGCTGATTTACCAAAAACTGAGGAGGGATGGTAAACACCCCTCTGCCATTAGTCCCTCCCCTACAGAATGACACGATTCATATCCGTCATTCCCACTTGTTGAACACACTTTGGAATTGATTATTTTCAAACGAGCCACAAAAACAAACAAACAAAAAAACTAGTGTCAGGAAACAGTGGGGTTTTTTGCATTTGCCTCACTTCATCACAATTGAAACTGAGCACAGTAGGATCAGAACCAGTTTCAAGTGGGGACGAGGCACATATAACCTGATCAGCAATTCTCTTTAAATCATAGTGGGAACGAGGCCTAAGTATCTCCCTAAAGTAAAAAAACAAAAAACAAAACAGGCTTCCCTAAGATGCAGCATGACAAAATGGTACAAAACTGATAGAAATGTGCAGTGCAATTGTATGTTCTGCATTTCAGCCTCCTCCTTTGGAAATGAGGGAGAGGGAGGAGATGCCAGTGACAGTAATAGTTCTGTTATTAACTCTTCCTAGGGGCAGGGGGAGGAATATGTGACCTTCCACATATTATTGGAATATAGCATTTCATCAGTCTTAACCATTATAGACAGTGATTAGGGATGATGGAAGTTCCAGTCCAAGACCTTCACTGCCATATATTCTGAGTTCCTGCCTTAAAGGTTCACAAATGCTGCTACCTGGTTCTGTGGGCCCCAGAGTCACCCACACCTACCGCCCACATGCATTCACCCATACTCACCCACCCATATTATTTTAAAATTAAAAGATAGAAAAAATACACTTCAAGAAATGCAATTATTTTTAAATCAACGTGTGTAGATTCCTGTACCCATGCCCCTCTTTGCCCCCTTCCAATTGAAAGTGGGCTTCAGAACAGAACAACAGAAGGTCTTGGGAAGAAAGTGGACAAATGAAGAGAAATGACATGATAAACACCCTATCTTTTTCGACAAAACAGAAATGTTGTTTCAAGAAAACAAGGCAAAATATCCACAAATAACCAGTTCTCAATGTCATTGAAGGACAATATTTTAGGCCCGAAAAAATCTGTAGCTGAAATCCTGGGAAGATTCTGCCCATTAGTTTTGACAATACATTGCTCTTCAGTATGAAGCAACTGCTTGCATTCTTGACCTTTGACAACCAAAGTACTTGAGTAGGGGAAGTGCTATATTGGACACATTAGTCAAAAGAGGAAAAGGTGGAATACTTTGGAGACAGCTAAACTGCCAAAAGTTTCCCTCTTTTGCCATAAAATTGCACTAGATGCCTTCATTAGCAGATCAGATATCTTTATTATTACTCCTTTTCCATGAGCAAACATGTAAAGTATGATAAATGAGGTTTATTTTATGAAAGGAAGAGACACTATGGTCAGCTAGAATTTCATTCCAAAAAAAGAAAGGAAAATTCCAAATTCAGATAGTCAAATGCAGGACAATTGCTTTTAAAACTATATAAATTAGCTAGATAGTGTGCATAAAGTTCACAATATATGCATTACTTTGGAAATATTCATTGGATTAGGTTGCATAAAGACTTGTGACTAAGTATTGATAGTTGATTCAATATACTGGGATGCCAAGGTCTGAATCCAGGCAACCATGGAAATCCACTGGGTGACCTTGGGCAAGTCATACACTCTCAGCCTCAGAGGAAGGCAAAGGCAAAAGCCCCTCTGAACAAATCTTGACAAGAAAACTCCAGGATAGGGTCTCCTTAGGATCACCATTAGTCTAACAGAGGGGTAGGCAACCTTTTTGAGCTGGGGGCCAGGTTGCTGTCCCTCAGACAATTGGGGGGGGGGGGGGGGGGAATCACCAATATATAAATAAATAAAATAAAATAAAATAAAAAATATGTATGCACTCTCTCTCAACCCCAGAAAAGCCATGGCAAAACCCCTGTGGAGATTTCACCAAGAAAACCCCAAGGACAAGTAATAACAATCATTATCATCATGGAAACGACTGGAAGGCAGGCCCACAAACAAGCAGGGATGCATGCACACTTTCTCAGCCCCAGAAAAGCCATGATGGCAAAACCCCTGTGGAGATTTTGCCAAGAAAACCCCAAGAACAAGTAATAACAACAATAATCAATATCATCATGGCGGGCGGCGGTGACGGCGGTGGCAGGACCGGCCTAGGGCCGGTCCAAAGGCCTCGGGGGGCCGCATCCGGCCCCTGGGCCTTAGGTTGCCTACCCCTGGTCTAAAGGCATAAAATAACACAAATTAATCTGCTGCTCTAAACAAGGATAACTTTGGAGTTAAAAGAAAGAATGTGATAAACTAGAGAGAGAGAGAGAATGAGAGTTACACATGGAGTTCTTTGCCATTGTCAACTTGGATGGCTTTCAGAAGGGTTAGATAAATTCATTCTTTCTTGGATTATCAGTGGCTAGTAGTCTGGATGGTTGTTTGTTGATGCTATTGTTATGTGCCTTCTTGATAAAGTTTCTTCACAGAAAGTTCCTCTGAGGCTGAGAGAGAATGACTTGCCCAAGGTCACCTTGTACACTTCCATGATACTGGTATCCTGGAAACCTAGTCCAGCATTCAGACCACTATCCATACTGACTCCCATATCAGCAGCAATATGCCTCTGCATATTAGTTCCTGAGAAACACAAGAAGGTTGCGTGTCCTGTATGTGGTTGACCACTATGGGAAATGAATGCTGGATAGATTGTTGATCTGATCTAATGTGGCTCCTTCTTTGTTCTTGTAAGGACGTTATCACACGAGGGCAAATCTGCTGGTTAATCCACACAAAACCCAAACAGAAACTGGATTAGTGCCCCATGTTTTCACACGACGTTGCACAGAAACTGGACAGAAAGTGGACAGAAACTGGTGTTAACCGAGATCTTTTGAAATTCGGTTGTTTGGAGGAAATGCAAATGCGCAATTAAGGTAAATTTGCAATTAAGGTAAATTCGTCGTAATGTGAAAAGCGAATGCGCATTTGGAAGCATTTCCCCGCATTTCCCCATGGTTCCGCGGGGTCCTGGAGGCAGCGTAAGTGTCTCCTTCCCCTCAGCAGACGGCTTAAAGGGCCGTCTTGGGGGCAGGGAAAGGGAAGGGCAGCTGCACAATCGGCGCCCCAAACCCTTCCCCAGGTCGTCCTCGGCCAGCGCTCCAAGGGGGACCACCCCGGAGCGCTGACCCTATGCACGGCCGGCGCTCCGAGGAGGTCCTCCTTGGAGCGCCGACCCTACGCACGGCCGGCGCTCCAAGGAGGACCTCCTCGGAGCGCCGACCCTCCGCATGGCCGGCGCTCCGAGGAGGACCTCCCGCTGCAGCATTCGCACGTGCTGTGGCAGAGGAGTCGGAGAAGGTGCGCCGCAGCCTTTTTCGGCGCACCTTCGGTGACTAGAAGGACGGCCGGCCGTTGGCCACCCGGGGAAACTGCGCTGCGGGGCCAAGGTATCCCTACACCTCGGTCCCGCGGCGCAGCATCGCCGCCTCTGAAAGGAGCGCTAAAGTGGCGCTCTTTTCACAAGTTGCTGAAGGTGCGCCGAAAAAGGCTGCGCCGCACCTTCAGCGACTCTTCTGCCGCAGCGTGTGCGAACGCTGCGGTGGGAGGTCCTCCTCAGAGCACCGGCCGTGCAGAGGGCCGGCTGCTCCGAGGATGACCTGGGGAAGGGGTGACAGGCGCGGCAAGTGACAGCCACAGCGAGCATAGTGCGCATGTGCTAGAAGATCATTTCTAGTACATGTATGGGATTTTTTCACTTGTGTGTGAACGTTAAATGCGGTTTCAGCGGGAGCTTCCCTTAATTGCGCAATTAAGGTAATTATGTGTGAAAAACATTTGCGGAATCAAGATTTATTTTCGGTTTATTTTCGGAATTTGTCATTTCCAGTTTATTATCGCTTTGTGGCCCACGTGTGATAACATCCTAAGAGAGCATGGCTATTGTTTCAGCAATCAGCAGTTGCCTTCACCCTTGGATATGTTGATAAGTACAAAGACTCCTGTACATCTATTTGTTGTTTATCAGCTTAAAGTATGTTGGCGAAACATGTGATTATTTTTTAGATTCTGTTCTTACACCTGGTGTTTAACTGGAGTTCCTGTGGCAATTTTTTCCTTGTCCAGTCTGATGTTCCTATTTCATTTAAAGTGTTTCCTAATGTTGCTACAACACTTCTGTTCTAGTAGGCAAATGACTGCTCTATCAAGATTTGAAACTGTGAAAATGCATCTGATTCAATGATTCAGCAGCTCCCAACAACCAGGGCTCCTCTCCTCTCCCTCTGTGTGCGTGTCTGTGTAAGAGAGGTATCTTTCCCGCAACTCATGTGCATTTTACCTTTTTTCCTCCAATTCATTCTCCTATTATTAGCCATATTTTGCCGAAGGATTGATCAAAATGCCATCTCAGTGTGTGATTCAGGTATGGAGGCAGCACAGCAGGGGAAAGATATGCAGTGAGCAAACGCATGAAAATGCTTTGGTGATTAAAAAGAACAAACTTCAAAGGAAAGAAATAGAGAAAGGAAGATGTGAAATCAGCCAACTTGAGTTGGATATGAGATAGGCAATGCTGTTTTTTTACCCAGAGCTTGGAGCAGTCCCAGGGGATGCTTGTGGCCAACAGGCTATGGCATTCCCACCCTGAATTAAATGATTCTGATTAATTTAAAATATGCATTGATATGTATAAAATGGTGTACACACATTGTGTGACTTCATGTCTACTCTCTATTTTGTCCTTTTGGTGATGGATTTTCTTCTGATGAAGCAATGCACAAGTGGCTAAACCATTTCTTACTTATAGAACCAAAAAGTCTAAGAATTGGAAGAAACCTCGTACACCATCAAGTCCCATCCCTGCTCAAGGAGAAACTCTGACTAGAGCATTCCTAGCAGGTAGCTATCCACCCTCTTTTTGAAGATGTCCATAGAAAGAGATCCCACTGCATATTTAGGCAATTGGTTCTATTTCAAAGCCAGCCTTACAATCAAGATGTTCCTTTAATGTTCAGTCAAAATCTACCTTCTGTAAAAAAAAGAAAAATGTAATGGTACTGTAACCATTTTTAATGGGGTTACCATAAGTCGAAATGACTTGAAGGCACACAACAATAACAAAGTTTGCCAGGAAACCACTGGCTTCGTTCAACCCACTACTGATGGAATGGAGTTTGGACTGGCTGCTCTTTACCGGCCGTGTGCTTTGGCCCTTAGTCTACAAAAGCTTATGTTACTGTCAATAATCTTTGAGAATTCCTAGAGTACAGAAGTTAGGTTTGCTCTCTGCTATCCCAGAGGATATTCCAGGACTAATGGTTTCAGTCGGGGTTTTTTTAAAAAAAAAATGCGATAAACTCCTTAGTCTTATCTGTCTGAGAGCTCTGGTGCCACAATTAACTACCATTCCCAGGATTTCCTAGTACTGAGCCAGGAGTGTTAAAGCAATCTCAACTGGATTATTTCTGTGTTTTGGACCTTTGTCTACTTCATCAGATGCATACAGTGCAAATCAGCCAGCTGAGCATGGCTGGAAGCCAGGTTTTAGGCGGGATGCAGTCAGGCAGTGTCATCATTAGTATTTTCCATGCATAATTCCCAGCTGCTGCATCCCGTAATTGACTGTAAAATGGAAGGAGTAAGTTGGATTTTTTTAAAATGCGATATTCTTAAATGTCTCACAAAACTACAGTTCCCAGAACTCCCTAACATTGACCTAGGGCAGTTAAAGTAGTCTCAAACTGGATTATTTCTGCAGTGTGTTTTCAACCTTAATCTATTAATGTTTTTGCTACCAACTTCTTTCTCTTAGTCTCTAAAGCAGGGGTAGGCAACCTAAGGCCTGTGGTCCAGATGCGGCCCCTCGAGGTCTTTGGACCGGCCCCAGGCCGGTCCTGCCGCCGCCGCCCGCCATAATAATATTGATTATTGTTGTTATTACTTGTTCTTGGGGTTTTCTTAGCAAAATCTCCACAGGGGTTTTGTCATCATGGCTTTTCTGGTGCTGATAGAGTGTGCATGCATATTTTTGTATTTTTTTTAAAGAAAATTATATTATATATATATTTGTGCTTCGGCCCCCCAATTGTCTGAGGGACAGCAACCCGGCCCCCGGCTCAAAAAGGTTGCCTACCCCTGCTCTAAAGTGTTATAAGATCCCTTTGCATACTGATCCAGATGAACACGGCTATCTTTGAATTACAAAGAAGCCTGGTTCTCCCTAAGTAGATCAGAGGAAGAGAATCTCAAGAATATAATAATATTTGTAATCACATTTATTATTTATTAGAATACCCTTTTAGCCAACAATCCTATATCCACCAACCTGGGTGTAAGCTCCATAAAAATCAATGGGATTTGTGTTTGTCAGAATGTACAGAATTGTGTTGTTTGCCAGCATTCCTGTATTTCAAAAGTATTTCCTAATGCTCCTGATTCTCTGCTAGGTTAGCAGATAATTACCATCAAATAGAAAATTAATATGCTAACTTAATTTTATACTACATTCAGCTGTACACTTGTAAAATTCTATTCAGGTTCTTGTTTCATATCCATTATTACAGTATTTGAGCATGGCATTAAATAACATTTCAATATGCAATTTGAACTGATTAGTTTTAAAAATTGAGTTATGTTAATCAACCCAAACTAATATGCAATATATGAATTTATGATTCTTGCTAATTGCAGTAGGCATATATTGAAGCAATGCAAGAATTGCATAGAAATTGCTCATTGTAATCTGCAGTTTTAAAATGAACCATCATTATATTAACCCCTTCCAGATGTGATTACAGTTCTCTCAGAGAAATAGGAAACAAAATGAATCCATTAGCAAAAGATGAAAATGTGTCTAAATCAACTGTACAGAATAAGTTCTCCACACCATTTTCCAGAACAGGTTTTCTAACAGTGCTGGAAAAGATTGCTGAGAATACCCTGGATAACTAAAAAGACAAACAAATGGGTCCTAGAACAGAGTGAGCCAGAATGCTCCCTTTGGCCACATAATGAGAAGGAATGGCTCATTAGAAAAGACAATGATGCTGGGGGAGGTGAAGGGAAGTAGAAAGAGACGAAGACCACATACCAGATGGATAGACTCACTCAGGGATACCATGGACCTTAGCATACAGGACCTAAGCAGGGAGGTAGAGGACAGGGGGCTTGGAGATACCTCATTCATAGGGTTGCCATGAGTCGAGATCAACTTGAAAGTAGCTAACAACAAAGCTCTTTTCCCAAGTGTTGTTTGAAAAGAACAATAACAATAACAAATAGGAATCTCAAACTCAACCATGTAGTCTTGCAAGTTTTTCTGAATGCATGCCCCTGTTTTCCCAATTAAGGGTAATTCACAATATGCAGAAACACCCCACCACCCTTCTGCAATTGCATTATCCATAAGTCTTTTCTTCCTCTGATTCCTATGATTTCCTCTTTTATCTAATTCCTCTTCTGCACATTTCACCTGCTATACAGATAGCTGAAGAACATTGGATGTCATTACTTTGGATGTCATTCAATTGAGTCATTTCCTCATTCCCCATTTCTTCCCTGAGTCACTAAAGAATTTATCACATTGGCTTTGCTCCTGTGATAGATGCAGGATGTAACTTTAAGAAAGTGGATCTTATAGCATTTTCCCCTCACCAGAGTGTATGCAGCCCATTTGCAACCTGGGCTTCTGTCTCATCTTTTCAAGAAAAGATGTGGGAGGAGTGCAGAGAAGCCTGAGTTGCAAATGGGCTATGTACTCCCAGCAACAGAGAAATGCAATAAGATCCACTTTCTTAAAGTTACATCTTGCGTCTATCGCAGGAGCAAAGCCAATGCAATAAACTCCTAGGCCAATAGTGAGGAAGGTTCAGCTCTTCAGATGTTGATGAAATACACTTCATATCATATCTCACCATTGCCAAATCTGGCTGGGAGGCAAATGGGACACTATCTGAAGACAGAGGTAGTTCATGGGCAGAATAAGGGGGCTCCTTACCTCAAAATAAGAGTGTGAGAGTATTCTCACCAGTCACAATGGAATATATTGTAGCTACCTATTGCTGCCCGAGGCTTTATAGTCAACTAATGGTTTTCTCAGTTCTTGTTTGGGAAAGCAGCCAGCAGCTGATAACAAGCCCAAAATAAGGTAGAGACAAGCAAAACAAAATAGCACAACACAGTGTGTGTAGTAATAAAGCAAGTCTTGAACTGCAGACTTACAAAGCAAAAGGCAGAATTCCAAAAGCAAGGTCCATAATCAGTCTGGGTTCAAGCCAAATGGTCAAACAGTAAGCATAGTCAAGAAGTACAAAAAGGGTTAAGAGTTCCAGCAAAACAGAATGGTTAGTCCAAGATCAAGAAGTCCAAGCCAAGAAGTGAGTTCACAAACAAGATGTTTTCACCAAGGGAATCAGTTCACTTCTGAAAAAGGTTCTGGCATTCCTCCCAGGCTTTTATATTCAGGCCTCACTGGTGCAGCTGGTCCTTAATTGCTCACCATCTCATAGGAAGCCTCTGAGACTACCACAGCCCCACCCTTTCAGATTTTCTCTGGCTGTAGGAAGGCATGGGTAAATTGGCCTCTGTCTCCTCCTTCTCCATGTCAACATTGCCAGGGGGCTCTGTGGCCTGGATGCTGGGGTCCTAACCATCCCCTTGGGCAGCAGACTTTGTTGGTATTGTCAGAGCAGAACTAAGGCCAGGCTCAGGCTCAGGCTCAGGCTCAGGCTCAAAGTCAGACTCTTCTTCTGAGCCCTCAGCCAGGCTGGGCATGACAATTCTATAAGTCTTTGACATTATCTGCACTTCATAGTTATAGTACTGTGATCTGATTTTAATTACCATGACAATATCCTATGGAATCCCGGGCACTGTAATTTAATTATGTACATATAATTCCCTGCCAAGGAGTGCTACATCGTAGTTCAGGGGAGCATCAGTTTAGAGTTCTCTATCAGCAGAAAATTCTGTTATCATACTACAAATCTCAGATTCCATAGAATGAAGCCATGAAAATTAAAGGGCTAAATCCTGTTGTTAGTCCTGACAAGAGTTACTCCCATTCAATCAATGGAATTCACACCATTCAACATACATGTTGATTCACACCATTCAACACTTGATAGAATAGTTTGGAACTATCTAGTTGGGTCTATCCAATAGGTTACCTACCAATGTGTGATAACCACATAGTGTAAAACATTTCTAGGCTGGATCTGCATGGGTCAAAATACTCTGGGAGCAGTCCAGAGTATTCTGGTCCCAGAGCTTGCCAATGTCTCCCAGTTCCCTGGGGCACTGTTGCAATACTGGACAGCTGTCCAGACATGTGTCCCACTGTGCCACTCGATGAGAAATATGCAATAGCAAGTCACTCACTCTGAACAAGGCACCCAGTGTCAGTCAAATGGTTGGGTGCCTCATTGTGACTCAGTAAATGATGTGAACTGGGCAGCACAGGAAACAGCAGACATTGCAATGGAAGACTCCAGATTTTCCTAGAAGATCCAGCGCAAAAGGTGATTTATTTAAAACTGTTTTAAGGGGGATTATATGGTGGGTTAAGTGCTGAACTGGCTGGACACCATCCAGACAGTTCATACCAGCATTGGGGATTGGGCCCTGCATCATCAGAATGTCTTGCCATAGGAATGGAGAGAGGACATTTCATTTGGCAGACAGGGTATTTTTTGAGCTCTCCTTGCCTCCATGATGTCAAAGTTCATATTTCCAGCTGCCAAAACTGGGTGAGACACAAGTCATTTGAGTTTACTATTAATAGAACTCAGGGATATCAAGACTGTGAATGAAAGGAGTGAATTGTAGTGACACCATAGTTAACATTGTTTGGCACTGCACACAAGGAGGTGTGATCGGCCCTCTTTGTGTAACCCCATCACCTAGTAAACCCTATGATGAGACACCCCAAGTGAGACACAGGCAGGATCAGAGCAATAACCAAAAGGAAAGGAGGGAGAGATAAAGGGATATCACATTTGCAAGATTAACCAAGAGCACAAGAAAGATGCTAAGACAAATAGCAGACACCCTTAGGAAGGCAAATTGCATCCAAAGCAGCATTACACATAAAATAGAAATTTGAAATGTGAGGTGCATGAGCCAAGGGAAGCTGGACATAGTAAAAATGGAAATGGAATGGGGGTGAGTGAATTAAAATAGACAGGAATGGGCCACTCTGAATCAAACAACCACATAGTGTTTTACTCCGGCAATGAAAAGATAAGAAGAAACAGGGTAGCTTTCATACTAAGAAAAGGTGTGGCAAAAGTAGTAAGAGGATACAATGCAAAATCAGACCAAATAATTTCAGTAAGGCTTCATGGTAAACCTATGAATATCATGATAATTCACATATATGCACCAACCACAGAGGCAGAAGAGGAAGAAATTGATAGATTCTATGAAGGAGTACAGGAAGAAATTGACAGCACACCAACACAAGAGATCAAGCTGATCATTGGAGATTAGAAAGCAAAAATTGGAAGCAAAAAAGAATAAAAAACAGCAGGCAGATTATAATTCAAGACCAGGGAGGAATAAAAAGATGTTGGATGCAATATACAGAAGAATTATGCAAAAGAGATGACAAAATTATGGACACATGGAATGAAGAGCCATATGAAGATGAGCCCCAAAGTGAGGTGGAAACTGCAATAAGATAAATAGCAAGAAGCAAATCACAGGAACAGATGATATTCCAATTGAATTACTGCAATCCACATTGGCAAAGTCACCTCAAGTACTAACCAACATAGGTCAACAGATATGGAAAACAAAACAGTGGCCAACAGATTGGAAGCAATTAATATACATCCCCATCCACAAAAAGGAAAACACAAGAAACTGCAGCAACTATAGGACCATAGCACTGATCTCACAAGCAAAATCATGCTCAAAATTCTGCAACATAGACTCCAACCATACATGGAAAGAGAGATCCCAGAGGTCCAAGCAGGGTTCAGGAAAGGAAGAGGCACTAGGGATCACTTTGCAAACATACGATAGCTAATGGAGCACACCAGAGAATTCAGAAAGAAAATCAGCTTGTGTTTTATAGACTATAGCAAAGCCTTTGACTGCATAGATCATGAAAGGCTATGTAACACCCTTAAAGACATGGGAGTGCCAGTACATCTGATAGTCCTGATGCGGAATCTGTACGCAGGACAAGAGGCTACTGTCAGAACAAAACACAGAGAAACACAATGGTTCCCAATAGGCAAAGGAGTCAGACAAGGCTGCATCCTTTCACCCTATATGTTCAACTTGTATGCAGAACATATTATAAGAAAAACAGGCTTGGACACAGAAGAAGGAGGAGTGAAAATAGGAGGAAGGAATATCAACAATCTGAGATATGCAGATGACACCATAATACTAGCAGAAAATCTCACAGACCTGGAACACCAAGGGAACATCAAAGAAGAAAGTGCAAAGGCAGGCTTAATGCTGAACATGAAGAAAACAAAAATAATGACCACTGAGGACCTTCACAAGTTCAACCTAGACAATGAAGAAATAGAAATAGTAAAAGAATTCCCATACCTGGGATCAAACATTGATAGAAATGGGAACTGCAGTCAGGAAATCAGAAGAAGACTAATGGCCTCGGCAGACGACTAATAGAGTCGTCTTGGAGGCTTGGAAGAGGAGGGGCAGCCGCACGAGCGGCGCCCCTTCCTCTCCCTGAGGTCGCCCTCGGAGTCACCGGCCCTCTGCACGGCCGGGGCTCCGGGGATGACCTCACGCCGCGGCGACCGGACGCACCGCGGCGGAAAAGACAGCGAAAGTACGCCCGCCGCTTTTAGGGCACACTTTCGCTGTCTTGAGGAAGGAGCGCTGATTTAGCGCTCCTTCCAGGGACGCCGCCGGTGCACCGAGGTGCGGAGGCTGCGGCCCCGCGGCGCGCCGGCCCAGGGCATCCTGGACACCCTCGGCTGCTTCCCCCCTAAGAATGGGAAGGGTGTCTATGAAAGAACCAGAAAGGATCCTAAAATGCAAAGATATACACCTCAGCACAAAAGGTAGAATCATACAAGCCATTGTATTCCCTGTTACCATGTATGGATGTGAGAGCTGGACAGTTAAGAAAGATGATTGAAAGAAAATCAGTTCATTTGAGATGTGGTGCTGGAGAAGAATGCTGAGGATCCCATGGACAGCCAAAAGGACAAACAAGTGGGTCCTAGAGCAGATTAAACTGGAAACCTCCCTGGAAGCCAAGATGACCAAACTGAGATTGTTGTACTTCGAACACATCATGAGAAGAGAGGAGTCTATTAAGGAGGTAATGGGTATGAGGTTGCAAAATTTAAGCAGAGCAGTGGAGGACAGAGAGTGTTGGAGATGTCTCATCCATAGGGTTGCCATGAGTCGAGTTTGACTCGAAGGCAGTTAACAACAAAATATCAAGACTGTATCACAACTCCAGTCTCTAATATGGCAACTTCCGGGCAGTGTTCTGTTTATTTTATTATGATTTTTGTAGGCCTGACTGGGACTGGCATGTCACTAGATTTAGAGAAAAGCTGTCACCCAGCCCCTGGCAACAAGAGAGATCAGATGGCTGCAATCTCATTGTGAAGCAGGAATAAAAAAATAACAGATATATTTGGTAAAAAGGGGAGAGCCTGTATCCAAACCAGATGCATTGTGTGTGTCTGCTTAAGGCAGATGTCTGAAGCTGCTTAAAGGGTTATTGTATCAATATAAATTTCAAGGAGGTGAATTCAGGAAAAGGTGGCAGAAAAGAGTTCAGAGAAATAACTATGAAAGAAAAAGAAAAAAGAAAAACCTTTGAATAGTTTCAGTTTAACTTGATGCTTGCCTGCCTGCAAAGAAATCTACCCTCTCAGACTCCTTTAGGAGAAATACAATACTGAAGAGGAGTCTGTGGCTTCATATTCAAAGTATGGTACTATTCAAAGTATTCTAATATCGTGTATGATCACAACAAACAAACAAAACCTGTGTTAGGCCACCTAGAATCATAGAAAGTGGCTGAGTCAGACTTGCCTTCCTTGACTTGCAGGGGATCTCTGCTATTTCAGTCATTCTCAGTCCTGTCTGAGGATTACTGGGATTGATGCTGGGAGCTTTTGTATGCAAAGCATGGAATCTACCATTGAGCTTGTCCCCTTTTCCTTCTTTTGAATTACTTTTCAAAACTCACCTTTTCCATGGAGGCTTTTGTACAATCTGTAGTTCCCACACTGCTATGACTGAGGCTAGAGATTTGTTTGATAATGTTAAACATTAGAAATTAGTAAAATAATACGCCACTATAAATACTAATAATCAAAATTATTTGATTAGTTTATTTCATTGAGGTTAACTCATTTAACATTATTATTAAGTCAGATCATGAGATGGAGGTTGTTTTTGCTGACCTTAGGAAAGCACATTTTGTTACTGGCTCCTTTGCAGGGATTCTTTTTATCCTTTCAGAGTTATCTTCCTCCAATCTGGATCCCCTTGTGCACTACAAAGCTCATAATATGACTGTTGCCTGGAGATGATGGTAGTCCAATGTGTTTGGTAATTGCTGGGTTGGAAGAGCTTATCCCAGTGCATAGATCTGATTTTACAACCACTTCAATACAGTTTTTCACTTATTTGCAGCTTTCTTTTCTTTCCACTCTTGCCAACGCAAACACTTTACTTGCGCTTCAAATGATTTGCTCATTAAAAGTTAATAAGGAGTGATTTATTAGAGTTTGAGGGCACTGATCCCCTGCAAGTACAATACATTGATACCTAGGAAGACTGGTCAGTGATTTAAGGGTGGAGATTTTTAATCAAAAATGTTCTGACAGTTTCAATTGCAACACAATTCAAAAAGGATGTTGACAAGTTGGAGCATGTCCAGAGGAGGGTGATCAAAACAGTGAAGGGTCTGGAAACCATACTTTATGAGGAGAGATTGAAGGATCTGGGTATTTTTAGTTTGGAGAAGAGATGCTTAAGAGGTGATATGATATCCCTGTTTAAATATTTGAAGGGGTGTCATATTGAGGATGGAGCAAGCTTGTTTTCTGCTGCTCCAGAGAATAGGACCTGAAAAATGGATGAAAGCTACAGGAAAAGAGATTCCACCTCAACATTAGGAGGAATTTCCTGACGGTAAGAGATGTTCAACAGTGGAACACACTCCCTTGGAGTGTGGTGGAGTCTCCTTCTTTGGAGGTCTTTAAAATGAGGCTGGGTGGCCATCTGTCAAGGTCCTTTGATTGTGAGATCCTGCATGGCAGGGGTTGGACTGCATAGTCCTTGTCATCTCTTCCAACTCTATGATTACATGATTCTAAATTTATGCAGAACATTTTTCTGCACAACTAGACACTGTATCCTTTCTTCTTTCCCAATCAAGAAATGTAGACTGCTAAGATCAGTGCTAGAGCACATGTTTTGCATGTCGGAGTCAGAGATCCTAAATTCAATTCATGGCATCTTCAGTTTAAATGATCAGGTATTGTTAAAGCCCATTCTTCTCTTAACTCATCTTACCTAAATTGTGTCATTATAAGAGGTGGGTAAAAAGGAGGAGGCAGAGGTGAATAAACAATAAAATGGAAAAGGAGGAGAGAGAAATAGAAGCCAACAGAAGAAGAAATGGAGGATGGGTCTGAGCAAAACATTTCACTAAGTTATCTGTGTGCATAACACACTGTGATCAAGATTACAAAAGGATTTATTACAGATCATCCAAAAAATGATACATAAGTGTGAATAATATACATAAATATACAATGGAATCAATAGAGGAGAAGCTACTGATGACAGTCACAGTGTGTGCATGTGTGGTCTCACAAACACAGAAAACTCCAGATACTTTTTTCCATACATGCCAGAGTGGTAGACATCTGCATTACCAGCCTAAAAGACCAGACCTTCTGAAAAGTCCCTGGGTGCTTAACAGTTTTGATGTTCTGATAAACAACTCACTCCTCCCACCACTCCAGTTCTACTCCTAGACCTGTTTTCCCTCATACAAAACCAGCTCTTCTGATCTCACTTAGGGGGGATGCAGACCGGCGGCCCTGGGCTGCCCTGGGAAGTGGAGGATTGGGGCTACTGCTAGCACACGCAGTGGCCCCAATCCTCCCTTTTGCCGTCCTGGAAAAAGAGCGGCATAATGCCCCTCCTTTCAGAGCCAGCAAAAAGGGCGCCTGAAGAGCTGCCACACGGCTTTTCTGCAGCCCTTACGGCACAGCGCATCAAGACGCTGCACTGGAAGGATGTTCGTGTGTAATGGCACGCACTATCAGAATGTCTTCGGGGAGGGGTTGGGGCAGCTGGCGTGCGGCTGCCCCTTTCCTTCCCTACCTCCAAGACTGCGCAAAGGTCCATCTGTAGAGGCCCTTAATCTCCAAAAGGTTTTCTCTCTCCCTCCATTCCCCCCTCTCTCTTTCTCTCCCCTGTCTGCTGTCTTTCCAAAGAAATCATACTGGTGAGCCTGTATAACAATAGAAATGTGATTCATTTCCTCCAATTCCTGTATGTCTTCTTCTGAAACAGAAGGCTTTCACATTTTATTAAACGTGACAGAGGGAGACGCACCTACCCTAACTATAAGCAATTCAGTGACTGAGTTCTCTAAAGCCTATTTTTAGCTTCAGTATGAATAGGCAAATATAGTAAGCCAGAGGAAATAAAAATGTCTAATGAATTAATAACTGAACACATTAGTCACTGAATTAATTCTAAGCTCTGGCAAAGCCTACCTGGCCTGGGTCCAGTCCAAGACATTTTACTGCTTCAAAAAAGATGTAAGCCATTACCCATTCTGTGCTGAAAATGTGACTAGTGTGTTAGCTTGATGTTATATCAGCACTGTAACAAGATGACAGCATCTTCCACAGTACCTGAGAACAACAGGCTCATAGAGGCCAGTTGAAAAGTTAGCAGACCAGTTTCATAACAGTGTGAGAACAGTTCTGAATCTTTCATGGAGTCAGGATATTGATTTTACAGAATTTACTATCAGTTTGGTCAAATTTTCTTGCATTCTCATATGGGAATGTGAAATGATCTGCTGTTTTTGGAAATGATACATCTCTGGTGTGTAGATGTGCAGTCAAATGTTTTAGGGTTTTTTGTTGTTGTTTCAAAATCATTTATAGCAATTCCATATTTAGAGTCCATTTCTTTCTTGCAAGTGCTCAAGCTATTAAAGTAACATTTAATTTACAAGCTAGTAAAAATAAGAATGTAAGAGAAGAACACTTAGGTCCAATCCAGTGCTCATAAATAAAAAAGAAAGCTTCCATTGTCTTCTATGGCTATGGGACTGCATGCAATTATCTATTTCATACCATGGGTGAGACTGAGTCATTCACCACAGTTTCTTGTTCTTTGGAAAAAAGCATAAACCAGTATGTTGAATTAATAATTGTAAAGATAAACATATGGTATATTAGTAGGTATGCATACAAAGCCAATCTCATTTTTAGAGAAACAGTGTCACATCTTACAGACAAAATATTGAAGGATTCATTATATATTCTTCAATTGTATGGCAACTCCAAATGCATTTGAGGAAGTAGACTTAAGTCTACGAAGCTCATGCTGACAACTTCTTTCTTTAGGCCCTAAGCAGACGACTAATAAAGTCGTCTTCCGGGCAGGGAAGAGGAGGGGCAGCCGCACGAGCGGCGCCCCTTCCTCTCCCCGAGGTTGCCCCCAGATGCGCCGGCCGTCCGCACGACCGGCGCATTGGGGATGACCTCACGGCGCAGCGCCCACATGCGCTGCGCCGTTTGAGTCAGAGAAAGTGTGCCCGCCGCTTTTGCGGCGCACTTTCTCTGACATCTAAAAGGAGCGCCAATTTGGTGCTCCTTTTAGAGTCGCCGGCGGTGCGCCTGGATGCGGAGGCTGCAGCCCCGCGGCGCTCCGTTCGGCGGCGGCTCCGGGGCCTCCGTCTGCTGAGGCCCTTAGTTAGTCTAAAAGGTGCTATAGGATCTCTCTACATGCTGATTCTACAGACTAACATAGCTATATCTTGGAATGACAGGGCCTAGACATTAAGTGAAGATGTATTTTCACAATAGGGTTTTCTCAGAGTTACATACTTCAGCAATCATACTTGCAAATTAAGCTCATGTTTAACTTCTGCCAATGATCAATCAGAAATCAAAACACAGTAAATGTTTGAAGACAATTAGGTGCTGTGGCAGACATCTTTCAACAATTGAGGAAGCACCTTTTCTGAATATGTACTATGTGCATCTAATTATAGACCCTCAGGATTCATTATGAATTGACAAACAAGGTTACTAGCCAGCTGACTACTTGTTGAGATAGTTCATGACAATAGTCACTCATCATATCTCTGTTGGGAAGGAGGCTTGTCAATTCTTTATTTATTTTTTCCAACCAGTGCACAAGAAGGAAAAACTTTGGCCTGCCAGGTTCAGAACAGTTCTGAGTGCAGTTCAGAACATCCTAAGGACCAAAAATTCTCCATCTCATGCTAAGGTAGACAATGTTGAAAGTAAACTTCCAGGACAGATGGAACTGCTTATCAAATGCAATGGATTTTGCTCAATATGTTCACCCCAAAAATGTAGCTGTTGCTTTGCCAAGTCAGTATTTTATCCAGCCAAGTCGGCAGACTCTCAGACTCAGTACCAAAAAATAAATACAGCAAATTATTAATCATTAAGCTGCAGCCTCAAGCTAATGTGCCTGGCTGTTTGACATGGAACTGATGGCGAAGGAGGAGGAGGAGGAGGAGGAGGAGGACATATCAGAAATGTCTGTCAAATCTTTCAATGTTTTAAGCCAACTGGTCATAGACCCAAATCTAGTGATACACAAAAGTTACCAAAAATCCCTCACCATCAACTGATAATATTGATTGGTTGGATTCATCACTTTTCAAAACTTCCAGAGGCTCCCAGCCAGCCTAGTCAGTGTTCATGCTGGCTTGGGGATTTTGTGAGTTGTAGTCTGAAAAAAGTGTCTTTCATCTCCAGTGATCCAGCTTCTAGCAAATGAATTTGAATTTGAATTCATACTCATAGTGGGCTTGATTAACCAAATAACCAGCTAACCAAGTAACCCCCAGAGGGATACCAGAAAACTCTTTATTGCAAATGGAAATGTTTGTGTCAGCATGGAACGGTTAGTGAAATAACCATGCATTACACTTCAGCACACCTTAATGCAGTCAAACAACTGGGTTATGTGTTCAGTATGTTCTGATGATTCTAAAGCAGGTATAGATCCTTGTTAAAGCTATATTGTGCAGACTTTAGAAGAGGGGAAAATCCCCTAATAGGATGAATATCCCAGTATCTTGGCATTGTAAAGGGATCCCAACTATTCTAGCTATTGCTAATACATTTTTTTATCTGTACTTCTGTTTCTGTAATTTTTACACTGACAAAATTATGTGCACACCAAGAGAAACCTCAGACTTTAGAGGCACTAGATTTGCACCTTCCTCAGCTTATCCCCGCAACTGCTATTTTATTATTTATTTATTTAGCATTAATTTTATTTCTATGCTGCCTTTTTCCTAGAATAAAATCCATGATGGCTCCCAAAAAAGTGAATTTTAAAAACCTCAATAATTTAAAAAACAGTTAAAAACTCACACATTAAAATATAAAACCATTTAAAATCATTTGTTGTTTACTGCCCTTAAATGAACTTCAGCCCACAGTGACTCTATGAATTAGTGACCTCCAAGTCAACCTATCATCAACTGCCAGGGTCAAGTCTTGCAAACTCAGGGCTATGGCTTCTTAGATTGAGTATATCCATCTAAAATGGAGTCTTTTCCTACTGCCTTCTATCTCACAAAGCATTATTGTATTTTCTAGGGAGTCATGTCATCTCATGATATGGACAAAGCATGAAAGTCTCAGTTTAATCAACTTGGCTTCTGGGGAGAATTCAGGCCTTATTTGCTCCAAAGCCTCTTAAAATACAGAGGACATACAAAAGTAGGAAAACTTAGCAAGTTTGGATTAACATTTGATCCTGCCCACTTGCTTTGGCCTCATCTAATCTGCCTTTGTCTGGTCTCCTTAATACTTGGTCCTAAGACACTACCCAGTTAGAATTTGGGCCCTGGGCTCAAGGACTTTCCTTGCCTTTAAAGAAAAGACTAGCAGATAATATATCCATATGAACTTGACCAACCAAATGCACAACTGCCTCTCTGTGTCCACAGATTATTTATCCATAAGTCATCCATCCACATTCCAAAAAGCAAAACTTGATTTTGCCATTTTATATAAGAGACACCATTTTACTATGCCATTGTATATAATGGAACTTGAGCCCCCATGGATTTTGCTATCCATGGGGGCTCCTGCAACCAAACCCCAGACTCCATGGATAAAAAATGCCAAGGGCATACTATATCAGAAACTTCAAAGTACACCACTATTTATTTTAAAATCGACCAGCTTGTACAGAAGGGCTGAGATGGAGAGAACACTGTAATACCAAGGGTTTTAACTTTCCATCTGGCCAACAAACAAACAAAACAAAACACAAAACCACCATTCCATACCTCTATGTGCAGGGTGTGTGTATTAAACCAGCCATGCTGAAGAGAAGAGGAATATGAAGTGCTGGCTGTTCACTTTTGCACAATTTGTGGAAGAAGGGAACCTACAGAAGGACTGAATACCATGCAAGGTTTCAGCTCATGTTATTCTGCTTTGCATTACCACTTTCAGAATTCTTCAAGCTTTGTCTAAAATGGATAACTTCCATATTTCTACCCTGCAGCAGACCAGTTTTTGTAAGCTGTAGCTGGGGAATAGTTAGTGGTCATGATTATTTAAACTTCCAAATCATTTATTATTTTTACTTCTCAGTGATTTCCTGAAAAAATAAAAAGCCACACTAAGATACTGAAGTGACAAATAACATCTGTTAACCTATGGGTCTAATATTTCACTTTGCTCTTTCTCAGCTTCTTTGAAAGGCTTGTGACAGCATGTGAGCAGACAGATGGCACAGCACTGGCATCTCTCAAAATGAAAGAGAGAATACAAGGAGAGAGTGTATTAGGCTCATGTAAATAAAGCCCTCCCTCCGTTCTTGTGGGGATCCATTCCGGACTCCCCTGGGAAAATGGAAAATTGCATGTATTCAAGCCCCATTGGCTTGAATGGAGACCCATCCCTGTGGGCATGTGCCCCATTTTATCACCCTCCGTTTGCCCCTTGTGCATAAGCAAGGGACACAGATCTCAAGTCTGCGAGAACGGAGGGGCAACAGTATGTTTCACCTGGGATCCACTTTAGGGGAAGGACAAAGAAAGGGGATCCTCAATAGTGTGATGTTTACTGAGGAGCACTGTAAATAATGACTGTAAATCATACATCAGAGAGACAGTGTGGCATAGTGTTGGACTATGACTCTGGAGACCAGGGTTCAATTTCCAGCTCAGCCATGAAGCCTGCTGGGTGACCTTGAGCAAGTCTCAGCCTCAGGGGAAGGCAATAGTAAATCTGTTAACATGAAGACACACAACAACAACAAAATCAGGCATCCTTGAATGCAGTATTAGATCTGAATGCATGGCCCAGTAAATTTTTCAGAGTCAATACACAGTGGCATTTGGGTGGCCACTGACAGAAAATTCTAGACTGTAGGATAGAAAATATGATCAAGTTGCTTCAATACATTTTCCCCCATACAATTTTACTATGATTTGTGGCTTTTTTCATATCCAGGATGGAACAATTTGAACTGAGAAGAAACTGAAACAGATGGATTTGTCTACCCAAGTACAGGGCTTCATGTGCTGAATTCTTCAGAGTCTAGATATCAGTCCTTGTATCTTCAGCCCTGTTGGTGCTAGGCTATGTTTGTTGCTCCTTATTTCTGAGACCCTTCAAACTGATTCCTTGAAGGGGGCTGTGGGTGTGATTTATAGGTAGCTTTTGCTGAAAAAATGCATGAAGATCTCTTTTAAAATGGAGGGACTTTGAAGTTTGTATATTCTTTACATCTCACATAGGGATGTAAATAATAGATGCACACTTTTGTCAAAAAGCATCTGAGGAACTAGACCAGGGGTCGGCAAACTACGGCCCAGGGGCGAACCCGCCCCCTCGAGGCCTTTCAGCCGGCCTGTGGCCGGTCCTGCTGCTGTTGTTGCCGGCGCGCACACGCACAATGCAGGGCACCATTTTGTGTTCCAAGATGGCACACACGCTCGTGCACACACGCGCACTACTCCTGGGGCCGTGTGCGTGAGCGCGGACGCCATTTTGTGTTCCACCTCGCGCTCACGCACGCATGCGCATGACACCAGGAGTAGTGCACATGTGTGCGTGCACACATGTGTGTGCGCACCTCCGGCTCAATTTTTTTTCCTTCGGCCCGCCGATGATCTGGGGGACAGCAGAACCGCCCCCCCAAAAAAGGTATGCCGACCCCTGAAGTAGACTGAAGTCTACGAAAGCTCATGCTGCCAACTTCTTTCTTTCAGTTAGGGGAGATGCAGATGTAGCAAAGCGCCATCTTGGAGGCAGGGAAGGGGAGGGGCAGGCGTATGGCAACCGCCTCAACCCCTTCCCGAGGATGTCATCAGAGCATGCGCCGTTACACACAGCGAGTGCCCTGATGATGTCCTCCCGGCGCAGCCTCTACACGCAGTGCACTGGAAGAGACGTGCAACAGCCGTGCAACGTCTCTTCTGGCCCCCTTTTTGCCAGCTCTGGAAGGAGCGGCATTTTGTCGCTCCTTCCAGGGCCGCCCAAAGGGTGGATTGGGGCTGAGTCATGAGGCAGCTTCGGCCCCAATCCTCTGCTTTTCAGAGTGGCCCACAGCCACCCGTCTGCAAAGCCCCTTAGTCTCAAAGTTGCTACAAGATCTCTCTACATGTCAGTCTCTGAATGACAACTGCACTGTTTCTCATCTGATTTTTTTATAGCATGATGCAAGACTTATTATTTTCTTCCTACCCTAAAATTTGCAGTTTTAATACAATTTCCTAATTTCTTTATGCACCTTACCTAATTTACATAGCTTTTCCCTATTGACTGAAATATGTTTCTGTATATTTCCCCCTTCATTTATTTGTATATTTTAGCCATACACCTTTACAGCCATGTCCATTGTTGTTGATGATAATGATGATAAGGTTTGTCTTTTTTGCAAACTTCCTTTCTTGGAAATACACAATAAGTTTCATAAATGTGCGAGTGATCACTGCATGATGCACATTTGCATGCAATAAGTCTTGGGGGTTGTGAAAATGCTCCATTTTGAAGACTGTCAAGTTGAACAACATTTAAAATCACAGAAACTTATTGGAAGAGAGCACAAGGGTCATCTAGTACAACCTCCCACCATGCAGGAATACACAACTAATGCACTCCTGGAAAATGCCCATTCTGTTCACCAACCCCCAAAGGAGAGCTCACCACTCTCTGAGGCAGTCCATTGTGCTATCAAACCGCTCTTACTGTAAATAAGTTCTTCCTATTGTTTAGGTGGAACCACTTTCCTTATAATTAGAATCTAATGGTTCATGTTTCTTTTGAACACTAGGCAATATCTCTTTTAAAGATGGTTTTTTTTTTTGGTACCTGTCTTCTGAAAGACATTTGTTCAACCCTTTCCTCAAACCAATCCTTCCATTAAACACAATTAGAAAGCAGATCTGCAGGGAAGGGATATGGGTGAAGTTGTATGTGCTATACTGCCTTCCCTGTGACTTCTAAGCTAGCCTTCCCCCAGAGCAGTCAGAAGATTCCATGTCAGGAGTGTGCATATTGAATCTTTGTTGGGGAGATATTTGGTTTGAGTGTTGTTCTTTTTTAAATACGATTTAAAATACGATTTTATTAAGTTTACTTCAGTTTTATAATATTCTGAGATTCTTCTTGAAAACAATGCTGTTCAATTGCTTTTTTCAACTACTATCTCTTTATCTCTCTCTTTCCAAACACACACACACACACACAAACACACACATGCTACATTTTGCATCCACATGTAGAGCTTTTTTATGTACTAGTATATTTTGTTGTTGATTTATGTTGCCCCTTTACTTGTACTGAAGGACTGCAATCCTATACACGCTTACCTAGGAAATCTGCTTGTATTCATTGGGACTTACTCCTGAGTAGATATGATTGGTCTTCAATGTTAGTTGCTTGGAATACACTTAATGTGATTCAAAATTAGATAATGTCTTTTTTCTTTATTTCCTTCGTTCTCTCTCTCTCTTTTGAAATAAAAGGCCAGATTTTAGATTTTCAAATCTAAATGTGAATCATCTATCTGAACAAATTAATTTCAAATTGAGTATTCCATACTCAGGATGGTTTTGGAAGATAAACAGTTATCTCCACAAAATGTTTATATACCACCCTCACCAAATATGATAGCAATTTTGCGTCATATGTTTCAATGAATCCTTTTTCCTAAGCAAGATGTACATGTTAGTACTGAAAATGCATAAGCAGTCACTGAAAAGAGAGAGAGAGAGAGAGATGTATGTAAACTTCTAGACATGTGAACACAATGACACTGTAACAGTGATAATGTCGCTGTGAATTCAGGGGCTTCTGTCAATCTGAATAAATGTACAAATAAAATGCTTTCAGGAGAACAGAAAATAACAGTCTCCTAACAGGTTATTTTGGAGTATTCTCTCATAGAAAGTTAAGGGAATGTGTGCGTGTCTTTGGCTTTTCTCTCTTTGCATTCAATGTTTCTTTTTCTGCTTTCCTCTTCTGCTTCCAATTATTTTCTAATAGAGACTCAAGGAACTAAAACAGAGGGAGTTTGCACGAAACGTAGCATCTAAATCAAGGAAGGATGAAAGGAAACAAGAGAAAGCCCTTCAGCGTTTACACAAGTTAGCAGAACTCAGAAAAGAAGCTGCATGGTGAGTGAAAAGTTATTAAAAGGTTAAAAGAACAGAGAAGGGATATTATTTCCCATCTGACATGTGTTGATAGAAAAAGGCCCCATAATGATTAAGATCTTGAACCAGAACAAAGTGGATATGTTTTTATGGAGCTCTCCCTGAGCTGTATCCAGCAGTCAGATTTGGCACTATGCAATGAAATAAACATATCAATGTTACTCTTCAGTAGAGCTAAAATGACAGGGATTTTAATTAAAATATAGTCTCTCTCTCTTCCTTCCTCTCTCTCTCTCTCTCTCTCTATATATATATATATATATATATATATAAAACAAAGGCACACATTAAAGGTTATCACATGGAGGATGGGATAGGGACGGGATCTCTCTCCCATGCTTATCCCATCCGTGACTCAAGTGAAAATGATTGTAGAAATCACTTTCACTTTGCAATTGGCTGAAAAGCGATTTCAGCCATCATGGTATTAACAGGTTAAGCCATTAATACAAAAGATTGCAAATGATGGCTGAAAGCACTTTCAGCTGACATCTGAAAGCGCTTTTCAGCTGGCTGCAGTGTGAAAGTGATTTCCGCAATCACTTTCACTCGCACTTTCCTGCTAGGTCAAGTATGGTTGTGGTTCAAGTATGAAAGTCCTTCCCATGATCAGGCGGGAAGGATGGGACAGGGACATCCCATCCCTCATGTGATCGTGGTGGTAAACTTATAGAACTAGGTCAGTCATCTGAAGCTTGGGAAGTCTTCTTTTATGAGGAAAGGAATATTCTGCCAGTTTATAAAGCATTCTGCAACATGGTTGGTTCCATAAATTTGGAAAAGATTCACGGTGCTTCTACACAGTAGAAATAATGACATCTGACACCACTTTAACTACAATGGCTCCATCCTACAGAATCCTGGGATTGGTAGTTTTGTGGAGCACCAGCACTCTTTGGTAGAGAAGGCTGAAGAGTGACTAAAATTACAAATCTCAGGATTCCATAGGATGAGGCTACAGCACTTAAAGTGGTGTCAAACTGCATCCTTTTTACTGTAGCTTGGTAGGGAACAGGTGATCTTAGCTGATTCTTTCTTCCTCCATCATTCCCTGTATGCCCTCTAATAATCTGCTGAGAGTGGGAGTTGGTGCTGGATAGGAGCTGTGAGTGGAGGGAGAAAATGGCCATGGTCACTGCAACTTCTTTAGGGACATGGTGCTTCAGTAGTTAAGACACTGATTCCGACAACTACAAAGTCTGCAGATTGGCAATTCAAGACCCAAGAGCTGCATGACAAGAGTGAGCTCCCATCACTAGTCTCAGCTTCTGCCAACCTAGTAGTTCGAAAGCATGTAAAGGTGCAAGTAGATAAATAGGTACCACTTAAATGGGAAGGTAACAGAGTTCTGTGTGCCTTGGCACTTAGTCATGATGCCCACATGACCACGGAGTTGTCTTTGACAACACTAGCTCCCTTGGCTTAGTAATGGAGATAAGCACTGCCCCCTACAGTCAGACATGGCTGGACAATCACACCAAAGGGGAAATGTTTACCTGACTAGATTTCCCAGCCTTAAAAGTCAGTCCTTCCTTCTCTTCCCCTATTCCCTGTTACAGCCGGGGCTACTGTCTTTATTAATGTCTTTATTAATGAATTTATATTAGTATGTTTAAATTTATATTATTGTTTAATACCTTTTTATGGGTGGGTGGGTTTTGGGATTTTCTGGGGTGGGACCGAGATTGTATTTTATGATAATTTTAATGTTGTAAGCTGCCCCAATTGCTCTGCAGAGGGGTGGGATATAAATAAATTATTATTATTATTATTATTATTATTATTATTATTACTTTACTTCCCCTTCTCCATTGACAAGCCATTCCCTACCATTATGCCGAGTGAGGTACACTATGGCTTATTGCACAGAAGTGTAGGGCCATCACTAGGGGAATGTAGGAAGGGCGGACTGCATCAGGTGACATCCTAAGGGGGGTACACCATTTCTTCCCAAACATCTGCCTTTGAGCACAAACAGGCTATGGCATTCACCTGTATCCCTTAAAAAGACTAGAGCTCAGCAAAAGAAATGGCATGAGTTGGGTGAGGTTCGGTGGGAGTAGAAAGGCATGCCCTCAGTTTTTTAAAACAAGATTTTTTTTTTAGAAAAAAATATTGTTTATAAATTTTGTTAAAAATCATCACACCTTACCTAATTTTTACTTTAACCACATGCAACTATGTACATGTAAATATATTTAGGCTGTGCACATGATATTGTAATTTACAAGTATAAATTTAATTTTGTTAGTTGTTTATGTCACAACTCTTGCCATTACATTCAGTGATATACAGGTATTACAATTTATGAGTAACATTAGTAAAAAAAAATTACTTATGATTCTGTATGGTGTGGTATGGGAGGACATCAATGTAGTGTGTGTGTAGGGGGTGATACTATGAGTTTCTGCACCAGATGATGCCAACCCTAGTGATGCCACTGCAGGGGTGCAGAGATGGACATATGAAGATCTCCAGGAGGCATCTTTCTCATTATGTAAAGCAGGGACCGGCAACCTACGGCCCCCGGGCCGGTTCCGGCCCAGGTCGCCGGACTTACTGGCCCAGGCAGATCCCTGCCGCTGCCGCCGCGCACCACCGCCGTGTTTTCCCCTCCGTCCGGCTGCGCATGCTGCGGCCGCCATTTTGATTTTCAAAATGGTGCCGCAACGTGTTTGCGCATGTGCAGGAGTACTGCACATGCGCAAACAAGTCGCGGCCGCCATTTTGGAGAACAAAATGCCGGCCGCGAGTGGCAGCCACCATTTTGTTCTCCAAAATGGTGGCTGCGATTTGTTTGTGCATGCACAGTACTCCTGCGCATGCGCAAACACGTCGCGGCGGCGGCTGTGGCCACGCGCGCCATGGCGGTTGTGGCGGTGGTAACAGCGCGCACGGGGGGTTGCGTGCACATGCCGCCATCCCTCCCCCGGCCCAGTGGAAAAGAGAACTTTGGGGGACCGGCCCAGACCAAAAAACGGTTGCCTACCCCTGATGTAAAGCAAAGCAGCTTCATTTATATACCGCTTCATATCATGCTATATAAATCACATTGATGTCTGAGCGGTTTACAACTGTAAGCTTATTGCCCCCCAACAGCTGGGTACTCATTTTACCGACCTCAGAAGGATGCAGGCCTATGTATAGAATTGGCCACTTTTAAAAAGAGATGTTAGGGATCAGATCTGGAATCTTCTGAATGGAAAGTATGTGCTTTGTCACTAAGTTGTTGTCCTCTTCCATTACACACAGCAATCGGGGTATAATGTGTAATAGTACCCAGCTTGTTGGAGGCAATCGGGGTATATTGATGGTGCAGAGAACAGTAGTGTATTATATTTATTTACAAATAAATAAAATAAATGTTAGGTACTCTTGAAAGGACCTGAACCTTTAGTAACTTACAAATATTTCTCTAACACTATGAAGCAGAAATTTAATACACCCACATTAATATGTACTATAATATATACTACAGTAGGTCCTACAGTTGGCCCACTGAATCAATTGTTGAATGCTGAGTCAACACACAGATAAATCACATTGATTCAATGAGTCTACTCTGGTCAAGACTAACAACTGAATTTAGGTCTATATGTATTTTGTGAAACTGCATTTAAAATTAAGAATAATTGGAGCAGGTCAAATTTTGAAGGGAATAGCATTTAGCATAGCAGATGCAAGCACACTCAATGCCTTGGTCCAAATAATTGCAGAACAGACCTCAGTAGATAGGCCCAGCCAGGTTTTGTGAACTGACAACAGAATCTTAAATTTAGCCTGGTAGTGTCTTGTTTTGCTCTTGGGAAGCAAACCAGAGATTTTAAGGAGAGAAAGTGTGCATCTGAGCACACCCAAATGTCAGCTGAGAAACAAAGGTAGTCCAGTCTGGTACAAGTACCTTACAGGTCAGTCTTCAGTCCAGGTATGCAGTCCAAATGCTTGTCCAGAAGAGTAGTCAGAAATCCAAGCAGAGTTCTAGGCAAACAGGCAATCAGTCATGGAATACGGCACCAGCATAGCTTTCTCCCAACATAGAGGTTGGTTGTCGGCCACACTTGTCCAGGAGAGGTTCTGAGTTATTTATAGCCCATATGGAGAAGAGCCCTGGTGGTACAGTGGTTAAATGCCTGCACTGCAGCCACTTACTCACAAACCACAAGGCTACGAGTTCAGTACCAGCCAGAGGCTCAGGGTTGACTCAGCCTTGCATCCTTCCAAGGTCACTAAAATGGTACCCAGCTTGTTGGGGGCAATTGGCTTACACATTGTAAACTGTTTAGGGAATGCTGAAATGCACTGATAAGTGGTATAGAAATGTACCTGCTATTGCTATTGCTATCAGAGACTCACAGGTGCTTCCTAATTGCAGTGTGCTTCCTATATAAATGCTAGAATGATCTGCACTTTTCTCTGTCTTGATGTCTCTCCATAGGGGTAGGTATTGGTATGTCTGGCTCTTCCTATGAGGGTGGTGGCTCCTGGAAACCCTGCTCCTGTGACCACTGGGAACTCTGTTCCTGTGGTTGCTGAAGGCTGTGTTCCTCTGGCTGCTGGAGCCTCTCCTCTTGTGACTGCAGAGCTGGCCTGTCCTCTGGGCTCTTAGGCTCTATGTCAGAACATTCATCCAAAGCTCAGAGTCCATACCAAGGTCCTGGTGGCAGGGCATGACAGTAGCAATAAGCAGTCAGTGCAAAATTCTTTAGCAAAATTGTCCTGTTGGTAAGCTGCCCTCCTCACAAACTTACAAAATTACTATACATGACTTTTAAACTGTGATTAGACCAGGAAGAAAACAGCTTTGGTGATATTTATTTCACAACACCACCACTGACCGATAGCTACTCTGACCCTTACCCTCAGCTGTGTCCCTTTTCATTGATGGGAGAAATCTGTCAATGACCTCGCAAATGCATAAGCCTCCAGGTGCAAAACATCTCTGCTGCAAGTTGCATTACTGGCAGACACATCATGTCAGTGTCTTCTCCTCTCCCTGCTGATCCTGTTCCGCCCCCACCCCAGGCAGCCTGGTTCTCTTTCCCCCCCCCCCCCACCCCACTGCTTTTTTAAAAAAAACTTAACTCAGAGTAGCAGAGTTACAGAATTGTATGGGAAAAGTGAAAAAATATCTAAATATAAATAAAACATCTGAAATGCATGGTGGGTAGGGCATAGGGAAGAGAGGTGGAATTAAGGGAGAGTCAGGAAGGTAGTATGATGGGGAAAGCTGCCCCAGTTGTGTGATTGAAAAGGCATGCAATGATGGCTGCTCTGAAAGTGGTATGTTTACATTTTTAAAAACTGATCTTATTGCTGTGAGAGCAAGGCTCGTGTGGTAATGCCCTTAGTTGAAACTGCATTAGTTTAATTTTGTAGACCAGCCTTAAGGCAGCCCTGCATACAGTATATTGCAATATCCAGCCTTGAGACTATCTGTACCTTGACTAATGCAGACAATCTAACCCTGTCCAAGATAGCTTTGGTTTCCTATTTCACAAGTGATTTGTCCAGGCTGCCCTTCCTAGAGCAACTCAGACCTCCCCCACCAGCAACATCCATCTATTGAGGGCTAGGCAATTTAGAGCTGGAAGCTTTCTCTTCTCAGCCTGACTGCCTTCTTTTATTAGCAAGGAAAACGCTCAACCACTAGTGTAATTGAGTGTTATTATTTCTGCCCATAATAAAAATGGAATCCCATATAAATTTGCAGTGTCCACAAAAGAGCTCTTACTAAGGGCTGTTGCAGACCAGCCCAAAGGGCTGGCCTGGGTGTAGAGTTAGGGTGGGGCAGCCGCACGCCGACTGCCCCAACCCCAGCCCGACACCATCCTGATGCTGCGTGGCCCTACACATGCTGCATGGCATCAGGATTCCCTTCTGGCACAGCGTTTAAACATACTATGCCAAAAGGGTGCTGAAGAGCTGTGGTGCTGGCTCTTGGGGCGGCCTTTTGCTGCCCCTAAAAGGAACACCCTTTTGCTACTCTTTTAGGGGCAGCAAACGGACTGCGGCATAGGGTTGCTGCAGCCCCAATCCATCACTCCTCTCTGCTGCCCCAAATGGGCCATGTGCATCAGTCCTAAGTTACTGAGGAGAAAAAGAATTGACCTACCTTTAAGTAGGTAAGTAGAATTATCACTTATTTGGAAGCATGCCATTATCTATGGGTATCCTACATAATGTTTTTAATAAATGGAGAATCACCATCTCTGAGTTCCCTTATATAAATGGTAGGATAAAAGAATACAACCAGCAGATTCTGTCATATTCCATAGGGACAATACTGTTCACTAAGCAGGATATTGTTAAATCAGCCTTTTCACAAAGCAAAGGGCAACACATTAAAATGACTGAGCATACATGTTCTTTTGTATCCATAAATAATTGATGCCTGTAAGTATGAGACTCCAGGAATTCCATAATTTGAAAAATTAATTAGGAACAGTAGGAAAGTAGCCTTGATCAGCTGGAGTTCTCAGATGGTGCGGTTGTCAATAAATCGCTTAATCTCTGAGTGACAAAGAGTTAAGATTTATTTGGGCCATAATTATTTCCAACCAGGCTTGGTCCTACACTTAAGCAGAGTGAGGTAGTCAGACAACAGATTTTGGGTGTCATGAAAGGACAGCGAATTGTATAAAGATTAGGGTTGTCAGTTCCCTGAGGAATCTGTATCGCACTTAAGGCAGAAATCTTACCTAAAAGGTTATTACCCAATCAACGGGAAATGAGGAGATCATTCCTTTTACTTGGGGAAATAGGACGTTTAATTTATCCTACTTGATCCTAACCAGAACAGAGTAGAGGGTGAGCACCACAATGACTGGAAAGGAAGGAGGAAGCTAAGAAAGTACATAACCCACCTGGAGAGTCTTGTAAGGTTGCAGCAAGAAATGAGTTAAGCCTTAGAAATTATTGCAAGCTACTGCTCCGCTAAGTGAACTGAATATTTGCACTTAACCCTTTCATTTTGAATAGAGCTCAGCCCATCAAAACTGAAGAATTTGCACCCTTGCCTCGCATCTGGAGATGACTCACAAAAACTGGAGACTCAGAGCCAAGCCTTGAACTCTGGCAACTGTAATGAGCATTGACATCCCTAAGAAGATGCCACCTTCTCTATTCTTTCACCGCCTTTCCATCCAGACAAAACTATTATTAATTAACAAGGATTGAGACAAAAGATAATGCAATATACTAAATGCCAACAGGCAAGGCAAATTTTCTCTTAGCTATATCTAGAAATGGAATTCTCTAATTAAATAAACTGCACTCAATGGCTGGAATTCTGTTGTTCCACTATGTTGGCAGATGCACTTTTTCTAAGGTCATGAAGCAGCAATACAGGAAGGCAGGCAAAGTTGGCTGGCTCCAAGCAAGCAATATGTTTTACTGGTGCCTTAGTGCCTCACCATATTTCCCTATATGAACCTGGCCAAGTTTTAAGCTCCTTGGTGAGGCCCATTTGGTGAGGATACCAGGGTAGTCCTCTCTCTGTTCTCTTTTATATCAATGAGCTTTTCATTTAGGTAGACTCTAGGCTATTTACTGGTTGCTACAAAATGTTTATTTAAAAACAAACAAACACAGGGGTTATTGTTGCTGAGTGGGTATTCAAACCCTGGTCTCTGTAACCCTAATTGAGCACTCAGACTATTATACCACAGTTCTCATTTTTAAGAAGGTGTGCTGTACTTTTATTCCCATTATTATTATTTACTTTTTCATTGTTTTAAGTGTGTGCTTTCTTTAATAATTAAAAAAAACTTTTTAAAAAGTAAGTTCATATTTATTAATTTTAAATCATACAAACTAAATCATGACAAGATATTCAACATACATCATCTTTCAAAAAATTGTCAACTTATCTTTTAAAATCCATGTTGGCTTGGCAACTTGAGCAAAGTCTGCAAGCTTAACAACCCCATTTTTTTGTTTACTATTGTGATAGTTTTAAAGTAAATTTTGTTCTAATTTATGTTGTGAGCAACTTGTATCCCATATTGGGAAAAAGGCAGGAAATAAAACAAATAAATAAACAATAGCTTATATCACAGCTCCTATGCCCACAGCCCTTTACCACTTTGCTGCCATCACATATTCCAGTAGAGGTATACCAACAGAATTCTGGCCATTAAGTATATAGTGGATCCTTCCCATCTGCCGGTGTTTCGTTCCTGCCCCCTGCATGGATGACAAAAAAGAGGGATGCCATGTCCCATATTATTCAGTGGTGGCAATGTACACATGGATGCACCAGTGTGGATATGTGAATGCATTGCTATTGAATAGTATGGGACATGGCAATCTGTGGGTGGTCAAATCCATGGATCACCAGCCCACCAATACAAAGGGTCCACTGTATTTTAGGAGAAATCTACACACAGAGAATGCACAACTAATGAAAATAAAACTCATATATCCATGATATTGGAATGATGGCTACACAATCACATAGGAATATGCATATGAATCTTTGTGTGAATATTTTTTTAAAAAAATGCACATTAAGATGATCTGAATTAGGTGTAGCAAAATTCTCAAAATTTGGAATAAGCCAAATTGAAGATTAGACAAATGATACTTCAGAGAAACCAATACTGATAAATTAGTACATCCATATTTGTATGTTGTCCAAGCACAATCACTCAAAAACCTGGAATTATATGAAGGCATAGGAAAGCAACATGATACTTTAAAACTAATAGATTTAATATAATATGTGTTTCCTTGGATTATAGCCCATTTCAGCAGATGTATGAACTCATGGTAACTTCAAAATATTTTAAGAACCTTATGAAAATATATCTTTATAGAATAATATACAATGTCAAACATTCTGCTGCTGTAAGCTGTAGCTCCAGAATGTCAGAAACTATATATAATAGAGAAATTGGATACAGAGGGCACATCATGAACTACTGGTGTATATCACACTTCAAAAGTGCAAAGAGTTCTACAAATTTTATTGAGTTGTACTCACTCATTCAAACTGCTAATAACATTCATTTCATAGACACAGATTCTTACCACTTAGCACTGTCTCAGTTGACTGTCATTTTGAAGGGTCATATTTTATAGTGTTGACAGGCAGCAGTTTGTGATGAGTGAAACCTTATATATATTTCTCTTTACATGGCAGAAGCATCACAATGTAAATGGCTCTACACCCCCTCCCCATGATGAACCTGTCTCGTGAACAGGCTCACAAGTGGCAAGACCTTTGCCTTCAATGTCATGCAAAAGTCTTCTTAGATTGGAAGCTAAAGTTCCCCCAGCACCACAAATCAAATAGCTTATTATCAGAGCTTGGACAACTTTGTGGGATGAACTACTCCCTCCCAGAATTCCTCATTTACTGTGGTCACTTAGTGTAAAAGAGCAAAGATTCTAAGGTCTGTCCAGCATCATAGAGATCTCTCACAGAAATAATCACAATGGAATATCTTTTCAAAAACTGCTATCAAATTCTTACCCACCTGGAGCACTCCCACTGAATTCAAGGAACTTACATAGATGTTAACTTATCAAATTCCTATTGATTTAATGGGTCTACTATGGTTGAGAGTAACAACTGGAGATATATTGTGTTGTTGTATGCCTTCAAGTCTTTTCTGATTTATAGAGATTCTGAAATAAACCCATCACTTTTTTTCTTAGCAAGATTTGTTCACAGAGTGGTTGCCATTGCCATCCTCTGAGGTTGAGAGAGTGTGATTTGCCCAAGGTAACCCAGTGGGTTCTTATGGCTGAGTGAGGAATCAAACCCTGGTCTCTAGAATCCTAGTCCAACACTCAAACCATTATACCCCACTGGATCTTCTGTGGGCGGGGGGGGGGGGGGGGAGAGAGATAATTTCTAAAATCAAAATCAGTCTGAGGGCTATAATTTTATGGCATGAATTACCTAAACTATAAACCTCACAAATTATCAACCCTATTCTGCTTTTTGGCATGTCGTTTTATTTCTATTTTACACATAACAGTTTCTGAGATATAGTTGTAGCCATCCAGGTAGCACATTGCCAAACAGGGATTTGAACCTATTTATTTATTTATTTACTTACTAATATTGATAATCACTTACCATATATACTCATGTACAAGTCAACCTCATTTATAAGTCCAAGGCAGGTTTGGGGGGCAAAATTTTGGATTTTGCTATGACCCGTGGATAGGTTGAGGATACAAACTTAGGGGCATGTAGCAAGGATGCAAATTACAAACTTCTCCCCCACATGCACTCTTCCCTTGCAAACCAACTGTGCAAGGGAAAGAGGGAAACTTACACACACACACACACCTTGTAAAACAACAGGGGCTCCTTCCCTGCCCAGAGAAAGAGGGAGACTTAAACACACATGCACTCTCTCTTTGCAAACCACAAAACAACCAGGGCTCCTTCCCTGTGCAAGGGAACAAGGGAGACTTAAACATACACATGCCTTGAAAAACAACCAGGATTCTTTCCCTGCTACCTGGAAAGGAAGGACACTCACAAACTCTTCATGGCTGAGCAGCAGCTGCTAAGATAAGGGTAATGGGTGTTAGGACTTCTTTCTGAGAAGTACTACCGTACTGACCCATATATAAGTCGACCCAGGATTCTGGTTCTTTTCGGTATGATTTTTTCAACTTATTGATGAGTGTATTTGATATTTCTGGAATTCTTTGTATTCTCCAGTACTGAGTAGGCTATAGCTCATTTACTCAATTGGTATAAATATATTTTACTAACCTTTATGCCTGACCCTTTGTACAACTCTGATTGTATTCAGAACCCTTGTTCTCTAATCTGAATGATGTGGACTAATCTGTCATGGGTGCTTGTCAATAAAGGAATTCACTACCGTTGGGTAAAATGGGTAACCTTCAAGTCCCCTTGTAGAATCTGTAGCATCTGTACATGAAACACACACTATTTAAACCTGAAATCACTTAGCCCCAGAGGTTTCAGTGCAATTGAATCTTTTTAGATACAAGAACTCTGATTTACCATGTTGCAGGCTTGGGTGTACATGATTATTTTCTTTCCCTTATTTCTGAGGCCTTTGTAACCTTTAAATAACTCACAGCCAGAGGTCCATATCCAGCTCCCCATGCTGTGCTAATGATCACATTATACCTAATGGCATATTTATTAATGGTGTTGCTTTGGAGTGGGTGAAGGACAATGGATCAATCTATGTGTATACATATCTGAAATTGCAAGCTGGACCCCTGGGGTACTGCATACATTTAGGCACTGCTATAAATGTTTTAGAAATACAGCTAAAGAGTTCTGCATGCTGTATCAGAAAGAAAGCAAACCTGTCTGGGAGAGGGTCTCTATGCACCAAAAGTAACTATTTAAAATGACTTCAGGGGTTCCATGTTTCTCTTTACTCAACAACACATGTGTCAAATATAGTCAATCCAAACTGGTGAACAAAACATACATTCCCCAAATTAGTTAAAACATAGGGGAGGGATCTGTAAATAAGTGGCATGGTGCATGCTTTGCACACATGAGTCTCCAATAGGGATGGGGAAAATATTTTAAAAAATTAAAATAGCTGATTACCCCCTCAAGTATCAGGAAACCTGATGAAAAGGATATTGAGTAAATAAGAATCTTCATAGTTCAGGATTTAATCTGTGCACAATTCAAATACAGCTTTTTGTCACAAAAAAGGATTTTCTTACATAAAATAGTACTGAGGCACAGAAATATTATTTTCTATGTGGAAAATGTTGTTTCCTGTGCAGACAGTGCAGTTTCCCTTGCAAAAAAAATACCACATGCAAATTTTGTGCAAAATAAATCCCACACTGTGAAAAGTCTTTGAAAACTGTACAAATCTCAAACAGTTTTTCATAGTGGGAATAAAATTATTAAAGTTACTGATTGCTTTATACTAGCATGGAATTGGCAAAGATTTACACCTCCTTTCACCAAGTTCAGAAACATTTTTTTCTGAGATTATCAAGGGCTGAACACCTCTGTGTAGGAGATCAAAGACATATGAAGTTATCTGGGAATCTAGATTTTCCATTAAATTTCACTACATTTGAAATTAAAACTGAAACTTTTTTGTCAAAATACTGGTAAAACTATTAGATGAAGCTAAAATGATCTTAGTCATTTAGATAGCTGTAAAATATCATTGACAGTTTCAGTGGGAAAATTAAGGGCTTCTCTTACCTACTATATTTCAACTCTTTAAAATAAAGGCAATTTACCTTTTATGTAGATTGTAGGGCTCTCCTATATGATTTAGCATTAATCAAAAAAGCAAACCTGTTTTTCAAAACTAGAAGCATATTCCCAGGCACTTCTGGGTATTTTTGCTTTGGGATATTTTTAATAGTCTATGTAACGCATTGGCTGACATCCTGTTAGGGATGTACATATATGGGTAAATTATCCTTTCACGTGTGTATTTTCTTTTTGTGGTGCTATGGGGTTTAGTATTCCTTTCCTCCCTTCACAATGCCCAAGTCCACAACTCATTAAACAGCCTCTGAATTGCCCCCTCCCCAAAATCTGGCCATTCCATGCTTCATGGGGAGTGGGTAGGACTGCAGGAGCATCTGGCTATGCCCCTTTGTTGTTATTAACTGCCCTCAAGTTGACATCAACATCTGGCAACCCTGTCAATGACACATCTCCAAGACTACCTATCCTCAATGGACCTGCTCATTTCCTGCAGAAGGCTGTGTTCTCTTTGATTGTATGTGGTCTTCCTTTCTTTCTGCTACCCTCTACCTTTCCAAGCATTGTCTCCTTTTCTAGGGAGTCATGTCTTCTCATGATGTGGCCAAAGTTTGACAGCCTCAGTTTAGTCATTTTGGCTGGTGTGTGGTCTTCCTCTCATTCTACTGCCCTCTATCTTTCCAAGCATTGTTGTCTTTTCCAGTGAGACATGTCTTCTCATGAAGTGACCAAAATATGACAGCTTCAAGTTAGTCATTTTGGCTTATAGGGAAAGTTCTGATCTGGTTTGTGCTTGTACCCATTTGTTTGTCTTTTTAGCCATCCATAGTATTCACAGAACTCCTCTCCTGCAACACATCTCAAATGAGTTTATTTTCCTTCTATGAGCTTTCTTCACTGTTCAGCTCTCATACCCATACATAATGATGGAAAATATGAAGGCGTGAACAATCTTTACTTTAGTGTTTCAGTTGTATATATTTGCACTTTAGAATCTTTCATAGCTGTCCTTCCTAGTCCTAGTCTTCTCTTGATTTCTTGACTGCAGTTTCCATTCTGGTCAATGATTGATCCAAGATATAGGAAGTCTTTGACTATTTCAATTTCCTCATCACCTATATTGAACTTGTAAATATCCTCTGTAGTCATTATTTTAGTTTTCTTAATGTTAAACATTAAACTTGCTGTTGCACTTTCTTCTTTGACTTTCCTTAGTGGTTGTTCCAAGTCTTTGTTATTTTCTGCTAATATTATGGTGTTATCTGCATATCTTATGTTGTTGAGATTCCTTCCTTCAGTCTTCACTCCTACTCCTCCATATCTACACCTGCTTTCTGTATGATATTTTCTGCATATAGGTTGAACAAATAGGGTGATAAAATGCTTCCTTGCCTAACTCCCTTTCTAATTGGAAAATTATTTCCAACTTGAAATGATGACAGCAACACTGATATCCACCAGGGTCCTTGAGAGGCCTCAGCACTGTTGTAATCATTTCACATCTAGCTATAGGGACATAGCCAGATGCTTCTGCAATCCTTCCCATTCCTTATGAGGCTGCTCAGTAAATTGGTTCAGTAAATATGTGGTTCAGCGTGGCATAGGTCTGCATATAGGACTACTATTGTATGCTGAGCCATATAGGATTGTGGCCAATGAGTCCTAAGAGCATAACATTGCCTTCAGATCTACTGCAGTCACCCACCCCTATACTATGTAATAACCTGTCATTAGGACCAATCCTACTATTAGGTAGAATCTGACTAAGTCAGCACAATGCATGATGGCCAAGTGTTGAAAGACAGAATCTGCTGTGTATTTCTGAGGCAACCAGCTGGTTCACTTCTGTATGCAGAATGTTGGCTGCCACTTTGTCTTTTGCCTCAGACCATCTTAGACTGCCCAGAATCTTGGGTTGACACTGAAACTAATAGTGCTGTAACAGGGATGGAAAGGATATTCACTGTTAATTATTTTCTGGCTGGAAAAAAAATCATGTAGGGAAAAATAAGAAAGCAGTGAATGTTCTGAGCATTTCTGGATGGATTCTGTACCAAAAGAAAACAACAACAACAATAACAACACACAAACACACCACAGTTGTATTTACGTGCAAAATAATTACTCACAACACCTTACTATATGCTAACAGTGAAAGAAAACTGCAGAAATATTTAGTTTATTTTGCAGTAGGGAGTAAACTATGACGATTATTATTATTTTCCCTGCATGCAAGGATAGGACAATTGGAGATTCCTTTGCTGGACAATTTCAGCATTTAATTTCTTTCCTAAAATATAATCTATTTGCTTGTGAAACAATTATTTTCCAGCATTACTGAGGCACACAGAGAACAGATTTTAATAAAAATGTATGGAATAGGGAATCATGACATGGAAGATTAATGACATTGAGGTATTAGATTACATATGCTTTAGATCTACTTCACTTACCTTTAGCATAGACTGTATTGGCACAAAAAAATAAAACCCTCACTCTCTCATATTTTCTCTTCAGTAAATTGTCACCTGACTCAACTCCACTCATGTAAAGTCCCCATGCAAACAACTCATTTGTGAGCAGTCATCAGTTCACAATGAAAACCCTATATATTGGGACAGACACAAGTTCAAGATTTGATCTTATGTCACAATGTATGCAAAACCCATAAGGTGAAGAATTTATGTGGAGAGAGAGATGAACCTAAATTACCAATTACTTTCTCCAAAAGAAAGATTCAAGACAAATTGTGCCATAAATCTCCACTTCTGTTCTTGTAAATTTCAGATAATTCACTAGTTCAAGAGCCTCATTACCTTCCTGGCCTCTAGTAGTCTTCCTTTCCCCCTAAGAGAACTACATTAGATCAAACAAAAGCTTTGACATCTAAATAAGTGTTCATTTCCCAAAGATGCAGAAAGCTGCTATGTGGAGAGGAAATTGGTCTGACATACTGGATAAAAATGAATGGAATCCTGAATCCTGCCCCCCCCCCCCAGCCTTCATAGTATGGTAAAGATATTTTTTTTTTAAAAAAAAAAGGTTAATATATTACATTTGAAAAAACCTTTAGAAAAATAAATATTAATTATTTATATTAGAAGCTCTTATCTCTGTACAGGGCACATCAATTCTTTGCAATGGCAAAGAACACCATCACTATCTTATCTTTCATCAAGTGAATTGTCTGCTGGTTTCCAGGGTGCCAGGGTTGGCATTATAAAACCCCTGCTCAGAGGCATCATTAGGGAGGTGTGGGGTGTATGTAGACTTCACTGGGTAACATCCCAAAAGGGGGTGTACACTGAGTGGGGTAGCACACCCGGTAGGAGTGGCATAGCTGCATGGGCAAGTGAGAAAGGACATCACCTCCCTTTTCAGTCACCCAGCAGCCATGACAGACCCAAAATGGACCTTCGTGAGCCACAGCACCCCTCTGCATCAGTAGCCACTGGTGTGTGTGGGGGGGGGGGGGAGGTTCCTTCAATTCCAGGTATGGCACATCTACTGGGTGAGCAGCTATGCCAGACCCAGAATGGGCCATCAGGAGGCCACAGCACCACTACTCATCAATGATCTAGTGAAGTGGCAGGCTGCTGGCTGGGGGCAGGGGAGGGAGGGAAGGAAGGAAGGAAGGGTGGAACAGTCTGCCAGCCTCCCACCCACCCAGCAGCCCTTTCTGAGCACCTGCATCAGCTGCCATCAAGTCTATTGCCACTGCTCCTGCTGACAACATTGGAATGAGGCCAGTGAAATAGTGAAATCAGGATTCAGAAGATTGAAGCACCAGGACTTTTTAATTAGCAGGGCAATGCTATCATCTTCCTCTTCCCTTGGACTCCCCTGTTCCCTCTGACTTTAGTTTCCACTCTCCCAGTTTCAGAAGGGAAGATGGGTTTTACCAGCAATGTGGGTCTGGTTTTACAAAAGATCTGCTCCTCATAGAGGTGAGAACCACTATAAATTTTTGCAGATCTCTACAGCCTTGTAAACCTTGGCCTCTCTGTGAGGGGGTTGTATAAAAACTGCTCTAGTGAAGCCCTGTACTTCAACATTTCTATTGTGTTATGCCCCCTGAGTGTGCAGCTCTTGTCTTAACTGGCTGTTCTAACAGGCTGCAACAGGGAGAAGTGGTAGCATTTGCGCTTCCACTTGCTTTTCACTCTGCAAAAGGGAGAAAACAACCAAATACATCTAGTAATAATAGTAACAAAAATAGATAAACTGACAATGCAAAGCGGAGGCATCTAAGACATAAGAGCCAAGGTTCTCCCAAGCTCTGTAGCTGGAACTGCTGGCAGCAGAAGCCATGGCCTCTTAGTTACTTCTTTGTAGTAACTAGAGGAGGAAAATTTGCATTAGGACCTTGGAAAAAAACTTTGTTTAGCACCAGGATATACAAATGTAAGAATACTTTTTTCCCTTTCGTATGTCAGGACTATGCAGTACGTGTATGTGTGTTTAATTAAGATTGCCATTGCATTACTAGATGCACATTTCAAATGTTTCTGAATTGATTTTGAATTATACTAATGGAAATCCATTTGTTTTGATTCTCTTTCAGTGCTCCAGGGAGCGGACCTATGTTCAGATCCACCACAGTTATGGTCCGAGATAATTTCAATGAAATCTCTCAACATGCTTTCATTGACTCCACTAAAAATGAACAAGAATTCAACTTTGCTCTGTTGCACAGCTCAAAGACTGCTGGCAATGTTACATCAGTTGCTTCTTTGTCACTTGCAAATAACAGTAAGCCAGACATTGACAAGCTGGGGGATCCAATGCAGGGACTCCATGGACACAGAGTAGGCTTCTCTTTTGCATTTCCAAAGAAGGCATCAGTCAAACTCGAATCATCAGCAGCTGCTTTCTATGAATATAATGATGAAACATCAGCTGAACATGGACTTGCCCGAAGAAGTCGTTTTTTTCCTGGACCTTGCAATCTTCAGGCCTCATCAGATGAAGAACATGCTTTGCCTTCTGAGGAGAAAACTGGCTCCATGGGTCCACTAGCAGAAAAACATACTGACCATATTGAATCTCCCCCAGTACAGGATTCAAATGAACCAGTCATTAAAGAGAACACAAAAGAAGAAGTCAAGGAATCAAAATCCCCTGCTTCTAATTTGAAAGGACATGATCTTGATGATTCAGATAACTTTTGCATTAACACAGATTCAGCAGCTTTGTCTGATGAAACACTCCCCAGGGTTTCCTCTGGGACTCCAGGCCTTCCCACAGAAAGCAATAGAGTTGAACAAGTGGGTGATGAATGCACAGGTCTCCCTGTGAATGAGGAATGTTTATCACAGCATGGTGCCCAGGAAGAAAATGATCAGAACATTAGCAGTGATTCACCCACTGCTGAAGCTGAAATTAGAAAGCACTCATCTGATGGACTGGTTCCAGCAAATTCTGAAGGGAAAACTATTGTTCCGCCTTGTAAACAAAATCCACAAAAAAGATCTTCCAAGCCATTTGTTCCCGTGCTTAACAAACATGGATCAACTGTTCTTCAGTGGCCATCTGAAATGTTAATTTACACAAACACAAAGCCATCCATTTCGTATAGCTGTAATCCTTTATGTTTTGACTTCAGGTCATCAAGACTGAATGATGGCCTGGAGAAAAATAAACTACAGTCAAATATACCAAATTCTTGCCATAATACTGGTTCTAGCCAGGGTGTATCTCTAGATGAAACAGATAAATCAGTGAATATTGATTGTGCAAGCAACATCCATATTCACCCATTGAGCAATGGAAAACCTGCTTCAATGGGTAACTCTTTAGCCAAAGGTTGTAATTCTGAAAAGAACCAAGATGAATTAGGTGTGGATACTTCATGGGCAATCAAAAGGCAAGAAAATTGTCATAGTCCCCCAAAATATATACAAGAGGGTTTATTTGCCAATGAACAACAAGACAAAAGATATGTCAAAAGAACACATGAAAAGTGGTTTCATAAAAACAGGAAGAGAAAAAGGAGGAGAAAGGTATGCCATCACCATTATTATCCATTGAAAGTGACAGAGTCAAACACTAACATTTCTCTAGTACCTGAACAACAAAGCAACTGTGTTGTTGATAAACATCAAAAGGTTCTGGAACAGTGTGTTGGTGAAAATGGACAGGGAAGTTCCATTCTGGAAAGTTTGGACCAAGCCCCTGAAACTCTTGGGGCTGAGAAGAGTGACTCCACTGGAAACATATCCACATCCATACAAGATCATGGGAATCAAGATCCACACTCAATCTGGAACCCAAAAGATGATAGGGACTGCTTCACAAATGATAACAATCTGTGGAGAAGGAACAAGCCAATTTCTCACAGACAATCAATTAAAGCAAGTTTGAATTCTGGAAGGTACAGTTCTGTTTACTCTAGAGAATTTTGCAGCTGGAGTATCAGAAGATCCAGTAGCAGTCCAGAACATAAACATTTAGGGCACTACCCTGATATAAAATGTACAAAAACACAGCCCATAAAGAGGGCATATAATTCTCTCACAGATGAACCAGAGAGATCACATAGAAAGCGGAGACACCATATGCACTCTTGCTCATCAGATGAAAGTTCCAATGCACAGGCCTGTTTCTCAGAAGAGAATCTGCGGCAGACATGTAATGTAGCATTACCTGGCAAACCTAAACAGAAACGAAGGAGAAAGAGAATAAAAATTCACCACATGCTTATAGAAAGTGTTTATAGAGACATTCCAAAAAAGAACATCAACATCAGGATTCCAAAAGAAGCCTCAGTGTTCAGCATTTCTCCCAAACAATCAACGGAAGAATGCAGAGAGCAAACAACAAGCCCTTCCATCACAGATTATGTAAATAATACAGAAAAAACAAAGCAAGCATTAGACAGCCAAACAGATCCACAGTCTGAACAAAAAAACACCCAAGCTTCAGGGTGTTTGGTTAGAGAGAATACTCCCTATGTAGAAGAATTCAAGTGTCCTGCATCTCCTGTTACTGAACATAGTGTTCTGACAACACTGAAACCCAGGAACATGTTCAAAGAAGGAGAAAAACATGAAAATGTGGGTGCTCCTGAAATGCAGGCTCCTAATAAAGTGCCCAGTCTTGAAAGAAACCTAGACCAGCCTCCCCCTAAAGCATATCTGTGCCATTATGAAGTAGCTGAGACTATACCACAAGAAAAACTGAATCCATCCTCCAGTGAGTGGCGGCAGTGTAATCCAGGCGTATTTAATACCCCACCTCCTTTGCCCTTTAAAGAAGCACACATCAACGGACATACTTTCTTAACCACAGAACAGATACTTACCCCATTCACTTTGCCTGAACATGCACTCCTCTTGCCCCCAGAAAACCATGATAAATTCAAAGATCTTCATTCTGAGGCCTACCACCAAATCATGCATCAAAACTTGTTAGCTAGTAAGATGAAGCTTGCTTTCCCTGCAGCTGCAATCCACCCATCAAATAGCCCCCTTCAACCCTTGCCCTTGCAGCCGCCTCTATGTTCTACCTCCATCACAACGATTCACCACACTGTTTTGCAGCAACATGCTGCAGCAGCAGCAGCAGCAGCTGCTGCTGCCGCCACAGCCAATACCTTTAAGGTCCTTCAACCTCACCAACAGTTTCTTTCTCAAGTCCCAGCACTTTCACGAACACCTTTGCCTCATTTGTCAGTTGGGCCAAGACTTTGTCCTTCGGGCCACACAGCCATTGTTGGCCCACCCCAGTTACCATTCATTTCAGCTTCAGTTCTCCACCCAAGCCATTTGGCTTTTCCTCCTTTGCCACACACACTCTTTCCGTCTCTTCTGTCACCCCACCCTGCCGTCATTCCTTTGCAGCCTCTCTTTTAGGCCTCAGGTTGAACAGTTCCAATGAAAAGATGAGTCTTAAATGGGGGCTATGCCAGCACTCTCCATCAGAAATTGGCAGAAATCACTCTGCTGGTGGACTAAGATCAAGAAGTTACATGAGCCTCCTGATCAGCATTCTATTTGGTATTGACCAATCAATGCAAATATCTATGTGCATAGTGCAGATTCATAATAAAATTAAAGCACTGAATAGTCTAATATTAATGCAAACTATATATCTATAGACATATAGGTATATGTATGTATGAAAATAATGTCTCAAAGTATGTTAACATGTATATAAAATATATTTATAGTACTGTAATTTATGTTGTAAAGTATGCTCCTGTTTTTTTATTATATTTGTGTACTTGCACCTGAGTAATGTTTAGACAAAGCTGATGCACTACGTTTTGTATAACATTCCTTATAATCATAAATATTGTAAGAAACTCTCTCTTGCAATAATTTCTTATTTGTTTGTTATGGATTTGATATTTCATTTTCTAACTTATTAATTTTCAGTTTTCTGTTTCCTTTACTGTTAACCTCAGAGATAATTGTTTTCTGTCATTTAAATAGTAGAATCTACAATGTTTAGGTTTTCCTAGCCTTCTGTGATTTATCATTAAAGCTCAGAGGCTAAAATCTTGAAGGGAGCAGTCTTACTATGAGGAGGTTCCAGAGGTTAACAGATCTGATTGTATTAGCAGCTTGATGCTGTGGAGGAAAAAATTGCCCATTAGTAGGGCATGCCGAAATGGTTGATTTAAAATGTAAGGTTTTCTCTTTAAATAACCTAAGTAGTATAAAAGCAAGCATAACATATATATATATAGAAGCCTGCAAACTCTCTGGTTTGCATGTTTCCTCTGTTCTGTGTGGCTGTCTAAATTTTCACACAAGTCTATGAGTTGGAGCTGTCAGTCAAGCAACCTAACACAATGTGTCCCTCCTTAATGGCCCCTGCAATGTTTTACCATAAGCCAGGAGGGCTGCTGCTGTGGATCCCAGTGCTTGAAATAGCATGGCTGATTGCTAACTGTTGCACTCCCCATCAATGTCACCACACAATATATTCATGACTATAAGAGGGAGGGCAAAGGCAAGTCACCTATCAGGACAATACTGCTAAGAACAGCAGGATAAATTCGCATTTGGGTAGGTGTAACTATCCCCATGGAAATGGACTTCCTTGTCCCTTTTCCGCAGCTGTAGTTCTTGCAGCTCCTGAGAATACAATCAGGAGAGTTGTGCTCAGAGTTGTGATATGGGAAGAAAGGGATAATAGTACAATATCAACTAGAGGTACATGCTATGTGTGGAATACCAAACCCAAGAGGTGTCTCAGCTTCATGCACACACTAAATCCCATTGAGTAGGGTTTTTCAACTCTAGATGTAGTACTAGATCTAGCTGTAGATGTAGCTGGTGGGAAACAGCCCTTTGAAGGAAGGGTTTGAAAACCTGCTTCCATCAAACCTAAACCTAGATCAAACCCAGTATTCCTGCCCCCCCTTTTTCCCACTTTTTATCTGAAGCAGAACCATTGTAATGTGATTTTTCCTATTAGATAATGATGGTGAGTATTATCTATACTTTCATTCTCATTGCAAACATAACGGCTGAAATACTACTGGTCTATCTCAACCAGAGTAAACCCACTGACTTAGGGGTGGAACAGACTGCTGCAAAAGGACGACTTGGGGCTGGGTCAGGACCATTCAGCCTGGCGCTGCAGCAACCACTCCTATTTGGGCTGGTAAAACGCCACCTTAGGTGGCTCAGCCACAACCTCAGGGCTGCTCCAGCGGTGGCCGTTATGTAAATGCCACACCCCAGAGCATCTTGAAGCTGCCCACGTCTGGTCAGCCATGTGGAAGCCAGCTTTACTGGCCAGTTTGTTCCAGCCCTTAATTAATGGTCTGCTAGCGCAACACTCAAGAAAATCCCACTAATTCAAAGGGCTGATTGTAATTGGGATAATGTAAACATTTTCATTACAGCTGTCTCGCAGGGCTGCCAGTCATGAACTGGAGTATAATCAACACAGATATATGGTGGGATGTACACTGTTAACTGCTATCAAGTAGACTTTGACTTATGGTGACCCTGTGAATGAGAGACCTCCATCACTCATTCATCAACAGCCCTGCTCAAGTCCTGCAGACTCAGGGCCATGGTTCCTTGATTAAATCTATCCATCTGTAATGCAGTCTTCTTTTCCTATTGCCTTCTGCAAGCTTTTAGGAAGGTCATGAACAGCAGTGCCAATGCTAGCACCTCTCAGGTCCAGGTAACACCAAAAAGGCCAATGTTATAGATTACATCTTTCCTAGATACAGCATTTAGAGAGGCTTCCTCCATTTGGTTGTTTGTTTTCATAAGAATATTTTCCTAATCCTATACCTCTGCTACTTAGCTAATTCTTTGATGCATTTGAAATGAGACATGTGTTTAGTGGTTGTCTTGCCGTTGGTCAACACACATCTTTTTAACTTGCAGGTTAGGCAATATCCAATTCATATCTGAGTATATCTGCTAATACTGATGATGATGCTATGAAGAGTGCATTGGAGCCAGATTTAGTTTGTAGAATTTGTAGGAGCTGACTCTCTATTCCTCTCTCCTCATGGTAGGCTGTCCAGCACTTTGTAAATGTTACATAGGGGCTCAACAGCCCCACTGAATGGGATGGGTTGTGGTATAGGAGGAAAGGGGGAATTCCTACAAATTGGGTGGAACCACCTTTTGTAAGTGGGGCCCTTCCATTCAGCTCTTGAATCCAGCCCATTATAGACAGTCCGGATGGGGGGATGTGAAGCTGCTCCACCCAAAGACAGATTGGGGCCATGGCAGCCACATGCTGCGACCTCAGTCCACTGCGGCACCATCCAAGAAAGGACTGGTTTTCAACTGCTCCGTTTTTGGCTGTGGAAAAGCTATCTTTAGCTTTGTGGCATGTTGGGGGCTTGCAGCCTATAACTGCCATGCCCCCAAGATGCCCAGAAGCCGACTGATGTGCAGCTACTCTGGGTGCCTTCAGGGCATCATAGGGGCATGAGACATGTGCATGCTATGCCTCCAAGCCACCTGTAGCCAACCCAAAGGCACCTTTTAGTGCTGGTCTGTACTGGCCCATAGAAGAAGCAGAAGGAAAGACTCAGCCTTGATGGTGCATTGGTTCCTCAGATTGGAGTGTCCTCTCAGTCATAGTCCTCATTCAACAGACATACTATTCTGCTACTGAGTTCATATTAAATTGGACTGTGAGTCACAAAATAAATTTTAAAATATATGAAGATTTGATTTAAAAACATAAGGCAGAGAACTCATTGTTTTAAATTTACATATGGATTTTTCAGTAATTTTTAAGTTGTTTGACTAACACTGTAAAACTGTGGAGATGTCTAAGAACATTTGTTTACAAAGAATATAGTACTAGGCTCACTGGAACTTACTTCTAGATAATTCAAATAGAATCATAGTTTGAAATCACTAATGTGAGCAATCAAAAAGTTTCAGAAACATTATTTTCTAAATTATGAATACACTGAAAACTTGTTTTCTGAATTATCCAAATCATTCCACTAATATAGGTTTGTATGTGTTTTCTCTCCAAATCTTGCTGTCAACATTTGGCATAGCATAGCAAGAAATTCAGCGCTCTTTCTTTTTTGTTGGTATTTCTTTAAATCACTTGGGCCCATAGAATTAATTAATCTTCAGATTGCAATGATAAACCTGAATTAGGTTATAGATTTTTTAAATTACTTCCCATTCCCATAACAATTATGCAGAGAAATGATTGAAAAGTTAATATGTTCCACCCAAATGAGAAATGTAGGCTTCCCCCCCACTCCCTGACCTTGGAAAGGAGCAACCTGACCAGACCACAAAACATTCAAACACATATAATTTCTCAAATTACCTGAATTCTAAAATAATGGTCTGAATAGGATTTTTATCAGTACAGAAAATTATAATCATATTCTCTTGAGAAAGCTTGCCAATAGGCCCAAAGCATAAAATAATATGGAGAATATTTGCCAGTATTCACAGTTGAAATCAAGATCATATGAAGACTATTTTACTGCTGCTCACTGCCCTAGAGATTGCCTGTCTCGTGACCCATGAAGCCATATTTGCCCATCAGCCATGTAATGAGATATAGAATCCCGCTGGTTTTAGCAGTCACAGGGCCTTTGCAGACTGCCAGAAATAGTGCAAATTAAGTCCACTTTAGCTGCCCTGACTCAGTGCTAGGGAATCATGGGAACTGTAGTTTATTGTGGCACCAGAGCTCTTTGACAGAGAAGGTTCAATGTCTCAGAAAAAAAATACAATTCCCATGATTCCCTAGCACTGAGCCAGGGCAGTTAAAGTGGACTCAAGTTGCACTATTTCTAGCAGTCTGCAAAGGCCCAAGTCATGCAACAATGCAAAGCCAACAAAGATGGGAAACTTACTGAGCCACCAGCATGGCTGTTGGGCTGCATTTGCTTGGTATATCACAAATTGTCTGACTATAGAGCAGCTTTCTGGGTTTTTTTAAATAAGACACAAAACCCATAATCAGCATGACCAATTTTATAGATAATAGGAATTGTAGTCCAAAACTGTAGTGCATCATGTTGGGAAACCTGGCCTAATATAACCACAAAGGGACACACTGAGGTTGGTTTTCTGCTGTAGGAATATATTTGGTAAACACATGCATATCCTCCAACTGTCCCGATTCAGCAGAGATAGCCCCAATTAATTCTTGGTTGTCACAATTTTTCAGCTAATGTTAAAATGTCCCAGTTCCTTTCTCCTCCTCCCATTTTTCCTCTTTGTCCTCAGTTTTCATAAATTGCTGCAAACTCAGTAGGAGAGGAGGGGGTGAAATCTTGTCCTTCTGGATTCAGGCAAAAGCAAACTGTCACAGGCTCTCCTAGCATGTGTGTTAATCCTCATGAATAACTTTTGCCATCTTGACCCCACTCTGATGTTGTTTGGCCACATGTGACCTGGTTTTAATCTATGAAATGTTGGAGGATGGCACATGGCAAAATTATGTGGGATACCTGATAGTAACGCATAACTATTCTCCTCTTGTTGAGTTGCTACTCTTACCAGCCTTAACATGCATAGGCAGTGATAAAGAATGATGGTAGGGTCCCAAATGCTCATTCTCCTAGCTAGTATTTCCTGTAAGCATAACCAATCACCAAATTCTGCTATGTTAACAAAATGATCTCAAAATCAGAAAGAATGTGGGTAGCTTAGGGCACAAATTGTATTATCCATGCAATAGGGAGCACAGATTAGATTGAGGATGGTCAGAGGATTTTGACCTATCCCTCAAGATGAACATACAGATAATATTTATATAGAATAATACAAGTTCACAGTATGTTGAGCTGAACTGTCTGATGAACATATTAAGCCTTCAGACCTCCACTTCCTTTAATGAGCCTTTTGTCCAGATTACATCTGTTTTCACCTTAAGTATGCATAGAATACAATGATGGTAATTTTAGCCAGAACCCACATAAAACAACCACTTAAACCAAGGGGAAGAGGTAAAATTTATTGTGTGACACAACATTACAGGAAATACCAACCTAAAGTGAGAAAATCTTGCCCTTCCCCCTCGCCTTGGTGACTATATTCTTAAATATATAATCCAAATCATGTGAATCAAAAAGGAAGGGAGGGAGGGAGGAAGGAAGGAAGGAAGGAAGGAAGGAAGGAAGGAAGGAAGGAAGGAATTTAGGGATTTTACTGCTCATAATAGCCTTTTCAGATGTTCTAAAGTATGTAACAAAAAGGCACAGAAGTGGAAAGATCACACCCTAGCTTCCAAATATTGATCAGTTCATCATGCACCAAACCAGGTTTTACATGTGTAGCATCTTATTATAATTATTCATCATGCCATACTTCATCCCAATTACACACACACATTATCCTGTCTTCACATGTATCCACAGGCTGAGAACTTAAGAAGTGGTATACTGTTGTTCCGCTGTAAATGTATACTTCTGCAAATCCCTCATGTATCTTAACACAAACAGTCCATGTTTTTCATCTTCTCTGAGAGTTGGTATTTATTTACCACATCCATGCAATCCAAACAGAGTGGCTGGGTCAGCAGCATCTTACTCCCTCAGATGTCAGAGGCAAGACATGAGACCCTCATAATGTCGTAGAGGTGGATAATATCACAGAAGCAAAGGAGGGGGAGTTTAGGACTTTTTCTGAGCCACGTGAACCAGGTGAAATGGACAGAAAGGTAATCTAAGTGAATGGGCTAAGAAGGTATACTTGGCTAACTAGGTCAGGGTTTGGCAACCTATGGTCCATGGGCCGGGTTGACCGGCCCCCGCCGACCGCTTCCATATCACTGCTGTGCATGCCGCGGCCACCATTTTGTTTGTCAAAATGGCGGCCACAACTCATTTGCACATGCACAGTACTCTTGCACAGGTGCGAATGAGCCGCGGCCGCCATTTTACAAAACAAAATGGCAGTCACGACTCACGCAGCAGCAGCGTGGCCAAAATGGTGCCCCGGAGGAGCGCCGCGGCAGCACCGGGCCTCTTGGAGGCCCGCCGCTGCCGAGGGAAGCCTCCTGGGGGGCACTCGCTGTGGCGCTGGGCCTCTCGGAGGCCCGGCACAGCCGAGGGAGCCCTCCTGGGGGACCCCGCCACCGTGTGCATGCACACACGATGTGTGGGGGGGCGGCGGCTGCCATTTTGTTTATCAAAATGGTGGCGCACGTGCAAGCGCGCACGTGCTCCGGCCCCCAGTGCCATCCCCCCCCAGCCCATCAGCAAAAAAGGTTGCTGACCCCTGAACTAGGTGATATGGCAACTTGAAAATGGGGAAGGGAGATTATAACAAAATTTTCCCAGTAGTACCTTCATTACTAGAGCTAGATTCTCACACTGCCTTACCTACAACATCCCTGACAAATGGGTAGTTTTCCAGGCGCTTCTTCGCTGCTAGTGCTTTTGGAAGGCTTGCTGACAGCTTATGCAGAGTTCTTCTCTTCTCCTCCACCTCTGTGCCAAAAGGACTCATGAAACAAGAACGCTCATATGCTTTCCAATCCCTGACAGACTCCAAATGGCACAATGCATACATTCAAGTGCATTCACCCACCAGCATTCTTTCACACCTTCTCTGCTCATCCTTGGGGTTTTTGGGTGCATCAGTATGTATACAAGTGGAACACATAGACAAACTCCAGCTGAGCCAGTGAGTTCTGATGCCCATTGGGAATGGGTGGGGATGGATGCCCATGCTGTGAAACCATCTTGCAGACAGATAAAATAACCCATGTGCCCCATGGCTCCAGCATCATTCACTTTGTCACTTTTCACTTTGTCACCTCATCTGGAGACTTAGGGAAAGATAGCAGTTCCCTAAGACCTGGCAATCCATATCGCAAATGTCAAAAGGTTGCCAAGTCATTTCATTTGTCATTGTGAGTTTCCTGGTATACACACTATACCAAGGCTTATTTAACCACAATTATACTGTGGGCCCTTGGTGTCCACTGGGGCTTAGCTTCAGGATACCACATGGATACCAAATTCCATGGGTGCTTGTCCCATTATATACAATGGCTTATTCAAATGGTATCTCTCATTAAAAAATGGCAAAAACAAGATTTGCTTTTTGGCATTTGTAGTTGTTGAATATGTTCAAACTGTTGATGATTGAATCCATGGATTGAGAATCTGTGGATATGGAGAGCAACTGTACACCATTCTCAGCATCCTACTTTGAATATTTTAAGCATGATATTTTTTTCCTATTTTGAGAAAGCAGTACTTCTTTGCATAAACTGTGATTTTGTCCATTGCCTTTTATAGATCTAAATCAGAATGAGGAACCAAACAATCGTCCATTATAGTACATGCTTTGTCTGTAACTGACGCTTATACACTGTAATATGTTGGAAATTGTTTATTACAGTTTCTCCCAAGCATTTAAAGGATTTTTTTTCCTCTTCTGGATTATTATTTGGAGGCACAATTCATGTTACACTAAAACATATTACCTTTTTAAAAGAAGGGGAATTTGAAATACATATATTAGTCTAAAAGTGATCAGCACCAAAATAATGATGATAAAAAATAGAAATTGTTTGTCCTTCAAAGTATATGACAACTCAGTTAATATATTGCAGTTAATCATTTCACCCAGGTCTCATGCCAAGTTGGCTATGGTTGAGACTGGACTCTCTAGGCAAACGTGCTGTTTCTTCTTTGACTTCCCCACATTTGTCAACTGCAATGTGGGCAACATTAGGGATTCCCAGCACATCTCTGCTATCTTTCCTTGGACAATGCCACTAATGACTAGCTCTAGTTCTGAGACTGGACTTCTAGCTCTGAAAATACAGGATGCACTCAACATGGCTTATACTTTAAAGGAATTGTTATTGTCATGATGATGTGTATACCACCAGAAAATATATGTTTTGCTTGCATCATAGCATATTGTTTGAAGTATCTGTATATAAAGAGATCACACCCAATGATATATGTTCCCCAACTGTATAGTTTTAACCTGTTATTTTAACTCTTTTCTATTGAATTTAGAGATAGTTTTTATAAGGCAGGTGAGTGTACATAAAGGCATTAATCATATAGTAAATTAAGACAACTTGCTATATCATATGTATACAAATATTTTGTAAAGGATTCTGGGTTTATGCATACACTATACAGCAATTTAGATGCTTAAATATTATTATTTTTGTCTGATAATTTTGAGATCCCCCCCCCCCCTTTGCTCTTGTTATACTTTTAAAAGATTTAATCCTCCTCTCCTCTGTCAACTAGTGACACCTTTCAAGTTTCTTAGGATTTATATTTGCAAATAAATACTAGGGCTTTTTTTTTTGTACTCTCAGTTATAAAAAATAAATAAATTGTTATCTGCTGTATGAAGAATATGACTCCTCCTCCTCCACCACCTCCTCCTCCTTCCCTTTTGGCATTGTATATTGGTCTACAGTACTAAAATTTCAGTCATTTTCTGCTTAGGTTCTAAATTATAGATCATCACTATAATCCAGTAGAGGGTAAATATGACTACAAATGGGACATTCATACTGTCTGCTACTGAAAGGTTTTCAAAACTCCTTCAATATCTCTTTGTTTCCATGGCTAACATAGGAAGTTCTTGCAAAGTTCTATCTTCTGCATAGCAAGGTCTTCTGGATCAATATGATACACTTTAAGAAACCTGAGAAAACGACTGAACCTATATTGTTTGTGTAACACATTATGAACATCTGGAATGGCTTGGTATCAGATCATTGTGCTCACTCTCTCACTCTGATGGCAGAAGTGGATCTCAAATCCAAATGGATCTTAAATAGGAAACTATACAAATCCTTTATACCAGCCTTTTCCAACCCAATGACTTCTAAACTCCCATCTCTCCATAGGCTATTCGGGCTAGTACTAAAAGGATGTCAGAAGACTGCATTTATGTCAATCTCCAAGGACAGGTGGGACCTGATGCATACATTTGGGTAACAAATGAGGATAATACTAAGAAAGACCATTGCTCAATTAGTGTCTCCTTCCTATGAGACCACAGACCATTCCAAAGTATCTTCAAGGGATTGATCTATATATGCACACTATTCATTTGACAGTCGAATCATACAGCTATGAATGAACCACCCCATCTCAAATCCCAAAGATCAGATTGAGCTGGTCTGCCACCTCAGACCAATCAAACAATTTTAAGGGTACCAGTCCACATTTCCAACAACTACACAACTAATGATTTCCTTGCATGCCTGAAATAAACAAATGATCAACAGAATGTCTAAACCAAGTTAAACATATGGTCAGCAGTAATTTCTATGGCTGAGGTAGCTGAGTGAAATGTCACTGCAATTATGAGAAAATCTGCCAGTTATACTTTTAGTCATTCCCTGGGTTCCATCTGAATTTCAGCTGCTAGCTTATAGGATTTTAGCACAAAGTAACACAGGAGTACCCTGAACTAAATCACTGAACTACATAGAATTTTCACTGGTATTTAAAAAAAATAAATCCAATTTTTAAGGATGTTTTCTCATAACTTGTCTTCCAATCAATTCCTGTCACAAAGCTGTCAGGATAATTACAAACAAACTGTACATTTTCACAAAACGAAAAGTTTTTTCCCCTCCTCCCACTTATAAGGAATGATAGAAGAGAACTATATTCCTATGTACAGAAGATGGCTCTCAGCCATTGCATGAAACTAAATCATGATACTTTATTTTGTGCAAATTGTTTTTCCTTACTCCCAGTTTAAAAATGAGGGAGTTGGGTGGGAGAGAAGAAGTATTTTAATTTAACACCACAACTCTATATTGCCTGTAGGGCATGTCGCAAAGGTTTCACTTTGAAAATTAGATCTAAGTGCCATCCCAGTTTCCCAATGCCTATTTATAAACACTGCAGCCATTTTGAAGGCAATGTACGATAATAAAATGTAATGATTTCAGCAGGCTGAGATCAGCTGACAAATTTCAATGACAGTTTCAACACATCCAAACTTTCACCCTCCTTGAGATGTCAGCTTAGGTGTAATGTGCAGCTAGGAGTGGCCTCCAGCTTACTCAGTGATGTAGGGGGAGCAGGAACTGCTTCACTTTGTTAGCTTATATAGCTTTTTTTAAAAAAGCAACTGTTGACTGCCATGACGCAAATATTTAAATATTTTACTTAGCTTTCTCTCTACATTGATATAGACTTCAGTATTCACAAAAAATATATGCACTGCACATTCAGGTTGGCAGAAGATTATTTGAGTGAAACTACTGTAAAAAAACAACAACTGGTATTTCATTCACTTGCTTGCCTACTACTATTCGTCACCAAGGAAAAGGGAAGGTTAAGCATGTATCTACACTATAGAAATAATGCAGTTTACCATCACTTTTAACTGCTCTGGCTCCATCCACCAGAATCCTGAGATTTGTAGTTTTGTGAGGCACCAGCACTCTTTTGGAAGAGAAGGCTAACAACCTTCTTGTTGTTGTGTACCTTCAAGTTATTTCCAACTTATGGCATCCCAGATGAACCTATCATAGGGTTTTCTTGGGAAATTTCTTCAAATCCCAGGATTCCATAGGACAGAGCTACAGCATTTAAAATAATGTCAAAAAGCATTATTTCTACAGTGTAGATGCACTGAGTCTCGCTATAAGATTAATAGTGATATCTCCCCAGTCACTTATGTTTCATTAGCCTAATTTTTCCTGGGAAGGAGAAGAGCAGGGGAAATTAAATGAACACAAGTATGCCATACTCTTCCAGCTCTCTTCTTCCTCCTTCTCCTATTTTCCTGTTGACATATAAACAAGCTTCTGTTTAGAGCCAGGCTGCTTACTACAACAAAAATTTAAAGCCCAGAACTTGGAAAGTTACTTTTAAAAACCAATAACAGTTCCAAGGCCTAAAGTTACCATTAAAAATGATTTTTAAAAAGTAACGCTTGTCTTCCCATTTCTTGGAATAGCTAAAATGGTTACAGTAACACCACCTTAATACTATAAAGATGGCCTATGGTACCAAACACACTCTTTTCTCACACACATCTCCTTCTTGCCTCAACATATAGTGGGGGCACGCCTCTACCACTATATATATATATATATATATATATATATATATATATATAAAACTTAGGCTGCATCTACAGTATATAATCAATAGAGTTTGACAGTGCTTTAACTGCTAGTGGCTCAATGCTTTGAAACTCTGGGATTTAGTTTTTAAGATATTTAGCTTTCTCTGTCAGTGAGCTCTGGTGCTACAACTACACTGTTTTGAACAGTGACAGTTAAAGCACTGTCAAACTGCATTAATACTGCAGTGTGACAGCAGCCTTAGAAGTTGTTATTATTTATTTTATTATTTATTAATTTGATGCACTGCACATTCAGGTTGATGTATATCCTGCTTTTTCCCACATGGGGCTTGAAGCCCATTACAAGATAAATTGAAACAGAACATCTAAAGGTCTATGGAGTGCAAAAGTTTAAAAAGCTTTAAGCCATACATTCGGTTAAAAGACTGCTTTTAAAATGTTAAAAATGATAACAATTTAAGTATGCATGACATACTAAGAACAGCACACCCAATTGCACATAGAATCATAGAATCATAGAGTTGGAAGAGACCACAAGGGCCATCCAGTCCAACCCCCTGCCATGCAGGAACTCAAAATCAAACCATCCCTGACAGATGGCCATCCAGCCTCTGCTTAAAGACCTCCAAGGAAGGAGACTCCACTACTCTCCGAGGGAGTGTGTTCCACTGTCGAACTGCCCTTACTGTCAGGAAGTTCCTCCTAATGTTGAGGTGGAATCTCTTTTCTTGCAGCTTGCATCCATTGTTTTGGGTCCTAGTCTCTGGAGCAGCAGCAAACAAGCTTGTTCCCTCCTCGATATGACATCCCTTCAAATATTTAAACACGGCTATCATATCACCTCTCAGCCTTCTCTTCTCCAGGCTAAACATCCCCAGATCCCTAAGGCGTTCCTCATAGGGCTTGGTTTCCAGACCCTTCACCATTTTAGTTGCCCTCCTTTGGACACGCTCCAGTTTCTCCACATCACTCTGCCTGAGCCAGCCAAGGCCAAAGGTCTCTTTAAATAAGAAGGTTTTTGCCTGTTGGTGAATAGACACAACAGACAGAGCAAACTGATTCTTCCTCTGGAGGGAATACCACAACCTAGGAATAGCCACTGAGAAGAATCTCTCCTGTGTCTTCACCAGCTGAGCCTGGGAGGGTGGCGGGATGGAGAAAACCCCTCCTCCAAAAATTGTCAGACTCAGGCAGGCTCAGATGGCAAAGACATGGACTTTCAGGTGTGTGTGTGTGTGTGTGTGTGTGTTTTGTGCCCTCAAGTCCTTTCTGATTTATGGAAACTCTAAGGCAACCCTATCATGGGGTATTATTGACATGATTTCTTCCAAGGAGGTTTGCCAATGCCTTCCCCTGAGTCTGAGAACATATGACTTGCCTAAGGTCACCCAATGGGCTTCATGGCCAAGCTGGGAATCGAACCCTGGTCTCCAGAGTCATTGTCCAACACCCAAACCACTACACCATGCTGGCTCTAGTCTGGACGTAAGTGACTTATAGAACTTATAAAGCTCTATAAGTCAAAAACTACACCTTGTTTTGTGCCTGGAAATTTCCCGGCAGCCAGTGAAACTGTTTCAACAAAGACTCATATGTTCCCTGTAACCAGTCAGCATTCTAGCCACAGCATTTTGAACCTGCTGGAGTTTCCAAAGGCAGAAACACAGAGAGTGTATTAGAGTAATCCAACTAGGCTATAACCAAGGCATGTAATACCATAGCCAGATCTGGCTTCTCAAGAAATGGGTGCAGTGGTGCAGTAGTTATAACTGTGTGAACATAGTCCTAAAAGGTAAAGTAAAGATATTCCATGTTGACAAGGTTGTCAAGTCGTGTCCAACCATAGGGGATGGTGCTCATCTCTGTTACTAAGCCGAAGAGCCAGCGTTGTCAGAGACTACTCTGTGATCATGTGGCCAGCATGACTGCACAGAATGCTGTTTACTTTCCCACAGAGAAGTGGCACCAATTTATCTACTTGCATTTGCATGCTTTCGAACTGTTAGGTTGGCAGAAGCTGGGACTAGTGACAGGAGCTCACCCCATCATGCAGCACCTGGGCCTCGAACTGCCAACCTGCCAATCTTGCAATCAACAGAGTCAGCGTCTTAACCACCTGAGTCACCCTAAGTCAGAAACTACTTGAAGGCACATAACAGCAACAAGAATATAATATAATTAATATAATATAATATAATATATTATAATATAATACAATATAATAATATAATCATAATACTTATTATATATTGTCATAGCTGCATCATTGGGACCATTGTACAGTGACATCAACATCAGCAACTCACATACACAAAAACCCAGATAAGGGTTGTTTTGTTTAAACTTTGATCCTCTCTTGTACAAGAAGATATATGGAGGAAATTGCAGTTAGCCACACTGAGTGGATGGCTATAAATAAAAGAAAATAAATGAAGATGGAAAAATGCATGATGAGACTGAAAGAGGAAATGTACTATGGAGAAGGACCTCCCAATCACTATGTCTACATTGTAACAGAATTTATGGGAAAGGATGGTAACGACTCAGGGGTGATCTTTTCCTCCTTCATCCATTTCTCATTTTGGAACTTCTCCACTTTAAAATCTGTATTTATTGTGATGACAGGATTTCCTGACAAAATGCAGTGTAACATTCACACTAATAACAATAGCTTTTGTAAACCCGAGGCACAAAAAAGATTAATTACCTGCAAAGATCAGAAGCAAACTCAGATTTTTTTCCCTTGTTTTTATTTCACAGCATTAAGAACTACCTTGGATAGGGCCTTTCTATCCTTGCTTCATTTGAAGGCTTGAGAAAATTGTACTTAGGCTCTAGATGGCTTCCAATGTTCATGCTGCCATATCACCTTCTGAAGTATTCTATCAACATGAATTTTTCATGATCATGGAGAGTTATGAAGTTTAAGATGGATGATGGATTTGATTTGACATATGATAGGCAGATATGTTAAGACAACAACCTGAAAACAGTTTTCCCAAGAGCTAAAATTTTGATTGATATGCTATAAAAATAAAATATGATTCAACTTATCTTTATTTTTTAAAAGAGGGTATTTAAAAACAACTAAGCTTCTTCTCAACCTCTTTGAATGCTGCTGAAAGTTTAATCTATCTAAAGTTCACTAGGACTTAGCCCTAGAATGTATTTTTTTTAATGTCAAGATTTCATAAATTGTTTTTCAGCATCAAGATTCATCCACAAAATATCTCAAGTAGTATTGGACATCACTTAATGGGTAAAGAGAAAATGTGCATCCACATTGCCTAATTGCAAGAAGTTGTACAGTGTTGGCAGGAGGGGATAAAAGCAGTACTGTTGTTGTGTGCCTTCAAGTCATTTATGACTTATGGTGACCCTATGGGAAACCTATCACAGGGTTTTCTGAGGCTAAGAGTGTATGACTCCCCAAAGGTCACCCAGTAGGTTTCCATGGCCAAATGGAGAATTGAACCTTGATCTCCAGAGTTGTAGTCCAACATTAGTTGCTCCCATGCCTTACAAAACTGTGTATTTGCAAATGTTTTCATAAATGTGATGGAAAGGACTGTATGTATGTGCAATATTAACAAACAGGGTGGTGTGAAAAGAGCCTGAGAATTTTTGGTTTGGGTTTTTAAAAAAAAAAAAAAAAAAAGGATGATGATGATGATGAAGAAATTGGGTAGGTAGATAGAAGAAAGTGAAGCTAATAGAGTTTTCCACACATGTGACAAGTCCACCCCTCTATTTATTGCTTTCCCAAGGATTAAACTGAAGGAGATGGGGTAGAGGTATCCTTGAAGGCACACAACAACAACAAATCCCAAGGAGAATAGAGTAGAAATTTTCTGTTTGTGAACTGAAGTTGGTTTGAACCCACTTTTCCAAATGCTACTTGTAGAATTGGGACTTCAATTTAAAAAGAAGAAAGAAGGGAAAGCTGGTTCCTGGAAAGATATAGATACCTTTTTCAATGATGACTTCTTGTTGCTAATAAACAGAGTTTTAGGAAAATGGAAAATACAATTTTCACATTAAAGTTGCCAAGAAGCAATGCTGAGCATGCATGCATTTCCACTATACATTACTTTTCACCACACCACATGGCAATGCTGTTGTACAGAACATTATACAGAAAACTAATGTCACATGTGAAATAATCCAATATGGAACTATTTCTATGAGAATTTTTTTACTTCATCTTTTAGCTAAATACCCTTTGGCTCCATGCTAAAGAGCATTTACTACAATATTTCAAAATCCAGCACTCTGGGAGAGAACTAGCACTCAATTCAGCATACTGTCTCCTTTCTTTTTATAGTAAAGAAAGGAGACAGTATGCTGAATTGAGTGCTTCTTTTTTTATTTCTATACCTTTTCATTTTTTTATTTTTCATTTTTCATTTTTACGCAAAGATCAATTATCTGAGAGAACTTCCTTAAAGCTGGATATGTAAGCTTCTAATAAGAAGCTACAAGAAGCCTTTTTAAATATAATTTTAGTTTTATGATTAATAATTGTTCTTACAACCATGCTTTCTGATCTTGAGGCTTCCTAGAGTGGTTGAAGTACCAGATGTTATGGCTTTTAAATCCAACATGGCCATAAACTTTGTTGTTATTACTGTTAATATACCTTCAAGTTACTTAAGGCTTATAGAGATCCTAAGACTGAACTTATCATGGGATTTTCTTGGCTGGATTTGTTCAAAGGGGATGGGGTTGCCTTTGCCTCCCTCTGAGGCTGAGAGTGTGTGATTTACCTAAGACCACCCAGTGGGTTTCCATGGCCAATCAAGGATCTGAAGCCTGGCCTCAAGTATCATAGTTCAGTGTTCAAACTGTTACACTGTGCTGGCTCTCAGCCTCATAAACTTTACTATATACTTAAAAAAACAACAACAACACTAGATAATGTTTTTCTTTTTTGAATTACAAGGTAAGAATCTGATATGTCAATCTTTCCTGACAAGTCCAAGGATCCATTCTCATTCCTCCTAGTGTAGAACTAGTCCCTTGGAGGAGTATCAGAGCCTTCCCACCACAGTGCATGTGAAGAAGCAGATATCTATGGCTGCATCTACATTGCCATGACTCCATACTATGGAATACTGGGATTTTAAGTTTAGTGAGTTATTTATCCTCCTCTGACAAAGAGCTCTGGTGCCACTACAAACTGCAAATCCCAAGATGCCATAGGATGGAGCCATGACACTTTAAGCAGTGTCAAACTGCATTAATTCTGTAGTATAGCAGCAGTCTATGAAAACGCATGCCAAACTAAACCAGATAGTCTCAAAGGCACATACAGTAGTTTCCCCCCCCCCCCCCATTCCTCTCTCAGTACATTCTTGCCCAAGCAGCAAGGTCTATCTGAGCTCAGGCATCTCTTGCATTTCTGGTCTCACTCTGTGATCCCGGTTCCATACTGCCCTGCCTCCTGGTTTGCTTCTGGTTGTTCAACAATCCAGGCTGCTTATTTCCCAGTCCTTCCTCATATCATTGCTCTGCTTTGTGATGTAATTGTTGTTATGAACAAAGAGAGAGGAGTGGATCCAGAAACAGAAAACTCCTTAGCCTCTAGTTGGGGTAACATTTAGTATAACAGTGCAAATGCTATGATCTGTGGGCCACTAAGGCTAACCACTAGTCATGTGAATTTTGTTCTCTCTCTCTGGGTTTATTCCCACTATGATTTAAAGCAATTTGCTGGTTGCTTTATATGTGCTTCATTCCCATTTGAAATGGTTTCAGACCCAACTGCTATTGGTCTGACTCGCATTGAAGTGAGACAAATGCAAAAAAACCCCTGCTCTTTTCAAACACTGGTTTTCTGGTGGTTCTTTTTTTTGGGGGGGGGGGATCAATTCAGAAGAGTGCTCAACAAGTGTGAATGATGGATATGATTCACAGGCAGGCAGGCAGGCAGGCAAGTGGACCCCCACTGGGGCCAAGATGCGGCATGAGAAGCAGCCTCTGAAGTGGCAAAGAAGAGGACCCAGCAGCTGGAGTAAGGGAGAAAGGGAAGCTGGACACCCCCTGGACCCAGCCCCAAAGCCCTACAGAAAAGGGACTGGAAGTCACCCTGGGAGGTCCATGCTTCAGTCACCCCTGCTTCTGCTCAGAGCTTGAAAAGAGTGATTTGAAAATATATTGCATTTTTCTCTCTTCAATGCGAGTCAGACCAATCACCTGTGGGAGTCTTTCTCCAGCTTTGCCTTCAAAGGGAAAAGAGAAAAGAACTGAGAGACCAGGCATGCTTTCCCTGCTTCCACCCATTTGCAATCTTTGGGTCTCCCTCTTTGCAAGGGACCACCAACAGCAGCACCAGACCCCCAGCCTCCTCCTGCAATACCCACAAGGCACTGAGAGAGGGAGAAGAGGAAGGATGCTTGCTGGGGTGCATTGTGGGGTGCTTTCTGACTGCTTTTGTCTCCCCAAAGTATGGGGAAGGGGGTCAGTTGTGTGTTGTGTGCGCAGGGGACTGAATGGGGTCTGTTTTTTTGGCAGTCTGGGGCTTAGTTGCTCACACACCAGGTGACCACAAGTCCTCCTTTTCCAGGATACAGTCCTCCCTTTCAGCTTTCTGTCCAAAAGTGTCCTCCATTTTGAAGCACGGGTTTCTAGGGGCTTATTCCCACTAGTGGGGATGACATGGGATAAGGAAATAATTTGCTTCCATAGTGGGAAGTACGCATCAGCCTGAATCGAATCTGTGACCCGGTGTCAATGTAAATCGCAAAGTGGTTTAATGCAAATGGGAATGAGTCCCCCTCTTCCCCCCCCCCTTTTTTTTTTTTTTTATAAAGGAGATGTCAGTTAGGCTAGTAGTTTGAAGAAAAGTGCTGGATGGATTTGCAGCTTCCATTTTCATTCCCAAAGAATGCTCTCTCATAAAAGCCACAAGAAGAAATATGCTGGACCAGACCAAAGCCTTCTCTCATCTAGCATTCTGTTCTCATTCTGACTAATGACATGCATCTTCAGTAATTCTAGTGGAGGTGTTAGAGCATCTTGCTTGTGTAAACATGGATATATACCAGCCTTTGGGGCCTTTGGTTTCACTGCTGAACTATACTTAGCATTATTCTTCAACCCAATTCTATCCTTCTGTAGCATGAGGCCTCTAGATTTAAGTCTGTCCTCTGACTGTATACATTGTTTTCCTCTGAACCTGTTCCAGTTTGCCCACATCCCTCTTAAAATACAGCACACAGAACTGGACAGAGTTCTGGGCACTGAGCATTAGTCAGCATGCTCTTTCCCAAGTGATGATAATTGTGTACATTATACCAGATTAAGACCGTTGACACTTCTAGCAGATGTAAACAATAGGATCTAAAAAACTAAAAGGTTGAGTCTCAGACTAGCTTTTGGGAAGCACCCAAAAACATTCTGTCACAATCCCTGATCTAAAGGCCCTGGTTAATGTACACCTCAACTAATGTCCCTTCTCATAAGAGCTGAGATACAGATGGGAAGCTCTTTGCATCCTCGTCATGGTGTACTTGAGCTACAAAATCATTTGTTAGGATATTGTCATGGACATGTTATGATGGATGATTTGATATAAAGACCCCTTTGGGTCCCTGTCACACCCCTGGGCTAGGAGGAGCCTTTACCGCCATGAACTCAAAGCATGCACATTACGTAGGCACTCCAAAATGAGTCACATCTGCATTTACAACCATTTGCAGATCAAAAAGGCCAAGATTAGGAGCTGTGAGTAGGATATTCACACCCTCTGAATTCCGGAGGCACAGAGATTTACAACTGGCTAAGAATGAGGTAACATTAACATCCTATCTCCTCCTTTTGGAAATTGTATACTTCAAAGCACAACATTTGAAATCCTTTGATATACAAAGCCTGAGGCTATGATTAAGGGTAGAAATGGTCTCCAAAATCTCAGGCACATTGGGGTCTGGCTAGATTTCATGGTGACACTGCACGACTGTGATTTCTGACTAGAGTCCCGGCTCTATCCGTTGTCCTTTCCCTTTCATAACAGTTGAGTCTATCAATATTCATACATCATTGGAGCAGCTACCTTCAGGTAATTATCACCAATAGAAAGCCTTGTGTTTCCTATCCAAGCTAACAACTTTATTCCTGAGTTCTTGTGTGTGTGCATGTATGTTAGGGTGTCTTTATATGATTGAATCCTCAAATAAGTTTCAGTTCATTGGAAAGTTTTGTCTCTATCAGTCTATTCCCTAGCCACCTCCATAAACATAGGATAAAAGATCCCTTAGAAGACTTGGAGTTTAGTAATTCCCCAAGTTCAAGGTCTTCATTACAGACATATGATATACATTGTGAAAATACAACTCTTTCACAACCTGTGTTAGCAGTTTGGGAAGAAGACATTCAGTAGCCATTTATTTTTTGGAAGTGAATCCCTTTGAAGTCAAAGCCTTATACAATTAAAAATGTTGTTGTTGTTGTTGTGTGCCTTCAAGTCATTTCTGAGTTATGGAGACTGTAAGCTGAAAATATGGCATCTGTTAAAAATGGACTGTTGATCAGGGTTTAAAACTAATTGACAGTATGCAGAGAAAAGCAAATGGCTGAGAGAAAATGAGTATGTTTAGTATACAGTTTACAAGTGAAACAAATAAGAACTGCCTTAAATGAAAAGCAGAAGAGCTAGGAACAATGAACTCTTCCCCTGCTCTAAAAGCTGGGCTCTTCAGAATCTCATATCATTTAATTCCAATAAAGGAATGAAGGTTTTTTTTTAAACCCTCAAGTAAAATCAATTGAACAATATGATTTTATGACTGTGCTATGCAATTATTACACCACCAGTATTGTTCCACAAATCATAGTAAAACCCTATTAAAGTTACTACTTCTCTACAATTGCTTGAAAAACCACGGGACCTTAGACAACTGTGTAGATATATTTGACTATAATTTTCTTTTAAATAGGTACAAGCACCACCATTATAAAATAATTATAGATCTTTAGTTACCCTTCAGTCTGAAATTATGAATAAAAACTGTAATATGGGTGAAACATATAGTTTTTGCAGTTATGATACCTTTCCAGTGCTTGTACTATAGAATATCCTTCTACAGTCTAGGGCCCAGACAATAGGAAGTTATATAGTTATTCAGAAAGGAAGATAGGCATTACTGATGGGAAAATATGTCCATTTCATGTTCTTTAAAAGAATTAAATAAAACTCCTATTATTTCCATCTTTGAATATGAAGATTTTTGTGAATTTTAGTAAATCCTTCAGAATAAATGTCTTACCCCACCAGAAGTTCCATACTAGAGATCTACAGAAGCACATAACCCATCAGTCATACTAGGGAATGTAACCAGGAATTGCTTTAACTTGTGTTGACTGAGGTGGGACCTGTGTGGCATCTGAAGCCCCCATTTGCAAGCTCTCATTCATCTCAGTTTATCCCTGCATCACTCCTCCAAAATCTCCATCACAAATGGTCATTTTGTTTCCAGCCATTGCTGCTGGTCACCAAATTTCAGTGGCAAATGGTCTAGCCTCCTACCTACTACAGTAACACTGTCATATGTCCTATTCTCTTCTGAGCTGGGCAAAGACAGCTGTCAGTTCTTTCTAAAATCTCTTACTTATTTCAAGTGGTCATGGCAGAAACAAGTTATTTTAAAAAGAGCTGCCTGCCATATTTTCTGAACATAGAGGAAGGGGGAAGTCACATCCACACAGCTCCTCCTATTCTGTCTGAAAAGTGCATTTTTATTTATTTATTTTTCTCCAAAATGCCTAGCCTGCTTTCTGGGCCCCTTACAGCAAAGGCACATATGAGTTGTGCTGGTGATATACAATTTGTCCAAACACCTTTCCCAAGTGCTTTCCTTCTAGAACCCCTGAAAGCTAACAAGACATTTAAAAAAGAGTTATAAGTTGTTCATCCTACCTCTCCCTCATTACTGATGGTTGCATTATTCCCCAGAGATAGTGGACTATTGAGGGTCAGATGGTAGAGGAACTGATCCTCCAATCCCATGATTGTGCCCAAACCTGGTGTTGATTGGGGTGCATCTACATTGGGGTTTATCTACAGAAATAATGTAGTTTGACACCACTTTAAGTGCTGTAGCTCCATCCTATGGAATCCTGGGTTTGTAGTTTTATGGAGTCTTTAGCCTTCTCTGCCCAAGCATGCTTGCACCTCACTAAGGGGCTATGCAGACAGGCAGCTCTGGGCCGCCTCTGCTAGCCGCAGATCAAGGCCGTGGCAACTGCATGCCATGGCCTCAATTCTCCCTTTTGCCACCCCTGAAAGGAGCGGCAAAAATGCTGCTCCTTTCAGGGATGACAAAAGGGTGCCCTAAGAGCCAACGTGCAGCTCTTTAGCACCCCTTCCAGCTCTGCACGTAAAAACGTTGCACCGGAAGGATGTCCTGATACCATATGCCATGTGTAACAGTGTGCAGTGTCAGGACGTCATTGGGCTGGGGTTAGGGCAGCCGGTGTGCAACTGCCCCTCCCCATCTCTGCCTCCAGGCCAGCCCTTTGGGCCGGTCTGCACAGGCCCTAAATTACAGATCCCAGGATTCTATAAAATGGGGCCAAGACAGTTAAAGTGGTGTCAAACTTTATTATTTTTACAGTATAGATGCACCCTATCAATCAATTACACACACACACACACACACACACAGAATCTTCAGGTTTTCCATTTGTATGACTCCCTTTTTCACAAGGGAGAATATTTAGTCAAATCAGTCACCAAGTAGTGGAAAAACACAAACACCACACTCAAGTTTTTATTCCCGCCAAGGATAAGTAGGAGTCACATAATCCTTGACCTATCCCAAAGGCCCATATCCAGACAAGCCTCCAGGAAGAGAAAGTGTGAAGGATGTATAGCAAACAAAACAAATATCAAAAAAGCTTGCATCCTTTATTTTTGACACTTTTGTGATATAATGCTTCAAGAGCATTATTGTTGAGGTGGCAACAATTCACTGAAGAAATATGAACATTAAAATCAAATGAAAAGTTGCAGCTATACAAATACATTAGGGCTCTGCAACTGACTCAGCTGAAACTGGAATCAAATTAGGCTGATTTTGATCAATTATTTTTATTGGGTCTAAATCAGACCTGATTGGCCTCATTCACTCCAAAATAAAAGATTACAGTCTGAATTTGCTTCACACCAAGCTGAAGACACAGACATTAAAAATAAGTGGAAAGAGCACATGAGAGCCAGCATGGTGCAGTGATCTGAGTGTTCAACTAGGACTTCTGGAGACCAGGAATATATCTAGTTAGCTCTGGAAATCTTCCGAGTGACCTTGCACAAGTCACATTCTCTCAGCTTGAAAGGAAGGCAATGGGAAACCTCCTCTGAATAAATGTTGCCAAGCAAAGCCTATGATGGTAAATCAGGATCAATTTGAAAGCCCAGAAGAAGAGGAGGAGGAGGTGGTGGAAGAGCTGCTGAAGAAGAAGAAGTCAAATGAGGGAGTAGTAGTAGCAGAGGTGGAGGAGGTGGAGGAAGAGGAGAAGCAGAAGCAGAAGAAGCCACCAGAGGAGGAGCAGGAGCAGGAGCAGGAGCAGGAGGAGAAGGAAGAGGAGGAGGAGAAGCAGGAGGAGGAGAGGCAGAGGCAGCAGCAGCAGCAGCAGCAGAAGAAGAAGAAGAAGAAGAAGAAGAAGAAGAAGAAGAAGAAGAAGAAGTCAAGCAAGACAGGGAGGAGGAGTAGCAGCAGAGGAGAAGGAGAAGGAGAAGGAGAAGGAGGAGAAAGACAGACAGTGGTTGAAGTTTTGTCAGTGACATATGTTTATGTAACCTGGGCTAATATGAGTGTATGAATGTGTAAATACATTTGCACAAGGAATAATCCAGTACTTCCTTACACATTCACACTGATAATGCATAAGGCTGCTTCACAGCTCTGGTTTGAACCCCCATGGCCATTTAGTGGCTGGCAGTGAGTGAAATTGGTCAGTTAGTGGCTAGGAAGGGCAGAAAGCACCTGGGAAGCACAGGTCTGCAGGTCAGAGAAAAAAGCAAACATTGTTCTCCACAGAGATCCAGGAGGATGAGCATTGCTCTTTTCTCACAGCTGCAGAACACCAGGGGACACCCATAGGTTCTGAGAAGCTACCTTGCTAAGGTGCAGAAGGGACATAAATCCTCATATCGGATTACAGCCTAAGCCACCTATATTACAGCCTAAGCCACCTATATCACTATATACTAAAAATGTCAAAGTGGTATGATGTGGAGGTGGAGGTGGGAAGTGCTCACTGACAACTCACATAGAGATATTTGTTCATACAGACTTTTTTCATATACAAGATATCATTAACCAGGGCAAAAATTTCATCAGCACTCTCTAATCAAACTGCTTATGAGGGGGATTGTGTGAGGTTATTAAATCTATGTAAGTCAATTATCTCCTGCATGTCTTCCTTCATGTCAAGAAAATGAAGGGCTAGCCACATTGACCATAATACAAAATAAGAAGCACACATTGGTGATACTTTTATTTTCTAACAATCATTATAGTCGCTTTTAAAGCTCACTGCCTTCTCCATCAGGCAAAGATGGCTAGGGGTGGGGAATCACACGGGGAAGAAAAGTGTCATTGTTGGAGTAACAGGTTGAGAGTCTGCAAATTGTATTGCTTTTTTTTTTGTACTTTTATTCTTAATTACTTTGTTGAGGTTTGTTTTTTGGGGGGGGGGAAGAAAGGGCTTGAACGTTGTTTCTGTGTAGACTTGCTGTATGACACAGGGTGTATTCAGACTATAGAATCTGATACAGCAGCTTAAAAATGTTTTCAAAATATATGAATTCCAAAAAGCAAATATCATTTCACTATGCCATGTAAGGGACATCATTTCATTATGCCAGTGTAATTAATGTGACTTGAGCATCCATGGGTTTTGGTATCCACAGGGGTGGATGCCAAACCCCAGCAGATTCCAAGGGTCTACTGTATTTGAGGGTGAAGTAGGCCAGAGAAAAATCTAAAAGTATTCTCCTCTTTTTTCATTCAAAAAATGGGAATGTAAAGTGCTAAGTTTTAAAACTGAAAGTAGAGAATTAACTAACATTTGATATGAGGATGCTTGTTTTTCAAGTCCTTCCCTGTTATGCCACCTTCTAATTGTAGATTTAACTAATGAGAGAAAATCTATGGCAGAAGGTCACAGCACTTCCTAAGGCATGCCAGATTCATAAGGGCCAGAGATGAAAGTAGGCTCCCCATTTTTTTCCTTCTTTTTCACCCTCTCCTTTTTTTTATTGGCACAATGTGTTTCTTTTCCCACTTCTCTTTGGTTTTAATGGGAGGGAAGGAACAAAGTCAGCTCTAGGGTTGGAGTAGGTCTCCCCCCACCAACATACTGGCAGATGTCCAGGAAAGGAAGGATTGTAAATCCATCATCCTTCCAAAATGCCCTTCTTTTCTGCAGGCACAGTGCTAGCAACAGGCAAACAAACTCCATCACCATCTAGGTATGACCTCCATGTATGGATCTTCACCTCCAGAAAAGGAAGGCCACAGCATCTTTTAGACCTCGCAGGGGCTACAGGATGGCACACTTGAATTATTGAAAATCTCACAGGCTCTTCAGGTGTTGAAAATAGGCACATATATTTGAGTTTCAAATTTATTTAAAATTTAATGTGTCATTGGTTTTAAAGGCAGGCAATTAGCAGCTCCCTTTTTTGTTTTTTGTTTTAAAGTGTTAACCATCCTACTTCCACCACATTCTGCCAGTTTGAACCAAATCTAGTTTTACATCCATGCCTACTTGAATTGTTTTCCCCCAATGATTGATAATAAGCTGCATCTTATTTGAATTGCTTCATATAATATTTTTCAGACAGACTCACCTTTTCACATCTTTCCCCTTTGGTAACATTCCCTACAGGTGACATTTCTAAACTTCTGCAGACTTCTTCTACTGTCTTCATTGAACAAGAAATTATACTATAAATATCTACTCTACTATGTATGTGTGCTGCATTCACATGTAGTTGTTAAGAGAATTACTATTGTTATTGACTATTTTACAGTTGGCTTCAACTTACAGTTGACTTGTGCTATCAAAAAGAATGGGGTCATAGATTTTCAAAAGTCTTTTGTTCCTCCAAATAAGTTAAGATGTAGCTAAGTAATGGTGGCACATTCATTCAGGATCTGAGTTCAACATCTAGAATTTCAACTCATGTTCTTATGCTCCCAGTAGATTACCTTATTGATTGGCCTATCATTGATTTAAGGCTGCTCTGCCTGGAGCTATGATAATACAGCATTCATCTTTCAACATTGCATTTATTTCAGCATACTCTATTGCAGGCTAGAGAACCTTTTCTAACCCTATAGTTGTAGACAATACTGGCTTGGGGGTCAGAAGACACATGTGTGTCTACACACACACACATGCACACACACGCACACTTCCCAGAATCCTGGTACAGATTGCTTTTTCCTTATGGCTAACAGTAGTGGGAAAAGATGATCTGTATGAAGATCACTAGAAATGCAGTAGAAGCTCCTGCTGCCACACCTCCCATAGTGACAGACTTTTGATATGCTCCTATTACCTGTTCCCTATCTCTCAGATGAAAGCTGAGAGTGGAGAAAATTGGGCAGGGCTACATGAACTGGACAAAGGTCTCATATCAGTTACATGTGTGTGCTATTCATGCACAGTATTCTATCCTGAACCATTTTCTTTAGAGGCACAGATGTTGAACTGAGAGTGAAACAAATTTTGATTAGATGAAAGATGTGGGATCCTCAGCCCATGGGTGGTTTTTTGTGTGGCCTACTAGCTTTAGTTTGGGCAGGAATTGCTCTGGATCTTTATGGTGCAAGATAAAGAAACTGAATTCAACACCTAGAATGGAGTGTTGCTAGTGAGCTTCCTACAGACCATTGTGAGAAGCAGGAAGCTAAATGTACTGAACTAGATAAGCCTCCAGTATGATTCAGCAAGTTACACACACACACAAACATTTCTAACAATCCTGTGAAAAAAGTTAGGCACGGGCCATGGCCATTTCTCTGGGCCACATGGGTGCTTCTCTGGCCCGTGCAGTGCCAGAGGCTTATCTGGTTCAGCACCTGCTTCCCACAATGGTCTGTAGGCATGGGCTGCGGAAACAGCCACCTGCCACCCGCCCAGGCCAGAGATCCCCCTGGAGGTCCAGAGACCCCTTCCCAGAGGCCTGGAGTGGCACCTGCATGGCCCTGAGGGGCAACTGCATGGATCCAAGGAGCACCTGTGGGGGGCAGGGGGCCAACCGGGTGCCACCTCCCCTCTTCTGGGGTGTCACCTGGTGCAGTCCGCACCCTCCGCACCCCCTTCTGGGATACCACTGGTGTGTTTCATGGTTGAATGGGGATATGTATACGCTCTTTCTTGCTCCTAGATGAATACTACGGCCACTACATCACACTAGCTTCAAATACATCATACACAATTTCTGAGAATATAACAAATCAGCTGATTGACTACAAAGCTTAGCACCATGGCTTCTCCTGTCAGAAGAAATTGCATTTCATTTCCTAGGATAGTTTTCTTATCTTTCCTCATCTAATCTGGTGTTTTTTGCTAGGCGCTCATTGAGGTGGCAGTGTTGGCTGTTTGGTTGATTGAAATGATTTCTCAGAGATTTGTGTTATGCAATTTTATGATAAATGTTTGCAGTACAGGTCACAGATCACATTACATGTTAATTGGAGATTTAATTTAGGTATCTGTAAGCAGGGGAGAAAGGAATTAAATGAGAATGCCAATGGTTCAGAGATGCAAATGGGGTGGTGGTGGTGGTAACTAACACCTGGCTTCATCTGTGAAAATAGAAAGCACCCTTCCATCTATTGTGTTCTGCCTTATTCAAAAGAGTGGTTATTTTTCATGAAATCCAGAATGACAGCTCTGAGAGGAATATTCCCAGCAGCAATTCTCATTGCACATGAAACTTTTTCCTCTTACATTTTTAAGAAACAAGCTTTCCTCCTGAAAATGCTATGCCATTTAAGACTAGGGCACTACAGGGAATCTGTCTTCAGGAAAAGGACATGTCAAGCAAATTGTTTACACCTTCAATGGACAAAAATATAGTGGACCTGATCCAGAGATCCTGGAACATAGCAGCAGAGTACACACTTTTACCTTTTTACAAACTAAGGATGGCTAAAAACTTCAACATTTTTTCCCCTAAGGATTTACCAAAAATCACAAATTACTTCACATTCGAGATAGAAAGAACTGGAGATTAAAAAAAAACCCAGCAAAAAATTAGAAAACAGGTGGAAGGGAAACAAAGAGATAGCCCCATACTGCTAGCATTTGCAGCAAGGCCTAGATGCTTTGTATGACAACATGGAACCAAAGCAACATCTGGCAAGTTTGTCAATCCTTCACATTCCATTCTCTCCATCTGGATCAGGCACCGGCAACCTACGGCCCGGGGGCCAGTTAAGGCCCCAGGCCCCGGACTTACCGGCCCAGGCCGAAGGTTTGCCGCCGCTGGAGTGTGTTTTCGGCTGCGCTCGCGGCAATCGCCACTTTGGAAGTCAAAATGGCGGTCGTGACGCGTTTGCGCATGCGCAGTACTCTTGCACATGCGCAAACACGTCGTGACCATCATTTTGACTTCCAAAATAGCTGTGACATGCGCTGCGTGGGCTGGAGCCCCGCGCACTACGGCGGTGGCCGCGGCAGCAGCGTGGCGGCAGTGTGCGGGGGGTCGCACGCGGCAAAGGAGGGTGCGCGTGCGCACATGAGCGCGCGCGCCGCCATCCCCCCCCCTCGGCCCAGCCGAGACCTGGCCGATGGCAGATCAGCCCAGGTCTGAAAAAGGTTGCCTGTCCCTGATCTGGATTATGGATGACTGAAAATTTCATTTCACTTCATTAAAATAAGAATTTATCTACATCTACCCAGATTTCTTTATTTTTGGAATAGAACAGGATTTTGATTTTAAAAATCAGGAGGTATGAAAAGCTGAAATGAAGAGAAACCATCCATCCAGAGACAGGGTTTGGAATGCTTAACTCTTTAAAGTGTTATGTTTTAATAAGTTACTGATAAATTGGACTTTACACTTTTTTTTTCCTGAGAGGAAAATCTTTAAAACTATTGGCAAGAAAATACAGCTAGGAATGGATTGTTCTATTGCATCCAGTCAATGCAAAAAGAAGATAACATTGCTGCATTTGAAAGAATGTACCAAAATCCTAATCCATGAAAAAAAAAATCCTGTATAGCAATATAAAACCTGACTGATTTGTCCATCCTCTCTCATACACACAGACATGTGTACACATAGCACACACATGACAATCTACCCCATCAGATACTTTCCTCTTTGACCTGTAGAGAGGTCAAAGAATTTCCACTATGAGGGAGTATCATAAGATTTTAATTTTCACCTTTTAAAAAATTTGACAGAAAGTTTGTTTTGTTTTGTAGTTGTTAGCTTATCCCTATGTAGTCACCATCCAGATTTATACATTTTCCCCAGCATTTCTTGACCCTCCAAATACCGTTATTGAAGTTTGCACATTGCGCCTTAAGCCACTCTTACACTTCATGAATGATGCCATCTGTGTTGTCAAATTGGTTTCCCCACAATGGATTTTTCATTTTTGGGGAAAAGAAAAGGTCACTTGGTGATGATGACAAAATTTCATCAATATATCATAATAATTTCCGGGTGATAATTATTACTTTATGATACCTCTTTGTACTTCTCCATCTTATACTTTAGTCACTTCTGGCACAACCTGCAACAAAACTAAAGGACACAGTGAGCTGGTTTTCTCAAAATCATGCACTTAGGGACCAATGATGACACTGACAAAATTTCATCAATATACCATAATAATGTCTGGATGATAATTATTACTTTACAACACCCCCATGTAGAATCCTGTAATGACAGCAAAATAAATAAATAAATAAATAAATAGTGATGTTTACCCCTCCTGTATAGTCTTATCCTGGACTCAGTGAGGCCTGTTAGGAATGGATAAAATAGTTTATATCAGGCCCACATTTATTTCACTGTTCTTCAGTTTAAAGTTCATTCCTTCCAATTTCTCATCCTTCTGTTGTTTTTTTTAAAAAATGCATTTATCTTCATATACACTTACCCTGATATATGAATCTTTATCCACACATTCCCTACATGAATGTCTATGCATATTTATATCATATTAAAAACAAACAAACTAGATTTCATTGCAAAATGTGGAGAATAACAAATGTGTAATTTGAGATCCACATATTAGGTTAGTCATTTTCATGGCTACTATCTGTATTATTGCATATATACTATATGCTGTATTGATGCACTTCTCAAAATGAGATGTCATCCATTACTTTGTATATACAAAGACTTAGAACTTCCCTTACATCCTAATCCTATACACATTTTCTGGAAGTACATCCCACTGAATGCAATATGGTTTGCTTCTGAATAGATAAGTAGAGAAATCTGCTGTAAATTATTATAGTATTATAGTATTGTACCAATAAATGATCATATTTTACTTTGAACAGTTTTTTTAAAGTGAGGGAATTGTACAATGCCAGAAAAGTGAAAATGAGAAGTTCTTCCCACCCAAAGTGAGGTGCGCACATAATAAAGAAGCACCATGATGATGCTCAGAAGCCTTTTCATGCCACACAGTTGTTGTACTACAATTCCACTTTAACTTCCAGCACAGCATACCATGGGATCCTAAATCAATGAAGATTATTTTACTCACTTATATATTGTTGTTGAAGTTGTTATTATTATTTCTTAAGTTTTCTTAAACAATTGAAAACACATAGGTTAAAACACATAAAAATAATAAAATAATCCAAGATAAAATTAATTTAACCAATTTATTTAATAGGTTCTACATTTCCCCCAGTAATGGGACTCAAGACAGCGTACAAATGATTAAAACCAGTGCAGATTTTAAACATACAAAAGCCAAATAACAAATATATAGAAATAGCCATATATGATTTAAAAACAAGCACTCTGTACAGTGAAAACCATTTAAAATTCATTAAAAGACAGAATGTAAAAAAGCAATAAAACAGCACATCTCTAAAACCTTCTCATATTCGTTTCATAAAAGCATTGTGGAACAGGAAAGTTTTCACTTGCTGGTAGAAGAAGAGAGCTATCCCATCCTCCCTAAGGAGGGAATCCCAACATCTGGGGCCAGCTGCTGAAGAGTTTTCTTTCCCTGTTCCTATAAAACAAACCTGAGAATGTAGTGGGACTAAGGGGGGGTTGCAGACTGCCAGAAATAGTGCAAATTCAGTCCACTTTTAGGGTTAGGGTTAGGGTTAGGGAATCATGGGAAGTGTATTTTATTGTGGCACCAGAGCTCTCTGACAGAGAAGGCTCAATGTCTCAGAAAAAAAACAATTCCCATGATTCCCTAACCCTAACCCTAACCCTAAAAGTGGACTGAATTTGCACTATTTCTGGCAGTCTGCAACCCCCCTAAGACAAGATCTTAGATCCCAAAGATCTTAGGGCTTGAGCAGACTCATATAGGGAAATAAAGACCTTCAAATAACTGGGATTCTAACCATAAGGGCTATATAGGTCATAACTAGCACTTTGAATTGTGCCCAGCTACAGATTGGCAGCCAGTAGAGCTGCAGCAACAAGGGAGTGGAATGTTTGCTGTAGCCAGCCCCAGTTAACCATCTGGCAGCAGCTCTTTGGGCCAAATGAACTTTCTTAGCACTTTTCATGCCAGCTCCATGTAGAGTGCATTACTGCAATCCAAACAGAATGTAATCAAGGCATCTATTACTGTGCCCAAATCAGACATCATCAGAAAGAGACAGACACACTAGCTTTAACTGTGCAAATGTACTTCAGGTCACCACTGAAATCACAGGAGTGAGTCCAGGAGTACTCCCAAACCATGAACCCATATCTTCAGGAGAAATGTAACCCTCTGTTCCCAGATTTACCTCTGACCAGGAACACTTTTCAATTTGCTCATCATCATCATCCAGGCCATTACATCTACCAGGCATCAGTTTAGCACAGAAACAGCTGGAATTAGGTGGAATTAGGTGGAAAGGAATAATAGATCTGAGTATCATCAGCATACTGGTGAAACCCTATCTCCAAACTCCAGACAATCTCTCCCAGTGGTTTCATGCACATTAAATAGCATAGCAAACAAAACAGATTCCTGAGGGAGTCAACAAGCCAAAAGCCATAGAGACAAACAGGAATTCTACAGTACCATCTTCTATGAGTGCCCCTCCAGAAGTGAATGGAGCCCTGTTGACTCAGAAGAATACCATGGCCGTTGACACTGAAAGTCACCAATGGAACCAACTGGGACACACTTCTCCTGTTCAGTTTGCAGTGTTGGTTATCCACCATGGTGACCAAGGGCTCATTCCTATTTGCATTTAAATCACTTTGTGAGTCGCATTGACATTGGGTCTCTGAATTGATTCAGGCCTATGTATAGTTCCCACTATGGAAGTGTATAATTTCATTATTCCATAAATTCATGTCTCTTTTGATACAATTGTTGTTCTCACTTGATTTGTGCTGCTGTCAATCAAATTGTGTCATCGGTGGGGAGGAGGAGGTCTCTGTAGTGCTCATAGGTACCTCTGAGGGGGCAATGCTGCTACTCTCCTCCTCCTTGGCAGGCAGAGGGAGCAGGTCCAATGGATACAGGAGCAGCAACAGGATATCTTGGTCCTCTGTTCTTCCTCTGCCTTTGCCTCTGCCCAGCTACTCTCAACAAGAGGAAGAGTGAGGCATATCCAGAGAAGGGGGAGCCTTGTCCTCCTTGGTGGTGAGGACATCAGGTCATTCTGGTTACAGGGTTGGGCCCAAGTTAAAAAGTTTGGGGCTCCATCCCCTCCACACACCTGTTGGTGTTTTCCCCCACTCTCATAACCATCACTTAAATGGAAAGACTGGGGAAATCAATCCAGGTTAGGGTGACCAGAGGTCATCCTCCTTTCCCAGAGCAGTCTTCCATTTTCACCTTCTGCCCAGGAGGAATTACAAAGGGTCCTCCATTTGGAGCAGGACTAAGAAGCATTAATTGATATTTATATATGCTTTTAGCTCCAGATCCCTTGTGCTTGCATTTAATGTTGGCATTGTATGAAGTCACTGGGAGCCCAATGGCAAGGGATTTGGGCCACTGAGGAGCCACTGAGGGAGGGAGGGAGAGAGAGGGAGAGAAAGAGAGAGGAAAGATGACAGAAAGAGAGAGAAAGAGAGAGAGAGAGAGAGAGAGAGAGAAGAGTGGGTTTCCTTTCCCAGCCAAACCTTCAACTCTGTTGGAGGATCTGCCAGCAAAAACGAGGGACATCACACACACACACACACCTAATAGCTAAAAACATGCATATAAATCCATGCTTCCTAGTTATGCTCAGAATGGAGGACATTTTGGTATTTCCCCGGACAGAAAGTTGGAATGTAGGATGGGTCCTGGGAAAGGAGGACAACCCTAAGACAACTCTATTGTGGAGTTTTTTTGGCCAGTTTCTTCAGAAGAGGCTTTGCCATTGCCATCCTCTGATGCTGAGAGAGTGGGATTTGCCCAAGGCCACCCAGTGAGTTTCCATGGCTCAGTGAGGATTCAAACCCTGGTCTCCAGAGTCGTAGTGCAATGCTCAAGGCACTACACCAGCTTGGCTCTCTACTTAAATGTAAATCCCCCTATTGCAATAACACTTACTCGGGGGTAAGTGACTATTAGGACTGCGATGTTGGATTCTATAGGAACCCAGAGCTCACAGAGGTGGCTTTCCTAGCTAAGCAGGGATTTGAACCCTGAGTCCTTTGCTGGCTCTCTACTCAGATCTAAATCCCGCTATTGCAATGGCACTTACCATATTTTTTGGCATATAAGATGACTTTTTAACCCTGGAAAAGGGTCTCAAAAGTCAGGGGTCGTCTTATACGCCGGGTAGAGGAGGAGGAGGAGGACAAGAGGAGACAGAGAAGGAAGCCAGGAGAGAGGAGGAGGAAGAGGAGAGAAAGAGAGAGAAGCTAGGAGAAAGAAGGAGGATGAGGGGAGAAGGAGAAGGAAGCCAGGTAAGAAGATGAAGAGGATGAGGACGAAGGGAGAGGGAGAAGGAAGCCAGGCGAGAGGATGAGGAAGATGAGGATGAGGGGAGAAAGAGAAGGAAGCCAGCTGAGAGGATGAGGAGGATGAGGACGAGGGGAGAGGGAGAAGGAAGCCAGGCGAGAGGATGAGGAGGAGGAGGAGGAGGGGAGAAAGAAATTGTAGCCAGCTGAGATGATGAGGAGGATGAGGACGAGGGGAGAGGGAGAAGGAGAAGGAGAAGGAAGCCAGGCGAGAGGATGAGGACAAGGGGAGAAGGAGAAGGAAGCCAGGCAAGAGGATGAGGAGGATGAGGACGAGGGGAGAAAGAAAAGGAAACCAGGTGAGAGGATGAGAATGAGGAGGATGAGGACAAGGGGAGAAGGAGAAGGAGAAGGAAGCCAGGTGAGAGGATGAGGAGGATGAGGATGAGGGGAGAAGGAGAAGGAAGCCAAGCGAGAGGATGAGGAGGATGAGGACGAGGGGAGAAGGAGAAGGAAGCCAGGTGAGAAGATGAGGAGGATGAAGATGAGGGGAGAAGGAGAAGGAAGGCAGGCAGACAAGAGAATGAGGAGGATGAGGACGAGGGGAGAAGGAGAAGGAAGCCAGGTGAGAGGATGAGAATGAGGAGGATGAGGACAAGGGGAGAAGGAGAAGGAGAAGGAAGCCAGGCGAGAGGATGAGGAGGATGAGGACGAGGGGAGAAGGAGAAGGAAGCCAGGTGAGAAGATGAGGAGGATGAAGATGAGGGGAGAAGGAGAAGGAAGGCAGGCAGGCGAGAGAATGAGGAGGATGAGGACGAGGGGAGAAGGAGAAGGAAGCCAGGTGAGAGGATGAGAATGAGGAGGATGAGGATGAGGGGAGAAGGAGAAGGGAGCCAGGCGAGAGAATGAGGAGGATGAGGACAAGGGAAGAAGGAGAAGGAAGCCAGGTGAGAGGATGAGGAGGATGAGGACTGTCAGAGTATAGATGGGCTATGCAGTCAAAGGTGAATAGAGCACAAACAACTCAGTCCAGATGGCTAGAAAGACAAAACAATAGAGAACCACTAGGTGGGAAATCATCCTTGTTTACATAAGGAAACAATAATAAAAGTTGTTATGGGAAAGTAGATCACATGGTGGAAGATGAACAACAAGAGGTTGGGTTAGCATACATCACATACAGATCATCCAATCAACCTGAAGGTTAACACCCAAAAGGTGGAGAGGGGCTGGACTGAGAAACTTTGTGTTAGGCATTGATATTATTATTATTTGCTTCCTTTGGATCGCACTTTTTTCTTCTCTTTACTTCTCGATGGATCTATAATATGTTTATACTGCTTCACAATGTAGCCTTAAGATCTGGAAACATGGATCTGTAGTTTTATTCTTGTTTAGCCACATCTGCAAGATATGATCCTAGTGGGCTGTGTTTTACTTTGCATGTTGTTATTATTCTTTCAACAACAACAATAAAGCTCAACTTTTAGAAGCTTGGATTTTTGCTCCCTGATTCTGCTGGATTTACAAATACACTACTCCACCAAACAGAACAAGGACGAGGGAAGAGGGAGAAGGAAGCCAGGCGAGAGGATGAGGAGGATGAGGATGAGGGGAGAAGGAGAAGGAGAAGGAGAAGGAGAAGGAGAAGGAACCCAGGCGAGAGGATGAGGACGAGGGGAGAAGGAGAAGGAAGCCAGGCGAGAGGATGAGGAGGATGAGGATGAGGGGAGAAGGAGAAGGAGAAGGAGAAGGAAGCCAGGTGAGAGGATGAGGAGGATGAGGAGAAGGGGAGAAAGAGGAGAAGGCAGGCAAGAAGATCAGATGGATGAGGACGAGGGGAGAAGGAGAAGGAAGCCAGTCCTACAGTATGGATGCAGCCTGAATCTGCACTGCAGAAATAATGCAGTTTGACACCAAGTTCCTTAACTTGGAAGTCATATGTGTATGTTGTGTGCCTTCAAATTGTTCCTGACTTATGGTGATCATGGGGTTTTCCTGGCAAGATTCACTCAGAGGAGGTTTGCCATTGCCTTCCCCTGAGGCTGAGAGTGTGTGACTTGTCCAAGTTCACCCAGTGGGTTTCATGGCAGAGTGGGGAATCAAACCCAGGTCTCCAGAGTGGTAGTCCAACACTCAAACCACTACACCATGCTGGCTCCTATTCCCATGTACTACCTATGAAACAATTGCAGAGTTTTTTGTTGTTCTTGTGTGTCTTCAAGTCCTTTCTGACTTATGGCGACCCTAAGGCAACCTTATCATGGGGTTTTCCTGGCATGTTTCTTCAAATGGGGGTTGCTATTACCATCCTCTGAGGCTGAGAGTGTGTGATATGCCCAAGGTCACTTACTTGGCTGCAAATTGTACATACCCAAGAACACATCACCTAGTATATTGGCAGTCCTTCCCCCCAACACTTTCTCATTTTCCCCAACCATCTCATAGGTGAGAGATGGAAATATTTTTTAAAGCATCATTTAAGTCTGGACTGTTTTTTAAAAAGTAAGGTCCAAAACACACTGTAGAAATAAATGCTAGGGAACATGGGAGCTGTAGTTTGTTGTGTTCATATGTGACAGTTTTCCTGCTTAGTACCTGCATGTCATAAGCATTTGAATTAAAATTACTATATTGAAATCAAATCTGATTTTTTAAAAAAAATTATTTGGTGTTCATTGGAAGAGGGGTAGTCTTATACGGCCAGTATATACCAAACTCTATCGTCTTATATGCCAGAAAATGCGGCATTCGCAAGTAAGTGGCTATTAGGCAGCATTTGATTCTATAGGAACCCAGAGCTCACAGAGGGGGTTTCCCTAGCTAAGTGGGGATTTGAACCCTGGGCCCTTTGCTGGCCAGGCCTCCTTGGGGGTTTGATGGGCCTGGGTCAAGGGGTGCCTCTCCTGGGTCCTTTGCTGGCTGGGCCTCCTTGGAGGTTTGATGAGTTTGGGTTGAGGAGTGCCTCTCCTTGCCACTGCCACCTTTCAAGTCAGGGCTGGTGACCTCCAAGCGGCCTCCTCCTTGCCAAGGGGCCGGCTTTGGTGGGGCCGTGCCAGGACTTGTCTTTTCGGTGGGTGGGGAAGGGACCCCCAAAGAGACCCCAGAGCCAAGGGACATGGTGAATGGATGCCCTCACTGCAAAGGGGGACATGGCACCATCAAATGGAGGACCTGCCAGAAAAAATGGGGGAAATTTATTATTATTATTATTATTATTATTATTATTATTATGCCCCTCTGCAAACACAACCAGGGCAGCTTACAGCATTAAAACTATAATAAAAATATGATACAAATCCCAAATCCCACTCACCCCTTAAAATATTATTAAACATAAAACAATTAAAAAAAAATCCTTTGATAAAACACAAACCACAAAACAAAACATCACACACAGAGAGACCCAAAAATTAAAAACACGCATATAAATTCATGCTTCCTAGTCATGCTCAGAATAGAGGATGTTTTGGAATTCCTCCTGGACAGAAGGTTGGAATGTAGGACAGGTCCTGGGAAAGGGGAGGGGGAAAATGATGGATTTCCATAAAACCAGGGGCAAGATGGGTTACACTCTCTGCCAGCCCTCTGGCATTAGTCCCTCTTTTTCAGTGTGATGTGATTCAGGTCTGTTGTTTCCACTTGCTGAACACACTTGTCTATGTGATGTGATTCAGGTCTATGTCTTTGAAAACTGCATCTAAAGAAACTAATAATTTCTTTTCAAAAGAACCACCAAAAAACTACTTTTCAAAAAGAGCACTTTTTTGACATTTGTTTCACTTCAAAGTGAGTCTGAATGATCGCAGTTGCATCTGAAACTGAATCTAGTGTGAACGAGGCACATATAAAGTGATCAGCAAATCCAGTGAAAATTTGTTTTTCCAATAGAGCTCTTACAACAGCTTCCTTTACGCATAGTATGACCTTGTAAATATATATTTATGATTCCCATTACCCTCTTGCCCGCTCCCCCTCTTGGCTGTTTAGTAAGCTGCGAGGTACAAGGAAATGATTATTAGTACATGGCTGCTGGCTCTCACCTCTCCAAGGATCCAATCCACATTTTCAGGCTGCACATATTTAAAATGTTACTATTATCATTGGAAAGATAAGGGGCAGAGTTTCATCCACCAGAGCTGTAACAACTGCATCCAAGTCTGACTGAATCCACACAGTTTTATCTACAAAGCGCCAGGCGTCTACTGAATAATTATAATTCTCCTGTGGATAGGTTATAACAGATCCATGCCCACTTGAAACAACAGTTTAGGGAGGAGTATGTAATAATAATAATAATAATAATAATAATAATAATAATTTTATCCTGCCCCTCTGCAGTGCAATCGGGGTGGCTTACGACAGTTAAAAACACCAATACATATATCAATACCCTAATCCACCCTCCCCTTTCATTCAGCACCAGAAAACCCCATAGCCTTAGGATCACCAAAAGTCAGAAATGACTTGAAGGCACTCAACAACAACAACAACATCTTAGCATTCTCATCTAGAAAGCTTCTGTAGTGCATCAAGCCAGACTACAAACTCTAGGATTCCATAGGATGCAGCCATGGCAGTTGAAGTGGAATCATAGTGCTATAATTGTGCAAATATGAAAGGCCCAAATCAATACTTCTATAGTACTTTCAGGTATGTGTTTGTGGGGGAGAGAGATGCACTCTACTCTCAGATTTATCCATGAATGAATGCCTTCTGATGTTTCCCTGCTCTGTGTTCCATAAAAGGTAAGAGTCTTAATTTGAAAATAATTCAAGATAGCACAGTCTCTCAGAGCCTTAATGACAAGCGTGAAATTGTTTTATCTTTTCTGTTTTTGGTGCTCAGTGCTGATAGACCTGTGTGTACAGACCATCTGCTGCTGAGGTGGCTCTTGGGATACTTGTCAGAATGATTGCTCTGAAAAACAACTGAGACATGGGCAAAAAAGTGCATCTCTAATTACATTTTTTTTTTAAAAAAATAGAATCAGGTTCTTGTTTAAATCTAGGAAGTGATAATTTGGAAATAAATAGCTTCGGTAGACATTTTAGAATTTGTAATTAACAAATTACTCTATTAACACTCACATTTTTTTCTAGGTGAGTAAGATTCTTTTCCCCTGGGTGCTTGGTTCCATATGCCCAAGGTTCTTCCAGCTACATACATAACAAATTGATGTATTCATTTTGATTACATAAATAAATCACAGGGGTATATGATTCTGTAAAAAGAAAGAATACATCAAATCCCTGGTTCCCTTTCCTTCATCTTATCTCAGGCAAATAAAGCCAATTTTATTTAAGTACCATATTACATTATCATATTCTGTTAATAGCTTTTGCTCAACTATAATTTCTCCTCAACTTAAATATTTGGCATGGGGTTTTCATTCTGTGAAAGAAGACGGTCAACAGTACAATCATTATAGTTTGTAGCACAGCCTAATTAAAATAATTTTAATTTTCCATCCACACCACCATGGTGTACCTATATTGAAAGTGTTCTATTGGATACTTGGAATATTACTGAGAGATTTCAATGACTTCAAGATTTGGTAAATAGCTAAGTGGGTAGTCCCCCTTTCTCATTTTACTTTATTTATTAATACATATTTTAGCACCCTATACCAACTGATCACAATATTATGCCAAGAGATATGTGTCAGTAAACCTTGTTATAATAGAACTTCAAATCATCCCAGCTTTATTGCAGTTATTGCCTTCATACATCAACATTAACTGACTGCTGTAAAAATCTGAAAGATTACTTAGCCCTTTGAAAATTTAGGGCAAGTGTCATGATTTGCATCTTTTTGGATCCTATTATATTCTATCTGACTCCCACAATTGCATAAATATGTTTTATGCTTGAGCCTTAATACCACTAGATACTACATCTAAAGAAACCAGCTCATATCCTTGAAAGCTCATACAAAAATAAAACCTTAAAGATGCTGCCACATTAGTTTCCCCCACTCCTTTTTATGATGCAAGAGACTAACATGGCTATGTCTTTGAAAACTGGTATTTTTAATGAGGGGGGGGGATATTCAGTGCTCTCTCCTAGATAGCAATAGTGACTCACCAAACCAAAAATCTCAGGATTCCATAGGAGATAGCTGTGGCAGTTAAAGTGGCACCAAACTATTACCATTGTGCAGTGTGAAGGTAGTCTAGCAGTGGTAGGCAACCTTTCTCCTTTAAGGGCCGGGGGACTTCAGCTCCCAGAAGCCTCAGCCATGTTGGCCAATAGTCCCATGTTGGCCAATAGCTCCTGGGATTCTGGGAGCTGAAGACCCTCGGCCCTTAAAGGGGAAAGGTTGCCTACCCCTGGTAGTCTAGGAATCTTACAAACCTGATCAGAAGAGGTTAAACTGAATCTTGCAGGGGAAGGAGGCAGTATTTCATACACTAAGGGCAATATGTAAGTGATGCTTGGGAAACTCAGGTGGCAATACATGAATCCACCAAGGGGAAAAATAAATAAAGAAGAAGCTGGAAAAGATGGCATATGGTTTAAAATGTCTATATATTAATGCACTGAACGTGCAAAATAAACAAGATAAACTTGAAATCTAAACACAATGATGCCTATTAAATCATAATTAAATATGCCTTAGGTATTATTGAACTATTTTTCACATTTTTTTGTGCAAAATATCTTATTTGGTCTGACACACACATACACTCTCCAAAAGAACAATTTTGTTCAGAAAGGAGAGCATTTTTACAAAATATATTGTATTGCCAACAAGTATGTTAACCAGCATCTTGTTAGTGATACATGCAGGCTTAAATCCAATTTACACCTGTGTTTGTTGGACATACAGCTATATATTCCTTTTTCTGGTCATTGTTGCAAGAATACCTACTGTAGTTTCCTTGTGCAACAATGTCACTACATAATGACATTATCTTCTGATAGTCCCAAAGGATGACATTGTTATTGTGTGTCTGTCTATAGAAACATAGCCAGCAGTGATGGAGATTTCAGTCAGTTGACTCAGATTCAAGTTGGACTCAAATCTCTTGAGTGACTCAAGTTGAACTCAACTCGGCAATAAATTATGGACTTATTGAACTTGACATATAATTTCTATATTTTTAGCAATTGACCTGCTGGCATCATTCACTTTGTGCAGCAGGCAAGACCTGTTCCCTGAGTGTGGAATGCATTTCTCAGAAGGGAAGAGCAAATGTGTGAAGCAACGAGCTTGAGATGTCTTTCTAAAATCATCTTTAGAAGGCTCCTCTGGTGTGCAATGGGGACATGTTGCCAAGCAGACCCCAAGCCCTTCCTCAAGCCCACTGTTTAACATACTTGCTGTTCCCTTCCAGGAACATGCCCCACCTCTTTTTTCTGTAAAAAGTTGGCTCCCAGATTTGAGATTCAATGTGAGACTTGATTTGAAAGTATCTTGCAAGGACTTCAGACTTGACTTGAGACTGGGAGTAAAAGACTTGAATACACGACTGATAGCCAGATGTCCCTGCTAGCCAAATGGTGTCAAATTGCATTAATTCTACAGTGTAGATGAAGCCCTTGTTTCTTGATAATTCTGCATCCAATCATACTTTTGCACAAAATATTTTTACACAAATAAAATGTTAACAAAAATACAAACAAAACACACACACCCACCCAAAAAATGCACAAACCCCTCATTGGAAACTTGCAGTAATTCTTACAATGTCACCCTTTGTGGAAATAAGATTCAATATTTTGTTTTATTTTCTTGCTCAAGTATGAAATATGTGAAGATTCATATAGCTAAAAGTTCTATTAATTTCACCAATTAGAATTTTCATGATGAAAAGGGAATTTTGTTTAACCAAAGTTTCATAAAGACTGATTGTTTCCTTTTCCCACAATGTGTTAAATATCTGCATGCACCATTTCCCCCTCCAAATTGCTGTTTCACTGCCATTTCTCTAAAATAAGCTTTCCCCCAAGAAAGTCCCTTAGTTACATTACATTGCATTACATTAGCTACTAATGTGATGACACAACAAGCCAAATTAGAGTGAGATCAGAAAGAATTGTCTTCTGCATAGACTTCATTATGATGTTAGGTGTCCAAGCTTATTATGGTATGTGCTGATATTAGAAAAATAATGGTCTCTCTCCCTTGCTTTGTAAAAAAAAAAAAAAAAAAAAGCACAGGGTTTAGGATGTTTTCACACTGTATATTCATTGTCAATGCTCTACATGATAATCAAAAACTCAAGTCATACCACAGTTCTAAACATAATCCAGAGCAGCAGTCCTCTGGTAGTTGCTAAAGTTGTAGTATAAAAGGCTATAATGCAAAGATGGATAAGTTTTTGCTATCTCTAAATACTTTGGTCTATCAGTCCTGCAGAAGAAAGAGAAATTGAAAGATTCTGTGCTGGAGTCCAGGAGAAAATTGACTACACACACAAACAGGACTTGTTAATCATAGATGACTGGAATGCAAAAGTAGGAAACCATTGTGAGTTTTCTTAAAATAAGTATGTACAAAGACTGTTATTAATTTAATTACCTTGCACCCCCTCAAAAAACAAACAAACAAACAAACAAACACGCACATTTGCACCCTTCAAAACTAGCAAAGAGGAAAAAAGCTCTTTGATCTTGTGCATTTTCAAGACTGGTGATATGTTTGGCCAAAGGGAAAAAAATTGTGCACAAAAACAAGTATATGTTTGACATATAGGCAAGAATAAATATGTGTATATTTGAAAAGTGTGTGTGTGGGGAAAAGCCTCTAATCAGTGTGGAAAATGCATAAAAATGCATTGGGTTCTTTTTTAGGAGGTAGTGCATGAATTTTCATGCAGGACCAACAAAAACAACAAACAAAAAGAACAAATTTACAGCCTTTTATGGAACTGGGGTGAAATGAGAATGCTGATAGGATTGTGAAAAAAAACTCTTACTTTAGAATTCTGACATTTGTCCTGAACAGGAAATCACTTCCTTTTCCTAATTAGTTTTATTGTGAGATTTCAATGACAACTCAACTCCACAGTATAGGGGAGAAACTTTCTACCTTAGATATTCATTTGTAAACTATTCATCTAAAGTCATTCTCCTTGGCACACAAGCATAATTGGCACCAAATCTTGTAGCAGGCATAGTGCCACTCTAACAGATGGGGATGAGCACAGGCATCCAGGAGGCCATGTCTAAGCATCATGTACATTTGTCAGAGGGCAGGAATCCAAGGCAGGAAAACTGGAACGGTACTGCATGCTGTGCTCCTGTATCTAATTTAAAAGGATGTGTGATTCCTTTTAAAAATTCATGGGTGCTTGATGAAGGGAAGTGGAAGGCTCTTCCTTATTTCTGCCAATAGAACCTGAACAACAGTTATGAACATACTGAAATGAAATGTTCATATATTATTGAGACAATGTAAAATAGCCTAATTGTTGCTAATAATGTGTGGTACTTCCTCCACTTTAGGAATAGAAAGACTCTTATGGTGCTGCTTTGTCTGTTTTGTTCTCCAAACAGACTGTGTAAAGTGAGGAAACAGCAGGAAGGGTTTGAGTGTACTGCCTGAGACTGCATTGAAGCGGAGAAACACAGAGAGGCAGAAAGCTGTAGGAATGTAATCCCATTCCCCAAGGATTGCTTCCTTCTACAAAGTGTACACACATTCATCTCCTCTCTCTTTTTTTTAAAGTGGCTAAGTGCAAAAAAACCAACAACAATTAAAACTGGCCTTCTGAGATACTGTCCCCTAGTGGAAAATGGCAGTTCTTACCTTTTCAGAGTACTACAAGAAAACTAATGTATTTTCCATATTATGCCACTTACTAACCAGTTTTTATGTATCTGCTTTACCATTGCTGGGAAAAATGCTGCTCCTTCTTTCCTTTCTTTTAGCAAATGAAAATGATGCTATGCTGTGGTGCTTTTTGATGTTGTGTCTTGAAAGATGTTAGGAGATGGCCAAATGCTTTTAAAATGTCACTTTTGATTTTCAAAAAATACATCATGAGGCTCCTACACAAAGGAAAGCGAAGAAATTTATAGGGAAGTTTGTTTGTTTGATTGAATTATGGACTACCTTTGGTTACAGTGGTTTGCAGTGGTGAGTGAGGGCAACAAATATGTTTTCTAATAGCAAATTAGGTTGGTTGAGTAAGTACCTATCCTTTTGGAAGCAATATGGAATCACCTGAAAGCAGGGTAGTGGTTTCCAGGCCACAATCCTTGGCATGCAATAGTACTTGTATTTGTATATCATCACCTTAGGATTCAGAAAGCTTTAATATAGAACTAATTATAACCAAGGTCCCTCAGGTAATATCACTGTCCTTGACCCTTGTTTACCATTCCCTCACTGGACCAAGTGGGTTCCTTTTCCTTATGTGTCAGTCACCACAGGAAAAGTTAAGAAGGCATTACTGGGGTGGGGATGGTTTGTAACTCTAAAATCACATCACAGAGTTCACTTAAGACTCAGAACAAGCCATATTAATTCAAAAAGTGAGATGTTTATAGGCAGAGAACAGTGTATATAAAGAAAACAGACTCCAGAGGAAAAGAAAAGGAAAAAAAAAACTGCTGCAGTTCTAACAATGGCAGTTCTAACCTTGTATTCATTTTCAAGGTACACATTGCCTAAATACCTTGAAGGCACCAGATTTCATCTGATCTTCAAAGCTAAGCAGGGTCAGGCCTCATTAATACTTGGAAAGGAGATTGTCAAGAAACAGCACATGTTATAGGCTATATTTCAGAGGAAGGCAATAGTAAACACTTGAGTATTCCATCTCTGAGTATTCTTTGCCTTAAAAAGAAACCCTATGATATCCATGGGGTCACCATATGTTGACAGGTGCCTACTTTCCTAGTTTAGCCATATAGGTGAGTGATTAAAGTAGGTTTACTTGAACTCCATAATCCTTTCTCACTCAGATTAACAACTATTCATTCCAACTTCTGACTGTCAGTTAAATGATATCCTTGCCCCATCCCCTCAATGATTTTATTCTGGATGGACTTATTCACCACATTGTCTGGAGATGGATTGTTTAGTTCTACACTGAGCTGTAGACACAAGAACTCTTTTACTTAATTTTGGTTGAAAGGCATCCCTCTCAACCTCCCCTCCCTGTTTTTAATTTTTTTATTGTTTCCTGCCAGCAGTTCTTGCTTTTGTTTGAGCTGGGAAACAGCATAAAGGACTCAGAAGACAATAAGTATATGGATACAGTTATTAGACTAGCAGTTGAGAATTGAAATGTTCTGAGATGTGTGGTTGAGAACAGTTGAATCATGGTTGTTTTGTTTTTGTGTCCCTTCAAGTCATTTCCAGTTTATGGTGACCCTAAGGCTAGGGTCTATCACCGGATATTCTCAGCAAGATTTCTTCACAGGCGGTTTGCCATTGCCTTTCCCTGAGGCTGAGAGCATGTGACTTGCCCAAGTTCAGCTAGTGGATTTCATGGCTAAGCAGAGAATCAAACCCTAATTTCCAGAGTCATAGTCCAATACCCAAACCAATGTGCTATGCTGGCTTGAGGAAAAATGGATGGCAAGGGGGAAGAAGAAAATGCCTTGTCCAAGCTCTTAACAGCTGAAGATGCAGATTTAAAAGTCTCTGTATGTATGTCATGAAGGTTTTTGTTATTTGTTTGCTAGTTTTTTGTTGTTTTTTAGGTTTCTCTCCCCTTTCCTATGTACAAGGTTATTTATGGAGGAAGAAAAAGAAAAAAGGAACAAAGCTCATCCTACCCCTAACCCCATACAACTTCATAATGGACCATGGACCATAGAAGAATACCTGTAAACAATCACAACCTCAGTGAAAAAAAGGGAATTCCAACACTTGAGATGCCCCATTGGGAAAAAGGCGGCCAGTTGCAAAAATTTTCACACTTCTGGACTTGGTCGGGGAAAATTCATCTAGCCAAAAATACATGATTGTCCTGTGCAGATAACATATTTCTGAGCAGAAAATGTATGGGGTTTTGAAATACTAAATGAACTGATTCCTGTACAGGATTATTGTGGGGGTTTTGCATAGAAAATATGCATAGAAAAACCAGATATGGCTCTTCTGCATGGGAAGAGTGGTGTTAACTAAGGCTTACACAAATTGTGTTACTTCTGCACAACAATTTGCATAACCATTTCTGTAACACAGATTTCTGTGCAGAAAATCCTTTCTTTGCAAACTAAACTAAAACAGGGGAAGGAAGGAGCCCATTTTTCAAATAAATAAATAAACAAATCCCACAGGTAATGCTCTAAAAGCTACTGCATGTATTTTTGTGCAAATGAATGTTTGCACAAATTCCCAAAATATTACCCATGCTAGAAAATTGTGCAAAAACCTTGTATTCTTGAGGAGGAACAGGAATAAACTTACTGAAACTATCTCCACATGGGATCAAAATAAGCAAAGATTATATTCTAAGTAAAGATGGTATCTTTCCCATCCATCTTTCCAAGATTCTCCTCCCTTCAGTAAAAAGATCCACAAGGTAATGCATAGGCCTAGTTGGAGCTCCAGAATGCTATGTCAGGTTCCTCAAGTCAGCAAACGCTACAGCTGAAGTGTGCCTGCTACCCCACTCTAGAGACTCCTCTGGACAAAGCATCAGGTGTGTTCAAATAAATCCCAGGAAGACCCATTGCTTTTCTCTGAGGGATTCTTCCTCCAGGTGATTCTGGAGCCTATTTGTGCATCAGCATTAAAGGCATTGTTCAGGGCCAGCTAATTCACTGTGCCTCAAAGGAGAGATGTCTCAGAGTGAGGCACTGAGGCTGTACCCAAACTGCAGAAATAATCCAGGTTGACACCACTTTAACTGCCATGACTCAATGCAATAGAATTCTGGGAACTGTAGCTTTGTGAGGAATTTAGCCTTCTTTGTCAGAAAGCTCTGGTGCTACAATAAACTACAATTCCCAGAATTCCATAGCATTGAGCCATGACATTTGAAGTGGTGTCAACCTGGAATATTTCTACAGTGCAAATGCAGTCTAAGAGGAAGGAGTGAGGAAGTGAAAATAAGGATTAGGAGACATGAGTCATCCCATCTCAAGCAGGATAATCATCTTGTATTACCTCTAGATCAGTAGGTAATACTTGTGAGCAACTCTTGATACATTCAAGATTCCACTGCATCTGAAAAGCCATTTTTTCTAATTAATGTACTTAGGCAAAAATGGATTCATGAACTGCCTTTACAGAAAGAAGCCAGTAGGTAGCATGAGCTTTCATAGAGTCTGCATCTGAGGAAATAGACTCTAGTTTACAAAACAAGCTCATGCTACCAGCTTCTTTCTTTCTGTTATTCTCAAAGGTACTACAAGATCCCTTTGCATACTGATTTTCTAGACTGCAGAACTAAAATCTTTGAATTCTGCTTTTACAAAGATAGTCATGAAGTTCCAAACGATTCATATGAGCCTAATGCCCAGCCTTGAAGAAGCAGCTTAGATTGTAAGTCTAAATGCACATGCCTTGCTCAATGTGAGGGACAGTCTTTGTGTCTCCACTCCATATCTATAAAAACAGAAGCAATTGTCCTGCTTTTCCTCACAGAGTTACTTTATAGATAACTGCATTAAAGATTGTGAAGTGCTCAGATTCTCCAGTAAAGCAACTAGATAAGTGCCTACAGTAGATAACTCAATTGTTAAGGCTGTAGTGGTGGTGACTAAGGTTTACAATAAAGAGAGGAGTACAAAAGCACAGAATGTTTTTGCCTTTCTTCTGAATTGCAAAGTCAGGATTTCAGAATAGCTGCTGTTAAATCTAATAAAGCACTTCCCTATCATTCACTGCTTGGTAAATTCAACTCAAAAGGGGTTTGTCTCTTTCCTTGGCAACCAAATGAAATAAAAATGACTCATTTGGCTCTAATGTTAGCTCTTTGCAGAGGATGCATTCATAGGTTGTGTACATTCATCATAGAAGTGTAGTTAATGCCTTCTGAATGCAGTGAATGGCAGCAATCAATCAATAGTTGGGTTAAATCAGATCAATGTGAAATTTGCCCTCCCATCCAAATATTTCCTTGACTGTCTTTGCCCTCTTGTTGTGCCAAGGTAAATCTATCCATTTTGCTTTTTCCTACATTCCTTTTTTTAAATGTTGAATATTTTCCTTTGTATTCAAGGAGATATCTGTGGATTCTGTGACATTCCTTCCACCATTCGCGCTCTAGTCGTTGCAAGCTGGACAACGACTAGAGCTTGAATGGTGGAAGACTCGACTCTAATCCGACAGAACTCGCCATAGGAAGCACCTTGATTCCTATTGGGAGGGTTTACGTACAGAGCAGAGATCTTTCTGTTCTGCATGTATCGCGTCTGCAGAGTCTCGTCCGGCAGAGCTGTTTAGGGTGGTGGGGGAGCTGACAAAGATTTCACCTGTGCCAAACCCCCTACTTAACCCAATGATGGCCTGCTGTGATGCATTTAACATCCACTTTGCAGATAAAATCTCTCCGATAAGAGCCGACCTGGACACCAGTGCTCTGGCAGAATCCGTAGACGAGATATCCAGCAACTCCGTTGATAGCAATTTCCTGGATCACTTTCAATCTGTGAGTACTGATGACGTGGACAAGCTCCTTGGAAGGGTGAGGAAGATGACTTGCCCCCTTGATACATGTCCATCTTGGCTGGTCGTCCGGGGGGGGGGGGACACGCGCTGAAAGTGTTCCTCCAGGATACAATAAATGCGTCCTTTAGGGAGGGTTCTGTACCATCTTGTTTAAAGGAGGCAGTGGTTAGGCCACTCCTGAAAAAACCCTCCCTAGACCCCCTGGATAGAAACAACTATAGACCAGTCTCCTTGCTACCTTTTTTAAGCAAGGTGATCAAGAGGGCAGTTGCTTCCCAACTCCAAGAGGTCTTGGATGAAACCGATTATCTGAATCCACTTCAAACCGGCTTCAGGACAGGATATGGAGTTGAGACTGCCATGGTTGCTCTGACCAATTACCTCCGCCTGGGCATCGACAAGGGTAGTGTGACCCTGCTGGTGCTCTTGGATCTCTCAGCAGCTTTTGACATGATAGATCAGGGGTAGGCAACCTTTCCCCTTTAAGGGCCAAGGGACTTCAGCTCCCAGAAGCCTCAGCCATGTTGGCCAATAGTCCCATGTTGGCCAATAGCTCCTGGGATTCTGGGAGCTGAAGTCCCTCAGCCTTTAAAGGGGAAAGGTTGCCTACCCCTGCTCTTGGATCACCTGAGAAAGTTAGGAATTGGAGGCACTGCTCTGCAGTGGTTCGGCTCCTTCCTCTCGGGCAGATCCCAGAGGGTAAGGCTCGGAGGCAGTTGCTCGTCCAAAATAGAGCTTAATTGTGGCATCCCTCAGGGCGCCATTCTGCCCTGATGCTATTTAACATTTATATGAAGCCGCTGGGTGAGATCATTCGGAGGCATGGAGCGCGGTGTCATCAGTATGCTGATGACACCCAGATATACTTCTCCATGACCAGATCATTGACTTAAACTTACTGTCTCAGAGCGGTAATGGATTGGATGAGGAAAAACAGATTGAAGCTGAATCCAGACAAAATGGAGGTACTCACAGTTACGGGACCAAAACCAGATTTGGGAATACAGTCTCCAGTCCTGGATGGAGTCACACTTTCCTCTAAGGACTATGTTCGCAGCTTGGGGGTACTTCTAGATTCGTCACTTCACATGACTAGTCAGGTGAATGCGGTGGTCAGGAGTGCCTGTTATCAGCTTCGGCTGATACGCCAACTGCGCCCTTATCTGGATATGAGGGATTTGGAAACTGTGGTACACGCTTTGGTAACCTCATGTCTGGATTAGTGCAATGCACTCTACATGGGGCTACTCTTGTGCCTAACCCGGAAACTGCAACTGGTACAAAACATGGCAGCCAGGTTAATTACTGGAACATCTAGGAGGGAGCATATAACACCTGTGCTTAAATTCCTCCACTGGCTGCCAATTCGTTTCTGGGCACAGTACAAGGTGTTGGTTTTAACCTTTAAAGCCCTACATGGCTTGGGTCCATCTTATCTCAGGGACTGCCTCTTGTATGACCCCCCCCCCCCCCCGTGTGCCCTTAGGTCCTCTGGGAGGAACCTGCTGCAGCCCATGAAAACCAGGCTCTTGCAGACTTCCCAGAGGTCCTTCTCTGTGACCGCTCCCAGACTTTGGAACAGCCTGCCAGACGAGATCCATCTTATTACCACTGCTTTTAAGAAAGCAGTAAAGATGGATCTCTTCCGGCAGGCTTTCCTGGAATAATTTCCCGGCAATGGCGGAGGTTTGCTACCCGCTGCCCAATCTGCCACTGTTTGCATACTGCCCCAAAATATTGTTTGTTTGTATTTATGTTTACATTCATTTTAATTCTTTCTTGGTTTAATCTAGTTTTAAGGGGTGAGAGGGTTAGGGTGTGGGATTTAGGAATGTTTTAATTGCTTACTGTTTTGTTAAGGTTGTACGCCGCTCTGATTGCTGAGCAGAGGGGCGGGTTAAAAATAAAACTTCTTCTTCTTATTATTATTATTATTATTATTATTATTAAAAATCAAACTAAACAAAATGGTCAGCCATCTGCTCTAGCCATGACCAACAGGTAGGGCTGTTCCTAGTTTGTACTCCATGGCATGTAGCTATTAAAAATGAGAAACTCTTTAAACAAAAAAGAGGTGGCAAATCTAATTCAGCACCATAACCATGGGTCCAAAACACTCTGCAGAAATAATCCAGTTTAAGATCGCTTTAACTGCCCTAGCTCAGTGCTAGGGAATCCTGGGAATTGTAATTTATTGTGGCACCAGAGCTCTCTGACAGAGAAGGCTAAATGTCTCACAAAACTACAGTTCCCAGAGTTCCCTAGCATTGAACCAAGGCAGTTAAAGCAGTCTCAAATTGAATTATTTCTGTAGTGTGTTTTGAACCAAGGTTGAGCATACATGTATTCAAAGGCTGCATCTGCACTGCAGAATTAATGAGGTTTGACATATCTTTAATTGCTATGCTATGGAATTCTAGAATTTATCATTTTGTGAGATATTTAGCCTTCTGTCAGAGAGCTCTGATACTGCAACAAACTACAAATCCCAGGCTTCCATAGGAAGGAGCCATGACAATTAAAGCAGTGTCAAACTGCATTAATTCTGCAGTGTTGCAGCAGCAAAAAACAGCCTTGAGATAAGCACTCAAAGCTCTCTGCCTAGGTTGGCAAAACTCTCATTTCCACTTTTATTGATTAAAAATCACAAATACTTTCCATTATGCTGATGAGAAATTTGTGAAATTAAGCGATGTGGTGGCTTAATGGTTAAGATGCCAATTCTGACTATTGGAAGATTGGAAGGTTGGCAGTTTGAGGCCCGAGTGCTTCATGATGGGGTGAGCTCCTGTCACTAATCTCAGCTTCTGCCAACCTAGCATTTCAAAAGCATGCAAATGCAAATAGATAGATAGGTACCACTTTGGTGGGAAAGTAACAGCATTCAGTGCAGTCATGCTGGCCACATGATCACCGGATTCTTCTTTGGACAACGCTGGTTCTTCAGCTTAGTAACAGATATGAGCACCATCCCCTACAGTCAGTTATGACTATACATTCATGTCAAGGGACTACCTTTACCTTTTACCTTTATATATAGGAAACAAAGAATTGAAAGCTTGTTTGTCTCTAAAAAGGTACAACAGAACTACAACTACAGAGTTCTGTAGTCAAGTCTCATCAATGAAGCTCCAGCATTTGTGAAATTCTTGACAGCAATGATTCATAGTGATCACAAGACTTGTAGCAGAAGGAGTGAATAACTTGGATGGTGCATGCACCAACTTAGATGCTACACTTCTAAGATTAGAGCTGCATGTACAGTGCTGTAGAACTAATATCATTGCCAGTCAGATGGCTTTTCTATAGTCCATTCATGAAAGAATAAATATTAAGGATGGGATGAAATTACTTACTACATTTTTATGGATGATACATAAAAATAATTTTAAAATTAGAAGAAATAACTCCTATTTTTGGCTTTAACTAGGCATTAGTTTAAAATACTTTTTAGTTACTATAATCTTTCTCTAACTGCCTTGGATCCCATTTAGAGAAAAAAGTGGTATATCAGTGCAACAAATAAATAAATTTAAAAAAAATATCTATCTATCTATTTGTTATTCTGACCTTTTCCCAAGATGCTCAGGGTGGCATATGTGGTTGTTTACCCATTCTTTTTCTTCTCAGAATGAGCTTCTGAATTAACTAAAGATAGTATGTGGTTGCCTAGTGAGCTTTATAGATGGATAGAAATTTGAATTCAGGGATTCCCAAATTATGCTTTCCACCATAATCCATAATTCACACTGAGATCTCTACTTTTTCTTTGTTAGTGCCACAGACTTGGACATGCTTTGTTGTGTGATTCTGTTGGCTGTTCATATTTTTTTATGGCATCACAATGACACACCTGCAATAATGACATTGCAATTATTGTAAAGACATAGAATATCACAGCCAATTAGAATCAGGAACAGGATGGCCAAATGAAGTACGGAAGAAGAATGGGAACAATGCTGAAAATAAATAGCAAAATCTGGGGAGCAAAAAGGAGACTTGTTAGGATTGAAACTGCATGAAATTTTTAGTAAGCATTTCATTGAAATTTGTTTTCCTGTATAGAATGTGCTCCTTAAAATGAAGGTGCATATGCAGTCACTATCAAAATTAATGTCCTCTGGAATTACCTAGAGAGCCTTGCCAGTCAACAAAGGATGAAAGGGAGGGCAGATACAGAGGGAAGCAACCTGGACCCAGCACCCATCGTATTTTCATATTCTCCAGACCTGCTCAGGTGGCATCCTATTATTTGCATGAAACTAGAAATGTTGCTCCTTCCAATTCTGGTTATGTATGGGACCTTTTAGTGTGTGCCCCCATCAGATAGTTATAACACAATAGAATAACTCCTGGATCCCTCAATAGTTATGATTCCTATTTTATTTGCAAAAGATTTGAGGAAATGCTGCCACATGATAGGGAATGTAGCAACATTTTCACCATTTTTAAGGCTCCCTCAACCTTTTATTTAATTTTATTTTATTTCAAAATTAAAATAAACATGCTGATTATAAATTAAACAGACGAATAATAAATTAACATAATTTCATCCTACCTTCAGAGAATTGGTTCTTAATCATTGTCACTGGCTTTCATTTTCTTTGTATCTATTTATTTCTTTTTGCCTTCTACCTATAATTCAAAGTTTTCTTTCCTTTCTCCTATATATATATATATATATATATATGAATATAAATCCATTTTAGACCCAGAAGTGGACTGCTTACTTTCTATCTTTGGAAAAAAACAAAACAAAACCTCTTGAGTCCCAAATGGCACAAGGCTCTCAAAATATGGCAAAATACTCCCACACGTCCAGAGGGCCTTTTTTGGGAAGAAATGCCTCAGTGTGGGAGTTATGGGACCCCGTTATGCCTTATGTGCCCATAGATCACAGTTTGCCCACCCTTGGTGTAAACAGTGCTAACCTAGGCATACCAATAGGCCACTCAGCATAAGGTAGCACCGTATGTTCTGAAGCTGGAGGAGATTTTCCTATTGTTTTTTGTTTGTTTGTTGTTGTTGTTGTTCTTGCAAAAGAATGCCAGAGGACTGGATTTGGATTAATGTGCATGCCATTTTGAATTTGCTCAGTACCATCGTATTTCAGTGGAGAAAATGGTTCCTATCTGTAGCTGGTATCAAAATGTATACCTCTTGATTATTGGACAGATAATTAACACCCCATTCTTATTAAAATAAGTCAGTTGCATATTTAACATTCATAGCAAGGAGTGGCCTGTTATGTTCAATTTTCTTACCTAGTTTCCTGTTGCTCATTAACAGCCCTCACCCACACACTCATTTCATTACAAGAGAGAAATAAGGAAAGTGGTGGCAAAGCAAATGTCCAACAGCTTAAAGGGATGAGAAAGAGATATATTTGTCATCTGTAGGAATTGCACGTTATTGCAGTGCAACCTCAAATTTATGAATGTTATTCCAGATATGCCTGTGTGGTAACATCCCACATATATCAATATTAGAAATCAAATTCCTGCCATCCTGGCATCCGTCCATTTACTGTACCTTTATGGCTTCATCAGAGAAATGGAACATTTTCAATAATGCCCTGTCAAATGGCAGAAGGTAAAACTAGGCTCCAAAATATTATTTATCAGCCTGTGGATGCAGATTACACAGACACTTTATTACCTGCTAATTTACAACCTGCAGGCTAAAGGATGGTACAAGTCTAGTATTTGTTTTATTGGAATACATTATGCCATTAACCTTTCACTCCTCTGTGCCACATGAAAAGATTTCTCTGGTTAAATCACTCCTGCAATAACCCTCTCCAAATGAAAACAGTGATTCATAGCAACCACATGGAAAGTGCAATACCAAGTAAATTATTTCTTAATGCCCTATACAATGCATATTTATGCATTAATAAATTGGTGGGATATAAGCCACATCTTAACAGAAAGAAGAATCAAATATCTTTGTCTGTGTGGTTTGCTTTCCTATGTTTGTTTGGTATTATTTGCTAACAAAACTAAACACATATTTATACTCTCTAACTATCTTATAGTTTTAGTAATAAACTTAAATGTTAATATTTAATCTGAGAAAAACGTGTCTTTGTGTAGCATATGAGGTGAGAAGGTTTAGATTTTTCTCAGGCATGGACGGGGGGAGTCAAGTTGTATGCACAACATTCCCATATAGTTACATTTTGAAATATTTCTGTCTGGAATGATTAGCAAGCTGCCTTCCAGCAGTTTTCTCAGTGTACTCTGCAGTCTTCTCTGCTTCCTAAATCACCCTGAGAAGTATAGCAGAATACAACATTCATCCTAAAAATTGACACATGGATAGTAATCTCATTTAATGCCAGAAAATACTACAATAATCAGGACCAGATTGTCAGTGGCTCATTGGGTACTATTGTTTGGGGTCCTTTCACTGATTAGAGGACCAGTTGTTGTTGTTGGCTACCCTTGAGTTGACCTCAACCCATAGCAACTCTGTGTATGAGACATCTCCAAGCCCCGCTATCCTCCAGTGCTCCACTTAGGATGACTTAAGGGACCAGTGCTGGTGAGAAAAGCTGGGCAGAATCCTCTATGGCAGTTATGTAACTTGTAATTGTTATGTATCCAGAATCCCTAAAAAGCCCCAAGTTTAGACACTACATAATAATAATAATAATAATAATAATAATAATAAATTTTATTAATATCCCGCCCCTCTGTCACGCAATCAAGGCAGCTCACAACAATCCCACAATCCCAACTTATCATACAGTAGCCACTGCAATCAGTGTGGATCTGTTACTCTGTCAACTGGGAAACAGCTGATTGATGTTTCCACTCATTATACATTATAATTTTTGTGCTTTTCTATATCATACTTTGTATTTTGAAAAATAATTACACTTCTTTTTGTGCTAGGAAAACACTACATGCAGTTGCTGCGGCCGCAATCTGGCGGTCAAAAAGGATGGCGGCAAGCCCCTGTGATGTCAGTTAAATACAGGGACAGAGGAGTCGGCCAGGTTTGTTTTTTTCTCATTTGCTATTTCTTCCAGTGTTCAGCTCTTTCTGAATAAAGTTTGATTTTTTTCAAAATTCAGCACTCAAATCATATGTTTGTAACCATATGATTTGTAATCCCCTGATATTCTACACATGTTTCTTAATATTGTTTGTTTGTTTGTTAATCACCTAAGGAGCCCTTGGGAGCTGGGATGCAATATAGAGATGCTATAAACAAATTTTTCCAACAGTTTTACCTCCTGCAATGCATGCTTATGTACAAATTTCCTTAATATACCTTTAAAAATTGTGAACTGCATCATAATTTTCAGGAAAAACTGTAAATAGTTCTGTAACTCTGTTCCAAGTTCTGTGTAGAACTGCAAATTTGGTAAATCTGAAGTGCAAATTGAATTAATTTCTCTACCATCCTTGTCACAACATCATGATATAAAATGCTGAATTATTACAGCATTTATCCGCAAATTGATCATACAGCATATCTGCTATTTATTCATTTATTTATAAGAACTATACATCATTATTGTGTTATTTCTTAAAATGAGAAATATGAAAAGGCTATGTTCATTAACACTGTCAAATCCAGTGAAATTATTTTCCATCCTGGTGTGAAAAACTATCAAGTTCAATTCCTGTTCATTCCAATTTACATCAGATTGCAAACTTTTCCTGTTCCCCGTGTGAAAATTCTTTGTGTGTGTGTGTGAACATATTTCAAATAAGTTGTCATTTCATTAACACTGATAATTATCATATATTCTAGTACAAATTTAACAGAACCTGCTAATTGATACTCTAGAAGGACAGTGTCAAGACAAAAGCAACATGAATTGCCAAAACTACACAATCAACAGTATATATATATATACACACACACACACACACACACACACACACTAAAAAAGAAAAAATTTACTGGTGCCTGAAACAACCCCATCCCTCACATTTGACTGGATTAAGCCCCTCTTTTGGCCCTGAGCAGATGGTCCAGGAAAGGCATGAGCCAAGCCAGTGATATCCTGTCCCAGGTTCCTATCTGGATCAGTCTCTGGGCTGGATTGGACATGGGTGGGTGTTAGCACATCTGCCTGTCCCTACACTATGGACTTGTTACTGCCACACACCCCTTGCCTTACTCCACCATTGCTGCTAATGAGAAGACTCCTGTCACCATGTCTGACATGGAAATGGGGCACCTGGATGCAACCAAATATCCAGGTGCCCCATTTCCACATCAGATGTTGCGACAGAAGTCTTCTCACTAGCAGCAGTGGTAGAGAAAGGTAAGGTGTATGTGGGGCCACCCGATCTGCCAAGGTTTGCCACAGAGTTTCCACAAAACACTGCAGCAAACAGCAGATCATATGACACTTATTAAGGTCCCTTTGACATTAGATGTGGTGGCTCAGTGGTTAAGACAATGGCAACCCCATGGATATTGAAGGCCTGCTGTAATACAAAGTGAAATCATTGCCAAGTTTCAGAGGACAGAAAAAGGATGAAAAAGGATACAAAACTTCTTTTTTTTAAAAAGAAGGACAGAATCTTGTTTGGAGACTTAAGTCTTAAAGAATTAAAGTTGGGCAATTACACAATGTCCATATCCAGTGAGGGGCTGTGATTACCCTGCTACACAGGGAAGCCAGGAAAACAACTAATGCACATCAGAACCATTGTGCATTGGGAACCAGTAGAGGAATGCTCGTGTGCATTGATAAAACCCAATGCACATTGGGATACTCTTGCTGGTGTCTTGTTAGGCATCTTCAAAATTTACTAACAGGGTTTCTTAGCACCTCTCCTATATAACTATGGGGGTGTGCAGATGGGCGGCTCTGGGCCGCCCCGGGAAGTGGTGGATCAGGGCTGTAGCTACCCCACACCACGGCCCCAATCCTCCCTTTTGCTGCTTGAAAAGAACAGCAAAATGCCATTCCTTTTAGGGGCGGCAAAAGGCCACCCTAAGAGCCAGTGTGCGGCTCTTCCTCATCCTTTCTGGCACAGCGCATCAGAATGCTGCACCAGGAGGGTGTCCTGATGCCGCATGCCATGCGTAATGGCGCACAGTGTCAGGACAGCATCAGCCAGCGTGTAGCTGCCCTGCCCCAACTCTGCCTCCAGAGGCCCTTTGTATGTATAGTAGCTACGTAATGTAGACCATGATAGATGTTTATAGCCAAAAATCCAACATGTTACCAAAATTTCAACTAACTTGTTTGAATCAATTATTAACTCTCATATTTGTCAAACTTTTCTGTTTTAAAGTGGCATTATTACCACTGGAAATTTTGCAGACAGCATACTGAATTTGATGATCCAGTTATCTGACACATGGTGGAAAATCCACACTTCTTAATCCTCATGCATGTCCCTGATATATTTGTGGACTTATCAGGCAGTATTCCAAATCTTAAGTGGAAGAAAAAACTTCTCCAGAGGAAGGGTCTGGGAAACAAGTCCTCTGAGGAAATTCAGAATATGTTTTGCTTTGAAAAATTCAGTTTAAAACTTGATATGATAGCCACTCTCAAATATTTCAAGGGCCGTCACATGGGTTTGCTTGTTTGGTTGGTTGGGTGTTGCTCAGATACATATGCATTAAAACAACCTGAAAAATTTCAGCTGAACGTCTGGGAAAATTTCACAGTGATGCAAATTGTTTAACCAGAATGCCAGAAATGGTGCTAGATTCTTTTTGTAGGAGGTTTTTAAGAAGTAGAAGGATAATAGTTGATTTCCTGCACATGGGAGGGTAGCAGAGCACTACTGACCTTTGAGATCCCTTTTCACTCTGTGTTTCTGTGCCCTCTCATCCTCCACAGTATGTGAAGCAAGCAATTCAAATGGAGGTCAGTGCATATAAAAATGTCCTTTGTGGATTTTCTCCCTTCAAAACAGCAGCTGGGGACCACCTACCTGTAGTTTTATTGCTGTTTACATTAGATTAATAGTGGAACAAGATGCTTGCTTACTCCTCCACTATGGGAATTGAAGTGTCACTCATTAAGCATATCAAATGATTCTATGATACTATGCACATTGGCACTGATTCAAAAATGTCTCTGTTGTGCACAGTAGGAATTGCCCAGGCAGCTGGTTGTTTTCATTTACAGTTTCTCAACTGCATTTCTTGTCTGACAGATGAAGGTGTATGATATTGCAATATATCCCATGTTCAAACATTTTGATACTCAGCAGCAAACCACTGGAGCTCCAGCATAAACAAAAATGCTGGCCTGTCAAGAAGCCTATTGAAAGGAAAGCCTGAACAAGCAGCACAAAGACCTTTGAAATACTGTATGCTCTCTAATAGGATGTTTGTTCGTGATATTAAAGTCTTGAGAAAGGGATATAAAACATTGCAGATGTATTTTGCAAAGAGTGAAAGGGAAAAAGAAAAAGCCCCCTCCCCAAGGTTTTTATGTATACATTGTATACAATTGGATAAAAACAATTTTCAGGTTTTCATGTATTTATATAAATAATTAAATGTACAAGCTCCTCCTCAGAGCAATAGTTATATTATCCAAAATTATTGATGCAAAATTGTTGAAAAATAGTATTGTTGTTGTCAGCTGTTTCTTGTTACTGTGTGCCTCCAAGTTGTTTCAGACTTATGGTAACCCTAAGGTGAACCAATCACAGGGTTTCTTTGGCAAGATTAGTTCAGAGGGGGCTTGTCTTTCCATTTTCCTGAAGCTAGGAGCATGTGACTTCCCCAAGATCACCAGTAGGTTTCCATGGTTTAGTGGGGATTTGAAAACCAGGTCTCTTACATCTTCATAGATGTCTACAGTTGTCTAACACAGGATACGGTTCAGGACTCTGCAGATATGAAGTCCACCCTTTATGTTCCATTCAGTCAAGAGGGACATGAGGCATAATCAAACTATTCAATTGGCAACAAGAATGATAATGGCTTATTTATTTCTTAGTTTTTCCACCACAACTCACAGTCTGGACAACCTGCCAACAACACTGATAAAAGAATAGCCATTACCCATTAGGAGAGCAGTGGGTAATACATGGACCATGGACCAAATGTAACCCTCTTCCAAAGCACTAGCATTGTCTGCATTCCACTGAATGAATCACTGTGATGGGCACTGGTGACTTCTGCTAGTTACAGTGATGTATTCTAAGTGTCATCTTAATATCGGTCAAGACGGATCTCTTCCGGCAGGCCTTTCCGGACTAGTGACTCCCACCTCGGACATAGCCCCCACCAAGCCGATCCTCTCGTGGCCCCATCAAATCTGATGGTGAGGATCGTGGTGTTCAGGCTTTTTATAATCATTGCACTGGGCTTTTAATTTGAATTGTTAAATTATCTGTTTTAATATATTACTATTTAATACTTTTTAAGGGGGAGGGGGGTATCTTCTATTTTTATTGTATGGGTTTTATTGATGTATTTCATGGATTTTAATATGTAAGCCGCCCGGATTGGGTTTCCATTGGGCGGGGTAAAAATAAAATTTATTATTATTATTATTATTATTATTATTATTAATAAAACGACTCTCTCATGATCATCTGCTGCACATTTGATGCAGGGAGTATGGGAGTAAACTTTTTATTTCATTCCCACATGGACAAATAAAAAGTTTCAAGTTTGTTTGTTTTTTCTCACTAGGTGAGATTATGAGAATTTCTGGTCATCTTTTGATGACTTCTCACATTTGTGATATGTTTGCCATTTTTTTGGTGTTTTTTGGTGTGTTTTTGTTTTGATTTGTTTTTTGCAAAACCCATTGGCTGACAGAAAGTTATGCCTATGTATTAACTTTTTTGATCACTGTGTAGGGAAGAATCCTCTACTCTGATAGTACTAAACCCCCTCCTGTGGGGAGGCTTCCATGGCCATGTAGTGACCTGTGGAGAGTGGATGTCATCACAGAAGTGTTTGGTTATGCCCCTATAGTCAGAAGCAGATTGACAAAGGCATCATCAAGAATTTCCTGGGGATGATCCAGAGGAAGGTGAATCATGCAGGAGGGAGAGGGGAGATGTATCATAGGCTGCATCTGCACTGCTGAATTAATGCAGATTGACACAGCTTTAATTGTCATGGCTTAATGCAATGGAAATCTGGGATTTGTAGTTTTGTGAGACATTTTTAGTCTTCTCTGTCAGAGAGCTCTGGTGTTACAACAAACTACAAACTTCAGGGTTCCATAAGATGGAGCCATGGCAGTTAAAGCAGTGTCAAATTACATTATTACTGCAGTGAGGATGTAGCAATAGTTCCACCAGAATTTCACAATATGTGTCCCAATGCAGGATCTTGGCTATTGTATGTGTGTGTGCATAAAAAATACAATGGCATTTATGCAACAAAATTGGGGGGAGGGGTTTACAGAAAAAAGTCCCAAAATGTGAAAAAAGTTTGTGGTAACAGGCCATTTTATAAATGGGATACCACAATGTGTTGAGACATATTTTTTCAAAGAGGAAAGAGCATTTCTGAGTATTCAATGCAAGAGGAGCAGTTCAGGGTTTCAACAGTTCTATCATTAATTCATCTAAAATGTATATCACATTCCTTTTTTTAAAAAAGCACAAATGCATCTAGAGTCAAAAAGAATATTAAAAAGAAACAAAGAATCTATGCATTGATCCAAATTAAGAGGACAGCACACCATTTGAAAGGTTTAAATGTGACTTTATGGGACAGTTGGTGCTAGAATTGTTGCTGATATATTCAATAGAGACCAAATACCATAAATACTTTCAGTAATTTGTGTGACATTCAAAACTTCAGATTCTTCAAAGACTGTGCTGCCAATTTCTCCATTATAACAAAATTCCATAACCTGTCTTTCCATCTGTCCAAAAATAGATTAAGAACTTCTTTTCAGTCTGTGGCAATTTCTAGATGTGCTGCTGCAAACATAAAACTAATTACTTTTTTATGCTTTACTTGTGAATCTGTATTGATAAACAGTGAGAGGAGTCATTGCTGATAATGTTTGACATTTGTTCTGTAATTAAGGTAATTTCTTCAGAAACATCAGCCAACAAAATTTCAACCCATGAACAAAACCACCACAAATGTATATAAGTGCCAACAAAATCACATTCACACCCACTTAATCCATTTGAATGAGAGTTATTATATCTCACTGCTATTAGATACCATCTGGAAAGAATCATCAAACTATCCTTCCCAAAAAATGAGGAGACTGATTTTGATGGAGGCTTAGGTAATATAGCAGCTGTAAACCTATCTGTAATCTTTATTCCCAAATATTTCCACCATTTTGTTTTTTATTTTCCACTTGTTTAGTATAACAGAATTTCAAAATCAGAGACTAACATCTGGAAACTAAGGGCCTTTGCAGACTGCAGAAATAGTGCAAATTGAGTCCACTTTAACTGCCCTGGTTCAGTGCTAAAGAATCATGGAAACTGCAGTTTATTGTGGCACCAGAGCTCTCTGACAGAGAAGGCTCAATGTCTCAGAAAAAAATACAATTCCCATGATTCCCTAGCACTGAGCCAGAGCAGTTAAAGTGGACTCAATTTGCACTATTTCTAGCAGTCTGCAAAGACCCTAAGTCATTTGCTGAATTCTTGGTATCCCCCTCCCCCCATCATTGTGAAGTTTGTACTCTTATACATGGAAGTTCTTCAAAATGAATAATCTGATACATTTGCTTCCATGAAACTTCAACAGAGCTAAATTGCAGCAAAACTGGATGAGCCAGACACTGTTCATTTGGTTTAAAATAGGCCACAACTTTATTTCATATCCAGGGGTGATAGCCAAGCATCAACCAAACCACAGTTAGGTAGCAGCACATGATAACAGTTGAGGTAGCATAGGAAACAGGAAACAGTCATAAAACAGGTTAGCATATCAGGTCATAAATCAATCATAGATGTCATAAATCGATAATAACTATCCATAAATCACTCATAAAGCATAGTGGTAATCAATCATAATTTGCTCCATAAATCAAACACAATTTGATCAGTAAATATTTGAAGACAGGATCATAAATCATTCTATGACAGGCCATAAATAATTTAATTACCCCCTTCCATAAATCATTTGTTACATTCCTGTTGTATGACTTCCACTCTGGCATTCCAATTCCATCAAATGGAGAATTGTCTAAATACCATCACAGGAGGGGGCCAGTCCAGTTTGGCCTCTCCTCCCCCCATCAACCTTCTCTTTGATGGAATCACTAATAGCATGAGACACAACATCCAAGTAAAGCTCACATCCCTGTGGAGAAAGATGAACCCCATTATCCCTGAATAGGTTGGGCAGTTCCATCCAGATGTCTTGGTGTGAAACTGCCTGCCCACCCATCCAGCTCAAATTCCATGCAATGTCCTGGTTGACATGATGCTGTGCTGTGTTGATTGCACACTTGCTTCGAGCACCTGGCCATGCCCTTCTAGGTAGCAGCTTTGTCCAAAGAATGGCCACCTGAACAAACTGATGCCGTCTATACAGGCCACTGTAATCCATCCGAAAAGTTGTAGTCCAGGCATCCTCACCAAGTCATTTTCACCCAGATGTATTAACAGAACATCAGGGGCGCCCCCTCCACTGCCATCTCAATGACATGCAGAAGGAGCACCACCCATAGAATTCCCTGGCACCTGGCCCATATTGACCACCTAAGACAGGTCCAAATCACTTCCTCTATCAGAAAAAATTGCATGACGCTCTCCCAGAAAACAATGCTGTGTCCAATGATTCATATCATAGGAAGGAAGCCTGCTCAAAAACATCAAGAATTAGACAACGGAGGCACCCATTGGACTCCCACCAGTTTGACACTGGCTTGCATGCACACATAGGTGGTGTATGCCTGGGACTGCCAACGGCCCACCCTATGGACTACCACAGGGGCAAGCCATGCGTGGTGGCAGCAGTCACAGCTCAGATGAGGAAAGAGTGAGTAGAGAAGTGGTCAGGGGACAAACCAAATTGATGCATGAACAAACAGACAACCCAGGACAGGAGGGCATATCTTTAGATACTGCTGAACTGCCCCAACTGGGCAAACCTGTCTGACTGGAGCCCTATTCAGTAAAATGGACTGGCCCTTCCTGTGCTGGTTGGTCCTGGAGCACCAGAAGAGGATTTCTATACCTGTATCAACGATTGAGAGATCATTGACCTGGATAGCCCTTCCTGATTTATCAGACTTGGACTTAGGCAGGAGTTTGCTAATGCGATTGATGGGAAAAAAAAAAGGCAACTGTGAAGTCAGTCTGGAATAAGATGGTCTCAAAAGTGGAACTGTATACTGATGATAGGGCAGGTAGCATCCACTGCAAGATCACTTTGGAAATTGGAAGTGGGGAATCCGAGAGGGAGGGGTGCCTCCCTGGACCACCCTTTGAGAAACCTGCACACCCTAAAATCAGCCGTGGGATCAGGGAAAACACTGGCCCAGGAATAGAAGGTTAAGGCAGTGAGCTGACCCCTGATCGTGTGGGTAGACAAATCAGTTTCCTTGAGGTGAACAACAAAGTGGAGAATCATATCCACTGGTATCGGACAGTTGTCTCCAGCTCCTACTATCACCAGGAACCTTCAGAATATAAGCCTACTGTGATGATATGCCACCCAAATCAATGGAGCCAATGAAAGGAGGATGGCCAGCTTCAACTCTATCTGTCAAGACTCCATAGGTGTGCTGGAACTTCCAATGGTCAGGGAGAAGCCTGCGGGGCCAGAACATAAAACCTGTGAAACTGAAAACGGGAGAGAGCGTCTGCTATTGAATTTGAGGCCCCCAGCAGATGCTGAGAATGGAAGACAATGTTATTTCTCATACACTGCAAGACCATATATCCTATCAGGTTCATAACTCTGGACAATTTAGAACTCTGGGAGTTGACCACTTGAACTATAGCCTAATTGTCGCATCAGAAGAGCATGAGTTGTTAGCAAATCTTTCCACCCATAAGTGTACTGCAACTATAATGGAAAAAAGCTCCAAAAATGTTAGATTCCTATCAAGCCCCACACTTACCTAATCCTCTGGCCACCTTTCAGTGACCACTGCCCTTGCCAATAGAGACTGAAACCATGAGCACCAGAAGCATCTGGCTGAACTTGTAGGTTCACCTGAAGGAGCAGTTTGGTTCTCCAAAAGGAAACCCCATTATAATCCCTCAGAAAAGACAGCCACACCCCCAGATCCTCCCGTATTTGCTTGGTTATCCTAATTTGATGATGATGTGAAGCAACCCCTCTCATAGCTTCATACAATCATGTGCTGAATATTTATCCAGGCAAAATTCAACAAGCCAGCCAATATCTGGAAATCTCACAAAGTAGCCTTCTTTCTGGCCCCCATGCTAATAACCTGTTGGATCAGTGCCAAGAGTTTCTTGGCGGGTAAGGGTAAGATGCCAGTGACTGCATCCACTTCTATCCTCAGGAAAGTAAGCTTCATGTCTGGCCCCTCGATCTTTTCTTGTGCCAGTGGAACACCCAACTTGTCAGCCAATCACTGGAAAGATCTTAAAGTGGAGGCACAGACCAAGGTCAGCCCCCCAGCAAAAAGGAAATCACCCAGGTAATGTGTGATTGCTTTATTGCCTGATTTTCTTTACTGTGCATCATTAAAGAAATGTACTGAACTGCTCAAAAGTAACACAAGATATCAAGCAACCCATGGGCACGGCTTTGTCATAATAATAGGCCCCTTTGAACCAATAGGTCAAAGTCCTCTAGGTGCTCTGGAAGAAGGCAGAATGCAAACTTGATGTCACATTTAGCCATCAGAGCTCCCTTACCCAAATCCCTGATCATCCTGACTGCAGCATCAAAGGAAGCATACTTAACTGAACATAAGGCAGATCATAGTGTTGTTAACTGAATCACCCTTGGGACTCAGCAAGTGCCTTTTGGGGTATGACCTCCAGTAGGGATAGGCGAAGCATCGGTATGGGTAGCAATTCATGGAGCCCAGAAATCCTACTGGCGAGACTTTCTTTATGAAATTTTCCCCTCACTACATCCCTCAAACTATCAACAGACTTGGAATTGGGAGCAAAGCAAAATGACCTCTCCCCTGAATATGGAATATGAAAACCCTCTGTGAAACCTTTTAAAATGTATACTATGCTGCTCCGCCTTGGGTACAGTGATAGCCAGGTGACAGTGGGACCAGCTTAATGGGAGTTGATGCCCTTGGATCCCTCCCCCCCCCCCCCCCCGCACCTGATAAGCTGCCTCCACCACCCTGCTTACCTTTGAAGCAGGAGAAGTTGGGATGATTGCTACCACAAGAGATGCATCCGTTGTCGTATTTGCAAGTCTGTTGCTTGCACTTACCTGCATTATAATCCTAGCATATTGGCGACCCTTTTTTGTTGGAGGCAGGCCTCGCAAAAGTCCCTTTAAACTAGCCACCAGCAGGGATGTAGCCACTGTCGTAGCAGTTGTAAGCAGAGGCCCATTTGCATAGCATAATATCAGACCATAATTCCAAATGCTTCTGGTTCCAGGATAGTGCTGGGTTGACTGCCTTATGCATACAGAGCTGCTCATCATACTACAACCAAGCCGAACACCTAACTGAATTGTGGGACCTAAGAATAATATCCTGGTATTTTAGGAACTGTCTACTACCACAACGGCAATTAGGTTTCACCTCATTTAAGACCCCTGTGTAGATGGTCCACCCCGCCATCCAGTTAAGGAAATTTTTCTCTAGCTTCGGCCATTTAAACTGCTCCAGTTCCATTGGAAGGCTAATGAGCACCCCTTCCTTAATCATGAACTGAGGCCCTGCATTGTAGAAAATCAGGGAGAAAAGGTCCACACACTCACCCTTTAAAATGTGCTCCTTCGTGGCTGGGAGGAGGTGTTCCCCCAGTGGGGAGGAGACCTCCAAGTATGGGTTACAATCCAGCGAATGAGTGGTGACCTGTCCAGCTGGAGCCACTGTGGAGTCCCCTTGACCCTCTGAGTAAACCTTCCCACCAGCCTTTGAAGAAGCATGCAATAGCCCCCCTGATGCTGTGCCGGGTTCTCCCGACATCGCTGAGCCTGCAGGAAGAGCTTCTTTGTGGGGCAAGGCATGGGATGCCCATGGGTTTGACTTGCCCCCATTGCCATGACACTGAGCAATAGTTGTCTGTTTTGATCGATGACCTAACCTCTGGAGAGGATGTATTTGCTGACCACACTGCTGCAGGCCAAGGCTGAGCCTGCAAAACTGACGTACCTGAAGCAGAAGCCGAGATGGATACACCTGCATTGACCATCGGTCACTGAACCACACCTGGCCCAGGAACCACCCGAGAAGATCCTACTGTATCTGTAGATGCAACCTCTTGCAGGGCAGGAATGCCTTGAGAAACCAAGGACCTTGTCTCTGCCCCAGCCCCACCAACTCCCTGGCTGGTCCTAACCTCCTGGGCTAACTAATATAGGTCTGCTCAGGTTGGCTGGGCAGGAACAACCCTATCCGCCCTGGACATGCTGGAACTTTATAAATATTGGCAGTGAAGGCTGATCACCTGCACCGACTAATTGATCACCAACAGGTTCCTGGGGACAGGAGGGAAAGGTACCAAAGGTGCAGGGGCCATGGTACCCCCAGCACGAGCGATAGCTCACTCCACTGCCCACTCAGACTTTATAGCAGCCATTATGGTGGACAGCTGCTCCAACTGTGCTACCACACCATCATCCTACTTGGCCTTTTTTTGGGATGGCTATGTCCCTTTTGAGCTGCCAATGAGGAGGCTGACCTTTTGGGCTTACTCCATGGCATGATAAACCTGTGAGGGACAAGCGAAGCAAAGCACCATGATTAAAAGCAAACAAGCAAGTGGTTAGCAACAGCAATGAAAGAGACAACAGGCTTCCCCAATAGTCATACATACATGCAGTCTATGAGCAGAGGAGACAGATTCCAGCAGCCACCAAAGTGTTAGCATGACCGAACAGCAGTCCAGAATTGAAAAACCTGTAAAAGAGGTAATAGTCCACCAACACCAGGCCACCAAAGGTGGCATAATGCACCATGTTAGAGCACTGAAGGACAGCAGTCCCCAACACCAGCATGCTGAAAAACAAGGCAAGCTCAATGGAGGAAATAGGAAGACACAAGATACAAGCATGCTGCAAAGCACAGCAAAATCAAGAAGGAGAGAATGGGAAGGAAAGAGGGAAGGAAATTGGAGAGAGGGGGGAAAAGGACAAGAAAAAAGAGGAGAGAAAGAGAGCAAGGAAAAGGGAAAATTAAAGAAAATTAAAGAAAGAGAAAGAGAGAATTAATAATAATAATAACTGAAAATTAAGTGAAAGAAAGAGAGAACAGAAGATGATGATGATGATGATGATGATGATGATGATGATGATGATGATGATGATGTGGGAAGACCTCTAACCCCCCCCCCACTACCCTTATGGATGGCCTTGCCTCCCCCTCCCTTAACAGGGAAGGCTCTGACTAGAAGCCCTACTCTCCAGGAATGAATGTATGACTGTGGGAAAGTATGGGAAAACAAGAACAAACCCCAAGAAGTAACAAAACTCTGTCCATGGAATGAATGTAAGAATGTGAAACAGGAGGGAAAGACAAGAACAGAAAAGAAAAGGGGAGGATGCCCAACTAGTAATGGAACTCTGGGTGAAAGAATGAAATAAAGTTAACACAGGCAAAGAGGAGGAGAGGAATGTAGGACACCAACAGTAAATATGAAAGAAATTGAGAAAGGAAAAGATGAGCAAAAGGGGAGGAGGGGAGAAGAGACCGGTGTAAGGAAAAAAGAAAGAGATCCAGATGGAGGATAGTAGGAAAGGAGGGTCAAAATGGGGGTGGGTGGGGGTTGAGAAGAGCCTGGCATGAAAAGAGAAGGAAAGATAAACAAAGGCTCTGAACTGAAGAAGGAGGGGAGATTCCAAGTAACCTGGGAGATAAAAGAGGAGAGGAATGGGCAGTGAAAAGGAAAGAAGGGAAAACATGTTGCCTGATTATGAGGATGTCTCAGCCCTTCCCAAGCCCCCAATGTTCTGCTGAATGCCCACCCCCAAGTTACACACCACCACTCTCCCAAGCAGCCTAAAACCCCCAGTAGGGATCCTCTATCCTTCCCCTTTCCCCAGACCTTGTGCCAGCTGCCCCACCACACCTCCCTTTATCTGATCTTCCAAAGACAAGCCTGCTAGGCCTCAGCAAAGAACAGGGTGCCACAGCTTGACCTCCTCAATTTGCTACCAGACTGTGAATGGTAGCAGCCACGTGGAACAGGCCTATATCAAGCAAGTCTCATGAGGCTAGGCAGCCACGTGAGAGCTTCCGAGAGCTGAGGTGATATTTCAGCCCCAGCTCTCACAGCAGGCCCCGTGAGACCCTCCAACCCTGTGAGGAATGTTCCCCCTCTATGCAGCTGCATAGAAGATTTCAACAGCACAGTGCTGGCTCTGCAAGGCACCCACTGCAACATGGCCCCCCTCCAGAAAGTCAGAGTGAGTTTTGTTCTTGCAACTGCAATCCTGATTTAGTATAATTCTTACAATAAAGGTCACAAATGTGATCTTGCTCTCCTTCTCCTTGAACAATTTAGGCTTATCAACTTCAGTAAGGGGTGGTACAGAAAAGGTAGCAGTGAAAAAGAAACTGGTAGCAACACCTTTGCCAAATAAAATTTCATAGTATTAGAAAGTAAGAAATTAAAAACACTCCTCCTATGTTCATAAGTAATCCTAAGAAAAGGTAACCTTTACAGCTAAACTATATATTACTCATATCAGATTCTAGTAAAGTCCAAACATTCATTTTGTCCTTCAGCATGACAACATGAACCTGTCAATATGTCTTAGGCTGCATCTACACTGCAGAATGAATACAGTTGAACACTCATTTAACTGCTATGGCACAATGCTATAGAATTCTGGAATTTGTAGTTTTGTGAGATAGTTTGCCTCCTCTGTCAGAGACCTTGTTTGTGTGACACAACAAACTACAAATCACAGTTTTCCATAGTATGGCACCATGATAGTTAGAGCAGTGTCAAACTGCATTCATTGGACTGACTTGTTTCCTTGTGTCTTCAGTGTGGCTTTCTTATTAAGTGTTTATTATTAAGTTTATTATTATTAAGTTTATTATTAAGTGTTGTAGAGTGAGTAATTACTAATAAAAGCTAGTGAGGAACCAATTCTCACCTGGGTGTGCTCACAAACTTTCAAATGGTAGTGGGAGCAATCACAAAACTGTAATTTCCTTTCTGTCATTCTGCTTGTAAAACTGGATAAATATAGCAATAATTTTCTTATAGTCTTTAGGGGTCTTCTTCGTCTTTTCTTCATTAATTCAATAGGAAGGCTTTTTTAGAAAAAAAGAAAAGAGGGGTTCGCATGTTTTTAAATGTCCTCCTAAAAATGAAAAAAATAGCTCTTTTTTTTTTTAAAAAAAAGAGCATAATTAATTGTTCATTTGAATGTGTAGAAAGCAAACTGTCTTTTAAGGCAATGGATATGACCCCACAATATTTCCAACATGTGGATTTTACATTTTTGTTCTTGCTCCCAGGGAATTAAGCAACAAAATACAAAATAAACAGTACCATCTACTCATGGAATGTTGTTGTGTTAGACACAGTCTGGAAGCCCACCTTAATTCTGTAGTGTAGTAACAGCCCAAGTTGAAAGGCACCATAACTGATAGTAATCACAATAAATAGTCCCTGCAGATGGGCGGGTCTGGGCTGCCCCAGGAAGTGGGGGATTGGGGCTGCGGCAACCCCGTGATGCAGCCCCAATCCTCCCTTTTACTGCCCTGAAAAATGTGGCAAAATGTCGCTCTTTTTAGGGGCAGCAAAAGGCCACCCTAAGAGCAGGCACATAGCTCTTCAGTGCCCTTATCGGTGCAGTGTGTTTGAACACTGCACTAGAAGGGTGTCCTGATGCCATGTGCCGTGTGTACCGGCACGCGGCATTAGGATGGCATCGGCATGGGGCTGCAGTGGTTGGTGTGCGGCCGCCCCGCCCCAACTCTGCCTCCAGGCTGGTCTGGTCTGCAGAGGCCCTCAGTTTCACATTTCTAGTGTTCTTCAAAAGTGCTTTTAAACTTATGAATGAAGCCCACTGGTAATATTTGGAAGAAACAAATATAACATTAAACACAGCAACACTGTGTGTTTTTGGAAGTATTGTGGTCATTAGCCATTTTTAAATGTCAAAAACCGCATGTTGAATTGAGCCTGGAAACAAATTGGTAGCTAAATACATTGGAGGGAGGGAAGGAGAAAGATAAAGATAGCTCATTTATTAAAGTTACCAGAAGTTTGCTCCAACAGCAGGCTTAAACATACTAAAGTTTCTTGCCTCGTGGGTGGATGTAAATTTCATTTGGTTTTCAGCTTTCCAAAAGTTGCACTTAAAAATGAATGGAAAGAACTTGATTTACCAAAAAAAAAAAATAAAAAAATAAAAAAAAATAAAAATAAAAAAAATAAAAAAAATAAAAAAAAAAGGCAGAGAAAGAGAAAGGAATAGATTCACCCATAAAGACCTAGAGGGCTTATTGCTTAAAACTTTGGCCTTATTTATCTGTTTATTCAAACATCTTTGTAATACCAATAAGGGCTGTTGTTTTTTCCTCCTCCTTGACAGGGATTTCTCTTTGGAAGTTGCCAATCCTCTTCATACTGAGAACTTAATTGGATTTGGCCAATACAAATGACAGCAAGTTTAATTCAGCCTGGTTTGGATAGGAACTTATTAAAACTTAAAGATTTCTTTCCTATAAATTTGACTGAAAGAACATGTCTTTTTTTTTTTTTTTTTTTTAAAGTCATATGGAAGAATATAAAACTGACAGATTCATGAATTTGCCTTCATTGGCTGGAAACGTGTTGGGCAGTTGCAAGAGTGTAACTTAGAGATACACTCTCATTACTGTTTTGTACTCAGGATTCCTACATAGGCCCTAATTTAGGGGATACATAGGGACTGTGAAACTTCCCAGTCTCTACTTACTGGGCAGCTGCTGCTATGAGCAATGGGGGTCTGTTCCCCTATTGATTGGGAATCAGCTGGCTAATGCCTCCACCAGCTTCATGTGAACAATCTCCAGCATGAAGAGGGATTGTAACATGAGTCCCACTTCTGCTTGGCAAACAGATCACTCATGGGAGGGGTGCAAGACTGTCAGTTAGCTGCTTTCTGACTGAAAGGGAACCAACCCCCATTGATTGCAGTTGCTCCTGGCCAGTAAGTGGGGATTGATGGGATTGGGATAGGAGTCACTGTGAAGCAACCTTAATTACAGAGTTTACACAGTCATAATTCATAGAATCAGAGAATCATAGAGTTGGAAGAGACCTCAAGGACCATTTACTCCAACCCATTTTTTCATGCAGGAACAGGAATCAAAGCACCCTCAATAGATCGCCATCCAGCTTCTCTTTAAAAACTTCCAAAGAAGAAGACTCTACTACATTCCAAGGCAACATTTTCCACTGTCAAACAGCTCTGACCATCAGGAAGTTCCTCCTGAGATTTAGATGGAATCTAAATGAATTCCTCATCAAGGTTTGAGCCATAACAAATAAATCCAGGAACTCCTCAACAGGAAGATATATTTTCTCCTAAAGTATATCTTCCTATAAAAGAAATATTTGATTTATTTGCATTTGAGAAGTGATAACAATGGCTTAAACAGAAGAATGGATTAAGGATGATCTGTGACAAAACAGAATCTATTTCCCTTTTGTTCTAAAAGTTTTAGAGTTTTGTTTGTTTTTGTTCTGATGTAGATTTAAAAACATTCTCTATATGGATGATTACAGGTATCCATGATTTGCTAATGTCTCATATTGACAACCATAATTTATAAAGTGTGGGGCTGTCTTGGAAGTCTCTGCAGAAACCACAACTGGTTGGGAGTTAATGCTGATCTGAATATTCTGCCCCGGACAAACCTGAAGCAATGGGAGGGAGACAAAAGTGATTGTGAACATTAGGAAGATGGCAAGTAGAATTAACAGGTAGAATTTTCAGAGGGAATTAAAATTGTATGCTCTTGAAAGAAGTAGTCCAATTTCTCTCCCCCCCCCCCCATTATGTTTTAAAGTTTGATGTGGTTCCAAATGACTAGAAAGAGTAGTTACCACAGTACCTTTCAGAATGGAAGTGTTCCTGAAAATCTTTCTATGTGACAATGAAATTGCCAGAAATGGTGCACGAGGGGGGAGGGGCTACACTTATTTTTCCATATCATGCTTTTGGAAATGATACTGTAACCTTACTTAGTATAACTCACATGTATTGTTTCCTGGCAGACTTAAGTTTGGCATTTGTTTTCCCTGATAAATAGCTCAGTGATTTTTTTAAAGGTTAATTTCATTTTACACTAATCCAACAAAAAATAAACAATAAACAAAAAGCAACAACATGTTTCAACCAAAATTAAATGAACAAATAAACACAACAAAACAAAAAAAAATATTGTGGAATTATTTATCTGTATCCAGTGGACAGTTTATTATAATTTATCAATATGTAGCATTTGGCATATTACCTTAATAGAAAAGTTAACATTTAACATAAGAGAAAATAAGATGGATAACAAATGTTGAGCAATGTGATATCCATTTATTCAGTATGTAAATGCTATTACAGAGATTGCAGGACCACCTAGTCAAATTACTCATATTTGGTGATATTGTTTTTGTTTTATATTTGTTTTTGTTGTTTTACTTGTGGAATCCCTCAAGGTGCCATTCTGTCCCCGATGCTGTTTAATATATATATGAAGCTGCTGAGTGAGATCATTCAGAGACATGGGGTTGGGTGTTATCAGTACGCTGATGAAGCCCAGATCTATTTCTCCTTGTCTTGATCATTGGCCTCGGCTCCCGATGGCGTCTCTCCTCTCAATGACTGTCTTAAGGCAGTAATGGACTGGATGAGAAAAAACAGATTGAAGTTGGATCCAGACAAAACGGAGGTGCTCACAGTATCAGCCCCGAAACCAGGAATCAGGTTGCAACCTCCAGTCCTTGATGGGGTCACACTCTCCATAAAGGACTGTCTTCACAGTCTGGGGGTGCTCCTGGATTTGTCACTCCTGATGACTAATCAGGTAAATGTGACGGTCAGGAGCGCCTGTTTTCAGCTTCGGCTGATACACCAGCTGTGCCCCTTCCTGGAAGTAAGGGACCTTGAGACTGTTGTGCACGTGCTGCTAACCTCACGTCTAGATTTCTGTAACATGCTCTACATGGGGCTACCCTCGTGCTTGGTCCAGAAACTCCAGTTAGTGCAGAACATGGCAGCCATAGAGGTCTCAGGGACATCTAGGAGAGACCACATAACACTGGTATTGAAGTCTCTTCACTGCTGCCAATCAGTTTCTGGCCCAGTATAAGGTATTGGTTATGACTTTAAAGCCCTAAATGGCTTGAGTCCAACTTACCTCCAGAACCGCCTCCTCCCATACAATTCTCCCTGGGCACTCCGATCCTCTGGGAGGAATTTTCTACAGCCAATTAAAACTAGGCTGCCCACAACCTTCCAGAAGGCCTTTTTGGTAACTGCCCCCAGACTATGGAATGGCCTGCCAGATGAGATTTCATTATTATTATTATTATTATTATTCTTTTATATATCTGTAATGAAAAAAAAATGAGGACTGGAAAAGAAACAAGTTCTGTTGTTAGATTATGCTCATTATTTAAAAGATACTGGTGATAAAATCTTGTTTGGAAAGTCTAATGAGAAAAATCCTGGACTGGCAAGAATATTCACAGTTTGGGACAAATTTTGTGGAAAAATTGCATGTTTTCAAGGGGTTTTGACACTCAAAAACATGTATTTGGAGAATTTTAAAGTATTTTCAAATATTTTTCTCATGCTATTATTTTTGTAAACCAATTGATCTTTTAAATTTTGCCCTAGGATAAATATCAATATTTAAATCCATCCTTCAGAATAATAGTTTTGCTAAATCAATAAATTTGTAAGTAGTACACCAAAAATATCTCCATCTGGTACTTGTTGATTAACATTTTTGAAAAAAATGATATGGGGGGGATGCAGAAGGGTGGCCCTGGGCTGCCCCTGGAAGGGGAGGATCGAGGCCGAGGATGCTGGACACCTTGGCCCCGATCCTCCCTTTTGACAACTGTGAAAGGGGCACTGCAAGAGGTGTGGCACCCCTCTTTGGCATCTCTTCTGGCTCAGCATGTCCTGAAGCTGAACCGGAAGGATGTCATTGGAGCGCCCATCATGTGGATAGGCTGCCCCTCCCCTTCCTGGGACGCAGATGGTGCTTTTCGCCATCTGCGTCCCCCCATAGTTTTTTTTCCTAATAATCAGTCTTTCTACACAAAATATCATGTGACAATTCTGTGCAGAATTAGATCCAAATTGTGACTAAGCTTTGAAAACTGAGTAGTTTTTGATTATTTTCTTGAGGCAGGAAGAAAATTGCTAAAATTACTCATCATTTCCTTGAAGAAGAAACTAAGGGCCTCTACAAACTGGCCTAAAAGGCCGGCCTGGAGGCAGAGATGGGGCACAGCAGCCACACGCCAGCCGCCCCAACCCCACGTTGATGGCGTCCTGATGCCGCATGCCATTATGCACATCACGTGGTGTCAGGATGCCTTCCCGGTGCAGCGTCCTGACATGCTGCACTGGAAGGGGTGACAAAGAGCCACGTGCTGGCTCTTAGGGTGCCCTTTTGCCACCCCTGAAAGGAGTGGCATTTTGCCACTCTTTTTGAGGCAGCAAAAGGGAGGATCGGGGCCGTGGTGTGGGGTAGCCACAGCCCCAATCTTCCTCTTCCCAGGGCAGCTCTGTGCCACCCATCTGCAGCCCCCTTAAGTGAAGAATAGCACCCCCAGATAAGACTTGGTAGAGGATAGTGAATTGCAGTGCTGTTTGTAAATGAAATGATAAACAGAGTTACTGTAAATTGATTTTATATGCTAAATAAATGTACGTTTTGTACAAATGAATGAATTAGACTCTTTTTAAAAAAAAGAAAAACATAATGATTAAACCCAATGAAATATGTCACAATTATATTCTGAAGCTGCAAGTATTTAAAGATATAGCCACGTTAGTCTGTAGAACCAGTATGTAGAGAGATTTTGTATCACCTTTGAGACTAACTGAAATAAAGAAGTTGGGAGCATGAGCTTTCATAGACTTCAGTCTACTTCCTCAGATGCATATAGTGGAGTGGAAATGAAGGACACACACATATATGTCATTGGTATGTGAGAGTGTCAATTCAAATTCAGAATCCTTTGTGTCTGGAAATGAAGTAGTAAGTCCAATTTAACAATGATCATTAGTGAACAAAGACATTGTGAACTGGCCAGTGTGTATGGAAATGAAGAGGCAAGACCAGTTTAGACTTTGAAACTATCCTGTAGGTGAAGAGAATAATGAGTGTAGGATAGCCCCCTAAGGATGGGGGCAGATAGTGTTGAAATGTGGGTAGTGAGCTAGGATGCCATTATCCCTGTTCAAGCCATTGCTGAGGGACTGTAGTTTATAGATGAATCCAATTCTGCTGTTTCTCTTTCCAATCTACATTTGTATTTCTTGTGTTCAAGGATCACTGTTCTGGGGTCTGAGATGGAATGCCCAGGGAGATTGAAATGTTCGGCCACCAGCTTTTGTGTATTAATTATTTAACTATTGTTAAATATCAAACAAAGTTTTTTTTAAAGTAATCTCATGATTAAAGGTAAAGCTAAAGGTATTCCCCATTGACAAGGCTGTCAAGTCATGCCTGACCATAGGGGTTGGTACTCATCTCTGTTACTAAGCCAAAGAGCCAGCAGTGTTAGAGACTACTCTGTGATCATGTGGCCAGCATGACTGCACAGAATGCTGTTTACCTTCCCACCAAAGTGGTATCTATTTATCACTTGCATTTTCATGCTTGCAAACTGCTAGGTTGGCAGAAGCTGGGATTAGTGACAAGAGCTCACCCTATCATGCAGCACCTGGGCCTCAAACTGCCAACCTGCTGATCTTGCAATCAACAGAGTCAGCATCTTAATCACTTGAGCCACCACATCCCCAATCTCATGATCACTTTTTTTAAAAAAGTTTGGTTGATATTTAATAGTACAATAACAATAGCACAACAATCCCCCTTTCATTATAAACAACCTACCCCTTCCATTCCCTTCCCTCCCCTAATTCATAGTGCATAATAGAAATACTACTCTGTAAAATCTGTTACATCTGCAATTCCCGTTGTTTTCTTTTACATGTTACTATAATTGTATTTACTTAATTATTAATCCAAAATTTAACTTGGTCATTCAGTGGTTTAAATTAATCATTACATTGATACATGAAAGTCACAAATGGCTTCCATGTGATACCAAAGAAAGGTCTTCTTTTATACCTCTTTTTGCTAGTTTGAATTTATAAATTAATTTCTCTGGTAGGAGTATAGTCCACATCCTGTTTAGCCAATTCTTAATTGATAAACTCTTTCATTTCCCCCTATTTTTTTTCAAAATTTCTAGCTTCACTGCACATAATATAAGTGATATGAGATCTTTATGCAACAAATCCTTATTCTTTCTTTCAAACAGAGATATCATTAATAATGTTCCTCTAAAATAAACACACACCTCTCACTATTAGACTTATCCATGAAAGAACTTCATCCCAAATCTTCAACTCTTTGGATACATTGGATACATTACCATATATGGCTCCAATCCCTTATTTCTCCAAATCCTCTCCAACATAGTTTTGATACTCCATTATTAATCCTATGTAATTTAAGTGGATACTAGTACCATTTGTACACTTTTCAATGAGTTTTCTCTCATTTGTACCAATACTGATTAATAATTTGGAGTCTTCCAAATTGAATTCCATTGTTTGTCTTCTATTTTTATCCTCAAATCTGACTCCCATAGTAATTTCAATCCTTTTAACATACCAAATTTGAGTTTCATAAATTATCCAATATATCTTTTAAATTTGTCCTTTGGTTTGATTCAAACTATCATAATATATTGATTCAAATGAGGTTAACACTCTCAGGGGGCCTTCTTTTCTAATTATATTTGTAGTCAATAATCTCAGTAATCTCAAATGATGGGATTATTGATCATTAGCACAACTCACTTAAAAAGAGTGATCATTAGGATAAGTCACAATTGAAAATACTGCCAGAAATGAATTATAAAGTTCAAAAAAGCCACTGAAAGTGACTGGAAAAGAGGCATTTTGGGGTTTAAATCAAAGTGTAGTGTTAGTATTTTCAAGTTGTCTCTCATTTTTAACTAATGCATATTAATGAGACCCTCAGACTTTTTGTTTCAAACCACCATTTTGGCATGTTCTTGTTTCTCTCTCAGAAGAAACAAGTGCCTAAGTCATATTCGCACTACATTAAGTAAGTCCCATTAATTTCAGGAAGGGAGAACTAAGCACATGCTTAAATCTCTCACTAAAATCAATGGGATTTAATAGTGCTTAGCTTTGTATAGACTGGGCCTCTGGTAATTGATTCAGTGCCACTGATCAGATGAAAATATTGAAAGAGATAAGAAAACAGAGCCAAACCTCAGGAGCAAATGAGCAGGGGAACTTCCTTACGGTTAGCTACTGAAATTCTTGTTTCACAGAAAAATTCAAGGAGGCATTAAAACAGACAAGTGCATTAACAATTTTAAAATAAGCTTTTTATTACTTAATATATTTTCACCTAAATTCTAAGTATAGCAGAGAAGCAGAGAACACAGCAGCGCTGCATTAATTTTTCAAGCCTTAATGTGCTAGACAGGGAATAAGTTATTACATCTGTTGCCCTCTGGGAGGAAAGAATGAAAAGCACAAAAATGATTCTCTCCTGTTAGAACTGAATCACTGAATAACAGCTGATTTATGCAGTAAAGACACAAAAGAAAAGCTTACAGCAGCTTTTGTGTCATCATTAGGAACAAACACTGCAGTCTACAACTCGTGTGGCAAGATTAGGAGGCATGGTGGGGCTTATTTGTGCTTCTCAAGGGGGCCTTTACAATTAGGGGAGAATTTCAAATGAGCATCTCATGCACAGTTGATGATAATCTGTTTAGAAGACATTCCTTTTTCATGTCAAAATTGCAGCCTGCACGCCTTTCACTTGGAACATTCACTCAAGAAGAGGAAAGGCAAATGCCCCAGAAGATCCCCAAACAGCATGGTGGTTCCAGTTGAGGTGTGTCAAGGAAAGCTCCCACATTGTGTTATGTTCTTGTGTAATGAAATGTCATGTTCTTGGATGAGTTCCTGGAGGAAGACAGCACATCCCAGGAAGTTCTCTGCTTTCCTGAAAGAAAGCAAGAAGCATCTGCTAGTTTCTTGACAGACAGGCATCTGAGGTGGAACAATCTGTTTTATAAGGACCATATCCTTTGATAATGGAAGTCTTTGCCAAATAAAGGATAATGAACCAGTAGGGCCAAAAGCTACTCCTCGGTGCAGGGGCATCACTGGGGGAGGTGTATTGGGTACTGGCCACACCAGATGACACCCTAAGGGTGGAGTGATACCACTGCTTCCCAAACTGCTGCCTTTTGGCAGAATTGGGCTGTGGTGATTGTGTACATCCCTTTAAAATGTTAAAGAGATGGCGTGAGTGGGGTGAGACTAAGTGGGAGGAGAAAGGAGAGGCCAACTTAGTTGCTGGGTTTTTTTCTTTAAAAATAAAATTTATTTTTTTTTAAATCATTTTTAAACGTTATTTTAAAGCATTACATTTTAGCACATGTTCATGTTAGCACATGTTCATTTTAATCACATGAAACGATGTACATGTAAATACATGTGGGCTGTATGTATGATATTACAATTTAAATGTATAATTTTACCTTTACCTAGTGTGTCACAACTATAGCCATTGCATTCAGCAATATACAGTAATTACAGTTTATGAGTTATATTAGGACAAAGAACATTACTAAGGATTCTGTATGGTGTGGCATGGGAGGAGGTCAATGGTGGGAGTTACCGCACCAGGTGATGCCAACCCTAATGACGCCACTGTCTAGGTAGCTGGGAAGAAATACTTTATTGGATACGGACATTATGGACCTAATCCTTGCAGGCATAAGTCCACTTATGATGATGTACATCCCCAGTAGGTTTCTAGCCTATATCATCATGTTAGAGTGAGGGTCAGCATATAAAGAACTCAGGGTCACAGAAGCTAATAACACACAGTAGTGAATCTGGCATATCAGAACACTATGAATGTTGGCCATAGTGTTCAAACTGCAGTTCAAGCATATATTTTTTCCCAATAGAGAAAATGAATTAAAATCAGAACACTTTTGCCTTCTGTAAATAAGTGAGAAAGTAAGTAGTGGAGATCCACATCAAACAAAATGCCAGTCCTAGCTAGTCTAAGAATTACTTCTAAAAGAAAGGAAGAAAAGTAGAAAGGACCTGGTTGCAAGCATTTGCTTGCTCAGGTACTTGGAAATTTTGTTTTTAAACCAAATATATTACAAGTTGCAATCCTAGTCACTTCTTTGGGAGTAAGTCCAATTGAACTGTCCAGCAACTTCAGTGGGTTCAAAACACTGCAGCCAGAATGCTGGCTGGGGCCAGTTATAGGGAGCATATAATTCCCTTGTTAAAACAGCTCCATTGGCTACCTGTTCGTTTCTGGGCACAATTCAAAGTGCTGGTCATGACCTATAAAGCCCTACACAGCTTGGGTCCAGACTATTTGAGAGACTATGGGCCTTTGCAGACTGCCAGAAATAGTGCACATTAAATTGAGGCACTGCCCTGGCTCAGTGCTAGGGAATCATGGGAACTGTAATTTATTGTGGCACCAGAGCTCTCTGACAGAGAAGGCTCAATGTCCCAGAAAAAAATACAATTCCCATGACTCCCTAGCTCTGAGCCAGGGCAGTGCCTCAATTTAATGTGCACTATTTCTGGCAGTCTGCAAAGGCCCTATATCTTCCCATATGAATCTGTGAGAGCCCTAAAATCTGCAGGAGAAGGCTTTCTCTTGGTTCCGCCAAGATCACAGGCTTGCCTGGCGAGGACATGATAGAGAGCCTTCTCAGTGACTGCTCCCACCCTCTGGAATGCCCTCCCTTGGGAGGCTAGGCTGGCCCCCTCCCAGCTGGCCTTTTGCCAGCTATAAAAACATTTTTATGCCAGTAGGCTTTCTGTATATAATGCATAGCAGGGCAGTTTTATGGAGCAGGTGGGTTTTTAATTTGTGTATACTGGTATTTTATGTGATTTGATATTGAATTTAGATGTTTTAATTGTTTTGAATTTTATTGCAATTTTAAAGGTTTTATCTGTAAGATGCCTTGGGTCCCTTTGGGGACAAAGGCAGAATATTAAATAAATAAATAAATAAATCTCCACTAGGCTTACCTTTGAATAGCTTTCATAGTGCTATATCAAACCAAAAGCAGCCAGGGAGGTATGATTTGAGGTAGAACAATTCTAAAATCAAAATCCTTGATAGAATTTTGCCATCAAGGTGGAAGGTGAGAGTATGGAGCCTCAAGGAACTGCGGTTTTCCTGATGTTCCACAGGCATGCCACTCCTCCCTCTCAAAAAACCCTTTTGCCAATACTTATTTAGAACATCTATAATGACAAAGAGATGCCACCTTATTGACTCAATGTCCTCCCTTTTAATGGGTGGAGAGGACAATCTATGGTCCTGAAACACACTCTCAGGGCTATTGAGATTCTAGCTTAAGCTTTCAGCTGCATTGTGGATTGAATTACATAAGAATATCCCAACACAACTAGTACAGAAAAACAAAGCACATATTTGCGATTGTTGTGTAGAAAGCCAAAAGAAGGAATGCTAGATGTACTTTTCTGAAAGTTAACCTATCTCTGTTGTGTGTTAGCTTCAACCAGTCTCCTCTTATGGAGTACTGACAGCCATTTCAATTTTAGCCTTGGAAATTCTGTCAACACCCACACATGATGAACAAACATCGTCTCTTGGCTGCCAGAATTTGAAGCCATCTGTCTGAATGGCATAATTCCTGCCTCATAACTTGGTTGGACTGCTTTACTTGTAATGTAGAAGAAATGCCAAGCAGTAATAGTTCTGCTGCATAAATGTGCATTCATTCAACAAGATAGACATCTTATAAAGGAAGCACCTCAATTTGGTAAGACAGTCCTGGCACTGGGATGCAGCTGAGGACATCTGCTGGTCTTAATATAACAATAAACAAAAGGTTGTATTGGAGAAATAGCAGAATAAAATTATGGGATGCATGAGTAGGTAGGTTCTAGCCAAGCTGTAGTAGAACAAGCACTTTGTAATATATACCAACTTGTGCATATTTGCAAATACTAGTAATTTTTTCATCTCCAACTAGGGAAAGGGTCAATATTCCAAAATATGCTGTCAAAAACAATGCAAAACTAACACAAGGGTTCCCCCTCCTTATTTTAGGACTTTTTGTGGTTGTTTTTGTGTGTAACCCTCATGTGGAAAAATACTATTTTTATGCAAAAAGGCAAAGAAATACTGGATAACAATACATAATTTCAATAAATAAAATTAAAATCTGAAATTTTTTTTTACTAAATATCATGGAAAAAATATAGGGGAAAAATATGGAAGGATTCTCTTTTATTTGATTTCAGTGGCAAGAACTATTTATGTGCAGATGCGGAAAGAAGACAGAATCCCAGAAATAGAAGAATGGTATCTAAAAGTACTAGAAATGGCAGAATCAGACAAATTGACAAGATGGCTATCTAAAGGGAATATGGGAAACTATGAAACAGAGTGGGAAATGGTAGAAATATATTTGAAACAAAAATGGGATCCTGTGTCGAATCTAATGATGGGGTTAAAAAATTGATAGATTGATAACTGATGGAGAATAATTAATGGAAACATGAATAGAGAGGCAACAAACTATAATAATATATAATTCCACTGTAACGATGTATAAATTACTATTTGATTTGAAAAATATTAGAAGGAAAAACAAATGTAAAGATATCAGAATATACAGAACGTAATACTCTTATAGCAATCAGGAGAGATAATCAAATAAGTTTAATTATATATAGACGAATGGAAAACAGTTGGATAAGAGACCTAAGATAGCAGATAGAGACGCTCATTAGAAGAATGATTGAAAGAAAGATGGAAAGTTAGTGTTTTTCAACTAGAAAAGTGGAAAGAGAAAGAAGATTGTGATAGAAAAATGTTACATAGTCAAGTAGGAAAAAGAAGGCAATCTATTCTAACCACTTCGTTTTCATAACAAATCTGTATGTAATAGAATATTAGGAATGTAATAAAAAGCCATATAATAGATGTATGCCCCTATCTATATTTATGTTTAGTTTATTACAGACAGATATATGTAAAAATATATAAGCACATATGTATAGTGGTAGGTTAAATGTATGAATTGAATGTGATAATGTATGTCAATGTTTTAAATGTTTATATTAAATGTTAACAAAACTCTTTAAAAAATCCTTTGTTATGCTGATAAAAGTAGAATAAGTTAATATTACACCAAAGGAATTAAGGATAAATGAAATATTAAGATTGCACTCTATTTTATCAGTTGAAGAGTTTAGATACTTCGTTTGGACATAATGGTCAATCAGATCAAAGAAGAGAGTAATATAGATCAGTACAAAGTTTAGGAAGTCACTTCAAGCTAGGCTTTATAGTTAGTTATAGTTATAGGTCATTGTTGTCGATAATGAATACATGATTGTATTACTTGTCAACTGGTGTTATATGTAGTGTGAATGGATTGTTAATTGTAAATTGTTGATTGTTTGTATTGTTGCATTGTAGCTGTTTTTTTTAAGTCTTAATAAAGTCTTTTTTTAATTAAAAAAGAAAAAGAAAAAGAATGGAAACAGGAAACAGTTCCCAATATCCTACATCACCTACTCAGTTATGAATGCATAAAGCAGGACATTGTCACATGACCCTAATTCTTACCGCAATTGTATTCATAAAAGAAACTATAAACATACCAGTTTAGTAGCATTCATTACTGCATGTCTCTGCAAGTTGAGAGGTGCTATTTTTGCTAGCAATGGTCCCTTGTGCTCTTTTACACACTCCTCCTTAACTCCAACTTCCCATCTTATGCCTTATCCATAGTGCTTTTCAGAGTTTTTAATAATTTCCATTTTTAACACAATACTGTAATTATAGTAGTATGATTTGATTTTTTTTAAAAGAAAAGAAAAGAAATAGAAAAAAGGAAAACAGACTGCTTGGGAATAGTGAGTGGGAGAGGGGAATTACACCATGTGATTGCCAGTATTGGAACTGCCATAGCAGTGATGTTTTGCTTCTGTGGAGTGATGGGAAAGCAGTGTGATTGGGAGCTTATTGACAGGTATTCCCCCTCAATGAAAAGGGATACTGTAACAATGCTTCACAGGCACAGCAGTAGTGAGACAGAAACAGCACCATCTGCTAAGTATTTCCAAAGGCACTGTTCTCCTACTTTAATTGCCGTTTAAAAGCTTCATGTGATAATGTCCAAAGTAAAGTCCTGGTCTAACCTCTCAAACAACCAGCAGCTGCTCTGAGTGAGGGAGGTATGTTCAGCTGGTGATTTCAGTACAGGAGGATAATGTTCATTGCTGCCTACCTATGAGTGAAGCAGCAATGACGAATTGTTACAGAATCCTGCTTCTAATTGTCACAATACAGATTGCTGGTGGGAGGGGTCTGGGAATGTCATCCTCTTGCACCCCAGTCTCCAACTGAACAGATCTTCATCACTTGATGTAGCTAGAGAGGAGGAGGCATTTACAATTGTGGCAATACTGCCATGATAGTGAATGCATAGTTATGCATCTGTAACTCTAGATTAAAAATCCTTGATTGCAATAGATAATGCCAGCCAATGTCTTTTGAATAGCAGATGTGTTTTGGTGCAAATCATTCCTTTTTTGTGCACAACTATTTATTATTTTATTTATATTTAAAATATTTCTCTATTGTCTCTGAGCCCAAAAGGGGTTCCAAGGTGATCAACAATGAAAAACTAAATAAAACAATTCAAAGATTTAAAAACTTTTTAAACATGTTAAAATACTCTTTAAAAACTCTTAAAGCAGTCTAGAACAATCCTAGAATCCAATTTTGAAACAATTAAAATTTCAAATATGGAATGCCATGCAGAATACCACTGTTCTGGCTGCCCACTGGAAACAAAATAAATGGGGCAGCCTAACCTCCCTGGGTAGGGAGTTCATAGTTGAGACATTGCTATGGAGAAAGCCCTGCTATGTCTACTCACCCCTCTGCTGCACAACTGGAAGATGCTGGGACATGTTACAGGGCCTCCTTTGAAGATCTCAAATTTCTGGCAGGCTCATATGGGAGGAGGCAGTCTTTCAGACATCTTGGTTCCAAGCCAACAACAGCTACAACAAAAATCAACACCTGCACCTTGGACTGAACTTGGGAGAAAAGACAGTGTAGTCCTTGCAGATTGGTGTTATATAGTCTCTAAAATGCACACCTCACACCAATCTGGCTGCTGCATTTTGCTTTAGCTGCAGCATCTAAACATTATTCAAGGGTAGCCCCATGTAAAGTGCATTATAGTAGTCTGTTTGTAATACTAAGACATGAACCCCTGTGGCCAGATCTGACTTTCTCAAGAAAGATCACAGCTGGTGCACCAGCAGAAACTAGCCAAAGATGATGCTAGCCACTACAACAACCTGGCTTTCCAGGAACAGCACTGGGTCCAAGAGCACCCCTAAACTACCAACTTGATCTTTCAGATGGAGAGCAATCTTATGCAGAACAGGCTCTCATCCCAATCCCAGGTTGATTTTCCTACTGACCAGCAATACTTCCACCTTGTCTGGATTAAGCCTCAGTCTCTGCACCTGTATACAGTCCTTTATTGCATCTTCACAACAATTCAGTGCTACCACAGCCTCCTTGATGGTAGAATTCAAAGACAAAGCCATGTTAGTCCTGAAAATCAGTTTGCAAAGGATCTTGCAGCAACTCTGAGACTAACATTTGGCATCATTTAAAAAGGGGAGATAGAGCTGGGGATCATCACATATATTTTTCACTTTTAAAAAAATGTCCCAATGTGTGAAAAATCATTGAGTTGTGCCCAAAATCTTGCAATCTCACCTTTTGGGTGGAAAACTTTTGCATTTCTTCATTCATACAGACCAAAATAAAATACATGAAGTCGTAGGCTTTCATGGCCGGCATCCATAGTTTTTAGTGGGTTTTTTGGGCTGTGTGGCCATGTTCTAGAAGAGTTTCTTTCTGACGTTTCACCAGCATCTGTGGCTGGCATCTTCTCTGAAGATGCCAGCCACAGATGCTGACGAAACGTCAGAAAGAAACTCTTCTAGAACATGGCCACACAGTCCGAAAAACCCACTAAAAACTAAAAATACATGAAGATTTACTTCCCTAATAGACACCATTTGAGTAATTCCAATGTGCCACACTATATGCACTTTTTGGGGAATCAAGTGCCCTTCTTGGAGACAAACTTGTCATAGGTAGGGATAGCATGATTCTATGCTGCTCCTTCTAGATTCAAAGTTTTGCAATTCATAATTTTCAGAAAAGTGTTCTGAGAGTTCAACCAAGACTCTGAGAGTTCTGTCTCAGAGGGCATGGCAGATTTGGGAGCACAGGAGCAAATGCTGTCAGCTTGAAGTTTCAGAGTCTGATGAGATGAGAAAAAAATAGACTCTGGGTTATAAAATCATATTTTACCAGAGGAAATGTTATGCATTGCATATTTGAGACTTTGCTGGTTGACTTCAAGACAGTATTCTAGAATTTTTAGTTTAAATAAATTTGGGGATACCTTATTTTATTGTAGTTATCAGAAGCCCAGGCTTCAAATAAATGGAAATAGCTTGATGAAACCACCTCGAGTCACAGATTTTAGCCATATTATATTAGAATGTATAATGGCACACATGGATGAAAGTGCTTAGTTATCCCTTCTACTATGATTCATATTGTTTCACCATTGGTACAAAGCATTGTTTTGGGCATTTTCACAGAGAACATGCTTCGAAGAATAAATCAGAGAGCTGCAATAAGCACTCAGCAGGATGATAAATTGCCTTGTCTTACTGGTGTCAGCACAAATATGACTGGCAACATCTTATAAATCATTCTGGATCAATAGTATTCCTTAAATAGGTCTGGGTGACTAACAGCCCAATGTTATTCATCCCTGCTTAGAAGTAGGTCCCATTAAATTGAATAGTTCTGCTACAACATGAGTAAATCTAGGATTGCAACCTAAATTTAGTAAAATAATTTCCCACCAATTGAGGCTACAGAAGGACCATTTCACTCCAATATTATTCCACTGCTGTTGTGTTGAATGAATTTTGAACATCACCTTTGTCTTAGATTAAAAAAAATAATAATAGTTGTTTCCCCTTGCACATACAACCATAGTCTAACAATTGCATTATTATAAAATGCTGTGTGGGATTGTGAACTAAGGCTATAGGATATTTATGGAGTGTCAACATGTGTGAAATTTCCCACAACACTTTAGTAAAAGAGGCACCCTCTCTCTGTGCCACATCCCAGCCTGGTTCACTAAATGAATGGGAGAATGAATGATTTATTGTGTATAGTTATATATTGTATCCTAATCTTCTTCTTCTTCTTCTTCTTCTTCTTCTTCTTCTTCTTCTTCTTCTTCTTCTTCTTCTTCTTATTATTATTATTTGTGCATAAGATTGATGTGTGCAAGCAAACATTGACACATGTGCATACCTAGATAAACAGTTTCATGCACACTACTTTTGTGTTATGTAATCCACAGTCCTCTAAAAAGGTAGGGATACAAATCATTGCTTATTATGCACTCATGATAGAGTGAAAAAGGGTCAAAAGTTTTCCCCTACTGGCTAGATTACAGAAGTCCCCCCCTCCATTTTTCATTGTTTTATATCATGAGTTATTTTCTGAAAATTTTGTAAAGAGGATTTTTTTTTGCACAAAAATATTTCTTTATTCAAAAACATTGGTTTTTGATCAAAATTTATTAGTTTTTGTATAAAATGAAATGGTTTTGATTTGGGGAGAAATATTGGTTTTTATGCAATAAGCAGCTTTTTTTGTAGTGGAAGCTGTTGATATATATAAAAGCCACCAGTTTTTACACTCTTGTAGAGTGTAAATTAATAAATAAATACATATCCCAAGAGCTGACTTTTCCCCCTACAGGATGTCTAGAATATCAAGGCAATCTTTTTCCTCCAAGAAAAGCAAAGCTGTTGTCTCAGAATGAAGAAAGCAAAAGAGGAAAAGACAGAGAGTGGAGTGGAAAAAAAAAGGAGAGAGGCAGGAATAATAATAATACCAATTCCCCCACCTCTCACAAGAAAGAACAAAGCACACCCCCCCTCCATTATGAAGCAATCCAGCTCCCTCAAGGTTCACCCAAGGAGGGAAGAAAGAAAAAGAAGAAGAAAGGGCCAAAGGGTGAGAAGAAGAGAAAAATGGAGCTGCCCCATATTCCACTCCCCTATCCATCTCCCCATCATCTCCCATGGGCGAAAAGTTCAGGACCAAGAGGAAGGGGAAAAGGGGCATCCAACCTACCTTCATTTCCTTTCCCAGGCAGGTCATGCAGCAGAAGGGCCTAAAAAAAAAAGAGTGACCACAGTGCAACCTGCTTGTGCAGAAGGCCCAAGTGACAATGGCCATCAACACATCCTCTGACCTATATATATGCCTGACAAATCACACATGAAGTCTTGTGCGGTTTGTAATCCTATAAGACTATCCCCAAAATGTGGAGTGGGAATCAGGCCAGATCTCATTCTAAGAACATCCTAAGAAAGTTTAAGAATAGAAGCATATAAGTTTTGCATAATTTCTTATCACACTTTTCCCCATGATGGTGCTTTGGCAATCTATGATTTCATGATTGTTTTCTGCAATGTTGGTGGCCAGGGTCACTCCTCCTCTTCCCTCACAAAGCTGGATAGTGCTGTGTGCATATTTATATACCAACCTCATGTATCAAGAGGAAACGGGGGCAGGGGTGACATCCTGGCTCCCAAACCTTCTCAAAGCTGGCTGCTGTGGGAATGTGCACACAGCAGTCAACTTCAGGAAGGCACTGACAGCCATGATTGCTGTCAGGGGGAGAGCAGAGCACCCACTCACACCACATGACTACCTGAAAAGCAGAATTAAAGTGGAAGGGACCTATTACACCAAGGCAGAAATGGAATGGCACAAGGTTGAGAGCCAATTGATAACTTTTGCCTATCAATGAAGAAGTGCACAACAGTAATAAATGGAATGCAAGGGAGTAGCAGGAAGGAGATGACATCTTGTGATAAGTACTGGCCAAAAATGGTTATGCTCTGTATAATTCCATTTTTTAGCCTCGTGTGATAAAGACTGTAGTCTCACAATGGCAATGTCATTGCAAGACATGGGTTCAAAAGCCATGGTGCCAGCCTGGGAGGGCTTGGTGTAATATCACCCCCTTTGTGATGGCATCAGAGTAAGCCTAGTTGTCCCACCTGTCTCCCTCCCAGATGACTGACATAGCCATACAATGTAATGCAAGAAGTCTGAAGCAACAATGACCTTTCTTTTTCTTGCTGCCCAATGGCAGCCAGACAGTGACTGAGTGCATTCCCACCATTAATTGGCTATGTATGTGTGCCCCAGTATTGTGAAACTACATGTTATAACTCACCTTGTGGAATATGATCCAGAAGAGTTGGATTAGCAGGAATTTTGGGCTTGAGATGATGGCATTTCCCTTTAATTTGAGCAGCAAGTGGCTGAAAAAGCAAATGGGTTCTCGCCTCAGCAGGACTTGGCAGACACTAAAAGCATACCCCCATTCTCTGAAGGCTAGAAAAGGAGAAGTTTCACAGAAATTATCATCTGTTAAACAGGAGATGCAGACTCATCAAGCATCTGGCCTCCAGAGACAGCCGCCTATAAATCCCCCTAGCAGCTGCTGGGAGTTCTCATTGCTCACAAGTATTCAGTGGCAATGTTCTTGGTGTTCATATGTTTCTTGACATTATTGATCTCTGGACTGACTATGTTTAATGACTCCTTCTCTCATTCCTTTTTGGCTTTGGCTATCTGAACTACTGTCTTGTGTAACTATTTCTGGGTTGGCTGAGCCCTTGTCCCTGTGCTCCCTTCATTTCTGAAATTACTAGTGGATAACTTGGATTGGATTGATTTCCCTATAGTTGCTTCTCTTAGGATAATCTGTCTCTCTGGACATTTGCTGCCTGTATGCAGAGGGAGCCTTAGGGAGTGAGTGATGAACAAAGAGAATTCCTTTCACAATATTTATTAAATTACATACACTCATGCAACTGAGGATTAAATTAGTGTATGTCACTAGTAAGACACTGGCCATCGATTCATTACTTGGGAGCACCTTGTTAGATCCCAAAGAGCATCACAAAGGTTCAGAGTCAAAATGTTGCTGCACTGAATAATATCACAATGGTCAAATCTAACGGTCAGAGTTGAGACAGTTCACTGAAAGGTAGACTGATGGTCACTGCATGGGCAGTGGTATATGGAATATTATTCTACATGTATTTGAGCATAGCAATGTGTTGCAGAGGAATTATTTGGCAGAGAAAAACATGTTGGGGGGGGGTTGGTATCAAAAGAAAACTGTTTCCTCAACAGATTTCCTGAACAGAAAACTCACATTTTTCTCCACAGAAAATTTCTCCACAACATTTCCAGATGTTCACATGCCAAGAGACAACCACACAAAATTCTTGCACCTCATTTTTCTTGATGGGAATGGGAATGGGGAAAAATAATATTCCCAGTTTCTGGGAACAAATAATTACAAATATTCATTTCCATCCCTGTTTTCTTTCCCTCCCCAAGCTGCTCAGTTAATGACAGGAGAAAGAGGGGCTAGCCTCCTCTTAGCCCATTTTTGAACCTAAGAGACATCCCAACATCTGTTGTGTTTGTTGTTAGGAGGGGGAGAGTGAATGTCATAACCCAAATTCAGAAATGTGTTACTCTCATATGTAGTTTGACTGCAAGAAATCTATCTCTAGCTATTCTGTTTTATCAAGTAAACATTTTGATGTTTTCTGAAGGTCATCCAGTTAATGGGACCCCCACAAACTGTTTCAAGAACCTTTTAGCCTTCATTAGACAATGGATGACACTGCTTTGTTGCTAATCTTACAGATTTTGACAGTGTTTGTAAACCCTTTCAAGACAAAGGGGGGTTGCAGACTGCCAGAAATAGTGCAAATTGAGTCCACTTTTAGGGTTAGGGTTAGTGCTAGGGAATCATGGGAATTGTTTTTTTTTTTTTTCTGAGACATTGAGCCTTCTCTGTCAGAGAGCTCTGGTGCCATAATAATACAGTTCCCATGATTCCCTAACCCTAACTCTAACCCTAAAAGTGGACTCAATTTGCACTATTTCTGGCAGTCTGCAACCCCCCAAACTCATCACATCCAGGAAGTCTATCACAGCTCACTCTAGGGCAGAGTCTCCAAGTGTAACACTTTTCACAGGCAATCCAGCTCCCAAAGTCTTCACTGTCTTCTGTATGAGCACCATCCACTATGTATGATTTCAGAATTAACCCTGAATTCAAACTTTATTTCAGCACATTAAAAACAACAACAATACATTGGGGAAGGCTCTCTTTTCTTGTGATTGTTAGCAGAGAAAAAATTGTTCTGAGATCAGGGAGTGAAAACACACAGGAGCAATGTTTTAAGAGGAGCTGCCAACATGATGAAGCTATCAAATTCAAAAAGCACTTTTACTCCCAAATTCTTCACAGGTTTTGTGTCTCTCTTCCTGCAGTCCTTAGACTATCCTGTTCTTGACATATTTATTTGATTTAGCAGTTATATTTATATCCCCTCTTCTCTACAATGAACTTGAAATGACATTTCAGGCTGTCCTTTTGCTTCCTTTATACTCACAACCCTGTGAGGTAAGGCAGTATAAGAGAGAGTGACAGGTCATATAATGAGTTTCATGGGTCAGAGAGGATGTGAACCTTGATCTGTCAGCTGTTAGTCACATTTGCTTTCATTGGAAGTACTAATAAAGAACTCAGTTTTTAGACCAAGTTCTCTTTGATTCATAATGGAAGGGAGCTAGAGCATTCTGGAGAACCATCTCTGTTCCTTCCCCAACATATGTTTACCTAACTCATTGTGTGTTCATCTAACTGGGAAGAGATGATTGAAGGTGTCCCTCTTTTTTTTTGTTAAGACCAACCCAAAGCAGATACTCATTTTTTTGTACAAAATTCATCTTGCACAGGTAATTGCCCCATTTAATCATGGACATTTATGTCTGTCTGAAGCCAGCTACTGTACTGGATGCTTTAAGACAAAGTTAGAGGCTTCCTAACTTTGAACAAACTATACCTCACATCTCTGAGCTAATTTAAAGGTGAAAGGGCTTATCAGGTCTGAAGGTAAGTGATCAACTATTGATTTACTTGATCTTGATAGGTTGGTTTATCCTGTGTAGGGTGAGGGAGTGTTATAAAATGTTCTTGCAAGCAATGTGGTAATGAAAGGTTCTATGGAGTGGAGAATGCTCATTCAAACTGTTAGAAGTGGATATATATGCAAGCACAACTCTAAGGCAATAGAAGTAGAGACAGGTCCCCTGGTGTGCTTCCTTTCAGTCTTTTGGCTTCTTTCTTGTAAGGTGATATTTTCAAGTTTGACTTCTTCCCACATATACACTCCTTTTTTCTCATAGTAGGCCATAATCCTCACACTGGGGTTATATTATATGTGTGGTGTAGTGGTTTGAGTATTGGACTATGACTCTGGAGACCAAGTTTTAATTCCCAGTTTGCCCATGAAATCCACTGGGTTACCTTAGGCAAATCAAATGCTCTCAGCCTCAGGGGAAGTCAATGGCAAACCACCTCTGAACAAATCTTGCAAACAAACAAACACAATGATAGGTCCATCATCATCATCATTATCATCATCATCAATTTATTTTTATCCCGCCCCTCTGCAGCACAATCGGAGTGGCTTACACCAGTTAAAAACACCAGTACATATATCAATTCCCTAACCCACCATCTCCTTAAAACAATATTAAACTAGTGGAGATTTAAAACATAGAATAAAATAAATAAAAAGAGTCTCCATAAGTGAGAAATAACTTGAAGGCATACAACAACAACAACAACAACAACAACTTTCTGCATGTACGTTTAAGCACTGATTGTACCCTGCAGCCCTTGTGTTTAATAGCAATGTTGAATAGCTGAATGAGTAACTGAATGTGCAACTTAATCCACATCTCATGGACATTTGCATATACAATGGCACTATTTGCACAGCTTTGTTTGCACAACCTTGACCTGACTGTCTGCTTATTGGACAAAAATATACAACTGTTTCCATAAGGCGAAATTAGTCAAGCAGCTTGCTGTGACGCTTTTAATGATCATTTCACAGATAAAACTTCTTGAAGAAGAGCTGACCTGGATGCCAACTTTAAGTCAGTAGTAACTAGATGGATATCCAGTTCCTCTGCCATTACTGTTAGACTGGATCAGTTTCAGTCAGTAAGTACTAAGGATGTGGACAAGCTTCTTAGTAGTTTCAAAACGATGACCTGCCCTCTCGACCCTTGCCCAACTTGGCTGGCAGTCCGGGAGGTGATACTATCAATTTGTTTCTGAAAAACATAATTAATGCATCCTTCAGGGAGGGGTCTCTGCCCTCTTGTCTTAAGGAGGCAGTGGTTAGACCACTCTTAAAAAAGCCCTCCCTGGACCCACTAGAAAGAAATAATTATAGACCTGTTTCGCTGTTGCTATTTTTGAGCAAGGTGATCAAAAGGGCGGTCGCCAATCAACTACAAGTTGTCTTGGAGGAAACCAATTTTCTGGATCCCTTTCAAACTGGATTCGGGATGGGATACGGAGTTGAGACTGCCATGGTCACCTTAGTCGACGATCTCTGTCTGGGCATTGACCGGGGAAGTGTGACCCTGTTGGTGCTCTTGGACCTCTCAGCGGCCTTCAGTACCATAGACCATGGTATCCTTTTGGAACGCCTGAAAGAGTTGGGTATTGGCAGCACTGCTTTGCAGTGGTTCCGGTCCTACCTCTCAGGTAGGTTCCAGATGGTGTTGCTTGGAGACAGCTGTTCAGCCAAGAGGGACCTCAAATTGGGCGTCCCTCAAGGTGTGATTCTGTCCTCAGTGCTATTCAACATTTACATGAAGCCACTGGGAGAGATCATCTGGAAGCATGGGGCAGGGTGTTATCAGTATGCTGATGACACCCAAATATATTTCTCTATGTCTTGATTGATGCAGTGACTAAGGATGGCATCTCTCCTCTGAATGCCTGTCTTGGGGGTGTAATGGATTGGATGAGGGAAAACCGACTCAAGCTGAATCCAGGTAAGATGGAGGTACTTGTCATAGGAAACCTGAACCTGGGAATGGAGTTATGTCAGCCAGTTCTGGATGGGGTCACACTTCCCTTGAAGGACTTCGTCTGCAGCTTGGGGGTACTACTTGACTCGTCGCTTCACTTGACAGCTCAGGTGGATGTGACAGTAAGGAGCTCCTGATATCAGCTTTGGCTGATATGCCAGCTGCACCCCTTCCTGGAGCAGGGATATCTTGAAACAGTAGTACATGCACTGGTAACCTCTCGATTAGACTTCTGTGATGCGCTCTACATGGGGCTACCCTTATGCCAAGTTCAGAAACTTCAGTTTGTACAAAATATGGCAGCCAGGTTGATTATGGATACTTCCCATAATTACCATATAATACCAGTCCTGAAGTCCCTTCACTGGCTGCCAGTTAGTTTCTGGGCAAGGTACAAGGTGTTGATGATTACCTTTAAAGTCCTACATGGCTTGGGACCAGAATACTTAAAGGATCATCTTCTTCCATATTGTCTGTCCCACACATTAAGGTCCTCAGGGAAGAAACTAGTACATCCAAAAACAAAACAAAACAAAAAAAACAACAACCCTAGGCTAACATCAGTTAGCCAGAGGGCCTTCTCCACCACTGCTCCAAAGCTGTGGAATGACCTGCCAGAGGAGATCCATCACATCTCTACTCTTACAGCCTTTAAAAAGGCTCTTAAGACAGATCTCTTCTGGCAGGCCTTCCCAACTTAACTCCTCTCCCCGCACAATGTGATCTACGTCACTCTGTCCACCAATTATCTCCCTTTAAAAACTTTTGTATTTTTGGTTTTAAATTATGTTTGTTAAATGGTCATTTTAGCATTGGGTGGGGGTGGGAAGGGACTAATTTTTGAATTTTATTGTATTCTATGTATTTTTTATTGCTGTAACCCACCTGGATTCCTTGTGATTGGGCGGGCTATAAATAAATAATTTATTATTATTATTATTATTATTATTATTATTATTATTGGATTAGTTATCTAACCAGGCTCTATATTTTCTCTCTCCCAGATATGATTGAGGAGATTATCACATTTACTTTAAAGCGACTTATCCCTGATGGGATAAAGTTGCATTTAAATTTAAAAGTGGGTGTTATAACACTTCACTATGGCCAGGCGAGTGCAACCCATCTGCAGTCCAGATCCCAGCCACATTTATCCATAGGCTTTTCAAAAATGGCAGGCTCACCCAGCCACGTGTAGGGCTTTAAAGGGGAAAAGTCACTTTAAAGAAAATGCAATAATCTCCTGAGAATAGGCAACTGTCACATTAACTGTTTGTAAGCTACTCTGGGAGACATTTTGGTTGAAAAGTAGGGTATAAATACTTTCAATAAATAAAGTGGTTCACTCTGGTAGAATGTCCTCTTTACTAAAGCTGTTTCCTCTTGTTGATCATTCCAAACTGTAGCTTGCTGATAGTAGAGAAGAGCTAACCAGCTGGCACTCTTTGTCCCTCCTTTCCTCCCATATTGGTCAGTGACCAATCTCTCTATCTTACCCTGGACTGGAATTGGCATTCTGTCATTTTAAAGTTACATCTAAATTAGTAGATTAATTATTAAAGTAAATCAGGGATGAACATACTGCGGAGGGTTGGGAGTTTCTCATTAGCCTTGGAAGGCTGTAAAGGTAAAGGTTTCCCCTTAATGATGACTGTCTAGTTGTGTTCTACTGTAGGGGGTGGTGCTCATCTCTGTTACTACACTGAGGGAACTAGCATTGTCAAAGATGACTCTGATCATGTGGCCAGCATGACTGCACAGAATGCTGCTACATTCCCAGTGGTGCCTATTTATCTACTTGCATTTTTAAATACTTTTGAACTGCTAGGTTGACAGAAGCTGGGATTAGTAATGGGAGCTCACTCCATCACATGGCACTTTGGTCTTGAATTGCCAATCTGCTGACCTTGTGGTCATCAGAATCAGAGTCTTTACTCCTTGAACCAGTACACCTCTACCCTACACCCTCTGCTAAATTCATGTTAGGTTTTTCAGGGAGAAATCCACTAAAAGATTTCACTTACACCCATGAGGTGTATGGGGGAAATTCAACATCTTTTAAAGCTTTCTTGTGGGCTTTCATGCTTAAGAGAGGCTGTTTCCTAACCAGAAAGTAAACTGAGGGCTTCCTCACACCAAGTTCATAAGGCACCATAATTTTGTTAGTCTAGGAAACACAAACTGTCATTTGGAGACAGTCATTATTACACAGCTCTTCCAAAATCATCATGGAACTGCTTCTTTCCCAGCCTCTGCTTTCTGCCTGCCAGCCTCAATAGCCCTGCCTCCATGCTCTATGCCCATCCCAGTATGCCTTTCAGTCTATTTTTATTTTTAGTACAATAACACAATCACAGCAATTCATTAAATAAAAAATAAAAGAAATGTGTGTGTGTGTTGTGGTGGTGGTGGTGGGGAATAGTCTGCTTGGGCATAGCAAGGGGGAAGTGGGAGAGGGGTATAATCACACCTACTTACACCACATGGCTGTCTGTATACTGGAACTGCTTTGGGAGAAACTTATCACACTTAGGGTTAGTGCTAGGGAATCATGGGAATTGTTTTTGAGCCTTCTCTGTCAGAGAGCTCTGGTGCCACAATAAAATACAGTTCCCATGATTCCCTAACCCTAACCCTAACCCTTAAAGTGGACTCAATTTGCACTATTTCTGGCAGTCTGCAAAGTAGTGTGGTTGGGAGGCATTGAGGGGTTTTGCTCATCACTGAAAAGGAGTGCTCCAGCAGCAGATGGACTGCAAACCAGCTACCAGACAGACATAGTGTTGTGTGATAAGGTATGGCCACAGACACTACTTTCCTGCTTTAATTCTACTTTTCAAGCCTCATTTGATAAAGTCTTCAGACAAGGGCTGGTTTAGTTCTTGGAAGAAAAAGGGCCTCTCGAACTTCCAGCAGTCTGTGGGAGGACAAAAACATGATGAACATGTGCTCCATGGCTCCTGGGGATTATGAGGAAGATTTGTAGTAAAATAAAAATAAGAACTAATTTGAACATATTTGTGGTGTGCTATGTTCATAAGAAGACCACAGGCTTCACCTTCCCCCATTCTAAATTAAATGTTAATTACACTTAAAATGGACCATATCAAGGATTATATTTATAGTTATGTTGAACAAGACCTTCAAAATGGAATCTAACAAAAGACTCCCTATCTACTAAACCCCTTCTGTACATGATCATCTTCCTTTCATTGGAGCATAGCACTGGCTACAGGGCTTTCCCCTCTAATAAGTACAATGCCACAGGGCATTGCCATGTAAAAATATTACTGTATATTTTGGTATTTCTATCTCTGAAACCCCTTTCATGAATTCAGTGGCTTAGATCATTACATGGAGTTCTTTCAGGATGCTCTCCAGATATTCCTCTTTGTTCTTCTACTTTGAAGACCTCTTTGTTGCTCTACAGAGAAGCCTATCAGATCACAGATAGGATTGAATTCCATGGCTACCTTGTTAGCCTCTGCCAACATGACAAGCTGATATGCTGAATATGCCTATTGTATTTCTATAAGATAGCTCCTACTATGTGTGTGAAAGTGTGGAACTGGTGTTGAGTAGGCACAGTACAGTCTAGGGATGGAACTGAATTTATTTTAGGTTAAATAAAAGAATAAGAGTTTAACAGAATGTATAGATTTCTTCATATTTGAGAGGAGATTTGAGATGTAAAAAAGTTCACATGTAGGAAGAACTAAACCTGTCAGTTCCCCCCCCCCAGCCCAGACCTTTAAGCGCTTAACCCTAAAAGTCTAGCTTTGACTTTTTGTATATTTATTTATGTTTGCAGTGCTGTGCCTCATTCTCTTTGAGAGATTCCTCATCTTTAATTTCCGTATAACCCACCCCGCGCAGTAAGGTCCTCTGGGAAAAATTTATTGCTTCCTATAAAAACAAGATTATCTGCAACTGCCCAGAGGACATTTTGGCTATTGCTCCCAGACTATGGAATGGCCTGCCAGATGAGATCAGTCACTTGACCACCCTAAACAGCTTTAAAAAAGCTGTTAAGACAGATCTCTTCTGGCAGGCCTTTCCTGAGTAGATAACCGGCCATGGAAAATAGCTATGCCTTGACCCTGATTTCTACTACAGCTATTTAATTTATTTGTTACTTATTGTAATTTGTTCTTGTCTGTTATTTTAAGTATGTTTTTAAACTTTGATTGTTTAATTGTATTTTTTGGGGGTGGGCTATTGGGGGACAGGATTGTTCGTTTTATTGTGTAAGCCACCCCGGCTGTATTTTACATAGAGGTGGGATACAAATACATTTTATTATTATTATTAACATCCATGTGGCAGGAAGGCAAGCCCAAAAGATTCTTTCCATGCTGGCAATAGTTGCACTCAAAGGGAAAGCTGGAGCATTTTGTTTCAGTTCATTTTTTGAGAAATTTACCAAGTATCACAGACTTTTCCCCATTTGCGATGGAAAGAAGTCAAGGTTTTAAAATAAAATGAAATGCAAGAGAAAGTAAAAATTGACTGTTATGAGTCAATTACTTTCACAAATACTGACATATGTACATTTTTTGCTTGTGTCCCTGGAGGGTAGTGACTGCATAGAGCAGGGGTAAAAAAATGTATGTCTACAAATTCAGGTTAATGATTTATATTCACCTGAGTCCATTACAACTCCCTTGTGTGGCAGTTTCTCTGCTTTGACCTGGATGAGATATTTAAGACTCTCCTTCTGTGAAGAGCAGTGTTGGCTCTCATGTCTTTGGGGGATAAGTTTTAGTGCCTGGGATGGTTTCTTTAATGTTCAGACTAAAGTCTAAAGCATATTTACCATCTCATGGACATGGATGCCACCAGCTATCACCCAATGACCAGGGTTAGAATGTTATTTCTTATGTAAGTGGGATTGAAAAGATGAAGTACATAATGTAAGGAAAGAAGTATGATAGCTTGAGTTGTCATAGACATGAAAATGGGCAGCAGAGAGGGAAGAGGCAGACAAAGGCAAAAGTGTGCAAGGGAAGAGCTCAGTTGAAAACACTGTTTTGTGGAGGAAAAGAAACAGGTGTGTTTTTTTTTTTATTTGTTTCATGTTGGAATATACAGAGATGGAATATTTGTGACAGATGCCTTCCTTGATCCAGTGGTGAATGTTTAAGATTAAATCCTGCCTAGTCCATCCCATGACACACAGTCTGTCTGTAGTTATATGTAAGCAAAGAAATATAGCAGAGATTATTGGCCCTAGGATGAACGTATACATAATCAATGTAATAGTGAGCAACCATCCCACAACATCTGGATGGCCAGAATAATAGAATCGTAGAATTGGAAGAGACCATATGGGACATCAAGTCCAATCCCATTCTGCTATGCAGAAAGACACAATCAAAGCACTCTAGACAGATGACCATTCACTCTCTTGTTTAAAAACCTCCAAAAAAAGAGAGATGCCACCACATTCCAAAGTGCATTATCCCACTGTCAAACAGCTCTTATCATCAGAAAGTCCTAATGTTTAGGTATAGGACTAATGTTAATCCTAATGTTTAGGTGGAATCTCTGTAGTTTGAATCCATTGCTCTGTCACTGAGTATCTACAGAAGCAGAAAACAAGTATGATCCATACTCAATATGACATCTCTTCAAATATTTAAACAGGGCTATCATATCACTTCTTAATATTCTCTTCTCCAGGCTAAATTACCCAGTTCCATAAGTCTTTCCTCATAGGACATGGTTTCCAGACCCTTTACCATTTTAGTCCCCCTCCTCTGGACACAGTCCAACTTGTCAACATCCTTTTTGAATTGTAGTGCCAAAAACTGGACACAGTTTTCTAGATGAGGCCTGACCAAAGCAGAATAGAGTGGCACTATTACTTCCCTTGATCTAGACACTATGGGGGGTTGCAGACTGCCAGAAATAGTGCAAATTGAGTCCACCTTTAGGGTTAGGGTTGGGAATCATGGGAACTGTTTTTTATTGTGGCACCAGAGCTCTCTGACAGAGAAGGCTCAATGTCTCAGAAAAAAAAACAAAAAACAATTCCCATGATTCCCTAGCACTAACCCTAACCCTAAAAGTGGACTCAATTTGCACTATTTCTGGCACTCTGCAACCCACCCACCCACCCCTATGTTCCTATTGATGCAGCCTAGAAGCATATATTTTTAGTTGCTGTCTCACACTGCTGACTCATGTTCAGACATTAACCACACTTACACTATAGAATACAGCACAGCTGTGCCATATGCAGGCTTGTCATACGTGGACTCAAGGTCACACAGATGGTGAGCCCTGGCCCTTTTAATGGTGCGTGTGCCTTTGGCATGTGCTACCATTAAGGTCCTGCGGTATTTCTCTTAAGCACGGGGAGGGGTCTGGAATAGATCCTCCACATAAAACAAGGGTCCACTGTATTTTGTTAAATCTATTAAACTTAATCTGTGTCCAGAGTCCTATTTCCAAGCATCCCAACCTCTGAACAGGACAAGTCCATGTTTTGCTTTTAATAGACCCTATTAAAACATAGTTGCCAATTAGCAACATATTTATTTTGAGCTAATGCTTATCATTTTAACTTTGTCTATTGTTAATTTTTAATTTTAACTTAGACTGAATTTAATGTATTTTTATGGAGGGGTAAATTGTGTTAGTTTATATTGTTGGAAGGGTTATTTTATGTATTTGATTTTAGATGTAAGCTGCCTTGATGGCCAAGGCTACAGGCGGGATACAAATATATTATTATTATTATTATTATTATTATTATTATTATTATTATTATTATTAATGGTGCTGAGCCATCAGTGAGCATAATTTTGTCACCACAGACACCATTACAATTTAGGAACTTGCACAAAAATGAATCCATGCACTATTGTTCTGAGCTACAAGTTGACTCTAACTTATGGTGATCCTAGAGTTTAGTTGGCAAATCTTATTCAGAGGAGGTTTGCTATTGTTTCCCTCTAAGTCTGAAAGAATATGACTTGTTAAAGTCATCCAATACATTTCCATGGCCAAGCAGGGATTCAAACCCTGGTTGCCTGGAGTCCTATTCCAATACTGAAACCATTATTCCACAGTGACTCTTTGCTATTGGGCTATTTGCTGTCAGTTTTCACTACAGTGAAAAAGGATTGTGGGCATTATAAAGCTGGCCCATAGGATATATTTATTTATTTATTTCCTTTCCTTATTGAGAATAATTGTTAGAGGGGATAGATGCAAAGAGATTATTATTGGAAAGAAAGGACCTTTACAGACTGCCAGAAATAATGCAGCTTGAGGTCACTTTAACTGCCCTGGCTCAGTGTTAGGGAATCATGGGAATTGTAGTTCTTTTCCTGAGGCATTGAGCCTTCTCTGTCAGAGCTCTGATGCCACAATAAACTACACTTCCTTAGCACTGAGCGAGGGCAGTTAAAGTGGCCTCAATCTGCATTATTTCTGGAAGTCTGTAAAGGCCCAAAGGCTTGCTAGAGCCTTTACTCAAGCAACAGCAGAAGGGTCCATCTTGGGAGGATAAATATGCAAGAACCAAATGGAAACAGAAAATAAGTCTAGAATCCTTAACAGGAGGAATATTTATTTAAGAAATACATTCTCCAGATAAAAACAGCCTGATCCTTTCTAAACTGTTTTAAAAGAGATAAGGATGGGAGGCAGACATGTTAGAACATGTCCTCCTTCATGAAGAGGGAGAGAGCAGAAAACACCAGCTGGAGAAAAGATGGAGAGACATCAGCCTGAGTTTAGTTCCTTTTCTTTACAACAGGGAACAGTCACTTAAATAACCTTGACTGAATCAGATGATATTATCTGCCCATAACATTTTTGGGATAGGTGGCTGCCAAAGGAAATAAACAGGCAGGAATGGAAAGTTCTTAATCTCTCTCTGTCTGAATCCTTTTATCCCTAGTGGACAAGAGAACAGTGAGGACAAGTGCAGAAGCTATGTATTTTACAACAATAATTAGGGTCTTTCAGGAAAAATTAAAAAATATATACAATAAATGGATAATTAGCCACTGACTTGTATTTATTTACTTATTTATTTAATTTATGCTGCCTTTCTCCCAGGATGGGGCCCAAGGTGGCTTACAAGATAAAGGATGAAGGTGGTCCTTCTGGTTGACATTGCAGAGTAAGTGTATACTACTAGTAGCTGCAAATTAAACTAATCTTGTTTCAGATTATAGGGTTATACTGAGACAAAAAGGCAGTTTTAGAAATTCTTTTCACATGAGTTACATAAAAGAAGCATTCCATGGACATGTAGTAGGATTCAAAATAATGAGTTTATTTAAAAATAAATATTTCCTAATTGCAATGAGGATTTCAATTAGGATATATTTGTTTTCAAGTAAACCTATTCTTTGACAGTCTGTTTTGATTACAACCTAAATTCCTGTATTTCAGCAGAAAAGGTTTCAACTGTGCATGCTCAAGTTATCTTGAAAATGTTATTTGTTTCTTGTTGAAATCATGGAACAGAAAGGGCCAGCCCCAACACTGGCAGAAAGAGACAACAACCTAAGCTAAAAAATGTTGGGGCATTATGAAAAGTATATTACTATTACTATTAACTGCTTCTTGTTGCATTTTTACTTCCAAACAGGTGCTTGTGGGATTTTCTGCCACATGTTCCAAAAGAATTTGGCTGACTCCTGATTTAGATACATTAGGGAGGGGGGCACAATTTGCTGCTCTGGCATATGTTACAAAATGCCTACATTGAAAGAGAGAGAGAGATAAAGAGAGGCTGCATTTGCATTGCAGATATAATAAAGTTTGACCCCAGTTTTACTGCCATGACTCCATGCTTTGAAATTCTAAGTTTTGTTAGATATTTAGCCTTTTCTGTCAGACAGCCCTGGTGCTGTAACAAACTACAAATCCCAGTATTCCATAATATTGAGTCATGGTAGTCAAAGCAGTGTCAAACTGCATTATTTCTGCAGTGCAGATGGAACCAGGGGGGGGGGGGCATCACTAGGTAACTGATGTTCCAGCTTACTGCATAGACTAGATCTATCATCACCTACAAAAGTGGAATAAGCCACTTTTCCCATCCTTCTGTCTGTCTCTCTCCTTCTCTCTCTCTTCCCCATTTCTCTGACCATCTTTCCCTCTCTCTTAGCCTGCTGGAAAGGAATTTCCCTACAATACTGTGCTGCTTTCTAATGGCAGCAGCTGTTCAGTCTCCTTCCATCTTCCTCACACATGGAGATGGCTGATGGCAGAAGTGGCTGCTGTTTCATTCCCTCTGGCATTACTGACTGGGCAAATGCCTGCTTGGACAGCCATCATAAATGGTGCAGAACTAGGATAGCAGGCATAGGGGAATTTATTCCACAGAATAGAGGAGACACATTTGCATAGCTGTATATTTGTAGTATTCTAGTTAAAAATGAATGCTATAATTTAAATAGAAATACCATAATCTCACTGGACCAGGAGACGTTAAGATTACATTTGTGCCTGCTTAGTCTGTTGCTTAGCTGCTGCTCACTGCCGATAGGCAACTTCAAGATTCTTGCCTTTCTTTCTTTTGATCCTTTATGTTTCCATCAGACTTGGATAGATATAGACCAAACTATCCATTGACTGGATAGCCAGTAAAATAGTGGAATGTCTTCTAACTGTTCTCTGGTGGTCTGCAAATAGAGGACTGTCCTCTGTTAAACAAGACATCCTGTATTGTGCCAACAATCTAGGCCAGTGTACTTTCCTTGTGCGTACCTGTTGCTAGCTTCACAACAACACTTCAGGCTCCAGGGCACACCTTTGTGACCATCTGAGAAAAAGGAACAGCTATGGCTCTCTCAGACCTCCAGTGTAGTCACTAGAAGTCCAAGAAAACATAACCTCTTCCTGTTTCCCAATTTTGCAGCCGGATGATGCCCAGAAGCCTCCTACTCCCACCAACCACAAACTGCCAAGTGGGGGCCAGTGGTATTACACACAGAGGGTGGTCATTTGAGAAAATGTTCCTGGGCACCTCCTTGTGCAATGACCACAAAAAGGGCATACACTGGCAAAATTGAAGCCATGTCCATCCCACTAATAACATCAAACAATGCTTACTTTTCTGCACCTTGTCAAATGGTAGTTGCTCTTAGCTTTCCTTAAGTCTTGCTAGGAGCCCTGGTGGCGCAGTGGTTAAATGCTTGTACTGCCACTCACTCATAAACCACAAGGTTGCAAGTTTAATACTAGCCAGGGCTCAAGCTTGACTCAGGCCTGCATGCTTCTGAGGTCCCTAAAATGAGTACCCAGCTGTTGGGGGGCAATGAGCTTACAGTTGTAAACTGCTTAGACACTGCATAGCACAGTATGAAGTGCTACATAAATGAAGCTGCTTTGCTTTGCTTTGCTTACCTGATGGCAGGTGAGTGACAGAAAGAGCAGCAGCCACCAATCAGAAAAGGACAAGCAAGAATTGGTGACTTCTCTGTTCAGTTCTGATCACCCTGTGCTCCTCAGTGAACATATAAGCAAAAAGGCTAAGTGACAGCAACAAAACCACAAAGAGGTATAGTAGGGCTGCCTATGTGCTGTAATGTACACTGGAGTGGCATTGTGTCATTCTTAGTGCCCAACTTGTGTCACATTTGCTACCACTCAACTGGGATGTGTGCAGAAAAGCATGACTAACATCCAGCTGCATCCCATCAAATATTTTCAAGCTTCTCCAGAAAACATGGTGGTAAAAAAATGAAAGAATCATGTAGAGACTTGAAGAGAAACAGGCAATATCCTTCCTCTGAAATTTAATCCTGTATCACAGCAGGGGGGGAAAAAACACACATCATATACTGTTTGTCTGAATCAGAATCAAATTATGAGCCCACAGCAAACATGGAGTTGTTCCTGTTAACAAAGGTTGTGTTTTGTTTCCCCAGACATGAACGGGTTAAGCAGTTCCATCATGCCTTCGTATTGATAAAAGTTTCTAATCTAATTTGTCAAGCCCAGTCCAGGAGGAAAGGCTCTCAGATGTGCTGACCAGCAATTTCATACATTGGTGTGACTTGAAGTGAGCTGTCAGTTTAAATTACGGAAACGAATAGCAGTACCACCAGCCCTGCTTTCAACTCTGAAATTTATTAAGCAAGTGTTTTAAACATTTACTGCCTCAGATCTTTTCTCTGGCTCCCCTGTTAGGAATTAAAGAGTTACAAGCTTTCCATGGGGTATGTTATCTATTATACTGCTTTGTTCTGGGCGTTATGGGGAAATGCAATATGTTCTGCTGGGATTTCAGTGGGACAACAGAACCCAGGAGACCAGATTACAGACCTGAAAACAGTTAATTTTTGCATTAAGAATCCATGAGATTCCCACTATAGCAGATTTGTTGGTTTTGATTTTAGGCTGTCCATACATCATGGAGCATCTACAACCCAGACTCAGTGTACATGGATAGCTATAGACACATCCCATAAATGTGAAGGAAAAAATGTACAGACTTCAAATATGCACAAACACACATTTATACATGCTTTAGGCAACACATAACATATAAGCAAGCAATTTATACAATATAAAACACACACACAAGTATGCACATTTGAAAAACAGTCAAAAGAAGGCATGAATTTTCTCACAGTATTTTTTAATTATAACAATATGACTAAACCACATGTAGATGCAGGAAAAGGGAGATACTGAATTTTTAGAAGTGTGCATCCCTCCTATGAGTAAAGATTGACTAGGATCACAGAACTGTAGAATTGGAATGGATTCTGGAGATAATTTAGGGGCTTTGCAGATGGGCAGCTGTGGGCCGCCCTGAGAAGCAGAATATTGGGGCCACTGCTAACACATGCAGCAGCCCCAATCCACCTTTCTACCGACCCTGGAAGGAGCGCTGAAATAGTGCTCCTTCCAGAGCAGGCAGAAGGGGTGCCCAAAGAGATGCCACACATCTCCTCCGCATCTCTTCCAGTCTAGCATGTCCAGACACTGTGCCGGAAGGATGTCATCAGAGCACTCGCTGTGTGCAACTGGGGGCACTCTGATGATGTCCTCGGGAAGGGGTTGGGGCATCCAGCGTCTGGCTGCCCCTCCCCTTCCCTGGCTCCAAGAAGGCACTTTGTGCCATCTGCAGAGCCCCTAAATCCAACTGTGTTGATGTAGGAAGTCAGTTGCTAAAATATTCCTGAAATCCAATCTCTAAAAACTTCTAACAAAGACATGCTGCCATTTCAGAGATAGATTGTTTTAAGTGTCAGGAATGAATGGAATACAGTGTTTTCACATCAAAAGAAAACCTTTTCCCACTTCCAAAAACTTTCTTGATTTCAGGAGGATCATCAGGGTTAGGGTTGAGGTGGGAGGGGGAATCATTATGCTGCTGCTTTTGTAAAACAATGTCAGACATCCTTGTAAAACAATGGGGCTCAGACATCCTATTGAAGATGAGTCCAGTATCACCAGTAGATACAGCACACTTTCTGTCTGTACTTCCAATAGTTTATTCAAGATTATAGTTTGCAGTAGGAACCAAGGCAGGTGCTTAAACTCCAGCAAATTCCATCATTACATTAGGTGACATAAATCCAGTTGTTATTCAGAACTAGAGTAGGTCCACTGCATGGATGATAACTTGGTAAAGCAACACTTATATACATTCAGTTGATTCAATGGGGGCACTCAAGTCAGGTAGCAATTGGATTTACACCCTCACTTGACCTGTGTGAACCTTCTCATTTCTCCCACTTAGCTTCTGCACTACACTTCATACACAGTAATGCAAGAGTGTGAAGACACTAATGTGCAATAGAAATTAGAAAGATGTTCTCTGTATGACCTGTTATGTTACATAACTTTATATATATCCAGCTATGTAGCAGAGGCAGTAAGAAATGCCTTTGTTATGTAATGGTGCACTGGCAAGAATATTCAATGTATATTGGAACCGATGTGTAACACACACTAATAGCACACTGATGTGCATTGCACTTTGGCAGCTTTGCTGCATGCAACCTAACAGCAACCCCCTAGTGGATATGGGCATTATGCAACTGTGCAATTCTAATTCCCACAGACATAAGTCCATTTACAGAGATGTAAAGCCTCAACAGGATTCCAATATTTCTCCCCCTCAGAAGATGTTCACTGTTACCAATCCAATTACAATTTAGCCCAACCATCATTACAACAGTTTGAGTTTCTATATTTGAAGCTTGACAAAATGAAGAAAGAAAAAGAACAACAACCATCAATCAAGGAAAATATCCTCAAGCATTCTGATGGAAATCCTGAAGGAAAAGTGTGATTTGCAATTTGAAATTTCTAATTTCATTTCTTTATGACAAAAATGGTAAATTACTCAGATTATGAGTATTTGTCAAAAAGAAAAAAGAAAAGGGAAAAATCTCTAACTACTAGTTTCCAGTTGAGATTTAGCAGGAAATCTCTGAAAACTTAAATTTTGATATATAAGTGGTTTTTATTCTTTTAAAAAATATTTCATTTGGACATCCAAAAAACCCCAGTAAGGTTGGAACGAAAGATTGTGAACACATACTGTGCTTTGTAAGAATGAATATCTAACCAGTGATTTTCATGGATGGATAAAACTGAATAGTTTTTCATTTTCTTATGAAAACATTGAACATCATTCTCAAGGTCAAAATATTAAAAAAACCAGACAAATGAATAGGAATCAAATAACCAGATTACTGCAGTATTTTTTTATTTTAACCTGTATTAATTTTATCTAAGGGGATCAAATATCTTTGAGCTAATTACCAAATTTCCCTATCTACATTGATTTTCTCTACACTTTTAAGTACAATAAATGACTTGGAAGTTCATCTGATAACTTACATTGACACATAGTTAATTAACAAGTGACCCTGAGAGAAGGAAAGGATCATATTGATTCACTAAGAAAAAGTTAACAGTGAAATGAGAATTTTGGAATACATATTTCATTTATGAAGAGAACACATTTTGCCCATGACCCCCAAGTTCTCAAGTTCCTATATACAATCAGATTTTGCAGGGTGGAGGTGGGATGACACAAGTAGTAGTGGTAGTAATATGTCATGGCTACAGCTACAGCTGCAGCTTTGCAAGGTTTACCAATAGCAGACCTCAGAAGGGTAGAACATTGATGTTCAAGAGCCTTCCAATCCTATGTGCACCTACAAGCCAGTGGGCTCCTAGCTGCATGTCTTCGGGGCCCACCTTCAGACCTTCTTATTAATTCTTTCTGGGGGGTGGGGGTTGTGCAGGTACATACAGAATTTTCTGGATAGTGGGATGCAGTCTTGACTTCCAGGCTGAACAGCATGTGGTATACTTGGGCAGAGAATGGGACATGGGTGTGTCACATGTAGTGAATATACATTGGTGGAGGCAACAAGGAATGCTCTGGAAGATGTTGATACTTTTTATAATGAAACTGCCCAAGATACATCCATACCTTACTTACTTCTGATTTATTTGGGTGAGAATGATCTTGTCAAGACATCAGGACTTCAGCTGGTTGGGATGGTAATTGTCAATCTACATGCGATTTGGCACATCCTCCTGAACACTTGCACTGTATAGACAAAACTGTTACCAAAGAGGGTATGTCAAGGGGCTAGGAATAAAGTGGCTATCAATATGGCATGCCCCCATGACATGAGCAGGACTGTGGTTTATCATAATGGGATCTGGGCACAGCTTGAGCATCTGTATAGAGGTGATGAAGTGCACCTCTCCAATCAAAGGTGTGATGTCTATCTGGTGTCCATTGCACAGCCCATTGTCAGGGGAGAGGTTGGTCCCCTCTTGTAGCAGTTATTGTTGCCTCTCCACCTGAATGTGGAATCATCCTTTCATACATGATCATAATGTCTTGATAGTGACTGATTTATGATCTCATTATAATTGATTTACAACTGCAGTATGATTAATTAAGATTAACATTATGATTGATTTATTTACAACTGTATTATGAATGAGTTATGACCCCTGTACTATGCAATAAAGTTGTGGCTATTTTTATATCCATACTATGGTGCAGGGGTAGGCAACCTTTCCCCTTTAAGGGCCGAGGGACTTCAGCTCCCAGAAGCCTCAGCCATGTTGGCCAATAGTCCCATGTTGGCCAATAGCTCCTGGGATTCTGGGAGCTGAAGTCCTTCAGCCCTTAAAGGGGAAAGGTTGCCTACCCCTGCTTTAAGCCAAATAGATTGTCAGAACAGAAAGATAGATGGGCAACAGATACATGGAAGACAAACAGACAAACTTTATTGTATTCTTATCCTGACTTTCCTAAATGGAGCTCCATGGTTTAAATCATTCCCTGGCATTCTTCTCCCCAATTTTATCCTACAACAAAAACCCCAAGGGTAGGCAACTTTTCCCCTTTAAGGGCCGAGGGACTTCAGCTCCCAGAAGCCTCAGCCATGTTGGCCCATAGTCCCATATTGGCCCATAGCTTCTGGGATTCTGGGAGCTGAAGTCCCTCGGCCCTTAAAGGGGAAAGGTTGCCTACCCCTGTAGTAAGTTAGATCAGCTAGCTACCTAATGAACATCATGGAAGAACAGGAAAGTGAAGCCATGTTTTCCTAATTCTCACCTGACCCTTCAAAATGCACATCATTAGTAGGGTGTTTATGTGAGCTGGCATGTTAACATTCTGCAAAAAGTTTGTTTCCCTCTGATCCATGCCATTTCCATACATTTTACCCATTTTTATTTTCCATTCCTGCATTAACTTAATCTGAAACACAACCATCTCTCTCTCTCTCTCTCTCTGCCATATTCCTTCTCCTCCTGCTTCTATGACCTCTCAGCCTCCTCCCTAAACCATAAACTCCACCACAAATATCACATTCCAAGAAAGTCCATCCTCAGAGGAATTGTGGATGGGGCCATCATGGAGTTTGGCACACACATATCAGAGGATACAGGTTGTAACCAAGGGTTGGAAAACCCTCTGCAGTAGATTTGGATACGTATGAGGCATCAAAAGAGAGGAAAGGGGGTTGCAGACTGCCAGAAATAGTGCAAATTGAGTCCACTTTTGGGGTTTGGGTTAGGGAATCATGGGAACTGTAGTTTATTGTGGCACCAGAGCTCTCTGACAGAGAAGGCTCAATGTCTCAGAAAAACAAAAACAAAAAACAATTCCTATGACTCCCCACCACTAACCCTAACCCTAAATTGGACTCAATTTGCACTATTTCTGGCAGTCTGCAACCCCCCGAAGAAATGTTAGTGCCCTATTGTTTGCATGGAAGTCTGCTAGCAAAATGCCTGTATTTTTATTGAAAATCATTTATTTCAGTGGATCTTCTCTCCAGATCATATTTAAATGTATATTTTCTTTTGCATCACTGTTTTGACTTAACTGAGCTGTCAAGAATGGTGTCATGACATTCAGAGAAGTGTAAAGCCTAGTAGGGAACTACGTTTTCATCTTCACATTAGTCCAAAAGGTGCTAATCAGATAATTTCAAATTGGAATTAAATAGGTGATCAAATTACTCAAGCGTATGAGGGGGCATCTCCCAATTGTGGGTTCTTGCCTATTTATTAACTTGAATTTCTTTAGTTTCCATAGTAACTGAAGAAGATAAAATGTGGAGAAACTAGAGCACAAATGGTTCTTGAGTGATCCATGCCACAGACTGATCCATACTATTATCCATACTTCCCTTTGTCACCTGGTGGGAAGAGCTATTGTAATCAAAGTTGAAGGGAAATTTGTTCTAATTCAGCAGAAAGAATGGACTAAGTATGTTCCGCACAGTAGGATATTAGCTTAATTATCTGGCCACCTTTTGGTTATAAGGCTATGGGATAATTCTAGAGGTTATTTTGGAACAAATAATAGTTAATATAGGCTAGTTAAAGTATGTCTATGAATGTCTGTGCCAACCTCCAAGTATGGCTCATGCCAGGTAAGAATCCATGCATGTGCATAATCAGTGATTTCTAAAATACAAGCCTTTCATATCCATTGAGGTTTGGTTTCAGGACCCCCGTGGATACCAAAATCCATGGATGCTCAAATCCCATTATACCATACAATGATGTAGTAAACTGGTGCCCTTATATAAAATAGGACAATCAAATTTTGCTTTTGGGAATTTTTTTTAACATTTGCAAGTAGTGGATGGTTCAACCTGTAGATGCAGAATCCATGTATACAGAGAGCAAACTGTTTTTTGTACAGGTTTAAAAGCAGCTAATGGAACTTTTTTTCATGCCATGCTCCTCTTACCAGCCTCCTCCTCCCCTTTTCCTTTTCCTTTTTTTTTTTTTTTTTGCTATATTCCTTCTCTCTTGTTTCCCTAACCTCATAACCTGTTCTATCCTCCACCTGCTTAATTTCAAGTATCACATTCTGAGGAATACTTCCTCAGGGAAAGGAATGTTGAGGGGGTGGCTATGGGATTTGGAACAGGCAACTATCACAACCATTTCATTCACAGTACAGTGGGACCTTGGTATCTGTGGGAGATCCATTCTGATCTCCCTGTGGATACCAAAATCTGTGAATGCTCAAGTTCCATTGTCCCCAGTGGCAGTGCGTACACACAGCCGCACTACCATTAGGGACAATGGGACTTCAGGTGAAGTCTCATCATCCCTAATGGTGGTGCGGCTGCATGCATACGCCACCACTGCTGACAATGGGGGCTGTCCCTAATGGCAGCACAGCCACATCCATGTGCTGCCATTGGGGACAATGCAGGCTTGCCATTCACAGATGCTCAAATCTGTGGGTGGTAAGTCCATGGTTACTAAGGTCCCACTGTATCTTTTTTTGATGACCCCTTGGAGCAAGGGTTTTTCAGAAATTTCTCAGGTAATTTCTAGAAGACCATATGCCTGTACTGTGCCATGGTTGCAGCAGGCGCATGAATGTCAGAACAGGGGAACTCAGAACCTATGTGTTTCATTATACAAGAATCAATGAGTCTTGTATGATGAAACAGAACAAAGCTTTATTAAGGTCACACAGCCAGAAATTCACCAATTCAGTGTTTAAGCTGAAACTGCCCTGCAACAGCACAGTGTGTGTGTGTGTGTGTGTGTGTGTGTGTGTGTGTGTCTGTCTGTCTGTCTGTCTATCTATCTATCTATCTATCTATCTATCTATCTATCTATCTAAACACCAATCCACTACTCCACCCCTTGCTCTTTGGGGTGAACTAAAACTCCCCTCCTACTATTCCCATGATCTAATCCACCTCTCCATACCTCCTGCTCCTAGTCCAAACACTACTAAGCTATTCCATATCACCTCCACATTCCAAACCTTTAACAAAGCCTAGCACTCAGCATCCCAAGGTTACATCCCTACAACAGCAACCCACCTACATCCTCCGATCCAAGCATATACAACTAAAAGCAAACTACTTAACACAAAAGCAGACTACTTTACACATCAGCCTAATGCAGACTACTTAACACAAAAGTAGACTTAATACACCAACTCATTCTTACTCATGAAGGAACCAACATGTGGAACATGGATTCTGACAATGGAGTTTATCACACGGGGGAAATCCCTTGCAGAAATGGGATTTAAAAGGTGGGGGAAACCTGCAAAAGCGGGCAGATTTTCAGATGACGTCGCTGTTAAAATAGGGTTAACCTGAATGGAAAGTAGTCCAAAACTGCTTCTTTTTACTTTTGGGATTTTCCAAAAGTAAAAAGAAGCAGTTTCTGACTACATTCCATTCGGGTTAACCTTATTTTAATAGTGACGTCATCTGAAAATCTGTCCGCTTTTGCGTTTTTTTTTCCAATTTAAAACCCCGTTTCTGCATGGGATCCCCCCCCCCCCTGTGATAAACTCAAATGAGTGATGCTGCTCTACAGAGTCTTTCAATGCCCAGCCACTTCTCTGCTGTAGACAGATCATGGGGTTCTTCTGAGCTACATCAAGAATACTCCTGGTGTGATGGGTGCACTCTTAACCATTTGCCATGCCCTTCTGCTCCTTGCAGTACATCATTAGAGGCAGGCAGCTCAACCTGCATAATGGGAGGGATGGCCCTGAGCTGGCTGCTGAGAAATTATGCATATAGTGAAATCTGAGTTTCTGATGTAATGGACAGTGTATATGGATTATGCAGTTGTAAGACAGTCTTCTGTTATCATCATCATCATCAACAACAACAACATCTACATCATTTTTGTGGGTTTTTCAGGCTATGTGGCTGTGTTTTAGAGGAGTGTATTCCTGATGTTTTGCCAGCATCTGTAGCCGGCAACCTCAGAGAATGCTGGCATGGAAGTGATTAGGATATATATACACTGTATGACCCTTGGTTGAGGGTATGTGATTTGCATGTTAATCTCTGTGTTGTTCTGTTGTTGAATGGCAAGGCCAGGGCCTACATCTACATCATCATCATCATCATCTGGTATCAATACTATTGTATCAAAGTAGAACTACAAATCTGAAAGAATTCTTATGATAGGCAATGGAGGTTTACTCTGGCCATGTACTTCAGAACTGAAGGTCAACATTATTTGATATCTAGCAACATTTCAGCTTTGTTTGAGCTTTGATCATTGGCTTGAAACTGATTCAGACAGATAGATGGCCACATGTGGTGCCTGGGAGCATTTTAAATCAGAAAGATCCACAACCCCTGCTGTTGTATGAACCAGGGACCCCAGTTATAATAGCACAGTAAAACTATTCAAAAGTATTTTATAGAAAGCAAAATTTATCACTACCTTTAATACAAAATTGATATTTAGTAGACCAGGCTTTTGAAATATATTTAAAACTGGTACTGACCATTATTGGCTGCAATAATAAGTGTACTTCCTTGGGAACCAATCTCATTGAAATCAATGTGACCTATAGCTACAGGGAAGGGAAAATAGCTTTTAAGATTATGATTTCTTGCAGCCTCTTCCAGTGAGGCATTCTTTAGATGTATTGTTTACAATTGAGTATTACATGGTGGAACCCTGATCCATGGAGCCCTATATGGGTAATAAGTCTGAAGACAGGGTGAAAGACAGCAGTGATAGGATACTTCACCATCATCACTCTCATGATAGATGAACTGTATTATGTCCCCTTGATATCTGTCTCATTTAGGGTGCAGGAAACTTGAAAATGATATCTATACCTAAAAATAAATGGAGACAGTGTTAGGTATTGATTAAGCTGTATCAGCTGAGATAAGACTAGAATATGGGTCCTTACTAATGTATCTACATACATCTGTGTATTGACTATGCTTCTATATACACAAATTTTGGATAACACTGCTGAACTGAAATTTTAAAATCCCCTTAATTGGTGAACTCATTTCAAGGTTAGACTTTTGTCATTATTCATTTATAAAATTAGAGTAGTAAGCTCTAATCAACATGTGTTAATTAAAGTACTTTTTTGAAAAAAAAGTTTACAGGTGAACATCATAGACCCTAAGGAGAGAGGTCTACCTTCTTTTCTCTCTAAAAGGAGAGAGATCTACTTTCTATGGCAGTAAAAGAAAATGAAGATGTGTGTCCATAATTTTTATTTATGTTAAAATTTTGTTAACATATTATAAGAACATGAAGAGGCAAATTTTGAGATATTTTGATTTATATGAAAACTCTAATAATCTCTGGACATTAGTAATGATGGCTGGTGCTAATGAAGTCAAAAATATCTGGAGAGTTCCAGGTTGCCTATCCCTGTGACAGAAGTATGCATAGGATTGCACCCTGTGAACTTTTTTTTCAGACTGGTTCTTCATAGCTTCATGAAACAGGATTTAGAAACTAGCAAGAAACAAATGTTAGGACATGCTTCTCTCTTCCTCGTCCTTCTTCTTCTTCCATTATGTGCTTGCTGTGATGCTGAACCTCTTCTCTTTAAACTCTATTTTATTGTCAATCTGAAATAAGAAACTGTGGTTTACTAATATGGATATCAAGACAGGATCCAACCATTATTTAAGATTTTGGTTAGTAAACTGACATTAAACTGCCATTTTCAGTTTCAGAGGTAAGAATATGGTGCTTGGAATAATCAACAAGAGATCATCTTTAAACCCCAGTAGTTTATTAAAGTGAACTGAGAGAGATGAAACATGAGGTCTGCTATCACAGACTACATAACAGAGAAAGAGAGAGGGACTTAGAGACTGAGATGGAAGAAGGGAGAGAGGAATTGGAGTGTGGGAGAAAGTGAAATCAAGACTAAAAATATATTTTTGTAAGCAAAGAAACAGCAGAGCAAACAAGACAAAGAGTGAACTTATCAAGGATCTCTAACTACCTGTCTGCAGCTCTGTTACCTTAAAGTGGCACATAGCATGACTGCTCAATGCTTCACTTACAAGATTATCTGCACTAGAGTTACACTGTAAATACTGGAATATGATGGGGGTTGGGGAAGAGTGTTAGCAAGGTGGAAAATACACTAATTCCCAGAGTGATACGCTGTGCTTTAAACTGGGCACTTTATGTTCAAATTGGCCCTCCCCAAAGTAAAATACAACACAGCCTAGCTAGTTCTACTACAATCAATGGCAAAAGAGCCTCATTGTGAGAGGGATAAGTTGCAAACAAAGATTGTCACTGATGGTAGGCAATGGAATGAATGCACAGACATGCACTGCAGTTACCTACAATGGGTAAATGTTTCTTCATTCTTCCAATATAAGCTCATCTTGAGAACTGTGATTTATACATTTTATCATTTCAAGCCCAGAGTGAAATGGCTAAACAGCTTTAACAAGCTCTCAGTAGTTTTAGATTTGACCATATGTTCACCTGAACATGTCAAAAGTACAGGTGTGATATTCTTATTCCTGTATATTCTGTACTGAAACACCTCACACTAAAAATCTTTCACATCCTGGTTGTTAACAACACTTAATTATCAGGTAGATGTTTACTTTGGGGTTTTTGAAGTGGGAGGATGCCTCACGATTATATGGACAGACCAAGATCAACACACCCTCCACCTGAGTCAGTGTGTACAGATTCTTTTAAAAAAAAGTAGCAGAGAAAAGTAAAGAGAAAGGCTTGGTGGTCCTCTTTAACTCCTGTTATGAACATGAACCATAGAAACTTTTCACAAAGTAAGAAAATGATGCCTGAGTGGTAAACAGCTGGCTTGAAAAGCTTCTTGAAGAACAATCTTTTCCTCCTCACATTTAATTAACAAAATGAGAAAGTGTTTCTGAAACAAGCATATTCAGATTATATGGGTAGGGGGCACTTCTATTTACAGAGGTGAAAAGCTATTGTAATGCCGTCTCTGTGATAACAAAGCAGAAAAACACAAAAGTGTAGCTATAAACTTTTCAGAATAAAAGGCAATTTGACACAGTTATGGCATACAAAGAAATCCAACTCTACACCCACCTTCATCAGCTGGTCCCCTGCAGATGTGTTGGAATGCAAATCACTTTATCTCTGAACCTTGGCCATACAGCTGTGGCCAACAAGAGTTTTAAACATCTGGAGGGTTTATATTTGGGTGAAGCTGCCCTGTTCCTTCTCAAGCCATATGAGGTGCCTTGCAAGAGTGGACTAAAAGCTGCATCTATCTCCACATTCACTGTCCAACATGAAACTGCACCCACACAACAATATACTTCTTTATTATGTTCATATCCTGTTTTTCCTTGGAAGGACTGAATTCAACATAAATCAGTGTTTCTCAAAACTTTTTATTCTTGCGACCCACTTTGCATCTACATGTATATTAATAAATATTTTGTTTTGTTTATTGTGCATATTTTTGAATAGCCATCTGTTAACATTTTATAAAGAAATAGCTCTCCTTTTCCTTCTCTTTCTTCCTCAGGCAGAGTCTGCAAGCATGCTCCTTGCCTTTCTTTTCCCTCCAGGACAGAAAAGGTTTGGGAAACAGAGGAGGAGGAGGAGGAGGAGGAGGAGGAGGAGGAGGAGGAGGAGGAGGAGGAGGAAGGGAAATTAGGGCCTCCAAGTCTTGCTCCCCCTTGAGCAAATCTCACCCCCCAGGGGTCCTGCCCCGTAGTTTGAGAACCACTGATATAAATGGTCTTATCCCTCTTTAGGTCCTCCTATAAAGTCCTCGTTCTCCTTTTCCTTACTAGCACAGTTGTGATGAATGACTGGGTTCCGGTTGAAAGTATGGTCCTGAACCAAAGTAAATGGCTGCGTGCAATGCATTGCTGAAGGATGGACTTGGACATTGAAAGCTAGAAATTAAAGAAATGCTGATTTGTCTGGAACAGAAGGAATTTGCAAAACAAGAAGGAATTTGTACAAACAAGGTGTTCTCTCCAAGCTGCTCAGAACACCACCAAGATAAGAAACGGACATGATAACAGGATGTTTTGATATAAACAGATAAGACATTGGTATGTTTTAAAACTATGGAAACCAAGGAAACTTCAAGAGAAAGATGAACAAGGTATAAAAAGAGGGAGTTTTCCAGCCTCACCTTGTTGGCATTGAACCGGGGCAAGGTGTCATCCCAACTCTTCGGGGGCGAACTGATCAATCGTCCAGTGAAGGGACCATATGCATGAGTATGTAAGTGTGCACATGTGTGTGTAAGAGCTCTTGATACTTAAACGATTGTCTTAATTGTTATGTCTCAATAAATGTTACATGCATAGTGTTCAAACCCAGATCTGGTTTTCTACGTGTCTATATTGAAAATCCTATAGTCTAGGGTGGCTAAATTTCTCTCTGGATCAAAAGAACAACAGAGAACCTTGATTCATGACACAGTGTCATTCGGTCACTTTCAAGGCTACCTGGAGAGATGAATAGGTATCTCTAGGGTCCAACAATGGACTGGACCCTACTGGTTCCCAAGTGTGGGTCCTCAAATGTTGATTAGATTACAACTTTCATCAACTCTGGCCTTTAACCACTCTGGCCAGACAAATCTGGAGTTATAGTTCAAAAACCCTTTGGGCATATAAGCAAGGTTTCTTTTTTTTTTTTCATGAGTAACCAGGCTCAAAGTGGGCAGTTATGAAGAGAGGATATGAAGAATTCAAAACAAGCACTGGGGAAGTTCAAAAGTTCAACAAAAATGTAATGATGATATTTTAACATTCAATGGACATGAAATAACATAGTAAGAGTCCTAGGGCCTTTGCAGACTGCTAGAAATAGGTCAAATTGTGTCCACTTTAACTGCCCTGACTCAGTGCTAGGGAATCCTGGGAACTGTAGTTTATTGTGGCACCAGAGCTCTCTGACAGAAAAGGCTCAATGTCTCAGAAAAAAATACAATTCCCATGATTCCCTAGCACTGAGCCAGGGCAGTTAGTGGCCTCAATTTGCACTATTTCTAGCAGTCTGCAAAGGCCCCTAGATAAGTCGTATCTTTCGCCAGATAAATTGTACTGCAAATTGAGTGTGTGCTTATTTTCCTTCCCATTTGCACAGGAATCCAATCAGTGGATTCACACAAGATTAGCAAACAACACAGATATACAAACCACTCACATATGTTCTTGTCCTTGCTAGAAAGAGTGTCTTAGCACATTGCCACCTTGTCAAGGAAATGGTAAACTTTGGAGAGATTTTTCACAGTTTAGTACTTTTTTGCAAGATAGACAGATAAATGATAGGCAGAAAGATAGTTTAAATAAAAAATCTTGAGGCATTCTACATTTTACAACTGTATATTTTAATTAAAATATGTTGACACCTTTGTATCTGTGCCCAAACCAATATGTTTTTAAACAAATTATTTTGTTTTATTTTTCAAAAACAAATACCAACCCCAAACCCTTGTAATCTTATAAAACAGGGAGGAGACTTTTGAAATTATTTGTTCTTCCTTGTGATACAGAAATAAGCAAAGATATGCATCTTTAAAAAGTCTTAGCAAAAACTTTCAGAAAATAATAATAATAATAATAATAATGACAATAATAACAAATTCTCTCCCTCTCCTTAAGGCTCAAAGCAGGGTATAGCATGTTAAAACACAATACATGATTGCAAACACATAAACCCACAGTTAAAATACGATACTATACAATCATTAAAATGCAGTCATAAGAGTTCATATACAAATTAAAAAGTAATGTTGGCATAACAATGTTTTCTTATGTATAATATAAAATAATGGGAAGTAGGGAAAATAGTGCAAATTGAGGCCACTAACTGCCCTGGCTCAGTGCTAGGGAATCATGGGAATTGTATTTTTGCTATTTACCCTTTACAAGATTGCTGGGGAGTGTTTATCACATCACCACCCAACTTAAACAAAGGCCCTCTCCTAGGATTTCCTGTTTCCTGAATATCCTGATGTGACTTAAGAGCAGGTGGTGTGGTGTCATAAATGTGAGAATGTCATATTTTCTTGTACAACCACTTCCTTTCAGTCAAGAGAAATGGTGTAATTATCTTGCTCTGAAATCTGTAAAGAATGGATGCATCTTTCATTGGATTTTCAAACTGCTATTGATGGTTGAATATAAGCTGTTCTGTCCACCATAATATTGATTTTATTAACTTATTTAATTGTATCATGTTAATATAGCAGAGGGAATAGTTTGAAATAAGATCTGTTGCTAGGTTTATATGAATAAATAGTGGCAGTGTTTTGACTTTCATCTTAACAAAGCCTGATCATCATCATCATCTTTCAAGCTGAGTTTCCAGCTGGATGTCCCCTTCTGATCTCACCTGTTGAACAAGTACTACTTTACCTGTGTTAATTTTTTTTGAAAGCATTAATAGCCTGATACCCAGCAGTTTCCACTAAAAGGGATTGCCATAGCATCCACTTTTTCATAACCAGGACGTTTAAGAATGAAGGAAAATGAAAATAACTATGCTGGTTTGGAATGTTGGCTATGCTGTGCCAGCCCTTCATCCAAGCTCTTACTTAGGAAGCATCACCCATGATGTTCAGCAAGGCAGGATTATCAATGGTGCAACCGAAGTAGATACTTAGGCCCCTCAGTGCAGCTGCTGCTGTCACTAAACATACAGACATACAGACATATATATGCACCTCTCTTATACTATGATGTGTTCAACAAAGATTTGTTCCTAGGAAGCAGGGACTATAGAGCTCTCCTTTGCTCCATCCAGGGGCATCACTAGGGGAGTGCAGGCTACACTTTAAGGCAGGGGTGATACCATTGCTCCCCAAACATCTGTCTTTTGGCAGAAATGGGCTGTGGTGTTCACCTGCATCCCTTTAAAATACTGAAGAGATGGTATGAGTGGGCAAGGCTCAGTGGGAAGAGAAAGAGGCCCCAGATTTAAAAAAACACATTTTTTTAATTTTAATTTAAAATGTAAAACAACAACAACAACAACAACATTCTTTTAAATTTTTATGTTAAAACAACACATTTTACCAAATTTTCATTTTAACCACGTGAAACAGTATACATATAAATACATTTAGGGTGTGCATATAATACTGTAATTTAAAGGTATAAGTTTAATTTTGCAACTTCTTTATTTGACAGCTATTGTTTTTACATTGTGTTATTAATACAAAAAAGAGTCTTACTAAAGAGTCTATATGGTGTGTATGGGAGGATGTCAAGATGAGGTGACACTATGAGTTACTACACTGGGTGATGCCACTGCCCCCATCCTCATTAAATAGCATCTACTGGCCATTCTAGCCTCATTTTCTAACTGCAGAGACAATGTAGAGGTAGATGGCATCTTGTCATCACTGTTTTGATCATGCCACCTGGAACACAGGCATCACAGACATTCTTACTGGTTCTGGAACCAGGGAGGGTTTCACTTGACTCAACAGCACTGCCAAGCCTGAGCCACTAAAGCATAAAGCCACTACTCTAACAGGATTGCTCACATGCAAACATAAAGGAGGATAGTTGCTATTGAAATTGCCCCACAGCCCCATTCCCTTTGATTCAGTTTTAATGTTCAGTGAATCAAGTTCACTTTTGGGGAACTAAATACTGAGATGAAATGAAGAAGCTACTGCTTGTGAGCTGGATCCAACTTAAGGTTGTTAACCAAGCCCAATGAGAAATGGTTGAGTGAGTCTGATGTGTTTAGCCTGGAGGAGAGAAGATTGAGAAGTGATATAGTAGCTGGTTTCTAATACTTGAAGGGCTGTCACATCATGTAGAAGACGAGAATGTTTATTTTCTGCTGCTCCACAAGGTAGGAGCCAAAGCAATGGATTCGAATTACAGAAAGGAAATTCTGACTAAACATTAGGAAAAATGCCCTGACAGTAAGAGTTACACGACAGGATGGTCTGGCTCAAAGGTAAACTCTCCTTCATTGTGTTTTTAAAGCAGAGGCTGAATGGTAGTCTGCCAGGACACTTCAGGTTTGTATTCCTGCATTAGCAAAATGTTGAACTACATGAGTTTGGGGAGATCTTTCCAGGTCTATAATTTTATAACTCTGTAATTCTATGATTGTAACTCAGGGCCTTTGAAGACTGCCAGAAATAGTGCAAATTGAGTCCACTTTAAATTGAGGCACTGCCCTGGCTCAGTGCTAGGGAATCATGGGAATTGTATTTTTTTTCTAAGACATTGAGCCTTCTCTGTCAGAGACTCTGGTGCCACAATAAATTACAGTTCCCATAATTCCCTAGCACTGAGCCAGGGCAGTGCCTCAATTTAAAGTGGACTCAATTTGCACTATTTTTGGCAGTCTGCAAAGGCCCTCAGTTGAGTCTCCTGTGCAGCAACTTAAATCCTGGAGTCAGATGGTAAAGGCACCATTAATGAATGCAATGAGATCTGTTAAAAACTGGTGGCATTATATAAGTGGATCAGTACATGGATCTAGATTATTCTTTCAAAACTCGGAAATAAAATAGCAAGCTCTATATTTAAAGTTTTTCTTTTTAAAAAAGTTCACCCTAGCTGAAGCAAAGAGAACTGTAACAAAACTATTTTTGCTACACACACATATCATATTGAGGTTGTTATAAATCAGACAGGCATTTGCACATGTACATTCAAAGCACCATATCCTAGATAATTGTTGTTCAGCTCTCCTTTTCCTCTTGAAATTGAGAATGTCAAGTCTCATTATGTAACATGAGCTGAACAGCATAATTCAATTGGCATTCTGTAGAATGATAATATATTTCCTCCTTCTGAGAACTGCTATTTATCTTAAGGGAAGGAATCATTGTTAAAATGCTTCACACTACTTGTGACAGATCCACTACATTGACACCTGTTTGGAAAGTGAGGAAGAGGAGAAGGAGATAAAATCAGCGAATTGTGGCCATATTATACCTGCCTTCCATAAAGCTGTTGAAGGATTCAAGTATGTACTTAAGCATAATACTAGGGAGCCATTCACTTAATGAATCTGCCAATTCTATGCATCTGAACTATTTAATTTCAACTGATTTCTATCTGAAATATGAAGAAGTGTGTGAAGTTGGATAAATTCTAATTTAAAAAAATCAAGTAAGTGCTGGAACCTGTTCTCTGTCTCAAGTCTTGGCTCTGAAGCATATGAAAAATGCCTGACTGAGCATGTGCACAATGAGTAAGTACACAATCAGCCTGCATACCCAAAGGCTCCAGGAAAATATGCAAATACAAATGAATTCCAATAGTATTTGAATACTAGGACTTGTTCTTGCTTCATAGGATTCAGTGTAAGCTCCTAGTTGAACCTTAAGTGGTTAATCAAATGCCTCAAAACTGGAGACATATTCCAATCCAGTCCTCGAGAGGTACAGTCTTCAAATCCTACTATCTACAAAGGGGAAAGTGTATGGATATATGGAAAGATCTAAATAAGGTGAATAGATTTTTTTTACACTTTTTGTAAAAAATTGGTACTGTGTATTTATCTCTATGCATTCATCTCACCTCAACAACACTTGTTTTTATGGAGAACACAGATATCTGAAATGTATGAATGAAACTATTATCTCAGGAGAAACTTTTCAGTTACATCAAACTTTGCACAAATTAATTTGTAAATAAACTTCACTTGTTAAAATCTACCATATGAGAAACAGCTGGAAGAACTCAAAATAGTAGCAGTATCCCACAAATAATACTCTCTTAAATCATTTTCTTTCTTTCTTGTGTGATAAAAGTATCTTTGTGTCTACATCTTTGTTAGTGTTATTAAATAGTTGGGGAAGGTTTAACTCAAATATTGTTTGTAATCATCTCCTTCCTTAAAAAGAGAAGGACGTTATTTCTATAGCAAGTAAAAAACTCAGTAATGGTCTAGCTGGAGGCACAGGACGGTTCTGCTGGAATACATAAGCTGAGACTCTTAAGCTTATCACACGGCACTTACAAGAACAGGAATGGAAAGGAAAGGAATGGAACAGGGCAAAACCATATTTTACTGGATGGGAGAATGCCACCGATGCCTCCGGGAGTCCCCAAGGCATTTCCCAGCTGTTCTTGGCAGCCAATTTTTGAAGGACGGTTCAAAATTGTCCTTCAAAAATCGGCTGCCAGGAACAGCTGGGAAATGCCTTGGGGACTCCTGGCAGCATTGGTGGCATTTTCCTGTCCAGTAAAATGCGTTTTTGCCCCGTTCCATTCCTTTCAGTTCCTGTTCCTTAAGTGCTATGCAATAAGCTCATTAGTTCATATGTGGGTGATATGAAAAGTCCTGTCATTTTAGTAATGTGGGACTCACTGCTGCAGCTGTTGAAATGTGATCATCATCCTGAAAATGTTAGTTCTGCTTGTGGTCCATGGACAGGAGGTTATGGATACCTCAGTTTGTGAGCACCAGAAATATCAAACAGCTCATGTTATAGTTTGTGGTATAAGCAATTTGACATAGTAGTCTCCTGGCCATGGATTTCAAATCTCAAAGCAAAATCCTATCAGTCTTCTTCCATATTTTGGGCTGGATCCAGGATTAATTATGCTCAAAGTAAGCCTATTGAAATCACTGGCCTATAGCCAGTTCCTAGAACTAGAACAGAGCCATTAATCAATGAGGTGTGTGTACTTGTTAATTTATCATTCAGTGACAGATTCAGTGTATCCGCACAGTTGGAACTACGATTGGGTTTAGGCCAGTGGGGATTAGTTTAATCATGGCAACTAAGAGGCTTTTCAGACTGGCCTAAAGGGCTGGCCTGGGGGTGGAGTTGGGGTGGGGCATCTGGATGCCGGCCTCTCTGACTCCACCCCAACCCTGTCTTGATGTCATGCATCCATTTGCACAGTGCGCAGCATCAGGACGCCCTCTTGGCACAGCGTGCTAAAAAGCCACAGCTGTGACTGAAAGGGCAACGTTTTGCCACCCCCAAAAGGAGCAGCATTTTGCCGCTCTTTTTGGGGCAGCAAAAAGGAGGATCGGGGCCATGGCATGCAGTTGCCGCAGCCCCAATCCGCTGCTCCCAGGGGCGGCTCTGTGCCACCTCTTCTTGGCCATATGCATCGGCCCTTAGTCCCATTGCTTAATGAATTGACTCATGCAAAACAGGCTGATTTGTCCCAGATTGATTGATTAGAAAGTTATTTTTAGAAGGTAAATGTAAAGAGTTATGGTCTCTTGCCTCTTAATCTTCAGCTTTTGAAAGTGTTGGAATATTGATTCTACAGTGGATCCTCCCTATCAGCAGGCTAGCAATGAATGGATTTCACTGCCCATACATCACCAGACCCAATATTATTCAATGATGGTGTTTGCATGCAGATGACACTGATGTGGGCACATCATCATCCATTGATATTATGGGGCACAACTGTTCTTTCCCATCCATGGTAGGACCTGGAACCAAGCCACTATGGATGGGAGGGGTCCAATGTATAGGGTTTACTAGCCCTTTGGATCATGTTTTTGGAATGCATGGGGCTGCAATGGGAAGGAACAATCACTCCTCTTGCTTTCACTGAATTCTGCTGTTCCGCCAGCATAGGATGCTACTCAAAAGGTCAGCACTGAGTCATGCCCCTAAGTCCAAGTGTCTCTGAAAATATTTAGTTGGTGTTACAGCAACAATTTTAAAAAGTAATTGTTAATTTTTCCTGTTTTTGTTACTTTTTAATAGAAATAAATTGTTACTTTTTTGCATATCTTAAAATTTAAAAATATATATATTTTTAAAAAATAAATAAAATAAAATATTGGTTCCCCCCCCCCCCCCAAACTCTAAATGCTACACACTGTTGCCTGTTGGTAAAAATGCACTCTCCTTTCATCAGCTTCTTCACCACTTTAGTACCAATAACGGTGCATGAGACAACAGCATGAGACACAGTACAAGGCAACCCTTGACCCATATGTTATTCTTCCTAGACCATCTAGTAACCAGAACTTGGTAGGATAACTATTTGGAACTAGCAGCTCCCAGAATCATCCAACTTACATGGTCATGCTGGTGAAGGAATTTGGAGGTTGCAGTCCAAAAGGTAGCATTTTCCATGTTTTGTTTAGAACTATAACAGTAACAAAAAATGCATTACAAAACAAGTGAAATGATACCTTGTTAAAGTATACTTATTGACTAATGTAGTTGTTACTGAAAAAAGAAACAAATTGCATGTCACTAAATTATTTCTAAGCAAACAGTTGCTTCCAAGTTCTGACCCATGTATCCCTACCTTCTGGCACCTTAGTCCTTTGTCTCTACAAAACTAAGACTGCTGGTAAGTGCTTGCTGTGCCTGACCTGCCTAATCCAGCAAATGTGTTCTAAAAAGATTTCTGTTTATGGTTGTTTCTGTTGTGTTCCTTCAAGTTATTTCCAATTGATGACAATCCTAAAATGAATCTATCACAGAGTTGTCTTGGCAAGATTTGTTTGGGGGGGGGGTTGCCTTTGCTCTTTTCTGAGGGTGAGAGAGTGTGACTTGCTCAAGTTCACTCAGTGGGTTTTTATCGCTGAGTGGGGATTCAAACTCTGATTTTTAGGTCACAGTCCAATGCTTCACATCACTACACCATGCCAGCTCTTGACTAACATACTTTGGGGAAATTAATCCTTTGGGAAAATATTGCATAACTTTATAATCCATAAGCAATATTTTAATACATTTCTTCCATATAGGAACTTAAGCTGCTTTTTAAAATTTCCTAATATAATGACACTTTGCATAGATGGTGTGCATGCAAGAGAGTGAAAAATCAATACCAGGAAACTTATTCTATTAGATGGCTTAGGAGGCATGATCTTCTAACTTGTTGGCTCTTCCAACCCAGAATTTTGACTACTGATAAATTTATTTATTTTCTTTAAAAAAAAAAAAAGAGAGAGAGAGAGAGAGAGAGAGAGAGAGAGAGCATACACTATATGCTATCTGAACACATTTTGCTCCAGGCTGGGAGTTTCTGGACTGTAAAGGATCCAGGAGACAGAGACAAATGAGTTTTTCCCTTCAGCAATGGATAATGTATTTGGAACAGATGTTTTCCAGATATCTAAATTATCATTCTAAGAGGAATATTTTGTAACACAGCATTTTCCATTTCTCCAAAGGAGATGTGTGGTTTCCATTTTAGTTTTACACAAAAAGATAACAATGCACATACCAAATATCACATTACTGAAGGGAACACAGCAATTCATGGTGGAGACCCCCAAAGAATGGAGTAAGAGAGAATTTTCTTTGCTACACATTTATACTTCTGGAATCAACATACTTCTGGGACCAGAATAATGATATTCTTTAATACTTAAACTTCTCAGAATTTAGTGATACAGTTCTCTAAAAAACAAAAGAACCAAAAATACGTATAGTAGTGGTGTAGTAGTTAAAGCATTGGACTGTGGGTCTGGAGATAAGGATTCAGATCCCTGCTCAATCATGGAAACCCACTGGATGCTTTGGACAAGTCACATTCTCTCAGCCTCAGAGGAAGGCAAAAACAAACACCTTCTGAACAATCTTGCCAAAACAAACAAACAAACAACAACCCTGTGATAGGTTCACCTTTGGGTCACCATTAGCCACAAAGGACTTCAAGGCACAAAACATCAATAAGGGAACCATTAAAAAAATCTATTCACAAGACAACATTGTGAAATCTAGTCCTAATATAATAAGAGTATTATACAGAGATTGCTTGCAAAACATTGCATTAAATATGGGTTTACTAAAACAGGTGGTTTTAGCTATTTTGTTTTAATGTACAATATTAATGGCTTTGGTTCACACATGGGGAAAAATCAGTACATATATTAAATAAATAAATAATAACTATATTGAGAGAAAAGAACACAAAATACATATAAATGTTTATATAGACTTTTTATTTATTTATTTTTAAAAAAGAACAAACACACACATTGATATAACTTGAAATGGAATGAACTGAATTTGGAAAAGCTGGAAACTGAGATAAAACAAAAGTTAGAGATTGTTGGGTCACCAAAGATCACATCAGTGATGGGATAGCAGAGGAGACTTAAAATATAAGTTCCTTTGGCAAAGCATACTCTTGGAAATTGATAGATTGATGGCAGATGACAGAGTATGTCTAATGTTATGTCCCAGAAAAGATCATATAGAGCACTTCTTCCTGTATATATACACCCACTTAGAAATTGTGGTCTGCAGCAGTTCTCTTCTGAATCCCTCAGTGGGTACAATACACTGTTGGGTTTTGGGGTAGAGGGCCTTCTCAGTTCTGGCATTGTAGAATGCCAGTCACTTAGGCTGCATCCACACTGCAGGAATAATCTGGTTTGGCACCATTTTAATTGCCCTGGCTCAATGTTATGTAATTCTGGGGTTGTAGTTATGTGAAATATTGAGCCTTCTATGTCAGAAAGCTCTGGTGCCACAACAAACTACAATTCCCATGAGCCATGACAGTTAAAGTGGTGTCAAACCAGAATGTTTCTGTAGTGTGGATGCAGCCTGAGAGGCCCAGTTGGCACAAATCTGGTCTTAGTCTGGTTCCAAATAAAAACATGGCTTTTTAGAAACCCTTTGGAGCATACCTGATGTAATGTAAATCTGCATATGATTTATCAATCTTAAGCATTTTAAACTGTTTAAATGGCTAGCTTTTTAAAAATTGTCCATCTTTACATCTTTAAATTATTTAATTGTTTCAACTGATTAAACTGATTTTATATGCCACCTTGAGATCATATGATGCAATGAAGGACATAAATATTTAAAATAAAATAAAAAAGCAATGTAACAAGGAAGACTAACATTACTATATTGGTATAGAAAGTTACATTTTCAACTTCAGCTTCATTGCTACTTCATGTGACTTCTGACCAGGCCCACCATCTCTTCCTTGAATGTAGCATTCTATTGTTTTCCTTTCTGGTTCTGGCCTGTCATTCAGTTAGTTTTTATTTGCTAATTCACTGCATATTTCTTTTTCTGGAAAAGAACTCCAGAGAGAGCAATTTGGCAAACCAAGGGTCATTGGAAAGTTGACCCTGCAGTATGATAGGTGGATCATTAGACTCTCCTAATGTTTCCATAGGGATGCATTGATTGTCTAATCGATGATTGTTACATGAATAATCCATGAATATTCAGGAGCCTTCATTAGATTAGATTTCAATTTAGCATTTTAATGTTTAATTTTACCCTTTTAATTAGCCCTGGCGTGTAGTATTTGGTATATTTACTATCTTTTTGTATTTTCCCCCTGAATATGAATCAAGGTTGCTTAAACTAAGCCAAACTCTTCATATCAAACACAAATCATCAGCAAAGAACAGAGTCAGAACAATAATACCTATAACTATAATACCCATGTCTCCCCTCCGTATTAACTTTTTGAGCCAAAATCTGTTTAGCTCTATCAAACCTTGTAGGCAGCCTACACACCTTTGTTAGCCCAACAAAGACAAAAGAGTGGCATGAATGAGGGCCACAATGGAATGGTTCATTTGCAAGATCAGTGCAAGAATTTGGAATTTCTCTGGATCTAACTGGAAACACTACAACTTGCAGGTGCATACAAATAAGGGGTACATGCATCTTGCATCTGGAAATGGGCATACTGCTTAAGGGTCATTAAAGGTATTTCAGGAGCACAGGAAAACAGTGGATATGGAACAAGTGCAAAGAGGTATACAATGCACTGAATATGTAGAATAATGACATGGATTTCAATTTACAGCCGCTCAATATTGTTGAAATGTTAAGGGAAAATTCAGTTCAGAGAAAAATACAGTTGAATTTCAACCTGGAAAACATATACAGTTTCTTTTCTAGAACATTCTTCTTCATCTTTATATGTATTTTTTGTCATGGATGATGAGAGTTGTAGCTCTTCACCTCTGGCTCTAACTCACCACCTTGTTATGCAGCAGAGCTGACCAGCTTTGATCAGTGGTTAATGCTTTTCTCCAAAGCAGCAGAGTTTCAGAGAATAGGCTGAAGACCCTGACAAACTCTCCAAGCCTTCTCACTCTTCTTCCCCAGATGTCTCCAAACTTTTCCAGGATTCTGCTGGCTCTTGTATCTTCACTCAAGACACCAGACAACTCAGTAGTCTTATATAAAAGATCTACTTTATTCTACTATATACAAGTACTATATGCCCAACAAATCACAATCTCTACAAATCTCCTCAACTACCCACAATATCTCCAAAACTACTCCACAAAAATACATTGGCAAACATTGCAATTATTATAGCCATTGTTAATCACCACCCACTAGTTAGTTTCCACCCAGTGGGTGTGTATATTTATTTTGATTGGTTCACATAGTTCAACCCATACTTAAGACCAACCCAAGTATTTCATCATTTTACCTTGTACACTTAATGAATCTCAGGTGTTTCCAATATGCATTCTATAACTCTGTCCTTGGCTCTCAAGACTTCTAAATTACATTAGCTTTTGCACCTGTGTAGCTTCATAATTGCTCTTGCTTAGTCATTGTGACTTTCACATACATATTTTATTTCTATCACTGTATGTCCCATGTTGCATTTTCCTTAACATTTTTAACATCTAGATTCCCATCTGCCTTCCTTTGTCTCTTTGTGATGTGCCTCACATTTTATAGTACAGATCTGCCAGCATCTTTTAGAAACAACATGAATGTAATTCCTTAGCAGCATTATGAAAAGGCTGAACCAACTCTTCACTATATTGTTTGTCCACTAAGAAATCAATCTGTTTCTCTTTGCTGCACATTGAAAAAGATTGCTTATAGATAAAATGAAAATTGATAGAAAAAAAATGAAAATCCATAACACTTGCCTGGGTCAAACTGTCCCATCTACCCTTAACTCCTGCTGAGCTAACATTTGAAAGTTGTGCTAGTTTTTAGCTTGTAAACAGTATATTGTTCAGCAAGCAACCTTCATGTGGGTCTAGAACATTACTTTCTTGGGGTTGTCTACACTTGGGGGGAAAGTCCAAATGGAACCCACATCTTTTCTGCCCCACACTTGCCCTGCACTCACCCCACAACTGCCCTGCATCTGACCCAGAGACACTCAATATCTGTTTTCTCTACAGTACTTGTTTATCTTTTTGTAAACATTGTTCTGGGTAGGGAACTGGGGTTTTCCTTCTTCAATGCTGATGCTGGCATTGCACTCTGAAGTGAGAACATGACACTGGGCACTTCATGGGTGGGAAAAAAACCTTTCTTTAAACATCATTCCAGGTGGGCACCTGGACTGGACATTTGTAAATGGTAGTGCCTAAGCAATGATCAGTCAGTGACAGGAGCTGATGGAGGAAAATGGTGGTGGCTACTGGACAATGATCTGTCCTGCCTCCTCACTCCTCTATCCCCAGAAACCAGAGTCTACACAACCTGAAAACTGCAGAAAAAAAGTGAGTTATTGAAACCCAAGTTAACGGAGTATACCCAAGTTTGGTGCAGATAAGACCATATCTCATGTGCTCTGATCATGCCAGATTTGGGGAAAATGTCTTGTGCTATGTGGACTGATTACACCAGATTCAAGGGGCGGCGGGGGGGGGGGGGGGGGGGGAGAATTGGATTTTTTCCTTCCTGTAGACAAGTGCCTTGATATCCCATTGTATCCAAACCAAAATGAAGATTCAATTTTTAAAATCAAAATGGTGACTGTTTTTGAATCAAAGCATATGAACTATAAATGAAATTAGGCAGGTTATAATCTACCCTATTTTCATTAGTTTTTATCAACATGAGAATGGATACAAGATTGTATCAGTCTCTCCTCTCATTACCAACGTTCACATAAAAATGATGTATATTTTAATGGCCAATGTTTTCTAATACATCACCATGCTATATGACTTCGACCTTTCCAAATGATGCTGCAGATCTTTATTGATTTGCTATTGTTGGCTAATTGTGTTTTCTGTAACAAAGATACTGGAAAATATGTTGCTCCTCTGTGGAGAGACTATTATAAAGTATAACAGTGCACACTCTGTCATCACTGTATGGAAAGTTATTTTTGTGTTTTATATACATATGTATATGTATGTGTCTATATATTTAGATCTCTATCAGAGATACAGCATTTATCTAATGTATGGAAAGAGGGATCACTCTATTTCTCTTCTGCATAACTTTCTCCTGTGCTTATTCATGAAACTAGTTTCCACACCAATCTGTATTTTTTTAAATGACAATCTGTATTTTTTTAAATGACAATTGTTTTAATGCATTTTTCACAAAAATATACATTTTGTATCTATCCCCTCCCCCCCCCCCAAAAAAAATATGTGTGTTAAAAATATGATAACTTTGCTAGCACTTGTTGCTATAAGATTTCATGGGGCATGACAACCTTAATAATTTTTGGCCTTTATCCTAAAATAAAGGATATTCAAAATTTGTATCTAAAATATGCATTCTGGAAAGGTCCTCATATTTAGGGAAGTGTGAACCAGGTTAGTTTGCTTTAAAAAATAGGCAGAATAAAATACAGTGGGCTCTTGTCTCTGCTGGGCATTGGTTCCAGGGTCTCCTGTTGATATCAAAATCTGTGGAAGCTCTAGTCCCATTAAATAGAGTAGTATAGTAAAATTGTGTCTCTTATATGAAATAGCAAAATCAAGCTTTATGTTTTGGAATTGATTTTTTTAAATATATTTTCAAGTTGTGAATGGTTGAATTCATGAATAAAGATTCCATGGATATGGAGGGTCGACTGTAGTGAGCATCTTTTATCTTTCTATCTGTTTCTTGTCTATCATTTTCTCTGTTAGTCTGGCATACATGTTGACAAAATACCTGAAATTCCATTACTGTGATTTCAGAGTTTTCTCCCAAGCAATACTCTCTCTCACTATGTCAGTATTAATGTTAATTAGTTCTTTGCTGTAGCATAATTAAGGTTCAAAACTATTGGATCTAAAGAAGTAAGTAACATATGTCAACTCACAGGGGATTCTTCCTCTAGGACATCAAGGGTATATATATATCACATGTTTATGGAAATTTTATATAACTTTAACTGCTATGTACATTCTATGGAATCCTTGGATTTGTAGTTTAGTTAGAGATATTGGCATGAGTCTTAGTTTTCAGGTTTCTGACTTCACAGAATGTAGACCAAAATGAGATAGCTTTAGTTCTTGTCTTAAAATAGCAGGGCTTCTGATTGCTGATTTCCTTGTTTGTTTTTAAAAGGAAATTGGTCATTACAGTGACAGCAATCTTGTCCTATCCTCCATCCTCCATCATTGTTCAACTGCATTTTCAATTATCTTGAGGCAAACTGAGTGGAAAGAGGAGTCTTAAGCTCTTTTCTAAAATCACGTTAATGACTTAGACATATTCTTCCACAGTTTGCAGAACATTTATTTCCCCATGACACCTTTATGAAATATGTCATTTTCATATAAATTTTCAACAACAATGGAGATGACAAGATGTGAATCATGACTCCAGTTTGAAGATTCTCCTGCTCCAAACACCACTGCACCTATCATTGCTAAACTGTGTAGATCTTTTACATACATGAGAACATTCATCTTGAAATCTGTTAAACTGTAAAGCCTGCTCTTTCACAAAGATCTCTGTTCCTTAAACCTGACAGACTTGATTTCCTGTTTCTTTACATTTTAACCACTTAATATTTCTATTAAAAAAGAAATCAAAGTATAAATGTACATACACATTGGTGTACACATTTTGCCTGTAACCTGCAAGATATCATCCCTTCATAATGAGTTCATAATTATTCTTGAAAATGTAATCTATGGTAGTTCTAACAAATAAAATGTTATAGCCATTTGTTGATTTTCAATTATAGTCAATGGGAGAGACAAGTCTCTCCAAAACCATTAGAGTACAGACAACATTCTAGTCTCACAATGAAACTGAGCATGGCTAACATAACTTTGCCAGCACTTGTTGCTATAAGATTTCATGGGGCATGACAACCTTAATAATTTTTGAACTGTTGCTCACACCTTCACCAAACCAGTGAAGGATTATATTCTTCAACAAGCCTGATTAAAGTGCACCAAGATTTAGTAGAAATGTGATACACTTTTCAATATTCGGGGGAAAGCAGATAAATGCAACACATCACAGAATTTGCTACACTTCTGGCAATACTTTTCAGATAGGTTTGAAATTTTGCATGTTTTTAAATTGCACATAGATCTTTAAGTATTTGCTTAATAGGTAGAGGTATGATTACCAATAAACATTTGATGCTTATAGTGGTAGAACTTTTTTTTAAAGACTTTCTTTGCTTTTTTAATAAATCAAATGCATTTGCTGGAACAGGTGGCAAGACAATTGTGATTAGTGGACAATTAAGGCCATGAAAAAAGAAGACATCTGTCAGAAGCTTCATTTTGAGGCATCAACAAGAAAGATCTGCTATTACCACAGTCATGTCTATCCATTTTTTAAAATTATTTTTTAGTTTTGTAAGTGTCAAGTGCCTAACTGTCCAGGATGAATTCTCCAAATTAAGCAAGACTATGACATCTGTGGCTTTGGCCGGGGGGTGGGGGGTGGAATATCTATACAACCTTTTCAACTGGAAGCATAGGGAATATTTCACCAAGGGTGGGAAAAGAACAATGAATCCCCTGGCTTGACATATACACAAATGAATCTAAGCATTCAGGGTAGAATGTGGAGCTCATGCTTTCATTCCTTGCAAGGGTCATGGTTGAGAGTGATATGAAGTTTCAAAATGTAATGGGTTATTAACCTGACAAAGTTGCTGTCATCCTGCAGGCAACTATCAGGAAGGTCCCACTTAAATCAGACTAATGGGATAAAAGGGCCTTTACAGACTGTCAGCAATAATGCAGCTTTAACTGCCCTGGCTCAGTGCTAGAGAAGCATGGGAATTGCATTTTTTTCCTAGGATATTGAGCCTTCTCTGTCAGAGAGCTCTGGTGCCACAATAATCTACAGTTCCCATAATTCCTTAGTACTGAGCCAGGACAGTTAAAGTGGCCTCAAGCTGCATTATTTCTGGTAGTCTGTAAAGGCCCAAAAATCTTCATACTAGGCACTATCTTGAACCTCACTTCATGCCAAAATTAAATGCAAAAGAGAATAACTGTAGGGGAAAGGGTGGGAAAGGGAGAGAAAAATAATTTTAATAGAAATTGATGGATGAAAGTGAAATAATGGAATTATGCTATATCAATACAAACTTGGTTGATAGCAATTAATTATACTTTATTAATACACCAGTCCAAGGGATAACTAATGCATATCACATGTGCACAGCCAATAGTTTTGACTTGACATGCTAACATGGGCTGCATCCTCACTGCAGGAATAATCCAGTCTGACTCCACTTTAAATGTCATGGCTCAGGTCTATGGAATGCTGGGAACTAGTTTCTTGTAGCACCAGAGTTCTCTGACAGAGAAAGTTAAATATCTCACAAAACTACACATCCCAGAATTCCATAGGATTGATCCATGGCACTTAAAGTAGTATCAAACTAGTTTATTTCCACAGTGCTGATGCAGCCATGGAGATGTCTGTTATGGGCATACAAGAGATATACATATTTCTTTATTTTATTCTTGCATAGGAAATACAAAATTGAAAAAGAATGTAAGAGTTTTGGGGTATTTTTGTAATTATATATACATATTTTTAATGGGAGGATTTTTTTTTCATGGAAATATTATGAAGGTTTCTGGGAGGGGGGGAGGCTTATGATTTGTGCATAATACTTTTTTTTTTTTTGCAAAACACAAGATGTCTGTGTAACCTCTCTGAATTACTGGTTAGGCCCAATGTGTGTATGTGGGGGAACCCTAAAAGAGGGGCTGTTCTTGCTAGTTCAGAGTAAGTGTGAACTGAGTTCAGAGAGAGGGTGAGCTAGAGAAAAGAAAAGCAGCAGTTGCCAGGGATAATAATTAGGGAGGAGGATTTTCCATTTTGTATTTAGGAAGGGATAAAAGGGTACATTAATTATTGTGGATTTTTATTTATTTATTAAGAATTTGCAAAATTCTTAGTATTCCTTGTCTAAGAAAATGCTACAAAATTCATGTGGTTACCATAAATTGACATGTGACTTGAAGATATGTATGCAGGTACACATGTACATACACATACACCTATTATGCATCTTAATTCAGGGCATTAAGGATTACAGAGATTGCAATACAGCTGGGCAGGATATGTAGAAGAGTTCTACAATCAAGTCCTGCACTAATAGCTCATTGAATGTATGGGACTTTGGATATGTTTGTTGCATGATGGTTGTTGCTATTATTTTTTTTTAAAGAATTTAAATTGTGACTGTTTGCAATATGGATTTATTATTGGTCCCACTGAATCCAGAAAAAAATTTGTTGTTAACTGCCCTTGAATTGATTCCCAACTCACGGCAATCTTGTGTATGAGGCATCTCTAAGACCCCTGTCCTCCACTCCTCTGCTTAGGTCTTGTAGATTCAGGCCCATGACCTCCATCTAGTGTGCAATCTTCCTCTCTTAGAGGTACATCTGCACAAAACATAATTTGTGCCAAATGCAATTTTGAGGAACGTTTGTGAAATTTTTCCTTGAGCAAAAATGTTTAGGAATTCAGCAAAACACACACTTTCCCCCAAATTTTTGCTTTTTGTGAAAATACTGTATTATGCACAAAATACATTGTTGTGTTTTTTAAAATAATTGCTGTAGTTCAAAATAGTGCTTTTTCCCCCCCACATGGGCAAAATGTCATGGGAGCTGACTTTTTTTGTTGACAGGCTCACTGGATGTACTGGATGTACTGGAACCTACTTGACATACATACACACAGACAATTTTATTCAGTTGACATACATACACACAGACAATTTTAACTCTCTTGATTATGGCAAGAACATTTAGCAAAAGTCTTTAAATCCTCTACTTTGACTGAAATGATTTATAAACCCAGTGGGTTGGATCCAGAGTTACAAGCTCAAGAGATGCTTGTAAACCAATGGGATGAATTTATAATGGGTAACTTGAACCTACTTTCTCTGAATCCAACCTAGTGAAATGAAATGGTTCTTACTTTTTGAAAAGTCATACCTCATCAAACTCTGAATACCAGGACTCCATGTGAAAGAACTATGGAGGTGGCAACTACTAAGTAAATTGTAATACAAATAAACCCACATTCATACTTTGACACATTTGTATGAATTTGTGCTGTGGAACATTTTGACTTTGCCGATGCAGGAAGTGTGAAAAGAACCACTCCAAAACTTATATGCCATTTTTCAGTTGCATAACTTGATCTTGGTTACATTGTCTCTGCCTGTAATCTATTTTCTTCAATATGTGCATGCATATGAATATATGAGGCATCTAATTTATATGCCACCTTACAGAGATAAATGCTGAAATAAGAGTTAATTTTAAATTTAATCACAAAAGCTCCATCAACCTACCAATTTTTAAACATGAGGGAGAGTCAGATTTTATCTCACTGATGCTAATTAAATATATTAGACAGAACCAAATGGATGTGACATCACTGAGTGTGGTACAATGCAAGAATCTTTAACTTGCTCTCCAACTAGCATGTGCGGTGGTTTGTACTCCTCCCTTTTTCTTTTAATACTGCACCACTTTGCTCAGACAAAACTGTTGATTAATTATAGTTTGTACACACAAACATTTAAAAAGCATGACACTCTTCTAACAAACCTGTTAAAAGCAAGGTGTAATGTAGGGAAGAGAAGTACAATCTAATAAACATAATCCCAACAAATGTTGGAGATTAAATAAAGCAAGTGCCCAAAACAGAGTAAAGTTACCTCCTGTTCTTTCACAGAATCTTTTTTTTATTTACAAGACTAATACATACAATAACAAATTACATATACTGACATAAACATATAATCTATATCTAAATTGAACATATATAATACTTTATTGACCTTTCATACCCTCATTCCTCTTGTACCATTCATTACTTCTTTCTTTCATACTACTAAACTAGAGACTTCCTAATGCCTAAATCTAAGTAATAGCTGTGGTTTCTCCTGATTACTCTTTTTCCATTAACTCAGTACATAATCAATTCTTAATTCATAATGATAATTAAATTAAATCAACCCTTTGTTGTTTTTGTATTGTTATTATATCTTATGTGTGTGTGTGTGTATTCTATTGATTCTGTTTCATACTTTTCAGTTTCTTACAATATACTTTCCTTTTGTAATTCTTTTCTATTCTTATCCTTTCTTTATCTGAAGTAGCATCTTGTTTATTGAGAGTTAGCTAATCTGTATATGTTATTTTGAATTTTATCTATTACAGTTGCCCATTTTTTATTAAAATTTTCATCAGGCTTATTTCTTAATGTATAAGTTAATTTATCCATTTCGATATATTCTGAAAGTCTCCAATACCATTCTATTGTCTTCGGTGTCTTGTTTTGTTTCCAGGTAGCGGCATAAGTTACTCTATTTCCTTCCCATATTTTTTTTCCATTTCATCTTCTGCTATGCCTAGTAGGTATAACTTTGGATCTTTATCAAATTTTATTTGAAGGATGTCTTGCATTTCTTTGTGAATTTCCTCCCAATATCTTTTCGCTAGTGGACATAGCCACCACATATAGTAGAAAGTAACCTTGTATTTCTGACACTTCCAACATTTATCTTTGTTATCTCTTTTAAATTTCAATAATTTTACTGGTGTAAGGTGCCATCTAAATTGTAATTTATAGAAGCTCTTTTTCATATTATTATTCAATGTATGTTTTATCTTAGATTTCCAGATCTTTTCCCATTCTTAAATGTATATTGGAGTGTCCAGATCTTGTGCCCATCTAATCATGCACTCCTTCACTTGTTCATCCTTAGTTTCCCATTGGAGTAAGATCTTATATAATTTTGATATTAGATGGTCAGTTTCTTTTAATAATTTTTTTTCTATATCACTATCTGCAGAAGTTATTTCATTAAATTTATGATCAATTGTAAATCTTTCATAGAGCTGTCTGTATAAAAACCAAGTACTTTTGATTCCTTTCCTCTTAAATTCTTCAGTAATTTTTAATCTCCATTTTCTATTTTCTTTAATTAATAACTCTTTGTATGTTAATCATTTATTTTCTATCATTTCATCATTTCTGTGAAATGCCTCATTTGGGGATGTGTTCACTGGAATGCCTCTGTTTATGCTATCCTTATGTTTTTTCCCAAATTTTCCATAGTGAATTCCTAACATAATGGTTTTTGAATTCCTTATTTTATCTTATCATAATACAAGTAAGCATTAAAACCAAACACATTATCTACGCCTTCTAAATAAAGCAATCTTCTATCTTTAAGTCTTAACCATTCTTTCAACTACTCTAACACACAGGCATAATAGTGTAATTTTAAATTCGGAAGTCCAAGTCCCCCTCTATCCAGTGTGTCTTGTAAGATTTTGGCTTTAATCCTAGGTTTCCTTCTGGCCCATATAAAATTTGTTATTTCTTTTTGCCAATTCCTGAATGGGATATCATTTGTACTTATAGGAATGGTCTGGAATAGAAACATCATTTTTGACAAGACATACATCTTTATCACTGAGATTTTGCCCAGGATTGATATGTGTAAATTATTCCATTTCTTTAATCTCATTTTTATACTATTCCATGTCTTTTGGTAATTGTTTTTGAATAAATCAGAGTTCTTTGTAGAAAACACAACACTCAAGTACCTAACTGCTTTTTTAACTTTACAGAATATGTCCTTCTCTTTGTTTATCTATCATGTTCATTGTTAGAACTTTTGTTTTTTCTTTATTTATTTAAAAACCTGAATGCCTACCATATTCATTTATATTCTCCAATAAATATTGTATGTTGTCTATAGGGTCAGACCATGTCATCCACATAAGCTCTAAGTTTGATCTCATATCCTTTTATTCTAATACTGGTTATTTTCTTTTCGCTTCTGATTGCATTACACAAAATTTCCAGTGTTAATATAAATAACAGAGGTGAAAGCAGACAACCTTGGCATGTGCCTTTTTGTATTTTGCACTGCTTTGTTCTTTCTCCATTAACCACCACATATGCCCTTTGATCCCTATATTGACCCATTTATAAAAGGCTCCTTCTCCAGCTATTTCCCTATAATTTTCAACATAAAATCTCACCTTAGATTATCGAACACCTTTTCGGCATCAAGAAATATCATTGCAATCTGTTTATTTGGTTTTCTTTGATAAAATTCAATAGCATCTAATAAATTTCTAGTATTGTCCTTAATGTGTCTTCCTGGAAGAAAACCTCTTTGACCAGTGTGTATATATTCACTTAAAATATTTTGATTCTTTTTGCCAGAATACTAATAAGAATCTTATAATCAACATTTAAAACCAATAATTTTTTTTTCATAGTCATATTTACTGGACAATGATCAGAGAGAATTTTTGGTAAGATTTCAATACTTTCTATTTTGTTTTTATTAAATCTGAAACTAGGACCATGTCTATCCTAGACCAAGAATCATGCGGGGTGGAATAAAAAGTGTAATCTTTCATTTCCCCATATTTATATGGGACTGCTCCCAGACTATGGAATGGCCTGCCGGATGAGATCCATCTTATCACCACCCTTGCTAGCTTTAAAAAAGCAGTAAAGACGGATCTCTTCCGGCAGGCCTTCCCGGAATAATCTCCCAGCTTAGTTGGAGATGGTCACTACCCGTCCCCTTTTCCTACCACTGCCTGCTTGCCCTTCATGTTTTTGTTGTTTTTATTGTACTATTCCTATTTTAGCTCTCTAATTAATTTAATTCAGTTTTAATGGGGTGGGAGGGTTATAGTTGGGTTGAGGGAATGTTTTTAACTGTTTTTGTTTTAAATATGTTGTAACCCGCCCCAGTTGCTGAGCAGAGGGGTGGGATAGAAATAAAAATTATTTATTATTATTATTATTATTATTATTATTATTATTATATCTCCAGACATTCTGTCATATTAAAGAAAGACTTTGGGTCCTTGTGTCGGATGTTGTTTACCTTTAAGCTTTTTATCTAACAATGGGCCTATCACCCCATTCCAGTCTACCAACATAATAATGTTATCATGTGGGGATTCCATTATTCTGGCTAACAATTTAACATAAAATTTATTTTTATTTTCTAAAAGACCATATACACCTACAAGCAAAATAGGCAAATTCTCCCATTTAATTTCTAAACTGATAAAATAACCGTTTTTGTCGACAAATAATTCTTTAGCCTCTACAGGGTCCTTTATGTAAATAGCCACTCCTTCCTTTCTTTTCTCAGAGGTAGAAAGAAAAAGCGATCCCAGTTTGTGGTTTCTTAATAATCTTACATCTTTATTGCAAAATTGAGTTTCCTGCAGGCAGATTATTTCAGCTTTTGTTTTACCCAAATAGTGAAAAACTTTATTTCTTTTTATAGGGGAATTGAGTCCTTTCACGTTTCATGTAATGAGATGTGTATTCTTAAACATCCTCCTCCTGTTCTCCCCTTCTTCTTCTCCTTCTGAAGTTCTGTCTTCTAATGCTCTCTTTCTTGTTTTTGTTTTCTCACTTTTTTCTATCTAATCTATCACTGCTTTCATCTGATGAATGCAATTGTGATTCCTTTGTTCTTGAGTTTTTCTTTCTCCTTTCAATTTTTTTTTCTTTTCTCATATTAGTTTTGTATGCCATTTTGTGGCTGGCTTTTGTACTTATTTCATCTTCCTTTGAACCTGTCTCTACATTTGTTTCATATGCATAATCTTTTTGAGTTTGTCTTTCAATAATTTTTATCATATCTTTCATTTTATTCATTTGAGTTGATTTTGTATCTTTTCTGTTCAAAGTTAAAGGATATTCCCTCCAGGTATTCCCATTTATTGTTAATTTCTTTGTCTTTCAAGATTTTTGTCAACGAAATATAGTCTTTTCTTTTTTTAAGGGTTTTCCCCAGCAGATCTTTAAAAAAAATGAATTTCAGATCCATCTACGTTTAACTTCTTCTCAAAATGGATTCTTAGGTGTTGGTCTCTTACTTGGGTTCTGATAAAATATATGACTATATCCCTTGGTATCTTTTTCTGTCTGGTTATCCATGAGTTGATACGGTATATCTTGTCAATCTCAAAATGGAATCCATCCTGGTCTCTCTTCATACTGGATCAGCTCCAATCTGTGAGTACCGAGGACATGGACAAGCTGCTTGGTAAGGTGAGGAAGACAACTTGCCCTCTCGACCCTTGCCCATCATGGCTGGCCGTCCAGGGGGGGAGTGCATTGATGAGACTCCTCACGGATATCATCAATGCATCCTTTAGGGAAGGACATGTTCCATCCTGTCTGAAGGAAGCGGCTGTTAGGCCGCTTCTGAAAAAACCTTCCCTAGACCCCCTGGATATGAGAAATTATAGGCCTGTGTCACTGCTGCCATTCTTGAGCAAGGTGATTGAGAGGACAGTTGCTCTTCAGCTCCAAGCTGTCTTGGATGAAAACCGATTATCTAGACCAGGGGTAGGCAACCTTTCCCCTTTAAGGGCCGAGGGACTTCAGCTCCCAGAATCCCAGGAGCTATTGGCCAACATGGGACTATTGGCCAACATGGCCGAGGCTTTTGGGAGCTGAAGACCCTCAGCCCTTAAAGGGGAAAGGTTGCCTACCCCTGATCTAGACCCATTTCAAACCGGCTTCAGGACAGGCTTTGGGGTTGAGACTTCCATGGTTGCCTTGACTGACGATCTGCGTCTGAGCATCAACAGGGGTAGTGTGACCCTGTTGGTGCTCTTAGACTTCTCAGCGGCTTTCGATACAATAGCGGCTTTCGATACATCCTCTTGAGCTGCTTGAGGGGGTTAGGTATTGGGGGCACTGCTCTGCAGTGGCTCCGGTCCTTCCTCTTGGGCAGTTCCCAGAGGGTGCTGCTCGGGGACTGTAGTTCCAGCAAGAGGGAGCTATTTTGTCCCCGATGTTATTCAACATCTATATGAAGCCACTGGGTGAGATGGAGCTGGGTGTTATCAGTACGCTGATGACAACCAAATCTATTTCTCCGTGTCTCGTTCATTGGCCTCGAATTCCAATGGCATATCTTCTCTCAATGAATGTCTTTGAGCGGTAATGGGCTGGATGAGGAAAAACAGATTGAAACTGAATCCAGACAAGACAGAGGTGCTCACGGTAGCGGCCCCGAAACCAAGAATTGGGTTGCAACCTCCAGTCCTGGATGGGGTCACACTCTCCTCCAGTGACTGTGTTCACAGTCTGGGGGTGCTCCTTGACTCGTCATTCCTGATGACAAATCAGGTTAATGCGACGGTCAGGAGCACCTGTTATCAGCTTCGGCCCTCTGGAAGTAAGGGATCTCGAGACTGTTGTGCACGTGCTGGTAACCTCCCACCTTGACTTCTGTAATGTGCTCTACATGGGGCTACCCTTGTGCCTGGTTCGGAAACTACAGTTAGTTCAAAACATGGCAGCCAGACTTGTTTTAGGTACATCTAGGAGGGACCACATCACTTCGGTTTTGAGGTCCCTCCACTGGCTGCCTATTGGTTTCCGGTCCCAGTACAAGGTGTTGGTTATTACCTTTAAAGCCCTAAATGGCTTGGGTCCAAGCTATATCAGAGACCACCTCCTCCCATATAATCCTCCCCACATGCTCTGGTCCTCTGGGAGGAATTTCTTAGAGCCCCAAAGATTGAGGCTATCCGTTACCTCCCAGAGGGCCTTCTCTGTTGTCGCCCCTAGGCTCTGGAACGACCTGCTGGACGAGATCCATCAATTAACATCTTTGGACAGTTTTAAAAAGGCTGTCAAGACGGATCTCTTCCAGCAGTCCTTTCCAGACTAAATTGCCCCGGCCCCGGGTTACCCCCTCTTCCCTCAGCAACATTATTGTGAACCATGGTTCCCCTGGAAGCATAATAATGGGGTATTGTGGAATGTTTTAATCATTTAATTATTATGATTTTATTCTGTTTTAATTGTTAATGGATTTTAATCATGTTATTTGTTTAATAATGTTTTAAGGGGGGGGATTGTTCTTTACTATAATTGTGTTTTATGTTGTAAACCGCCCTGATTGGGCAACCATTGGGCGGTATATAAATAAATATTATTATTATTATTATTATTATTATTATTATTATTATTCATAAATTCAGCCAACAATGGTGTTGAATTTCTATTTGCAATTCTTCATTTTGTTTTTCTAATTCATTTATTTTTTTATTTTGCTTGTGCTAATTCTGCTGTTAATTTTTCCACCACGTTTATCACTTCTTTGACTTCTGTTTTTATATCTTTTTTTCAAATCATCTCTTGTATCTTTTAGATCTTGTTTCAATTTGGCCTTATCTTTTTTTTTCATTTTTGATCTTATTTTCTTAATTTCCTCCAAAATAATCAAATTTTATTCCAGCATTTTATTTGTTTCTAATGAGGGTCTTCTCTGTTGTTGTGCTTGATTTTGTGCTTGCATTTTTTCAACCTGTAGCATTGTTACTGCTGCCATTCACTAAACCCAATTTAATATCTCTCTATTTATAAGCAAAATAGCACAGCTGTAAAACATATAGTATCTTTCCTCTCTCCCTTATCTCCTTTAAATGAATTAACTTTAAATGAAATAACTTTTAAAATTTGATTTCGTCAAACTGATTTTTTGTCAGATTTATGATAGAACCATTTAAGGTATTTAATACCTAAATATAACAATTTGTATATTTGGATTAGAGAGAAGATACTTTACACAGAAAAAAGATAGCAAATAGTTGTAGTTCTGATTGCAAGAATACGTCTCACATATATTAATGAATTGTTAATACAGCCTATCCCTCAATATTATATTAATGTTATTCCAAAATATCTTTATGCTAATTATTAAATCAATAAATTGTTTAACTGTTGAATGAGTGAATTTGGCTCTTTTATAATAATAATAATCAACTCTCTTTATGCAGATTGACCAGTTTACAGCATAAATGATATAAGATAACATATAAAAATTCTAGTCATACCATTCAGCACTGGCATTTACTTTGTCAATATCAACAGTCTCAACATTAAATATTATTCAAATATTAGATCTTAGAGATAACTCTGAACAACTTTATATATGAGTACTATATCCTTACAACCTAGTTCAGAGATCCAATTTCATATCAAAGCCTTGAAAAATAATGTCATGTTTTTTATTAGCTTAATGCTTCTAATGTGGATTTGTCTGAATCATAACATTTAGCTTACAATTCAGTTCTGTTCCTTTATACTTGTTTCATTTGGAATTATCATTAAGGTCTTTTACTAAACTTGTGTTTTATATTTAAATTCCAATTGTATTGGATTCCATTTGACGAAGTTATTCTCCTTGCTGTTATTGCTCCAGACCTTAAATATATATTTTAGCTTAGATCTTAAAGTTTTAAAGACCAATTCAAGATTGATGCAATAAATAATTGGTATTCGCAAGACTTTTACTCAAATTATAATCAAAAATATCACCTAGTTTTTACTCCTGTTTATATCTTTGCTGCTTGTTATATCATTTGCTTGTTGTTTCCTCGATTTTCACAGGCTTTCTGACTTCCGCAGTGGCATTATTGACCAGGCTTTTTGGGTCACTCCATCTGATAACATTGTACTGTGACTTCTATTACTCCTTACTCCCCCCTCCTTACTGTAGAGTCGCACCACATCAGCATCTTCTTTCTCGCAGGTCTCCTCTCTCTCCTCTTTCTCTGCTTTCCTTCACTCTGTGTGCCTCAGCCACATCAATGGGTCTCCTTTCTCAGTGCTGCTTCACTTTGCTTCACCATGTCGATTACAAATTTGCACTCACCACAGGTGTGTTTTCTTTGGAGCAGAATTAGTCCCACTAATATTGTGATATTTATAATTTTTTCTTTACTTTTATTACTTTATTTTCATAAACATGGTGTTTTTAGAGTTCTAGCTCTCTCCTCTGACTTTCTACGCCTCTTCAGATTTCTTTCTTTATCCTTATCTTTGTAATCCTCCATCTCCTTTATTCAAGCTTTAAAACTTAATAACCTGCTCAAAAGGGGTCTGTTGATGGAATACTTTGCCTTGGAATTTTCAGCACCTTCAATATTGTTGTTTTATTTTCCTTATTTATTATTCTTAGTTGTAAGTTGGCAGGCCAATTTAGCACTGCTACCCTCTCACACAGGAGTTTCACCTCAGTCTCCTCTGTCTCATCTGCCCCCTATTTTAGCTCTTGTTTGTAATAAATAGGTAACTGAGGCAGGAACCTGACCTTTCTGGTTCTCTCTTGTCTTCTTTATCCCTAAAGAAGAATTTCTTCAGATGTTTTCTTTGTTTGACTGCGTGAAAAGGGGGAATTTAGAACGGATCCCGTTTACACTGTCTAAACCAGCGTCCTCTCCAACCGCAAGTCCTTCACAAAATCTTTTTAATAAGTAGATAATGAAGCTCATTACAATAATTACATAATTAATCCTCACACACCTCTCCCAAATGAAAGTTAGAATTATTAACCCAATTATTGGTCTCCTACAATTTCTCAGGTTTTCCAAATCTGGATGAATTTCTCTGTTTGAGGGGGGAGATGAAAAAAGTTGCCCTTGAAAATGGCCCCATGAAAGTGAAGGAAAATTAGTGATATTTCTAATTTTTTGTCCACCCCACATAAACTCACTTATTAGTCCTGTATTACTGAAAGCACCATTTCTGGTTATCTGGATCTTTAATTTAAAGTACATTTAGCATTCCACCTGCCAGAGTGTTGCTTGTTTCCTACTATGTTATATTGGATTTCAGTCCATGGTAGAAACATATTGGCTTCCTGCAAGGGGTAGTTTTGAGATTCTCACTGAAATTATTCATTTCACATCTTCTGAGACTCATTGTGAACACACCTTGCTTCAGAATTCTCATGCTCCTGAGCCTTGTGACTCAAATAAAAGAATCCAACCTTTCAAAAACTTTAAACAGGTAAAAATGTACATAATTGAAAAAGAAACTTTAGACAATGGGGAAAATATATTAGAAAAGGGGTGGGATTTGGGATCTGGCCAACGTGCCCAGCAATGTAGATCCTTATCTCTTTTTCTTACATCAGAGAATAAGAAATTGTCTTTCCTTTCTACTCCTTCTCTCAGAGAAAGCATGATGTTTCCTGGTCTCAGGAGTGGAGTTTTTTTGTTTGTTTTTTGCTGTTGTTGTTGCAAGAATTGCATAAAATGTGCCAATGGTTTAACAGTTGCTTTGTTTCACTGATTTAAAAATTAAAAGTATCAGATGGGTTGTTTATGGGTTTTTTTTTATTAATCACCCTATCCTTTACTAGTTCTCTCTGTCTCTCTGTGGCTCTATCTACACTGCAGAAATAATCCCATTTGACACCACTTTAATGGCCATGGCTAAATGCTATGGAATTCTGGGAATTGTACTTTTATGAGATATTTAACCTTCTCTGTCAGAGAGCTCTGGTGCCACAACAAAATTACAAAGCCCAGGTTTCCATAGCATTAGCCACAGCCATTAAAGTGGTGTCAAAGAGGATTATTTCTTCAGTGAGGATGCAGCCTGTGTTTACTTAGCTTGACTAGATTTGTACACAGATATTTTGTCAAAACTGTGCCCAAATAAATAAATGGATAAATAAATAGCTCATTCCCATGCTGCAGACAAGACATCCTGGAGGTTTTAATTAACTCTTAAATGCCTGTTATGAAATCTTGCTTCATTGAGAATGAATACTTTCCTATCCATAACCTTGGACAACAGCAAATATCCATTTCCTTCTCCCACAAAAAAGTCAGCCGTCCAATTGTATACATTAATGGTCAAGTTGCTATGCCAGGATTGCATTGTGTAAATTTCCACATGTGAGGTAAGACATTGTGTTGTACTGTATAACCCTTCTGTTGAATAGTAACATTGCACAACAGAACCAAGACACCCAATGTGCAAACAAATATACATGCACATCCATGTACCCTGGAACTAATTGCAGAATTCTACTTCTGCAATCCAAAATGGAATGTGGTGGTTCGATATCAGCCAAAAATGTCCAACTAGCTTTACAGAGAAATATGCATAAGTTTCCAGCCAGTATGTGACGTACTAGCACTAAGAATCACCATGACAGAACAGGTAGATCCAAGTTTCAGTATTTCCTCCTCCATAATCACAAAAGCTAAATTAGTTAAGATGAAATGCAAGGCTAAATAAGACAAGAGTATGAACAATCTTCAGTTGACGGAATATACATATACATACACACATATGTAAGTGTGTGTGTATTGTGTGTTAGTGGTTTATTGCTAGTGAAAGAAGCAAAGCACAACTCCTAATGGCCTTAACCATTATTCCCAGCTAGCTCAGTGCACAATTCTAAATGTACTGTGACAAGCTGTCTTAACAATTTTCATAGGCACCCAGGAAGAATAAAATAAAATTTAAAAAAAGATGACACATCCACTGTCAATATGGACACAGAACAATCCCAGGTAAAATACGTCCAGAGTAATGGACAAATAATTAATTTTTTTTTGAAAAAAAATGCTTTCAAAAGGGGAGGAGATAAATATTTCCTTCAGAGTTTTTGTGTCTTTTTTTTCCTTCCTGAAGCAGATCTGACTGCAAAGGCCATGAACTGGAGTCTGATATTTTTGTTCAAGCTCACTTGCGCTTTGATTACTAAGTCAGCTTCCTCATTTAATTAAAATGGTTGGGGTCTACAGATATCATGGTTCACACACTTCTATGGACACAGTTCTAAGGAAGAATGTCAATGTCATTGGAAGAGTTCACTCTACCTGTAGGAGAGACTAGGGTTCATAACAATCAGAACTTATTTACACAATTAAAATTTAGAGGCTATTTTGTCACAGGTATTTGTTCTCTTTTTCTCACTCTCCCTCCTACACATACACACACACACACACACACACACACACACACACACACTGTATTTCAGAGCCCCTTCCTTAGATGCAAGCAGGAAAAAACATGCATGCAGCATAAAGCCATGCCAGCTTCCTAGCCCCATAAGTTTTCCTGTATAGAAATAGATGTCCTCAACACAGCTCTGCATGTGTTTCACAGTGAAGAGCTTCTGCAAAACTGTGGTTTGCACATTTTCCCACTCATTGCATTTTATTAAGCTTTTTTTTTTTAAAAAAAAATATCCCCAAATTCACAAGTTATTATTTAATGTTATATGAGAGGGCTTGAGATTCTAAAAATCTGAAGGTTGGACCAAGCTAAAGTAACAACAATTTGAGGAAATGAAATCTGCATTCTTAACGGCAACATCCATGGGAAACAATTGGTTCTGAAATATGAACATGGCCAAGTTCTGTAGCAGGAATGATTATGTAGACAACCCTATGCTTATACTTACACAAATGTACACTTCCAGAACATTTTGTTCTATCTCATTTTCATTTCTCGCCTGTTTTTCTTAGGGTTGGAACAGACAGAAAAAATAAACTGGCTTCCAGGCACTTTGAAGAAGGAGCATTTATGTGAAGCATGCCTTCAAAATAGGTGGAAACCAAAATGAAGCCACATTCTGAATCTAAAAACCAGAGCAAAAAGAAACTGGGATACTTCAGCTTAGCTCAGAAAATGTGCATCTTTGAGCCTGAATACAAACAGGTGCCACCAGTGTAGGGCTGTGGCAAAGCAAAAAAAAATATGAAAGTTCAACAAATCCAATGGATGTAATTAAAACTTACACAAATTAGACAATCCAACAGGGGGGCATGGAGTGAAGGGGAGGTGAAGGGGGCATGTAGTAAATGTATCACTTGCACACTGATGCACCAATGCCCTGTACCAACGGAGCATTGCACATATCAATGTGTGTCTGATCAAAGGGGTGGCCATGCAATGGGATGGCATCTGAGTGGATGCGGAAGCTACTTGGAGGTTGCAGTCAATGTATTTGTGTGGAAGTGCACATGTATGGTGGGAAGGCAACAACACCCAAAAAATACCTAGCAGCATGGCTTGATGCTGCAACATGCAGTCTGCCCATGGGAATTTGGCACTGCTTGGGAGTGGGCCATGCAGACAGCGTGGGTTTGACCTGTTGTTGGAAAAAAAACAGGATCAAGCCACTTTTTCCTGCTCATCTCTTACAGCCCGTAGGGATTAAAAAACAACAACAACTGGTTCTCTCTCTCTCTATATATATATTTTCAAATGAATGTCTACACCTTGTCATCCACATAGACATATAATGGATTGTTTGATAAGTGATGATTGTTAAGTGATGTTTTCTTTTTTTTAATTATTTCTATTGAGTTTAATATTTTTCATACATGCTTAAATAAAAACGGATATTTTTTAATTCTTAGCATCCCCAGCATATTCAATCATAATATACATATTATTCATGAAGAGAGCAAAATTCATTACATATCCTATTATTCACTCCACCTTTTATGCCAAATATTACTAAGTTCAGAATCCCATTTTCCTAATATAACCAAGATAAAAAAAGGTTGTAAAGATATCTTTTTATATATGTATAGGTATCCCAAATTATAATTATTTATATACTTAGTTTCAGAAAGAGAAATCTTAGTGTGTATATCAGCTACAATTATAATAGTATTTCTTTACTTAAGAACAATTCTTGTCTCCCTTTTTTTATTTTACTATCCCTTCCCATTTCTTTTTATAATCTTGATCCGATTTTCCTGGTATGTACATCGATAAACAATCCATTATAGCTAATTCTTTCATTTTCCTTTTCCACATATTTAAAGTCGGTGTAGTTTCTAATTTCCAGTGCTTTGCATAAATCAGCCTAGCAGCTGTAATCATGTATAGAATGACGCTTTTACAATCCTGACTTAAATTGGTATCAATCATATCCAGAATATTTAACAAAAATAGTTCAGGTTTTAAAGGTATATTTATCTGCAGTATCTTTCCCATCTCCTTTTGAATTATTTCCCAAAAACCAGATGCTTTTTCACATGACCACCACATGTGGTATAAAGTCCCCACTTCTTTTTTGCATTTCCAACATTTATTATTTCTAATGATATTCATTTTTGCTAATCTTGAGGGGGTAAAATACCATCTATGTAGAATTTTAAAGAAATTCTCCTTCAATGTATTACATCTTGAAAATTTACTAGAATCCTTCCAGGCCTTTTCCCATGCTTGTAGTGGAATTTGAGTACCAGTGTCTTGCATCCACTTAATCATACTATTTTTAACCAGATCTTTTTCCAATTCCAAATCTAATAACAGATTGTAAAGTTTTTTTATCCCATGTTGATCTTTCTCTCTTGCAATTTTCCCAAATCCTGAAATTCCCATATCAATACCATAAGTTTCTTTATCTTTCTTATAATCTTGTTTAATTTGTATATATTTTAACCAATTAACCTCTATACCCTCCTGCAATAGCTGTTCTCTTGATTTTAATCTATACCGTTCTTTGTCTTTAACTAAGAGTTTTTCATACGACAATCTGTTTTCCATGATCGAAGCTTCCTTATTGTGATAGGCATTTTGGGGGGATGTCCAACTTGGTAATTTGGTACCCCAGATTTTTTTATACTTCCCCCAAATTTTCAATATAGTGATGTTTTCCAAAGAGCTATGCTGTTAAGTGATGTTTTCCATAAATTCTTTACATAGCATCAGTGATTGTTGTCAGAAGTAATAGAGTTCAATAGGACCTACTCTTTAAAAAGTGAATATTGCAGCCTTAATATTGTTAGTGTGATATGGTTGTACTAGTAGTGGTAGTAGTAGTTGCATGCGTTCAAATTATTTCCAACTCATGGCAATCCTAAGGTGAACATATCATAGGGTTTTCTTGGTAAGATTTATTCTGACAAGGCATGTCACTGCCTTCCCCTGAGGCTGAGTGTATGAGATTTGCCCAAGATCATCCAGTGGGTTTCATGGCCCAGCTGGGAATTCAGCCTTGGTCCACATTCCAACATTCAAACCACACAGTGAATTAATGGGTCCTTCCCACAGATTTGGAATTTGACTGGGAAGGGAATGCTGTTTCTTTTGGAAAATTTCATGATATCAGATAATCCTTATGCCTGAGGACTTTAAAATGTTATACTAATACTGATGAAATGAGATGAAGCTGTGACAAAAGTTTACCAAGATGCTCTAAAAATATTTAAAGGGAACTATAGTATTTTTAAAGGTTAATAAAATATTTTCTTGGTATGCTTACCACTGTGAAATCAGTGAAATAATGAAATGAACCTTTTACAGGTTACATCATTCTAACCTGTATTTCAAAGAAATAATATTGCCCATTTTCCCTTTGACTGTTTTCAGCCTTTTCTCTGCTCAGTGCTCATAGCAAGTTTGTTGAAGTGTTTTTAAATGAGTATACAATTGCATTTCAAACATCAAAGCATAAACAAATCTAAAATGTCTTGCATATTGTGTAGGGTGATAATTCTAAAAATTCTCAATAACATAGCAATACAGCCCATAAACTTTATAATGGGAGTTAATTTGAAAAATACAATGGAAATATATTTTCATTACATTGGTAACAATTAACCTACAAACCTATTGAAGTGATCTCATATTTCATAATGGCAATGTACCAACTTTAAAAGAAAAATAGAGGAAAAATATTCAATGAGAATAAACACTGCAGAGAGAGCCCAAAATTATATATCTTATGGCTATAGACAGAGTTGTAATTTAAATTAATAAAGTACCAGTAAAATTAACTTTGCATTGAATAACCAGTGATTGTAAAAGATGGTGCTGCCACTGGGGAAAAAGGCACAGGAGAAATCTTGTGCATACAAATAGGGAGCCATGAAAACATTTCAAGAGCAAAGAGAAACCTTAAAAAAATGGAATCTATATCATTACTCTCAATATCAGATTAGGATAGGTGTTTTGGTAGACATAGACATAGCTCCAAGACCATGAGTTCAAGACATATGAACTTTGGTATGCTTACTAACAGGCCCCTAGGGGTGTACACCGGAGGTTATTTATATTTGTAATGCAGTAAGTATGGCATAGTGGTTTGAGGATTGGACTAGGACCAGGGTTCAATTCCTTGTTTGACCATGAAGCCCATTGGGTGACCTTGGGCAAGTCACATGCTCTCAGCCTCAGGGGAAGGCAATGGCAAACATTCTCTGAACAACTCTTGCCAAGAAAACCCCATGATAGGTTTGTCTTAGGGTCATCATAAGTCAGAAACAACATGAAGGCTCACAACAACAACAAGAAATTAGAAGAAATATTAATATAGTTATGTGCTTGAAACCTGCAATATCCATTTCAGCCACCTGGTGATAGACCTTCTTAACCAGCACATAGATGTGCAGCTGATACTATTTGAAGCCAATGGGAAGCAATCTGAGAGACACAGCTACTTTCCTACCCACCTCCAGTTCTGAAGCAGCCTCCTCTTGTAAGAATGGATTGGCTATGTGTCTATCATAATAATAATAATAATAATAATAATAATAATAATAAATTTTTATTTATAGCCTGCTCCTCTGCGTGGCAATCGGGGCGGGTTACAGCATTTTAAACAGACAAAGTTAAAACATTCCCTCATCCCGCAATCCAACCCTCCCATCCCCTTAAAACAGAATTAAATTTAAGAAAGATTAAAATACGACAATGCAATAAAAGCAATAAAACAATAAAAAGAGAATGAGCAGCAATAGGGACAAAATAAAAACTCATCTCCCTAGAGCAGAAGCTATTCCGGGAAGGCCTGCCAGAAGAGGTCCGTCTCCACTGCTTTCTCAAGTGGAAAATTACAGACACACACATTTCTACATTTCACCTTTGACTGCATAGCCCATCTATATTCTGACAATTCTCCCTAACCATTAGGAGGAAATTCCTGGTGGCAAGAGCTGTTCAACAGTTGAATGTACTCCCTTGGAGTGTGGTGGAATCTCCTTCTTTGATGTTTTTAAACAGAGGCTGGATGGCCATCTCTCAGGAGTGCTTTGATGGTGCTTTTTTGGTTTGGGTGGTGGTGGGGGGAGGAGATTTTTATGCCACCAGATCTCAGCCAGCAGAATATTTTTGCCAATAGATCTCTGGCAGAAGAACATTTCTGCTGGCACGATAGGATTTTTCCTGACAGAAGATACTTGCCTGTAATCCAAGCAATCTAAAGCCAGCAGATATTTGAATTAGAATTCACCCACCTGTTAACTACTTTATAACACCAGTTCCTTGCAGCAAACTGCTCTCAAAGTGACACATTTGACAAATACATCACATTTGAGGTGAAGAAAAATATATTTTACATTTTGAAATAAAAAAGTGTCTGTCTGTTAATACATTGCACCAAAATGAGTAAACTAACATTTGCAGAAAAATGGGTAAACAAATTTTCACCAAATGTTGAGGCATACTTTGGATGGTTTGATTTATCATATGTACATGTAATTCACTGCGGTGGAGCCCTTGGGGATTTTCATCAGATATGAAGGGCATGTGAATGGGATTATTTGATTTAAAATATAGGTTATGTGGTACACTTGAAATTTACATTAGGGAGCCATGGGGGGCATCTCCGTGATCAGAATCTTTGTAGTTCAGTTTTTATTCTGCACAAAATTGACATGTGGTTGGTCAGAGCAGAAAACAGTACTTTTCCCCCATAGAAAATGTGATTTTCCAGTAGAAAATGCTTTTTCCTGTGTAGAAAATTCTGTAATTCAAGGCTTATTTTGTGTAAAATTCACACACAGTAGATCTGCGTAGAAAACATTTTATGTGCAGAAAACAACATTTTCTGGGAGGTAAATACTATTTCTTTATATAAATATTTTCTGTGCAAAACAACCATGTGTGAATTTTGTACAGAATAAGTCCTGCATTATGAACATGTTTCACAATGTGGTTTTTGAAGAATTTCTTGCAGTGGGAAGAAAATGGTTAATATGATTAAAATTATTCATTGTTTCCTTTGAAAAGAAACTGTGAAGAATTACATTCCTACACTAAAACCACTACACCATGCTTGCTATCTACACCATGTTGGCTCTCTCATTATGTAGTATAACATTTTTGTTATTGTGCTTGTTGTGTGCATTCATAGAATCATAGAATCATAGAATCATAGAATCATAGAGTTGGAAGAGACCACAAGGGCCATCCAGTCCAACCCCCTGCCATGCAGGAACTCCCAATCAAAGCATCCCCGACAGATGGCCATCCAGCCTCTGCTTAAAGACCTCCAGGGAAGGAGACTCCACTACTCTCTGAGGGAGTGTGTTCCACTGTCGAACCGCCCTTACTGTCAGGAAGTTCCTCCTAATGTTGAGGTGGAATCTCTTTTCTTTCAGCTTGCATCCATTGTTTCGGGTCCTAGTCTCTGGAGCAGCAGAAAACAAGCTTGTTCCCTCCTCAATATGACATCCCTTCAAATATTTAAACACGGCTATCATATCACCTCTCAGCCTTCTCTTCTCCAGGCTAAACATCCCCAGCTCCCTAAGTCGTTCCTCATAGGGCTTGCTCTAAACATGGAACTCTAAACATGGAAACTATCATAGGGTTTTCTTAGCAAGATTTATTCAGAGGAGGTTCATCATTGACATCTTCTGAGGATGAGAAAGGGCAGCTTACCTATGACAAGCTAGTGGGTTTACTCAGCTGAACAGGGATTCAGGTTCTCTTTTCATCCTGGTTCAATACCATACTGGATTACATTCTACACAAAATCCATTTTGGGGTGTCTAGGGGCACTTTTTATCATGCAAACAGAATAGTTTGTTTGCTGGCCAACTTGGAGAAGCATGGTCTATCTCAAGGGTAACTGAGAAGAATGTGGAAAATGAGGAACATTTGAGCTCCTAGGCACTGATACCCCCAAACAATTGAAACTGAATGACCATTGACAATGGTTAATGAATCCCCTGAGCAGGCATGGATACTACAGCTAGTACAGAATAAATTCAATAAATTCAGTATTACCATGAAGTTATCAACATCAATCATTTAAATTAATAAAATCAAAAGGTGTCTTAGGGGTCATGCAGACCACCAGTTTAGATCACCTGCTGATTGGCGTGAGTTCACAGTGACCACAAAGCCTGGTCCCAATCTGAATGGGACACCAACAAAGAGTGTACTTTTCCCACTCTTTTTCTGGCCAGCTTTTCCTGGCCTGGCACACTCTCTGCATAGCTTCTGAACATTCTGGGGGCATGTGTCATCTGCTTGCCCTGCCCCAGAGTGGCCAGAAGCCACTCTTTCTTGACTGTCTGTTTCAGGCCATAAAAGAACTGCTGCTTTTGCTTTGACAAACTAACAGAGCAATCTTTCTAGAATTTATGATGAAAAAGATTGCATTAGAGATTAGGTAGCAACAGTTTTGCTTTGTAAATACATTTATCCTAATCTCTCCTTATGTAGCTGCATATCTACATATTTTAGTTTGTGGCTTGTATCATCATGTTTACACTTATTCACCCACACAAATATATAAGGGGGGGGGAAACAATTATCATTTCCTCAAGGGAAGATTTTTATCTTGGCAACAAAATACCTCAGGTCTAAATTCAATTCCTATCACAAATAGAAAAGACTCATAATCAGCTGATGAATGATAAATCAACATTAATGAAATAACATTGGGTCAGCTTTAGCTGGAGCTAGCAACTGAACTTAGGTTTTGTTCTTTTAGCACCATGTGAAATTCATCTGAAAAGTTATCAACGCTGTAGCACTAAGGGCAACTCAGGGGAATCCACCAAGCTAGTTTTAGAAGCCTCTTCAAGTAAAAAAGGACAGTGACATTATTTGATCTGCAATATTTATGCTGACACCTTGCAAAATACTCAATAAAAGTGTCTCATTGGATGCAGATTGTTTTGGTGATTTATCCGAAGCAATATCCACATATATCATGTGGCTTGTATGTCTCAGTGTTAATACCGCAATAAAACATGCCATTCTTTCTGTGAAGCTTCTCTCCTTATTCAGGCAGGAAAATTATATATTGTGAAATTCTGATAGTTTTATTTTTCTTTTGATGTAAATAAACTCTGTCAAGAGAGAGGCACTATGTGGAAGACTAATCATTCACAAATTGATACATTATCCCTCAAGTCTTGATAGAGAAGACCAAAGAAAATACTATGACAATTGTAACCCAGCCATTAAAGTTTTACCAAAACTCACACACCATTTTTTAAAGCTACATAACAAGAATTTTCTAAACCCTGAAATAGGTCCTTGAATTAAACATTGGATCCTTCTCAGATTTCAGTGACTCACCATTTGTGGGTAGTAATCATTTCTACTTTGTGTTTTAGTTTTTGGTTTGTGTAACTTTTGGTTTGTGAATTTAACCGACAGCATGGAATGGACAGACTCCTATTGTTGGCCACTCTGATATAATCTCTAGTGGTTTGAGTGTTGTACTATGACTCTAGAGATCAGGGTTTGATTCCCCACTTGGCCATGGAAACCCACTGTGTGACCTTGAGTGAGTCACATACTCTCAGCCCCAGAAAACCTCATAATAGGTTTGCCTTAGTCACCATAAATGACTCGAAAGCACACACCACCAACAAAACCCATCACAACACTCATAGGTATTATGGAAGGAAGCACTCAGCAATTTTTTTTTTCCACAATGTCTTTGCACCACAGGGGTAGGCAACCTTTCCCCTTTAAGGGCCGAGGGACTTCAGCTGCCAGAAGCCTCAGCCATGTTGGCCAATTGTCCCATGTTGGCCAATAGCTCCTGGGATTCTGGAAGCTGAAGTCCCTCGGCCCTTAAAGGGGAAAGGTTGCCTACCCCTGCACCAGGAGCACATGGGCAGCTGGTAACTCCCAGATAGAGTTCAACTCCAGTCCCTGGAGATGGGCAAAGGCTGTACCTTCTTCCTTGGGTTTACAAGGGCAGCTTGGAAATCCCTTTGTGGCCAGAGTCAGAGCTTGCAACAAGGAGCTACCAGTTGTCATTGCACACCCAGGAAAGAAGGAGAAGGTTTTGTCTCCCTGGATCACTGACATAGCCTTATTTTCCTTAATATACCCCAGGATGAATTCTCAAGAAAAAGATCTGGTATTTGGCAAGAACCCCAGGATAAGAAAAGGTAACCTGGGAAGTGAGCTATGCCAAATTGGATTCCCAGCTGGAATGCAAGGTGGAACTTTTCTGACCATTGATGCAGTTGAGAACAAGGGTGTATCTCTCTGTCCCCTCACCTGTTATGGGGAAGGGCATAGATGAGTGAAATATGTGCAACACATGCTTCCAGAAGTTCCTGTAAAAACTGACTGAGAACCAGCTTTGCTCCTCCATCTGGAAAGTACTGGAAAGCAGTATAAAATAGCACCCTCTCTATTTCAAAATGCAAATTACAGATGGCTAGGATTCTCTTTTGGATTCTGAGCTGTTTGGGAATGGCAGAGTTTGGAGAGGAAAAGGGGCCTATATTCTTTGGGGGATGGATCCTGATCCTCTGTAGATGGGATAAAGCCTGGGGCCAGAGGTTCTCTGCACTCCAGATGGACACACATTCTCTGTCTCCTAACATAATAAATGAAATGTCAGTCATGAATTGCTAATGTGTTTACAGTTTACCCAATTCTACAACCAGTTTTATTTACTAGTAATTATTATTCTATTTTTGACATATTTATAGTCAATATCCATGTTTTCTCTTTGTTAATTTTAAATCCAGAATATTTTCCAAAAGTTTTTATCTCATGTAATAATTGCTCAACTCCTTTTAATGGGTCTTCTAATATTATCGCCATGTTGTCGGAAAATGCCCTTACTTTAGTTTCATGCCCTTTAACCTTTATGCCTTTAATTTTATTGTTTGCTCTGATTGCATTAATCAGTATTTCTAGGACCATAATAAACAAAAGCAGTAAAAGAGGACACCCTTGTCTTGTGCCCTTGTTAATTTTAAACTCTGTTTTTTCTCTCTCCATTAATTGATAGCTGAGCTGTTTGATGTTTGTAAATATGTTTGATGTTTTCTATAAAGTTGTCTTCCACATTCATTCTCATCACCTCTATCAACAATGTCCACTGAACACTGTCAAATGCTTTCTCAGTGTCAATAAACATCAGCATCATTTTTTTCTCATTATTAACATTGTAATATTCTATCGTATTCAATATAGTTCTAATGTTATTTCTTATTTGTCTTCCTGGAAGGAATCCATTTTTATCTTCTTTAATTTTGATAGAATCTTTTTCAGTCTATTAGCTAAAATTGAAGTATAAATTTTATAATCAATAATAAGAAGTTATATCAGCCTATAGTTGGTAATTTGTGTCTTATCTTTCCTTTCTTTTGGTATTGGTGTTATAGTAGATTTATTCCAAGAATCTGGTTTCCCTTCTGTCACTATTAGATTTAATGTTTTATGTTTGTTTACAGTTTACATTGTCAAATATACAGAACAAATCCAATGAGGTCAAAAGTGTTATATTGTTGCACAGAATGTGTCACAGATTCTTTCAAACCATGTTAGCTTTCTACTTCAGTTAGTATCCACTTATCCAGTGGAGGAGTGAAGAGTTAATATTCTCGATATGTACAATGACAGACTTAATTGTGTTCCCAGTCATTATCATTAATATAATTAAATTCAATTTCATTTTCCCAATACAATCAGCTTTATCAAGGCTGGGAAAATCACTGGTGATGGTTTAGGGATTTAAATTGTCTGGAAAGAAAATCCAAAAGAAGATTCACCAGTTAAAAGGTGATGTCTTGATTTTGAAAGTATTCCTAAGTGACAACAATTTTGTCATCACATTTCTGAAATTAATATTTAACATTAACATATACACATCCTAGGGAAGTGCATTATATAGGAGAGAAAATTTTAATCAATTTGTCAGGCCTTTATTATTACTGCATTTTTTAAATCCCACAATAAGAGACACGTGGAATTTTCTGCCTGAGGAAATAAAATAACTTGATCAGCCTTGAATACTACCTACACTTTCATGTGAGATAGGTCCCTCTACAGTCCCACTGCACTAAGGAAACTGACTTGAAGTAGACCTGAGAGATGATCATATTTGCTAGTATCTTAACATTTAATACTGTTCCAAAGAGCTATGCTGTGAATCTGTTTCTCCTCAGTACCGTAAACCTAGCTATGTAGGATTGCAAAATTCAGAGCTGAAATGCTGAAGTTTATGGTTACAGATCCTTACTTTGGATCCAACTATGTGTGTTTTTGACAATGTGATCTCTATCTCCATTTTTTTACAATTAAAATCAATGATAGCCCCACATCATAGGATCTGTTCATTATGTGAAAAACATCTTGCAATTGATGTTAAACTCATCTGTTCATCCTAAACAGAGAGGTTAACTTTCTGACTAGCATGCACATGATCATGCCCTCGTCATGCTGGTATTAAATATAATGCAACATTCTTTAGGAGCCCTAGTGGCACAGTGGTTAAATGCCAGTACTGCAGCCACTCACTCATAAACCACAAGGTTGCGAGTTCAATACTAGCCAGGGCTCAGGCTTGACTCAGGCCTGCATTCTTCCAAGGTTGCTAAAATGAGTACCCAGCTGTTGGGGGGGAAATGAGCTTACAGTTGTAAACCATTTAGACGCTGCATAGTGGTATGAAGTGGTATATAAATGAAACTGCTTTATTTTCCCCATTTTATTAATTCACTTATGGCCCATTCATTGAAAATTGATTGTAAACCTTTCAGTGAAATATTTCCTACAGAGAACAATTATGTTCCTGATTATGCCCCCCCCCCCCCCATGGAGTTACTAAAGTACAAGTTCGTAGTCATTATCCAGATTCCCTAAACCCCATACAAAGAAGATGCTCTTACTGGCTCTATTCAGATCATTTAACTTCCATGAAAAGCAAATTCTTCTTTCTCAAACCATAGCCAATAGATATGTTGTGGTCTGAGTCAAAACAAAAGGCTATGAATTAGCAGTTTTACCAGCCTGACTTATCAGTTGAAGAATTCCTGGAAGATTCCTTCAAGAGAAATAAGGAGCAAACAGCTCTTGGGCCTAGCTTATAGATCAGGGGTAGGCAACCTTCCCCCTTTAAGGGCCGAGGGACTTCAGCTCCCAGAATCCCAGGAGCTATTGGCCAACATGGGACTATTGGCCAACATGGCTGAGGCTTCTGGGAGCTGAAGTCCCCCGGCCCTTAAAGGGGAAAGGTTGCCTACCCCTGTTATAGATGGTTCATAATCACCATGGATGAAACCACCACATATGAAAAGTTTAGGAATTGCATTATTCTTCTGTATTACACCTTAGCAAAAAATCCATAGAACCTACTCATCACATTTATCAAGATCATGGCCCAGATTTTCTCTAGTATATTGAATTCAACAGATTCATTCACACACTTGTTAGGATGCTTCTTGATCCTGTAGAGCTGCTGACAAATCATAATTGGACCATTGATTTTGAGACCATGTGATTTTTCAGCCACTTCAGAAATGGGCTTTAAAAGAGCTCCTCAATGGGATGAATCCTGTCCCTCAAATAGGTTCAAGTGACAAGGATAGCAATGTCAAAGTTTGGTTCAAAACCCAGAGAGGACTCATAGCCCCATTGACATGGGAGCCACTAGCTATCACTCGAGGCACAACTGGGTTTTCATATGTGGATTTTGTAGCCCACACTAACCAGTCATTATTGACTGATACTTTTCAACTACTGCCCTCTCAGCTTTCAGATATGTTTTATAAACTGTTTGATGACAAAAATCATATCAGCAACCAAAATAATACGTATTATTTATCGAGTGTCAAAATAACTAGGTGCTGTACAATAGTGATAAGAAACAAAGCTCTGCCTGTCATCAAATAATCTAAGATTGTGTGAGATTATAGGGTCCTTTTACTTCAAAATAAAATATTGTTACTAGTGATGACCTGAATTTTAACCACTCAAGGGGGTCACAGAATTACTGCAATTATGAAACTAAATGAGAATTATCTGATTCTGTGCTATACAGAATGTAATTAATTTTTTCTCTCACAATACTACAGAGAGAATTTTGTCTCTCTCTGTAGGGATGTATTCATATATCAGCATTCCCTAAACTGATACTCTCCAGATTATTTTTCTTAAAAAATTAAACCAAAATCCTGTAACACCTACTATCCCAGCCAACATCGACAATGATTGGAATGGTTAAAACTACAATCCAAAAACATCTGACTGTTGGGGAATGTTGACATTAATTCATACCTATTAACAATGGTATATTGTAATACTGATTAGAATCTAAACTAAAACTTAACTTCAGATTAAAATTGGGCAATTTGCTGTGTCTTGTTGTACCCCCCCCTTTAATCTTCCAAAATTTCATGGAGATTCTCTAAGAAATTCAGAGAAGTAGTCTTATTCATAAGCATCCTATAGGTGAACATGTTGGTAATTTTGCATGTGCAGATGTGCGGGATAAAAATAAATTTATTATTATTATTATTATTATTATTATTATTATTTAGCTTCATGCATTTATTAATTTTTTGCATAATATTTTTCCATTACATTATGTATTATCCCTTGTCAACACCAGTTCCTTCATGCTTTTAGTATTTCCTTAATAGAGTGTCATTTCACTTTTCTTCCCTAAAATGGAACTGTTTTGGGATATATATTTTTCTCCCAAGCTTTGCTGAAATGGAAGATGACAACATATTTGCTTCATGCCTTGCAGAGAAGATAGTGAAACTGAGTTTCAGTTATGGATATCCTAATCTAGATCATTCACATCAGGCAAGAGCAGCTATAAACCCCTCCAGAAGAAAGAAATTTCTGAAATTCCCATGTTTTGTTCTTATACAAGTCAATCCACATGATATTTTCTTCACCCTGAAGTATTTCCTGAGAACTCTTGGTATTATCAAGGACATTTCACTCCTATTTCCCAGGACAGTTTAAATTAACCCAGTATTTTAGCAAAAAGAAATGTATTCCTTTAGCATGATGTACTATTCTGGAGCCAACTAAAATGGCTGCCTCCAGTAAAACTGAGGTATAGTTTGCAAGACACAAATTCAGTAGAGATCAAGAGAAATAAAGAGTAATGTCAGCAATAAAAAGTATCTCTAATGCTTAACTAGTTTAATGTTGCTAAAGCACTTCAGCATTGACTATAACTCCTGAATAATAATAAAGTAAGTTCTATGAAAGCTGCTGGAAATCAATTTCTGAAATGAATTTAGATGTATTGCATGATGGGGATGGGGGAGGAAAAACACAGGGAAGGAAGAGGGAAGGAAACTGGGATTGTTCAAGAAAAAGTTTGGATGCACACTTGGGAATATGCAGGTATAATTAAAGCCAAAAGAACTGGAATGTCTCAATATTTCAAGGGACTTCTCCTGTGTACAATTTACACATGATTCATTTGTGCAGAAAAAACATTCTTTGTGGAAAATAATAGTTCATGCATAAAATTGTAATTGGGATATAGTCTGTAAAACCTGCATAGTTGAAAAAACAAAATATTCTGTGCACAGTGAAGTCGTAGGCTTTCATGGCCGGCATCCATAGTTTTTTTTTGTGGGTTTTTTCGGGCTGTGTGGCCATGTTCTAGAAGAGTTTCTTTCTGACGTTTCTGTGCACACTTTTACACAAAATTTAATATTTCTGTGTAGAAAATACAGATTTTTGTGCAAAACAATTCTGTGGGGATTTTGCGCAGAATTAGTTTGGAACAGCAGTGGTGTTCATCAGTTCAAAATTCTTCTCATCAGGGTTTCTCAACACTTGAAAATTATTCTTTTTTCAAACATTTCCCAAACATTTTCACATATTATTTCCATTCCTAGAAATTCTTGAGTAGCAATACCAATAGCAAGTACATTTCTATACCACTTATCAGTATACCTAAGCACCCCCTAAGTGGTTTTGTATTATGGTGTATCCCTATGCAGACCTAAGCCTGGAAGAAAGATGTGAAAATAAGCTAATTTCTTTCTCAGTGCATTCTCAGAATTCCACAATATTCTCATTTTGTCTAATTTCCATGTTGGGTTACAATACTTTTTAAAAATGTAGTTTACGTAGCCAGCATGACATGGTGGTTTGAGTGTTGGATTATGACTCTGGATACTAGGATTCGATTCCCAGCTTAGCCATGAAACCAACTGGGTGACTTTAAGCAAGTCACATGCTCTCAGCTTCAGGGGAATGCAATGGCGTACTTCCTCTGAACAAATCTTGCCAAAAAATCCTCATGATAGGTTTGCTTGAGGGTCACCATAAGTTGGAAATGAATTGAAGGCACACAAAAACAACAAATAACAAATATATACATTATTCCTGATGGATAAATTTTCTCTATTGATTGAAACAGGCCACCTTGGATCCCTTATGGGAGCAAGGCAGCATACAAAAGGAGTAAATAAATAAATAAATAAATAAAATGTATACCATTTTTTAAAAATGAACATTTAATGATGTGCATTTAGTTGGCTGTCACAGGAAAAATAGAGAGAAAAGAAGAGAGAGAGAATCTGATACTCATGATGCTAGGGAATAAAAATATGTGTGTGTGTGTGTGTGTGTGTGTGTGTGTGTGTATTAATAGATCCATTGAATGCTTAGTGAATACACTGATTCAAAATATTGTTTATTGTGAATTTCTTTTCCATCCCAACCCTAGAACATGCTCCTTCTGGTATAGCATGAACTGAAATGTAAACATTTTTTTTTTAAAAAAAGGGTCTCATTGCATTCTAACTATGAGGTCAGATGTGAAAAATCTTTAAACTTTATTCAAGTATGCTATAGCAGTTTGAGTATTGGACTAGGGCTGCATCTGCACAACATAAATAATGACATTACTTTAACTCCCATGGCTCAATGTTATGGAATTCTGGGATCTATAGTTTTATGAGATATTTAGCATTCTCTATCAGAGAGCTCTGGTGCCACAACAAACTACAAATCCCAGGATTCCCTAGCACTGAGCTAGGCAGTTAAAGTGGTCTCAAACTGGATTATTTATGCAGTTCAGATGCAGTCTAGGGCTCTGGAAAACCAACATTCAAATTCCTGCTCAGTCCATCCCTGTCCTGTAAATAATAACTCTTCATACAAGAGTGTTCTTGTGACTCTTGTGCTACTTTTAGCAAATTAGCCAAAATATAAAAATAAATAATCCATTTTGGAGTCAAGCAATAAACAACAACCAGCCTTAATCTCTTCTGTCAGAACTACCTCATATTTTTAATCTCTCATTGTAGCTAGTAAAGACATGGAAAATACACTTTCTGTTTCTTCCTGTTAAAGTTTGATTCATTGCTCAGTTGTGGTCTAACATCAGTTTCTCTACTGATAAACATTCTTTAACTAGTTGCCAGTTTTCGCTGATAGGGCTGTAAAGTGTGATTCAATGAATAGCAGCTCAACGAATAACAGCTCAGAGTTCTGAAATACAATTGCACCCGAGGTCTCTTATCTTTCTATATCTGCAACAAGCATTCTGTTCAATCACAAGATGTTCAAAGTGTAAAATGCATTTTAGGTCCCTGTTAGTCATTTACCAGATGATGTGGGCAAACTTCAAAAAGATGGCCTTTTTTTACAAAAAAGTATTTGCTGCTTCAAAGAGGCACTGATTAAATTTCTCTGGTGTTTAGCTGCATCTGTAAATTCTCCATTAGTACTTTCATAATACTATGTTCAAGAAAGATATGCAACGCTTTAGTCACAGCTTATTGAACTACACTTTAGCATCTTTTGCCAGCCCTATATTTCACATTTGTGTCTGGCAATATTTCTATCCAATGCTGTGAGCACCCTCTTTATGCTAGGTTTTTCATGTTGCTTGATGATGCAGTTTAAAAATACTAAAAATTATATATACTTCTATTTACTCTCTGATGAAACAGTTATGGAGCCACAATATTTCCCCCCATTCCTTTAGAGAGTTTGCTTCACCACCAGAACTTGAAATGCTACTTTTAAAAAGTAAGCTGCTATTGTTAAAAGATTGAAGAGAAACACTAAGACAAATCTATCAAATGGCTTTCTGAGGCTGAGAGTGTGTGACTTGCCCAAAGTCACCTGGGGGTTTCCACAGCTGAGGGAGGAATCAAATCCCAGTCTCCAGAGTCCAGTGCTCAAACCAATACACCACACTGGCTCTTTGAAGAGTAGTTATGGGGACTTATATAGGTGGTTGTTGTTGTTAACTGTCCTTGAGTCTATCTTGATCCATGGATGAGACATCTGTCCTCCACTGCTCTGCTTAAATCTTGCAAACCCATATCCATGACCTCCTTCATACAGTTCATCCATCTGGCATCCTTTCTTCCTACTTCCCTCCACCTTTTTCAGCATTATTGTCTTTTCTAATGAGTCTTCTCTTCTCATGATGTGTCCGAAGTACCACAGCCTCAGTTTGATCATCTTGGCTTCCAGGGAGGTTTCCATTTTGATCTGCTCTAAGACTCATTTGTTTTTCTTTTTGGCTGTCCATGGGATCCTCAACACTCTTCTCCAGCACCATATCTCAAAAATTTTAATTTTCTTAACTGTCCAGCTCTCACATACATACATGGTGATAGGGAATACAATGGCTTGTATGATTCTAACTTTTGTGATGAATTGTATATCTTTGCCTTTTAGAATCTTTTCTAGTTCTTTCATAGACACCCTCCCCATTGCACAGGCACAAAGGACAAGTGACACCTTCTTGTGTGTAAAAACAGGCCACAACTTTATTTAACTGTACAGGGTCTATTTACAGACAATTTACAATTAAATACTCAAATGCTTTGTCACGTGTGTATGTGAAGATGTGGGTAGTCCTTCACTGCATGTGACACAGCATGTAAATAACAACAATAAACAATTTTGCCCCTCCCAACCGGAAATGATGTCATATTGAACTATATGACGTCATTAAGTTAATGACATCATGAACTTAAGTACTGACTCAACTTCCACCAATTTAATTTAGCCTGATTAATCCCAATCAATTTTTAATTAGCCAATTATTTTCTGTGGGTATGGGTCATTACCTGCCACAAGAGGGGGCCAGCCTAGCTTGGCATCCCCTCTCCCCCCCACAGACTGCCTTTCTGATGTGCTCAGCAAGTGACTGAATGTACACTTCTGAGCCCTCTAAAGAGAGGTGTATCCCATCCCCCCTGTACAGCTGAGGCATGGTTATCCGAATACCAACATGGTCAATTACATAAATGCCCAATCTGGACAATTGCTTAGTTACATAATGATACGGGCCCCAGGAGCTACTCCTTGGTTGCAACTTAGTCCATAGGAGAACAGCACCAGGAATGTGCTTCCTTATCTCCAGCAAGTCCTTGACCATTTGCTTTGCAAGCTGAAGGCAGGGAATCTTGACCAGGTCATTCTCCCCCAATTGTATAACTAAAACTCAGGGGTGCGAAGGGGCCTCGACAGCTTGGTAATTGTGGGAAGTAAGGCTTCCCATTCCATACCCCTGCGACCAAACCATTGCAGGTTGCCAATGTACTCCAGTCCCAAGGTGGGGTCCCGTCGCTGTTTGACTATTTGGCGTTCTGCCCAGAACACGAGACTGTGGCCCACTATCCAGATCTTTCCATGAGAGAATCGAGCTATAAATGACAAATAAGGGCAATTAGATTCATCACCAATAGTATGTATCTGTCAGGTACGTACATAAGATTTGAATGCCTTCAATCACCACTGGCCAATTCAGTGAATCTTGGCTTCACCTAAACCATGAACAGCCATGGCGGTTGCCACTCCTATGCAGAAAGAATGAGAAGAAAATTGAGCAGAAGGTAAATTAGCTCGCCTCAAGGTCTCCTTTAAGACCGCCCTAAACTGAAATTGAGTAAGTGGCATACCTGAAGTATACACAAACAAATATCCTGGAACATTTGGTCTAACCTTTAGATAATCTGTCAGTGCCATGACAGGGCAGATCTGTCCCTCAGGTGTCTTGGCCAAAGAGATGGACTAACCTTTTGCTAACTGGTCAGTCTTTGAACACCTGACTAAAATCTTAATCCCCTGCTCCAATAATATAACATCTGAGAGCAGGAGTGCCCTACCTGATTTATCATTGCGAGAGTCTGGGACAATCTCACTAATCCTCAAAGCCGCGAAAAAGGCTATAGCAAATACGGGTTTAAACAAAGCCAATTCCTCCATTGAATAACAAGTATTGGCTAAGTGTTGCCACAGTTTCACTAAGACTGGGCCGGTTATTGGCAAACGGGTGTCCTTAACCACTGGGGATTCTCTGGTCCAACCTTATAAAGCTCTCCTAACTCTGAAATCTGCAGTAGGATCATGCAGACCACTGGCCCTGGAGAAAAAGGCCAGTGCAGCCAGCCTGCCCCTGATGGTAACAGGCGACAAACCCGTTTGCCTAAGCCTCACTATAAATTGAAGAATGAGGTCCACCATAATGGGCCAGACCTCAACCTCCCCTATTTCTGACAAAAATTGTCTAAATACATTCAAAGCTGTCTGATAGGACTTGTGTGTAGATGGGTCGATAGATTGTAGGATCGCCCTGTCGATTTCTAGTCTCCAAGGCTCCACAGAAGTTCTGGTACCTCCAGTGGGTGCGTCGAAGCCTCGGGCGCCAGCTGCCGGAATCTAGAGAACTGAAAACGAGAGAGGGTGTCCGCCAAAGGATTAAGCAAACCAGGGACATGGTGAGCTTGGAACAAAATGTTGAATTTCAAACACTGTGTCACCATAGTCCCAACCAAACTCATCACCCTTAAGGACTTAGAGGACTGGGAATTTACTACCTGAACCACCGCCTGGTTGTCACACCAAAACCAGATGGTGTTATTAGCAAATTGATTTGCCCATAGGTATACAGCCACCACTATGGGAAACAGCTGCAAGAACGTCAGGTCTCTGGTAAGAACACATTCTGACCAAACAGGAGGGTGTTTAAACGCCTGAAACTCCTTAGGTAGGCTAAATACTATCTCATCCTTAACCATGATCCTTGGTTCAGGATCTCTAAAAGTAATAGAAAATAGGTCTATGTATTCCACTTTCCAAATCCTTTCTTTAGTAGCAAGGGGAAGATGAGAGCCCAGGGGAGTAGACATCCCAGCATAAGGGGTACATTCCCCTACTCTGTCCACTGTTGAACCAAGTAAGCCAATAGAAGGTGCTCTTAAAGTATCACCAGCCATGTTAACCACTGGCTGTGCCACCTGCACCTTCGACGACACCTGAGTTTTCCCAGGCGGCTAACTTGAGGGTGCAGGTGGCGCAGCGATGCAGAGTTGGGAAGTTCCACCCCCACACTCTGCCCAACCTGACCACCTGGACCCCATACTGAGGTGGGCCATGACACCTGTGCAGGGGAAGAAGGAGACACACCTGGTGCAGAAACCTGCTGGAGAGCATCACTAGCCGACTGTGTAGATCCCCCGAAGTGTGGCCCCGCAACAGCTCGGGTGTCATGATGAGACACAGTGGCACCAGCCTGATCTGCTCTCCTTGCATCGGTGGTCTGCTCCATCACGCCTCCACCTGCAAAAACCGCTTCGCGCAGGAGATTGAATAAATCCACCAAAGTAGGCTGAACAGACTGCCTCACACCTGGAACCCTTTGCAGGAGCTCCCACACATTGGCTAAGGTAGGTTGCCCAACCTCCATAGTCGTATTCAACACAGGACCACATGCTGTGTCCACCACCTGAACTTCAGGTGAGGGTTGAGGGGGCAGCACTTCTGTGTGTTGAGGAGTAGAAGTGCTGGAAGAGGGGTTGTTGGCTGTAGCCTGAAGCCCCTTCTGTGCAAGTTGGTTACAAACTGCCACACAAGCTTGCACGGTCTTGCCCAGTTGTGTAAGCTGGGCGACTATTTCATCATCCCTGCTTGCTGCATGTGAGGGCCTCTTTGGAGCAGAGTGTACAGCACCTGACACAGCAGGAGCTGCTCGCCTTTTGGATTGGGCCTTACTGTGGGGCATTATGTAGTATAAATACACGCCCAGCTAAAAAATGTACAGGTCCACCAAACATGCCACCCACTTAGGATGACAACACTGGGTCAAAGGCCTCACAACAGGCTATGAAGCCACTCTTCCCAAGTCTCAGTTGAGACGTCACTAGCCAGTAAGCTTCACTGGCAAACATGGGGAAGGAGTCCCACGGGTCCACAAAGGCACCCTTTCCAACCAGCACACTTATCAGGGGAATACGCTAGGCCCGTGGAGGTGGGGCATGTCCAACCCCCTCCCTGGATGAGTGTAGTCTACCTTACCAGTCCAAGAGTCACCAGGGGCACCGCTAGGCCTAGAAACAGCTGACACAGACCACTAGCCTGGTGGACAATCACCTACTGTGGCACCCGCTTCAGCTCAGTGACCACCCGAGCTGGGTGTATCAAGATGCCGCAGGCCTCTCGGACAGGCCCGGGGTGACCGGCCCAAAGGCCCCCGCCCGGCCTTGCCGACAGATACCAGCCACCAAAGATCTCTTCCTTGCGGTGCTCCAATAAGTAATCCAGAAAGAATCAGTAGAAAAGTTGGAGTCTAGGGTTTGCTGGGCCCAAAGCCTCGCAAAGACAGAAGAAAGCAGCAGCGATGTTACTTGCTTAGCTGCTTTTCTAAATTGGCTGCCACCATGTGGCAGCGCAGGGCTATATAGCCCCAAGATCCCTCAGGAAATCTCATGGTGCTTGCTGCACCACGAGATTTCCCAGCGTGCTTTCTTACAAAAATAGTAAAACTGATTGGCTAGACCAGGGGTAAGCAACCTTTCCCCTTTAAGGGCCGAGGCACTTCTGCTCCCAGAATCCCAGGAGCTATTGGCCAACATGGGACTATTGGCCAACATGGCTGAGGCTTCTGGGAGCTGAAGTCCCTCAGCCCTTAAAGGGGAAAGGTTGCCTGCCCCTGGGCTAGACGCACAGGAACCGAGGCGGTACGTCCTGCACACCCAGCGGTCACTTGCCCCAAAATGGCCGTCGCAACAGGTAACTCCTCCTGACGAGTCGAGGGGGGGGGTCTTTCTTAGTCTTTTTCTGATTTCCTGACTGCAGTCCCCGTTTCTATCAATGTTTGATCCTCGGTATGCAAATTCTTTTACTATTTCTATTTCTTCATTGTCTAGGTTGAACTTGTGAAGGTCCTTGGTGGTCATTATTTTTGTTTTCTTTATGTTCAACATTAAGCCTGCCTTTGCACTTTCTTCTTTAATCTTCCTTAGTAGGTGTTCCAGGTCTGTGAGGTGTTCTGCTAGTATTATGGTGTCATCTGCATATCTTAGATTGTTGATATTCCTTCTTCCTATTTTCACTTCTCCTTCTTCTGTATTCAAGCCTGCTTCTCTTATAATATTTTCTGCATACAAGTTGAACAGATAGGGTGAAAGTATGCAACCTTGTCTGACTCCTTTGCTAATTGGGAACCATTCTGTTTCTCCATGTTCTGTTCTGACAGTAGCCTCTTGTCCTGAGTACAGATTCCTCATGAGGACTATCAGATGTGTTGGCACTCCCATGTCTTTAAGGGCATTTCATAGTCTTTCATAATCTAGGCAGTCAAAGGCTTTGCTATAGTGTATAAAGCACATGCTGATTTTCTTTTGGAATTCCTTGGTACACTCCATTAGACATTGCATGTTTGCAATGTGATCCCTAATGCCTCTTCCTTTCCTGAACCCTGCTTGGACCTCTGGGATTTCTCTCTCCATGTATGGTTGGAGTCTATGTTGCAGAATTTTGAGCATGATTTTACTTGCGTGGGAGATTGTTGCTGTGGTCCTACAGTTGCTGCAGTCTCTTGTGTCTCCCTTTTTGTGAATGGGGATGTATATTGACCTCTTCCAATCTGTTGGCCATAGTTTTGTTTTCCATATCTGTTGACATATGTTGACTAAAGTTGACTGTGTCAATGTGGATTGCAGCAATTAAATTGGAATATCGTCTGGTCCTGGTGATTTGTTTTTCGCTATTTCTCATATTGCAGTTTCCACTTCATTTTTTAGAATTTATAGGTACAATATAACTTATAGGTGCAATTATTAAATATCAACGTTACTTACCCATTTCTCAAGAATAATTGTCTTGCAGAGGAATTTAAATGAAACAAGCTGCTGGTCTGTGGTGTAAAACATGTTATCATTGTCATTGTTGTTAGTAATATTAGTTTTATTATCCTGGTTTCCTTCCAGAATTGAGACTTGAAAATGCTTACAGTTTAAAAGAGTAATACAGTTAAAACCATACAAAAAGTGAATGTTAATATAGAATTTAACTTGTCACAATATTTAAATATTTCAAATCTCTAGTTAAAAGAATAAAATTTAATTTAAAAGAGTAAAAAGATATTTAAAACAGTACAGTTTAAAACAATACAGCACCCCCATCCTCTTGCCCCATTGACTCTTCTCCCACCCACTCTTCTCCCCTTCCTTACAATTTAGTGAGGCTAAAACCTCAAAGCTATCAAAATAATTGAAAGTAACGGTTATTCCTGAAAATGAGTGAATTTAATTATCATTAAATTGAGTTGATCAAGGCTTATTGCAAAAATGAATAAATGACATGTGACTACGAACCTCCAGCCTCTGCACATCCCAAACAGGACACATACACATAAGGATAATTTTCTCATTTATCTTCATTTGTTAGGTAGTTTTTTCCCATTGCTTCAGCATGGAAAAACTACATTGTTCCTCCCCCCCCCCCCAATACTCATAGTTGGGGATTTAATGGATGCATTGGCTCCAAAATACATCTTGGAGGATTGTGCTCCCACTGCAGCCTTCCCATTTATTTTATTTTATCTAATTTTATTTTGGCCCTAAATGTCCTCAGCTCTCCATAGGAGACATGTGAGAATATCATGACATTTTTACCCCTCTCTGAACCATTTTAGTCCCAGAGAGGCCTTTTTTCCCCCCACTCAGAAGCAAGACAACTGGAAGTCACCCTCTGGGTCCCATCCTGGTTGAAGGGGGAAATGTTTTCTGAGAGACAACACTTCACCAGAATTGCTTCCCACAACCCCTTGGGGACATTTGGGAACTAAAATTAAGATTTTGTTCAGATATTGATCGGGGTGGGTGGGGGTGGACAGCATTTTTCTCCAGTAAGAGATGCAATATTGTGTGCAGCTTACTTTCTGAGATGCATTATAAGTAAAAAAGAGTAAGCAATTCCCTGTTCATTCCCTAATCTTCAACATCTTGAGAATGTCTTGAATTAAAGTTGCCACCTCTTTTGTACTTTTAAAAGACAACTCAAGTACAGCCATCTTCATTCTGGAAATAACTTTCTGTTTAGTTTACCAAAATTTGCAATTTGCTTCATATTCAAAATGAAATGAACTCATGGTTTAAAATATTCAGATATAAAAAAATATGAAATTGATGTATTTTCCCATCCCTAATTCATGGGACATGCGTGTTTTTCTCAGTTGTTGTAATACATAAAATCACTGGAAATGACATAAAACAAAGAAATATCTAAAAATTATTCCATTTGCATGTGTTTTGTTTTCTTGGTTTAGTTTATAAACTAAACAATCAAAAGCTTGATGATAAGGGTTTTATAGCATTTGACTAGAATTATGAATTTATTCTCTCACCTTTTAAAGAACCTTGTCAAGTGTTGCCTATTTTACTTTAAATCCTTTCAGACTATTCAAACCACTTACTCTTTATGCTTACCTCTTCCCAATCTAATCTCCAAAGTAATACCAAGGAGTTGCAAATTAATTAGAGAATATAGTATTCTCTTACTCCTGTGTATTAATCATAACACATGTCTGAAAAGTGTTCATTAAGCCTTCAAACTAAAAAGCTGTTGTCTTGGCTTATGCAAGTGAGCTGATAACTTAAGGTACTCAATATTTTAGCTTTGTGACACACGAACTAGTCATTAGTGTAGGTGAACCGAGTTTCAAACACTAAAGAAAAGCAATCCAAATTGCTGAAAAGAAAGGGTTTAGTATTCACTGAGAGGGCCATTGGACTATCTTCTGAGCAAGTAGTTTCAAACGAATTTGGATTATTTAGAGAAGCATGGCTTTTCCTTGGCCTTCCCTCCTGGGCTTCTTTTTCCAGCATCACACAGTCCATGTATTCTGATCTGTTTCTTATTCTTGAGCAGGGATAGGAAACCTCAGGGGCCCAGGAACCACATCCCACCACCCTTGGCTCCTCTACAGACCACAGGCCCTCCCTTCTTATGAAACTGGAAGTGATCACTTCTGAGTTTTTTTTAAATCTTCTGTTCTTTCTGTATCTATTGATAAAGTAAAGTAAAGGGTTTTTAGAGGATAATTGTGTCTAATGGAGACTTCTAGAAACATGAAATAAAAATAAAAGTGGAGTATAGGGAGTGATGGAGGTCACAGAAATTACCTTGGAGCCACATGCTGGCCATGAGACACATAGAATCACAGAATCATAGAATCTTAGAGTTGGAAGAGACCACAAGGGCCATCCAGTCCAACCCCTGCCATGCAGGAACTCCCAATCAAAGCATCCCCGACAGATGGCCATCCAGCCTCTGCTTAAAGAACTCCAAGGAAGGAGACTCTACCACACTCCGAGGGAGTGTGTTCCACTGTCGAACCGCCCTTACTGTCAGGAAGTTCCTCCTAATGTTGAGGTGGAATCTCTTTTCTTGCAGCTTGCATCCATTGTTTCGGGTCCTAGTCTCTGGAGCAGCAGAAAACAAGCTTGTTCCCTCCTCAATATGACATCCCTTCAAATATTTAAACAGGGCTATCATATCACCTCTTAACCTTCTCTTCTCCAGGCTAAACATTCCCAGCTCCCTAAGTCGTTCCTCATAGGGCTTAGTTTTCAGACCCTTCACCATTTTAGTTGCCCTCCTTTGGACACGCTCCAGTTTCTCCACATCCTTTTTGAATTGTGGTGCCCAGAACTGGACACAGTATTCCAGGTGAGGCCTGACCAAAGCAGAATAGAGTGGCACTATTACTTCTCTTGCTCTAGACACTATACTTCTACTGATGCAGCCTAAAATTGCATTGGCCTTTTTAGCTGCTGCATCGCACTGTTGACTCATGTTCAACTTATGGTCCACCTGGATTCCTAGATCCCTTTCACACATAGTCTCATTCAGCCAGGTGTCCCCCATCGTATATCTGTACTTTTCGTTTTTCTGCCCTAAGTGCAGTACCTTACATTTCTCTGTGTTGAATTTCATTTTGTTAGCTTTGGCCCAGCTTTCTAGTCTTCTCAAGTCATTTTGAATTTTGATCCTGTCCTCTGGGGTATTAGCTACTCCTCCTAATTTGGTGTCATCTGCAAATTTGATAACTATGCCCTCAATACCATCATCCAAGTCATTCATAAAGATATTGAATAGCACTGGGCCCAGGACAGAGCCCTGTGGCACCCCACTGGTCACTTCTTTCCAAGTTGAAAAGGAGCCATTGTTGAGCACCCTTTGCATTCGACCAGTCAACCAATTACAAATCCATGTAACAGTTACTTTGTCTAGTCCACATTTTACGAACTTGCTTGCAAGAATGTCATGGGGAACCTTGTCAAAGGCCTTACTGAAATCAAGATATACTATATCCACAGCATTCCCTTCATCTACCAAGCTGGTAATTTTATCAAAAAAAAGAGATCAGATTTGTCTGGCATAACCTGTTTCTCTGAAACCCATGTTGACTTTTTGTGATTATGAAATTATCTTCCAGATGTTCACAAACTCTCTGTTAAATGATCTGCTCCAGAATCTTTCCGGGTATTGATGTCAGACTAACTGGACGATAATTGTTGGGATCCTCTTTTTTCTCCTTTTTGAAGATGGGGACAACATTTGCCCTCCTCCAGTCCGCTGGGACTTCTGTTTTCCAGGAGTTCTCAAAGATTATTGCCAATGGTTCCGATATTACATTTGCCAGTTCTTTAATACACTTAGATGTAATTCATCTGGTCCTGGAGACTTATATTCATTTAGATTAACCAGATATTTCTGTACTATCTCTTTACTTATTCTGTGCTGAAATTCTCCTATTCTGTCTTCTGCTCTATTATCCTCAGGTTGAGCACCCTTTGCTTTTTCTGAGAAGACTGAAGCAAAGAAGGTGTTGAGTAATTCTGCCTTTTCTCTGTCCCCTGTTAACTTTTTGCTATCTTCTCCACACAGTGGCCCTACCATTTCCTTCTTTTTCCTTTTGCTGCTGACATACCCAAAAAAGCCCTTTTTATTGTTCTTAACCTCTCTAGCAAGCCTTAGTTCATTCTGCGCTTTAGCTTTTCTGACTTTACCCCTACACGTGCTAGCTATTTGTTTGAATTCCTCTTTGGTAATTTCCCCATTTTTCCATTTCTTATACATGTTCCATTTAAAACATAGTTCAGTTGCAAGTTCCTTAGTCATCCATCCTGGTTTCTTGAGACACCTCCCATTTTTCCTCCTCGTTGGTACGGTTTGAAATTGTGCCTTCAGTATCTCCCTTTTGAGAAACTCCCATCCGTCTTGAACTCCCTTCTCTTTTAGTATTCCTGTCCATGGGATCACCCCCAGTATTTCTCTAAGTTTAGTAAAATCAGCTTTCCTAAAGTCTAGAATGCGTGTCTGACTATGCCTGGCTTCTCCTTTCCACTGTATAATAAACTCCAGGAGGACATGATCACTCCCGCCTAAGGATCCAACCACTTGCACCCCATTAACTAGGTCTTCCCTGTTAGTTAGGATCAAATCCAAAATAGCTGACTCCCTCGTTGCCTCTTCCACCTTTTGGACAATGAAGTTGTCTTCGAGGCAAGTGAGGAATTTGCTAGACCTTGAGGATTTTGCTGAGTTTGACTTCCAGCAAATATCAGGATAGTTGAAGTCACCCATCACTATTATATTTCTCCTTTCTGAGTGTGTGGTCATCTGTTCTAGAAAGGCATCATCCAATTCTTCTGCCTGAGTTGACTCCCACACTAACATCCCTGTTGTTTCCCTTCCCTTTAATTTTTATCCAGATGCTCTCCACCTGGCTTCCAGGATTGATGTCCTGGATTTCTTCACTGGTGCAAATATCCCTGACATATAATGCTATTCCTCCTCCTTTCCTGTTTGGCCTGTTTCTCTTGAAAAGGTTATACCCCTGTATTTCTACATTCCAGTCATGAGACTCATCCCACCAGGTTTCCGTGATGCCTATTATATCATATTTGCTTTGTTGTGCTAGGAGTTCAAGTTCATCTTGCTTATTTCCCATGCTCTGTGCATTAGTATAGAGACATCTAAGACCATATGTCCCCCTTACTTGCTGCCTGTGCACGTTTTTTTGCCTCCCACTGTTGGGTCCTTGCATTGTTTGCCTTGTTCCCTCTATGACAGTTCGACTATTTTTTTCCAATCCTTTTGTCTTCCAGGACGCTGTCTCCCTTCCCCACATAATTCAGTTTAAAGCCCTCCTGATCAAATTCTTGAGACTGTTGACAAAAACGTGTCTTCCAACTGGTGTGAGATGCAGCCCATACCTTGCCAGGAGTCCGCCCTCATGGAACTGCAGCCCATGATCTAAGAATCCAAATCGTTCTTGACGACACCATCTGTGGAGCCAATTATTGACATCTGCTATTTTCCTCTCTCTTCCTGGACCATGCCCTTCAACTGGCAGTAGAGACGAGATGACAATCTGTGCCTCCATTTCTTTCAGCTTCTTTCCTAGAGCCTCATAATCCCTTTTGATGTTCTGAAGGCTGTGTCTTGCTGTGTCGTTTGTTCCCACATGGACCAAAAGGAAGGGGTATTGGTCAGTAGGCTTGACCAGTCTTGTCAGCCTCTCTGTCACATCTCCGATCTTTGCCCCAGGGAGACAACACACCTCCCGAGATATCTTGTCAGGACCACAAATCACTGCTTCTGTCCCCCTCAGCAAGGAGTCCCCCACCACGACCACACGCCTCCTCCAAGGCTTAGCAGTGACTGCTCCCTGTGGTGGAACTCCCAGGGTCCCCTGCTCTGTCCCTGAAGCCTGTCCATGCTGCTCCTCCTCGTCCTCCTTGATAAGGGCAAGAGCTTGAAATCGATTCTGTAGCTGCAAGCTCCCAGAACGATCCCTGGTCTTCCTACTTCTGCATGTGACATTCCTCCAGCTGTCTACCTCCTGTGTATGTGGTATGACCTTCTCTTCCCCAGCAACTTCCTCTGCGTGGTCCCTGTCCAAGACTGTTCATTCCATTCTGTCTAGGAAAGCCTCTTGCTCCCTAATATGCTGCAGTGTAGCTACCTGTGCCTCCAGCTGCTGTACTTTCTCCTCCAAGAGGGCTACCAACTTGCACTTGGAGCATGTGTAGTTCCCCACATCTGTAGGTAAGAAGACAAACATCCCACAGGTATTGCAGGTGACGGCAGCAGTTCCTTCAGTGTCCATATTAAGTCTTAATTAGTACCTGAAAGAGGCTTACAGCTTTCCTCCTCAAAGAAAATCCCTCACTAACAACAGTGTTAAGGTCTGCTGATGACCGGAATTTTTCTACAATTAGTAGTGGCTATAAAAGTGGGAGCAGTTGTATAGAGCTAACTGCCTAGCCCACCCCCTATTGATTTGCAAATGTGACTCAACAAAGCCCCACCCTCTGAGTAACAGTCACACTCTCCCCAGTGTTTTAAAAAAGAATTTAAGAACTTACCCACTCAAAATGGCTGCCTGGAAACTGCTTTCTTCCTCTTTCCTAGCAGGAACTGGCCTGGAAAGCCTCCTTCTCTTTCTCCTTTCCTGGCAGAAACTGCCTGGAAAGCCGCCTCCTCTTTCTTTCAGAAACTGGCCTGGAGAGCCTCCTCCTCCTCCCCAGTCCTGGCCAAAACTGACCTGAAACTGGCCTCTGGGAGCAGTTGTATAGAGCTAACTGCCTAGCCCACCCCCTATTGATTTGCAAATGTGACTCAACAAAGCCCCACCCTCTGAGTAACAGTCACATTCTCCTCAAGTGTTTTAAAAAAGAATTTAAGTGACTGGCACTAATGTCTGGTTGCTCAACAACAATTTCTTTGTTGTTGTGTGCCTTCAAGTCATTTCTAACTTAAGGCAAACTTGTTATGGGGGGTTTCCTGGCAAGTTTCTTGTTGGGGGGGGGGGATTGCCATTGCCATTCTGAGGCTAAGAGTGTGTGAACTGTCCAAGGTCACTTAGTGGGTTTACATGGCTGAGTCCAAACCATCTTTGGGGCCCAGAGATTATTCCAGGAAGGCCTGCCGGAAGAGATCCGTCTTTACTGCTTTTTTAAAGCAGTCAAGAGTGGTAATAAGACAGATCACTTCTGGCAGGCCATTCCATAATTTTGGGGCAGTGACAGAAAATGCTCTCTGGGATGTCTGCGACAGCCTAGTTTTCATAGGCTGTAGCAGATTCCTCCCAGAGGACCGAAGTATGCAGGGGGATCATACGGGAAGAGGCGGTCCTGGAGATAAGTTGGACCCAAGCCATGTAGGGCTGTAAAGGTCAAAACCAATGCCTTGTATGTTCCCAGAAATTAAGATTCAGAACGCTAGGGGTTCATGTTTACAATCAACTGTAGTGAAAAATCCAAAAATGACTACAGTTTTTCTTCTTTATGTCATAAGTGAACTAAGTTTAGTACTCTCTTAGGACTACTATTTGAAGGATAGTGCCCAGCATTTCCATCTATAACCTGGAAAAGATTTTTTGCCTCTGTGAGATAGAAGGTACCAGCTTGCCTTGGGAACAGATAGGGAAGAGGTTAGGAAGTTTAGAAAGCAAAAAGGGATTTTCATATTGTTGTTTGCAAGATCAAAGTGGAGCAGGATCCTTCTATGGGATAAAAGTGGCAAAACAAATCATCAGAATGAGTGGAGAGACTATCCCTGCATCTCTGTACTGAACACGTCAAGGAAAGAAAACGTCACTTCCATGGCTAAACTTACTGGCATTTGCTATATCAGGGGTAGGCAACCTTTCCCCTTTAAGGGCCGAGGGACTTCAGCTCCCAGAATCCCAGGCGCTATTGGCCAACATGGGACTATCGGCTAACATGGCTGAGGCTTCTGGGAGCTGAAGTCCCTCGGCCCTTAAAGGGGAAAGGTTGCCTACCCCTTTGCTATATAGATACCAGTATCCGTTACAAGCAGAATGGGAAATATATCTTTGGGTGCATCTACACAATAGAAATAATGCAGTTTGACACCACCTTATGGCTGCATCCTACACAATCCTGGAATTGGTAGTTTTGGGAGGCATCAGAATTATTTGGCAGAGAAGGATAAAGTCCTTGTAAAACTACAAATCTGAAGATTCTGTAGGATGGAGCTACAGCACTTAAAGTGGTGTCCAACTGCATTGTTTCCATAATGTAGATGTACCCTTTTGCAAAGTGTAGACCTTGCCAGTATTGCCTGGATTGTTTATCTGCCAGGTACAGCATTATTGGCATTAAATCTGCCATGAACAACTGTTTTCACGTGAGGGAAGATGACATTTCTGTCTGTCTCTTGCAACCTAATTTTGTATCCTTCCTAGCCTTCAATGATCCAGTCAGAACAGATCTCTATTAGTCTCAACTTAAGTCAACAATGTTAATTTATTAATATAAACTTTTAATCTCCTTCAATCAGAGCAAAAGATCTTAATGATCTTTCCTCTGTGACATAACATTTGGGACTCATTCCCACTTACATTTAACCCAGTGTGTGATTTGCTTTCATTCTGGGTTGGTGAATCGATTCCAGTTGATTTTCTTAAAATTTTGTTTTATTTTAAAACCACTTTTGGGGAGGAGCATAATCAGAAAGACTGGTACTCATAAAGAGAGACTGGCTGTGATCCTTTTAAGTGGAACATGAGAGATAAGACTGCTTGATTACGCTCCTCCCCAAAAGTGGTTTTAAAATAAAACACAATTTTCCTAAAATACACACACATATGACAGAAAAAGAGTGAGGGAACTGCAATGTGAAGAGGGTTTGAATATTACTAAAGTGACAATTGTGTCCTTGGACAAGAATTCTGACAAGCTGTGATTTGAGGCTTAAATTATACACAGTGACTACTCACAGTATTCTTTCCCTGTTCCAAACAGTATTTTGAATGCCACTCTCTTGGGATAAAGAATAAAGTGGAAGTGGAAGCAAGGGAAAGCTAAACCCTCCCCTTTATTGTGATTAAAAATCATCTTCTTCCCTCAAACCTCTTTAATAGGGATGGAAAGAATATATAAAAATATTCCCCATATGGTCAAAAACATGTTTCTCAGCTCTAAAGAAACCCTTCCAAATACATTTCCATACTGACAGGGATTTTTAAACTTTGGGACTTACTTTGTGCAAAAATTGCACATAGGCTTTGTTTTTCTGTGCAGCAAAGTCTGGTTTCTGCATACAAAATGTATGCATTTCCGAGAGAATAAGTCTTGGGTTGTAAATATTCTGTGAAAATTTTCTCACAGTGAGAAGAAAATCACTAATTCTTTGAGAATTAAATTAGTGAATTACATCTCTATTGTCTACCAACCCATGTATTTTTTCCATCAGAGAAAAGCAAAGCAAACTAGAGGTAGAGGGAGATGAAATTGAGTAGAATGGAGTTCTGAGGTCAAACATGTAAAGCACCTCATCCTTGTTGAAACATCTCCTTCCAAGCTACAGACACCTGCTGTTGTTTTTTGACTAGAACTATAATAGTTATTCCAGAGTTAGACATGGCTTTTTGTACTTTAGTATAAAATCTCAAATTTCACAGTATGGAAGGTCCTATTGCAATGACATTAATTCTTAGAAAAAGAGAGAATGTGTGCAGTTCTTTAATGATGAATCAATGATAGTTTTTAATGAATCAGTGTTCTCACTCAATATTGATTGATTGCTCTCATTCCCTAGGGAGGGATGTTCAAATTATTTCCATTTGCCTAAGTAATGAGTGTATGCTGCTCTTCCCATTTTTCTTACTTTTTAAAAAAGAATTCAGTCTCCAAGGTTTACATGGGCTGCTTATTATTATGTCCACACAAATTATTCATATTATTATTTAGGATATATCTTACATTTCTTTTGGTGACCATTTCATGAACTTTTTTTTTGTTTTTGTTTTTGCTTTCCCCCTCTACATCAACTACTTTTAGTGATTAGTGAATGTAATTATACTCTTTCCATAGTAGTTTAGGTGGAAGGAGTGTTGTAGAAGCACTGGTTATCTAGAATTTTAGGTATAACATGAACAATTGAGTTATTGTTAATTTTAATAGACAAGTTTTATTAATAAGCATACACAAATGCAAGATGTCAAGGAAAGTTCAGCTGTATTAATTTTCTCCTTGACAGCACAAGATACTAGAAACATAATTAATCCTCTGTTTCTCACACCACCACCCCACCTTCCAAACCTAGAAAGATTTGAGTCATAAACACTGCTGTTTTACAATTAGTTACAAACACCTCCATCTTCTGGGCACATGGGCCAACCATTGGCAAAGCAACATGTGTCACTATAACTGGTTGTTGTGGCACCTCAGGAAATTCTGATCATTCTAGGATGTTTGTTTACTTCCTTAGAATCAGGTTTCCTATGCATGCTGATAGGTTGTATGGTCTCAGAATGGTCTCAGAACAAGCGGACCACCTAGAGTTGCCAGGGGTTCCTTATTATAAAGGATGTCTCCTATTTGAGGGTTGGAAAGCTTTTCCTTTTATATAGGCTGAATGAGATCTCAAAAATTCCAATATATATAGATATAAAAATTCAAAATATGTGTCAATATCAATATCTATATATAGGTAAAAGTAAAGGTATTCTCTGTTGACAAAGTTGTCAAGTCATGTCCAACCATAGGCAGTGCTAATCTCTGTTAGTAAGCCAAAGAGCCAGCATTGTCAGAATACTCTGTGATCATGTGGCCGGCATGATTGCGCAGAACACTGTTTACCTTTCCACTGAGAAGTGGTACCTATTTATCTACTTGCATTTACATGCTTTCAAACTGCTAGGTTGGCAGAAGCTGGGACTAGTGGTAGGAGCTCACCCATCATGCAGCACCCAGGGCTGGAACTGCCAACCTATAGATATAGATGTGCACAGTCTTGCCTCCACATTCACAAAATTATATAAATACTGTATATATAATTTTTTTTATTTATAGCCCACCTTTTCCCTAATAATGAGACTCAAGACATCTAAAGACATATTTAAAAACTATACAGATTATTACTGAGAGCCAGATTATTGCTGAGAGCCAGTGTGGTGTAATGGTTTGAGTGTTGGTCTATGACTCTGGGGGCCAGGGTTTGAATTCCAGCTTGGCCATGAAAACCCACTGAGTGACCCTGTGCAAGTCACACTCTCTTAACCTCAGAAGATGGCCATGGCAAACTCTCTCTGAAGAAACTTGCCAAGAAAACCCCATGATAAAACCCCTTAGGGTCGCCATACAAAAACAGTATGTATGCCAACAGATGAAGGCATACAACAACAACAACAACAACAACAACAACAACAGATTAAAAATGATACAAAGACCTTGATAAAGATATAAATATTACACACACACACACACACGAACACACTCATGACATTAAAGCATTAAACATTAAAATTCATTAAAAGACAATACAAACCATAAAACGTCACATCACACCATTGAAAGCACATCCCATTCATTTTCGAAAAGCCTGATGACACATAAATGTTTTCACTGGCCAACAGAAAAAGAACAAGGAGGGTGCCATCCTGGCCTCTCTAGGAAGGAATTTCAAAGTCTGGGAGAAGCCACTGAGAAGGATCTCTCCCTTCTACCCACAGAAACAAGACTGAGATGGTGGCAGCTGTGGGTGGACAAAGAAAAGGTCCTCTCCTAAAGATTGTAGAATTCTAAAGGACTCATAAAGGGAGATACAGCCCTCCAAATAGCCTGGACCCAACCCATATTTTGGGGTGTGGGTCCTTCATAAAGATAGAAATGTGTGCCTCATGTCATTTGTAAATGTGGATAATGTGTTAATTTTACAGAGAAATACAAGGCAAAGTTAAATAAATAGTTCTATTTGGTATTTAGGTAGGGCACCAATTTCTTAAGATCTATGTTCTGGCTGTTAACTCCAAACATCATAAATTTTGACTGTCCCTTATTGCTATTTTGAAAACCTGGCAATAGTAGGGACACCAATACTAAAAAAAAGGGAGGCAAACAAATAAATGTTCAAAAGTAAACAAGAGTATACTTATTACCCTATAACACCATCAAAAGCAGTATACAAAAAACACATCAACAAGCACATCAACAAGCACTTGTAGAAGTGATTGAAAGTGATCCTTGGTACCAACAATACAATCTAAAGTGAAAGGAGCAAAAACAACAAAAGGGAAAAGATATTTGAAATAAACTTTAAAAATGATGAAATAGTAATATAGCAAAGCAGGAAAAGCAGCTTCATTTATATACCACTTCATACCACACTATGCAGTGTCTAAGCTGTTTACAACTGTAAGCTCATTGCCCCCCAACAGCTGGGTACTCATTTTAGCAACCTCGGATGGATGCCGGCCTGAGTCAAGCCTGAGCCCTGACTAGTACTGAACTCACAACCTTGTGGTTTATGAGTGAGTGGCTGCAGTGCAGGCATTTAACCACTGCACCACCAGGGCTCCTTACATATAATAAGTAAATGGTAGCAAGAACTCAATGTCTGACCTCCTGTATAGCCCAGCATAATGTAGTAGCTCTAAAGTTGGTGACTTACTGCCCCCTACAACCTATTATAGAACCCCTGAAAGCACCCTTCATGGCCATTCTATGTCTGGTAAAAATCAGGGGAGGGCCCAGAGAAGTGTCTGGCTATGTTTCACACAAAACAGTCCATTGGCTGTGGTCTGCTAGGGTCCTCCAAAAGTCCCAGAGAAGAATGAAATAGTTTCACATTTGTCTACAGCAGTGGTTCCCAAACTTTGGTCCTCTGGGTGTTTTCGACTTCAGCTCTCAAACACTGGCCAAGATTCAGGAATTATGGGAGCTGAAGTCCAAAACATCTGGAAGACCAAAGTTTGGAAACCACAGGTCTCCTGAGATATAGCTGGATGTATCTCCTCCTCTACACTCTTCACCAGGCACAAAATGGTAGTGGGAGGGGGCTTAAATGTTTCTGCAGTATATCCAGAAGGCAGAGGGTTAGTTTTTGTGGATGGAAGAAGGAAGAATCAAAGTGCAATGTCACTGCTTGGACTGCCACATCTCAATACTATAGAACTCTGGGATTTGAAATTTTGTGAAATATTTAGCCTTTTCTGTCAGAGTGCTCTGGTGCCACATCAAATTACAAACCCTAGGATTTCATAGGATGGAGCCATGACAGTTAATGCAGTGTCAAACTCCATTAATTCTGCACTGTGTCAGCATCTCCTGTCTTTGGTGGCAGTGGTGGTTGTGTGCCTCCAAGTCATTTTCAACAAGGCAAAAGGATCATTATATAATAATAGAGATTCTTAAGGAATAGTCTAAGATCTCAGATTTTGGTTTGCTACCAGTTGCTAATTGGACACCTATCCCTCTGTTGTAGAGCACATCTTGAGCCAATTGACTTTCCTATTTTCAACCTATATGTTGACCTCCTGTTTCTGAACCCTGTTGCTGTGATCACTGGCTTGTAGGATGCCATCATCTGGATCATCATTGTATTGTTATATGAATTTATCAATGAAAAACTATTTTGGAAATGGTGAGTCTTGAAGACAGATGGAAAAGAATTGTGTTTGGTTCAGCCATCTTCATTAAACTAGCATTTCCCCACTGTATGAGGCCTGCTGGAAAAAAAGTACACCTCATGTTTATAATTCACACATATATATATAGATATAGATTTTTTCTTCAGTGAAATAAAATGCATATCAAACAATGCACAATATGAATGGCTAAAACACATACTATTGAAAAAAATACATACACACTTTATTGGGAGAATACAAACATGTATCAGGAAAAAATGTCTCTGCAAAATAATATGTGTAAATAAATGCATAAATTAGTGGGGAGGGGAATCATTAAAGTCTGCACACATTGTTATGTGAAAGAAACACATGTATCATAATCATGTATGAAAAAAGGGTGGAAAGAAAATGCAGATGGGAGTTGACATAGTGAGAAGAAATCAAGACTGAGATTTTTGCACCCCTGCTTCTGACCCAGAATGTGATCTTAGAGTTAAAACTAAATAGCATGCAGTTTTCCTCCATTGCAGGCTACAAGTATGCTACCATGCCTTTTTATGATTTTATGAATGCTATGACTAGACAGAGATACTCATATTTCTCTTTCTTTCATCCCTGTATTTACCAGGGACTGATTGGTTGCAGATAGCTTCATGTCTGTCAGTCATTTCTCTTCTACTCTGATTTAAATTGTCCTTCCTGAGAAGATTATTTAAAGTGAGATATCACATAATCATATCCCTTATTATTCTACTTTGGACATCATTTTGGTTCCTTTATCTTCTGTCTTCATCTCCTTCCTCTTCCCATTCCTCACTGTCAGTTAAAACATATGTTCCCATGTTGTGCTGGGGCAGTTGTCTTATGACCAACTATATATATTTTGCTTTTGCTTTTTTAAAATTTTTATTAAACATCTAAAAAATATTTTTACAATCAAAATCTAAACAATTTGCATATCATTGTAAATTATATTACAGTCCTTCTAAAAAGTTCCTTTGGCAACAGATACCTTATTCATACTCTTATTTCTGAAGTCTTTTTTGTTCTACCACTAAAATCTAAACACCACTCTCTTTCATAAATTAGGTAATCATACCTATATGTCCCATTTTATAACTTACTTATCATCTCTTAAGTGTAATTTCTTATCATTCCTAAAGTTCTACTTGCTTTTCTCTAACCATCTATTATTGTTGTATTGTTCTGTTGGAGACCATTCCTTTACCACATTTTCTAAATCCTTTTGATTGTTAATCTGTTAATCTGTCCATTTCTTTCATTTCAACTAGTTTCAATAACCAATCATCCATTGTAGGTAACTCTTGTTTTTTCCATCTCTGTGCTATTAATAATCTTGTGGCCGAGATCATATATAATAGAATTCTCCAATATTTTCTCTGTATTATAGGGTCGATCTTATTTAACATATTTAGCAAATATATTTCCAGTTTCAGTTCATATTTTATTTAAAAAATCTTTTGGATTGCATCATGAATTTTCTTCCAATAAGCTTTCATTTTAGAGCACCTCCACCATATATGATACCATGATCCAATATTTTGTTTATTTCAGGGAGGCGCTGGAGGACGCTTGGAGGACGCGGGGCCCTGGCTGGTAACATCTCTCCCTCTCCCAACGGGGCTTAAACGGCTGCACCTGGGGCCAACCCTGCAGAGGACTCGGGCTGGGGATAAAAACCCTGCCCAGGCACCATCTCCTCAGCAGGGAGGCGCCGGAGGACGCTTGGAGGACGCGGGGCCCTGGCTGGTAACATCTCTCCCCCCTCCCAACGGGGCTTAAGTGGCTGCACCTGGGGCCAACCCTGCAGAGGACTCGGGCTGGGGATAAAAACCCTGCCCAGGCACCATCTCCTCAGTGGGAAGTGGGCGGTGCTTAGCACGTCCAAGACTATTTCCCCACCATAGCAGCATTCTTAGTTTTGGTAATAATGGGTTGATGTGTTATGAGTTTATTATTTAATTGTTATGATTTTTTATTAATTGTTATCAGGATTTTAACTATGTCATTGTTTAATACTGTTTTAAGGTGGGGGAGGGATATGCTTTTACTGTAATTGTTTTATGTTGTAAACTGCCCGGATTGGGCAACCATTGGGCGGTATATAAATAAATATTATTATTATTATTATTATTATTATTATTATTATTTACATTTCCAACAGGTGTTTACATCCATGTTATAAATTTTTACAGTCTTGGCTGGAGCTAGGTACCATCTTTGTTCCATTTTCCAATAATTGTCTTTTAAGTCTTGTGACAAAGGGCCTTTGCAGACTGCCAGAAATAGTGCAAATTGAGTCCACTTTAAGGGTTAGGGTTAGGGTTAGGGAATCATGGGAACGGTAGTTTATTGTGGCACCAGAGCTCTCTGACAGAGAAAGCTCAATGTCTCAGAAAAAAAAACCACAATTCCCATCATTCCCTAGCACTAACCCTAGCCATTAAAGTGGATTCAATTTGCACTATTTCTGGCAGTCTGCAAAGGCCCTTAGTAATTTTTTCTGTTTTTGTCCTGGCATCCCAGCTCTCCAAATGAATTGTTCTCCCTATATCTGTTGCCCACTTAATCATCGTATCTGAAATCAGGTCCTTTTCTTCTTTTCTATCCATTAACATTATATAAAGTTTACTTGTTCTTTTTTTTCTCTGATTTCAACAAAATGTTATCTAAATCTGTGGGTTCTTCTTCAAAGTCCTCTATTTTAATATCCATCTTGTATCTTTCCCTCAAATGTGTATATAACAACCAATGCATTTTTGGGTCTGACTGCTCCAATTCTTCAATTGCTTTAAGTTCAAATTTATTTTCTTCTGATTTCTTAAGTATATCTCTGTACCTTAGCCATGTCTTAACTGCTGTCCACCTCCCGAAGAACGCTTCATGTGGGGATACCCAAGGTGGGATTTTTTTTATATATCTTCTTTATTTCGTCCCATACCTTTAGAAGTGCTCTCCTTACCACGTGGTGTTTAAATTCTTTATGTACCATCGCTTTGGCATACCAGAGGTATCCATGCCACCCAAATCGGTTGCTAAAACCTTTGATATTCAGTATTTTTTTAATTTTTCCCCCCAGTAAAATTCAGTCCAACAACCAATTGAGTGCATTGGCCTGATGATACAATTCTAAATTAGGGACGCTTCTACCTCTTTCCCCTTTATGCCACATCATCGTTTGCCAGTTAATTCTGGATCTCTCTCCATTCCAAATAAATTCTCTCAAGTTTTTATGCCATTCCTTAAATATTTTTGCATTATGTATAATTGGGATACATTGAAATAAAAAGTTCATTTTAGGAAGTACCACCATTTTAACTGCTTCCACTCTTTCAGTAAATGTCAAATTCAATTTACTCCATTTTATCAAATCAGCCTTAATTTATTTCCATTTTAATTTATAATTGTTATCAAATAGATCAATATTCCTCTTAGAAAGCCAAATTCCTAAATATTTAACTTTATTTTTCACCAAACATTTACTAACATCTTCTAGACAAGCCTCTCCCTTTTTCATCATATTTTTTTTGTCATGATTACTGTTTTCTTTCGATTAATTTTAAATCCTGATCTTTTACCAAACTCTTCTGTTATCTGAAAGGTTTCTGTAATTTGTTGCATTGGGTCCACTAAAATTATAACCAAATTGTCTGCAAAGGCTTGAATGTATACTCCTGTTTTTTAATCCTCATTCCTTTTATGCCATCCTCTTGTCTTATTTTATTCATTAATACTTCCAGTACTGTTATAAACAGTAGAGGAGATAGTGGACAACCTTTTCTTGTTCCTTTTAAAATTTTAAACTTATGAGTACATCTTCCATTTATAATTAATTGTGCGAATTGTTCTCTGTAAATTTCATTAATCCATCCACAAAAGTTAGATCCCATCTCCATTTTTTCAAGTAGTTGCTTCATAAAGCTCCAATTCACATTATTAAATGCTTTTTCTGAGTCAGCAAAAATAGTGCCAAATTCTTATCATTTTTTTCCATAGTACTCAATAGTGTCTATTATGTCTGATATTATTTTTTTTATTGCCTTGAAGGTAGAAATCCCAACTGGTCATCATGGATTGAGCTATTAAAATCTGCTTAAGTCTTTCAGCCAAGATTAAGGTCATAATCTTATAATCATTATTTAACAAGGATATTGGTCTGTAGTTGCTAATTTCTTTTTCATCTTTATCTTCTTTCAGTATCACCATTATGTTTGCACACTTCCAAGTGTCGGGAATGCCTTCTTTGACCACATTATTTAGTGTTTTCAATAAAGGAGTTTTAATTTCTTCTATGAATATTTTATAATAACTTGTGGTAAAACCATCTGGTCCGGAGACCTTATGTTTCTTCAATCTTCCAATTGAATTAATTCATTCTTAGTAAATTCTGCATTCAGAAGCCTTTGTTGCTCTATTGTTATTTTATTAATTTTCTGCATATCCAAATATTGACCCATCCTCTCAGTATTACACTCATCTGCTTTGTACAAGTTTTTGTAGTATCTCTGAAATGCTTCCTGTATTTCTTTTTGTGCATGCATCATTTTATCACCTTCTTTTATCCTGCTGATTATTCTTTGGGTCTTCTCTTTTTTAATCTATACGCCAACCATTTGCCTACTTTGTTGGCTGACTCAAAATGCCTTTGTTTAATAAATTTCATCTTTATTGCTATTTACTCAGCTATTTTCTTGTCCAATTGTTTTCTGAGCCACTGTAAGTATTTTTCTTGTTACTCATAGGGTCCTTAGAAAGTTCTAATTCTGCACTGCGTATATCTTTTCCCAATCTTTCCATGTCTTGTATGTGTTGTCATTTCACCTCAGCACCTCTTTGTATCTATAGCCCTCTCATTACAGCTTTACTAGCATCTCATATAGTTTTGGCTTTAATAGAATCAGTGGTATTTTCCAAAAAGTAGTGCTTCGGTATATTCTGTGATTTCTCTCAAAGTTTTTTATCATTAAGCAAGTTATCATTAAGTTTTCCAAAAAAACCCAAAACTGTCTTTTGATTACTTTGAGATTTAACAGGATTGGATTGTGATCTGAAAGGATCTTAAATAATATTTCCATTTCTTTAATCTTAGGTATCAATTCTGATAAAACTGTGAACATGTCTATCCTTGATAATGATTTATGACTTTCAGAAAAGAAGGTAAACCCATCATTCTTTGGTTACAGATTCCTCCATACATCTGTCAAATTAAGTTGCTCTTGTAGTTTAAAGAAGGAGATTGGTAATTTCTCTTGATTCCTTTTTAATTTGTTTTTTTTTTCATTTTTGAGAATCTGTCCTTCTTAGGATCAATGACTCTGTTCCAATAACCAACAATATTATGTTTGGATAATCTTCCTTTTGAATCTCTTCTTTGAATCTCTTATAGAAGTCCAGCTGTTTCTTGCTGGTGTATAAATTCCAATCAAGAGGTAGTTAATATCTTCAACACCAATGTAGTAACTCTCCTGATCTTTGAAGATTTCTTTTGCCACAAATTTGTTCTGAATGTACATTATTACTCCTCCTTTTCTTATGTCACTAGCAGCGATAAACATTTGCCCTAGCTTTGGTTATTCAAATAATTAGCATCCTTTTTCTTTATCTTAATTTCTTGTAAGCAAATCACACCCAATTTCTTTTTCATTAAGTAGTGAAAAATTTTACTCCTTTTAAATTTTGAATTTAGACCCTTCACATTCCATGAGGTAATTTTGATTGCCATATTTGTCTTGAGTTAATTAAATAATAAACTATTCTTCATCCTCCCCTTCCCTGGGGTATTTTTGCATGCTTTTATCCTCATCCAAGAACAATTCTCCTTTTATATTTTCTTGTGACTCTTCTTCTTTTTTGCCCATTCCGTCTGCCTGTTTCTGATCCATCGCTTCCATTAGTTTTACTTTTCACTTTTACTTCCCTTCAGTTGACTCTTCTTCATATTCTTCTTCATGTTTCTCCATTTGAAGCCTCCTCACAAACTCCCTAGCTTTTGTAATGGTATTAATTCTGTATCTTCTTTGTTTGTACCAGGATAGAACACCTTTTATTCTATCCCACGCATATCTGATTCTCCTTTTAACCAACTCCTGGGTGAGAAATCTATAGTCTTGTCTTCTCCTCAGCACTGCCATTGGGATATCTTTGTAAATTCTTATTATTTTCCCATCCACTAAAAGATCTTCCTGATAGCTTTTTTTTTTTTTTTTTTTGCAAAATCTGCTCCTTAACTCTGCTTCTTACAAATGAGACCACTATATCTCTAGGTACTTTTTTTCTCTCTAGACACCATAGAGCTGATTCTGAAAACTTTCTTTCGCTATCTCCTCCTTCAATATTCCCAAAAATTCTGCTAAAATAGTAATAATTCTTTTGTAGAGATCTTGTGTTGTTTCTTCTGGTACCCCTCTCATCTTCAGGCATTTTCCCTTGTAACGGACCTTTTGCATAAGATTTATGTTACTTTCATGTTTTTGTTGTTCTGTTAAATCCACAGTTGTAATCATTAATTCTTTTGTTTTGCCTTATAGTTCTTCCACATCGGATCCTAAACTTTCAACTTCATTAGTTATTTTATCTAATTTCTTCCAAATTCTCCTAATTCCCTATGCAGGTCTTCTTTTGCTTCCTTCCTAGATTGCTTTAGTTTGTTCTTCATTTCTACCTGCATTTGTAAAAGTAATTAACAAAGATCATATGGGAATTCACCATAATAAGTCTGGGTCAAAGGAAAACTTGTTCTCAATCTAGAAAGTATTTACCCCATATGTGGTATGGATGCTTCTACCTTGCTGAATTAATTTTATTTTAATTCAGGTACTTTAATTCAAGGCACCTCTTGATTTTCCTAGCTGCCCTGAATACAATCATCATTCTCATATGAGCTCCTATGGCATTACCTTTCTGTGGTGGTTGGACTGCTTGCTCCTGTGAGACAAGAGGCTATGCTTTCAGAAGCAGTGTTGCTATTAGGGTCTACCATGTCAGACAAGCTTTTGCTGAGAAACCAGACTAAATGTGCCAAACAGCTACTGGGCAGCAGCAGTAGTGGAGGGTGACACTGGCTGAGAAGCTCTCAAAGACAACAGCACTGGAACCATAGCTATCACTTATTAATAATGTGTAGAGGAAGCCATGGTAAACCTTTTGAAGATCTTTTACTATGAAAACCTTATGATGAAACAATCCAAAATAAAATGATAGTGCTAGAAGATGAGACTCCCAGGTCAGATGATACTGAACTAGTTATTGGGGTAGAGCTGAGGGCAGCTATGAATAGCTCTGTGGACCAGCTGGACCTGAGCCAAAAAGATGTTCAGCTGTTGACATGCTCAGATGTAAAAGGAAAATCCAAAGCTGCACAACACGTATTATAGGATTATGGAATGTGAAAAGCATGAAATTGGAGAAGCTAGACACAGTAAAACAAGAAATGAAACATATAAACATTGCAATAATTAAGGTGAATGAGCTAAAGTAAACAGGAATTGAACATTTTCAGTCAGATAATTACACAGTATTAAACAGATAATGAAAATCTATGAAGAAATTGGATAGTATTAGTAGTGAGGAGAGATGTATCAAAACCAGTCAAAGGCTATAAGGCAGTCTAACTGAATCATGTCAATAAGACTTCAGGAAAAACCCATCAATATAACCTTAATCCAAGTTTATGCTTAAACTACAGAGGCAGGAGAAGCAATTGAAAGATTCTGTGCTGGAGTCCAGGAAAATTTTTATCATGTACCAAAACAAGATTTCTTGATATTAGGCTACTGGAATGCAAAAACAGGAAACACAGCAAAATCAAAGATTGTAGGAAAATATTGGCCTAGGATAAAGAAATGAAGCAGGAGACAGAATGACTGACTGACTTAATTTTGTGACACCAACAGTTTGTTCATTGCAAACATATTCTTCAAACAACCCAAGAAACAACTGCACACATGGACATAGACATCTGAAGGGTAATACAGTCAAATAGACTACATAAATGGAAGCAGAATATGGAAAAGCTTCATTATTTCCACAAAAAAAACAAGACACTGAAGAACTATATAAAAGAGGAGAAAGCATTACAGATTAATTCAAGGAAGAGCCAATTGAAGATGAGCCTGCAATTTTAAAAAGTAAAGTGGAAGCTGCACTCAGAGCACTTGGGAGAAATAAATAACCATGAACAGATGGCATACCAATGGATCTTCTTCAATCTACAGAGACGTTAAGACATTACATTACAACAAAAAGGAAAATAAACAAAAATGCCTTTTGTGACTATTGTTCTTGACCTGCTACTTTTCAGCACAATTTATTTTAAATAAATAATAATAGTGGCTTCTTTTTCCTGTGTTATGTAATCCTAATCAATCAAGGATCATGGTCTGAATGTGATGATGTTATGGATCTAATATTATTAGTGTATTTTGAGGCATTACTGAGAATAAACAATACTGAGTATCACCCTCAGTCTGAAGTCCTAACAAAGCTCTAGTCACATCAGAATGCACACTGGGTATCACAAAGTCCAATGACATGTAGAAAGACATGACTTTGCAAGCACTTTCCAGTGAACTTCCAGAGTTGTGTTCAGGTTCATACTCCCTATTTTACCATGTGGGGACTGCTAGTCAGTTTGTTATAGTGAGTGGGAAGTGTCTTCCTATCCTCTATTCCCATAATATTAAGATGCAACATTGCTGGTTTGTGGCTGTGTCTTTGGTTGGATGGACAATGAGTGGGGATGTGTGCACAGTAGCTCTATCCTTGTCCACCCCCATTTTCATCCCCCTTTACATATGGCAAATAACAGTGGAGAGACGGGGAAGGATCTTCTTTATTTGGGGAGGCTATCTTGAGATTTTTTAAAAAACCTGGCAAATCAGGTTTCATGCCTGCATATAATTGTTCTTAGCCTGTAGATATGGAGACAAAGGACGTTATCACACAGGGTCTAAAGCAGACAGAACCCCGTTGCATCCCCGTCCCATTGCGGTTCCTTTGCCCCTGTGTTCACATGACGTTGCACAGAACCCCGCCCATCCCCGTCGCATCCCCGTCCCATTGCGGATCCTTTGCCCTGTGTTCACATGACATCACAGAGAACCCCCTCCCATCCCCCTCCCATCCCCGTCGCATTGCGGCATCATCCCCATTCTTTTGCATGCCGGTTTCTTTGGGAATTACATTTGCGCGACCAGAAGCATACTGGAATGATGCTGCTTTCGTTCATTCCGGAATGATGCTAGTTGCTAGAGACCCACGTGTGATAACGTCCAAAGGGGGATGCAGGGGGATGGAATGGCCGTGTTTGTCTCTTCCTTATAAAATAAGTGAAGGGTCAGAGGAGGGTATATAAAAAGGAACAATTTGTACATTTCTTTTCTGCTCACAGGAAGAGGGATAATACTTTTCTCTGTTTATTTTACATATATCCCATCTTTCTCACAAAATTGGGGCTCAAGGCAGTACAAAACAAGATGAATTTAAAAAGTACAGTGAAAACAACAGAAAAGTTACAATATTAAAACACAATTAAATGAATTTCAACATGCATTCATTAGGCCTATTTGACTGACATATTGATGCCTGAGGTTGATCCACACAGGCTGCTTACCATCTACCCAAACTAAGGGCCTTTGCAGACTGCCAGAAATAGTGCAAATTGAGTCCACTTTAACTGCCCTGACTCAGTGCTAGGAAATCATGGGAACTGTAGTTTATTGTGGCACCAGAGCTCTCTGACAAAGAAGGCTCAATGTCTCAGAAAAAAATACAATTCCCATGATTCCCTAGCACTGAGCCAGGCAGTTAAAGTGGACTCAATTTGCACTATTTCTAGCAGTCTGCAAAGGCCCTAAGCTTTGTAGGGCTAAATCTAATTGTTAATTTCAACTAGAATAGATAAGATCCACTGAATCATTGGATAGCTACATAGCTGCTGAATTATCAAGTTTCAATTTATTCAATTAATCTTCTTCAGTTGGGATTAACAAATAGATTTAGATCACCACAGTGAAAGCATGCTAAATTGTCATTGCATACTTTGCCAAAATAAACAAAATATTTCACCAATGCTTCCCTCTCTTCTTGGTAGAAAAATATTACACTAATGATGATTAAATTACTGACAATGAGTTGCTGTTTTATGATGCTCAGATTAATGGTGTAGGTTGATATGATAATCCAGGACTGTCCAGGATTTGAAGCACCTGTAATAAATTCCTCTTTCATTTAATGTAACACTCAGTCCCTCCATTTGTTGGGGAAACTCCCAAGAATACTGCTAAGAGCTAAGCACTGTAAATAGTAATGAGTTTCTATGGTGTGCCTTTGACAGTCCTCACATCTAATTTGTTGTGACTTGCTACATGGCAAACAAACAACAATGTGTGGAAAACCACCCACAACATTTTCAAAGCTATGCAGAGAACTGTTGTGAATGCTGAAATGAATTCAAAGTCCAGCTTGATATTCTTTCCTTTTACTTCAAGGTTCCTATGGGAACTCAAACTTCCACTAACGCTACAGAATGATTCATCTCCAAAACTCAGAACTGAGCTGTAATTTTACTCAAACATTTTCAAAATCTGTGCTGGGTGAGAGGAAGGCATCATGCCTGTCAGTGCTTAACTGATTACAGGTGATGTTGTCCCCAACTATTTCATCTTCTTATTCTTATTCAGCTTATTCCTTTTAAAAAAAGGATATAGTAGCCCAGTTGAAGAATATGCAAGTGTGCAAGCATACATGTACGTGAGCACACATGCAGATATATAAAAGCTGAGATCCTACATGTAGCTCTACAGATGCTGTTTCACATTCTGTCACCAATTGGCCATTGCCCCTCCTCCTGTTGCTTACTGGTGGATAAATGAGAGGGCACTTTTAAATAAAGTATGTTTTTCCTTTCTCTAGGAGCACAGAGCAGGTGGATCTGTGTGATCTGAATCATTTCCCCCTTCCTTCCCTTCTCCCATGAAGCAACAGCTGGTGAACATGTCACCAACAAGCCAATCTTTCAAACAGTGGCTGGCATCCAGTTAGAGACATATATACATGTTAAACCATGTTATACATAGGGGGCAAAAAGGCAAAAACTCTACAAGTTGACAGGCTTTGCCCAGTAACTGGTTAATAATAAACCAAGATATGAGACCCTTTTGAAACTATGAGATTTGTACAGCACAGACTAATTGTAACAATGAGTTGTGTGAATGTTGGATGACTTTATGAACACAGGAAGTTGTCTTATACTGACAGAGATAATTGCTCACTTAGTTTATCTGTTGATTTTGGGTTTATACTCAATGATTTTGTGATTTTTTTAAAAAAGTTCTCTGTAGCCAAGCACCTGGTACCCCAGATGGCACTAAGGTTCCAGGATATATGGCAGGGTTTTTTCCAAGGATCTGCTACCTGAAATCCTTCTTCATAAAAGCATACCCTTACTGATCCACCTAACTTTACCAGACATTAATTCTCTGTCCAATAAAAATCTGCACCTCACAATGTGTTTTGGTATGAATTTAGCCATTTTGTCATTTTGCAAAATTTGTATCAGTTTATATCAGGGTAACATTAGACATTAGTGAGCTCCCATCACTAGTCCCAGCTTCTGCCAGCCCAGCAGTTTGAAATCATGCAAATGCAAGTAGATAAATAGGTACCACTTCAGTGGGAAGATAAACAGTGTTCTGTGCAATCATGCTGGCCACATGATCACAGAGTAGTCTCTGACAATGCTGGCTCTTTAGCTTAGTAATGGAGATGAGTATTGCCCCCTATGGTCGGACACAGCTTGACAGCCTTGTCAATGGGGAATACCTTTACCTTTTATTAGTTAGAACTAGATTGTCTTCACCTATTGACATAGGTGCTGGGGAGAAACTTTAGAGAATTAATGGATAAGTGTGTGTGTGTTATAAACTTGTGCATCATGGAAGATCAAAAGCATAGACAAAAGGTAAACTAAGGGGGGGAGAAACTGAAAGAAAATCTAAACTACATTGAAAATCAAGTGAAAACATTGAAGCCTTCGGGTGGTTGTGGACTTTCAGGAAATCACAGGAGGGATTGTGTTCTAGAACTAACACTGATCCTCTATATGGGAAGAATTCCTCTTAGCCTTCTGGTTTGACAGAAGGGAAACAGAAAAGATTAGAAAGTGCTTTTACCACCACCACCACTTCCCTTCTGGATGGTGCTGGATGCCTGGTCTTCTATGGATAAATAAAGGCTATTCTGTATTTCAGCCAGAGGGGGGAAAATCTGAAACACATACAAAACTCAAAAGACTGCCAAATTAACCTCATTTGCAGAATAGGTTCAGCACCTTGGACAGACCCATTCAAAGTAAAGTTTATTGATGGTCTTGGAGATGATGGCCATAAAAAGTCTTCTACTTGTCTCTTTAAAATATTTGTATATTCCTGAAATGACCATCCTATGTTCAGGAGTATCTTCAAGATAATGACATTCATTCCCACTGAAAAATAACAACTGATTAATTAACACCAGTAGTGGCATAGTGGTTTGCATGTTGGACTGTGACTCTGGAGACTAGGGTTCAATTCCCCATTAATCCATAGAAACTAAATGAGTGACCTTGGGTGAGCCACACTTTCTCAGCTTCAGGGGAAGGTAAAGGCAAACTTCCTCTGAAGAAATCTTGCCAAGAAAACCCCATGATAGGGTCATCTTAGGGTTGGCATAAGTTGGAAACTACCTGAAGACTCACAACAACAACATCATAATCAACAACAGCAACAACAAATAAATTGTTGGGAAAACAAATAGATGGCTATCACCCATCATGTTTTTCTTCATCTTTGGCTGAAAGCTTCTGCGTGTTTCCATGCATTGTGCCACACACACTGATGTTACTTGCATTCATGGAGCTGACAATATGTTAGCAGGTTATCCAGATGTTTATCTGCAATTATGTAGTCTTCAAAAAGGTGGCAAAAGAAGCTGAGGCCTGAAGGTTCCTAGAGAGCAGGACTTTAACAGCAGCTGCAACAACATCACCTTCAGCATCCTCAGAGGACTACAGACTGTGGAATGCCTTTAACATCAGGGCCTGCTGTGTGGTGTAGGAGGAGCACAAAGGGCATTAAAGTGTAGGGACCCAACTGCAGCACAGCAGCAGCAACTACATCACCTGCAGCTGGGGGAAAAGCAAAGACTTTAAATCCCGCTCCCTGAAAAGAAGAAGGCCCTCCCTCCATCCACCATCATCTGGAGGGAGAGAAGGCAGGCCAGCTCCATCGGGCTTAGCCTGAAAAGAAGAAGGCCCTCCCTCCATCCCTCATCATCAGGAGGGAGAGAAGGCTGGCCAACTCCATCAGGCCTAGCCTGAAAAATATTGTATTTAGTCTTTTGGGGGGGGGGGAATTATATTACTGTTATTGTTGTAATGTAAGTTTTTAATTTGTATCTTATGTTTGTAAGCCACCTTGATTGCTCAGGTAAAAGGCGGGATATAAGAAATAAAGTATTATTATTATTATTATTATTATTATTCATTTTTTTGTGCTGTGTGAGAATCTATTCTGTCTGTATATCTATGTGTCCATCCATCTGTCAGCTGCCTTTCTCCTGGTTCAATCAAGCAGCTGTCATCTATCTATCTATCTATCATGAATCTATCATCCATCTGCCTTAATCAGGGATCAGAATCATGCTGCTGGTGTACAGCCTTGCACCATTGGCTATGCTAGTTAGAGCTGAAGAACGCTTCTGTCTAACAACATCTGGAGGTCCATTGACCCACCATAGACCTAAATAGGTAGACCTGTCCGAGCTCCTTTGAATACAGAGGAATTTTCTCCCAGGTAAACATATAAAGGATGTCAGTCTTAACTATTATGCATTATGTTCATAGCGGGAACTTTACAGTCCCTCGGAGATCTTTGGCATTTCATATAGAACACGTAAGAATGAAAGATTTGTTTTCTATTTTGTTTCTTTTCTAATTTAGTGAGGCTTAATTATTCATTATACCATACCAAGCCTAATCACACTACACTGTTATGATGCTATATTCCACTTTAATTATCATGGCAGTAGCCTATGGATTTGAAGTTTAGAGAGAGGCACTTTGAATTCTCAGCCGCAGTGCTCATGGGCCTCCTTAAACTACAAATCCCAGAATTCCACAGCATCTTGCCATGGCAGTTAAAGTAGTATATAGTACTATAACAATGTAGTGTGATAATGATAGTAGATAAAATAAACACACAAGGAAGAGAACTTGTTGACATGAGAGCCTCTTCTATGACTGTGATACAGAGTTCTATTTTTTCAAGGTTCCAGATTTCATGGAGATTCTCAATGCATTAAGGAGGCTCTCTTCTTCAAAAAGTTGCTCTTTGTGTGAGGAGCATGATGGCAAAAGATGTGAGGCTAGCTTGCTTCCAATCTCATCTCATTTTCTATTTTTATAACACCTGATAAGGGGTATATTCTTATAAAGATCTAACCTTTAAGTTTATACAATTCCAGTAGAAGTGTAGGTCATACTGCCTGTGCCTTGTAGGGTTTTTCCAACCTTATCCCATCAAATGTGAGGGTCTCCTTTCTAGAAATCCCTTCCTTTCCATCTGCTGTGGGGTTCTCCTTTAGAAATCTCACCACTGTGGCCAAATGTGGGGGTTCTAACCTTTAACCCTTTATTTACAGAAGTTAAACCTAACAAAGCAGAATAATTAATTATTATATTTAAAACACCACACGCACAATCTTGCACTCCTTTCTACCTACATCAGATCCTTATAAACTACTCATTTGTTCCTAAACCTGATTGACTCTTAACCCTACATCTTCCACACCCTTTCACTCAGACCATCATTCATACCAACTGTCTAGCTAATATAAATCATAACTGTCAAACTGACTTTCAATTCACCAGCCTTAAGGAAAATCTCTTCAAACATTCAAACCAATCAGCATCCATTCCATTCTTTCTCCACAGTGGAGGGCCAACTGTGTTAATGACCCCCTCCCCCCCCTTTTTTTTTTTTTTTTACAAATAGGCATGCATTCTCATATTAATTATGTTAAGCATTTTCATTTCCGGTTGTTATTTTGTATTTGGAATTAATTTTGTTCAGCAGAAGCTCCCAGGGATGTGTTATAATGGGAATGTCAAGGATTGCCAGAAATTGATACACTGATGATATGGAATAAACCTTCTTGTTTAGGTTGGTGAAACATGGTAAACTTTATTTCTTTGAAGTTGATTAGGTTATGTAGAGAGAGTGATTAAGAGACTTTCATCCTTTCTGTGAGCTTGTTTACTAGAATATGGAGCAATTTAGAGACTGTCTAAATAAGGCATGTTTCCTCCTCTAGTAAAATACAAAATTCTTGTCTGATGTTTGCATATGGTATCTTTTCAAAGAAAAGGAGCGTATCAAACAACTTTAAATGGGTTATTTATAAGCCAGTATTAATTCTAAGGGTGTCTACAGAAAGAAATGAAGTGATTGTTGTCTGATGTTGTGAGCAATCAGACAGCAACAATCTCCCAAGCCTAAAAATGAAATTGACTTCCTCCCCTCTATTGGAGAAGTGGGGGCAGATTGTACAGTACATAAAGCATTCTTTGTAATTTCCATAGACATCTTTTTTCATGCCTGACTGCTAGGAATCAGTTTTTGGTTTGGGGTGCTGGACTATGTGGTTTATGCACCATTTGTATTACCTATGAGTGCTACTTTCATTAATTGCTCTGGATGTTAATGGTCATTTAATCCTGTGTTCTACAATCCAGCAAGCACTATTTTGTAAAGGTTAATGAAGCCTTTCGGCAATTATGATCTTTACAATACTCCCTGACCTTTGTGAAATGACTTGCTTTTTTTAAAAAAAATGCTACTGAGAGAGTAAGTGTTTCTTGGTTTGAAACAAAAAAGAAGAATGCTGTCTCTAGAAATGTAGAATAGGAAAAAAAGTGATTCAGAAGTAATGTTTATCCAAACATTTACAGTATATTACATAGGAACTAAAATTTCCGCAGAATGTCATTTCCCTGGTGCTAATCATAAGTGAGTTTGCACAAAACTTTTTCTTTAAAAAAAAAAGAAAAGAAAAAAAGCACCCTAATGCTCTATCCAGAACTGGGATATTATCAGGCTGTTGGCCAATCAGGGAAAGACATGAGAAAAACAGGCCATCAAAGAAGCCATGAATTACTCAGAACTTGGGAGAAGGCATAATTCTCTATCCAGAATGGCCAGGAGCTATATTTGGAAGGATGCTGTTTAAAAAGTAGCTATTTAATGCCCTGGAACAGCCAAACATCCTACTACCTTGGTGGCATGTGTTTTGTGTATTCACTGGGTCATGCATTTGGCTTTTGTTTGGCTCTTTCTGACCAGCCTCTTTAGATTCAGCGTAGCAATATTTACTAAAGGGACAGCCATGGTAGGCTATTGCAGAAAAGCAACACCTTAAAGATGAAGACATATATTATGGCATAAGCTTTTCTAGACTATAGCCTGCTTCATCAAATGCATGGAACAGTTTTCAGGATTTCAGATATATCTACAGTACTTGTGACTGGGGGTTGAATTTTAGACAGGAAGGCCAAAAGTGAGATTATATGTAGAAAGTACTGACTAGGTGGCAACTGAGAAATATCCTACTTGAGGGTGGAGGTATTGTTCCGATGTACAATTCAACATGCTGGTTTGACCTATACAACTATGCATGCATTAGGGCCAGGGTATCTGACAGACTGTATATCCTCTTATGAGATGGTTCTGAGGTTCTCAGGAGAAAGCCCTTTGTCAGTTCCAAAGGTATAAGTGATTAGGGTATAAAATAGCACAGTCTTGGTGGCTGCTCCACTCCCCAAAATTTCATTCCTAGCAAAGCTAGAATGGTCCCCTCCTAGCTAACCTTCCATCAGCAGATAAACAGCTTTTATTCTAAAAAGCTTTTAGAACAAGGTTTTTAAGGAAAGGGCCCTGAGATGGTACTGTATGGTTTTAAACTACTCATTTAAACAGCTTTTAAAATTATTTTTAACTTTATGCTTTACTTTTTAAATATTGTTAATAGTGCAATTCTATTTTAATGTTGACTTTTTGTATGTTTTTAACTACATTGCAATCATTTAAATTTGTCAGCCATTTTGAGCCTTCATTTGGGGAATAAATAAAGATTATGATTATATTATAACATGAACAGGAGCAGCTGCAGCAGCAGCAACAACAACAATGGTGATGTCTCACTGGCACTATGCAGGTATAGCCACTGCCTATTAGTGGACTAACTTATAGATCATTCCTGTCCCATGTAGGAAACACAGAGAGAGTTTTGTGAGTTGAGCTGGTCAAAAAAGAGTCACAGGCAGTAGCTCTGGTTCTTGTAAAATTTGACATGTTTTTGTTCTATGTAGTTGACTCTGCTTCAGCATGTCATGTCCCAAGACCCTAGACACAGGAACAGAGAGTAAGGAAAGGGAAACAGGGGTGAAGGACCCATTGGGCTTGTGGTCTATTCACATCACACAATTATAGCACTGTAATTCCACTTTAATGGTCATGCATCCATCATATGAAATCCTGGGGTTTGTAGTTTGTTGAGTGCTGCCGACCAAGCTGTGAGTGATGCTCGCTGGAGGTGGCTATTAGCACCTGCATTGGGAAGGGAGAAAGGGTAGTGTGGGTGTGTCTGGGAAGGAGTGTAAAGAGGTAGACGCCTATCAGAGTAGTGGGGGGCAAGGGGAGGTATGGAGTTAACAGAGTGGGGATGAAACAAAAAGGAAGATGAGATCGATATTTAAAATCTATCCCACCTTGCACTCACCCTGTTAGCCTAAAAGAACCGAGGGTTGTCCCAACTATACCACAGACCCTTAACTTGCTCCTCTGCAATGCCAGGTCAGTGAGAAACAAATCTCATATAATCTATGATTTGTTAGAGGAGGAAAATGCCAACCTGGCTGGGGGAGGATAGTAGTGTAACCTAGGTTGAGGCTCTCCTAGCTGGGTATGCTGTTAAGGAGGAAGTTAGGGAAAGTGGGCAAGGTGGGGGGAGTAGCCTTGGTGCTTTTATCACTTTGACCAGGAGACCTATCCAGAAAATGAATCACATTGAGTGTGTTTACTTGACCCTGAAGGCTAGGGACTGTCTGGGGATTCTGTTGGTTTACTGTCCACCCCATTGCTTAACAGACTCCCTGGCCAAGCTGACACAGCTGGTCTCAGAACTGGTGTTGGAGTTCCCCAGACTCCTTGTTCTGGGGGACCTCAACATCCCTTTCGAGTCTGGCTCATTAGATATGAAGGGTGCAGCTTGGGAGTTCATGACTTCCATGACAGCCATGGGCCTGTCCCAACTAGTCTCAGGCCTTACACATTGTGTGGGTAACACACTCGATGTGGTCTTTAGTATGGATCAGGAACATCCGTGGGCAGAGACTTCTGCCCTGTCGTGGACAGACCACTTCCTGGGATTGAAGGCTACTCCCCATTCCTCTTGCTGTTGGAGGACCAATTAGAATGGTCCACCCTCAAAGGCTGATAGAACCCAAAAGGTTCCAGGAAGCCTTCGAAGGTTTTATGGTTGGGAACAACAGCGACTATGTCAAAGCCTTGGTTGACACTTGGAATAACGATCTCACCAGGGCTATTGACATGATCCCTCCCAAGCATCTTTTTCAACCTGCTTCAAATAAAAAGCCTTGGTATACGGGACATTTTCACCAAATGAACAACTAGTGCACCACTAGCGGAAACATTGACATTTATCTGACAAGACACATCATAGGATCATATTGGATTGCAATAGATGCAGCAAAGAATTCTTTCTATGCTGCATGCATTGCATCTGCAAAGTCTCATTCAGCAGAGCTGTCCAGGGTGGTTAAAGAATTGACTCAATTGGCTCCCACCCTGAACCCACTATTGGAACCAAATAAAGCCTGCTGTGATGCTTTTAATGATTTCTTTGTAGATAAAATCTCTCAGATAAGGGCCAATCTGGAGGTGGGCATTATAACAGAACCAATAACAGAGATGTCCAGAGACTTCGTGGTCTGTGCTAAGCTGGATCATTTTGAGTTTATCAATACTGATGAAGCAAACAAGCTTCTTGGAAGTGTAAGGAGCACAACTGGCCCTCTCGATCCTTGCCCATCATGGCTGACCGCCCAGGGAGGTGATGCAGTAAAAATATTACTGCAACAAATAATTAATGCATCTTTCAGGGAGGGAAAATTTCCTTCAGATTTAAAATCAGCGGTGGTTAAACCGCTTTTGAAAAAAACCTCCCTTGACCCTCTGGTGAAAAACAACTATAGGCCAGTCTCTCTCTTACCATTCTTGGGTAAAGTGATTGAGAGGGCAGTTGCCTTCCAACTCCAGGCTGTCTTGGAAGAAACTGATTATCTGGACCCATTTCAAACCGGCTTCAGGACGGGATACGGAGTTGAGACTGCTATGGTCGCCTTAGTCAATGATCTCCATCTGGGCATCGACGATGGAAGTGTGACCCTGCTGGTGCTCTTGGACATCTCAGCAGCATTTGATACCATAGACCATGGTATCCTTCTGGAATGTCTGAGGGAGTTAGGTATTGGGGGCACTGTGCTCCAATGGTTCCAGTCCTACCTCACGGGCAGATTCCAGATGGTGATCCTGGGGGATAGTAGCTCTTCTAAAAGAGAGCTGACATCTGGTGTCCCTCAGGGCACCATCCTATCCCCTATGCTGTTTAACATTTACATGAAGCTGCTGGGAGAGATCATCAGTACGCTGATGACACCCAACTTTACTTCGTCTCCAACTGTTGCAGTGACTAGGGATGGCATCACTCCTCTGGATGCCTGTCTAGAGTTGGTAATGGGCTGGATGAGGGAAAACAAACTCAAGCTGAATCCAGAGAAAAGGAGGTACTCGCAATAGGTACCCCTGGTCCGGGGAGGGAGCTTTGTCATCCAGTCCTGGACAGGGTCACACTTCCCCTAAAGTACAAAGTGCACAGATTGGGAGTACTCCTGGATTCATCCCTACAGTTGTCATCTCAAGTGGATGCAAGTGCAGAACAAAGTACATTGGAGTAAGGTACCAGAATGTCAGAGAATTGGTACAGAAAGGAGTTGTGCGTCTACAGTATATAGAAACAAGGCATAATTTAGCACACATTTTGACAAAACCATTGACAATTGACAGACATGACCAGATGTCACATCTACTCGGAATGTCACCTTAAGTGTACAGGACTAGCCATTGTGCTAAGATAGTTTCACAACAGAAAATAGTGTGCCTCACACATCTATACATTTCGGAGGGGATTGTTGGAATATGGATGGGTTATACAGTCAAAGGTGAAATGTAGAGATGTGTGTGTGGAATTTTCCTCATGAGAACAGCATCTAGAGAAACAAAGAGAACTCGTTCCAGATGGCCAAGAAGTAATAACATGGACAGATTTAGCTGGGAAACAGATAACAAAATCCAAACAATTTTAGATCATGGAAAAGGAGTCACATGAGTGGATGATGGACAGCAAGGGGCTGGGTTAAAACACATCATACAGGCATTATCCAATCAGCATAAGGTTAACACCCAGAAGGTGGAGTAGGAGAAGGGCCTAGAGATCTCTTTCTCTAGAATGTTTATATTTCATGCATTGTGTGTGTGCGTATGTGTTCAGCAGTGGCTTTAACTGTGTAGTTAGTTTGTGGATTTTAATATGCTTTATATTGCTTTTACAATGTAACTCCTGGATCTGGAAACATGGATCTGTAACTTTTCCACTACATCAGCAAGATGTGATCCTATGGTGGACTGTATGTTTTCTTTGCTTATTTTTATTTTTTGGAACAATAAAGCTCTACTTTAGATCTACATGATTTGTCTGCATGCTTTCAGCATGGGAAGGCTGATAAAGGATGCTGGTTTCCTGAGCTCTACTGCATTTCAATCACACCACAGCCAAATAATCAACAATTACTACTCTAGAATCCTTCAAGAAGGCACTCAAGACGGAACTTATCCACTTGACCTCCCTAATGGGCCTTAATTGTCAAACATGTATAATTTAACTGGCTTGGAAGTTGATGTTGATTGGGTTTTTATTGCTGTATTGCTGTTATTGTATTTATTGTATTTATTTTATTTGTATATTGTGGTTTTTAATGCTGTAATCCCACCTCGATCTGCAGGGAGAGGTGGGAAATATAAATAAAATTATTATTATTATTATTATTATTATTATTATTATTATTATTTCTGCTGTGGGCATGAGTTGCTTTGAGGTGAGAATGAGGTGCCCAGACTCATTCTGACCTCAGACAAGCCCTGAGTAAAATTGTGTCTGCTGAGAGACACTGAGGGGCCAGCAGCCCCCCCATCACCACCTGTTATCACTGCATTTTCTGGAAAATTTGAGAAAAAGATAATAATAATAATAATAATAATAATAATAATAATTTTTTATTTGTAACCCACCCCTCTGCTCAGCAATTGGGGTGGCGTACATCAAGGTTAAAAAAACAAAAATTAAAACATTCCTTCATCCCACACCCTAGCCCTCCTACCCCTTAAAACTAAATTAAACTGCAATAGAATTAAAATCAGGTTAGAACAGATAAAATACAATAAAAACACTTTTTTGGCAGACATACCATAGCGGCAAGAGGGGTAAATAGCACATCACCTCCAGTTAGCCGGGCGGTTATTCTGGGTAGGCCTACCGGAAGAGGTCCATCTTTTTAAAGGCAGCAAGAGTGGTAATAAGTTGGATTTCGTCTGGCAGGCCATTCCATAGCCTAGGAGAAAAGGCCCTCTGGGAGGTCTGCAAGAGGCTGGTCTTCATGGGCTACAGCAGGTTTCTCCCAGAGGACCAAAGTGCGTGGGGGGCTCATACGGGGAGAGGCGGTCCCTGAGATAAGATGGCCGCAAGCCATGTAGGGCTTTAAAGGTTAAAACCAACACCTTGTACTGTGCCCGGAAACTAATTGGCAGACAGTGGAGGGATTTGAGCACAGGTGTTATATGCTCCCTCCTAAATGTTCCATTAATTAACCTGGCTGCCATATTTTGTACCAGTAGAAGTTTCTGGATTAGGCACAAGGGTAGCCACATGTAGAGTGAGTTACATTAATCCAGACGTGAGGTTACCAGAGCATGTACCACAGTTTCCAGATCCCTCATGTCCAGATAAGGGTGCAGCTGGCGTATCAGCCAAAGCTGGTAACAGGTACCCCTGGGTTAGGCACAAGGGTAGCCACATGTAGAGTGAGTTACATTAATCCAGATGTGAGGTTACCAGATCATGTACCACAGTTTCCAGATCCCTCATGTCCAGATAAGGGTGCAGTTGGCGTATCAGCCAAAGCTGGTAACAGGCACTCCTGACCGCCACATTCACCTGACTAGTCATGTGAAGCAACGAATCTAGGAATACTCCCAAACTGTGAACACAGTCCTTAGAGGAGAGTGTGACTCCATCCAGGACTGGAGACTGTATTCTCAAATCTGGTTTTGGGCCCGTGACTGTCAGTACCTCCGTTTTGTCTGGATTTAGTTTCAATCTGTTTTTCCTCATCCAATCCATTACCGCTCTGAGACAGTCATTAAGAGGAGAGATGCCATCTGAAGTCTGAGCTGATGATCTGGTCATGGAGAAGTATGTCTGGGTGTCATCAGCATACTGATGACACTGCGCTCCATGCCCCCAAATGATCTCACCCAGCGGCTTCATATAGATGTAATAATAATAATAATAATAATAATAATAATAATAATAATAATAATTTTTATTTATATACTGCCCTGTGGCAGACCAATCCGGGCGGTGAACAAGAATAAGCAATAGTAAAATACATACTATCTAAAACCATATAATTCCCTCCACCCCCCTTAAAAAGTTATTAAATCCGATACAATTTAAACAGTAAAATCAAGCAATAATATAAAATAGTAAACATAAAACAATACATACAAGCAAAGAATACTATACGACAATACAATACAACACCCCTGCTAAGGGAGTTGCTAGATATTCATAAGAGAGATTATAGAGTCTCCAAGTCTCGAGGCCGGGTGAATTGATCTAAATTTAATCTGGAAAGGCCTGCCAGAAGAGATCCATCTTGACTGCCTTTTTAAAGCTATCCAAAGATGTTAATTGACGGATCTCATCCGGCAGGCTGTTCCAGAGCCTGGGGGCTACAACAGAAAAGGCCCTCTGGGAGGTAGCCGCAAGTCTAGATTTTTGGGGCTGCAGCAAATTCCTCCCAGAGGACCGGAGAGTGTGGGGAGGATTGTATGGGAGGAGGCGGTCCCCGAGATAGCTTGGACCCAAGCCATTTAGGGCTTTAAAGGTGATAACCAACACCTTGTACTGGGCCCGGAAACGAACAGGCAGCCAGTGGAGGGACCTCAAGACCGGAGTGATGTGATCCCTCCTAGATGTTCCAGATAAAAGCCTGGCTGCCATATTTTGAACCAACTGTAGTTTCCAAACCAAGCACAAGGGTAGCCCCATGTAGAGCGCATTACAGAAGTCTAAATGTGAGGTTACCAGCGTGTGCACCACAGTTTTGAGATCCCTTACTTCCAGAAAAGGGCGCAGCTGGCGTATCAGCCGAAGCTGATAACAGGCACTCCTGACCGTCGCATTTACTTGATTCGTCATCAGGGGCGACAAGTCAAGGAGCACCCCCAAGCTGCGAACACAGTCACTGGAGGAGAGTGTGACCCCATCCAGGACTGGAGGTTGCAACCCAATTCCTGGTTTCGGGGCCACTACCGTGAGCACCTCCGTCTTGTCTGGATTCAACTTCAATCTGTTTTTCCTCATCCAGCCCATTACTGCCTGAAGACATTCATTGAGAGAAGAGATGCCATTGGAATTCAAGGCCGACGAACGAGACACGGAGAAATAGATTTGGGTGTCATCAGCGTACTGATAACACCCAGCACCATAACTCTGTATTATCTCACCCAGCGGCTTCATGTAGATGTTAAATAATGTCGGGGACAAAATAGCTCCCCGAGGGACCCCACAAGTGAATTCCCTCTTACTGGAACTACTGTCCCCGAGCAGCACCCTCTGGGACCGACCCGAGAGGAAGGACCGGAACCACTGCAATGCAGTGCCCCCGATACCCAGCCCCCTCAGGCGGTCCAGGAGGATACCGTGATCTATTGTGTCAAAAGCCGCTGAGAGGTCTAGGAGCACCAACAGGGTCACACTTCCCCTGTCGATGCTCAGACGCAGATCGTTGGTCAAGGCAACCATGGCAGTCTCCACCCCAAAGCCTGTCCTAAAACCGGTTTGAAATGGGTCTAGATAATCGGTTTCATCCAAGACAGCTTGGAGCTGAAGAGCGACCGCCCTCTCGATCACCTTGCTCAAAAATGGCAACAGAGACACAGGCCTATAGTTTTTCATGTCCAGGGGATCCAGGGAAGGTTTTTTTCAGAAGCGGCTTAACAGCCGCTTCCTTTAAACAAGGTGCAACATATCCTTCCCTAAAGGATGCATTAATGATATCTGTAAGGAATCTCACCAATGCATCCCCCCCCTGGATGGCCAGCCATGATGGGCAAGGGTCGAGAGGGCAAGTCGTCTTCCCCACCTTGCCAAGCAGCTTGTCCACGTCCTCGGTACTCACAGATTGAAGTTGATCCAGTAAAGCCAGTTTGAAATGTTGATAGCCTTGGTGAGGTCGGTGTTCCAGGTGTTAACCAAAGCTTCGACAGAATCACTGGTGTTACCAACCATTTTATCCTCTAAGGTTTTCTGGAAGCCAATTGGTTCCATTAGCCTTCGAGGGTGGACCATTCTAATGGGTCCACCACCCCCGGGGCTCTTAGTTCCATCTTGACCAGGAAGTGATCTGTCCATGACAATGTGGAGGTTTTTATAACCTCCGCCCATGGATATTCCTGTTCCGTACTAAAGACTGCATCGAGGGTATGATCAGCACAATGTGGGGGCCTGACAACCAATTGGGATAGGCCCATGTTTGTCATGGTCTCCATGAACTCCCGAGCCGCACCATTTAGATTTGACAAGCTGGTCTCGAGTGGGATGTTGAAATCACCCAAAACTAAAAGTCTGGGCAACTCCAACAGCAACTCAGAGACCAGGTGAGTCAGCTCTGTTAGGGAGTCTGTTAAGCAGCAGGGTGGCTGGTATACCAGCAGAATCCCCAGACTAACCCTGGTTTTCAGGCTAAGGTGCATACACTCAATGTAGACTGTTTTCTAGATAGGCTTCCTGGTCAAGGTTAGGTTGTTTTTATGAACCAAGGCCACACACCCCCGCCCACTTTCCCTTATCTACTCACTAATCGTGTACCCAGACGGGAGGGCCTGTGCCCATATTGCTGCACTGGCGTCTCCCAGCCAGGTCTCTGTGAAGCATGCCAGGTCAGCTGCCACATCTAGTAAGAGGTCATGAATAATATGGGTCTTGTTTCTGACCGACCTGGCATTGCAAAGGAGCAGAGTAAGGGTCTGTTGAATGGATGGTATGCTCTTTAAGGCTTTTAATTGTGGGACAAGGGGTAGAGACACCACATTTGTTCAAGGCATTGTGTAAATAGCCAGGACCTGATTCAGGGTTTAGGGGCTGTGTGTTATAAGCACCATGTGGTCAGTCCAGGGGGAATTCGGGATATAGAGTTAATGTAAACAAAATCTGTGAGGTATATATTCATGTCATGGCCAGCCAAGAGCAGGTCTTGAAGGATGAGGAGGAGGATGGGGTTACTCCAGAGCAAGAGGTAATTGAGGCTACACCAGGTGTTAATCCTGCTCTGCCAGAGCCCAGCCCTGATCTCTCAGCCCCAGAGGAGGAGGCTCAGCCAGGTCCTAGTGCTCATGGGACTCCTCTGGTGGTACAGCAGCCTAGTGGTGACTTTGGGGAGGAACCAGGCTTGAAGGTTCCCTCCTTCAGGCAGCACAGGGCTGAAAGTGCTGGCAGAGGCAGATCCCAGAGAATTGCTGCAAGGCAATTAGCTAATCAGCCTCATCTGGTACGGGGGAGGGCATCCCCTATTTAGGAAGCAGAGAGACGCCAACTCAATGCCAGAATTTATTGCATGATACTTTGGTGTGATTGCTGCCTGCACTGGTTCCCTGTACCTTGACTCCTTGTGACCTTGACTCTTGACTTCGGAACTGACTGGACTATTGCTACCCTCTGGCTGACCTGACCTTGGACTGGACTGACTATCGTGACCCCTGTATTACTGACTTCAGCTCTGGCTTTTGGTTTGCTCTTTCTCTCACTCCTTTCAAGGTTTTTGGACTATTTCCAGCTGCATAGCTAGTTACCTTGTTGAGCCATCCTTATTGGCGTAGGTTTGTGTGTGCTGGCTGCAATCCAGGACAATAAAGTATATCTGGCAGGAATCTGGTTTTGCACCCAATACATATGCCTTGCACCTTCTAGAGGAATGATTGTACTATAGTTAATCATGCATAGAGAGAAAGAGGAGAAGGGGTGGAGGAGATAGCAATGAGTTAAGCATGCATAGGGAGAAAGAGGAGAAGGGGGTGGAGGAAGTAGCAGTGAGAAAGCATGCTGCCAGTTTGAAAATCCACAGTCATCTCTATGCTCCAGGACAAGCAATTATCCAACCCATTTCTGTCACAGTGCCTTGGTTTCAAGATCATTGCACCCTCCCCTCAAAGCTGCACAGTGGAGAGATTGGCAGTTAGGACCCAGCAATTTTCTCTCTTGATATCACCACTTTTTCCCCCCCTCCTTTCATTGCCACCACTACACCTATGCTTTTTTCCTTTTGCGGCTACCATCTCTCCACTGCTGCTGCCTCCTCAAGCTAACAGCTGAAATGTTGAAGAAATCATCTTGCTTCATATCCTGTTTGATCTGGGGAAATGGCTGAATCACAATTTGAGTGCAATGATCTTAAAGCTGCAATCTATCAGCTCAAGACCAATGCAATTTGGTGTTTCTTTGTTATCATGAAATCCAGGCACGTAGAATAGTGTACACACTGTACCAGATTATTTCTCTAGACAATCAATAGCAGTCAAGAAAATAATGTTCAGGTAAAACTTGTGAGGTTTTATTTTTCATTTTATATATTCTTTGTTCTAGGTAATTATATTTGTTAATAATACTGCAACAAGATTTCACGTCTTACACTACTCCTATAAAAGGGCCATTTGAAACAAATTAAATCCCCTTTGAGAATAATAACAATATATTAATTCATTTCAAGCTCTGGTAATGTCAAGAGATATGATATACTATAATCTGATGAGGCAGGACAACCTTCTTAGACCTTAAAGGCATTTACATCTTGACATTTACACTTCTAATCTGATGTATGATTATAAATTGCATTTAGCATCAGTAGCATGCAACTCTTAACACTTGCTCAGGGTTTTTAACAGTAAAAATGAAATAGATGCATTAGGACAGGCCCTGTGAAGTCAATGGATTGTACTTTTAAAGTGGTCTGTGAATGCCTTCCTTTGTAAAATGGATTGATGAGAGAACAAGTAGACAGAAAAATATAGATGAATTCCAAATAGTACTGTTGATAGTGATTTAGATCAGTTTTTCTTAAACTATTTGATGTGGGGGACCAGAAGTTTGATTTTTCCAAATGAGTCAGACATTGACACCATATTTGTGCCCATTTACTACAACTATTTATTTTCTTCTTGGAAACTTGCCACAGACTGGTAGTCAATAGCTTGCTGGTCAGCATTGATCCACAGTCTAATGCTTTGAGTAGCATTGTCCTAATAAATTAATAAAGCCAATTGAACAAAAATGGGCTCCAGAACCAGCCCAGGTCTAAGGGGCACAAAAGGCTACAAAACTGATTAGGGTAATGGCACTAGAGAACAAGGAAATAGATTTTCACAGAAACATGCTTAAAATGGAGTGTAAGATATCAGATTTTTTTTTTAAAAAAAACAAGCATTCTGATCCAATCGCCAGAGTAGACTCCAGTTCACTTGAAAATTTGTTAAATGATTCAAGTTTAAGTAGCTCCAAAAGTCTTCATGGAGACAACATGAATCCAGAAATTCAAATGAAGGAACTAGTCCATAGATGATTTTTGAGTCTACACTTTAGCATAGATGTTAGGAAATGGAAACAGGAAAGTTATAAATGATTATGTAGATTAGCCAACTGAATGTTAATTTCAAATATGTACAGTATATGCTCAACTATAAATTGACCTCATGTATAAGTTGAAGGCAGGGGCCAAAATTACAGATTTTGCTATAACCCATGGATATGTCAAGGGTGTAACATGCCTAGAGCATGTATCAAAGGATGTAAAAGAGGAAGGAAAGGAAAATGATGCCAAAGTACACCACTGTTTCCCCATCCATACATTCAAAAACATCAGAAGCAGTACTGTGGCAGAGAGAGGAGAGAGGTCAGTGCTTCTTTTAGGTTCTCCTGGGATGCACTAAGCTCCAGTAGCATCACTGGGGGGTGCGGGAGGTGCAGACCAAACCGGGTGACACCCCAGAAGGGGGGTGACATCAAAGGAGGGGGTGACATCCAGCTTGTCCCCCACCCCCCATGGGTGCTAGGCTATGCTGAGGCTGCTAAGCACTGCCGCAGAGAACTGCTTGGGCCTCTGTTGGGTGCTCCTTTAGGCTATAGTGCATCTCTCCAGGCAGCAGGGCTTCTCCCCAGACCTTCCTGTAGTGGGCGGGCCTCTCCCTGGGTGGTGGCGCTTCTCCCCAGACCTCCCCAAGGTGGCAAGGCCTCTTCCCAGGTGGGAGGGCTTCTCCCTGGACTTTCCTGGGGTGGCAGTGCCTCTCCCCAGACCTCTGTGACACCCAGAAGTCCACCGGAAGTTCCACTCTGGAAGTACCACCTCCCAGAAGTCCCATTCCCCTACACACTGGGTGTCACCTGGTCAGGGAATGCCATTGCTAAGCTCTTGTCTTTCTCCACTCTACTCAGAGAAGAGGATAGTTCCTGTTTTGATAAAAGTTAAGGTACAGTACTTACATTGACCCATGGATAATTTGACCCATGTTTTTGGGTCAAATTTTTGACTAAAATTTCTAGAATTATACATGAGTCTATGCAGTAAATATGCCTAAAGGAAGATCTCTGTCCTTTTCTGGGCCACATCATAACAATGATAACATTGAGTGTACAGTTGTGAAGATGTAGTTTGATAGGATATCTAACTGGTTCATAAATATTGTACATGTTCAACACCTGAAGACACAAACATAAAGTAGCAATTTACATGTGTTGAATGAACCATGCTGGTCTGGTATAAGAGGTTATTTAATGTCCTAATTTGCCTTATTTTTATTTTGAAGAATGTATACTGAAAACCTCAAGGAATTTAATTGTTGTCTTCCTTTTGATGAACAGGCACCCCCAACATTTTCCTAATCAGCAATACTAGTCTTAATTTGCCCATACTGTTTTTATTGTATTTAATGTATTTATATATAATTTTTGTCTCAATTTGGTGAAATGTGTATACGTGTGATTTTCCACTCTTTCACTTGTTCAGATTTAGTTTGTGATTCAAGGGTTGCTTGTCCTTTTTCTAGGGACACATCTTAGAATTTAAAGTTTTGCTTTTGTTTATATTATAGTCTTTATGGCAACTAGTTATAGAGGCTGTCACAGTCATCTCTTGTATTTCAAAATTTACTCCTATACTGCTGGGAGAACAAATCCATTGTCTAGGGACTTTGACTCTTATAGGATTCAATAGAATGTTTATTTCTGTGTGCAGTCAGGTATAGTCAATTATGTAAGATGTTAAAGATTCTTTCAGCTTTTGAAATGGGTGTAGAGCCATGCAAATTATTTTAATATTAATAACAAAAACGTGAAATAAATTTTGTTTAAAATGTAGCAGAAGAAAGTAGATTTAAGAACAAAGATGTCTCAAAGCAAGAGAGCCATGTTTTCTTTTGGAGCAAAGAATAGGAAAAGAGTCGAAAAATACAATGCAGACAAAGGTGAAAGGCCAAGTCTAGTTATCTGAAGCAATATTTTTGTTCTCACAATTGGATTTTTTCATGCTCAACTCCTTCCTCCTTCTAGCCTGACCTTACACTTGAGCACTGCACTTGTAAGCCTTCTACAAAAAGATTCAGTGATTTCATGATTATAGCTATTTTGAGAGTTGGTTAAAAGATGAAGAACAATGTGTGTGTGTGTGTGTGTGTGTTTGCTTGATATTCCCTAGAAGCATATTGAAAAGGTTAGCAAATAGGTGGACACAGCTCATCTAATTCCAAATTGCATTTAAAAAAAAATACTTCTACAAAGAGAAAGTTCATCTCTTCTTTGGTTCACATGCATGTGAAAGTACCATCTTGGCCTATGGAGACTGCTTCTTCTCTCTTCCATGCTCCAGATGGTTCATGGAACTTGATAATGGATAACCAGGATATGTGAATACTTTCCAACTATGCCAGGGTCATCACACAGGGTTTCTTCACATTGTTCATTATGTCAATGTATTTTAATATTTATTCTTGGATGATGTTGAATATAGGTTCTAAATGAGTGGCAGGTGACAAATAGAGGCAGGGCCAGAAAACCTTATTAAATTTGATCTGAAGTTGCCAGTAACAGCAGCACTGCTGACATTTTTTTTTTTTTTTTACACACTGGAAGACAGAAAAGAAAGAGGCACAAGGACCTGGTTGAACTAGGGCTACAATTTATTAAATTCACGAGAATGATCAGCAGAAAGGAACTGATGTGTGGTGGCAACTACCCCAAGCTAAAGATCTAACACCTGTCAGGTTAGGACAAATTCTCTCAGCCTAGGGAAAGAAGTGAAGCAACACTTCCATTCCTCTGCTTCAGCAACACCGTACGGTGTGGACAATGCTCTTCAAAAGAAGCATCCCTACCCAGGGCCTCACAACTCTGGGTGGCTGCTGATGGTTGACCATAAAGATCATATCCTGCACATGGGTCCCATAGCCCTAGACTACAGGCCTCTAGCCTGGGCAGTCTCTAAAAAGGAGCTGCCAGGAACACATCAACATTTCCCTAATCTCCATCATCAGCACATCCCTTCCAAATTGTGACCAATTAACCTATTTACAAGCAGAACAGCATGCAATACAACTTAAGCCAACCACTGATTACTCTGTGCAGTATGTGTGTGTTTGTGGAGGGGTGGTGGTGGCAGAGGAACCATACATACCTCAAATGAGACAAAAATTCCTACTTGGCCTCTTAAAACAACCAGCTAATCTTGCACAGAATCAAGGAGGGTGATAGGAGATGAACTGCTGGAGATAAAGAGGCCTGAACAGGAATAGGACCAGGCTCAAATAGCTTTAGCTCCCCTTCACATGTGGTGTTTGCCAGGAGAAGAAGCCTTTATTCATCTCCCTCCTGCCTTGCCCTCTCAGCAAATGGCATTCCCATACCAGAGGGCAGCACTAGCCAGGGAATGGAATTGTGATTACAAGTGTTACTATTATTATTAGTCTACCTATCTGTCCTGCCTTCTACCACATGTGTAGGACTCACAGGAAGCAAATACAACATCTTGAGGAGACTGCAATTATGACTACAGGTTTAATTTCCTATTTGTGAAGCAGATTTGAAGTAACAGTTGTTATCTTCTATGAGCTGGCTGCGATATTTACTATCAATAGTCAGATTTCACTATTGTTCTCCTATTCAGATCTTCAGATCGTAAGTGGAGAATAACACCAATGCATTCTTACACTAGTTTTACTGTCATTGCCACAGAGCCCTGAGGTCTGTAGTTCAGAGAAAAGGTGAGCATAAAGGTTTCTATGAGAACTTTCAATTCAGTAATTTCCATGATTCCTTGTGGGAAGCTAATAAATATTATGTAACTGACATTCATTTGTAGCACAAATAGGCCAGCTGGTTGCTAAGTGACTGCCCTTCCCTTAATATTGAGGAAGATTGTTGGAAATCACTGAACCATAAGGGCATACATGCTACTATTCTATATCCCTGTGAGTGCTTGTATACACCTGTACTTGCTGACAGTAAGCTACAGCTGGAAATATGACAGATATCTTCACACAATATTGGGAACTAATGGACGGCTACCAGAAAAATGTAATCGCTTCCACTCAGGACAGCTGTTAAGAGGGGATTCGATGAATTAATGCAAGATAAAACAATCAACATCAATGTGACTTAAAGGTCATGATAGTTGCATATTAGCTCCAATATCAGATGCTAGGGGACACGAGTAGGGGAAAGAGAGGGAGTCATTACACTCATGTCTCATCTCACAGGTATGAATTGGTTATTCTGTGTACAAAATCCTGACCTAGGTGGGCTTTGGGTGTGGTAGATCATGACTTCTTTTATTCATTTATCTATCCACAATATATCATTGTGTCCAAATAATAACTTCCCTATATCATTAGTCAAAAGGGTTTCACCACAAATCAGGCATAGCTGACTGTCTGTCCTGCCTAGGAAATATGAAGGTGAGTCCAGAAAGTGACACAGTAATTCATGGTGCCTTTACTCTTTTAATAGCATAGACATTGGTAATATTACACACCCACATACCCACACAAATACCCCAATTGTTCCTAGAATCTTGAATTCCTACAAAACATAAATATATGATCAGAAATTTTGATAGGCATTTTAACATTATATCTCATGCCTTATTAATAAAATATACATATATATTGTGCTAAATGAAACATGAGAGTCAGCACTAAATTCAGAAAAACCTAGAGGATATTGATGTTTATAGCTATCTATACCAACTAGCTGGTGAAGTCTTTTCCACTCAGCACAATTCTAGCCATTTGAGAACATCTTGGGTAATAAATATATTTCAATTGATTGCCCACAAATATTCTGGGTTATTGAACAAAGCTATGATTATAACTATCTTCACTGTGGGCCTTTGCAGACTGCCAGAAATAGTGCAAATTGAGTCCACTTTAGATTGAGGCACTGCCCTGGCTCAGTGCTAGGGAATCATGGGAACTGTAGTTTATTGTGGCACCAGAGCTCTCTGACAGAGAAGGCTCAATGTCTTAGAAAAAAAATACAATTCCCATGATTCCCTAGCACTGAGCCAGGGCAGTGCCTCAATTTAAAGTGGACTCAATTTGCACTATTTCTGGCAGTCTGCAAAGGCCCTGTGTTCCCCTAGGCTACAAATCAAACTTTGATATTTATTCTGATTTTTCAGAAAACAATTGATTTTCATAGTTGTAAAAAGGCACTGTATGAGATAGGTATATTATTTGTCTAAATCATTTCTTAGCCTTGAATATAGCACAAAAGAATTTACCATGCCAGTCAGGCTATGTTGCTTGAAATGGAACAGTGTGGCTTACCTGAAGTACAGCTTGTACAACCACATTCTATTACAGTTGGCCCTCTGGATCCACAGATTTTTTTATCCACAGATTCAATTGTCCATGGCTTAAAAATACTTTAAAAAATAAAAAATTCCAAATAGCAAACCATGGTTTTAACACCTTTTATAAGAGACACCATTTAATATGTCATTGTATTTAACGGGACTTGAGCTTCCATAGATTCTGGTATCCATGGGGGGGGTGGATGGGGGGTGGGCTGGAACCAAACCCTAGTGGATACCAAGGACCCCACTGTACAGTGTTGTTGTTTTCCTATAGACATCAAAGAACCACATTGAAATCCACCCCTTATCTTCGAGATGGCACCCATATGCAATACAAATATAGTTAATCTTGTGGTTGGTACACATACACTTGTTCCTTGTTGCATATCCCACCACACTCAGAGAATGGTTGGTACATGAGATAGGGCTTCCTTATAGTGCCACCTCCTGCAAAACTCACTCCCAAGAGCAGTCAGGATGGCCTTGCCCCTTCTGATCTTCTGACAGGTTGCCAAGACTGCACTGTTTTGCAGAGCCTTTGTTTCTTAAAATCAGGATGGCCTTTATGATTGTGTGTGTGTGTGTGCTTTTTTTTTTAAAATCTGCTTTTTAAAACCTGTTTCAGTCTGTTTTAAAGAGTATTTTTATTCATTTTATCTGTTTTTATTTCCTGTATACCTTATTGGGAGCTCCAGCAGGCTTAGCAGTGATAAAGAAATACTTGAAACAAATGAAAAGATAAAATATGAATAAATAAGCAGGGTTTTTTTTTTAAAGGTAAGACTGAGAGCCAGTCTAAGGAGGAATACGGGGCTGTCCTTGGCTGTCATATCCCTTCTTTCTCCCCCTCTTAAAATTAAATAAATCCCAAAGAGCTGTATAAATCCCCCCCCCCCCCATAATGATGGAAACCTACAGCATGTGAAATCTTATGGTTCCAAGGATAATATTCCAGGGTCAGAAGATACAGCAGTACAGATTTCCTTGTGGGTAACAAAGAAGATCTGATGGAAAGTCAGGAGTACCACTGATGACTTGATGAACTGATGTCAGCAAGGGGAAATGGACCAATTATGGGAGTGTCTGGCATGTGTCAAAGAAGTCCATAGTCTCTGCCACTCACCTCTATAGGATCATTGCACAAAACTTAGGAAACTCCTGAGCTGTTCTCTTAACTCCAGATGATATCAACAGAACCTAAATGAATCATTCTAATGGTTCTGTACTGGCATTGGAAATTAGCACTTTGTCACTGCTGTCACCATTTTTGAAAAGGGGACACTTTGAATTATAGGATAGCTGAAAAATAAGCATCTAATATGTCCAAATGATGAACCAGTAATCCTTGAGAAAAATACTAAAGTGTTATTGGTTAGGTAATCTGCTTATTTTGATGGTTTGTTTCTTTGATGGATTGATTTCACTTTTAGACCACCTAATAACTACAGTTACCTGAGCACTGTATTAGGAAACATAAGGTATAACACAGAAACAACAGAGAAAAGACAATACATTTTTAAAAATCAAGATAAGGCCAAGCCAAAAATAAAAGAGATTGCAGCAAATAAAAAAGTGTAAAAGCATGGTGACCCATAAAACCAAGGAAAAGCCAGTAACCAAATAATAATAATAAAAAAATGCTAAGATTTCAATTTCTAAAAAAATCAAAACAAGACTAATTGTTAGAATACCTGAGAGGGGAAATACTTTTTGCCTCTCAGACAAAAACAGTACAGAAATGGGGCATCATTACTGAAATGGCCCTCTGTCTCTGATATCCCTCACTTCACCTCACCTCACCTCATTTATTAAAGGCAACTCAAAGTGGGTCTTTAGGTACAGATGGGTAGCAACGGTAGACACTCAGGCCCTACATTGTTTCACACTGAAATTTAAAACTATCAATTTGAATTGAATATGGAAATGAACTGGAAGCCATTAAAGATGGTAAAATTCTTCACATTCACATTCAGTAGTGAATTATATTACAGCACCTTTTTCAAGACGAAAAATAGCAGGAAACAAGCACAGGAGGAATATGTTCAGTCTTGAATTTCATTCTCATCTTGAATAGAAACATAATCACTCCTTATACGTCCCTTCTGTTCTTTGACAGTACATCTACAGCATGGTTTCATTTGTCACTCATGGTTAGTAAAGGTGTACCTCTATAATACTTGACATACATCTCTAAAAGAACTGTGGTGCTTCACCATCTGTAGCTGCATTTTTTTTACACAACATGGAAAGAAACAGGTGTTTGACCACTTGGCCAGTCATTGGAAAAATGTTTTGAATAGCAGCAGCCATCATCTGTGGCAAAACATATCATTACAAATGGACTCAGAACCACTAACATTGTAATGTAGCTGGTGGAATGGCACATGAGCAAAGTGTCATGAAATGCAACATAAGTTTATCCAAGGAGTATATTCTGAAAGGGGGGGGGAGGAATCCAAAAAGAATAATGGATGTGGTTTTCTTTTCTTTTTGTAATCCCAAAGTAACTGGAGATGGTAAACATTAAAATGGCCAAGATTCAGCATCATAGATGTGATTGAGAACACTTTTTCTCCTGTCCCGACTCCCTAAACCTACCTTAAGAAGGAGAAAGAGTGAAGGAGATCTGTTCTGCTGGTGATCAGGGCACAGGAGGATGACATTTCCAGCCCTTTCCTGCAAGTGACTCACAACATGAAAATCAGAAGCAGGACCTTGGTTGCAATTTCTCAGCCCCGTGAAGACTGCAGTTGAGAGGAGTCTGAAAACATCATCCTATTGTGTCCTGATTACCAGCAGACCAGAACTCCATTACTCAGTAAGGCTGCTGGCTGTTAAGAGAAGATGGGGAGAAGGCATTTTCAATAGTGCCACAATTATAAACATCAATATCAAATAGTTATGAATGTGTAAATCTAGCCTATATATACAAGATGCTAGCCTAAATCATTACCCAAAACTGTTTCTTGAGGGCATTCTAGGACACTCTTCCAAGAGCTTTATTTATTTATTTATTTACTGTCAGAATTCTGTTAGTGTGCTATGCTAGTGTTAATCACACTGGTGCAGGAGGCAGTGGAAAAATACCATGTATGCATGAAAGAAGTGAGGAAGGCACTTAACATTCCATAACATTGAGTCATGGCTGTTGCACTTTTTCCAAGATCAGAGGACACCAGTAAAGGAAAGCATGCACAATTTGTCTGCTTCATCCCTCTTTCTCAAGAGGAGGCTTGAAGCAGACAAATTGTTCCTGTTTTCTTTCACAGTGTTTTCTGGTCTTGGAAAAAGTGCAACAGTTGGGGTAATGTACCAATAGGATTCTGGTCTGTATAGCTTGCTTTCCTCCTCAAACTGGACTCTAGAAAGGTTACAAACTGAATACTAGGGTATAATCTGTACTGCAGTAATAATGTAGTTTGACACCACTTTAACTGCTATGGCTTAATGCTATGGAATTCTGGGATTTATAGTTTTGTGAGATATTTAGCCTTCTCTGTGAGAGAACTCTGATGCCACAACAAACTACACACCCTAAGATTTCACAGGATGTATCCAGTTAAAACAGCGTCAAACTACACTAATTCTGCAGTGCAGATTAGACCCAAATATAAAATAGATTGTTAACTAACATTTAAAATGGTATTATTCAAATGCAATTAAACTATACCTATCATTAAAAACCATTTAAAATATCCATATACATTTTTAAAAAAAAATAAAAACTAGTAAAATAAGTACAGTGCATTAATAAAACATTCTTTCTTCAAAACACTCAGTACTCAAAAGCCTAATAATAATAATAATAATAATAATAATAATAATGTATTTGTCTATCAATGGAAAGAAAAGGAGAGGACCAATTTGGCCTCCTGAGACCACTCCAGCTAGCTATGGAGCAACAGACAGGCAGTATGCCAAGAGAATCCTTATTCTGTCTCAGCCACCAGTCACCTACACTCAAACTAGCAAGGCTGCATCCACACTACAGAAGAACTTTCATGGCTCAATGCTATGGAATGATGGCATTTGTAGTTTTGTGAGATCTTCAGCCTTCTCTGTCAGAGAGCTCTGGTACCACAATGAACTATAATTCCCAGAATTCCCTAGCATTGAGCCATGACAGTTAAAGTAGTGTCAACTGGATTATTTCTGCAGTGAGGATACAGCCCAAGACTGTGGGCTAGAACAACTATGATAGCACCATGATACTATTTGGCAAGGCTGTATCCTATGAAATTCTGTGGCTCAGCAATTTGGTCAGAGGCACCAGATGAGAATTCTCTAGCTGAGAAGTTTAAAGGCCCCTTTCTAAACTTCAGATCCCAGGATTCCCTAAGCTGTTGCCAGTTGCATTGGAAAACTTAACATGGGGGGGATGCAGACCAGGGCGTCGGGGACGCCCTGGGACGGTGCACCACTGGAGCGTGGCACTCGCATGGCGGCGCACCGGCAGCGTCCCTGAAAGAAGCGCCAAATTGGCGCTCCTTTCAGAAGACAGGGAAAGTGCGCCCTAAAAGCATCGGGCGCACTTTCCCTGGCTTTTCCGCCGCAGCGTGTGAGAACGCTGCGGCGGGAGGTTGCCCTCGGCGCGCCGGCCATGCAGAGGGCCGGCAGCTCCAAGGGCAACCTCGGGAGGAGGAAGGGGCACCGCTCGTGCAGCTGCCCCTCCTCTTCCTTGCCTCGGAGACGACCCTATTAGTCGTCTGCCAAGGCCCATGGTCATAAGAAACCAAGTGGATTCTAATAAAAGATTTACCCTCATTTGCACTCAAAGTTGTTTTTATTTAAATAACTAATTATATACAAAGTGATTACTGACTCTCTTGTTCTTCTCAGTAAGTGATAATTTTCACAGATGGTGTTGCATGAATATGTGATGCTTTTGCACAAGAAAGCATGACAAATGTAATCCTTCCATTTTAATCACAAAATATACAGCCCAGAAGAAGATGGATCAATAGATCTATAGATCAATAGATCAATAGCATGACAGATTGAGAGATAAATATTTCTTGCTACTTTATAGATATAAAATCAAGGCAAATCAAAGGTGTACTTTTGACATTATTGGGAGAAGAGCAATCCTCTAAAAGGTTTAAAGATCCCTATTTATCTCTGCCAAGGCACACTACAAAGTCCCTAGGGCTTATGCTGCAGTTCATTAGCTATACAGAATAAAGAACATAGCAATAATATTTAGAGTTTATGGTTTGCAAATTAATAATCACATAATTATTCAAGTACTCATCTGAGGAAATGAGCAACATCTAAGTAGCTTCCTTCAGAAGAAGGACTTTTGATGTTTCTCTCTCTGTTAATTTAGTTTTCAGAAATCAGATAAAGTCCTGATGAAGACATGTGCCTTGATTTGGCACATGACAGCAGGCTTCTGCAACTGTTTTTTCCAGTCTAAAGAGAAATTGCATGTGTCAATAAATGGTCTGCATACCTTTCCTTCTCTGTAGCAGCTGTTGACTAGCACCTAGTCACTTAGGGCTGGATGGATGTGTTAATCACAGTTTCTCATTATTACTTTCTCAAAATGTATGTAAATGGGGAAGAGAAATGTACAAAAAAGCATTCTATATGGGAAACCTTGCCAAAAGTGTGAAAAATGTGGTGACAGTCATGTTGAAATGCTTACAAATATTCATACAGACTTAGTTTTTGTGGGTTTTCTGGGCTGTATGGCCATGTTCTAGAAGAGTTCCTTTCTGACGTTTTGCCAGCATCTGTGAACCAGCAACCACAGATGCTGGCGAAACGTCAGAAAGGAACTCTTCTAGAACATGGCCACACAGCCCGAAAAACCCACAAAAACTATGGATGCCGGCCATGAAAACTTATGAATTCATACAGACTTCTCTTGAAATGAAAAAATGCACACAAAGACACTTCATTTCAGTACTGAAATCTCATTGCCTGAACTCGTGACCTTCTTTTTTTCCTGTAGACCCTCAGTACACCTTAAAAACACATCCAGATGGGCTTCCCTCCCAGGTTTTTTAGGCATCCTGGGGAGCTAGTTTTAGGATAAACAATGGGATCCATCTTAAATCTCATATTAGAATGTGGTCTTTGTACTAATCTTTCTTTTCAAAATACAGTTGCATGCCAATTCATATGCATTTTTATACACATTACCTAAAATGTAATATTTGTGAAGCAGTTTTCACTTGTATAATACTTCTTCATACACCCCCACCCATTAACTCATACACATGCTTAAACCCATCCTCCCTAATATAACAAAAGGAAATATTGCACACTTTTTCATAAATTTCTGTCAAACATTCCAAATTGCAAATTAATTCAGAAAGTGTAAATGTGGTAAGTTTTCATCAACATGGAACTTGAAGAAAATTCTCCCCTATCCCAAGGAAAGTGTTATTGAAAAATTATCCATTTGTTATTGAGAAAGTATACACAATTTAATTCTCTGATGTCAATTGACTGGCAATGAAACAAACTCTGAATTCTGAAATTATACATCCTGTTATTTGAGTTGTAAAAATCTTTCTTAGGCATTTGCAATAGATACATCTGAATAAGTACAGACAGAGACTGCATTCAGAACTTCCCATTCATTTTCTGGTTGTTGCTGATGTTTAAGAAGTTCATCTTGGGCCTAAAATGGACCTAAAATGAATATAAAACGTAGTGAAAATGTCCTACACCCTCTAGAGAAAATGTCCTACACCCTCTAGACAAAATGTTTGATCTGGGAGTCCTGGAGAGGAATACACAACCCAATTTGCTCATCCTTGGCCTAAATCTAATTGTTTTGCCCAACTAGAATAGAACCAATGAAACAACTGAATTTGCATAAGTGCTGCCTTTGTTGTTTTGCAGTGTACCTTCAAGGCATTTCTGACTTATGGTGACCCTAAGGTCACACAGTAGATTTCCATGGTAGCACAGGGATTGAATCTTTGTCTCCTAGTCTGATGCTCAAACCACTACACCATGCTGGCTCTCAAGTAATGATTTAGTTGATTCAAAATTGGTTCAATTGATAGGTTTAGCAATTGAGATTAGGCCTAGATTTAATTTGGACCCAAGCTCATTGCAGGTAAACATATATAATAGATTCTCTGATCACTGGATGTGCAAAGATTTTGCATAGGAAATCATACAGTAATACAGTATTGGGACATTACACATATAATTATGTATGCATTTTCTAGATTTATGCTCTGCTTTTTCCTCCCCAGTTTGTCAGTCAAGGTAGCTCAGGGCAGCAGCAAAACTCAAATCACGTCTATAAATATCTTAACTTCAGGCTGGACAACATACAGAACACTACAACAAGAAAGAACAGGTGATGAAAAAACACAAATAATAAGATACTAAATCACAAAAGTAATTAAATATATCCAAGAAGACCTGGGGATAGAACTAACACATTTAAAACATTATTATTATTTTTTTGGTCTAAGAAGAGGCAGTAAGTATGATTGATTCCCCACACTCTGAAAGTTGTCACAGGAACCTGTCTTAATTAGTATCCTTTGCTTGTTGTCCATAAGATATACAAATCCTAATTAATAGGGAAGGTCAAAATTATGCCCCCTCCTTTTCCTGCCTTGACTGAGTTGATTCCAAACTAATTTTATAATTTGAATCCAGGCCTTGGCTGTACTGGCCACAATACTCAGAGGGCAGCCTGGAGTATCCTGGCCCCAGAGCTTCCCTAAGATCTCCTCTGTTTCCTGGCCCTCCATTGACATGCCAGGGCAGTTGTCTGCACAGGTGTCCTCCTGAGCTGCCCAGTGTGTCCATCGCCACCTTGGGTCATTCATTTATGAGGTCAGAACAAGGCATCCAATTATGAACACATGGCTGCATGCCTTCTTCTGATCTAAGAGCAGGTGAATGGAGACAGTGGAGGATGCACCAGACAGCTCAGCAAGATACCTGTGCAAGCAGCTTCCTCAGTACATGAGTAGAAGGCACAACCAATGTAACATTTCAAAGGTAACATAAAGCTCTGTGGCTGATTTGGTTCAATTGATGAGTCACTTATCTTTAATGGTTTAGCAAAGCATCCCAGTTAGAAATTGTATAATAGATGTTTACCAACCATTAACCTAAAAGTGGCAATAATTTCTCAGGTTGTAATTAATTATGGTGACTGATGTGGATCAAGCATCAGTCTGTCAGCTGTCTCAGATTATGAATGTAAATCATTTCTCTCTTGCATCCTCTCTCACTCCCCCTGGTCATGGCAATTCATTAGTTCTGCTGTTTGAGAGCAGCTGTACCATTTGAGATGTAATTTATTCAGATTCCTTCAATATTATTGCTAGAGCATGAGAAGATAAGTGATTTGATGAGGGTATGTATTTACTGTCAGATAACATTATAGGTTGAATATGTGGTCAGAAATGAAGGGGGTGGGTGGGGAGATGCTTCCTCTCCCTTAGAAATATTGCTTCTTTTAAGGCAAAAGATTGAGGAAGGGAAGGGATGATAACCTGGTCACATGTCAGTCATGTCGCGTACAGTTATTCAAAAAACCTTCCAAAGGTAACCTTGTCAATTTCATTACAATTTCACCTTGTCATCCCTCTGTATTGATGTATTTTGTAAAAGCAGCCATGCTGGTTGAATATAAATGTTCATGACAACAGAAAGTTATAAGACATTTCATCTGGTCAACATGAAGCTTAAGGTGCAAGCTATGTAAATCCACTTTTTATGATGAAGCACAATGGAAATATTATGGCACTTGAAATCTTCCTGATACAAGAAACATAGGCCTTTTTTAGAGTGGTATAAGTACCTCAATGTTATAGGAACCTATTTATTTATTTATTTATTTATTTATTTCCTGTCCTGCCTTTCTCCCAAAAAGGGACCCAAGGCGGCTCACAATATAAAACACATTAATACAACATTTTAAAAAAACAATTAAAACACTACAAAGCTAAAATGTCAAACATACAAAAGTTAAAAAACATAATCTAAATCAACAAACCCCCAACTAAACCATGCTTGCATGAATTTTAAAAAGCTTTTTTAAAAGCTTGCTTGCACAGGAATGTTTTTACCTGCCAGCGAAAGGCCAGGAGGGTGGGGGCCAGCTTAGCCTCCCATGGAAGGGAGTTTCACAGAATGGGAGCAGCCACCGAGAAGGTTCTTTCTCATGTCCTCACCAGGTGAGCCTGTGATAGTGGTGAGACCGAGAGAAAGCCTTCTCCTGAGCATCTTAGGGCTCTGGCTAGTTTGTACAGGGAGATACGGTCTCTCAAATAGTCTGGACCCAAGCCGTGTAGGGCTTTATAGGTCATGACCAACACTTTGAATTGTGCTCAGAAACTAACCGGTAACCAGTGAAGCTGTTTCAATATAGGAGTTATATGCTCCCTGTAATTGGCTTCAGTCAGCATTCTGGCTGTGGCATTTTGAACCCACTGAAGTTTCTGAACAGTTTCCAAAGGCAACCCCATTGTGGTAGTCCAAATGGAATGTAAACAAGGCATGTGTCACTGTAGTCAGATCTGGCATCTCAAGAAAAGGGCACAGCTGGTGCAGAAGTTCTAGCTGTGCAAATGCACTCCTGGCTACTGCTGAAACCTGGGTATCCAGGCTCAGTGTTAAGTCCAGGAGGACACCCAAGCTGCGAGTCTGAGATTTCAGGGGGAGTGTAATTCCATCCAACACAGGCAAAACCTCAATTCTGGGATCTGCCTTACGACTGACCAGGAGCACTTCTGTCTTGTCTGGATTAAGCTTCAATTTGTTTGCCCTCATCCAGTCCATTACTGCCAGCAGAAACTGGTTCGGGGGGGGGGGGGGGGGGAAGCCACAAGCAAACAACTAATATCATTTTCTCCTGAAAGTTAAAGCAAATAGCTCAAAGAATGTCTTCTAAATGAAACAAAGACTGTGAGTAATTACAAATAAATAATTTGGAAGGGGAGGAGAATAGAATGGAACTGTTTAAATAAAGCTTTAAAGAGCAGAAAGAAAAAAATAAATGGCATTTGCTTAAGTGGCACTGTCAGCCAGATGGTTGCTACACTAAGTGGATGTTAAAATTTACAGCCTAAATATATGGGACAGTGATTTTGAAGAACTGAAATACAGAAATATTAATTAAAGTAGAAAGAAAGAAAGAAAGAAAGAAAGAAAGAAAGAGAAAAATTGTGTGCCATAACTGGGATACAATACTGATTAGAAGTTGGCAGATGTCCAAGAGCCAAAAAAAGAAAAAGAAAAAAAGGTCTCAAACATTTTTAAGTTGGAAGGAATCTAAACAACAATCTAAACAACTCCCTTCAGACAAAGCTTATTCTTGTTTGGAAAAAGCAAACCTACAAGAGAATTCTGAAACTCATAATATAGAAATGAAAAAAAAATCCTTGGAGACAATGGAGAAAAATAGAACAGGAGCCAGACCTAAAGAACAACATGGAGCAGTTCCGGGAACATTGCCAGAAGCTGGTAAAGGAATGAAAACATGGATCATTCAGCTTCTAGCCCAGGGGTAGGCAACCTTTCCCCTTTAAGAGCCAAGAGAATTCAGCTGCCAGAATCCCAGGAGCTATTGGCCAACATGGGACTATTGGCCAACATGGCTGAGGCTTCTGGGAGCTGAAGTCCCTCAGCCCTTAAACGGGAAAGGTTGCCTACCCCTGTTCTAGCTGAACATAATAAAAATAAAAATAAAAATTGAAATTCTAAAAGACACTATTACAAAAAATAATGCCACATTATCAGAATATATATCTAAGAATATTATGGATGAAATCCATAAATCTTTTCAGATAATAAGAAAAGAGATTGAACAAGTGGATAAAAAAGTACAAGCAATACAAATTGAACAGAAAGCTCAGCAAAAGACAGTCTTGGAATATTCAACAAGACTGAATCAACTTGAAAGAAAAAATCATTGACTTGCAGGATTGTAATAGAAGGAATAACCTTCACATTCGGGGCTTCCCTGAGATATCAAATGAAATACCAAAAACTCTGAAGATAGAGATTTTTAAATGATTGCAAAGTATTGTTCCTCAAATTACCTGGGATGAGAAGGAAGTGGAATGCTTACATAGAGCATCAACTTTTAAGAGAGGACTGGTTCCCAAAGACATAATCATGAGAGTAACAAGCTTCTACAAGAAACATCTTTTAATGAAAGAAATTAGGAAACTCTCAGGACTACTGAAATATGGAGACAATACAATTGAAATCTACAATGATTTTTGCTCAGAGACTATCAGCTGGAGAAGAGGAATTAAGCCCTGCATTGCAGTTTTGCAAAAGAATAGAATAAGATGCAGCTGGGGTTACCCCATTTTTCTGAAATTTCAAAGGAAAGGGAAGCAACACAAGATTTATTCTTTGGAACAAAGATTGGATTTGTTGAAGCAACTGGACCTGAACCAGCAAGAAGAAGATAAGGGTGCAACTGGAGGAGTCAAAGAATCATAGAAAATAAGGATAAAGATGTCAAAATGTAAAAAAGACATAACAGGAGAGACAATTAATAAACAATCAGGAGGAGAAACTTGATCACACATCAGGAGGGATGGCTTCTTCCTCCTTCCCCTCTGGGAGGGCTAGTAAAAGCCATGGGCAAGGTTTGTTACCTTGGGGAAGGAGGGGGGTAAAATGCATATGTGGGTAGGGGGATGGAAGGGAGGGGGAGGAGGGAGGGAGGGAGGGAAGGAAGGAAGGAAGGAAGGAAGGAAGGAAGGGGAAGGCGGGTATAGGGGCAGCACATTGAGGAGCCTAGGTAGAAGATTTAGAAAAGTAACATGGTTAATAAAGTAATGATAGCAATATTAAATGTGAAAGGATTGGGGTATGTAATTAAAAGGAAAAGGATAGAATTATTGTTGAAGAAAGAGAAAGCAGAATTTTTTTTCTTCAGGAAATGCATCAAGTAAAACCAGGAACTAATGAACTTAAGATGAATTGGGTTGCCACTTACGAAAAAGCATATGGTACTTCAAAAGCAAGAAGGGTAGCAACCATAATCTCTAAGAAATGTGGTTTTGATGTCTTAAAAGTGAAGATAGATGAAAAAGGAAGATTTGTTCTTATGCAAGGAATAATGGGGGGAGAAAAGTATTTGTTGGTTAATGTGTATGCTCCAAATGAAAATCAAAATTTGTTTTAATGAAAAAGTATTTAAGGAAATGGAAGATATGCAGGGAGACTATACATTTATGGCAGGAGATTTTAATATGGCTATGGATAAATGCAAAGATAAATCAGATCCAACAATAAAGGATAAATCAAGTAATATTACACCCCTGCATAGATAATGAATGGAAAAGAATTAAAGGACATATGGAGAATGATGAAAGGGGATGAAAATAATTATAGTTACTATTCAGCAGTTCATAAAAATATTGTAGAATAGACTTTATTTTTGTATCTAAAAAGATGGTTTCCAAGGTATAAAAGGGATAAGAGTTACAGACCATGCAATAGTAAATATGGATTTTATAGTTAAAAAGAATTATAGAGAAGCAAAGAGATGGAGGCCAGACACCAGAATATTTTATAATAAAGATATAGTGGGTAAAATTGAAAAAGAATGGCAAAATATTTGATATATTAATAATAGAGAGGTTTCTCAAGCTCTATTATGGGATACTATGAAAGCAGTTACAAGAGGAATTTGCATCAGGGAAACATATAATTTAAAGAGACAATAGGAAAAGAGGAAAACAAAATTAGAAATGGTGATTAAAAAACTAGATAATGATTATATAAAGGATAGGAGTAAAAGCATATATATTGAATTACAAGCAAAAAAGAAAAAAGAAAAAAAGAAACTAGAGAAATTAAAGATAGAACAGGTCCAGAAAAATTTAATATATTTACAGAGGGAGTTTTTTTGAATATAGCAATAAAAATTCTAAAATGTTGGTGAGATCAACACAAAAGAAGAAAGAGAAAAACATGATTGGTGGTATAAAGGATAAAACAGGGAAAAGGAGGAGGAGGATGAAAGAAAATATAAAGATATTTGAAGAATATTATAAAGAATTATATTCAGCAGGGAATAAGTCAATGGAAAAAATTGAAGAATATATTGAAAAACATTTAAAAATTAAAATAGAGGAAGAGGACAAAGAAATAATGGAGCAACCAGTTTCGAATAAATAAATAGAAGAAGTGATAGATAAATTAAAAGGAGGGAAATCACCAGGAATGGATGGGTTAGGACCAGAATATTATAAAACTTTCAAAAAAATATTAATACCTAAATTGAAGGTATTATATAATAAAATTTTAAATGGAGAAAGGATCTCATCATCATGGGATCATTCATTGATAATACTGATTCTGAAACCAAATAAAGACTTGACAGATCCGGGATCATATAGACCTGTTTCCCTGATAAATCAAGATGCTAAAATATTAACAGGAATAATGGCAAAAAGAATAAATACATTTATATATTTCCTGATTAGATTCCCAGCCTCAGGAGTCCGCGTGCTTTTACCATCCTAGTTTTTGGCTCTCCCACTGTTTGTTGTTGGTTGATTGTTGTTTTTCAATTTTCATTGTATTGTTGTTTTATTGTATTATTGACATGTTATGTTAAGGGTTTTTTTTAAAAAAAAAATGGATTTGTAGTTTAATATTGTTTTAATGGGGGAGGGGTGGATGTTTATTTTAGATTTGTATGGATTTTAATTCTTGTAAACTGCCCTGATTGCTCAGCAGAGGGACGGGGTAAAAATAATTTTTTAAATTATTATTATTATATAAATATCTTCAAAACAATCAATGTGGATTTGTGCAAGGAAGACAAATGTCAAATATAATAGGTAGAGTACTGAATAAAATAAATAGAATAGGGAAGAGTAAACAAAAGGCAGGAATAATGACATTAGATATATATAAAGCTTTTGATTGTGTGGAATGGCCAGCATTAAAAATAACATTAAAGAAATTAGGTAGGGGGGAAAAGTTTAGAGGATTAATAAATCAGTTATATTCAAACAACACAGCAGTAGTAACAGTAAATGATAGACTAACAGATCTGATTCCAATTTCTAGAGGTACAAGGAAAGGCTGCCCTCTTTCCCCAATTTTATTTCCAATAATTATTGAAATTTTAGCAAATGTGGTTAGGGAAGATGAAAATTTGGAAGGAATTGGGATTAGAAAATTAAGATAAGCTTATTTGCAGATGATACTCTATTGACAATTAAAGATCCACTTTAAAAAATGGACAAAGTAAGATGACACTTAAAAGAGTTTGAGGAAATGTCAGGCTACGAGTAAACTGGAATAAATAATAGATAATGCTGTTTAATTATACAAAAACAGAAGAACAAGATTTCCTAAAGGATAAAATGATAGATATTAAATTAAAATATACAATTAGACATTTAGGAATAAATATTACCAAAAAAAAAAATAATACAAAAATTAGAGGAATAAAATTATAATAAATTAAGGATATAAATTAAAAGGAAAATAGAAGAATATAAAAATATTAGATTATCATGGTTTGGAAGAATAGGATTAGTAATTAGCATTTTGTTCAGGATGTTACCAATAAAAATATCAGATGCAGAAATAAAAAAACTGGCAAATATTAGTAAATAGTTTTTGTAACAGGAATGAAATAGTGAGGATTAATAAAATATATTGGTATAAACCCCCAAAAGATGGAGGCTTGGGACTCCCAAATTTAAAATGGTACTATAATGCAAATCAACCATGGGGGGATGCAGACAGCACAAAGCACACAGCGGCCACCTCACCCCTTACCAAGGACGTCATCAGAGAGTGCACCGTTACACATGGCAAGTACCCTGATGACATCCTCCTGGTGCAGCCTCTGCATGCGCAGCACTGGAAGAGACACAGAAGAGCTGTGTGGTGGCTTTTGAGGTGCACCTTCTGTCAGCTCCAAAAGGACCGGCATTTTAGCGCTCTTTTCTGGGCTGGCAGAAGAGAGGATTGGGGTTGAGGCATAGGGCAGCCTCGGCCCCAATCCTCCACTTCCCAGGGCAACCCATGGCTGCCCGTCTGCATCCCCCCTAAGATATATTATAGATGGAATTATAGAGAAAGGGGAGCTAGATTGGTTAGAGATGGAAACAACAGAAATAGAGAAAAAAAGTGGAAAATAATTTTTTAACAACAGAAATACAGAAAAAAATGGAAAATATATTTTTAAGGACATTACCATGAAAGAAATGAAAGAAATAGAAAACCCCTTTTTAAGGAATATATCAGAGATTTAGAAAAAATATAAAGAAAAATTAATGCCAACTATCTCACCATTAATGCCAGTTGTAATGATAAAAAACTTTCCAATAAATTTAAAAGCAGAATTAGGGAAAGAGTTAAGGAAGCAAGAAATATATAGGATGAAAGAATGGATAAAGATAATGATGGATAAAGGAAAGATAAAGGAGAAATTGCAAAGACTAAAATTAACCTGGTTTAATTGTATTTAACTGGAACAATGGACAAAAAATTGGAATAGGAAAATTATAGAATTTAGATAATACACAACATTTGAACAAATGGTTAGACAAAGAGATAGTATGGATGTAAATGAAACTTTGAAAGGTATTACAAGTGAAATATACAAATTACTATTTGAATATAATGAGAAAGAAGAATATTTAGGATAATATGGGAGGAGGATTTAGCACAAATAATAAATGTTCAAGAATGGGGAAAATTTGGAATCAATGCCATTTAAAAAATTTATCCATAAGGATAAAGGAGAATTATCATAAGTTAATATGGAGATGGTATTTAAGGCCAGTAAGGTTAAATAATATAAATAAGAATTATTATGTTGGAGGGGATGCCAAGAAATCAGTTCATATAGAATCATAGAATCATAGAGTTGGAAGAGACCACAAGGGCCATCCAGTCCAACCCCCTGCCATGCAGGACTCCCAATCAAAGCATCCCCAACAGATGGCCATCCAGCCTCTGCTTAAAGACCTCCAAGGAAGGAGACTCCACCACACTCCAAGGGAGTGTGTTCCACTGTTGAACCACCCTTACTGTCAGGAAGTTTCCCCTAATGTTGAGGTGGAATCTCTTTTCCTGGAGCTTACATCCATTGTTTCAGGTCCTAGTCTCTGGGGAAGCAGAAAACAAGCTTGTCCCCTCCTCAGTATGACATCCCTTCAAATATTTAAACACGGCTATCATATCACCTCTCAACCTTCTCTTCTCCAGGCTAAACATCCCCAGCTCCCTAAGTCGTTCCTCATAGGGCTTGCTTTCCAGACCCTTCACCATTTTAGTTGCCTTCCTTTGGACACGCTCCAGTTTCTCCACATCTTTTTTGAATTGTGGTGCCCAGAACTGGACACAGTATTCCAGGTGAGGCCTGACCAAAGCAGAATAGAGTGGCACTATTACTTCTCTTGATCTAGACACTATATTTCTACTGATGCAGCCTAAAATTGCATTGGCCTTTTTAGCTGCTGCATCACACTGTTGACTCATGCTCAACTTGTGGTCCACTAGGATTCCTAGATCCCTTTCACACGTAGTCTCATTCAGCCAGGTGTCCCCCATCGTATATCTGTGCTTTTCATTTTTCCACCCTAAGTGCAGTATCTTACATTTCTCTGTGTTGAATTTCATTTTGTTAGCTTTGGCCCAGCTTTCTAGTCTGTTCAAGTCATTTTGAATTTTTGTCCTGTCTTCTGGGGTATTAGCTACTCCTCCTAATTTGGTGTCATCTGCAAATTTGATAACTATGCCCCCAATACAGATATTAAATAGCACTGGGCCCAGGACAGAGCCCTGTGGCACACCACTGGTCACTTCTTTCCAGGTTGAAAAGGAGCCATTGTTGAGCACGCAATCCCCCTCTAGCTGATTTCAGAAACCAGGAAGGGCAAGGATCCAGTATGCACGTAGTGGTCCTCACTTCTCCAAGGATCCTGTCCACATGAATGAAACTTATCCAATAATATGGGACAAGCAGACACTAAGATTACATCCACTGGACCGGTCTCATCTACAGCATCCAAGTTGGAGCAAATTGGAGCAATTTTGTCTGCAAAGTGTCTTGCAAACTCTTCACAGAGAGCTGTTGAGTGGTCTTTGTTTCCTTCTTAGGGGCCAGAATGTATTTCACAGTCTGTGTAAATGGGATTGGATCCAAACTTATTTAGTCAAGCTTACTCAACAGACTCACTGAAACCAATGGGACCTCAGTCATGCCTAAATTAAATCTCATTGATTCCAATGGGTCTACCCTAAGCATGACCGAGATCCATCCTATTATCTATCTACCTTACAAGCAGTGCTTGTAATGTGGCATATTTGGTTTGCTCTTGTCTTTCCATGACAGCAGAAATGAGAAGAGGCATACTTGAGTTTTAGAGCACACTGCCCAGAGTCACATAGTATCTGGAAATTTCTCTATGGGTAAAATATCACAGGGAAGCAAAATATATATGCCTGTGGAAGTGTTCTCCATATCATTAAGCCACTTGATTCTCACAGGCCATTACACTAGATTTGCTTGTTTTCTCCTTGTTGCAAAAAAAAAAAAAAAAAAAAAAAAGGCCTTAAAATCATGCAGTTTGGTAATCAGTCTTCACAAAACAAAAAACTTATTGGCTTGGTGCAAAAATCAACATTTTCTGTGCAGAATTTGTTTTCTTTGTAGAAATGTTCTTTCTGTTCAAAACTTGCTTAAAGGTAGAGGTATTTCCCATTGACAAGGTTGTCAAGTCGTGTCCAACCATAGGGGGCGATGCTAATCTCTGTTACTAAGCTAAAGAGCCAGCATTGTCAGAGAATACTCTGTGATCCTGTGGCCAGCATGATTGCACAGAACACTGTTTACCTTCCCACCAAAGTGGCACCTATTTATCTACTTGCATTTGTTCACTTTCGAACTGCTAGGTTGGCAGAAGCTGGGACTAGTGACAGGAGCTCACCACATCATGCAGCACCTGGGCCAACCTGCCAACCTGCCAATCTTGCAATCAACAGAGTCAGCATCTTAGCCACTTGAGTTACTGCATCCCTTGCTTGCTTCCTGTGCAAAAATCTTGCTTTTTTTTTTTTTTTTGGATTTAAACTGTGAAGACTCACTTCCATCCAGTATTCTCCTTGTTAGGGTTTCCTGACACTTGGGAAACCCATTTTTCATTTGTCTTATTAAATAGTCTTTCCATCCCTAATTTAGAAGTGAAGAATTGTTGAGCCAGGGATTTGTTCTGAGTATGAGACCTGATTTCAAAGTCCTTCCATATGAAAATCAATTCTTGATTACCTAGGCTTTCCCTATTAAAGCAGTACATTGGGGACAACTGCAAGTCAGCAGTCTTTGCCAAAGTACTGAAAATCACCTTCAGTTTTATGTGGGAGATTGAGATTTTTATGGCTACCCAGTGATTTCCTCCTTTTCAAGCTGTTAAATGAGTTGTCTGAGGCCTAAAGACACAGTCAGATAGCTGAGGTTGAGCAGTTCTTGGTCTCAATAGTGTCTTGATGGGAACTCTATACAAATTTGAGTTCCATAATTGAGGAAAGGTGAAGGTTTTGATTTTTTTATATATATAAAATAAGATAAGATAAGGATTCTAACTCATAGCTTTAATTTGAATCAGATATTTTTCCTGTATTTCATCATTCAAGCTAATACAGAACTGATGTAACCCAAACTGCGTTATGTATCTAAGAATGAAATTTCAAAAACTATAATATCTTCTTCATAGTTTAAAATTTGATGTTCTTATCCTTGCATTGGCTTATGTACATCACTTTGCTGGTTTAACACACATAGCCATCCCTGGAGATGTAGGCCTGCTTTTGGATACAGGCCAACTATTCTTATATATTTTAGAAAGAGCAAAAAATAACAAGCTTTCTTATGTTTTTAAAAACCCTTTCACTAACAAGGAATAAGCTATTTCAAACTTTCAAAAGGAAGCTGAAGGTTGAGCTGCACTTTCTGACTTCAGCATATTATGTACATATGCATATCTCCTTCTCCACACACTCATTGTCTTTTTTTGTTTTGTTTTTTAAAAAGGGAAAACCTACATCAAATGCCACAAAAATGAAGTTATGCTTACCACAAATATGGACTAATTGTGAATGGGATTTATTTATGAGTGAATCAGGGAAAATTAATGCATGAGACTGTAATTTATCTATTACCATCTTAGGTTATTTCACATACGAAGTATGACAATTCATACTCCAGTGACAACTCCTTTTCCAAGTGAATCTTGGTTCATTTAGGTTCATGATCATTTATCCATAAAAAAAAAAGTTAAATGAAAACCTGAATCTTCTAGTTGTGATCATTATGGGAGAAATTCAAAATGGACATCCAAATTGAGAGACTTTCAAGCTGTTTCTTGGTTAGCTGATTATTCCTTCAGTCATTTATTAGAGGGGATGCAGACGGGCAGCCGTGGGTCACCCTGGGAAGCAGAGGATTGGGGCCAAGGCTGCCCCATGCCTCGGCCCTAATCCACCCTTTTGGCGCCTGGGAAATGAACGCCAAAATAGCGCTCCTTTCTCAAGCTGCAAAAGGGTGCCAGAAGAGCCGACGCGTGGCTCTTCCACATCTCTTCTGACACAGCACATGAAGATGCTGTGCCAGGAGGAAGTATTCAGGGCACACACTGTGTGTAATGGTGTGCACCCTGATGATGTCCTCAGGGAGGGGTTGAGGTGGCTGGTGTGTGGCTGCCCTTCCGGCCCTTAGTCATGTCTGTAAAGGACATCTCTTGGAGTGACCTATATAATCAAAAGAGGGAAGGGGAGATTTGGGAGGGTAGACAAAAGTAGAAACCCAGGAATAACAACTTCTTCTTTTTCTTCTTCTGTACAAAGTTCTCGTGATTGCTAGCTGATGTGCACATTGCCATTCTCTCAGCTAAGCCTATGAGAGATTCTGCTTCCCATTCTCTCTCTGCTGCAGACTGAAGGAGCAGATGCTGCCAAATGACAAATAATGGAAGGAGGAGCCTGGTAGTGGGTTGCTCCTCAGCACAATGTCATTCCTGCTATTATAATTGGGATTTGAATATACTTGAGGTAAAATTGTGCTGGAATCCAAAAACAATGGGGATTGGTGGTGGTGGGGATTTGTCTGCTAAAAAAGTGTTTTCATGTATACATGTGTGTTTCTAAAAACACTTTTTCTTTGCTTTATTCTTTGCTTTAAAAAAACAGTCTTGCATGTGCACACACACACACACACACACACAATCTAGAAACACTGGTGGTTTTTTTGTGCAGAAAAGTTTACAATTTTTGCACAGAAAATAGAAAATGTGAATACTGAGCAAAACCTGGGCAGACTGGGTTACCCAAGCATCAGAACATCTTCTTTTTGGGTGGGAAATGAATACTCTTTAAAATTGCACAGAAATTGTCCAGGTGGTTGGAGTTCAAGAGCTGTCAGGTGGTGAATCGAGTCCAAGTCAGTTACAGATTATACAAACAAGATAAAGCAAGAAGCAAGAGCATGGTTGTCAGCCATTCTAGAAGTTGTTACATAAGTCAGTAGTCCTGATATACAAAGCCGGAAAGGAGTAAACAGAGTTGTCAAATCATAGCCAGTCCAAGGTCAAGAAAACTCAAACGATGAAAAGTACTGCCAATTACCAAGATAAGACAGTTGTTAGGAGATGTATAGCTAGCTGTCTTAAAACCACAGGTGCCAAATTAGACAAATGTCTCATACTTAACATCTGCTGGGAGCTCTGTCACTCCATAAAGGATGGTACCTTATCTTCAGTGTCTTGAGGGGGGAAGCACACCAGGACATCGGGGATGCCCTGGGACGGAGCGCAGCGTGACCGCAGCCTCTGCACCGCGGCACTCCGGCAGCGACCCTGAAAGGAGCGCAAAAATAGCGCTCCTTTCAGAAATCAGGGAAAGTGTGCCCTAAATGTGTAGGGCACACTTTCCCTGACTTTTCCGCCGCAGCGCGTGCGGTCGCTGCGGCGGGAGGTTGCCCTCGGCGCGCCGGCCATGCGGAGGGCCGGCAGCACTGAAGGCAACCTCAGGAAGAGGAAGGAGCACCGCACGTGTGGCTGCTCCTCCTCTTTCGGGCCTCCAAGATTACTCTATTAGTCTCCTACTGGAGAGCAGCACCCCTCCCCTTCCTCAGTCCCTTGGACTTGGAGAGACTACCATCATCAGGATTTGCAGATTCCTGGCAAACTGACTCCTCCTCCGTGTCTGAATGTTCTGACTCCAGAGGGTGAGTTAGGACAGAAATATTCATTTTCTCCCACAGTGAGAAGAAAACTGCAGAAATTATTCATCCTTACTTACAAGAACAAAATAGTCAAAAATTTGCAGCCATATTCAGCAACTTGAAAGAGAGTTACCTGATTCTGTCTATATCTGAATAACTGTGGATCATCCATGCACATGTTCAGATTCTTCTAAGGGTTTGCCTCTTAAAAACTGGCTAGATTGAAATCTTATTGTTTATCTCAAATTCTTCCTCTTAAAAATTAGCTTTTATTAATTTTGTGCTAGAAATTTCATCCAATATTGATTTTATCTAATAGACAATGTGTGGTTATGTGCCTTCAAGTCAACTCCAATATATAGTAATTCCATCATAGTGTTTTCTTGGCAAGCTTTATTCAGAAGAGGTTCGACATTGCCTACCTCCAAGTTTGAGACAATGGGTCTTGCCCAAGGTCACTTGATGGATTTCCATGGCTAACTGAGGATTTGAAACCTGATCTACCAGAGTTCAAGTTCAGCCGTCCAACCACTACCTAATTCAGGCTTCTCAACAGGCAACTGCTGGTATTCATTCACTACCATGCCCATGTTTCTGTGTTTGTTATAAGAGGTTAATGCTGCAGTTTATAGAAGATATCTAAATGATCCACTCATGTACTCTCCTGGTTTCCTCTATGTCATACCCTCCATGACTGCCAAAGGTATAGCCCTGTTAGTCTGGAAAACCAGTATGCATCTTCGAAACTAACTGGAAAAAAGAAGTTGGTAGCATAAGCTTTCATAGATTTCAGCCTACTTCCTCAGATTATATATATATATATATATATATAGGGGACAGAATATCAAAAAAGATAAAAAAAGAGAGCCAGATTTTCCTCTAGTTCACCTATAAAAGTCTAACTAGATTTTATTCCAAGTAATATTAGAAGCTTTAAAAATAAAATGAAATTAATATTGACCTCAATTTTAACCAGGATCACACCACATTGGGGATTTAACCCTTCTTTCTACAGTCACATTCCTGATCCTGACCCCCCCCTCAAAAAAAAAAAAAAAAAAACCACACAAAGTTATTGGCTTATGGGGAAATGCTCCTCCTAGTAACAGTAGTAAATTTCCTTCGAAGGCACAAGAAGATCTGATTATTTTTTATTGGGAGTGGAGTATGGAATAGAGGAATTAAAACTCCTCTTCCTGCGCTTATTAAGGCCTTCTTCAACTTGCTTTAAAAAAAGATGCAGTATCTAGTTTCTGCTTTAGGCACTGACTTGAATGGATGAAGACCAACTTAGCACAGAGCCACAGAGATACATGATAGAGGTATTCCAAGGCAGGTGTGTGTGCATGTTTGAGAAAATCACTGAGAAAATTTTAACACAGGCCAAATCATGGTGCTCTGGGCCTGCTGAAAGATTCTGTGGCATCACAGAAAAAGTAGGGGACTTCCCCAATGTCCTTCTGTAGGCCATGAACTCAATTAGAAAACTGTTTCTAATTGATATTATAATATAAATAATCTAAAAATGGTATATTTGGCTTCTAAATCAAAGCCTTACCATTTTGCATTAAATATTAAGACTGAGTGCACAAGTTGAAACTGAAATTAGAAATAAATAAAAATACATCCATTAATTTTGCATGATAAAGTGGCCAAAAGGAAAGAGAAAAAGTGGTAGGTGTGGAGAATCTGGACAATGAGTAATACAGGAAATTTTCATCAAAGCTGTAATTACTTGAGGGGAAAGCAACAGCCCTGATGAGGACTATCTAAATATTGCAGCCATAGAGCAGTCATGCAGTTTTGAAATGTCTGTCTGACATATGCTAAACTAGTAATACCTAATGACAGACTGATGCCTTTAAGACTTTGAGAGAAAGTGCTGTTTTACATAACACTGCTTAGACTGGGAAAACTATATCCACTGGGCAATGTTTCATTAATGCAGCAGATAAGTTTTTCCCCCCCACTCGACCGCTTCTGAAGGATGTATTGAATATTAGGTAGTTTAGAACATGGGCTTTTTCACAAGGGGTTTACCATCCAGGTTCCAGCATAAAAAACGATGGACAAATGAGTAGGCATACTATGTCCTCTCTCCTTGCCACTGGAGTAATCTTGGGCAACTGAAAGACATGCACATCTAAGCTACCTATTCTCCTGGGAACAGCCATTATCGCTTTAGACTTCATATGTAACATATTCTTAGGTTGGATGAAGGGGGGAAATGGATTGACATTCTGGTTGCTTGCTCATAGGTGCCTAAAAACTAATTTGTAGAGCCTGGCATGCTAGAGAAAAGTGTATGTGTGAGAGGGAAGAGATCATGAGACAAGGAAAATAGCTCAAAAGCTTTGAGTCAATTTGGGAGAAAATACAGACAGAATTCAGCTTGTTAAATAACTTCTGAAGAATTACAGAACAGAAGTTAAATTAATTATGGTTCTTAGAAACATCTGTTAACATACGGATATCATTAAGCACCTTTGAGGACAAAGAGACATTTTTTTGTGTGTGTTAAGACATGGGCAAACTGATAAGAAGAAAGGAGATAAGCAGCATCTACCAAATTCCAACTCATACATCAAACAGGATTAGATATATAGAAGATACAGGGCATGACCCTAGAATGGATGCTTTAAGAAACAACCTGTCTTGATCTTACTAACCTTTTGGTGTGCACCAAAGCCAAGCCAGCATAGTGTAGTGGTTTGAGTTTGGCCTACAACTCTGGAGACCAATTCAAATTCCTACTTAGTCATGGTAACCCACTGGGTGACCTTAGGCAAGTCATAGGAGTTTATCACACAGGCAGGATCCCACAAAAAATGGGATTTAAACTGAAAAAATCCACAAAATTGGATTGTTTTTCGAACAATGTGAAATTAATCCACATAGAATTAATCTTTTCAGATGACGTTGAAGTTAATTAGTAATAACATGACAGAAAGGCAACAAAACATGCTTCTTTTTACTTTTGGGATTGTCCAAAAGTAAAAAGAAGAGCATTTTGTTACCTTTCTGTCTGGGTTAAAGTCATGTTATTGCTCATTGTCTGAAAATCAACCTGCCTTTGTGGGTTTTAGCTGAGGTTTTAAATCCTGTTTCTGCATGGGATTTGGAGACTTTGGGCCTTTGCAGACTGCCAGAAATAGTGCAAATTGAGTCCACTTTAACTGCCCTGGTTCAGTTTAGGGAATCATGGGAATTGTAATTTTTTCTGAAACATTGAGCCTTCTCTGTCAGAGAGCTCTGGTGCCACAACAAACTACAGTTCCCATTATTCCCTAGCACTGAGTCAGGGCAGTTAAAGTGGACTCAATTTGCACTATTTCTGGCAGTCTGCAAAGGCCTTTTGCCTCCGTGTGATAAACTCCATACTCTTTCTGTCTCAAAGAAAGGCAGAGGCAAATCCCTTCTGAAGAAATCTTGTCAAGAAACCCCCATGATAGGTTCACTTTAGACTTGCCATAAGTCAGGAATACGTCTCATGTGGAGGCGCATAAGAAAAAATGCTTTGATGTATGGCAAGAAATGGCATTATGGTTCTGAAGAAACAAGTGTTCTCACTTCTGACCAGAACTTCTGATCAGAACTGCTGTCTCTCTCCACACAGTCCATTACCAGTGCAACTCTACCTCTCACCGGGCAGTTCTATCATAAATCTCAAGGCATCCCACATGCAGTTCCTCCTCTTCCACAAATGTTTCTATTCAAGAGGATTTTTTCTACTTTAAGAACAAGTGCCTGAGGTTTATTTCCTTCACTTCCCTCCATATTCCTTTTGTTTTACATCTTTTAGACATGGTTAAGCTGATGAGGTCTGGAGGGAAGAATCTCCAGGAGTTGGATTGATGGCTCTTGTGATCTCTTTCCACTCTATGATTCTATGAATCTCTGGAAGGCCTGGGTCTCTAGACACCTGGAGAGTAAAAATAAGCAAACAAAGAATATATTACAAAACAAATGTTAGCATCTCAACAGACCAAGCAATGGCTATGATGTCTGTTGCTAAAGTTGCTAAAGTTAGTGAATGGCCTAAGTTTGCTCTGGGCTTAGTCCAGCACTCAATAGCCCTGCTTTTAGAACCAAAATATTTAAAGGCATAATGAGCAGATGGTGCCCCCCCCCTTTAATGTCAGAGAAATCAGCTTTACATTATGATTGTTGTGCATCATAGGGCTTATCCCTTCTCTTCCCAGTCATAGGCTCAACAAGAAAAATAATAAAATTGTCCTGCCATGTTGGATAGGCAGACATAAATGCATTTTTATTAAAATTTCATAAGCATAATAAAGTCTTACAAATGTAATTCAATAGCAAGCCTCAATATTATTTTAGCATTCAGATTTATTGTTGTTGTTTTAAAAAAACAAAATCCAAGGACTGAGACCCTGCACATATATGTGACATACATATATCACATAGCTATTTCTTCATAGCTATGTCTCCTGATGCAACTCTCCTTCTAACATGGTGATTTCTGTGATCTCTGAAAATGGGGGGATGAGGGGCAGATGCATCTAGGACCTCCAATTGTCCTTTCAAGCTCTTTGCAGATGACATCTCCAGCAACAGGAAAAGGGCTGGATATGTCTCTGCTTATTCCTTCTCCCCTCCAACATGGAAATGGCTATGTTGGGGGGCTGCACTGTCTAAAAGCTGAGTTTGGAGGATGATTTTGATTGTTGCCTAGGTAGGAACAGAATTCTGACATGCAACAACCATAAAAGTGAGTAACAATGGCATAAGCATCCAACTTGCACCATCATAATTCACTAACTGGATGCCAGCCATGGACTTTGGAAAGCCTTGACATATGGTTAATTTTGTAGACAACTTATTGATGGAAAATCCCATGGCCCTCCAGATATTGTTGGACTGCAACTCCCGGCAGCCATAGACATCATAACAAATAGCTAGGAATGCTGAGAGTAATAATCCAAAAACACCTTTAGAGCTACAAAATTCTCACTTTATAATTTGTTATATATATATATATATATATATATATATATATATAAACTGGCTTTGACAGGGCTGTTATAATAGAAACAATAATTGACCAATCATCCATTAATTTGCCTAGTGTTTTTATTCCATTTTCCCTTCATTCTTCCTAGAACAACTCACAATAACTGACAACTGGAAAAATAAAAACAGTAGATAATTTAAAATGCCATTAAAGAAAGTGGAAAGAAATTAAACCAACACCATTAGAAAATATGATCAGCAAAAAAGCAACGCAAAAGCAGCTTCATATATATATATATATATATATATATATACACCACTTCATACAATGTCTATGCAGTGTCTAAGTGGTTTATAACTCTAGCACCTAAGAACTGCCCACAGCAATTGGATATCAATAATAATAATAATAATAATAGAGAAAGTTCCAGGCCTCAGAAGACAGAAGCACACTGAGTTGCTCTTACAAAAGAAGACATACTGGAATCATGTTAAAAAATTAAAGATGTTGCAATCATAATTTACGACATCAGAATTACAATGACAATCAGAATTACAATTTAAACCCATTTGCAAACCAGTTTTTAATGTAGTGTGAATGATCCTTTGGTCACTGCTCCCTTTGCACCCAGTCACTTTGGGAGCAGCTGCTGAGCAGCCCCAATCCTCGGCTTCTCGGGGCGGCCCACGGTCATCTGCCTGTAGAGGCCCTAAGCCTGTCCAATAAAAGAAAGCAGGAGCAGGCACAAAGCTTAAACAGGGACTCAAACTTTAAAGCTCCTTTTTGCTCCTGCTTCTTCCCCATGCCATGTGCTCTAACTGCTTTCTTCACTAGTCTGTCCCAAAATGGTGCCACTCCAACACACAAAAATGATGCCCTACACCCAAGACATGAAAGAGCTTCCTGCCACTACTACTGAAAGAAACAGCAAAGAGATTGAGCTTGTGCAGGCAGGTGAAGAATGGGAGGCATCCTCACAAGAAGTGAAGCTTTGTGGTGATTTTGTGGGACCCTAAAATGAAATTTCATGAAACCTTCATCCCCACCAGGGTCTTAAAGACTGCTGGTTCCCCTTGTCTATCTTGTGCACCAATACTTTAACTGAAGGCCCTCTGCTGCCCCTTGTTCCCTCACCACCCCTTTGCTGCCCCCTTTCCCTTTCCCTGCCCCCCTGGACATTTCCACCACTCCCATGGGGGCATACCATCCATTTTGGGAATCATTGATCTAGATGGATCGACTCAATCAAGGAAGCTACAGCCCTAAATCTACAAGACCTGAACAAGACTGTTGAGGATATAACTTTGAGGTCTCTGATTCATAGGGTCACTATAAGTCAAAGTTTTTTAAAGTTACTTTTTGGCTTAGGGGAGAACTGGGTCCCCCTAGAAGTTCTTAGACTCCCATAAGTAAATGTATCTTATATAGGGCCTGGAGCTTTAGTGTGGAGTAGGGGAGTACAAGAATTGGGAAATAGTTTACTGCCTCAGTAGGAAACAAGAGACACAAAACAGACAGGAGTTTGCATATATTTCATGGGGGGAAATAAAATAAAAGATTGCAATTAAGTATTCTTCAAGTATGGCAATCTGAGATTAATGCTAATACATCCCAGGTATGGTCTGCCACTTTATCTTGTAATGTCACATCATTGTGCAGCCATTCGACATTAAATGTGCACTGTATATATCACAGCTGACAACTGAACTAGCATTGATTAACTCATATATTCCGTTTGAATCTTTAAAAAATTTATAGAATATTACAAATTATTTTTAGATCTAATTTAGAGGAAAGGGGTTGATTTCCTCCCATGTGCAGTAACCACTGAGACTACAAAGCAAAACCACACAGATGATGAATATTTATTGGTTATGTGACTTGGTATGTAATCAGGACTGATTTGCTAAAATAAAATGATGGATACACAAGCAATAGCTTCCACTACTTAGTCCAGAGTCATAAAAATCAAAGGATAGTTTAGATCCAGAAGTGAAGCATTCTTGCCACCCACTAAGAAATACAGATTCCCCAAAAATGGAATATTGGTTTTCTTACTCTTCCCCCCCCCCCAATGATATTTTTGGGGGAGTGAAAGAGTATGAGTATCCAAACTTAACATCATTTTTCAAAGTAAATAAATAAATCTCAAATATGTACAGCATCAATGGGATCTCATCCAAAAGGCATCTGAAGCCAAGTATTAGGTTCAAAAATACCACTTGGGAATCGAGGAAGTATTGTTGTTCAAAAGGGATTGTAAATTATTCAGGGAGCCCTTGACTAATACTGTGGGGAATGATATTGTTAACGTTTGCTATCACCCCTGTTTCCTTTGTTGATAAATAACAAATACTCTGGTTCATGATCTGCAAAGAAAAAGCTGATGTGTGGATTCTCTGCTGTAGTGATACTGTTTGTGCTCTTCATGCTTGTTGTTATATCCTGCCAAACATAAGCCTTCAAGAATAAAAACCTCAGAGCAGCATACATGAGGCTGTCTCCCTTTATACCCACAAAGCACAAAAACAGAGAATTACAGAATTAGAAGAGATGATGAGAACCACCCATGCTCAGGAGAATCACTGGGGTGTGTGTTCAGGGAATGTGGGGTGCACCAGATGATACCATAAGAGGGGGTGACACCACTACTCCCCAAACATAAGCCTTTTGGCAGAAATGGGCTGTGGTCTTTGCTACATCACTTTAATACTCTGAAGAGATGGTGTGAGTGGGATGAGGCTCAGTGGGAAGAGAAAAGAGAGGACTCAGTTTTTTTAAAAAAATTAATTTAAGGTTTTTTTAAAATAATTTTTAAATGTTTAAATGTTTTATTTTAAAAAATTCTTTTAACATTTTCTCAATAAACATCACATCTTACCAAATTGTCACTTTGAAAACTACGAAACTATGTATATGTAAATACATTTAGGCTGTGTGTATGATACTGTAATTCAAAAGTATAGTTTTAATTGTGCTATTTTTATGTCACAATTTTATTACCATTTCATTCAGTGATATATGGGAATTATGATTTATGAGTAACAGTAGTACAAAAAACATTGCTAAAGAGCCTTTATGGTGTGTATGGGGGAAGGTCAGTGGTGGGGGAGTGACACCTTGAATTACTGCACTGGGTGACACCAACTCTTGTGATGCCAACCTCTTTCAATGTAGGAAATCCACTAGGGGCTTGTCTACACTACTCAAATATAATTGTCTCACCTGATCTTCACAGTAAAGATGTTTTGGACAATTTAGGCCAAATCTTGGCCTTCCCAGTGTCTCAGGGCTTTAATCCAGAGGAGAGAGTGGAGATTTGGGAGATTATCACATTCATTTTAAAGTGACTTATCCCTGGTGGTATAAAGTCACATTTAAATTTAAAAGCAGGTGTTATCGCACTCAGCCACAGCTGGGTGAGTGCAACCCATATGCAGCCTGGACCCTAGCTGCACTTATCCAGCAGCTTTTCAAAATCGGCATGCTCCTATTTTTGAAAAGCCACTGGATAAGCGTGGCTGGGGTCTGGGCTCCATATTGGTTGCATTTGCCCAGCTGCAGCTGAGTGCAATACTACCCACCTTTAAATTTAAACATAACTTTATCCCGTCAGGAATAAGTTGCTTTAAAATGAATGTGATAATCTCCTTACTCCAGATTTCAGCAGAAAATCTGGATATTCACTTGTGTGCATGGACTGTGCACCATAACAATATCAGTGTAGAGCAGGGGGTAGGAGGAGTTTTTGGAGGGTGGGACTGGTTGTGTCCAGCAAACCTTGTGTGTCCCACCTTGTTTTTCTACTTCATTGTATGTGTAGCCATGAGAACAGTGGTGAAAGGTTACGTTGGGCTACCCCTCCCTCTTCATCCTGAGTGTTTTGATTGTTTTTACTCTTTCTCCTTCCAGTCCTCTTCCCCCCCCCCCCCCACCAGTGTTGTGTTGTCTTTGTTTTTACTGTTCCTTCTCCTTTGATCATCCCTGGATCGTTTGCTTGCTTACTTGCCTGCTTGCTTGCTTTTGTGGAAATCTGCAATGAGAGTGATGTGGTGGGGAGGAAGTGTGTGAGATATCCACATGAGCAAGCAAATGAGTTGTGGGGAGGAGGACTGGAAGGGGGAAGAATAGAAACAAAAATGGCACAATCCTGATTGCTTGTGCGGGGTTGATCGGGGGAGAAGAATAAAAACAGTACAAAATAATGCAACACTCCAGCGGGGAAGAGGAAGAGGGAAGAAGTAGCCCAGCATACCCCCACACTGCAGATCTCATGGCTGGACATTTCCATACATAAAAAATAAATAAAATACATTTTTATTTATTTATTTATTTTCTTTGCCCTGTGTGTGCATATGTTTCATGTATATGACAAATAGCACAGGGGACAACACAGAGCCCCGAGGGACCCCACAGGCCAATGGCCAGGGAGTCAAGCAGGAGTTCCCCAGCACCACCTTCTGGGTTTGGCCCTCCAGGAAGGAACAGATCCCCTATAAAACAGTACCTCCAAGCCCCATTCCAGAGAGGTGGCCCAGAAGGATACCATAGTTGGTGGTATCAAAAGTCGCCAACAGGTTCAGAAGAACTGACAGGACACACTCCCCCTGTCCAGTTCCCTGCATAGGTCATCCACCAAGAGAACCGAGGCTGTCTCTGTTCCATATCCAGGCCAGAAACCAGATTGAAATGGATCTAGGGAGGCATTGACTACCCCCTTCACCCACTCAGACAGTCCTCCTCTGGCCTGTTAAATCAGCCAGGAAGGACAAGACACATGTGGTGGCTTTCAGCTCCCCAAGGATCCTGTCCGCATCATCAAGCACCTCTTTCTGTGCCTAAAACAACAAGAGGGACAATAACATAGCAAAAATGCCACCTTATAGAGTAAAAAAAAAAAAAAAAACTTTCCTTCCAAACAAGAGGAAATGGTTGTGGGCTTCAAATACAGACCAGGAGCTGCACTTTCCCCAACTCTCCTGTATACCACCAACCATTTTAAAAAAAAAAATTGCTCAGTAGTAGTTCAGTCTGCTACATGCATCAGTGCTGATGACTATCCTGGTGAGAGGTTGTTCAAAGTTCACCCTTATCCTGAGAAAAGTCAAAACCTTAGACTTATTTAATAAGAATCATATCAAAGTATCCCCATCACCACTGCTGTAGCATAACATATGAAACCTATCTATCTACACTTACTCTGTCTGCATGTTTACCGTACACATGATTGATTTAAATTTTGTTTATATGGTACTCTACATTTATTTATTGATGCTATCTTTAAGGCACAAGTTATAAAGTGTACTTAGGGGGGTTGCAGACTGCCAGAAATAGTGTGAATTCAGTCCACTTTTAGGGTTAGGGTTAGAGTTAGGGAACCATGGGAATTGTATTTTATTGTGGGATCAGAGTTGTCTGACAGAGAAGGCTCAATGTCTCAGAAAAATAACAGTTCCCATGATTCCCTAGCACTAACCCTAACCCTAAAAGTGGACTGAATTCACACTATTTCTGGCAGTCTGCAACCCCCCTTAGAAGCCATTGAATAACTGACTTGATTAAATTTCCATAACTTCTAGAAGTGAAACATGCTACCCAAAAAACCAACTGTAGTGCATCTTCCATACCATTGGAGGGTAAATATGCACACATACACACTTACACACACACACACACACACACACACACACACATGGCACTGAAAAAAAATATGCATTTCTTCCTTAGCTGTGGTGATAGGTGTGGGTGTGGAGCATATGTCTAGAGGTGGAAAAAGGCAAATATTAATGCTGGCTTCAGACACTCTACATCATGTGGCTATCTTTTGTACTGACACAAAGGACACAAGACTCCTTTCTTGGGTTTAAAACAGGCCACAACTTTTATTAAATTGTACAGGGTCAAGTCAAATAATTAAATTAATAATATAACAACTTTGCCACAGGTGTAAGTGAAGGTGTATCCACCCGAGGGTGGTCCTTCATTGCCCATGGCAATATGATGCCATTTTATGTCACATGACGTCACAATTTGCTATGACGTTAAGTTTAATTAATTACATCATTTCCTGTGAATTTGTTTAGAGCCAAATTTTTATTCCCAATTTAACTAGCCGAATTAATTTTATCTGTGGGATGGGGTCATTTCCCGCCCCAATAAATTAATACACATACAGATCATAGACCCTGTACCCCCAGTTGTGGCAACAACTAACAGATAATCAAGACCCAAACAGTAACAAACACGAAATCTCAGGGAGGGCAAAAAACCCAAGCAAAACCTCAGGAAAAAATTCCATCCCGGCCCCCAAAGACGACCAGCCAGAGCCTGAGAGCAGTACTAGCACTGAAACAAGGGTGGGAGGGATGGGTCACCAAAACGGTTCAATGTAACTCTCACCGTCTTGATTATAAAATATGGCTGCCTCCACATGGCAGCACCGAGTTGTAAGCAACAAACTCTGGTCCAAATCTCACATAACAACCTTGTGAGGATTGTTAACACAAGCTTCTTGGCCCAGGCACGGTGGTGTGATTTTCTCCCCCACACCTTGACCAATGAAGAGTCTTTGTCCTTATTTGACCAATACAACAAGAAACCCCTCCCAACAAGTTGGGGTGTCTTTGAACTGGCACAAAGGACACAAGACTCCTTTCTTGGGTTTAAAACAGGCCACAACTTTTATTAAATTGTACAGGGTCAAGTCAAATAATTAAATTAATATTATAACAACTTTGCCACAGGTGTAAGTGAAGGTGTATCCACCCGACGGTAGTCCTTCACTGCCCGTGGCAAAACAACAGATTTTAACAGTAAATAAATAAACAAATAAATAAACAAATAATCAAACCCCTTCCCGGATATGACGCCCTTTTACATCACATGACATCACAATTTGCTATGACATTAAGTTTAATTAATTACGTCATTTCCTGTGAATTTGTTTAGAGCCAATTTTTTTATTCCCAATTTAACTTGCCGAATTAATTTTATCTGTGGTATGGGGTCATTTCCCACCACAAGAGGGGGGACAGCCCAGCTAGGCATCCCCTCTCCCTCCCCCCACAGATGGTTTCGTAAATTTGGTCAGAAGTTCACCAACATATAACAACATCCCTTCCTCGGAGAGGTGTATCCCAACATCCCTGTACAATTATGGCTTGTCCAGCCTAATAGCATGTTGAATAACAACATGCCCTTCTTTAACAATTGTTTAGAAACAAAACAATTAAGCCACCACTTTGCATTATTGATGGCAGAATCCTTATGTGCTCCAGACTAGGATCGCCTAGGCACCAACTTAGTCCAGAGAATTGTTGTAACGGTGCTTCAGCAGGAAATGCTCCACCCAAGCCACCCGGCTATGTCCAATAATCCATGTATCACCCGGGCTGAAGCGAACTGAAAGAAAGCAAAAGAGTCATCACTACTAATCAAAGTTCCACTACCCGACTACCTAACGTAAGATCTAAAAGCATGTGAACGCCACCTGCCAATCCTACAAATATCAGTTTCACTGAAATTTGAAGAAATTCTGACTCAACCATTAAAAGAAACTTTGAATAATATCCTGACAGAGGGCATACCAAACTCATGGAAGCTAGCCAATATAACGCTAATTCCGAAAGAAGGCAAAGATAAATCTAAAATGGATAATTACAGACCAATATCGCTACTCAACCTGGATTACAAAATCTTTACATCTATATTAGCAGAACGCCTAAAACCTTTACTAGTAAAACAAATCAAAGATGACCAGGCAGGTTTTCTCCCGAATAGGCAAGCAAAAGATAACATTAGAATAATGCTGAATTTAATCGAATATTTTGAGAAAAATAATCATAAAAAATTGGGGATGCTTTTTGTAGATGCGCATAAAGCATTTGATAATCTCAGCTGGAACTATGTGTTACAAACACTTGAGAAGATAGGAGTGGGTGACAAATTTCAAGGTTGGATTCGGAACATATATAAGGAACAGGAGGCCCAACTTATGATTAATGGAGAGATGACTAAAAGTTTTAATATTCAAAAAGGGACAAGACAGGGCTGCCCTCTCTCACCCCTACTTTTCATAATGGTACTAGAAGCAATTAATAACAAAATAAGAGAAGACCCAGACATAAGAGGGGTAAAGATAAAAAAATTTGAATACAAGCTGAGAGCATATGCCGACGACCTGGTGTTCTTCTTGGAAAACCCAATAATCAGCATGCAAAAATTGATAGAAACAATTAATAACTTTGGTAAAGCTGCAGGTTTTAAACTAAATACTCAAAAATCTGTGATTATAACTAAAAACATTTCACCGGAAGAAGACACAGAACTAGAAAAAATAACAAATTGCAAGGTGGTAAAGAAAACCAAATATCTAGGAATATGGGTAACAAAGAGAAATACAGAACTGTTTGAAAATAACTATAACAAAACATGGAAAAAAAATTAAACAAGACTTAGAGAACTGGTCTAAATTAAATCTATCACTTTTAGGTAAAGTGGCGGTGATCAAAATGTCAGTGTTGCCCAAACTTAACTTTCTGTTCGCTAACATACCCATAATCTCAAATAATATCTTTGAAAGCTGGAACAGGGACATAAGAAGATTCATCTGGGGTAAGAAAAAACCAAGAATAAAGTGGAAAACATTAACAGATACCTGCATAAACGGAGGATGTAACCTTCCCGATTTATTTCTGTACTATCAAGCTAACTGTTTAACTTGGATAAGAGAGTGGGTGAATTTAAATAATTCCAAATTATTAAATTTGGAGGGCTTTAACAAACGATTCGGGTGGCACGGATATTTGTGGTATGAGAAAAATAAGATAAATAAAGAATTTGATCACCACTTTATCCGAAGAGCCATCCTAGCCAACTGGATCAACATAAAACACATTTTCTATAGGAAAATTCCTGGATGGATTTCCCCTCATGAAGCTTTTTTTCAGCAGAACACAACTAACAAGGTGGTTAAAATATGAAGAGATCATATGTATGAATAACCAAAACAAACTTATGATCAAACCTAGAGAAAAAATCAATGAGATGGAAATACGAAAGCATTGGTTTTTATACCACCAGCTGACTGAAAGATTTAAAAGAGATCTGCAGCAAGAAGACTTCGATTTAGGAAAAAATGAGTTGGATAATCTTTTGCTAAAAGAAAACAAGAAATTAACATCTAAGTTTTATAAACTCCTACAACAACGAAAACTTGAGCAAGATGCAATAAAAGACACTATGATTCAATGGGCGAAGGATCTAGGCAAAGAAATCAACCTTGATAGTTGGCAAAATGCAAGAAAGAAGTCGCAAAAATTCACAAAATGTCAAAATTTACATGAAAATTTTCTAAAAATGGAAACCAAATGGTACATCACCCCAATAAAAATTGCAAAAATATATAAAGAGAACAAGAACATCTGTTGGAAATGTAAATCTGCTGCAGGAACTTGGATTCATGTTTGGTGGGAATGCCCCAAAATAAAAATGTTCTGGATAAATGTACATAAAGAAATAGAAAAAATGCTAAATATAAAATATGACATGTCCCCAGAGCTATACTTACTTAATATGACAGATAAGCTTCCAAAAAAAAATAGAATGCCAACATTGGAGGAAAATCTTGTACATGGTCACAGCAGGAAGATTATTGGTGGCACAGAAGTGGAAAACAGACAATATACCCACAACAGATGATTGGGTACTGAAATTGCAAGACATGATAGAAATGGATAGACTTACAAACATGTTACATGATAAATCAGAAACGGAGACTCTAAAGGAATGGAAATTGGTACTTATCTACTGTGAAAACAGGTGGAAATAGATGTGACCAAAAATTAAACGTCAAACAATAAAGATAAGGTAATGAGATCAGAATAAGATATAAAAAAACAAAAAAAAGCTCTATAAGACAGAAGTGAATGAATAGCAACAGTGTAAAAGGGAAGTGTAGAAAAACAAGACACAAATAAACACATAACACAAATGTTCGTCAAAGGAAGTAAATTTTATTTTTTATGGAAGTAAAAAATGTAATTAAGCAAGGTTAAGAATATTAACAATTTGCTTTCATTATGTATCTTTCTGATAATGTAAATATGTTTATAAACAATAAAGCAAAGAAATATCAGTTTCACTCATGCCATGAATGGCAGCAACCGACGCAGCTCCTATACGAAAGGAGTGTGAAGAAAAAGAATCCTTAGGCAACCCCAGCCTTCCTTATCACTTCTTTTAACACTGCCCTGAATTAAAATTGTGTTAGGGGCAAGCCAGACAGATGAAGAAACAGCCATCCACGTAGATTAGGCCTGATTCTTAAATAGTTATCCATTGCCACTACTGGGCAGATTTAACCCTGTTGAGTCTTGGCCCAGAATAAAGACTGACCCTTGCCACACTGGTCAGTCTTAGACCGCTTAATGTGAATCAGAATATCATGCACATTTAGATTGATGTCAAAAATCAATAATGCCCTGCCCTATTTATCATTCCTGGGACTCCAGACAATCTCACTAATTCTCAGGGCAGCAAAAATGCAGTAGCAATACCGCCCTGAATAAAACCATTTCCTCAGGTGAATAGCATATTTAGGTCAAATGCTCTCATAATATCCCAATGACAGGGCTGATTATTGGCCTTCTAACATCCCTAGACATAGTAGACTTTCTTGACCATCCTCCTACCACTCTTTTAACTCTAAGATCAGCAGTTGGGACAGAATAACCATTTGCCCTGGAAAAAAAGGGCCAGGGCGGCCAGCCTGCCCCTAATAGTGACAGGTGATAGTCCTGATTATTGAGGGCTACTATAAAACAAAGTACCAAGTCCACATTAATAGCCATGTTATTTCTTCCCCAATCTTATACATGAATTAGCTAAAAGAATTTAGGGCTGTTTAATAAGAGTTGCGTGTTGACGGGGCAGTGGAATTCAACATCACCCTAATAACTCTAATCTCCAAGGTTCCAGAGAAACGCCGGTACCTCCAGTGGGTGTAAAGAAGCCCAGGGCCCCAACTCCACTGCTAGAACCTAGTAAACCAGAAAGGGGCGTTCGCCAAATGGTGAAGCAAACCATGAAGATGGAGAGCTTTAAACCACACATTGTGCTTCAAACATTGTAATACCATTGCCCTTACCAAACTCAATAACATAGGAGATTTGGAGGACTGCAAAATTACTACATGCACAACTGCCTGGTTGTCAAACCAATGCCAAACAGTCCTGTTAGCAAACTGGCTTGCCCAGAAGTGCACAGCCACAATTGGAAACAATTTCAAAAATTAAGGTCTCAGATTAGACCGGATTTAATCCATGCATGAGGCCATGCCTCTGCAGCCCACTGGCCATTCCAAGAAACAGACTCCCAAGCCATGGGCACCAGCAGCATCAAAGAGCACCTGAAAATCTGCAGGAAGCATCATTTCAGTTCTCCAGAATAATATCATTAAAATGATCCAAAGCAGTGCCAGATCTTTTAGATCCTCATGAATGCCCCACGTGATTCTAATGTGGTGATGCTGTGCCCCTATTCCAGCAGCAGCCTTGTAAAGCCTAGTACAAATACTTGTCCAGGAACTACCACCCATATAGGGTGTTAAATAGCTACAGCCATAGGCTGACCACCATGCATCCAAAACCACAGGGTTGGGTCGTTCCACAACCACACCCTGACACACCTGGCCACTTGGAGCCCATACCAAGGTAGGCCAATTAGCAGGTGCAGTATCAGAAAACCTGAAACTCCCGCTTGCTGAGGAGCTGCACCAACTGACTGCATTGGTCCCCCGAAGTGCGGCCCCACAATAGCATGGGTGTCAAGCACCGGAGAGGCAGCAAGAACGTGATCACCTCTCTGTGAACCACATGTCTGCTCCATAGTATCACCTGAAGGAACCACCTCATAAGAGGTTGCATAGATCAGCCAAAGTAGGCAGCCCAGACACAGGGGGAGCCACCAAACCTGGGACTCTTGGCATGAGATCCCACTCATCGGCAATAGTGGGGTGCCTGAACTCCACAGCCGAGACCACCGGTGGGCCCGGGATAACATCCGCTGCCTGACAATCAGATGCCACTAGAGGAAGCAATGCTTCAGTGTTACTGGTGCCCAAAGGGCTGGCGGTTGAACTGGTGGCTGTAGCCTGTAGCTCCTTCCGTGCAAGTTTAATTGCAAAGCGCTGCACAAGCGTGAACAGTTTTGTCCTGTTGTACCTACTGGGCAGAAATCGCATCATCTCTGCTGATAAACTGGGAAGGCCTCTTTAAAAGAGTGACCCTAACAAGGCACGGCTGAAGCTGTGCACCTCTTGGATTGGACATTACTACATGACATCTTGAGCTCAGTGGATGGACACGGGCACAAACGAAATCATCTAACCATGGATGGTTACTGCCAGGCGCTTCAGCCGCCCTTTCCCAAGTCTCAGAAGAGACAGAAACAGCCAGGGAGCATCACTGGCAACCATCACAGGGAAAAGGTGTCTGCCGAGGGTCCTAAGCAGAGCCCACACCTGAAGACTGCCGTCTTCTTAGCACCAGGCCAGCAGGCCGCCCTATCCCAAGTCTCAAAAGAGACGCCAACAGCCAGAAAGCATCACTGGCAACCACCACGGGGAAAAGGTGTCAACCGAGGGTCCTATGCGAAGCCCCCACCTGAAGACTGCCGTCTTCTCACCACCAGGCCAGCAGGCCGCCCTTTCCCAAGTCTCAAAAGAGACGCCAGCAGCCAGGAAGCATCACTGGCAACTACCAAGGGGAAAAGGTGTCAACCGAGGGTCCTTTGCAGAGCCCCCACCTGAAGACTGCCGTCTTCTCACTACCAGGCCAGCAGGCTGCCCTTTCCCGAGTCTCTAAAGAGATGCCAACAGCCAGGAAGCACCACAGGCAAACACCATGGGGAAAAGGTGTTCACCAAGGGTCCTATGCAGAGCCCTCATCAGAAGACTGTCGTCTTCTTCCCGCCAAGCCAGCAGGCCGCCCTTTCCCAGGTCTCAAAAGAGATGCTAACAGCCAGGAAGGATCACTGGCAACCAACACAGGAACAAGTGTCCACCGAGGGTCCTGAAAATTAGGAAAATTGAGGGACTCTTTTTCTTCTATAATGCCTCTATAATTAGTGAATCCCATAATCCAATTTGCAAGGTTGCGCTCAAGCTAAGGACATTTGAATTTTGCAAACAAAAACAAACCCCTCCTTGACTATGATCCTTGGTTCAGGAACCCTAAAGGTTAGGTAAATAAATTAATGAATTCACACTTCCAAATCCTTTTTATAGTGGAGAGAAGAAGGTGAGAGCCCAGGGGTGTAGACCTACCAGTACCAGTTTAAGGAGTAGCTTCCATACTGCCAACCGCTCCAGGTAACAATTGAGCACCAGAAATATGCACCACAGGTGCGGTGATAAGAACAGCCGAAGGCTGACCACCCAGTACCAGCGTGTCAGGTACCTGTGAAACAGCAGGTGCCTGCACGGATGCATTAAAAAATTGCAGTATTAGGCCGTTCCAGAGCCGCACCCTGCCCTACCTGGCTACCTGGAGCCCATACCAAGGTAGGCCAATTAGAAAGTGCAATATCAGGAGACACACCTGAACCTAAAACTTGAGCACTACACCACCTGACCAAAGTGGTCCCCTGAAGTGTGGCCCCGCAACAGCTCAGGTGCTAAAGGTAGCGGAGGCAGCAGCCGCTTGATCGCCTCCTTGCTCGCCACCAACCTGCTCCAATTGTGCTTGGAACCACCACCCTCTATAAGAGGTTGTATGTGTCAGCCATAGTAGGCTGCCCGGGTACAGGGGGAACCACACCCTGCACCCCCACACCTGGCATTCTTTGTAAGAGATCCCACACATCGGCAACCATGGAGTGCCCGAGCTCCACTGCCGCAACCACCAGCAGGCCCGGTGCAGCAATGGCCATCTGGGATTCAGGTGCCACCACGGGAAGCAGCGCTTCAGTGTTATCAACACCCAAAGGGCTGATGCTCAAGGAAGCGCCAGTAGCCTGAGGTTCCTTTTGAGCGAGTTGATTGCAAAGCGCCACGCAAGCCTGGACAGCTTTGCCCAGTTGTGTGAATTTGGGCAACTGAATCCTCCTCCCTGCTACTAGGCTTTAAAGGTCTCTTAGAAGCCGAGTGACCTGTAGAAGGCACGGCAGAAGCCGCACGCTGTTTAGATTGGGCCTTATTGTGTGGCATCCTGACTCAGTGACAAATGACTTGGGCCCAAAATAAAATCACCCTCCGCGGATGATTACCACCAGGCCCAATCAGGCCGCCCTTTCACAAGTCTCGAACGAGACACCACAGCCAGGAAGCATCACTGGCAACCACCACGGAAAAAGGTGTCCATCGAAGGCCCTACACGGAACCTTCACCCGAAGACAAACATCTTCACACACTCACCACTGGAAGGAAGTGCAGCGAAACCCCCCTTTCCGGACCAGCAATGGGTCCCGACCTTACCAGATTGAGTGACTGGGGCATCTCAGAGCCTGAACAGGTACTGGACCAACACACCAGGTGAAAAGAAACCTGCAGTACCCCCTTGGGTGTATGCTCCTAGAAATGGGGATGCAGAGGTAAATCAGGCCCTGAAGGCCAACCCGAAGGCCACTTGCTCACCCTAGTGGGTTGCTCGAGGAAAATACCTTAGCCCACAGAGAAAGCCAAGAATAGGCACAAATAATAGGCTAGAGCTACAAAAGCACAAGCCCAAAAGCACAAGGCCAAGCTGAGCACGCCAAAAGCAGAGAACGGTTCGATGTAACTCTCACCATCTCGATTATAAAATATGGCTGCCTCCACATGGCAGCACTGAGTTATAAGCAACAAACTCTCGTCCAAATCTTGCATAACAACTTTGCGAGGATTGTTAACACAAGCCTGTTGGCCCAGGCGCGGTGGTGTGATCTTCTCCCCCGCACCTTGACCAATGAGGAGTCTTCGTCCTTATTTGGCCAGTACAACAAGAAACCCCTCCCGACAAGTCGGGGGTGTCTTTTGTTTTGTTTTGATTATGTGTGTGTGTGCTCATGCATTTATGTATGTATCTCTCTCTCTCTCTCTTTCTCTCTTTCTCTGTGCTTATTTAAATCAGATAACCACAGATCTCCAGTGTTTCATCAAGATAAGACAACAACACAATTAAACCTAGGTATATTTGCAGAGCCTTAATTCATATAATCTGATTTTAATTAATATAGAAATGGAAATAGGAATTGATCTGGAATGGCAAGAACATTTTTGGCAATAGGAATATATTGTAAAATACAAAACTGTTCTCAAAAGTTACACCATATGGAAACCTGACTTTATGCTTTTCATCCATCTGACCTGAAGCTTTGTCATTTTTAGTGTTTTGTAGCATGTGGCATAGTGAAGTACATGGAGGTAATATTTAACAAGACATATCACCTATTCTCATTAAACTAATTGATGTCGGAACTAGCCATCTGGAGCAAGGAACAAATAGTACACTAACAAAATACCTAATCTGGATACATTAAAACCCATCAAATTATGAGATGGTGACAAGGAGAGGGATAAAGTGTGGCCTCGAGAAATCAGAAGTATGTCCAAAGGGGAAGGGAAATTAAATGAGATTTGTTTTCAATTGTTACAGACCTAGGTATTCTGCCTCAGTTGGAAATAAAACACTTCAAGGGCAGAAGACTGCTGAGTCTAACCAAGGCCTCAGGCAGACAGGCCAAAAGAAATGGTTTGAAGCTGCTTTGAGGGTGTGGTGTTTGGATCATGCGCACCCCCAAAATGGTCAGAAACTATGCTGTGGCCACACTAAGGTGGGGGGGGGAACTAGACTAAAAATAAACTGAAAGAAACTGTTCCTTCCTGAACAGTACACACCTTCAACCCTGCATATAAATGCCCCAATGCAAGACTGATCCCAAAGGAGCTCTCCATCCTAACCCTAATCCTAAAGAAGTGTATAAATGCACCAGTGCAGGTGCACATTTAAAAAGGACAGATCCGACAGTCGGGGCGGCAATGGAAAAAAGGGAAAGTATGACATGTCCATTGGCTATAAATACAACATACACAAATCAGACAGTCCAAGATGGGGCATGGGGTTAAAGGGAGTGAAGGGGGCATGTAGGAGAGGCAGGATTGTGTATTGCCAGTGTCTTACTGGGCACACCTCTGCTCCGATGCCCAGTGGAGAGTCACAGGTGCAACTGTGTGCACGATCAAAGGGGGCAGCCATCCAATGGAATGGCATCTAGGCAGGAGGCAGTTACCAGCAATGTGTTCCTGCGACTGCACATGGATGGTGGGGGCAAAAGTAAAAACTAACAGCAGCATGGCTTGCCACACTGTATGGTTGTGGCCTGCACATGAGGGCCAGCTTGGGAGCAGGCAGTGTAGTCAGTGGGATCTTGGCCCAGTCTTGGAAGAAGCAGCTTCTGGCCACTCTTTCCTGCCTGTCTGCTTGACTCCCCAAGTCTCTATTGATTGAGTTCATACAGAACAGTAAACCAGGATTTGGGGCAATCTGATTTCCCATGAATGTGCCCACATCTGCTCATTCATTTGCTAATTCTGGCCATGGGAGTGGCTAAATAAGCAGAAATGAGCTTGTTTGGTGTGCCCTCCAAACAAAAGATATTGACTTGTTGCTCCCATTATAAGGATGAATTGTAAACAAGGATTTGTTCTTGGTTTGTGAATGCTTAATTATTTGAAAGCAGTAAAGCACAACCCTCTATTCAGTGACATGTTGAACAAAATTTGGTTTTGTCTAGACCAGGCCCAGTACAAGGTGTTGGTTATCACCTTTAAAGCCCTAAATGACTTGGGTCCAAACTATCTCAGGGACCGCCTTCTCCCTTATAATCCTCCCCGCACACTCTGGTCCTCTGGGAGGAATTTGCTTCAGCCACAAAAATTCAGGCTTACAGCTACCTCCCGGAGGGCTTTTTCTGTTGTCACCCCTAGATTGTGGAACGGCCTGCCGGACGAGATCTGTCAATTGACATCTTTAGACAGCTTTAAAAAGGCTGTCAAGATGGATCTCTTCTGGCAGGCCTTTCCAGGATGAAGATCCCGACCTCAGGAATTCCATCCTAGGAGAGTTCCTCCAGCAGTCTCTTTCTCAGCTTAACACAAAATCACTGTTTTTAGTAATATTTGTATAATATTGTTTTAATGATTGTTTTAAATTATGTGGTTTTTATCTTGTATTGGTTTAATACAGTTTAAAGGGGGGGGGTATTGGGGTTGAATGTACTTCTTTTTATATATATTGTTAGCTGCCCCAATTGTTCTCAGAGGGGCGGGGTATAAATTATTATTATTATTATTATTATTATTATTATTATTACCAGGTATTGGGAACATAAGGAAACATCTCTCCACACTCGCTGGGGTTAGGGACCCAGGATTCCAGTGAATGTGGAAAAACTGCAAATAACAAAAACACTATGTTTTTATCTGAGGAAACACCTCTCTAGGAATCTCTAGGCCCTCCAGTGCAACTCTGTGGTCAACATCTGCCAGACATTGACCATAGAATTGTGTTGGAGGAGCTACAAATGCCTAGTGGAGTGTTGTCTCTAGGAATCTCTAGGTTGACCATAGAGTTGTGCTGGAGGATCTGGTGATTCCTAGAGAGAACATTATAAAAAAATATGTGAATAACCAAATCCACAAAAGTCAGAGCCACAAATGTGGAGGGACGAGTGTATTACATCTCCAACAATTTGCTGATTTAGAAGCCCTTTCTTGAATAAACATTGTGGTGACCAATACACCTGAAAAAGCAATTTCTACTGTAGTTCAATCCCAGAAGGCTCCAGGTTTATGCAGCCTTCCATCCTTTCATAGGTTTGTAAAATGAGTAACCAGCTTGTTGGGGGCTATTGCCTTACAGATTGTAAAACGTTTAGAGAGTACTGAGTTCACTATTGAGCAGTACAGAAATATAAATGCTATGATATTGCTATTCCAGAAATAACAAACAATTCTAGGTGTAACATTAATTTTAATCTTGTTGTTATCTTACCCCAGAGACTCATCTTTAAGCTCATCCATCTCTCAAACATGTGTCATATCTCTTATCAGCTTGCTTAATTAATAATCTAAAATAATTGTCTCCCACTGGCAGTATTTCTGACTTTGACCAGTTATGTATTTTACCAAAATTATTAATCAACTACACTAAAATGGGAATCAATTGCCAGAGCTTTATTTATTTCATTTGTATGCCACCTTTCATCCAGAGTGGGATCCAAAGATGCATACAGAAGAAATCAACAACTAAAGATCATCTGCAAAAAGAGTGTTTTTAAATTCTAAACCACTGTGCTTAAACACATTGGTCTTGGAATTTTGTCTGGAATTCCATTGGTCCTGGAATTCCATTGGTCCTGGAATTTTGTCTGGTTCTGGAATTGATCCTGGAATTTTGTACATATCAAGGGCTCCAAGCACAAATTGAATATTAAAGGAGACAATGGACATCTTGCCTTATACCCCATTTCAATGTGAAAAAGGATTAGAAAAAGCCGTTGATCATAACCTGTGCTGTATATAATTTTTTCATCCATTTCAAAAATAATGTCAAAATAGTTAATCTTGTGAAAATAAATGGCCAGTGAATTTTATGAAAGCTCTTCTCAGCATTTAAAGAAATAATGGCTGTTCTACCCAAGTATCAATCAGATAGACAACGAATTGAAAATTACCAGACTTCACCACAGTGATGTAGACTCAAATTGACTGATTTGACTTGCAAAGACTTGAGACTTTAAGGTAGGGACTTGATGCCCAGAACTGGACACAGTATTCCAGGTATGGTCTGACCAAAGAAGAATAGAGTTGGAGCAACCTTGGTTCTAACAAACTGGATAAAATATTGTGTCATTCAATTGGAAATCCATCAGGGGGCCAGAGACTCCCCAATTCTCATAATTACTGTAATATTGATATTTCCCTCTAAGTGTAAAGGTTCAAAATGAAATCGTTGCTGTAATATGCTGAGAAGAGGAAGGTCAATATGACCTTGTAGTGTGCAGGTATACAGGAGGGTAAGAAACATTGCCCTGTGAGAAGGTAACCATCATACATAAATTGCCAAAACAACCACCACTCCTTTGACAGTGTGGCATAGGTGGTGGTGGTGGTGGTGGTGGTGCTGCTGCTGCTGCTGCTTCTGCTTCTGCTTCTCCTTCTCCTTTAAATGAAAGAATTGTGCCCAGGGACAATCAGTGCACACCAGAAATTTCTACTCAATCCTCATCCAGGAGTGCCCCAAATATACCTAGGCAGTGTGCATGATTAGCTAATCTCATGGAGCAATCCTGCTTGAAATAGACCTGGCTCTGTTTCCAAATCCCTGTTTCCAAAGGTTGTGGCATCCAGATGCAGAAGTTTGGGATCTTCCTCCCACAAAGAGTTGTGAGGGAGTACAACAACACCACTGTCACCAGCAGAGTGGAAAAGAGGAGAATAGTATTTCAAGTGGGCTGTACTAGTCAGAACTAATGGGCACATTATGGATACATGCTATTTTAGGTAATGCCCGGGACCTTGAGTTGGCCCAGTAGAATCATTTTTTAATATTTCCTGAATGGCAGACTGCTCCCGGAACCATCCAATATCACAAATTACTTTCAGATTGTCCTTTACAGAACATGTCTTCAAAACATAAATCCTGTTTTTTGTATGGCATATTCCCATATTCTTAATTTCAGGAGAGATTTGCTTTCCAGCATGGCATGGCAAGACCAGAACATCCTTATGTACAAGTCCAAATCAAACTTTTGGTTTGTGATTCTTTAAATTTAATCAATTTTGAGAGTAATGCTTCAACTTCTTCATTATAACACACCTATTTAGTTCTCCCTATGTAAGCTATATTTGGTTATCATAAACATCAAATTCCTTCCACATGTTTCAATTTTCTGAAGCAACTTTCTAAACTTTCCATATCTAAAATTAATTCAGCTAACTTTTATACATCAAAGATAGTTATGTATCACCAGGGTCCAGACTTTATGGAAGATCTATTACTGGTGGGAACCTAAATCACTATTAATGTAATGTTGAAATACAATATAGTGTAATTCCAATTTGGCTTTGAAAGACAAATTGCAGGTACTGTTATCTCATACATTACAATACCTCAGGGACATAAATTCTGCATATTTTTCATACTGTACCACTACCTCCATTTAAGTGTCTGTGTTTTATTGGACAGAACAATATTTGCAGCAGAAACACCATCACTTTTTATAATAAAATGACAGTTCACAAATGCATCCTTGCAGACAATAGCAGAACCTATAATAGTCTGAATATATTTACATTTACTTTAAAGGTTGCCAAAAAGATTCAGCTAGAAATCATAAAAGCTGTATTGCTCTTAGCTAGCATGTGTGTGGGTGTGGGTGTGCATACCCACACATCTTTTCCAAGTGAGGGGGAAGCAGATGGGCGGCATGGGGCCGCCCCAGGAAGCTGCGCCGTGGGGCCGAGGTATCTGCACACCTCAGTCCCGCGGCACAGCTTTGCCGCCCCTGGAAGGAGCGCTAAAATAATGCTCCTTCCACAAATCACCGAAGGTGCACTGCAAAAGGCTGCCGGTGCACCTTTGGATGCTTTTCCACTGCAGCACGTGCGGACGCTGCAGCGGAAAGGCATCCTCGGAGCACCGGCCGTGCGGAGGGCTGGCTGCTCCGAGGACGTTTTCTGGAAGGGGTTGGGGCACCCAGCATGTGGCTGCCCCTCCCCTCCCTTGCTCTGCGCCGTCTGCTTAGCCCCTAAGATAATAATCTCCCCCCGCCCCATTTTCCCTTATAATATTCGGTTCCTTTGTCATGTTACTTGTGAAACCATTAGATACTTAACTTATTTAATGATCAAATAGGATTACTCTGGTCTCACATGCAACTTTTTGTAATACAGAAATGAATCCCAAACTGGGGAAAAAAGACTGTAACAGCAACAAGTGTGACTCTCCCTGGATATATATATATATATAGCAAAGCAAAGCAGCTTTATTTATATACTGCTTCATATCACACTATGGGATGTCTAAGTGGTTTACAACTGTAAGCTCATTGCCGCCCAACAGTTGGGTACTCATTTTAGTGACTTCGGAAGGATGCAGGCCTGAGTCTAGCCTGAGCCTTGGCTAGTATTGAACTCGCAAACTTGTGGTTTATGAGTGAGTGGCTGCAGTACAGGCATTTAACCACTGCACCACCAGGGCTCCTCAACATGTCAGGGAACCACAATAGCAATTAACTTTCCAATATGAAAACACAAAATAGTTGGATTATCACATTTGTTTAAGAGTGTAAAGATAAACCCTAACGTATTTGGTATTGATGCTATATGTCAGGGGTAGGCAACTTTTCCCCTTTAAGGGCCGAGGGACTTCAGCTCCCAGAATCCCAGGAGCTATTGGCCAACATGGGACTATTGGCCAACATGGCTGAGGCTTCTGGGAACTGAAGTCCCTTGGCCCTTAAAGGGGAAAGGTTGCCTACCCCTGCTATATGTCTTACATTCAGATTGCTTTGATTAATTACGTATTGAGCTCACACATTGGAAGGGGTGTGAGTTTGATTCTAGATCAAGGCCCACAGCAACATTAACAGGGCATATGTGACTCCAAAGGGTTCCAAGAAAAAATAATTAGTTTATGCAGCTCTCCCCTATCAGAATGACCAAAGTTGTAAAGTGGCACAAAATATAATACTCCCATTTGGTCAGGAAACCAAAGCTGAGGCAAGATAGTTAAAAATAACTATTTATCTATCACAATTAAAATTTGTGTGCTTTTATCTGTCCCCATTCTAGTTCCAAGATTGTAAAATATAGACCCCAGAAACTTGTCATTACTAAAGATACCTGGGGGGGGGGGTCAGACATCTCAAGGCTATTTTGCTTTTAAATTTGACTAATTAATGATTTATAACCAACAGCACTATTTTGTGTCACTGAATGACAACACAACACTGGGAGACATCAACTTAGCTGTTGTCATGGTCTTTATTTGTGACTCCTCAAAAATAAAAACCAGAAAGCCTTGATGTTTATTATTAATAATTGCAGCTTAGATTGGAACTGAGCAATTTAAACTTCTGACTTTCCTCACAGATGGAGCAATATAGGTCCTATGTTTGTGCAGCCCACCTGCCTGGTGAACATTGACTCTTCTTGACTCCAAGTGACTCTTGGAAGAGAATGTCAGCATACTTCAACAATGTACTGACATTTCTCAGTGAATTTGAGAACATGAAGACTTCCTGGATAGAACAGAGTGGGAATTGATTTTATAGAATCAGCAGGTAGAAACTGCCAAGGTAAGTGGAGAAGACTAACATTGAGGAAGCACCCTGCAGAATAGTCACTGTCAGAAACAGACCATACACAAAGCATTCAGAGCCACTCAACTAAGCAGCCACTTCCTACATCTTCCTGAAGGTAACAAGGGTGAAGATGACCAAACAGGAGACCAGCAACAAGAGATGCTACACAATAAGAAAGGAGTATGCTGATATTTGCTGGAAGTCAAACTCAGCCAAACCTTTAAGGTCTAGCAAATTCCTCACATGCCTTGAAGACAATTTCATTGGCCAAAAGGTGGAAGAGGCAACAAGAGGATCTACTACTTTAGATCTGATCCTAACCAACAGGGATGACCTGGTCAATGGAGTGCAAGTGGTGCAAGTCCTTAGGTGGGAGTGAACATGTTCTCCTGGAGTTTCTTATACAGTGGAAAGGAGAAGCCAGGCATAGTCAGACACGCATTCTAGATTTTAGGAGAGTTGATTTCATTAAACTTAGGGAAATACTGTGTGTGTGTGTGCGTGTGCGTGTGTGTGTGCGTGTGCGTGTGCCATGGTCAGGAATACTAAAAAGGAAGGGAGTTCAGGATGGATGCAAGTTTCTCAAAAGGGAGATACTGAAGGCACAATTTAAAACTGTTCCTGTGAGGAGGAGGAATGGGAGGTGTCTCAAGAAACCAGGATGGATGACTAAGGAAGTTACAACTTAGCTAAGTTTTAAATGGAACATGTATAACAAATGGAAAAAATAGGAAATCACTAAAGAGAAATTCAAACAAATAGCTAGCACATGTAAGGGTAAAGTCAGAAAAGCTAAAGTTCAGAATGAACTCAGGCTTGCTAGAGGGGTTAAGAACAACAAAAGGGGCTTTTTGGGTATGTCCACAGCAAAAGGAGGAAGAAGGAAATGGTAGGGTTACTGCACAGAGAAAATGGCAAAATGCTAAAAAGGGACAGAGAAAAGGGAGAAGAAGGGACAGAGAAAAGGAAATCTTCTAAAAAAGAAAAGAAAAGGGTACTCAACCTGAGGAAAATGGAGCAGAGGACACAATAGGGGAAAAGCAGCACAGAATAAGTAAAGAGGTAGTAGAGGAATATCTTGTTAATCTAAATCAGGGGTAGGCAACCTTTCCCCTTTAAGGGCCGAGGGACTTCAGCTCCCAGAAGCCTCAGCCATGTTGGCCAATAGTCCCATGTTGGCCAATAGCTCCTGGGATTCTGGGAGCTGAAGTCCCTCGGCCCTTAAAGGGGAAAGGTTGCCTACCCCTGATCTAAATGAATATAAGTCTCCAAGGCCAGATGAACTGCATCCAAGGCTATTAAAAGAATTGGCAAATGTAACATCAGAGCCATTGGCAATTATCTTTGAGAGCTCCTGAAGAACAAGAGAAGTCCCAGCAGACTGGAGGAGGGCAAATGTTGTCCCCATCTTCAAAAAGGGAAAAAAAGAGGATCCCAACAATTATCATCCAGTTAGTCTGACATCAAGAACCAAGAAAGATTCTAGAGCAGATCATTAAATAGAGAGTCTGTGAACATCTGGAAGGGAAGGACAAAAAGTCAACATGGTTTCAGAGAAACAAGCCATGCCAGACAAATCTGATCTCTCTCTCTTTTTTTTTTATAGAATTACCAGCTTGATAGATGAAGGGAATGCTGTGGATATAGCATATCTTGATCTCAGTAAGGCCTTTCACAAAGTTCCCCATGACATTCTGGCAAACAAGCTAGTAAAATGTGGGCTAGGCAAGGTAACTGTTACATGGATTTGTAAATTGGTTGACCATCTGAACCCAAAGGGTGCTCAACAATGGCTACTTTTCAGCCTGGAAAGAAGTGACCAGTGGGGTGCCACAGCATTCTGTCCTGGGCCCAGTGCTATTCAACATCTTTATCAATGACTTGGATGAAAAAATAGGGGGCATACTTATCAAATTTGCAGATGACACCAAATTAGGAGGATCAGCTAATACTGTAAAGTACAGGATGAAAATTCAAAATGACCTTATTAGATTAAAAAGTTCAGCCAAAGCTAACAAAATGAATTTCAACATGGAGAAATGTAAGATCTGCACTTAGGGTGGAAAAATGAAATGCATAGATATAGGATGGGGGACACCTGGCTTAACGTGACTACATGTGAAAGGGATCTAGGAGTCCTAGTAGACCACAAGTTGAACATGAGTCAACAGTGTGATGCGGCAGCTAAAAAGGCCAATGCAATTTTAGGCTGCATCAATAGAAGTATAGTGTATAGATCAAGGGAAGTAATAGTGCCACTGTATCCTGCTCTGACTCTATTTGGAATATTGTGTACAGTTCTGAGCACCACAATTCAAAAAGAATGTTGAGAAACTGGAGTGTGCCCAAAGGAGGGTGACAATATGGAGAAGAGTCTGGAAACCATGCCCTATGAGGAACGACTTAGGGAACTAGTATGTATAGTTTGGAGAAAAGATAGTTAAGAAGTGATATGATAGCCCTGTTTAAGCATTTGAAGGGGTGTCATATTGAGGAGGGAGCAGGCCTGTTTTCTGCTGCTCCAGAGAACAGTGGGAGTATAAGAGTAGTTCCAGACCCCAATGGCTATCAGGCGCTCATCATGGTGACGAGGATGGCGGAGAAGATGGGATGGGAATCCTGGCAAGAGACCAGCACAGTGGGTGGACACTGCAGCAGAAATCCCAACCCATGGAGCTATGTGATGGGACCAGTTCCCGGTGACTCCAGTCATGCCAGTGTGAGCCTGGAGAGTGCAACGCCAAGCATGGGGAGAAGCAGCCCTCAGGACAGGCTTAATAGCATCCATGAGTCATATTAAGAACCTGGCTGCATTACAACTGGGGATGTGGTTTGATGGGAGATCCAGTATGTTATCATGTGGCCCAGGTAGTCGCATACATGCAGGAGTGGAGACCCACATTCCCTACGGAGTGCACTAGAGTGAGGTGTGTGGCTGCATACCTGGAAGGTGATGTGGCAGACTGGCTAGTGCATCTGTTTTATGCTCAAGCTCTGGAATTGGAGAACCTGTCTGCATTCATGATGGCCCATCAAGCCTGCTTCGAGGACCCTCTCAGGATTGAGAAAGCCTGAGGTAAAGTGATGATGCTGACTCAGGGGACACACTCCATGACTGAGTATGCAATGAAGTTCCAAGGACTAGCAGCACAAATCACGGACTGGCCTGAAGCTCCAAGGTGCAACACTTCAAGGCAGGCTTACGAGCAGACCTGTTGAAGTAGGTCTGGATGACCAACAACCTGCAGATGGTGAGAGAGTGGATCCACCTGGTGGGAGAGGTCAAAATGGTGCAGCAGGAGATCCAGTTAATGACTCACTGGAAATCAGGAGTGAGCAAGGGAACTAATGCAAACCGAGGCCACTCCCAAGGAAAGGAGAAAGAAACTAAGGGCCTTTACAGACTGCCAGAAATAGTGCAAATTTGGACCCTGCCAAAGTGCAAATGATCCTGGAATGGGCCCCACCTAAGTCATGAAAACAGATGCAAAGATTTTTGGGCTTTGATAACTTTTACTGACAATACATCCCGAATTTTGCTCAACTGGCATTGCCCATCACTGACCTACTAAAAATCAGGATTTATCATGGGGAACCCAACAAGGAACCCAAGCCATCCACCAAGGTGCGATGAACTCCAGACTGTGAAGCAGCTTTTAATGGCTGAAAGAACTCTTTTGCTCGGAGCATATTTTAAAACACCCCAATCCAGATCAGCCCTTTGTTGTGCAAACCAATGCCAGTGGTGTTGCATTGGGTGCTGTATTAATGCAAAAGGACTTAGAAGGGAGATGAAGGCCTTTACAGACTGTCAGAAATAATGCAGCTTGAGTCCACTTTAACTGTCCTGGCTCAGTGCTAAGGAATCATGAGAACTGTAGTTTATTGTGGCACCAGAGCTCTCTGACAGAGAAGGCTCAATGTCCCAGAAAAAAATACAATTCCTATGATTCCCTAGCACTGAGCCAGGACAGTTAAAGTGGCCCTAATTTGCACTATTTCTGGCAGTCTGTAAAGGCCCTTAGTCCCAGGAGATGGAGCACAAGTGATGGAGACAACTAGGAATGTGCCTGACTTGTGGCCAGAAGGGACATCTGATGGCAGAATGCCCCAAAAGAAGGGACGGGTAGCCGAGTAGCCTGATGAAGGAGCAGCATCCTCTGCCACTGCTGGGAGATCAGCGATGCTCTGGAACAGGACTGGGTGGTTGAGCCCTCAAGGCTGTAGCTGTTGCCATGGATCCAGAGATGTCCCTGGACATTACCGAATCAGAGGGCAATGCAGAGCCAACAGAAAACTCCAAAGGCTGGCCATAAGATCTCAGGGCCATACCATTAGGGTGAGTGGCAGGGTTCCCTTATACACCCTAGATGTGAAGGTGAAAGATTGGTCTGGGAACAAAGCAGGAAATTAGTGGCTGCTATTGACTAGGGGGGCATGCAGTGCTTCCTCAACTCTGCTGTAGCAAGGCAAATGGGACTGGAAATCCAAAAGTTGAGGCACCCCATCAACTTTCTCAGATGGATGGCACTTTGATAGGGGGAGCACCCGCCAGTGAAGAAACAGAGACCGTTTGGCTAGGAGTGGCAGATCATTGACAGAAGATATGGTTTGTGCTAGGCCATACTTTGGAGTAGCAAGTGATCATCATCATCATCATCATCATCATCATCATCATCATCATCATCATAAATTTTATTTATATCCCACCCCTCTGTCACACAATTGAGGTGGCTCACAACTATTTAGAAACATCATACAATATTAAAATACCATCCAAATCCCACAACCCCCCCACCCCTTAAAAAAGAATTAAACAATTTTAGTATTAAAACAATGATTCAAACATACAATTAAAACAAACCATAATCAAACAGACAATAATAAGCGGGGCAGCATTTAAACCAAATGTAGGAGAGATAAAAGGACTCCTGAGGCTGGGAAACTAATCAGGGAAGTCCTGCTGGAAGAGATCCGTCTTAACAGCTTTTTAAAAACTGTTTAAATTTGTCAACTGACGGATCTCATCTAGCAGGCCATTCCATAATTTTGGGGCGATGATGGAAAAAGCCCTCTGAGAGGTTGTCGAGAGCCTAGTTTTCATTGGCTGTAGCAAATTCCTCCCAGAGGACCAGAGTGTGCAGGGAGGATTATATGGGAAGAGGCAGTCCTGAAGATAAGTTGGACCCAAGCTATTTAGGGCTTTAAAGGTCAAAACCAACACCTTATACTGGGCCCGGAAACTGACAGGCAGCCAGTGAAGAGATTTTAATACAGGAATTATGTGATCTCTCCACGATGTACCTGAGACCACTCTGGCTGCCATATTTTGGACTAACTGAAGTTTCTAGACCAAGCATGAGGGTAGCCCCATGTAGAGCACATTGCAGAAATCTAGGCGGGAGGTTACCAGCGCATGCACCACGGTCTCAAGATCTGTTACTTCCAGGAAAGGGCACAGCTGGCATATCAGCCGAAGCTGATAACAGGCACTCTTGACCGTCACATTCACCTGACTAGCCATCTGAAGTGATGGATCAAGGAGCACCCCCAGACTGCAAACACAGTCCTTCGTGGAGAGTGTGACCCCATCTAGGACTGGAGGTTGCAACCCAATCCTTGGTTTCGGGGCCACCACCATGAGCACTTCTTTTTGTCTGGATTCACTCTCAATCCATTTTTCCTCATCCAGCCCATTACTGCCTTAAGACAGTCATTGAGAGGAGAGATGCCATCGGAATTTGAGGCCGATGATCGAGATAAGGAGAAATAGTTCTGGGTGTCATCAGCGTACTTATAACACGCAGCCCCATAACTCCGGATAATCTCACCCAGCAGCTTCATATAAATGTTGAACAACATCGGGGACAGGATGGTACCTTGTGGAACACCGCAAGTAAGTTCCTTCTTGCTGGAGCAACTATCCCCGAGCAGCACCCTCTGGAACCTGCCCAAGAGGAAGGACCGGAACCACTTCAATGCAGTGCCTCCGATGCCTAACCCCCTCAGGCAGTCCAAGAGGATGCCATGGTCTATCGTATCAAAAGCAGCTGAGAGGTCTAAAAGCACCAACAGGGTCACACTACTCCTGTCGATGCTCAGACGCAGGTTGTCGGTCAAGGCAACCATGGCAGTCTCAACCCCAAATCCCGTCCTAAAGCCAGTTTGAAATTGGTCAGATAATCGGTTTCATCCAAGACTACTTGGAGTTGAAGAGCAACCACCCTCTCGATCACTTTGCTTAAGAATGGTAACGTAGAGACCGGCCTATAGTTGTTCATGTCTGGGGGGTCCAGAAGCGGCCTAACTGCCATCTCCTTTAAACATGATGGAACATGACCTTCCCTGAGGGACGCATTGATGATGTCTTAAGAAACACCTTCAATGCATCCCCCCCTGGACGGCCAGCCATGACGGACAAGGATCAAGAGGATAGTTTGTCTTCCTCACACTACCCAGTAGCTTGTCCACATCCTTGGTACTCACAGATTGAAATCAATCCAGTAAATTTACATCAACAGAATTGCTGGACACCTTGTCAATTGTTTCTGTCAAAATACTGGTGTCTAAGTTGGCTCTTATCCAAGAGATTTTATCTGCAAAGAAGTTGTTAAATGCGTCACAGCAGGCTGTTGTTGGGTTAAGCAATGGGTTCTGCGCAGGTGGAACCTGCGTTAGTTCCCTTACCACCCTAAACAGCTCCACTGGATGAGACTCTGCAGATGCAATATGTGCAGAGAAGGCCCTCTGCGCTGCACGTATTACCTCTCGATAGGCCCAAAGAAAGTTCCTATGACGAGTCTTGTCAGATATGAGTCGAGTTTTTCGCCAGATGCACTCTAGTCATTGTCCAACCTGTTTCATCTTTCTAACCTCAGATGTATACCGTGGCCTACAATTTAAAGCAGGTTGGAAAGGATGCTTGGGAGCGATCGAGTTGATAGCCTTGGTGAGATCGATGTTCCAGGTATTAACCAAAGCTTTGACAGAATCACCGGCGTTACCAACCATTAAACTCTCTAAGGCTTTCTGGAATCCTATTGGTTCCATTAGCCTTCGAGGGCGGACCATTCTAATGGGTCCACCACCCCCGGTGGGGTGGACCATCGTTCTTAGTTCAGTCTTGACCAGGAAATGATCCGTCCATGACAATGCGGTGGTCTTGATAACCTCTGCCCATGGATATTCCTGTTCTGAACTAAAGACCGCATCGAGGGTATGACCTGCACAATGTGTGGGCCCGACAACCAATTGGGATAGGCCCATGTTTGTCATGGATTCCATGAACTTCCGAGCTGCACCAGTTAGATTTTCCAAACTGGTCTCGAGTCGAATGTTGAAGTCGCCCAGAACTAAGAGTTCTGGGCGACTCCAACAGCAACTCTGATACTAGCTGTGGCAGCTTGGTCAGGGAGTCTGCTAGACAATGGGGTGGTCAGTATACTAGCAGAATCCCCAAACTATCCCTGGTCCTCAGGCTCAGGTACGTACACTCGAAGTGGACCGTGTTCCGGACAGGTATCCTGGTCATGATTAGGTTGCTCTTATGAACCAGGGCCACACACCCCTCCCACTTTCCCTTACTTGCTCACTAACAGAATACCCAGCTGGGAGGGCCTGCGACCATGTAGCAGCACTGCCCTCTCCCAGCCAGGTTTCTGTAAAGTAAGCCAGGTCGGCATCCTCATCTTGAAGAAGGTCGTATATAATATGAGTCTTGTTTTTGACTGACCTGGCATTGCAAAGGAGCAAAGTAAGGTTCTGTGGAATGGTTGGTACGCTCTCCAACCCAGTCCGGGAAACACAGTGAACTGAAAGTGGAATAACTTTCAAACAGTGATCCCACTTTCTTTTGTAACATCTGTTCACTCTGTATCCACCATACCTCCCATTCTCCTGCACAACCCTAATTTGTGCTCCCAAATTCTTCCTGGCCTCAGATGACAGAGGAGTCAAGAAAAACAAATCACCCTCCCCACGAAGTTGTTGCTGCGGGTGGTCCAAATAATAGGAATACAGGGTGGTTTAAATTGAGAAAACCCTACTCCAAATCTCACTTTTAGAATTAATGCCTCTGCAAAGTTCCACACATAATGCAAGAGAACTTTTGTCACAGATGGAGATGGCAGTAGAGAAGGGCTGGGTAAATGTTAAAGATCTCTCACCCAAGTCCCAAAAGCTTCTACTGCTCCCACTGTCACTGTCACAGTTATCAAAATGCCACCAGAGGTGATGAGATTTGGGTGGCTCCAGGGCTTCCTCCTGGCCTTCCCTCGGCCCTGGCGCTGTCGCTGTCGCTGCTGCTGCGCTGCTGGAGGGGATGGTGCTGGGAGGGCTAAATACTCCCTCCCAGAGCCTCACAGCTGCCCTGCTGCTGCTGCTGCACCACCGCGCCTCAGAGGGAGATGGTATGTTGGGAGGGCTCCTGCGCTTCCTCCCGGCCTTCCCTTGGCCCCAGCGCTGTCACTGCTGCCGTGCTGCTGGAGGAGATGGTGCTGGGAGGGCTAAATATTCCCTCCCAGAACCTCACAGCTGCCCTGCTGCTGCTGCTGCCCTGCTGTGCCTCAGAAGGAGATGGTATGTTGGGAGGACTCCTGGGGTTCCTCCTGGCCTTCCCTTGGCCCCGGCGCTGTCGCTGCTGCCGCGTTGCTGGAGGAGATGATGCTGGGAGGGCTAAATACTTCCTCCCAGAGCCTCACAGCTGCTCTGCTGCTACCGCTGTGCCACTGTCACTTGTGTTCCATCCTAGACATAGACTGGTTGCAGTTCCATAACCTGAGACTCTGGTGGAGGTTGGGAGAACTGGTTTTTGATGATCTGGAATGCAGAGTGCACACCAGAGACACCAGACTCAGAGTGGTCAAGTGCACAGTGGTGACATTGGGGCAATCCGATTCACTGCTGGAGAGTCAGAAGCCCAGTTGTGGAGGACATGCCAAGGTATCCTCTGGAATATAGAGACTTGGCAGAGGTGTTCGAAGAAAAGGAGTGTGAGCAACTCCTGCCTCATTGGGAAACAGATTGTGTGATCGAACTGATGACGGGGGCAGAAGCCCCCAAGTTCCAGCTATATTCCATGACCCCAACTAGAGACGAAAACCTTAAAGAACTTTGTGGAAAAGAAATTGGTTAGGGGCTTCATCTGCCCGTCCACCTCCACATTTGGGGCCCCAGTGTTCTTCTGGGAGAAGAAAGACAGTTTGCTATACCTGGTAATGGACTATAGAAACCTTAATGCGATTTGCAATACTAACAAAGACCCAATTCCTCTGATGAAGGGCATGATTGGTTGGCTAGCCACTGACCGTATCTTTACCAAAGTGGATGTGAGAGATGCCTACTACCAGGTGTGCATACGAGAAGAAGATTTTGTTTTAAAATTGTTGTACCCCGCCCCGATTGCTGTGCAGAGGGGCAGGCTATAAATAAAAAATTATTATTATTATTATTATTATTATTATTATTATTATTATTATTATGAATATAAGACTACATTTAATTGCTCCATGGGGGCTTTTTAATATCTTGTTCTCCCTTTTGGGCTATCGGGTGTTTTCATGAGACTAGTGAATGAAGTTTTACATTACTTGTTGTTTGAGAGAGTCCTAGTTTACCTGGATGATGTCCTGATTTACTCCCAGGTTAGAATCCCATATAAAGCTAGTGAGGAAGGTCTTGAAGCACCTCCTGGACAAACATCTATATATGAAACTGCCTAAATGCGAATTTCACACAGATAAGTTGGACTTTCTGGGATACAAGGTGTCCACTCAGGGAATAGGAATGGACCCTGCCAAAGTGCAAATGATCCTGGAATGGGCCCCACCTAAGTCATGAAAACAGATGCAAAGATTTTTGGGCTTTGACAACTTTTACTGACAATACATCCCAAATTTTGCTCAACTGGCATTGCCCATCACTGACCTACTAAAAATCAAGATTTATCATGGGGAACCCAACAAGGAACCCAACCCACCAAGGTGCAATGGACTCCAGACTGTCAAGCAGCTTTTAACAGCTGAAAGAACTCTTTTGCTTGGAGCATATTTTAAAACACCCCAATCCAGACCAGCCCTTTGTTGTGCAAACCAATGCAAGTGATGTTGCATTAGGTGCTGTATTAATGCAAAAGGACTTAGAAGGGAGATGAAGGCCTTTACAGACTGCCAGAAATAATGCAGCTTGAGTCCACCTTAACTGCCCTGGCTCAGTGCTAGGGAATCATGGGGACTGTAGCTTATTGTGGCGCCAGAGCTCTCTGACAGAGAAGGTTCAATGTCTTAGAAAAAACTGCAGTTCCCATGATTCCATAGCACTGAGCCAGGGCAGTTAAAGTGGACTCAAGCTGCATTATTTTTGGCAGTCTGTAAAGGCCCTAAAACCATGTGCTGACTTATCCAAAAAGTTCCAGGGAGTGCAATTAAATTGGTCCACTTGGGAGAAATAGGCAGTGGCCATTGAGTGGGCACTGCAAACTTGGCTCCAATTCCTGGAAGGGGGCAGCCACTTCTTTGAGGTTTGGACTGATCATCATAATTTAGAATCATTGCAAGCTCTGAGAAAACTAAGCCCAAAGTTGAGTCAGTGGGCTAAAGAATTCTACTGCTTCGGATTCAAGCTAAAAGCCTTCTCGAGAAAAGAATGTTCTTGTGGACACTTTATCCAGATTTCTTCAACATGAAAGCCAGAGAGAAACGCTGGAAGAAACTCTTTTTACCCCTGAACAACTAGGGCTGGCAGTGACCAACCAGAGTCAAATGTGCTGAGAGAAGGGGAATCTGGCCTTACCCGCCCCTCTGGAACCTTAGAGAGGCGGGATGGAAAGATAAATGACTGGCAGACCATCCAGATATTCTGGAGCTCAAAGACAGGTTGTGGACAAAGGAGACTGGGTCTACATTCTGGAAGAGCTGAGATCCAGAATTTTGCAGTTATACCACAACTCTAAGCTGGTGGGACACTGGGGATTCCTGAAGACTTGACTCTGGTCAGTACTGTTGGGAGGGAATTTGGAGTGATGTGAAAACAGTACTGTTGGGAGGGAATTCAGAGTGATGTGGATACTTATGTGATAGACTGCCTTGTATGTACCCACTCTAAGCCAGTGATAGGCAAGCGTCAACGGTTGCTCCAACGATTGCCCACGCCAAGTGGCCTCTGGAGGCATATAGCTATGGACTTTATTATGGACTTACAAGACAGTAAGAGAAGAAATACCATATGAGTGGTCACAGATTCATTCTCAAAATGAGTACACTTTGAAAGATCTAAAGGATTGCCCAGTGTGGCCAATTAGTGGATTTATTCATTGGACATATATAAAAAAATCATGGACTTCCGGATAAAATTGTGACCGATAGAGGTGGACCATTTACTTCAAATTTCTGGAAACTTTTGCAAAAGAAATAAGGAGTCAAAAGGGCCATGAGTAAATCTCACCACCCCCAATCAGATGGGCAGTCAGGAAAAAAAATGTTCTTTGGAACAATATATTCAGTGCTTTGGCAACTATTTGCAGGATGATTGGTTTGACTTACTGCCTCATGCTGAAGTTGCTTTCAATGGGATGGTTCACCAAAATACCAGACATTCACCCTTTGAAGTTGTTTATAGCTATGAACTAAAAACTTTGCTGACCCTGACAATGGAAACTAGGGATCTAGTGCCACTCTCCCAGTGGATTACAAAAATCAAAGATTTATGACCTCACATTGTGGCAGCCCTGGATAAGGCCAAACAGACCTAAAAGAAGTTCACAGATTGAAAGAGGGACAGGGAGTGGGAACTGAGACCTGGGAGTAGAGTCTACCTGTCCACCAAGCATTTGAAGACTCAGCAACCTTCCAAAAAATGGGCCCAAAGTTTGTGGGACCTTTTGTGGTAAACCAAATTATCAATAAGGTGACAACTCAGTTGGATGTACCAAAAACACATAACACTTACACCCTGGGTTCCATTTCAGTTTGCCAAAGCCAGTGCTGGAAGAGGATCCTTGGAGAGAAGAGCTTGAACCTCCGCCTCCATTAATGGTAGAGGGGAACAATACTTTGAGGTGGCTAAGATTTTGGATTCCAGCTGGCATAGTAAAAAATTATAATATTTGGTCAGCTGGTGACACTTCCCAAACTCACATAATGAATGGGTCTATGCCAGACATGTAGATGTCCCAGATTTGGTCCAACAGTTTCATGAACTATATCCAGACAAGCCGGGAGGGGATTGATATATGTAATAAAATAATATAAAATGTTTCAGGGCTGGAATTAACAATTAAAAATATTTCTCTAGTTCTTCAAGTGTCTTGCTACTAAACATGACACACAGATCAGTACCACTTTCTCCTTCTTCATATGGGCACCAACAACAATGTGAAGAACACTTTTGACCAAATTGTCTAGGACTATGAAACCCTAGAAGTAAAATGAAGGATTTAGGGGGCAGATTCTATTCCTTTTTCTAATAATAATAATAATAATAATAATAATTTTTATTAAGGAAAATAAAATATGCATAAGTTCACATGAAATGCAAACATTAAGATTTCCTAATTACATATAGTCTGTTGTATGCTTGAATTTAGTTCCTGGTTCCTCAACACAATTTATAAGTCTTCCTTGTTAGTTTTCTGTCCATTGTACAGTTTCCAACTTTCCTGTCTTAATCATCAACTAACAATGCCCTTTTTTATGTATCTCCTTTCATTCTTCTTTCTTTTCTGTCTCTCCATTTTCTTTTATCCCTTCTTCCCTCCCTCCTCCACTTTCCTATTACAATAATTATTCATATACCTTCAGTCAACTTCCTTTTACCTTTCTTCTCTAATATTCTAACATTCTTTGTACAAAATTATCTTAGGGCCAATACAGACTGGCACAAAGGGCCAGCCTGGAGGTGGAGTTGGGGCAGGGCTGCCACACATTGGCCACCCCAACTCCACCTTGGCGCTGTCCTGATGCTGCACACCCATCTACATGGTGCACAGCATCAGGATGCCCTCTTGGCACAGCGTGCACACACATTGTGCCGAAAGGACACAAAAGAGCCACCGCGGCAGCTCTAAGGGCAGCCTTTTGTCACCCCTAAAAGGGGTGGCATTTTGCCGCTCTTTTGGGGGCGGCAAAAAGGAAAATCGGGGCCATGGCATACTTGGACAAAGGCTTTTATCAAAAGGTATAGATAATTCCTGCATGTAAAACAAAAGGGAAAAAAGGAATATAACCATAAGGAATATAACATGGTCAATCAAAAAGAAAAAGAAACAAATAAATAAATAAATAAGACAAACCACAACTATAATAATAATAATAATGACATAAACAACAAAAAAGATAAAATATATGATTAAACACAAACAATTTACATTATACTAAACTCAACATACAATAAACATCTACTTACAAAACACACTTCCTACTCCTGCCAATACTGGGTCTTTATTACAATTATATTGTCCTCCTCTTTCTAAGAGTATTTCTATTAACTGCTTTCCTATTCATGTATAAGATGAAATAACATAATTTCATGCACCTATTAAATCTCTAGATCAATTTCATATTTTGTTGTGTTTGGTAATTTTATTTAACCCCTTCTCTACTATTGAATGTTGCATTTCATCTTCTAGTTTTGAAACTTCTATCTCAGAATTTTACTCTAATACGTTAATTTAATCACCAAAGCTTATTGTAGGCAGGTGCTATTCTTGTCAGTTCTACCAGTCAACAATAGAGGACCAAATAGGAACAGGAAGATACTGCAAGTGAATGACTGGCTAATGCAAATGATGCAATGCAAAGAATCTAATAAAACTATGCCTTGTGTTTTTCTGAATGTAATCTTCATTTTCCACTTAGAAACGTTCCTTTCTAAAATGTTTTATGGTACTTCTAGAAATGAGTGGGAAACTAGCACTGTGTGTATATTGGTCAATCCTTACATAATTGATGATAAGATTTGCATAATAGGTAAATAATTTACATAATATTCAAATATAGCTCACTAGATTTAGGGAACTAGAATATTAGAATTTTGCATTGGAGAACTGGTGATGAGATAAGAAGTGGATGACCTTGAAGGACCATCTTCTCCCATGTGAGACAGATTGTTTACCTCTGAGATTGTTTCTGAGATCTTCTTGTATCTACCAGCAGTTCCTGAGATATGTTTAACTGGGCTTTGAATATAGCCATTTGGAAGGACTATTTCACCTCCCAATGAATGAGCTTTGGGAAGTTGGTAAACATCCTTTTTAAGAATCTATTCAATATGTAATTTTAATTTGCATAATATGCACATTTATATGGCCTCTTTCTTTCAATATTTTCAATATTTTGAGTACTGTTCCATGATGCTCTGTGTGATGAACAGAAAGACAGCAGGGAGCTGTGAAGACCAGAAGACAGCTGACCAATCCTGAGACAGCTGGAAACAGCCAATGAGAGAGCAGCTGGAAGGAGATAAATAGATCAGGCAGTGAGAGATATCGGGGGAAGCACACAAGTGCTTCCAGGACGCCACTGGATGGAGCGCCGTGGGACCACAGCCTCCGCACCGCGGCGCTCCTGCGGTGTCCCTGAAAGGAGCGCAAAAATAGCGCTCCATTTCATAAGTCAGGGAAAGTGCGCCCTAAACACGTAGGGTGCACTTTCCCTGACTTATCCACTGCAGCGTGTCCGGACGCTGTGGCGGGAGGTTGCCCTGGGAGCGCCGGCCGTGCAGAGGGCCAGCAGCTCTGAGGGCAACCACAGGAAGAGGAAGGAGTGCCACGTGTGCGGCTGCTCCTCCTCTTCCTGGCCTCCAAGACAACTCTATTAGTTGTCTGCCGAGGCCCATGGTCAGTTTGGGAGTTAGGCAGTTAGGAAGTGAGGAAAAGAAGGCTCGGAACCTTCAAGAGTGTCAGTTGGATCTGACTTAGATAGGGGTACAGTGAGGCAGTACCTTAAGCCAGAGGCTGTGGATTGTTCCTGAGGAAACTAAGGGGGGACGCAGACGGGCGGCACGGGGCCGCCCCAGGAAGCTGCAAATTGGGGCCGAGGTATCCGCACTCCTCGGCCCCGAGCCGCCACGTCCCAGTTCCGCAAGACGCTGAAGGTGCGCCACAAAAGGCCTCCTGCTCACCTTCGGTGCCTCTTCCGCTGCAGCGTGTGCGGATGCTGCAGCGGAAGTGCATCGTCAGAGCCCCGGCCATGCGGAGGGCCAGCTGCTCCAATGACATTTTCGGGAAGAGGTTGTGGTGCCCAGCGTGAGGCTGCCCCTCCCCTTCCTGGCCTCAAAAACGGCGCTTTGCACCATCTGCTCAGGCCCTTAGTGGAACAAAGATAAGAGTCAAAAGAAGAAAAAAGAACTCTTTGTGGTTCAACAGAGCTCTAGTGTAGAGAGTGTCTGGGTGGTTAGATTGTAATCACAGAAACAGCTGAAGGATTGTATTCAAAATACCGTATTTTTCGCCATATAAGATGCACTTTTTCTTCCCCAAAACGGGTGTGGGGAAGTTGGTGCGTCTTATAAGGTGATATACATCTATACATCTAAGGAACCACCGAGGCCGTGGCTAAAGAGAGGCCTCCTTCCACCTGCTAAGTAGAGGTACCACTGTATTTGGTTAAGAATCTTTTTTTCCTAGATTTTCCTGCTTTAAAATAGGGTGCGTCTTATATGCCGGAGCGTCTTATATAGTGAAAAATACGGTAGCTACAATACACTTGAAACTGTAACTAGGTATTATTAACAAGTTTGAAAACCAATGCCTTTATGTTTGAAACACAATAAAATCATTTATATTTTATAAAAACCTATTTTGGCCTCTGTGTGAGAATTTTGAACAAACACTACCAGTGTGTTATTAATAGTTATTGGACTGGGAGGTGACGAGGGCTATGAAGCCAGTCACATAACATTCTAAAAGAGAGAAATAGTCAAAGTGGCAGGAGTGATTCGTCACAGTCTGCTGGTGCTTTTTTGGTGTTTTAGGTTGTGTCTTAGAAGGAAGGATATTTTTATCTATTGCAAACTGCTGAGAGCTCCTCAGAGGTAAAGCAAGGCATACTTTAGTATCACTTTTTATTAGTGTAACATTTAGATGCATTTTAAAATATTGGGAGGTATGTTCTCTGTTATTCCCAAAACAACAAACAAACAAAAGCAATGGGGAAGAAAGGGAGTAATGTGTTCCATTACTACTGAGGAGGGAGAGGACTTTCCTCATGATATGTCCCTTAACAACAATGTTTAAATGTAAGAAAATCAGGATTGGGGCCCTTCTCCCGAGCACTTGGATTCTCCCATGCCTCTTTCTTTTCTCAGTTTATAGTCTTGATACTTCATAATGCACTGAGGCTAACTTACAGGGGAAAACATTGTTGTTTTTCTGTTACTTTAATAACATAAGGTCAAATGAATATATGCTTGACATACAACAGAATTCTGGAAGCCAGTCCTGGAACTTAGCATTTCAGTTCTTTATAAAAAGAGAGGAAAAATCTTTCCCCTTTCCCTGCTTCTTCAGGAAAAACATCATCCTCCCTGTAAAACCAAAAAAGGAGGTCTTTCATTGAAGGAGACCTCTTATAGCAATATTTTGAGCTTTAACATTTACATGCATCACATTTAATAGGATTACTCTTTGTGCAAAGAGTACACTGAATGCTCAATAGTTTTAAGGTACTAGTACTACATGTATATGCTTCTAAATTTATTTAGAAGCTATGAATTCTAGCACTTTCAGTCAGGAGTCATGAATACCTGTAAAAGAGAGCTGCAGCTCTGTTGCCATAGCCAAGTTGCTCTAACTGTTGAGATGTCTGGCTAGATCTAGCTGCTTGAAGACTTGGGCCCATGAAGTTGACTTAAGTTTCTGCTAGCAAGCTCCACCCATTACCATTGTAGCAGCAGGGTTGCCACTGGTTTGGTAGCAGCAGGGTTGCCTCCAAAGTGGTTTCTTTGAAAGAAGCACATGGGTCTGCCCTGCTGTTCAAGGGGAAGAAGTGTTGTTTTCTACTTTTTAATAATTATTTGTAGTCTTCCTGGATGTAACAATGTATTTTCAAGAAAAGAAGGGAGATGCTAGATGTTAGGATGCAGCCATTTGAAGAAAGCAGAGACATAAAGGAGAGACAGCTATGTTTTTTAGTAGGAGAAGAAAGCGGAATAGGGTACCAAACTATCCCACAAGTGAAATATCCTTGGCCTAGACAATAGCCTGCCTGGGTTAAAAATGCTGCTAGTGAATAGAAAATAGCTGCAGTTCATGACTTGATCTTGATGAGTGTGCTGACCTGGTGTGTATCACAGAGACCTGGCTGGATGAGAATATGGGGAGGTAATCCCCCTCAGATTTGTCCATTGGGGTTCTCTGTACAGCAAGTAGGTGGAGTTGCAGATATCTATCAGTATTCTCACCACATGACCAAGTGCCCCATACCACAGTTTTCCACAATAGAATGACCACGATTTGTGACTTATTTAATAACAGCTGAAACAAATAATTCACCACCATTTCAATAATGCTGAAATGCAAGGCATCCTGGAATTACCAAGAATGGATTTTTGAAGAAATGTAAATTCCACTAGTGCTGCAAAGAAGTCCCTGGCTCATAATTCTTTAATTTTAAGAATATGTCTTTGGCACATTTGGTAGATTCCAGGTTACTAGATTTTTGGTTGGTTGGTTGCTTTTAGGGGGAAAAAATGATCCCATAAGTCTTAAGCCTGTCCATGTCTATATTACTCTTTTAGTTTAGGGAATTTGCATACTAGTTCCTTTGTTGACTCAGAATTAGTTTACAATAAATCACAGCTGCTTGAAGGGATGGTATGTGCAAAATTTACTTTAAATAAGTGCAGTGTATCATAGGTTAATATTGTTACCTTTCATTTATTCACTGGTACATAATGACATGATTCAATGCAGCACCCTTCTGAGGATATTTGACTCTTGACTGATCATCATGTCAAATAAACTTGATGTAATGAATCACTGAGATGAGTATAATTTGCCTTAAATTAAAGAACATAGTGTCAAATTGTAATAACAATTTTTAAATTATTTTGTTCAGAATGGAAGATAATAGCAAAGTATATGTATGGCTTTGAGAAGTCACACTGGTACCCTTTTTTGAAGACAGGACATAAATTTTGAGAATACCTTGGTTTGTTAAATGATGTCAGACAACGAAAACCCTTCACTGCCTTTTCAATCTTCAATCTTCCTTAGAAGAACATCATAAAATTGCACTGAAAGATCATACCAATTATGCCCTTGTGGATCTAGAAACACAGAGGACTTGCCAGATTTGATGCATGTCGAACAAGTTACTTTTGTGCTTGATGGTATAAAAACTATCAAGAATATCATGACCTTTGAGAAAAAACTAATCTTCTCTTTATTCCCTCTTTTTCAGAAACAGCATGGAAATTGGAGTCATTATTGAGCAATCAAAGTAAAATGGAAGATAGTCCATTAGCTGTTAGCTCTAAAAAGAGCATTGGGGAAAACATACATGGATTTTATCAAATAAAAACTCTAACCTTTGCCTAACATCCAGGCTGGCATCAGTAGGTGAGATACCCCAGCACACCTTTTAAAAAAGCAATACCTATCTTTTAATTTTCCCAGAATGCCCTAGACTGGTGCTCAAGGACACTGTAGGAAATTAGAAGGGGTTTCAACAGCAAGGCGTTCATTTAAAACAGTGCAGATGCACATCAGGGCCAATGAAAGTAGTAGAGGGGACCTTACTATGAGTTCCATTTCTGCTATCAACTGCCTTTTAGGTGATGCCAATGGTGGCCTTCAGTTTCTGGATAGGATTTATTTATTTGCAAGAAAAAAGTTGCCAAGTGGTTTGTTTTTTAAAAGAAAATTTTAGGTTCTTACAGGCCTGCTGGTGTCCTCCATTTGCATACTTGTAGTACTATTTTAAGTTACAAAAGTATAGGAATTTGGAGAAATAGTTTACCATTACCACATATGGTTATTGCTGCATGCCTTATTTGTATGTTAATTAAATTATTTATGTTGACTCTGTTCCAGGGAGGAACTTCATGTGGAAGGGATTATGTGTGTGGAAAGTAACTTTCTGCTTATGAAGCACCATCTGGAGGACTGCTTCATGTTTTGCATATCTCAAAATTTCCTCTGTGGATGGCAACCATCAGGATAAATATATAAAACAAGCTTTTTCTGAGTCAGGTCACAGACCTTTCTTACCTATTACTCAACCTTACAGGTGGCACCTTATGGGGATTTTCCACCACACTGTCACCAAATATGGGGTTGTCCAACCCTTATCCCACCAGCTGAGGGGATTGCACTTGGGCAATCCCAGCACTGTGGACAAATGTGGGTTTTTACCCTCCAACCCACCAAATGTGAAGACTTCCATAGTCAATGCAATTAATAAATGTGAGGGCTTTTCCTGATCCTCATCTCTGTGACAACAATTTTGGGGACTATCTAAATGCACTCAAGGTACTATGAGGATTTATGCACTTCTACCATAAATGGACATCACTCCTCTATATTCTGTGCTGCCACCACACAATCCAAACTGTTAGACAGCATGTGGAGATGCCAAAAGTGTGTAAAAACAAATACAAATGTTTATTTACAGAAGTTTAGAAGTTACAGAAGTTTATTTATATCCATTTGAGGAAGCAGAAGAGGGATAGAGAACAATACTGTTCTACACTGTTATAGTACTATTATTCCACTTTAACTGCTTTGGTTGCCTCCTGTGACATTCTGGAGTTTGTCGTTTAGTGAGGCCTAAGAGCTCTCTGGATGAGAATGCTCATCTCTAAACTGCAAATCCCAGGATTTCAGAAGAGGCAGCCTTAGCAGTAAATGTGAAATAATAGTTCTATAACTTTGTAGTGCAGAATCCAACATAGTCCAGATGCAAAAACATTCATCTCATCTCAGATGTTAGCTGAAAATTCCAGAAATGGCCTTCAGAAAAGCAAAAAGAGAGGATGTGGACACACACAAATAGTAAAATAATATAATCAAAAATTTTCACTAAAACTTTGACGGAAGTTCAGAGTTGTACAGAAAAAATCAAGATACCTTTAAAAGGGTACATTGTTTCCCAATTTCATAGGTGCAATGACAGGGAACAGCATTCCACTCAAATCAGATTTCTTACTCCCAAAATTACTATTTTGTAATCCCTATATTTCTATCATTGTAGACACTTAGGAGATTATCACATTACCAAAAAATGTGACTTATCTCTGATGGGATACAGTCACATTTCAGATTACTAGCTGATTTTATCACATTTAAATCATGACCACTGCCACCGGGTGACTACAGCCTGGCTGCCTCCCAGGTCCCAGACGCACTTATCCAGCCACTTTTCCAAAATGGAAAACTCATTGGAGCTCTCTTCTGCCATGGCAAAGCCAGGAGAGGACACACTTGCCCCCTTTGCTGTGGTGACAGAAGCCACAGCAAGATAGGGCAGGAGATCTCTGTTGTCACCTTTGCTGTGGCAGTAGACATCTCCTCATGGGGATGCCTCTGCCACCATGGCAAGCCAAAAGGGGCACAGCAGGAGGAGGGCCCAACCAGGTGTCATCCCTCTTCTGGGGTGTTGTCCAATGCAGGTCAACCCTCCCCCCCACCACCCATGGATGCCACTGAGTCTCTCTCTTGTGCCTCATAGTATCCTGTTTTTATAACTGCCCATCTTGGAAACATTTTGAAGCTTGCATACATCTCCAAACTGGTCATCCTCATTGGGCAATTGTCTCTCATGATCTCTGTTGCTCCTTCATGATGCTGACCCTCAAATCATCATCATCATCATCATCATCATCATCATCATCATCATCATCTTTATTTTTATACCCCACCTTTTGCCTGAAGGCAATCAAGGAGGCTCACAACAATTGCATGTATAAAACACCCCCACAACAAACAACAGTAACATAAAAACAAGTTACCCCCCCACACACACACACCAAAAGCCATCATATTATTAATCCTTTGTTTACCTGGAAGACAGACTATGATCTTCAGTTGTGTTGCCCAGATAATGAGAGAGCCAATTATCACAGGAGAGAAGGAAAATTTCATTTGAGGGAGACAGAATTCTTATTTGGACAGCAGTGTGTGCTATAACAGTTTGGGTGTTGGACTAGACTAGACTCTGGGAGATCAGGGTTCAAATTCCCACTCAGCCAAGGAAAGCTATTTGGTGATTTTGGCAAAGTCATACTCTCTCAGCTTCGGAGAAGGGCAATGATAAAGCCATAATAATAATAATAATAATAATAATAATAATAATAATATATTTATTATATCCTGCCTTTTGCCTAAGCAATTAAGGCGGCTTACAAATATAAGATACAGATTAAAAACATACATTACAACAATAACAGTAATACAATACCCCCCTTAAAAGACTAAATACAATATTAAAATAAACATAATAAGATTAAAACAGCACACATTCTGCCTTCTCCCCCTCCTGATGGTGGTGGATGGGGTGAGGGCCCTTCTTCTTTTCAGGCTAGGCCCAATGGAGCCAGCCTGCCTTCTCTCCCTCCTGATGATGGTGGATGGAGGGAGGGCCTTCTTCTTTTACTAAACATATCCAAGAAATCCCTGTGATAGGTTCACCTCAATTCAGAAACAACTTGAAATCACACAACAGCAACAACAACAACAACTCCTCCCCTCTCCATAGCTGTGACTCTGGCCAATTTCCTTGATTTTCTCTATTTAATTAGAAATTAAATTATAATTATAGGTGTTGTATACCACTTAAGTGGTTGTAAAAAATCATGCAGGTGAAGGGAGTGGGGAGATTGAGAGATAGGTTACTCCCTCAAATATGAGAGGCTGGGATTTTTCCTGAAGCAAGGATCTGAACAACTTTGGTATATTGGCTGAACTGAGACAGTGTGGGGACATATGTGCCCTTTTTGTGGGTGATCCTCTGTTTTTTACAGGGTACACAAGGTCATACAGAAAAAGAAGATAACACTTTTCTACTAAAACTTGCTTTTTCCAATTTGAAGGCAGCAAATCTGTGCAACTGAACAAGATAAGTTCCATTTCTTCTGATTTCCTGCCTGTTTTTATCAATATTAATGCACTGCAATTCAGTATTGTAGCAAAGTGTTCATGAAGTAAGGAGGGTGAACCTATTATCAAGACACACAACAGAAAACAAGAGAGCAGTGCTATAAAACACAATCACCACTACAGGGAAGCAACAAAATGTGACATGTTAATGGCTTCATCTCCTCTTAGGAGGGGGTAGGGGGCAAAGGTAGAAAATGGAGAAAAATGACTTTCATGGGGGAAAGGTGCAGGCTAAGGAATCAACACTAAGATTCGTAACCATATAGCATCACCATGGACCCAAAACTTTCCTGCTTTGAAAAAAATAAGCCAAAGTTCAACATATCAAGCCAACCATACTTTTCATGGCTGCAGAAAGCAACAAGTTGCATGTCTTCTTTACTTCCAAAACATCACCCTTTTTTGTTAATCAGGAAAGGGAAGAGTCAAAAGGTGGAAGAAATACTTTAAAATGCAAGTACATTGGTATCCTTTGGGGTTTGGTTCCAGGCCTGCCTGTGGATACCAAAATCCATGGATGCTCAAATCTAATTAAATGCAGTGGATAGTAAAATAGTGACCCTTTATATAAAATGGCAAAATCAAGGTTTGCTTTTTTGGAGTTTATATTTTAAAAATATTTTCAAGCTGTGGATACTTGAGTCAGTGGATAAAGAATGCATAGATACAGAAGACTAGTTGTAATTTAGTAAACTGGTATATTCATCTGAAAGGATTAAATGACTAATAAAGAAATTGAATACTGTTTGTGGAATTATTGCAAATTAGGTTCTCTCCCCCCCCCCCCACTATAATATCAACCATATCCCAAACAAGAAGCAAACTGTCAGAACAACATGACATTATACAGTATGCTACAGTAGAATTCTAAGAATGGTCTCTCATGTCAAATATTTCCACTTGTACTCAGCTAGCATGCATAGGGGAAATGTGAATCAGGACCCTAGCAGGATGCACTATTAAGTTAGGACCTCAATACATATAGGTGCAAGAAAGAGTTGCAATATCTATCCCATCATGCCATTGGCTGCATCAACTATCTCACTCTTCATTCATTCATGAACCAGGGCCATATTCTACATAATCTACTTAGTTATGAAAGTACAACAAAGTAACATCCCCCGGCATGACTCCCTGCCTCCTATTCCTCCTACTCCTACCATGCCTCCTACTCCTACCATGAAAGTGTGGAAGGACTGTGACCTCATCACTGCCCTAGGATAGGCTTCACAAGTGATCACACAGTGTGTGTGCGGTGTAGGTGGAATTCAGCAAGCCAGGCAACAATCTCTCAATGCTGATTTGGAAATAAAAAATATAATAGTCTGAATATGAAGAGTGTAAATATGTAAGAAAATATGCTATGTCAGAAACATTCCAGCTTGGCTGAGAAATTCTTCCTCATACTTTCCCAAGACATTTGTACGAATTTCAAATTTTCCTACTCAGCTGCAACTTTAGATTTGCCTTCCCAAATGTAGTTATTATCCAGGGATGTTCTTCTGTTTGACTCTGCTTCCACAGGATTACAAAAGACCCTAATTCCTACTGTGCACCTTAAAATCCTGCTCTGTTGATCTGTGAAACTCTTTTGGGCTGCTTCTTGGTGCCAATAGAAAGGAAAAGAAAGAAAATCCTAATTCTGAGCCTAAGAATAGGCAATGCAATCTGAACATTAAAATAATACACTGCCGCCACCACCCCAAAAAATATCTCAATAGTACTCAGTTAAGGATTCAATCAAATCTGTATAAATCTGTTCACAACAAAGATGTTTAAGGAAAACATCATTTTTTAAAATGGTGTTCATACATAACACAGCAAGATCAATCTTTGAAGAGGTATTCCCTATTCTTGATCACATTGGAAATAATGCCTCTTTTAAAGTGGCTTTTGCCAGCAGCTGCATTTAATAAACATGCATTAAAAATATTAAAGTCTATCTAACTAATTAATTAGGGGCATCTTTCAAAATGTTTAAACTGAGTATTGTGATTGCTCAAGTAAGTGTTTGCATTGCTCTTTTTAAGAAGTATACAAACAATAGAATGCTGAACCCATTCATAACTGAATAATAGTGGAATATGAAGCTCTGAGATATAAAGTATCTCCTACTACTATTCAGTTATGGGAGATTATTCAACATGTTTTTCTCCTGGGCTGGGCACAGGTTTAAAGTGCTTAAAAACAGATGTTTTTGCATGCCTCCATGCCCACCTTGGAGGCATCGCATACCTGATCTGGACTTCACAAAAAACAGGACTTTCCCATTCTTTGCAAAGTTCAGGAGAAGTCCGGATTGGGTACGCAATGCCTCTGAGCTGGGCACGGAAGCATGTGAAAACACCCATTTTTATGTGGTTTACACTTGTGCCCAGCTCAGGAGAAAAAAGTGTACAATAATCTCCATGAATGTCTCTGTATCTTCTTAAGTAGCATTCAAAGCTGTTGAGAGCCAGGGTGGTATAGTCGTTTGCATATTGGACTAGGACCCTGGACACCAGTATTCAAATTGCTACTCAGCCATGGAAATCCAATGGCTTATCGTGACCAAGTCACACTCAGCCACAGAGGAAGGCAATGGGAAACTCCCTCTGAACAAATCTTGCCAAGAAAACCCTATGACAGGGTCACCATAAGTCAGAAATGACTCAAAGCACACAAAACAACATGCATGCTATTGTCTGTATTCTTCTTAAAAGGAGCAATGCAAACACTTACTTCAGCAATCACAAGACTCAGGTTAAGCATTTTAAAAGGTGCCCCAATTGCCGTATTTTTCGGCATATAAGACGCTCCGGCATATAAGACGCACCCAATTTTAAAGGAGGAAAATCTAGAAAAAAAGATTCTTAACCAAATACTGTAGTAAAATATTTTATATCAACTTTATCAAGTTAACAGCAGTTTAAGAACAATTTTAAGTTGTAAATGTAAGTTTAAGCCAGCAGCAGGGCCAGGTATTGCACAAATTCCCTGCCCAACTTTCTTGCAAGTCTCCTGTCGCCTTATGGTGACTCCATGAATTTCTTAGGGATTTCTTAGGCAAGGAAGACTCGAGAAGTGGTTTTGCCAGTTCCTTCCTCTGAAATACAGCCTGCAGCACCTGGGATTCTTTGGCGGTCTCTCATCCAAGGACTATCCAGGGCTGACCCTGCTTAGCTTCCAAGATCAGATGGACTGGTACCTTTGGAGTTTTTAGGCCATTGTCTTATGGAGTAATTTATGGCTTATTTTGACCCTACCATGAGGGTTTTCTTGGCAGATTTCTTCAAGGGGGGGTTGCCATTTCCATCCTCTGAGGCTGAGAGAGTGTGATTTGGCCAGAGTAATCCAGTGCCTTGGAGTAATTTCTGGCTCATTTTGACACTACCATGAGGGTTTTCTTGGCAGATTTCTTCAGAGGAGGGAGTTTGCCATTTCCACCCTCTGAGGCTGAGACAGTGCAACTTGGCCAGGGTACTAATCCAGTGCCTTGGAGTAATTTCTGGCTCATTTTGATCCTACCATGAGGGTTTTCCTGGCAGATTTCTTCAGAGGAGGGAGTTTGCCATTTCCACCCTCTGAGGCTGAGACAGTGTAACTTGGCCAGGGTACTAATCCAGTGCCTTGGAGTAATTTCTGGCTCATTTTGATCCTACCATGAGGGTTTTCCTGGCAGATTTCTTCAGAGGAGGGAGTTTGCCATTTCCACCCTCTGAGGCTGAGACAGTGTAACTTGGCCAGGGTAATAATCCAGTGCCATGGAGTAATTTCTGGCTCATTTTGATCCTACCATGAGCGTTTTCCTGGCAGATTTCTTCAGAGGAGGGAGTTTGCCATTTCCACCCTCTGAGGCTGAGACAGTGTAACTTGGCCAGGGTAATAATCCAGTACCTTGGAGTAATTTCTGGCTCATTTTGATCCTACCATGAGGGTTTTCCTGGCAGATTTCCTCAGAGGAGGGAGTTTGCAATTTCCACCCTCTGAGGCTGAGACAGTGTAACTTGGCCAGGGTACTAATCCAGTGCCTTGGAGTAATTTCTGGCTCATTTTGATCCTACCATGAGGTTTTCCTGGCAGATTTCTTCAGAGGAGGGAGTTTGCCATTTCCACCCTCTGAGGCTGAGACAGTGTAACTTGGCCAGGGTAATAATCCAGTGCCTTGGAGTAATTTCTGGATCATTTGGATCCTACCATGAGGTTTTTTTTGGCAGATTTCTTCAAGGGGGGGGACTCTTTCCACCCCCGTCCTGGGTGCTCCAATGGACTCTTCCTGGGATGGGAGGATGTCCTCTGACCCCAGGAAGAGTCCATTGAAGCACCCAGGATGGGGGTGGAAAGAGGAGGAGCACATTCAACTAGCCAGGAAAAGAGGACTCTTTCCACCCCCGTCCTGGCTGCTCCAATGGGCTCTTCCTGGGATGGGAGGAGCCCACTGCAGCACCAAGGCTGAGGTTGAAATGAGGCCTACTTTTAGCCTAGGCCTCGGCAGTTTGCCCTCAGCTTTTATATTCGGTTCATTAGGCGCAGCAACTTCCCCACCCTCGTTTTGGGGAAGAAAAAGTGCGTCTTATATGCCGAAAAATACGGTAATTAGTTAGACAGACTTTAATATTTTTAATGCATATTCAAAGTTGTGTACTGAATAATTTAAATTGTTCAATTAATCAGGTGGGGTAATCTAACCAACTGATTTACTAAATATTGCAGATCTACTATCTATAGTAAATAATACATCTATAACAGATGAGGGAAGGTATGGCAAAAGGCAGAATGAAACAAGATCATACAATGAAGTATGGGTTTTCTTGGATTATACTGTATGTACTTTTAATTTTTGTCAGCTGCCCCGATTGTGCTTAGAGGGGTGGGGTACTTATTATTATTATTATTATTATTATTACTATTATTATCATCATCATCTAATTTATATTCCCAGTAGTAATCCATTTCCAGAACTGTGATTTTATTGTTTAAAAGTCAATTTATGTTATTCTGAAATTATTTTTCCCAAAATGCAGAGTCTTACAAATAGCTTAAAAAGATACTTTCTTCAAAATAAAGATCTTAAAAAGTAAATGGATTCATGTTTTAGCTGAGAACAGTATTGTAACAGAACATGTTTTAAATTAGAACTGTTTTTAATAGGATAGTTTATATTATTATTTAATAAATGTGATTGTTTCTTTGTTTCTTTCTTTACTATAGTGGTTGGTTTTTGCATTTGTTTGTTTGTTTATTGGATTCATACTCTGCTTTTCTCCCAGGATGGAAGCCAGTTTTAATCTATATTGTAAGCCACCCTGGATCCCATTTGGAGGAGGAAATTAATTTTAATTAAATAATTAGTTTTTATTCTGTCTTTTTCCCATCACAGCATTCAAGGTGGGACATATACTAAATAAATAAAAATATGCATGGAAACAAAGGGAGAAAGCTGAAATATAACTAAATCCTGATCCATGCATTAGTTCAGGAGATTTAGATTAGATCAGTTCATATCACAATCTGCCAGAGTTCCTCCAGAGTCTGTGGTGTCAACCTGAACACAGTCTAAAAATAATTTTCAGCAGTTGATTGAAACACCGGAACAATATTCTCTTAATTAAAGGCATTTGGCATCTGAGAAATAACTGTCTTCTTAACTCAAGCTGCTGTCATATTGATATTAAAAACATATTTGTGAAAACTCCCAGACAGAGCATTGCTTATGATGAGATTAGATTTTATACGTATTTGTAAATATATCTTTACACAGTATGTGCATTTATAATAGCATGTGTGTTAGCAATGCCTCACCAATAAATCATTAGTTTAATATTCCATCTAGATAATTTATGCCATTTTGATTTGAAAGTTGTTTAATTTAATTGATCATAAATGTACGCAGTAAAATTATTCATACCCAATAGGCACAAACTATTTTATTTCCCATTTCAAATTAATTAGAAAACCTGAAGTAGTACTGCATGTTCTTTCTCTTTCCACAAGAGATTCTATTTTGAGCCTTGAGATTCAGAGTTCAGTAGTGTAAGCTTGATTTAATGCAAAAAGTTATTCTCCACTGAAAATTATACAAGGAAAATTATGTCAAATGAACTAAGATTCCAAACAATGTAGTATAGTTTTAACTCAACAGAAAACTCCATTGTGTTCAGCATAGCTTGTGTGTGTATGTTTTGTGCCTTCATGTTATTTCTGACTTATAGAAATCCTAAGAACATACCATGGGGTGTTCTTGGTAAGATTTCATCAGACATGGTTTGCCATTGCCTTCCCCTGAGGCTGAGAGACTGTGACTTGTCCAAGGTCACCCAGTGGGTTTCATGGCTGAGATGGGAATTGAACCCTGGTCTCCAGAGTCATAGTCCAACACTCATACTACTATGCCACGCTGGCTCTTACCTAGCCCCAAATAAGTCTTAATCTTTACCATGTAATAAAACCAGCATACATGGTAATTTAATCCTGACCCAAGTAGATCTGACTTTGCCTGCTGCCACATTTCAGAATTACTGCAGCTTGACACCAGTTTAACTGTCATGGCTCAGTGCTATGGAACCCTGGGAATTGTAGCTTGTTATGGCATCAGAGCACTCTGAAAGAGAAGTCTAAATATGATACAAAACTGCAAATCCCAGAATTCCATAGCATTGAGTCATGGCAGTTAAAGCGGTGCCAAAGTGCTTTAATTCTGCAGCACAGATGCAGCCTTAGGCTGCTACCACATTGCAGAAATAAATCAATTTGACACCACTTTAACTTCTGTGGCTCATTGTTAGGGAAATCTGGGATTCATAGCTTGGAGAGGCACCAGAGTTTTCTGACAGAAAAGGGTCTCTTAAAACTACAAATCCCAGGATTCCTTAGTGAGCCATAGTTGTTAAAGTGGCATCAATATGCATTAATTCTGCAATGTACATGCAGCCTTTGTGTTCTCTTTTCTGCTGTGTTTATGTAGTTGGATATTTCTGTTGTTAGCAGGAACAATCTTGGATCTAACTTATAAAATCTAGTATGAGTTGAGGACTATGTATATTTGGATATTTCTGTTGTTAGCAGGAACAATCTTGGATCTAACTTATAAAATCTAGTATGAGTTGAGGACTATGTATATTTGACTCATAGATGCCTAGATGCATTCATATGAACCAAGAATTTACAAAAATGTTGGATGAGGTAAGTGAGGAGGGTCCATTTGAACACAAACATCCCCCCCCCCATTTGTTAACTTGCATAGCCATGATTTCTGGATAGTAACTTTTGCAAGAACTGCAATGGCAGGCAGTCATACCTTATCTACATGAGAAAAGCTCTAACCTGAGTAAATTTTGATTATGTGAAACAACAGATATGTTGTGTTTCAACAGAATCTCCAACATTCTGCATACCTTTCAGAAAAATAGGCTTGTTTGTTTTTTTGTCAGATGCAGGATAGCCAGTTCAGAATACCACAACCATTTCTATCAACTCTGAATATTTGGCAAAAGGTTAAAATTCAAATGCATATTCCTTCATTAACAGCTCAATTTAATATGTCAAAGCATTTAGAAGCAAGAAAACACATGTTAATTTTTGAGACTGCATCTGCACTAGAGAAATGAAGCAGTTTCATATTGTTTTAACAGGAATGCTATGGAATTCTTGGATTTGTAGTTGTGAGATATTTAGAGAACTCTGTCAGAGAGTTCTTGCACCACTAGGAACTACAGATCCAAGGATTCCATAGTGCTGAGCAATGGCAGTTGAAAAGGTGTAAAACTGCATTATTTCTGTAGTGCAGATGCAACAATGGCCACCTATAATAATTTTATCTTTGTGTTGGAGAAATTCAGCAGAAGACTAGAAAGCAAAAGTATGGTGGAAAGAGAAAATACTCCTTTGGATGTTTTAGTACAAAGTTTAATTATTCATTCATTATCTGAGCATAGGATTTCCCAACATTACCCACAGAATGTGTAAAGTAAAACCTATGCCTCTTGATCAGAAGTAAGACAGTCCCATTCAACCATCATGGGTCATCCATTATACAAACTGGGTCTGTCAAGTCTCTTTGCATTCAAATTCTTAGAGTAGTGATTTGGAGGCCCAGCATGGTGTAGTGCTTTGAGTGTGTTGGACTAGGACTCTAGAGACCAGAGTTCAAATCCCTGCTTGGCCAGGGAAATCCACTGAGGGCCTCGGCAGACGACTAATAAGGTTGTCTCCGAGTCAAGGAAGAGGAGGGGCAGCCGCACGAGCGGCGCCCCTTCCTCCTCCCGAGGTTGCCCTTGGAGCTGCCGGCCCTCTGCACGGCCGGCGCTCCGGGGGCAACCTCCCGCCACAGCGTCCTCACATGCTGCGGCGGAAAAGCCAGGGGAAATGCACTCGACACGTTTAGGGCACACTTTCCCTGACTTCTGAAAGGAGTGCCAATTTAGCGCTCCTTTCAGGGACTCTGCCGGTGCGCTGCGGTGCGGCTACCGTGGTCCCGCGGTGCACCCTCCCAGGGCGTCCCGGACGCCCTGGTCTGCTTCCCCCCTGAGTGGTTTTGGACAAGTCACACTCTCTCAGTCTCAGAGGAAGGCAAAGACAACTCTCCTCAACAAATCTTGCTAAGAAAACCCTGTGATAAATTTGTCTTAAGGTTGCCATAAGTCAGAAATGACTTGAAGGGACACATCATTAGCACAGCATGCATGAGACATCTCTACTTGAAATTCCTACTATCATAGAACAATATTTCCTGGGAAGAAGGAACAGCTGTTAGACCAACAATGTAGCTTAGAAATGATGCCTAATTTGGAATGTTTTCCACATGGAGAAGGAATCTGTAACAACCTTCTTCCCTTTCACAACAAATTAGTTTCATTTGTTTCTTGTTCCACCAACTACATTATACACTCAGGAAAAAAAAGTCATAGCCACTTTAGAGGAACTATATATAAACAGCTCCAGTTTCTCTCCATGGCAGGCAGCTTATCATGGAGTTTCTTGTGCCAAACCTTTTCTGGCATCATGCCCCATCTGCTCAAACAAAATAGAACAAAGTTAGCACTTAAACCTTAAAAAATCATTTCTTTGATCTTACACCTCAAACCACGTCAAGGAACAGTAAAAAGCTCTGATCCCAATTGATCCTTCTGCTTTTCAATTTCTCTGAAGGCATTTCCCAGGATAGATCCGGAAATGGGCATCACTTATTCTTCATTTGCTCTGGAGAATTTGATGCAACTTTGATAGATTTAACTTGGCCAAAAGAACAAAGACCTTCCTGTAAGCAATACCTGCTGAAATCCCCTCTTCTGTACAATTATTAAACTCTTAAAGAATCTTATATCTCAGTAATGAAATGATGTAACAATTTGTCAACCTATATCTTTGATTCACGTACTATTTTCTGTGTTGAGCCCATGTGGTACAATGAACTGAGTGTTCAGCTAGAACTCTGGGTGTCCAATGATAGAATTTCCACTGAGCCAATGGGGTGACCTTTGCCTAGTCCAGTGATGGTAAACCTTTTAGGAATACGCTTGTCAAGAAATCTCTAGGCTAGAGTTACCATAAGTTGGAGTAGCCTTGAAGGCATATAACAACAATGAACAATTTTCTGCATTCCATGTGGAATATTTCCCCTGCTTATTCACTGAATATGTCATTTCTTTCCTTATACAGCTTTTTAGGGAAAGATTTAGGGGAAGAACAAATCAAATTGCTTTTTAAGGAAAGGTTTCCCCTTTATCTTTCCTCTGATTGACTATATCTATTGATTATATTAATAAGTAATGCTCAACATGTATCAAGTGGGGTTGATGTTTGACTTGAGACACAGCAGTCCATAAAAAAATATTTGGCACAAAGTCATTAGCAATTTAACTGAATGTCACATTAAACAGCCCCACATAATACATTTAATTCAGTGAGGGTGTGTTTGTGTGTGTGTAGTGGATCAAAAAAAAAATCACTAGAGGAAACTGTCATGAATAACTTCACAGTTTTCAGAATGTCTATTGCACAGTTACACTTCTATATAGTTAGCAAAATCAAGCAGAGAGGACACTATGAACTGTGGGATGAAAATAATATTCGAAAATATTTGAAAAATGATTGGAAAATGTGTTTCTTGAGTGTAAAAAAAAAAATCCCCCCATATGTGATGAATCCTGGACTGAGGAGAATCTTTGTAGTTTGGGACTTATTCTACATGTGAGGTTGATTTGCTCAGAAACAGCATTTTCTCTTCAGGAAACATCATTTTCTCCACAGAAAATACTACGTATTTCTGGGCAGAGACTGCCATGGTTGTCTTGGCTGATGACCTTCACCTGGGCATCCACAGGGGTAATGTGACCCTGTTGGTCCTCTTAGACCTCTCAGCAGCTTTTGACACAGTAGATCACAATATCCCCTTGGATCGCCTGAGAAGGTTAGGAATTGGAGGCACTGCATTGCAGTGGTTCTGTTCCTCTCGGGCAGATTTCAGAGGGTGTTGCTCAGGGACAGTTGCTCCACTAGGAAGGAGCTTAATTGCGGTGTCCCTCAAGGCACCATCCTGTCAATATATATATGAAGCTTCTGGGAGAGATCATTCAGAGTCATGGGGCGGGGTGTTATCAGTACGCTGATGACACCTAAATATATTTCTCCATGGCTTGGTCATCAGCTATGTTGAGATTGAATCCAGACAAAATGGAGATACTAACAGTAGCACCCCCAAAACTAGGTATTGGGACACAACCTCCAGTCCTGGATGGGGGTCACACTTTCCGCTAGGGACTGTGTTTGCAGTTTGGAGGTGCTCCTGGATCTGTCACTCCAGATGACTAATGAGGTAAATGCGACAGTCAGGAGCACCTGTTATCAGCTTCGGCTGATATGCCAGTTGTGCCCTTTCCTGGAAGTAAGGGTCTTTGAAACTTTGGTACATGAGCTGGTAACCTCTCATCTTGATTTCTGTAATGTGCTCTACATGGGGCTATCCTCGTGCTTAATCCGGAAACTCCAACTAGTACAGAAAATGGCAGCCAGGTTGGTCTCCAGTACATCTAGGAGAGACCATATAACACAGGGGTAGGCAACCTGTCCCCTTTAAGGGCCGAGGGAATTCAGCTCCCAGAATCCCAGGTGCTATTGGCTGACATGGGACTATTGGCCAACATGGCTGAGGCTTCTGGGAGTTGAAGTCCCTCGGCCCTTAAAGGGGACAGGTTGCCTACCCCTGATATAACACAAGTCCAAAAATCACTACGCTGGCTGCTGATTAGTTTCTGGGCTCAGTACAAGGTGTTGGTTATCACCTTTAAAGTCCTACATGGCTTCGGGGCTGCCACCTTCCATATGATCCTTCCTTGGAGGTCTTTAAGCAGAGGCTGGATGGTCATCTGTCAGGGATGCTTTGATTGGGAGTTCCTGCATGGCAGGGGGTTTCTAAATCAATTACACAGATCAAATTACAAGTGGGGCAACTTAGCTTACCCTATGTCACAATGTTTATGTTATCCATAACAGCAACTATCGGTACTCTTTCCATTCTCTTTTCCTCTGACCTTACTGTTTATAATCCCCACATGTGCCTAATACTGGTAGTTCAGGTTAATGTTTCTTGCATTTGATGAAGCTGACATTAGTGTAAGAATAAATAAATTGCTTTTCATGAGTTAGACTTTCTCTGTTTTGGAATTTTGTGATTGTGTTATGTAGGTTGCAGTCCTGTAGCCTGTAGCCACCTACCTGGAAATAAATACCACTGTACTTGGTAGGACATGCTTCTGAGTAGACATATCTAGGACTGATCTCCTTTTAATTATTAAATGTAGAAATTAAATAGTAGCAGTTTGTTGCTTTTGCTTTATTCTACATTCATAAAAACAAATCAATCCTCTGTCATCGAGTTAATGAAGACATTTGCAAATTTGGATAAACCATTTTTACTGATCAAATTTATTATACATACCAGCACACACTTCCCAGCATAGAGAGAACCAAGTTTTATCTGCCTGACATGTAGCTATTAAAGATTAAGAGGCTATCAAAGATCAGAGGTGGCAAAACTAATTCAGCACTATAAAAAGGACTGAATACAAATGGTTTTCCCACCTTGGGCCCCATAGGAAAGAGGTGGAATGTAAGCCAATCAAACAAACAAACAAACTACTCAAAGTGCAGGGTTGGATTGGATGCATCCATCCATTTCTTGTTTTCATACATTAAAATGTTTCTATCTCATGTTCTTTTCATCAATTTTATGAATTTGGAGAGTTTATATCAGAAAATGAAACAAGCAACATTTTCATCCATTCCTAGATAGAGTGGAATATGCATGAATATCTGCATTCATTGTATTCAATTGTAATGTTAACTTTTTGTATGTTTTAAACTATATTTTCATCATTTTAATTTTTAAAGTGCTTTGACTCTCAGTCCTTTGGAAAAGGGGTGGCTATAAATAAAGCATGACATTCTTTCAATAATTTCAGTAATTACAATGTTATGATATAGCAGTTACACTTTAACAGTCATTACACCTTTGCGACAGCTGTAAGTGCCCCAGAACCCTACTCTTTAATCCATGCAGCCATCCAACAGAGCAACAAGGCCCTGGGGATATGTCCCCCTATGGACTGGGAAGTAGTTGATTGATGTCCCCACCCCAGCAAATGATCTTTGATGTGAGGGGGTATTGCAACAGAGACTTTTGTTTCTGCCTGTCACAAGGGAGATCATTTAAGGGAGGGAGTAGGAACATCAGTCAACTGCTTCCAGAATGACAGAGGAAGAGATCCCTACTGATCACAGTGGCTGCTGTCCAGTAAGTGGGCACTGGGAGGGTCAGGCCAGTAGATACCACATAGCTCCATAACTACAATTGTTGCATCACTAAATAATTGATAGAGAATTCTGGCCAACACTTATTTTAATGACTGGATAGCTTTCATTGACTATTAGATACTAAGCACATACGTATTCAGATGTAAACACAAATTGACACTGCAAAGACAGGCAGAACTTTCAGTGCTGCATCTTCATGCATTGTTGACTTTGAAAATTTGGTAGCTTTTTTTTCTTTTGAAGTGTTTACCTTTGCAATCTGTGAAGAGTTCTGCTTTGTTCAAGCTTAGTGTAGAAATGTTTGCCAATCCTTATCTTAAAATATTTCCGGGGATTAAATCACAAACCATTCCTCATTTTCTGTCCTAAACTAAAAAACATGTTTTCTGGTAACCTGCCAATACCTTAATACTTTGGTTTTTCCTGTGTTTCATTTTTTTAACTCTCCTATCCACCCTCTGCTGACTTTCACTGCATAGAAAGCAACAATGCATTAGCATTTTTATCAGAGTTGCTCTAACCCCCATGAGTATTTCTTTCAGGCTATATGACAAGAACTAATAATTTACAGCTATGAGACTTTCCCACTCCTGTGTGTTTCTGCCAAGGGATCCCCATTGGAGATGGTCTGATAGATAGAAGACACTGTACAGCTAATGTTCCTATTGAAGCTCCCTTCCCCTCCTTAGCACTCATAGCTTTTGTATTATAATTCAGCATGGCTGCCAAGCCTCATTATTACCATAATACCAAGAGGAAAGCTGTTTTTCCTCAGATCATGAGAGACCAGTAATTCATGTGGAAGCAGGTGCTCAAACACCATTATGGACTACTAATGTTTGTTAATGAGGCCCAGGAAGTGCTTGTGTTTTATAAAATGTATAAGACATATGGTCATCTGATGACATTGAGTGTGAGGGCTGAGCATAAATTTTTATGGCACAAAGCATGAGGTCATTCAGGTGAAGCTGCTGCAATGTTCTGGTGATCATTCCAGTTGTTCCGGTACCCGCATGCTGATTGGAATTTAAACTGGCCTTAAGTGAGGCAGAACTTGCATATGGAGGTATTGGATACCTCTGTATGCAAGTAACTAAAAAGTACAACCACTAGTGTTCTGCCCCAACAAAATTCCATGCACGTTTCTTCTGAAAACCATATAGTTAGTATGAGAGAGGAATCTCAAAAATGCAATTATCCCTGGATGTTTGGAAATGGTTTAGGATTATAGCACCAGTTCTGAGGTTGCTAAAATGCAATGAACTTACAATTGTAAACCGCATAGTGCGGTATGAAGCGGAATATAAATGAAGCTGCTTTGCTTTTTTTTAATATCAAAAGGAATAGACAAAATAATAATAAACATGTTTCCTACATGTTATTACATTCAATATAGTTGATAGCAGCTCTTTAATAATAATAATAATAAAAAAAAGGTGAGTGAGGGACCCATGTTTAAATTGACTTAGGAGTGGTTGCAGACAAAGGTGATGGATCAGATATTTGAGAAACAAATGCTCTATTTTTGACAATCATCAGGAAAAATGCAAAAAAGCTGTGCAACTTGGTATGCCACTATGTCCTATTATGAATTAATTTTGAAGTCTGGTTCAAGATCAGGAGAGACTGAGGAGCAAAGTGCCTCCATGGATTGTTGCATGAACATATATGTGAAGAAAGGATGGATGGATGGATGGATAGAGATTCGTGTGAGAAAGAAGGTGAAGGACATAATGATTTTAAAAGATTAGTAGCTATGAGGATGTGTTGTCAAGGGAAGAAGTGTGCAACATGTATGGGATTTAGACTTTCTCCATAGCAATGGAGAGGGTCAGATCTGAGGAAGGTGGGTATTCATGGAAGGGTACTCATGATAAAATGTGGATCTCAGGATGAAAAAGATTTCCCTCCTCTCTTCTAATACGAGTATGTTAGGATCATATTTCCACAGCTAGGAGATTACCACATGACGTTTTAAAAATGGAACTAAAGCAGGATTGCCACAACTTGTAATGCATCCTACAGCACGACATCCCATTGTTCCGTGTTTGTACTGCTATAGATCATTAATAGGAAAATGTGAATGAGTGCCGATGTTGCTGTAATTGCAGAGCTCTACGAGTGTGGAAGACATTAGCGCAACTGCATTTTCAGGATGTATTATGTATTAAGTGGTGTCATAGTGTATTATTTCAATCTGCGGTGAGAGCACAGCTTGGAAAAGGCTCCCCCCCCTTTCCTCAAAGCAGTAAATTATGCCCTCATAGTACTCTCCAGAAACTACATTTCCCAGCATGCTCTGCATCCACTTAGGGATGCCTAGCAAATTCTTAACCTCATTCATTTCTTTTAGGGGATGAAAAAGCGGCAGAAAGGGTATAAATCTAGCAGGCTCTGTTTTTGGGTGCACTGAATGATTGAAGGACGGTCCTTAAGTTGTCCAATCCCTGGCCTGAGGAGCAAAGAGGAGGCCTGGTGATGAGTCGCCTCACAAAGGTGGTAACGGGGCCATTAGGCCACTCTTAGACGTTAGTGGGGGTTGGTTAATGTTTTATAGAACAAAACTACAGTTCACAGAATTCCCTAGCATTGAGCCAGAGCAGTTAAAGCAGTCTCAAACCGGATTATATCTGTAGTGTGTTACATGTGCAAGAACTATAAATGCAAGTCGAGTATGGAAGGCGTATGAGTTATGCAACTGTTAATAACCAAGTGCAATTTTGGATTGATACAGTAATGTAGAAAACTGTGTTTCTATTGTGTTATTGAGGTTGTTATACGTGCAATAATGTAGTTGTGCTATTTCACTGCTATATCACCTCCATGAGGCAATCTCCCCAGTAGCCTTGAGGTATAAACTTAAAACAAGTTAAAAATGTCTTTATCTTGTGTAATTACAGAAATTAACTTTAACAGAGGTATTTGCTTAAGTAAGAGTCACAAGTTTAAATGGGCCTTTGTGTGAGAAAAATATTGCTGTGTTTGAAGAGACTACTGAAGTTGCAAAGTGTAGTTATTTTCCTGTGGTTTTCAGCACATCTGTTTCTAATGCTACAATACCAGAATGCTCTATTTCTCCAACTGAACTAGGTTTTACTGTTCTCAAGGTGGTTTTGTTTAATTTTTTATTATTTATATTCTATTTTATTCCTTTCAAAGTTACTAAAAGCCTTTCCAGGGTTACTTTGCTTTGTCCTGTGAGCACTATAAAGTTATGACATATAATTATAGAATTCTTTTTATTTTCAAAAATTATGGGGTTTAGGCAGAATATATGACTTGTGGCAAGCAGAACAGAATTCTCCATGAACAATATCAGTTGCAGCCCCTGGAATCATGCAAGTATAAAGTGCCTCTTAAGAAGCAGTGTCCTCTATAATCTTCTCCAATAGCTGTAGAAATTTACACCCTCAGAATACTCTGAAGTACTTCAGCAGTTCAGGCTTGTCAGCCCAGTAACTTTAGTATTAATGAAAGGCAATACAAAAATGGATAATGTTACTGCAGTCAATTACATAATGGATAAATGCAACTTATACACATATATACACAGACATACTCAGAAATATTTAAATATACTCAGAGAGAGAACATAAAAAGACAAAAAAAAACACATTACAAAACCCCTTTTTGAATATCTAACAACATCCACCCACATCCATTCATGATCACATTCATAAAATTAATATTAAAAAACCTTCTTAACGTCTTTGATGGTTATCATTGAGAGATCAAAGATGTATTCCTTTTCATTATATATTCTCTCTCTCTCTCTCTTTTTTTTTTTTACAAATTCTCTATACAAATAAAAAATTATATTATTATTATTATTATTATTATTATTATCTATTTTATTTTCCCCCTCCTTGTTTAATCCTTGAAAGCCAAGTTTCCTATATCCCCCGGGATAACTTTAAATAAATCAACAATTCTAATTAGTCTTTCATAAATTTGTCTATAGAGCCATTTCTTATTAGACAAGTTAATTTATCTATTTCCATAATTTCATACATTTTTAACATCCAATGTGACTCATTTAGAATCTTTTTGGTTTTCCATTTCTGGGCATAGATAGTTCTTGCTGCTGTTGTCATATAAAATCACCTTTGAGTACCATGCACCTTGAACAATGGAGGGAGCCACTGATTGGTCAAGGTTATACTAGCAAGATATACATAATAGATATTATGGAATGTCTATTTCCTACCAGTATTGGTAATGAGTTGGAACATAGCTTGCTTCAGAGAGTCAATGGGGTGTAATGGTTTGAATGTTGGACTATGACTTTGGACACCAGGGTTTGCATCCTCGCTCAGCCATGGAAGGTCATTGGGTGACTTTAGGCAAGTCACCTTCTCTCAGACTTGAAAGCAAAGACAAATTCCCTCTGAACAAATCTTGTCAAGTAAACCATAGGTACATCTGAAAAGTCTACAATGGTTAAAAGGTACACATTTGAAGTACCGGTCTATGCACAAAGAAGTTTTAATTAGGGAAGGTGTATACAGAAGAATGCAGATACAAATTTCCATGAAGTAGGGGAAAATATATTTTCTAACCTGATAATGCGAACATCATGGGATAAGAATGCTAGTCAAATTCTGTGAAATGCAACAAAAAGTTGGTGATAGCTTTTCATAAAATATTGTTAATCTGGTGCACATAGGTCCCTTCAACAGTACCATAAGAAAACACTGCTCCAGTACCTAATTGGAAACCTGGTGTGTTGTGATGATTCTGCTTCCTTTTGTGTTCACTTAATGAGTTAATGATTGATCAGTAAAGAATTCCCACAACATTTCTCATTTTCATCTTGAAATCATTCCTCAACACACTTGGTTGGGAAATAACCAAGTGCAGCAATTTTCTTTTTTCATTTTTATTTGGGAACTCAAAATGTTTGTTTTTTTTTTTTTTTTTGCAAAACAATGCAGAAATCTGCAAAATCATCAGAAATGTGGGGAAGCTCTCATATTCACCCACAAATTATAGATTGCTATTATGGATGAACTTGACTTTGGGGAATGTTAATTAGTTCAATTAATGAACTCTAGGGACTTTTCCCCTGTTTATACGAAGGTAGCTAGAAATGAGAGATTGGCAGAGACAAAGTATTTCAAATTAATTGTTGAATTTATTGGAAATACAGAGACACTTAAGACAACCTTTCACACACACATATGCTCAAGAACTCAAGAATAAAGGGATTAGCAGGAGGCCTTCTAATGGGTGATAATTTCCTGGACGAGGTTGCTCCTAATGAAGAATTGATGCCTTGCAGACCCAAGCCACGTGGAATGGCAAGGGGGAAGCAGCTGAGGGTCAGAGCTAAATCAAAATTCAGAGTGATGTGGAGGACACCCGAATTTCAACTAGCACACTAAACAAAGGAATTTTTGGTCTTTAAATAGACTTGATCTAAGGCTAAAGCAAAAGTTGTTGCTATACTACAAAGGGTTCTCAGATTTCCATAGTAAAGATTACTTTGATATAGATAGACTGGGGGTGTTGATGGTCTCTTTGATCCTTGCCAGAAGACATCCTGTGGCTGTAAATCACCTTAATCTCCCATGTAAGATGTGAATCTTCTCTGTCTGCAACTTCCCAAACTACAGTTGTCCCTCCATTTTTCCAGGGATCCATTCCAGACCCCCCCAGTGGAAATCCAAAAATATTCAAGCCCCATAGGCTTGAATGGTCACATGCTCCTGCATGTGCCATTTTAACCCTCCCCACTTGCTGGTCTACAAAGGACTGAAACTGCAGACCTGAAGTCTGCAAAAATGGAGGGATGAGTGTAGAATGCTTTGATCTGCAAATTGGCTGTGCCTATGTGATGGTCTAACTTTGAATCAATGGCATAGTCAGCATTTCTGCTTAAGAGTCATATCAGAGAATCTCCACTCCCAGAACTATGGGAAACAATCCATTTTCACAGCATTTCTCATGACAATGCCCTACTAAAAAAAATTCAACAGTAGAATTCACTCTCTGTGTTTAAGACAGCATCAAAGACCAATCTTTTCTAGCAGGCCTATCAAATGGTTTTTAAAGGATGAGTTATTCCTAGTCATATCCTCTAATAATGCTCGTGAACTTATCAAGCTGAATCAGATCTATCAGTTTATGAAGCCATTCTTCCATTGAAGGGAGATCTCTAGACTTCCATTTGGAGGCATAAATAATTCTTGCACTGGTAGTAATATAAAAAAGAAGCTTTCCATGTTTACATTCAATTTCTTCCTTCTTACACATGCTTAAAAGATATAACTCTGGTTCCATTTTTAGCTGACACTTCAAAACTTCTTTCACTATTTTGTGGACATTGCACCAATATTTTTTTCGCTTTTTTACAGTTCCACCATGTATGATAAAAAGTACCCACCTCTGTGCCACATTTCCAACATTTATTTGATAAACCTTTGTATATTCTGGCTAATCTAGCCGGTGTCAAATACCATCTATATTGCATTTTGTATAAGTTTTCCTTTAAATCACTACAAACCGAGTATTTTAATGTTTTCTTCCAGAGTTTTTCCCACAGTTCCAGTTCTATATTACGTTTTATATCTTGTGACCACTTCACCATTTGCTCCGTCACCACTTCCTCTTCCATATCTATTTCTAATAGGCATCTATAGAAGAGAGCTATTTTATGGTGATTGTCAGAAAATAAGTTTTCTTCAAATTTAGTTTTTTCTTTTCTCAATCCAACTGTTCTCATATCCATTAAGAATCTTTCTCTCAATCATCTATGCAGTAGCCATCCAATAGTGTATCCCTCATTCAATAACTGATCCAATTTTTTAAATTCAAGATTTTTAGTCCCCTGCAAACTTATAACTAAATCACTATATTTAACCCACTCATCTTGAGCTATAGTTTCTCTAAAGTGGAATGCCTCATGTATTGAGGTCCACAGTGGTAATTTAGGGCTAATTCTGTTTTTATATCTAAACCAAACTTTTAAGAGAGACCTTCTCACAAAATGATTACTGAAATCTTTATGCACCTTTAACTTATCATAAAAAAGACATGCGTGCCAACCAAATCTTTGGTCAACACCTTCCAAACTAAGCATCTTCTTATCCCTTAATAACAGCCATTCTATGAGCCATTCCAGACAATTGGCATCGTGATATAATTGTAAATTCGGTAACGCAAGACCTCCCCTTTCTGTCATATCCTGCATTAACTTGAACCTTACCCTCGGTCTTTTCCCACTCCACAAGAACTTTGAAATCTCCTTGTTCCATGTTTTAAAGGGTTTAGAGTTAGAGATAATTGGAATACTTTGAAACAAAAACATAAATTTCGGTAGAACTTTCATCTTGATTACTGAGATTTTGCCTAACCATGAGAGGTTTAGTTTGTTCCACATCTTTAGATCTTTTGCTATCTCTTTTGCTAACCTTTCATAATTATTCTTGTATAAGTCTATATTTTTTGTTGTTAATATTATACCAAGATATTTTACTTTTTTAACAGTTTGATATCCAGAGGTCTCTACTATATACAGCTTTTCCGTATTGGATAGATTCATTGCTAAGACTACTGTTTTTTCTTTGTTTATTTTTAAACCTGAAACTTGATTAAACTCCTCTAAAGTATTTAATAGATGATTTAGTCCATTCTCCGGATCCAACAGAGTCACTAACAAATTGTCCGCGTAAGCTTTTAACTTAAATTCAAATCCTTTACTTTTAATACCTTTAATTTCTTTATGTTCTCTTATATTATTATTAAGCACCTCCATAACTATTAAAAACAAGAGGGGAGAGAGAGGACAGCCTTGCCTCGTCCCGTTCTCAATCTCCACCTTCTTTGTTTTATCTCCATCCACTAAAATCCAAGCCTCTTGTCTAAAATAAATCACTTCTATCCATTTAATAAAATTAGTGCCTACTTTTATTCTTGTCAATACCTTTAACAGAAATTGCCAACTGACCCTGTCAAAAGCTTTTTCGAAATCAATAAAAAACATTGCTAGTTTATTATCTATTTTTCTTTCATGCCATTCTATTGCATCTAAAACAAATCTCATGTTGTCCTTAATCCTCCTTGAAGGTAAAAAAACAATTCTGGTCTTTATTTATCCATTCCATTAGAATTTTTTTCAATCTTTCTGCCAGTATCGTTGCAAAGATTTTATAGCTGCAATTCAACAGCGAAATTGGTCTATAATGTCTTACATTTTGGGTATCTTTATTTTCCTTTGGAATGAGCACAATGTTGGCTTGACTCCAGGTGGGGGGCATTTTGTTCTCAAGTATATTATTTATTACATGATATAATGGTTGTGCTAACTGTTGCACAAACTTTTTATAATATTCTGGTGGGAAACCATCAGGCCCAGGTGACTTTCCTGTTTTTATTTTACTAATCGCATCCTGGACCTCCTGCATCATGATTTTCCTGTTTAATTGTTCCCTTTGATCATCATTAAATGGTTCCAGAACACACTTCTCTAAATATTTGTTTACGCTTTCTTCTTCAATCTCCTCTTTCTTATATAGTTGGTTATAAAAGTTATAAATTATCTCTTTGATCTTATCTTGTTCCAAAAATTGCTGTTCATTCTCTTTTAAACAAGTTATTTGTCTTTTTGTTCTTTCCTACCTCATTCTATAAGCCAACCACTTTCCTGGCTTATTAGCCCCTTCAAACGTCTATTGTCTCAAATATTTAATTTTATTTTGTAGATCTTCAGTTATAAGTAGAGAGATCTGTTGCTGTATTAATTTAATTTCTAATTTTATATCTTCATTCCAAGGGGACTGTTTCAATTTATTTTCTTTTTCCAACAGTTTATTTTGTATTTCTTTTATTTCCTGTGCTTTCATTTTCTTAATTTGATAACTTTTTTCATAAAAAAGCCTATAACACCACCTTTCCCGCCTCCCAAACCATGTTCAAACTAACTTCCTTACTAATATTTTCCTTAAAATAATTCTCTAGCCATTCTTTTGCTTCTTTATATATCGATTCTCTACTTAATATTCCATCATTTAGTCTCCAGTTAAAACTTTTCTGTTTTAAGATTAATGTAAATTCTACCGCATTATGGTCTGAGAACACTCTTGGCTTTATTTCTATATTCAACTCATTAGTGATCAATTGAGGTGTCGCCAATACTATATCTAATCTGGCCCATGATCGATGCCTCTCAGAAAAGAAAGTGTATTCTTTATTAGTGTGTCTTGCTCTCCGTACATCTACTAAATCTAGTTGTTCCATTATTTCAAAAAATTCTCTGGGGAGCTTACCCTGATTTAGTTTTATCTGTTTATCTGAAAGTCTATCCAATAATGGTTCTGCCACCCCATTCCAATCTCCCATCATGATACAAGAATCAAATGATATATTTTCAATTTTATTCAATAACATTTTGTAAAATGTTTCTTTTTTTTTCTAATGGACTATATACTCCAACAATAAGAATCTTCTCTCCTTCAAGAATTAAAATTGTTACAAGAAGTTCAAGAATAGTTTGGACACCCACATAATGGCCTTGTTTATCATTTAAAACCTCTATTGTCTCATATTTCTGATTTACTTAGAGTGCAACCCCCTTCTTTTTATTTTTAGCTGCCAAAACAAAAAGTGTTCCCAGTTTAGGGTTTTCGAGAAGCTTTATATTATCTTGCTTTATTCTGGTTTCCTGTAAACAAAGAACATCATAACCTTGTCTCCTAATATAGTGAAAAACCTTTCCCCTCTTAGTATGGCCGTTCAAACCTTTTATGTTCCATGTTATTAATTTTAGTGTGTTCATCACTTAAACTTGATTTTCTAACTCACTTTCTGTTTGGCTTCCTGATATTTCACTATCCGAGTTTAGGTCACCTCCCTTCTCTATACCACCTATGCACTCTTCTTGTGAATAACCCTGTCCTTTCTGTTCTTTCACTATACTCTTAACTTTAGTATCACAATTTTTCTTTTTCCTTTTTCTTTTTTCATCTAGACCAATATTTTCCTGCTCAGCCTTATCTTTCTGCTCTTCCTCCATCTCTGATGTCTCACTTAAATGTCCTATCTTTTTCCTATTCCTTTGACCAATATCACGTTCCTCCAATTGACTTTTTTCTCCCTTATTTTCTTTTTTGCCTTCTTTTCTAAAGTATTTCCAGAACTCTCTAGCTTCTTGTAACAATTTTAATTCAATTTTTCTTTTATTATACCAGAATATCAAACCTTCTGGTAACTTCCATTTATAATTAATCTGTCTTTCTCTCAATGCCAATGTCAAGAAATTATATTCTCTTCTCCTTCTTATAATCGCTGGGGGTAAATCCTTAAAAAGTTGCAATTCCGTGCCTTCGAAACTAATGGGGTCAGTTCTATGTTTAAATAATATCATGTCTCTAAGTTGTTTTCTAACAAAGAACACCACATCTCTTGGGACCTTCTTTTTCTTTGCAACATATGAACTCAATCTGAACAAATTGTCTATCTCCATTTCACAAATATCTGGCTCTTTTTCTAAATAATCGCTCAGGATTTGTACAATTTTTTGCCATAGATTTTCCCCTTCCAGTTCTGGTAAACCTCTTATTTTAAGGGACCTTTCTTTTATTCTCACATCTTTCATCACATTATCCTCAATTAGTACTTTTTGTTTTTGTTCTATTTCTTTTAGATTCATTTCAAATTTTCATGATTCTCTTCTATTTTACCCATCTTATTTTTTATTTTATTCATTTCCTCTGACATTTTGTCAATGGCTCCACTGACCCCCTTTAGATCTTCCCTTAATTCATTCTTAATTTCTATTTTCAAATCTATCATCTCCTTCCTCAGATCCTGGATTTCTTTACTTAAATCTAATCTTATTTTTCTTATCTTGTCCATCAGATTCATGTTTACCTCTGATTCTTTAGGTTGTTCAATTGAGGGTCTACGGTTCAATTGTGCCTGCGCTTGCACTTGCGCCTGTGCTCTGGTGACTTTATTCGTTGCCATAATCAGCTTTATATCTGATATAATTTCTTTATCTGCTTGTCTACCCTATATCCTAACACCACGGTTTGAACAAATCATATAGGTCTTCAATTTCTAAAACTCATACACACACACTGAGAAAGATAACCAATTGGTTTCTTTTGTTTCCTATAATCTATGTGGATTCTCCTTTCTGTTATTATACTCCTCCTTCTTCTTTTTCCTCCCCCCCCCTTACATCAACATCAACATTAGGCACATCATCATACAACAGTACTGTTTCACATTCCAATCAATATTGAGTCCACAGCTAAATTCTACTGAACCTCCTTAAGCTTTCTCTTTTCTTTTCTTTTTTCCCTCCCTCCTTTTTATCTTATGGCCGTCTTTTTATATTTATTTCATCATTATATTCCTTGTGGTCATAATCTGTAGACCCACCAGGATTACCCCACAGTTTCAATGTCTCAGCCAGATGCTATATAAAAGGACTATTGCAGCTCCAACTTCAACTTTTTATCCAGAGGAAAAAGAAGCCGCATTTAACTCCAACTATTTGCTGGGCTGTTTCAGACTTCAACTCCCACAATCCTTTACAATTCTTGCACCTTCCAATGCAATTTCCACTTAAAGGGGCTGCTGTTTCCACTTCCGGGGGCTTTCAACCACTTGTAGTTTGTTATCTCACCCAGTGGACTTCAGTTCCCACAAGTCTTTGTTCTTCGTCACCGCCGCACACGCTTCACTCTTTCCCTTCCTACCGAAAGGCTTTCTCCAGCCATTCCAAGCAGCTCAATAGGACTCCTTTTCCGTAAGTTTGTCTTCAATCAGACTTTTACAGTCATCGATCTTATGTGATTCTTTTGTTATCTTTTAGAATTTAATAATCAGTGTTAAACCAAATTACACAGAAATAGCTCAGCTCAATTTAGTCTGGTCACCACCTAAAGTTTTTTTTTTTTTTAAGAATGATTATATCAGTCTTTCCTTCCAGTATTCCACTGGCTCTCAGCCAATATTAAAGAAAAGAAGGGTGCTTTATTTGGCTTGGTTAGGTGTTCCATTGCACTCCCAAAATGAAAAAATAACCATAAAACTCACAATGATTAAAAAGGTTGGTGGCATTCCTCAACCCCTTCTTGGGGAACCTAGAGGTAGCCGTGGCTCCTTTTCCTTCTCCGCTGCCTTGGACTTTAGTTCTTACTTCTCTTCCCTTCGTTGTTGTCTCTTTCAAAGCAAAAAGGCAGCTCTAATACATTGTCCCTCTGAGTCCTCTTTATCTAAGAGGACATTTTTGGTTGTCAAATTGTGTTTTTGCAACGAGTTCTACCTCTTGTCAAACGGTTCCTCCAAGAGCTACCTTGGAACACATCTCGCCAGTCCGCCATTCCATCCCAGAAGTCCATTTATTGCTGTATTTTAAACTGTTGTTCTTCACCTCTAAATAACAACAATAATTTTCTCACCCAAAATAATGATTATTTTACATGAAAATATCAAAAGATTTATATCCCTTGCATAAAAAGTCTTTAAGTGTATGAATTACAATTTACTAAAGCAGTGGCTACTTTACATCAAATCCTTCACATTTAGAGTGATATAATTCTACTAAATTTACCTTTAAGGTGAGTGAGAAAAAATACTGTCTCTTACAGTTTCAATTTTTTCAGCCTATAATTGGTTCGCTATCTCTAACTACTGCTACACAGAGATTTTCCAGCAAAGTAGAATATCTGTTCTTCTAGAAAATAAAAGGTACTGCTGTAAGACTTTCTCTTTTTCTTTTCTTTCTTTTTTTTCTTTTTTGCTAAATTCAGTACACATGACCTTCTAGGTCAATTACAAGGTGCTTGCCTGAGAATGGTATTAGCCTTTAAAGACTGAAGAGTTCATGTTCTCCTGGAAGGACCATCTTTTGCCCTATCCCACAAATTATTTTACTTCAGAGACCTTCTAAAACTGATGACATCAATTTAAATGCAGCCTTTTTGTGCTGCACATGCACAGATATTGTTTAAAATTCAGCACAACCCAAATTAATACTGTCAATTTGTTTTATTGGCTACAGCACTGGACTTGGTTAAGGTTAACCCAGGTATTGGGCAAAACCCCATGTTTTGCCAGTTACCAACTGGCACTACAAGGTGGCTGTTATATTATTATATTATATTATATTAATTTTATCACATTTTCTTAGTTTGGGACTCAGAGCAGCTTATAACAATTAAAACAAATGCCATTAAAATTCATAGCATATAAAAGTAATTAACCCATCATTAAAAAATTAAAATATTTTTATTAAGTTTTTCACACATAAAAAACATCTTTTATTTCACAACTCATACGCATAAGTCCGAAGATATGTCAGTGAATACTCAATCAGTTATACATTTCTTCAATTCTTAAATATTTACAATCTTAGTTTCTTCAAATTTGCTTATCATTAAACTATTCTTAATGCCATATTATTTCATTTCTATGAGATATCCAGTATGTAATAACTTAATTATATTTATTTTACAGCCTTAATTCTCTTTTGTATATTTTTAAGCAATTCAAATATATTTTCCTTCTAGTTCATTTCTTGCTCAGCTTATCTATGAGGGGAAGCAGACTGGCGGCTCTGCACCACCCCGAGAAGGTGTGCTGCGGGACTGAGGCATCCTCGTGCCTCGATCCCGCGGCGCCCCGTCGGCGCCCCAAGAAAGGAGCGCTAAAATAGCGCTCCTTTTATATGTCGCTGAAAGTGCACCCCAAAAGCGTGAGCCGCACTTTCGGCGACCCTTCTGCCGCATCATGTGCGGACGCTGCGGTGGGAGGTTGCCCCCGGAGCGCCGGCCGTGCGGAGGGCCGGCAGCTCCGAGGGCAACCTCAGGAGGAGGAAGTGGCGCCAAGCATGCGGCTGCCCCTCCTCTTCCCTGCCTCCAGGATGGCTTAATAAGCCGTCTGCTGAGGCCCTTTTTGTCTATATATATATTTACATATGTATTATCCTAATCTTCTGGGTTTTTTACTTCCTTTCATCTTTCTTACCCCTTCATTTGCTTTCCCTTGTAACTTACTCTTTTCCTAGTCTTTCCTTTCTTACCATATTTTCTTTTTGGTCATTCTACTCAGACTTCAGACTTGTTATCTCTATCTTCCTCATCCTCTTTCTTTCTTTCTTTCTTTCTTTCTTTCTTTCTTCTTCTTTTTTTTTTTTTTGAATAATGCTGAGTTTATTGAGAAATTTAAAACACAACGAGCAAATCTTTCCTGGTGTCTTTTGGAACAAAGAGGTGATCTGTAATGTTTCACGTGGTAACAAAATATTTTTAGCTAGGCCAACTTGGTTGTTAAGACAGTGGCTAAGAAGATGATAGGAATAACATTGCAGACTGCTACATCAAACTTTTTTTGGGGGGGGGGAGTGAAGGGGTACAGATACATAAGACTCTGAATTAAAGGACAAAAGTTTTATTAAGCAGGCATCTAGACTGGGCTCTTTGGTTTAAACATTGTGTTCTTTTAAAATTTCCTGCCCTTTTATTACTAAAAGCAGTTCTAATAAAGAAATATAACTGAATGCTTAAGTGGAAGTCAGATTTTAATGACTGTAAGTTACTGTGGCTATGGAAAAACATACCAATTATCTTTAATGAAGGTACTGTTTTGTGTTGTTGTACAGGAATATAACTCACATTTGTTAAAAGCAACTTTTAACAAGCTACAACCAACTTGATTTACATAGATTTCATTCTTTCTTGTGAAATGTATCAGTTAGACATCTAGATTAGCAAATGTTAAGCAACTGGTTTCAAAATCAGTTTACTGTTAAAAATCTATACAACAGAAATTATTTATAGGATTGTTTCAGTTCCTCTACAGATGGAAAATTTTGAGAATACATGTGATCTTGTGGGAATGTTGGTTTTTGAAAAAAAGAAAACAAAATAATGCTTTTTATACAAGGAAAACATGATGGTACAGAAGATACCTTTAAATACAAAAAAGTCCAAATTCACTAGCGGAAGAAAAGGAAGCCTACGATAATACCACTTAATAATCAGACTTCCCTAACACAGAGGCACCATTATGTGTGGATGATTATGAGGGCTTATGATTGGTCCCTTTTATTGTCTAAAATCCAGAATGAAGTATTAAATTAAGAATAAATTAGAGTCTCAACGCTCTCTTTCAATTTTTACACATTAGACTACTTAGGTAATGGTAAAAGCTCCAAACTACTTAGGATGTCCCCACTGAAGTCTCCTCCAGCATCCAAGGACATGTGCTCTCCTCTAACAATATAGCTCAGGCTTGTAAGATTAAACCTTGATGTAATGAAAGGAGACGTGTTACAATGACTCCTCTGGCATAAAAATAATGAGAAAAGAAGCCCTCAGAATCAGCAATGTGGAGAAGAACAGTATCCCTGTCTGATAAGAAAAGAAGAGGGAGTTGCAAAGAGTCTTTTAGAAATATCTTACAAGAATGAATTACTGAGAAATTTACTTAAGAACACTTTAAAACAGAGATAGGTAGCAATGGTGATGGAAGCCCATTTTGCCTCCACCTCAAGTCAATGGGCTGTGCCATTGCATTTTCAGATGAAAATCAGTCCAAACTGTACTTACAAGTTACTGGAAGCAACTTGTAATTTCTGGATCTATGGCAAAATTCAGCTATTTGGGAGTGGAGTACTCCTATCACTATGAGGTATTTATTTAAGGACTATATAAGAGATGGATGGTCTAGGCACTTTTCAGGCAGTTTTTTACTTACACACACACACACACACCAGCTTTAAATTTTGGGTGTTGGGATCTTTGAGGTACTGCAAAAAATGGCATTCTGCACTCTCCCCACCTTTGCCATAACATGTAATGTAATGCACCAAATACTGTTGGTGTCAATAGTTTACATGCTTATTACATGTTAGTTAGTTATTTGCATCTTTGAAAGAACTCTGTACGGTTTAACCTAGTTACAATAGCAAGATATGCCATCATAGCCATAACTCAGCAATCCATGAAACACTGTTCTATAGATCAAGGTGACAGTTATTTAAAAGAAACATTTAAAGCAGAGATTTTTCAGAGAGAGAAGACAAGGCAGCTAATCATTTTTCTGGGCCACTTTTAAGAAGGTTTAAAACAATTACCATAGAACATCTGCTAGCTTATGGTAGAGACTGATTTCTTCAAAAGGGAACATACTCACGTCAAATCTTTAAATCTTTAAAGTCTGCAAATCAGCATAGGATCTGAGAGTTCAATAACTTTCAGCAAGCAAAGTCCTATTAGGGTCAAACTCCTGAGCTAACTTTGCCCTTCCAAAAATAGTATTCTTTTTCCCGTTTTAGTTACTGTCCATAATAGAAAAAGGAATGTACACATAGTCAACCTGAAACTGTCATAGACATTCATTATCTTTAAAACGAGATGCATTATATGGTATAGTGGTGCTGGATAAGACATGTCACAGCTGTTTTGGAGTTATAGTGGGACGTGACTGAACAGGTAGGACACAGATTCACCATTGTGTGTTCTTCGGATCGCCTCAGCAAGAATCATAGAAATATCAATAACCTGAATCTTGGGACAATGTTTCATTTTTTCTTCTTGTGGGATTGTGTTAGTTACAACTACTGCTTCAAATGCGGCATTATTGATCCGAGAAATAGCAGGGCCAGAGAAGATCCCATGAGTGAGAATAGCATATACTTTAGTTGCTCCTGCAGAAACCAGCTTGTCTGCTGCATGGCATATTGTGCCACAGGTGTCTGCCATATCATCCACAAGAATTGCTACGCGATCTGTCACATCCCCAACCAAGACCATTCGATCTACTTCATTTGCTTTCTTCCTTTCTTTATGAATCAGGGCGAACTCAACATTAAGTCTGTCAGCAATCGAAGTAACCCTTTTAGCTCCACCTGCATCAGGGGAGACAATGACACAGTTCCTCCAATCAGGAATATTTTCTTTGATCCACTGTAACACAGCTGGTTCTGCATATAGGTTGTCCACTGGGATATCAAAGAAACCCTGTATCTGGGATGCATGCAAGTCCATGGTGATAATGTGGTCTGCTCCAGCCACAGATAACATATTGGCAACTAGCTTTGCAGAAATGGGGGCATGGCTCTTATCTTTCTTATCTTGCCTAGCATAGGGAAAACATGGGATTACTGCAGTGACACGGGAGGATGATGCAGTCTTGCATGCATTGATCATGATGAGAAGCTCCATCAAGTTGTCATTTATTTCACCGCAACCACTCTGGATAATGTACACATCTTCCCCTCTTACGCTTTCACCAATCTCTACACTGGTCTCCTGGTTGCTGAACTTCTTGGTGACCACTTTGCCCAGGTCCAGCCCCAGCCGGTCAGCCACGCGCTGGGAGTGGTCCTGATGGGAGCTGCCGCTGAAGAGGATGATGTTGGGCATGGCGAGGCGGAGGAGATGGAGCAGCTCTGGGAGAAAGTCCCGGGAAAGAGAGAGGAAGCGCGCGCGCCCTTTCTTTCTTTCTTTCTTTCTTTCTTTCTTTCTTTCTTATCTTCTTGTGATCCATTTCTAATATCCTTCTTCTTCTATTCTATTCTTTCTCCCCTCATGTTTTACTTTCTGAATCTAACCAATATCTTTCTCTTACCTTCGTCTATTTTCTCATACCTTCTTTGACTTACTGAAACCTTCTTTTATTTCTTCCTATGACATATTCTTCTTTTCTCAATTCTCTTTCTTCTTCTCTCTTTCTATTTCTCTTTCTTTTTCTTCTTTTCTCCCTCTTTTCCTTTTAAATGGACTTATTATATTAAAAAGTTAGATAAAACAAAATAATTGAAAAATCAAAATTTTGGGATATAAATAAAAAGACTTCTTGCCACAGGTATCAGTTTTTTACAGCTATATTTATCTTTTCTTTGTTTCCTTATAATCATATTGCTTCCTTCTTATCTATGAATTTCTACTTCATTATTATATATGTATTTTAATTTATTTATTTATTTGTGTATTTATTTAATATTAGACATGTTTTCATTATTTTCATTTTTTCATTTTCTTCTATCATTTTGACTTCTGGAAATATATCTTCATAATATTGTAATAATATTAATATTATTAGTATTGTTATCTTTTTACCTTCTCTTTTCATTCTTTTTTCCTTTTCCTTTCCTTTATTTTTCTTTTCCTTCCTTCTTTTTCTTCAGACCTCTTCTTTTCCTCTCTTCTTCTCTTTCCCTCTTTTCATTATCCCTTGTTCTAATATATTAAGGGGTGAAACAGACCACCCTGAAGGAGCAGATCTGTGCTGCCCCTTTGAGCACTGTATTGGGGCCACAGCAAACTCACACCGCAGCCCTGATTCAGCATTTTTCCAGCCAAAAAAGGAGCAGCAAAATGCTGCTCCTTTTGGGGCCAGAAAAGAAGCACTCCTTTTGCCGCCACTGTGACTCTTCTGTGCTTCTACTGCAGCCACTCACTCATAGACCACAAGGTTGCGAGTTCAATACTAGTCAGGGCTCAGGCTAGACTCAGGCTTGTATCCTTCCGAGGTTGCTAAAATGAGCACCCAACTGTTGGGGGGCAATGAGCTTACAGTTGTAAACCGCTTAGACATCCCATAGCACGATATGAAGCAGTATATAAATGAAGCTGCTTTGCTTTTGCTTTGCTTCTGTGGCACAGCACATATAAATGCTGCACCACAGGAGCGTCACAACACTGCCCACCATCTTGGTGGGCAGGTGGCATGATGGAGGCTTGGGGCAGAGTTGGGATGTGCAGTGTGTGGTGGCCATGCTCCCACTCCACCCCAATGGTTTGTTCAGCCCATTAGTTAGGCAATATTTCTAGATATTGGATTGTAGGCTTTGGTTCCTCATTTATTTCTCCAAAGAAGGTTTATTCTTTTCCAGTCATTCTCTCATTCTATTATTGATTTCCCATTAGTTATCTGTATTAACATGTCTTTTTCATACATTTTATATAATTTTAATGTCCAATCTTCTATTTTTGGTCCCTCGCTTATCTTCGAGTTTTTTGATATTACTAATCTTGCTGCCGTAATCATGTATAACAATATCCTCCAATTTTTATTTTCTGTTTCCTTATCCAAATTGTTTAACATATTTAATAGATATTTCAGGTTTCATAGGGTAGGGAATGTTTAATGTTTGTGTTATTAAATTATGTACTTTTCCCCATTTTTTTTACAACTTTGCATTGCCACCACATATGAGATAATGTTCCTCTATTTTGTTTACATATCCAACATTTTCCACTCAAATTCTTGGATATTTTTGCAATCTTTTCAGGAGTCAGGAACCATCTCAAATTTTATAGAAGTTTTCCTTTAGTATATTACTGCTTGAGAATTTTAAGTATTTTATCCAAACTCTTTCCCAGTCTTCTAATAGGATTGCATTACTTATGTTTTGAGCCCATTTTACTGTATGAGTTTTAATTACTTCTTGTTCCATGTCCAATTTTAGTAAAAATTGATAAAATCTTGCTAGTTGTTCTTTTTGGCTGTAATAATTCATCAAATTCTCCTTCAGAAGACTCAAAACTGATCAAAATATTTTAAAAAATCTTTCCATTAATTGCCTATGGACTTTATCACATGGGGGCCAGTTTCGTCTTTAAAAAGATAATAAAGTGCAAATAAACCATCCTGAAAATAAAGTGAAAATAGAGCTTGATCAAGCAAATGAATTTCACACGTAATTAGAATAAATGCAAAATAACGTGAAAAGCTATAAAAAGGCATTTTTACATTTCATACAGAAGTGAAAGAAATTTGTAAATGTACTAGGAATGGTATACTTGCACATGCGCAGAAAGAGAAAGCAGAGAGGCTCATGTCTGCCTGGCATGTTTATTGCCCAAGCAAAACAGGAAGTAAAAGCAGCCCCACAGAACCATGGGAAAACCAGAAAAAAGAATTAAAGGAGAGTTATTGTGTGAATAAACCGAATTTGACTTTCACACTAGAGTAAATGAGTAATTACAGTAATATCGAAAATGCATTTTCACTAAAATCCCGAAAGTAAAAAGATCTGGGATAACACCACTTTCTGATCACTTTAATAGCAGTTTTTGTGTGATGTCATGTGAAATCGTTGCACGTAATTACACATTTTTTGGGGGGATTTGTATGGGATATACATTTCCCCTGTGTGATAAAGTCCCAAGTGGGAACCAATTACATTCTAATCCCTTTAATGAGAGTTCCTCTCTTGATTTTATTTGCTGTTGTCCATTGATATTCTCAATTAGATCCTTATACAATATTCAGCCCTTGTTTCCTATTGTTTCTCTCTTTAAGAATGCTTCATGTGTAGAAACCCAAAGAGGTATTCTTTGAAATAATTTATTTCTATATTTTAACCAAGTCAATAAGAGAGTCTTTCTAATATAATGATCAATAAATTCTTTATGTATTTTATCTTTTTATAACATAAGTATGTATGGAATCCAAATTGGGCATTAAGTCCTTCTAAATTTAATAGTTTCCCACTTTGTAATTTGATCCAATCCAATATCCAATTTAAACAACTTACTTGAAAATATAATTTGAAATTGGGAAGCCCCAATCCAGCTCTTTCCTTACCATCAAACGTTACTTTCCATTTTATTCTAGAGAGCTTATTTCACCACTAAAAACAACATCTTACCTCTCCTGAATTCAATTCTAATTGGGATTGTGTCTGAATACTATTGCAGTGATTTTGCCACTGAATCTGCCACTCAAATACAGCCTGGGTCCATCCCTGGTCTCTGGAATGCTCAACATTCCTCTTTTCAAAATTGGGAGTTTTCCAACTTTAAGAAATGGTTACCAGAGTGCTCCAGGGACCCGGGCTGGATCTGGACTGTATTCAGGCAGTGGATTCGGTGGCAAAATCCCTGCAATAGTATCCAAATGCAGCCTGAATCAGAATTGATTTGGGAGAGGTAAGACACTTTTTAAAGCAGTGTGATAAACTCTTCGGTTTCCTCCCCGCCCAAATGAACTTTGATAATTCCTTGTTCCAGTCTCTAAATGGTATTTAATTTGTTATTATTGGAATGTTTTGGAAATAGAATAACATTCTAGGTAGAATCATCATTTTTATCATTGCCACCCTTCCCAAGAATGATAAACCTAATTTGTTCCATTTTCTTAGATCATTTTTAATTTTATTCCAACCTTTTTGGTAATTATTACTAAATAGTTCCAAATTTTTATTTGTTATATTTATTCCTAAATACTTTATCATTTTTGAACTATGCAATTTAATAAGTGTTCTAATTCTTCCTCTTCTTTTCTTCCTATATTTTTGGTAATTATTGCTGTCTTGTCTTTATTTACTTTAAATACCAACCAATTTCCAAATTCTTTAAGCATTTGATCTAATTTATCTAAATGTGTTTTTGAGTCTTCTAAAAATATAACAATATCATTCATAAAGGGTCTGGCTTTGTAGGTAAAACCTTTAACTGAAGGACTTTTTAATCAAGTTGTCTTTTCTTATTTTCCTTAATAAGATTTGAATTACTACCAAGAAAAGTAAAGGAGACAAAGGGCAGCCCTGTCTAGTACCCTTTGTTATTTTAAATATAGGAATTGTCTCTCCATTTATGATAATTTTTGCTGATTGGTCATTGTATATTGTTCTAATCCAACTTGTAAACTTTATTCCTATTTCCATTTTTTCTAATACTGCTAGCATAAAATTCCAATTATCATTGTTGAAAGCTTTTTCGGCATCCAGAAAGACCATAGCCATTTTTTTCATTATATTTTTTCATAGTATTCTAATAAATTTAGTACTATTCTTAAATTGTCTTTTGTTTGTCTTCCTGGCAAAAATCCTGCTTGATCTTCTTGTATCCAATCTTTTACTTTTTTTCTAGTCTTTCTGCTAATATTGTCACAAATATTTTATAATCTAAATTCAATATGGAAATTGGTCTATAATTTTTTTACTTCTAGAGTATATTTCTCCTGTTATAAGAGCTTCTCCCCATGATTTGGGTTTGGATTTCAAACTTAAATCAGACGTTACCTGATGGAGTGGTATCAATTACCCATCATAAAATTAAAAGCAATTACCCATCATAAAATTAAAACCAATTAAAAACATAAACCATAAATAACAAGAAGAAATAAAAGTCATGGATAATGAACAGGGCAAGTTCAATTAATCAAGTACTTAATGTCCTCTGAACACATTGTTGTTGGGTGGTGGTGGTGGTGGTGGTGGTGGTGGTAGTAGTGTGCCTTCATACCACTTTCAATTCATGGCAACCCTATCATGGCCTTTTTGGTAAGTTTCTTCAGTGAGAGTTTGCCATTGCCATCCTCTGAGGCTGAGAGACTGTGACTATATAGATTACCCAGTGGTTTTTCATGGCTGAGCTGGGCTTTGAACCCTGGTCTCCACAATCATAGTCCAAAACCATACTAGCTCTTGACTGAGCACTACACAAATGTATTATTTTTAAAGCCTCTGGAGTTTATTTTCTACATACAGATTTTATCGCATGTTTCTGAGCCGGGTTGGAGGCATCCCATACCCAATCTGGACTTCTGCCAGACTTTGCAAAGAATGGGACTTCATGTTCTTTACAAAGTATGGCAGAAGTCAGGATCGGGTATGGGATGCCTCTAACCCAGGCACAGGGGTGTGTGATGAAATCTGTTCAAATGGTTTCAGTGTGTGTCCAGCTTGGGAGAAAAAGCTGGGTAATAAACTCCTCTGTCTGCAGGCTTGAAATCTAAGGGATTCACATAATAAGTAACATTATGCACTTGTTTAGCAAGAGTAATCAACTAATGTTTTTATATATATATATATCTACAATGTTCTTGGCCTGGATTTGATCAGTATGTTGTTTTTCTTCTGAAAATTATTCTCATCCCTCTCTTATTCTCCCTCCCTCTCTCCCTCCTTTCCTCTCTCTTTTTTTGCCCCTGAAAAATACTTATTTACTAGAGTGTTCCAGACAGATGCCCTATAATTGCCTCTTAAAGGTTAAGGTATCCCCCATTGATAAGTTTGTCAAGTTGTGTCTGACTATAGGTGGCGATGTAATTTTCGTTACTAAGCCAAAGAGCCAGCATTGTAAGAGACTACTCTGTGATCATGTTGCACAGAACGCTTATCCTCTTATCCAAAACAAAAGCATGCTGTTTGAACATAGGAATAGTTCCTTTGAACCTTAGTCCTAATAGACATGACAAAAAGAAGGGAATCAAAGAAAAACATAGACATTAAAGTTAATGTATTAAAACAGTCATGTCTACTAAGGGAGACAATTTGAAGGAATTAAAAGCCAAATAACAGTCAGTTGGCCCATGGCTTTGACCTTTGTATCTTACCATTTTTTCGTAGAGCATTACAGAGAGAAATCTGTTTTGAATTGCTTTAAACCCCTGAAATGCCTAAAATGAATGTCAACTTGTTCTTTCTCGTGCTTCTGCCCAGATAATTTTGAACTCAGGGAGATTATAAGAGTGGGTTTCCTACTTTCCAATCCAGTATTTTCTTTAGTATATCAAACTGGTCCTTGATTGTTGAGAAGGACAACCAAGACACATGTTTTCTTCCTTAAAGCCAGAAGTTGAAAAAGTTATTTTGGACTACAACTTGCTGAATCCCTGAGCCCGCATGTGTTCTGAGAGTTGTTCTCCAAAAGTTTCCGAGCTCTGTTTTATACAGATTGTGTAATCAAGGATTGTCAGCCCCGCTGGCCTTGTTTTATATCTCTCATTTAGATTTGGCATCCATTGAAATCAGAAGCATTTGGATGCTATTTTGTGCCTGAGGAGTTGTGGCCTCACTAAATAGCAGAAGAGAAACATTACATAGTTAAAGAATTGGCTTGTGTTATACCTTATTGTTCTGCCACAAAGGATGAAGTGAAGGAAATTCTCTGATAATTAAGGTAACAATAGAATGGTGAGAAGAGAGTTTGCTTTCCATCAAAGCCTTACAGCACTCAGATTTTTTTTAAAGAGGAAATTGTTATTTTTTAAAAATATATCTGTAATTGTAACTACTTTTGGGTCCTCGGAACTATGGCTTAGATCCAATACTGTATTTGTGGTGGTGGTGGCTGTTCTTCCCCTCTTTTTATGCAGGCCTATACAGCACCCAAAACCTTATTTGCAGAGTTACCACCTTTGCAGAACATTCTTAGGGTGCTTGGCACACTGCAGTAAAGAGGAGAGATCAACCTCTCTGGCTCTTGGAATCTCTTTCCAATTATGGAAGCACACCACTGAATTCTGGTTTATAACTATACCTGCAAGTATAACTAATCACTTTTAAATTAATTATTTTAAAAAATAATTTAAGTGTTTTAAAAACTTTTTTGAAACCACTGTTTTAACTATCTTTTGTCTTAACTCATATGGTAAGGTGGCTTGGGTCCCATATTTTGATAAAATGTGAGATACATACTCACAGAGAGAGAGAGAGAGAGAGAGAGAGAGAGAGAGAGAGAGAGACTCTTCATATATTTGTGTATAAGTCTAGAAATTTTAGTTAAAAAATCAACCCTCAAAACTTGGTTTGTCTTATCCATGGGTCAATGTAAGTACTGTCCTTTAACTCTTACCAAAAAAATGAACCATCCCCTTCTCTAGGTAGAATAGTGAAAGATGAAACCTTAGTCCATCCGAGGAGAACCTAACTGAAGCACCAACCTCCTCTTCTCCCTCTGCTGTGGCACTGCTAGTAGCCTTTTTTAAATGTCTGGGCAGGAAAATGGTGGTGATGCTGGTGGTGGCTCTTTGGTGCTTCCCCTCAAAGGTGAACTGAGAGGAATTGAGCTTTGAAGGATTTAATAAGACATTTGCATATGTTTGTCAGTTTTCTGACATGCACATGTTCTCATTACCTTGCCTTCACCTGGTCACCTCCCTCACACATCTCACCATAGTTTACCATAGTTCCTTCCTCATCCACCCATAGTTCCTTCCTCATCCACCCAGCCTTTAGGGTAAGCACAAACAGTTATGCATGCTGGAATTTTGTAATTCCTTGGCATGATTTTCCTTCACTTTATCCTTTACATCATTTGTTGCATGCCCCTAAATTGTACTCTTGACTTATCCTTGGGTCATATCAAAATCAATAATTTTGGCTCCAAAATCTACCTTTGCCTTATAAATAAGGTCAACCTATGCATGAGTATATAATCACGATACTCATTTTCAAGGGTATGCAACTTCATTGGAGTCTAAGGGCAATTTTCAGATCAGAAATTCACTTCTGATTTTGAAAAGTGGGAATTTTTAAAATGTTAAGCAAGAAAGAAAAATCAAAATGAACCCCTGCAACATTTTGAAAAGGCAAATCACTGCTCCTAAAGTACTGTCTGGGAGGCATCAGGTGTTTGAGGGGAAAGTTCTGGGAACACATGATGTTCACTAACAAAGTGAAAATAAAGTAGAAGAAAGGGCAAAATGGCATTAATATCACCTGAAATCCTTGTTGAACAGTTTTTGTTGTTGTTGTTTTGAATTGCCAAACGTGACCTAGGCATGATAAACTGAGATCCTCTCCAGCTCTGTTCTCAGCATCTTGCCCAGTCAGTGGGCTGTATCATGTAGATAAACTTTATCCTCTCTTTTCATTGTTTCTCTCTCTTCTTTTTACCATTTTAAATACATTGAAAAGACTGCACCAAAAGCTCCAGCATGGTCTGTGCCCCCCGCCCCCCGCCTGATGAACTTTCATGTTCCCCTTCCACTCACATTTTACTCAGCTGTCCTTTATGTAAGTTCAGCAGAAGTGCTGAATCAGGAAGAGAAGGGATAGAGAATGTTGTTGGAGGCACAAAATATTGTTATTCAGTGCTCATGTATATAATCTATACCACCCTACTTGTTTTGTACTTATTACTTCATATTTCAAGGAGCAAAATAAATATTTCCCTTGTGGGAAATATGATCCATTGCTGTGGTGTATTATAGTATAAAGCAAATTGCACACCAAGTCTGAATTACAAATATGGCTGTTTCAGCACTCTATGGCAAAGTGGACTAAAAATTCTCAGTAAAAACCCTTGAGCTCTGTTAAAAAGAATGTTGAAGATTGAAACAACCTCTTATTTTATGCATTTGCATTGCTGTTGGTTGTGCCCAATTCAGTCATTTAATCATAGCTATTCTTCCATAGTTGTTCTTCTTCTTCCTTGATTGTACTAGAGCTCACATAATCTGAAGAAAGGATATAATTTAGAAAATTTAGAAAAGAAAGTTGCATCTCACACAGCGCAGGGCAAAATTGTGGAATTTGCTGTAACAAGATGTGATTATTGCCTGTAGGTCAGATAGTTTCAAAGGGGAGTCAGACAAATTAATGAAGGATAGGAATGAGGGCTGGTCCTATCACTGGGAAAAGCTACCTTGGACTGCAAAATTTGAAAAGTCCAGAGCAGTGGCAAGATGTTATGGAACAGAGCTATGTGAAATGGAGGTGGATGTCCTGTCAGCAGTGTTGAAGTAAGATTAAACTGCCAATATAGTTGCCTTTTCTATGAGAAATGATAGTCAGACACCATTTTGAATGATTAAGCTTCCAGAGTTGGCTGTGAATAGTGAGATGGCCAACTTTGTGGAAGATCATACATCATTTAGTGTCTTCAGAACAGAAACAGATGTGGAGAGTGCCAGAAAGATCTCTTTATTGTGAGGAATAATCAATGAAATGGGAAATAAGATTCAGCATGAGCAAATGTAAAATCATATCTTTCAATCAATAAATAATCCTAACTATATTGTATAGGCATATGACTGTGTTCTTATTGTACATTGCTTTGATAAAATTCTTTGTTAAGTAATGCCTGGTTTTGTAAAATAATAATAACTAAATAATCATAAATGACATACATACAAGGTAAAGGTAAAGGTATTCCCCGTTGACACGGTTGTCAAGTCGTGTCTGACTGTAGGGGGTGGTGCTCATCTCCATTACTAAGCAGAAGAGCCAGCATTGTCAGAGACTACTCTACGATCTTGTGGCCAGCATGATTGCACAGAACATTGATTACCTTCCCACCAAAGTGGTATCTGTTTGCTTCAGCAGAGGGGTGGGATATAAATTATTATTATTATTATTATTATTATTAATCTACTTGCATTGGTATGCTTTCAAACTGCTAAGTTGGCAGAAGCTGGGATTAGTGACAGGAGCTCACCCTATTATGCAGCACCTGGAACTGCCAACCTGCTGATCTTGCAATCAACAGAGTCAGTGTCTTAACCACTTGAGCCACTATAAATTTTAAGGGGGGGGGGGTTATATGATTGTTTATAAAATGTAGGACTTTACTTTTAATGTAAGCCGCCTTGATAGCTTCGGCTAAAGGCGGGGTATAAATAATAATAATAATAATAATAATAATAATAATAATAATTATCCCTCACACACAAACACACACACAATTAAAATGACTACGGGCCAATGCAGACCAGCCATTTGGAGTGGCAGAGAGCCGCCCCAGGGAGTGGTGAATTGGGGCCGTGGCAACCACATGACGCAGCCCTGATCCTCCCCTTTGCCATCCCTAAAAGAGTGGCAAAATGCTGCTCCTTTTAGGGCCAGCAAAAGGCCACCCTAAGAGCCAGCACCGTGGCTCTTCAGCACCCTTTCGGTGCAGCATGTTTAAACGCTCTGCTGGAAGTGTGTCCTGACACTGTGCAACATGTGTACACCCGTGCAGCATCAGGACGCCAATGGGGTGGGGTTGGGGTAGCCAGCAAGAGGCTGCCCTGCCCCAACTCTACTCCCAGACTGGCCCTTTGGGCTGGTCTGCAATGGCCCTGCATCTCCAAAATTCTGAAGGTGTCTTACTGATTATTTAAAAAAAAAATCCTCACTACTCATAGAACAATGCTTAGAAATATAAAATAGTTCAGTGTAATTCAACCTAGGTGGCTATTATCATCTTCTCATGCTCATGGGCTTCTCAGGGGCATTTGTCTGGCCAACATGGGAAGCAGAAGGCAGAATGAGAAAGACCTTTGCTCTGATCCAGTTAGATTCTTTATATTCCTGTGCAATGAGGTCATTGCTCCTGAAGAATTTGTTTAAAATAGGTTAAGGTAAAGGTATTGCCCATTGACAATGTTGTGAAGTCGTGTCTGGCCATAGAGGGCAGTGTTCATCTCCATCACTAAGCCGAAGAGCCAGCATTGTCAGAGACTACTCTGTGATCATGTGGCCAGCCTGATTGCACAGAATGCTGTTTATCTTCCCCCCCAAAGCAGTATCTATTTCTCTGCTTGCATTTGCAGGCTTTTGAACTACTAGGTTGGCAGAAGCTGGGACTAGTAATAGGAGCTCACTCCGTCATGCAGCACTTGGGCCTCAAACTGCCAACCTGCTGATATTACAATCTTAACCACTTGAGCCACTGAGTTCCTTAATTTTAAAATATATGAGCTTAAATCTTTTTTCCAAGTTAAATGAGAGCCTGGAGAGTTCTTTTAAAGAAGAATGGACATAATGACCTGTGAAATCCATCTATAATTCAGCATGATGATAGGATGATATTCTGGGACCAAGTAGGTTGCAGAAGCCATCCAAATAAAATATTGCATGATTTGATTGAGAAGCTTGCTTTATGTCTGCTGAATCCAAATCCACTCTTATGAAGTGGGTACAGAATAGCTATACTATTCTGAAAGGAGTTAGCACCATGAAAACTCACATCTTCCCTGAATGGTGCAAGCCTGTAGATCTTGTAATGTGATTCAGTGACATTTCTCTTCTGCTTCTCAGCCATACTCTGGATTGTTGTTATTTCACATCTGTTATAACTTATCATAGAATCATAGAGTTGGAAGAGACCAGCAGATCCAACCCCATTCCCAAGCACCCCTGAAAGATGTAAAAAAAAAAAAAAAAACTCCAAAGGAGCAGACTCCAGAAGACTCTATCAAATGTTTATGTGTTGTATGTTGAAGTTTCTGAGAGATATGAAAAAGAGCATCGGGTAATTCTCCAGAACTCATTTTGTTTCTCCTTGCATCTTATTTCAATACTGTTGGCCCACCATATCCACAGATTCTGCATCCATGGATTCAACCATCCACAGCTCGAGATTATTCAAAATAAGTTCCAAAAAGCAAACCTTGATTTTGCCATTTTATATAAAGGGCACCATTTACTATGCCATTGTATTTAATGGGATTCAGCATCCATGGATTTGGGTATTGTGGGTGCAATTTTAGTTTCACAGGATGTTAGCCCTTTTAAAGGAAAGAAAAAAAATATGCAAGTGTGAAAGTTAAACTTGTTAGAGTCTAGCTTTCATTAACAGAACAGAACAACAAAAGTGGATCAGACTTATTTTATTCTAATATGCTTTCCTAAAGAATAAAGACTAACTCAAAAAATGTCAGAATTCAAAAATATGGCCGTGTTAGTCTATAGAATCAGTCTGTAGAGAGATCTTGTAGCACCTTTGAGACTAACTGAAAGAAAGAAGTTGGTAGCATGAGCTTTCATAGACATCAGTCTACTTCCTCAGATACTTTTGGTGGAGTGGAAGCCAGGGACAGACATATATATGCCCTTGGTGTGTGAGAATGTCAATTCAAATGCAAATGAGGTGGCAAGACCAGTTTGGCCTTTGAAACTAGCCTGTAGGTGGGGAGAATAGATGAGTGTAGGATGCTTCAATGAGGATGGGGTCAGATAGTGTTGAAATGTGTGTAGTGTGCCAGGAAGCCATTGTCCCTGTTCAATCCATTGCTGAAGAACTGCAGTTTATGGATGAATTCCAATTCTGCTGTTTCTCTTCCCAATCTACCTTTGTAGTTCTTTTTGTTAAAAAATGACAAACATGTAGTTTATGGTTTAAAAACACAAACAATAACGGTTTTAATAAATATTTAAATAAAATAACTAAAACCTAATCTAACTGTTCATGGTTTGGGTAAAGAGAGATAAATCTCACCATCTTTAGATAGCAGGAAGAAACTACAACATACTGGTTATTGACTGCTGACGGCAGTTACTAGCAGTTTAGAATCTTGGGAGAGAGCTGTTAAACTGCCTCCCAAGAGTGACAGGAGTCACATGATAGATAGAATGAGAAAGAAGAAGAGAGTCACTTTCTATCTAAGAAGAGACAGGAGAATGCAATACATAATTCTTCCAGCAATAAATGAAAAAGAGCACTTGATATTTGCACTGGCACAAAGGACACAGGACTCCTTTCATGGGTTTAAAACAGGCCACAACTTTTATTAAATTGTACAGGGTCAAAGTCAAATAGTTAAATTATTATTATAACATCTTTGCCACAGGTGTAAGTGAAGGTATATCCACCTAAGGGTGATCCTTCGCAGCCTGTGGCAAAATAATAATTAACAATATATTTTAGCAGTAAATAAATAAACAAATATGTAAACAAATAACCAAAACCCCTCCCTGGAAATGATGTCATATTACGTCATATGCCATCAGAAATTACTATGACGTAAACCTTTAATTATTTATGTCATTTCCTGTAAATTTGTTTAGAGCCAATTTTTTTCTATTCCCAATTTAACTAGCCGAATTAATTTTATCTGTGGGATGGGGTCATTCCTCTCCCCAATAAATTAAAACATGTAACAAAACATAGACCTGTACCCCCAGTTGTGACAAACGACTAACAGATAATCATGATCCAGACAGAAAGTCAACACAGAATCTCAGGGAGGGCAAAAAACCCAAGTAAAATCTTGGGGAAAAATTCCCTCCTGGCCACCGAAGGCAACCAGCCAAGGCCTGAGAGTAAATTAGCACTGAAACAAGGGGTGGGAGGGATGGGTTGCCAAAAGCTGAGTACAGTACGAAGTAACTCTCTCTGTCTCGACTATAAAAATGGCTGCCTCCACGTGGTTGCATCGAGTTATAAGCAACAAACTAATCCAAATCTCACATAACAATAGCCTTGCGAGAATTGTTAAAACCATCTTGTTGGCCCAGGCACGGTGGTGTGACCTTCCCCCCCCCCGCGCCTTGACCAATGAGGAGTCTTTGTCCTTATCGGGCCAGTACAACAAGAAACCCCTCCCGACAAGTCGTGGGGTGTCTTTGCCCTGGCACAAAGGACACAAGACTCCTTTCATGGGTTTAAAACAGGCCACAACTTTTATTAAATTGTACAGGGTCAAAGCCAAATAATTAAATTATTATTATAACATCTTTGCCACAGGTGTAAGTGAAGGTATATCCACCTAAGGGTGATCCTTCGCAGCCTGTGGCAAAACAATAATTAACAACATATTTTAGCAGTAAATAAATAAACAAATATGTAAACAAATAACCAAAACCCCTCCCCGGAAATTATGTCATATTACGTCATATGACATCACAAATTACTATGACATAAACCTTTAATTATTTATGTCATTTCCTGTAAATTTGTTTAGAGCCATTTTTTTTCTATTCCCAATTTAACTAGCCAAATTAATTTTATCTGTGGGATGGGGTCATTCCCCGCCACAAGAGTGGGGCCACCCCAGCTAGGCATCCAGTCTCCCCACCACCACAGATGGCTTCATATATTTGGTCAGAAAGAGCACCAACGTATAACAACAGACTCTGGAATGGCCTGCTGGACGAGATCCATCAATTAACATCTTTGGACATCTTCAAAAAGGCTGTCAAGATGGATTTCTTCCAGCAGGCCTTCTCATACTAAAATATCCCGGCCTTGGGATCCCCCCCCCCCCTTCTCCTTAGCTGTGTCTCCATAGCTCCCCTTTTAGAACTGTAGTTACAGGGGTTTTAAATTGTTGTTATTATTTTCTGTTTTTAATTTGTTATTGTGATTTTAATTGATATATAGTTTAATAACTTTTTAAGGGGGGAGGGAAATATATTGTTTATGTTGTATGTTTTTAATGTTGTAAACCGCCTGGATTGGTTCGCCAAAGGGCGGTATAAAAATAAAATTTATTATTATTATTATTATTATTATTAACAGCCCTTCCTTGGAGAGGTGTACCCCATCATCCTTGTACAATTGTAACTTGTCCAGCCTAATAGCATGTTGAATAACAAACATGTCCCTCTTTAACAATTCTTTTTTTTAATAGAATTTTATTTTTTTTAAAAAAAAACATTAAAAAAACATTTAAAATATATTCTTAGTCATTTTTACAGTATGTTTGCCCATAATTCAAACTTCTCAATAGTTCTTTGAAAGTAAGTACATTTTTTTCACATTTTGCATACATAATTTCTGTATCTCTTACTTCTGTCATCATTACAAATCCAGTTCATTTACACAATCTTAATAACTACTTAGCTGCTTTGTTCCCATTTTCTATTTATATATTCTTCCACTGGAGCCCACTCTTCCTCAACCAATTCCACATTCTCATTATTCAATAACCTTGTCAATTTATCCATTTCCTTCATCTCTGACAGTTTCAATAACCATTCATCTACCGTTGGAGTTGTCTCCTGTTTCCATTTGGAAGCTATTAGTAATCTTGCTGCCGAGACCATGTAAAGCATTACTCTCCAATATTTTCTAGTTATATCCGGTTCTAATTTGTATGTCATATTTAATAGATATAATTCTGGATATAGTTCAAATCTATTTTTGAGTATATCTTCCATCACCATATGTATTTTCTTCCAATACATTTTCATTTTGGGACATCTCCACCAGACGTGATACTAAGATCCAACATTGCGTTTACATTTCCAACATTCGTTCGTTTGTAATTTATAAATTTTTGTCATTCTAGCAGGGGTGAGGTACCATCTTTGTTCCATTTTCCATTGGTTTTCTCTTATATCTTGAGAACAAGTAAATTTTCTTGTCATTTTCCTTGCTTTCTCCCAATGATCTACCATTATTGTCCTACCAATGTCTGTTGTCCACTTGATCATATTATCTGATATTATTTCTTTTTCCTGTCTTTGACACATTAATATTTTATATAATTTACTTATCCTCTTCTCTCTTGTCTCCATCCAAATTTTATCTATGTCTTTCAATTCTTCTTCCACCCCTTGCAGCTTAATATCCATTTTAAATCTTTCCTTTATTTGGGTATATAATAACCAGTGCATTTTATCATCTAAATGTTGGATCTCAGACATGGCTTTTAATTCCAATTGGTTTCCAGTCTTCTCCAGTATCTCTTTATATTTTAACCAAATTTGAAGGGCTGTCCATCTTCCAAAAAAAGCTTCATGTGGTGAAGTCCATAAAGGTATTTTAGTGTATATTGTTTTTTAAACTTCTTTCCAAGTTTTAAGTAAGCTTCTTCTTATTACATGATGCTGAAATTCTTTGTGAACTCTATCCTTATCATAACATAGATATCCATGCCATCTGAATCTATTGTTGAATCCCTCCAAGTTCAATATATCCTGGTCTTCTAATGTTATCCATTCGGATAGCCAATCTAAGACGTTCACTTTGTGGTAGAGTTCCAAATCTGGTACATTCCTCCCTCCATCTTTACTTTGTCTTGTCATTGTTAGCCAATTGATTCTCGCTTTTTTACTTTTCCAAATAAATTCCCTCAGATCTTTTTGCCACTCCTGAAATATTTGCCTGTTATGTATTATCGGGATGTTCTGAAATAAAAAATTTAATTTGGGTAAAATCATCATTTTTGTCGTCTCAATTCTTCCTGATAATGATAGCTGGATTTTACTCCAATTTATCATATCTTTCTTAATTTCTCTCCATTTTGGTTTAAAATTGTTTTCAAATAAGTCTACATTCCTTTTGGATATCCATATCCCCAAATATTTAGTTTTATTTACAACCTTACAATGTGTCTCTTCTGCTAATTCTGTTTCTTCTTTTTTTGTCATGTTTTTGGTAATTATTACTGTTTTGTCATAATTTATTTTAAATCCGGCCTTATTCCCAAAATCTTCTATCGTTCTGAACGTTTCCTTTACATTTTCTATTGGATCCTCCAATATCAATACCACGTCATTGGCAAAGGCACGTAGCTTATATTCTTTTCCTTTAATCTTCATTCCTCTGATGTTTGGGTTTCCCCTTATCTGATTTAGTAATGTCTCCAACACCATTATAAAAAGAAGAGGTGATAGCGGGCATCCCTGACGCGTCCCTTTGCCGATAGTAATTCTTTGTGATTTGTTTCCATTTATCACTAGGCTTGCTGATTGCTCACTATATATTTCTTTAATCCAATTACAAAATTTATCTCCCAACTTCATTTTTTCACATATTTTTGTCATAAAAGTCCAATTTACATTATCAAAGGCTTTCTCTGCATCCAAAAATATAAGTCCCAATTTTTTGTCATTATTTTTTTCATAATATTCAATCACATCTACTATTGTTCTTATATTGTCCTTTAAATATCTTTGAGGTAAAAATCCCGACTGTTCTTTTTTAATTATTTGTGAAAGTATTTTTTTTAGTCGTTCTGTCATTATTAATGCAAATATTTTATAGTCTGTGTTTAACAAAGATATCGGTCTGTAATTCTTAGCTTGCATTTCATCTCTTCCCTCTTTGTGAATCAGTATTATGTTCTCATTCTTCCAGGTATCAGGAATTCCATCTTTTATTATCCAATTAAATGTATCACACAATGGTTTTTTCAATTCCTCTATAAATGTCTTGTAATAAACAGCTGTATATCCATCTGGTCCTGGAGCCTTGTCCAATTTCAGCTTTTTTATTGCTTGTTCCACCTCTTCTTCAGTAAAGTCCTTATTTAAATTTTCCCTTTGATCCTCTGTTATTTCTGGTACATCTTGTCTATTTATATACTTTTGAGTTTCTGAAGATTCTATATCATCTTTCCCATATAGCTCTGTGAAATATTTATAAAAAATATCTTGAATTTCTTGCTGAGTATGGACTACTTTGTTATCATCCTGTATCTTTGTTATTAGTCTCTTTTCCTTTTCTTTTTTAAATCTATAAGCTAACCATTTGCCAGATTTATTTGCAAATTCAAAATATTTTTGTCGTACAAATTTCATCTTTTTTGCAATTTCTTCTGATAATCTTTTATCCAATTGATTCCTTAAAAATTTCAATTGTTTATCTTTCTTATCATTTGTAGGGTCTGCTATTAATTGTTCCTCAATGCGCTTAATTTTATCTTCCATAGATTTAAATTCTTGTTCTCTTTGTCTTTTTAACTCTGCAGCTCTTGAGATTAGTATCCCTCGTATTACTGCTTTACCGGCATCCCAAATCGTTTTTGCTTTAATCAATGTTTTGTTGTTAATCTCAAAGTATTCTCTAATACTTGTACTCAATTTTGTCACAAATTTTTTATCTTTTAAAAGGTAATCATTTAACTTCCATTCCATTTTTTTCAATGATTTGTTTAGAGTTAATACAATTGCGTTATGATCCGATATTGTTCTTGGTAAAATTTCCATCTCTTTTATTTTAGTCTTCATATTGGTGGAAGTGAGAAACATATCAATTCGTGAGTGTGATTTGTAGGATTCTGAAAAAAAAGTAAATCCTTTACTTTTTGGGTATAAGTCAGTCCATACATCTGTTAAGCTTAATTGTTCCACTAAGTCAAAAAAAGATGTTGGGAGTTTCCCTTGATTCTGTTTGATTTTCTTTTTTGAGGTCCTGTCCATGTTAGGATTTATTACCCCATTCCAGTCTCCCAGTAAGATTAAATTATGTTCGTTTTGATGTACTCTTAGAATTTCATCCTTTAAATTTGCATAAAAAGAGGTTTGCCTTTCTTTGGGACTGTATATACATACTAAGAGGTATTTCCCTTCCTCTGTTTGTACTTCCACGCCCAAGTAGTGTCCTTTTTGGTCCTTAAATAATTCAATCGCTTTATAGCTTTTTTGAATATATAATACAATTCCAGCTTTCCTTTTCTCGTTTGTAGATGTGAACATCTGTCCTAGTTTCTTATTTTCTAAATATTTTGTCTCATTTCTTCTAATTTTAGTTTCCTGTAAACAAATAATTTGCAGCGTCTGTTTTCGTAATAAATGAAATGTTTTACTCCTTTTATGTTTTGAGTTCAGTCCTTTTATATTCCATGAAATAATTTTCATAGCCATTTCCATTTTGTGTTATAAATTTAAATAATGCTAATTTAAGTTCCTGCTGAATCCTAAAGTTGGCCTTCTTCCTCATCGTCATCTACTTGACCTCTATCCTGCATTTCCTCTTCATCACTTATATCACTATCCAGTTTCCCTTGTAGATCCTCTTCAGTATATAACGCACATGCTCCTTGTTCCTGCAATTTTTCCGCTAATTCCTGTAGCCTTTCTAATTTTGTTCTATACCTGGTCTTCATCTTTCCTTCCTGCAATGGTTCATTCAAGTCTCCAGCTTGTTCTTGTTTCTTCGATTTCAGTTTCTTCAAAAATTCTCTAGCTTTTTCTACTGTGTTAATTCTGTAGCGCCTTTGTCTATATGTCAAGGACAAACCTTCCATTCTATCCCACGCAAAACGTATTCCTCTTTTCACCAGCTCCTGCGTTAAAAATTTGTATTCTTGACATCTTCGAAGTATTGCCATTGGTACGTCCTTGTAAATTTTAACTAATTTCCCTTCTATCCAAAATTCTTTATTATAGCTAGCTTGTAATATTAACTCTTTTGTTCTTATTCTGGTGAATGTTATGATTAAGTCCCTGGGCATATTTTTTTCTTTTGCTGTTTTAGAATTCACACGAAATATCGTATCTGTTTCTCTCCTTATTTCCTCTTGAGTTATCTCAGTAAGCTCTGCCAGGGCTGCAGTTATTACTCCAAATAAATCTTTATTAATAGATTCTGGTGCTCCTCTAAGCTTAAGGCTCTTTTCTCTATGACGGACCTCTTGTAACAAGTTTATATTACTTTCTTTCTTTTGTTGTTCCATCAATTCTGCTGTTTTATTCTTTAGTTCTTTTGATGTTTCTTTTAATTCTTCCACTTCTCCTCTTATTCCCTCTATTTCATCTGTTATTTTACTTAGTTTGGTTCCAAATTCCGATAATTCCTTATGTAGTTCTTCTCTGGTTTCTTTTCTTGATTGTTCCAGTTCCACCTTTATTTCTGTTCTAACTTCCTCTCTCATTTTCTGGTAAGCCTCCAGCAATGACTGCATTGGATCCGGTTTTCCAGTTGTGTCTGTAGATGCTCTCCTTTGAGTGTTGCTAGTTGGGTGGGTGGGTGGTTTTTTTGCTCCTGAAGCCATGTTATTAAGGACTCAGCAATATATAACAGTATTCTTAATACAGTCAGTTAATAAAATAAATTGCTTATCTAACAAGATATAAATCACTATAATTCACTATAACTTGCTTTTAGCCTATGCTTAAAATAAAAGGTTCAAGAAAAACCAGGAAAAGCACAAAATTAATATGTATATTAGAATTTACACTACTTTCTTCTATTTCTTCTAAAAAAAGTTTTATATAAATTTTTAAGATTTAAATATGATATGTATTCTATATAATTAATATAAAAAGAAGGTAACTGAAGTAAAGTCAGTAATATTATCTATTAAAACCTCTGATTTCAGTAACTAAGGGCCTCGGCAGATGACTAATAGAGTCGTCTTCCGGGCAGGGAAGAGGAGGGGCAGCCGCACGAGTGGTGCCCCTTCCTCTTCCTGAGGTCGCCCTCGGAGTCGCCGGCCCTCCGCATGGCCGGCGCTCCGAGGATGACCTCGCGCCACGGCGACCGCACGCGCCGCGGCGTTTGAGTCAGGGAAAGTGCGCCCGCCGCTTTTAGGGCGCACTTTCCCTGAAATCTAAAAGGAGCGCCAATTTGGCGCTCCTTTTAGAGTCGCCGACGGTGCGCCGCGGTGCGGCTGCCGCGGTCCAGCAGCGCTCCGTCCCGCGGCACACGGGAAGCTCCCGTCTGCTTCCCCCCTTAATCTCCAGCACCAACCCCCAAATGGGTTCTTGTCTATGAGTTATTTGTATTCTTTCTAGTTTAAGTATTTAATTCTTCTACTTCACCAGACTGTGTTCTATTTCTTGTTCCCTTTCTTATCTTCCCTTTAGCAATATCTCCTTGTAGAATGTTTCAAATCCTCTGTCGACCCCTCCACCGTCCTCCTTCCGTCGCAATCTTTCTCTTGGAATTTCTCACTACTGGGGTCTTCTCTCTGTCGTCCCCTCCCCCATCCTCCTTCCGACGAAGTCTTTCTTTATTATTTTTATTATTCCTTAATATTATTGTCTGTTGTCCCCTCCTCCTGTCCTCTTTCCGGCGCGAGCTCTCTTATATTTCTCTCACTGCTGGGACTTCAAACTGCAGCTTTCTCAGTACTTCTCACTCCCAAAGGCTTTATCTCTATAATTAGTCCCTATTCCTTGCTTTATTTCTTCTAATTTTAACACAAGCAATAATCAAACATGATGGAATTATTACAGTCCCTAATCTTCTTTAACTTCTTTAAAGTCCTCTTGGATCACTTCCAAAAATGACTATGTCCCATGATTTGTTTTGTCTGTCTTTTATAATTACTCTTCTCCAGTGCCTCCTTCTGGCTCTGCTTGTGCTTCTTCTGTCTCAAAGCAGACTTAATTATTTTTTATTATTATTTTTATGTTTTTCCCCACTTTTATTTGGGGTTTTCTTCCTTCCCTTCCTGTCTAAAAAAGCAAAAAAGATTTCTTCCTTACAAAGGAGGTTCTCACTTCTCTCTCCCAATATATTCAAGCATTCGCCATCTTGCCTCCTTTTTTGCTCAAAGTCCTTCAATTAATTAATTAATTAATTGTCTGTGCGGGAAGGGTGTTTTATATTTCTCTTTCCCAATCCAAATTGGTATTCATAATTCAAGTTCTTTAAAGCTTGTTTTCTGCTTTGAGATCCAATCTTATTGCTTTGAAAAAAAAAAGTCTCATGCCCTTTAATTAATTATATCTGCCGGCTCTGCTTTCACTTTCAGCCTCCTCTGCTGTTAATAGAGGCTGGATAACAATGTAACAAAAATCATCAGACTTTCACAGTTAAAGCTGCTCCCTTCTGATTTGAGAGGTCCTTGAACAGAAAGTAATTATATGCTCTTACTTTCTCCGATGTCCTTTGAAGTTCTATTCCTCCAGAAAAAAAAAAGTTTAAAAGGGCGGGTGGCAAGGCTAATGGCGAACGCTACCAGAACGGGGCTGGCTGCTCATAAATTCCAGTCTTCTGCCTCAATCCACAGTGATCTTGGCTATCAGTCCGGATCTAGCGAGCCCCAAACACAATCCTTTCCCAAGGATCTTTTTGGGGATTCCTCAAATCCCCTCTTCCCCACCCTGGTGATCCGTGGAGAGCCCTCACAACAAACCGATCGTTTTGCCGTCCCCCGCCGGAAGTCCTCTTTAACAATTCTAAGTAACAAAGCGATTAAGCCACCACCGTGCATTGTTGATGGTAGAATCCTTTTGTGCACCAGACCTGGATCGCCTAGGCACCAACTTAGTCCAGATTATCTTTGCTAGAGGAAGTATTGCTTGTAATTCCTCCAAGTCCTTAACAATTTCTTTGGCCAGCTGTAAACACAGCATGCGCGCCAGATCATTCTCCCACAGGTGAACCACCACTGCCCAGGATTGAGGACGTGAGCGAATCAGCTCCTTCATATAAGGCATGAGAGACGGCCACTTCATGCCCCTCTCACCGAACCAAATCATGCGACCAAGGTTGGACAAGCCCAAAGAAGTGTTGGAATGATGCTCCTTCAGGAAATGCTTTGCCCAATCCACCAGGCTATGCCTGATGATCCAAATATCACCCGGGCTAAAGAAAACTGGAATAAAGAAAAAGAGTCAGTAAGGCTAATCGAGAGTCCCACTACCCGATTGTCTAACATAAGATTTAAAAGCGTGTGAGCACCACCTGCCAAATCCATTTCACTCATGCCATAAGTGGCAGCAACCGTCACAGCTCCTATATGAAAGGAGTGCAAAAAAAAAGGAATCCATGGGCAGCCCAGCTTTCTTAACTGCTTCTTTCAACACTGCCCTGAATTGAAATTGTGTTAGGGGCAGACCAGACAGGTGAAGAAACAGATATCCAGGCACCTTAGGCCTGATTCTTAAATAGCTATCCATTGCCACTACTGGGCAGATTCGACCCTGTTGGGCCTTAGCCAAGGATAAAGATTGACCCTTACCAAACTGGTCAGTCTTAGGGGGGGATGCAGACCAGGGCGTTTGGAGCGCCCTGGTCCGGAGCGCCGCGGGGCTATGGCAGCCTCACTGCGGCGCCTCCCCGGCGACCCTGAAAGGAGCGCCAAAAAGGCACTCCTTTCATAAGTCGCAAAAAGAGCGCCCTAAAAGCGGCGGGCGCCCTTTTTGCGACTTATCCTCCACAGCACGTCCGGACGCTGTGGAGGGAGGTCGCCCTGAACGCGTCCGGCGTGCGGTGGCCCGGAAGCGCTCAGGGCGACCTCAGGAAGAGGAAGGGCCGCCGCGCGTGCGGTGGCTCCTCCTCTTCCGGGCCTCCAAGATGACTGTTTTAGTCGTCTGCTTAGGCCCTTAGACTGCTTAATGCAGATCTGTATGCCATGGCCAGTTAAATTAATGTCAGAAATCAGTAATGCCCTGCCTGATGTATCGTTCCTGGAACCAGGGACAATCTCACTGATTCTGAGGGCAGCAATAAAATAAAATAAAAAAAAAATGCAATAGCAAATACCGCCCTAAATAAAGCCAATTCCTCGGGTGAATAGCATATTCAGGTCAGTTGCTCCCATAACATAGCCAGGACAGGGCCGTTTATTGGCCTTCTAACGTCCTTTGGCATAGTAGACTCTCTGGACCATCCTTCCACCACCTTCTTGACTCTAAAATCAACAGTAGGGTCAAAGTAACCATTTGCCCTGGAGAAAAAGGCCAGGGCAGCCAACCTGCCCCTAATGGTGACAGGTGATAAACCCGATTGTTTGAGAGCTACCATAAAACGAAGTACCAAATCCACATTAATAGGCCATGTTATTTCTTCCCCAATCTCACACATGAATTGGCTAAAATAATTTAGGGCTGTTTGATAAGGCTTGCAATAGAATTCAACATCGCCTTGCGAACTTCTAATCTCCAAGGTTCCAGAGAAACGTTGGTACCTCCAGCAGGTGTAAAGTAGCCTGGGGCTCTAACTGCCAGAACCTGGTAAGCTGAAAAATAGACAGGGCATCCGCCAAAGGGTTAAGCAAACCAGGAACGTGGTGAGCTCTAAACAATACATTAAACTTTAAGCATTGTAAATCATTGCCCTCACCAAACTCATCACCTTAGGCGATTTGGAGGACTGCGAATTTACCACATGCACGACCGCTTGGTTGTCACACCAAAACCAAATGGTCTTATTAGTGAAGTGGCTTCCCCATAAGTGAACAGCAACAACGATTGGAAACAATTCCAAAAAAGTAAGGTCCCTGTAAGAGGTTATACAAATCAGCCATGGTAGGCTGCCTGGACGCAGGGGGATCCACACCCTGCGTCCCCAAACCGGGGACCCTTTGCAACAGATCCCAAACATTGGCAACCGTGGGGTGCCCAAGCTCCACTGCCGAAGCCACCTGCGGGCCCGGTGTGGCAGTGGCCAACTGAGACTCAGTTGCAGCCATGGAAGACTATGCTTCAGTGTTAGCAAGACCCGAAGGGTTGATGCTTGCAGAAGAGTTAGTAGCCTGAAGTTACTTTTGCACTAGCTGATTACACAGTGCCACAAAAGCCTGTATCATTTTGCCTAGTTGAGTAACTTGGGCAAGTAAATCCTCGTCCCTGCCAGCAGGCTTGGAAGGTCTTTTAGAAGCCAAGTGACCTGCAGAAGGTGTGTCAGAAGCCGCCCGATGTTTTGATTGGTCCTTACTGCGTGGTATCCTGAACTCGATGACAATGAACACGGGCCCTAACAATCACCCCCATGGGCATTCCACCCTGGCCTTAAGGCTGCCCCTTCCCTCAAGTCTCACCGAGACACCACAGCAAGGAAGCAAAACTGGCAACCACGGCAGGAAAGGTGTCCACCGAAGGTCCAGCTGGGACCTTCACTGAAGACTATCGTCTTCACCCACTCACCACTGGAAGGAAGTGCTGCTACCCCCCCCCACCACCACCACCACCATCAGCAGAGAGTCCCGACTTTACCAGATCGAGTGACCGGGGTGTCTCAGGGCCTGAAGGGAGCGGACTGACCCATCTGGTGCAAACAAGCCCACAGGACCTTTCCCATGTGAAAGTCCCGAGAATAGGAATGCCGAGGCTAGAAGGCCCTGAAGGCCGGCCCGAAGGCCACTCGCTCATCCCCACAGGTTATTCTAGTGAAACCAGAGCCCATGGAGCAAACGATGAAGCAGAAAGTAGGCAAAAGCTACAAAAGTACAAGCCAAAAACTCAAGACCAAAGCCAAGCACGCCAAAAGCTGAGAATGGTTCAAAGTAACTCTCACCGTGTCGACTATAAAAATGGCTGCCTCCACGTGGTTGCATCGAGTTATAAGCAACAAACTCTCATCCAAATCTCACATAACAATAGCCTTGCGAGAATTGTTAACACCATCTTGTTGGCCCAGGCGCAGTGGTGTGACCTTCCCCCCCGCGCCTTGACCAATGAGGAGTCTTTTTCCTTATCTGGCCAGTACAACAAGAAACCCCTCCTGACAAGTTATGGGGTGTCTTTCTCCAAAATTCATTCTGTTTCTCCCCTCATCTTACCTTAGTACTGTTGGCCCATCATATCCACATATTCTGCATCCATGGATTCAACCATTCACAGCTTGAAATCGTTCAAAATAAGTTCCAAAAAGCAAACCTTGATTTTGCCATTTTATTTAAAGGGTGCAATTTACTATGCCTTTGTATTTAATGGGATTGAACATCCATGGATTTAGGTATCCAGGGGGAGGGTGGTCTGGAACCAAACCCCAGTGGATACAAAGGATCCACTGTATAGTCAAAAGATTTTTTATCATAAAAGGAATACAATGCATCAGTCTTTCATGGGAGAATAACAATCAGCTAACATATTTGTATGGGCAGGGATAGGGTGGATAAGTGGATAGGGCATCTGGGCTGGTTTATCCCATCAAGATCAGTGATTCTATGAAGGATAAGTAGGAGGCGAAGTATTCTTCACCAGAGAGAAGAGTGCTTTTATGTCTCTCTTTTCTAAATGCTGTGAAAGACTTTGATTATGCAATCAATATAAGAGTCTCTTTTAGACCTTCAAAACATTTGGAGTGAATATGTGGGGAAACGAAGGGAGAATCTAAGTAAAAGGCCCAGCCTATAAGAAACATATATTCAACTGAAGGTCAAAACAGAGTTTATGTATGTACAAGTGAATGTTCATTGGTCTTTTCCACAGCATCAGGGATCTTGAAAAGGCAGGATTCTTGTTCATGTGCAAGCTGTGTTCTGAACACATGTAGGTAGGAATAATGCATGCAACTATGATTGTATCTGCACTGCAGAAATAATACATTTTGATACCCCTTAAACTTCCATAGCTTAATCCATAATTTAGTTTGTTGTGGCACCACAGCTGTCTGAGAGATGATGCTAAATATATCACAAAACTACAAATCTTGATTCCATAGCATTGAGCCACGGCAGCTATAGTGGTATCAAACTGCATTATTGCTGCAGTGCAGATGCAGCCTCTGCTTCCCCTCACCATTTTTCTCTTAGTCAATACATTGTGAAGGACTGAAAAGGGGCAAATAATTCACTTCCTGTGTGAGTCTTTACCATCCAGTTCATACACCATATATAGAATCTGAGAAAAGAACCTCCTACGGCCTAGTAAGTGAAAAGAAACTCAGCAATGTTACCTTGAGTGCTAGTCACTTCTCAAGAAGTTTCAGTCGGGAGCTACAAGTCAAGCAATCTACAGGTTGTTGCAGCGACTAAAATGTCTTCATGGTTGCAGACTAGAGTTGTGAAGAACTCACAGAACTCCTCCATGTGGAGAGGATTCACCATAGGGAATAGCCTTGCACACACATTTCCAATATATGTATGAAACAGGTCAATAGATTGGAATCCATGAGAAAGCCTCTGCTCTAAGGATAAGGGAGACATCCTTTCATTTCACATTCTAATGCAACCAATAGAGTTTTGAAAGACTAAGCAACCCAAAACTCAATTATTCTCTAATATTTCCTCTTTTCTAAATTTTCCAATAGAACTCTTTAATCAAGTAATAATATAGGAAAACTGTGATTATATGAGGGGAAAGTACATGCAAAAATGTCTAAATTAGTTAAAAACCCATGTGTTTTATGTGTTAATGCAATGTTGCATAAAAATGTTTGTATTGTCTTGGAAGAAATGGGCAGAAAAACAAAACATGTCAACTCCTTTTTAGAACCTCAGGTGTGATCAACTGATTTAAATGAAACATCAAGAGAAGAAGAAACAAAAATGACAGATTAATGCACTCTTACTTTCTTTTGCAAGATTCTTCTATGTACATTGATGGTACTCGAGGATGGCTTCAATAAGTACGGTGCCTGTGTAGAATAGTTCGCTTCATAGAACAATTTTGATAGTATTTGCATTAAGATTTTGAATCATTAAGGATAAAGAAATGCCCCCTTTTTTGTCAGTTTAGCCTCTCTCCACCCTTAAACATCAATTGATTTTTTTTCTTCCTCAACTTTATCTGTCACTAACTGGAAATGCACAAGAGTAAATACAGCCTTCCAAATTTCATAAAGTATTCTGAAAGGATTAAGTGGAATCTATTTGAGCAAACGTAATATTGTTATACATTTTCTCAAGAAGGATGAAGGATTATTAAACACTCTAAGATTTTTTGACTAAAAGAGCGAGATGCATTGGGACATGTTGCAGCTTACATTAATGGGATGTTCAAACATTTGCTTCATCTAATGAATTACCAAATTAAGAACATCATATAAAAAATTCAATTCTTTCTAAGAGGCTGTTATAGTTTATCTTTCTATCCATTTGTGGTATTATGGAGCAAGCTAAAGACCAGCGTGAGGTCACAAGTATTGGGCAATACATCTTAAGTAAAAGATCTGTCAACATCCATCTTGCGTTTTCCTGACACCTTTACTTGCAAAGATAAACTTCTACAGAATTGTGAACCCTATTTTATTAGTCCCCTTGTTTTTATGAGTGCCTCATGTTCAAATAGCCATGGGTAGATGTCTCCTGTAGGCCTTTCATTTCATAAACCTGGGAATTGGTTTCGCATTGAGATCGGGATGGAACTTCTACATGCTCTCCACAATTTTATCTCACACATGAACAGTCTGAACACCTATAGTTGCAGAGAGTTTAAAGGACAGAAACTGGAGATTTTATATGTGTCTACCACTGATGGACAAAATATGACTGTGGAGTTATAAGTTGTTATCCAAAGCTGTTTTTGTGGGCCTTAGCCTGGCTCAGCCATGTAAACCCATTGGGTGACGTTGGGAAAGTTACACTCTCTCAGCCTCAGAGGATGGCAATGGCAAACTCTCTCTGAAGAAACTTACCATGAAAACCCCATGATAAGTTGGAAATGACTTGAAGGCACACAACAACAACAACAACACTCCTCCAAATTCACCAAACCATCATCCTTTTACTAGTCCCTCAAAAGGGAATTAAGTGCTCTTCGTGGAAACTTGCTGCAGCAGTAATTCACCTTTTAAATAAGTTGCAGAGCAGGAAAACTACCTATTTAGAATAAAGAAAATTCTGCCCACCAAAGACAAGCTTGTATACCCCTACACACATTTCTAAATTGTCCTTTATATGAAAAATTATTTATTTGCAGTGAAACTCATAGAGGCACCACAGAAATATGTGTAAGAGACACTCCTGTGAATGTGTGACTCTAGCTGGGTTTTATAAATATGGCCACTTGTCTCCAAAGAAACATGTTTTTGAACTGCTGCCTTACAACAAATCCCCAGATGCCAGTAGGTATCTTTATGCAAAATAAGATTTCTATTGCTCCCTGAATCCCACTCTGCTGACATTTGAGGTATGAGTTTGTTGTGTATCTGTGTATGTCTGTGTAGATGCCTGCACACATGAGTGGAGAGTGCATATGTGCGTGCGCACACACACGTACATTATGACTGCAAGGTAATCATTCACTTATATGAAGATAATTTTTGATGACCCATAAATGTTAGAATTTGAATCATTTATTTTGTTGAACTTAATTCCAACTGTGACCATCACTGCTCATTGCAATTTAACACATGCTGCACACTTTAATATTGCTTGAGGAAAGGGCTGTAGATTCTTTGAACAAATGACCATATTGAATAAATGGTCTGTTTGAGTGCTTACTGTTTTATTTTATTTTTCTTCATTTTATTACTGTTACCCACACTCTAATCATATGCATGTCTACTCAGATGTAAGCCTTATGAAATTCAATGGGACTTCCTCCAAGTTCCAGGTTAATGTGTTTGAATTACATCAGGGAATTTCATATGACATAAAATTAGAATATTATCCAGAGAACCTTGAGGCTAAGAAAAAAGATGATTAAAGGCAGTGATATTTCCCCATTCTTTCATCCTAAAATGTTGCATACCAACATGGATAAATATGCATTCTTCTTTAACAGTGGCATAGCTAAAGGGTGTGAGGGGTATAGATCACACCGGGTGATGCCATAAGAGGGGGTGAACACCCAGTGGAGTGATCATTCACCATCTCTCTTAAGACCCCCCCTCCCGTCTGCCTTACTCTGCCACCCAAGGCTCTTCTGCCGCCTGTCCACTGTGGCTGTTGGTGCAATGTTGCTGCTGCCCAGCAGCTCCTTCTGCATCTGCCAGGGCTGCTGACTAGGCTGGGAAAGGAAAGAAGGAAAAGGGACCATGGTCACCACTGCTGCCACAACATTTGCCTCCCTTTCCACCCCAGCTAGCAGCCCTACCAGACCCCAAAGGGGGCACTGAGTGTCAGCAGCACCTTTCCTAGATTCATACCCTCCCACTGCCCTGGCCTGTGCTCTCTGTCTCAGAAGGAAGTGGTTCTTCTTGCCTGCTGCTGCTGCTTCTCCTCCTTCTGCCCCATCACCTACTGCTCTCTCCCCAGGGTGGCTGATTCCAAATGTGGGGTGGGGAGGCCTTAGCTCTGGGCACTGCTTGCCAGTATGGGTTCAGGGAACCCTGTAGAAATATTTGAAGGGATGTCAAAATGAAGTTGTAATAAGCTTGTTTTCTGCTTCTCTGGAAACTAGAATACAGAGCAATGGATTCAATCAACAGGAAAAGAGATTCCACCTAAACCTAAGGAAGAACTTCCTGACAGTAAGAGGTGTTTGACAGTGGAACCCACTTCCTTGGTGGAGTCTTCTTTGGAGGTCTTTAAAAAGAGACTGCATGGCCATCTTTTGGGGGTGCTTTGATTCTGTATTCCTGCATGGCAGAAGAGGGTTGGACCAGATGGCCCTTGGGGTTTCTTACAAATCTATGATTCTAGGGCATCAGGCCAGATGGAGCTGCTGCAAGTGCCATGACATCATGATCTTCTGTGCCCCTCCATCTCCCCTTCTGCAAGGTCCCTGGAGCCTGCAGTCCAGGCATCCTCCCCCCTCCTACCTTTGCTCTGTGGGTGGTGGGAGGTGGGAGGCAATCAGGACTGAATCCCTTACACTACCTGCACTCATTGGAGCTGTGAGGTGGCTGCCTACCTTGGGGTGACTCCATGAGTTACCACACTGGGGTGACACCAAATCTAGTGATACCACTATTTTATAATTATATTCACTACAGCCATAAGACTTCTGTCTCAAACACAATGAACTTTTCATCATTCAGTAATGAAATGATAAGGTCACTGTGTGGAGAAGATGGCCAAGTACTAACCAAGGATAGAGAAAAGGTAGAACTATTCAACTCCTTCTATGCCGAAGTTTTGTCTAAAAAGGAAAATAGTGCACAACCTGGTGAGCGAGGATCAGGTGGTGTAGTAGGGGAAATGCAGCACCAAAATTGGTAAAGACGTAGTACAGGAATACCTCCCTACTCTAAATGAATTCAAATCTCCAGAGCCAGATGAGCTACATCCAAAGATATTAAAAGAACTGGTGGAATTAATTTCAGAACTACTGACAATAACTTTTGAGAATTCTTGGAGAACAGGAGAAATCACCACAGTTTGGAGGAGGGCAAATGTTGCCCCCATCTTCAGAAAGAGGGGAAAAAGACCACCCAAATAATTATTGTCTGACATCAATACCCGTAAAGATTCTAGAGCAGATCATTAAACAGACAGTGTGTAATTACTTAGAAATAATGCTGTCATTGTCATCATCAACTACAGGAAAAGAGATTCCACCTAAAACTTAGGAGGAACTTCCTGATAGTCAGAGCTGTTCAACAGTGGAACACATTCCCTTGGAGAGTCATGGAGTCTCCTTCTTTGGAGGCTTTTAAACAGAGGCTGGATAGCCTTCATTAGGGAGTGCTTTGATTGGTGTTCCTGTATGGCAGGGGACTGGACTGGATGGCCATGTGGTCTCTTCCTAATCTATGATTTTATTATTCTATTATTTTATTGTTGGAAATAATACATTTATGTTTTAGGAAATTGTGACATTGTAGCAAACAGATGTCAGCTTCCTGATTATGCTTCACTTGTTTGAGGGTCATCGCAATTCCAGAAACAGGCACCATTATGAGCTAAATTACACAGTATGTTAAAAGTGTAGCATGCAGTTTAGATCACTTACCTATATGACTTAAACCAGTTGTTAGCTCCAATCTAGTTGTTAGAGCAGTCCCATTGAATCAGTTGAATTTTGTAAGGGTTGACTTACTGTGTTCCCAGTTCAATGAGGGTCTACTCCAGTTGTGATCATCAGTTGGATGGCCATGTAGGCATGGATGGCTCATTGAGATTACTGCATGTGGGCAGCAGAAGCTTAAACCTCCTTTCCAATTGGTTTTTCTTTCCAAAAGAAGCCTTCCCTACTGTGGGGAGACAAAAAAGCCTCCATTGTCACCAGTCAAATTTTCAAATTAGAACTAAATTTGAGAATTCCTGGAGAGGAGACTTAAAATGTCTCCATCTGTGCATGAAGATTCAAACTTTTTGTCACCCAACTTGAGTTCTACTTTTTAATACTGCTTAGCATTATGCCCCTATAAGCACACATGGGAGAACTAGCATGGCATAGTGGTTTGAGTGTTGGACTACGACTCTGCAGGCCATGGTTTGATTTCCTGCTCAGCCATGAAACCCATTTGGCAAGTCACATTCTCTCTGTCTCAGGAGAAGACAATGGCAAAATTCCTCTGAACAAATCTTGCCAATAAAACCCTGTGATAGGGTCTCCAAAAGTTGCAAATGACTTGAAGGAACACAACAACAGAAACAAGGCATGTGCCATGGTCAGCCCTGAGGAGGACGAGGAGGTCTTGGACCCTCAGGTACAGGGGGATCTTGAGACTGTGGCAGAGCCTAATTCTTCCCTCCTAGGTTCCAGCTCTCCCCTCTCAGCCCCTGCAGAGATGACTCAGCCTGGCCCTAGCGGTGTGGAGTCTCCCTCAGGGGACTCTGAGGCTCAGCAGCCCAGCCTTGCCTCAGCAGAGGTCTCAGCCTTGAGAGACATAGAACAGCAGGACATCCTTATCTTCAGCCAGAGGAGAGCTGAAAGGGCATGCCTTCGGTGTTCCAGAAGGCTCGCTGAGAAACGCTCAGCCAACAATTAGCAGCTGTGAGAAGGAGGGAGTGGTGCTATGATCTAAGGCACATGGGGGACGCTGACTCCCTTGTCAGAGACTATCGAGTTTCCCTTGGAAGAACACTGCTGGCACTGGCTTCCTTGCGCGTGGACTGTTTTTCAACGACGACTTTGGATCAGACTCATTGAACAACTCTCTGGCACCCTGACCTTGGACTGAACTGATACTCGAGAATTTCTGGAATCCTGAACTTGGACTGACTTGTGACTACTCTGTTTGGATAAAGGACAGGTCTGTGAGTTTAGTCTGTCTGCTGGAGGCTCAGTTTGGGTTTTGCTGCTCTTATCAGCTTATTTGGTGTGTTTGTGCTGGCAGCATTCCAGGACAGCATGCATGGAGGGCCATTTTCAACTTTTCCTAATCCTCAGTGGGCCCATGGTGCCACCATTTCCCCCTCTGGACACCCAGTGAGTGTGTAGTGATTTTTCTGCTGTTTCAGGGTATGTGGACAAAACAGCGCTAGAACTCAAAGTGGCATTAGTTGAAGTAATTATTCAACTCAAATTATATTTTTGGCTTCATCTTTTTAAAAACAACAACAGTACCAAATTGATTTCAGAGGGCTGGATAGCTCAGTGGGGGTTTAGGCATGGCCCAAGAGCTGCACTGATTCCTCTTCCCACCAAACTGGATGTGAGCCCTAGATCTCATGATTCCCAGCCCTGCATCAATAGAAAGGCAAGATTAAAGTGAAGTAAAATAAAACAAACAAATCACCATACCAATGATTGTAAACTGTATACTGTGCATTTAACATGCATGTAGTTAAGTCCTATGCTAGGGCTATGTGCATTAGTAGCAGGTTGTGACTCAACTACAACATATACAACTTTCTCATCTCCCAGATCCAAAAACCAAACACCTCATCTGACCATATGCATGTAAATCATAGATTTCAGTGATTTGTGAATAACAAAAGATCAATGAAATGCTGAAACTAAAAACGCCTATGGTTGTATTCTACAGAGTTGCTATTTTTTTGTATTGGTCTTCAAAGGAGTTTATCACATGCGGAAAAATGGAAGTTTCAATATGTAAGAACCCACGATTATCCAGCATATCAGGCACAATTGCGCAAATGGTTTTCACATGACGTTATGCACAAACAGCATAGAATCCAACAAGAAAGGGATGTGAACCAGCAAATAGACATTTTAGGGGAACTATCATAAATTCATTTCCATTTCATTCATGATTTTTTTTTTTTTTTTTGCACAATTGCTATAGTGTTAAAGCTATTTGCGGGATTCTCCCCATTTTTGTACTTGTTGACGGATTTCCAATGGTTCTTTAGAGCGAGTTTACTTCCAGTGCTGCTTTGTTGTGCTGAGAGGGATGCAGCCTTTTAATTTTCAGCCAGGGCTCTTAAAGGAATAGCTGCTGAGGAAAGGCAGGGATGCAGCAAGAGAGAGAGAGAAGTTTTTTTTTTTTTCTAGCTTTCCTACTTTTTTGGGTAATGTTTTGTTATTTTTTTAGGTTGGATACTATTTCCTTAAAAAGATACCATTTCTTGGAAAGGGACATCAAAGTACATTTTTATAAAGAAAATTGTGTGAATAAAATTGTTTATTTCTCTTGATGTTTTCTGGTGATGCAACTACTTCTTCTGTGCACATGTGCAAAGAAATTATTTCCAAACCATCAACAAGATTTGTCCACATCTGCGTGAAAACCAAATGCACTTTCTACCCACTTTCTCACATTAGTAATGAGCTTTTAATGCATTATTGTGCTTTGCGTGTAAAAATCATTCACGATTTTGCATGCTTTTCCGAGATGTGGATGCTTTAATCATTTTCAGGATAGAAGCACATAGGTCCCCATTTGATAAATTCCAAAGTAGCATTGGCTACACTCCCAGCCAAGTAAAGCTTGCCATCAAAGGCAATAAAAAAAAGGCAAACATCTTAGGTAATCAAATCTTCACAGAACCAAGGTTTAGGGACAGTCCTTGAGTTTGGGGATTGCATTTATCTTCTCATTCCTTGCTTAAAGTGGGTTTTTAAAGTGAGTTAAGTGGTGAGACCATTTTCATTTTCTTCAGGCAGGGTTCTATATATGATATGTGAGCAAAACAGGGTCAAACATTACTTTAAAGAAGCCACTATAGGCCTAAGCAGACTGCCAGAAATAGTGCACATTAAATTGAGGCACTGCCCTGGCTCAGTGCTAGGGAGTCATGGGAATTGTATTTTTTTCTGGGACATTGAGCCTTCTCTGTCAGAGAGCTCTGGTGCCACAATAAATTACAGTTCCCATGATTCCCTAGCACTGAGCCAGGGCAGTGCCTCAATTTAATGTGCACTATTTCTGGCAGTCTGCTTAGGCCCTATGTCTCTCTCCCTCCCCTCTATTTTTAATCTTAGAGAAGGACTTGGGAAAGTAACTTTTTGTATTAAACCCTGAGCCAGCATAGCCAGTGGTCAGGCAACTGGGGGATTCTAGCTTCTCCTTCTTTTAATATGTAATTTTATGTTACAAGATTAGAACAATCATGCTGCCCTCCAGATGTTCTTGGACTATAACTTCTATCCTCCCAGGCCATTATAGCCAGTGGAGAGTAATTCTGGAGTTGCAGCCTAACATCTGAAAGGCCAAATGATTCCATCCTCTGGCCTAGACTGTTTACAAGGAGGCCAATCTGGATCCAGAACTAAAATGGGAGAATAGTGGGTTTTAACCATTCCCCTGATATGGACCTGAACCACATCATTTTCAGTGTGCTTGCAATTTACATGGCAAAAAAGGAAATGCGATATTTTTGAGTATCACTGTTTGGAAATATTAAATAATGCAATAGACCTCATGTGGCTTGGAACTATGCTGCCCTCTGAGTCTGGAGTCTTGCAGGACTTGGTAGACATGGAGAGTTGTGGTGGTGACCTCCAGACTTGGAGGACATGGGGAGTTGAGGTGGTGACTTCCCAGCCTTGCAGGACTTGAAGGACATGGGGAGTTGAGGTAGTGATCTCCCAGCCTTGCAGGACTTGGAGGGCATGGGGAGTTGATGTGATGCCCTCCCATCCTTGCAGGATTTGGAGGACATGCTTCCTAGTCAAGCTCAGAATGGAACACATTTTGGAATTCCTCCTGGACAGAAGGTTGGAGTGTAGGAGGGATCCTGGGAAAGGAGAGGAGGGAAAATGGTGGATTCCCTGAAAAACTGGTGAGGGATGTGCCAACCTTCTGCCACAGTAATCCCTCCCCTTCAGTTTGATACAATTCAGCTCCATCATTCCCACTTGCTGAACATGCTTGCTAGTCATTTCTTTTCAAAAGGACCAGCAAAAGACTAGTGTCAGGAAAGAGCTGTTCTTTTGTGTTTGCCTCACTTCATTATGATTGAAAGCAAGTGCAGTTGGTTCAGAACCAGTTTCAAGTGGGAATGACAGACATATAACCACAATCAGCAATTTGTTTCAAATCATAGTGGGAACAAGGTCCAGGAGCAGTTGAGCTGATGGATTTTAATTGGCCTTTCCAGTCCTTTCATTTATAACATGAGTATATCACAACACTGTTTTTGAGAACAATCCAGTCTCCAATCCACTCTCACCACTCATACTCCTGATCTTCTGTAAGAATTTCTATTAAGTTCATAAGGCACATGCAAGCCTTTGGGTGGTGAGTAGCAGATGTTTTTATTACCACCACCCCATTTTTTAAAAGGACTTGGCACTTTGACCTTGAGAAACTTGGCTCTACTATCCACTGTTTACTATTCCATGTTAGCAATAACATATAAATGGGATCAGGAAGAGGTAAGGAGTGGCAGAGGAAAAATACAAGTAACCTGTGATCCTAATGCTCATTTCCATTCTCAGGATTTGGCATTGGAGGCAGTCAGGAAGGGAGGAGGAGAGCTGGGAAAGAGAGAGAGAGAGAGAGAGAGCGTCACGGAGGCAAGTGGCAGCAGGGGCTTCAAAACCCCAGCACACACTCACCAACACCCGAGGCAGCTAGGAAGGGAGGAGGAGAGCTGGGAGAGAGAGAGTGTGTCATGGAGGCAAGCGGCGGCGGAGGCTTCAAAACCCCTGTGCACACTCACCACCACCCAAGGCAGCTGGGAAGGGAGGAGGAGAGCTGGGAGAGAGAGAGAGAGAGCACGTCGCAGTGGCAAGCAGCGGCGGAGGCTTCAAACCCCCCGCACACACTCACCACCACCCGAGGCAGCCAGGAAGGGAGGAGGAGAGCTGGGGGAGAGAGAGAGAGAGAGAGAGAGAGAGAGCGTCGTGGAGGCAAGTGGCGGCGGAGGCTTCAAAACCCCCGTGCATACTCACCATCACCTGAGGCAGCCGGGAAGGAAGGAGGAGAGCTGGGAGAGAGAGAAAGAGAGAGCCAAGTGGCGGTAGTGGGTGTTAGCAGTTGCGAGGGAATTAGAGGAGTTGAGAGAGAGAGTGAGAATCAAACCACAATCGTAAAAACTGCCTTCCTGGCAGAGGAAAGGAAATAAGAGGGTATAGTGGTTGCAAGTATTTATTCAGTGTGGTTATTTTTTTTTTTTTGGGTAATATAATTATCAAGAAATTTGAGAAATTCCTTCTCTAAATAGAAGGAAGTGTGGATAAGTGTCTTAAAAATTACCGAACAATCCGTGGCTGTAGAAATACGTGAATATATTTGAATTAGCATTGGAACGGATTTATATATGTTTTTGAATTATTTAGAATATAATCATGTCTAATCTTTTATTGTTTAAACTGAGGGTATAGAACTTTACCTTTCTTTATCCTGGACTGGTTGTATAATTAGCGGGCTAAGTGGTCTATGTAGGATAACATATTTAGTATATTGAAAGATATAGACTGGAAGAAGTGATAATATACATCTCTTGATTCTCAAAAATAGAAAATAGATACATATAGTAATTATACAAAAGAAATATGGCAACTGGTACAGATTGTCAACAAGGCTCTCAAGAATTAAAAGAATCTAAGAGTACAAGAACAGTTGGAGATATAATAAATATAGAGACTAAAGATATTCTACTAGAAGAAATCAGAAAACTAAGAGTTGATATAAGAGTGGAAATCTGAGCAGATATAAGAACTGAAATTAAAGAAATGAAAGATGAAATGAAGGCAGAACTCCAGAAGGAATTACAGGAATTTAAAGAAAGTATATATAAAATGACAACAGAAATGAAGAGACTTCATTCTAAGGTCATAGCAATAGAGGAAAGGACAAATAATTTAGAGGATAAAACAAGTTTATTAGAAAAATTACAGTATCAGGAGGAAAAGTCTAAAGCATTGTTAGAATTAAAACTGAAAGGAAGAACACTGAAATTAAGAGGCCTACAAGAAAAATATAATGAAGATTTAGAAGATTGTATTATACCTGCCCTGGCACAGTTTATCAACTGGCCAACTAATCAACTAGACCTTGAGGTGGATAAAATTTATAGAGTTAACTCATGGATAGCAACAAATAGGTGCTTACCAAGAGATATAAATATTCATTTTGTACGAGAAAGAGCCAGGGACCTAATTTTGGAAACAAATTTCCAAAAAAGATGTTATACAGACGACCAGGAAATCCAAATTTTTAAAGATATTCCCCTGCAGATATTAAGAGGAAGGAAGGAATATCAAGAATTAACAGATTACCTGAAACAAAATAATATATAATACAAATGGGGAAAGCTGGAAGGTGTAATTTTTACAATACAAAATAAGAAATGGGTGATAGATATGCAAATGAAAGCTAAGGAATTTTTGGAAAGAATGAACTCAAAAGAGAAGAGAACTACAGAGAGTAAATATGCTCAACAAATATAGACAAGAAATCAGGATAAAGATAAAAGGAAAGATAGGAAGACAAAGTTAAATAAAAGTAAGATACAAAAGGAACAAGCCGAGGAGGGACTGCAAGAAGCGGGGAATATTCTAATGGATCCAGTCAACTCGGAAGATGAAGAAATAGAAGAAATTAATAAAGGAAAGGAAGTAATTAAAGAAAGACAAGATGAGAACCAAGAAGAGGAAGAAGGAAATACTAGTTTAACAGAAGAAACAACATATGAAGGGAAAGGAAAACAAGATAAAGTAAAAGAGAAAAAAAGATATATATAAACTAGTATAAGGACAAGGAAAGGAAAGAAGTTTAGTTACAGATATTGAGTTAGTACAAATTTGCTGAATCAAACAAAATGTCAATAAAAATCTTGTCATGGAACGTCAATGGATTAAATTCGAAAACTAAATGCAATAATAATAATAATAATAATAATAAAATTTATTTATATCCCACCCTTTGGAAACCCAATCAGGGCAGCTCACAACCATAAAAACAATACAATAACCAAACCCAACCCTCCCCCCCTTAAAACAGTATTAAATCTGCAAGAATTAAAATCAACAATCAACAAGAAACAATTAAAAACCCAATAATAAAACCCACGGCAATAATCCTCGCCATCCTTAGATGGGGCCACATAAGGATCACTGGGGTGGGAGTACCCGAGGCCGGGATAATTAATCTGGAAAGGCCTGCCAGAAGAGGTCCGTCTTTGCAGCCCTTTTAAAGCTGTCTAATGATGTTAACTGACGGATCTCATCCGGCAGGCCATTCCAGAGTTTGGGGGCAAGAACAGAAAAAGCCCTCTGGGAGGTAGCCGCAAGCCTAAATTTTTGAGGCTGCAGCAGATTCCTCCCAGAGGACCGGAGAGTGCGGGGAGGATTGTATGGGAAAAGGCAGTCCCTAAGATAGCTTGGACCCAAGCCATTTAGGGCTTTAAAGGTGATAACCAACACCTTGTACTGGGCCCGGAAGCTGATAGGCAGCCAGTGGAGGGACCTCAAAACTGGAGTAATATGGTCCCTCCTAGATGTTCCCGACACAAGCCTGGATGCCATATTTTGTACCAGCTGTAATTTCCGAACTAAGCACAAGGGTAGCCCCATGTAGAGTGCATTACAGAAGTCAAGGCGTGAGGTTACCAGTGCGTGCACAACAGTCTCGAGATCCCTTACTTCCAGAAAAGGGTGCAGCTGGCGTATCAGCTGAAGCTGATAACAGGCGCTCCTGACTGTTGCATTTACCTGATTTGTCATCAGGAGCGACGACTCAAGGAGCACTCCCAGACTGCGAACACAGTCTGGAGGAGAGTGTGACCCCGTCCAGGACTGGAGGTTGCAACCCAATTCTTGGTTTTGGGGCCGCTACCGTGAGCACCTCTGTCTTGTCTGGATTCAGCTTCAATCTGTTTTTCCTCATCCAGCCCATTACCGCTTGGTGTCATGGCCAGCCATGAGGAGGACTCAGAGGAGGAGGAGGAGGATGGGTCTCCTCCAGAGAAGGAAGAGATACAGGCTCCACCTGGCTCTCATTCTGCTCTGCCTGAGCCAAGCCCTGTTCTCCCAACCCCAGAGCAGCCAGGTCCTAGTGCTACTCCTATGGAGGCTCAGCTACCTAGTGGGGAGAATCAGGAAGATACAGCAGGGCCAGTACCTTCTTTTAGGCAGAGGAGAGCTGAGAGTGCTAGCGTTCGCAGGTCCATGAGGCTGGCTGAAAAGCAGGTGCTCAACAAGCCTCAGCTGGCACTGAGGTAGGATTTGGCTATTTAAACATCTGCAAAAGGCTTCCTCAGTGTCAAGATTTATTGTAGTTTCCTGGTGAGACTATGGTTGGTGTGGGTCCTTGTTTCCTTTCTGCCTCTTGCTTCTTGCCTTGTGGAACCCTGTTGCCTTGACCTCGGACCGGACTGGACTTCTGTTGATTGCTGCCTGCCCTGACCTTAGACCGACTGACTTTGAATTCTGGACTCTGCTTTGTTGGTGCTTCAACTACAGGAAGGTTTGTAGCTGGCTCTGCTGGTTGATGCTCATCCTCACCATCCCTAGCAGCTGTTGTAGGAACTGAGGCTGGCTGTAGTCCAGGACACTTGGAGACATTCACTGAGAGATGAGATGCCATTGGAATTTGAGGCTGATGAATGAGACATGGAGAAATAGATTTGGGTGTCATCAGCATACTGATAACACCCAGCACCATAACTCCGTATAATCTCACCCAGCGGCTTCATATAGATGTTAAATAATAAAATAATAAAATAATACACTGCTTAAATAAACAGAGAAAGGACATAATCTGTATGCAGGAAACGCACATCAGAAATGAAGACCTACACCTATTAGAAAACAAGAAACTGGGTAGAATATTTGCAGCATCCAATATATCTTCTAAGAAAAAAGGGGTGGCAATCTATGTAAAGGACAGTTTAAAATCTAAATAAGTTTTTAAAGACAAGAATGGTCATTATATAGCTATCGAATTAAATTTAGATTTGGGGAAAATACTTTTAATCAACATTTATGCACCACAAGATAATAAATCACACTTCTTTAAAGAACTTAATGATAAAATTAGGGAATATGATTATGATAAAATTATAGTTATGGGAGATAGGAATGGGGTGGTTAATCCTTCAAAAGATAGATCATCACGGAAATCTAGAGAATTATGCCAGGGGAAACTGCCAAGATCTGCATTCAAACTAATTGAGGAACAGAAATTACTAGATATATGGAGATTGCGCCATAGAGAAGATAGAGATTACACATTCTATTCAAATAGATTTAAGTCCTGGTCAAGGATAGATATGATTTTTGTTTCCTAATTATTAAGCAAAGAAATTCCAAATATAGATATTCTACCTATGAGTTTATCAGACCACTCCCCAATATCATTTTCAATAAGTTCAAAGGAAAAAGAATTTACGTGGTGATTGAAAGAAGCTCTATTAGCAGATGAAGAAATAGTAACAAAAATAAAGGAAGAGCTAACAATGTATTTTAAATAAAATAAGAATAAAGGAACCCCAACACATATTGTATGGGATGCAAGTAAGGCAGTTGCCAGAGGCTTACTACTACAACAAGAAAAAAAGATTGAGAGAGAAAGAAGAAAGAGAGTTAATACATCAATTAGAAGATATAGAGAAACAACATAAAGCAAGACCCAAAGATTTAAAATTATTACAAATGAGAGATAAAGTAAAAAAGCACCTTAACCGGATAACAATGCAACAAATAACCAATAAAATTAGATATCTTAAGCATTATTACTTTGAAAATGCAAAGTGGGAAAATGGCTAGCCATTAGATTGAAAAAAGAAAGGGAGAAGAATGCAATAGTAAAACTTAGATATAAAAAACCAGAATACACGCATCAAAAAGACTTGGAAAAAATTATACAAGAATATTATGAGAAATTATTTTCTATACAGGAAATTTCAAAAGAAAAATAATCAAAATAAGAGAGTATATAAGGAATGATGAAGTAATAAAATTAACAGAGCAAAATATGGATGGTCTGAACACACCAATCATGAGGGCAGAAATTGATCAGGCGATCCTGCATCTAAAAGAAAATAAAGCACCAGGACCTGCTGGTCTGTCTGCAAAGTATTACAAAACATTTAAAAATGAATTGGCAGAAGCATTATATAAAACAATTCAAGAAATAGATAGTGGGAACTATCCAGACTCATGGAGATATTCTCTCACTACATTAATACACAAAGAAAACAAGGACCTGGAAAACATCAATAATTACAGACCAATAGCATTGTTAAACCTGGACTATAAAATATATGCATCAATTCTAGCAGCAAGGATGAAAAAAGTCCTCTCATTATTAATACAAGAAGATCAAGCAGGATTCCTTCCAGGAAGACATTTAAAAGATAATGTCAGAATGGTGATTGATATGCTAGAATTCGTTGACATTCATAAATTAAGAAAGCTGGGGATGGTCTTTTTGGATTTAGAAAAGGCCTTTGACAATGTTAATTGGGAATTTTTAGACATATTCTTGCAATAAATGGGTATAAAAGGGAGATTTTTGAATGGACTACGCCAAATATATAACATACAGAAAACACAGGTATTGGTGAATGGAGAAAAAACAGGAAATTTTAGTATAAGGAAAGGTACACGCCAGGGGTGCCCATTGTCTCCTCTTTTATTTATCATTATAATGGAAGTACTTATTACAAAAATAAGGAATGATAACAACCTATAGAAATAGATAAATACAGATTTAAACTTAGAGCATTCGTGGATGACATTATTATATTTCTTGAGAATCCATCAAAAAATATAAGTAGACTAAAGGAAGTATTAGAAGAATTTGGCAATATGACAGGCTTAAAAATAAACAAATCTAAGAGTGAATTATAACAAAAAAATTATCAAAAAGAGAAGAGGAAGAACTTAACAAAAAATCAGGATATCAAATATTTAGCAAAGTAAAATATCTTGGAATAGTAATCACCAAAAATAATGCGGATCTCTATAAAAATAATTATGTACCTACATGGAGTAATATTAAAAGAGACTTGAGTCATGGGACAAAAAACAACTTTCATTAATGGGTAGAATAGCTACAATCCAGATGAATGTGTTACCTAAAATGCTATTCTTATTTCAAACCATACCGATTATGTCAAAAAAGGAGCCTTTTAGGATTTGGAATCAGGACATTGCCAAATTCATCTGGCAAGGGGAAAAGCCCAGAATCAAAACAATAATATTGCAAGATAAAAAAGAGAAAGGTGGTCTAGGCCTTCCTAACCTGGAATTATATTACGATGCCTGTGCCCTATTATGGATAAAAGATTGGATATTACTTAAAAATGCAAAATTGTTAGCTTTGGAAGGTACGAATATGGGATCAGGATGGCACTTGTATTTATGTTATGATGGAGTTACATCAAGTAATAGATTTAACAAACATCATATAAGGAAATGACTTTATAAGATTTGGCAAAAATATAATATATATATATATATATATATATATATATATATATATATATATAATAAACTACCACTTTGGACATCACCACAGGAAGCTTATCATAGTAAGGAATATCATATAAAAGGAAACTGGGTTACCTATGCAAATCTGTTGATTAAATCTTCAACTGGGTTTAGATTAAAAACTAGAGAAGAGTGCCAGCAAGAAAGGATAGATATAAATTGGTTAAGGTATATACAAATAAAAGAAGATTTTGAAAAGGATATTGAGAAATATGGAATTGAAGAGGAAATAAAAACATTTGATAAAATCTTGAAGGATGGTGAGAAACAATGGATAAAAAAGACTTACAAATGGCTATTAGAGCTAAAAATGAGTGAAGAAGTGGTGAAAAAATATGATATTATGGATGCAGGATATTGGTAATACAATATCCCTAGAAAGCTGGGAAAACGTATGGATAAATAGTAATAAATTTACTAGATGTAATGTATTAAAAGAAAATTTTCACAAAATATTTCATAGGTGGTACATGACTCCGGTCAGACTAGCTAAGATAAATAAGCATAATGAAAACAAACGTTGGAAATGTAAAGAAGGGATTGGAACTATGTACCACATGTGGTGGAAATGTAATAAAAGCAAAGAATTTTGGGAGGAAGTTCATAAAATATGTAAAGTAACACAAAAGAAAATCCCATTTAAACCAGAATTGTTTCTCTTAAATATAACTGATCTGTTGGAAGATAAACTGAAGCAAGAGGAAAAGAGTGTTATATTATACATGGTAACAGCTGCGAGATTGGTATTGGCAAAACATTGGAAATCTGATATAACACCTATAGTACAGGAATGGAAAAAGAAATTGAATGAACTGATATGTATGGATAAATTGTCTATGTATATAGCAGGAAGAACATTCCAACAATATGAAAGCAAATGGGAATTAGTTAAGCTGGATTGATTTAGTTGGTATCAAAGTATAGGGGAAAGTTAAATATATGAATTTAAAGCTATATTGGACACTTAATACAGGATATAATGTTTAGTATTTATATATGTAAGAAATGATATTCATATAACCCTCTTATTTAGTTTGTAATAGTATGTATAAATTCATTAAAACCGTAATAAAAATAATGAAAAAAAAAAGGATTTGGCATTAAGTCTGAACCATGCTTCTGTTATAATAGATATAATCTGGAGTGGTTTCATTTCCCACCATGGGGGAAAAAACACAAAGAACCATTGTCTTGAGATCCACACTAACTTCATATGACGACAATAATCCTATGAAGCACCTAAATACCACAAAGCTCTCATTAACCCTGACATTTTCAAGTGAATTCCAACAGCTGTTCCATGTGAAAGGAAGAAAAATTTAATCAAATCCACCTTTGATAAGCAGGAAAGATAAACATGACCAAGCTTCTAATGTACATGCCATTCCACAAGTCTAAAGCAGGATATTCTGATCGAAATGTATGCCTGGCCTGAAGATAGATGGTGTATTCTGCTTTCAAAATATCATGCCCACTAATCAGCCTGAGCAATCAGTCTTTTTCTGTTAACCCATCAAAATGCAATCTTAATCTATCATTTAAGCCTGAGTTAAACCTAACTCTCCCTCTTCTAAATGAGAAAATTGAAAGTGTAAGGAGGAGAAAATTCTGAATTGGAACTAAACAGGCATTGTCTCTTTTGAAGAAATTCACTATTTATTTGTTTATTATGAAAAAAATATATGTCATATGGTGCTTTATAGTTTACAATGAACTCAGTCATTTGAACATTTAACACATCCACACACCAACACAACTACTTTACAACCGAACACACACACAAACCAATCAGACATGCAGCAGCAGAAAACCACAATGCAGTGCGGGGGGGGGGGGGGATGAGGGCATTGCTTCCCAATAAGAATTCTGCAACCAAAAACTAACATAAAATTTTCTTTCAGTCTCCAAGTTTCTAGCACCACAGAGATTGAGGAAGTGAACTCTCTGAAAACTCTCTTATTGGCTGTGTTCAGATCCCCTTAGCAACTTTGGGCCTAAGCAGACTGCCAGAAATAGTGCACATTAAATTGAGGCACTGCCCTGGCTCAGTGCTAGGGAATCATGGGAACTGTAATTTATTGTGGCACCAGAGCTCTCTGACAGAGAAGGCTCAATGTCTCAGAAAAAAATACAATTCCCATGACTCCCTAGCACTGAGCCAGGGCAGTGCCTCAATTTAATGTGCACTATTTCTGGCAGTCTGCTTAGGTCTTTTGTCTGCCTCTGTGCTTTGAATGCAGAACTGTATTTCTAAATGCCAAAGTGAAGTAAGAACATTGGAAAGCTAGCAATTTGTGGACTGAAGGAAAATTTCATGGAGAGGATCAGAATTGTTACTTGGGAGAACAATGCCCACATCTTGCCATTTCCTGTAGATATACTCTTGACATAATAAAACTGTATTCAATGTTCAATGCAAACAACTAAAACAAGAATAAAATAATATAATACAAACCTTCTGAAAGATTCTTGTGAGACTGATAAGAAGAAGCCAAGCAGAGCTAAGCAGCAGAAAGAAGCGAGGTTTTCTATGGCTAAGTTTAAGGGCACAGGTACCCTATATTTATTGATTCAGAAAATGTGCCATCTTTGGGGCAGACTGTCAAGTAAAGTTGATGCCATTTTTTTCTCTATAAATGGATTCTTGTTCAATTCTACAGGGGTAATCAGGAAAAGGGCACATATGACCTTTTTCAGAACAAGATCTGAGGGGCACACTGTCTCCATTTCTGAGTTAGAGTAAAACTCTGCAAACGGAGATGCTATTACAGAGATGACATCTGCTTTTCAACCCTGTTGTAGCCAAGGGTCTAATTATGGGGAATTTATGATAAGTCCAATATTGCGAGATGGGCCGGCTACTGTGCCCTGCGGTACCGTCTTCCCTAGGTGTATACCGAGAAGACCAGGGAATCCCAGAAATAGGGCTGAGGCAGATGCGTCCAATGAATATATTTTTATTATAAAGCAAAGTCACACACTAACATGCGTTCACACACTCACTCCAGGCTAAGGGAAATCAAGGTTAGAGGTTGGAATAGATGGCAGGCTTTACTGAGGGAGATGCTTACCGAGATGTAGTCTTCCTCCGGGAAACGGATGGGGTGAGAGGCAGTGGGGAGGCAAGTCTCGCTCCGCAGCCTGGGTTCGAGCGGACTTGCCGGTAACTAGCTTCAAGGGTCAGAGTGACGTGGAGTTGTTTAGACCAAGAAGATAGCACACCGAATGACTAAAATCTGGGGCTTATATAGGGCCAAATGGGCCTTGAGGCTAAAGGCGATGATTGCAATGATGGCACCCTGCTGTATAGGGTTCCATTGTATTTGGTAGTCTTAATCCGAGGAGCCAATATCCTGGGGGAATGTATGAGTAGGTGACACAATGCACCTTCCGATGGGTGGGGGTGTGTGAGACTGGGTGGCACATTACAGACATTGCACCTCTGATGGCTGAGGGTGCTTGTGACTGGGTGCCACAATACATTCGAATGATTGGGATGATTCGATCCGGGGAAAATCCCATCAGCAACTCTCCTAGACTATCTGGGGCTATTCAGCGAGGATTAAGGGTGGTGGCCCATGCCCTGGGCACAGAGGATTTTTGCCTCCAATTCCACTGCCAGAGTTCATCTGGAGGTCATTATGGAATTTCATGTTTTTGGTACTGAGGGAACCCTGGGTCATATTTGGATATTAAGGACTATGGGTAACACTGTCATTAAGTGCCCTTGCAACCTTTTATTGAAAATGTGCATGCATGTGTTGATAGAGACAATGTGTGCTAGCTCCAACTCTTTGCAATATTTATTTATTTATTTGCACTTATAACCTGCCTTTCTCCCAAAATAAGATCCAAGGTAACTACAATTCATCTTGCATACACGCATGCTCAGTTACACACTTACACACAACATAAGCATGGACATTTTACTGGCATTCAGTAAACTTTGCTCAAAGTCATACCCTGGTGATGGAAGATTTTAGAGAAGGGCCAATGATTCCAAAATGGCATTCAAGTTATATTCTGCCTTTTCCATACAATTTTATTTCAAACCATTCTCCTGCCCAGCAAGCGCCAAGCTAACCTTGACCTACTTTGGAAAAACTGTTGGGCTGTCAGTCAGGTTTAAAAGAAGTCATTAAAAGCTGACTGTGGTTCCTTCTGACAGCTTTATGAAATCCCCTGTCGTACAAAGCTGTCCTTCAAAACTGATGCTGCAACTAATTAAATGTAACTTGTTGAATCACAGCCATGACATCCAACAATCAAAACAACAGCTTGTTAAACCATTCAATATTGACCAGCAGATTTTGCTTCCTCAAAACTTAAAACCCAAGAGGAAGAAACTGGGCTGCAATGAACTGTTCAGCCGGAAAGTGAGATCCATTAGAGCAAGCCACGCTTTCCAGTTGACTTCTGGAAAGTAAAACATATACTGTACACCTCTGGGAAACAAGGGTTTCACTACCATAATAGGGGGTCTAACCCATTTTGGTTTTGTTCATATTTGTTGCAACCCAATGCTATATATCACTTCTCTGTTGAGCAGGGGTCAGGCCGAGGGTGTGGGGGGGAAATGGCGCCATGCACACTCATGTGCGTGCATGCACAGTACACCGTTTTCCAAAATGGTGGCCACGACTTGTTTGCACATGCGCAGTACTCGGCGCATGTGCAAACACGTTGCAGCTGCCATTTTGGAAAACAAAATGGCAGCCGTGATGCATGGGGTGGCGGCGCGCACGCAGTGGCAAAAATTAGCAGGAATCAGTGGCAGGACCGGCCTGGAGCCAGTCCAAAAGCCTCAGGGGGGGGGGCGGATCCAGCCCCCAGGCCATAGGTTGCTGACCCCTGCTGTTGAGTATATTTTTATTATTGTAATGCTGCTCTTCAGCACATACATACATTCTTTGCTGTGGTAATGGGATGCACTCCCCTTATGAACTATTCTTATGGCAAGAGTGGGGCCTTTCAGATGTTGTGAGATGTCAACTCTCATCAGCCTCAGCCAAATTGGAACTATGGACCAAAAACATCTGGAGGGCTATAAAGTCCCCACCACTGGCTGCTAAGTGCCTCTAATTTAGAAATGTAAAATTATTGGGCTGTTACAGATGAGATACTCCTGGATGTTCAAACTTCTCTCTTCTTTCATGTGATGCTGGTTGCATGCTCAAGCATTGAATTTGGAACATCCAGCTCTGGAAAGTGATATTTTAAAAGTATCGTCTCCCTTCTTTCCCAGAGGGCTGTAAGTTGGATCACTTGCTAATTAATGAATGTTTGACAATTTAACCAACTGCTTTCGATTGATACATCAATTTGGCTTTACATTTTCATTTGACCACAGTCTGAAATATCAGCCTTCCCCAGATAACACATAAAATGGGAGAGAACATGCAGTAAACAACCACTGCCTTTTGTGATTTGAGAAGTGCATCATTTTTTTTTTTCAGATAGCACATGAGGAATGGGGGCAAAATTCATTTGATTCATACTTTCACATGAACAAACCAAATTTGCTCTTCCTAAATTAATTAGAGAACTGGAAAACACTTATCCCTCAGTTTCTGCATTTTTCAAATTATGTGGCTCAGCTCTCCTGCTTTTTTAAAAATGGATACATAACTGGATACATTAAGAGAAATAATGCACAAACTATATGTACATTTAGACAGAATGCATATAAAATTTATAATTGGCAGAAAAGAGCTTGTCAGCTATGCATATATTAGAAGAAATTGCATATAAAACCAGTACTTTTTGTATAGGGTTTCTTTTAAAAAATAAACATTTACAGACTGATGGAACAGAATGAGCATAGCTTGGAGAAACATTATAGAAAGTAAAATAGACAGGTTCATCCCAAAGGATGAATGCCAGAAAGGGGTAGTGGAAAGAGTAAACAAATGTAACCTCATTTCTTAGGCTCAACAATTAAAACTAGCCCCACTTGATTAATTAACCAAAGTTTTAGCATATTTATTTACCAGTTAAGCTGATGAACATTTACAGCCCTAGGCAAAAAGAAGAAAGAAAGAAAGAAAAGAAAAGAAAAGAAAAGAAAAGAGAGGAAGAAGAATGCTTTTATTCCTCTAGCCTATGAGCAATTACTACTCAGTATTTTGAAGAATTAGAGAAAGCAGGAGCTGAAAATAACCTTTGCATCGTAAATGTGGTTGCACAGAAGTAGTCCAATGAATGTGATGGCAATGAAGTTAATGGAATGAAATTAAATAAGACAGAATTCAAAGGCAGTCCATGAAGGTTTTCTTAAGTGTGCCTAGGGATAACATCATTATGGTTACAATTCACATAACTCCCCCCTTCCCCCCGTATAGGAAAATGCATTATCTCCAGCAAAAAGTGGGAATGATTAATGCCTTCCATCAACTGCAGCTTTCTGTATGTATATCCAGTGGCATCCCTGCCTGAGGTGTCAGCTGTTGTGGGGGCTGGGGTTTCCAGGGGCAGGGCCAAAAGAGCACTTCCCCCATCTCGCTGCTGCAGTGTATAGAATGGCACTGTGGCAGCGAGGTGGGGGGGGGATGCACTTGACCCTCTCAGCACCCTCCCCCCAGCCTTCTGAGTCCCACATGGCCATAGCTACACAGGATCCAGAAAGCAGCCACCACCACCCCAGCCTTCCAAATCTCACATGGCCATTGTTTCATGGGACTTGGAAGGCAGAGGCCACTGCCTACTCACATAGGAGTACTACCCCACCAGGTGACACCCTTCTCTGTGATGTTACCCAGTACAAGCCACACCAACACACACCCAGTGATGTCACTGTGTATATCCATCTTACTGTTGTGAAGTGTGCTCAAGCTCAAGGTTTGAAATGAAATCAGTTGCACAGTAATGTATTTAGCTTATCTCAAGAATAATTGAGATCTAAATCTTTGCTTCTTCCAATAAAATGTCCTTTGTAACAAGAAATGAACCCCTATCATAGAGTGGAATCATGCATCCCTCCAGATGTTGTTTGACTGAAGATTCCAGCAGTTTTAATCAGTATAGCCAGTGGTGAGGATGGCATGGAGTTGCAGTTCAATAGCATCTGGAGGGCTTCTGGGGCTGGGGCTTCCACATGATCTCCATCCTGTTCAAACAGAAGTGCTGGGCATTGCTGTAATGTACCACAACCCATGCATGTACTGGTCTATCTTTAGAATCTCAGATTTATAACATTCAGAACAGAAATAGCAGGTTGTTTGTTTTTCAGTTTAGTTCTGTAATTTCTGCTGAGACTTTAAGCCAGAAAACAGGTGTTTGGAAGCTTAGTGGGCATCAAGGCTGTAATTTAGGATGAAAGTGAACATTTAACTTCCAGATCTAAGAAAGAGCAAGATGTTGTGACACACGGTGCTATGTTTTAAGATAAATTTTGCTTTACATGATTTTGGGAAGCATAGCGTATCTTGTTGGTGTAATAGTCATACATTTGTATTTTTTCCTCCTGGTTATCGTCATTGCCCTTGTGGGCTAGGGATGTAAATCTTACAGGCAAGAATGAATAATTTGATCACAGTTTGCTACAGTATATTCTTTACATAAAGCAAGTTCCCATGGAGAAAACAGAACTTTCAATGCAGAACTTTCTGTGTAATGTGTTTTTTGTACAAAAAGGTTATTTTCTGTACCATTTTCTGTGCAAAATAACATTTTCTACACAAAAAAACCCACATGCATTTCTTTAATGCCTCCTGAACTGTGAAGATTGTTCCCCATTTAGGATTCTTCTTATCAAGGTTTCTGGACAGTTAAGAAACATGGTTTGGGATCATAGTCTTTCCAATTCTATTGTGGACACAAGTTAGTCTCACATTTCTAGAGAGCAGTATATGGATAATGTCAAACCATACTTGTGAAAGTCTTGGTTAGTATGGCAGGATAAGACTCATTTCTTAAATAGCACTTTGAAATCCCATTGCAAAAGCTATTTGCTAGCATTATTTACTAGCATTATTATTATTTTCTTTTTTAAGTGACTTACTGCTGCTTTCCTGCAATTACTTGCAAACATTCATAATGTTGCTTTTTAGCAATATATTATCAGCTGTTACTTTTATATTGGCCTAAATCCTACTAGTTCAAAGTAGAGTAGACCAAAGAACAATTAAATGGTGAGTCCACAAGTAGGGAAATCCCTTGGATCCATTGGGCCTACTTTAACTGGGACTACAACAGGATTTAGGCCATTTTTAAAGTGTAAAATCCATTAAAACAATGACCAGATATTCCTCAAATATTTGTGTATTGTGTTTGTGTGTGAAATCTTTTTATGTTTATATAAAATAGTTTCTAAGGAGATATGCAATGTTTTTGTTGTGTGCCTTCAAGTAATTCCTGATTTTACTGACACTAAGTCAAACCTATCATGAGGTTTTCTCTGCAAGATTTATTATAAGAGGGTTTGCTATTGCCTTTTTTTGAGGGTGACAGAGTGGAACTTGCCCAAGGTGGCCCAGTGGGTTTCCATGGCCAAGCAGGGATTTGAACTTGGAGTTCATACTCCTGGCATCCCAATCCAGCACTCAACCACCACACCATGCAGGTTCTCTACATATGGAGTATATGGAGTATTAGGTGGTATACTGTTACCATCTCCTGGAGTACCACTGTCTCCCACAGAAAGTCAAGAAACAAGAGTTCTGAGACATATAATCTACTCCTCAATGAACAAATTAGATTGTGGGAAGAAAGTGTGTGTTTGTGGATTCACATGCGTGCATTCACACATATCTCATGTCGAAATCTATTAATTCAGTTTGTGACATACTTCATGGATTATACTTTCTTCTTTATTCAATCAGCATAAAAATAAAAATAATAAAATAGTTTTAAAATGATCAGATATCCAAAGAATTGGGGACAAACCCTTACCTTAATGAAATATAATATCCCATGTATGTTTTTTCCTTCATAAGAAGAAACTGTATTACAGTTGATGTTTGCCTTCTTTGTCATGTGACAGTTTTACCATTTATTTAACAGTCATACTGAGGTTAATGGGACTATCTCAATGAAGAAGTGTAAAGATCAATCCCAGTTGTTTTGTGCCTACTGAGTAATTATTTCTATTGATTTCAGTGGGGTTATTGACCAAGTGGAGTAGAATTCCAGATAAACAAAGCCCTCAACATGCAGCCAATTTGAAGATCTGGAGAAAGAGAACTAATATGGATCTTATCCAGCAAACCACTTCAGCATATGAGCTACTTCCACTGAGATCAATGGAACCAGTCACATTAAAATATACATATTTCCATTCACATCTTTGTCATGTAAATTGCTATTTTTTCCCCCAAACTGTAAGATAATGTCTTTCCTTTAGAAAACCAGCTAACTGCAGTGACTAAAAATGAGAAACAAAAAGGTAAACCACATCAAATAAAACAACCAAACAAAATTGTTTCAAGTCTTACAAAACTAGCACACTGTTGTGTTAGTTTTTTAAATTTCAGAAAACACTGAATGACCCTTTAAAAAACTGCTCACATGAGGCAGAAGCTCAGAAGATCCCAATTTAAAATCTCAGATTACATTGGGACAAGGAAGAACCATGAATTAGCTCAGGCAATGCTGCTAGTCTGGCCTTCACCATCACAGATTCTCTAACAGTTTTGATTTACAACTCCTGGTCATCTCTGACCCATTGTCCCTAAAGGCTGAGGCTCACAGGAGGAATCCAGACCTGGTCCTCCTGCTTTCATTATATGCAATGGAACTCCTCACTATATTCTATCCAATGAGCTGTTCAGTGACCAAATGAAGCTGCCTTCTGCTAGATCAAACCATTGGTCCATCTAAGTTTTTAAAGTCTACTGTGATGATTTCCTAGTCTGCTAGTATCTATTGCATTTGATAGAATGATAGGATCATCAAGTTGGAAGAAACCAGAAGGATCATACAGCCTAACCTGTTACCAGCATTGAGATATTCTGAAATATTGGTGTGTGTGTAGTTTTACACATGACCCCAGACAGACCCTGCAGTTCAGTCTGCCATAATCCCCAAAGTAAGGGGACATATCCACACCACACCCTAAGGTGGCCAAACAGTTAATGCCATTGAGGGAACAATGCCCTGGGACAGACTAAGCAGATAGTTTGGGGGTTGCAAATAGGACATTAACACCTCCATTATCTGAAGGATGTCTCACCAGATGAGCCTGATGGGCTTTAATCAAGCATCCATTCCCATCTTGAATAACACCAGACCATGACTTCACCCATAGATATGGAAACACTTTTGCCCAAAGGCTAGATTTAGTTTATAAAAGACCCACAATGCCCCTGCTTGGTGTAAAATGGCCTTTGCCGACTGCCAGAAATAGTGCAAATTGAGTCGACTTTAACTGCCCTGACTCAGTGCTAGGGAATCATGGGAACTGTAGTTTATTGTGGCACCAGAGCTCTCTGACAGAGAAGGCTCAATGTCTCAGAAAAAAAAATACAATTCCCATGATTCCCTATCACTGAGCCAGGGCAGTTAAAGTGGACTCAATCTGAACTATTTCTATCAGTATGCAAAGGCCCTGAGTCTGAATTTCATGGGAACTCTCTGCCTCTGTGAACTCTGACTAGCTCTGATGAACCCATTCCTCATTGCTCACCAGAACGACCGCATCCCATGCCACACCGAACAATTGGATCCAGAAGCAAGTATCGGCATTAGTTCTACTTTGAAACTATCCCAAGCAAACTCTTAATTTCCTGAGCCTTGTATGAAAGTGTGTGTGTATGTGATTTGCTGTGTGATTTTCCCCCAATGAAAGAAACACTTCAGTTATAGAATTCTGCCTCTGCTCAATTCCTTGGATACGCCTTATTTGGTATACAAATATGGAAACGGTTTTGTGGGTCCTTGTAGGCTACCCAAATAAAATTTGAGCTAAAGAAAATTCCCCTAACTAGACTTTTGGCTACATCCCTGCCATGCAAGAATACATAATCAAAAGCAATCCCAAGATCTTTGCATTCTCCTACTATTTGACCTGAAATGCCAAGTATGGAACTCAGAACTTTGTGCATGGAAAGCATCTGTTCTATCATTGAACAATGGCTCTTCTCCTAGACTAAGAGCAGTGATATGTGAGTAGTTTTATGTGATTGCTTTTTGTAGAAATGTAAATATAGTGAGGCAAATTTGTATGTGTCTATTTGACTTGCTTCCCCTCATGAGAAGGTATCCCTAATCTGGCTTCTGGGTTCTCAGTAGAGATCATGTAGGTTGATTGGTTGTCCTGCCTTCAATCTAAACCATAACCTCTTCAGAAGAGAGATGGAGCAGAAAGGCATCAGGGTGGCAACTGAAGACTTTGCTTCTCCTAGAATCGAAAAGGGAGGCAAACAAAGTGATCTGAGAGTGTGGTTAAGTGTGTCAGTTTTTGTTGTCTCCTTATCTTCCCTTCATGAGAAAAGTGGAATAGAAATGACAATACTCACTATGCCAAACTGGTTTTCCACACTTGATATATAGGATCCTTGCTTTAGTTGCAATAGCAAAACTTGGCATTTGTTGTACACTGCACAGAGATACAACTTGGCAAGAATCATATTCCCTGCTGCAAATCTGAAAGGGATATACTCCTCTAGTATATCCAGAGCTTGGAGGATCCTGTCTTGGGGAAGAAAAACAAATTTCCATCATTTCCAGCAGAACCTGGAAAGTTTCCTTCCTAAGAATGGCTATAATAATATGCTGATTTTGTCAATCACTAACCAGGTACCAGAATGATGCAGAACTTGGAAATATCTATTTTGTTGTTTGTTAAAGTTACTATTCATTTCATTTTGAATAACAGGTAAATGACTAGCTACTTTTAGGGGGAAATGCAATTGCAATGGTAAATACCTTTAAGGGGGCTTGGAAATGTGACTTCAGTTAAAAATGATTTAATGTAGCTTCTCAAGCTCTTGAGAACATGCTCTGGGACCCAGAGCACCATTGTTCCACTGCTCATTTATGGATGATTTCGACATGTACATTATATTCTTTCTTTGAAAAAGTAACTTTCTGAGCTCTACTTTTCAGCACGGCAGTTTGATTTTTCTGTACTGATAATCCTTCACAGGGGCATGAAGTGGATTACTGTGCTTTAACAGTGTTGTCAAAAGAAAAAGAACAAGGTTTTCCAAAAGAGAGAGCACAGTGTATTTTACTTTAGCCGGCTTTCCCCCTATTCATATTTTTTCCCCTCAGTACATCACCACATTTATTTTCAGTTACAAAAATGAAGGTAGAGAAAGAGGGAAAATTCTTGGTAAATTTATAGTGCCCTTATATCCTGCATCACTTTTAGTAGCCTAGTCTTCCTTCTGAAGAGATTTATACATGCTGGGAAGTGTGATGAAATGGCAGTAGAGGAATTTCACCAGCATCTGTTCAAAGTTATTGCAAATGCACTGAGAAAAGACTGGTTGCTCCTTTTCTTCGCTGTCTCCCTCCCTTTCCCTTCCACCTAAGTTTATAAAGTATCACCAGTAACACAAAACATGGTAAATACCTTTAAGGGGACATGGAAATGCAGACATGCCCCTATGTTTTACAAATAGGTAGCAACATTTTGTGAATTGTTTTAAATGCATATGTATTTAAAAGAGAGTTTTTAAAGGGAGTCATTCAAAGTCTGTCCTTTTCCCCCTTTATTTCTTCAGTATATTGGAGTATACTGAATAAATGAACTGGCCTTGAGCTAACAGGGATCTGTTATTACTTCTCCTCCTAAGAAATCTTTGTAATTTCAAGAACTGGAGACCTGTGGCTTCAATCCACTTGAGGTATAGGAATCTGTCCAAGGCTCTCACAAATAATGTGAAAGCATGTGGATTTACTACTATATTTTGTTTCATTCTGATGCACTGTCTCCAAACAAGCAAGGGCTCTCAAACATTTTAGTAAATGGGCCTGCCAAAAGTGTTTGGCCTTTGCTCATGAGCTGCCACCAGGCTTCATTTCATTATATAAACCCCCTGCCTACACAAACAACTGCCATCATGCCCTCCCCTCCATATCCACTTGAAGAAGAGTGTAAGAGCCCTGATGGTGCAATGATTAAATGCCTGTACTGCAGCCACTCACTCACAAACCATAAGGTTGTGAGTTCATTACCAGCCAGCGGCTCAGGCTCAACTCAGGCTTGCACCCTTTCAAGGTAGCTAAAATCAGTTCTCAGCATGTTGGCAGCAATTAGCATACACACTGTAAACTGCTTAGGGAGTGTTAAGTGCACTGATAAGTGTTATAGAAATGTACTTGCTATTGCTATTGCTAAGAGTCAAAAGGTAGAACAACATTAAAAAACAAAAATCAAACATAATTGGTTTTGAAGTGGTGAAGACTCCAGCAGCCATGGACAAATATCACCAAAGTCCCATGTTAAGGTTTCAGTTATGAGATCATTTTTGCAAGCAATTATCTGAGAAGAACAAAAAGAACATCATATAGGTATTGAAGAGGTATTTTAATCCATTTGGGACTGTATAGTCCACAGTATAATGCTATGATACTGTAACTCCATGATAGCTTCCAAAGCAGTATTACACATAAGACAGGGATGTGGAATGTGAGAAGCATGAGCCAAGAGAAGCTGGACATAGTAAAAATGGAAATGGAACGCATGAACATAGTAATATGGGGGGTGAGTGATTTAAAATGGATGGGAATGGGCCACTTTGAATCAGAAAACCACACAGTGTTCTGCTCAGGCAATACAAAAACAAGAAGAAATAGATTGGCTTTCATACTAAGAAAACATGTGGCAAAAGCAGTCAGAGGATACAATGCAAAATCAGACCAAATCATTTCAGTAAGGCTCCATGATAAGCCTATGAATATCACCATAATTCAAGTATATGCACCAACCACAGAGGCAGAACAGGAAAAAAATTATAGATTCTGTGAAGGAGTACTGGAAGAAATTGACAGCACACCAACTCAGGATGTTAAGCTGATCACTGGAGATTGGAACACAAAAGTTGGAAGCAAAGAAGAATCAAAAACAGTGTTGGATTAGGCAAAAGAAGAGAAGCAGGTGAGTGTCTGATAGATTTTTGTGAAGCCAACAACATTGCAATCACATTTTTCATACAACCAGAAAGAAGGCTATACAGATGAACATCATCAGATGTTCAACACAAAAATCAAATAGATTATATAATCGGACGTAAAAGATGGCAGAACTCTATACTGGTGGCCAAAACTAGACCAGGCACTTACTGTGGCACAGATGATGAATTACTCATAACAAAAATAAGAGTAAGACTCAAGAAAAAAACAAACAAACCAGTGATTATACCAAAATATGATCTAAATAATATCTCAACAGAATTTATTGACAACAAAAGAAACAGATTTGCTCTATTAAGCATATTAGACTGAGAACCAGAGGAACTATGGTCTGAAGCCAGGAACATAATAAAAGAAGAATGCAAAAAGACACTTTCAATAAACAAAAAGAAAGAGGAAAAAAACATGGATGACAGAAAAAAACACTACAAGCAATAAAGAGAAGAGAAGAAAACCAAAAGGGAGATAGGAACAAACTAATAATTATGAATGCAACAGTACAACGGCTTGTGTGGAAAGATAAAGAAAATTATGACAAGGACTAATGCAGAGAAAGACACACCTTCCCCAAGTCTCAACAAGAGACGCAGATAGCCAGGAAGCATCACTGGCAATAACCAATCAGGGGGGAAGGTGTCCACCAAGGGTCCTATTAGGCACCCTGCCCAAAGACAAGCGTTGTCTTCACACACTCACCGCTGGGGAGAGGTGTAAAAACCCTCCCGAACCAGCGATGGGGTCCCGACCTTACCAGACCAGAGTAGCTGGGGCGCCGCTGGGCCTGAGATAAAGCACAGGGTCCGTGCACCCGGCAGAGGACTTTGGACTGGTGGTAGTCATCCAAGGTTGGGTGATTGTGTTTAGGACCCGTGTTTACACTCACTGGAGGAGTGATGCTCTGCAGTAAGGCTCAATCTAAGAGGCGCACAGCCCTGGCTGTGCCTGGCTCTAGTCACTCTCCAAGTCAGACAGCAGAGATGACAAGATTGCTGCTCAGCTAGCACAACTGGGCAAGACAGTACAGGCCTGCATTGCAGTCTGTAATCAGCTTGTCCAGAAGGGGCTACAGGCCAGCCCTATTGCCAGCACTTTTGGTAATCCTGACATAGAAGTGTTTCTCCCTCCCTCTGCACCTGATTCTCAGGTAATTCCTGCTACACCAGGTCCTTCGGTGGTTTCGGCTATAAAGGTGGGGAAACCCACTATAGCTGATGTATTGGAACTCCTGAAAAGGGTTCCTGGTGTGGAGATTCAGGCCGCTGCCCCTGTTTCTGAGCAGCCCACTGTGGCAAATCTATATAACCTCCTGCGAGGAGTGGGTCTTCCAGGTGGTGGTGCAGTGGAGCAAACTTGTGATGCACAGAGGAGAGATCAGGCAGCTGCTGCTTTGTCTCTGCCCGCCACCCGAGCTGTTGCAGGGCCACACTTCAGGGGACCTGTGCAGTTGGCTGGTGACGCTTCCTAGCAAGCTTTAATATTAGATTTGTCTCCTACTAATCCTTCTCAGGCAAATTGGCCCACTGCGGTATGGGCTCCAGGTGGTCAGGTTAGCCAGGGTGTGGGTTTGGAATGCCCCATCCCTGCAGCTCTGGGTGCATCTGTGCAGGCACCTGAGGTTACACAGGTCCCTGACTCTAGGGTGCAGGTTGTTCATTCAATTGCTGTGGCTAGCGACACCTCTGCAGTGTCTCCTTTGGGTGCTCCTGGGCTATCAGGAATAATTGTGCATGCTGAATCCATTCCTTATGCTGGAATGTCTACACCCCTTGGCTCACACCTTCCTCTTTCCACTAAAGAAAGGATATGTAAGGGGGATTATATTGATTTATTTTCTCTTACTTTTAGGGATCCTGAACCAAGGATCATGGTAAAGGATGGGATTGTGTTCAGCCTTCCAAAAGAGTTTCAGACGCTCAAACGCCCTAAGTTGGAGCATAATTTTGTCAATTGGATTATGGGTTTTACTATTTATAGGGGAGTTATAGAGGAAAAAGAGTCCCTTAGGTCTCCTGACTTTTCTAAATACCAGGAGATCATGATAAAAGCTTACACCAACTGCCATCATAATGCTAGGGGTGCAGTTTGGCTGCAATACGATGAGCAGTTAGAATGAGAGCTGCACAAGATCGCTCCCTGTCTTGGAGACATGTACAGTCTGAACTATGGGCAGATGTAACGGTGGTGGCCTCCCCTTCAAGCAGGTGTAACAATGGGTTTGTTCCCATGGTTACTCAGCCGAGAGGGCAGAATGCGAGGCCTGGCATGGGAGAAAGAAAGCAATTTGGTATATGCTGGGCCTTTAACACAGGCAAGTGCAAGAGGCAGCCCTGCAGGTTTGATAACAAGTGTAACACCTGCGGGGGTGGTCATCCCAGCACTTCCTGCAGCAGAGGTAAATGGTCAGGAGTGGGAGGCGCGCCCCAGCCAGTATTACCTGGAGGTAAAGGCTCTGTCACCAATTAGGTTAGAGGTAACGGTAGATTGGCTGAGGGCGTACCCAAACAAGGAGGCTGCTTCTTATTTATTTCATGGTTTTTCCTTGGGCTTTCGCATTCCTTACACAGGTTCCAGGGTTCATTGCTTTGTGCCCAATGCTCATTCCATGAGGGAATTGCCGACTATAGTAAGGGACAAGCTAGCAAAAGAGATAGCTGCTGGAAGGATTTCAGGACCTCATGATCAGTTGCCAATTTCCACCCTTCGTTTAACACCTTTGGGTGTGGTACCTAAGAAAGCCCCTGGGGAATTTAGGTTGATTCATAATTTATCTTATCTGAAGGGTGACTCTGTGAATGATGCCATAGATCCTGAGCTTACGTCTGTTAAGTATGCATCATTCGACTCAGTGGTCAAGATAGTTAGAAATTTAGGCAAGGGAGCCCTCTTAGTGAATTGCAACATAAAATCTGCCTTCAGGCTACTCCCTGTACATCCAGATGATTTTGACTTACAGAAGTTTCAGTTTGAAGGAAAGTATTATTGTGATAAAGCCATGCCAGTGGGGTGCTCGATTTCTTGTTCGGCTTTTGAGACTTTCAGCACTTTTCTTCATTGGTGTGCGGTCAAGAGGTCAGGTAACAGGGCTATAACCCACTAGATGAATTCTTTATTGCTGGAAATCCCAATTCCTCACAATGTAGGGACACTTTAGTTGATTTTCAGGAAGTGATGTTGGAGTTGGGAGTTCCTCTAGCTGAAGAAAAAACTGAAGGGCCTGACACACAGCTTACCTTTTTGGGTATCGAGATAAGACACCATAGCCGGGATTTCTCGATTACCGAATGACAAATTAGGGGCTATGAGGCAGCAGATTAGTGTGATGCTGGGGAAGCAAAAAGCTACACTACATGAATTTCAATCCCTGACAGGATTGCTAAACTTTGCCTGCGAAGTAATAGTTCCGGACGAGCATTCTGCGCAAGATTATATAGGGCTACTGTAGGGGTGTTTGCACCACACCATCATATTAAGATCACAAGGGGGATTTGTGAGGAAGGTTTGGGAGTCCTTTTTTGAGCAATTCAATGGGACCTCATTTTGGAGATCTGAAATGCTGCTGAGGGCAGACTTTCAGGTACACTCTGATGCTGCTGGCACCCATGGCTTTGGTGTTTACTGGAACGGCCTGTGGGCTGCAGAGGCGTGACCTTCTGCCTGGATTGAACACAGTCTGACTAGAGACCTGACTTTTTTGGAACTTTTTCCTATTGTAGTGGCTGTGCTCCTGTCGGCAAGCCAATTTGCTAACAAGACCATTTGGTTTTGGTGTGACAACCAGGCAGTTGTTCAGGTGGTAAATTCTCAGTCTTCTAAGTCCCCCAGAGTCATGTGCTTGGTGAGGGCGATGGTCATGCAGTGTTTGAAGTTTAATGTTTTATTCCATGCTCAGCATGTTCCTGGTGTGCTTAACCCTTTGGCGGACACCCTTTCTCATTTTCAGTTCTCCAGGTTCTAGCAGCTGGCTCCCGAGGTGTCGACACACCCGATGGAGGTACCGGCTTTGCTATGGAGCCTTGGAGACTAGAAATTCACAGAGCAATCCTACACTCCATCACCCCATCTACACACAAGTCCTACCAGTTGGCCTTGAATACATTTAATCAATTTTTATTGGAAATTGGGGAGGTAGAAGGCTGGCCTATCAGGGTAGATCTGGTCCTTCATTTTATAGTGCATCTCAGGCATGCCGGTCTGTCACCTGTTATTATCAGGGGCAGGCTGGCTGCCTTGGCTTTTCACTCTAGGGCAAGAGGTTGTTTTGATCCTACTACAGACTTCAGGGTTAAAAGAGCTGTGGAAGGTTGGTCCAGAGAATCCCCTGCAGTAAAGGACTCAACATGGCCAATAACAGGCACAATCCTGTCTAAGTTATGGGAACAACTATCTGATACATGTTATTCCCCTGAGGAATTGGTTTTATTCAAGGCAGTATTTGCTATTGCTTTCTTTGCAACTTTATGAATTAGCGAGATTGTACCTGCATCTCACAATGATCAGTCTGGTAGGACACTCTTAATTTTGGATGTTATCTTAATAGAACAGGGGATTCAGATTTGCATTAGGCATTCCAAAACTGATCAGTTAGTGAAAGGTCAGTTCATTTCCTTAGCCAAAGTGCCTGGGCCTTTAACACACATTTGCCCGGTGTTAGCAATGACCTATTATTTGAGTGTTAGGCCAAAAGTGGCAGGTTATCTGTTTCTCCACTTATCAGGTATGCCCTTAACTCAATTTCAATTTAGGGCAGTGTTGAAGGAGACACTAAGGCGAGCTAAGTTGCCTCAGGCTTATTTTTCTTCTCACTCCTTCCGCATCGGTGCAGCAACAGCTGTGGCCACACATGGTCTAAGCGAAGCCGATATTTGCCAAATTGGCTGGTGGCGTTCTAGGGCATTTAAGTCCTATGTTTGGCCTTCTGGGAACAAGAATCCTGATCGACTATACTAATTGGCTTTACTTGCGTTTCAGCTGGCTATTTCCATGGCAAGATCTGGTTTGTGGGCAGTCTTCTGGGCAGAATGCCACCTTCTTGAGCACCGGTGCGATACTAACTTGGGCCTGGCGAACATCGGCGCTGCTCAATGGTTTGGCCGCAGGGGTATGATGTGGGGAGCGCTGCTTCCTTGGATCATCCAGCTGTCAAGGTCTTATCTGCAACCCCCGGTTTTAGTCATACACCTGGGGGAGAATGACTTAGTGAAAGTCCCTTGTCTTCAGCTGGCAAAGCAGATGGTGAAAGACTTGCAGGAAATTAGAAAGATTGTACCTGGAGCTATACTGCTATGGACCAAGCTGCTACCAAGGCGTTGCTGGCCTGGAGCTTGCAAAGATGCCACCATTAACAGTGCTCAACGGTGGCTAAATCGTTCTGTGGCCAACCAGTTATCAAGACTGGGCATTTCCATAATTGAACATGTGGGAATTAAATTGGATAGGACTCAGCTGTACAGGGGGGATGGGGTGCACCTCTCTGCAGAAGGTTCGGAGATTTATGTTCAGGCACTCTCCAAACATATTAAAAGAGTGGTTTGTCGGGGGGGGGGGAGAGGGGATGCCTAGCTGGGTTGGCCCCCTCTTGCGGCGAGTAATGACCCCCACCCTACAGGGAAATTAATCTGGCTAATTAAATTTAATTGGGTTAAATTTGGCAAAGGTTAAATTAAAGGAAGTGACGTATGCAATTAAATGCATGACATCATTAACTAATGTTGTCATATGACATAATATGATGTCATTTCCGGTGGGGAGGGGTTTATAAATTTGTTGTTGATATTTGTTTACATACTTTGTCACATGTGGAGAAGGACCACCCATTTGGGTGGGTTACACCTTCACACATACATGTGACAAAGTATTGGAAGTTTAATTGTAAAACTTGTAACTAGACTCTGTACAGCAAAATAAAAGTTGTGGCCTGTTTAAACCCAAAAAGAGGCATCTCATGTCCTTTGTGCCAGTGCAAATAGAAGACAACAACAAAAAGGGAAGAACAAGAGATCAATTTCACAAGATGTGGGAAGTCAAAGGAAAATTCAAACCAAGGACTGTGATGTTCTATGGCAATAAAAGTAATTCAAGAACAGGAAGGAATAAAAAGATGCTGGATGCAGTACACAGAAGAATTATACAAAGGGATGATCAAATGAAGGACACAGGGAATGAAGAGCCATATGAAGATGAACCCCAAATGCTAAAAAGTGAGGTGGAAACATCAATAAGAGAAATAGTGGGGCGGGGGGGGGGGGATCACCAGGAATAGATGATATTCCAATTGAACTGCTGAAATCCACATTGGCAGAGTCAACTCTAGTGCTATCCAACATATGTCAGCAGATATGGAAAGCAAAAGGATGGCCAACAGGTTGGAAGTGATCAATATACATCTCCATCCACAAAAAGGGAGACACAAGAGACTGCAGCAACTATAGGACCATAGCACTGATATCCTATGCAAGCAAAATCAAGCTCAAAATTTTGCAAAATAGACTCAAACCATACATGAAGACAGAAATCCCAGAGGTCCAAGCAGGGTTCAGGAAAGGAAGAGGCACTAGGAATCACATTGCAAACATATGATGACTAATAAAGAGTGCACCAGGAAATTCCAAAAGAAAATCAGCATGTGTTTTATAGACTATATCAAAGCCTTTGACTGCATAGATCATGAAAGGCTATGGAATGCCCTTTAAACATGGGAATGCCAACAAATCTGGTAGTTCTGATGAGGAATCTGTACTCGGGACAAGAGGCTACTGTCAGAACAGGAACACAAAGAAATAGAATGGTTCTCAATTATCAAAAGAGTCAGACAAGGGGGGGAAGCAGACCAGGGCGTCCGGGACGCCCTGGGACGGTGCACCGTGGGACCACGGCAGCCGCACTGCGGCACACCGGTGGTGTCCCTGAAAGGAGCGCTAAATTGGCGCTCCTTTCAGAAGTCAGGGAAAGTGCATCCTAAACGCGTCTGGCGCACTTTCCCTGGCTTTTCCGCCGCAGCGTGTGAGGACGCTGCGGCGGGAGGTTGCCCCTGGAGCGCCGGCCGTGCGGAGGGCCAGCAGCTTCGAGGGCAACCTCGGGAGGAGGAAGGGGCACTGCTCGTGTGGCTGCCCCTCCTCTTCCTTGCCTCGGAGACGACTTTATTAGTCGTCTGCCGAGGCCCAAGGTTGCATACTTTCACCCTATCTGTTCAACTTGCCTGCAGAACATAGTATAAGAAAAGTACGCTTGGACACAGAAGAAGAAGGTGTGAAAATAGGAGGAAGGGATATCAACAATCTAGGATATGCAGATAACACCATAATACTAGCAGAAAACCTCACAGATCTGGAACACCTACAAAGGAAGATCAAAAAAGAAAGTGGAAATGCAGGCTTAATGTTGAACATACAGAAAACAAAAATAGTGATTACCAAGTACCTTCACAAATTCAACCTAGACAATGAAGAAATAGAACCAGTAAAAGAATTCTCTTACCTGGGATCAAACATTGATAGAAATGGAGACTGCAGTCAGGAAATGAGAAGAAGATTAAGAATGGGGATGGTGGACATGAAAGAACTAGAAAAGATTCTAAAATGCAAAGATATAGAACTGAGCACAAAAGTTGGAACCGTACAAGCCATTGTATTCCCTATTACCATATATGGATGTGATAGCTAGACAGTTAAGAAAGATGATATGAAGAAAATCAAAACCTTTGAGATGTGATGCTGGAGAAGAGTGTTGAGGATCCCATGGACAGCCAAAAAGACAAATGGGTCTTAGAGCAGATCAAGCCGAAAACCTCCCTGGAAGCCAAGATGACCAAACTGAGGCTGTTGTACTTTGGACACATCATGAGAAGGGAAGACTCTTTGGCAAAAGCAATAATGCTGGGAAAGGTGGAGGGAAGTAGGAATCAAGTAGTCAATTGCCTACCTGTAGCTGAAAAACTGCATTTTAAAATGACTGTCTGATTGTCTATGATTGCTATTCAGGGTCAGTCTAGATCAGGGGTAGGCAACCTTTCCCCTTTAAGGGCTGAGGAACTTCAGCTCCCAGAAGCCTCAGCCATGTTGGCCAATAGTCCCATGCTGGCCAATAGCTCCTGGGATTCTGGGAGCTGAAGTCCCTCGGCCCTTAAAGGGGAAAGGTTGCTTACCCCTGGTCTAGATAATCAACTGAGACTCTAGATGAGACTTTGAAAATTTTTCTGTCTATCTAGTTCAGGGGTTGGCAACCTTTTTTTTTAAAAAAAATTTTTTTTAATTTTTATTTCAATTCAGTAAATCAATCATTAAAACATCTCACACTCATATACATTCTTTTCCCACTATGTACATCTTTTACACCTTTCTTCCCTTCATTCCCTCCTTCCATCCTCCTCCCCTTCCTTCCCTCTCTCCTTCTCCTTCTCCCTCTCCCTCTCCCTCTCCTCTCTCCTCTCCCCCTCCCCTCCCCAGCTCCTCCATCCACACGGACCTTCCATCAACATACTCAAACCGGGGTTGGCAACCTTTTTGAGCCAGGGGCCGGGTTGCTGTCCCTCAGACAATTGGGGGGCCGAAGCACCATAAATAAATAAATAAATAAATAAATTAAAAAAATTAAAAATTAAAAATATATGCATGCACACTCTCTCAGCCCCAGAAAAGGCATGGCAACCCCCCCGTGGAGATTTTGCCAAGAAAACCCCAAGAACAAGTAATAACAACAATAATCAATATCATCATGGCGGGCGGCGGTGGGGGGGGCAGAGGAGGGGCGGTGGCGGCAGGACTGGCCTGGGGTTGGTCCAAAGGCCCCCAGAACTTCGGTTGCCTACCCCTGATCTAGTTGCTTTTGTTAGCAAAACTCAGTCAATATTCTGTACTGAAGTGAAGGTACTGATAAGGCCGCAGACTTCCAGTACTGTAAACATTTTCATTGTCCTGCATAAGATTCCGATGTTCTGTAAACAATGTCTGCTTGGTTTTTCCTATATGGTGGACATACTTGTAAGACCACTATAAAAAGATGTGCAGTTGCTTAATTCGAGGCTCAGCAGCTTTAGAAAGTTATTTCCTGTTGAGCCCACTAGCGTAATTTTGTTTTGTTTTTTCAAAATAAAACTCTCTTTCCTTCAGTCTGTGGTGTCTCTTTGTCCTATTTTTCTGCTAAGGAAGAGAGGAAGGCCACATGCCAGATGGATGGACTCTATTAAGGAGGTCATGGGTATGGGTTTGCAGGATTTAATCAGAGAAGTGGAGGGCAGGGTTTTTTGGAGATCTCTCATCCATAGGGTTGAGGGCAGCTAATGACAAACAAAACCCACTTGATGAGGCACTTTTCAATGGTTGTTTCCTTATGGTTCCTCATAATGTCTGCAACTCCCTGTGAGAAGGTTAAGGAACAGATTGTTACCACAGTGCTACCATTAGACCAGAGCTTAGAAAGTTACTTTTGTAAAGGTAATTAGTTCAATGACTCCAACATTTGTAAGCTGCTATCATAATTATATTTTTTTATAAATCATTTTTTATGAAACACCAATAACACAACAAAACACAGAGTAAACAATGAAACAAGCAGAACAAAACATAGCATCTATTGTCTCATAGATACAACTTAAAAACAATTACATAAATAAATCCTACATCATATTAAAAATAAAATAAATAAAACAAACAGATGGGCCAAAATGACCGTGCTGGGACCACACCAGTGCCGTTCGCACTGGGACTGCAGCAACTGCATGTGCCCAGCCCCAAGCTGGGCTGCTCCTGCAGTCCTGGATGGCACTGTGTCAGTATGGCTTCTAGCTGCATTCAGGGAATGCGTTATCTGAACGCATCGTGAACGTGGCCGGAATTCACATCATTTGGCAATAGCAAGTACATTTTTAAACAGTAGCTCTTAACTTGCACATTTCTTAAATGCAATAAAATAAAATACTACAACTCACTGCCCTCTGTTTCAAAATAGACTTTCTTCCTACCTAAATCATTATTATTTTAGCACACCCTGAACACAGTATGAAACACAGCAGCATTAGAAAGACATTGCAAAAGCCAGCATGAGAAACCAGGTGATGTTCCTTCCACCACCTAGTGAGACCATGCCTCAGTAAAAATAAAAATAAACATTATAGTTATGGGAGGAGTAGGAGGAGTAGAAATAAAACTGGTATTACCCCTTATTACTTTGTGGTTACAAGCTATTTTTGTTTAGTTGATCAGAAAATGACTTAACTTTTAGTAACATGTAATTAGCAACTCTCAAGCTCTGCAGCATTTTAACACCACCTATTACTAGTGTCTGATCATTTAGACCAGGGATTTCACAGCCTTTGCTCAGAATTCTTCCCCAAGATCCCAATTTAGCTTTTTCTGGAATTTTTCACCTTCTAATTGATCAACTTTTCTTGGAATTTATCATCTTCTAATTGGTCAACTGATAGGGATGTGGTGGCTTAGTGGTTAAGATGCCAATTATGATGATCAGAAGATCAAAAGGTTGGCAGTTTAAGGCCCAGGTGCTGCATGATGGGGTGAGCTCCTGTCACTAGTCCCAGCTTCTGCCATCCTAGCAGTCTGAAAGCATGCAAATGCAAGTAAATAAATAGGCACCACTTCAGTGGGAAGGTAACAGTGTTAAGTGCAATCATGCTGGCCACATGACCACCAGATTTGTCTTTGGACAGTGCTGGATCTTTGGCTTAGTAATGGAGATGAGCATCGCCCCCTACAGTTAGTTATGAACAGACATTCATGTCAAGGGACTATGGGCCTTTACAGACTGCCAGAAATAATGCAACTTGGGTCCACTTTAACTACCTTGGCTCAGTGCTAGGGAATCATGGGAACTGTAGTTTTTTCTGAGACATTGAGCCTTCTCTGTCAGAGAGCTCTGGTGCCACAATAAACTACAGTTCCCATGATTCCTTAACACTGAGCCAGGGCAGTTAAAGTGGACTCAAGTTGCATTATTTCTAGCAGTCTGTAAAGGCCCTATCTTTACTTCTCCCTTTTTAATGGGCCAAATGCTGCTCCTCACCAAGAAGAAATGATCACCTCTACCATCACCCTGCTTCCCACTATCCCCAATCCCAGGAACTAGGAGATTTCAATAAGATGTTATTTCCATTGTGAACCCTTACCAATTTTTATTAGAAAATTTGCATGTGTTAACTCCTAATTTAAACAATAGCTGCAAGGGTGTTTTTTGCATGTGTTAACTCCTAATTTAAACAATAGCTGCAATAGTTGGTTTGGGAGCAGTTCTAATAGGACCAGTAACCACTCCAGCTATTTTTCAAAGGAGACATTTTTATTTCCCTTTCATATCATATTTTCAACACTTAGATAATAATGAACCATGGGAAAAAGCAAAGTATGAATGATATGAGTGGAAAACTGATGCTTACAATAAGCATAAAAACCATTTAGAGTAAAAGGAAAAGATCCCCACCTTGTAGCTATTGGAAGATAATTCTGAGGTTTTGCTGCTAGCCAAATGCTTGGGAAATAGAGACAATGGGCCTGAGGAGGAAGGAAGTCACCTGAGGAACATTCACTTACACAAAGGGAAGATGATCAGATGAAATAAAGAGGGAACACCTCTGGACAGATCTAACCAGTGGTCTATATTTTCAGTAATATAGTTCTGAGTGCAGGTACTGTTGTATTCTCCTTCCAATAGAATAAGACCAATCACTGTGATAACCTTGACAGATATCCATACAATTTGTTTTAAAGTGGCTAGATCACAAAATGTCTCATAAAATTTCATACTCTTACAAGACTGATTGAGGATATCTTGGAATTAAATATATTAAATAGTTGTATGAAAGTGAGATTTGCTCTATGAAGTACTGTGAACATCTGGAAGCTGAGTTATATATATAAAAAATTATTTTTCCAATTTTTACATTTCATGCCTCTTATCTTAATGTCAGGGACTGCTGATGAATGTGCCATGTGGAGAGCCACACTTAGGGAATTTCTCAATGAGGAACCTCTCCAGCTGTTCATTACAGTTGAACATTCTTTCAGCTTGAGTCCAGTTGACTCATTAGCCACAATGCTGTTCATAAATATCCTCTGCTGTATTCTAGTAACTTATTATCTGACCCAGGATTCTCATTTTTGGCACTATCTCTTGTTTCATTCTGTGTTGTCTTATCATATAATTTTCATGGTAAAATATATTCCAAGGGAGTTTACTGTATCTGCTTCTGCACAGTAATAACAAGTGTTAGCTATAGTGCTACTGCCATTGTCTCTGAGAGACCTCCATCAGTGTCACCCTCCACTACTGTTGCTGCCTAGTATGACACATTTTTGCTGTTTTGCTCCTCAGTAAAAGCACACCTGACATGGGAGACCCTGCTAGCAGCACTACTGCCATTAGCATTGTCTTTTGCCTCACAGGAGCATGCAATCCCAACACTTCAGAAAGGTAGTGCCATTTTGGGGTTGCTATGTGAGAAGTGCTGTGTTTTGTGTTTTTGGTCTTACTCTACAGTTGTGACTCTTGATTTCTTCTGTTTTATCCTGTGATATTATTTGCTTTTTCATTCCAAGTATTGCACTTGGCTCATTCCAGACCGTCCCTAATGGACCATATATAAATATCTTGTGTGCAGACATGCATGTGTAACAATTTGTAAGGCTCATCCCATTATAGCATCACCCCATATATAAGGAAAGTTTAGAGGTAAGATTATATCCATTGGGTAGCCCAGCCTCCAACCATACTACACATACCTTTGATGAAGAATATAATCTTCAGCAATATTTAGGAAAAACAATCAATGTCAGGATGGCAACCAGTTTTGAAAAATGAATTGATCGATGGTATTGATAGAACTAAATTAATAGTTTCTGACATTTTCTATATGGCCATCCACAGATCATTTACTCTCTGGCTCTGTATGTCAATATCTACAATTAAAACACCTTTTGGTCTCCACATGTGGGACATCAGCTTTGAATGCCTCAACCACTTCTACTCTGTTGGTAATATTAATTTTATTTTTTAGAGAACTGAAAGAAGCAAGAGTAATTTAAAATTTTATTTGAGAAACATTACATTTGATATCAATGAAATTAGAGCTGAGTGAGATAAATAGTCAGATTGTCTTATGTAAATCTATCAATGGAAAATTGCCCTAGCCTAAATATCTAACATCTCTTTACAATGAAAATGTTGTTTTGTTCAGCAAAAATAAATAAATGACATTTTTAGTATTCAGAACAAACTACATTTTTAGGAGAAAGAATCTGGTCATTTCTACATGATGGCAGTGTTGTAATACAGATAAAGCTTCTTTATGAAATGTTTTGTGGATGTGACCAGTGGTCAGTCCTCTCTGGCTGGAGATATTGCAGTATATCAATTTTGAATGTGAAATGTATTTTCAAAGGTAGTAGCAAAATGTAAAACTTAGAAGCACCTGAAACCAATGTCTATTGTAAGTTACCCTTTGCTCTTTTAAAGCATTCACTATATTTATAATTATGGCAGCTGTTTCTAATTCTTTTTTCTTGAGTACTTGATGTCAAAGGATATAAACACTTCTAGAGGAATAAAAACAATGTGGAGCATAATACAGTCAGTTGGTTGAGTGTCCACCTAGGTTGCAACTTGGAACTAATTTCTGGTTTTCCTCAATGTGTTAAGTTTAGCATGAGGCCCTTTTAGGGTTCTTGTATGGTGGGGAGGGGAGAGACTTATGAAGATAAGTGTAACTCTTATAGAGTATTTTCTAATAGAAAAGACTGGTGGGGGGAAAACTGAGGGGCAGAACAGATGGGCAGGAAAAAGTGACTCAGACTTGCTTTTTCCTAAAGCAATTAGAAATTCTGCTGTCCTTTTCCACCACGGTGGCAGTCTTCCCACACTCCTGTTGAGTTCAGTGCTTAAAGAGTGCACCGCCAGAGCACCAAAAAGCTGCTGCCATGTGGTCAGGCAGGTGGCTTCATGGCGGCTTTCTGGTGTCTTGGGGCATGTGTCGTGTGTATACCATGTCCCTCCAGGAAGCTGGCATATTCTGCTGGTCTGTTTTGGCCCAAAGTCTACTATGCAATAAATATTTTAAATATGTGTATTTATTAGACTTTTTGTTAAGTTGGTTTGTGAAGTTAGTTTGCTGAAACAGACTAATATAACTTTTTTATTTTAAATAAGTGCAACAAAGCATTACAGAATGGGCTGTTCTACTCCCAGACTGTATTGGGCCAATATGAGTAAGTAGGAGATCATGTACAGAAGGGAGTGACACCATCAGCCAGTTGCTTCCTGATCAACAGGAGAGCAGACCTCCATTGACTGCAGTGGCTGCTGCCTGATATGCAGATATTTGGGGGGGGGGGGATCAGGAGATTGTACAATCATCCTGTCCTATTTGTGGGGGGTCCTAGTCCAACACTTTCCCCCATGGAAGCCAAAAACCATGGGAACTCAAGTCCTTTTGGTTTTAATGGCAACATGCCATGCACATGGCTTTGTCATCATGTGTTGGCTCTTTTCTTTGTCCTGCAGGTGTGCAGCAACCAAAACAAACAAAAAAACTAGGCCCAAACAGAGGTACCAACATCCAGCACTCTCACTCTTGACTGAACAGTAGCTCATAGCAGAATGCAGAAGCACAACCTAGTATGCAGTATTTGGCAATAAAGCACTGACCAGCCTGAAATAAGGCACAGACACAGGGGGAATGCAGATGGTGAAAAACGCTGTCTTTAATCCCAGGAAGGGGAGGGGCAGCCGGACGCTGAGCACCTCATCCCCTTCCTGAAGACGTCATTGGAGCGACGGCCCATTCACATGACGGGCGCTCTAATGACATCCTTCCGGCTCAGCATCCAGACATGCTGAGCCAGAAGAGACGCTGAAGAAGCACGCCACACCTTTTGAGGTGCCCCTTTTGCAGCTTGTGGAAGGAATGCTATTTTAGAGCTTCTTTTGCAGGCAGCGAAAGGGAGGATTGAGGCCAAGGTGTCCAGCAGCCTTGGCTTCGATCCTCCACTTTCGGGGGCAGCCCAGGGCCACCCATCTACTTCCCCCCACAGTTGACTTCTTCCAAAGTACTTGGAGGCTTTTATCTTCCGGTTGCAAAATATATACAAAGTATTTACAATACTTCTGTCTGAAACACTGACTTCTGTCAACATACATTGTCTGCTACAATCCACTTCTCCAACAAACACACTCTACAAACTCTCCAACCCACCATACCAACATTTATCGCCATAGAAATTATTTTACCACGTCTTAAAGGGACATTTTACCTAACAATCCCCTCCAAAAATAATTTGTTATGGCTAACTGATACAAAAATAGAACATAAACATGTACATTACATTGCTTTACACAGTTACAGGCTATAACATTATGACTATTTATAGATTATTTTTCACATACTCCTAGTAAAGCAACCATCTCTCCCTGTGCTTCTGTGCTGGCAATGCCTTTGTAAATATGTTGGCACCTTTTTCTGTGGTTTATAGTAGTAATGGAGGACTTCAACTATCCTGATATGTAGTAGTGATTAGTGACTTCAACTATCCTGATATTTGCTGGAAATCAAACTCAGCCCATACTTCAAGGTCGAGCAAATTCCTCACTTGCCTTGAAGACAATTTCTTTGTCCAAAAGGTGGAAGAAGCAACAAGGGGATCAGCTATTTTAGATCTGATCCTAACCAACAGGGATGACCTGGTAAATGGGGTGCAAGTGGTGGGATCCTTAGGTGGTAGGGATCATGTTCTCCTAGAGCTTCTAATACAGTGGAAAGGAGAAGCTGGGCATAGTGAAACACTCATTCTAGACTTTAGGAGAGCTGATTTCAACAAACTTAGGGAAACACAGAGAGCGATCCCATGGTCAGGAATACTAAAGGAGAAGGGAGTTCAGGATGGATGGGAGTTTCTCAAAAGGGAGATACTGAAGGCACAATCTCAAACTGTTGCAATGAGAAAGGAAAATGGGAGGTGTCTCAAGAAACCAGGTTGGATGACAAAAGAACTTTCAACTGAACAAAGTTTTAAATGGAAAAGGGGTGAAATGGAAAAGGGGTGAAATCACTAAAGAGGAATTCAAGCAAATAGCTAGCATATATAGGGGTAAAGTCAGGAAGCCAAAGCACAGAATGAGCTCTGGCTTGCTAGAGGTGTTAAGGACAATAAAAATGGCTTTTTTGGGTATGCCCATAGCAAAAGAAAGAAGGAAATGGTAGGGCCACTGTGCAGAGAAGATGGAGAAATTTTAACAGGGGACAGAGAAAATGCAGAACTACTCAACACTTTCTTTGCCTCAGTCTTCTCACAAAAGGAAAAGGGTGCTCGGCCTGAGGAAAATGGAGCAGAGGACACAATAAGGGAAATGCAACACAGAATAAGTAAAGAGGAAGTACAGGAATACCTGGTCAACCTAAACGAATTTAAGTCTCCAGGACCAGATGAACTACATCCAAGGATATTAAAAGAACTGGCAAATGTAATCTCAGAGCCACTGGCAATAATCTTTGAGAACTCCTGGAGAACAGGAGAAGTCCTAGCAGACTGGAGGAAGGCAAACATTGTCCCCATCTTCAAAAAGGGGAAAAAAGAGGATCCCAACAACTATCGCTCAGTTAGTCTGACATCAATACTAGGAAAGATTCTAGAAGAATTCATTAAACAGAAAGTCTACAAACATTTAGAAGGGAATGCCATAATCACTAAAAGTCAACATGGGGTTTTCAGAAACAAGTCATGCCAGACTAATCTGATCTTTTTTCTTTTTTTTCTTTCTTTTCTTTTTTTTTTAAATATAAAATTACCAGCTTGCTAGATGAAGGGAATGCAGTAGACATAGCATATCTTGATTTCAGTAAGGCTTTTGACAAGACCCTTCCAAGGGCATTTTCCCCCTACTCCATACTGTATTGAGTCAGAAATTGGGAATATTGACAATATTCTTGCAAACAAGATAGTAAAATGTGGGCTAGACAATACAGCTGTTAGGGGATTAGTAACTGGTTGACTGACCCAACCCAAAGGGTGCTCAGCAATGGCTCCTCTTCATCCTGGAGAGAAGTGACCAGTGGGGTGCCACAGGGCTCTGTCCTGGGCCCAGTGCTATTCAACATCCTTATCAATGATTTGGATGAAGAAATAGGGGGCATGCTTCTCATGATTGCAGATGACACCAAATTTGGAGGAATAGCTAATACCCCAGAAGACAGGATGAAAATTCAAAACGATCTTAATAGATTAGAAAGCTGGGCCAAAGCTAACAAAATGAATTTCAACACAGAAATGTAAGGTACTGCACTTAGGGCAAAAAAATGAAATGCATAGGTATAAGATGGAGGACACCTGGCTTAATGAGACTACATGTGAAAGGGATCTAGGAGTCCTAGTAGACCACAAGTTGAATATGAGTCAACAGTGTGATGCCACAGCTAAAAAGGCCAATGCAATTTTAGGCTGCATTAGTAGAAGTATAGTATCTAGATCAAGGAAAGCAATAGTGCCACTGTATTCTGCTTTGGTCAGGCCCCATCAGGAATACTGTGTCCAATTCTGGGCACTACAATTCAAAAAGGATGTTGAAAAACTGAAGCGTGTCCAGAGGAGGGCAACTAAAATGGTGAAGGGTCTGGAAACCATGCCCTACAAGGAACGACTTAAGAAACTGGATATGTTTAACCTGGGGAAGAGATGGTTAAGAGGGGATATGATAGCCTTCTCTAAATATTTGAAGGGATGGCATATTGAGGAGGGTGCTAACTTGTTTTCTGCTGCTCCAGAGAATAGGCTTCAAAACAACAGATGCAAGCTACAGGAAAAGAGATTCCACCTCAACATTAGGAGGAACTTCCTGACAGTGAGAGCTGTTCGACAGTGGAACACACTCCTTCGGAGTGTGGTGGAGTCTCCTTCTTTGGAGGTCTTTAAACAGAGGCTGGATGGCTATCTGTCAGGGATGGTTTGATTGTGAGTTCCTGCAAGGCGGGGGGGGGGGGGGTTGGACTGGATGGCTCTTGTGGTCTCTTCCAACTCTATGATTCTATGATTCTAAAGGTGTTGCCCATCTCAGAATTTTGCAGTTTATACATATCAAAGTGAGAGCATCAGTGTTGATGGCCAGCACAATATTTGTTGGTATCATTTTTTATCGAGATAAATGAGATTATTTCCAGTGGCCTCCCATTTCTCTATGTGTAAGAAAAAATATAGTAAAATGTAAAGGCAACTCTCAAATGCAAAGAAGTGTGGATTCAGATATGATGATCAGGAAAAAAGTAATAATATACCAATCTACTGGATCCACTTTGCACCACACAGAGAAATGCCATCATAAAGTAGAAGTACAGTATGGGCAAATGGATGGAACAAACAAATATGCTGACCAAATAAAAAGAAGTACATTACAGTTCATAAATTTAGTAAATGATGCGCCCATACATATGGGAAAAAATGAGCACATGATTAAACTAATAGGATTATGCAAAATATGTTTCTAATGAAATGCCTGTAATTAATCTTTCTTAGTCTTGAGGCTTGCCTCTAATCATTCTTCCTGTGCATAATTTGATTCTAGGAAAAACTAATTCTATTCAAAGGACATGCCTTACAACAACCATCCAATTTGTGGAGACACTACTGTTCCTAATCTAGTTATACTCCAGCAGATGCTACACAGTCCTTATGGTCCAGGTTTATTTTGGTTGTTGGCTGCCTTCTTTCTCTTGGACTATTTCATCTTTGCTTTCTTTCATTCCAAACAAGATTAAAGTAGCCAAGAACAAAACAGAAAGAGGGAGTACTTGATGTGTGCATGTAACCCTAGGAACTGAGTACATTAAAGTCTGGAGGAAAAAAGAGTCAGCTTGCAATCCAGTACACCTGTATTTGGAAAGACATATTATAGACTTAAAGATTGGAATAAATCTCACTTCCAAGTAATGGTGCTTTGGATAAGTGCTTTGGGGGAGGGGGATACTCCTGCTCATAAATAATTGCTCAAACACTTTTGGTACTTCAAACATGAGCATTTTTTTAATTAAGCAAATGAGAGTCATCTATCCAAGCTAGGGATGAACAAAGTTGTCAGTATGGTGGATGATGTGTGTTGCAGTAGTGTTTACCATGCAGCAGAGTTGACAGGAAAAGCTGACTCTTCTCCTGCACGCCTCCAACTTTTCTTCCCATCTGGAACTTGTAGATGCTCCTGCCTCAGCTCTCCAGCTTTCCAGCAGTCAGAAATCACTCCAGTTGTAAGCAAATAAAATGATGCTTTATTGTTACAACTAAAAAGCTATGTACAGTCCTTTTGGATATTTACAAACAAATCCTTGCAACACACCACACAGTGATTAACCAGATGAAACATCAACACCTCCCAGCACTCTCTTCACAATGTTCAGACAAATGATTTTTTTGGGGGGGAAGCAGACGGGCAGCACGGGGCTGCCCCAGGAAGCTGCGGATCGGGGCTGAGGCATCCGCATTCCTCAGCCCCGCAGCGCAGCTTCACCACCCCACAAATCACTGAAGGTGCACCGCAAAAGGCTGCCGGCGCACCTTTGGCGCCTCTTCCGCTGCAGCGTGTGCGGACGCTGCAGCAGAAAGGCATCCTTGGAGTGCCGACCATGCGGAGAGCCAGCTGCTCCGCCGACATTTTGGAGAAGGAGTTGGGGCGCCCAGTGTATGGCTGCCCCTCCCCTTCCTTGCCCTGAAGACGGTGCTTTGCGCTGTCTGCTTAGGCCCAGGGTCTCCTCCCAAGCTTCCACCCACTTGGGTATATATCTCTTAGTTGATTGGATGTATCTTATTTTCCCATACTCTTAGTCCATCCCCTGGTGTTTGTGTCATTGTCCATGTGACCTGCAAAGTGTCAACATGCTGATGTTATGTGTTTTGAACAGTACTTTCTTCTTTCCCAAAATACTTCACTGATTTTCTCCTCTCTGGTGTCCTGTTTATGTCTGGTGAGACATTTGGTGTTTATCTGGCCCCTCTTGCCTTTCAAGCCTTTCTCACAAGAAAGTTTCCCATACATCTTGTACATTTCCTCTACTGACTCTATATCCCATCTATCAATTTCTACCTGTATCACTTTCACATGCTTCTATCCACAGGTATCTTTCTTCTGTTCAGTTTCATTTCATATCTCTCTCCCTGTGCTTTAAACCTGCCTTGAAACATGTATTCAAATTTGTATTTTCCTTTGTAGTCCTATTTCAACACACATTTCTCCATCAAATGCAGAATTAAATGAAGATTCTCATTAATATGAATTGCCAATAATTGTGTCATAACACTCACAAATATGTTGGATAGCTCACTTCTGATTTGCACACTGTTTATTTGATTTATGAATCACACCATTCACCTCACAAGCACTCACGGCTATCTACAACCAAAAGCACAAACATTTCAAAAATAAAACAGAAAGAACAAATGAACAAAAATATACCCCATCCCCATTTGGACACACTCAGAGAGCATTGAAGCATTAAAATTAAAGAGGGACAGAAATGAATAGTTAAAAGTAAGGCAGAACAGTAAAGTCTTTCCTGATATCCAGGGCAGAAGAAGGAAAGATGCTATGTGACCATCCTTGAAAAAAGTGTTGTTTCATTGAGGTCTGAGAGATATTGCATCCTCCCCCTCACTGAAGGTGTTGGGCGTTGGGATGCATACTTTGCTGGCCTTCACAAAGGAGAGACAAACTTTTAAATCACACCACAGCAGTCATGCTCTGGTGGAAGGAGACTGGCAAGAGTTGATTCAGCCAGAGTTGATTTGGAGCCTGCCACCCCCAGCTCCTTCATTCTGGCTTTGGCAATTGACCCCCACACACACCTGTTGCTGGTATAGTATGAAGTTTCTTGGTTGCTTCAGAGCTGAGTAGGATTCCCCCCCCCTTCCAAGGGCATTCCCCCCCCTACTCCATACTGTATTGAGTCAGAAATTGGGAAATTGGCTCAGGTGGTCTCTAATCAGGTTTTCATTGGCAGGAGTTGGGGATAATTTAGAGTTCTGTGAGCACCTAGGCCCCAGTTTGGGTGGAAGGGAGGTCTCCAGAACTACCTCTTTAGGAGCTACCTCTTTGGGTATTGGGACCTGGACGATGGGGAAAGAGATACCCCTTGAGGCTGCCTGAAGTATAAACCCTCTCTTTAATCATTGGGGATTGGGAGAGGGACTTTCTGGTTGGTTTTCCCAATGTGGGCTGGCCAGTGAGTAACCTAGCATTTGGGTTAACATTGGGGCTTAGGTATTATCACCCAGGGGAGGCTGCAGAGGTGGTCTGAGAGGTAGACCACCGGCTACAGCTACAGCTGCTCCCACACTAGGCTACTTTCCCACCTGGTTTGCAGTTCTGTTATGAAATTCAATAAATACCCACATTTTCTGGCGTATAAGACAACTGGGAGTATAAGACGACCCCCCACGTTTCCAGTTAAAATATAGAGTTTGGGATATACTCGCTGTATAAGACGACCCCTCTTCCAACAGGGGAAAATGAGAAAGTGTTGGGGGGAAGGACTGCCAATATACTAGGTGAGGCATTCTGGGGTATGTACAATTTGCGGCCAAGTAAGTGACCCTGGGCATGTCACACACTCTCAGCCTCAGAGGATGGTAATGGCAACCCCCATTTGAAGAAGTCAAGAAAACCCCATGATAAGATTGCCTTAGGGTTGCCATAAGTCAGAAAGGACTTGAAGACACACAAGAACAACAAAAAAGTCTGCAATTGTTTCATAGGTAGTATATGGGAATAGGAGCCAGCATGGTGTAGTGGTTTGAGTGTTGGACTTCCATTCTGGAGATCTGGGTTTGATTCCCCACTCTGCCATGAAACCCACTGGGTGAACTTGGACAAGTCACACACTCTCAGCCTCAGGGGAAGGCAATGGCAAACCTCCTCTGAACCAGTCTTGCCAAGAAAACCCCAGGATAGGGGTTCACCTCTTATCTGCTGATGCTTCCTCCTCCTGCCTCACGCCACACTACACCACCCCTTCCTCCCCCCTCCTCCTCCTCCTCTGACCTGGACTTCCTCTCTTCCTCCTCCTCCCACCTCACATCATGCCACACCTTCTTCCTCCTCCTCCGCCACCCGGCGTATAAGACAACCCCCGAATTTGGAGAAAATTTTCCTGGGTTAAAAAGTAGTCAAATACACCAGATAATACTGTAGTCAATTAATAAATGGCTCTGTTTTCAACCCAGCTTTCTGTGTTTTGTCTCATTATTTCAAGGCTGGTCAGCAAATGAAAAAGGACTTTTTGTATAGAAATATGTAAGGATTAAATTTTTCAGTTACCCACCTCTGAAGTCCATGTCAAGAGAGAGGAAGAGTTGAGATGCAGAAGGAAGAGGGGGAAAAAAGAACAAAAATGGAAAAGAAGAAAAAAGTGAATTTTGAAATAGAATGAGTGAGTAATCTTACTTATCATGAGACCATGGCTCCAAATAGCCATGAATACTCAGAATGTTATCCCTTTTATGCCTGAAAGGCAAATGTTCTCACACAGAATCACACACACACACACGCAGAACATATATGGAAGAAAAATATTTGTAGTATTTCTGGGAAATGGGAATGCATTGTGAATCTCTTCAGTAACTCCTCTTCCCTGATTGATTGTGTATTGGGCTGTTTTCTATTGTATATTTTGGAATAAGATACAATCTTGCATAATGTTATTTGGGTTGTGCTGCAATGGACAGCTTTGCAATCTTGCTCACACAGTGCTATCCATTTGAAAAAAAATTAGTGAAAAGTTTTCCTCAAGCCCACTCTCCATTTCTTTGTTTCTTGGCTTTGCCCCACCATGTTCCTCCTCCTCCTCTTCTTTCTCCTCCTCCTCCTTTTTACCCACACTGTTCCTAGAATTAAGGTAGAATGGAGAAGAGCACACTTATAAGATACTGAAGGTGTCTGTGGTATTTGCGCCCTCTGCCTCTTGGGGTTGAGTGGCCATGGGCTGACAAGCACTTTTACTTTTGCTTCAAATTCTTTATCTCTGACAACAGTAAAAGACCTTTGCAATGCATCATATGCCACAAATAAGCCATCAAACACTTTTTGTACAAAGAGAGTTCCTGGCACAGTTGGTATGTATTCTGGTTAAATAGTCCCATATTATGAAGGTCTCCCAAACACACCTAACTACTTTTCAATGGCTTCCCATTTTCTCTTGGATAGCCAACCTGAAAGACTTTCTAACATGGAGATGGAAGGCTCCTCTTCCCTTGTTCTTGGTCAGAGTCGAAAGTGAGTAAGATTTATTTCCAAGGAAGCTGAGCACCCATCCTGTAGTGAACTGACATTATATCCTCTCCCAACTCTCCACTCCTCCCTTATGAATCAAGGAATGCAGTTCCTGACTGCTATTGCAATGTCATTCCCTCTCTCCCTCTTCCAATCCCTTTCCATCCCTGCCTTGGGAGAGGAGGCTTGAAAAATTTCCATGTTCTCTTTCCATTCCTGGCCTATCCAATTTGTCTTGCCTCAATTTCTATCCCCCAGTCCTTTACCTGTCTTTCCACTTCTCCTGTTTTTAAACTTTCCCCTCATGTCTCCCCCTCACCTTCATTCTTTCCAGCTTCACCTGGACTGTGCTGCCTCTTCTTGTCTCTTGCCCATGCTCTTGCAATTCTTCTCTTCCTTCTCCACTATCTCACCACCCCTTCCTTGTTCTCCCCATATTTCTTTAAATCCCTCCCTCTTCTCATTAGTTCCACTCTCCCTGTCACCATTTTGCCACACTTCCTTCTATGTCTTGGTTGGCTAGAGAGGCAAGTGACCCCTCTGTTCATTGGTTCTGGGTGCCTATCTTAGTGTCATCTCTAGGCAGTCTCCTTGTCCCAATAAGTGGTACAATGCATTGGACACCTTCCTATTTCTTGCTGTCTTACAATGTCACATGCTGAATTTTGCACAAACTAATTCCCAAACTCAAGATAATTTTGCAGCCCAATTTTTTCTCTGGTCCTGCTTTCCACACAACCAAGAAATATGGTTTTTGAAGGAAGTTTTGAAATATAATGTTCATCTCTAGATGGGAAATTTTAGCCCCTTACATTTTATTGAGGAGTTTACATAACTTGACTTTCAATGTAGGCATTTTGTAGCACTGCCACCTGAACAGTTGCAAATAATTTCCACAGATTTGGTGTTTGTAGCTCAGTGAGGCCTAAGAGCTCTCTGTGTGAAAATTCTAACTGCCCCTCCCCAAACTGCAAATCCCAGAATGTCACAGGAGACAGCCAAAGCAGTAAAAGTGGAATAGCAACACTACAAGAATGTAGTGTGATAGTCAGTAGAGTGACTGAGGCTGCTGCCACACTGCAGAATGAATGCAATTTTACACTGCTTTAACTCTCAGGGCTCCATCTATGGAATCCCGGGATTTCTAGTTTCTTGTGGCACAAGAGCTCTCTGATAGAGAAGGCTAAACATACAAAACAACAAATCCCAAAATTTCACAGCATTGAGCCATATGCATTCAAGAAAAAGACATTCAAGAAAAACAAAAGGTATTACCAAATAAAAGCTAAAAACAGAAATATAAATTCATGCTCCTTAAGCTCAAAATGAAGGACATTTTGGGCAGAAGGTTGAAATGTAGGGCATGTCCTGGAAAAGGAGGGCATCTGGTCATCTTGAACAGATGCAACTTTTCACAAGGAAAGAAAGAAAGAAAGAAAGAAAGAAAGAGCAATCTGGATCAAGACCAAATGGATAGGGCTTCAATTCTCCTGCACCATTCCCAGGGGCAAGCCCAGGATCTTGCAGTTTAAATTTAAAATCTCTCTCTCTCTCTCATTCTCTCATGCATATGTGTACACACATAGATAGACATACGTTGCTTATCTTTGCCATGATCTTGTTGATGGCACAACTGTACCAGCATTGTTGTCAGCAGTAGTATAGACATTGACAGATGCTGGTGCCATGGTTGAGGTTAGGGATGACATAGGAACTGATTTCTATCAAGAGAAAAGATTGCTCTGCTGGCTTCCAAGTTCTGAGAAACTAGTTGGTAATTATTTCTTGTGGCAAGAGACAGCTTTTTCTTCGACCTCTCCCTAATCACTGCACACCACTCCAAAAATTCCTTACTCCAGAGTAATGGAGGATTCTGCTGATGTAAGACACCAGAAGGATCTGACCTTCTGTCAAATGGTTTCTATGATTTTATTTAACAGGCTGGGATTAATAAAATGGCTTATAGTCTGCTGCAAACCTCGGTAACTTGGGAAAATTCTATGATTTTCTACGGAGAAAACTATAAAACAAAAACCAACCACATTCCTTTACTATAAAAATGTGTAGAATAGACATTACTCCAATATGTTCTTTGAACACCTTCCCACAACATTTTTACCAGTTTTGTTATTAACATAAATACAGAACATATTGCTGATTAAAAACAGGGGGAGTCACTCACAATTTAGCAATCCAGTATGGGTCAAAACGTTTTGGGATGTTTGATCACATCCTAGAAAGGTGTTCCAAATACAGTTATGTATAATTAATATGGCATATGGCAAAAGAGGTGAGTGCTGTTCTTCTTAATTTTTGCTGGCAACAGGAAGTTAAAATTATCCAGAGGGTTTAATCACTAAGCAACAGATAAAGTAAAATGTATGCTTAAAATGGAAAAAGAGAAAGGAAAAGAACCACGAGAGCCTTATTCAGGCATTTAACTAATGCCTTATCCTGATGTGTGAGTGGGGCTAGAGCTGTGCTGAGTAGGCACACTGCTGATGCCAGGCATGCTGAACAAACCCATCCCCTTCATTCTTGCAAAGAGAAGAAATGCTTGCATGATTTGAGACTTTAGAAGCAGAGCTGTAAATGCAAAGACTCATTAGAGATGTTAGCCCTTATTTGGTTCATTTTCAGACATTCAGCAATGGCCAGAACTCATTAAGGCAGTTACAAATGTGTACTCTAGAACTATGCATTTGTAATTAGTTTGTATTCATGAGTCCTATGTATTCACTAGAGCAGAGTGATGTAGTAGTTTGGATGTTGAACTAGTACTCTGGAGACCAGGGTTCAAATCCTGGCTCAGCCATGTAAACCCACAGGATGATCTTGGGCAAATCACACACTCTCAACCTCAGAGGATGGCAATGGCAAACCCCCTCTGAAAAGAACTTGCCAAGAAAACTCTATGAAAAGTTCAACTTAGGGTCATCATAAGTTAGAAATGACTTGAAGGGACACAACAACAACAACAACAACAACAACAACAACAACAACAGCATGTATCCATGGCTTTAGGGAATATGTTGGGACTGTGAAAGTCCCCTAATCCCCACTTACCAGGCAGCAGCCAACATGATCAATGGGAGTCTGTTCCATGCTCCATTGGGAAGCAGCTGGAACATTCCTACCCCTCGTCCTGTGAGCAATCTCCGGTGCAAGGGGGAATTGTGATAGGGACCCTGAGTCTACCTGATAAAACAATTATTATTCATGGGAAGATGTGGGACCATCGGTCAGCTGCTTTCCCATCAACAAGTCTCTAGATCCCCATTGATTGCAGCTGCTGCTGCCCAGTAAGTGACAAGAGAAGTTTGGGCTAGAAACACTCTGTTGTTAACTGCCTTCGCATCAATCTCAGTTACATAACTATCATAGTTATATATTTGATAGAGAATTCAAGCAAATATTTTTTTTCTTTATTGCAACACAGTGAAGGTGGTGGTGGTTGTTTTCAGAGGGATTAATATTGGGGAAAATTGTACATATTTGAGACTGATTTTTGCATATGACTGTAAATGAAGAGAATTGCATTACATGTTGCTTTGTTGCATGGGCCATTAAAAAACAGTAGCACTACATGGGTTGTTTGCATCTTTTTCAGCTGTCAGCCTGCCCTTTTGAATTTGCTGCATGTTTGTGTGCTTAGCTAAAGAAAGAGAGGAAAACAGACTAGTTCCACACTAAGGCTTCTGTGCAAATTTCAGGTAATACAAGGGGGGGGGGTAGGATTTGGTGATACTCACATGATGGAAGCAAGAGTTCTCTAGATGATAGGAGAATTCTTGACAGGCTGTCCCACATGTCAAAAGAGACAGTCTTGCCCAAAGTTGAGACAGTGGCATGACCTTTTCCCACATCCCTTGGTTCAGTTCCCTGGGCATGTTGATACTGGCAGCTCAAAGAACTTTGTGGACCTGCGTTTCTGCCTTGTTTATAAAATCAATGTTTATTTAAAGAAAGCAATGAGGAGACAAGAAGACAGTGGATATATATTTTTGCCTTCTGGATTTATACCTGCTGGGAAGACCTGTGAGTTTTCAGATTCATTTCCATGTTGTCTTTCCTTCTCTTTGCTTTATTCCCCATTCCAGTGCCCCTCCACAGTCCTTCAGTTTTCTGTAATTACAAAAGACCAACTCTCCCCATCTCCCACAAGGACTTTGGTTTCCTCATTGTTGAATGTTGCAAATATGTAGGCAGAACAGAAGTTTGTTTCTGAAGCTTTAATAAAATGGCTTGTGCTGTGCTGCAAACTTCAGTGACTCTGGGGATTAGATGTATTTATTTAGAAATGCTGTATAATCTTCTCTGTTCAGTGAGTAACCATGGCTTGGGATTAAAAATGATTTTTTTAAAAAAACAAAACAAAACAAAACACCCTTCTCTTTAGCTCCAGTATTCCAGAGATTTAACATCTGCTTAGTGACATCTTTTTTTTTGTTTTTTCTTTGTTTTTTAAATAGGAGATTCATTAGCATTAAAATGCAACTGTTTATTTTAGAAATATTGTAAGACTTAAGGTTAACATGGTGCTTCCATTGCCAAAACGTTTTCCCCTTTTTTAGTGCTTTTGACCTCAATAGATTAAAATTTGGTATTACAAGGTATCAGCAGGGATGCACTCAGCTGAACAAAAAGAATGCTTCAAACCTATTAAGCTGTCTTAAATCTTAGCATTTTGACAAAACCCAACTGGGACACAATTTCAGGTTTTCGTTTTTTAATTATTTTTTTAGATAGGACAAATTAATGTAAATAAATAGGTGGGCACTGCAAGATGGCCACATTAAAATTACTGTATATTACTATTGTTACAGTGAATCAACTCTTAGATCAGGTGTCAGGAACTAAACAGCCTTCCAGATGTTGTTGAACTGAAAGGCCCATTGTCCTCACTAGTATAGCCAAAGATGAGGGATGCTGGGAGCTGCAGTCCAACAAAATCCAAAGGGCAGTATGATTCCCACCTCTGCTTCTGATATCTCTGGGAAGGCATCTCACAATCAGCAGCTATTTCGAAGCATGAATGGATATTAACTACTGAGCAGGTGCAGTTGTTAATTTTCATAGCGTTTTTGGTTATGTAGCAAATATAGCATTGCAAATCCCATTACAAGGCAAAATAGAGTCTGACAAATTTTGTTTTGACAGTAACTGCCATTCAAACAAATGGGGGGGGGAATCTCTGTGTACATTAATGAGAGTTGCTATGGAGAGGGGGAGGATTACATCAACAGCATACTACTATGCAGAAACCTTGATTAAGCTGAGAAACAAATCAACAATAATTTTGAAAAGGAGGTCTGCATAAAGGCCAGAGATTTCATTTGCCATTTTAACTCTTTCCCAAATGTCTTGTAAGTTCTCAAGGGCATACTGAACTTTAATTAGAAAGCTAGTTTAGAAATGATGGTGTGCATCACCTTGTTTGCTGCTCATGTTTCTCATATAAAATAAAGACAAATGGGGAGGACACTGAGTTTAATACTAAGTATAAATTCTTCTTCTTCTTCTTCTTCTTCTTCTACTGCTGCTGCTGCTGCTGCTGCCAGAGCTGAGCTAAGCTGGAAGGATTTTGGTTGATCAACCATGTCAAGGAGATAGGAAAAGTTCAAGGGAGAGAATGTGATGCAAATTAAGGGCCTTCCGACTTTGCATCATATAGTGGGAACATACTAATATGGCTACCTTTGTTTATCTAGGAAGGAAGGAACTTGTCAGTATTGCTTTCTCCCACACTTATTTTTTAAAGAAAAATCTCAAGTGCTCTCTCATCTCTTAATGAAGAAATCTATAATGTCTTTATGTAAAATGAACTTAATTGGGAAAATACAGCTGAGACAACTATTTCCAGTATGGAAAGTACAGTAGTGTATCTCCCTGAAGTGTATCTATTTTTCCATTTTATATAAGGGATACCATTTTACTATGCCATTGTGTTTAGTGAGACTCGAGCATCCATGGATTTTGTTTTCCATGGGGGTTCCTGTAATCAGTGGATAACAAGGGACCACGGTACATATAATTTCAAATTCTTTCTAACATATATATGAAGAAATTTCAGAATTTTTTTCTGGGGGGGGGGAGAGTTCTCAATGAGAAATAAACCAATCAAAATTATTTTTCATCTAGTTGGTCCAAAAGTCATGGTGTGCCATTTTCAGAAATTGTCTGAGAAAAAAAACCAAAACAAAACAGGAAGCCAAATGTAACAATGGTAGCTACATCAAGAAGAAGAGCAGGGTGCTTCCATGAGGCTTACACATTTCTATACAAATAGGCTACATTTCTGGCCTCACCACCCACCCCAAATGTCAGTCACCTCAAATGATTTCATCCCTCAATACCAGCATTGCCGGTGTATGTTTCTTCACTTCAGACAATGATGCCAGTGTGGCAGTATCTAGTGCAGGGGGAAGTAAAGAAGCCTGAGGGCACCTTTTTACTCCCAGTGCTTAATCCATCTAGGTTCCTCTATCTTTTTATGGGGGGGGGGACCCATGATAATTGTCTTTCTAGGAGCTGCTCTAGGTACAACCTTTTAGATCAGTTAGAATAGACTGGAATAGAATCATAGAGTTGGAAGAGACCTTGAAGGCCATCCAGTCCAACCCTCTGCCATGTAGAAAAATACAATCAAAGCACCCTCAACAGATGGCCATCCAACTTCTCTTTAAAGACCTCCAAAGAAGGAGACTCCACCACTCTCTGAGGGAGTGTGTTCCATTGCCCTCAAAAGAGTGGCAAAATGCCACTTCTTTTGGGGGCAGCATTGTGAAATGTTGAGGTGGAATCTCGTTTCCTGTAGTTTGCATCCATAGCTCTAAGTCCTATTCTCTGGACCAGCAGAAAACAACCTTTTTTTTTTTGGCATTTTTTACTGTCCTTGTGGCCTCCAGAGAATCTTGGGGCAGAAATTTGGCCCCCAGATCCACTGCAGTTGTTTTCCCTTGATCTAAATGCAGGGCCAAAAAGAAAGCCTAGGATGGGGGCATGAGTGCCCACTTCTCAGATGTTGGACAATTCTTTTCTTACAAGTAATTAAACTAATCAGAGCAGTATAATTTGAATATAGAGCATGAATAATTTACATATGTTTTGAATTTTTCTGTTTAACATGAAATCTATGTGAATAACCATTCATGAATCATTGGTGTCAACATCAGAAGCTCTGAGCACTAGAAAGATTATCTCAACTAATAGTTTAAATAAATAACTTTTATCTTTATGCTGCAGCACAATATTGGCTTTTAATAGAATGTAATGTGTGTGGTTGGATAGTAATTATTTGGTTTTATAACTCCGACTCTCATTCATCCATGAGGAGTTAATTATAAAGCTTTATTGCCTTTCGGAACAACTGTTCATCACAGTCATTTTATACAGCATTGAGGTTTAACGTTTTTGCTAGATCGCCCAAAACATCTTGAAGATTGCAGTTCTAGGTTTTTCTTATGACTGAATCTGATTGGTCACACTGGGAATAGATGATAATCCCTTATGATGCTGTAAAGAGGTCACTAGAACTGCTGACACACTGCAGAATTAGAGCAGTTTGGCACCACTTTAGATTTTCATGGCTCAGTGCTATGGAATTCTGGGATTCGTAGTTTGGTGGGAAATGAGAGCTCTCTGACAGGGAAAGCTAAATGGCTCGCAAAACTACAAATCCTAGAATTCTATAGCACTGAGTCATGGCAGTTAAAGTGGTGTCAAACTGCTTTATTTCTTCAGTGTGGCAGCAGCCTGAGAGGAACTAAATTGTCCACTTGGTGGGCTATGGAAGTAGACTCATTTATTATTATATCTACTCTGTCAAACATAGTTATTTATCTTTGCTTGATACAAAATCCATCTTGTTTTTAGGAACATGCTTCCCAGAAATCACCTAAGCCTTCGAATGCACTGCCTACTCCTTTCTTGCAACAATGAGCAATATTTTCCAAGCACAGGAAAATGTAATTGAAAGCTTTCCCAGTTGTGATTAAGAAAAGAATGTTCTTTGTCCTGCCAAAATGTTGACTGTAATCTGCATGTGTGTACACCTATGTGTGTAGCTGAGCACACTAATAAAATGGAAGTCCCCAGCTACGTTTCCAGTTCAGTCCAGCTCTCTCCTATTCCCCCCAAGAATACAATGGGTTGTGAAATGGCTTCCTCTTCTGTTTTCTTCTGCTAAATATAAGTTAACCGGAGGCCCCTGGGAACAGCAGTAGATAAAAGAATAGAGCAAGCATTGTTTAAGCACTATTGAGAGTTTTGTGTGCATTCACTCTATATGAACACAGAGTCTCAGCTCTTTTTACCATGAGCATGTTTCATGGCCTCTACAGATAGAACATAATTTCTTGATTCTATAAAGAACACAATTTACAGATTTTAAGACATGAGAATGCTGACAGAAGTCACAGATTTCAACTATAGGATTTCTGTAGCTCTATAATCTCCTCACCTCTACTGCTCATGTGTAAGAAACTTATAGATGTAAGTTCTATGAGTAATGCAATATTTACTTGCACTCCAAAAAAAGTGAACAAAAAATCTGGATGTCCCACCATGACTTCAGTGAATGGGAAAATTGTAGAAATGGTGTTTTCTAAAAACATGTATGCAATGAGGGGAAAAGTGTGTCTTCTTGAAGAACCCCAATGGAAACATCTTACACTGTTTTCTTATATACTTACAAACTGATGTGGGATCTCCTTCTAATGAGAAATCTTTTTACATGTACTATAAGCTTGTTTCTTTTTATGTTTGCCCCAATCCCCTTGACTTTGGTTGCATCTACACTGCAGAATTAATACACCTTGACACCACTTTAACTACCATGACTCAATGCTATGAAATTCTGGATTTGTAATTATGTGAGATTTCCTTCTCTGTCAGAGAATTCTGGTGCTACAACAAACTACAAATCCCAGGGTTGCAAAGAATGATCCCATGACTGTTAAAGTTGTGTCAAACTGCATTAATGCTGCAGTGTGGTAGCAGCCTTAGGGCTGATACAGACAGCTCGAAAGGGGCGGCACAGAGTACCCCTGGGAGCAGCGGACTGGGGCTATGGCAACCACACACTGCAGCCTCAATCCTCCTTTTTGCTGCCCTCAAAAGAGTGGCAAAATGCCACTTCTTTTGGGGGCAGCAAAAGGCCACCCTTTCAGTTGCTGCCACAGCTTCTTTGCCCCCTTTTGGTGCAGCGTGTGAACACACTGTGCCAAGAGGGCATTCTGATGACGCATGGCATGCGGATGGGTGCGCAGCATCAAGACAGCATTGGAGTGAATTTGGGGTGGCTGGCATGTGGCTGCTCCGCCCCAACTCCACTCCCAGGCCAGCCCCAACTGCACCCCCAGGCCAGTTACCCAAGAATATTCTATGTCAGTGTCATATTGTTAAGTGATTAATGTAAACAACCTTCACTATCTCTGGATCCAAACTGCATCAATATCCTTGATAAATAAGTGAGCAAGATCAGTATGAATTTGTCCCTTCTGTTCACAGTGATTTTTTTTTAAAAAAGAAACTCAAACTGTAGGGCCCATCTGGAGATGGAGAGCTAGATCATTCTCCAGTGTCATTCAGCTGAGGTTCAATGCTTTTTTTGTAAACATGCCGCTGAGGATTTGGTCCTTAGAGTGCTCTGAGCATGAGACACAACTGTTCTAGTAGAACCTAAAGGGAATTTTTTACAATGAGATTAACTCACAGTGATATTGTGCATGTCTGTGTGCTGAAGGATAGGCAGTGCTGGATGGATTAGGGAATGTGCTGTTTGGCAGAAACATACATTTATACTGGGATACCGTCCTGTTGTAGAAATCAAATAAGACTATGAGCACAGCAAATGATGGAACTAACAAAAGCCTATGCCCTATCATTTGATGACAGCTCCAGCCTCTGGACCAGTCTGTGGATAGACAGGAGGTTTATCAGATTCACTTGATTTTAAAGAGTTTTGAAGGTAGTACAGTCATCCACAGATGCTTTATCCATGGATTCAACCATCCACAGCTTGAATACATATATATTCCAAAAAGTATTTTTACTATTTTATATATGGGATACCATTTTATTATGCCATTGTATTTAATGGGACTTGAGCATCCACAGATTTTGGTATCCATGGGGAGTCCCAGAACCAAACTCCAGTTGATACAAAGAGCTCACTGTATAGCTCTACCCTGTTCTTCTCATGCAACTTCTTAAGTAGACAAAAAATAACAATAATGCAGGCATAGCTGTGCTGACCATCAAACAAAACTAAAAAATCCAAGGTGCATATTGTGCTGGTAACTTTATAAGGCCAACTAAAAGGTGTAACTTTAATTACACAAATTTTGAAGCCTTCTGGCTTCTTCATCAGGCAAAGATCATTACACTATTATGCAACAGAGGGAAAGTGAATAGAGATGTCTTCTATTACACTTAAGTGAAACAGGCAAGGTGCAGATCTGTGACTCTTAACACTGACATTTTATTTTCCCACATTATTTTTAACCCTCTTTCCCTGGTGAAGAAGCTAGCCTCAAAGACCAGTGTGATTAATATTGTGTTTTTTGGTTGGCCTACAAAAGTATCACCCCAATGTGTACTTTGGCTTGAGGAGACAGGAAAGGTGATCATAAATTCATCTCTTAGCCCAGATTTTGCATCCACATTTCCATGATTTCAGACTGAAGAATTATAAAGCTTTAGAAATGTTTAGGCAGCTGAATAAGAGTGAGGTTTAAATTCCCATGAACTTCAATTTTGAAAGTTAATTATTCCAGCTTTAATTCCACGGTAACATGCAATTCCATTTTCTTTCCGTTTAATCAAAGAAGAATTATCTCCACAAGTACTTAATGTCTATAAATAAGCACAGAAATGTAAAGCAATCATTAGCAGAGTATGCTATTTTCTGAAGAGCTGGGCACTGCTTACGTTTTAGCCACTGAATGCCAGGTGTGTGAAGGTCTTGGTACCCTTTGGAAAGATTAAGAGGATGGATCTTGACAATGGTAGGGAGAGGGAAGTTTATGTGTCATGAAGCAGGCATTGACACAGGTTCATGATTCATGCTCATCATACAGGCTTGGTGTATCAAGAGTATTATGCTTTTTACACTGGATTTAGTTTATCTTTCATGGGATATAAATTAAATATAACTACACAGGAAAGAAATTGGATTGGCAGAGGTCCAGCTAAATATACCCCCCACCCCCTGATATGTATCTTCTCAGACATACAATTTTTATTAATCATTTTTGCTCCACAGCAGCTGCTCCTTCAGGATTTTTCAAAATATGTAATGATTTGTTTTAAAAGGTTTGAGCTGCTGAGGTGTTTCAACGTGAGCACTTTCTGGACCTCTTGTGTACCTGTATGCATTTGGCTTAAGCATTGGACTATGACTCTGGAGAACAGGGTTCAAATCCCCAGCCGGCCATGAAACACTAGGAGACCCTGGGCAAATCATACACTCTCAGCCTCCGAGGATGTCAATGGGGGGAAAAAAACCTTCTGAAGAAAATTGCCAAAAAAACCCTGCATGATTTAGGATTGCCATAAGTCAGAATGACTTAAAGGCACACAACACCATCCTCATGCCCACCACCACCAATGTATGTTGCTGTAGCTCATGAGAAGAGCTTATTTCCAGATTTGTAATGTAGCAACAAAGGACAACCTGGGTTTGAAAAGTCTGTTTGATTTACACATTTTTTTTCTAATCTGACAGAAATAAAATATTTTTATTCAAACAGTATGATCTGAAAATAATTGTGCTTGTACCCAGAAAAAAATTACAGTAGGAATGTCAAGAATAATTTATTGGTGGGCAGGGGGGTGGGGGGGAGAGAAGAAAACTACTTGAATACAGTGCTTTTATTAGCAGCATTTTACATGTTCATTTTCTAGATTTCACAATCAAACATGCAGTTTTATTTATTTTGCATTCATATGAATATACCTAACCAGAACATTACTTGGAAATATAGAGGATATAATCCAGAAGAGCCTTGCTTTATGTATGTTATAAAGGAGAAGAATGTCTTTATGAAATTATCGTTCTTAGTCACTTCTCTGATCAATCTGTTGTAAGCTGTTAATTTTAACACTAATACTATTTGCCAGACAGTTCCAACACAACCATCAGCAGAATATTCCAAGGACATTTTTGGTTCTTTCCTAATTCCTTTTTTTCTTGCCACAAGCATAAGATTTATTATTTCTTTATATAATACTTGCTTTTGATTATCTGGAAATAAAAATCACAAAGCTAGCTTGGATCTGAATTGATTGTTTGCTTAGTTATATCTGACTCCAGGCAAAATACTTTTGGGCACATTAATTAGACAGATGAATTAAAGACAAGGGGCAAGAGGTCACCATCCATGAGGTGAAGCTCTAGTGTTATGTGGTACCACTCAAAGGAAGATTCTCCAGTTGCCACAGAGACTTATTTGAATGGCATTTTGGACTGTGTTGAGTTCCTTCTACTGTCTGGAATTGAAGGAACCCATTAGAGTCCAAACAGACATCCAAACATCCCAAGAACAGATTCTTCTCCATGTTTATTAACATTGTGCCCAATACATTGCTGTCACTAGTATATTATAAATAAGAGATGATCCCTCCAGGATAGACCTATCTTTCTTGTCATTTGCTTAATAGCAACAGAAAAGATGTCATCTTAAAGTTTAAGACTTTAGGGGTCATGCCTGTTTTTTTTTAAAGAATCAAATGCTTGGACCCACCATTGTCTTTGATCAATAAAGGTTTCCAAAAAGCAAACTAACTCATAACTTTTGAAAAACTTCAGATCATGATAAAATGTTAGCAAATTACATCATGGTGGGCAGAAGGAAGATAGCCAGTCACCTCTGTATTTTTCCAGAACTTTTAGAGTTCCTCCTCAGGGACCATGCTGGCAGAGACTGAGGAAAACTGAAATCCAAACTATGGGGGACCGACTTTCTGCCCACCCTAATACATATCTTAGATAATAAATCATTCCCATCATATCACTTTTTGAAAACCACTGACTGCTACTACACAGAATTATGTCTAATGGCCTGCTACCCAGTCTTGCCAGCATTTAGAAATATGTGATATTGCAGAAACAAAACAATGACCCACAGACTGGAAATGCTCAATATACATTCTAATCCATAAAAAGGGGGACACACAAGAATACAGTAACTTCAGGAACATTGCATTACTTTCCGATGCAAGCAAAGTGATGCTCAAAATTATACAGCAAAACCTTTTACCACGTATGGTGCAGGAAATGGCAGATATTCAAGTTGGATTCAGGAAAGGAAAAGACATTAGAGATCACATTGTAAACATATGTTGAACAATGAAGCGCAACAAAGCATTACTAAAGAAAATCAGCATGTGCTGGTCATAGACTATCCACACCCTTGATTTAAATTTTCCTTTGATTTTTCAGATCTTATAGAAGAGTTGTTCTTCCTTTTTTGCTGACAACAGCTTTCTTTGCATTGATTATTGAAGTAGTTCTCTTTATCCCTGTGAACTAGTCATTGAAAAGTTGCATTCAAATTTCTGATTCTGTTTCTGTTAACTTTTGCTTTGCTTTTCAACTGTCCTGTACTGCCTGAAGTTTTTCATCTGTAATCCATTGAGTCTTCTCTGTCTTTTTTGCTACAGATAGTGCCTTTGTACATCCCTCCTTGACAATATCCTGACCTTAATCCAGGGGTCAGCAACCTACGGCCTGTGGGCTGGGTGTGGCCCGCTGAGGCCTTGGGACTGGCCCATGGCCGGTCCTGCCACCGCCATCACTGCTGCCACCCCATGCACGCTGGCGTGCTGCACACGTGCGGCCGCCATTTTAGCATCCAAAATGGTGCCCGCGTTTGCGCATGCATGTGCACGGTGCCGTTGTGCCTTCCAAAATGGCACCCCATGCATGCACACATGCGCACGGTGCCAGGCATTATGTGCATGCGTGCGTGTGGGGACAAGCGTTGCGCACCCTCTTGGCTCCCGTGCCATTTCCCCCCCCTCCCGGCCCCCCAGCAACAAAGGTTGCTGACCCCTGCCTTAGTCCATAGTTCAATTAAGCTTAGCAATGCAAATCTATTTTTCACATTATCTTTAAATTCTACAGGAATGTTCTTTGAGGTTGTATTTCAATATGATAGTTGGTTTAGTGTTCTTTAGCTTTACTCTAATTTTTGATAATTTGTTCACAGTCTGTGCTACAATCCACTCCTGGCCTCATTTTTGCAATGAGAATGGAGCTTCTCTATCTTCTGCTCCCAATTATGTAATATATTTTATTTTTATATTGGCCATTTGGTGATGTCCATGTATGCAGTCATCTGTCTGGTTGCTTGAAGAATATATTTGCAATGAATAGATTGCTCAGCTAGGATCTTCACCCTTCTTTTTAGCAGGTGTTCCCTTAAAAATATAACTTCCTGGAGTGTGAAACATGTTGATGGTCTCCCTTCCATCTTGCTTGTTTCTTTGGAGTCTTCTGGATCCAATCCAAACCACCTTAGGATAATAATTTTCTTCTGCAGGATTTTGATAGAGCATAAAAAAAATATAACAGCAGCTACTCCCCCTGCTCAGGTTCACCATCTTTTTGTTGTTGTTCCATTTCCAATTTTTCTTCTTTTTCTCATTATTTTTAACTGCTACAACAGCCTTTCCTATATTTTGTTTCCCATGACACAGTGATCTCATCAATCTCTCCTTTGTTGTCCTCTCTTCTTTCGTGGAAGTCTTCACTGTTTAAACATTGTATAGCTGTTCTGGTATACCTCCATCAGAGAAATTCTAAGAGTAGGAATTGGTAAGAAATTCATTTTGGTTTCAGAAATATTGAATTTGAGTGAAAGTGAAATAGACTGATTTGGTCACTTCTATCTGGATGATCTCTGACTTTGTACTCTGGTCCCTTCTTTTATCTCTGCAACTTCATCTTTCCCTCCTACTTCTGATCCTAAAACATTTTTGTCTAGCCTTGAAAACCCACAAAAAACATTTTTCTCTGCTTTGCAGTTCATCTTCTTTCCTCCGTGATCCTTCAAGATGTCTTCTTTCTTCAGTGGCACCACTAGGGTTAGTGTCACCCAGTGCATAACTCATGGTGTCACCTCCTTTGGGTATGCTACCAGGGGAGGTGGGGAGTCAATGAGAGCATCTGGAATGGGAGGCAACAGTGGCAGGAGGACATGGTGAGTCTTCCCCTCCCTCCATCCATCTCCTACTCTTCTGGGGACCCATACCATGTTTAGCTTGCAGTGACTCTGAGCATGTGCAGAATGCCACCACCAGTAGCAAGCAAGAAGTGGCACTGCCCTAGTGACACCACTGGCTTCCTTTCTAACCAGGAACTTTATACCTCTACTACTCTCTCATCTCATTAACTCACCAAAAACTTGGTATCAAGTCTCATACAGTCACTGTGCCTATAACTGTAATGGATAAAAAAACAGTAAGTCTAACCTAGATGCTACACAAGTGTTTTCTTCATTTCTAATTATACTAATCCATACATTTGAATTCTGAAGCAATAATGTGTATAAGAGCTGCTTCCCCCATTAAATAGTTTTTAAAAAACTTTGAATAGTCTAAAGAGTTTCTTCAGAACACTGTATAAGCCACAGAAGGTGTCTCATTTTTTCCCACATTGCATTCCAGTCTACCCTTTGAACTCACATATCTTGAATACTTTTGTGCAGAACAACATCTTCTGTGTTTTATGTTGCCACAGAAGACTACACAAAATTTCCATTTGGAGCATTACCATAATTTTTTTTAAAGCAATTCTTGCAGTGGTACTCCAGTGTAGCTCACATCACAGTGTACCAAGCCTTTAATAAATCTGCTATTTTAGAAAAGAAATCAATAATCTTTACCTTGGTCAGACTTCTTTGAAAGTAACAATACAATTTCTCCTTGTTGCAGGAATATTTGACGATTTCTGCTGTAAATATGATCAACAGCATTGAGAGGTCAGAAGCCAACTGCCAAAAAAGATGATGCAAGGGGAAAGCAGTGTATTTAGATTATTCTCCCCACACCAAATTTCCCTCTATATTCATAACATTTTCCCTTTCATAAACATAATCCCCTGCAGACTTGTAAGAGTACAAGTTTTGCATATTGAAAGCTGAAGGTAGCACAGGACCGACCAGACTGACACAACACTCTCTCCATTCCAACCACTCAGCAAACCTCCTTCTCATGTGCCCTCTATCAAAATGGGTTGGTGGGTAAAAGAAAGCAGGTGTAATGAACACTGAGTGGAAAGCAATTTTCCTTCAGAATGTATTTTGGAGCCAATGCAGGCCTTTCAAATACAGTGGATTCTTCACATTTGCCGGAGTTAAGGGGTGCAGAACCCCCATGAAAGTGGAAAAACCGCAAATAAACAAAACACTTTTTTTCCCTGAGAAACCATCTGTCTAGGAATCTCTAAGTCCTCCATCACATTTCTGTGGTCAAGATCTGCCAGAAGTTGACCATGAAATTGCACCAGAGGACCTACAAATGCCTAGAGAAGTGTTCTCTCTAGGAATCTCAAGGTTGTACAGCATGACTTTTGGCAGAAATTGATAATGTAATCACACTGGAGGACCTAGAAAGTCTTAGAGAGAACATAGTAACCAAAACTGTGAATAATCAAATTGTCCAGTGTCAAAACTGCAAATGTGGAGGGCTGACTGTACATCAGCCCTGGTGGCGCAGTGGTTAAATGCCTGTACTGCAGTCACTCACTCATAGACCACAAGGTTGCGAGTTCAATACCAGCCAGGGCTGAGGCTCGACTCAGGCCTGCATCCTTCCGAGGTCGCTAAAATGAGTACCCAGATTGTTGGGGGGCAATCAGCTCACAGTTGTAAACCGCTTAGACATCCTATAACGTGATATGAAGCGGTATATAAATGAAGCTGCTTTTGCTTTTGATTGAGCATGTAGTGACAGGCCAGCAATTGGTTTTAAAACAAAACAAAAACCTTCAGTTCCCAGAATTTCCCAGTCAGCACTAACTGGAACTGCTTGGGTTCAAACCTAGTACTTCAAAAGGGATCTGTTTTCCTGATTTTCCATTTAAAGAAACAAACAAAACTTCAGAAATCTTAACACCAGCACCTGTTTTTCTGCCTTTTTAAAACGACAGAAATCTTAGCAGGACTAGATTTGACTGCTCTCTGCTTTTTTCCTGCTTCAGTAATCTTAGCAGCCCCCTACTGTTTCCTAACCCTTAAAAGATGTTTCCAGATTATGTATGCAGGATACCCCCCTTTTTATCTTTCATTTCCTTTCTTTTTTCTTGAAGAAAGGTCCCCCATTTTCAATTCTGAATCAAAACTGGCCCTTTGAAATTGTAGGAGAGAGGTCATAAACACTGTAAATTTTGCAGCATCTACAATGTTGTTTTCATGGCAGAAATTGTGCATTATGCACATTGGGATAGTGTCTTGTTATTGCATTATACAATGACCCCTTTTTGATCCTTGGAATCCCCCCCCCCCCCAAGTTTGGAATATTGACCTTAAACTCGCCATTTGGCACTAGGAGGAAAACCAAAAAACACTTGATAAAATTTCCAGGTGTCTACCATGATTAAGAGCAAGTGTGGTGTAGCAATTTTTGTGTTGGACTATGACTCTGGAGACCAGGGTTTGATTACCTACTTGGCCGTGGAAATCCATTGGGTGTCCTTGGAGAGCTCACACACACTCTGAAAACCCTGTGATAGGTTTATTTTTGGGTCACCATAGGTTGGAAATAACTTCAAGTCATGCAACAACAACAAATCATGATTCCTGATGAGGTATGGCAGATGTTGTTTTTTTGTTTGTTTTTTAAACTCCACCCTATTTTGAATGTTGACTTTTTTTCAGTTTCAAAGTGGGCATTGCAACGTGGATGACAACTGAAAACACTTTGCCAAATTACCAGTCTTTTACCACAATTTTTTGATAAGTTATGGTGTCTCTGGGCCTCTACAGACAACCCTTTGGGCATCCTGGAGGCAGGGATGGGGAGAGGCAGCTGCACAGTGGCCGCCTCAACCCCTCTCCGAAGATGTCATCACGGTGCGTGCCATTATGTACGGCGCGCACCATCAGGACATCCTCCCGGTGCAGCGTCTTGACGCACTGCACTGGAAGGGGTGCAGAAGAGACACGCGGTAGCTCTTCAGCCGCCCTATTTGCCAGCTCTGGCAAAAGGGAGGATTGGGGCCAAGACGTGGGGCAGCCTTGGCCCCAATCCTCCACTTCCCAGGGTGGCCCAGGGCCGCCTGTGTGCATCCCCCACTGTTTTTTTGTTTATAGTGACCCCAGTCTCGATTTTGGGGGTCAAATGTTTATTATAAGTATTAGCTTATTATGATAAGTATCAGCCAGTGAGAAAGACTGTGATAAAGATTCTTTCATTGTACCAGAATAGTTATATCATACATTAACAACTGTTTCTCATCTATGGTAAAATGATATTTTTAAAACATTTTTTAAAATTGCTGTCCTTCTCAGGCTGCATCCATATTGCAGAAATAATCCAGTTTGGCACCATTTAAACTACCATGGCTCAATGCTGTAGAATTCTGGGAATTGTAGTTTGTTGTGGTACCAGAGCTCTCTGACAGAGGAGACTAAATGTTTCACACAGCTACATTTCCCAGAATTCGATAGCACTAAAGCGTAGCAATTAATGTGGTATCAAACTGGATTATTTCTGCAGTGTGCATACAGCCTCATGCACCTTGTCACTCCCTTGCTAGCCAAAAACTTTCTTTCCTGTAGTCTGAAAATATCTGTCTCTTGTTCAGTTGCAATAACGACCTTTTGCAGAAAATATATTAATGCTAATAGGGGGGTTATTGTTACATTTATTTTCTGGATTCAAGGAGGAAACAGCATGTGTGCATTTCCTGCAACTCTCAGCAATCTTGGAATCAACACTGAGGGAAGTCTTCTTCTTTTTTTAATTAGATTTACTTGATGTACCTCCTCAATGCAGATAAGAGTACTTGTGAAGGTTATGCTCTAAATATAAAGGGCATTACATAATACATCCTGAATGTTGTTTAAATATTCTTCTATACATACTTTGCAGTCCCCAAGTACACTGGAGCCTCTCATGTGGTCCCAATATTTGTAACAAAAAGCTAACAAGAAGCAATTCCATGAAAATTTGAAAGCATCTAAAAATATGCACCTTTTGGATTTCAAATGATGAGTACTTCCAGAGTTTTGGTAAGGGGAGGGGACTACTGTTCTTGTAATACATGAGTCAGTATGGATAGCTGTCATGCAGATGAGTGGATTCCTCATTTAATGTCATGTGAACCTGGTATTCATAGCAAAAAGACAATATAAAATTTCAAAATAATTAAAAACACACACCTGGGCTGCATCTGCACTGCAATTTGACACCACTTTAACTGTCATGGCTCCATGGCACCAGTTTGAGATTTCTTGGATTTTTAATTTTGTGAGATAATTAGTCTTCTCTGCCACAACAAACTACAAATCCCAGGATTCCATATAATGGAACCATGGCTGGTAAAGTGGTGTGAAACTGCATTAATTCTGCAGTGTGGCTGCAGGCCTGGTGAGTTTCCAGGCACTTACTTCCATGGTTGGGGTGGAGTGGGGATACTTTTTGAGACTATATAATACATGAACCTTTATGGACAGTTGTGCTGACTGGAGGATTCTGGGAGATGTAGTTGTTTTTTTAAAAAAAGTAATGCTATCTGACTGATCATTTCATCAATGAATGCGTCAATAGGTTTGTCTAAAGAGCTGTTTGACTAGAACAGTGGTCCCCAAACTTTTTCAGTCTACCACCCCCTCTCTTCTTGGGTGACAACCCTAGTGCCCCCCATGCCTACTTCTATTAGGTCCACTGTTCTATTGGGAGAGGGAGAGAAGAGAGAAAGTATCCTAAGCAAGGGAAGCAGCTGCTTTTGGGTAGTTTTGCAAATGAAGTAAATGAAATTCTGCTTGCCATGCAACCCCACTGGGTGACCCTGGGCAAGTCACACTCTCTCAGCCACAGGGGAAGAAAATGGCAAGTCCCCCTCTGAAGAAACCTTTTCATGAAAACTATGATAGGTTCTCTTTTGGGTCATCATGAGTCAAAACAACATGAAGGCACACAACAACAATTGTTGCTAGCCAGCCCAAATTCTGAAGGGAGCCCAGAGCCCCACAAGTTTGTATTTGAGGGAAGGGTGATGAGGCTGGGGAGTGGCTTGGGAAAGTGAAAGAGAGAGGACCCTCTATGGAAGGAATAATGCTGCCCAAAAAGGGTGCCTGGTGAAGAGGGTGGGCAGGCAGGCAAGCTCGGCAGGAATTCCACCTGAGGAAGCAAGGGCTACATGGCCATCTGGGCAGCCCATGTCAAGAAATGTCCCTGCAGCCAGTCTCCTCCTCCAGGCTTTACCTGGCAAAGGGAGGGAGAGGGGAATAATAGAGTGAAAGGGACAGGAAACCCCAGGAGTTGCCAGAGCATTGACAGTATCCAATCCAAGGGGGAATGGAGGAAGAGCTTGCCCCCTTCCCTTCCTTCTGTTTTGGCTAGCTGGCTTGAGCTAACTAGCCAAGGCATAAGAGAAAGAAGAACACACACCTGCCCCCCCTTCCCTTTTGCCTTGGAATCAGCCAATGTCTTTCTTACCGAAAGAAGCTTTCCTCCTTGGGCCCCTTGTAGGGGAAGCTGAGCAGTTTCTGGAAAAAGGTGGCAAGTATTTTGGTACACAAAGAGGGGAGGGAGCAAGGAGAGGAGAAGGACAGGGTCCTTTTGCTCTATTCCAGGGTGCAGCAAAGATGGAGGAACCATACTAGGTCTCTTGCCGCTCAGTCTGGACAAATACAACTTGTTTCCTGTGCAGCTCTCCTTTCAGCCTCCATCTGTCCTGTCCCAGAATGCTGTACAAAAAAAGATTCTTGCAACTAGGGTTGCCATAATTCTCTTCCACAAAACCTCAGATGCAAGTCTACAAAAGCTTATGCTACAACTTTTTTTTTCACACAGTTAGTCTCAAGATCCCTTAGCATACTGATATTCCAGAGTAACATGATTTATGATTGAATCTGCACTGCAGAATTAATGCAGTTTGACACTGCTTTAACTGCCATGGCTCAATGCTATGGAATTCTGGGGTTTGTAGTTTGTTGTTGCACTACTCCCTGAGAGAGGCTACATAGCCCACAAAGGGGGGAAGCAGACGGGAGGCCGTGGGCCGCCCCGGGAAGCTGCGCTGCGGGGCCGAGGTATCTGCACACCTCGGCCCCGCGGCGCAGGTTTGCCGCCCCTGGAAGGAGCGCTGAAATAGCTCTCCTTCCACAAGTTGCCAAAGGTGCACCACAAAAGGCTGGCGGCGCACCTTTGGCGACTCTTCCGCCGCAGCGTCTGCGAACGCTGTGGCAGGAAGGCATTGTCGGAGCACCAGATGTGCGGAGGGGCCGGTGCTCTGACGATGCCTTCGGGAAGGGGTTGGAGCACCCACTGTGCAGCTGCCCCTCCCCTTCCTTGCCCCAAAACAGCCCTTTTAGCCGTCTGCTTCCCCCCCAGATTTCCCAGATTTCCATAGAATTCAGCCATGACAGTAAAGCAGTGTTGAACTGCATTATTTAATGCAAATTAAACCTATGTCTTTGAATTCTAGCCATGTGGAAGTAAACGTAGCAAAAGTGGGTTCCCTTCCCACTTTTAGGAGGGAGAGAGGGAGGGAGAAAAGTTCCCAAACAGCTATGAGACTAATGAGATTATCGCATAGGCTTCTGCCCAGCCCCCAAACAAACTGAAAATTTGGGGATTTTTTTTCCAGATCAGATCAATTCAGATCAGATTTTTTTCATATCTCCATCCTAAGACTGGAAGCATCCTGACCTGATCTTAGCCAAATCCAACCCCAATCCGTCCAAGGAGTTAGGACAGATTGGGGATGGATCTGGCTAAGACTTCAGTTTGAGAATTGAAGGTATGCAATAACATCCAATCTGGAAAAAAAAAACAACCCAGATTTTTAGTCGACTCTGGGACCGGGTGGAAGCCCATGTGATAATCTCCTAAGAGGGACTTCTACTCTAGGAATCATATCCAGGGGTTGCCATGCTGAGCAGTCCATACAGCAAAGCACAACATCCAAAATTCATAAAACAGTGATACCTTTATTGGCCAACCAAAATGCATAAAATAGATGAAGCAAGCTTTTGAAGCTCAGCTGTGGCTTCTTCATTGGGCAAAGGTGTTAAAATCAAACAGGAGAAAGGTATTACTGTTTTGTGGATTTTGGATGTTATTGTTTGCAGTGTGGCCAATACAGCTACTCCTGGATATGCTTTCTAGATTTCAGGATACTGCATTTTCGACACAATAGGGGAATCCTAAACAAGAGAGAACAAAGGGTCAAGACTTAACTTTTTGAGAGCTTTACATCCAGCAAAAGTCAAATATTTTTTGTTTGTTTGTTTTTTAGTGGGACTCAATATTATATCACACTACACTGTTATAGTGCTATTATTCCAATTTAATCACTATGGCTGCCTCCTGTATTATGGGATTTGCAGTTCAGGGAGGGGTATTAAGAATTCTCAGCCAGAGAGGTGTTCAGCCTCACTAAACTACAACCCCCAGAATGCCACAGGAGGCAGCCATAGCAGTTAAAGTGGAATAATAGCATGATCTGCTTCATCTGATGCATGATGTCAAATGCCTAGAAACAGGCTTTTATGCTTGTTATTTGGCCACCAAAAGATATTGTTATTTTGTGGATTTTGTTATATTTTGCTACATGGCCAACATGGCTATCCCAAATATATTGGCTAGAATTTGGATAAATAAGGGATGTTACAGTCAGTGCGGCTATCTTTTCAACCTGTTAGTTTCAACCTAACTTTAAACTTGTCAATAAAAATAAAAACAATAGCCAAAGCCAACAGGATTGTTCACATCGGTAGAAAGTGCACCAGTTATGAAGAGGTTATGATAAATGCTAAAAATGCAACCAGATGAAAAATGGGTATTTATATGTGAAGAAAAAAATGACAGCCTTATCCCTTGATAATGACAGATACCAGGAGAGGGGCAGAACCAAGATAAAATAAGGTTTAGGTGAAAATGGATGACTTTCTATGGATTTCTTTCTATTTCCTTAGAAGTCTCAGAACTCCTAAGATATTTTGCTCAGTAATTTTAACTTGGTCCAGTAACACATCTGTTCCTATTTATTAGGTCTCCACTTTAATATGGAATTTGTGCTCCCTTCAGGTCCTTCTGTATTGATTTGTTTCTGACTGAGCTCAAGGAAGGGGTTACTGGCTTTTCAATATAAGCTGCCGAAATGTAGGCTGTGTTGGCAAGATAATATGAAGCAAAGAAATATTAGATGTCCACAAAAAAAAAAAAAGGAAAAGGAAAAACCTCCCCTTCAGTATTCTGAAAGTCTTTTGAATGCATACTCCCAAGAATAAACTAGTTGGGAGATATTAGTATTCATTTTCAATCAGAAGCATATTTAAGTGAAATCATGCACTTCTTGATAAAAAATAAAGATTTTTTTTAAAAAATAAACCTGAATTATAAAGGATATCTCAACACCCCTTAGGAATATAATGAATGAACAGCAGATTTGATGTGGGTGGTGGTGGGGTTTGAGATTGAAAAAAAGTTTTTGAATGTTTTACAACATGCACACAAAAATCATATGCATTTTTCATGCAAATATTTGTGTGAAGCTAAATATGTACATATTATGTATGCAATTTTCCCTGATATACATAGTTGTGCATGGATTTTCCCCAATATACAATTTTTGTATGTTGTTTTACCCAATGCATGTATTTCTGCATTTTTAAAATATATATATTTAAAAATTCAAAGACGCATGAAGAATTGTATTCTGATTTGTGCATTAGCTGAGGAACTATAAATTTGAACTGTTTGTATTGAAATGGGAAATAAGCAAATTTCTCCTGCTCTATAATATTGTCTCTCAAAATCCTTGTTAATTCTTTCTCAAAATATTCTTTCTCAAATTATATCCTGCATCCCACCATTTGGTAATTTAAAGTGCCAAAAACTGCATCATAAGATTTAGAGAAGTGTGAAATCTGTTGGATAGCTTTTCCTGTATGTAAGATCCAAATGATACAGATTCAGGCATTTTGTATAGGATTGTACAAAGACTGATTTCATTAACTTGCCCAAGTCATGATTTCAATCTGTGTACAGTTGACCTTTAGACCTCTAGAAAGCTGATGGCTGGTTTTGCTAGATGTAGTGTCCACTGCCAATTTTAAACCAAAGCTACTATAAAAATGTTTGAAGGGTATTCTTGCACCTCCTCCTCCTCCATCTGCAGCTAACATTGAAGCAATGTTTTGCTGCATATGGGATATTATCTGAGAGTTGTTACTTTGAGTTGGAGATATTTAAGAACTTCAGATTGGATCTTTGAAGTTAAGCAGGAGAATGCCTAGTTAGTAGTTGGAAAGGAGACCACCAGTAAAGAGCAGATGTGTAAGTCAATGCTTCTTAAGCCATGAGAGCAGCAATTTAGTGACAGCTTTTCCCCCCCTCCATCCTTGAAATCTGCTATAGACCAGTAGCCAATGGTTTGTGAAGGATCACCAGTCCACGAACCACTATTTTTAGTAGCATGACTGTAAGCTATATTCAGAGGAAGGCAATGGAAAACTACCATTGAGTAGTCTTTGCCTAAGAAAACCTGATGAAATTCATGGGGCTGACATAAGTCAACTAGTGACTTGAAGGCTTTTTTTTCCCTTTTTTGTTTTATTTTACTTTTAGCAGCCATAGATATTTGTCTTCTGATGGCCATTCTACCCTTGATAGATGCCTTGGTTCTAGGACTGTCAGAATGTTCTGTGGAAGTCATGCCAACCAGGCAGCTTAAATTTCAAAAACAGCATTCTGGGAAATGAAGTTGATACGGGATGCACACATAATAATAAAAATATCAAACATTATTCTAAAGTAAATTCTACTTTTGTATTCAGTGGGACTTATTTCTAATATCTGCACATTGTTTTAGTACAACAAGGGTACACAATCTGGGGCTTTCCTATGCCAGTATTTACAAATGCTGACCTAAGGAAATAGTAATTGAATTTTCTCATGGACTCTTGGAAAGCCTGAAAAGTTTAGAGGAATGTAAATGAAGATTCTATTTACTCTCTCTAGCATGTGGGAAAAACTTGTTCAGCATGCTTGACTGCACAGAGAGATCACAGAAAGCATTCTGTACTTCATTTGAGTATGAATATGTGGGGCCTTCCACTATGATTACCTTGTGGCTTCCCTCTCCCAAGTGTTTGCTTGATCCAAGAATACAGTTACCCCTCTGTTTTCATGGACTTCTAGTCTGCGTCCATTGCCCATTCTTGGGCAGCAAATGGAAGGGGATAAAATGGGGGTGCACCCATGGCATACCCACCATGCAAGCCTATGGAGCTTGAATATTTGTGGTTTTCTGTTTTCATGGGCGGGGGTCCAGAAGGGATCCCCCGCAAAAACAGAGGAACAACTGTATTGTTTGTGATCATCCCTGCCATGCTGTATACTGATGCAGCCTGCTCTAGTAAGAATCAAAGATAAAAGGGTGAGTGTGCACCAAGGAAGCAACCGATATCTGAATGGTGTGTCAAGGCTTGTTATTTTATTTATTTATTTTGTTTTTATTCTGCCTTTCTCCCAAAAAGGGACCCAAGGCGGCTCACAATATAAAAACCACATTAAAACAACAATTTTACAAACAATTAAAATAGCCTAATTTAAAACAGTAAAAAGTTAAAAATGTTAAACATACAAAATTTAAAACATACAAAGGTTAAAAAATAATTTCAACTAACCCCCCGATAAAACCAGGCCTGCATGATTTTAAAAAGCTTGCTGGAATAAAAATGTTTTTGCTTGCTGGCAAAAGGTCAGCAGGGAGGGAGCTAGCCTAGCCTCCTGTGGAAGGGAGTTCCACAGTGTGGGAGCAACCACTGAGAAGGCTCTCTCTCATGTCCTCATGAAACAAGCTTGGGATGGTGGTGGAACTGAAAGAAAGCCTTCTCCTGAGGGATTTTAGGGCTCTTGCTGATTTGTATGGGGAGATACAGTCTGTCAAATAGTCTGGACCTAAGCCATGTAGGAATTTATAGGTCATGACCAACACATTGAATTGTGCTCAAAAATGAACTGATAGCCAGTGAAACTGTTTCAGTACAGGAGTTATACGCTCCCTATAACTGGCTCCAGTCAGCATTCTAGCTGTGGCATTTTGGACCTGCTGAAGTTTCCGAACAGTTTCTAAAGGCAGCCTCACATAGAGTGTGTTACAGTAGTCCAAACGGGATGTAACCAAGGCATGCATCACCATAGCCAGATCTGACATCTTAAGGAATGGGCACAGCTGGCACACTAGTTTTAACTGTGCAAATGCACTCCTGGCCACTGCTGAAACCATGGCATCCAGGATCAGAGTGGAGTCCACACCCAGGCTGCAAACATGAGATTTCAGGCGGAGTGTAAACCCAGCCAACACAGTCAAAGCTTCAATTCCCTGAACTGCCTTACAACTGACCAGGAGCACCTCTGTCTTGTCTGGATTAAGCTTCAATTTGTTTGCCTTCATCCAGTCCATTAATGACTGCAAACACTGGTTCAGCACAGACACAGCTTCCTTGGAGTCAGATGGAAAGGAGAGATAGAGTTGGATGTCATCTGCATACTGATGACACTGCACCCCAAAGCTCTGGATGACCTCTCCCAGCAGTTTCATGTAACATCTTTTAAACAACATGGGGGACAACACAGAACCCTGTGGGACCCCACTGGCCAGTGGCCAAGGAGTTGAACAGGAGTCCCTGTCACCACTTTCTGGTTCCACCCCTCCAAGAAAGACCAGAACCAGTGTCCCCAAGTCCCATCCCAGAAAGGCGGCTCAGAAGGATACCATGGTTGATGGTATCAAAAGCCTCTGAGAGATCTAGCAGAACCAACTGGGACACACTCCCCCTGTCCAGTTCCCTGTGTAGCTCATCCACTAAGGTGACCAAAGCTGTCTCTGTGCCGTAGCCTGGTCTGAAGCCAGATTGAAATGGATCTAGATAATCCATTTCATCCAGAAATCCCTGGAGCTGGGAGGCCACCACTTGCTCCAGACCTTGCACAAGAATGGAATGTTAGAGACTGTCTGATAGTTATCTAGAATGGTGGGATCCAGGGAGGTCTTTTTCAGTAATCCTTTATGCAGGTGCAGTGAAGCATTCACCACTCCCTTTATCCACTCGGCCAGTCCCCCTCTAGCTGATTTCAGAAGCCAGGAAGGACAAGGATCCAATGTGCACATGGTGGCCCTCACTTCTTCAAGGATCCTATCCACATCCTCAAGCTGCACAAATTGAGACTTATCCAATAATGTAGGACAAGCAAGCACTAAGATTATATCACCTGGATATGTTTCAACTACAGCATCCAAGTCAGAGTGAATCTGAATGATTTTGTCTGCAAACTGTCTTGCGAATTCCTCACAGTGAACTGTTGAGTGGTCTTTGTTTCCTTCTTGGAGGCCAGAATGTAAAAGGCCCCTGACAACTCGAAACAGCTCTGCTGGATGACGCTGTGCAGATGCAGTGGTGGCAGAGAAGTATAATTTCTTTGCTGCCACCACTGCCATGGCATAGGCTTTCCAGTGAGGTCTAGCCAATGTTCAGTCAGATTCCCTCTGAGTCTTCCACCATTATCACTCTGTTCTCCATCCCACTTGTTTCATCATCATCAACTCCCTGGTAAACCAGGGGGCACATCTGGCATGTGTGGGAGCGTGCAGCTATTTGAGCCAATGGAGTTTGAATATTGGTGAATTTCTGTTTTCACAGGGGGGTCTGGAACAGATCCCCTGCAAAAATGGAGGGGTGACTGTATAATGTAAAATACTGATATCCTCTTAGTACCAGAAATTTCAAGACTATTAATACTCTACTCTTCCTTTTCTCAGCATGTCTCCTGACCTTAAACACTTTCAAGATATTTTTTCCTTTCACAGCCCCTCTCACCTACTCTTTTCTCTACTCTTTTCCTCAAATCTTCTTATTCACCTGTAGTTCTTTCAAGATTATATTTTGAATAACTGCAGATGCTTAGCCAGTCAGCATTGCCAAAAACTTCCTTGGTAACATATTGTAGGTAGCATACAGTTTAAAAAAAAAAGATGGAAGGATTTCCATTATAGAACATTTAAAAGTGTAAACTAGTATGTTGGTTCTTGTTTTGGTAAATGGAGACCCAGGCAGCATCTGCATTGAAGAAATAAAGCACTTTGATACCCCTTTAACTGCCATGGCTCAATGCTATGTAATCCTAGGATTTATAGTTTGTTGTGGCACCTGAGCTCTCTGACAGGGAAGGCTAAATGTCTCACAATTTATAAAGGGAGTGGTGAAATCCCAGAATTACATAGCATTGAGCCATGGCAGTTAAAGAGGAGTTAAACTGAATTTTTCTGCAGTGCAGATGCAGCCCCAGTGATACATTAAAGACCTCAAGGTAACTAGTTCTGTAAAAATGAGTGATGCAGGATGCTAAAAATTGCAATCCTAAGAATATTGAATTTGTGAATGAATCACACTAAACTCAACTGGATTTAGATCTGAGGCACCAGCACAGGAAAATAGTGGAATACTGACAATTTAATCTGCAAGTGATGCATCTGTGAGAAATTTCAACTTTCCCGCTCTTAATGTGAACTGACTTGGTTAGTATCTACAGTTATTCATTAATTTTCTCACTTCTGGTATGTTTCTATACAGTTCTCAGTACGGATGTATGCATATCTATATTTACAGCTGTACAGCTATAGGTAGATAAACATTACTATGTTTTAAAATGTGTATTTTATGATAAACTTGCATTTTAAAGTATATAATTTGAGAGGGAAAATAAGAAATCTGTGCTAAAGTTAAATACTATTTAAACATACATTTTTCATATAGTGTTTGTTGTTTTTTTTAAGTACAGGTTAATTTAGACAATCACCATATAAAGATTGATTCACCCATCCTGGTTTCATATACACAGAACAACTTGGTGAAGTCTATATTGAAACTTCCTGAGGCTTAGAGAACATGCTGATGGAAAGCAAAGTGGGCAAATTCAGATTCTTTAGTTCTAAATACTGCCACGCTTTTTTTTATTTACAGTTTTCTTCCATTAGTATATTTCTTTACTTTCTTTTTCATAGCCTAGCAGGTTTTAGTGACTCCTTAATAATTGTACATATTTCCTAAGGTGGAAATTGTGTTTTATTTTAAAAGCACAATTTGTATCAAATGGGGTTTTGCATGTTATAATGCAAGAACCATAGCACACAATCTCCCAGCAAGTTAAAGAAATATGGAGGAGGGAGAGAAAGCAAAGTTGTGGAGAGATCTATTGATGTGAGAGAAGCAGGCATAGGCTTTCCAAGATACTTATGAAACCAGATGGGAAGACAAAGGAAAATTTTGGTGTCTTTCCATGACTCAGGGTCTATTTTCTTTCTGGAAATAATGCAGTTTGACACCACTTTAACTGGAGCTATAGCACTTAAAGTGATGCCAAACTGCATTACTTCTGCAGTGTACATGTATCCTCAGTCTGATTCTGCAGCATCAGACCTGCAGGAAAGACTAAGGAGTTTATCACACAGGAGGGAAGCAACCAAATCCCATGAATAAATGGGGTTTAAATCCATGAATATCCCACAAAAGTGGGATTGTTTTCAGATGACATCAGGTGACTTTAGCATTATCCTGGCATTAACCCATGGCAAAATCGTGCCACTTTTTATTTTCAGGATTTTTGGGATCAGGTCTATCTAGCTTAGCATGCCATTTCTTATGACACCATGACAAGGTGACTTTTACATGGGCTGTGTGTTTTAGTCATGTTTTAAACTTTTGTATGGTTTCATGTTAATTTTATACTGCTTTATACTGTTTTAACTAGATGGTTTTAATTGTTTTTAATTTTTATAATTTTAAACTTTTAAAATATTTTTATCTTGTGAGCTGCCTTAGATCGCTTTCTGGGAGAAAGGCACCAATAAAAATGAAAGTAAATAAATAAATAATATTGACATTAGATGCCTTTGAGGAAAGGGGGTGGAATCAGTTTGTGTCACACACACAATACTTTACTTATTTCTTTATTATTCATCTTTCATGCAATACTAGGATCATGTGTTGTTGCTCTTGTTGTTTATACAGAACAACTAAAAACAGAAATAATAATATTAGAGTATAATAGGGCAGATTAAAACAGCAAGAAAAATCACCTCACATTGAGAGCCTCTTCATTATCAGTCAGTTACTTTCCAAAATTGTATCTGAAATGAATAATAAAATATGTCTTTACATGCGAAGGTAAGTAAGGTCAGGTCTCATTACAAGACTCCAGATCACTTGCCACCTTAACAATGTCGTACATATTTTTGACACACGTTCTGGTAGCTGACTGGTTGGGTTGCTCTTAGTTTTCTCTCCACACATGCATACATCTTTCTCAGGTATGTAGGGAGGATTTTCAGTGGGAGCTGTGAGGAAGAATTTAATGGTTCACCTCTAAGAAGCCAAAGTAGTGGTGGGTGGCCAGGTAATGAGGGGAGTATTTGTTCAATGCATCAATAGTTACTGCATTGAATATAACTCCCTTTTGAGAGTAATCTGTACTTAATAATGGAAGAAGCTGCCTTATAGATACTCAGTGATCATTGACTTATTTAATTCAGCATTGCTAACTCTGCCAGGCAGCAATCAGAGTTTCAAGCAAATGTCATTCTTCACCCTATCGTAAGTCCCCCAGTGTTTCCTGCAGTCTCCCAACCAAGTTTTAACCAGTGCCAAACCTGATTAGCTTCTGAAAGACAACAAGATTGGCAAGTTCCAAGGGGTATGTTGATTAAAATAGGAACTGTGAAGTTGAAGGCTTTCATGGCCAGCATCCACAGTTTTTTATGGGTTTTTCGGCCTGTGTGGCCATGTTCTAGAAGAGTTTCTTTCTGACGTTTTGCCGGCATCTGTGGCTGGCATCTTCAGAGAATACTGGAATGAAAGAGAGTATGTGTATATATATATATATATATATATATATATATGTATATATATATATATATATATATATATATATATATATATACTGTGAGATCCTGGGTAGGGAGAAGTGATTCCCATGTAAACTGTGAATTGTTCTGTTGTTGATGGCAGGGCCTCAGGGTGGGAGGATATGCAAACGAAGATTAGTGTCTGCTAATTGGTGATCATTGTTGACTGGGAACGCCCCTGACCCTGGGTGCTTTCCCATTTACATTTGCTGAGTGCTGATTTTTCTATTTTGCAGGACTAATAGCCAAACTTTGTTTCTTCTTTCCTTTTGAAGTTGTCCAAGTGTTTGTGGATTTCAATAGCTTCCCTGTGCATTCTGACCTGATAGTTGTTGGCATGGTCCAGAATTTCAGTGTTTTCAAATAGCATTTTATGCCCAGGATGGTTTATAATGTGTTCTGCTACTGCTGATTTTTCTGGCTGACAGCCCCCCCTTTGCAGATGGCACAAAGCGCTGTCTTCAATCCCAGGAAGGGGAGGGGCAGCCTGATGCTGGGCGCCCCAACCCCTTCCTGAGGATGTCATTGGAGTGCCCATCATTGCACATGACAGGCACTCTGATGACATCCTTCCAGCTCAGCGTCCAGACATGCTGAGCCAGAAGAGACACCGAAGAGTTCCAATACAGGACTGGAAAAAGAGTGGATCAGGGCTGAGGCATGCTGCAGCCTCGGCCCCAATCCGCAGCTTCTCGGGGTGGCCCATGGCCACCCGTCTGCAGAGGCCCTCAGTCTACAATGTCTCTCATGTTCCTTGATTTGTGTCTGGACACTGCGTTTGGTGGTCCCTATGTAGACTTTTCTGCAGCTGCATGGTATGCGTTAAACTCCTGCGGCTGTGAGAGGTTCTCTCCTGTCCTTCGCTGAATGCAGCATCTGTTGGATTTTCTTGGTCGGTTTGTAAAACATTTGGAGGTTGTGTTTCCTCACCACTTTACCTATTTTGTCTGTGACTCCTTTGCTGTATGGTAAAAATACCTTCCCTTTGGGTGATTGTTTGTCTTCACTCCTCTGGGTTTTCCTGTGCCTGGTAGCCCTTCTGATGTCTGAGCTGGAGTAACCATTTGCCTGTAGAGCCCGGTCTAGTGCTTCAATTCCTCTTCCAAGAAGTGGGGTTCACAGATGTGTTTTGCCCAGTCTTCCAGTGTTTTTATTGTGCTTCTTTTTTTGTCCTGGGTGATGGTTGTCCTGGGTGATCTCTCTGCTCATAGAATCTATTGTCCCATTGGAAATAGCTTGTGGTGAGGCAATGCTCGAACAATGTTCGAAAATAGGAACTACTTGTTGCGATCCTTCTACTCAGATTTTTCTAAGTTTTCTTGAAGATTGGAATTCTCATAATACATGTCTTTTTCTGAGGGTATTTCTCAGAGTGCTTGGAAAGAACAAACATTGGGGAGCTTGCCCTCCCTTCCAATTCTAGAAGAACAACCTCTGGAAATGAAGGGGGAAGCCATGCTTTCTTAGCATATAATTGTAGAGGAATCAGGGAGGGAACAGAGTTAGAATGTGACTTCTTACAAGCAAGCAGAGCTTGGAACATTAAGTTTGAAAATTAATTGGATGTTAGACATTAGAAATTCAGAAATTAATTAAGTGTTCTTTTGATAATTTAAAATGTATTTCTTTATTCATACATTATTTCATTTATATCCCATCTTTATCCCAGAGTGGGACCTAAGGCAGCTTGCAGATGCAGTAAATTAACAAGGTTTACAATAAAATTTAATAATAATAATAACAACAACAACAACAACAACATGTTACCCACAGGGAACAACAACTAATCAACAATGCACAACATCAGATAAAACATTAACTAAAACATGCAACAGTTAAAAAAAAACAAATAACACATACACTGCATAACCATGTTAACAGAGGTGATCCTATAGATAACCTGGACCCAAACCATGTAGGTTCTTAAAAATAATAATCAACATTTTGTCCCTTGCCAAGGAACTAACGGACAGCCAGTGGAGTGATTTTAATATTGTTGTAACATGACCACTCCTGGATGTCCCAGAAATCAATCTAGCTGCCGTGTTCTGAACTAACTGAAGTTTCCAAACTTGGTACAGAGGTAGCCAAATGTAAAGCACATTGCAAAAGTTCAGCCTTGAGATTACCAGCATGTGGACTACCATCTTTAGATCCTCCAGTTCTAGGTAGGGGTGCAACTGGTGTAGCAGCCAAAGCTGATATCACCTCATAAAACACATTAAAATCATGTAAAAACATCCAGAAATTTAAAAGACAAATAAAACATCCCCAATAATAAGCCCTCCCTAGTTATACATTAAAGACCTACTTAAACAAACAAACAAACAAAAAATTATTTGACTGCTGGCTCAAAGAAAGCAGAAAGGGAACAGCCTAGTCTTCCACAAAAGAAGTCCGAGATGGTGGGAGCAACTGATGAGAAGGCTACATCTTGTGCCCTCACCACATGAATCTATGATGGTGGCAGGACCAAGCAAAAGCCCTCTCCTTTGGATCTTAGACTTCTTCCATGTTTAAATGGGGACATATGGTCTTTCAGATTGTCTGGACCTAAGCTGTATTTGGATTTATAGGAGACTAGGCATAGTGTAGTGGTTTGAGCATTGGACTACAACCCTGGAAACCAGGGTTCGATTCTCACCTCTGCCATGAAACCCACACAGTGACCTTCAGGAAGTCACTTGCTCTCAGCCTCAGTGAAATGCAGTGGCAAACATCCTCTGAACAAATCTTGCCAAGAAAACACCATGATAGGTTTACCTTAAAATCATCATAAGTCAGAGCCATAAGTGGCTGGCATCTTTAGAGAATGGTGGCATGGAGGTGTGTGACTCTTGGTTGAGAGGATGTGATTTGCATGTTAATCTGTGTATTGTTCTGTTGTTGAATGGCAAAGGCCTCAGGGTGGGAAGATATGCGAGAAGTATTAGTGTCTATTTAACTAGTGGTCCATTATCTGCTGGGAAAACCCCTGCCCCTGGGTGAAGTTCATTTGCATGTGCTGAGTCTTGATTCTGGTGTTTTTCAGGACTCGTAGCCAAACTTTGTTTATTTTCAGGGTTTCTTCTTTCCTGTTGAAGTTGTCCAGGTATTTGTGGGTTTCAATGGCTTCCCTGTGCATTCTGACTTGATAGTTTTTAACATGGTCCAGAATTTCAGTGTTTTCAAATAGCATTTTATGCCCAGTGGTTGGTTTTGCTACTGCTGATTTTTCTGGCCGACCCAAGCTGCAGTGTCTCTCATGTTCCTTGATTCATGTTTAAACACTGCATTTTGTGGTCCCTATGTAGACTTGTCTGAGCTGCATGGTATGCAGTAAACTGCTGCGGCTATGAGATGGTCTCTCCTGTCCTTCGCTCAGTGCAGCATTTCCTGGATTTTCTTGGTTGGTTTATAGATCATTTGGAGGTTGTATTTCCTCATCAGTTTACCTATTCTGTCTGTGGCTTCTTTGATATATGGTAAAAATACCTTCCCTTTGGGTGGTTGCATATCTTCATTCCTGCATTTTTTTCTGGGTCTGGCCACTCTTCTGATGTCTGAGCTGGAGCAAACATTAGCCTGTAGAGGCCAGTTTAGGTGCTTCAGTTCATCTTCCAGGTAGTGTGCTTCACAGATCCTTTTTGCACAGTCTACCAGTGTTTTTATTGTGTTTCTCCTGGGTGATTATTGGAGTTCTTGTTTAGGTCTATGTGTGTAGGTTTTCTGTATACTGTGTGGCCCAATCGTTGGTTCAGTTTGCAGATGACCAGGACATCCAAGAATGGCAATGTTCCTTCCTTTTCTTTTCTTCCTTTTCTTTTTCCATCATCAATTAGATATTCAGGTGGATGTTGTTCAGATGGTTCAAAAATACCATCAGATCTTCTTCTCCATGGCTTCAAATGGTGAAAGTGTCATCCACATATCAGAACTATGTTGTAGGCTTTTTTGTGCTATTTCCCCGGCTTGCTTTTCAAAGTGTTCCATGGAAAAGTTGCTATCACGGGACTCAGAGGGCTTCCCATGGTTACCCCATCTCTCTGTTCCTAGAATCCATTGTCCCACTGGAAGTAGCTTGTGGTGAGGCTGTGATGTCTTCTGGAAACATTTGTTGGATGAATGCCATAGTGTCTATTATGGGGACTTTGGTGAACAGGAAGACCATATCAAAGATTATTAGTCTAGGTTTGAGTTCCAGGCTGTTGTTTTTCTATGAAGTGAGTTGAGTCCTTGATATAGTGGGGGTTTGCCTATATGGGTTTGAAATTGTGTGGCCAGAAACTTGACCAAGTCTTACGTGGGGGATCCAGTGGAGCTCACTATGGGTCGAAGTGAAATGGAATCCTTGTGGATCTTGGGAAGTCCATACAGTCTTGATGGAAGAGCCTCAGATTTGCATAGACTTTGGTGTGCGGTTGGCTGAATTGATGAGTTCTTGATCAAGGTATTTGTTTTTCTGGTGATTTTGTTGGTCGGGTCTTGCTTGAGTTTTTTTGTATATTACAGGATTCAAGAGTTCTTTGATTTTTTTTGTTGTTGTTGTTTATATTGTTCTGTTTCCATGATTACTATGGCGTTGCCTTTGTCTGCTCGGAGAATGATGATTTCTGAGTCTGAATTGAGATTCTCAGTTGCAAATGTACTCCTGTCCACTGCTGAAACTGGGCATCTAAGCTCAGAGTTGAATCCAGAAGAACACCCAAATGGTGAGTCTGAGATTTCAGGGGGAGTGTAATCCCATCCAGCACAGGCAGAGTTACCTTCCCCCAACCCAAAATCCTCCTCACATGGACAAATAATCCCTAATGGAGTCATTGCCTTGGAATAGTAAGACTTCAGCCTATATGGAAACTCTCAAGTTGGGAAAAGCTGCCTTGAAAGCATGGATTTCCACCTTACAAACTGTGCATTTAAGTTTCTTCACCAGTTTTTATCTCTCCTCCTTTTTCTAGCTCTTTTCCCTGTAGCAGCATACATTGCTCATTTATCCTTCAAATGTCATGTTTATTAAATTACGCATTAATTGGAAGAAAAATAAATAAATTAAGGGGGATTGCAGACTGCCAGAAATAGTGCAAATTGAGTCCACTTTTAGGGTTAGGGTTAGTGCTAGGGAATCATGGGAATTGGTTTTTTTTCTGAGACATTGAGCCTTCTCTGTCAGAGAGCTCTGGTGCCACAATAAAATACAATTCCCATGATTCCCTAACCCTAACCCTAAAAGTGGACTCAATTTGCATTATTTCTGGCAGTCTGCAACCCCCATAAGTCACGTTGGCAGGAAGACTCAACAGATTAATATTTTAATTGACTAGTTATTTGCAAATTCTGCAACTAGTTACTTGTAATTAATTTCTTTCCATAACAACTAAGTTGTAGGTCTGGGAGGCAAAATTCTCTAGTGTGTACTTACCACATGAAATCTGAAAGAAATTTTAGACTCAGCTCATGATGAAATTGAGATTTCTCAACTGAATTTGTTCCACTAGTAGTAAGAGCTTGGAATAGCCTTGGAAGTGATTTATAGATTTTAATTATTACTGCACTAAAGCTAAACAATGGCCTTGAAAAGCAAAAATAATATATGCAACAAAATACATAGTTTTGCCAACTGTGCAGAAGGAGAGGCAGAAGGATCAGGCAGTCCAATAGACACAGAGCTCATCTTTGAGAAAGGGGACTGTGGAATGGAGGACATTAAACTCAATGTTTGGAAGTAAGATACTGAATGATGTTACCTCTAATACACTATGTTTAAGTAACAAAGTGTAGCCATAGTCTTTTGTCCAGTTATAACATTAATGTTAACACATTTTTAACATAATGAGTAACAATTTTTTACTTCCAAAATGGTTTTTTAGAGTCATACGATGGTGGTGGTGATTTTACTATTTATTTATTATTTGTTTTTTTTAAAGGAGGAGGAGGAACAGAGGGGGATGATGTTGGTGGTGCAGGAGATTGTTGTTGAGGTAGTGGCTAGCATCCTGTTAGTGACTTACATATGCACATAGTTATTTTTTGAATGCATAAGATCCATATTCAGGCAAAAGTTGCAGAAAGAGTTCCACATGCAATGTTTGTACATTTCACAGTGTTGCAATTTGCAAATGCCCAACTATCACATAAGTCAATGAGGGCAATGTTACACTCCATCTCCTTGGTGTTTTAGAAATCACATTGAACAATATTTAATAACACAATAATACTGATAGCAGGAGTATTGGCTGTGTTAATATTTGCCCACTTTCTAGGGTCATATAGGAAGGGAGGCAAAACTAGCTAGTTCCAAGCAGTCTATTTCTCCAGTTTCTTACTCCTTTCATGGCTGTTGCATTTGACCTTTTTAAAAGGTCACTTTTTCTAAAATAACTTTCCAGGTTCTACAGTCCATTCACACTACAGAGATATAGTATTATAATTCCATTTTAGTTGCCATGGTTCCATTCTATGGGATCCTAGGACTGACAGTTCAGAGGCACCAGGAGAGAATTCTCTGGAAAATGATCCCAAATACCCGTTCCCTCCACTACCAATCCCAATTCAGTTAGGTTCATCTTTATTATGGTCATACACCAGCACATACCAATACCAGGATTCCATAGGATTTTCCATGACAGCAGGCTGTCGTTGGGTTAAGTAGGGGGTTTGGTGCAGGAACGACATTCATCAGCTCCCCTACCACCCTAAACAGCTCTGCCGGGTGGGACTCTACAGACACAATATGTGCAGAATAGAAAGATTTCTGCGCTGCACGTAGAGCCTCCCTTTAGGAGTCAAGATGCTTCCTAAGGCAGGTTCTGTCAGATAAGAGATGAGTCCTCCGCCATTCGCACTCTAATCGTTGTACGGCCTGCTTCATCCTCCTGAGCTCCTCTGTATACCAGGGCTTACGGTTTGAAGCGGACCGGAAAGGACGCTTGGGAGCGATTGTGTCAATAGCCCTGGTGAGATCAGTATTCCAAGTATCCACCAAGGTTTTGACAGAATCACTGGCATCACCAACCATTAAACCCTCCAAGGCTTTCCGGAAACCAGAAAAATAGAGTAGCCAGGATTTTTCATAGCATTCAGCCAAAAAGATGTAGCTGATAGAAAATCTAGCCAAGTTGAGGTCTGTTTCTCTCTAGCACAGAAATGATTTCAAAAGGAACAAAAAAAGGAAAGAAAGAAACACTTTTCATCCTACAAATGATTGAAAATACTGACCAGCTGCAGAAAATTGAAGCAATATTGATCTCACTGGTTGTTTCACCTGTCTAACTCTGATTAATTTCTGTAGACATTTTAAAATTACTCTTACTTTGTTCCTTGAAAACTGCCTGCTTAATCCAATAGCATTTTAGAAGATAAAATTTCAGCGCACAAGTGCTGCTCACTTAAGCATTGCCTTGACTAACACTCCTGTCTATGTACTGGCACTAAAAACAGTGATTCAACAAACAATGCATTATACATTACTGACTGAGGTTGTGTGATATTGACCCCAGTGAGAGGGCAAGAATGTTCACCTTAAGTGGTTCCTTATTGTGTCCAAAACTTGCCCAAAAATAATAAAAAATGTGTGACTCCAGTGATCCTGAGCCCTTGAGCATTCAGCTCTTTACCATCCAGAAGCATGGCTAGGGAAACGTGGAGCAGTGAGTGGTGGTTTAAGACCTCTACTGTTATTATCACAATTATGCAAAAACTCTCTCTTATAAATCCAAAAGACACTGCAGAAATAATCCACTTTGAGACTGCTTTAACTTCCATGGCTGAATGATAGGGAATTTTGGGACCTGTAGTTTTATGGGACATTGAGCCCTCTCTGTCAGAGAGCTCAGATGACACAATAAACTGTATTTCCCAGGATTCCCTAGCACTGTACCAGGACAGTTAAAGTGGTCTCAAACTGGATTATTTCTGCATTGTTTTTTGGACTCTAATCTAAGCATAAATCTCCATACTGGGTGTTGAATAAATTATCTTCTACATGCCTAAGAGGTATGCTCTTCTACTAATCTCCAGCATCTGTTTCCTAGTTCTTTTAGCACAAACATGTCAGGTCCATTAGATTCAGTGGAACATCCCTAGAATAATTGGATTATGAATTGCAACTTTTGTTACTACTGTTTGACCTTTTTCCTATTTGTTTTTCATTCTGTTTCATAAATCTGTGGTTCACAATCTTTATGCCTTGGGAGACAACCAGCAGAATTTTAATGCTGTCCAACCTCATGCTGCCTCATCATTTGATCCCAAAAGTCCTGCCCCCAGTTGCACTGTGCTCAACCTCAGCTGTCAACAGCCTGCCAATAGATTCATGAAGCTCCTGTGACCTGGCATTTGGAATGGAGACCAAGCAACAAGATGACTCTGGGATTGAACTTCCTTAAACACAAAATAATAACTTTTTAAAAATCTGATTATACAATCACTCATGGGCTTCTTATGTTTACCAAATGTTAAATAAGGCATTTCTGAAGCTTATGTAGATCCCTGTTTTCAAGTATTGTTCTATTATTTTTGTCATAACATGCAAACATAGGAATTTCTACCCATTTCCAGAATATCTTCATCTACCAGTTTCATCTGATCATCATCATAATAATAATAATAATAATAATAATAATTTTATTTATAGCCCACCCCTCATCATAATTCCTGTCGGCCATTGCAATTGCAAGCTCAACAAAAATGAAATGTTCCACTTAATTTGACCTTTTCTTATATAAATATATTAAACATGTATTAAAAAAATTACATTTTCTCTCTCATTGATTCCAGAAAGTATTCAACCTGAAAGGCAACAGAACACAGATTTCAAGTGTTGTTAGACACTTAATTTACTACACTTCTATGTACAAAAATGTGCAGGGCTCAAAGAACATCAAAAACAAACCTACAGATTACATGCTCAGCATACAGAGGACCCATAAGAGAACAACATTGGTTGCCAAAAGCTTCTTTAATATTAACTTTTGTTTACCTGGGCATTTGCTATGCACCATAGTACTGAATAGGAAAGAAACTATTTGTTCGACTACATTTTTTTTTCAACTACTCTTTAGCCTAATCTTCAAATTTTACTGTATGCACATTTGGTTGGGGGGACACCACCCACTCCTGACCGCTTACCTCTATTACAGGAAGTGCTGGGGTGACCACCCCCGCAGGTGTTACACTTATGGTCAAACCTGCAGGGCTGCCTCTTGCACTTGCCCAAGTTAAAGTCCCAGCAGATGCCAAATTGCTTTCTTTCCCCCATGCCAGGCCTCTCATTTGGCCCTCATGGCATAGTAACCATGGGAACAAATCCATTGTCACACCTGCTCAAGGGGGAGGCCCCCACCATAACATCAGCCTAAAGTTCAGACTGTACCTGTCTCCACAACAGAGAGCGATCCTGTGCAGCTCTCATTCTAAACCACTCATCATATTGCAGCCAAGCTGCACCTCTAGTGTTATGATGGCAGTTGGTGTAAGCTTTTATCATGATCTCCTGATATTTGGAAAAATCAGGGGACCTCAATGGCTCCTTTTCCTCTATGACACCTCTGTAAATAGTGAAACCCATAATCCAATTTACAAAATTGCGCTCCAGCTTAGGGCGTTTGAGTGCTTGAATGCTTGAAACTCTTTGGGAAGACTAAACACAATCCCATCCTTTACCATGATCCTCGGCTCAGGATCCCTGAAAGTAAGAGAAAATAAGTCAATACATTCTTCCTTCCAAATTCTTTCTTTAGTGGAAAGAGGAAGGTGTGAACCAAGGGGTGTAGACATCCCAGCATAAGGGGTTGATTCAGAATGCACAGCTACTCCTGATAACATAGGAGCACTTAAAGGAGACACCAGAGAGGTGTTGCTAGCCAAAACCATTGGGTGCCCGTCTTGCACCCTAGCGTCAGGGACCTGTGTAACCTCAGGTGCCTGCACAGTTGCATCCAAAGCTGCAGGGTTGGGTCGTTCCATGCCCACACCCTGACTAACCTGGCCACCTGGAGCCCATACCAAGGTGGGCCAGTTTACATGTGCAATATTGGTAGGAGACAAACCTGAAACTGAAGCTTGCTGGGAAGCATCACCAGCTAACAGCACTGGTCCCCCGAAGTGTGGCCCCGCAACAGCTCGGGTGTCAAGCAAAGATGAAGCATCACGGGTTTCCTCTTTGTGCATCATGGGTCTGCTCCATTGCACCAGCACCTGGAAGAACCACATCTTGCAAGAGATTATATAAATCCACCATAGTAGGCTGCTCAGAAACAGGGGCTGCCGCACCCTGAATCTCCACACCAACGACCCTTTACGGGAGATCCCACACATCGGCAATAGTGGGATGCCCAGCCTCCACAGCCGAAACCACCGAAGGACCCGGTGTAGCATCCATGACCTGAGCATCAGGTGCCACGGGAGGGAGCAGCACATCTGTGTCAGAGTTACCAGAAGTGCTAGCAATAGGACTGGTGGCTGTAGCCTGTAGCCCCTTCTGGGCAAGCTGATTGCAAACCGCAACACAAGCCTGCACTGTTTTGCCCAGTTGTGCTTACTGGGCAGCTGTCAGGGACAGCTAGGTTGAGGACTTGGAGGACTCTGAGGGGGAGGATGTGAAGCCAGGTCCAAACTGGGTGCTACCAGCTCCCATGGACCTAGCTGAACCTGGACCTAGCTGTGTGGGACCCATTGAGGCACAGCCCCTGCCTCAGCAGCCTAGCCTCCCTCCTCAGCAGCCTAGCCTTCCTCCAGCAGAAAGCCTTTCCCCAGCAGAGGTTTCAGGCCTGGAAGAAGCAGAGGAGCAAGAGATTGAGGTCCCTACCTTTGCTCAGAGGAGAACAGATAGGGCGGGGCTGCAGCGTTCTCGAAGGTTAGCTGAGAAATGAGCAGCTAAAGATAAACACCTGTGAGAGAGGAGCTGAGGCTAGATAAGCAGCTGGGAAAAGCCAAGCTCTCCGTCAAGGCTTATCTTGGATTCCCCAGTGAAAGCTCTTGGCTCTCGGCTTGACTCTAGACTGTTTGAATCTTGTGACCTTTGGAACGGCTCTGGACTACCTGCTCGTGATAACCCTGGACCTTGGATTGCTCTCTGGACTTGCCTTTCAGAACTCTGGATTTGTTGGTTGCCTGCTGCAAGCAAACATTGGTACGACTGTGTTTGTGTCTTGGAAAAGGGCCCTGTCCTTATCAGCCACGTGTTGGCAGCTTTCCCGGACAGCAGCAATCTCATCGTCTCTGCTAGCAGACTGAGAAGGCCTTTTCAAAGCAGAGTGGCCAGAGCTGGGCACCGCCAAAGTTGCGCTCCTCTTGGATTGGGCCTTACTGAGGGGCATCACTGCACTGAGTGAGTGGAACACGGGTCCAATGCACGATCACCCAACCTTGGGTGGTTACCACCAGGCCAAAGGCCGCCCTTCCCCAAGTCTCAACAAGAGACGCAAACAGCTAGGAAGCGTCACTGGCAACAAACACCAGGGGAGAAGGTGTTCACCAAGCGTCCTAAACGGAACCCCGACCCAAAGACAATGCTGTCTTCCAACACACTCACTGCTGGGGAGAGGGGTAACAGCCCTCCCAATCCAGCGATGGGGGCCCGACCTTACCAGACCGGTGTTGCTGGGGTGCTACTGGGCCTGAAATCCAGTACCGGGTCCGCGCACCCGGTGAGGATGCCTACCGCAGCACCCTCCTCGGATGAAGCAGCCCTCCCAGTGTTGGAGATGTGAAGGCTTGCAGGCCCAAGGGGATCGGCCCAAAGGCCTCACTCGGCCTCCTGAATTGCTCAGGGAGGGACTCACTGAACACTCCCTTTTGTCAAAGAAGGAGCAAAATCAGCAAAAGCCAAATGCAGGAAAAGCCGAGAATAAACGCTAGGCCAACGGCAAGCAACCAGCCAGAGCACAGAGCAGAGTGATGTGACTCGCTTAGTTCAAGATCTAAAATGGCTGCCACCACATGGCAGCGCAGAGCTATAAAGAACAAGCTCTCATCATAAGTCTTGTGTGATTACGATCACCACGAGACTTCCCAGACACAGGCAAGCAACTTGATTGGACCAAGCGCGCAGGTGCTCGAATACCCCTGCGCGCTTGACCAGTCAGGCCTCTCATGTCCTTATATGGCCAGAGCAACAAGAAAATGCACATTTTCTAGTCGAAATATACATTTCTGTAGAAAATGCACATTTCTAGTGGAAATATGTGTTAAAATAATATTTTAGAGGAAATCTTTGAGAGGTGTATATATTAAAATATTACATTGAGAGGACTTTAAAAAAAATTCACACACTAATGTGGACCCAGAGTAGCATTATGGGAAAAACCTGAAAAAAATAATGTAAACTAAAAACAGATGATTGGAAAGATTTGCCTATGGCTGTATAAAGAGATTCACCTATCTTCATAGTTGGTGTTTGTTGTTAACTGCCTTCGAGTCATCCCTGACCCATGCTGACCCTGGGTATGAAGCACCTCCAAGATTTTCTGTCCTCCACTCCTCTGCTCTGGTCCTGTAACTTCATACCTGTGTTGTCCTAATTCAATCCATTCATCTAGCATGTGCTCTACCTCTCTTTCCACTTCTGTCCAGGTTTCCTACCAATATTGTCTTTTCTAATTATGCCTTCTCATGATGTGGCCAAAGTACAATAGTCTCAGTTTAATCATCTTGACTTCCAGGGAGATATCAGGACCCATTTCTTTGTCCTTTTGGTTGTCTATGGTAGCCTGAGGTGAATTGATTTTCTTCTTATCTGCTTTCACTGCCCAGCTTTCACATGTGTACATGGTGATGGGAAATACAATGGCTTAGATGATTCTAACTTTAGTTGTATATCTTTACTCTTTAGGATCTTTTCTAGTTCTTTCATTGCTGCCCTTCTGTTTCCTAGTCTTCTGATAATTTCTTGACTGCAGTCTCCTTCCTGATTGATGATTGATCCAGGTTATGGGAACTCTTTTACTATTTCAATTTCCTCATTGTCTAGGTTGAATGTATTTTGGTCTTCTGTGGTCATTATTTTTTTTCCCTTTGTGTTCAGCATTAAGCCTACTTTTGCACTTTATTTTTTGAGCTTCCTTAATAATTGCTCCAAGTCACTGATATTCTCTGCTAGTAATATGGTGTCATCTCTATGTCGGGCCAGGATTCACTGCACAGTACCATAACTTACACATGCAGGATTCCAGCCATACAACACACCTATAGAAACACCTTTAAATTATCCTTGCAAAGAACATGGATTTTTTTTTTATTAATATGCAACTGACTGAGTATGTACACGTGGTTCTGTTTCTGGAAGGTGGCCTTGGATTCACCATGTTTCCAGTGAATTCCATCTAAGGCTGAAGAAATAGATCAGGGGAGGGAATCATGTGGCTCACCAGTTGTTGTTGGTTTTTTATTATTCATTTTTAAAAAACAAAACAAAAATGAAGATTAACATAAAAAAGAGCAAAAAAAAAAAATGACAATGCTTAGATAAGCCATGAGTTATATTTTCATAGCCTTAAAATGCAAAGTGAATCCCTTTGTAATTTTTGTTCTATTGGATTACTCCTTTCCAGATGGAACCATTGGTCAGTAGATTATAGCTTCTTTCCTCATTAATTTGATTTACACAAGAAATAAATGGGAACCATGTTACTTCAAAGATTTTTTTCTGGTAGTTTGCTTATCTTAATTGCCATGTTAGTCTTTCTGATAGTGCTAAATTCCAAACCTTTTTGTACCATAGTTCCAAGCTAAGTGCTGTTGTGTTCTGAAGACTCTCCAGTTGTTGTTGAACTGCAGAGCCCAGCAGCCCTAGCCAGCATAGCCATTGGTGAAACTGATTCAGATTTCTTAAATGTGGTCTTCATCCATGACATTTTCTAAATATATCAATAGAAGGCATTTCCATAATTATTTAACAATAAACACTTCTTTCCAATACCTTACAGAAATCTTCTGCTTTCCATGCTGCCCCACAAGTTCATTATTAAGGGGGCGGGGGGCTTTAATTCTTTGGATGAGCTTGCTTGTGACCCTGAGACTATGGTGTAGACATTGCCACTTAAAGACTCAAGGTCATAGGAAAGAAGGAAAATCCATTTTCAATCAAATCAAAGGTATATCTAATCTTACCTTCTGTTCATATTGTGGCCATCAGTTTCTCATGAGAAACTCACCAATAGCCCAGTTTATACATTCAGCAAAATCAGGCAGTAAACTGCCATTTGAGTTACACTCTGAGAAAATAGGCAGGATATAAAGTTAATAAATGCATCACTCCTTTTCATGTATCTACCATATATTAGCTTCAGAGGTGAAAGCAAATTCTGACATGGAGCTTACTGCCTTCTTCCTAATGCATGGCCATTCTACCAGAATAAACATCTGAAAATGGCAACAATTTGCATAGAATCATAGAGTTGGAAAAGATCCCCAAGGGTCATTCAATCCAACCCTCTGTCGTAGAGGAATATACAATCAAAGCATCCCTGACAGATGGCCATCCATCCTCTGTTTAAAAACCTCCAAAGAAGGAAACTCCACCACACTCTGAGGTAGCATGTACCACTATCAAACAGCTCTTTCTGTCAAGAAGTTATTCCTAATGTTTAGGTGGAATCTCTGTGCCTGTAGTTGAATCCATTTTTTCCTGCTTCCTGCCACTTTACCAACCATTATCACCTTTTCTAATGAATTATGTCATTTCATGATGTGTTCAAAATACAAGTCTCAGTTTACTTTCTAAGGAGTAGTTAGGCTTGATTTGTTGTAGGACCCATTTATTTATCTGATAAATAGTCTACAGTATCTGCAGACCTCATGGCTACCACCACATTTCAAATTAGTTCATTTTTCCCCTTCCATCTTTCTTCAGTGTCCACCTTTTATAACCAGACATAAACATTTGAAATATGATGGCATGAACAATCCTGGCTTTGATACCCAATGGCATATCTTTATACTTAAGGAAATTATCCAGTAGCTGCCCTTCCAAGTTCCAGTCTTCTTCTGATTTTCTGACTTCAGAACCCCTCAATATAATTTTATAAATATCAGTAGCATCACTTGGGGGTGCAGGAAGTGCAGACCACACATGGTGACACCCTGGGGTGGTGGTGACACCACTGTTCCTCAAACACCTACCTTTTTGGAAGAAATGGGCTGTGGCATTCACTAGCTTCCCTTTAAAATGTTTTTCGAGATGATGGAGTGGGGTGAAGCCCAGTGAGAGGAGAAAGGAGAGGCCTCAGGATTTTTAAACATTAAAATTAAATTTTTAAAATTTAAATTGAATTTTTAAATAATTTTTATTCTTTTTAAATTGTTTTTAAAAACATCACATTTTAACCAACTCTTCACTATGTATATGTAAATACATTTAGGTTGTGTGTATGATATTGTAATTTGAAGGTATAATTTTAGTTTTGCAAGTTGTTTATGTCACAACTATTAGCATGACATTCAGTGGTATATGGGAATTACGATTTAGTAGCAACATTGGTGCAAAAGAGCATGACTAAGGATTCTGTATGGTGTGAAATAAGCCTTAAATAAAAAAAATCCTAGATCTTCATGCCTAGTAGTTTTCCACTAGTATTTCTTGTGTGAAACTTTTGATGTGCCACACTAACATTCTCTTTTAACAGTGAGTAAATAATGCTTCGAAAACACTCCCTAGAGAACTAAAATGTAGTTGTCACTTCGAAAATAATGCATTTACTTTCTCCATTATGTTACAACAATTTTAATACTCTTTACTCTGTTGGTGTTCTGTAAAACAAATTTGAAGAAGTCTCTTCATTTATTAAATAAGGTGAAGGAAGACCAGAATATTTTAGCCTACTTAACAATTAAATTACAGCATTCAAAAAGACACACACACCCCCGACGTGTCGGGAGAAGCCTTCTGTTGCGCCGGCCATTTTAAGAAGGCCGACGCTGCGATTGGTTGGGAGGGCTGGGAGTCCCACCCTTCCTTCGGCTCCCAACCAATCAGGAGGATCTCTTGAGATCCTCCAGCAGCCCACATAATGTCGCGAGACTGGATAGTCTCGCGAGATTTTGGACAGGATTTGGGGGGCTTATATAATGGCCCTTAGCCTCGTGGAGGCAGCCATTTTGTGTTCGGCATCCGAGAGAGAGGATCGGCGGCTGAGAGGGAAGAACCAGTGGGGCTTGGGCAGTTCGAGCTTTGGTCTGCGACTTGTGTAAAGGGTTCTAGTCCCTCCTTGGGGCACTATAACCAGGGCTTGTTAATTCTAAAGGAGGAATTTTTCCTCATTGGTCTATGACTTGTGTAAAGGGTTCTAGTCCCTGCTTGGGACACTATAACCCAGGGCTTGTTAATTCTAAAGGAGGATTTTTTTCCTCATGCCACAGAGCAAGTCGCAATCCAAGCAGCATGCGGCGCTTGCTGGATCTGTCACTGGACTGGCCAATCGGCGCCCAAGCATTCGGCCAAGGCTCAGGGTCATGATGATGAGATTGTTACCTACCCGGCTCAGTTGGGACATACAATGGCAGCATGTGTGTCTGTTTGTGAGCAACTAGCTCAGAGGAGGGGCTCAGGGTGATATTTCTGGGACCTTGGCCCTTCCAGCCCCAAGCGCAAGGTCCTCAAACGAGGTGCAAGAGGCTACACAGGTGCAGGAGGTACCCTCACCTGGTATGACAGTGGGTGACACATCATGTGGTCCAGTAGAGGCTACAGCTATGGAGGGTGGGCAGCCAACTGTAGCTGATGTGATGGGGCTTATGAAAAAGGTTCCAGGTTTGGTGCAACAGGGAGCAGTGGCCTCTGTGTCTGTGCAGCCTACATTGGCTGATTTGTATAAGGTGGTACAGCAGGCAGTGGCTTCAGGCCAGGTCAGCGGGCCAGTTATGGAAGCCCCAGAAGTACAGAGCAATGTGGTGGGAGGTGCCTCCTCCACCCTGCAGCATAACAGCTGAGCCCTGGTTGCGCACACTCAGTTGGAGGTGTTCAAGCGTCAACAGATACCCCACAGCAGCCGGTGGGCTCAGGTACGTCTAATTTACCTATCTCCTTGGGGTCTTGGCCAGCAACAGTATGGGTGCCTGGTGTTCAAGCTGGCCAGGGCAGCAAAGCTGAGAGTTCACCCTCAGTTTCACTGAGCACATCCTTAGCAGCAGCTGGAGTGATTCAGCAAGGGTCCAGGTGGAGCAACCCCTGGTTGGCAAGGTAGGTGCGACTAAAGGAGCTGCTACAGTAGGAGCCTTAGGTCAGGTGGGGGCAGACAGATCAGCTGATTGTAACCCTTACGCAGGCATGTCCACTCCGCTAGGCTCCCATCTTCCATTAGCAACGAAGGAGTGGATTTGGAGGGGTGAGTTCACTGACCTTTTTTCCTTGACTTTCCGGGACCCAGAACCAAGAATTATGGTGAAAGATGGAGTTGTATTTAGTCTACCTAAAGAGTTTGAGGCCCACAAGTGCCCAAAGCTGTAGAGGAATTTCGTTAATTGGATAATGGGGTTTACAATTTATAGGGGTATCATTGAGGAGAAGGAGTCTTTAAGGTCTCCAGAATTATCCAAGTACCAGAAGATAATGATAAAGGCCTACACTAATTGTCATTTTAACTCAAGAGGGTCTGCTTGGCTTCAGTATGACGAGCAGTTTCAGATGCGTGCTGCTTTGGATCATTCCATTTTATGGCAGCACGTACAAGCTGAGCTATGGGCGTACGTGATGGTTGGTGCCTCCCCTTCGAGCAGATGTGACAACGGCTTCGTGCCTATGGTCACTCAGCCGAGAGGGCAGTATGAGAGGCCTGGCACGAGGGAAGAGATTACCAGAAGTCTGCTGGGAGTTTAATGCAGGTAAGTGCAGGCGGCAGACCTGCAAGTTTGAACACCGCTGTGGCACCTGTGGAGGGAATCACCCCAGCACCTCTTGCTTCAAAGGTAAGTGGACCGGAGCTGGAGCTGCCCCTCAGGCTACCCCGGCTGGAGAAAAAAGCTCCAACGCCCATTAGGTTGGACATTTTAACTGCTTGGTTGAGGGTTTATCCTAAGCGGGATTCTGCCCAGTACTTACTTGAGGGTTTTGCACATGGTTTTCACATTCCATATTCGGGTTTAAGAGTTTATCGTTTTGCACCTAATGCATGTTCAGTGAGGGCATTACCAGGGATCGTAAGGGACAAGCTGGTGAAAGAGCTGGCAGCAGGGAGGATATCTGGGCCCCATAAACAATTGCCGATGCCAACATTACAGTTGTCACCACTAGGTGTGGTACACCGGGTGAGTATCGCTTAATTCACAATCTTTCTTATCCCAAAGGGGAGTCTGTGAATGATGCTATTAACCCAGCATTGGCAACTGTGAAATATGCATCATTTGACTCAGCAGTACAGATGGTTAGAGGGAGCTCTTTTGGCAAAATGTGATATAAAATCTGCCTTCAGGCTACTTTAGGTACACCCTGAAGATTTTGACTTGCTAGGCTTCCAATTTGAGGGAATGTACTATTTTGACAAGTCAGTGCCAATGGGCTGTTCCATTTCTTGCTCAGCTTTCAAGAAGTTTAGTACCTTCTTGCATTGGTGTGCTGTGAAGAGGTCTGGCAATCCTGCAATTATGCATTATTTAGATGACTTCCTATTTGCTGGTGCCCCCGGCACGGCAACGTGCTGGGACACTTTGTCGGCTTTTCAAGCTTTGATGAATGAGATGGGAGTGCCTTTGGCTAACGAGAAGATGGAGGGCCCTGCCACCTGGTTAACCTTTCCGGGCATGGAATTTGGTACAATCAAGGGTTTATCTCACCTCCCGAATGAAAACTCGGACCTAATGAAACAACAGGTAAGGGTAATGAGAGGTAAGAATAAGGCCATGTTGCATGACTTTCAATCTCTAACAGGTTTGTTGGATTTTGCTTGCAAATTGGTGGTTCCTGGACAGGCTTTTTGTGCTCGCCTATACCATGCCATGAGGGGGGTGTCTTCCCCATATCACCACATTCGCATTAACAGTGGGATACGTGAGGACCTGAAGGTTTGGAACTCATTTCTTGAGGAATTCAATGGTGTATCATTCTGAAGGAGCGAGATGCTCCTAAAGGCAGATTTTCAGGTTCATTCTGATGCATCTGGAGCCCACAGTTTTGGTGTATACTGGAAGGGGCAGTGGGCGGCAGGGAGTTGGCCTCAGGGTTGGGTGAGTAACGGTTTGACAAGGGATCTTATCTTTCTCGAACTGTTCCCTATTGTGGTTGCAGTTCATCTTTGGCCAAAGCAATTTGCTCAGAAAACTGTTTGGTTTTGGTGTGACAACCAGGCAGTAGTTCATGTTATCAATTCCCAGAGCTCAAAGTCTCCAAGGGTGATGGCTTTGTTCAGATCTATGGTGTTGCAGTGTTTAAAATACAGTGTGTTGTTCCAGGCGTGCCATGTGCCTGGCCTATTGAATCCCTTGGCAGATACCCTCTCACGTTTTCAGTTTCACAGGTTTCGAGAGCTAGCTCTGGAAGCAACACTGCAGCCTTTGACAGTACTAGCCCATCTGTGGAACCGTGGAGGATAGAGATTGAGCGGGCTATTCTGCACTCCTTTGCCCCTTCTACACGCAAGTCCTATCAGCTTGCAATGCAAGCTTCTAGACAATTTCTTGTGGCTGTGGGTGAAATCGAGGGGAGGTTATACTCCACTTTGCAGTTGATCTCAGACAGTCCAGATTGTCTCCGGTGACCATTAGGGGAAGGTTGGCAGCACTGGCTTTTTATTCCCGGGTGGTGGTGGGGTTTCCCGTATCCTACAGTGGATTTTAGTGTTCGGAGAGCATTGGAGGGATGGTCTGCGGAGCTCCCTGTGGCATGCTATACCTGCATGCCGGTGACGGATTCAGTCCTAATACAGATTTGGCATTTCCTCCAAGTGGTGTGCTCCTCTCCTGAGGAAATTACCTTGTTTCGGGCTGCTTTTTCGTTGGCCTTTTTTGCTGCAACCAGAATTAGCAAGCTCATCCCCAGTTCTCGCTCTGATACATCAGGCTGGGCACTATTGTTATCTGATGTTCAAGTTTTGGAGCAGGGCCTGCAATTGTTTTTTAGGCGCACAAAGATGGACCAGCTGGCTAGGGGTCAAACTATAGTCTTATCTCAGGCTCCTAAGGGCCAGATCTTCCCAGTAACAGCTTTGACAGAGTGCCTCAGATTGCTCCCAGCATCCCCTGGTTATTTGTTTTTGCATGTCTTGGGCCTTCTGTTGAGGCAGTTTCAATTTTGAGCGATGTTGCGGGAGACTCTGAAGCATGCGGGTTTACCAGCGGTCCAATTTTCTTCTCACTCATTTCAGATCGGAGCTGCCATGGCCACAGCAGCTCACGGCCTAAGTGATGCTGTGATCCAATGTATTGGGTGATGGCACTCTGGAGCGTTTAAGCTTACATTCGCCCTTAGGCTGGTTAGATGTTGATTTCTAGTTCCGGGGGGGGCGATGCGATCGTGCCTTGATTTTTTAATGTGTGTTTTTCTGTTGGGCAGGTGGAGAACAGGGTGATGTCTGGATTGTTGGTCACAGCTTGGTCTTTTGAGCTGAACAGCACGCTCTCCAGTCGGGCCGAGATCCAAACTTGGGTCTAGAGCAATTTGGGTGCATCCATTGGTTTGGGCAGAGAGGCATGCTATGGGGGGCCCTCCTTCCTCAAATTATTGAGTTGGCTGTTACCTTCCTATCTCCCTGGATACGCCTCATTAACCTGGGCAAGAATGATTTGGTCAAGATCCCCGGATTGCAGTTAGTTCGAAGGATCACTGTGGACCTCCATGAAGTACGACATCAGTTAGCAGGGACTGTTCTGTTATGGACCAAGCTCTTGCCATGACGAATTTGGCCTGGTGCAAGGAAAGATTCTACTATTAACATGGCTCGTTGCTGGGTGAATAGGGGTGTTTTGAGGACGTTGGAAGCTTTGGGGGCCTCATGTATTTAACATGACCAGATTAGGGTTGATTTGCCACATCTGTACAGGGGTGATGGGGTTCATCTATCCCCGGTAGGCTGTGATGTATACTTGGACTCCATTGTTTCTCACATTAAACAAGTCTATGGGGGGGGGGGGATGCCAAGCTAGGCTGGTCCCCACCTGTGGCGGGGCAGGGACCCCCCCCCCCCCCGGGGATAATTGGATATCTGATTTTTCAATATTTGGTCATTTAAGAGGGATGAAGGGTTTACATCATCAGCTTAAAATCTCTTACGTCATCAATCTTAGAGATGACGTCAAAATTGGATGGGGGGATGATTTGATTACATGTTTGGCAACTTATGTGTGACCCTTGTTGACATATGCTTGGTTGGAGGCATGACTTATCCCTGATGGCTTGACATGATTATGGTGAGGATTACATCAGGAATTATGGCATGTGCACATACATATATGTCAAGAAAGAAGTTATAATAAAGTGAAGATTTTTGGCTGTAAAGTCATTGTTTCAGACCCTGTACAGATGAATAATGTTGTGGCCATTTTGTTACCCAAAAAACGGCATTTGGACTTCTTTGTGCTGGTGCAACAGTAAAATTCTATGAGCGAATTTTTTCTTCTTGGGAAAAGCTGAAATACATATGGCAGTTTTTCTTTTTAAAAATCCTCAAAACGAACAAAAACATAAAAGCCAATTGCTTTCCAACTTGAAACACTTAAACAGCAACTTGGAAGAAAACAGTGTGTGTGTGTGTGTGTGTGTGTGTGTGTGTGTGTTATTTTACTCAATGAGAGCACACATCCATTAGCAGGTCTATTATTGCATTCATATTTAAAACATGCAGAAAATCCATGCAGATATTGCCATTAGAAAATATCCACATAAAGTTAGTGCAGAATGGAATTTTAGTGAGAAAATTTGTCAAAGTCTACAGAAATGGACTTGACAGCTTGTCTCTAATAAATGCCCTGTGTTTAAACAAAACAAAGCAAAACTGCATTATCTGTAAATAACAAATTAAGTTAGCTGAGAAAGACCTCCCTCGGTTCTTCATGTGTTGAACATAATTATCCATTTTTAATTAGGGCAGCACTGAAAGAAGCATCAGCCATCTGTAGTCTGAACTGGTACAATCCATGCTCGCCCCCATCCAGTTGCATGAGTATAACATGCCAAGTCATATTTTCTCATGTGCAGAAGTGCCTCTTCATTAATACAAGAACATGCTCCCTTAACAAGAACATGCTGTTCAAAGAAAGACTTTTCTAGATAAACAACAAAGCCTCTGGTTACTTCGGGGGGTTGCAGACTGCCAGAAATAGTGTGAATTCAGTCCACTTTTAGGGTTAGGGTTAGTGCTAGGGAATCATGGGAACTGTTATTTTTCTGAGACATTGAGCCTTCTCTGTCAGACAACTCTGATGCCACAATAAAATACAGTTCCCATGGTTCCCTAACTCTAACCCTAACCCTAAAAGTGGACTGAATTCACACTATTTCTGGCAATCTGCAACCCCCCTTCATCCCTATTTGTATTCTTAACTCTACAGTCTCTGTGAAGCTCAGCTTTCATTAGGAAAGGTTTTTAAAAGGGAGGAATGAGAGGAAGGAAGAATGAGTTTCTCACCCTTTTCATTGTAGAGATACCGATAGCCTTCATAATGAAATAGCCTTCACAGATAGCCTCCATAATGAAAACCGATTGCTAGCACTGATAGACTGTCATGGTGATTTTTCTTAAATCTTTGTCTATGTGTGGTTCCATTTTATAGCTGTCCAGAAGCAATCTTCAGAGCTGTGAAGGAGTTTCGTCAAAGGTTGCCTCTGATTCCCCCCTCCCCCCGACACTGGTTAATCCATAAATTGAATTGCTAAGGGAGTTGCATACTTGTGTCCAAAAACCACAATATTCTCTGTAGATCTCTGCAAGAGACAATTCTTTAAGTAACCCAAAATGCATCATTTCATCCAAAGACATGCCTGCATATCATTTGAAATTATCTGTGTATCTGCTTGGCATGTTATGTGTCACACCACACTGGTGAATTAAATGATTGTGAATAAAATAGATTTGTTCCAAATTAAATTGTCCTGTATTAATTTGGGACACTTGCCCCATGTAAGGATACATTTTAGAATATTAAGCCATTTTTTGAGAAGATGATATGTTATCAAGACAGAAACAGTGGCTTCATAAGAACAGGAGTATACTGATCTCTCCAAGGAAAAAAGAAAAAAAAACTATTGGTTGTTGCATGGCTTCAAGCCATTTCTGACTTAGGGCGATGCTAAGGCAAACCTATCACAGATTTTCTTGACAAGATTTGTTCAGAGAGGGGTTGGCTTTGCCTTCGTTTGAGGCTAAGAGAGTGCAACTTGTTCAAGGTCACTCAGTGGATCTCCATGGCCAAGTGGGGATTTGAATCCTGGTCTCCAGAGTTGTAGTGTAATGTTCAAACCACTACACCATGCTGGCATTCTAATAACATGTTTCACTGTAACATTTTCCAGAGAGATATCATGGATGGAGCCTGATGTGTTGGGGGAGTCACCAGAAATTCTCTGTACTTTCATGGTATAAGTTGTTATATGTTCTCATAAATCATTTGCTAATAAACAGTACAATCAACACATATGAGGCTCCCACACTACAATCCAACACAACCTTATTTTGGGATATCTTTTTTGTCATCCATGCCAGAGAGTTCACCCTGAACTGATCTCCACCCTGTGTTCCATTAGACTCCTCACTATACTTCCTCTACCATTACAATGCCATCTGTTGTCTTTACTGTTTCATTGCTCACACCTCTCAGAAAATAGTGGCTGTGTATGAGAAGCATGATCTTGCAAACAGAAAAAGGTGTTCATGAGGACAGCATTGGTTGTCTGAGTCATTTCCCCATTTTGTAAATCAGCCATGATCTTGAGCAGGGGTAGGCAACCTTTCCCCTTTAAGGGCCGAAGGACTTCAGCTCCCAGAAGCCTCAGCCATGTTGGCCAATAGTCCCATGTTGGCCAATAGCTCCTGGGATTCTGGGAGCTGAAGTCCCTCGGCCCTTAAAGGGGAAAGGTTGCCTACCCCTGATCTTGAGGAACCACCAGCCATGGTAAAAAGATCTAGAAGCAATCCATCCAGAGTCAGTTGTCCCTGAAGATTAGACCACTTGACCAGATAGCCCAATAGCCTCAGAAAAGTTGGTGATCTACTAAACCTAAATTCTGCTGCAGGAGTGAGGAACTGTTAGTCCCACAGTTATTGTTTTACTTCAGTTCTCAGCTGTCCCAGTGAGCAAGAAAATGGAATATATAAAGCAGGGGTTGGCATACCTTTTTTTGGGGGGGGGGGGCTTGTTCTGCTGTTCCCCGATCATCGGCAGGCTGAAAAAAATGGTGCCGGAGGTGCGCGCGTTCTAAAATGGAATGCAAAATGGCACCCTGCATCACGTGTGCATGGCAGTGGCAATGGCGGCAGCACACATGCGGCTGCGGCAACGTCAGCAGGACTGGCCACGGGCCGCTTACAAGGCCTCGACGGGCTGGGTTTGGCCCATGGGCCGTAGTTTGCTGACCGCTGATATAAAGCAACAACTTGGAGGTCCATAGGTTTCTCATTCCTGATTTATAAAATAAGCAATCCATTCAGGAAAAGGAACAACACCATTTCCTCAACCATAGTTCATTGCAATTTCATCTAGCTTTCTCTGACTTTCAGCCCATTCATAAACTACTAACTTTTTTTTTGTTTAGGAAATAAAATCTATTATTCCTTTCAAATCAGTTTGTTGCTGTTAATCATCTTCAAGTTGACTTTCACTTAAGGCGACAGTATGAATAAGAGACCTCCATGTCATCCTATCATCATCAGCTCTGCTCAGATCTTACAGACTCAGCTCTGTGGCTTCCTTGATTGAGTCTATCCATCTTGAATGCAGTCTTCCTCTATTCCTACTGCCTTCTACCTTACTAAACATTCTTGGTTCCCCCCCTCCCCAACCTAGTGAGTCATGTCTTCTTGTGATGTGTCCAAAGTACAACAATCTCAGTTTAGTCACCTTGGATTCTAGGGAGAGTTTGGGCTTGATTTGCTCTTGTTGTTGTTAACTTCTTTTGAGTCACCCTATGGATGAGAAATCTCCAAGACCCTCTGTCCTCCACTGCTCTACTTAATTAATGCAACCCCATACCCGTGACCTCCTTAATACAGTCCATCCATCTGGCATGTGGACTTCCTCTCTTCCTACTTCCCTCCACCTTTCTCAGCATTATTGTTTTTTTTCCAAAGAGTATTCTCTTCTCATGATGTGTCTGAAGTACGACAGCCTCAATTTGGTCATCTTGGCTTCCAGGGAGGTTTCTGGCTTGATCTGCTTTAGGACCCACTTGTTTATCCTTTTGGCTGTCCATGCGATCCTCTGCACTCTTCTACAGCACCACATTTCAAATGAATTGATTTTCTTCCTATCATCTTTCTTAATTGTCCAGCTCTCACATCCATACATGGTAATAGGGAATACGATGGCCTGTATGATTCCAACTTTTGAGCTGAGTTATATATCTTTGCATTTTAGATTTTTTTCTAGTTTTTTCATAGCCACCCTCCCCATTCTTAATCTTCTTCTGATTTCCTGACTGCAGTCCCCATTTCTATCAATGTTTGATCCCAGGTATGGGAATTCTTTTACTATTTCTATTTCTTCATTGTCTAGGTTGAACTTGTGAAGTTCCTTGGTGGTCATTATTTTTGTTTTATTCATGTTCAACATCAAGCCTGCCTTTGCACTTTCTTCTTTAATCTTACTTAGTAGGTGTTCCAGATCTGTTAGGTGTTCTGCTAGTATTATGGTGTCATCGGCATAACTCAGATCATTGATATTCCTTCCTCCTATTTTCACTCCTCCCTCTTCTGTGTCCAAGCCTGCTTTTCTTATGATGTACTCTGCATACAGGTTGAACAGAAAAGGTGAAAGGATACAGCCTTGTCTGACCCCTTTCCCAATTGAGAACCATTCTCTTTCTCCGTGTTCTGTTCTGTCAATAGCCTCTTGTCCTGAGTACAGATTCCTCATCAGGACTATCAGATGTGTTGGCGCTCCCATGTCTTTAAGGACATTCCATAGCCTTTCATGATCTGCAGTCAAAGGCTTTGCTATAGTCTGGAAAGCACATGCTGATTTTCTTTTGGAATTCTCTAGTACACTCCATTAGCCATTGTATGTTTGCAATGTGATCCCTAGTGCCTTTTCCTTTCCTGAAGACTGTTTGGACCTCTGGGATCTCTCTTTCCATGTAAGGTTGGAGTCTAGTTTGCATAATTTTGAGCATGATTTTGCTTGCATGGGAGATCAGTTCTATGGTCCTATAGTTGCTGCAGTCTCTTGTGTCTCCCTTTTTGTGGATGGGGATGTATATTGATCACTTCCAATGTTTTGGCCATCATTTTGTTTTCCATATCTGTTGACATATGTTGATTAGCACTAGAGTTGGCTCTGTCAATGTGGATTACAGCAGTTCAACTGGAATATCATCTGTTCCTGGTGATTTGTTTTTCACTATTTTTCTTATTGAAGTTTCCACCTCATTTTTTAGAATTTGGGGTTCATCTTCATATGACTCTTCATTCCATGTGTCCTTCATTTGATCATCCTTTTGTATAATTCTTATGTGCATTGCATCCAGTATTTTTTTATTCTTTCTTGGTCTTGAATTATGTTATTTTTATTGTCATAGAGCGTCTGAGTCTTTGGTTTGAAATTTCCTTTGACTTCCTGGATCTTGTGAAATAGATCTCTTGTTCTTCCCTCTTTGTTGTCTTCTATTTCTCTGCATTGGTCCTTGTAATAATTTTCTTTATCTTTCTGCACAAGCCATTGTACTGTTGCATTCATAATTCTTAGTTTGTCCCTATCTCCTTTTTGTTTTTCTTCTCTTTTTTTCTTTATTGCTTGTAGTGTTTTTTTCTGTCATCCATGTTTTTTTTCCTCTTTCTTTTTGTTTATTGAAAGTGTCTGTCTGCATTCTTCTTTTATTATGTCCCTGGCTTCAGACCATAGTTCCTCGGGTCTATTATGCTTAGTGGAGCAAATCTGTTTCTTATGTTGTCAGTAAATTCTGTTGAGATATTATTTGGATCATATTTTGGTATAATCACTAGTTTTGTTTTCTTCTCGAGTCTTACTCTTATTTTTGTTATGAGTAATTTGTAATCTGTGCCACAGTCACTGCCTGATCTAGTCTTGGCCACCAGTATAGAGTTCCTCCATCTTTTACTTCCAATTATATAATCTATTTGATTTTTGTGTTGACCATCTGATGAGGTCCATGTGTATAGCCTTCTTTCTGGTTGCATGAAAAATGTGTTTGTAATGAATAGATTGTTGGCTTCACAAAAATCTATCAGACGCTCACCTGCTTCGTTTCTTTTGCTTAATCCAAAACTGCCTACTGTTTTTGATTCTTCTTTGCTTCCAACTTTTGTATTTCAATCTTTAGTGATCAGCTTGACATCCTGTGTTGGTGTGCTGTCAATAGAATCTATCAATTTCTTCTTGTTCTACCTCTGTGGTTTGTGCATATACTTGAATTATGGTGATATTAATAGGTTTCCCATGGAGTTTTACTGAAATGATTCGGACTGATTTTGCATTGTATCCTCTGACTGCTTTTATCACATTTTTTCTTAGTATGAAAGCCACCCCATTTCTTCCTGTCTTTGTATTCCCTGAGCAGAACACTGTGTGGTTTTGATTCAAAGTGGCCCATTCCTGTCCATTTTAACTTACTCACCCCCCCCCCCCCAGTATTGCTATGTCCATGTATTCCATTTAAATTTTTACTATGTCCAGTTTCCTTTGGCTCATGCTCCTAGCATTCCATGACCCAATTTTATGTGTAATGCTGCTTTGGATGCCATTTGCCTTCCTAAGAGTATCTGCTATTTGTCTTGGCATCTTTCTTGTGTCCTTGGCTAATCTTGCAAATGTGATATCCCTTTATCTCCCCCTCCTTCCCTTTCTGCTAATGCTCTGATCCTGCTTGTGTCTCACTTGGGTGTCTCATCATAGGATGTTATCACACGGTGGGAATCTGTAGGTTATCCCACACAAATCCAAAAAAAAAAAAACCCCGCACTTGCACCTGACTATTTCACACGACGTTGCACAGAAAGTGGATAGAAAGTGGTATTATCCGAGATCTTTTTAATTTCGGGAGTTTAGAGGAAATGCATTTGCAAAATTACAGTAATTGCGCATTTACTTTAATCTGAAAAGCAAATACGCACAGACAATTCTCTTTTAAAACCTGGAGGAGGGCCAAGAGGAGGAGGAGGAGGGGCCTCCAGGGAGGGAGGGTCCCGGGCTCCTCCTCAGTGCCATGCAGGGAAGGGAAGGGAAGGCAGCCCAGGAGAGGGAAGTTTGGGACGGAGGAGAAGTTTGGCATTTGGGATAGAGGGAAAAGGAGGGGAAAGAAGGCTTCCCTCTCAGCAGCTGTGGGTGAATGTGGGTGCAAGTGTGGGGTGTGCTTGTGGAGCAACTTGGAGATCCATCTCACCATGAAGTTCTGCCCTGCAGGTCCTATAAAATGGAAAGGCTTATGGGGGGGGGGCATGGGAGCTACATCCAGTTTCTCCCTCTCCTGGGCATCATCCAAGGCTTTGGCTCTCCCCAGGGAAAACCCAGCCCTCCCTCCCTCCCTCCCTTCCTCCCTTCCTTCCTTCCTTCCCTTTCCTCCTCCTCCTCCTTCCCTGCCAGCTCTGCCTGTGATCCTACCTTCCTTGCCCATCTCCCCAGCAGCTGACAGCCTCCAATGCCAGGAAAGGAGAGAGAGAAAAGGGAGGGTGAGCCATCCCAATCCCTCCCTTGCCTCGCCTTTCCAGCCTCCTCCTCCTCCTCTGCTCTCTTGAGAGGTCCTAACCCCAACGGAAGGGGGTTAGGACCTGTGCAGGAGGACATGACCCAAAATGGAGGACAATCTGACATTTCCTCCTGGGAAATGCAGGACTCGCCCTGGAAAAGGAGGAGTCTGGTCAGGAAACACACCCATTTCCAGTACATGTACAGGTTCTTTTCACTTGTGTATGAAAGTTAAAAATGTCTTTTTTTCGCTTTTAACTTAATTCCGTTATTACTTTAATTACGTGTGAAAAGCTTTTGCACAATTAAGCTCTATTTTCGCTTTCTTTTCGGGATGCTTCATTTCCACTTTATTATCTCTTTAACAACGAAACTGGCCCACGTGTGATAACGTCCATAGGGTTTACTAGGTGATGGGGCTATTCAAGGAGAGCCACCTACACCTCCCTGTGTGCAGTGCCAAACAATGTTAGCTGTGGTGTCACTACAATTCACTCTTGTCAGGGACACCCATCACTACTGCTGCTGCCCAGTAGCTGTTTGTCTCCCTATATTATTCCTCCCATTGTTGTTTGTTTGCATTCCTACTCATCCCCTTATGCCTCCCTGGGTTTCCCTCCTTCCCTTCCCTTGTGTCCTCCCTCCTTTAGTCCATCTCCATCCCTACCCCTCCCTCCCTAGTTTCTTCACTTCTTTCTTTCTTTCACTGTAGCACCCATTTATTTGTCTTTTTAGAAATCCACAGTAGCTGTAGAACTCTTCTCTAGCACTATATTTCAAGTGAGTTTTCTTCCTATCAACTTTCTTCACTGTCCAGATTTCACAATCATACATAGAATGATACAATCAATCTACTTCAAGATCTTGTCTAATTCCATCATAGCTGCCCTTCCAAGTCTTAGGGCCTGTACAGATTTCCAGAAATAATGCTTCTTTCCCATATAATATGTTCTGCATATAAGTTGAATAGGTAGTGTGATAGGATGCAGCCTTGTGTGACTCCTCTGCCAATTGGGAACCATTCTGTTTCTATGTGTTCTGTTCTGATAGTAGCCTCTTGTCCTAAGTACAGATTCTTCATTAGGACTATCAGATGTGTTGGCATCCCATGTCTTTATGGGTATTCCATAGCCTTTCATGATTACAATGTCAGTGGGTGGTGGATGATGTGTGTTGCAGTTGTTACCAAACAGCAGAGTTGTCAGGAAAAGCTGACCCTTTTCCTGCACGCCTCCAGACTTCTGGATCTTGATGAAACTGCTTCAGCTCACCAGCCTTACCAGCAGTCAAGAAACACACCAGTTGTAGTCTAAGAAAACTATTCTTTATTCTACAACTAGAAATTATTTACAGTAGTTGTTTATTTACAAAACAAAAACTAGCAACACACCACGCAGTGAAATATAGGTAAAACCTTCCAAACTCCCTCTCTCTCTTACTCTACACACGGACAAAGGATTTTGTTGCTCCCCCAAGCTACCACCCACTTGGGTGTGTACATGCTAGATCAGGGGTAGGCAACCTTTCCCCTTTAAGGGCCGAGGGACTCCAGCTCCCAGAAGCCTCAGCCATGTTGGCCAATAGTCCCATGTTGGCCAATAGCTCCTGGGATTCTGGGAGTTGAAGTCCCTCGGCCCTTAAAGGGGAAAGGTTGCCTACCCCTGTGCTAGATGATTGGCTGAGTCCAACTTTCCCAGACCTCCAGTCCAACCCATGTTACTGATGTCTTTGCCCATGTGACATGCCATGCTTACGTTGTGCATTTTGGTTAGGATGCTTCCTTTTCCAAAACACACTAGTGTTTTCTTCTCTTTGGTTCCTTTGTTATTGTCTGGTGTGACACCTGCTGTTTGTCTGTCCCAAACTTGTTTTCCAATCCCTTCCCACAGGAAAAATTGCTCATATATCTTTTACATTTCATGTCTGACTGCATGTCCCATCAAGCAAATTTCTGACAAATAAATCTGTATTAGCCATTAAATTTACCTCAAATATAATTTGTAATGATAGGCCTCAAATAAAAAAAAATCCTAAATCTTCATGCCTAGTAGTATTTCTGTGTGAAACTTTTGATGTGCCACACTAGCATTATCTTTTGAGAGTGAGTAAATAATGCTTCAAAACTCTCCCTAGAGAACTAAAAGGTAGCTGTCACATTGAAGATAATGCATTTAATCTCTCCACTATGTTACAACAATTTTTAATACTCTTTACTTGGTGTTCTGTAAAACAAATCTTAAGAATTCTCTTCATTTATTAAATAAGGTGAAGGAAGACCAGAATATTTTAGCCTGCTTAACAATTACATTACAGCATTCTAAACAGTAAAGTTCTATGAGTGAATTTTTCCTTTTTGGGAAAAGCTGAAATACATATGGCAGTTTTTCTTTTTAAAAATCTTCAAAATAAACAAAAACATAAAAGCCAATTGTTTTCAAACTTGAAACACTTAAACAGCAACTTGGAAGAAAACAATATGTGTCTGTGTGTGTTTGCATGTGTGTGTGTATTTTATACATAAAAGAGAAGCACCGGCAAAATCTAGCACATTAAACTAAACTTGATTTACAATCCCTTCAATGGCTGTAGCTACACTGGAGCATTAATGCAGTTTGACACCACCTTAACTGCTATGACTCAATGTTATGTAATTCTGGGATTTGTAGTTTTGTGAAATATTTAGCCTTCTGTCTCAGAGAGCTTTGGTGCAACAACAAACCACAAATCCCAGGATTCCATAGGTTGGAGCCATTATTGTTAAAGCAGTATCAAACTGCCCTAATACTGTAATGTGGTAGTAGCCAATGCTATATGTGTGGATGAATGCTAGTATCCTCAACACAATATACAATATTTGTATGTGGGGGGGGGGGGGACACACACCATCAACTGACACATAAGATTCAAGAACCACAAGTCAACCATCACCACCAATAATCTGGAACAACCTGCTGACAAATAATTTAATTATAAGAGTCACAATGCTTCCAACTTGGTCCTGGCTGGGAGAAAGGTGGCATATAAATAAAGTAAATAAATAATAAATAATATTTCCAATAGAGAAACCTCATGGACCAACCATAGTTGAGGGGGAAAAATCCTCTGAATCTACAGATTCAAAACATTGATGCCATATGGCTTAAATTTAGAGGACAGTAACCAGAGTTGCCTCCAGCGCTATCGTCTAAATCACATGCTTAGATCTTGGGAATATTATAAGTGCCACAAGATACAGTGTACCTCTGCTATTCCAACAGACACCACTGAGGAAGGAAGAAGTTAGGTATATATAACATTGTTGATTTATTGTCCTATAATTAATTCACTGAATTTCTTCCATTTGGGGCTACCAATGGATTTAGCAGATTTTTGTAAACCAGAAAGAACCTGATACTCCTTGAGGGATGGATCTGAGTAGATTTTTCTTCATTACATTCTGGTTATTACTGACATCTGTGCAGCTGCAGAAGCACTATCTCAGCAGCGAAGGACAGACTGAGGAAAAAATAGCTGATCCTTTCTCTCAGGCCATTACTGAAGTGTGAGCTGATCTCAATGAAGGTATGAGAGATAAGAAGGAGTTTGAAGGAGTAGATCACTTGGTAGGATGGGGGTGGGGAGGCATAGAATACAAGGGATAGTTTCATTTTTTCTCTGACTCAGATTAAAATATGTACATTAAAGTAAATTGAAATCTTAGCCAGAGAATAATTTATAGTTGTAATGTTCACCTTGTAGTGGAGAAGAACACTAAAACCTGTTAGAGTTGATATTTCCAACATAGGAAATATAAAAGTCAGCGAAAGCAATAGTGTTCTTTTTTAAAAAACATTTTTTTATTAAAACATAAAACATAAATACACAAGACATGTATCTACATTTACATTACATTACTACAAACACATATTTTAAAAGAACATACATAAAATAACTTCCCTTCCTTTACTATGAATAATTATTGTTTACTTTTATCTGACTTTCTGATTTCTTCATTTTCATTATTTTTTTGCAACTTGAGAGTATATCTTATATATTAGTTTCATTTTTATATCACCTCTCTTAACAATTCCCATATCTTTTACAACAATTCTCTTAACCTTCCTCACACTGTATATGAGTTCTGTACATTTCTATCCCTTTGTCTAAGACAGGTTTATTGATCCTCCAATATTTAAGTAATCTTAAATATTTCTTCTCTCCATTTCAATTTTTTTAAAATTCCATTAATGCAATCACACTCATCCTTCTCATCTTTGTGAGAGGTAATTCGTAACCAGTGACCACTCTCTTTCAAATCTATTTCTAATTTGGTCCCTCAACAAACATTTTAATTTGTCCATCTCCATTATGTCATATATTTTGAGTAGCCATTCATCTATGTTGGGTGCTTCTTTACTTTTCCATTTTCTTGTGAAGACTAATCTTGCTGCTGATATCAGATAAAATATAATTTTGCCAAATTTCCCCTCGTTTTCTTCATTCATTATGCCTAATAAGTATGTGGTGGGTTCCAAATTCATCCTAACATCTATTTTTTTTCTATTTCCGTGTGTATTTGTTTCCAATATTCTTTTGCTCTTTTGCATTCCCACCACATATGTAAAAATGTACCTCTGCCTTCCAAACATTTCTAACATTCATCTTTACGATTTTTGTAGATCTTTGATATTTTCTCTGGGGTTAGGTACCATTTGTATTGCATTTTGTGGTAGTTTTCTTTTATGTCATAATTTAAAGTATATTTCAATCTTTCCCCCGCCCCAATTTTTTCCCAATCTTCTAAAAATATAGGTTTGCCAAGATCTTCCACCCAGTTAATCATGGGTTGTTTAACTGTCTCCTCTTCCATTTCCAGCTTCAGTAGTATCTTATATAGTTTTAAAACCGTATGCTGTGTATCATCAATTTTTTGAATTCCATTTCTTCCTTCTCAATCTATTTTATTTTTTAGTCCATTTTAAACCTCTCTAGAATTTGTCTGTAAAGAAACCAGTTACAGTTTAGACCTTCATTTAAAAGTTCATACATTGTTTTCATTCTGTATTTTCCTCTTTCCCAAGTCAATAGTTCATTGTATGTAATCCATTCTCCTTCTTTCATTCTTTCTCTTCTATAGAACGCTTTGTTTACTGATGTCCATTTTGGGATCTTTTGTATGAATATTTTTTGATACTTCTGCCAAACTCTCAGTAGCGATTTCCTTATGTAATGGTTGTCAAATTATTTGTTAACTTTCTCTTTATCATATATCAGATACGCATGCCAACCGAAAGGTAATTCATAACCTTCTAATTGTAAAAGTCGTTCTTGATTTTCACCCATTCTCTGATACATTCTAAACAACAGGCATAATAATATATTCTTAGATTTGGAATGCCCATTCCTCCTCTTTTTTTAGCATCTTATATTATTTTCAATTTTATTCTAGACTTCTTTTTATTTCAAATAAATGTCGATAAGTCCTTTCCCCATTCCTTGAAAGGTACATCATTTGTAATAATTGGTAAAGATTGAAAAAGAAATATCATTTTTGAGGTTATATTCAACTTGATAGTTGAAATTCTGTCTGTCCATGAGAAATTCATATCTGACCATCTTTGTAGATTGCTTTTAATCTCTTGCCAGATTTTACCATAGTTATTTTTATATAATTCTGAATTTTTAATTGTAATGAAGATCCCCAGATATTTTATTTTTTTTATTTCAAAATTGGACATTTATTGAAGTTTGTCTCTGTGCATCTTTTTCATATTCATTACTAGCATATTTGTCTTCTTTTCATTTAATTTCAGTCCTGCATATTTTCCATATTCATTAATTACCTCCAATTATGGCTGAATACTCTCTAAAGGATTCGATAGTGTTATTGCCATGTCATCTGTGTAGGCCCTTATTTTACATTCAAATCCTCTTATCTTTACTCCTGTTATCATTTTTTCCATTTTAATTTTATTTATAAGCAACTCTAATGTTGTTATAAACAGTAGCGAAGACAATGGGTAACCTTATCTGTTTCTTCTTCTTCTTTTTTTAATTTGGCATACTTCAGTCTTTTCTCCCTTGATTATTATTCTGGCTTCTTGTTTATTATAAATTCCTTTGTCCAATTTAAAAAATTTGGTCCAATTTCCATCTTCTTCAATATCTCTATTAGGAAATCCCAATGCACATTATTGAAAGCTTTCTCTGCATCCAGAAATATTAATGCTACTTGTTTATCAGGCCTTTTCTCATGGTATTTAATAATATTTATTATGTTCCTTATATTTTCTTTCATGTGTCTGTTGGGAAGGAAGCCAAATTGATTTTTGTTTATCCAATTAGTTAATATCTTCTTAAGTCTGTCCACCAATATTGAGGTAAAAATTTTATAGTCCATATTTAACAGTGCAATAGTCTAAAAATTTTAATTTCTTGTACATCTTTATTTTCTTTGTGTATTAGGGTTATATTGGACGTTTTCCATGTTCTTGGCATTTCTCCTTCTAAAAGTGAATTCATTGTTAATTGTAATATGGCTGCTACACAATTCAATTTTTTTTTTTTTTTTTTTTTTGTAATATAACATTGGAAATTCATCTAGCTCTGGTGTCTTTTCTGTTTTTGCCCTTTTTATTGCTTGTATCATTTCCATCAATGTGATTTTTTTTGTTAAATTCTTCTTTCTGTTCTTCATTTATTATCCGGATTGATTGTTTATCAATAAATTCTCTCATTTCTTCAATCTTTATTTTTCCTCTGTAAATATTATATTATTATTTACAGAGGAAAAAAAATAAAGATTGAAGAAATGAGAGAATTTATTGATAAACAATCAACCCAGATAATAAATGAAGAACAGAAAGAAGAAATTAACAAAAAATCACATCAATGGAAAAAATAAGATCTGTGGAATAAGTTATTTAATAATAATAATAATAATAATAATAATAATAATTTTTATTTATATCCCACCCCTCTGCCAAGTAATCGGGGCAGCGTACAGAGTTCAAAACATCAAAATAGATTACATCAAATCAACTCCCATCCCTCATTCCCATCCCCACTCACCCCCCAAAAACAATTCAACAAAACAAATTAAAAAACAATATACAATACAATATAAAATATACAATTACAATATACAAATACATAATAGCATTGTAGCTGGGAAATGTATAACTGGAGAAGGATTTTAAGCTCTTCCCGGTCTCCCCAACCGTGCTCCAGCCTCAGCTGTACTGTTGGTGAAAATCAAAGTCCAATTATAGTCAAAAGCTGGAAGCTGGAGGGGATTTTAAAGCCGCTCCTCCCCAGCAGCGCAGGTGAAACTGGTCCTCCGAGGGCTGCTGGGTGGCCAGCAGTCCTCTGCGGCTTCAGGGAGGCTGCCGCTTGCTGGGTGGTGCTGGCAGAGTAGCCTCCAGTCCAGCTGCTCAGGTGGTGGAAAGGGAGGGGCTGGTCCCAACTCTCCCCGCTTGGCTCCTGGAGCTTTTGGAGCTGCTGTTACCTCTGAGGAGACTAAGAGTCTTAAATAGCCTCCAGCTGCTCAGGTGGTGGAAAGGGAGGGGCTGGTCCCAACTCTCCCCGCTTGGCTCCTGGAGCTTTTGGAGCTGCTGTTACCTCTAGGGAGGCTAAGAGTCTTAAATAGCCTCCAGTCCAGCTGCTCAGGTGGTGGAAAGGGAGGGGCTGGTCCCAACTCTCCCCGCTTGGCTCCTGGAGCTTTTGGAGCTGCTGTTACCTCTAGGGAGGCTAAGAGTCTTAAATAGCCTCCAGTCCAGCTGCTCAGGTGGTGGAAAGGGAGGGGCTGGTCCCAACTCTCCCCGCTTGGCTCCTGGAGCTTTTGGAGCTGCTGTTACCTCTAGGGAGGCTAAGAGTCTTAAATAGCCTCCAATCCAGCTGCTCAGGTGGTGGAAAGGGAGGGGCTGGTCCCAACTCTCCCCGCTTGGCTCCTGGAGCTTTTGGAGCTGCTGTTGGAGCTTCTTTAATAATAATAATAATAATAATAATAATAATAAATTTTATTTATAACCTGCCCCTCTGCTTGGCAATTGGGGCGGCTTACAGCAAGTTAAAATATACAACAATTAAAACATTCTGACTCCCCACACCCTCCACCCCCACCCCTCCCACCCCTTAAAACTAAATTAAACTATTGTGAAATTAAAATCAAGTTAGTCATAAAATACAATATAAAACCAATTGGCAAACATGTTGTGGCAGCCAGAGAAGTAAAAGCAGCAGAATTACCTCCATATGGCCAGGCGGTTTAATTGTGTCTGTTCTGTATATATATGAACCAGCCCCTCCCTTTCCACCAGCTAAGCGGCCGGAGTGGAGGCTTTTTAACACTCTTAGCCTCCCCAGTGGCAATGGCAGCGGCGAAGGCTCCAGGAGCCAAGCAGGAGAGTTGGACCAGCCCCTCCCCTTCCACCAGCTGAGCGGCCAGAGTGGAGGCTATTTAACACTCTTAGCCTCCCCAGCGGCAATGGCAGCGGCAAAGGCTCCAGGAGCCAAGCAGGAGAGTTAGACCAGTCCCTCCCTTTCCACCAGCTGAGTGGCCGAAGTGGAGGCTATTGAACACTCTTAGCCTCCCCAGCGGCAACAGTAGTGGCGAAGGCTCCAGGAGCCAAGCAGGAGATTTGGACCAGCCCCTCCCTTTCCACCAGCTGAGTGGCCGGAGTGGAGGCTATTTAAAACTCTTAGCCTCCCCAGCGGCAACAGCAATGGCGAAGGCTCCAGGAGCCAAGCAGGAGAGTTGGACCAGCCCCTCCCCTTCCACCAGCTGAGCGGCCAGAGTGGAGGCTATTTAACACTCTTAGCCTCCCCAGCGGCAATGGCAGCGGCAAAGGCTCCAGGAGCCAAGCAGGAGAGTTAGACCAGCCCCTCCCTTTCCACCAGCTGAGTGGCTGAAGTGGAGGCTATTTAACACTCTTAGCCTCCCCAGCGGCAACAGTAGTGGTGAAGGCTCCAGGAGCCAAGCAGGAGAGTTGGACCAGCCCCTCCCTTTCCACCAGCTGAGTGGCCGGAGTGGAGGCTATTTAACACTCTTAGCCTCCCCAGCAGCAATGGTAGTGGCGAAGGCTCCAGGAGCCAAGCAGGAGAGTTGGACCAGACCCTCCCTCATCCACGTAGCGGTGCAGCGGCTTCTAGGGCCATGGAGGATTGTAACTAGCCCAGTCTCCAGCCCAGCCAACACCACCTGGAGCGGCCTGTGCTTGCCACAGCTGCAGGAAAACCGGGAGGAGCTCTGGCAGGGATAAAACCCCGCCCGAATCAATCTCTCCCCTGGCAACCACGCGGCGGTGCGGCGGCCCTGAAACCAAGAATTGGGTTGCAGCCTCCAGTCCTGGATGGGGTCACACTCTCCTCCAGTGACTGTGTTCACAGTCTGGGGGTGCTCCTTGACTCGTCGCTCCTGATGAAAAATCAGGTAAATGCGACAGTCAAGAGTGCCTGTTATCAGCTTTGGCTGATATGCCAGCTGCGCTCTTTTCTGGAAGTAAGGGATCTCGAGACTGTTGTGCACATGCTGGTAACCTCATGCCTCAATTTCTGTAATGCGCTCTACATGGGTCTATCCTTGTGCTTGGTTCGGAAATTACAGCTGGTACAAAATATGGCAGCCAGACTTATTTCAGGAACATCTAGGAGGTACCACATCACTCCGATCTTGAAGTCCCTCCACTGGCTGCCTATCAGCTTCCGGGCCCAGTACAAGGTGCTGGTTATTACCTTTAAAGCCCTAAATGGCTTGGGTCCAAATTATCTCAGGGACCGCCTTCTCCCATACAATCCTCCCCACGCACTCTGGTCCGCTGGGAGGAACTTGCTGCAGCCTCAGAAATCGAGGCTTGCAGCTGCCTCCCAGAGGGCTTTTTCAGTTGTCGCCCCCAGACTCTGGAACAGCCTGCCGGATGAGATCCACCAATTAACATCATTAGACAGCTTCAAAAGGGCTGTCAAGACAGATCTCTTCCGGCAGGCCTTTCCAGATTAATTATCCCGGCCTTGGGTACTCCCACCCCTATGTTCTTCTCGTGGCCCCATCTACTGATGGAATGAAGAATATTGCTATGGGCCAATGTTTTGTCTTAGTATTATGTTTTTAAACTTCTTGATTGTGATTTTAATCTTTATTGATTTAATACTGTTTTAAGGGAGGGAGGGAAATGTTTTTGGCTTTATGTATGATTTTACTGTTGTGAGCCACCCGGATTGGGTTTCCCAAAGGGTGGGATACAAATAAATTTTATTATTATTATTATTATTATTATTATTATTATTATTATATTTTTCACCTTCCTTTATCTTCCAAATTGCTTTTTTTTATCTCTGTTATTTTTTAACTTCCAGGCGAGCCATTTTCTGGGCTTGTTGACAAACTCAAATTGTTTTTGCCTAGCAAATCTAATTTTCCTCCCCATCTCTTCAACAATTATTACTGAAATTTGTTTTTGTAGAATCTGTATTTCTTCTCTCAATACTTTTTTCCCAGGGTCTCTTTTTACTTGATTTTCTTTACTTTTTATTTCTTGTAATAATTATTCCATTCTTGCTCCTCTTCATTTCATTTAAATGCCAATTGAATTCTCTTGGTCTGTTTTGAATCTCCATAATTATGGGGTTGTGATCTGATATAATTTTTGGTAAGATGTCTAATTTATCAATCTTTGGTGCCAAGGACGTTGATGCCAGGGACATATCATTCCTGGAACATGATTTGTGGCTGTCTGAATAAAATTTATAATCTCTTATGTTTCCATATTTTACTCTCCAAATGTCCATCAGTGATAGCACCTCCTTCATCTCAAAGAATGATTTTGGTAATTTACCCTGTTTTTTCCTAATTTGTTTCTCTGATTTCCTGTCCATTTCAGAGTCTATAACTCCATTCCAGTCACCAAATAAAATGGTGTTCTCATATTCGTATTGTAATAAGTTTTTTGTTAATTTTTTAAATATATATATATATCCTTTTGCTCTATAGGGATGTAGATGCCTACCAGTAATGTTTTTTTCTTTTTGCCAATCAATTTCAAGTCCTATATAATGTCCATTTGGATCGTTAAATAGTTCTTTTGCTTCTATTTTATCACTTACATATATTACCACCCCCTTTTTCCTTTTGTCACCTGCTGATATAAATTCTTTTTGGTTGGCTAGATATTTCTTTTCACTCTTCTTTATATGCGTTTCTTGCAGACAGAGAATGTCATATTTGAATTTTCCAAGATAGTGGTAGACTTTTTTCCTCTTTTGTGGATTATTCAGTCCTTTTATATTCCAGGAGAGGCATTTTATAGCTCTAAATGTCATTGTTTTCTATTCCTTCTGTTTGTTGTACTTCAATTTCTTCTCCTTTTAATTCTTGTTGAGACAGTGTACCAGGGAAAATGTTCAATGTGGTTTGATACAGAAGTGACCAGATATGAAAGGATCACAGGAGCCATAATGACTAAGCACTTTTCACCAGGTGCTGAGTCAGGGGAAGTGATATTGGCTGATGGTCACCAGGTGCTGTAAAGCACAGAAAAGGCTGCAAAACTGTCAGGTCACTCTGGATGAGTGACAGGTGTCAGGAGGAAGAGGCAGGGTCAAAAGGCCACATGGATCCCTGGGTATATAAGGGAGTTGCCTCAGGACACAGTTGGTGCTGGATAGTGTGGTTGTTGGGAGTTGAAGTCAGTTGTGTTGGTGGATTGTCGTGTATATATAGCCTTATAAATAGAGGAACCAAGATTAAAGCCTCATCTGAGAGACATCTGTTTGTAGAGTCTCTTTACTCTTTCTGGAAGGGGACAGGTGCTTCTCCAATTCAGAAGCTACTGTCTGTATCTGAGAAGGTGGTGACCCTGATGCTACACATTGACGTGGATCATCACACACTGTATATCCATGCTAACAATTCTATCATTGACTTCCCTCTCAAATTTTCCTCTGAATACCTTCTTTCCATCTGTATTAGATCTTGTTCTTCATCTCGTTCTTGTTCTTTGTCTCTTATCAAATTTTCCAAAAATTCATTAGCATTTTGTGTTGAGTTTATTTTAATCCTCTTTTGTTTGTATCTGAAGGACAGGCCTTCAGGATTTTCCCATCTGTAATTTATTCCAGATTCTCAAAGTTTCTTGGCTAAGAAACCATATTCCTTCTTTTTCCTCATCATTGGGCCAGGTATGTCTTTCAGGTGCTGTACTTCCACTCCTTCTACATGTACTCTTGTGGCAAAGTGTTGTTGTAGAATTAACTCCTTCATTTGTGTCCTGAGAAAGTAAATTACAATGTATCTAAGTAATCTCTTTTGTTTTGTTATCCAGGAGCTAACTCAAAATAATTTATCTATCTCCAACTCCATGATCTCTTTATCCCTTCTAATAAATTCCACCAACACCGTTACCATCAGATTGCTTAATTTCTCATTCTCTGTTTCCAGTACTCCTCTTATCTTCAGGCATCTCTCTCTCATTTTGCATTCCCAACTTAGTTTTTCTTCTAGTATATCTTTCCTCTTTTCAATTTCAGCATTCAACTTTTCTTCTAGTTCTTGATTTTTCATCTCTAATTCTTTCACTTTTGATTTTACTAGTTTCTCATCTGTAGACATTGATCTTATTGTTTCGGTTATTTCCTTCTAATTCGATCTTATTTCAAGTTTTATCTCTCCTTTCGTTTTTTCCCATATTTTGTCTTAATTCATCCTTATCTTTCTTGATTTCATGTCTCATTTGTCTTATTTCATCCAGGAGTATTGTATTTATATCTTGTGTTTTAGGTTGTTCTATTGATGGTCTTCTTTGTATTTGTTGTTGTTGCATCTTTGTGGTTTGTAGTCTTGTTGTTGCCATCATCTTCTTCCTTGCTTATTTGAAGGATTACACAGTACTAACAATTTCTTAGCATTTAGTAGTAATTAGTCAGTGAGCAATCTCAAAATAATTAATATCCTTCGATCATATACCCAAATCTAAATTACGTTTGTTTAATTCTATGCCAGTACAATAACATAAATGCAATGATGGAATAATAGCAATCAAATCTCTATTAATGTTATAATGTACTCCTATTATTAAATCTATTACTCTATTGTATCTTTAGTAATCAAGGTTTTTTTTGAACCCCAATATTTCAGTTAGTATCTTAACTCCTAAAATGTATTATATTCTTTAAACTATTATTATGATCCTATCAGTGCAACTGTTTTTAGATCTGTTATTAATATTTAACAGTAATATATATATATATATATATAACCCAGCTCTCTTTTTTACACCTCCTTTAACTTCTTTCTTCTTCTTCTTCTTCTTCTTCTTCTTCTTCTCTCTCTTCTTCTTCTGTTTCTTCCTTTCTTTCTTTAATCAAATGACCATTAGATGTCACTCTATCAACCCCACAGCTGTAAATGTCTGTGATCTTGTTAGTACTTAATAATCCTGTCTTTGAACAATTATATTATTGTCCTTCCTGTATCACCACTTCCTCCCCCAGCGTGTCTGTTGGCCTTGAAAACACCAAGCCCACAAAGGTCAAAGAGTCTAGTTCCAAAGCACCAAAAAAGCACCTGAGTTTGTAACTTTTCCTTGAGCTTCAATTTTAACTAGCATTAGTGTTCTGAAGAATTTTATTTTAAAATAATTTTGAAAGCTTCCCATCAGCAATCAGAACTGATATAATCCAGGAACAAATTTGCAATCTCACAAATCTGTGTAGATTATGATGATAAGGAATCATAATATCAAATGTAAAAAGCATTTAAAAAAACAGCCGTATTCCATATTCAGATTGATCCTTTTGCAATTGCATCGATTCAGCTTCCATTAGATGAGAGATGAGGAACTGCACAAAGGACATTTTAACCCATCCAAAGTGATGCAGTGTGATGCAATGTCATGTCTGGCTGTCATTTTGGCTAATTTTTTTTAGATTTATTTTGTGTTTTGGGAAGGTTTGGGGCAGGGGTAGGCAACCTTTCCCCTTTAAGGGCCGAGGGACTTCAGCTCCAGGAAGCCTCAGTCATGTTGGCCAATAGTCCCATGTTGGCCAATAGCTCCTGGGATTCTGGGAGCTGAAGTCCCTCGGCCCTTAAAGGGGAAAGGTTGCCTACCCCCGGTTTGGGGGAACAAGCCACTGCAGTTTCAACACATTTTGGGTGGTTTTGAGGGCAAAAATCAGGCTTCTTTGCTAGGAACAAGGGAGAGGGCCTTCTTGGTGACTCCTCTCAGACTTTGGAACTCCCTTTCTAGAAAGACCAGGATGGCCCCATCTCTGCTCTCCTTTTGGTAAAAATATATTTGTGCTGTCAGGCTTTTCCAGACTGGTTAGCCTCAGGCTTTTCACTGCTGTGTGATTCTGATGCTAAGGTTTGTATATAATTGTATATAGTTTTTAAATACATTTTACTATTTAAAGTTTAGTTAATAAACATCATTAATTGTTTAATTGTTTAGACATTATATTTATACTTGTTAAGGTTTTTTGTATTGTTTGATTTGTATTGTTTAAATTTGTTGTTAGCCATTTTGAGTCCCCATATCAGAGAAAGGAGATATATAAATAAATAAATAAATAGTTCCCCCTTTTAAAGTCTTCGCATTTTGGGAGGCTTCTGTAGAGCTTTGGGGCCTGTACCTAGGGTTCCAAGGACTCCATACAGACCATAAGCTGGACTTTCCCAACCCTTGCATTAGATCACTCTGTATTAACAGTTTTTAATATTACAAGAATGTACCTTAAGAATTCCAGTATAGGTAATATTTATGATATGTAAGCTATGAGTTATCACAGAAGATGAAAATGGGAACATTTCCTGAGTGACCTGGCAGCATCATTAGGTAGGGTGAGATGGCTGCTTTAGATGGTAGCTGCTGGAGTATTAGGATTGCCAGGTGAAATAAGTGATGGGGCTTATTTCCCTTGAATGGTTGTATAAAAGAGGGAATTTCTGCAAGTGTTGCTTATCCCTGTGCCTTATTAAGCAATGCCTACTGAAATTCCTTCTTTCTTCTGGCAATGAAACATGGAGGATGCAATACAATTGCTGGACTTTCCCCACCTTTGCATTAGACTGATGTGTATCCACAGCTTTTAATATTAATGTCTACTGAAATTCCTTCTTCTGAACAACCATTAAAGGGACAGAATGCTTGTCCCTTATTTCACCTGGCAGTGATGTATGGTAGATACAATGCAATTGCAATGTTGTAAGACAAAAGCTTGTTGTCTTGTCAACAGAGTCAAAAGGAAACTTTTGCATATTGAATGGTGGAATAGGACATCAACCTGCTTGTTGCCTCAGACAGAAAAATGTCTTTGGATGTCCTCATTCTGAACCAAAGCCTAATGGTTGCTGCATTCTGTCTTCAGTACTGCAAGCTAAAATACAATTGCACACATTTTTTTTTAAAAAAAAATCTTATCTAGTATCTATTTAACAGCTAAGCCAATCATAATCCTACATCCATAGAGTATAACATCAAGAGTGACTGGGAAGTCAGAACACAAAAGAAAGAGTAAGCAATATGAATCTAGTGTGTCCTCAAGGAGTTGCAAAAAAACTGCATCGGATTGAATTCATTCCAATAAAGGATGGGTTTGATCATAAAGTTTCATGAGCTGTCAACAAAATTATTACTAAGAATCATCAATAAGAACAAAATTAAGTTAGGGATTAAGGCTTCCCACTTGTATTTGTATGTTTCCAAATAGATAATAAATAATGTCCTGCTAAAATGATCTGGGTGTATATGCATCTCACAGGTAAAGTCATTCCTGTGGTGAAAACATGGCTGACATTTACAAACAGCTCTTTGAATAAATTGTATATATTAATAACAAGCCCAATTCTTCAAGTGCTGATTCTTATGCAGCTATCCCAAACCCATCCACACATATAGAGGAGAAATCATCAGGTTTGAGGCAACATAAAGATTTACAGAAATAATAATAAAAAATCTTGGGGTAGGGGAACTCGAAGGGGGAACCCAAAACAGACTAATGAAAACTGGACACATTCAAAGGGCATAGAATACTGACTGCTGGGTGGAGAAATGGATTGTTTAGCATACTGAAAAGGAGAATTCCATACTCTAAACTTTTGTTGCAAGTCTCATTTATAGAATTTCTAATACAGATGAACTCTCCTGATAGTCTTTTCACTGTCCTAAGGCAACTGTGCATATGCACCAAAATGGTACGGAAGATCCAGCTTTGGACATAGCCATGCTAATAATCTAAATCTATATATTCTTACCTTGCACTGTGTCCCATTGACAGTAATGACACATGAGATTCAGAGTAGACATTCAGGATCATGATGTTCATGCTGTTTTGCAATGTCATGCCCAAGGTAGAATTTAGGCTGAATTTAATCATGGAAATGTAAGGACCAGGATGACCATGCACACTTTCACACTACACAGCTATAGTGTTACCATTTCACTTTGCCATTTCACTATGTTATGGCTCCATCGTATGGAATCCTGGAATTGTCAGCTTATGGGGGGCATTTAGAATCCTCACCTAAAGAGCTCTTCTGATGCTCTGACCAAACTACAAATCTCAGGGTTTCATAAGATGAAACTATGGCAAGGAAAGTGGGTAATAGTGCTATAACTGTGTAACTGTGTAATGGGTCCCTGGACTCAAGTTTCTACTTGACCATAAGGAGTATTTTAGGGCAAACCAGGTTCAGATGGTCAAAGCGGTTCAGATGGTTGTTCCCCTTTGTTTAGCAGGCCATCTTCTGCCACCCATTAAACCTTCCTTATTTTCTCTGTAATCTTCACTGCAACTGAAATGGGAGAGGAAGTGGATCTTTTCCCAGTCATTAGATATGATTGTGTGAGCTATCCATGCTTGCAATGCAGTATGTGAGAGTGTGTATGTGTGTGTACATATGTATCTATATGCCTTCAAGTCACTCATCAACTTAAGGTGACCCCATGAATTTCATAAAGTTTTATTAGGCAAGAAATCCTCAGAGGTGGATTTGACAGTTCCTTCCTCTGAAATATAGCCTATAGCACCTAGCATTCATTGGCAATCTCCCAGCCCAGTACTAATCAGCCTTGACCCTGTTAGCTTCCAAGATCAGATGGGATCTGGTGCTTTTAGGGTATTTAGGCCCTATAAGAGAACATAGGGCCTATGTTTACAATATACATAGGAGGGAATAAACAGATATTTTCATTTTTGTCTTCTTTTTGCAGGGCATGGCTAGGGAGGCTATCACAACATGCACTTGAATTTCAGGATTTACCATTACACCACTGTGTGGCCTTGGAGCCAATGATCTTTTCAAAGTTGATGTGAGGGTAAACTGGGGAGGAGAAGAATGATATGCATCAACCAGATTTTTCTTGTGGAACTAGGTTATGGTTTAACCATGTCATAAATAATGTATTATTGATGTTCTCTAAAAGTAATGGACGTTTCAGAAGCACCAAATTCCCCATTGCTATCAGAGTTTATAAGACTTGGCAACATTTTTAGCAAGGAAGAAATTCACATTTTTGCTTCTGAACAAATTTCACGAAAGCCAGTCAGCCTTCCACAGTCACACACAAGCGTTTTGGCTTTAGGTTCTCAATGCTTCAGTTGCCCCTCCCTTTAATCAGCTGCCCAATCTGTTTATTGCTTTACAAGCTCTTCTACCATGAAGATTATTACTTGATACTTAATTTCATTTTGTCATTCAAAAGGAAATGTGGCAGGTTTCCTCTGTAACTAAGAGAATGAGATAAATGATGGTGGCATTTGATCATTATGCTGTCAATAAGGGGTTCTAGGCAGAATTTTTATATGCTAGAAGCACAACACTATTTTCCCCAACCTGGCTGCTCTTGAAACAGCAGCTTTGGTATTCTGTATGTGTGTGCACTTCAATGCGAAAGCCTGTAATTTTTCAACACCATTTACTATCTTCTTAGAAACAGCATGTTAACAAGACTGTGTTAATGATCATGTTTTGAAAATCAGGCCCTTTGAGTTCCATTACTTGGCTTGTAACTATTATAACAATTCCCTCAACAAGACTTTCCCCTCCTTTTTTTGCTTACTCCTTTCAATTTCATAGTTTATGTACAGGATGCCTCGTTGAACAACTTCCCTCCTGGGTTCCCACGGTCTTAATTCAGTGGAAAACTCTACATAACCTATATGCCATCTGGTAACTTTTACTGCTAAATTGCCTTGATAAATATGTGCATGTTATTAGACACCCCTTCCTCATTCCAGAAGATTCTGTAACCATACACAAGTTTGCACTCCTCTCCTAAAGTCAGCAGCATGTACATTTAAATCCATATCTTCTTGCAGCTTAAAAAAAGTAAAATCCTACAGCAATATTGCCTTATTTTATTTTATTTTACTGCAATATATAGCTTGCTTTATGCTTTATTTGTGGTTCACAAATGATAGAGTGGGACCCCAGAGGGGTATGAGAGTTGCTCAAGGAAGGGAGGAGGAATCCTGATCCCTCCCCCTCCTCCTGTTCCCAAACTTTTTAAAGCATAAAATTTACACATGCATTGAACTAAATATTGAATTTCCCTAAATAAAACTCTTCTTATTTGAACAATGTTATTTCCTCATAAATCATTAAAATATAAATACACATGAATTTGTGAATGGTAAATATGCACACTAAATAAACAAAATATTTTTATTTCTATACTGTGGTGGGGTGTGTGTGTGACATCTGCATGTGGAGGTAAAGGAGTGTCCCAAAGGTAAAAAGATTGAGTAACACTGCTTTATGATAATTTAGTATAAAAATTCAAATAATTTAGAATCAAATCAAAATGTAATATAATAATAATAATAACAATAACAATAACAATAACAGTAATAATAATAATTTATTCTGAAAAAAGATCCTGAGACTTGAATGTTCTGGCCAGGTTGCTTTTCCCAGAATAATTTAATTTTAATGAATTAAAAGATATCTGTGCCTGCATTACCACACTGAACTAGCAGTTGCCAGTTACCAGGATCACCAGCTGTGTGGGTCCTGTCCACTCTCCAAAGGTAGGGATCTCCTCAAGACCAGGATGCCTTCAGGTGTGGTTTAAATACTTATAGCTTGCTTCAGATGAAGCTAGAAATAGATTGCATAAACCTGGCTTCTCAACCTTTTGCTTTTCCATTGCTAGAAGTGCACAGGCCCTACTGCTCTGCACTCCAGCTCCCTAGTGGACATTGCTGTTCTGGATTCAAAGTCTTCATGCATATGCCTCAGAGCTCAGAAAACATTGTTTTTTTCCAAACTACACTCCCAAAGGAAGGCTAAATCCAACTGTTAACTCTAGTTATAGTTGTATAAACTTATAATAGATGCTGAGTGAATGGTATTATTGAGTCAATACATGTGTAATTTTCATTGACTCATTGTGTTTAATCTAGTTGGGGCTAACAAATAGATTTATCTCATGGCAGAGTCCATGAACTCATGCATCAAATAATTTCCAATTCCATGACCCAACCTGTAGTTTATTTGTTTGCTTTGGTAATATCTTACCTGAGATAGAGATGCAGAAATCTCAAAAGCTGGAATGCTTTTTGGTGTCTCCTTGAATACATGAATTAAACTAATATGGATCTTAGATCCAGAGAGAGAGAAAAAATCTTCAGCACAGTATAATTTTACATATAAAGGTAAAGATAAAAGTAGTCCCTTGACATGAATGTTTAGTCATAGCCAGCTGTAGGAGATGGTGCTTGTCTCCGTTACTAAGCCAAAGAGCCAGCATTGTCTGAGGACTACTCTGGTGGCCATGTGGCCACCATGACTTCACTGAATGCTGTTATCTTCCCACCGAAGTGGTAGCTATTTATCTACTAGCGTTTGCATGCTTTCAAACTGCTAGGCTGGTGAAAGTTGGGACTAGTGACAGGAGCTCACCCCATCATGCAGCACTCAGGCCTCAAACTGTCAACCTTCCTATCTTCTGATAATCAGAACTGGCATCTTAACCACTAAGCCACTGTGCACTCCCCCGTTGGTTTTTGGTTACCTGGTTTCTGACTTGTAGCCTGGCTCTCAACCTTCAGACTGCTGATTGACTGCCTGGATTCTCTCTTCCCCAAGTGAACTACAACAGCTTCCTGTTGGATTATAAGTCTTTATATTTTCCCTCTTCTATTTTGAATTGTTATGTATGACTGAAAGGCAGTCAATAGTTATCTGCATTTTTAAAAGGCTTGCTGACCAGTGCACATATTGGGTGTAACAGACATATAATCGTTTTTATGTGAAATTGACAAAGACTGGATATAGATAGATTTACAGACTTCCCTCTCTCTCTGTTAAACAGGTACTGTTGAAAGGCATTTGGATACTTACAGTTTTGTTCTATTAGAATTGAGACTAGTTGCAAGAACTCAATAAGAACAGTCACTTCTTAATTTATCAGGTTGTCCAAGTATGTACTAATATCCCTCAATTTTCCTCCCTATTACTCTTAGCAGCCTGTCTAGTATTGCATTACTTTTAATTAAATGTCTGACTAGAGTCCCAGTTCTGTCACAACCATATTCAACAAAGCACCACCTATGCAACCAGCCATTTTATTAATTTTAGATTCCAGCATTTTTCCTTGTATGCCCAAGAAGCAATCAACCTTGCCAATGAAAAGTTGTATTAATTTTAGAAGCTAGTTTTCATACCTCCAAGGGAGCCTATAAGGGACTCTCCATTCTGCATAAGCATTTAGAAATAACTGAATTGCCTTTGGTACATGCTTGAATTCATTAATCTGCTTCCTTATTTGGCTTTCATGGACCAGAAAGCAGGAACTCTATCTAATGACAACTACTCTATCTTATGTATTCCTGCAAAGACTGATTTCAAGACTTAAATCTCCCAAAGAGAGAGAGAGAGAGAGAGATTGGGAGAATGAGAGAGGAGGGGTAGAGAGAGAAAGAGAAGTGATTATTTAGAAAGCCACAAGTAATTGGAATTCATAAAGAAAATGTAATTCATCTTGAAGGCTGGAACTTGATCTTGAAGGCTGGAACAGAGGTGTCACTAGAAGGATGTGGGAAATGTGGACCACAACAGGTGACACTTCAGAGGGGGAATGACACCAGGTCAGACCCTCCTCCTTCTGCGGCTGCAGGGGACTATGGTATTGCTGCCACCTAGTAATGCTTCTGAGTCTGGCAGGGCTGCTGGCTGGCCAGAAAAGGGAGATGGTGGCAACAGTGATGCCAGAGACCTCTCCCCTTCTTTTTGTCATCACCTCCCTTCCCCACTTGGCCAGCTGCTGAGTGGCAGCAGCATATCATTGGAGCTGCTGGCACCCACCCCTTCTTCTCCAGTGCTTTGGCTCCCTCAGCTGAGAGAGAAATGGAGAAACCCAAATGGACAGGGACAGGTGATTGCAGTGAGCTTGGAATCACATTGTCAGCTGCCAGCTCCCACCCATTCTCCTCTGCTGACTTGGCTCCCTCGGTGAAGAGAACCACAGCCCTGAAGAAGCCCAAACAAGAAGCCCCAACCTTCTGCCTTCCCTCCCCTCCCACTGCCTTATTGGCCCAGTCACATGCCTGCCCCTAGCAGCTCTTTCCAGGTTTGGGTGGACAGTGGGCACCCAGGCAGGGCACCTGGGCAAACAAGGCAACAGAAAGAGAGGGTGGGTGAGTAGGATAGGCCACCGCTACCCTCCCAGCTGCCCTTTCAGGTGCAACAGGTGACATCAAACCTAGGGATGCCATTGGTCTGGAGACTGATTATCCTAGAGGCATCCCATATATATTTACCCTCTTTTATGCAAGATATTACCAGGATCACACTTTAATGTTGGTTATCTTCCAAATGTTTGAGAACATGGGTTTATTTTATTTTATTATTTAAAAAAATTCTGTACAGAATAACAGCAGTGACAGATGGCTGCAATGTCAGTGGATACTCTCTGGGTTTTAGTTGAAACTTCAAAGGAACATCCAAAATGTTGAACCTATTTGAGGGATGGGGTTAGCAGTTTGGTTAGCTCCCTCTTAGGGCCTTTGCAGACTGCTAGAAATAGTGCAAATTGAGTCCACTTTAACTGCCCTGGCTCAGTGCTAGGGAATCATGGGAATTGTATTTTTTTCTGAGACATTGAGCCTTCTCTGTCAGAGAGCTCTGGTGCCACAATATACTACAGTTCCCATGATTCCCTAGCACTGAGTCAGGTCAGTTAAAGTGGACTCAATTTGCACTATTTCTGGCACTCTGCAAAGGACCTTAGGGCCTCGGCAGACGGCTTAAAAAGACATCCTGGAGGCAGGGAAGAGGAGGGGCAGCCACACGCTCAGCGCCCCTTCCTTCTCCCGAGGTTGCCCTTGGAGCCGCCGGCCCTCCGCACGGCCGGTGCTCCGAGGGCAACCTCCCGCCGCAGCATCCAGACACGCTGTGGCAGAAAAGTCAGTGAAAGTGTGCCGCAAGCTTTTGCGGTGCACTTTCACTGACTTGTGAAAGGAGTGCTATTTTAGCGCTCCTTTCAGGGACGACAAAGGTGCACCGCAGGATTAAGGCATGGGGATGCCTCGGTCCCGCGGCGCACCCTCCCATGGCGGCCCCGTGCCGCCAGTCTGCTTAGGCCCTTAGTCTACTTAAAGATTTCAAGATACTTTCTTTCTTTTTCATTTTTTTACACGATATGATAATGCAAAAGAAATTTACCGAAAAATGCTTTTTGCTTTTCTTTCACAACATGATTGAGTGAAGGAAAAATACATTCTGCTTAGAGGGTTTTTTTTTGTTTTTTTTTAAATACTTTTTCGGTTGATGGTAACCAAAGTGACCAATTCTTGGCATTGGCATTGCAAAAAATGAACTTTTTCAAGCTATGATTCTATACCCTTTCATCTCAGGAGACTGACATATAACCAGAAGTGAATAATATGATGACAGCATAGGCTTGCTCGTGCAACATGTGAAGAGGGCAAGCCTTCATAGGCCAGATGATTATCCTTGCCAACCTCATTCTTAGATATCAGTAATAACACTAAGAGAGTTCTCTGACAGAAGAGTTAGCCCAACCATTAAGCAAGATAACCATCTCAGAAGGGGGTGGTAGGATGTGGTGACAATGTATTTTTTAAAAATGTAAATCTTATCATATTTGGACTATTTTGCACAACTGAAAATAGACCTTATGTCCTCTTGAGCAGTAGAGAATGTGAAGCTATGTCACCAGCATTGAGGTAAGATTCACATGTTAGTCTGATCAGCTTCTAAATATAGGATTGGGAGAGGTGTCATACTATCCTTCACCTTAGCCAACAAAATGTTTCTGTCCACCTTCTCAGAGAATTGTTTGAGGAAATGAAGGTGTGTTAGCAGATGTCCTCCATTTTTCTTGTATATTTTAGCCATGTGGAGTTCCCTATGACCCCAGCCTGACCCATGGGAGATAATAATAATAATAATAATAATAATAATAATAATAATAATAATAATAATTTTTATTTATATTCTGCGGCAGCCATAATCTCCTAAATGTAAGGTCAGGTAAGCAAGCTGAAGTTGCTCAAGACCACTAAAGATTTCCTGGACAGGCAGGTTTGGGAGTTGCCCTTGGGAATATCTCATTATACGGGAAAAGATACCTAATGGTGTTTGTTTGTCTTAGGGGGGTTGCAGACTGCCAGAAATAGTGCAAATTGAGTCCACTTTTAGGGTTAGTGTTAGTGTTAGGGAATCATGGGAACTGTAGTTTATTGTGGCACTAGAGCTCTCTGACAGAGAAGGCTCAATGTCTCAGGAAAAAAAAAATTCCCGTGATTCCCTAGCACTAACCCAAACCCTAAAAGTGGACTCAATTTGCACTATTTCTGGCAGTCTGCAACCTCCCTAAGTCTCACACTTAATGGGACAGTGATCAGATTTGATTGCATCCCTTTCTCTAGGTTCCCTTCCTTGATAGTTTTGAAACCAAATGCATTGTTTAGGCTATGCCCAGACTTAGGTAACCAATGGTAGACAAATCAAGCCTTTGTCCTCCTATTGTTTGACTCATGGCCAGAAGGCAGAAATTCCCTATAAGAACCCCTGGATTTTAGCAGACCTTGTGCTACCTTGGAAGTGTATGCTGAATCTCTGTCAGTCTGCACTCTGAGATAGTTCCCTTGCCCCCCTCTCTTGCCGGTCATGCCCCTTCCACGGAACCCATCTGCATTCACCAAAAGTCCTGAGGAGTCTCTTGGGCGTAAGTATATCCCTCTCTATCCTGGTTTCCCTCTCTGCCTCCCCAGCTCCTTCCCACTTGTCCTTCTAGTGTTTGTGTGTATATGCCGCATTTGGATGTTTGCTTACTGTGTTAATAAATATTTTCAGACTTTAAGTGGAGCTTGGTCCGTTTCAGTGTCATCCCTTGCCAGAACTCTTATACCTCTGGTATACATTTGGACAAGATCTCCGAAGCGAAGTTGGGCGCTTCACTCTCACATTTGAGCTAATTATAAATTCCCCAAAATTTAGGCTTGTTTCCCAACAGATTAGGCTTGTTTCCCAACAGATTAGTGGAGAACACGTGGCAATCCCCGGAATTTAGGCACCCCAAACTGATCACTTGGACTGTTTAAATCTCGGCATGTAGGAGAAATAAGGTTCTAGGCAAAGGAAACGCTGACGTGAGTGTCAGGAAAGTGTGTGATTGTGTTTGTGTGTGTGACTAGAAATCTTGGGTTGGCCACCCCTTTTCTTGCCTTTTCTATCGTGGCTTGGCAGAGAAGAGCCAGGTTCCCCATTCAGGTTTTCCTCCCCACAATCCAACCGTAGACAGTCCCCAAAACCACCTTGGACAAGCTAAGGTAGACAAAGTGAGGAGACGTCTTCATCTGAAGCTACCTGGGTGCAAGGCTGGCTAAGGTTAGTGAGGGCGAGAAAGCCTAGAGCAGCTAACCAAACCCTGGTGAGGGGCAGGAGAGCCCCAGTGCATTCAATGGGTTTAGAGAGGTCTAGAGAAAACTGGTGAGAGGCCGGAGAGCCCTAGAGCAGCCAGTGGGTCTAGAAAACAGCCAGTGGGCCTAGAGAAAACAGGTGAGTGGCTGGAGAGCCCTAGTGCAGCCGGTGGGTCTAGAGAAAATTGGTGAGGGGCGGGAGAGCCCTGTGCTGCCGGTGTGTTTTAGAGAACTGCTAGTGGATCTAGAGAAAACTGGTGAGGGGCGGGAGAGCCCTAGAACAGCCAGTGGGTCTAGAGAAAACTGGTGAGGGGTGAGGAAAGCCCTAGCGCAGACAGGAAAAAGATTGGTGAGGGGTGGGAGAGCTCTAGTGCAGCCAATCCATCAGAAGGAGAAGGTCTAAGCTGGTGGGGCGAAGAAGCTCTAGTGCAGCCAGCATAGTTAAGAGTAGAGAGAAAGAAAAAAAAAAGAGCAGGGAAGAAATACTCCCAGAGAGAAGGCTAGAGGCCAGTAGAAAAACTGTCTCACCCCCCAAGCAGAAGGCCAAAAGGGCCGTTTTGGGGGCAAGGAAGGGGAGGGGCAGCTGCACGATCGGTGCAGCAACCCCTTCCCCAGGTCGTCCTCGGAGCAGCCGGCCCTCCGCTCAGCCGGCACTCTGAGGAGAACCTCCTGCCGCATCGTTCACACACGCTGCGGCGGAAGAGTCACCGAAGGTGTGCCGCAGCCTTTTGCAGTGCACCTTTGGCGACTTGTGAAAGGAGCGCCAATTTAGCGCTCCTTTCAGGGGCGGCGAATCTGCGCCGTGGGGCTGAGGTGTGAGGATACCTCAGCCCCACAGCGCAGCTTCCTGGGGCGGCCCACAGCTGCCTGTCTGCTTCCCCTCTCAGTAAGCCAAGGAACCTTAAGGTCTCAGCATGTTAAGCCAGTGAGTGTTAACTCCTAGCTTCCCTCTCGGGCGTACCTTTAAAAGTCACAGCCCATCCAGCCAAGTGGGTCTAAACCCCAAGTTAAGGAACCCCAATCTGGCTGTCTAGGTTTTAAGCCCAGCCTGCCTAACAGTAACTAAGAGCGATAGCAGGTTAGAGGACAGTCCTCCAAGAAAAAAAAACCCTGAAGTCAGAACCCTAGAGGTTGCCTGGCTTTGAACTTTCCCCTTAGTTGAGAGGTAGAAAAAACTCCAAGAGCAAGTGGTTTTAAACCAGGCTCTCCACTAGAGAAACTTTTTAAGGTCTCCAACATGTGCTGAACTGGGTCTAAACCCTGAGCCCACCATTTGAAGCAGTCAGGAAGCTTTAAGAATAGGGGGGGAAATGGAGGTAGCCAACGTGTTTAAAGAGGAGCAGGTCCAAAACAGACTGTAGAAGTGGATTCTTAAAAAGGGGCCCAATCCATGGATGTCTAGAGGGTTCCTCATTGAGGATCCATTTGCAACTCTCTTGGAGGCCTACAACCTCAAAACAGCAAAGAAGGGTATAAAAAGCATTCCCAAGGAAGAAAAGGATAGATGGGCATCGTGGGGTATTTGGGTGCTGGCCCACAATGCCGTAGAAGAGTATAAGAAATTCAAATTGCAAGTAGAAGTGTCTAGAAGGCAGATTGATGATCTGGCCACCCAGATTAGGGACGAGAAGGTCCTGTTGGCACACACAGCCAACAAAGCCAACCAAAGGGCAGAAAGTATAGAGAAGGAAAATTTGAGATTGAGGGAAAAGGTAGAACAATTAGAGACAAAATGTAACCAAGCTAAACAAGCCGCAGACTTCCTGCTGGCCAAACAAACAGAATGGGCAGTATTGGCTGACCACACTGCCTGCAAAACCCACATAAAAGAATTAGAGGCTAAATTAAGGCATACAGTAGTGGCAACTGTACGCCTGGAAATTTTGGAGTCTGCCACTCAAGCAAAAGTCCTCCAGGACCATCCCACGCCTGGAGAGGCCAGAAAGCCCCCTCCTCCTAATAAAATAGAGATTGGACACTTGGAAAACCAAACTAGCCCTCTCAAGGTAGAAAATTCCATTCTAACAGCCACTCTTAAAGACGCACTAGACAGAATCCAGAAATTGGAGGCAAAACCCACATTTTCTGTTAATGAGGCTTCTTGCATAGCACAGCTAGTGGGACCTTTAGATTCACAAACCTATTTGACATGGCTAATGAATGTATCAAAGTGTTGCCCCAGTGCAAGAGGTCCAGATCTCACTCAAATTGCTAGAATGTGTATGTGCCCTGAGGACAGGCAAATTTTGGAGTCATCTGTAATGGTTCGGGACCTCCTATCTAAAGACAGTTATTCCTGGATGAGAGAAATTGTTTCCCTTTTAAAGCCAGGAGAAACTCTCAGGGAGATATACTATACAGAGAAACAATCCAAGAATGAAATTCCAGAGAAATATATTGCCAGGAAAATGTTCCTAGCTATTTTGTCTGGTGAAGTAATACCTGATGCCCAAGGACAGGTTGTATAGGACAATGAGGCATTTTTCGGGAAATTATACTCAGGATTTTACCCCCAGACCCTAAAGTGCTTGCAACGTGAGGGAGTGCCATGATTCCCACACTCCTGGAAATTCTTTTCCCAACTCCTAAAGAGGATCTCTGATAATTTCCGCAAGGTCTTAGCATGGAGACAAGAAAAGACCTTAGAGCGCAAACGACAAGCCAGAAAAAGCCCACTAAATAAAAACCCCACTCAGCCTTCCCCCACTCCCCAAAGGGAGATGGAAGCATCAGAGGAATCCACTCTTCATAGTGAAACCCTCAAAAGACCTCACTCCCCTCATTCCCAAGAGCCATATACTAACAGAAGTCCTACATACCTCAGAAAGGCTGACCCAAGTCCCAAGAAAGATTTCCCCTTTTCTTCCACTACTGTTCAGACTACAGTCCACAAATAGAGAGACATTTGCAAGCCAGCCATGCCAGAAAAAGGGACCCCGACCCCAGGACTCCTGGAAAGATAAGACAAGGGAGGCAGAAGTAGGCTCCCATCCACATGGAAAAAAATTGGAATGGAACCGGTTGTTGTAGAAGGCCAAGGCAGTGGAGATTGGTGACACTGTCTCAGCTTCATTTTCCCCAGCCCTGGAGGTGAGGCACACCCCAGCTTCCCCAGTCCTCACTATAATTGATAGCCCTTGAAAGGGACTCTTAGAAACTGCCCTCTAAAGACACTCAGATAAAGGCTGCAAATCCTGTACAAACTGTCCTTTGTGCTTTGATGGCTTATACCTTGGTGTGATTTTAGAAGTTGCCAATAAGGGAGGAAAAGGATTTCCTTTCCATCTCTATGAAGTTTATGACCCCATGCTCTAGGAATGGGAATAAAGAGCTGTGTCTAACACTCCTTGAACCCCTTAGATTGAGAAATTGGCTGTTGAGCTTGCCTTTTCTCACCACTGTTGTGCCTCTATTCAGTAGTCTGTGGTTTTGTATTCTTCTCTTGGGGCCTGAGCAGACGGCGCAAAGTGCCGTTTTTGAGGCCAGGAAGGGGAGGGGCAGCCTCATGCTGGGCGCCCCAACCCCTTCCCAAAAATGTCATCAGAGCAGCTGGACCTCCGCACGGCTGGCGCTCTGACGACACACTTCCGCTGCAGCGTCCGCACACACTGCAGCAGAAGAGGCGCCGAAGGTGCGCTGGAGGCCTTTTGCGGCACACCTTCGGCGTCTTGCAGAAGGAGCGCTATTTTAGCACTCCTTCCTAGGCCTGGGACGCTGTGCTGCAGGGCCGAGGAGTGCGGATACCTTGGCCCTGATCCGCAGCTTCCCAGGGCGGCCCCATGCCGCCTGTCTGCTTCCCCCCTTGTCCTTTGAGCCCATAAGGCAAGTGGATACGATCATTTAGTAGGAATTTCCAAGTTGAGTACAGTAAGGACGTTATCACACGGGGAGCTCCGAACAGAAGCCGGCTTTAAAGTGAAAGTGCTACCACAAAAGTGGAAGCAATTAATTAGCCAGCTTTCCCCGTGTGAAAACCTCCTGCACATTTAAAAGGAGGTTACTCCGAAAGGAAAGTAGGCAGAAACTGCTTCTTTTTATTTTCGGAAGATCCCCAAAAATAAAAAGAAGCAGTTTCTGACTACTTTCTGTTCGGATTAACCTGCTTTTAAATGCGACGTCGTCTGAAAATATACCGGCTTTTGCGGGTTATTTTCAGTTTAAACCCCTGTTTCCTCACAGGATTTCCCCCATGTGATAACGTCCTAAGATAGCCTAGAAAGGCTTGGGAGGGATAGACCCCTCCCTTCTTTCTCTACTTTGCAAAATGGTTCACTATTTCTGTTGTTGGCACTCTGCATGTGCTCAGATGCCATGAATAACACAAAGTTCAGAGCTGCAGTCTCAGGATTGGTTGCAGTGCACCCTCTGTTTCTATGGAGTGTTGCTAACCCTTTCAACTACTTTAAAGTTCACTGTGGGTATTTGTCTCAAGCCCTTTCCCCCTTGTGTGTGTAGTCAAGTGTGTTTTGAGAACAGTTTCATACCTTGTGTTCCCCTAACTTTAGCAAAAACTCATGGTCTGTACTCTGTTTGTGCTCAGAGGCTACTCCTTTCTTTCCCACCAATGAGTACAAGTCCTCTAGACCTTAATTTGGATCAAAACCGGTTTCTTTGTATTTCCATTCCCACTTATACAATAGCTAGTCTGTGCTGTTAGGATTTTGTCTTTTTCAAACTGAGTGAAGGCATATAGGTTATTGCTGTGTCTATATCATATTCTGCCCCCCCTCCAGTTCTTGGGGAGTGCATGGCCTGGATCCAGAGTTTTCTCTGCTGCCATGTGCTTCGGATTATATGGGTTTTAAGCTGTTGTTTCCTGTTTCTGCTTTGGCTCTCTTTACATGCTCAGAGGCTAATCCTGCTGCACAGCACACCCCCTGTCTTTTCTAGGAATAACTCTAGCTTTCCAGTCCTCCATTTGAAGTTTGGAACTAGTTTTTGGCTTTTTGCTTTGCATTGTTCAAATCTAATCTAGCTAGGGAATTGACTTCTTGTCTTGTCCTCATCAATTGTGGTATAGGATCATGATATGTGTAAGGTTTTGTTGTATGCCTTCCCTTCCCCCCCCCCAGCGGCAGCGGCGATGGGACCATCTGCCTGGGCCCCTCTTCCTGGCCCCAACACGCCCGGCCTCGCGGCCTGTCCCAGCGGCGCGGAGGAGGAGGAGGAGGAGGGCGGGACCATCTTCAGGGCCTTCAAAGGCCCCACTGAGCATTCCCTTCCCCCCCCCCATGGCAGCGGCGACGGGACCATCTGCCTGGGCCCCTCTTCCTGGCCCCAACATGCCCGGCCTCACGGCCTGTCCCAGCGGCGTGGAGGAGGAGGAGGAGGAGGAGGGCGGGACCATCTTCAGGGCCTTCAAAGGCCCCACTGAGCCTTCCCTTCCCCCCGCCAGCGGCAGCGGGACTGTACATCTAGGGCTGTCCTTGGCCCCCAATGCTGCTGATTTCACCTTAGCCACGGGATGGCCTTGAGGGATTACCTCCTATCTATAATTGCGAGGGCCTTCATGCAGCTGCGGCTGAAACAAAAGACTGGAGTCAGCTGGGTGTCTATCCCCCCTTTTACATATTGGAGCTGACCATGGTCTGGGAGCAGACATTCAGGTGGTGTGGGGGAGGGAGAGGTATGGCGGCAGTAGAGCCAACAGATATTACAAAAGAAGGAGGGATCGATGCTTGATATCTATCCCACCTTCAGTTGGCTCTACTTCCCAGGATAACTTGGGGAACGCGCCAGCCATTCCACTGACCCTTAATCTGCTCCTCTGCAATGCCAGGTCAGTCAAAAATAAAACACACATCATCCATGACCTCTTGGTGGATGAGGCAGCCGACCTGGCATGCTTCACTGAGACCTGGCTGGGGGATGCCAGTTAGTCAGTTAGTGAGCAGGTGAGGGAAAGTGGGCGGGGGGGTATAGCCTTGGTCCATAGGAACACCTTGACCTTGATCAGGAAACCTATCCGGAAAATGACGTACATCGAGTGTATGTACCTTAGCCTGAAGACCAGGGATAGTTTGGGGATTCTGTTGGTGTACCGGCCACCCCGTTGCTTAACAGACTCCCTGACCGAGCTGACTGCCCTGGTTTCGGAGTTGCTGTTGGAATCGCCAAGACTTTTGGTTCTGGGCGATTTCAACATCCCACTCGAAACCAGTTTACAAGATCTAACTGGCACGGCTCGGGAGTTCATGGAGACCATGACTAACATGGGCCTATCCCAACTGGTTGACAGGCCCACGCATTGTGCTGGTCATACCCTCGATGCGGTCTTTAGTACGGAGCAGGAATATCCGTGGGCGGAGATTAAAAATACCTCTGCCCTGCCATGGACGGATCATTTTCTGATCAAGGCAGAACTAAAGGCTATTATCCACCCTCCCGGGGGTGGCGGACCCATTAGAACAGTCCGCCCTCGAAGGCTAATGGAACCAATTGGTTTCCAGAAAGCCTTAGAGGGTCTAATGGTTGGTAACGCCGGTGATTCTGTCGAGGCCTTGGTGGACACTTGGAACATCGATCTCACCAGGGCTATCGACACAATCGCTCCCAAGCGTCCTTTCCAGCCCGCTTCAAATCGTAAGCCCTGGTATACCGAGGAGCTGAGGAGGATGAAGCGAGCTGGACAACGACTAGAGTGCGAATGGCGGAAGACTCGTCTCTCATCCGACCGAACTCGCCTTAGGAAACATCTTGATTCCTATAGGGAGGCTTTGCGTGCAGCGCGGAAATCTTTCTGTTCTGCACGCATTGCGTCTGCAGAGTCTCGCCCGGCAGAGCTGTTTAGAGTGGTAGGGGAATTGACGAAGGTTCCTCCTGCGCCGAATCCCCTACTTAACCCAACGACAGCCTGCTGTGAGGCCTTTAACATTCACTTTGCAGATAAAATCTCTCCGATAAGAGCCGACTTAGACGCCATTGTTTTGGCAGAATCCGTAGACGAGGCATCCAGGAACTCCGTTGATGGCACTTTACTGGATCAATTACAATCTGTGAGTACCGATGACATGGACAAGCTGCTGGGAAGTGTGAGAAAGACGACTTGCCCCCTCGATCCTTGTCCATCATGGCTGGTCGTCCAGGAGGGAGACGTGTTGAGGGTGTTCCTTCGGGACACAATCAACGCGTCATTCAGGGAAGGCAAGGTACCATCTTGTCTAAAGGAGGCGGCGGTTAAGCCACTCCTGAAAAAGCCTTCCCTGGATCCCCTGGATAGAAACAACTATAGACCAGTCTCCTTGCTCCCTTTTTTGAGCAAAGGTGATCGAGAGGGCAGTTGCTTCCCAACTCCAAGCAGTCTTGAATGAAACCGATCATCTTGACCCATTTCAAACCAGCTTCAGGACAGGATATGGAGTGGAGACTGCCATGGTTGCTCTGATCGATGACCTCCGCCTGAGTATCGACAGGGGTAGTGTGACCTTGTTGGTGCTCTTGGATCTCTCAGCAGCCTTTGACACCATAGATCATGCCATCCTCTTAGATTGCCTGAGGGAGTTAGGAATTGGAGGCACTGCTTTGCAGTGGTTCCGTTCCTTCCTCTCGGGCAGATCTCAGAGGGTGAGGCTTGGGGACAGTTGCTCATCCAAGATTGAGCTTAATTGTGGCATCCCTCAGGGTGCCATCCTGTCCCCAATGCTATTCAATATTTACATGAAGCGGATTGGTGAGATCATCCGGAGGCATGGAGCTCGGTGTCTTCAGTACGCTGATGACACCCAGATATACCTCTCCATGACCAGATCATCGACTCAGACTTCAGATGGCATCTCTCCTCTTGATGACTGTCTTAGAGCGGTAATGGGTTGGATGACGAAAAACAGATTAAAGTTGAATCCAGACAAAACGGAGGTACTTGCAGTCACAGGACCGAAACCAGATTTGGGAATACAGTCTCTAGTCCTGGATGGAGTCACACTCTCCTCTAAGGACTGTGTTCACAGTCTGGGGGTGCTTCTAGATTCATCGCTTCACATGACTAGTCAGGTGAATGCGGTGGTCAGGAGCACCTGCTATCAGCTTTGGCTGATACGCCAACTGCGCCCTTATCTGGATAGAAGGGACCTGGAAGCTGTGGTACACGCCCTGGTAACCTCACGTCTGGATTTCTGCAATGCACTCTACATGGGGCTACCCTTGTGCCTAACCCGGAAACTTCAACTGGTACAGAATATGGCAGCCAGGCTAATTACGGGAACATCAAGGAGGGAGCACATAACACCAGTGCTTAAATCCCTCCACTGGCTGCCAATTAGTTTCCGGGCGCAGTACAAGGTGTTGGTTTTGACCTATAAAGCCCTACATGGCTTGGGTCCATCTTATCTTAGGGACCGCCTCTCCCCATATGACCCCCCCGCGCCCTGCGGTCCTCTGGGAGGAATCTGTTACAGCCAATGAAAACTAGGCTGTCCCAGACCTCCCAGAGGGCCTTCTCTGCAACCGCTCCCAGACTCTGGAATGGCCTGCCGGATGAGATCCGTCTTATTACCACTCTTGCTGCTTTCAAGAAAGCAGTAAAGACGGATCTCTTTCAGCAGGCCTTCCCGGAATAACGGTCGGCCCATAAAGGGGCCCCATTTGTCTGTCTCCTCGTAAAAATTTGCTTTTAATTTATTAATTTAATTAATATAGCATTTGAATTACTCTTTGGTTTAATTCTATTTTAAGGGGATGGGGCGGGGGAGGAAGGGATTATGGGGAGAGGGAATGTTTTAACGCTGTTCTGTTTTAAATGCTGCTGTCCCCCGCCCCAATTGCCTAGCAGAGGGGCGGGCTACAAATAAAAATTTATTATTTATTATTATTATGTTTATAAGTTTGTGAATCACATGGTCTGTGTTCTGAGACCTCTGGTTTAGAAATTCAGTTTCTCCTTCTGGTTCAGTGGTCATGTTAAATTTTGTGATTTTGCTATAGCAGGAACTCATGAGTGTACAACAACCTGTACTTAATGGTACTTGGGAAACTAGATGTTCCAAGCAGCCAGAGTTCTCCATGTGGCTGGCTATTGTCTGTCTGAGTCACCTTAGAAGAAACAAAAGCAGATTTTGTTCTCTTGAGAGGCTGATGTACATAAGCCCCCAGGAATCAGACCAAGCCATAAAATCCCATCTTCCTGTTAATTGTTGTTTGTGTTTGTTTAGGTGTTTTGCAATCCTTTCTTACACCCAAAGATTGTTTGTTGGTCTGTCTGTCTGTGAGTCTTGGGTCTGTGATATGTTTAAATTCCATATGCTTTCTCCATTTTATGCTGTTTTCACAACTGCCTTGTTTCCTCGAAAGAGATCCTCACCTACCAACACAGTCTATCTGCCTTTTTATGCTTCTTTATTCCCTCCTCACATGCTGCAAGTGATACCATTTCACCTCACAGTGCCCCCTGTCTTTTCCAAGCTGCTTCTGCTTCTGCTTCTGGTTTCTACACTCTCCACACCCTATCTTTCCCACGTTACAAGCCCTCCATTCCTCAATATAAACCAGCTTTTGCATTGTTAGCTAAAGCTCTGCTTTTTCTCTTTCTTAATGGTCCTTGCTTTAGATTCAGAAAGGCACAGTGCCAGCCTCTCCCAATGTTTTCCCAATCAGTTGGCCATAATTTCTTTATTGTTTTCAATGGAAGAGAAAGATTCCTTTATTTCTCTCCCACTCATTTTTCACATGCGCTTTGTTGCTACACTCTAAACATGCTCAGGAATGCTCCTCCTTTCTTTTCCTAGACTTCTTCGCTCTTCCCTTGCTGTGTTACCATGATGCCACTTAGCGCCTCCTCTCAGTTTTGTTTGGTTCTCTGTACATGTTCACTGTCTGTTTTTCTTGACTGTTTGTTTTAACTCTGCCTACTCTCTTTTTGTTAGACACCAGACAGTGTGACTAGTCACACCCTCTCAGCTCAAAATTAGATCTATCTTTGTTCTTCCAGATGGCTATCTTACATCCCCCTCCTTCTCAGCTTTTCCAATGTATAAAAGGAAGGAGGACATTGTTGTTGTTTAAATGGCTCAGTGTTTCAGCTCTGATTTTTGCTTCATGTGTTTTATTTTGTTGTTGCGGGTTTGCTCCTGGCACCCCTGTTGTAGGGAATGCTTTGGTCTTTTGATCATTTGAATATGGTTGTGTCCTGCATTCATGTTGCAAGAAAGAAAAGATCAGTGTAGTGTTAAGTCCTGCTTTTAGGGACCAACAGGCCTAATGGTTACTAAAAATCACCTCTGGTGGTGTGAGTTTGTCTTTCCAATGATGTTAAAGCTATTTTAATATTGTTGTCTTTTTTGCTGATCAGCAAAGGCCAAATGGTTAAAGACCCTTCCTAGCTACATTCTGAAATGACTTTCTCTAAGGACGTTATCACACGGGGAGTTGCGGGGAGAAAGTGGAAATAAACGGGACAAGCGGAAGACTTTAATTTACAGGATTTGTCCCGTTCCGCCTCGTCTGATAACTAAATTCGAATTTAAAAGGGGGTTAATTCGAACAAAAACCTGATCTTTTCAAATCCTCAAAAATCCCGAAAATGAAAAGATCAGGTTTTCATTCGAATTAACCCCCTTTTAAATTCGAATTTAGTTATCAGATGAGGCGGAACAGGACAAATCCCGTAAATTAAAGACTTCCGCTCGTGCCCCGTTTATTTCCACTTTCTCCCCGCAACTCCCCATGTGATAACGTCCTAAGATTTTTCCTTTGGTCTGCTCCAACTTTGTATTCTTGATTAGATAACAATTTTGCTTGTGCATATGAGCTAAGTGAGTTAAGTGAATTGAGTTAAAAAAGAGGAAGGATTTCCTTCCTGCCTTTCAATTTTTCTTTTAAGGTTTTTTCCAGATTTTTGTATGACAATTTTTCTTCTCTCAATCAAACAGGAGTTTTCTTTGATAGTGAGGGGGGGAGTGCCCCCATATTTAGCTTGCATTTGCTCTAGATCTGACAAGAGATCCCCCATATATGTTGGCAAACACAATGGGTAGAAAAAGAAATCATTATAGATATTGGAAACGCCCTTAAGTCTGTCATTTACAACCTATCCATAGCCATTCAGTGCACCCAAATTCAAAGCAGTCTGATAGCATTCGCATCCCAGTTAATTCAGGCCTCTCTGATGAGACTCATTCACCCAGAAGTTATGGTTTTGTTTAAGAAAAGGTATCCAGATCCCTTCCAACACCTCACAGATTTAATCAATATAACTGGAGCACAGTGGCAAGACATGGTGCTCTCTATTGGTATTTATCATGAAAAGATATGGGATCCCCAAGTCATTCACCCCACTTCCCACATAGGTCTTCCCTTAGCAGAGAGCAATACAACTATGCTGCCAGAGCAAACGTTACATTGGACTAATGGTACCCACTTATATGATTTGTCTGGGTGTGTAAAAACACAGCAGTGGACCCATTGCTACAGCGGTTTAATAGGAACCCCCATACAAGAGATACAGAACCACGTTATAGTCTCAGTTCAGTCATCCATCCTTGTCCAACTTAACCATGATTGCTTTTGCCTCCGGACCCCTTGTGATCATGTTATTTTATTGCCATTTGAATGTATTTTGGATATTGATAGATCATTAGGAAACCCGTGTTTTTGTCAAGTGCATGTTAGAGATTGTTTTGGAAAGGAATTTTACCTTCATGAGACATTGAGAGAATATATGAGTGAAGCACCATATGTTGTAAACCTGCAGTTGTTAGAAGGATTTCATATGGAGGATGAACTGCACATCTCAAAATGGTTGCGCCTACTCACTAACTTGAGCCAGGCTGACAAACAAATCGAGCAGACTGAGGCCTGAATTAAGATTTCTGTAGACCTCAAAGCCCAGCAGATTATTGAAGTCACTCAAGAAATTAAAGATGCAGCAAAAGAATACTTGGTTTGGAAAGTGGGACTGGTCTGCCATTGGACAGGCAATTCTATTGGTAACCAATCCCAATTGCAATAATTCTGGCAATACAGGTTATCACTGTCATGGGAGCTACTAGTCTCACATGTTGGATTAGAAAGCAAGTGGCCAAGTTCCATGCCCTTAGATGCAGGCTAGATCTCCCACAGCCGATAACCACTAGGCATCCCTACCACTGCCACCAGCCCCACTCCTTTTCTGATTGCCTCCATCCTCTAGAGGATGAAGGTGGAGAAGAGAGACTCCCTGGATAGAACATCACCATTCACCCATCCATAGCCACTGCCTGCGCCCCGCCCTTTCGGTATCAGGGGGGGGACTTGGTCTATCTTTTTCATTCAATAGGAAGATGGGGGACTAGCCCCAAAGTTGGACTTCCCTATCAGCCAGTAGCAGAGCCCCCTCACGGAGGCCTCACCTAGGGCAACCCAGCCACGAGAAGCATAACAACTACAGGCCCATCCACCTCCTTCCAAGTCATCATGACCAACCCGCTCGGAGCAATGGACCTAGATCCCCGCTCCAAGTCACATCCAGCCATACCTTTTACAAGCCCAGGAACGACCCGGTTCCACCGCAATAAGCCCGTTTAGTTCAAAATGGCATCCTAATTTGCATAGCTTTCCCAACATTCCTGACCCCCACTCTAAGGTGGCGACCTCCGCTTCACCCAGACCAAGTGCCCACAGTTTGAATGGCCTATTGGGATCGCCCCTGTGACCTGCCTGATCAGTTTTAGCCTATCTGTACATTCCCCAGCGCTATGGTGCAGGACTCAAGTTCATTGATAGTTTGCAAAAGCCAATGGGCTCCGAGACAGCATAGCCGCTACAGTCTCTCAGCCTTGAAGTAGTTATAAGGAGGGCCTTAAGCCCCAAGTAGTTTTGTTGCATGATGAGTGTTGGCATGTCTATGTGTGTGGCGCTATATGCCCCCTCTCGGTGATGGACTCTCATTGCAAGCATGGTGATTTGGGAAACTCTCTTTCTTTCTTGGCTTCTTTGCCACCGACTTCTGTGCCAACCTATGGCACTGTCATTTAACCTCTTAGCCACGTCTCTCCAGAGACATGGGGGGGGGGGGTGAGTCTTCATTCCCAATGCATGCTTTCTACTGCTTTCATCTCTGACCAACTTTCAAGAGGAAGGTAAGCCTCCAACGCAAAATCCAAAAGCCCTGCCGCTTGCAGACAGGACAAGCATCCCGGACTCAACCCTGGACGCTGACCGACAGCCAGCATTCTCAAGACTGCCGCACCACCACTTGCGGCCAGATGGTGCCCGCATCGCTTCTATTACAGCTCCACTGAAGCAGACAAGCAGCTCTCTCCTTTGCAACCGCCCCGCCTCTGATGCCCGCATTCCAAGGCTTCTAGCCAAGCCACCACACGAACACTGATTATGAACAGTGTTGCCCAAGCGAAATGCGACGTTGCCCCCTGGATTTGCATTTCTGTTGCCCCTTTGGACTTGCATTGCTGTTGGCCCGCATTCAAGCCCCCTTGCCGTGGACCTTTTTTTCCGCATTCAAGCATGGACTTTCACTGCCTTCGCTCCCGCGGAACGTCATCCTGCCCACATTCAAGAATGGACTTTCACTCTCTTTTCCCCTTGGACTCACATCCATCCAAGATGCCCGCATTCATATTGCCATAGCTGCCTGTTTGGACATTGTTCATTACTGTTTGTGCATTGCCATTGACATTTTGCTTTTCTATTGCTTTTCTAATTGCTGTTATTGCTTTTCTGTTATTGGTGAAGTATGAATGGGTTCCCGATGTGTGGTTAGGGATCCCACCCCTCCTTTCCTAAGAGAGAGATACCTCTGCCTGAACACAACTCCTCCTTCCAAATTGTCACCTTGAAATTCTATGACAAAGGCTAATTCGAAAGGCTTTCGGGGGGGGGGGGACTCTTAGCGGACGTCCTCCATTTTTCTTGTATATTTTAGCCATGTGGAGTTCTCTATGACCCCAGCCTGACCCTTGGGAGATGGCAGCCATAATTCCCTAAATGTAAGGTCAGGTAAGCAAGCTGAAGTTGCTCAAGACCACTAAAGATTTCCTGGACAGGCAGGTTTGGGAGTTGCCCTTGGGAATATCTATTTATACTGGAAAAGATACCTAATGGTGTTTGTTTGTCTTAGTCTCACACTTAATGGGACAGTGATCAGATTTGATTGCACCCCTTTCTCTAGCTTCCCTTTCTTGATAGTTTTGAAACCAAATGCATTGTTTAGACTATGCCCAGACTTAGGTAACCAATGGTAGACCCATCAAGCCTTTGTCCTCCTATTGTTTGACTCATGGCCAGAAGGCAGAAATTCCCTATAAGAACCCCTGGATTTTAGCAGACCTTGTGTTACCTGAGATAGTTCCCATGACCCCCTCTCTTGCTGGTCATGCCCTTCCACGGAACCCATCCGCATTTGCCAGAAGTCCTGAGGAGTCTCTCGGGCATAAGTATATCCCTCTCTATCCTGGTTTCCCTCTCATTCCTCAAATTGATGTGATATGGTTGTTTTCATAGCAAAAAGAAAAAAGAAAGGCCCTCCAATTATGGATAATCAGATATATTAGAAAAGCTTCTTGCAACCACTAAAAAAACTGTGAACTTCTATTCAACCTGTGCTCCATTTTGAGGTGTATTTTATATCAGATGATATTGTCAAAAACATAACAAAATTAAGTTACGCTCAACTTAAAAAAGAGGGGTCCCTCTTGCAAAAGAGGGATTCCTGTTGAGATGTAAATAGATTTTAAGTTTCCTGGACTTTGAAAATCTCTCTGTAGCCACATGGCTGAAGGAGGAGGAGCTTGCCTGAAAAGATATCCTCCCCACCATATACCATCTTAACTAAAGACTGAAACAAAATGTTGGCATCTGAATTGGCCAATAAAGGTATCACTGAAGGATTTTTGTTTAATTTGCACTCATCATTGTGCTATGTGAAACATACATAACCTTTTGAAATATAACATATGGAAGAAGTTATTTTCTTGAGACAGAAACCAAAGATAAATCTAGAATAAGAAAAGGAGGATGATTTGTCCTGTTTGTTCACCGAGGCCGGTATTGATGCTTTTCAGAGAATAGTGAACATTTTAGCAAAAAGAGATGTATTAGAAGCTGTTCCACCTTATCTCTGTCCTGTCTGATAGAGCAATATGTATGCATGTCATTCTATATGGATTGCATAGAGTAGGGTTGGATTGACTACATAAAGAATATACATTTTTTTTTCTGGCCAACTTACAAGAAACATGAGCAACTTAAAAACAGAATAAGTAGTCTATAGCAGCTGCAGATTTGCAGATGTTAATCCAATTGCATCCTGTTGCTATCAATGGGATTTGAGGCATCTCTGTGAAGGTTTTCAGCAGTCCATGTCCCTGCAACCACTAAATTACTGTTTGTTGCTGTGGTATCTATTTGGGACAGCTACCCCTGTCCTTGAAGCTGATTTTATAAAGATCCAAAAGACTCACAAAAGGTTGCATGAGAAAAAGTGAAAAACAGTACACTCCTTTTATCTAGGATGGTTGTCCTCTTCCACAGATGGAGCAGTGAGGAAGGAACACCTGCCTAGCCAGCCAGGTCAGCCAAATACACAGCTTTGGGAGGGACACAGATGGAGCAGTGAGGAAGGAACACCTGCCTAGCCAGCCAGGACAGCCAAATCAACCCTGGTGATCACAGGTGTGACAGATGTCACAGCCAGATCACTCTCACATCCATAAAAGTAAACATTAATGAGATACTGGGAGAGGATTTTTAGATGAACATTGAATGACTGAAATTTATGGCCTGAATTCTGTTGGTCCCCATGGGTAAATCCCACTAATTCAGTGAGTCTATTTTAGTTGTGACTACCAACAGGATTCAAGCTTACAAGTTTAGTTCATATAGGTGAAGTGCTAGATTTTGTCCAGTTTGAAAAAAAGAAAACCCTTCCCTTTTCTTATTCCAGTGCAAGACTGGTATGAACTTATCTTTATCAATCTTCAAAAGAGGCCTAACAGCCAAAGACCAAATGAGAGAAATGCATATTATCCCTCCTCCATCCCCCGACCAGTGGAATACTTGGGACTTTCTTCAAGGGCTGTTGCTTTTGAAATCCCAGGAAAATATAGGCCAGGGTCCTGTCACATCAAACTGCTTATGCAGTGGAACTTAGTTTGAGCAGTTTGACAGTTTCACAGGTCACACCTCATTGCATGAATGAAAACCATACTTTATGAATTGATATTGCTATATGTGCAACAACAAGGAGTGGTCATCCCATTTTACCATGCCAATAGGGCTTTCTGCTCTGCTGGCCTTCAGCTGGATCTCAGACCAGGTAATTTTGTAACATAGCCAGCTCCAGAAGGTGACAAGGTGCAGGACATTCGAGGGGCCCAGACTAACTGTTAAAGATCTACTTCCTTAACAGTGCTTCCTATTTTTGTTTTCTGGGTTTGGCTCTTTCCAGGCATGGAAACCTTAGTAGAAAGAGCTTAACATGTTTTGTTAACCATTTTATGGACTCCTAAATCGAATCTGTTGGCATAACTATTACATGGAGAACATTTTTTTAATCATGTGAGGCTAGTATTATGATAATAATTGATGTTAACTTTTGAAATCATAGAAGTGACAGGGGAAATGCATAAAATACTTTAGGGCCTCTGCAGACCGGCCCAAACGGCCAACCTGAAAGCAGAGATGGGACGCGGCAGCCACACGCCAGCCACCCCAACCCTACGCTGACGCTGTCCTGACGCTGTGCACCATTATGCATGGTGCACGGCATCAGGATGCCCTTCTGGCACAGCATTTTGATGAGCTGCACTGGAAAGGGCGCTAAAGAGCCATATGCCGGCTCTTAGAGTGGCCTTTTGCCACCCCTGAAAAGAGCAGCATTTTGCCACTCTTTCAGGGGTGGCAAAAGGGAGGATTGGGGCCGTGGTATGCGGTTGCTGTGGCCCTGATCTGTGGCTAGCAGGGGCGGCCCAGAGGCACACGTCTGCATAGCCCCTTAGTTGAATTAAGGGCTATACAGACAGCTCTGAAGAAGCCGCTTGCCACAACCCCTTTCAGTGCCGGATCTGGGCTGCAGCAACCACACATAGTGTCCAGCAATCTGCCAGCCCACAACAGAGCGGCAAAATGCTACTCATTTTTGGAATGGCAAAAAACCACCCTTGCTGCCGTGGTGGCGGCTTTTCGGCATCTAAATGCTGCACGACAGAAATTGTGTGATGCTGCCCACTGTCTGGGAGGGTGGGAGGCGTGATGTTGGCATCAGGGCAGAGTTGGGGTGGGTGGTGGGTGGCCGCCATGCCCCCATTTCACCCCGATGTTGGCCCTTTGTTCCTGTCTGTACAGCCCTTAGTTTCCCCACAAGTGGTACATTGCATTGTTACCTTCATTTGAGAGTTTAAGATGCCTTCCCCAATCTGGTATTTTCCACATATATATGTATCCTACATATTTCAAGCTGTCCTAAAGTATTACATATAACTACCTGTTCAGTTAAATGTCATCCATGACCTGCTGCATGCCTTTTCCATATGCCCTCACCCATGCCTGGCAACATGTTTAGTGTTTACTCACTCTTCGAAACACATTCATTTAAGATAAAGCAGCATAGAACTTGAAACATTCCTGTCCTAATCCCTCTAATTATGTCTAAATGTATCTTCAAGGTAATTTTTTATAGTAACTAGAAAAGTTTACCATTGCATCAATAAAATAACCCTTCAAGGGAAAAAGAGAAAGCCATGTTTCCCTTCATTATGGAAATTCACATTTCTTGATACAAATATTTATACCAATTTTAAACAAACATACAGACAGACACAAATTAAAAAATTGCATATACACTTTATTATGTTATTGTTGTTATTGTGTGCCTTCAAGTCATTTCTGATTTATGATGGTCCTAAAGTTTTCTTGGCAAGATTTCAGAGGAGGTTTGCTATTGCCTTCCCTTAAGGCTGAGAACATGTGACTTTCCCAAGGTCACCCAACGGGTTTCATGGCTGAGCTTGGAACGGAGCCCTTGTTTCTAGAGTCATAGTCCAACACTCAAACCACTATACTCATTTCACTACTTAATTACCTGATTCCAAACTTTGGCTGTTTTCACCTGCGCTGAGCCACTTTTTGTTTTAAGAGCTCCCAAAGGGTAACTACCATTCCAGTGCCTCTAATGAGTGTGAAGGTGTCTAGGTAGTCTTAGCACCATAACCATTTTTGAGAATGCCTCTCCAAGGTGGCAGATTTTTTTCCTTTTTGTTTTCTTCTTCTTGCCTAGTAATAGCCAGAAGAGGAATTACTTTGAGGTGGGTTTTTGAGGTGGCAGTGAGGTGGGCCCCCAATAAGAATTCTGCCTCTAATTAAATTCTATTTCCCTCTCCAAATACCTAGCTTTGCAGTAACATTAAACTTCAGTTGCACATTCAGAAATACAATTTAGGCATCCAAAGAAAAGGGCCAGGTAAGATTAACAAAGAAACACAAATACAGCAAATATAAGATTGCTATGTTGTTGTTATTGAATGGCCCTTCCTTGATAGCCTTCCGCCAACAGGTGAAATGCCTTTCTTTTCAGGTATAGCTATGGTCGGGAGGAGGCATATGGTCGGGCATTCAGACAGGCATTCAATACAGAAAACTTTTAAAGAATGGCCTGGGATGTCACATTGTTTTAATGTATTTTAAACATTTAATCTTCTTTTTTATTTTATTGAAGTAGTTTAATTCTATTTTAAAGTATTATCTTTGTATGTTTTTAATTGTATTGCTTGTAATGTTGTAAGCCGCCCTGAGTCCTGTCCTGGGAGAAAGGCAGGATATATATATATATATATATATATATATATATATAATAAAGAAATAATAAAGAAATAAATTGTTGTTCTTGTTCTTCTTGTTATGTGCCTTCAAGTCATTTCCAACTGATGGCAACCCTAAGATGGGGGTTTCTTGATAAGAGTTGTTCAGAGTGTGTTTCCCTTTGCCTTCTTCTGAGGTTGAAAGAGTGTGACTTGCCCAAGGTCACCCAGTGGGTTTCCATGGCTGAGCAGGGATTCAAACCCTGGTCTTCAGAGTTGTAGTCCGACACTCAAACCACTACAACATGCTAGCATTCTGTGATCAATTTTAGGCTGCATCAGTAGAAGTATAGTGTCTCGATCAAGAGAAGTAATAGTGCCACTCTATTCTGCTTTGGTCCGGCCTCACCTGGAATACTGTGTCCAGTTCTGGGCACCACAATTCAAAAAGGATGTGGAGAAACTGGAGCGTGTCCAAAGGAGGGCAACTAAAATGGTGAAGGGTCTGGAAACCAAGCCCTATGAGGAACGACTTAGGGAGCTGGGGATGTTTAGCCTGGAGAAGAGAAGGCTGAGAGGTGATATGATAGCCGTGTTTAAATATTTGAAGGGATGTCATATCGAGGAGGGAACAAGCTTGTTTTCTGCTGCTCCAGAGACTAGGACCCGAAACAATGGATGCAAGCTGCAAGAAAAGAGATTCCACCTCAACATTAGGAGGAACTTCCTGACAGTAAGGGCGGTTCAACAGTGGAACACACTCCCTCGGAGAGTAGTGGAGTCTCCTTCCTTGGAGGTCTTTAAGCAGAGGCTGGATGGCCATCTGTCGGGGATGCTTTGATTGGGAGTTCCTGCATGGCAGGGGGTTGGACTGGATGGCCCTTGTGGTCTCTTCCAACTCTATGATTCTATGATTCTATGATTCTATGATTCTATGATTCTAATTTTCAATATCTCACTCTCCACAGTAGAACTAATTTGGGTTTGAATAGAAATTTCATTACAGGACAGATTTCGGATTGAGGGGATGCTCTCATTTTGCCTCCTCCCGACCATAGCTATACCTCTGTATGGGACCCAGATAGGGTAGGGGTCTTTTCCCATTAGTTGAGGATGGACTCTCTGGAATACTCCTCTGGTTAGACTCTTCATCTTTCCCTGTTATGCTGGGAGTTTGATTTTGGCTTGGCTTCTGCTTGATTTGTCTATAAATACTTACTGCTTAGTGCAGCTGTGGGGGTTGTATAGCCCTCCAAGTGTTGTTAAATGACATATCTAATCCAAAGATGCTAGGTTCCACTTATACAATGATTCAGATCCAATTCTTATCTCCAGCTAGAGTAGGCTCAGTCAATCAATGGAAATTTTTTTAAAGTCATAGTTATATTAGTCCCATTGATTCACTGGGTCCACACTTGGAACTAACAATTAGATTTAGACTTAAGTGTCCTCAGTTCCAGTTAGACTCAAGTTAATTTAGCCTTTTCTAAGCTGAACTTGATATGCCAATACTGTTAGCTGCATGATAAATATACTGTAGTATCTTTCCCCCTCCTTTTCCCAAGGAAAAAAAAAAAACAAGATACATATCTCTGGAGCATTTTCCCAATGCAAAACAGAATAAATGGAAGATTTCACAATTTGATTCCACATTGTTTGCCTTCATAGTATAAACTGGGATTTGGGGACAGACATTTATTTTTGATCTTTGACCAGACATTTCATTTTTCTCTTCTAATATCTGAATTGTTATCTCTTACGAAATATGCTCATTACTGAGGCCAGAGTCAGTGTGATCTTTGTTTTCATCCTGGTATTTACTTCTCTTTCCAATTAAGATTCTTTGTGCTCCCTGAAATGCTTTTCTCCCCTCCCAGACAAGATTTAGCACAATTCTCTTGGGCAGCCCACGTTACTTTTAAGATTGGCAGAATGATGGAATGAATTCTATGAACATTCGTGCACAAGCCTATTCATTAGCTCTTTGCAAATGGCAAACTGGAGAGAGAGAATCTCAGAGTTATAAGAAAACTTGAGGAAGAATCATTCCATCCCCTTGGTAACTAAGCTAAAGATATTCTTCCCCTTAGTAACACCTGTACAAGACTAATAAGCTTCATTGTACCAAGTCTGTTTTACAAAGGCAAGGAAACTGAGCAGTAACATTGTCTGTCATTCAGTATAGGCTGTCACTCAGACTCACAGTTAACTGACAGAATGGTGAGACCATATGCCAACATTGGAGAAGTAAAAGTGGGATAACTCCTAGATGAAAGCCACTACATGGTTCTTCTGTCATTTAGAAATAGCACAGGCTCACAACCCTGTTCTGGACATGACTCTGAGTGTCTCACCTCCAGGGTTTCTTAAGGGACCCCCCCCCCAAAAAAAACCCCAGGGATGATGGGCACAGAAGCCCAAATTCCTCTCCCATGCCAAAAAAACTTTCTTGCACGCATATCCATAACTTAAGCAACCTATAAAAAACATAAATTCAAGGAGGGAGTGAAACCTGCTCCAACAGTGGCTAAAAGAATATATCTCTTATGTCCACATTTAGACATAGGCTGCATGTACACTGCAGAATTAATGCCATTTGACACCACTTTAACTGCCCTGGCTCAGTGCTATGGAATTCTGGAATTGTAGTTTTGTGAGATATTTAGCTTTCTCTGTCAGACAGCTCTGGTGCCACAACAAGCTACAAATTCCAGGATTCCTTAGGATGAAACCATGGCAGTTAAAGCAGTGTCAAACTGGATTCATGCTGCATTTTCTTCAATCAGATCATCCTAGAGAGGACATCCTCTGTAAACTAGAAGATCTTCATCATGATTGACCACTTGTTCTTGCCTGCCCCAGAACCCCCTCAATGTGTAGATTCCAGGAAGGAAAAGCCTTGGTATGCAGCCCCCAATAGGGAACCTAGCACAGCTCATTGCTCACCCACAAGCACAGATTCCTCAGGTGAATCTGGGTATCTATACTATTGTTTAAAAGGTCCCATTGAATGATGATGCCAGATGCCAATTGTAATAGCAGTAGTAGTACATAGAATGTACGTAAAACTTCATTTATAGGGTTTGTTCATATTGTATGTATGATACCCTCCCTTCTAATCTAAGCATATAAGATCAGGCAGAGGATTTTAAATGAAACCATTTATTCTGTGCATAACCTCAGGAAATAGTTTAGAAATTAATTTAATGAAAGAGATGGGAGGGGGAGCTGAAAGACTTCAGAAAGATTAGAAATAGTTTAGAATGGTCAAAGAAGTCTTTAGTCTCCTGAGCAGCAAAGCCATGGTATGGTATTAAGCTAGAGCTGTATAAGCTTTGAGATAATAACCGGAAGTCTGGGGTCTTGTGAAGAGATTGCCAGTTACTATTAGAACAATTCTTGAAATGAGAGGGGAATTTGGAGACAAATTTATTTGCCATTATGATGGCCCTTTACTGAAAGAGCTCAATTGAACTGTGAAGAGTAGCTAATACTGGATAGAATCCAGTCAGTGCACTATGCTGATGTAGCTATGTTCTTCTGTCAAGACCTTAGTTAATGCTTTGGTCATTTCCTGCCTTGATTATTGCAATCTTCTTTTGACTGGCCTTCCATTATTTCACCTTAGTCCTCTTGTTTCCATTTGACATTCTGCTGCTAAGATTATCTTTTTTGGCTTGTCATATTGCTCATGTCACCCTTTTTTGATATCTCTTCATTGAGTACCCATTCCTTCTAGGATTCAGTACAAGCTTCTTGTTTTAATTTTCAACACCCTACACAGCCTAACTCCCCCTAACTTTCAGCCCTTATTTCTTTTTACCAGTGAAATTTGTGTTCTAGGAAGTCTAGGCTTCTCACTCAACCAAGGGTTTCATCTTCCTTGATTCGGTTTCACTCTTTTTTCATCCACTGCTCCACCCTGTTGGAATCACCATCCTGAACATTTGAGGATTACACCTTTCCCCTCATTATTTTAAAATCTCAATTTAAAAAGTTTGTTTTCCAAAGCTTTCAGCATTTTAGTTTAATATAGTTTTATAATCTTGTATACTTTGAATATATGTATTTGTCAGTTTGCTTTACATTGTATTTTTTTGTATCTGATCTGGATAATTTGTTTTACGATTGTACTGTTTTACATGTTTATAATTCCTCCCTCCCCCTCCATTTATTAGATTGTCCATCTTTGGTAAGACTACTCTGTTTGGTTGTTTTACTTACAAAGCACCATGGACAACAACGGTGTGTGGGGTATTTGACTGTACACCTTTGGCAGGAACCCCCCCCCTTTTTTTTTTTTACTTATAAAACACCATAACAGATTGATGGTGCATGTGTGTGTGTGTGTGTGTTTTATTAGATTGTACACTTTTGGCAGGACCAAAGATGATTGTTTTATCCTTTTTGGTTGTTTTACTTTTAAAGCACCATGTGTATCAATGGCACTATATAAATAAACAACTGCACTGGCAGAGGTAATGAAAAGCAGAGGAAAATTACCACAAGTGCAGCAACCATTGCAGAAGGCAGTAGAGAAATATACTGCTCAGTTGTTGGAAGGTATTGTCTGCCTTCCCTACCAACGTTACATGACCCTGGGAAATGTGAAATTATTAGCATAGGGCACCAACAAGATTCCAGCCATCAACAGGGTGCAAGAAGGGTCAGTTATACATTAAACCGTAATAGCATTATGACACTACTTGAACTACTTTGTAGTTTAGTGAGATACTAGAGCTCTCTATATGGCTGAGAATTGTAAATGCCCTTTCCTAGTTTGCAAATCCCTTGATTCAATAGGGTGCAGAAGTGGCAAATTAAAGTGGAATTACAATGTTATAACTGTGTAATGTGAAAGAACCTAAGAATCCAGATCCTGAACATTTCTTTCAAAAGTCCAATCATTTAACATTCTTGTTCACATGTCTCCAAATTAATTAGTTAATCACAAATGTAAATAGCTAATTACATCATCATTCCAACTTTAAAATTAACTCTTTGATTTCCTATTATTTTGAGTTAATTTCAAAATGAAAACACGCCTGAATACCACAAGTGGAGGGCTGGTGGTACTAAACATATTTTCCTCCCATCCACTTCATCATCACCTCTGCACCCATAGAGAAGTACGAAGTACAGCACAAATCATGTCAAGTGGGTTATTAACCATTATGAAATATAATTTTAGCTAACCCTTTATTTTAAAATATTATAAACCACTTTGTATCCCATGCCATGACAAAAACAAGATATAAATTTAATAAATAAACAGTGGTCCAAAGGTGAAATACTACTAAAAACGGTGTAAAATTAGTTTCAAGACTGACATATCTTTAAGAGTTAACTGTGCAGCCCAAAATATTGTGTCCTTCCCCTCAAAAAAAGAATAATTAATACATTTCAAAATATAATTATCTCTCTACACACTTGAAACATAAATTAATGTGTTGTGGCATTTACCTTTTTAATCTATGGCGAAAAAGAGCAAGAAAGCATTCCATAAAACAAGTTCTGATGCCTTATAGTTGTGCAGTGGATCATTTTATTACTTAATTAAAGTCCATGCCTGCCTATAACCTTGTATTTCTGAGACAAATATTCTAATATTCACAGAGTACTCTAATTGGCTTTCAAAGCTGCCTCAAAGCAGCCCTTCAACAAATGATTCATATCTAACCTCTTAAATTATTTAAGCTTTTTTGAGCTCTTTGAAATATAATCAGTTCTGTAAACAGAATGAATCTCAAGATATTCCCATATATACATATATCTCAAACTTTGTGTATATATACCACCATAAAATATATGCAGATTTCTATCTATGCTTGCTATTTAAATTAAATGTAAGGTCAGCATTTCCCTTCTTAAAATCAGGCCTCCAAGCTATGGTTTTAATAATCCCATTCTCGTGGGCATCCCATTTGCTATAATAAGGCTTTTCCTAATTGGTTCTAACTTTACTGTGTCATAAAAATGTAAACTATACAAAAAACCAAAGAACATTTAGAATATTTAAATGATTTAAAGCTGCACATATTTTCAAGACCAGCTTTCCCCACGCTCTCTCCACATAATCGTTCTTGACCACTTTGTAGTAGCCCAGAATTTGGAGACAGGCAATTCATATAACTTCTAAAAAAAACAGCAAATGCATGATGTATAGATTTAATGAATTATAATACAAACATAACCATATCTAGAAGAAATATAAATGGAGTAAATAGAATTTGCTCTCAAGTAAGTGTATAAAATTGCTGCTTTCATAAATGAAATAGTACAAGAAAATATCCTATTTCTCTACATATTCTGGTTCACATTTCTTTTTCAGAACTTGGAACATTTGTTGTTGTTGTTAATATTATTTTTAAAAAAATAACCATTGTTACTTATTAATATTTAAGTGTTTTAGCTGAAAGAGTAAGTGTGAAAGTTATAAAAGCATTGCTTACTATTTATATAGCTCCTTCCCCCTTGTTTATACAAAATGCAATTAAAAATAGAAAAAAATGGTCTGACATGACCAAAGATCTCTCCAATGAGTTCCAACTCCCAATGTTTTACAAGCTATATGTACTAGTCATTACCTTATTTTCAAAAAAATAACATTGTTACATACCCTTGTATGTAAAATTACAAGCAATGCACAGTGTCTTACTACCAGATTCCATTCTTCTTTAAAGTGATACAGGAAGGAACTATCTTCATATCCTCTTACTGATAAGCACCAGCTGTTTTCTCCCAATCTAGGCAAGGGCTGAGACCATGAAAAATAGATGTTAGCTCATCGCTTTGTGCCAAGATCAGAAACATCCCGTATCTGATCAGGACTTCTCCCATACTGAGCAAAAAAATGTGTTTTTTTTTCATTCATTGCTCAGTATGGGAGAAGTCCCAATTGGGTGTGGGATGCCACTGATCTGGGCATGAAGATGTGTGATAACATCCATTTTTACAAGGTCCCAGCTCATGCCCAGATCAGGGGGGTAAAGCCATGCAATAATCTCCTAAATTTAGGGACAATTTGTAAGAGAAAGTAGGGGGAGGCTATGTCAAACTTTTTTGGAAGTCCTAGAAAGTCATATTTAGTAGACTGCCCTTATCCTCATGCTTGTTGACATGGTCAGATAATGCAAGGATAAATCAAAACATCAGTTGGCAGAAATTTCTTGGTTCTCAGTAAGCCTAGGACTTTTGTGTTAAACTTTTTTTGCATTTGACCATGTTATTTGCTAATTTACCTGGCAAAGAAGTTATGCTTAAAGATCTCTAATTGCCAGATGTCTCCCCCTGCCCACACACACCTTTGCATCACTCCTAGTGGGAAAATAACTGTCTTAAAGCTAGTGAGGAGCCTGGTTTTAATTATGTTGATTTTTTTTTCTTAAACTGTTAGCACTTTCTAATTTAAAGTTCTTAAGAATTATTGGGCAGATGCCATCCAGGGTTCAACTCCCAGCTAAGTTATAAAACTCACTGAGCAACTTTGGGCAAGTCACATGCTGTCAGCCTCAGAGGATGGCAATGGCAACTCCCCCTCTAAAGAATTTAACAATGAAAGCCCATGATAAATAAAGTATTTTGCCTTAGGATTGCCATATGTCAGAAATGACTTGAAGGCACACAACACACATGCACACACACACACACACACACATCAGAGGGTTCTGGTACCTCTCCAAACTACAAATCCCAGAATTCCATAGGCATCAAAGCAGACAAAATGCTTTATTTCTGCAGTGTGGCAGCAAACTAGATGGTTACCAAGACCTCTTCCCTCACTATACTTCTGTGTCATATGTGGGAAAACTCAACCTGAGGGCCAAATTTAGTTTCAGACATTCTTGAGGACTGCATCCAGGGTATGGCCAAAGGCAAAAAGACTGGACCAAAACACCAGCATATTTCAGGTGGAAGTTCTTAATGATGATAACTGAGCCTTCTCCCATACAATCCACCCCGAACACTGAGGTCCTCTGGGGGGTGGCTGCTACAACCTTCAAGAACTCGACTGGCAACCATCACCCAGAGGACCTTTTCATCAGCCACCCCAAGACTGTGGAATGACCAGCCAGAAGAGATCTGACAGCTAAACCAGCTGTCGGAATATAAAACAGATATGAAGACCTATCTCTTCCGACAGGCCTACCCAGGCAGTTTTAATCATGAATTTTAAACATGAATTTATATTTAATCATTGTTTTAATGTAAATATTGTGTAGAGTTGCATTTTTAATATGTGTATTGTATGTAAAAATTGTGTTTTTAACTATGTTGTAACCCGCCTCAAGCCACGAGGAGAGACAGGTAAGAAATAAAAATTATTATTATTATTATTATTATTATTAAGGATAATTGGATCAGATATAAAGATATAGTGAAGATAAACTTTGATTTTTGGTTTACTTATTGACAACTTCATTGGTTTACTTATTGACAACTTCAAGAAAGATTTGCGATTGATAAAAAACTGGAAGAGTTTGACATTGAAGATAACAAATTATGAGACACTTTAATTAAGGAAAGGGGGAAAATGATATCCAAAATTTATGACATGCTATTAAGATTACAATTAGAGAAAGAACAAGTAACTAACAACATGGTTAAATGGGCTCAAAATATTCAAAATACAATAACTTTAGAACAATGGGAAGATTCTTGGAGAAAGACACAAAGATTTACTAAATCTCAGAACCTTAAAGAAAATTATATCAAGATATACCATAGGTGGTATCTTATCCCAGATAAATTAAATAAAATGTATAAAGATATCAAAATATGTTGGAAATGCAAAATAACACAAGGATCCTTTTTTCACTTATGGTGGAGCTGTCCTATTATTAAAAAATACTGGAAATTAATACAATCTAAAATGTCACAAATTATAGGGAAATCTATTCCTATGAGACCTGAATTATTTTTGCTTAACATGACATCAGTATTAGACAAAGCAATTCAAAAAGAACACTGGAAATTAATTTTATATATGGTGACATCTGCATTCTCTTAGCTATATATTGGAAAGGGATAACAATACCATCAATAGAAGAGTGGCTAATAAAAACTACTGGATATGATCGAACTAGATAAACTTACATGCAGACTAAATATTAAGTCATTAAAAGAAGTAGAAAAACATTGGATACCAGTGATAAAATACTGGAGAAAAGACTGGCATGGCTTGATTATATAGTGTCTTGCAATGAATGTGGAATGAATATGTACAAAAAGACTGTAAACTCTATATAAGCATATGGTTTGGTTTTTTAACCTTCTCTTTGATTAGTTTTTTTTTGTGGGTTTTTTCAGGCTGTGTGGCCATGTTCTAGAAGAGTTTCTTTCTGACGTTTCGCCAGCATCTGTGGCTAGCATCTTCAGAGAAAACTTTTTCTAGCTGTCAGAGTTTTCTCTGAAGATGCTAGCCACAGATGCTGGCGAAACGTCAGAAAGAAACTCTTCTAGAACATGGCCACACAGCCCGAAAAAACCCACAAAAAAACTATGGATGCCGGCCATGAAAGCCTACGACTTCTCTTTGATTGTTATACTTTTATTTTGAAATTTTAGTAACTCTGTAAGAGTAACTTTGAATGACTTTATAGAAACTTTGTAAGAAGCAGATCCATGAAAAACCTCTTGAAAAAGTAAATATTGCTGTTGATAGTGTGATTTAAATACTAAGTAAGCTAAAAAGAAAATAACAAAGTTAAGAGTTAAAATGAAGTATATGGTTCTCAACTATTATGTAGGTAGAAGGTTTTCACTCTCACAAATATAACTAATGACTAGAAATGACTAGTATGTAAATAATACCATAAGCTATGTTTTATTTGTATGTTATAAAAGTTATAAATAAATATTATATTATTATTATTATTATTATTATTATTAGGAGAGGCATTTCAAATTATTAGAATGGGGACAAACTGTAAAATGCTGGAAAATCAGCAGATCATATGAGAAAGGGGACTGGCTATCTGGGAAACTGCAGAGGCCAGATTAGTATTCCAGGAGGCCGGATTTAGCTAAAGTTCTCCACTGTTCATCTGTGTGGATGATATTGGATGCATTTACACTGTACAAATAATGTGCCACTTTAAGTATTGTAGCTCCATCCTATAGAATTATGGGATCTGTAGTTTTATAAGGTCTTTAGGTTCTTTGCCAAAGAGTGCTGATGCCTTTAAACTCTACACATCCCAGAATTCTGTAGCATAGAGTCATGGTTGTTAAAGTGATGTCAAATTGCATTATTTTTACAGTGTTGATACACCCGTTGTTTACCAGTTGGCTACCTATAACAGAATATTAGCTTCAGTGGCAAAACAAAATGGCATAGACACCATGTATGTATTCCACTGCTTATTACAGTGAACAGACAAAGCTGGGGCTTGGGTTCAACACTCTTCCACTAACAGCCATCCAGCTCCAAGGCAGAGGTGAATCTGGAACTAGCCACACAGCATAGATACCATCCTACACCATACTGCTGTTAGCACTCCCTCTACCCCTTATGCTGGATATGGGGTTTTCGTAATTAATACCTAGTGCTGACCATATTTTGAAAGGTCATGATGACCTGTGGAAATTAAGAAGTTTCACATGCAAGGAGTCATGCTGACCAAAGGACATGCAGAGATCTAGATTGTACTAAAATAAATGCTAAGTGGGTTTGCTGATCACTGCACCCCCACAGGCTCTTGAAATTTCTTCTCACAAAGGAGGCAAAATAAATCTCATTGCAAAACAGTCAGAGAATGCCCTTCATGTCACCCATGCTGTATTCCTATTCACCCTTCTTATTTGACTATCCAGGGATTGTCTCAAATCCAATCAATGTGTTATCACTCTGGAGTTAAAGCCATTAGCTGTTCTGGATCCTTTTTGTCAATTCCATGGAAAAATCATCAAAGCCTTTGCTACACCATGTGGCAACATCAAGCACCCCTCAAAGGTATGAAATAGGATACAAATATCTTCCCCAGTTCTAGCCATGTGTGTGCACAGAGTGTGTCTCTCACTGTCTCTGTGATGCAGTCTGAGCCACTTTCCATTTTTGGCAGGACTGGTGACTATTGCCCTCTTTAATTCCTTTATCCAACCTTCTACGTCTTTTTTCTGATAGTTTTGTATGGTTCCTAAGGTTGTGTTGGTTTTGTCTGTTTGTGTGCATCTTCACACATTGTAAAATAAAATCCTTCTATTCACTGAAACCAGAGTGGTCTCTGCAGTTAGGACTTGCATACACAGGTGAGAAGAGATCCTCAAAGTTACCTTCCTCCTTTTGAGCTATAATTGCCTCAAAATATTGAAAGAATGACAGTGCTGGCAGGGGACCCTCATATTCCACACACATTTTAGGGTAACACTGCCTATATCTGTTAGTGGCGTGGTGCAAGACACGTGATTTCTGGCATTTTGGAACTTGAGTTCCAAAGAAGTCAAAAGGTTGAAACCCTTGCAACAAGCCCAAAGGTTTACTATTTTTAAATGAATTAAATTATAGCCATGATCCTACATTGGCGATATAGCTATGATAGACTCCCATCTATCCCTGCCCCACAAAACCCACCTTTTCTCTTCTACAACCTGGTGAATCTGGGCATTTCTGATATGGAGGGCATGGGAATCAGCAGACAAGCAACCAGCTATTTTCCCATAATGCGACACACAGTGATATCAAGCATCTGCAGTGACCTGTGAGGATCCTCCAGAGGTGTCTGCAGGGAATGACATTGTTCTGCATACAATTGTTCTGCATAACTGGATGCCTGTCTGATGCTTCTCATACTCCCAGAAATGTTCAGGTAGCTGAGAAAATGTGCGCTGGGGAGTGAGTCTTGAACATTAAGCTGCCTGAGCCAGCGGACATTCATTTTCAAGGAACACTTAACACTCAGGAAGAATAGGTTGTCTCAGCACTTCATTTCATGCAAAAAGGAAGTTCAACATCTATGTTTTAAAATATATATTTGTTCAAATAAAGAAGTATTTGAATGCATGTATATTAATATCAAATGCAGATTACTATTTCAGGAAATTTATCAAGGCTCCATAAATGTCTTGAATTCTGAATATTTTTTTAACCACAAAATCCAGCTGGCAGAAGTCTCTTGTTAGACTTACAAGCTTTTCATTCATCTCTGAGCAGGTGTGGGATATGATTGAAATATAATTTGGCTTTTTGAGTGAAACTGATGGGAGCTGTCATCTACTACACAGATCTGCTACATTGTTCCAGTCAGACTTGATTCCATCATTTTGTGTACTGCCTGCTGGACAGCTTTTGAAGTCAATGGACAGCTTGAAGGCAGCTTTCCAGGGCTCTCCTCTTGGCCTTTTAGAAACCTCTCCTGACTCATTTACTTTCAGCAAGTTGGCAGTTAACTCTGACCTCTGAATTCCAGGTATCCCAAGCTCATTAGTGGCACAAATGGTCACATTCCTCATAGAGAATTAGAAGTGGAGGGTCCCATCTCCTTTGTTTAGCTTGGGTTAAAGCTAAGATTATCTTTCATTGTAATATAATTTAATATGGGATAATGAAAAACACTTTTTATTTCTTTCTTTTTTCCTGGATGGAAACACATGGTATCAGCAATGTGGCAAACATTTTTTTCAAACTATGATCAATGAATCCTGTTACAAAAGAAGGTGGGTTTAATGTTTAAAAGTGATCCCGGCTTCAGGCCACTCTGTTGCCCAAAGCAAGTTGGAGAGCTTACCAATCTTGCCATGGAACCTCACCTTGCTCCTTTGTAATGCCAGGTTGGTGAAAAATAAAACCCATATCATCCATGACCTCCTCATGAATGAAAATGCCAACCTGGCATGCTTTACAGAAACCTGGCTGGGGGAAGACAGCACCATCACTTGGAATCAAGCTCTCCCAGTGGGGCATTCTGTGTATGAGCAGGTAATGGAAAGTGGGCCGGGGGGTGGGGAGAGTGGCTCTGGTTCATAAAGATAACCTCTCCTTGACCAGGATACCTATCCGGAAAACAGATCACTTCGAGAGTATGTACTTGAAGCTGAAAACCAAGGATAGTGTAGGGATTCTGTTAGTACACCATCCACCCCGTTGCTTAACAGATTCCCTATCCGAGCTGACTCAACTGGTCTCAGAGTTGCTGCTGGAGTTGCCCAGACTTTTAGTTCTGGGTGACTTCAACATCCCACTCAAGACCAGTTTAACAGGTGTGGCTCAGCAGTTCATAGATTCCATGACAGACATGGGCCTATCCCAATTGGTTTTTGGGCCTACGCACTCGGCAGATCATACTCTTGATGTGGTCTTTAGTACGGAACAGACATATCTGTGGGCAGAGGTAGTAAATACCTCTGCACTGTCATGGACTGATCATTTCCTGGTCAAGGTTGGACTAAGAGCCACTGTCCATCCCACTGGGGGTGGAGGGCCTATTAAAATGGTCCACCTTCAGAGGCTAATGGAGCCAATTGGATTCCAGAAAGCCTTGGAGGGTCTCTTGGTTAGTAAAGCCAATGACCCTATCGAAACTCTGGTGAATACCTGGAACACCGATCTTACCAGAGCTATCGACACAATCGCTCCCAAGCGTCCTTTCCAACCCGCTCCAAACTGTCATCCCTGGTTCACAGAGGAACTTAGGAAAATGAAGCAGGTTGGACAACAACTAGAGTGTACCTGGCGGAAAACTCGACTCTTACCTGATAAGACTCATCATAGGGACTTACTTTGTTCCTATCGAGAGGCAATACGTGCAGCGAAGAATTCGTTCTTTTCTGCACGTATTGCATCTGAGGAATCTCATCCAGTGGAACTGTTTGAGGTGGTAGGGGAACTGACACGGGCTCCACCTGTGCAGAACCCTTTACTTAACCCGACAACAATCTGCTGTGATGCTTTTAACAACTATTTCGCAGATAAAATCTCTCAGATAAGAGCCGACTTAGGGCCTTTGCAGACTGCCAGAAATAGTGCAAACTGAGTCCATTTTAACTGCCTTGACTAAGTGCTAGGGAATCATGGGAACTGTAGTTTATTGTGGCACCAGAGCTCTCTTACAGAGAAGGCTCAATGTCTCAGAAAAAAATACAATTCCCATTATTCCCTAGCACTGAGCAAAATGGAAATCTAAGGAAATTCCTAATATTAGCAATTGTTATAGAAAACTATGATTTAATGGATTTAGATAGATTAACGAGTTTAATTAAAGGAAGAGGATATGACACATTTAAAAGTGATTGGAAACTATTGATAGATTATTGGAAAATAGAAAGGGAGCTAAATTTGTTATAGATTTAGACTAGAGGATAATAGAAATTGAACTGCAAGTGTGATATTGATAGGTTGTAGTTTAGGTTAAATAATTACAGATTATATTATACTACTATCATAGATTGGCAAGACAAAATGTGAGATATTAGACGAAACACAATTTTTAAATGAAGTTCATATTACACAGGCTGAAAAAAAAGCTATGTCTTACAAGGAAGTTGTATTTTTAATTTTGTTTATCTTTTTGTTGTATTGTGTTGTTTTATGTCTATTATTGTGTTGTGTTTTGTTTTATTTGTAATTAATAAAAGAGTTTAAAAAAAGGCACACAGTACTTATTTGTATAATGTGGGTTGCCAAATTCCTTTTAACTTGACTATTAAAGGCACACAGTACATATTTGTATAATGTGGGTTACAGAAAAGTATCAAATCAACAGAAGACAGAAGGAAGAACGTGATGGGTGGTGGTGGTTTCTAACTGAGAAATAGTAGGAGGGGACAAAAGCATACTCATCTTGATCATTTCCAAGTCTAAAAGATTTTATAAAATCTGAGGTATTCTATGTGTCATGAGAAAACTGCTGTAGCTTAGTGTCTGTAAAGCTGAGCAATAGATGTCCAAACAACTTGAAACTTATCTCTGTTCTTGTGTGTGCGTGTATGTGTGTGTTTAGATCACCTGCCAATTTATGGTGGCCCCATGGAAATCCAAAATTCAGAACTTAGCAAATCTGAAGTAAATACTGAAATACTACACTACCACACATCCTGCTGCTGCAGGTCACTACACTATTATTACTTCAGTGCTAATGTTCATTCACTCTGTGCTTGACATTTCATAGTGGAATGATTGCTTAGTGCTGAAAGAAGAAACAAAAGCAATCAATGCCAAACAGGAATTTCCAAAAGCAAAGAAGTGCACTGTTTAGATGATACCATGATAGATCGGCTATAAATACCTAGACAAATAGATAAATCATGCTAACATTGGCAAATGGACATTTTTATGAGTACTTTGGGAGATCTTTACAGTCAACCTGCATGTACATTTTACCAGGCCTAATCACAACAAACAAGATTCACTTTTTTATATGTAAATAGCCCTAATTCTCATTCACTTTCCAACTGTTTTATAACTCATAAAACCATAATAGCTTACTGTTAATTATCCAGATTTCTTCATTATCTGAAATAAGTAGATATCCCCCAGTGTCGACCACATCAATGAAAGCAGCAACTGTGATATCCAAAATTGTGTTTTTGAACATTCTAGATGCTAGGAAAGCATACATATAAAAGAAAAATTGATGTGTTTTACCATTTACAGATTTATGATCTCTTCAGAAATATTCAGAGTAGATATGTGTTCTTCCTTCCTTTCTTTTAACTTATTACTCAGTTGGGGGCAGGGGGAGATTGAAACTTGATATTCAAAAACCAAAAGTTGCTTGTTAAATAAATCAACAAAGGAAACAAAACTATGTAAGTACCATAAGTCAAAGATAAACAAAGAACAACTGGTTGGGGCTAGGGTAACCAGGGGTTAAGTTGGTGAATCTCTATTTTCTAGCATTGTGTAATGAGGTATTTGTACCTCCTTCTGCAATGGTTTTACTCAGCAAAGCAGTATATTTTAATGGCAGCCAAATAATCCACACAGACACTGCTGCTAGTCTGGCGATCTTTGTTCCCTTACTACTACCCTAACCTCACAGTACACTAGTGGAGCTATACATTCCCCAAGCTTTGAAGATGATCTCAGTTTATGGATTTATTAAATTGTTATCCTTTCTATAAAACAATGGCATTAGGCAATTGACAATAATAACATTCAAATAAAAATATAATTAAATTATTAAAAAAAATTAAAACCACAGTTAAAACATTGGGGAAAGGATAGAAACAGCAACCACCTTAACTAAACCTGCCAAATGGCCAGGACCTAACTGAATAAAAAAAGTATATGGTAGAAATGATAAGAATGATGTCAACATGGCTTCTTCATTCCATCATCTTCTTCTCCAGACCCTTTCATATTCCTACCTCTACTTTTTTCATTGCACCGCACTGATGGGAAGGAGTTGGGCATATCATTGTACAGTGCCCTGCTCTCAAGAACCTTTGGTTGGTGAAGTTGCTGGACATCTAAGGTGGCTTTTGGATGGTTGAATCAGGAGACATAGATGTGTTGATGAAGCATCATAGGAGTAACTATGTCTGACAATGCAGGATCTTGGCTAGCAGGGCAATCACGCAGCGAGCAGTGGTGTTTGGGGCCATGGAGGACTGTTCTAGCCCTGGCTTTCAGCCCTCGGAGGACCATCTGAAATGGCCTGAGCCACCACACCTGTGGGGAAGCTGGGAGGAGCACCGGCGGGGATAAAACCCCACCCGAATTCCACCTCTCCCCTGGCAACCACGCGGCGAGCGTCTATCTATGAAAGACATTGCCACTTATTAGGGACAGGAATTAGCTGGCTCACCCATGAAAAAAAGTGCTGAAATTAGGAGATCTAAAGAGAAGAGGATGAAAGAATTAGAAAGAGAGTTAAAATTTGATGAAGACCAACTGAAACTTAATTTGAGGCAAAAAGAAATTCAGAAATTTTAAAATATTCAAATATTGTGTAGCCAAATTTCTTCATTAACTACAGAAGAAATTTATGCAAAATTAAAATTTACCAGACAAAGATATTTTGAATTTTCAAATAAATCCGGGAAAATTCTGGCTACAACATTAAGGAAAGAGCAAGAGAAAAGGATTATTGTCGAATTGAAAGAAGGGGAACATAAATATACATCGCAATCGCACATGAAAAGAATCTTATTCAATTTGTTTTAAAATCTATATGGAGAAAAGCATGATAATCTTGAATTTGCTAAAAAATATTTGGAAAATTATCCCCTAACCAAAGTTCCTGATGAGTATAAAAAAGATTTAAACAAAAAAATAGAATTACAAGAATTATATGATACTATTAAGAGTATGAAATCAGGTAAGTCCCCGGGGCCTGATGGTTTACCGCAGACTATTATAAAAAATGTAGGGACCAATTGGCTGTTCCCTTATTACAAACGATGAATGGCATTTTAGACGGTTTTATTCCCGAATCCTGGAGACAAGCTAATATTGTACTTATCCCAAAGGAAAAGAAAGATAAATCTGACCAAAAAAATTATAGGCCAATTTCCTTGCTAAATTGTGATTATAAAATCTTTGCCTATTTTGTCAAATAGGATAAAGAAATGGTTACCCTCTTGGATACACAATGATCAGCCGGGATTTCCCCCAGGTCAGATGATGAAAGATAATACCCAACATTTAATTAATCTTATAGAATACCACAATAAGAACATCAATTACAAATTGGCTTTGATCTTTTTCGACATAGAGAAAGCCTTTGATAACCTCAGTTGGACTTTCATGCAGAAATTGTTAGTGGCTTTAGACCTGGGAACAAATATGAATAGTTGGATTTGTTCAATTTATCAAGATCAGGAGGCCAAAATAATTATAAATGGAGAAACAATCTCATCTTTCAAGATTCAAAAAGGTGTTAGACAAGGCTGCCCCTTATCCCCTTTATTGTTTATTTTGAATTTTGAAATATTAATGAATAATATTCGAACATGCAATGACATTCATGGAATTAAAAAAGAAAAAAAAAGAATTCAAAGTGAAAGCCTTCGCTGACAATTTGATGGTTTCTCTCTCCAATCCATGCGAAGATATAGAAATTCTTCTTAAAGTATTGAGTAACTTTGGAAAGGAATCAGGACTTAAAAATAAATAATGCAAAAACAACAATGTTGTTAATGAATTTGTCTCCCTAGGAAAGGAAGAAAATAACAGAATTATCTAAATTTCAGGAATCCAGTATGGTGAAATATCTGGGAATAAATTTCACGACTAAAAATGGGGACTTGTTTAAAAGTAACTATGACAAAAATTGGGCAGAAATAAAGGAAGACTTAAAAAGGTGGTCCAAAATCAACATTTCATGGTTGGGTAGGATATCGACTGTTAAAATGAGCATCTTACCTAAACTTATGTTTTCATTTCAGAATATTCCAATTATTTTAAATGATAAACCCTTCAATAAATAGAATCAAGATATATCTAAATTCATATGGCAAGGAAAAAAACCCAAGAATAAAATTTAAACTATTACAGGACTCTGTAGAGAGATGAGGTTTGGGTCTACCAAATTTAAAAAATTATTACTATGCATGATCCTTATTTTGGCTAATTGACTGGTTTAAATTATATGATGAAAGGAATCTTAATCTGGAAGGATTTGACAACGTTTACGGTTGGCATGGGTACTTATTTTATGATAAAATTAAGTACCATAAAATTTTTAATGACCACTACCTACGTAGATCGTTGTTGAGAGTCTGGCACAAAATTAAACAAAAATGGCAGGATATTCTCCTGAGATGGACAGCAGTCAGAGAGGTAGCCTCGAGGGGAAATAAATTCAATAACGAAAATTGGCTCACATACAATGATTTGATTATTAAAGAAGGAAGGAATTTAGAAATAAAATCTCAGATGGAGTTAAACTCCGAAGGATATAACTGTAATTGGTTCTTATATAAACAAATAAGAGAACGTTTCCTATTAGATTAAAAAAAAAAACAATTGGATTACTAAATGCACAATTCGAAGAAATAATATGGTCAATTGATGAACACAAAATATCCAAATTTTATAGATTATTGCAAACTATGGAATTTGAATCTGAACTAATAAAATCTAACATGTTAAAATGGGCTAAAAATTTCGGACACACCATAGATTTGGATCAATGGGAGAAGTGTTGGAAGAAAAGAATAAAATACACTTTAAAATTCTAATATAAAGGAGAACTTTTTCAAAATGTTCTATCACTAGTATTTGACTCCCGTCCAACTGTCTAAAGATAATAAATCATATCCAAATTCCTGTTGGAAATGTAAGGGCAAGACCGGTACGTTTTACCACTTATGGTGAGAATGTGAAAAAGCGAAGGAATTTTGGTTGATGATTAGACATTCTCTAAGTGAAATCTTAAATTATAATTTAAACTTTGATCCCCAATTGTTCTTGTTAGGTGTCTGTACAGATGAAAGTCTAGTAAGGAAATATGGAAAAATATTTTTTTATTCTCTTTCGGCTGCTAGGATGTTATACGCCTCCAAATGGAAATCGAACCATGTTCCAACCCTTCAGGAATGGATAACCAAAATGACAGACTTTATGGAAATGGACAAGCTCACCTGTTTAATTAAAGGGTTCAGCTATGAAAAAAATCAAGTGTGAATGGAATGTGGTGACTAATTTTCTCAATCAAAAAGGGTTCAGAAAATGAGTAAATAATCTTTGTTATGGTTTTGAGTTTTATATAAAATGGAATGGGTTAGACTAGTATAAATCTCACTATAGAAGTTGTTGGTCTGTAATGAAATAATCAAGTTTGTTTCTTCTTTATAGGATTTAGAAAATAATAAGATTTATTAATAATTATAGATAATAAGTAGCAAAATGTTACAAGTTGTGCTGGTCATACCCTCGATGCGGTCTTTAGTACGGAGCAGGGATATCCATGGGTGGAGGTCAATATAACCTCCACATTGTCATGGATGGATCATTACCGGATCAAGGTGGAACGAAGAGCTACTATCCTCCCTCCCGGGGTTGGTGGACCCATTAGAATGGTCTGCCGTTGAAGGCTAATGGAACCAATTGGTTTCCAGAAAGCCTTAGAGGGTTTAATGGTTGGCAATGCCGGTGATTTGGTTGAAGCCTTGGTGGATACTTGGAACATTGATCTAACCAAGGCTATCGACACAATCGCTCTCAAGCGTCCTTTCCGGCCCACTTCAAATTGTAAGCCCTGGTATACTGAGGAGTTTAGGAGGATGAAGCAGGCAGGACAATGACTAGAGTGTGAATGGCGGAGGATTCATCTCTTATCTGACAGAACTCGTCTTAGGAAGCATCTTGATTCCTGTAGGGAGGCTTTACGTGCAGCGCAGAAACCTTTCTTTTCTGCACGTATTGCATCTACGGAGTTCCACCCGGTAGAGCTGATTAGGGTGGTGGGGGAGTTGACAAAAGTCTCCCCTGCACCAAACCCCTACTCAACCCAAAAACAGCCTGCTGTGAGGCATTTAACATCTACTTTGCAGATAAAATCTCTCAGATAAGAGCTGACCTGGATGCCAGTGTTTTGGCAGAATCCGTAGATGAGGTATCCAGCAACTCCGTTGATGGCAATTTACTGGATCAATAGCAATCTGTGAGTACCGATGATGTGGACAAGCTTCTTAGAAGGGTGAGGAAGATGACTTGCCCCCTCAACCCATGTCCATTGTGGCTGGTTGTCCGGGGGGGGGGGGGGACGCGTTGAAGGTGTTCCTTTGGGACACAATCAATGCATCATTCAGGGAAGGTAATGTACCATCTTGATTAAAGGAGGTGGCGGTTAGGCCACTCCTAAAAAAACCTTCAGGAGTGGCGGTTAGGCCACTCCTGAAAAAACAACTACAGACCAGTCTCCTTGCTACCTTTTCTTAGCAAGGTGATTGAGAGGACAGTCGCTTCCCAACTCCAAGCAGTCTTGGATGAAACCGATTATCTTGATCCATTTCAAACTGGCTTCAGGACAGGATATGGAATTGAGACTGCCATGGTTGCTCTGACTGATGACCTCCGCCTGGGCATCGACAGGGGTAGTGTGACCCTGCTGGTGCTCTTGGATCTCTCAGCGGCCTTTGATACCATAGATCATGCCATCCTCTTGGATCGCCTGAGAGAGTTAGGAATTGGAGGCACTACTTTGCAGTGGTTCCGTTCCTTCCTCTCAGGCAGATCCCAGAGGGTGAGGCTCGGGGACAGTTGCTCTTCCAAAATAGAGCTTAATTGTGGCAGGGCGCCATTCCTATCCCCGATGTTATTTAACATTTACATGAAGCCACTGGGTGAGATCATTCGGAGGCATGGAGCGCGCTGTCATCAGTACGCTGATAACACCCAGATATACTTCTCCATGACCAGATCATTTTTTTAATTATTTATTTTTAATATTATTTTACATTACTTAAAAAGCAAATAAGAAAAATAATACATACAATACATAATTTTGCTTATTCAATTATTACCATATCTTCCTATTTCTACAACAACTCCTATCCAATTAAAGTAAACTATATTTCTTTTCTGTAATTATACACAAATTACCTCATTTCCATAGTGATTGAAGGGCTAAGGGGTCACTATAATATCCTAAGTTATATCTTGTTTACAAAATTCCAAAATCTTTTCCCACTTTTTTTCATATTGTTGTGACATTTTATCTATCACATACATTGACAATATATCCATAGTGGCTAATTCTAAGAGTTTTGTCTGCCAATCTCTTATTGTAGGGATCTTTTCTAGTTTCCAATAACGGGTTAGGGTTAGGGTTAGGGTCCAGATCATTGACTCAGACCTCAGATAGTGTCTCGCCTCTAGATGACTGTCTCAGAGTGGTAATAGATTGGATGAGGAAAAGCAGATTGAAATTGAATCCAGACAAAATGGAGGTACTTACAGTTACAGGCCCGAAACCAGATCTGGGAATACAGTCTCCAGTCCTGGATGGACTCACACTCTCCTTCAAGGACTGTGTTCGCAGGTTGGGGGTACTTCTAGATTCGTCGCTTCATATGACTTGTCAGGTGAGTTCAACGGTCAGGAGTGCCTGTTATCAGCTTCGGCTGATATGCCAACTGCGCCCTTATCTGGACATGAGAGATCTGGAAGCTGTGGTACATGCTCTGGTAACCTCATGTCTGGATTACTGCAATGCGCTCTACATGGGGCTACCCTTGTGCCTAACCTGGAAACTACAACTGGTCCAAAATATGGCAGCCAGGTTAATCACAGGTACATCCAGGAGGGAGCACATAACACCGGTGCTTAAATCCCTGCACTGGCTGCCAATTAGTTTCCAGGCACAGTACAAGGTGTTGGTGTTAACCTTTAAAGCCCTACATGGCTTGGGTCCACCTTATCTCAGGGACCGCCTCTCCCCGTATGACCCCCCCCCCCCCCGCGCACTTCGGTCCTCTGGGAGGAACCTGTTACAGCCAATAAAAACTAGGCTGTCTCAGACCTCCCAGAGGACCTTTTCTGCTACCGCTACCAGACTATGGAATGGCCTGCCGGACGAGATCCGTCTTATTACCACTCTTGCTGCTTTTAAAAAAGCAGTAAAGACGGATCTCTTCCAGCGGGCCTTCCCAGAATAATTCCCTGGCTCAAGGGGAGATGGTTCCGATTGTTCCTTTCTATTGCTGCTGCCCTACTGTTTTGTTGTTTTACTGCATTATGGCATTTTAATTTCCTTATAGTTTAATTTTGTTTTAATGGGATGGGAGGGGTAGATTCTGGGATGAGGGAATGTTTTTAACTCTGTATGTTTTAAAATGCTGTAACCCACCCTGATTGCTGAGTAGAAAGGCGGGCTATAAATAAAAAAATGTTGTTGTTGTTATTATTATTATTATTATTATTATTATTTAAGATTCACTAGTCTTTTCGTGTAATTATAAGATTTGGTCCTAACAGATTTTTCTTATAGAAGAACAATCCACATATTCATGTTTATGATATGGAACTGTTCAGAGCATTCTTTAACAAGCAGCCATGAAAATAAGGAAAATGCAGTATGCTTCTGAATGACATGTGTGCAGGGAGTGAAACACCTTCCTCATTAGGCTAATTGAGGACTAGACTAGGTAGCAATTGTGCAGATGTCACTAGGAATTCTGCCCGAATGACATGCACAGTTGTCAGAATCAAGTACAATGTCATTGTACTTGATGCCTACATTATCTGCATATGACAGCTTCAATAATGAGATGTTAGTCTGAGATGGATAAGAAATAAATTCTCTGCTTGTTCCCAATGAGCTAGATGGATTCCTTATTGCCTTGGAGAAGCAGCTCAAAAATCATCATAAGTTTTTCAGAGCTTCAGGGGGAAAAGGATTGGCTGCAACCCAGCAAAGCAGAGAAGCTACAATCAGAAAAGGAGGCAAGGCATCATTATTAGCAAGAGGTAATCACTGCATACAATCAAAGACAGTAATGCAACCAAATTATGTCCCACAAGAGGAAAGGAAGAGAGAATAGTTTAGCAATTGTGGAAAGCAGACAACACTGCAACTTCCACAAATGTCAGTCATGAGTCTCAAACCAGGAAAAAGGTGAAATATAGATAGATATCATTCTCATCAACTTCACCACCACCATCATTGACAAAAAAAGTCTTCAAATGTTCGGTTTTGCACAGCTATCCTGACCCTCATCCCCAGAAGTTCCATTGGATTGGTTCCCAATTCAGTCATGTTCAGCTGAAAGTCAAAGGAGACAACATATTTAGCATGTTTTATTCAGTGGTGCTTCCCCAAGTAGTGAAAATTCTATTTCTATTACAGCACATAATTTTCCTCACCTATGTGTTTTGCATTTAGCAAGTTTTGTCTTTGCAGTGATCGTTACAAGGTAAAAAAGGACTTAATTTGCAAGTCTGATTGCTGAAATACATATCTCTGATTGTGGTAGAAGAAATGGGTCAATCATTGGGAATATGCATGCCCTTTAATTTTTAGTTTGACCCTACCCCCATGGAAAAATAGGACTTCCGTACCCTGTCCTGTAATATTAGCCTTTTTAGCATCTTAAAATGGTAGACAGAGGTTAGGAATCTAGCTTAGGAGTAGCAATCCCCTGACACACAGAGGACCACACCACTCCCTCCCCATGAAATAAAAAATGGCTTCCAATGGAACAGGAAGTACAGTTGTTTTTAAGAGAGAGAGAGAGAGAGAATGAGGAAGGAAGGAAGGAAGGAAGGAAGGAAAAGAATACCTTTATATGGCCTCATTTCTCAGTTACAGTTCTCAAATACATTTCTCAGTTAAGATGGTATAGAGGGATATCACTTCTTTAGAAATTCAATATTCTCTGTTTAAGCCTAAAAAGGGACAAGGAGCCAACATGGCTTGAAGGAAAAGAGAAGATTAAGGAACCACCTAAATGATTTCCATATTTAGACAAAAATCTGGCAGATAGTAAAAATCTTAACAGTAACCAATTTGACGGAATTAAGAAATGGACAACAAGAAGATTAATTAAGCAGAAATGGATAATGGTTCTTCAATATTGGAACAACATAGATAATTATTTGACTAACATTTTTTTATTTTTGTACTGATTACTTAATAATTGCTTTAATTATCATTTTGCTTTTTGAATATTAAATATTTAAAAATGTGGCTTCAAAAAACTGGTTGCATGACAAGTGGGCTGGGATGTATATAGAATCATAGGCTGCATTAATAGAAGTATAGCAGGGGTAGGCAACCTTTCCCCTTTAAGGGCCGAGGGACTTCAGCTCCCAGAAGCCTCAGCCATGTTGGCCAATAGCTCCTGGGATTCTGGGAGCTGAAGTCCCTCGGCCCTTAAAGGGGAAAGGTTGCCTACCCCTGAAGTATAGTATCTAGATCAGGGGTAGGCAACCTTTCCCCTTTAAGGGCTGAGGGACTTCAGCTCCCAGAATCCCAGGAGCTATTGGCCAACATGGGACTATTGGCCAACATGGCTGAGGCTTCTGGGAGCTGAAGTCCCTCGGCCCTTAAAGGGGAAAGGTTGCCTACCCCTGATCTAGATCAAGGAAAGGAATAGTGTCAGTGTATTCTGCTATAGTCAGCCCCCACCTGGAATACTGTGTCCAGTTCTCGGCACCACAATTCAAAAAGGATGATGAGGAACTGGAGCATGTCCAGAGGAGAGCGACTAAAATGGTGAAGGGTCTGGAAACCATGCCCTATGAGGAATGACTTAGGGAACTGGGCATGTTTAGCCTGGAGAAGAGAAAGTTAAGAGGGGATATGATAGCCCTGTTTAAATATTTGAAGGGGTGTTATATTGAGGAGGGAGCTAGCTTGTTTTCTGCTGCTCCAGAGAACAGGACCCAGAACAACGGATTCAAGCTACAGGTGGCAGAAGTTCCTCCTAATGTTGAGGTTGAATCTCTTTTCCTGTAGCTTGAATTCGTTGTTCTGGGTCCTGTTCTCTGGAGCAGCAGAAAACAAGTTAGCTCCCTCCTCAATTGGACTAGAAGGCCCTTGTGGTCTCTTCCAACTCTATAATTCTATGATTCTAAGTGGTGTGGCAAATGTAGTCTGCAGAGAAAAATGTGAGGTTTTGCATAACCTCCCTTTTTTTCTCTGCAGTGTGGGTTTCCTATGCAGTGGAGGCTTCTGTGCAAAAAAAATAAAAACAAAACACCAATTTTTCTCCACAGAATAATTCCTCTGAAATACTTTGGGACACTAAAATATATAGAGAGATTATTTAAAATTTTATATAATTCTCACTCTCCATTATTATTCCCAATGGGGTTTCTCAATTGCTGGGAAACTTGAAAACAAGTAATGACAAATATTATTTCCATTCTTGGTCAGAGTACTGCATTTTAAAATGACTGATCCACAATAACATTTTGAAATCCCATGCCCAGCAGGCATCTTCTTGGCTTTATAGCAAAGTTTTGCTAGTAAATATGGAGGCCTGTCCCCTGTCCAGTTAACATAAACCGCTGTTGAGCTTGCACTTAGACAAATGCTTAAAAGCTATGCTAAATAAAGGTGGACTTAAGTGGACGCTTCAGTGCTTTGCTGACTGTGGGAGCTGCAAAATTCAAGCTGTTGAAATGATCCTTACAATGGTGCCATTATATTTGTCCAGTAACTCCGTTGATGGCACTTTACTGGATCAATTTCAATTTATGAGTACCGAGGACGTGGACAAGTTGCTTGGAAGGATGAGGAAGATGACTTGCCCCCTCGATCCTTGTCCATCATGGCTGGTCGTCCAGGGCGGGGGCGTGTTGAGGGTGTTCCTTCGAGACACAATCAACGCGTCCCTCAGGGAAGGCAGTATGCCATCCTGCTTAAAAGAGGTGGCTGTTAGGCCACTCTTAAAAAAGCCTTCCCTGGACCCCCTGGACAGAAACAACTACAGACCAGTCTCCTTGCTGCCATTTCTAAGCAAGGTGATTGAGAGGGCAGTTGCTTCCCAGCTCCAAGCTATCTTGGATGAAACCGATTATCTCGATCCATTTCAAACCGGCTTTAGGACGGGATTTGGAGTTGAGACTGCCTTGGTTGCTCTGACCGATGACCTCCGCTTGAGCACCGACAGGGGAAGTGTGACCCTGCTGGTGCTCTTGGACCTCTCAGCGGCCTTTGATACTATAGATCATGCCATCCTCTTGGATCGGCTGAGGGAGTTAGGAATTGGAGGCACTGCTTTGCAGTGGTTCCGTTCCTTCCTCTCGGGCAGATCCCAGAGGGTGAGGCTCGGGGACAGTTGCTCTTCTAAAATAGAGCTTAATTGCGGCGTCCCTCAGGGCGCCATCCTGTCTCCGATGTTATTTAATATTTATATGAAGCCGCTGGGAGAGATCATCCAGAGGCATGGAGTGCGGTGTCTTCAGTACGCTGATGACACCCAGATTTATTTCTCCATGACCAAATCATAGTCTCAGACCTCCGATGGCGTCTCTCCTCTCAATGACTGTCTTAGAGCGGTAATGGATTGGATGAGGAAAAACAAATTGAGGCTGAATCCAGACAAAACGGAGGTGCTCACGGTCACAGGTCCGAATCCGGGCCCGGGATTACAGCCCCCAGTCCTGGATGGGGTCACACTCTCCTCCAAGGACCATGTGCACAGTCTGGGGGTACTCCTTGACTCGTCGCTTCACATGACCAATCAGGTGAATTCGACAGTCAGGAGTGCTTGCTATCAGCTTCAGCTGATACGCTAGCTGCGCCCTTTCCTGGATGGTAAAGACCTGGAAACCGTTGTGCACGCACTGGTAACCTCACGCCTGGATTACTGCAACGCACTCTACATGGGGCTACCCTTGTGCCTAACTCAGAAACTTCAGTTGGTACAAAACATGGCAGCCAGATTAATTACCGGCACATCTAAGAGGGAGCACATTACACCTGTGCTCAAATCTCTCCACTGGCTGCCAATTAGTTTCCGGGCACAGTACAAGGTGTTGGTTTTGACCTTTAAAGCCCTACATGGCTTGGGCCCAACCTATCTTAGGGACCACCTCTCCCCATATAAGCCCCCCCGTGCCCTTCGGTCAGCCGGGAAGAACCTACTCCAGCAATCGAAATCTAAACTTAAACAGACCTCGCAGAGGGCATTCTCTATTACCGCCCCTAAATTATGGAACGGCCTGCCGGATGAGATCCGTCTCATCACAACACTCACTGCTTTCAAGAAAGCAGTTAAGACGGATCTCTTTCGGCAGGCCTTCCCAGATTGATTCCCTCACAGGAAGAAATATTGAATCCCCTTCCTATGCTCTCTGTTGTTTTGCCACTATCATTTGATAATTTTGTTTTATTTTATTGATTTGTTTTAAATTTCTAAGTTTAATTCTGTTTTAAGGGGTGGGTGGGATGGGTGGAGGGATTGGGTTTTTAGAATGTATCTTAATTACTGTATTTTAATTGTTGTGAGCCACCCCGATTGCTATGCAGAGGGGCGGGATATAAATAAAAAATTATTATTATTATTATTTACTACGGTTACAATTCTTTTACATGGGCAGCTCTAATGAACCCCCCTGTCCATAGTGTGAACTAAAAGCCACAAAAGCATTCAGCAAAACTAAAAGGATGCACTAGCCAGCTTTTTTAAAAAAATAGAAAAATGCACTTCTTTGTAATGAACTTACTTTAAACTACCACAGCAAGAACAGAGGAAAGTTTTGTAATACTATGATTAACAAACTTCAAAGATGTATATTTGGATTGTTTAAAAGGAGAAAATTGTAGGCTTGTAGGTAAAAACAAAATGACACAGAGCAGATCAGGTGGATGCCTTAGTGCATAGTGTCAGGAAGCCCAGGGGCAAGAAGAACAGCATAGTGGTGACTGCCATTTTGCTGTCAGGACAGCAAGTGTGGGATAGGCAATGACAGGCAGTCCTGATTGGCTGGAAGCTCAGAACCATCAATTGTCATAGTTCAATGATAGCTACTCTCCTGAAACTCTCCCATACTCTCCAATTGTCCCTGTTTGGCTGGGACAGTCCTGGATAATCATCTATTGCCCCACTTTCTTAGCTATTTTTAAAATATTCCAGTTTCTCTTTCCTCTCCCGACTTTCCTTTGGACTTGGCTTTCTTCAGTTGCTGAAAACTAAGTTTAAAGTGCAAAAGTAGTCACAGTCAATTGACTCAGCAAGTGGTAGAGGGGAGGTTGGGACAGAATCTTACCCTTCCCAGTAGGCTCAGGCAAAGGAAAACTGCTGCAGCCTCTCCTAGCTCAATAAAAACTTTTGCCATCTTAACCACACTCTGAAGTTTCTTGGCCACACTTGTCCTAATTTTTATCTGTGAAATGTCAGAAGGTCTGGTAGTAAAGTCACACACGTAGGCATGCTCCAGCCAATTTCAAGCACTGCAAAAGTTAGAAACCTAGATATATTTACTTGACAGTAAGGTTTACAGCAGCCTTTCTCTACAATTTGCCTTGGAAGAACCCTTGAAATAATTTTCAAGTCTCAGAGAATTCATTCATAAAAATTATTATATCTACTTCCCCCCCCTAATCACAATCTCTTAAAGAACTACTAGCAACTGCTCATGGACCCCTAGAGCTCTGGGGAACTCTGGCTGAAAGATCCTAGAAGATGTATTTTATTTTACTTCCAATCAAACAAGCCTAAATCAGGTTAGAAGTACATTGATTTCAATCAGAACTAATCATATGACTTAAGTATCTCCCTTGACAATCAATGAAACTTTTAAAATATTGGCTGAATTCTGTCCCATAATTTTATGTTATTTGATATGTGGCATGGAGAGCTATGTGCTTTTTTTTCTTGCAATACACACACACACACACCATTTGGAGACTGGTGGACTCAGCAGAGAAAATGTTGCTGGAGCTTATCGCTTGGGATTTAAACCGATTCAAGCCTCCTGAGCTGCAGCTAGGAGGTGGGATGGAGGCAGGGATTATCGCATGCTAAATCACTGCCAAATCACCAGCCACCATCAGCCCGGGTCCCAGCCAGGCTCAGATGTCCTTTTTTGGAAACTGGAAAGCATTCCATTTTCTGAAAAGTGCTGGCTGAGCCCAGCTGGGACCCAGGCTGATGGCAGCCACTGATTTGGTAGCAATTTAGCATGTGATAATCCCTGCCTCCATCCTGTCTCCCGGCTGCAGCCCATGAAGCTTGATTCAGTTTAAAACCCCAAGTGATAAGCTCCGCTGTTTGTTGCAACAGTATTTGCTACAGCAAGAAACTAGCCAACAAGACCGCCCACTATTTTATTTTATTCCCAGGATTTATATCCCACTTTTCTCCCACAATGGTAGAAGTTCACCTATACCAGTGATGTAATGGATCCAGGGGCTTCATGGTCTAAGGCTCTAAGCTCTATGGCTTTCTGATTAAGAGGGAATATGACATTTACTTACAATCCCCACAGTAGCTAGAGGGCTTTCTCTATTGTAATCCAAAGCATTTGGAGGATGGCTTGGACTTGTTCTGACAAGGTCCATCCACATTGCAAAAGAGCTGCTCCTGACAGAGATGAACTCTTGATATAGAGATTGATGAAGGCCTGCACTTCAAAATTTACCAGTACACCACAGCCTATATCAGGTAGACAGTTGCTCTGCAGAGCCACTTTACAGAGGTGCAAGTCATCAGACAAATGGATTCTCTTACAAATGCTACAACTGCATGGATTCAACTGCTTCCTAGCTGCATAATTTGCTGGAAATGGAGAACAGCCACTAAATTTCAACAAAGTCATGGTGGTGTCTGTGATTCACTGCATGCCTCACTCCACCACCTGAGGCCATGGATTTACTCTACCTCACATAAGGACAAGTCCTGTTACTCAGTTGAACACCATCTTTAAGCTTTTTCCCTCTAGTGTAACATTGGATGCAACCCACTGTGTTTCATATATTTTTATTAGAGGTGGTGGAGGAAATAAATCACTAGGAGAGGATCTTAAAACTGCACTTATAATTGTCATGGTGATCACAAAATAAATCTTGATGATGTTATAATACCATGAGTATGCAGTTATCTAATTCATCTTCTTCATGTCTCCCTTCCCCTCCCCATATTTTATGTTTTCCCTGTGAAAAATGGCTTCTTCCAAGACCTGTCAGTTGTAAAGTGTCTCCTGGCAGGGTTTGGCACAGCAGGTTGTTAAAGGCACTATTATCTTGACAGCTGCTGCAGGTTTTACAGTTTTATGGAGTGACAATAATTTGCTTCACATTTATATAAAAAAGAAAAAAATACATAAACTGATGCATTTTTGATAAAGCAAATTATTTAATAACAAACAACAAAAATTAGTAAACTTCTCATATTTTCACATTAGCTATGCAAATCTTAGTGGTCACCCAAATAAATTAAATAAGAGCTGGGATTTATATTTGTCTGTTTCCTGAAGAACAACAAAATCAAGCATAGAATATTAAAAGTAACAGGGAGATTGTCCCCAAAAATAATCAAAATAATTTGTAGGCTATTGATAATTTACTCAGGTTTCTCTTGTCATTGTGGATGTTGGAATTATCTGCTGATCTAGTCAAAGAATCCACCTTTTAGCTGCTGCAGACTCCTTACCAACACTTCACTTAACTAGCTGGTAGAAAGTTGCTGGTGGAGACAGAAAAGCATCCAGTTGTATTCCTATAGTTGGACACACAAAACTGTGAAATCATCCTTTGGGACCTCTGATGCCTTGTCATTGTGAGTTCATCTATAGGAATATAGTCTCATACTTCTTCAGCATCTTTTCCCATCCCCCCCCCCCAGTCAGTAGGTGTCCATGATGGGATGGAGGGCTATAGCAGGTAAAAGGTAGGCTTGGTGGGATGGGAGAGCAGCCATAGTTCCACCATTTGGTGGAAGCTGATCCTATGTTTCCCTGATCCAGATTTCTGTTGTAATATATTTTCACCATTTTTTCACCTGCCAGTTTAAAATTTGAGGGGGGAAAAGTCAGTATGTCCTTCTGATGTCACTGGTATGGGATTTTGTGAGGTCATAGGGTTCAGGCAAGCAAGGAGTGGGTCAGAACTGCTTTTGTCTCAGATGATAGTGTGTGAGTGTCAGTGATAAATTTAAATAATACACAGATAACCAGATATCCAGCAGCCTCATGTCTAAGGGATTGAAACCTCACAGCATTTTCTCTCATCACACCAGCTACTTCAACACAGTGAAAAGTTTCTGATGGAGTTTTCTTTAATGTCTGTGTGTATTATTGTGGACATAAACATAACGTCAGGTACATGGGTTCCGGGCCATGTAGGAACACTCAGAAACAGAGACACTAACTCTGAACTGTGCTCAGAAACAGACCTCTGCTCTTAAAGTAAGATAGAACATCATATCTTCAAAATATATTGCCATACTCATTTCAGATCCTTTCTACAAATGTTATAAATATATTATTTTAGTACTATGCCAAATTCTACCCTCCAGGATTGCAAAGGACTTCTTCCTCCCATTCTCAAGGCACAGTAGAATTTCTATGGATATTATCTTAATTTATTTATTTAATTTAAGATTACTGTATCATTATGAGGTGGCCAAGAGGCCAATATGTTTCTTGCTTTCTTTTGCACATCACTCCAATGCTCTCTAATCTCTGTGGCTGCTATTACTTCCTGATGTGAAAAAGCACAGCTTACTATTATTTTCATGTATTTTCCTGGGCTTTCATAGAAGAACAGGAAGCCAGGATAAATTCAGATGATCAGTAAAATGACATGGGAGCCACCAGCCACCCATGAAAGAAAGGACACTCACACACAACTCACAAACTCCTCATTAATAAGGTAAAAACAAGAACTTCACATCTTGTGTGAAAATTCAACTAGAATTATATTCTTCTTCACATTTTTATAGAAAAATTATTTTCTATCCAAATGATTAAGGATGGACAGGGGAAAAATGGAGGGCATTTTCAGTGGAGCACCAGTTAATTCTTTTTCTTTAAAATGGCAATCACAATGTATATCCTTTTGAGTTTCTCACTGTGGTAATTTACAATGAATGGATTCTGAATGTCTTTTTTTTAAGCACCACTTTAAAAGATACCTATTATGGCTCAAGGAATGAAATAAACAGGCAATGGTTTAACACTGATTGACTTCTTAATCAGACAGTTGATAAAGAAGGCTTGCATCATGTTTCACAGAACCTGAGTCCAGATGTATCATTCCTAGCTGAGATGACATTTATGAAAGAACTGATGCCTGAATATGTTTTTGGAAAAGGTTAATTATTAAATTTAAGTGAGATGGATAGATGTATATTTTTCCGCCAGCAGCTGAAGACATTTTTATTTAGGCAGGTATTTGGTGGGTGAATTCTTTTTGAATAACATGTCATGGGTATTTACTGTTTTAATGTTGTTTGTTTTTTACTGTTTTAATTATGTTGTTTTTAACCTATGTTTTAAGTTTGGTATTATTTAATTATTTGTAACTTTGTAATCAGTGTAATCAGCTTTTCCTTTTAAAATATTGTAACCAGCTTTGAATCCCATTGTGGAGAAAGGTGGGATATAAATCCTAGAAATAAATAAAGAAATAAATTATTGATATATAAATTACCAAAACATATTATGGTAAAAAACAAAAATTGATCCCAGTACTTTGCTGTCAAACACTATGCACTGGAGAGAATCCATTTTAAAAGCTGACTTGTTCTGGACAATATAAAAACACATACAATTGGGATAAAAGGAACATTTTCAAAATGTATAAGTTGAAAGACTTGCTTGGTCATTTGTAACATCCTAACAATGGTTGGGGTAATTTGTCAATACATGCAAAAGTGAGGTAAAATATTTAGTAAAATGTATGGTAAAAAAAGGTTATCAGTATAGAATGATAATACCAGTTCAGAAAATAGAGAACAAGATGGGAAATTCAGTGAATGATCCTAACATTTCTATCTTATACAGAACAATCCTAGAGGTACAGAAGTATTTTTAAGTGAACAATCCTGATTTATATTTCCCAGAATAAACAGCTGATAGATGATAGATGATAGATAGGTGGATAGATAAAAGTTATGCAAGATTCATTGTAAGATTTTGGGTTCAAAAATGTGGACAAACATTTATGTATTCGGAATAGTACAGTAAAAATATGTTACATGGGAGAAAATTCCATGTGAAAATTCAGAGGCAGGACAAAATGGCGATGGACCAGCAGCTACCAAACTAGCCTCCTAACATTATCTGGCCTTATCATCTCCAAACAACTTAAAAATGCCACCCAAAGGGAAAAAAGAAACCAGACCAGCTGTCAAAACAAGACTGAGAACCTGGAATCTTTTAAAGCAGAAAAACAGATGAGGATTGACTCACTGTTTGTGGCAACACACTCAGTGAGTAACAAATCTGCAACTATAGATCTTTCTCAACTCCCTAACTCATTAAATAAAACAGCCTCCCCAGTTTCTCAAAGTCCAAATATAAACTACTCCTAGGAACAGGGAGAAATAAAGAGAACAAATACAAAACTAAAGGAGAAAATAAAGAAAACAACCCCCCTTTGCAGATGGCGCTTTGCGCCATCTTGAGGGCAAGGAAGGGGAGGGGCAGCCTCATGCTGGGCATCCCAACCCCTTCCCAAAGACGTCATTGGAGCGCCCACCATTGCACACAGTGGGCGCTTCAATGACGTACTTCCGGCTCAGCGTCCAGACATGCAGAGCCGGAAGAGGCTCAGAAGAGCCATATGGTGGTTCTTCGGTTGCCCCTTTTGCAGTTTGTGGAAGGAGCGCTATTTTAGCACTCCTTTCCCAGGTGGTGAAAGGGAAGATCGGGGCTGAGGCATGGGGCAGCCTTGGCCCCAATCCGCCTCTTCCCAGAGTGACCCATGGCCGCCCGTCTGCATCCCCCAAAAGACAAAGGAGCCAAATTCTTAGAACTAACTGGCAACAACAATGTGCAGCCCTTATATGAAGCCTGCCTTGACACTTATTTTGCAGAGACTAAATGATATCACAGACAAGATGGAGAAACTCCAACAAGCCTTCCCTATGCAAAATCCCCATGGTAAACAGGAGGTTAAAAAGACAGCTGATCTTGGTCACATGGAGAGAGATTGCTCACATTTTTCAGGACAACCAGATGCAGGTAGATATAGTAATGTCCTACAGAAAAGAAAAGAAAAGAAAAGAAAAGAACAGCTCCTTTTAGAGATTAATTTCAAGGCTCACATTTGGAACTTGCCTAAAGCAATCACCAGATTCCTCTCTCAGCTGTTAAACTGCCACTCCAAAGAAATTGACCTAAAAGAATATCATTATTTACCCAGCATAAGAGCAACCAAATACATATTCATGGCTTTCAGTCAGGCATCAATCCCAAACAGATTAACTCAAATGTGTAAATTTCTGCTACCGCTCCCAGACTATGGGACAACTTGCTGGACGAGATCCATCTTATTTCTACCTTAGACAGTTTCAAGAAGTCTGTTAAGTTGGATCTCTTCCAGCAGGCCTTTCCTGTATAACTATCCTGGCCCAAAGAGTTAGATAACTTTTCTCCCTTTGGTGCTACAGCAGAAGAAAGACTACAAAAAACTGCTGGGGATCAAGGAAAAAAGAAGCCATAAAACATAATTGGGTGTAACTTATCCAGGCAGCCAGAACCAACAACTCAGCTTTATTTTGGCATATTGCATCAAGTTCCTAAAGCAATGCAACAGCTACAATGGATTGTCATACCCCCCCCCCCCCCAGGGATCTGGGAGGAACACTTCCAAGTATTATATAAGGACACTTGCATTCAAAGTGGATCTGCAATCCAAAACATAGAGAATTTTCCAAAATGGGTTCTGGTGAGTGAGACAGAGGGGGGTTGCAGACTGCCAGAAATAGTGTGAATTCAGTCCACTTTTAGGGTTAGGGTTAGTGCTAGGGAATCATGGGAACTGTTATTTTTCTGAGACATTGAGCCTTCTCTGTCAGACAACTCTGATGCCACAATAAAATACAGTTCCCATGGTTCCCTAACTCTAACCCTAACCCTAAAAGTGGACTGAATTTACACTATTTCTGGCAGTCTGCAACCCCCCAGAGATCAAGAAAATTGTAGACCAAGGAAGGCTCCAGGGGAAGACTTAATATCTTCAGAAACCATTAAAATTATTTGGAATTCTGGGCTCCTATTCTGGCATCTCTCTTCACCTGTATTGACAACTATGGGTGAGCACCTAAGGACTGGGGGCTTGCTATCATCATCCCAATATTTAAAAAAAGGAAAGAAGAACTATCCTGGCAATTACAGACCAATCAATCTCTTCAATACAATCAGCAAGCTCTATGCAAGACACTTACATTGGAAACTCATGGACTGGTTGGAACAAGAAAACATACTTACAGAGGAACAATCTGGCTTCAGGGAAGGCCGACCTACCATAGGCTAGTGCCTTGTATGCTAACACCTCATTGAAAAGTATGCCACCTGCAACATAGGGCCTCCACAGACTGGCCCAAAGGGCCGGGCTGGATGCAGAGATGGGGAGGGGCAGCCGTACGCTGGCTGCCACAATCCCACACTGAGGATGTCCTGATGCCGTGTGCCATTATGCATGGTGCACAGCATCAGGACATCCTTCCAGTGCAGCATTTTGACACACTGCACCAGAAGAGGTGCTAAAGAGCCACGTGCTGGCTCTTAGGGTGGCCTTTTGCCACCCGTAAAAGGAACGGCATTTTGCCACTCTTTTCTGAGCGGCAAAAGGGAGGATCAGGGCCACGCACTCCAGCAGCCTCAGCCCCGATCTACCACTTCCTGGGGTGGCTCTCCGCTGTCCCTTTGGACCCATCTGCAAAGGCCCATAGTCTTTCTCTATATTGCCTTTATAGAGTTTAAAGCAATTTTTAATTCTGTATCTCAAACCAAACTATGTGAAAAACTGGAGGCTTCCTTGATCAACCAGTGTCTACTATACCTAATTCGTATGCTGCATGAAGGGATATCACTCAAAAGAAGATGTAATCCACAGGCCATCTCACCAATGCCATTGCCATTGAAAACGGTGTTGAGCAAGGATGCATTCTAGTTCCATTCCTGTTCAACTTTTACATCAATGACACAGTGGGTCCTCTCGACAACACAAATTTCCATCCTTTGAAGCTAGAGAGAAGTCATATCTCTGCTCTGCTTTATGTGGATGATGCAGCAGTAATTTTAAGAACACCTATTGATCTAAAAAGAGCACTAACACAGTATTGCAAAGAAGATCAGCTAGAACTTAACTATCAAAAAATCAAAATCATGGCATTTGCTGAAAGACCCAAGAACTGAAAGTGGATAATAGATGGTCACAAGATCGAACAGGTATCCTGCTTCAAATACCTGGGGGTAATCTGTCACACTACTGATAGGAAAGCACATGGGGACTATGCTCCCAGTAATGCACAGAGGAGTTCAACAGCCATCTTCAAGTTTCTTATGACAAAAGGAGGCCATTATATTCCAACAGCACTCAAGCTTTTTAAGCCAAATCAGTTGCACAACTGCTTTATGAATCCCAGCTGTGACCCCTCCCCAACTCTACAAAATTTGTGCAATCCAAATTTCTTAGATCAGCATTCCAAGCTCCAAAGTGTGTCTCTAATACAATTCTGAGACTGGAGTCAGGCTTTATGAAAATGGAGGCCAAAGTGTAGGTGACTATGCTCAGCTACTGGCTCAGACAATCTTTCTTTCCCACCAGCCTTGCTCCACTAACCCTGACTGATGAATTCCAGTCTACGTGGAAACAGACGGTGATGACTAAAATTTCTTCACTGAGTTTTTCTCCAGACCTTCTGCTCAGCATGGGATGATAAAGGCTGAAGCAACCATCAAACAATGGGTGATAGATATAGAGTGCCAACTGGACCTAGCCAGTGCCCCAACTTTCATTGTTAATGACTTCAACAGATACTTGGCATCACCTATGGCACTTTTAGCAAAACTTGAAGTGCCTAAACATTGGAGAGCCTTTACTTTAGCACGATGCCATGCCCTCCCTTCAGCTGTTCTTGAAGGCTGACATAAGAAGATCCCCTTCTCAGACAGACTATGGGCCTTTACAGACTGCCAGAAATAGTGCAACTTGAAGCCACTTTAACTGTCCTGGCTCAGGGCTCAGGAATCATGAGAACTGTAGTTTATTGTGACACCAGAGCTCTCTGACAGAGAAGGCTCAATGTCCCAGAAAAAATACAATTCCCATGATTCCCTAGTACTGAGCCAGGACAGTTAAAGTGGCCTCAAGTTGCACTATTTCTGCAGTCTGTAAAGGCCCTAAGTCCCTGTGATTCTGGCCAAATAGAGACAACAAAGTATGTACTACTCCAGTGATCATACTACAGGGACGTTCACCTTAGTCTTATCTCATCTCTACTGTATAAACATCAAGGATACACCAGTCAATTTTACACCTCTTTGCTGCTTTCAGACACCAATCCAGATATAACATATAATGTTGCCAGATTCTGTGCCGCTGCAGTTAAAATCTGTCAGGCAATGACCTCCTCAGTTGGCTAATATTAATGTTGTCCTGCTTCACTGGTTTTGAAAAAGGATATCTTAAATACTGTTCTAGTCTGTATTTTTACCTTGTTTTTACCCTGTTTATACCTTGTTTTTACCACTACCTTCTTTTATTCTGTTTCCCCTTTTTACTTGTGCTGGTCTATGACCATAAAAAAGATGAACTGAACTGAACATGTGAAAATTCATATGAAATTCTGTGTTAAATGAAATTGCAAATGTAAAGAAATATGAGCCTTCATGGGTGTTTTATTCTCTTTTTTTGTTTGCTTGTTTTTTAAAATATGAAATTATTGTAACATCATCTTTATGATATTAAGATGGAATGGACTTATGCCTGAATATTTGTGAAACTGATATGGACTATAAACAGACTGATCTCTTGATGTCTCTGTCTAAAATTAAGCATTGCTGAGTTCAATGGGAGCCAGCAATATATTATTAATAAGATAAAGCACTAGGATTACCAGGTCTGGATTATTCTAGGTACTGAGATTTCAGGGTCAAAACTTGACACCTAGTGATGACTCCCTTATGATATAGGAAGTGGGCAAGCATTGGTTGATGTCAGAAAGATGATGTTACAAGAGGCAACATCTCATGATGCCATTAAGCACGATGCATTAAACATCAATGCACATTTTTCAAGGCAGCTCCCTCACCCAGAGATTCCTCCCATCATCCTGAGGATTTAAAGAGAGGCCAGGTCCTGAGATCCTCACGTAATGTGCTAAGACTAGAGCATAGTTTCATAACCTGGAGCTTCCTGGAGCTTTAAGTGTCATTATAGATGTCCTGATCCACACTGTCACTATGGACTCCTGCCAATTTGCCACTGAATTCATACAGATTGATTTTTCCCTCCTGCTACTAGTAATAAGGAAAGAACTGTTTGCTTTAGGTAGCTGGTGAAGAAGGGGAAGAGAAGGCTCTTTTAGTGAGACTCTGTCATGGAGGAAGCAGAGAACGTTATCTTTCCCTTTTATTTTCCCATTGCTCTAAAAAATGATTGTTTTATCTGTGTGGAAGAAGGGTGGAAAGAAGGGCCCTCTCAGTATTGAAAGAGGATTTTCTGAGGAGTGTGTGTATAAGAGAGAAAAACATGAGAGGGTACCACACCCTGAAAAAAAATGTAATAGTCATAGCAGAACTTTTAAAGATTTGTTCAGAGAAGATTTATCGTTGCTTTCTCTGAGGCTAAGAAGGTATGGCTTATCCAAGGACGTTATCACATGGGGGGAATCTGTAGGTTATCCCACACAAATCCCCCAAAAAACCTGCACTTGCACCTAACGATTTCACACAACGTCACACAGAAAGTGGACAGAAAGTGGACAGAAAGTGGTATTATCCGAGATCTTTTTAATTTTGGGAGTTTAGAGGAAATGCATTTGCGAAATTACAGTAATTGTGCATTTACTTTAATCTGAAAAGCAAATACGCACGGACAATTCTCTTTTAAAACCTGGAGGAGGGCCAAGAGGAGGAGGAGAGGCCTCCAGGGAGGGAGAGTCCCGGGCTCCTCCTCAATGCCATGCAGAGAAGGGAAGGGAAGGCAGCCCAGGAGAGGGAAGTTTGGGATGGAGGAGAGGTTTGGCATTTGGGATGGAGGGAAAAGGAGGGGAAAGAAGGCTTCCCTCACAGCAGCTGTGGGTGGATGTGGGTCCAAATGTGGGGTGTGCTTGTGGAGCAACTTGGAGATCCAACTCACCATGAAGTTCTGCCCTGCAGGTCCTACAAAGGGGAAAGGCTTATGGGGGGGGGGGTGGACATGGGAGCTACCTCCAGTTTCCCCCTTTCCTGGACATCATCCAAGGCTCTGGCTCTCCCCAGGGAACACCCAGCCCTCCCTCCCTCCCTCCCTCCCTTCCTCCCTTCCTTCCCTTTCCTCCTCCTCCTCCTTCCCTGCCAGCTCTGCCTGTGATCCTGCCCTCCTTGCCCATCTCCCCAGCAGCTGACAGCCTCCAATGCCAGGAAAGGAGAGAGAGAAAAGGGAGGGTGAGCCATCCCAATCCCCCCCTTGCCTCACCTTTCCAGCCTCCTCCTCCTCCTCCTCTGCTCTCTTGAGAGGTCCTAACCCCAACGGAAGGGGGTTAGGACCTGTGCAGGAGGACATGACCCAAAATGGAGGACAATCTGACATTTCCTCCTGGGAAATGCAGGACTCGCCCTGGAAAAGGAGGAGTCTGGTCAGGAAACACACCCATTTCCAGTACATGTACAGGTTCTTTTCACTTGTGTATGAAAGTTAAAAACGTCTTTTTTTCGCTTTTAACTTAATTCCGTTATTACTGTAATTACGTGTGAAAAGCATTTGCGCAATTAAGCTCTATTTTCGCTTTCTTTTCGGGATGCTTCATTTCCACTTTATTATCTCTTTAACAATGAAACTGGCCCATGTGTGATAACGTCCCAAGATTACCCAGTTGTTTCATGGCCAAGCAAGGAATTGAACCGTGGTCTCCAGAGCTGTAGTCCAGCACTGAAGCCACTACACCAGGGGTAGGCAACCTTTCCCCTTTAAGGGCCGAGGGACTTCATCTCCCTGAATCCCAGGAGCTATTGGCCAACATGGGACTATTGGCCAATATGGCTGAGGCTTCTGGGAGCTGAAGTCCCTCGGCCCTTAAAGGGGAAAGGTTGCCTACCCCTGCACTACACCATGTTGGCTATATCAACATCATTCTAAAAGTGTTTGTCTCTGTTATTAATAACTGTGTAACTGTCCTCCTCATATCCCTACACTCAGTTATTCTGGGGGGAAAAAATCCCATGGTTAGTCTTCTATACATAAACTGATTAAAAAAAAAAAAAAAGCTCCAATATCTTAGTTCTGTGGCTAGTTCACTTATTCCTTTTCTCCCCACCCCAACACATAAACATCATTAAGAAACAGATTTTTCAATATTCTCATGTCAATCAGTGTTCCCAGTGTTAGATTTGGAGTCAATGATATTGAATTGCTTTCCTTTTATTACATTGTTGTGTACTCAGAAATGGAAAGTACACCTTCGAAGATTACATAGAGCTTGAATGAACCTTAGGGCAAGTACTATATTTTTCACACTGCTTTTTGTCACAGAAATCAAAAACAAAACATTCAGTAATTCCTACTAATGAAGATACCCCACTGAAAATAAGGGCACATCTGAAGGGACATGCATAGAATTGTTTTATAATTTGAGCTGGATTGACCTCGGGGTGTTTCATACTCTTAACATATTATTAATAAGAAAACAAGCCTGTACCCTAAGTGTCTATCAGTCCAAACATTTATCTTATGTGAGTAGACACAATGGGGAGGGTCTATGTGTTCCATTCTTTCTACAGCATACAGCACAATAATAATTCCAAGATGGTCTTTGAAATACGTTATCAAAGCTACTGTGCTCCTCATTGGAGACTTCATGTGCAGAAGGGTTTGATTCTGGCACTACTTTTGAAGCTGCAATTTCAGTCATTATACAATCCAAGAATAAACAACTTTTGTTGCCATCCAGATATTGTTGTATTCCTACCCCTAGCTAGGGATGGAAAATATTTTTAAATATTTATAAATAATGGTCAAAATGTGTTTCTTTAATGTTGAGAAAACCTGATGAAGAAGATCCTGGACTGATGAGAATCTCTGCAGGTCAACTTACTCTGTGCAAAATTTGCAGATTGTTCATGCATAAATATGCTTTTTTGTTCTGTGTTTTCAGAACAAAAATGCTTATTACTGCACAAAAACCATCAACAAATTTTGTACAGAATAAGTCCCAAACTATGGGACTTAAATATGGTAGTCTTCAAAAACTGCCATTCTCAAAGTCTTTTTTTCACAGTGTCTTGAACCTTTGCTAAAGTTATTTATTGTTTCCTTCAAGAATCAAATAGTGAAGAATTACAAGCCTAGTATTTACAGGCCATGATCCCCTGAGATTTGTACATCCGAACATATTTTCATTAGACACAGAGTTGTCATTTGATAGAACATTATAACACTTTTTCTTCATAAACCTTGTATAATTTCCCAACAAATTTCCTTAAACGAGTAATACTAATCTACAGAGTACTAATTTCTCAGTAATGATCAATGGTCTTACTTTAGGTCCAGTTGGTTAACCAAGGCCCAAATCACACAGCCTAAAAGCTCTAGCTTCAGGCCACGTTGAAGGTGTGGTGTTTAGATGACGCACACCCTGAACATGATTGGAAGCCGTGCTGACACTGTGCCATCCCAGAAGAACCGGGCCAAGAAGGAGCAGCCTGGATCACCACCAAGTGTGTGCTGTCGCCACAGTCCTGGTGTGAATGGTGCCAGAGTGACACGAGGCCACTCCATCCTGGCTGTCTGTTTCACCCCTATGTCATGTGATTGTGGGTTGCCTTAACTCCCATCATCTTGCTCTAGAGCTTCTTTCATACACCATATGTGCAAGATCCTCCAGAGACTACATAATAAAATTGAAGATCATGACTTAAGTTCATTAGTTTAACACTTTTAAAGTGTTTTGTAATATCTGGTATGATGTGACTCCCCATTTCCAGTAGGCAATATTGTCTGATTTAATACATGGGTTTTGATATGGTTATAAGACTTTATGTAATTGACTTTTCCTACCAGAAATCTTTAGGGGAAGTGAAGAGAATAATTGCAATGGAATATACTATCATGGTGGGATATTAATTCTTAAACTTGTCCAAAATGAGTTGGATCTTACAGAAGTCTAAGATCCATCTGCAGAAAATGTCCTTGAACCAGTAGCATGGATGACACATCAAGTATTTTATCATATGTGTGTGAATTTCTGTGGCTGATGATTGATACGGAAGTATGCTGATGATAAAGGGATCTGTTCAGAAGCTGTTAAGGAGGTCCAGAGTAACTGCCTGATACTTTGCATAAATACTGTAACATTGCCCACCTGTGGCAGGCAGTACAGTCCCAATATAGAATTTAGTTGGTGAATCAGTCAACTAAGAGAGGCTGGAGGTCACTAATGCCACATTTTCTTTCCATACACATGTTTCAAATTGTTCTTCATAAAATTTAAGGATTTGAATACTGCGGTTGAATACTCATTTTGGAACAAGTCCCATTGCACTCAGTGGGGTGTACTTCAGAGTACACCAGTATAGATTGAACTGCACAGATACCAAAAGTCCTATTGTTTTCTTCTGTAATAATCAATATTTTGTTGTGTAGTCTCTAAGTCCCTTTCAAAAGGGAAATTGGCCAGAGATTCTAATGCTCAGCAGCAGACATTTGTTTCTGTATCACATTCACACACATGCTGCTTCCTAGCCACAATCTTTCCTGCCAAACAGATGGTTGGCACTATTATTGATCACCTGTTGGGTCAAAGGGGAGAAGGGATGCTTGATATCAAATCCTGCACTTCCTAAACAAGTGAGTTTACTATGCTGACCATCTGCTCATTGACATGCATGTATGAGAATGGGAAGCTAAGAGGTAGATATTGCTGAGATGGATGCCATATAAATGTGGCAGCACAAAGCAATGGAAATGCATACAGTATCGACTTGGCACAGTGACAGCCTATTTTCCATGAGACCTACAGAGAATATCGTTTCCCATTGGTACACTGAAAGGTATATATATTAGAGATTTTTAGCAACTGCAAGAAACAGTAAAGATGCTTACTTACAATTCAAAAATTCTGGGTTGAATCTCTGACCAGTTCAGGCCAGTCCACTTTGATTCAGTTTCCAAACCCATGCAAATCTGTTGACTTGTCCTTCCCATTGATTATCACCAGAAATTTAAATATAGCTATAACATGTCTCCTCTTTATCAGAAATAGATGAAATCTGAAAGAAAATCTGAAAGAGTGGATTACTCTGTGTGTGTGTGTGTGTGTGTGTGTATAATTTCTAGAAATTTTAATCAAAAAATTGTCCCTCAAAAACTGGGTCAACTTATCCACAGGTCAATGTATATAAGTACATGTGTATCAGTATATACCGTATTTTTCGCCATATAAGGCGCTCTGGCATATTAGGTGCACCCAATTTTAAAGGAAGAAAATCCAAGAAAAAAGGATTCCTCCCTTTAGCCGGAGGCCGGTTGTTCAATGGGCTGGTGCTGGGATCGGAGAACTTCTCCGATCCCAGCACCAGCCCATTGAACTGAGGTCGCGGGGGGAAGGAGGGCTCCTTCCCCCCGCGACCTCAGTCTTTGAATGGGCTGGTGCTGGGATCGAAGCGATCCCAGCGCCAGCCCATTGAAAGACTGAGGCCGCCGGGAGAAGGAGCCCTCCTTCCCCTGCGGCCTCAGTCTTGGAATGGGCTGGTGCCGGGATCGCTTCGATCCCGGCACCAGCGCATTGAAAGACTGAGGCCGCCGGGAGAAGGAGCCCTCCTTCCCCCCCGGCCTCAGTCTTGGAATGGGCTGGTGCCGGGATCGAAGCGATCCCGGCACCAGCCCATTGAAAGACTGAGGCCGCCGGGAGAAGGAGCCCTCCTTCCTCCCCCGGCCTCAGTCTTGGAATGGGCTGGTGCCGGGATCGAAGCGATCCCGGCACCAGCCCATTGAAAGACTGAGGCCGCCGGGAGAAGGAGCCCTCCTTCCCCCCCGGCCTCAGTCTTTCAATGGGCTGGTGCCGGGATTGCTTCGATCCCGGCACCAGCCCATTGAAAGACTGAGGCCGCCGGGAGAAGGAGCCCTCGAAGCGATCCCGGCACCAGCCCATTCCAAGACTGAGGCCGGGGGGGAAGGAGGGCTCCTTCTCCCGGCGGCCTCAGTCTTTCAATGGGCTGGTGCCGGGATCGCTTCGATCCCGGCACCAGCCCATTCCAAGACTGAGGCCGGGGGGGGAAGGAGGGCTCCTTCTCCCGGCGGCCTCAGTCTTTCAATGGGCTGGTGCCGGGATCGCTTCGATCCCGGCACCAGCCCATTCCAAGACTGAGGCCGGGGGGGAAGGAGGGCTCCTTCTCCCCGCGGCCTCAGTCTTTCAATGGGCTGGTGCCGGGATCGCTTCGATCCCGGCACCAGCCGATTCCAAGACTGAGGCCGCGGGGAGAAGGAGCCCTCCTTCTCCCCATGGCCTCAGTCTTTCAATGGGCTGGTGCTGGGATCGCTTCGATCCCAGCACCAGCCCATTCAAAGACTGAGGTCGCGGGGGGAAGGAGGGCTCCTTCTCCCCGCGGCCTCGGCCCTTCGCCCTATAGGGCGCACTCACTTCCCCACTCACATTTAGGGGAAGAAAAAGTGCGTGTTATAGGGCGAAAAATACGGTACATATGTAAGTACTGTACTTTAACTCTTATATAAAAAAGAATCCATCTCCTTCTCTGAGTACAATGGCAAAAGGCAAGAGCTTGGGGGTGTGCAGATGGGTGGCTCTGGGCTGCCCTGGTAAGCGGTGGATCGTGGCCGTGGCTACCCAATGCCATGGCCCCAATCCTCCCTTTTGCTGCCCTGAAAAGAGTGACAAAATGCTGCTCCTTTTAGGGGTGGCAAAAGGCTGCCCTAAGAGTTGGTGTGTGGCTCTTCCTCGCCCCTTCCGGCACAGCATGTCAGAACGCTGTGCCGGAAGGGGCGAGGACACTGCATGCCATGCATAACGGCACACGGCATCAGGATGGCATCGGCATGGGGTTGGGGCAGCCGGCATGCAGCTGCCCTTCTCCAACTGTGCCTCCAGGCCGGCCCTTTGGACGAGTCTGCAGAGGCCCTTAGTCTGTCCTTATAACACTTAAAAGAAGCACTGACCCCCCCCCCAACTTCCCCATACATCCAGCCTTTAGGGTGAGTGCAAACAGTTATGTCTGCCAGAATTCATCAGGATGGCGTCGGCCAGTGCGGGGAAGAGATTGCCATCTGCCCTGCTTAGGGCCAACGCCCTTCCACCCGGCTTCGGAGGCGCGGCGCGGCGCAGAGGAGAGAGGCGGGACCACCTGGGCCCTACTTAACGGCCCCTTTGAGCCTTCTCTCCACGGCCAGCGCGGGGAAGAGATTGCCATCTGCCCTGCTTAGGGCCAACGCCCTTCCACCCGGCTTCGGAGGCGCGGCGCGGTGCGGAGGAGAGAGGCGGGACCACCTGGGCCCTACTTAACGGCCCCTTTGAGCCTTCTCTCCACGGCCAGCACGGGGAAGAGATTGCCATCTGCCCTGCTTAGGGCCAACGTCCTTCCACCCGGCTTCGGAGGCGCGGCGCGGCGCGGAGGAGAGAGGCGGAACCACCTGGGCCCTACTTAACGGCCCCTTTGAGCCTTCTCTCCGCGGCCAGTGCGGCCCTTGAAACGCCGGCCCTTTTCCCAGCCTTGGAGCACCGGTGCACTGGGGGCGCGCTTTTTGTGACCAGCGCAAGACTTAAGTGCTGGAGAATGTGTGTTTAAATTATATATTTTAAAGTATACATTTTTACTGTTGTTATTGATTTTATTGTTATTTATTTTGTTGATTGTAATTCTGTAATGTATTTGTTTAATTTGTTAATTTGCTGTAATATATAGTTGTTGATATCGTTTATTTGTTAATTTGACGTAATTGTTAATTTGCTGTGATATATTGTTGTTAATTTGATGTGATATTCTGTTGTACACCGCCTCGATTGGCTTGCCAGAGAGGCGGTATATAAATAAATCGTATTATTATTATTATTATTATTATTATTATTAATTCTGTAGGTTCTTTGGCATCATTTTTCTTTGCTTCATGCTTTACATCCTGTTACATAACCCTAAGATTTACCCTTGGCTTATCCATAAGTAATCTCAAAATCCATAATTGTGGCCCTAAAACCTGCCCTCAGCTTATAAATGAGGTCAATGTATAGTCGAGTATACATGGTATGTCTTTGTGTGAAAGTTTAAGTAAGGTCAGGTCTCATTACAATGGTCCAGATCACTTGCCATCATGAAAAGGTTGTATAAGTACTGTTGGATGGCTGGTTGGTTTGCTCTTTCAGTTTTCTCTCTGCACATGCTTACATCTTTCTGAGGTCAACTTATAGTCAAGCATACATGGTATATCTGCCAAATTGTTGAACATAAGTGGGAAGAAGAGACAGTGCCACAAATCTTTCAAGTACCTTTTTAATGCATCTGCCAATAACTAATTTATTGTGAAAATTAGGGGAAAACATATAAGCAAAGGTTTAATGTTTGCTGAGATAAGCAAGGCCACAAAGTTTCAGGTGACTACATGACTTCAGTGCATAAGTATCCTTTTCAATGATAGTATATTTTTTTAAAAAAAAGAAAGAAAAAGTTAAGAAAAGAAAAGAAGAAAGGAAAAGAGAAAAGAGAAGGAGAACAAATGCATATTTATGACACCCAGTTTTCTTGTGGGCCATTGTTCTGAAAAATAACTGACAGTACAGAGGTATACTAGGTGGTACTAGGTAACAAAGTTCAGAGTTTCAGAATGATAAGTGCCAATTTATGTAGAAGAGGAGTCCTAAACAATTGAAGTGGGGAAGAATAATTAGCTCCTCTTTCTTTGCTCTTGTGCTTTTTGGGTGGTATTAAAATTATGCATCACAAAGGTGATCCACTGCCAGAAGGTTTCAAAGTTTTAAAAGTGCAAGTTCAGAATGATGAGTATAGAAAATCAGTCCAAGACTTCTAAAGTTAGAGGAATATAGTGAAAATGTTAGACTGGAACAATGACTGGAGGGCCCATCATATAAAGTACTTTAAAATAGAAGCCAAGTCTGTCAGTAATTCAACCTTACTCATTCCGCATCTCCTTATCCTGGGATCTTTCACTGAGACAGACAGACAGACAGACATAAATAATGTTGCTTTTCCCCTCTACTTTTTTGAGCTTCAAAGTCTGCAAAAGGTTTGTCCAGGATCCAGATCAATTTTCTAGGTCCAAAGGAAAGCCCACTTCACTCTAGGAAATGTCAAGGGTACCTGTTACAAAGGGGACAAATTCAACTCATTTTCAGGCTCCTAGTATCAGAAACCAGGGAGGCAGAGACAAAGAAGAATTCCTATAGATTCCAAATACATGGAAAAAAGGGTGTCTGTCATGGAGGAAATAGGTGACTCCTGTCTTCTATACAGATGAAATCTCTCTAGAACCTTCCAGTTTCCTTTATTTCCCAGTGGCATATATTCTGGGAAGCTCATTTTGAATGTATGCTTGTATTGTGTTTACATTTACTGCACTCTTTTGAAAAATGTGTCATCCAAAAAGGTGATCTGAACAGTTTCTTTGGCTGGTGTCTTGCACTGCAACAAAAGCATACATGAATCATTTGTGTGGGAAGGAGGTGACAGGCATCATTAATTTACAATAAAACTGAGAAAGAAAATTGCAGGAAAAAGCATTTTTCCTAATAATTTAGGTAAACCATAGGAATTAGTCTGCTGCTTCTATGAGTTTGGTTAAATGATGCCCTTAAATTTTATTGAAAGAATACTGCTGGCTGTATATTAATTTCCTTCAGTATATTAACAGAGCTCAAATGTAAAGGTAAAGGTATTCCCCATTGACAACATTGTCATGTCCAACTATAGGGGACAGCGCTATCTCCCTTACTATGCCAAAGAGCCAGCGTTGTCAGAGACTACTCTGTGATTATGTGGCCAGCATGACTACACAGAATGCTGTTTATCTTCCCACTGAAGTGGTACCTATTTATCTACTTGCCTTTGAATGTTTTCGAACTGCTAGGCTGGCAGGAGCTGGGACTAGTGACAGGAGCTCACCCAACCTGCAGATCTTGCAATCAACAGAGTCAGCATCTTAATCACTTGAGCCACTGCATCCCATAGGAACTCATAAATGAATATAAAATATTAAGGAAGCTGTAATAGCCAAGGGAATTGTATGCAATTCAGACATTATTAACCACTTATTTGCCAGAAATCACAGGGACATCATGGAATAAGGTTTGAGAGAGAAAGAGAGAGATTGCCTATATATTTATTAATTTAATCAAGTGGTATTTTAACAAATGTAATTATTTTACTATTGAAGTAACACTATCAATTTGTGATATAAATTATTACAAATACAAATTTTAAATAAATAAATAAATAAATTCATTAGAGAATCATTAAGCCTTAGCACAGAATATGGAGTGCATGCCTCACTAAAATAAGATTTTTGTACAAACCAGTGTGTTTTATATAAAACATTTTTGTTGTTGGAAAAAATACATTTTCACAAGAAGTCTCAAAATGTAAAATATCTTGTGGCAGTTGACCATTTTATCAATCCGGATGTGTCTTGATGCATCTTGATACATCAAGACACACCTTTTTTGATCAATATAAAGAATATTTATGAGTATTTTTTACATCCCTGACACATTTTTTAGTTCATCATTAATATTAGCAGTTTGATTAAAGGAAGTAATTGTCCTTTATGTATTCACCCTTTCTTTCTTGTTAAGATGAACACCAGACGTTGTTAGTTGGAATGGGTCACTTCTCATTCTGATAGGTCCCACATTTCCTCTGTAGATAGCAATGAGGCACTAGCTGCTATTCCCCATGGTCTCTCCAACTTTTATATGTCTTTTTCTTTGTATTTATATTCACATTTACCCATCAGTTAGGAATGGAAAAGACATCAGTTGAATTTCTATATCAAATTCATACTTCCTGAGACTGGTAATGGAATGAAGCATACCTTAGCTCATAATTCTGTACATTCCAAAGCCTGTGACATGTTTAGAGGGAAAATATGCAGTGAATAAGGTATACTTTAGAGACATGTATAACTAAAATTGCAAGCTTTTGAAAGATATACACAAACATGCCTCAGTCATTGAGAAAATACATAGATGACATAGATGACATCCATACATTCTATGCAACAAATGTGTTTGATGCACACAAAATATATGGATTTCCATATGGGAAGAGAAATATTGTCATAACCCCAATATACAACTGGGATGGGATGAAAATGCTGGTACTAATCTGAGAAATGCAACAAAAAATGATACTGATAAATTTTCATATCCCTGTCATCAAGCTGGGATATCACATATACCATCTGGTGAAGTGGGCTCTAGCTCACAAAAAACTAAAGCATAATAGAGATAGTAACAAATGTTATATTTCTGGAGTGCACTCTGCACATATATGTGTGTGCATGTCTGCAACTGTGTGTGTGTGTGTGTGTGTGTGTGTGTGTGCATAATAAACATAAATCCCCAGTTCAGAAGCTCTGAGACAATTTTGAGGCACAGATAACACTCTCAGAATTTCAGTTTAAAACATAGTTAGATTGTCTTATTGCCAGACTCCCCTTCAGTCATTCCTGTTTCACACACCCTCTCCTTCTTCACCTACAGTGGAGGACAATATATATATTGTTCTAGTGTTTCTAGAAGTTACAAACATTTTTAAGCATAGATTTATATTTCCAGATGTGTATCTATGGAGATTATCGTATTACCTTTGCTCCCAGCATAGATGCAGGATGTAACTTTAAGAAGGCAGATCTTATCGCATTCCTCATAGCTGGGGAACAGGTAGCCCATTTTCAACCTGAGCGTCTCTTGCATCTTTTAATGAATGGGATTTTCCTGTTCTTGAAAAGCTGTGGCAGAGGCTTGGGTTGCAAATGGGCTGCCTGCTGCCTGGCGATGGGTGAATGCGATAAGATCCACTTTCTTAAAGTTACATCCTGCATCTATGCCAGGAGCAAAAGTAATGTGATAATCTCCCATCTATATGGCTCTGATCTGACTAGAGGTAAGCACTTTAATTTCCATTGATTTTACCATGAGGGTGACTTGAATCTGTATTTAACTCTCCCTTTGAAAACAGAAGGATTTACTTGGTTTAATTTTGATTGGATTGTGTTCTGCATCTTCCAGTACAAGCTGTTCTGTTTTCTGGCATAATTAATAACAACACTGTCCTAACAAGACTAAGAACCATAAAATGTCCGTTTGGTGGTTTTGGATTAAATCCCCATGTCTACACAATGAGCTGCCTTAATAATATTTTACTGTCAGGCAGTACAGTCCTAGCTGAAAGACATGCTGGCTGTAGGTGCTAGAGAAAGAGACAGAAGCCTCTTGTGCCCAACAAACTGGCCTTTTACTTCCCTTCTAGTTGCTGAGATCTGTTGGTACAACTGCTCTGCTGCCTGAGATTGGCTGGCAGAAGAGCCAAAATGGAGAAGGAATGGGATCACATTATGCTATATCCATACCTCAACCAGCCCTGCCATACACCTGCAAAGTGAGGTCAGGATCAAGTAATCCTAAATGATTTCAAAAATACTAGATTTCAAAAAAGCTGGAAGGAGTCTGGATACGACACAGCTCCAGTTGGCCTAGTGTTGATTCAGGTGACAGTTAGCTCATTTGGAGAGTTAGGATTGTACCCCAAAACAAGAGATCATAATGAACTACAGCCAGCATTATCTGTAGGAAAGACTGGATGTTTTTAGGTCACTGTTTCAATAAAAGCTTCCCAAATTTCACATTTTTTTCTTGAATCTGAAAGACAGATTTAAAATATGTTAATATGCGGCACTGGAGCAAGTGATTCCATGCATCTAAGCAAAGGTGTTTCAGTACTCAGCTGTTAAAGGGTTTGAATCCCTGCTTCTGAAGCAGAAGCAAAGTTGCCAATTTTTTTTTTTTGTTGTTGTTAGCATGGTTATGCAGCGTGTGATGATCCACGTCAACGTGCACCACCAGGATCACGATCTTCTCAGATGCAGGCAATAGTGTGTCAGCTGGAGAAGCACCTCTCCCCTTACAGACAGAGTAAAGAGACTTCACAGACAGACATCTCTCAGATGAGGCTTTAATCTTAGTTCCTCTATGTACAAGGCTATATACAGCAACAATGACAACCATCCAATGTGATCCACAACCACCATCAACTACAACCACACATGTGTCCAGAGGCTTCTGCTTATATAGCCAGGGCTCCACATGGTCTTCTGGCCCTGCCTCTTCCTGTGGACACCTGTCACTCACCAGAGTGACTCTGCAGTTTTCCAGCAGTTCTCTGTGCTTTACAGCACCAGGTGACCATCTCCATGATGTCACTTCCCATGACACAGCATGAGTCAGCATGACTCAGCTGCAATCAAATGTGGTGTCATCATGGTTGCTTCTATTCCCCACATTGTACATTTTCCCCTGGGACTCCTTCCTAACAGTTCTTTCCACTCATCTTTAAGAGCTGGATGCAGGACAGATGCAACATGCAGATGCAGTGTAGGTCAGTACTCCTTGGATTTGTAATTTGTTCAGATGGGTGAAAATTTTCATTTAGTTAATTTATGACAAGAGCATACTGCAGTGGTAAAACACAGGAAAGATCTTGAAATGGTGAGGACAACAACTTTGGATGTAAAAGATAATGAGACTGATGGATTTATCCATGCTTGGAACAAACTTCTACTTGAACAAGATAAGTTCCTTTTTCCTTCTTCCTCATGTAGCCCATCCACTCACTCACCCATGGGTAGGGGGAGGATTGTAAGTGGAGGGAGGATCAGGTCCACTCAATGTATCAATTCTTCGGGTGAACAGTCACCTTTGGGATACAACAAAATATCCTTATTATCTGAAATTATGAAGCAACAAGTTTAAATCCTAGCATTGATTCAGGAGGTAGTTATCTCATTTGGGGAGTTAGGAAGTTTTACCTCATTTGCTGTTTTGTTGAGATGTGCCCCCAATCTTGGACAATTTTGCCACAACCATATATGTGTGCACTAACAAACACACACTAACAACAGCTCAAATAGTTTGTCATGAATGAAAGAATTTCATGAGTTAGAACACCCATCTTCAAAAGAATTGTCACTATAGTCACATCTCCAACTTTTAGTAATTATAGACTTTTGCAAAGTTTGAGCAATAAGTTGTACTCATTAATTTATGCAACAATAACACTTTTGGCATGAGGTTAGCTCTGCAGGCCAATAAAACAGATGAGCAGGCAAAAATGTCTCTGGCTAAAAAGACAATAGGCCTCAGAGGGCTTCATCGCAAAGCCCATAACTAATAAGTATTTACACAGTGATTTTGATTAGGAAGCCTTTCAGAAATCCCTTTGGTTAGGAGAGAGCTATTTGCATGTGTGGATAAATGTGTAAGGCAAGATTCCAGGGAAAGGGGGAAAGAAAAGAGATTTGTGAGTTACAAATGCATTTTCTAATTTGGCTACATGTAGAGTGGAACTAAATGACAATAATCATTACTGCTTGCACAAAGAGGAAGGAACCCCAAACAGAATGAAAAGCATGGGAAAGAAGGAAAGGGAAAATGGTGAGTACCTAAATTGCATAGATACCTGGATTCTCATGAGAGACTGGAGGTTAAAATGAATAGGAAAATTAGAACTTCCAAATGTGCCAATGAGCAGAAATTGGCAATAACTCAAATAGCCTATTTTGAACAAAACAATAAACAACGGTTTATCTGCTCCCTTCCAGAGCAGAGAGGAGCAGCATTGAGGTTTCTTGTTCCAATTTCAATTAACCACTGTTTAATGTTATGTCTAAATTCTTATACATTGTTAATTTTATTGCTAGTCAACTTCATGGCCTGTAGCTTGGAGTATGCTTGTTTTTTATTAGCCATAGCTAAGACAGTCCACACATGGCTCCATCCTGTGAAATCCTGGGATTTGTAGTTCCATTCAGCCTGGTCTGTCAGAGCAGTCTAGTGTCTCACCAAACTGCAAGTACCAGGAATCTGTAGGATAGAATCATGGCACTTAGTGGTGGAAAACATCTTTATTTCTGCAGTGTGGGAACATCCTCAGTTTAAAGCAGATACTTTTGAATGTTTTCTACTTGTTCCACTAATGGAGAACAGAAGGAGGATGGTGCATTCACTCTCACATTTTGTCTTCAAATGATAAATCATTGTTTGTTGTTACATCAAAGTACAACTTCTTTTGGTGGATTACAAAATAGGACAACAAAATGTTTTTGTATTGGCTGTGGAAAGAAAGAATGGAGGAAGACTTCCTATCCTCCATTGGAAAGGAGTTCCAAAGTCTGAGGCCTCATTCCCACTATGATTTAAATCAAATTGTTGATTGGGTTATATGTGCCTCGTCCCCACTTGAAACCGGTTTCGATCCTATTGAGCTCAGTTTCAGTCACGATGAAGTGAGGCAAGTGCACCCCCCCTGATTTTTGCTGAGAGTAGTTTCCTGGCAGTTCTTTTGAAAAGAACCAATTCAGAAGAGTGTTCAACAAGTGGGAACAACAGGTCTGAATCATATCATACTAGAGAGGATGGACTAATGGCAAAGGGGGTTGGCAAAGGGGTGTTTACCATCCTGCCTCAGTTTTTGGGAAATCAGCCATTTCCGCCCCCGCCCCCCTCTCAGAGCTGCCTTTGCTTTGCAGTGTGACCTATGGATGATTTCCCTCCTTCCCCTCAACTTTTTCCCAAGGCTGATGGCTTGCAAAAAGGAGGGCACAGACCCCTGATTTTCCTCTCTTCCCCACAACTTTCCCCAAGGCTGATGATGGCTTGCAAAAAAGAGGAATGGCCCTGTCTTCACTGTGTTGCTGCTTTATCACCAATGATGTGCAGATGACTGACATGCATTTTGAAGGGGCGCAAACTAGTGTGAATGACAATTGTGCCAAAAAAGAAGCAATTACAAGGGAATAAATCCCTTTCCCTTGTACCCATCCAAATGGGTCTGGGAAATTGTGGGACTAAGAGAAGAGACTCTCCCTAAGATCTTAGAGCTAGGGCAAGCTCAAATAGGAACAAAAGGTATTTCATATATCCTTGATCCAAAATGCATAGGGCTGTGTAGATCACTTTGTATTATATCCAAAACTGGACTGGCAGCCAGTGAAGCTGTTGAAATAAAGGCATTGTATGTTCCCCAGTTAACAATATAGCTGTGCTCTTTGGGGCAATTGAAGTTTCTGAGCACTTTACAAAAGCAGCCCCACATAGAGTACAATACAGTAATCCAAGTGGGAAATAAATAATCCATGTACTGCTGTGGACATATAAATCATCTCTAGGAACAGGCACACCTGGCATACTAGTTTAAACTGTACAAATACACTCATGATCAGTGCCAAAACCTGGGCCTTTAGGCCCAAGGCTGAGTCCACAAAAAGACTCAAATTGGGAACCTGTATCTTCAGGAGGAATGTAGCCCCACCCAGCACAGTCTAGTGTCAATTTCCAATACCTTTCAACTGACAAGGAAGACTTCTATCTTATCTGGATTAAGCTTCAGTTTGTTTGCCCATATTCAACTTAGTACAGATGCTACACTCCAGTTTAGCATGAAAACTGGTTTCCCTGAACTATATATATATATATGTATATACAAAGAACTTAAAAGTAATAAGAAAATAATAGAATTTGATTAAAAGCATATTAAGACATGGAAATGATCAGAAATGAGAATTACGGAAAAGAATATAACAAATATATAAATTGTTGTCTCTTAATTTAGTCTTAATATAAAGTAAGAGGAGAAAGGTCCTTTTCTTTACAATTTAGGAATTACCATATTATGACTTGGTAAGGGTTCAGGAAGTTCTTCACAAGAATGATAGAACTGAATTGTTTAGTTGGATGAAGAAACATTAGGAATATAGGGTGGTATGTGAGATTAGAATTGTATGTCTGTATGTGGTCTGTATGATTGTATGATGAATTTTTATAGATGTTCGATGTGTCTGATGTGATAAATGTATGTATATATGGGTTGCTTTTTAAGTCAATAAAATCAATTTTTTAAAAAAACTGGTTTCCCTGGAGTTATGAGGAAATGAGCTGGGTGATATCAACATATCATGTTGCCAGAAAAAAGCCAGAGAGCTCAAGTATATATGGATAATAGAACTGGGTGTCATCAGCATTCAATAATTGGCATATTCATTAAACCTGCATTTCTTCATTGGTATTTGTTAAATGAGGCATTCACTCTGGTCACTAGGGGTATGCTCCTCACACAGTCACCATGTATGAAGGATCCGAGGCCTAGATCAATAGAGACTTTCACTCTACCATTTTCTGAATTTTTATTGAGCCATATATGGAAACTCTGGGGGGAAGCAGACAGCTAAAAGTGCCATTTTGGTGGCAGGGAATGGGAGAGGCAGCTGCACGGTGGGCGCCCCAACCCCTTCCCCAAGTCGTCCTCAGAGCAGCCGGCCCTCCGCATGGCCGGCACTCTGAGGATGACCTCCTGCTGCAGCGTCCATACACGCTGCAGCGGAAGAGTCACCGAAGGTGCGCCGGCAGCCTTTTGCAGCACACCTTCGGCGACTTGTGGAAGGAGCGCTAATTTAGCGCTCTTCCAGGGGCGGTGAAGCTGTGCTGCAGGGCCGAGGTGTGGGGATACCTCGGCCCTGCGACGCAGCTTCCTGGGACGGCCCACGGCCGCCCGTCTGCTTCCCCCCTCTGTCTATTTATTTTCCATCAGAATAAAGAAACAAATGTTTTGCCCAATTATGAATTGTTTACAAAGCCACTCAATAGAATAATCAGGCTGTTTTCTATAATCACTGCACTGTTACATCAATTAATGCAATCAATACATTCTAATTGGGGGAAAATATCAGAGTTTTATAAGATATAAATAAAATGGAAATTTCTAAAGAAGAAGCAGTTTTTTAAAAACTAAATGATTCATACACATAAACCAAGATCTCATTTTGGTATATCTGTAATTGTTTACTCTTTTATGAAGTATCACAAACTATAACATGCACAAATGACTATTTTGTTTTCATACTAAAAATATAGAACAGTATCATGAGTCAGCTGAGGGGGAACCATATTTGAAAGCATGCACAGGTATGTGTATTGAGAGCTTGGAAAGTTACTTTGAAAAATAAATTTGTTACGATTATAGTTAAAAGCTTCCCAAAGGGTAGTTAATTAACATTATTTGTTTCTTTTCTTTTCTTTTTGTTTTGTTTTGTTTTATTTATTAAATTCATAGGGGGGATGAAGACAGGCAGCCTTGGGCCTCCCCGGAAAATGGGGAGTCAAGGCCGAGGCTGCCAGACGTGTCGGCCCTGATCCTCCCTTTTGCTGCCTGGGAAAGGAGTCCCAAAACGCCGCTCCTTTCACAGACAGCAAATAGGGCATCTGAAGAGCTGCCACATGGCTCTTCTGCATCCCTTCCAGCACAGTGCGTTAAGATGCTGCGCCAGGAGGACGTCTTGACAGCACACGCCATGCATAATGGTGCATGCCATGATGACATCCTTGGAAAGGGGTTGGGGCACCCGGTGTGTGACTGCCCCTCCCCTTCCCTGCCTCCAAGACAGCTCAAGGTGCCATTTGTAGAGGCCCTTAGTTCTCATATGGAAGTTAAAATAGTTAATTGTAGCTACTGCTCTGGCCTCAGAGGGAGAGATGTAGAGGAAGGCATATCATGCCTGAACCAGAAGCAGATGGCCTTGGCCTTGGTGGAAAACAAGAGGCAGGCATAGCTCCATCATGCCTAGCCCAGGGATAGAAGAAAGGCTCTCCCTCCATTCCAACTTCTATCACCCTGGCATCACCTCTCCAGGGGGAGTGAAGAAGAGGAGGCATGGTCCATCATACTTTGGCTCAGAAGCAAAGGAAATCCTTGCTTCCATCCCACCTGTCACTACTTAAGCCTCAGAGGGAGAGAAAAGCTCCATCATGACTTGGCTCAGAAGCAGATGAAGGGCCCTCTCTCCATCCCAACTGCCATTGCACTGGACTTAGAGAGAGAGAGAGAGAGAGAGAGAGAGATTGAGAATAAGAGACACACACAACTCCATCATGCCTTGGCACAGAAGCAGAAGAAAGGTCCCTCCCTCCATCCCAGCTGCTATCACCTTGGCTTCAGAGGGAGTGAAGAAGCAACTTCTGCTGGACTTAAACCCTCTCCCTTTTTTCTAGTGTGTTAATTAGATTTTAAGCCTGAGGGCAGGGTACTGTCAAAGTAACTATTTGTAAGCTACTCTGAGAGCCTTTGTAGCTGGGGAGGGGTATAAATACTCTAAATATATAAATAAAATTGAACCACTGACTGATGATATACAACAAGCTTCTGTGCACTACATTGTTTTCTCAACAGCCACAACCAGTTCACAAGGCAGTATGAGCTGCCAGCACTACTTTTTCAAGCATCAGCTGCCTGGGCAGGTACCCTCACTATACCTAATGGTGGAGATGGTTCCCCTCACTGGATCAGACAGACTGGTGTAAATAAGATTCACAAAATCACAACTGAGTGAGGATATAGACCAGGGGTCGGCAACCTACGGCCCGCCAACTGGCCCCCACTGACCCCTGCTGCTGACGACGACGACATCCACCACTGCTGCATGATCCCATTGCCACGCTACCACATCCATCGCGGCCACCATTTTGTTTGCCAAAATGGGGACCATGACTCATTTGCGCATGTGCAGTACTTCTGCGCATGCGCAAACGAGTCGCGACCACCATTTTGGCAAACAAAATGGTGGCCACGAGTGGGGAGCTTTCTAAAATGGCATCTGCATTGTGTGCGCATGCATGTGCAACGCAGGCACCATTTTAAAAGTCCCCACCGCGGCTGAGCCGGGTGAATCCACCCCCCGCAGCAGCTTCCCTGGACCTTGGAAAGCCCCCCGCGCCACTGCTGCAGGCGAATTCACCCGCCATGGGGTGGGGGGGCTTTCCTAGGCCCAGGGGAGCCCCCCCTGCGGCCGCAGCGGGTGAATTCTCCCACCGCAGGGGCGAGGGAGCCTTTCTGAGGCCCAGGAAAGTCCCCCTGCTGCTGCTGCGGGTGAATTCACCCGCTGCAGGGGTGGGGTGGGGCCTTTCCAAGGCCCAGGGAAGCCCCCCTGTGCGGCCCAGGGAACCCCCCCGTGCAGGGGGGCTCCCAAAATGGCGCTTGCATTGCATGCGCATGTGTACAACGGCATCAATGTGTGCATGCGCATGCGGGGGAAGGCAAGTGTGCACGCGCAAGCAAGTGCGTGGCCGGCCGGCTCCCCGCACAATTCCCCCCCCCCCTTCCTGGCCCCCGGTAACAAATGTTGCCGACCCCTAATGTAGACTGTCTGTACTATATTGGGATATAGATTCCTTTCCACCAACTTATCCATGCTAGTAGTGGTGCTTTGTCATCTGTTTTATGTACAATCTCATTTGGGTTAGAACTGAAGCACCATTTAATCTAAGAATATTTCTTGACAATATTGGGCCTTTGCAGACTGCCAGAAATAGTGCAAATTGAGGCCACTTTAAGGGTTAGGATTAGTGCTAGGGAGTCATGGGAATTGTTGTTGTTTTTCCCCTGAGACATTGAGCCTTCTCTGTCAGAGATCATTGGTGCCACAATATACTTCCCATGATACCCTAACCCTAACCCTTAAAGTGGACTCAATTTGCACTATTTCTGGCAGTCTGCGAAGGCCCAATGTTGCACTACTCACTCTTTTCTAGAGATTGTGTGGGTGGGGGTTATTCAGCTTCCTCCTATCTTATATGGAATCTTGTTTAATCCTTATTAAAGAGATCCTCTTGAACCTCTTCAGGAGAGAAAGCCATGCACACCACAGGAATTAATTTCTATGTCAATGAGTTCCTTCTTTTGTTTTAGTCTGAAAAGACAAGAAGTACCACTTCACATGTCCAAAGCATTCTGCGCTAGTTGTTTTTGCAGCAGTGAGGAACTGAATTACTATGTTCATTGATGAATTAATTAAATCATTACTTTAAGGCATGAGAAACACCAAAGAATGAAACAAGGTAACAGAATTGAGTCATTGTCAGATGAGAAACTGAATAAGTAGTGTTATCCACCTAACACTGTGGCTTTCAATTTTCTACCAGAAGTAACCTTCTGGGGTCCAAATTACATGTCAGGTTGTCTCTTCACAGCCTCAGTTTGTAAAAGAAAGAAAAAGAAATCAACTAGAGAGAACAGCATGTGATTGAATATTGTGTGCCATGAGACTTGGATACACTGCTCCTTAAGTTGCATCTACACTGCAGAAGTAATGCAGTTTGACATTGCTTTAACTACTATGGCTCAATGCAGTAGTATTCTGGTATTTGTAATTTTTTTTGTTGTGGGATTTGTAGTGAGATATTTAGCCTTCTCTGACAGAGAGCTCTGGTGCCCCAACAAACTACACACCTGAGGAGGCCATAGGGTGCAATTGTGACAGTGAAATCAATGCCATTAATTCTGCAGTGTGGCAGCAGCCTCAGAGACACTTAGTTGGTTATTGATGGCTGTGTCATTAGCTGAATCTGAGCAGTGTCCAAATTAATGGCGGCTAATGTCTGAAGATGTGGGAGTCTATTCCTTCCTCTGTACTGGAATTTGCACAGCACCAGTAATTCTAATCCTATGTAGAATTCCATGGACTCATCACTGAGAAACAGCATCAGATATTATCTATAGTCATGTGCATGCACTGACGTCTGCGTGAGAGAACATGTGTTTCAAACAGAGCTGAGTCCCTACCTTTGCCACGGTGTAAGTTTATTTTTAATACATGGAAGTTTTAAAGAGGCAGATGCACACTAATGGCTTGTGTTATTAAGATCCACCCCGTGCACTTCCGTCCTCTGGGAGGAACCTGTTGCAGCTGATAAAAACAAGGCTGTCTGCAACCTCCCAGAGGGCCTTCTCTGCAACCTCTCCCAGACTATGGAATGGCCTGCCAGTCGAGATCTGTCAGATCATGACCTTAAACAGCTTTAAAAAGGCTGTTAAGACGGATCTCTTCCGGCAGGCCTTTCCTGACTAGAATTCCTGGCCCCAGGAGTCTTTTTATCCTCCCTCTCCTATCCTTGGCCGAAGTCACTGCTCTGTCTGTCTCTCTTTGTTTTGTTTTAGTGAGTTGAGTTATTTATGATGTTTTAATGGATAATTGGTTAAATATATATTTTAAAGATGGGTGGGTTTGGGGATTTTTTTGGATTGTATTTTAATATATTGTATGGAATTTTAATTGTTGTAAGCTGCCCCGATTGCTTGACAGAGGGGTGGGATACAAATTTATTATTATTATTATTATTATGATCAGCACTTTGTGCTGGCATCAGAGCAGACTGTGGGCATGGCAACTGCACACTGCATGCCCAAACACCACCCTGATGCCAGCATCATGCTGCCTGAGCAACCACATGGTGAGTGGCATTTCTCTGTTTCTGTGGTGCAGCATTTAGACACGCTGTGCCGCAAAAAACCTGAAAAAATGCCATCACAGCGGCAAAGGCGCACTTTCCTTGTTTTAAAAAGGAGTGGCATCTTGCACAAAAAACACTGGATTGGGGCTGTGGCATGCGGTTGCCATGGCCCCAATTCGGGGCCATCTGTTGAGCCCCTGTTGTTAACTCCAATAGATTTAATTTCAACATACACAAACCAGATAATACAATGCAGACATGGGGTGAAGGAGGGTGAATGGGGCATGTGGGGAGGGGGCTCCATGATTGTGCTTTGCCAAAGTATCGCTCACACACTGATGTTCTGATTTTGTGTATGGGCAGAAAATCAAACATGAGACTGTGTGGCCATTCAATAGAATGGCCATGTGATGTGATGTCACCTGGGTGGGTGTGGGAGGTACTGGGGAGGGTTCTCCAGTGGTGTGGTGTGTTCATGTGACGGTGCATTGGACTACAACAACAAAAAATTACCCAGCAGCATGTCTTGATGCTGTACCGTACAGGCCATGTACATTTGACCAGCCTTGGAGTGGGTCTCCTGGGCAGTGAGGCTTCAACCCACTTTGGGGGAAAGGAGGATCAAGCCACTTTTTTCTGCCCATTTGTTCCATGCCATAGACTAATTGACATAACTGGATTATCTTGAAGATACAAATCCAGAGAAAGAATGCATTTCAACTTGAGCTCTTTTGAGGAAAAGTAGGGTATAAATGTAATGAATAAGAAATAATAAATACCATCCTTATAAAAAGGTCAGGTCTTTAAAATGGTTGCAAAATGGTTGCCCCTGATTAGGAAAACATTCCTCCACCCTAAAACTCAATTCAGCCTCTCAAAACCAATATGAATTCTTAACATAAAAGGAAAGAGCAAGTTATTTTAATTGCATAGATTTTGGATGGCCAAAGTGCAGCTCCTGGACCACATGTTTCACCTCTGCAGTTTGGGGGGCTCTCAATCCCTCCAGGCTGCCCAGCCTACCATTTTTCTGGCCACAAAAAGAGGGTAACTTGCTTCTACCAGATGCCTCCAAGAGCAGAAATTCACTTTTAAATAGGTTGATGGAGACCTCTGCAGTTGCTGTTGTTATTGTTGTTGTTGCCCTTCAAGTAATTTCCAACTTATGGCAACCCTAAAGTGAAACTATGGAGATTATCACATTGATTTTAAAACTGGCTTACCTGATCCATTTTAAAATTTAAAGTCGGTGGCATCCTAATCTTATCAGAATGATTTAGCTGCCAAAATTTTATTGAAAAGATTTATTCAGAGAGGTTTTTGCCTTTGCCTCCCTCTGAGGCTGAGAGAGTATAACTTGCCCAAGATTAGCCAGTGTGTTTCCATGGTTGAGCAGGGATTCAAACCTTGCCCTCCAGATTTGTAGTCCAATGCTAAAAACCACTACACCACATTGGCTGAGCTGCCTCTGCATTACTTAACATTAAAGAGACAGAGCGACACAGAGGTAGAGAATGAACCAGATTGCTGGCAACTTTCTGGTTTTGTTTTGTTTTCTGCTTTGGGAGTCAATCCACATTCAAAAGGGTCTATCCAATGTAAAAAAAGGTAAAGGTATGCTCCATTTACAAGGTGGTCAAGTCATGTCCGACCGTAGGGGGCAGTGCTCATCTCCATTATTAAGCTGAAGAGCCAGCATTGTCAGAGACTACTCTGTGATCATGTGGCCAACATGACTGCACAGAACACTATTTACCTTCTCACCAAAGTGGTATTAAACTATCTATTTGCATTTGCATGCTTTTGAACTGCTAGGTTGGCAGAAGCTGGGACTAGTGACAGGAGCTCACCCCATCATGCAGCACCCAGGCCTCAAACTGCCAACTTGCTGATCTTGCAATCAACAGAGTCAGCTTCTTAACCACTTGAGGCACACTAAACATATTTTGGGGACATGGCTCAGCACTTTGGATGACTCCTTGAAATCCAGGTTGAAGTTCAGAATAGAAAAGGATTCACCACCTTGCTGACATGGATGGTATCATCCATCACTGCCAGGGTGAGCAGACATCCTCCTTTTCCAAGACATGCCCTACATTTCAACCTTTTGTCCAAGAGGAATTCCAAGATTTCCTCTATTTTGAGCATAACTAAGAATCTGGAATTAACATTTATATTACTGGTTCTGGCTTGTATTTTGTCACGTCCCACATGTTTCTTGAACGTCCTACATTTTGCGGTTCCTTATCCTCCTTTGTGATTATGACATCTGGTCACCCTGACCATTGGTCTTTCTGCTTGTTTTACTTCAGCTCTTTTTTGCTGACTTTGTCCTATTCCTTTGACATCTACTGCTTCCCACACCACTCTTTTTATAGGCTCCACTCATGTGTCTCATGTGTCTCACCCTTTAGTTCACTGCTTCTCCAGATTGTCCATGATATCATGGCAGCTCAGCCAATGGCAGCACAAAAAGAAAACTTCAACCCTGTGCACAGTTGGGCTGCTGGAATGGAAACCAGCAGGGAAGACATGCTGATCATCACTCTAGTCAGGAGTTTCTGTCCCAATTAATCTTAACCTACGTTTTCCAAAAATCTGCTCAGTGACATCCTTCAGTAACTGTCATGGCAAGGCATTCCTTTTTACCTTTAGCATAGATGCCAGATGTGTGTTTTTTTTCCTTGGGGTTAATTAATCAGAAAGACTTTTTAATTAGATGACTTTTTACCATAAAGGTAGCTATATAGAGTTGCCAGTACCCTCTTGTCCTGTCAAGGCATATAATTGCTTTAAAGAGGTATAGCCTGCATAAAGCAGCCAAGCGTGTGACAGAAACAGTGGGGGCCTGGCTCATATGCTGCTTATTAGTCCATCTGCCACACAAAGTACCTTGCAAGGCACTTTCCAAAAAAGAAAAAAAGATTTCCAACAAGAGATGAAAAGAAGACCTTGCTTCAAAAATAAGAGGCACAAAAATATGGAGTATTTTGTTCTTGTTGCTAATGTGCACCGATGAGATGTGTCATTTCTTTTCACTGGCACTTATCTTCACTTCATTAACATAAAGAGTAGCTAGGGGATTGGTGTTTGTCCCAAGTGTGTTGGAAAGTGCTAACATAAATAGTGGAAGAATTACATGCTTTTGTTTTTGCACTGTATTTTTGTATTGTATTTTAGTATTTTACATTGAAATAGTTATAAATGTTTTATAACTGTTTGAAAGCGCCATGTAGATAGATGGTGCTATATAAATAAACAATAATAATATTAATGCCACACAGTGATGAATTTCATCCCACCCACACTTTTTGCCATGTACAGGATTACTTCAGTTCAGAATCCCAAGCATCAGTAGTAAAACCAAGAAACCTTTATTCAGGAATCAAAGATGTTTCCAGCTCACTTAAGTTGTCAGGACTGAGGCTTGAGCAGTTACACAGTGTAATTAAAACACTTAGCAAGGTGGTAACATCTCAAAAGCAGATTCAAAAGATCTTGGCTAAACATTTCCAGCATATATATAAGGAAAACCTAACTCAAATCTCTGACATACAGAAATACCTGGGGAAAATGGATATAATAAAACTGACCCATGATCAGAGAACAATCTTAAATGCACCAATTGCACGCTCTGAACTAGAGGACATAATTAAAAATGCTAAAACCTCCAAATCTCCTGGTCCAGATGGTTATCCCTATGAATTCTACAAGACCTTTGCTCCACAATTGATACCTCCCTTACTAGAAACAATGAATAACATTCTAACTGGGAAGATTCCCCAAACATGGAATTCCGCCAATATAACATTAATTTTAAAAAAAGATAAAGATGAATTAGATCCTAACAATTACCGGCCTATTTCACTGTTAAATGCAGATTATAAATTGTTTGCTGCTATTCTGGCGAAACGTCTTAAATTGGTATTAGACAATTGGATTCATCACGACCAGAATGGCTTTCTCTCAAATAGAAAAAAAAAAGAAAATTTTAGAAATATATTAAACTTAATCAAAATTCATCAAAAAAATCTACATAAAAAATTGGCATTGGTTTTTCTTGATACAGAGAAAGCCTTTGATAAAATCAGATGGAATTTCATGTTTGGGGTTCTTGAAAGAATTGATGTTGGAGAAAATTTTATGAATTGGATTACAAAAATATATCTTAAACAAAATGCATGTCTTTTGATTAATGGGAATTTCTCCACAACCTTTACTATTGAAAAGGGAGTGAGACAAGGATGCCCCCTTGCCCCACTCCTCTTTATTCTAACTCTGGAAATCTTGTTAAATAAGATCAGGAAGGAGAACTCTATAAAGGGAGTTGAGTTCAAAAAACGAATTTATAAATTGAGAGCATATGCAGACGATATTGTTTTAACGTTATCCAATCCAGTAGACAGTATTGACTATCCTCAAGCAGTACAGAGAGGTATCTGGCTACTGAATTAATAAAGCAAAAACCGCTATGCTCCTGCTTAATATTCCTAAAAAGGAGGCAGATGTCATTACAGAAACTTTGGGCTTTAAAATTGAGCAGAAAGTTAAATACTTAGGGATTTGGTTGACTGCAAAAAACTCAGACCTTTTTTCAAATAATTATGATAGGATATGGAAGGAAATTAAACTTGATATTGAATGATGGAGTAAATTGAACCTGTCTCGGTTAGGCAGAATTGCCGTTATCAAAATGAATATCCTCCTGAAAATGATGTTTTATTTTCAAAATATCCCAATCATTTATAACGAAAAACCCTTTAAGTACTGGAATAAAGACATTATGAGTTTCATTTGGCAGAAGAAAAAGCCGAGGGTCAAACTTAAAATTTTATTTGATTCAATTGAGAAGGGTGGCTTAGCTGTCCCCAATCTTTTATGGTATTTTGAAGCATGTTCCTTAGATTGACTTTCAGATTGGCTTAAACTCAATAATAGCAGTTTACTTGAATTGGAAGGGGAGGACTTGGCATACGGCTTTCACGCCTACCTATTCTATGATAAATTTAAATCGGATAGAAACTTTAAAAATCATTTCATTTGAAAAGCTCTTTTAAGAGTTTGGTTGAAATATTTAAAAAAGTGGTGTATAAAAATTCAGCTGTGGGCCTCACCTGCTGAGGCCATTCTGCTTAAAGGGCTATATAAAGAAGGGTCTTGGTTAAGATACAAAGATTTGGTTAAAAATGAAGGGAATAGAATGGCTATCAAATCCTAGGAAGACCTGATACAAATGGGTTTTCAAACCAATTGGTTTATGTATCTGCAGCTATCAGAGAGATTTAGATCCGATCTACGAGCAGACCAAATTGGCCCAGCTGACAAAGGCTTTGAAAAAGTCCTCAAGAGCGAACCTAAAAAGATAATATCTAAATTTTATAACCTATTAAGAAACTGCGAACTTGAGGATAATTTGGTAAAAGATTACATGATTAATTGGGCTTCTGATTTAAACCAAGTGATAGTAATTGATGATTGGGAAAGCATATGGAAAAAAACAATAAAATATACTGTGAATGTAGATCTAAAAGACAACCTATATAAATCCTTATTTCGATGGTACTTGACCCCACTAAGACTCTCTAAAATGTACAACAGTTTTAACCCAACCTGCTGGAAATGAAAAGCCAAAGTCGGTTCCTACTTTCATATGTGGTGGAACTGTAAATTTGCTAAAAATTATTGGAAAAAGATAAATACTGAAATTAGAGAGATTACTGGTATCCAATTTTGCCTAGATCCTAAAATGTATCTTTTGAATATAATTAAATCTGAAGCTGAAAAGAAGTATGGAAAATTACTTTTTTATTGATTACAAGAGCAAGAATATTATTTGCCAAATACTGGAGGACGCAGGACATCCCAACAATTCATAAATGGAAGATGAAAACTCTTGATGTTTATGAAATGGAGAAGTTGACTTATCTGTTAAGAAATAACATGGTAAATGAAGTCCATGAAACATGGGAACCCTGGAGACAATATATGAAAGTATGTGAACCCATAACAGACACCCGGTTCTGATGTTAAGTCACCTAAGTTGGAATGACATAAAGGGTTTCCCTTTTTCTTTCCATTTATGAGAACTGGTCATTTCTTTTTCTTCTACTCCGTTAAATAATAACTGATATATCTTTAAATTTCTTATGATGTACTCTAGATAACCTCATAAGCTTTCATTTAAGATAATGCCTTAACTTTTGTATATCTGAGACTCACGATATAAATGAATTCATTGATTTGCAGCTATAGTCGATTGCTGGACGAATGCCCTCTCTTTATAGCTATGGAAGTATTTTTAATTTCTCTCTATCTACACTACACTTTACTTTTTATTCTTTATATCTATTTTTCATTCTTTCCTTTCTCTTTTTCTTCCTTTTTGATTCTTTTCTTCCTGACTTTTTCTTTTTCTCTCTTTCTTTCTCTTTCTTCTTTTCTTCCTTATCATATTACCTTTTCCTACCTTATTCCTTTAATTCTCTGTTCTCTTGCTGATTTACCACATGTTGATATCTATTTTTATTCATACCTGTATCTGTACTTGTGTTGCATGTGTCATCTTGGTGTTTCTTTTAATAAATAATAATAATAATAATAATAATAATAATAATAATAAACACTTAGCAATTCAAACTTTGAGTGAGCTGACACCCCATTTGCCCATAGAACTAAACATTTTAATAATAATAATAATAATAATAATAATAATAATAATAATATTTATATACCGCCCTTTGGTAAACCAATCATGGCAGTTAACACATTAAAACATCAGACAAAGTAAAACAGTATACTCCCCTCCCCGCTTAAAAAGTTATTAAATCAAATTGCAAAATTAAAACAACAGTTAAAATACTAATAAAACACATACATATATGGCAATCATGGGGCTAGCCTGAGGAGGGGGAATTCCTGAGGCGGAGTTCCCGAGGCTGGATAATCCATTCTGGAAAGGCCTGCCGGAAGAGATCCGACTTGACAGCTTTTTTAAAGCTGTCCAAGGATGTCAGTTGACGGATCTCGTCCGGCAGGTCGTTCCATAGTCTGGGAGCAACAACAGAAAAAGCCCTCTGGGAGGTAGCCGAAAGCCTCAACATTTGAGGCTGTAGCAGATTCCTCCCAGAGGACCGGAGTGTGTGGGGAGGATTATAGGGGAGGAGGCGGTCGTTGAGATAGCTTGGATCCAAGCCATTTAGGGCTTTAAAGGTAATAACCAACACCTTGTACTGGGCTCGGAAACCAATAGGGATCCCTCCTAGATGTTCCTGAGACAAGCCTGGCTGCCATATTTTGTACTAACTGTAGTTTCTGAACTAAGGGTAGTCCCATGTAGAGAGCGTTACAGAAGTCTAGGCGTGAGGTTACCAGCACGTAAACAACAGTCTCGAGATCCCTTCCTTCCAGAAAAGGGTGCAGCTGGCGTATCAACCGAAGCTGATAACAGGCACTCCTGACTGTCTCATTTACCTGATTTGTCATCAGGAGTGACGAGTCAAGGAGCACCCCCAGACTTCGAACACAGTCACTGGAGGAGAGTGTGACCCCATCCAGGACTGGAGGTTGCAACCCAATTCTTGGTTTCAGGGCCGCTACCGTGAGCACCTCCGTCTTGTCTGGATTCAGTTTCAATCTGTTTTTCCTCATCCAGCCCATTACCGCCCGAAGACATTCATTGAGAGAAGAGACGCCATTGGAATTTGAGGCCAATGAATGAGATACGGAGAAATAGATCTGAGTGTCATCAGCGTACTGATAACACCCAGCTCTATAACTTCGGATTATCTCACCCAGCAGCTTCATACCCCCTCTGCAGACCAGGGCGTCGGGGACACCCTGGTCTGGAGCGCTGGCGGAGCTCAGCCTCCATACCGCGGCGCTCCTCCGGCAACTCTAAAAGGAGCACCAAATTGGCGCTCCTTTTAGATGTCAGGGAAAGTGCACCCTAAAAGTGGCGGGCGCACTTTCCCTCACTCAAACGCCGTGGCACATCCGGTCGCCACGGCGTGAGGTCATCCCCGGAGCCCCGGCCGTGCGGCCGGCCGGCAACTCCGAGGGCGACCTCAGGAAGAGGAAGGGGCGCCGCTTGTGCGGCTGCCCCTCCTCTTCCGGGCCCGGAAGACGGCTCAATTAGTCGTCTGCCGAGGCCCATATAGATGTTAAATAATATTGGGGCAGGATAGCTCCCTGTGGAACGCCACAGGTAAGCTCTCTTTTGCTCGAACATCTGTCCCCGAGCAGCACCCTCTGGGACCTGCCCGAGAGGAAGGACCGGAACCACCGCAATGCATTTTTTACATTACTCCATTCCACTTTTACATTACTCCATTCCCAAGATCACCCCATCCTTCCCATGGGACGGGCCTTGAAACATTCAACACAATCTCTACTCCCCACACAGCTGCTAACCACTCCAAAAAATGTGAGCACTGATACCATCATCAACTCATGGCAACACATCACATCATCCAGCATTAAATTACTGTAAACATAAAGCATATCTCTATAAACTATGGCAACAAATCTGAGGGGACTCCGATCCTGATACAATCCTGTTTCTTCTTTAGTTGTGGGGCAGGGTGGGGTGACATAGGATAAAAACACACCACGTGGTATAGCTATAGACAAAGGTATATATAAAAAGATAAAGGGTAAATAGTTACCCTTTGACAAGGTTGTTAAGTTGTGTCTGACCATAGTGGGTGGTGCTCATCTCCATTACTAAGCCGAAGAGCCAGTGTTGTCAGAGACTAATCTGTGATCATGTGGCCAGGATGATTGCACAGAATGCTGTTTACCTTTCCACCAAAGTGGTATTTATTTATCTACTTGTATTTGAATGTTTTTGAACTGCTAGGTTGCTAGAAGCTGGGACTAGTGACAGGAGCTCACACTATCATGCAGCACTCAGGCCTCGAACTACCAACCTTTCAAACTTACAGGAGCCCTGGTGGCGCAGTAGTTAAATGCCTGTACTCATTTAAATAAATAAATAAAAACCATACTAGTCAGGGCTGAGGCTTGATTCAGGCCTGCATTCTTCCATGGTCGCTAAAATGAGTACCGAGCTGTTGGGGGGCAATGAGCTTAAAATTGTAAACTGCTGACACTGCATAGTGTGGTATGAAGCAGTATATATATGAAGCTGCTTTGCTTTGCTTTTACAATCAGACTTGGCATCTTAACTACTAAGTCACTGCATTCCTGTTGTATGTCTGTATGTCCATACACATACACATATACATACTTTATATAGGGATATAGTCACACTTACTTATGGAGTTCTACTATTAACCTTGGGGTGACCACAAACCTAACCTAGTACTCTAGATTGTGAAGACAAAGGGCAAGGTAAACCTTTAACCCTTTGAATGAATTGTATTTTTTTATAATTTGACGCAGTAGACCTTCTCTTGATCCCGCTACTTTCCAGGCACACCTGGTAGGGATGTAATTCTTCACTAACTTTCTTCTCAAAGGAAACAATGAGTAATTTTAGCAATTTTCTTCCTGCTGTGAGGAAGTATTTAAAGCAGGGGTAGGCAACCTTTCCCCTTTAAGGGCCGAGGGACTTCAGCTCCCAGAATCCCAGGAGCTATTGGCCAACATGGGACTATTGGCCAACATGGCTGAGGCTTCTGGGAGCTGAAGTCCCTCGGCCCTTAAAGGGGAAAGGTTGCCTACCCCTGATTTAAAGCCACACCTTATCTTCTGCGTCCAATTACACATGGCTGTTTTATACATAAAATAGCATATTTCTGTGCAGGAAAAAAACATTTTTTGTACAGAAAGAAAAAGCTGGTCCTGTACACGAAATCTTGTTTTCCATGCAAATCAACCATGTGTCAATTTTGTGCACCATAAAACTCCAATTATAATATTTTCAATACAGAAAGCAGCTTTTCGATGGGCAGAAAATATTTCTATGCTGAAAATGTTGTATTCTGTGCAAAACAAATGTGCAAAATTTACATAAAATAAATTCAAACTGTGAAGGGTTTCAGCAGTCTGGGATTCTTCTCATCAGGATTTCTCAACACTCCAATTTTTAAAAATCATTTCACAAATATTTTAAAATATTATTTCCATTAGAGGTAGCTGCTCCCAGACTCTGGAGCCCTCCCTAGAGAGACTAAGGGGTTGTACAGACTGGGTAAAAAGGGCCAGAATCAGGGTGGAGTGGGGGCGTGGTGACCACACAGCAGCCACCTTGACTCTACCCCCAAGCCACCATCATGCCACATGCCTGACCAGATGACAGGCAGTGTTGTACACTGAACAAAAAAAGAAGCACCAAAACTTGCTGCCGTGGCAGCAAGGATGACTTTTTTCTGTTCCTAAAAAATGCCAGATCGGGGCTGCAGCGTGTGGTTGCCATAGCCCCAATCCAGCGAGCAAAGGGCAGCACAGAGCTGGTCCTTTGAGGTGGTCTGTTTCACCCCTAAGATCTCTCCCTCTTTGCATTCCTATCACTGAGTGAAAAGACTTTTAAGACTTGACTTCAATGAGCTTTAAATATTGTGTTGTTTTGTAGTTTTTTAAATATCCTGTCTTTTAACAGATTTGCAAATGAATTTAATTCTATAGATTCCTAAATTGCCTTTTAAAAATAATCTTTATACAGTTGATTCTCAGCATCCACAGATTCTTTATCCATGGATTCAAGCATCCATGGCTTGAAAATATTTAAGTAATATATAAATGCCAAAAGGCAAACCTAGATATTGCCATTTTATATAAGCGACACCATTTTACTATCCATTGTATTTGAGCATACACAGATTCTGGTATCCACAGAGGGTCCTGGAACCAAACCCCAATGGTTAACAAGGGCTCACTATATATATTTCCTGGTGTTTTGTATATTTTTACTCAATTGTGGTTTTAGAATTCAGTAAGTTGACCTCAGCCTTTACTCTTGTGGGAAAGGCCAGATATAAGACTGGTGTATCACATGAGAAATGAAAAATTTCTTCATTTGATCTTATCAGTCTAAAAGAATGTCTTTACTTCAGCAGATTTATATGGTGATAACTGCTTAGTTTGCAAGTGCCTTCACATGGTGAGAAATGCTAGTATTTATTATGTGCCAAACCCTCTGGAGGACAAATGGGTTGAGATGGTGAATGATCACTTGATGTATAGGATTTATTCTCAGGTGCTTGCTGATATATCTTTGTACTAACCAAAAGCATCTCTTTGAAGCCAAATCAGGACCAATTTAATATGTGGGAGCAGGTGTATGGCTGTGGAGGTGGAAAATGAGGGCATTGTCCTCCCAACAAGAGTTCTGTTCCCCACAATGGAATTTTACTTCATTATCCAAATTTCTACCATTTTAGTAACTTAAATTTTCAGTTAAGAATTTTGAAATTGAGTTAAGGTGTCCAAAAACAAGGGCCAGGCAGGGGAATGTGAAGATAGCAAAGATTACTAAGCACAAATGATTTTCAGTGTCTTGCTTTTTGTAATGCTGGAAATTTGGGAATTGGAGGAAAAATCATGGGAATAATAGTGCAAATTTATATGACAAGGCAATACCCTCACTTTGTCCTGTCCCCTGCAAATACAACTGTGTATGGAAGCATATTCCCTCACTTATTGATTGCTTTCTCTTAAAAAAAAGTTATTTATCTTTATGTGGATTCTTATTGTTTAATTGAACTTCAGCACTAGATTAATAGTTTCCCTGTGTTTTCCCCCTTTTCTCTTTTTGATATGCAGAGTTAAAGCCATGGTAATGTTTATTTCCACCTTGGGAAAGAAATTACCTCTGAAAGCAATACCATCAAAAATACATTTTAGCACTGGTCTCAGTAAACAGCATATCAAAGTAATTAAATTCAGTACCCTATACTATGTCTTAATGAACTTCAACTTTAAAGTTTGCTCTCCATAAACCATTTGGGGTGTACCAATTTGAAGAGATACAATGTCTTTCTAAAACAAATGAGAACAGACAGAGAAATCAGATAAACACAAGTTGGAAAATAAAATATGTTATGTACCACTCATAGATATATATTATATATAGTATATAGGTCTTTTTAGAAGTTTTTCTGTGATCTGTGAAGATCACATTTAGCTACCTCTGATTAAACATCATGTCTCAGAGCAATGAAAGATAGAGATAATGAAATTTCAAATTCACAAAGAGAGATGTGAATATGCATAAACAGAGAGGATGGTAGAGGTTACATTTCATCTGATTGTTTTTGTTTGCAATGTGAAGTGAGGCTAGTGTGCAGAATCAAAGAAATGGGCAGGAGTAGAGGAATTCCTGAAAAAGAATCATGGTCAGTAACACAGGGGAAGGGTCAATCTCTATGTTGAGTCCTTGGGCTCTACATCATACTATTGGACAGTCTTCTCCAACTTAGTGCCCACCAGATGTTTTTGATGACAATTCACATGGGACAGGATGACTGGGATGGATGAAATTTATAATCCAGAGCAGGGGTAGGCAACCTAAGGCCCGGGGGCCAGATGTGCCCCCCCGAGGCCTTTGGACCGGCCCCAGGCGGGTCCTGCTGCCGCTGCCGCCACCCACCATGATGATATTGATTACTGTTGTTATTACTTGTTCTTGGTGTTTTCTTTGGGTTTTTTTAATTTACTTTTTAAAAATATTTATTTATTTATTTATTTATGGTGCTTCAGCCCCCCAATTGTCTGAGGGACAGCAACCCGGCCCCTGGCTCAAAAAGGTTGCCTATCCCTGATCCAGAGTATGTGGAGAGCATTATTTTGTGGTAGGCAGATAGATAACTTGGCATTCCTCCACAACTCATCTCAGGGTTTCTCACCACATAAATTTTAAAAAGTAAAAATTGCTTCTCTGCTTTGGAAGACATCCTTGGTATGGATTTTATGTGACAGACTGCATCCAGTAAGGTAAATCCTTAAAATACCCTATGCTTAAGAAGATTCTGAAGTAAAATAAAATCTTCCTTGTGAAAAGCCAAGCACTTAAATTTGTTAGATTGTCATGACCATCACTTTACTCTTTATCCAACCTCAACTGTGCAGCATTAGGATTTCACACACTTTCTGTGCTTAAAAGAGGATTGCATATATTTTGCAGGCTTTAAGTCAGGATCAAAGAACATATCTTTCCTTTTTCTCATTCTCATAAATATAGTTCACATGCTGGCTGCTTACCAGTGTTTACCTGTAATTCTCCATATCCTCAAGATGTACCCCATATAGGGATGGACTGTCATGATTTTGACTGTACATCAGCTTTACATCCATGAAAGGATGCCCTACAAAATCAGAAATATGTTTCACTAAATATTAAACTGTAAAGTTAGTAACACTTTCTTCAAAGTGTTGCTAATTATACAGAAAGAAGATTTAAAAACATGGCACATATAGAAAACACTTTGGGACAAGTATCAGTGAAACATCATACCATACTAGATACATCTGATCATATTAGGTTTGGAATCTAAGCAGAGTTTAGCCTAGTTAGTATTTGGATGAGAAAAGAACATAGAGTAGCAGAGTTCTCTAGGAAGGGGTAAGAAAGGATCCTTCCATGTGAAAAATTATCTAGGGGCCTTAGTAGACTATAAGCTAAACATGAGTCCACAGTGTGATGTGTGTGTGTGTGTGGGGGGGGTGTCATGCAGACCAGCAGCTTGGAGTGGCCTGAGCCTGGTCCAGTGACATCACTCCCTGATTGGCATGGGACTGCAGCAACTGCGTGGCCCAGTCCCAATCCAGCCCACCGCTGCAGTCCCAAACAGGATGCTGGCAAAGAGTGGACTTTCTCCACTCTTTATCTGGCTGGCTTTTCCTGGCCAAGCATGCTCTCCACATGACTTCTGGTCACTCTGGGGGCATGTATCATCTGCATACCCTGCCCCCAGATCAGCTGGAAGCCACTCTTTCTTGCCAGTCTGTTTCAGGCCTCAGTGGCCAAAAAACACAGTGCAATTCTAGCATGTAACAATTCTAGTTGTAACAATAGGAACATAATGTCCAGATCAATAGTGCCACTCTATTCTGCTTTGATCAGACCTCACCTGAAATACTGTATCCTTCAGGTCCCCACCATTGAAGAAGGATGTTGACAAACCGGAACATTTCCAGAGAAGGGAGATCAAGATCATCAAAGGTCTGGAAAGGAACACTTATGAGGACCTATTCAGGGTGGGGGCTATGATTAGTTTGCAGGAAAAAAAAGATTGAGAGATGACATTATAGTCATCTTTACATATCTGAAGGGAAGTCATGTAGAAGACAGAGCAAGCTTGTTTTCTGCTGCTTCAGAAACTGGAACATCAACTAATGGATTCAAATTACAAGGAAGGGGATTCTGCCTTAATATTCCACTTCAGAGAGCAGTTGCACTGGAAGTCTGTAAACAGAGGGTGGGTGAAGTGCTTTAGCTGTGCACTCTTGCATGGCAAGGGATTGGATTAGAATGGCCCTTGCAGTCCATTCCAACGCTAAGATTTTATGATTCTAGGACAATCTAGAGAGCCATGGCTGCCAATCAGAGTTGACAGTGTTGGGAAAAATGTACCAATGCACTGCTTCAGTATAAAGCTGCTTCATATGTTCCTATATTCTTCATACTAATCTGGATACACCCAGAAAAACCTAACCTATTTAGAAACCTAACCCCAAACCAACAAATGATGAAGCAATGGGTTGAATTCAGAGATACCCTGCCATGATCAGAAAGTCTCCTTCATCTTATCATATATTTATCTATTTATTTATTTGGCCAGGATATTTTTGGAATTAGCCCTGTGGTAATTTGTCTAATAATATCACAAAAAGAGTGTAAACTCTGCACATGGGTTATGAATTAAAAGAATGCATCCTTTACTTAGTTCAACAATCCTGGAGTAAATGTCAAAACAAATAGGTCATCCCATTTCTTTCCCATTTCTTGAATCCTCCTAGGGTTAGATATGCTTCTGACCAATTGTCAAAACCTGAGTTTCCTTAAACAAAGATTAACATGCTAATTCCTATAGGAGTTTTTTTTTTATCAGTTAAGTACCTGACTGCTGTACTCTTATGAATGGATAAAGAGGATTATAAGTAAATCCTCTCCTTTGGGATTCTCTCTCCATACCTAGCAATTTTAAGTGAGGGCTATACTTTATTTTAAAAGATTGTTTAAACAAGTCCAAGACAGAGTGTTTGGATTCAATGACTACATTCTACTGGGAGAAAGGAAGTGTTTTAAGAAAACATCCCATAGAATATATGCCATGTTTGTCATTTTCTCATTTGGATTTCATTCCTTATCCATTCTTTGTTCTTTGATATTTCCTGCTATTGCTTGTATTTTAGATGAACTCTGGAATCCTTCAATTCCAAGATACAGAGAGATAGAAGAGAGTGGAAAGGTGTGCATGCACTTCTTTTATATCGGTGGTGCTGTTACAAAGATTTTCATACTGATACCAAACATCTCTTTTTGAGATGGCACAATGGAACTGCCTAGGCAGGAAAATATATGTTATCCATTCTTTCCTTTGTGAAGACAAAATCAATACCAAAGCTATATTGTGCCACTATTTTCATATTGGAGACATAACACTTTGAATGTCAGCACAAAGACCTATAACAACACACACAAAAATGCATCTTGTTTGCTCACTGTGACAACTCTAGAATACCTTGCACTAGGCTGGTTATCTAGGGAGACGTTTCTGAAGGAATCATATAGATAATAAGCTGCATGAAAAAAGTTTAGGTAATGTTTACATCAAACAAAAATACAGCATTTCCCACCTGTTGCCATGTATTTACAAAATGCTTTCTAAGAAATAAAAATGATACAATCCCAGTGCTAATTTACATCCCTGAAGGAGCTGTGGTATCCATGTGGACATCTCGGCTGGTGATTAATGTCATTGATAAAAGTGTATCTATAGCACTATAAGCCATATTCATCAATGAATGTGAAGCCCCATATATTGAATGAACAGCATGCTTACAGAGTTCAAGTCCTTTTTCTTTAGATCATTCTACATTATTCCTCCTCACATCTCTTTCCCCTCTGATTCAGTAGCTGATACAGATTCCTTCCCTCTTTGGGCAGCTGGTAGTGGAGTGCTGGATGAACATTTCAAAGCTGGAGGACCAGAAATGAAAGAGGAGGGAGAAAATGAGGAGGGAGAAGAAAGGAAGGCACAATACTGACTTTGAAAAAGAAACAGAATTGGAATTTATCCACAAACTACAGTCCCTCAGCAATGGATTGAACAAAGACAATGGTTTCCTGACTCACTTCATCACTATCTGACCCCATCCTCATGAGGATGGCCTAAACTCATCTATTCCCCTCACCATACGCTAGTCCCATTGCAAAACTGGATCTGCCATTTCATCTCCATGCACAAAGACCAGTTTCTTATGCCTTTGTGCACTAACAACCATTGTTAAAACTGGACCTGCAACTTCATTTCCATACACAAAGGGTTTGTAATTTGAATTGACATCCTCACATACCAATGGCATATTCATGTCTGTGCCTGGCTTCCACTCCACCAAATGCATCTGGGGAAGTAAACTGGAGTGTACGAAAGCTCAGGCTGCCAACTTATTTATTTCACTTAGGGCCTTTGCAGACTGCCAGAAATAGTGCAAATTGAGTCCACTTTTAGGGTTAGGGTTAGGGAATCATGGGAACTGTATTTTATTGTGGCACCAGAGCTCTCTGACAGAGAAGGCTCAATGTCTTAGCAAAAAAAAACAATTCCCATGACTCCCTAGCACTAACCCTAACCCTTAAAGTGGACTCAATTTGCACTACTTCTGACAGTCTGCAAAGGCCCTTTGTCTCAAAGGTACTACAAGATCTCTCTACGTATTGACTCTACAGACTAACGCAGCTATATCTTCGACTTTGAATAGAGTACTATTCATAAATTTAGTCAGGATTAATCCATGAGTTTTTGTTACCTGAGGAGGAAAAAAAATCATACTCCCTGCTAACCCAAGTTAAGAATGCCCCAAGTTAGACAAGATGTTTTGACACAGGAGGAAGAATAATTCACCATTAGCACCTCTTCTTAGTCTGGCAAGAAAAATGTAATCAGATCAAACTAAGGGGGGTTGCAGACTGCCAGAAATAGTGCAAATTGAGTCCACTTTTAGGGGTAGTGCTAGGGAATCATGGGAACTGTATTTTATTGTGGCACCAGAGCTCTCTGACAGAGAAGGCTCAATGTCTCAGAAAAAAACCAATTCCCATGATTCCCTAGCACTAACCCTAACCCTAAAAGTGGACTCAATTTGCACTATTTCTGGCAGTCTGCAACCCCCCTAAATAGCCAGCAATCTTCTATTCTTCTATGACAGCCTAAATCTACTGCTGTGTGTGTGTGTGGGTGGGTGGGTGTTCACTCTGACTACTGGCCCTAGGTGATTGTCTTTAGTTTAGTGTCATGAAAGAAAACCTTCAGAAAGCCATGGAGTCAGCAATTATAGAGCTATTAGAGCAGTGAGGATTGCATGTGTTGGTACATGCCCACATCCATTCCACCTTCCAACACACAGGATCCTGCACCTACAGGTGGATCTGCCTTGCTGGATGACATTATAGGTCAACAAACTGTATGTAAATTTTGTGTATCACTCTGCTTCCCTCACCAAGTCAGAAAACAGACCTAGAGAATAAGAGGGGGAAATGGTTTATTTAATATTACTAAATGGGCAATCCCCCTTCCCCAATATGTTAAAAGCAAGGCTTATTTCTAGAAACATCACTCCAGCCGCAAGTGGAATCCATGATCCACTATGGTGTAATGTCTTCTACCCATTAGCTAATAGCCGTTAGCCAAGTCATACCTTATAGTCGACTTAAATTGTAAAGCAATTCCATTTACTGGCTTTGTCACATGACCTCTTGGGTTCAAGTCAAGTTGTTAAGGAGTCATAGGGGAATGGGAAATGACCATAACATTATTGCAATTATGTGTGTGCCAATTCACAAGTGGCACAGTTAGTCTTAGTATTTTCACCTTAATGTCTATGGAAGGGGTAGGCAACCTTTCCCCTTAAGGACCAAGGGACTTCAGCTCCCAGAATCCCAGGAGCTATTGGCCAACATGGGACTATTGGCCAACATGGCTGAGGCTTCTGGGAGCTGAAGTCCCTTGGCCCTTAAAGGGGAAAGGTTGTCTACCCCTGGTCTATGGTATGTGTGGGGTAGCGATTTTTAGATAGCTGTTATACATTGCTACACTTCAAAATGCAGAAAACCACTTCTGTTAGGTAGGGGACCCACCAACCAGTTCTGTTATGTGAGTCCTACTGTCATAGTACTAATAAATTCACCATAGTCATTGAACTTGAAACATGGAAATCTTGTGGTCATATCTGTCCTCATGAAGGCTACACTCTATGTTGAAACTATGAAAAGGATATTCCCATAGTTGGGCCAATCTTCTGTAAATGTCAACTAAACTGGACAGCATATACTTTCTCCACTGTGCTATCTGACTCATTTCCCCAATTAATTCAAGTTTTTAAAGGGGGATATTGAAATAATGAAAATGTTTTCATTTTCAAACCATGCCACAAAAAGACATCTTTGATGTTTTGGCATGGTCTCAGTTTCCAATTGAATTTTCCCTTTCAAAATCTTACATTCAGTTTGACACTAGTGTGTACATATACGATGGACTTATTGGACAGAGATCAGACTGTAGAACTTGTACTTCCCAATAAAATAAATATCTCTAGCTTGCTAAAGAGTGCAAGGCTGGCACCCCTGTTGAGCCTGTTGACAGCTGCAGAACTGCAGTTTCTTTGGAGTCAGTCTCCTCACATTTTAGACTCTTCAGAGGTGACACTCAGTACTAAATTTGTTCTTGTTGTGAATAATATCATGCTTGTTAACAAGAGAGAACAAACGGATGTTTTAGCAGGGTCCCTTTTTCTCTCCTCCCACCCTTTGTTGTCATCTCTTTGGAAGAAACTCAGCATGTTAATACAACTGTAGTGCAGCCGTGCTTATATCTTTAGGTGTGGGAGGAGGGAGAATGTTGTGATGAGCCACAACAGGGCCACCACAGCAAAGTGTGCCTTGCTTCAGAATAGTCACTTAACTTTGCCAAAACTCACAGGCTCTGCAGTCAACCAAACTTTTTTTTTTATGCAATGTGTGACTTTCCCAAAGGGAGAAATGTTTCATTTTGTTTTCAGTCTTGTGTACTGCAAAAACAGAGGCTCAAATTTAACATTAAGTGCCAGCATTTGACAATGTTGGTTGAATAGTTCTATACATATAATTACATTGTATCAAATCAAGGCAGCAGGAAAAGAAGAAGCCCATGTTCCAGATGGAGAGATTCAATCAAGGAAGCCTTGGCTCTGAGTCTGCAAGACCTGATCAGGGCTGTGGATGATAGAGTCACTTGTAGGTCTCTCAGTCATTGGGTTGCCATAATTTGAAGTCAACTTGACAGCAGTTATCAACAAAACAATCAAAACAACAGTAGATATAGAAGTTGCAGAGCTACTCCCCCCCCCCCCGTGTCTGAGAAGACAGAGGGCCTTTGCAGACTGTTAGAAATAGTGCAAATTGAGTCCACTTTAACTGCCCTGGCTCAGTGCTAGGGAATCATGGGAACTGTATTTTTTTCTGAGACATTGAGCCTTCTCTGTCAGAGAGCTCTGGTGCCACAATAAACTACAGTTCCCATGATTCCCTAGCACTGAGTCAGGGCAGTTAAAGTGCACTCAATTTGCACTATTTTTGGCAGTCTGCAAAGGCCCATAATTTCTACAAAATAAGAAAATGTTTTAGTGTTTATTCTGTACTACCATAAATTCCAAATGTCTATTGAATGTTTACTGTGTCACTTAACATTGCAGGGCAAGGCAAGATATCAGAGAAAGGACACCAAGACACACAGTTGGCAGAAAAAGGCCACAACATTTATTGAGTACCGCTAACAGGTAGGGTTGGCCTGAGTGCATGGGTCTGGATCTGGCATTGACCAACCTGCCTGTTGCTCGATGAACCAGTTTGCCCAGTCACGACCAGGCTTCAGGATGACAGAAGGGGTAACCAACTGATCGCATGTTTGCATCTTTGCCCCTTTGTCACTGGGGGATGCTGTTCAGGGTTGCCCCCGCAATGGCAACACTGCACCACTCCCAGCACTTCAGATCCCCATGGGACTCCTGATACTGTGCTCCGCAGTACAGGAAACCATGCCCACCAGATCCACGGCCCATTCTAAAAAGTTATGACATCACCTGTAAACCCACATGACCAAGCTAAGGGAGGGTGGGTGGGGAGAGCCACTCCAGCCACATGGCTCTGTAGAGGCCCAACAACCAATGGTCAGCTGCAGTGAGTGGAAATCCCACCTCCCCACTGCCCCACAGCCAATCAAGGAGGCCACCAACCAGAGCAAGAGGAGAGGCTTCTGGCCACAAAGGCCACAAAGACTGCTGCCCTGCCTCCATAAGCCTGGATGGCCAATCCAGGCCCCAAATCTTGCTCCCACAACCCTCTGGGAGCCCTCCACCCCCTCCCATCCAGGTAGGGAGCCCCACAGACCTGATGTCTCCCTCACCTGGCAACCAGTCCAGCCTGGTGAGTCGGGCAGCCCCCTTTATCTCATAAGAAGCTATTTGATAATCTAAGACTGCAAATTTAAACATACTTAAGATACAGGAAAATCTCACTGAACTTAACATAGCTTGTGCTAGAGAGGAAAGAGAATTTCAGCAGACTGGAAATTCTTGCTGAAATCATCCTTTTTGCATCCCCTCATTGGAAAACAAGCATAACTTGTCTTTAAAAATCACACATTTTGAATCACATGGAGTGATTCAGTGAAGTCAGATGGGCACAAAATGATGTATGCATTCTAAAACAAAACAAAACAAAACAAAACAAAACCCTTGTTGACAGATGAAAATGTCTATGACTGAAAAATACTCACATGTACACATTAGTCAATAGGAGAAAGGTGTACAAAGAGTTGTGCATTAGGACCAGTATGTAAATAAGTGTGTGCATTACATAAAACATATACAACAGGGGTAGGCAACCTTTCCCCTTTAAGGGCCGAGGGACTTCAGCTCCCAAAATCCCAGGAGCTATTGGCCAACATGGCTGAGGCTTCTGGGAGCTGAAGTCCCTCGGCCCTTAAAGGGGAAAGGTTGCCTACCCCTGATATACAATAATGTATATCAGTGTCCTTGGGGAAGGAAAAAAGAGAAAGTCTGAATCCACCTATAAAGAATGGAATGAGAATGAAAGTGACATTCAGAGAAACACAACTGAGAATGTGATTTGTTCCCACCCCTAATTTATTGTACTGTTGGATAACTAAGCCAGAATAAATTCCAGCAACATTTACTCAGAAGAAAGTATAAGTTACATAGCAAATGTTTAGAAGATCAAAACCTGTGCAGGAACAGCCAACTCTTTTTCCTTACTTACTGGCCTTCTTGTTCTTTCAACTGTGCATCACAACACATGTTACAATCACCACAAGGAGGTTGCTAAAAATACCACAAGGTTGTTGCTCCCTCTGCCATTTCTGAAATGCTTACAAGTCTACAACACATACATACATCTCCATTGTAAGTCTCTGGATTCCTCACTGAAACTACCAGGAAAAGTGTCATGATGCTTTAGTGAGTCATGATATCACAAAGCCAATGCCTACAGTGAGGTCTGTCCTGCCCCAGTTTTATGTGTGTGATGGAAATTGCTTGCCACAGGGAGCCCTCCATTTTGGGAGCATCCCCATGGTGACATAAAATGTATTTCAGCCCTTAACTTCCTGCAAATAGTTCTACATAGTTCTTTATCCCATCTTCTGCCAACCTAGCAATTCAAAAGCATGTAAATGTACAAGTAGATAAATAGGTACCACTTGGTGGGAAGTTAACAGCATTCTGTTCAGTCACGCTGGCCACATGATCACAGAGTCATCTTTGACAACACTGGCTCCCTCGGGTTAGTGATGAGCACCACCCCCTTTGGTTGGACAAAATTTGACAATCTTGTCAAAGGAAAAACTTTTACCTTTTAGATGCCTACTTCTCAGGGTGCTTTACTAGTGGATTCCTGCACTGGAAAAGAATGGAATAAATGGCCTTTGTGGTCCTTCCAACTCTGCTTTCTATTATTCTAAGTTTGCCTTGGGGGGGGGGGGGGAATAAATAAATATATATCATCCTTTTAAAAAAAAAACCATACAACAACCATAGTGGAACTGGGCATGACCTGGGAATGGGGAAGGAGCAATGCCTATGATATGGATTTGATAGATGTTTATTTCCCTAGTTAACATGGTTTGTAGAATGATGTTTAAAAGGGGGGGCACTTTATTCATGATTGGGAAATACATTTGATTTGTGGAATTAGAGGGTGGGGTAAGAGGGAATGTATACAAACATCTCCCTTTCTAGTCTGGGATGGTGAAGGCAGAAGGCTGCCTAAGATGACACAAGTCTACTAAAGCTACTTCCTTCTCAATCTTATTTTTCACTTTTAAAAATAGCTAGGGAAGACAGGTTTCCTTCCATCTCTGCTTCCACTCTCACTTATTCTGCAGTCCCTGTTGACTCATCCCACCACCATATGAAGTCTCTCCATTTCTCTTCCTTCACAGTCTTCTTTTGTAGAATGTCTCACATCAGTGCTAGAAACATGCAGTGTCATGTCTGCTGCATTTAGAGGGAGAGGAAGGGAGCCAGGAGTCTAGCACTATTGCTTCTAGTTTGCCTGATTATAGCTGTACAGAAGATGATTAAGCACTCTAGAAGACTTTCAGCAAGGACAAATTCAAGAAATGGCTTTTCATAGCGATCACAGTGCTATTCTCTTGGGGGGGGGGGGGAACCACTGTTTTAAAAGTTTATTTTATCAGTTCTGTGCACGACCATGTTTCTTGTAGTTTGACTATACTACTGGCAAAAAAATGAATACTAGTCTAATATACCATATGATGAGAAGACTAAAGCAGTGTTTTCAAACATTGTAATAAGTGTGGAGCTGTATATCCATTGTAGTTTACAGATCTGCCATTTCTTGAGAGAGTCATATTAACACACACACACACACACACACACACACACCAATAGATCCTAACTTTGCCAGCTATAAATAAATACAGCAGGTTCACATCTAGTGTGTACACTACACAGACTTTGGAAATGTGGATTTGAATTTCTGCACTTTTATGCCCACCTTAAAATGAACAGAGGAGTTAGGGCAGAGGTGAGCAACTACGGTGTGTCAAGGAGTCAAATTTCTTTCCCTAGAATCTTCAAGGAACTTCATAAACCACCCACATCCCAACTCTCCCATACCTTCCCACAAAAAAGGATAAGTGACCAGAAGTCCAGTTCTGGTTTTGGAAAATAGATTTTTTTTAATGTTACAGAGCAAGTCTTCCTGGCAATTTATCTAATTGCAGCTTCCTGGAGCCAGAAACCTTTCTGACCTCTGAAATATATATACCCAGAACGTGCAAATAAATTTTATCTTTTATGCTTACTGTTCAGAGCCCACTTTATCAAATCCATGCAGTTTAGAAGATGCATTTGATAAATAAAGATGGAAGGTCTTTGAGATGTAAAAAAATACTCATAGCCAATAGTGAGTGGTGCTGGGTGTTACAATCCAACAACATCTGCTGGGCCACATCTTGCACTGTAAGGTGCTACAGGACACTTCAGTACTTTTGCAAAATAATCAGATCTACTAATCATAAGTGCCTTAGTTCTTGATATATTTCACATGTTGATGAAAGAGGTAGAGTAGACTCAAATCCTCATAAGATTTAGCACTAACCCTAACTCTTGCTGAAATCAAAGTGACTTAACCCCCCCCCCTATGTTGGTTTCTTCTCTTTGACCCACCACCCTCACAGGTATCCCACCTCTGCCACCATTGCTGCATTTCCAGCTGTACTTAAGGTGGACCCCTTGGCTAAAAACAATTCCCCTTTCCACCCTGTTTTGTATGGTTTACAATCCCAGAATCCTGTGATAGTGCAGCAAAGGATTATGTGGGGGGCTTTCAGACCCACCCCCCTAAACACGACTGATTTTTCTTTCCCTCCACCCAACTGAGGAGGGAGGAGATGGGAGGAGGAGGAGGAGGAAAAGGAAGGGACAGGGTGCTGAGAATGTGAAGGAGAACCTTCTCATTAAATGGTCTCAAATTCTGGAATTCACTTTCCAGGGAGGCTAAGCTGGGTTCCTCTTTGTTGGCCTTCTCTCAGCAGGTGAAAACATTTGCTTACTTGCTTATGTATTTGAGAAACTGTTTGTTAGGAAAGAGTGCTTACTAGTGTGTTCTACTGTTTATATTTCTTCTTTTTTTAATGGGCATATTTGGATTGTTCTCAATTGTGTTGAAAGAAACCAATGAAATATAATTAAACTCTTAACAGAGTGAAGAACAACTGGTACATTTGGCCCTCGGTACCTGCTGAGGTTTGGTTCCAAGACACACACACACACACCAGCCTGGGTATAATTTAATGGGACTTGAGCATCTACAGATTTTAGTATTCATAGGAGGCATGGATACCAAAATTTGTGGATAGTCAAGTCCCATTAAATTATAAATATTAAATGTAATGGCATAGAAAAAGGGTGCATCTTATATAAAATGACAAAATCAAGGTTTGCTTTTGGGAATTTATTTATTTATTTTTGAATATTTTAAAGCTTTGGATACCTGAATCTGTGGATAAAGAATCCATGGACACAGAGGGTCAACTGTACAGTTTTTACTGAGATGTGTTTTTGTCTATATCTGTTCTGTTTTTGCAAGTTCCCTTGGGTCCCAGTGCTCAAGGTGGAAAGTACAGGAGGAGGAGGAAGAGGAGGAGGTAGAGGAGACCAACAACCACAAATGGGACACCAGAGTTTTCTTAGAGACCTAAACAATGGAGCCTAATAAATTCCCAATGGAAGTTCATTGAAGAAAGATGAGACCACTACCGAAAAGGCCGCCTTCTTCTTCATACTCAGATTCACCTCCCATCACAGTGAACCATGGCTTCAAAGTTTAAGTAAGTGTTTAAAAGCTAAGCAAGTGAAATAACCACAACATACTAAATATAAAATAGAGGTGTGATTCATTAAAAACTTTGCAACAACCAGGTGGACCCCTTGGCAGTGGTGCAGAAAAGTAAATTCCCTTACAATGCAATTAATTAGAGTACTTTCTCCAGGTATAACATTCTGACAAAGGTTTTGTTGAGAAGCATGACTCAAGGACCTGGAAGCTGGCACACTTTTTAACATGTGTTTAACTGGCCTTCTGGGGTGTTGGTTTTCTGTCATTTAATCTAGCTAGATTCAGCCAGGTGGTAGCTGGTTAGAAAAGCAACAGGAGATTTATCATCCTGTTTTCTTTTGGAAGCCTCCAACTGTGTAATACAATATTAGAAATAATGCTCGTCAGATCAAACAAGCATGGCATTGCAGGGGGACAATCATAGCTGGGACTAAGATGACAAGATGACACTTCAAGCACCTCCTAGGGCACAGCGGGTTGGATGACACAAGATTCACCACATAAATGATTTCTTTGCACTTTGCTTTTTTGGGTTAAATGACTTTTTGCTCATGTGGGAAAAGATCCTATATGATATTTGTGGAATAAAGATTTGCACTTAGATAGTTAAGTTGTGGCTGTGCTAAACCATCCTTCTGCTGAATACCAACATTGATCCATTGTGTAATAGGAGGGGGTGTGATGGATGTTTCTGCAGCCCCAGTGAATCAAGTGATACATTGAACACATGGATGAATTTTTATGCACAATCCAAGTATACACAACTGCATGTGCAATGGTTAAACTTGTGGAACTGCACTTATGCAGCTGTGAACTGAATCAGGATGCTAAGTAATGGCAAAAGAAGTACAACCCATGTGAAAGAGAATTGACACATGTATAAAACACCAATAGGATGCCAGCTATTGTCTGTAACATCTTCCCATCCATGCTAGAATCCAATCCTTTGTTTCATGGCTTACCTCTCTACCCCTTTTATTACAAAATGCTTCCAGGGTAGCAGAACACAATGTAGAGTTATTTCAGCAGCAAAATGAAGAATTAAAATTAATTCCTGAATGTGGAATTTCAGCTTGACCATATTATAAAGGTAAAGGTAGTCCCTTGATATGAATGTCTAGTCATAACCAACTGTAGGGGGTGGTGCTCATCTCCGTTACTAAGCCAAAGAGCCAGCATTGTCTGAGAACTGCTCCAGTGGTCATGTGACCAGCATGACAGCACTGAATGCTGTTACCTTCCCACCAAAGTGGTACCTATTTATCTACTTGCATTTGCATGCTTTCGAACTGCTAGGTTGGCAGAAGCTGGGACTAATGACAGGAGCTCACCACATCATGCAGTGCTTGGGCCTCAAACTGCCAACCTTCCAATCTTCTGATCATCACAGCTGGCATCTTAACCACTAAGCCACTGCATTCCTTTCTTTACCACACTAGTCAGGTCCTATTGTCATAATACATTTTAAACGTGTTGAGCCAATATGAGGGAATTCAGCTTTTGGCACCCAAACTGTGGTTAGTGATGGAAAGCTATGAAAGAATTCTTGCATAGAATAGTGGAACCATAAGACTTTATAGAAACCAATAAAACTAGGCATTGCCACAGTGAACTGAGGCGGCTGTAGGTGCCTGTAGAGTGGCCGCTGCAGACTGATATTTTCAAATACAAGCTTCAACACTTTGGCAATGGTCATAAAAGGCAAAGGTGCATGACCTGAATTCTTTTCTGGCTTGAATCTTTCCAAGTTTGGAAATAATAATTTTATTTGTTTTTTTTAACATGTAATAATGTATAATTTGTAAATGTAAGACATGGATTATTGTCCAATCTTATTGTCAATTAATTTTGGAGGTTTCTATCATGGCGAGGAGGGTGCACATAGTGTGTCCTTCCAGAGGAAAACTGGCAGGGAATGCAATTACCATAGGAAATAAAGATGGCTCAGGTTTCATAAAATATTGAGTCCTTTACAAACTTATAGAGTACATAAGATATACATAAGACTTATAGAGTACAAAATATAGAGTGCATAACTTTTCCTAGAAGCCAGATTTTCCAAATTCTTTGCCACCAATTGTCTCTCTTTTTTCCCCCCAGAGTGATACCTTTATTGGCCAAACAAAATACACAAAATACATCATGCAAGCTTTCTTTTTTTCTGATTGAAATGTCTTTTTTAATATACAAAGCACAGTAATTTATACTAAATAAAATTGTACAATGTTTAATATGTATACAATACAGTATATTACTAAAGTAAAAAAAGAATCTGTAAAGAACTATAGCATCACATTTTTATTTTGAAAAATATTTTTTTTACTTTTTTTACTCATTTACCAAATTTACTAGATTAATTGTCACTCCTGACCATTCTCTATTCCATTTATCCATATCTTTTTTTATTTAATATTGCTATTAATCTGTCTAATTCCTTCATATCAAATCTTTTATATTTCCATTTGTCTACAGTTGGCAAACATGTGGATTTCCAACTTTTTGCCACTAGCATTCTAGCTGCTATTATTAAATACAATCCTATTCTCCAATATTTTCTTTCTCCTTTCTCACTTAGTATTGAGATTATATTTAGCAAGTACAGTTCTGGACTCATATCAAATTCTAAGTTCAACATCTTTTTCATTTCAAAATGAATCTTTATCCAAAACTTCTGTATAATAGGACACTTCCACCACATGTGTATGTATGAACCACTTTCTTTTTGACATCTCCAGCAGTTATTATTTTTTATTTATATATTCTACTTAATTAGCAGGGGGTCAGGTACCATCTATTTACCACTTTAAAGTAATTTTCTTTTAGGGTAGAGCAACTGTAAATTTACTTGTTTTAATTCTCGCTTTTTCCCATTTTTCTAGAGCTACATTATGTCCTAACTCCTGCGCCCATTTTACCATATATTCCTTAATCTCTTCTTCTTCTAAGCCCCTTTTCAATAATATGCTGTATAATTTACTTACTGTTTTTCTTTCTTCAAATGTCAACATTATTTTGTCTAAATCATTTTCTTCTTTCTCAAAACCTGTTATTTTGACATCCTCTTTAAATCTTTCTTTAATGTGCAGGTAGGTCAACAATTGCATTTTAACTCCTGTTCCTTTGGCTAACTCCTCTATTGATCTTAGTGTGAAATTACCCTTGCTATCATAGGACAGTAAATCTTTGTATGTGAGCCATTTTTGAATCTTACTCCCTTGAAAAGAAAAGGCCTCTTGTGGAGAAGCCCAAACAGGGATGCCTGTATAAAACTTTTGTTTTACTTTCAGCCAACTGTTGAGTAATGATCTCCTTAATATATGTTTATTAAATTCTTTATCTTTTTTGTAACTGTCATACCAAGCATATGCATGCCAGCCATATTGTAATTTATTTTGTTCTAATAATATAGTTTTTGGGTTATTTGGCTTAGACCACGCTTGGATCCACACAATACAAGCTGCACTAAAGTATAGTTGGAGATCAGGAGTTGCCATTCCCCCTCTTTCTGTAGAATCTTTCAGAATTGACCATTTAGTTCTTATTTCCCATCCCATATATTTTTTTAAATTCTTTTTCCCAATGGAAAAGAATTTTCTGGTTATATATTATCAGAATATTTAGCAAAGGAGCTTCATTTATATACTGCTTCATACCGCACTATGCAGTGTCTAAGTGGTTTACAACTGTAAGCTCATTGTCCCCCAACAACTGGGTACTCATTTTAGCGACCTCAGAGGATGCAGGCCTGAGTCAAGCCTGAGCCCTGGATAGTATTGAACTCGTGACGCTGTGGTTTATGAGTGAGTGGCTGCAGTTCAGGCATTTAACCACTGCGCCACCAGGACTCCTAGTTATTTAGAAACAGGAACATCAATTTCGGAAGGATGCACATTTTAATTGTCACTATTTTACCTGATAGAGATAGCTTTAAATGTTTCCAATTCACCAATTTTTCCTGTATTCCTTTCCAGGTTGCAGTGTAGTTTAAATCAAAAAGGTCTGATGTTTTATTTGAGAAACTATGCCCAAATATTTAATTGAATAGCTGAATGGTTGCTCTGACTGATGACCTCCGCCTGAGCATGGACAGGGATAGTGTGACCCTATTGGTGCTCTTGGATCTCTCAGCGGCCTTTGACACCATAGATAATGCCATCCTCTTGGATCGCCTGAGAGAGCTAGGAATCAGTGGCACTGCTTTGCAGTGGTTCCGCTCCTTTCTCTCAGGCAGATCCCAGAGGGTGAGGCTCGGGGACAGTTGCTCTTCTAAATTAGAGCTTAATTGTGGCATCCCTCAGGGCGCGATCCTGTCTCCGATGTTATTTAATATTTATATGAAGCCGCTGGGTGAGATCATTCGGAGGCATGGAGCACGGTGTCTTCAGTACGCTGATGACACCCAGATTTATCTCTCCATGACCAGATCATCGTCTCAGACCTCTGATGGCGTCTCTCCTCTCAATGACTGTGTTAGAGTGGTAATGGATTGGATGAGGAAAAACAGATTGAAGTTGAATCCAGACAAAATGGAGGTATTCACGGTTACAGGCCCGAAACCGGATTTGGGATTACAGTCCCCAGTCCTGGACGGGGTCACACTCTCCTCCAAGGACTGCATTCGCAGTTTGGGGGTACTCCTTGACTCGTCGCTTCACATGACTAGTCAGGTGAGTGCGACAGTCAGGACTGCCTGTTATCAGCTTCGGCTGATACGCCAACTGCGCCCTTATCTGGAGAGGAAGGACCTGGAAACTGTGGTGCATGCTCTGGTAACCTCACGTCTGGACTACTGCAATGCACTCTACATGGGGCTACCCTTGTGCCTAACCCGGAAACTTCAATTGGTACAAAACATGGCAGCCAGATTAATAACTGGAACATCAAGGAGGGAGCACATAACACCGGTGCTTAAATCCCTCCACTAGCTGCCAATTAGTTTCCGAGCACAGTACAAGGTGTTGGCTTTGACCTTTAAAGCCCTACATGGCTTGGGTCCAGCTTATCTTAGGGACCGCCTCTTCCTGTATGATCCCCCCCACGCCCTTCGGTCAGCTGGGAGGAATCTGCTTCTACAGACAAAGACAAAACTTACACAGACCTCCCAGAGGGCATTCTCTGTCACTGCCCCTAAACTTTGGAATGGCCTGCCAGACGAGATCCGTCTTATTACGACACTTGCTGCTTTCAAGAAAGCAGTAAAGACGGATCTCTTCCGGCAGGCCTTCCCAGAATAACGCCCTCAGAGGGAAGAGTATATTTGGATTCTATTCTCCCCCCAATCTCTCTGCCGAATATGGTACTATGGCTGCTCTTGTTATTTATTGATCTTTTTAACTGTTACACTTGTTATATTTTAATTCTCTCAAGTTTAATTTTAGTTTTAAGGGGTGCGGGAGGCAGGTGGAGGTTGTGGGGAGATGGTATGTTTCAACTGTTGTATTTTAATTTGTTGTAAGCCGCCCCGATTGCTGTGCGAGGGGCGGGTTATAAATAAAAATTTATTATTATTATTATTATTATTATTATTATTATTGAATTTTGAAATCTGTAGGGTTTTCATTACATTCTGATTCTTTTTCTTTCAGCTGTTCTTTTAACTTTTTGTATTTATCTACTTTCATTCTTTTATTTCTATAGATCTTTTAATGAAATAACCTCTCAACACCGATTTACCAGCATCCCAAATTAACTTCATTGGCATTCCTTGTGTTTTGTTTCCTTGAAAAAATAATTTTATTTCTTTTTTCATTTTATCTTTTTCTTCATGCAAAATATATTCATTTAATCTCCAAATAGATTTTTGTTTTTTTATACCTATTCTCAGTTCTATCAGGTTATGGTCAGAGAATTGTTTAGGGTGGATATCAATTCTTTGCATATTACTTAGCAAAATTTTAGAAACAAAAAACATATCTATTCTAGATGCAGTCTAGTGTGGATGAGAAAAAAAGTGTAACCTTTCATATTATCATACAAATGTATCCAGACATCCTCTAATGACAATGTTTTTGTTAAATCAAAAAAAGTTCTTTGGTAATTTACCCTGAGGTTTTCTATCTTTATTTTTATAAGATCTCTCTCTCTCTCTGGCACCATTACTCCATTAAAGTCCCCTGTCAAGATAATACTATCATATATATTGTGATCTTCTACGTCTTTCCTTAATTTCTTGAAAAAAACTTCTTTTTTCTCATTTGGTGCACATATGTTAATTAATTATATTTTTTTATCTGGTAAGATGATTTCTACTATGATATATCTTCCCTCATTCAGAGTCCCTGGCTGGGCGTGGAGGATGAGGTTTTTGCAGCAAAGTGGGGACAGCCAGTAACAGCAGAAGCTCCAAGGCCTCCCAGGGCCAAGGAACCTTTAAAAGCAGGCACCAGCTCCCTTCCCAAAGTTCCTGGACATGGTGGAGGAGGCTTTTGCAGCAAAGTGGCAGCAGCCAGCAGCAGCAGCAGCAGCTCCAAGGCCTCCCAGGGCCAAGGAACCTTTAAAAGCAGGCACCAGCTCCCTTCCCAGAGTTCCTGGACATGGTGGAGGAGGCTTTTGCAGCAAAGTGGCAGCAGCCAGCAGCAGCAGCTCCAAGGCCTCCCAGGGCCAAGGAACCTTTAAAAACAGGCACCAGCTCCCTTACCAGAGTCCCTGGGTGTGGAGTGTTGCAGAAATAACAGGCTATGAGTTATTCACTCATAGCTTCTCAGGTTACTTGCAGAGCAAGTCTAAGAGAGGAGACCTTAATGAATTGTAAACACAGCTTTATTAGGTCGACTGTCGCAAAGGAATTCGCATTCCAAATTTTGGGCGAAGCATAGATCAAAATGGACTCATTTTATACACCATTATACCAAGAAATCTAAGGGCCTTTGCTGAGAGAGTGTGGCCTGACCAGGTAATCCAGTATCTTCGAGTCATTTCCAGCTTATTTTGACCCTATCATGGGGTTTTGCTTGGCAAGTTTATCCAGAGGAAGGTTACCATTACCATCTGAGGCTAAGAGAGTGTGACCTGCCCAGGGTAATCCAGTGCCTTCGAGTCATTTCTAACTTATGGCGACCCCTATCATGGGGGTTTTCTTGGCAAGTTTCTTCAGAGGAGAGTTGCCATGGTTATCCTCTGAGGCTGAGAGGGTGTGACTTGCTCAAGGTCATGGTTTGTTTTTGTTTTTGTTTTGTTTTTTACTCCGGCCCCCCAATGGTCTGAGGGACGGCGAACCGGCCCCCGGCTCAAAAAGTTTGAGGACCCCTGATCTAGGCGTTCACAGGTCAAGATTGTTTCTATTTGGTCTGAAATATACAAACATCCTGGTCTCATCACCACAATATGTGTACAATTGTTGTAGCCTCCTACATTTATACAAATTCTGGGATATCTTATGGAACATGTGGCTTGGCCTTTTGCACCATACTAATTTCTAACACATGTTTGGGATGCTGGGTTTTGTGCTTGGTGTGACAATATGTATTTACTTGTAAAAAATTACTTTTACTGGCCAACCCTTTTTGCTTGATTAGGGCATATGTTTAACATCTGGTCATGTTTGTTATTTTTGATATGTTGGTAATCAATAATAATAATAATAATAATAATAATAATAATAAATTTTATTTATAACCCGGCGTACAGCAGATTAAAAAGACAGCAGCTAAAGCATTCCTTCATCCCACACCCTAACCCTCCCACCCCTTAAAACTAAGGGCCTTTGCAGACTGCCAGAAATAGTGCACATTAAATTGAGGCACTGCCCTGGCTCAGTGCTAGGCAATCATGGGAACTGTAATTTATTGTGGCACCAGAGCTCTCTGACAGATAAGGCTCAATGTCCCAGACAAAAATACAATTCCCATGATTCCCTAGCACTGAGCCAGGGCAGTGCCTCAATTTAATGTGCACTATTTCTGGCAGTCTGCAGGCCTAAGCAGACTGCCAGAAATAGTGCACATTAAATTGAGGCACTGCCCTGGCTCAGTGCTAGGGAGTCACGGGAACTGTATTTTTTTCTGGGCCATTGAGCCTTCTCTGTCACAGAGCTCTGGTGCCACAATAAATTACAGTTCCCATGATTCCCTAGCCCTGAGCCAGGGCAGTGCCTCAATTTAATGTGCACTATTTCTGGCAGTCTGCTTAGGCCCAAAGTTAAATTAACTACATGAAATACAGTAAGATCAATTCCAGCAGAGGGCCTTTGCTGGTGGAACCCATTTGAACTCCACTCTGGTTTTCCACATTTAATATCATTTAGCCCAGGGGTAGGCAACCTTTTTAAGCCGGGGGGCCGGGTTGTTGTCCCTCAGACAATTGGGGGGCTGAAGCACCATAAATAAATAAATAAATAAATAAATAAATAAAAATTAAAAAATTAAAAAATTAAAAATATATATGTATGTACACACTCTCTCAGCCCCAGAAAAGCCATGGCAAAACCCCTATGGAGATTTTGCCAAGAAAACCCCAAGAACAAGTAATAACAACAATAATCAATATCATCATGACAGGCGGTGGTGGCAGGACCAACCTGGGGCTGGTCCAAAGGCCTCGGGGGCCGCATCCAGCCCCGAGGCCTTAGGTTGCCTACCCCTGATTTAGCCTTATCAGGGGGGAATATCACTATACAAAACTCAAACAACATTCTACAATACATTTCTATTGTCTAAGGTCTAACTTTTCTAATTTCTAATTTTCTTCTTCTTTATCTTCGGGGATCTGGCTTTGCCCCCCTTCTTCTTCTTCTGTTGTTGGACTGTGCATAGATCTGTCAGCTTCCAGTGTGACAGAAACATGGGTCTTTCCTCTCCCACGTGGCAACTTAAAACAGCCTCCAGTGTGCTTGCAGTATGGGTTTAAGCTGAATCTTCTTAGTTTTGATGTACCTCTGGCTACACTAACACACCTGCTCTTTATCACAGTCCATTACACCTGGAGCTTAAAATCAAATAACCTTTACAGGCCAGCCAGGCCAACACTGCATTGGCACAGCTTGCCGATCACCTGTACCTAGAGCCACCACCACTACTTCCATACCTGCTAGAATTCTGTGGATGGATCACACAGTGCACCATGCTGGCATGCCAGGTAACCTGTCCACAGAGCTCCTGTAGGTAGGAAAGCAGTGGCAATGGCAGCTCTGAGAACAGGCCATCCCCTTTACCTGAACTTCTCAGCATGAAGAAGGGGGATAGCACAGTGTCTGGCATGCAAACATCTGGCTCAGACCAATTTGAGCCTGATTGCAATCACCCCAGGGTTTCAGAGAAACATTGGGGTCCCCCCCAGCTTTGACAACTCTGGGGCAAAGTCAGGTTAATGTGGAATACCTGCAATATTCCACCAGACGTTGACGGAAGTCATGAGAACAGGCTGCAACGGCCTTGAACTAGGGAATGGATTTTTTTCATGTTTCACAAATTTATTAATTTTCAAAATAAAATCTCAAACAGTAAGCAGACATACATCAAACAAACCTTATCCACAATCAAACCTTATGTAGCTGTCAATTATTCTAAAATATCTTATAATTTTTATCACATTCAACTCCTGCTTACTTCATTATCTTTAATGACTTCTCTATTTTCCCTTTCTTCTTCTTTTTGCTCCCTTCACCTTCAATCTCTTCCCTTCTTATACTATCTTATTTCCTAATACATTTCTTCCTTCTGCTTCTTACTCTACCTATTCTCTAATCCTCCTTCCTTCCTACAACCCTTCACTCTCTCCCATTAACATTTCCTTCCCCCATTCTTCTCTCCCCTCTCCTCCATTACTCATCTATTCTTCCTCCTCTCTCCCACAGTCCTTCACATACTCGTACCCTCATCCACATACTCCATCCTCCTCATGTCCTCATCTCTCTCCTCTCCTGTCCCTTTAACCTTTCTAGCTATTCATCTTCTTCTTTCTACATAAAAATTAAAAATGTTAAATCATTCATTCTATCTGATTTCCTCACTACCTATTCGTCTTGACTACATTGATTTTCTTATTATTGCTTCTTTTTTTACCACTCTGTTACTATAGTCTGTATTTATTTTGTATACCTTGTTCTATATATTTTCATCATCATCTTTATTGAATAAGTCTTCAGACCATTTCATATATAAATATAATAATTAAACATTACAAAATAATATAATAATAAAATAGTAAAAGATAAAGATAAAGATAAAAAATGAAAATACAAAAAGATAAAAATAAAATATTTATATACATATACATATGTCAAAACATATACTTAGAATGTATTTGAATCAGATTATTCTCATCTAAAATTAGAGCAACACTCTAATTCAGGACTTTGGCTACCTCAACCTTCCATATAGTAGCTGCTTTTGTTGCAAATAAGGCAACCCTAAGAGTTATGAAGGGCTCAACACCTTGCAATAAAGACAACTTGCTTTTATCATCCCTTAATTTTCTGAGAATGGGAGTCAGATATTTCTCTCTGATATTATATATTTGGCAATGTAACAAATAATGTGCAAGATCTTCAATATTTGAAGTACCACAAATACAAAACCTTTCAGAAAAGGGGATACTCTGAAATCTACCCTGAAGCACTCTTGTTTCCATTTTTTCAAAGCGGAGATTGACAAACGCCTTCCTATGTTCTCTTTTCATAAGAAAAGACAAATATTTCTCTTCTTGGAATGATGTTTTAGCCCTTGATAACCATTTCAGTGATTTCACTGAGGCCAAAGCAGCTAGATCTGACTGAGCTCTAATATCAAGTACTCTTTGTTTGAACATGTTAGCAGTATTTGTATTGATTTTTCTAAAAGCCATTACACACTGGGGAGCCTTTTTGAGAATTTGGAATACCATGAGTTTAGAGAAGGATTATTCTTCTGTTCGGTTAAACATAACTTGAGTAACCTGTCATTGCTCATTTGTGATAGTTTAATCCAATAATTGAAAATCCGGAGAAAACAGTGATCAGAAATAGCAGCCCTAACAGCATGTGCTGGGGAACTTCTTGACACCCCCAGAATTAATCTTAAAAATTTGTTCTGAATTTTTTCATTTTTCGTATTTATATTAATTCCCCATATCTCTACACCGTACAACAGAACAGGCAAAACTTTAGCCTTATACACTTTTAAAATGGGATGAAGTGTACTAGGGTATTTAGAATTTAATAACCTGTTTAAAGCATAAATACTGGATGCTGCTTTCAATTCATTTTTCTTTATCTGAGGAGCCCATGAACCTCTGGATGCAAATGTTATACCAAATAATTGTAAACTTCAACTTGATCAATTTCTTTATCATCTATGCACCATTTATGAATTCTCCTTTTTTTAACCAAAGATGACAACTTTGGACTTGCTGTTGTTAATTACCAATTCATTAAAATGGCAATAGGAACTAAATTTACTCAGGAGTCTACGCATACCTATCTCTGTATGGGATAATAAAATCATATCATCTGCGTATAGAAGTACATTAACAGATCTTTCCATTATCTTAGGCATATGTAAATCCGCTCCACACATCTCAGCAACAATGTCGTTGATGTAAAAATTAAAGAGGAAAGGGGCCAAAATACAGCCCTGCCGGACACCTTTAAACGTAGAAATCTGGTTGGTTAGAGCTAAATTTACACCTGTTCTAACTTGAAGACTAGTATCTGTATAAAGCTCCTTTATTAAGAAAAGAAGTCTCCTGTCAATATTAGTCTTTAAGAATTTTTGCCACAAAAGAGACCTATTGATAGAATTGAAAGCCACACTTAAATCAATAAAAGCTGCGTATAGACCACAGCCTTTCATAGAATATTTTGAAATCAAATGATAAAGAGTGAAACAGTTATCCAAAGTACATCTTCCCTGTCTAAAGCCAGCCTGCTCTTCAACTAATATCTCATTTTGCTCTGCCCAATCCTCCAGTTTCAGAAGTAAGAATTTTGCATAGATTTTAGCTGCTACGTCAATTAAGCTGATTGGCCTGTAATTCTGAGGATTTCTTCTATCACCTTTTTTATACACGGGAATAACTATACCTGCTCTCCAACCTTTGGGAATGTATCCAGTGTTATTTATATGAGTAAATAATCCTGCAAATAAAGTAGCCCACCAATCTTTTTTATTTTTAAACAATTCAGGGGGCAAACAATCCTCACCTGGTGCTTTGTTATTCTTCAATGAATTAATAATGCCTTTAATTTCTTGAACCGTAACTGAGGGCCAGTTGGGGAAGTCATTTAATTCCCCAAGAGATATCTCCGATGTTAGTATTTTATCTGTCATTGGCTCTTTAAACATATTTAAGAAATAATCTTCCCAGGTTGATGCAGCAATTGGAATCTCCAAATTATATCTGAAATCACCTAATCTCCTGGTGACTAATTGCCAAAACTGAGCTGAATTCTTATTAGTTGCTTCTTTTTCCAATTCAGTCCAGCAAGTAGCTATGTAACAAAAAAATTTGTTTTTAATTAATCTTTTGTAATTCTTTCTGGTGTTAAGCAAAACTAAATATAGATCAGTATCAGGAGATAAGCGCACCAATCTCATTTGTTTTCTCAAAAGAGCTCTTAATCTACAACATTCAGTGTCAAACCATGGATAGTTTTTGTTATTATTGCTCTTTTTCTTGTACTGGGATATTAACAGGGGTCTTATATAGGAACAAATGCCAAAATAAGCCTAAGAATTCATTGATACTTGAATCTTCACTACAAATCAAGAAACCAAGAAAACTACTTAAGTCTGACTTATAAAAAGCATTTAACTTCTTCACATCCACCTGCTGCCATCTCAATCTTTTTTCTCTCACTATATCCATATATTGTGTTAACTGTTTTTGTGTCTGTGACACTGTTTTCAAATCAGAGCTCAGTCTAATCTGTGTTGAAATTGGTTGATGATCACTATCTTCTCTGATATTCACAGTAATGCCAGAAAAAAGATGTCTTTTATATCTTGACACACATATGAAATCAATAACACTGCCAGTATTATGGTTATAGTATGTAAAAGGATAATGCAGACTAGAGTCACGAGGGCTCAGAATCTGCAAATCAAAAGAGAGCAACAGCTCCAATAATTTGGATCCAGATTGATTGGCCTTTTTGTCACTGGAATGTCAGCAAAACACTTCCTTAAGCTCTTCCCGGGCACCTGCTAGAATTTGGATCTTATTGGGTTCTGATCCTATACGAGCATTAAGTCCCCAAGCACCACAATTAAGGCTTTGGGGAATTTTGAGCTAATATCTTCTAATAAGTGCTTTAGGAGGGTCCATACCTCAGCTTTATAATATCTAGAATTAGCAGGAGGAATGTAGATATTTACCAAAATTAGCAGATTGCCCGGTGTATGGAACATTACAATTTGGCAGTTAGGAGGATTTGTGAAATTTGATATCAACTCCCCTTCCCATCCTAGATCCTCTTTAACGGCTATCAATAGGCCGCCGGAAGCTCTGCCCTTGCTGTTAGTTTTATAAGCAGGCTCACTCTATGTTTTATACCCTATTAGGACATCTCTATTCTCATTTAAGAGCCAAGTTTCCTGTAGAGCTATCAAATCAAATCCCTGGAGAAATTTATAGAGATCTTCTCCCTCAAGAGTGTTCTTCCACCCTGCAATGTTCCAAGAGACCAGTTTTATTGAAGTACAGTTAATTTCTCCTGACTCAGAGGGACAAATGGCTGCCAAGGTAACATCTGATTCTAAGTGCTCATGCAGTCTATAGGCCTGATTCTGCTCCACTTGCGCCTCCATAATTCAAGTTGAATTATTTGGTCTATCAGGTTGTACAGGAACCTCATCCTCCACACAATCCAAACAAACCAGTTCATCTATAACGGAAGAATTTACATTGCAGGCATTTGACCTTATTTGTTTAGAAATTTCTAGATAGTGATTTTTTAAGCTTCTAAGTCCTGAAACATCTCCCAACTCTTTGTTTTCCAAGAACCTCATGTTGACCCAATTCTCAGCATCTGCTGTTTTCCTTATCTTTCTATTGGCTGACACAAAGTCGAAAACCACTCCTTCCTCTGGGTTTGCCTCGGAGGATGGGGCCAGGAAATTTATCTCTGCCTGAACATGTTGAATTGATATTTTCTTTTCCAATTCTGTTACCTTGTTCACATTAGATCCATAAGTTACCTGGCAGGTCTCAGATTTATCTGGGAGGAACGAACTACCATGCTCTAAATAATTTCTCAATTGGTCAAGTCTACACAAAATCTCTTTTTGAACCTCTGGGGGCCATAACCTATATTTCTTCACTAGAACATTTTCCTCTGGAGTAAATAGGTTTAAGTTTTCTGGACTCTTTGTCTGTGTTTCTACGATACTTGTAGGAGACCTGATAATAACACAATCCAAATTCTTGTTCTCTATCTGTTTGTTTTGGGTTTTAGTCTCTTGGGCCTGATTCAAATCGATCAAAATAACCGAGCTTTGATCATCAGTCTCAGCTTGTTTTAAATGAGAAGCAGAACAGGTACCAAATAAGGGAACCAGAGGGATCTGATTTTCAAAAAATCTCACTACCCTAATTCCATGGTTTAAAAAATGATATTTTTTGTCATAGATGACTTCAGCAATATTACTATTACTGAAAGTAATCCCAGCACATGAGTTCTGTCCATCATAATACAAATATTCAATTGAATTTATGTCCAATGGACTCAATAAGCCAGGAAAAAACTCATTTGCAATATCTAGAAAATGGGTCACCCGCCTTTGTTTTGAAAGAGCTCCTGCTGGCTTAGGATAATTTAAGAAAAACAGCTTGTATGGTATCATAACCAGATTCCATTTGGCTGCTTTAGCCTTAGCCTCTACACCAATATTCAACTGGATTTGCTCTTCCTGGGGTTCAGATTTAAATCCCAAAGTTTTGGTATTATCCTTAATAGAACTTACACAAAGTACATCCTCCCAGGGATCTTGAGGCAGACCAAAATAGACATTAGCTACTAAATTAGAAGCTACTGGTTTTCCCTTTGACAGCATATTACATCCCAAATCATCCTCTAATCTCAAAAGGTCAGTCGGGTTATTACAGTAACTCCTCTCATTTTGCCTAACTTTCTTATTGCCATTCTTTCTATTTTTCTCCCGGCTACCATCATTTAAGTTGTTTTCCAATAATTTAAACAGCCTTTCCCACACTCTTTTCTGGTGGAACTGTACATATTTAGCCTTTTTTCTTTGTTGTTTAATATTTTTTGTTTTCATTCGGGTTATATTGCCTCCCTTCGAAACTACTTTACTATTAGATTGAGAGTGGCGTCTTACAGGGGCTTTTCTAAGTCTGATAGATATGGTTGGAGAAATAGGAGTAAACATGTCCTCCTTGGATCTATTAGTCCTTGAATCTCCTCCAGACATTAAGTTTTTCTCAACTAGAGATGTTAACAAATTATTACATTCGGCCAGAAATTTTTTAACAAATACGAGCTCTTCATAAATCATTAGTAACCCCCCTTGAGTTACAGCAGAATTAACATCCAATTTAACAGTTTGGATGTTCAAGGGTGGTTCTTTTGAAAGGTCCATCCTAGGTAGATTGGAACAAGCTAGCTCCTTTAGCTGTTTCTTAGTAAAGTCATCGAGCCAGTTTGTTTTTGGAGTAATTCCAATAGTTGAAGTAATAGAAGGAAATGGTAGAGCTGCTAAGGCGCTTAACCCTTTATTTACAGGGCTTTGCATTGTGGGGCTATCCCCCTTTGATACTCTATTAGAAAGACAAGGACTGGAGACAAAATGATCAAAAATAAAGCTCTCAGTCACCCTACTTAGGTCGGCTATAACTTGAACAGGTTCTTGAATCATTTCTCGCTCTGCACAACTCAGCTCAGTGTCCAAATTGGAGAGAGAGGGATTTTTCTCTATTGAGGGCTTATTGAAATCCTGTGTTGAGTCTGTGTTCAATAACTGAGCCCTGTCTGGACTTACTATAAAATCAGGGTTACATTTTACTTGATTGCCCACTACCTTTGAAGTAAAAAATCTGGTTATTTTCAACTGCTTTTCTTTATATTTCAGGGGGATATTTTCAAAAACAGGTAGCATACCTGCAGCTCTATAAGAACCTCTTGTACGCATATTTTAAATCTTTGTTATCAAACTAGTATATCCTACTCCAGGTTAAAAAACCACAGTATTAAAAATACTAAGCTTCAAGCAAAGTTTTTTTTTTTTAAAGACTCCCCTCCCCCTCCTCTACTCGTACAAAAGAGTGTAAGGGAGGGGGCTTGGTGAGAGTAAAAATAAAAAAAGAGTGAAATAAAAAGAGAGAGAAGAGGAGAAGGAGCACAGGAGAGAAGAGGTTAATATTGTTGTTGGAAATTCTGCAGGGCTGGCAACAAGGAAATGGGCGTTTTGAATATTCACCACCACTTCTTCCTCCTCTCCTGGGCTCCCAGCTGGAAAGGCTGCCCGCACTACTATTTCTGTGACTGCTGGAGGCCCAGGTGAGAAAGCATTTTAAATAGTCACTGCCTGTCTCTATAGGGACCACGCCACCACTTCTGGCTCCAAGCTCTGTAGAGGAGGAGTTCTTGGTTGTGCCCAGGGCTAAACGCCGGGACTCCTCTTCCACCGCCGTGTTCGTCGAACAGATGTTTCTAAGGGGCTTTTATAGTCCCAGCCTCCACTTTCCAGGGATCACTCTGCCGCTTCTATCTCCGAGTTCTTAGGTGGAGGGGGTCTCGGGCATGCACCAGGGCCAAACGCTGCACTCCCCTAGTTATAACTGGGACCAAATGCCAAACACCCGGCCTCCAATTCTGCTGCCACTCCCTCCAGAGCCTCTTCTCAGCTGCCTCCTCAGTATGGGCGGTGGACAGACAGACTGGGGAGCACTGGGAAGCATCTTTTGAAGGCTCCCTCCAAGGCCAGGTGTTCCACTGTAGGAGGAAGGCAGTCAGACACACACACACCAGCCAACTCCTCTTCTCAGCTGCCTCTTCAGTATGGGTGGTGGACAGAGAGCATATATTTTCTGAACCTCTTATATCTCAAAATGTCAATGTCAATATTAATTATCTCATATTTTTATAATCTTAAAATCTATTCTTACCAATATATTTCCTATCTATTCTCTATTTAACTCTATGCCCAGCTTACCATCGCTATATCTCCCCATTTCTCTCTTATAAAACCAATAACTTTTCCCCATTCTGTGTTGAATGTGGGGTGTCCTCACATTTCTAGCATCTATTTTCTATATATATATATATATATATATATATATATATATTGTCAGGACTTAGGTACCATCACTAATACATCTTGTACCAGTTTTCCTTCAAATTCTGTGATACTATATATTTCATACCCTTAGTCCAAACCTTTTCCCAGTGTTTCATTAGTATTGGGTGCCCTATATAGTTTGCCCAAGCAATCATTGTTTCTTTGACCACCTCTTCTTCCATCTCAATACTTAACAGCATCTTATACAGTAATCCTATTGTTTTCATTTTATCACTACATGTTATCTCTTCTAATTCATTTTTTTAAATCTCCTATTCCAAACAATTTTATGTCCATCATAGTCTTTTCATATATTTACCTATACTGAAACCACCCTAGATTGAATCCCTTTTCTTGTCATTCTTCTTGTGTATTTATTTTTATTTTCCCTTTTGGAATCTCCACTATGTCTTTATGTGTGCACCTAAAAAGCTTCTTGAGGCAATACCCACATAGAGAGTTTTTGAATTATTCTCTCGTTATATTTTTTCCAGGGTTTCAGCAAAGCTTTCTGAATACAGTGATTGTTAACAAATTGATTACTTTTTTTCTTTATCATAGAACAAAAATGCACAAAGTCTAAATATTAGTCCCTTTCCTTCCAATTTAAGCATTCTTTTATTTTCCAGTTTAACCCATTCTCTAATCCAATCTAAGCAGCAAGCCTCAAACTATAATTTTTAATCAGGCAGTGCTAACTCTCGCCTTTCATGTGCAACTTGTAACAGTTTAAATCTCACTCTACACTTCTTTCCTTGCCATATAAATTTTGAAATGTCTCTATTCCACATTGTAAAGGGTTCTTTTCTTTTTATTATTGGTAGTGTTTGAAAGAGATATAGCATTCTTGGTAAAATAGACTTTTTTACCACTGATATTCTTCCTAGAAGTAAAATGTTTAACCTATTCCAGTTTGTTAAATCCTTCTTTATCGCTTTCCATAAAGGTATACAATTGTTTTCAAATAGTTCATTATTTTTTTTCATAATTTGGATTCCTAAATAAGCATTTATTCCTAAATAAACTAAATAAGGATTAGTAGAAGCTGTGAGAACTGAAATTTGGGAGAGTTTAGTGTTGTTCTTACTCTCATTATCATTCCCTTCCTCAGAAAGTATTTTCTTTCATTCTGTACAAAGAAATTACTATAACATCTCAGTAAAACATATGAACAATTAAACTTTTAATGGTATTCCATTCAAGAGTTATAAGATGAAAGCCATAACTGAAAAATATGATTGTGAATCTCATCTAGGCATTCTCCCATTTTACCAATCTTTAAAGTTGAATTTGAAAAGTGTGCCTCAGGTTTATCCCTGTATCTAATCTTTTTGAGCATGACACAGACTGCTTGTGTTCCCAGATTACATCACAACAAATACAACAGGGGCTTGTAGCCAAGGGTCCGTAGGGGAATTTTATTATTGTTATTATTGCAAGAGGGGGCTGGCTACAAGAGCCCAACGAAATCGCCCTCCCGATATTTATACCAAGAGACCAGGGTGTTCCAATGAATGAAGCTGAGATGGATGTTGATAACTAGATGTCTAATTTATTGAAAGAGGGGACACATTCGCGGAGCATACACTCACACACACACTCAAGGCTCAGGAAAGTCAGGGTTGGAGATTGGGAACAGATTTCAGGCGTTACTAATGGTGATGCTTACCGAGATGTAGACTTCCTCCGGGAAGTGAATGGGATGCGGGATGATGGGACAAGTTTTGCTCCGCAGCCTGGGTTTGAGCGGACTTGCCGGTGACTAGCTTCAAAGGTCAGAGTGACATGGAGTCTTTTAGACCAAGAAGATAGCACACTGACTGGCCAAAATCTGGGGTTTATATAGGGACAAACAGGGCCTGGGGCGAAAGGCGATGATTGCGATGATGACACCTGGCTGTATAGGGTTACATTGTCTTAATCCGAGGGGCCCATATCCTGGGGGGATGTGTGACTAGGTGGCACAATGCACCTTCCGATGGGTGGGGGCATGTGAGACTGGGTGGCACAATACAAACATTGCACCTTCCGATGGCTTGGATAATCTTATCGGGTAATCTCATCTGCAACTCTACTAGACTGTCTGGGGGCTATGTATGTATTAAGGATTAAGGGTGGTTGGCCCATGCTTTGGGCGCGGAGGACCTTTTGCCTCCATTTACCTCCTCGGTAAGCATCACCATTAGTAACGCCTGAAATCTGTTCCCAATCTCCAACCCTAACAGGGGTGGTGTGACCCTGTTAGTGCTCTTGGATCTCTCAGCGGCCTTTGATACTATAGATCATGCCATCCTTTTGGATCGCTTGAGAGAGTTAGGAGTTGGAGGCACTGCACTGCAGTGGTTCCGCTCCTTCCTTTCAGGCAGATCCCAAAGGGTGAGGCTCGGGGACAGTTGCTCCTCCAAAATTGAGCTTAATTGTGGCGTCCCTCAGGGCGCCATCCTGTCCCCGATGCTATTTAATATTTACATGAAGCCGCTGGGTGAGATCATTCGGAGGCATGGAGCGCGGTGTCTTCAGTACGCTGACGACACCCAGATATATCTCTCCATGAATAGATCATCGTCTCAGACCTCAGATGGTGTCTCTCCTCTTAATGACTGTCTAAGAGCGGTAATGGATTGGATGAGGAAAAACAGACAGAAGTTGAATCCGGACAAAACGGAGGTGTTCGCGGTCACAGGCCCGAAACCTGATCTGGGAATACAGTCTCCAGTCCTGGATGGAGTCACACTCTCCTCTAAGGACTGTGTTCGCAGTCTGGGGGTACTTCTAGACTCGTCGCTTCACATGACTAGTCAGGTGAATGCGGCGGTCAGGAGTGCCTGTTATCAGCTTCGGCTGATACGCCAACTGCGCCCTTATCTGGACATGAGGGACCTGGAAACTGTGGTGCACGCCCTGGTAACCTCTCGTTTGGATTACTGTAATGCGCTCTACATGGGGCTACCCTTGTGCCTAACCCGGAAACTACAGTTGGTTCAAAATATGGCAGCCAGGTTAATTACCTGGACATCAAGGAGGGAGCACATAACACCAGTGCTGAAATCCCTCCACTGGCTGCCGATCAGTTTCCGGGCGCAGTACAAGGTGTTGGTGTTGACCTTTAAAGCCCTACATGGCTTGGGTCCATCCTATCTTAGGGACCGCCTCTCCCCATATGACCCCCCCCCCGCGCCTTGCGGTCCTCTGGGAGGAATCTGTTACAGCCAATAAAGACCAGGCTGTCTCAGACCTCCCAGAGGGCCTTTTCCGCAATCGCCCCCAGACTTTGGAATGGCCTGCCGGACGAGATCCGTCTGATTACCACGCTTGCCACTTTCAAGAAAGCGGTAAAGACGGATCTCTTTCGGCAGGCCTTCCCGGAACAACAACCGCCATAGGAGATGGGTCTTCTAGTTACCCCTAGTTACCTGATGCGCACAACTGTTCAGTGGCTTTAGTATGGGTTTATGATTTTAATGTGTAATGTTCTGTTCGTTTTTAATTGAATTCTTGGTTTAATCTTGTTTTAAGGGGTGGGTGGGTAGATCTGGAGGGAGGGAATGTATTTTAGCTGTATCATTTTAAATTGCTGTAACCCGCCTCGATTGCCTTGCAGAGAGGTGGGCTAAAAATAAAACTTATTATTATTATTATTATTATTATTATTATTATTATTATTATTTCCACTGCCAGAGTTCATCTGGAGGTCATCATGGACTTTTATATTTCTGATATCAAGGGCACTATGTGTAACAGGCTTAACATTTTTCACTCCCCAAGCTTATAAATCTCCCTCTCTGCCACTACCATGTCTTATCACTCTCCTTCTCACCCCCTCCAATCACCTTTTCTATTTCTCTATCAACAGCATGAAGAAAAATGATGAATCCAAAGTAGAGTTCTCTGTGTTTATCCAGGTTGAGTCTCCCTTATCTAAATGGCTTGGGATCAGAAGTGTTTTGGATTTCAGGTTTTTTTTCCAGATTTTGGAATACTTATATTTACATATATGTACATAAGGAGCTATATTGGAGATGGAAACACAAAATTCATTTATGTTTCACAAACACTTTATATACCTAGCCTGATGGTAATTTCATGCACAATATTTATAATATTTTTTGCATGAAAAAAGTTTGTGGACACTGAACTCTCAGAAAGCAAATGTATCACTATCTCAGCTACTCATGTGGACAATTTTGGATTTTGGAGTATTCCAGATTTTGGAATTCTGGATAAGGAGGACTCAACTTGTAGTATAGTTTGGATTAAATCTAAGCTAGGGAATGACCATTACTAGCTGCATAGATTTATATTTCTGAGCCTAAAAAGAAGGATTCATATGCCATCTCTGGACCTTCTCCAGTTTCTTCTTTTTGAAAAAAAAAACCTGTGGGGTAATTTGTTTTTCCTAAGGCTTCAGCCTTTTTTTAAGTAAGCAAGCTAAGCCTGATAGAGTCTGGCTTGAAATTAGCAGAGTAGCAGAAATGTTCCTTTGCCTAACTATGCTTCCCTACAAACTGAGACTAACTCAAAAACAACAAACACATAGTGTTAGGAAGGATCTAATTAGAAGGAATTATAATTATAAATATGAAAGAGTGGGGCGCTAACAACACCCCACGGGACCAGGGACCGTTATGTATACCAGAGGACTAAGGAATTCCACTATGGATGACACTGAGGCAGGCTTCTCCAATTAAAGTCTAAATATTGATTATGAGGGGGAAACTGCACACATACAACTATATCACACAAACACACTGCACACTTAGGAATAAAGGAGTAAAAGCAGGGATAGCTTGAGATGGGCCAGACTGAGGGAGCTACTCACTTCCAAAGGCTTCTCCAGGATCCACTGTGGATGTTGATGGTAATGATGATGAAGCATGGCTGCCGAAATGGGGGGGGGGGAGGAGGTAAGATGGCTGAGGGAGCTATGATCAGAGTTCAGACTGACATGGAGTTAGCATACACTCTCACGATAGCACATGGAGCCTAGAAATCCAAGGGTTCTTATAGGAAATTTCTGCCTTCTGGCTATAAGCTTAATTGCTTAGCCTGAGTTTGAACAAAGGTGTTGATAGTCTTAGCTTTGCTAAGCTAGCTATGAGCATAATCTAAACAATGCATTTGGTTTCGAAACTATCAAGGAAGGGAGGATAGAGAAAAGGATGCAGTCAAATCTGATCACTGCTTCCTTTAAGGTCCTATTAGTTCTTTCTATATGTCTTGAACTCTGGGGATGGGCTGCGATGTGAAACCACAGCTTAATGCCTAGGGCTGTGCACAGCGCTTTCATTACTTCCCCAGTGAAATGGCTGCTGAAGTCGTGATCAATTATGATTGGTGCAATCCCTAGTGGCTGAAAACGTGTTCAAACAGTATCTTAGCTGTGGTGGCTGCTGTATTGTCCTGGGTGGGAAAAGCTTCAATCCATTTACTAAAGGGGTCTATTGTAGTTAGGCAGTATTTATGATGTCGAGGAGTGGTTGGTAAGGGGCCTATGGAGTCCATCTGCAATCGAGACCAGGGGCCTTCTATATGCTGGTGGTGGATGGATGCCTTTGGGCCCTTGGAATCCGCATTAACCATAGTGTAGGTGAGGCAGTTTTCTACCCACTGCTCTATATCTTCCTTCATACGGGGCCACCATCCTGTCTCCTTAACTCTGTCTAGCGTGATCTGCTTTCCTTGGTGTCCTATGCTATGTACAAATTAGATAAGGTCTCCGCGGACCTCTGTGGGGACAATCCAATGATGGGTTCCTTCTGTTGGCATACGGATGGGTTATACAGTCAAAGGTGAAATGTAGAGATGTGTGTGTGGAAATTTCCTCATGGGAACAACATCTACTGTAACAAGGAGAACTAAACAACAGGTGGCCAAGAATTCAAGTGGATTACGAAGTGCAAAAGTAGTGAAAAGTCCTATGTCAGTTGGATTTGTCAATGGAGAAACTAGAGAGTTTGAAAATCCAGAGTTGTTTCGGAGCATCATTGGTAGCTTAATGTTTATAGCAAATAACACCAACAGGCCTGATATTGCGTTTGCAGTTGGTGTGCTTAGCAGAAAAGCAAATTGTCCAAAAGTTGAGGATTGGACAGCAGTCAAACATTTGTTGAGATATCTGAAAGGTAGTGTAGACAGGAAAATGAAGATATAGAACAGCCAGGTTGGGCTGGAATGCTTTGTAGATAGTTCATTTGCTTCTGAATTACATGACAGAAAGTCAGTTACAGGATTATTGATCAAGATTGGAGAAAGTGCAATAGTTTGGAGAAGTAGAAAGCAGGGATATTTAGCACAAAGTACAAGTGAAGCAGAGTTTATAGTATTGTCAGAGATAGTCAATGAGATTCAATGGCTCAAACAGCTACTTCAAGATTTGAATCAAGATTGTTCTGAGACAGTTTTGATTTTTGGAGATTCACGATCATGCATTGCCATGTCAGAGGCAGAAAATTTAAAGTGCAGGACAAAGTACATTGGAGTAAGGTACCAAGATATCAGGGAATTGGTACAAAAAGGAGTTGTGCATCTACAATATATAGAAACAAGGCATAATTTAGTGAACATTTTGACAAAACCATTGGAAATTGAGAGACATGACCAGATGTCACATCTACTCAGGATGTTACATTATGTGTACAGGACTAGCCATTGTGCTAAGATAGTTTCACAACTGAACATAGTGTGCCTCACATATCTGTACATTTCGGAGGGGGTTGTTGGAATATGGATGGATTATACAGTCAAAGGTGAAATGTAGAAATGTGTGGAAATTTCCTCATGGGAACAACATCTACTGTAACAAAGAGAACTAAACAACAGGTGGCCAAGAAGTCAAAACAAGTACAGTTTTAGCTGGGAGAAAGATAGTCAATACATCAACATCTGAGCTCATGAGAAAAGCAGTCACATGGGGGATGATAGACAGCTAGAGGCTGGGTTAAAACACATCATAAAGGAATTATCCAATCAGCATAAGATTAACACCCAGAAGGTTAACACCCATTTTGTTTTCCAAAATGGCGGCCGCAACTTGTTTGCGCATGCACAGTACTCCTGTGCATGCCATTTTGGAAAACAAAATGGCAGCTGCGACTCATTTGCGCATGTGCCGAGTACTGTGCATGCATAAATGAGTCACGGCCACCATTTTGTTTTCCAAAATGGCGGTGGTGACTCACTCGCACATGTGCAGTACTCCGGAAGTACTGTGTATGTGCAAGCAAGCATGTGCGTGTATTACTTCTGGTGTAATGCATATGCGCGCATGCATGAGCACATGCGCTGCCATTTCCCACCACCACCATCAGCCCGCAGAAGACCAGGGGATCCCCGGACCGGCCCCAGGTAAGGGGAACTTGCCGACCCCTGGTCTAGAGTTTCTGGCAACATGTACTCCTTGGGTCTTGCATTAATAGATGCCATTGGAGCTGTTGCTGCTTCCGAAACTAAAGCGTCTGCTTTATTATTCCATTGGGCTTCCTCTCCGGTGCCTTTCTGCTGGCCTTTAACATAAGACACCCAGGTGGAGACTGTCTGTCTCATGATTAACTGGGCAGCTTCCTGCCATCTATTTGCATGGGTGACTGGCTTGTTGTCATTGTTCTTCAAATCTCTGGACATCCAAATGGACAACCAATCTGTGGCGGCATTTACCGTCCATTGGGAGCCCGTCTATATAGCTACTGGGGTGTGTGGGTCCTCACATTCTTAAATGGTGCAGAGGGCTTCTACTTCTGCTGCCTGGCTGGAATGGGGCTGAACTGTTCCTTGTAGGGTGTGCTGGTCATTTACCCTAATTGCTCCAAATCCCATTAGGCAGGTTTCATCGGGGCATGCGGAAGACCCATCGCAGAACCAGCACATGAATCCTGCCTGCATGGCTTCTGCTAGTGTCCTTCCTGCCTTCACTGGCCAGTTGCTTTGTGTAATAATGGGGAGAGGACACTCATGGGCAGCTCCGGAAACTACCAGTCAATAGGGGGCACCCGGTTCACTAGCCTGCCTGCTGTAATCTATGCCTCGCTTCACTAGTTCTAACGTCCATCTGGCTATTCGGGAGCTATGCACTTGTCCATCCTGGATTTTTCCTGATAATATATACTTGAGTGGGGTGTGTGGAGTTTGAATAATGACCTATAATGAATTTCCAGCAGGTCAGGGCCCATATCAAGGCTAAGCAATTCTTCTCACATGGGCATAACTTTACTTCCGTGGGAGAGAGATTCTTAGATGCATAGGCCACTACTCTGTGCACATTGTTTCTAAGCTGCATGAGGACTGCTCCTATGTGGCTATCTGCTACTGCCAGCTAAATGTAGAAGGGTTGGATCACATTGGGGTGAACTAAAGCGGGGGCTTTGGCTAAATCCGTTTTTAGAGTGGCAAATACTTCATGCTGTTCAGGGCCCCACTTCCACACTGCTCCTTTCTTAAGTAAGGAGTATAGGAGCTTGGCTATGCTGACGAAAGCCTCGATAAATTCTCTAGAAAAGTTAAAGGTTCCTAGGAGCATTCTCAGGGAGGCTAGATCAGTGGGCACAGGGAGCTTTCCTATGGTCTTTACTCTCTGCAAGTCCGGGGTCATGCAATTGGTCTGAAGGTTTAATCCTAAACACTTGACCTGGGCCTTCTCCCTATAAGCCTTGAAGCCGGTGTACTGAATGAGCCCGAACACTTCCCTGGTGATGTCTGCAGTCTTTTCTTGGGAGTCTGAGTGGATCAAGATGTCGTCCACATAACATAAAACATGAGGATGCAAGGTTGGCTGCAGCTTGGTCCACATTTTGCTGGGGCTGGAGTGAAAACCCTGGGGGGTCCTTTTGAAGCACATTTGACTTCCACAGAACTTGAATGTGAATTTGTAAAAGCAGCTCATGGAGTGGGATGGAGTGGAATGTGTTTGCTAAATCTATTACACTGTAAAATTTGGCTCCAGCTGCAATGGCGGTGAGGATCTCATTGTATTTGGCTACTACAGGGGCTACTGGGGGAGTGACCACATTGAGGGCTCTAAAGTCCATGGTCATCCTCCACATTACACCATCAGCTTTTATCACAGGCCAGAGTGGGGAGTTACAGATTGATTGCATTGGGAGAATGACGTCATACTTCAGCAGACCTTCTATGGTTTTTGCTATTCCTTCTTCTGCCTCATGGGGGTACCTATATTGTTTTTGTGGAGGGGGGGTCCTTCCCTTCTATGAGCACGCAAGTTCCTTTAACCTTCCCACACTCCATCTGGTCTCTAATCCATACGTCTGGAAAATCTGTGGTCCAGAGGTTGTTTAGAATGGAGTAGAGGGGTGCTGGGGCTTTTAAGGCAGCACATCGGTGGATGGCTGATACTACCTGAGGACCTTCTTCCAATTGCCACAGGAGACCGTTGGCCAAACCAAGTGTCAATTTGTTCTTCTTTAAATATCCTACTCCCGAAATTCCATCGTCCTCTCCCTAATTCTCACATGCCTTAATGCTGTCTATAATGAGCCCTAAATGAATGAGGATGTCTTTCCAGATGGCCGCCTGATGTTTGATTTGACTAGCTCCATGCTATCCTGTGTTTTACTCCCTACCGTGGCTAGTTTAGGGCTCAGAGTGTTAATGGTGGCACCAGAGTCTGAAAGTAGCTTGGCAGGTTTGGATTTGTTGTGGGGGTCCCACCCTTATATTTACTGTGGGGTGTGCCCATAAATCAGGTTTCAGGGTTGCAACAATCTGCTGGCTGAGTGGAGGGGGTGCAGGAATATTTGGCTGAGGGGTAACTGCAGAGACCAGGTTCTCCGGGGCCTTAATAGGTCCAGTCCTGGGGGAAGTCTTTGGAGGACTTATCATGTTTGGGCAGGAGGATCTTCAGCCCAAGGGATCCAAGGGTCTGCCCTTGCTCTTTGCGAGCTGCAGGATCCCGGGTGTTCCTAGTCTAACTGACCAGTTTTCTGACTGTGATTCTGAGGGTTGGGGGTTCTAGTGTTTGGGCTAGGTCCACTGGGGGCTTGGCCATTTAAGGTCTGAAGTAGTAGGTCTGTGAGCTCTTGAGTGGGTCTGCCGTGTATCTCATGAGTGAGGAATCCTAATTCCTTTAACTGTCTCCAAATTGTGCTTCTAATTTCTTGCAAGGGGTCTGCGTGTCTGGCAGACTGAGGAGGTAGCTCCTGGCATTTCTCCTGAAGGGATTGTGATTACTAAATCTACCGGGCTCAATGAATAGGGGTTGAGAGTGGGGGCCAGCATTCCAGTATATAACCGTGTGAACTGGCTCACCATCCTTGTCTGCTTTCCTGCTTGTAAACTTTTTCCTGATGCTGCCACTACCAAACTCCTGGCCATATCTTTCTGTGCTTCTTGGGTCCAAAATATCTGAGAGGCCTCTTGGATGTGCATTAAGAATCCCTGCCAGTCTATTGTACTTAGCCTTTGGAAAGCAGGTCCTATGTAAATCTTTGCAGCTTTATTCAAACCCTGGTATACCTCTCTTATGAAACCTGAACTATTCAGAAGTGGCGTCCCTTCACTAAGGCTGAGTTCTCTGGCTAAAATGGCTAACATTTTCCTTCCTGGCTACATAATTATCTGGGGCTTCATCTGGCTGCTGCACTTCAGTGTGGTATTTGGCTCTTATGGTGGTACTGGGTCAGAGTATCTGTGTCATGATGCGTATCCACTCCTTCAATTCTAGATTTGCCAGATCATAGGGACCTGGGGATAGTCTAAGTTTTCGATTGTGGAGCGGAAAACCTGAATGGGGGAGCCTGGCTCTTCTCTCCCAACCCACAATAGAGATAAAGTACAAGGGGATAGCCCACCCAAGACTTCCAGTCACACAAGAACACAATTATGTGCTCTCCTAGCTATTGCTGCATCAGCGTCTCCCTTGTTCGAGAACCTTATTCCTCCTACATTCTGAGATTTAAAGGGCCCAAGTGATCAGTTTGGGTGTCCACATTTCGGGGTACTCTACAATGACAAGCATTCTCAACCAAAATGTTAGGAAGGATCTAATTAGGGGAATTTATCATTAGTTCAAATATGCGAGAGTGGGGGCCTAACAACACCTCATGGGACCAGGGACCATTATGTATACCAGAGGACTAAGGAATCCCGCAATGGATGACACTGAGACAGGCTTCTCCAATTAAAGTCTAAATATTTATTATGAGTGGAAAACTGCACACATACAAATATATCACACACACACACTGTACACTCAGGAATAAAGGAGTGAAAACAGGGATAGTTCAAGATGGGCCAAACTGAGGGAGCTACTCACTACTGAAGGCTTCTCCGGGATCCGCTGTGGATTTTGATGGTAATGATGATGAAGCATGGCTGCTGAAATGGGGGGGGGGGTAAGATGGCTGAGAGAGCTATGATCAGCGTTCAGACTGGCGTGGAGTTAGCATGTACTCCCAAGATAGCATACGGAGCCTAGAAATCCAAGGGTTCTTATAGGAAATTTCTGCCTTCTGGCTATAAGTTTAATTGCTTAGCCTGAATTTGAACAAAGGCATTGATAGTCTTAGCTTTGTTAACCTAGGTGTGAGCATAGTCTAAACAATGCATTTGGTTTTGAAACTATCAAGGAAGGGAGGCTAGAGAAAAGGGTGCAGTCAAATCTGATCACTGCCTCATGAAGTGTGAAACTCAATACAAACAAGCACTATTATGTGTCTTTTCCAGTATAATTATTTTTCCCTTTTGGCAACTCCCAAGCCTACCTGGTAGGAAATTTCCCATCTGCTCTGGGCAGATCTCTCAGTGCCTACATGACCTGCCATCTAGGGGATTATGGCTGCCATCTCTCAGAGGTCAGTCTTGGGTCATAGAGGGAACTCCACATGTGTCCAAAATTTTATGAAAAATCACATATGCTAACAATAACTTTTAGTTTAAAACAATGGCTTTACTCTATATTTACAGAAAAGGCTATATTCTAATCTAGCTTGTTCAGGTAGAAAAGAAATCTTTATCTCACATCTTTTCAAACAAAGTTGACCAAGCAGGAAGATGGGAACAGCTCAGTTGAAAATCTTGAGAGAGAAAGTCTGTTAATCCCAAAGAGAGATTTACCTCAGTCACATGATTAGTTTGAATGAGAGAGAGAGAGAGAGAAGGAGTTTACAAGTAGGAAATCCCTATCTATCTGAGGAGGAGGGAAAAAATGCAAAAATCTTCCAACAATCCCCTTCTCATTCTCTTGGACTGATGTCAAGGATCTTCATCCCTTCACATAGAATCTGGAACCGATCTCTTGGTAGAAGCTTGGTAAGGATGTCTGAAATCATCACTTCAGTGTTGCAGTATTCTAACTGGACAAGTCTATTTTGACATATCTCTTGCACCTTATGGAAGGCAATGTTAATATTCTTGTTGAGTGCCTTTTCACTCTCAGAAATCTTGATGCAGCATTGATTATCTTGCATCAAAATAGTTGGTTTGGGCTCTGTTATCCCAAAGTCCAGAAGTAAGTTGTTCAGCTTTTTATTTCATCACATGCTGCCTTTGCTGAAACACACTCAGCATCAGTAGAAGAATCTGTAATTGTGAATTGCTTTTTACTTGTCTAACTTACTGCTTCTCCGCCATAGAAGATTAGGTTTTCACTGGTTGATTTTCTGTCTGCCAGATCTACAGCCCAGTCTATATCCATGTAGGTGATCACATGTGGTTGGTTACAGGCTGGCAGCATCAGTCTGTGATTTGAAATTCCTTTTAAGTGTCTGGAAACTCTCTTCACTGCATTGAAAGGAGAGTTGACCATTCTGCATAAGATAACAGCATTTGCAATATCAGGTCTAGTGAAATTGCCTATGCATAGAAGTTTTCCAACTGCAGTCCCATACTTATCTCCATTTTTTAAAAGTTCAGATTTCTTAGTGTCCTTTAAGAATTGTACTTCCATTGGAGTTGCCATAGCATTTGCATCTTTCAGGCCAAGACAATCTAGATCCGTTATCTTCTGCTTCTGATTATGGAAGAAACTTCCATCACTGTTTCTTTGTATTTGCACTCCAAGATAGTGTGAGATGTCTCCCAAATTCTTGATATCAATTTCTTTCTTGAGATTCTGGATTGTCTCTTCACTATCTGCTTTGAACTCACTGCACAGGATCAAATCATTAACACAACTAGTGATATGTCCATTTATTATTTCTGAATCTCTTATACACACATTTTTCAACAGTGCCTGGAGTGAACCCCTCTTTTATAAGAAGCTGTTTCAGTTTCTCACTCCATGCCCCAGTGGCTTGCTTTAAACCATAAATGCTCTTTTGCAATTTGCATACAAGATGTTCTTTTCCTGGAACTTGGAATCCTGGAGGGTGTTCTATAAATAGTTGTTCAGAGAGATTGCCATAAAGAAAAGCTGTCCAGACATCCAGGTGCTGAACATTCATTTTTTTGTAGGCTGCAAAAGCAAGGAGAGTTCTGATGGTTGTGTGTGTGACTACTCCAGCAAATATTTCATTTTTGAGTATAGCCTATAGTTTTGAGTATAGCCTTTAGTCTTGCTTTGTATCTCTCAATTTCCCCTTCTGCATCTTACTTTGTGGTAGAGACCCATCTACAGCCAATTCCCTCTTCTGGCAATTCTGACAAAGTCCATGTTTTGTTTTTATATAAAAATTGCATCTCCTTATTAGTATCTTGCACTCACTTTTCAGAACCTGTCTTTTGCAATCCCTTGATTTTTTTTTCCAATCAGAGAGTTTTGGAATTCTTTCCTCTGTGGCTTGAAAAAAGAATCTGTCAGGTTGTATACCTTTACTGGAGTTTTCTGACCTTCTCACCTGGATTCGGATACCTGGCTCTGCTTCTTGTGTGCCATCTGGTTCCTCATTGTTGGGCTGGTCCACTGCAGGTGTAGCCCCTTCTGGATGCAAGACCTCTGGAGGATGAAAGAGCTCCACATGCTCTGGTTGCTGGTGGGAGTCTTTTTCCACTGCAAATAAATCTGTATAGACATCTTGGTTTGGATTAGATTTGGGCTGTGCTCTTTTATCAAGATAAACCACACTTTTTAATTTTATTGTGTGTCCATCTGTATTTAAAATTCTATAACCATTTCTAGCATAACCAACAAAAATTCCCTTTTCACTTCTGCAGTCAAGTTTGCCTCTTTTCTGTTTGGGAATATAAGTAAATGTTTTGCTTCTGAAATCCTTCAGATGGTTTAATTTAGGCTTAACTCCATGCCGAAACTGGAATGAGGTTATATCTTTGGATTTAGTTGGCAGTTGGTTACACAGGTATGTAGCAGTCATGATGGCTTCAGACCAATAGTGTTTAGGCATATTAGCCTCCAAAAGCATGGTGATTGCCATCTCCTTGAGAGTTGTGTTCATTCTCCCTACCACGCCATTTTGTTCTGGAGAATAAGCCTGTATAGTCTGATGCTCAATATCATGTTCCTTTAAAAATTCATCAAATTCAGCATTGACAAATTCAATGCAATTGAATGTGTGCAGGCTCTTGGTTATGTAGCCAAATTTGTTAGAAATTAGATTAAAATACTCTAAATTTTTAAAAGCGTTGACTCTTCTCTCTGAGAAGGTAAGTGTATGTGCACCTGCTGAAATCATCAATAAAAGTCATAAAGTAAGAGTTGCCTCCTACAGACTTTTGATTTCTTGGTCCAGAAAGATCAGCAGGTAAAAGATCTAATGCCTTGTTGGATTGCATCTCAGTAACTGGATGGTGTGGAACTCTAGTGGCCTTTGGTTTTAAGCATTCTACACATTTTTCATTATTGAAGCATGCTTTGAATTTAAAGTCTCCTGAAAGCTCTTGATTGGCCAGTCTTTAAATATTTTCCACACTTCAATGAGAAAATCTGCAATGCCATAAAGTCAAAAAGTCTTTGTGATTGTACTGAATCACACTGTTTGCAAATGAATGCAAAAGCTGCATCTGATAACAGCCATGAGATACTAAGTCTGCACTAAAAAAAAATCATGTTTTTCCATGAAAACCAAAGCAGGATTGCTTTCTGAAACTGACACAGTTGCCTCTTGATGTCGTAGTTTGCACACTGTAAAAAGAGGCTTGAAAATCTGGCACATAGTAAGTTGTTTTTGTATTATTGCTGCCTTCCATCAAGTTCTGCCTATTTTGAAATTAAGCAACTTGAGTAATAGCATCTTGCAAAGAATCAGCTGCTTTAACTTGCAAAGCATTAATTATTTAGAGTAATATTTTGGAAGGCTAGGCAAAAAGAGTCCAAATGTTGCATGTTCTGGAAAGGATTTTCCAGGTGCTGTAAATCCAGACAAAATGGTCATAAAGCCATTAATATACTGATTCAAAAATTGAGAATGATGTAAGTTTGTGTTAACAGGCTTGATTATGAGAGCTGTTGGATTAGAAATACTTGGAGAATCAAACACTTTCTGTAGTTTGTCCCATAACTGTTGTGCATCAGTTAAACCTTGGATATGGTATGCAATGCTAGGATCTACAGACAAGCAAATATAAGCAGTTACCTTCTCTGCATTTTCATCAAACTATTGTTACTTTATTCTTGCTTTTGTGGATTTCTGCCCATTTACTGCTTTAAATAATCACATTGTAGTCACGTACATTTGCATTTTTCATGACCACATTTTATAATTTGTTCCAAATAATATTTCAGTGGTCATTGTAGGGTTAAGATTAGCAGAAGCCATTCCTATTGTTAGAGTAGTAAAACCTTTGTTGCAGCCAATATCTTCAAGAGAAGCAGTTTAGAACAAAATACTCTGAGACCCCATAACCCCCAAAATGTGGGGAAATTTAGGTTTCCTAAGACTTCAGTCTTATTTTAAGGAAACAAAAATATTTAAATGTCAAAATCTGAAAGCCAAGCCTGTTAGAGTCTGGCTTTAAATGAGTAGAGTAGCAGAAATGTGCCTTTGCCTAACTATGAGAGGATGCAGACAGGCAGCCCTGAGCCACCCCGGGAAATGGAGGATCAGGGCCAATGCTGCTCGATGCGTCGGCCCCAATCTTCCCTTTTGCTGACCCAGAAAACAGTGGCAAAATGCTGCTCCTTTCAGAGTCAGCAAACGGGTGCCCTAAGAGCTGCCATGTGGCTCTTTGGCACTCCTTCCTGTGCAGCGCATCAAAAGGCTGCGCCAGAAGGATGTCCTGATGCTGTGCGCTGTGCATAGCCAAAGTTGAGAGAGCAGAAAGATGAAAGATGGCCCCTAAGAGGTGGCTCTGTGCTGCCCCTGGGAGCACCAGATCAGGGCAGCTACTGCACATCATGGCCCCAATCCAGCACTTTGCCACTCCAAAAAGAGCTGGCAAATGCCGCTTCTTTTTTGGAGCAGCAAAAAGCCACCCTTGCAGCAGCAGTGGTGGTTCTTCTGCTCTCCTTTGGCACAGTGTGTCTAAATGCTGTGCCAAGGGAGCACCCTGATGCTGCTGCCCACTATCTGTTTGGGTGGGTGGTGTGAGGATGATGTGGGGGTGGAGTTGGGGCCTTAAGAAACATCTTTCCTCCTGCTTTTAATCATCAATGACCATCGTTCGTTAAAACTGAACTCATCTCCATAGCCACACATTTTGCATTTCTATGACTATTCATACAGTCTGTACAAAGGTCCTTCCTGGGCAACAGTTCACTCCATACAGCTGAAGAAGTGGACCAAGTTGACAAAAGCTTATGCTGCAACTTCTTTTGCACAGTTAGTCTCAAAGGTGTTACAAGAACCCTTTGCATAGCCAAAAAGCATGTGACCTTCTGTGTATTCATAACCATTTGTTTGTTTGTTTTTAAATCTTCTGCATTTGTTTTATGTATCTCTCACTGAAATTAGCAAGGCACAAAAGCCTATAACTTTACAGCACAATGTAAAATTGGTCACATCTCTGCATTTAGAAGGTATCATTTCTATTCCTATGTATACTTTCAGCTACAACCTCTGCTTACAGAACTAATGGGGGGATGCAGACGGGGATGCAGACGGGCGGCCCTGGGCCACCCCGGGAAGCAGAGGATTGAGGCCAAGGCTGCCTGATGCCTCGGGCCCGATCCTCTCTTTTGCCACCTCAGAAAGGAGCGGCAAAATGCCACTCTTTTCAGAGCCAGCAAAAAGGGTGCCCTAAGAGCCGGCGCACAGCTCTTTAGTGCCCCTTCTGGCGCAGCACATCAAAAGGCTGTGCCAGAAGAATATCCTGAAGCCACGCACCATGCATAATGGCACGTGGTAACAGACATCTTCAGGGAGGGGTTGAGGCAGCTGGCGTGTGGCTGCCCCTCCCCATCCCTGTCTCCAGGACAGCCCAAAGGGCCCGTCTGTAGAGGCCCCAATGTATGCTGCCCTTCAGCTAATCAAATCTTTCTAACTAGGGCAATTATATTAAGCAGGTTGGTGCTCCAGTGTTAGAAACTTAACAGCCTGATCTTAAAAGAATTCCACAGGTTCAAACCTATTCATGGCCTCCTTTTGCCAGCATGAAGTGCTTTCAAGATTAGGCCATCCATAGGCTCATTCATATCTAGCTAGGAGGTAAACATGTGCCACTTGCAGACTGCCAGAAATAGTGCAAATTGAGTCCACTTTAAGGGTTAGGGTTAGTGCTAGAGAATCATGGGAATTGTGTTTTTTTTTTTCTGAGACATTGAGCCTTCTCTGTCAGAGAGCTCTGGTGCCACAATAAAATACAGTTCCCATGATTCCCTAACCCTCACCCTTAAATGGACTGATTTTGCACTATTTCTGGCAGTCTGCAAAGGCAAGGAAAACTTTCATGGGAAGCCTTCTTTAGAAAAGTTATAATCACTAGAATTATTTTAAAGATCTTCCCTGAAGCTAAAGATTCATCCTTATTATCATGGTTCTATATCTACCTTGCAAGTTAAATTTAATGATCCCCAAAGATCAATTCCATAGTAACACTGTGTACATTTGTATAAATAACTGTTAATGTTGCAACGAAGCAATTCATTTAAGATGCTTGAAAATAAACCCAAGCTACAGAAAGAATTATACCACAGGAGAATAGGTTCTGCACTTAAAATGAGTTAGATAACTTAAACAGTGCCTCTGTCCTCAACTGTCGGTATCTAGGTGGGATGCTTTACCTATGGCAGAAACTGCAGTTTATAATATAAATGAAAAAGGTACATATGGAGAAAGCAAGCTCCTGGCAAGGATATGATCACTGTTTTGACCTTGCTGAGGTTCTCCAATTCCCTCCTCTATTTTCTTCTCTTCCTTGTTTTGTACTGGGTGGTAAGACTTTGTATTTTATCCCCTTTGCTCATCTTTGTGAGTATTTTTTTTTCTAATGAACAAATAAATATCTTTTTGCTGTGCCCCTAATTTAAACAACTTCTCCCTGTTGAGGAATATGTACTTGGGATTGTAGAAGAAAATGGAATTTCTTTCTCTCCTTTGTGTTGTGCTGATGTGTTGCTTGCCCTCAAATCATTTCCAACTTATGGCAACTCTATCACAGAATTTTCTTAGCAAGTTTCTTCAGAGAGGGTTTGCCATTGCCTTCCCCTGAGGTTGAGAGACACTGATTTGTCCAAGGTCACCCAGTGGGTTTTCATTGCAGAGCAGGGATTTGAACCCTGTTCTCTAGACTCATTGTCCAACACTCAAATTACTACACCATGCTGTATCTTATTCCTTCTATTCTTAACTCTTGGTAATATTTATCATCTTGCACACTAATTCACAAATCACCTGAAAATTTGGTTGGCTTCCATAAAACATAAATAATCTATGGATGCTGACCACTGTATTTGTGACCCAAGGTATATGGATAAATCCCATGACACTATCAAGAGCCTGATGGAAGCAGGATAGTGGCATGAAAAGTATCCATACCCCCTGGTATTCTGTCCTCAGGAGAATGTTGAAGCAGATGGACTAAAAGGAGTTACTCGTGTTGGAAATTCTTGAGGTCTGGTATACCACTCATTGGGATTATTTTCACATTTTATGCTTAATGAGGGAGACAGGAAACTTCTTAAGATTTCAGTTCCCAAGGTTCTTTCTTCCCTTCGTTATCTCTCGTGTGAAAACTTTCACAGAAGCTTAGGAGGAATTAGCTATATCAGAGATAACAAAGGGGGGAGTACAGTCATCTACCCAACTTGGATGCATGTTGGAGTACATGGGGCTTACTTCTGGATGCATATACATAAGATTGTGTGTTGAATGATGTTTCTTTTCCTTTGGCAAGGAATCAAATACTGAGGAAGAAGGATATATTTACTAAAATACAGTTGATTTGATTTGCAATTCTGGCTACTTGAGAATGCATCTTTTGAGGTTTCCCATGGTTTGAGATGGAGAGGGGGGCACATGTTGCCCATGCCACTATTACTGATCCTGTCCTTACCCTCCAGTCATTCCCTTTAGTACTTCCTAGTTATAAAGGCTTGCTTTAAGAGATCCTTCATTGTAGCAAATTCTTGTGAATAGAGTCATCATGGAAACCACCTATGCCACTGTAACATTTCTGCCCACGACAATGCATTGTCCTGCAGGGTTCCTCACAGCAAATTTAAAATCTGTCCCTATCATAAGAGGCTATAACAGTACAGATGTAGCACCATCATGACCTGGACAACTTTTAAATCAACAGCCTCAAATATATGTTTAAGAAATCCAATTCAATATTTATCTGCTGTGTGTTTCATTAGGAAATAAAGAACAAGAGGTGAACAGCCTGTCCTAAATCTATCCTGGATCAAGCTAAGTGTGGTATTTCACCCAGTCTTTCTGAGGAAGGTATCTAGCATATATTTTCACGCTGGCACATTAATACGGTTATAGTTAGCCAAATTATCCTGGTGGTCTTTTGTATGTGTAGAACAAGGGTATAAATTTTCAAACATTTCATCCTTGCATTTAAGGATGAACAATTCTGCTGTATTCTCCCTACTGTGAGTTAAAATGAATATTTTTCTGTTTCTTGGTTGGTTTTTTGTTGTTGTTGTTTTGCCTGCTGTTTGCACATCCCTAAATGTTTCAGAAAATTCTGCCCAGAAATATACATTTGTGTGTGAACATTGTGGGTTTTATGCAAAAGAACACCTTTTCTATGCAACTCCTACATTTCCAGAAATTCATGTTCTTTTCAAAAAGTGGTTTTGTAACAAAAAAAATACATGTGTGGTTCTCAAAGCTGTATATTTTGTTTGGCATGAAAATTGCATTTTTCATGAAAAAAAGCATTTTGTTTAAAGAAAGGTTCTGGATACATTTGAGTTTTTTGAAGCAAAAGGCACCAATTTCAAACAAAAAATCTTTAAAAAAGGGATAGGCTGCTAAAAAAAAAATGTGGTTTTTGCCCCAAAAATGCAATGTTGAACATAAAACACTATGTGCATTTACATAATTCCTGAAATTAATTTCCTAGAACACTGTAAGATTTTTGAACATTGGCTAAGCCCACTTTTCAGTCACAAAATAAATAATAGTGAATACATGTTATTCACTCACTACGACTCTGGAGATCAGGGTTCAATTTCTCACTCGAGCTAAAAACCCACTGGGTGACCTTGGGTAAGTCATACTGTCTCAGGCTCAGTGGAAGGCAACAACAGCTCGCCTCTGAAGAAACTTGCCAGGAAAACCCTATGACTTGGAGGCACACAACAATTATTTCCATCACTGGTTTAAGAGACTTGACTGGAGGCAGGGGGAGGAGTAACTATCTTTGATCTACCAATAAGGGAGAGTGATACAAATAAGGGTTTCCACCAGTTTTTAAAAAGAAATTACCAGCAACTTTCTCAGTTTGTAAACTAACGAGCAGTGCATTCCTCCATTTTATTGTAATTGTTTCCCAATATAGTTCTCTTTAGATTTAGAAAAAGCGCCAAAATGAGAGTTAAAGCAGACATTACTTTCAAACTGAATCTAGCAGTGGCCTGGTGAACTGGACCAGTGATGGCAAACTTTTTAGAACCCAAGTGTCCAAACTCAAAGGCGTTCCCACACCAGGTGTTACCTGGTGTTGGAGGACAGGATTTCTGGGAGGAATGGGAGTTCCAGGGGTGGGATTTCCACCTTCCAGAGGTGGGATTTTTAGGGGTGGGACTTCTGGAGGCGGGACTTCTCCAAAGATAGCTGAAGGTCAGATAGGGTGGGGGGAGGAGGAACAGGCATGTGCTTGTTGCTCAACTTCCTCCAGCCTCCTGTCTCTCCACATGCCCCCACAGATTGCTTTGCATGCCAGAGAGGACACACATGCAGTAGGTTTGCCACCACGGAACTGGACTATAGCCCAAATGCTCATGCTATAATAAATGTGTTAGTCTTTATTCCACAGGACTCTTTGTTGTTTTTGCTGTGACACACTAAGGGCCTGAACAGACTGCCAGAAATAATCCAGCTTGAGACCACTTTAACTGTCCTTGCTCAATGCTAGGGAATCATGGGAAGTGTAGTTTTTTCTGAGACATTTAGCCTTCTCTGTCAGAGAGCTCTGGTGCTATAATAAACTACAGATCCCATGATTCCCTAGCACTGAGCCAGGGCAGTTAAAGTGATGGCAAACCTTTTAGAGCCCAAACTGGATTATTTCTGGCAGTCTGTTCAGGCCCTAAAACAGCTCCCCTTTGGGGAAATTGTATGAAATTAGGCAACATAAACTTTGCTATGCTTTTAACTACAACAGCACAAAGACACAACTAGAATGAAAATTTGTTGTAGTTGCTGGTGTGTGCCTTCAAGTTATTTCCGACCTATGGTGTCCCTAAGGTAAACGTATCACCATGTTTTTTTTTTGGCAAGAGTCATTCAGAGAGGGTTTATCCTCCCCTTCTTCTAAGTTTGAGAAAGTGTGATTTGCTCAAGGCCATCCAGTTGGTTTCCATGGCTGAGTGGGGATTTGAGCCCTGGTCTCCAGAGTTGTAGTCCAGTGCTCAAATCACTACACAACACTGGCTCTTAGAATGAAATAAATAATAGAGTTCTACAACTGCCTCCCACTACTACTGGCTGAACCCAAAGGTGCTCAGCAATGGCTCCTCTTCATCTTGAAGAGAAGTGACCAGTCCTGGGCCCAGTGCTATTTAACATCTTTATCAATGTCTTGGATGAAAGAATAGGGAACATACTTATCAAATTTGCAGATGACACAAAATTAGGATTAGCTAATACCCCAGAGGACAGGATGAAAATTCAAAATGCTCTTAATAGATTAGAAAGCTGGGCCAAAGCTAACAAAATGACATTCAACATGGAGAAATGTAAGGTACTGCACTTGGGACAAAAAAATGAAAGGCATATATATAGGATGGGGACACCTGTCTTGACAAGACTATATGTGAAAGGGATCAAGTTGAACATGAGTCAACAATGTGATGTGGTAGCTAAAAAGGTCAATGCGATTTTAGGCTACCTCAATAGTAGTGTCTAGATCAAGGGAAGTAATAGTGCCACTGTATTCTGCTTTGGTCAGGCCCCACCTCGAATACTGTGTCCACTTCTGGGCACCACAATTCAAAAAAGATGTTGAGAAACTGGAGCGTGTCTAAAGGAAGGTGACTAAAATGGTGAAGGGTCTGGAAACCATGCCTTATGAGGAACAACTTAGGGAACTGGACATGTTTAGCCTGGAAAAGAAATGGTTAAGAGGTAATATGATAGCCCTGTTTAAATATTTGAGGGGATGCCATATTGAAGAGGGAGCAAGCTTTTTTTCTGCAGCTCCAGACAACAGGACCCGGAATAATGGATGCAAGCTCCAGGAAAAGAGATTCCACCTCAACATTAGGAGGAACTTCCTGACAGTAAGGGCTGTTTGACAGTGGAACACACTCCCTTGGAGAGTGGTGGAGTCTCCTTCTTTGGAGGACTTTAAACAGAATTTGGATGGCCATTTGTCAGGTATGTTTTGATTGGGAGTACCTGCATGGCAAGGAGTTGGACTAGATGTCCCTTGTGGTCTCTTTCAACTCTATGATTCTATGATTTATGCTACACTTTCTATGTTGACTGCTTTGTTCAGTCTTTGATACCTCCAGACTCTTTAGACTGCCCCTTTTCTAGCCTAAAAAGCGAATTGTCTCTTGGAAGCCCTCTAAAGTTGTGATTCCCCTTTTAAATAGGTTTCCATCCCCACCATTTAGCATTAAAAGAAAAAAAAAAGTGTTGTTTTTTTTTCATTTTGGCAGAATTGGAAGTACATTTCCAGCCACATGTTCTAGTTGTGTAGTATTTTGGCAGTCCCAATGGGTCCCAAGATTTACACTAGCACTGAGACCATCACAGTGGCCCAATCTGTGCTACAGCAGAGAATGTAAAACTGCAGCAAATATGCAGTAGCACTTTTTCAACCATTGTCAATACTATAGCCTCTTTAATTATAAACCCTTTTAAGATTTGGCATAGAGAGTTATCAAAATTTATTTGGAGTGGAAAGAGGCCAAGGGTCTGATTTAAGTTAATGCAGGATATGTCTTGAAAAGGGGGTCTAGCCTTACAAAACTTACAGATTTACTATGAGGCGTGTTGTATGGAATGGTTAATAGACTGTTTTTTACTGAAGGATGAAAAATTACTTTGTCTGGAAGGGATAGAATTAAGGTTTGGATGGTATGACTATCTATTATACGATAAACATAAGGTGCATAAAGACTTCATGAACCATTTTGTAAGGAAATCTCTTATGAACGTTAGGTTGAAATGCAAAACTAGGTTATGTCCAGGTTTCCCAGAGTCGACCTCAATTCACAAAGCCTTCCATAGAAGAGAGGTAATAGCACAAGGAAGATGGATTACCTGTGCAGATTTAACAACTAGAAGCTTAAATAGAAAAGATCTTGAATTAAAAAAACTAGAGCAACTTTTGGAGGAAGGCTATGCATATGGATGGTTACTTTACAGACAACTCAAAGAAAGATTTTTAGTGGATAAAAAAACTAAAAGGAATAAATGTAGGGAATACTAAATTTGAAGATTGTTTAAGATCGGACAATACGCATAAAATTGCACTTTTTTATAGGTACTTGATTGAGTTAGAAATGGGTGAGGAGGTTGTTAAAGAACAAATGATCAAATGGTCCCAAGATGTAAAACAAACTATTAGGTTGGATCAGTGCGAAAAAACATCTTACCGCCTGTTATGAACTGAGGGAGAAGTTTTACAAAATGCAATACAGGTGGTATTTGACGCCAAGTAAATTAGCTAAAATTTATAAAGGGCTCTCAAATAAATGTTGGAAGTGCAAAAAAGAGGTAGGCACATTCTATCATATCTGGTGGAACTGCAAATGAGCAAAAAAGTTCTGGAGAAACATCCACAAAGTTCTCAAAGAAATTTTACAATTGCAGATACCAATGGATCCTAAACTTTATCTGTTATCTGCGAAAATGATGAAATTGAACATGAGCATGGAAAGCTCCTGTTTTATATTACTACCAGCGCAAGGATAATATATGCTAGTAAATGGAAAATGGCCGAGTCCCCCTCAGTCGAAGACTGGATAATTAGATTACTTGACATGGTGAAATTGGATAAACTCACTTGTCTTATAAGAGGACAGGACTGGGAAAAATGTGCTGGAATCTGGAAACCATTATATGATTATTTAGATATAGGAAAGATCAAGGACGTTAAAAATTAAACAACAATATGTTAATAACTGGTAAGCAGATTAAAGAATCAAACTAGCATCTTTTTTATTCTTCATTAGTTACTGATTGTTATTTGAGAAGATTTATAAAGCAGGAGTAAGATCTTTAATCAGACAAATAAGTGGAGTTTGGCCAACAATGAGTCAGAAACGATGACTCAGTTAGAGTTCAGGAAGTTATGCTCTGTTATGGATGTCAAGGTTCATTATATGGTGGTTGTTAAATTGTCTATAGTTTTAATGAATGTTTTATTGTAGAAGTCATTGTAATTGTTATTGTCAATGTCAGGTAAATGTTTATGTTTTTTGTTGGAATGAAAACATATAGGTTTTTTGTATGGTGTTATTTTAAAATCTCAATAAAGAAATTATTTAAAAAAAATACTATGGCCTCTTTTTACTGGAATTGTCATGGGATGACCAAAGTTTTTTCCCCTCTCTCTGTTTTCTTTCTCTTCATCTGTTCCTCTGCATAAAGGAAATTTTGGAGCTATACAGACAAGCAAGAAACAACAGCATCATGGTGGAATGGAGGCATGCTGGCCACACACTCCATGTTGTGACTCCTCCTCCAAGCTTCTGGGAAGCCACCCAGCTGAGCAGATGGTGAGTGGATCCATGGTGTTTCTGCGGCACAGCATTAAACATGCTGAGCCAAAGAAATGCAGGGAAAATGCCACGGCAGGGGCAAGGGCAGCTTTTTTCCACTCCCAAAAAGAGTGGCATTTTGTTGCTTCTTTGGGGAGCAAAAAAATACACGATCAGGGCCACAGTGTGCAGTTGCTGCAGCCTAATCCGGCGAGCAAATGGGCTGCAGCAAAGCCATCTGTACAGTTTGTTTGATTGCTGGATCTGAGGAAGCTGGTGCTTCCTCAGTTCCTTTATGTGAGGTTTTTTTGGACAGCTTGAATAATTCTAACAGAATAAGCAGTACTTTTTTCTAATTAATAAGATATTTCCTCCATTCAGTACAAAAACAGAGTATTTAATGGCCACTATTAAGCTTTTGAGTTGTCACATCATCAGATTTGAATAATCCTAATGGGATTAATGTTTGCCTGTTGTGTTGCATCCATCATTTTTATGGTCCATTCTTCCCTCCCCCTACTTACACATATTGCATTTCCAGAAGGGCAATTTTCTCCCCAGGGTGCTCTTACTGCTAATCTTATCTATCTGCAGGATGTATAAGGCATAAAGAATTCCGCCATCTTAAATGGATATAAGCTTGGGAAGTGTTGGGAGCTTCAAGAAGGAGAAGTGGAGTGGCTCTTGAAACTCATAGCTGCACTGGGGATTGCCTCTAATCCCATACAGTACCATCTGTCCCGCTGTCCAACTGGTGTATATCTTCTCTTTGTGTTCCTTGTCACACTTCATCTTGACATGTTCATCTTACCAGCAACCTAGTAAATAGGGGGAAGGTGGGAAATTTGGAAAGTAGAAAACTGTGGAGAGTTTGAGGTTTTCTTAGGAGGGTGGAAGGCCAAATGACACCAAGTAGTGGTAGAACTCATGAACTTTCCACTGGCTCAAAACATTATTTGAGTTCTTTTTCTTCTTTTTCAAAGAGTACAGTCAGTTTGAGCTGAGGGAGGAAGAGCATTGCTGAGACATAATCATAACTGATCAACACACCTCAGACTATTTTAGGGGTTAATCCAACATTAGCCCTACTTAGTGTAGATCTATTTTTATTTAATTTGTATAGATGATAGTATCAACAATTTTACATTAAGTAAATATCATATGCAGTCATACATCAGAGTCCTTGCTGTATTAACACTGTAGAGGCTGAAATAGCCATGGTGCCTGGCTGATCGCATTTGGTTTATGCCTTCAGCTTGCATTACAAGTAACTAGACATGGTTCAGCACATCTCTAAAGCTCCAAAGCATCAAAGTACCTTCTAAAGAGATGTGCTGAACTATCTTATAATGTTACCTATAATGTGTGTCTTTAGTTTCGATGTCATTAATAAAATCAACTTGCTTATTAATAATGTACATTCCTCTTATACCTGTGGGTCTACTCTAAAAGTTGAGCCCAAATGTCTTTCTCTAGAAATGAATGGAGTGGAGACCTAAGCATGCACAACAAATCCCTTAAGGGATATTGACAAATGCAAGGTATCTATCAGGTGATTGAAGTTTAGTTCATTTACTAGGTGTCCTTGAGGAAAAGTCTCAGTGGAGTTTTTGAAATTCTTTGTAAAAACAAAATGGCACAGTGGTGCTAGCATTTAGTTGCAACCACATCAGACTGCATCATATATTAGTCACATATGATTTCAAAGGAAGTAATATATGTGAATAATAATGTATGACTAGCAAGGATGTACAGCTGTATCAAGATGTATAATCTAGCAGGACTTTCAAATTATAGCATGAATATACTGTCTACAGATGGCAATTAGAAGAAAACCTTTTCCCTGAAAATCTAATATCTGTGATACTGAACCTGTTGGCCCATAGCTGTGGAGACATCACTAGGTGTAATTATAAAGTGGAACGTTTCCCTGAAGGAGGAATGGAAATCCATTGCTATCTATAGTCATGTTGGGAGACCTGATACTTTATGTTGTTGCAGTTGTGTGCATGTCTGTCCTCACACATGTATAAACCAGGGATGGAAAGAAAATTCAAGACTCAGAGGGAAAGCAAAACCTCAAGCATTGGAAAAATCCTGATGATCCTTGAAGACCTTTTTGCCCCATCCCTCAAGTCTTAGTAGACTTGAAGGCTACTCTGTCCCTCTAACCCTCACACAAAGGCAGGGATGGTCCTTGGCTGTCCCTACTCTCTCAGAAGCCACTACACAGCTGTTTTGGAAAGTGACAGAAAAAAGGTGAGAGGGGGGAAAATGTATACTTCCTATGAAAAGATGTACAAAAACAGCAGTTTTGAAGATGTTCCCTCAGTGTTTAGAAAAATCGATTAAATTATTTATTCTCACTGTGGAAATGAATAATTTAAACAAGCATATTCCAACAATAATCAGTGTAAAGTACTACCACATATTAGCTTTCTTTGTCCATCACAGAGGTTTCTTCCTTCCCTTTGTCAATAACACAAACAATTTTTTGGACTTTGCTTTGCACACTGCTGCAGCAGAACCATGAAAAATCTGCTGCCGCATTGACACCTTTCTTCTATGATGCCCCATAACCTACATACATTGGTATCAGCTTTCCATACTAGAGTCCCTCTTTTCCAACACTTCTCTGCTATATATGATGTTCTTATAGAACTCCATTTCTTGGCTGAAAGCATCATAGATTTGGCACAAAGTGCATCACATGGGTGGCAAATGTAAAAAAATATATATTGCTTTTGATGTTTAGGTCTCTTTTGGAAGACTGAGGATTTTTTCACTGGAGTGTTATAAATATGGAGTTTGGGGATCTGGAATATACAAACAATAACAGATTATGTTGGTAAAAGTAAATAAGAACAGTAAATTCCAAGTCAGAAGCATCAAGAAATGCCTGAGACTGATCAGAAATTAACCTCTGATCAACATATGGCTCATGGTGGGGTCATTTGAATCAGTATCTAACCTTAACAACATGAAGAGCCAATGTGGTGTAACAGTTAGAGGAAGGGTGGGGAAAGTATGGCCTGCAGGCCACATGCAGCTCCAGGGCTGTTTTTGTAGCCACAAGAACCCCTTGAGTTCAAAATATTTCAACAGAGCCTTTTTTCCACCCAGAAAAAAAATACCTCCAAATGCCTTCTAGTGGGAGTGGAGCATTTTCATTTAGGGCCATGATAAGACAGCTGAAAATATCACAGACCTAGAACAACTACTAAGGAAGAAAGTGCAAAGGCAGGCTTACTGCTGAACATAAAGAAAACAAAAATAATGACCACAGAGGATCTCCATAAATTCAAACCAGACAATGAGGAAATAGAAATAGTAAAGGCATACTCCTTTACTCCGATAATCAAACATTGATCAGAATGGGGATTGTACTGAAAAAATCAGAAGACTGTGAAAGAACTAGGAATGATCATAAAGAACAAAGATATACAGCTAAGCATGAAAGTTTGAATCATATAAGCCATTGTATTCTCTATTATCATGTATGGAAATGAGAGCTGGACAGTTAAGAAAGTGGATAAGAAGAAAATCAATTCATTTTAGATGTGTTGCTGGGAATGAGTACTGAGGATACAGTAGACAGCCAAAAAGTCAAACAAATGATTCCTAGAACAGATCAAGCCTGAAATCTCCTTGGAAGCCAAGATGATTAAATTGAGGCTGTCATACTTGGGCCATGCCATGCTTGATGGACCACATGCTACCAGGGGTAGGCAACCTTTCCTCTTTAAGGGCTGAGGGACTTCAGCTCCCAGAATCCCAGGAGCTATTGGCCAACATGGGACTATTGGCCAACATGGCTGAGGCTTCTGGGAGCTGAAGTCCCTCGGCCCTTAAAGGGGAAAGGTTGCCTACCCCTGTGCTAGACAGATGGACTCTATTAAGAAGGTCACAGGTATGAATTTACAGGAACTAAGCAGAGTAGTGGAGGACAAGGAGTCATGGAAATGTCTTATCCACAAGGTTGCCATGGGTCAAGATCAGCTCGAAGGCAGTTAACAACAATAATAAAAGACTGCTGGGTCACTTCCAATTGTCTTTAAAAAAAAAACTTTTAGGCATAAAATGGTCCGGGGAGCAAAAATGTGGTGAAAATAATCTTCCGTAGAGTGCATTGGAGGAGAAAAAAGCCCTGCTTTGTAACTGTAGACCATTCCATTCCATTCTACCTCACTGATCTGTTGTGAGCCTAGAGTGAAGACATGTATTTTTTCTTGTGGTTGCTGAAGGAATTATGCATATATAATTGCATACATAACTATGCATTCTATTAAATACATTAAATACATAATTGCATACATAACTATGCATTATATTAAATAAAAATCACATATTATCATTTTTATCATTATTATTCCTGGTATGATCACAATAAAATCAGTATTGTGGATGTCTAATATGTCAATCGTGCTCTTGCTCCAGTTCTGTGTATCTGTAATTCATTTAAGAACAATTACAGGTATGCCCATGTTTATTAAACATCACAATTTCACACATTACAGGAGATTTAACAAATCCAGTGGAAGAGCAGTACATCATGTTTTGTCTTGAAAATAGAAGCAGGAGCGAGACACTCGATTTTATCCTCAGAGACTTAATCTCCTCAGAATGTTACATGTCACCAGCTGCGTCTGCATATGCATTCAGGATTCAGTGAAGATGGATTCTAAAAAAAAACTCCTCTCAGAGGACACATCATTTGTGCCCTTATTGGACAATTAATGTCATTTGAAGATGCTGAATTAATAGCCCTCATTAAAAGCACCTGGAGAGTATTTCATTGACAAGCAGTAACTGCAACCAACTTATAATGACCAAGTAGAGACCAAGTTTATGCCCTCTCAATCTTTAAAATCTTTAAAAAAAAAAAACCTCAAAAAACCCACAAAAGTGTCATTGCTTTCTGCCACACAATATGCCAAATGTTGGGCAGCTGCTCACATGGAGTGATGCTGACAGTCTTCACACTATTCTCACTCACAGCTGCTGACCCGTGCCTGTTTGAGGTCAACAGAGAGAAGACAGGCATGTCCTTGAATGGTCCCCAGATGTCCTCCATGTGTTATATACACCGAAGGGCAGATGCACAGAAGAGGACTGCAGCATGAACTTGATGCCTGAGAAACACTTGCATTTTTTAAATAGTGCTTGAAACAAAACACACCTCTGACATCTATGCTGGGTCTGAATTTGGCAGCAATTCAGTTTGGGTTGTGGGATAAGAATGTCAAAATAATTTATCTTTGGAATACAGAATCCATGGATTTTAAAGACATTTTTGTGGATCTTTTGTTGTTATTTCTTATGTGAGCATGAACAATATTATCAATTTTAAAATAATTTTAAAATAGTTGAAGTAAATGTAAGCCAGATGATTCATTAATTAGCAAACTGATCAAACTTGTTTTAGGTTCAAAACACACTGTAGAAATAATCCAGTTTGAAACCACTTTAACTGCCCTGGCTCAGTGCTAGGGGATCTTGGGAATTGTAGTTTATTGTGGCACCAGAGCTCTCTGGCAGTGAAGGCTGAATGTCTCACAAAACTACAGTTCCTAGAATTCCCAAGCATTGAGCCAGGGCAGTTAAAACGTTTTCATACTGGATTATTTCTGCTGTGTGTTTTGGACCTTAGTTAAAAACTTTAGAATAAAATATTATATATTAAAAATTTTAAACTACTCTGGAGTCAAACAGATTCTAGGATAATTCACCTGAGAGGGTTATAACTATAATGCAGCTGCCAACCTGCACTGCATAGCTTTTGCTGAACTTCATGGGAAAGAGGTCAGCATGATGCATGTTATGGTGATATGTACTGAGACGCAGAGCAGAGAGGGTGACGTCGTATGGTTTTTAAATTCCTACAGACCTCTGCTTTGCCTCTTTTTGCTGGACTTCATCAACCAGATGAAGTGCATGGGACTGTATGCAAGCTGATGGAGAGCAGCAATGTTGGGCATTGGAAGGCAGTGTTTAGGATGTGTTTAAACCTTTCATTTTCTGTTAGGACTGTAGGCATCTTACTATTGATTGATTTAGGTCTCAAGTTAGGCCTATCTAACTTTGATAGGTTGATAGGCCACTGATAGTAGAGATATAAACCCCAAATGGTCTCAGTTGACCCACAGGCCCCAGTTAGGCCTTGGTTCAGTTCCCAGTTAGGCCAGGAAGCCTCTGTCATGCTTAGTTAGGACTTCTGGGCCAGGATAACCCTGGTTTAGGCCAGATAGGTTCTGGTTGGAATGCACTTACACTGAATGACCCAGTGTCACATTTCTCAGTTCTCAGTAGGGCTGTGAGACAAAGGAAGGTGATTAATGCATTCAATTTAAAGCAACTTATCCCCAACAGGATAAAGTCACATTAAAATTTAAAAGTTGGTGTTATCACACTCAACCGCAGCTGGGTGAGTGCAACCCCTATGCAGCCCAAACCCCATCTGAACTTATCCAGTGGCTTTTCAAAAATAGCAAGCTCCTGGTTTTGGAAAGCCACTGAATAAGCGTGGCTAGGAGCCAGGCTGCATACAGGTTGCACTTGCCCAGCTGTGGCTGTGTGCGATAACACCCACTTTTACATTTAAACATGTCTTTATCCCACTGGGGATAAATTGCTTATGGAATATGGTAATCTCCAAAGGCTGATACTCCCTGTGTGGTTTGATCTTTGTACTAGGACTATTGTGTGGGTGTAGGTTTAGTGATGAAGCCCAAAAAAGTAAGAGGATGAAAAGACCATGGTCAAGTAAAGAGCCAAGTATTGAAGTATCTACCTCTGGAAATGGAGTTACCGTCAGCTGTGGATGAGGAGGAGAGTGGTACTTTTGTGGCCATTTTGGAGGCCTTAAAGAAGGCTGATGCTCTGTCTGAGTAGTCACTTCCACTTCCCAAAAAGGCACCTAGGGTATCTAACAAGGCAAAGGTCTGTAACAAAATTTTGGCTTGTCCTAGTACCAGAGAGAGAGATGTGACAGGAGGTGTCCTCAGGACCTCATCATTTGCCATATCGTTCACTTTCAACCAGCCTGGGGCTTCCATTATCCCTAATGGCTGATGCGGGAAAGGAGGAAGAGGAGGACATGACAAGGAGACAAGTCTGTTCACCCGCCAAAGCCCCCTGGCTGCTTGGAGGTGAAGGATGCAGTGGAGGAGGAAAGGCTATGGAGCTGGACTGCAAGCTTGCTGATTCTGGGTTGAGATTGTAGCCTGGACCTGGAAACAGGCACAAGCCTGAGGAGGCCTCCACAGGTAGTGGAGGTGGTGTGCTTTGAAGGATTTTTGGGGGTCCCAGGAGCAATGGGCCCGGAACTTGCACGTGGAGTCCAAGAACAAAGGAGGACTTTGTGGGGGGACTCCCATTGCCTGATGTGAATCTATTTTACTTTTTTTTTTACTTGTTTTAAATCTGTTTTGCACATCCCCCCTTCCAATTCCTTCAAGCCTTCAAAGCGGCATTTTAAATTGTGAGCCGCTTTGAGTCCATTGCCCCGAATGGCGGTGCGGCCACCATATTGTATCCTCGACATATCCACGGGTCATACCAAAATCCCCAATTTTGGAAAATGTACCCTTGACTTATATATGATGTCGACATATAGTCAAGTATATACAGTAATTATCTCTTCTTAAAATATTTATTTGATTCTATGTATAAATGAAAATACATTGTTGGTACTACATTGATTTTAATATTGTTACTGTTAAATTGTATACAGTTAATATACCCTCCTGCTTTTGAACATTTCATTCTAATTGGTTGTAAAGTTTATTACAGTGCATTTTGCTCTGTTTGGCCAGTTCTAAGGCCACATGCCTTCTAATACATCTCTAGACTATGAACCAGATTATATTCCAATCCTCTATAGTAATTTGATATTGGGAGCTGATTGAAACCCTTAAAGGGTTTCCTCACTTCAGCACCCAATAAGATGATCAGTTTTCAGAGTGTTGGTCTTTGCTTTCAGGTCCTAGGGGTACCAGGACAGCACAGGCACATTTGTGAAGCATGGGAAAACATGTTGGGAGCAGGGCCAAGTGTTAGCTAGATTTTTGTTGTTGTTAATTGCTCTCAAGTCAGTTCGCCCCATGGCAACCCTATAGATGAGACATCTCCAAGACTCCCTGTCCTCCACTGCTCTGCTTAAATCCTGCAAACCCATACCCATGACCTCCTTAATAGAGTCCATCCATCTGGCATATTGCCTTCCTCTCTTCCTACTTCCCTCCACCTTTCCCACCATTATTGTCTTTTCTAATAAGTCTTCTCTTCTCATGATGCGTCTGAAGTACAACAGCCTCAGTTTGGTCATCTTGGCTTCCAGGAAGGTTTCCAGCTTAATCTGCTCTAGGACCCACTTGTTTGTCCTTTTGGCTGTCCATGGGATCCTCAGCACTCTTCTCCAGCACCACATCTCAAAGGAGTTGCTTTTCTTCCTATCATCTTTCTTAACTGTCCAGCTCTCCCATTTATACATGGTAATAGGGAATACAGTGGCTTGTATGATTCTAACTTTTGTGCTGAGTTGTACATCTTTGCATTTTAGAATCTTTTCTAGTTCTTTTATAGCCACCCTCCCCATTCTTAATCTTCTTCTGATTTCCTGACTTCTGTTTCCATTTCTATCAATGTTTGATCCCAGGTATGAGAATTCTTTTACTATTTCTATTTCTTCATTGTCTAGGTTGAACTTGTGGAGATCCTCGGTGGTTATTATTTTTGTTTTCTTTATGTTCAACATTAAGCCTATTTTTGCACTTTCTTCTTTGATCTTCCTTAGTAGGTGTTCCAGGTCTGTGAGGTCTTCTGCTAGTATTATTGTGTCATCTGCATATCTTAGATTGTTGATATTCCTTCCTCCTATTTTCACTCCTCCTTCTTCTGTGTCCAAGCTTGCTTTTCTTATAATATGTTCTGCATACTAGGTAGGAACCATTATATCCCAATATTCTCAGGATCCTGAAGTATTTGTTTGGCCATTTGCACTGCAGACTATGATTCCATTTTGTTCCATACAGCATCTGTAGTGAGCCTGTTAGTGAGCTGACCTTGTTGTTCCTACTTGTAAGAATGATCAAAGAGAGATGAGGAGAAGGTGATGTTGAGTGTGTGTCATGATTAGGCCTGTGTTCTGTTAATCCTTTGCAGAGTTACATCCAGATTAGGCCAGGTACGTTATTCTGTCAAGCTGATTTTTTCACCTTTCATTAAATACCAATTCTGGACTATCACTTCCAAGGTCCTACATTGGTTGAGCTTCTGGGGACCAATGGAACCCATTCATTTTGGATTGGGACTGGTTTCATTGCTTTTGTCATAGGTCTGGGTGTGAGATCAGTTCAGAATGTTAGGTGCTGGAGACATTTGTATATTTGAATGTCCAATCTTTGAGATTTGATTGGTTTTGTTCATGGTTCTAATGTTCTTATCTTTTCTAAATTCTAGATTATGCCTGGAGAGGAGACTGGTCCAATTGCAGCCACAATATGGCGGAAGTCAGACTGTAAACCACTATCTGGGGGCTCAACTAGCATGACTTTTTGGGTGCCATGCCAAGCTTATAGTGGTAATTTTCGATACCACCTGTGATTGAGCAAATTGGCTGTGGTCAAATGGCTGGAAGAGAGTTGTCTTCACTGGCACAACCTGTTACTAATGTTATTTGAGAAATGCACAGACCTTCCACCACAAATTTTAGTAATTCATTTGGGATTTAACGAACTAGGTTTGTTGAAGCATATGACCCTGAACATGGGAGGCCATACAGATGAACAGATCTAGGTTTTTCATACGTTGGTGTACAATTTTGCCCCAGCAGGTATGGTGGCGAGGAGACCCTTGGTGCATTGATAAATCCTGGAAGTAGATCCAAGAGAAGGGTGAATATGGGAATTCAAAATGCCTTAATGAAAGGGTTGGGCCACTTTTTACCACATATTTTTTCAGAATCCTGAGTTCTGCAGACCTGATGGTGGCATGTATTGGGGGCATGTACTTGTCCTATGCACCAGTAAGCAAGTGACCCAAGAATCACTTGGTTGGAGGGCAAGAGCTGTCAGGTGGTTAATTCAGGCCAGACCAGTCATAGGTTATCCAGCAAGATAAAAGGGAGAACCAAGATTATGGTCAGTAGCCAATGCAGAAATGTCACAGCAAATCAGCAATCCAGATAAGAAAGCCAACAAAGAGTAAAACAGAGTTTCTAACTGTAACCAGTCCAAGTTCAAGAAAAAACTAAAGTTGAAGAGTACTGCCATTCACCAAGATAGGAATGGTTGCAAAGGTGCTAGGGAGCTTCTGGAAGATTTATAGGCAGTTGTCTCAAGATACCAGATGCATAATGAATCAGTGTCTCTTATTTCACAACTACTGGGATCAGCACAATCTTTTACTTAATTCTTCAACAATAATGCAAGGATGGCAGATGTCCTCAGTGTGGGAGTAGGGCCCACACTACCTCAGTCCCCAGGTCCTCTGACTCAGAAAAGACATTGTCGTCAGAAGCTATAAATTCATGGACATTGTAGTTTTATAGCTGTATTGTTATATTTTTATTATTGTTACTCACCTCGATCCTTCGGGGAGAGGTGGGCTATAAATTATTATTATTATTATTATTATTATTATTATTATTATTATGTCTCCTCTGTGTTCAAATCCTCCAGCTCCAGAATGTGAGTTATGACAGTAATGTTTTATTCTTGGGAGATCTGCAACATGGAGACGAGGGCTCTTTTGAGCAGCCTGGTAGGGGATAGCAGATAAAAAGACACTCGCTCCTTATCTATGTCAGCTAGTGGGGACACATATATAGCATTTTGATGAACATCTATGGCACCCTTTTGGTGATTAGGAGGGCTCTGTGTCTTCCTCTCAGATTGGCCTTCCAGTAGCTGCCCTGACTGGGAAGAAACACAACTTTTGGGTTCTCCTTAGAGTTTACTTTTTTTTTCTTTACCCAGGGGAAACTGAGGAGGACGTCTGGGAGAGACCATCTGCCTCAGCTGCTCCCACACTAGGTTGTTTCTCGCTTTTCATCTCCCAGGAGTTAAATAGGTAATAGTTTAAAGTGGCCCTTATTAAACCCAGGGGCTCAACAGACCGCCCCTGATAGGTGGCTCTGTGCCACCCCTGGAAATGCTAGGCTGGGGACACAGCAACCACATGCCATGCCCCCAACCCCGGCAGTTCCACAGCACAAAATGAAGCCACAAAAAGCAGCTCTTTTTTGTGCCTCAGAAAGGGTGCCCTTGCTGCCGCTGTGGTGGCTGTTCTGCGCTCGTTTGGCTCTGTGTGTGTAGACGCTGCACCAAGGGAGCTCTGTGACACTTCCTGCCATGAGGTGGGACATGTGGCATGAAGCCAGCATGAGAACAAAGTTGGGGTGGCCAGGGTGCTCTCACCACACCCCCACTCTACCCCCAGGCTGGCTCTTTATGCAGGTACAGCCCCCCAATCTCTGTTATCTAGTCTATTTTTGTGGCTGTTCAGCAAACCTATAACCACTTATGTAGGACTAAGGGCCTTTACAGACTGCTAGAAATACTGCAAATTGAGGCCAATCATGGGAATTGTATTTTTTTCTGGGACACTGAGCCTTCTCTGTCAGAGAGCTATGGTGCCACAATAAACTACAGTTCCCATGATTCCTTAGCACTGAGCCAGGACAATTAACATGGCCTCAATTTGCACTATTTATGGCAGTCTGTAAAGGCCCTTAGTTCCATTGGCCTAAATCTTGCTGAATCAATGGGAACACAGTAAGCCAACATTTGCCCAGGTTTTGTTGATTCTGTGATGTATTCTGGTTAGGACTAACAATTGGTGCTAGGACAATGGGGCTTGCTTTTGAATAGATATTTGTAAGGTTGTCCTAACCTGAATCTGTTAAGTCCATCTGCCCAAGATCATTCTCAGAGACCTTTCTTCAACCACAGATCTTTTTAAATTTTTGTAGTACTTTAAATTTAATTTAGATAACAAGGTTTCTAGTTGCATCTCCTGTTAGCTATTATTGCACTTATTTATTGATAACTATTTTAAAAACAAATCTATTGTTAATAGGTCTGAAAGCCCATTGGGACTAAATATCAAGACAGCAAATAGCAGTAATAAATAAATACACCTTAATCATCATTATTAATAATTGTTATTCATTATGCTTGGTGTGTTACATAAAAACAAAGCTTCTTTAGGCATTTTTTCAAGTTTTTTTTTCTAATTTAAATGCCCCGAAGAACAATAATAATTTTAAAAAGGGAATTAAGCTCCTGAACTTGAAAGAAAATAAAAAACAAATTAAAACAGTGAGACTCGGACTCATTTATCAGATTTTTAAAATTCTTTGATGGCTTTGTCTCTATTTGATATACCTCAATCCCATTTTATTTAAGAAAATCTTTGCTATACTATACACATATTGGGATATGGATGGGATATACCAGGGGTAGGCAAACTTTTTGAGCTGGGGGCTGGGTTGCTGTCCCTCAGACAATTGGGGGGCCGAAGCACCAAAAATAAATAAATAAATAAATAAAATTTAAAAATAAAATAAAAATATGCATGCACACTCTCTCAGCCCCAGAAAAGCCATGGCAAAACCCCTGTGGAGATTTTGCCAAGAAAACCCCAAGAACAAGTAATAACAACAATAATCAATATCATCATGGCAGGCGGGGGCAGCAGGCGGGGGCATCCGGCCCCCGGGCCTTAGGTTGCCTACCCCTGGGATATACAGTGAAAATGGAAATGTACAGTTGTGTGGAAAATCTCTTGTGAGAAAAGTTTCTAATCTGGGAAAGAGACTTCAGCTTGCAGGTGCAGTTTTCTGTAAACATACTTACACAGAGCACAACAAGGCCACTATGTTTTGAGAACAAAAGAAGCTGGAAGGTAAACAATGATCTGATCTGGTTTGCATGGGAACCAGAGTCACATGATAGATGACATACAGCAAGAGGCTGGTTTAGAGGCTGGGTTAAAGCTGTTCATCCAATCACTATGCATGTTACCACCCAGAAGGTAGAGTTTGAGGGTTTGGCTAAGAATTCTTTGTTCTAACTTACAACAACACAGTTGTATTCTGGTGGTCATGTTTTCTACCTGCAAAGATGGATGTATATAGTTTTCTTTTGTTTTACAACAGGGGTTGGCAACCTTCTGCCTGCAGGCTGGTTCCGGCCCATGGACCGCCACTTACCAGCCCCTGCCGATGCCCGACACCACCCGCCACCTCCACCGTGCGTTTTGGCAGCCACGCGCCATGCGCGTCGTGGCCACCATTTTGGAAAACAAAATGGCGGCCGTGACTCGTTTGCACATTCGTAGTATTTCTGCACATGCGCAAACGAGTCGTGGCCAGCATTTGGGAAAACAAAATGGTGGCAGAGACATGCACGGAGGCAGCGGCGGCGTGCGCAGCGGTGGCGGGCCGTGCATGCGGGTGCGAGTGCGCACACCACCATTTCCCCCCCCCCCGGCCCGCCAGAAGGGACTGCCAGAAGGGACCGGCCCCAGGTAAAAAAAGGTTGCCGACCCCTGTTTTACAACTTACAATAAAATCTTCTTTGAACAACTGCTGTGTATGGAGCTGCTACATTCCTGGGTGGTGAGGGAAATGGCTGTGGAACAGCAGCCAGGCATTTCAGCAAACTAAACTCTGCTATTCATCCAACACAATAAATCAACACAAATAAATTATGGCTGAACTGTAGCAGACTGATTTTGGTGTAATCCTTTCTAAAGGCAATTTGGTTTACAGAGCAATCTAAAGAGGAATGTAGGGGAAGCCCACTGCCCACTTACTAAGGCATACAAGCTCATACTGGCCAGAAACGAAGGATATAATATAATATAATATAATATAATATAATATAATAATTTGTCAGATGGAGAAGCTGATGGACACAGATTAAGACCTTTTCAAGTGAGCAGAATTCCTCTAGATACAGGAAAACAAACTGGGTGCAGGAGCAGGGTTCTCCTCACATATTTTCAGTTTCCTTTACCCTCTGTCTAATAGTATACAGTTGCCAGAATGAATACTGGAGAGAGCACTTGAACCTGTACTGGCATAGCAGGTGCTGCAGTAGGTGCTTGAACACAACAGATATTTTTGCTGATGATTGGTGTAGAGATGGTGGTGGTTTAAAAGGTGAATTGCTAATCTTGGAGGCATCAAAAGAAGGTAATTCATTTTTCTGTGGACATAAGAAAAGAAAGTTGAGACTAGTCAAGGATTACAAGAACAGCATTGGAGGTTGCACGTAACCCAGGGCCACATTTTGCTCATCTCTCAAGTAGCTGGTGGATTCAGACATTTTGTTGGGGACCAGGGTGCCTTGGGGTCCAGAATGATAAAATTTGTCCTGAACACAAATTAGCAAGTGCCCAAGGAGAAGGAGATGTCGACTGATCAGTCCAGTCACAGGTTATCTAAGTAGGATGCAGGGAGAAGCAAAAGGGTTGTTAGCCAGTCCAGAGATCTAAGTACACAAGCCAGAAGGGAATAAGCTGAATAGTCCAAACTAAGGTCAAGATAAAACGAATAGGAGATAGTAGTGACAGCAGATAGATTCATAGAGCTGGAAGATAGCAGTTAGAAGCATAGTCCTCAAGGGCCATCCAGCCCAACCCTCTGCCATGCAGGAATATACAATCAAAGCATCCTTGACAGATGACCATCCAAACTCTGGTTAAAAAACTCTAAAGGAGACTCCACCACATTCTGAGGGAGTGTGTCCCACTTTCAAACAGCTCTTACTGTCAGGAAGTTTCTCCTAATGTTTAGGTGGAATCTCTTTTCCTGTAGCCTGCATCCATTGTTCTGTGTCCTAGTCTCCGTAGCAGCAAAAAAAAAAAAAACTTGCTCCATCTTCAATGTGAGATCCCTTCAAATATTTAAACAGGGCTATCATATCATCTATTGACCTTCTCTTCTTGCTATTTTGCTGATCTTTTGTATCTACAGACTGTATTGCCTCATGCCTGTTCAGATTTACATGATGACAAACTGCACACAAGATATTTACACAAGGGAAAGCTCAAAGGAGTTCTCAAAAATAGATCTTGTGATGTTTCCAGGACCAGCTTCAAAACAGTTGACTTAGAGCCATTTATAGGAATAAAGTGAAAGATGAAAGTTTCAACATATGCTTAGAAAGCATTAAAATTCAGCTTTAAAAGGAATTCATTTTGTTATCTCTCCACTATTGATAAAGTAAACCAATTGATCATCTTTGGGTTTTTTCAGAACTTTGCAGATCCATGTTTCTATGGTTTCTCCTCCTCCTCCTCCTCCTCTCATTCATTTTTATCCTGCCTTTCTCCCAATAATGGTACTCAAGCTGGCCAACATCATATTTAAAACAATACAAAGTTGTAAGATTTAAAAACAATTAAACAATTTATGAAGTTAAAACATGAAAGATTAACAGTACTAAAATACATTAGAATACTATCTATCAACCTTTAAAATAGAACTGCACAACATTAAAAGCCAAACTCTAGTTAGCTTGTAAAAGCCTTATAACACACAAATGCTTTGACCTACCTTTGAAAGTAAAGTTAAGAAGAAGCCATTCTGGCCTCTCTTAGAAAGAAATTCCTAAGTCTGGGAGGAGCCACCAAGAAGGCCCTCTCCCTTTTTCCTACCAATGGAGCTTGAGAAGGTGATGGGATAGAGAGAGAGAAGGGCCTCTCAGGATGATCTTACAACTCTACAAGGCTCATAAAGGGAGATATGAGTCTTCAAATCAGTATAGGGTGTTATAGGTCAAAACCAGCACTTTGAATTGCACACAGAAATGGATCAGCAGCCATGGAGCTTTTGCAACATGGGTGTTGGTTGCTCCCTGTAACCATTCTCAGTTAACAACTTGGCTTCAGCTTCAGCTCTTTGGGCCAACTGAAATTTCTGAGCACTTTTCAAAGGCAGCCCAATGTAGAGTACAACACTGAACCCAGAGGGATCCCACAGGCCAATGGCCAAGGAGTTGAGCAGGAATCTCCCAGCACCACCTTCTGGATTTGCTCCTCCAAGGAAGAAGAGAGCCACTGTAGAGCCCCAACACAGAGAGGTGACTCAGAAGGATACCATGGCAGATGGTATCGAAAGTCACTGAAAAGTCCAGCAGAACCAACAGGGACACATTCCCCATGCCCATCACCAACATGAACAAAGCTGTCTCTGTCCCATAACCAGGAACCTTATCTCATTACAAAATAAATAATCGTAACCCTGCCATTTTGAATTCTATTATGGGATGCAGCCAGATAGCTCCCGACTTTACAAATCAGCCAGCTGAGTGCGGATTTTAGGTGGGTTTTAGGCAGGATGCAGCCAGGCAGCAGCATCAGCTGCATTTTGCCTGCAATAGTACCCAGATGCATCCCCTAATAGAATTCGAAACAGCAGAAGTAAGACAATTTATTTTGTAATGTGATAAGCTCCCACATCTGAAACTAGACAGAAATGGATCTAGATAATCTGCCTCATCCAGGAACACCTAGATTTGAGAAGCCACCTCTTATTCTAGCATCTTACCCAAAAATGGAAGGTTAGAGACTGGCCTATAGTTATCTAGTATAGCAGGATCCAGGGAAGGCTTTTTTCAGAAGAGGTTTTACCACAGCCTCTTTCAGGTGTGTTGGGACACTGCCTTGTAAAGCAGCATTAATCATTACCCACTCTGGCAGTTTAATGATTAGTTTCCTCTGTGCACTCTGGCCTGTGCACTTGGGCCTGTTTAATTAGCCAGGAAGGAGAAGGATTCAGAACACATGTGGTGGCTCTCACTTCTCCAAGGATCCTGTCCACTTCCTCAAGGTGCACTAATTGAAAAGTATCAATCAACATTGGACAAGCAGAGAACAAGGTTACATCTACTGAAACTATCAACTCTGGTGTCTAAGGGCCTCGGCAGACGACTAATAGAGTCGTCTTCCAGGCAGGGAAGAGGAGGGGCAGCCGCACGAGCGGCGCCCCTTCCTCTTCCAGAGGTCGCCCTCGGAGTCGCCGGCCCTCTGCACGGCCGGCGCTCCGAGGATGACCTCACGCCACGGCAACTGCACGCGCCGCGGCGTTTGAGTCAGGGAAAGTGCGCCGCCGCTTTTAGGGTGCCCTTTCCCTGAAATCTAAAAGGAGCGCCAATTTGGTGCTCCTTTTAGAGTCGCCGATGGTGCGCTGCAGTGCGGCTGCCGCGGTCCAGCGGCGCTCCGTCCCGCGGCGCACGGGAAGCTCCCGTCTGCTTCCCCCCTAAGTGAGAGTGAATCTGAGTGGTTTTATCTGTGAAATGGTGGGCAGATTCTTTGCAGTGGGCTGCTGATTGGCTTACATTCTCCTTTCGGCTAGATCATAACAGATCCCTGACCACTCAAAAGAGCTCTGTGGGCCAGTTCTGTATGGAAGCAATAGTGTTAACCAGAAAAAGCCTTTTTATATACCTATATTGCCCCACCATAGGCCTTCCTAAAATTTTTAGCTTGTTTTTGGTTGGACTCACTCTGAAATTTCTACCAATGTTGATCTAGTCTCCATCTCATTTCATTGCTGCTAGTTGCTTAGACAACCAGGGGGCTGGTTTAGCTCCACTCAATGAGAAAGAAACTTAGGAGCAATCATGTCTACTACTCTAGTCATTTCCACATTCTAGAGTTTAAGCAATGCTTAACTTCAACAGGACCATTTTCCATGACAGCAGGAAACTTCCCATGAACAATCAAGAATCCATTGATAAGCCTCCTGGGGTGGACCATCTTAATGGGTCTCCCATCCTTGCCCAACAAGTTATCTGTCCATGACAAAGGAACAGTAGAAAGCTCCTCCATTACCAGATCACCATAATGTCTGCCATTCAGAAAACAAGGTTTAGAATGTGCCCAGCAGCATGAATGGGGCCAGATAACACATAGTTGTCACAGAGGACATGAAATCCTGAGCCACTGCCAACAGGATAGCCTCAACATCAAAACCACAGAAACTCCAGCACCCCTGCCCCTGAGACCACCCTGGCTAGCTCAGGAAATGATCCTATTGAGCAGGGGGATGGATAGTACACCAACAGAATCCTTAATCTGCCCCGGTCACTCACCCTTAAATAAACATACTCAAACCCTGAAGACAGAAGGATAGGACACTTGGTCAGTATTGGGGATATCATCTTAATAGACGATACTGCAACTCCACCTCCCTGCTCCCACGTTCTCATCTGCTCATACAGAAAATCTTGGTGGGCAAAACTGAGAAAAATCCCACACACACACCTCATCCAGCCAGGTCTCTGTAATATATATTTACAGAAGTTGGCATATTCATCCAGGAACAAGTCTTGGATGGCAGCTGTTTTACTATTAACTGACCTGGCATTAAGCAGCTGAATTTTCAATCCAGAGAAGTTGCTCCCATGGCTATGCAGAATATTTGTGATGGGAGAAAATTTGGCTACCCCCAAGGTAGTGCAATTGTCTCCCATTTTCATATTTTGCCTTCTACCCTGTATAACTTGCATGACACCTCCCTGAGTACCATTATCTACCTCCCTTTGTTGGCAACACACCTCCTCACCTGACAAAATGGTCAATTATTTATCCTGACACACAGTGTCTATAAGCAGGCAGAGCAGCAACAGGATAGGCCCTTGCCTTCATGCAACCCTGAAGTGGCTCCCCAGAGTGGTGACTCCTGCTTTGGTCACCATCCTTTCATAAGTGGTTGACCCTCCCCACAGTAGTTCCACTTATATTCCCTAGCCCAAGGAGGTAACCCAATCTAGCCAAGGAACCTGCTTGAAACCATCAACTGGGCCTCAGCCCCACAAAGAGGCAACCCACTCTGCTGTGATGAAAGAGTCCCAGAAGGAAGGAAGAAATTGTAGATGGTATGTGCAGTAGCTGGCAATCTCCTTCTCCTTCACTCGTTGGAGCCTCCTTTCTTTTTGCAAGGGTGCTGTGCTTATCACTTCATAGTGTACATTTTATTATTTTTTTAAAATTAAAGTAATAATGTTCCATCCTTTTTGAAGGAAGTGGTGGTTAGGCTGCTCCTGAAAAGACCTTGCTTGGACCTTCTGGACATGAACAGCTATAGGCCAGTTTCGCTACTACCTTTTCTGAGCAAAGTGATTGAGAGGGTGGTTGTTCTTCAACTCCCAGCTGTCTTGGAAGAAACCAATTATCTAGATCCATTTCAAACTGGCTTTAGGACAGGATATGGAGTTGAGACTGCCATGGTCGCCTTAGGTCAGGGGTAGGCAACCTTTCCCCTTTAAGGGCCGAGGGACTTCAGCTCCCAGAATCCCAGGAGTATTGGCCAACATGGGACTATTGGCCAACATGGCTGAGGCTTCTGGGAGCTGAAGTCCCTCGGCCCTTAAAGGGGAAAGGTTGCCTACCCCTGCCTTAGGTGATGACATTCGTCTGGGCATCGACGGGGTAGTGTGACCCTGTTGGTGCTATTAGACCTCTCAGCAGCTTTTGATACAATAGATCATGACATGCTCTTGGATCACCTGAGAAGGTTAGGAATTGGAGGCACTGCATTGCAATGGTTCTGTTCCTTCCTCTCAGGCAGATTCCAGGGTGATGCTCGGGGACAGTCACTCTACAGGGAAAGAGCTTAACTGTGGCGTCCCACAAGGCGCCATCCTGTCCCCAATGCTATTCAATATATATATGAAGCCGCTGAGTGAGAACATCTGGAGACATGGGGCGGGGTGTTATCAGCACGCTGATGACACCCAGATATATTTCTCCATGTCTCGGTCTTCAGCTTTGACTTCAAATGGCGTCTCTCCTCTCAATGATTGTCTTAAAGCAGTAATGGACTGGATGAGGAAAAACAGATTGAGACTGAATCCAGATAAAACGAAGGTAGCCAGGTATTGGGAACGCAACCTCCAGTCCTGGATGGGGTCACACACCCTCTAAGGACTGTGTTCGCAGTCTGAGGGTGCTCCTGGATTTATCACGCCAGATGATAAATCAGATAAATGTGATGGTCAGGAGTGCCTGTTATCAGCTTCAGCTGATACATCAGCTGCGCTCTTTCCTGGAAATTAGGGACCTTGAAACTGTGATGTATGCACTGGTAACCTCTCATCAATTTCTGTAAAGCACTCTATATGGGGCTACCTTCATACTTGGTCCAGAAACTTCAACTAGTACAGAATATGGCAGCCAGGCTGGTCTCAGGAACATCAAGAAGAGACCATATAACACCGATCTTAAGTTCACTTCACTGGCTGCCCATTAGTTTCTGGGCCCAGTACAAGGTGTTCATTGTCATCTTTAAAGCCCTAAATGGCTTGGGTCCAACTTATCTTCGGGCCCGCCTCCTCTCGGATAACCCACCCCACACACTCAGGTCCTCTGGGAGGAATCATTTGGAGTGCCACAGGGCTCTTTCCTGGGCCCAGTGCTATTCAATATCTTTATTAATGACTTGGAAGATGGTATTGGGGGCATAGTTATCAAATTTGCAGATGACACCAAATTAGGAGGAGTAGCTAATACCCCAGAGGACAGGATCAAAATTCAAAATGACTTGAACAGACTAGAAAGCTGGGCCAAAGCTAACAAAATGAAATTCAACACAGAGAAATGTAAGGTACTGCACTTAGGGCAGAAAAATGAAAAGCACAGATATATGATGGGGGACACCTGGCTGAATGAGACTACGTGTGAAAGGGATCTAGGAATCCAGGTGGACCACAAGTTGAACATGAGTCAACAGTGCGATGCAGCAGCTAAAAAGGCCAATGCAATTTTAGGCTGCATCAGTAGAAGTATAGTGTCTAGATCAAGAGAAGTAATAGTGCCACTCTATTTTGCTTTGGTCAGGCCTCACCTGGAATACTGTGTCCAGTACTGGGCACCACAATTAAAAAAGGATGTGGAGAAACTGGAGCGTGTCCAAAGGAGGGCAACTAAAATGGTGAAGGGTCTGGAAACCAAGCCCTATGAGGAACGACTTAGGGAGCTGGGGATGTTTAGCCTGGAGAAGAGAAGGCTAAAGGTGATAAGATAGCTGTGTTTAAATATTTGAAGGGATGTCATATTGAGTAGGGAACAAGCTTGTTTTCTGCTGCTCCAGAGACTAGGACCCGGAACAATGGGTGCAAGCTCCAGGAAAAGAGATTCCACCTCAACATTAGGAGGAACTTCCTGACAGTAAGGGCTGTTCGACAGTGGAACACATTCCCTCGGAGAGCAGTGGAGTCTCCTTCCTTGGAGGTCTTTACGCAGAGGCTGGATGGCCATCTGTCAGGGATGCTTTGATTGGGAGTTCCTGCTTGGCAGGGGGGTTGGACTGGATGGCCCTTGTGGTCTCTTCCAACTCTATGATTCTATGATTCTATGAATCTACTGCAGCCTATAAAAACTAGACTGTCTGCAACCGCCCAGAGGATCTTTTCAGCAACCCCTCCCAATTATGGAATGGTCTGCCGGATGAGATCCATCATATTACCACCTTGAAAAGTTTTTAAAAGACTGTTAAGACAGATCTCTTCTGGCAGACCTTTCCTGAATAGATATCCTAGCTGTCAAGAGACAGCCCGACCTGCTCCCCTGATTCTGCTGCAGTTATTGTTCATTTCTCTATTTGTATCATTATTTTAAGTGTCTTTTTAAATTGTCATTGTTAAATAGTATTTTAAGGGGTGGGTGGGATTGTGGGATAGGAAATGTGTATTTTAATGTTGTAAATAATAATAATAATAATAATAATAATAATATACAAAGTTGTAATGACAATTGTTGTTGTTGTTGTCATATGCCTTCAAGTCATTCCTGACTTGGTGACCGTAAGATGACCATATCATGGGTTTTCTGGGGCTAAGAGTGGTGTCTTGCTGAAGGTTACCCAGTGGGACTCCATGGCTGAGTGGCAAATTGTACCCTGGTCGCTAGAGTTGTAGTCCAGTGCTCACATTACCATGCCACCTTGGCCCTCTTGACAATGCTACCCCCTCCCCTCAAAAGTATTTCTAATATTTTAAGTTCTAATATTCTAAATTCTAAATTCAAACCAACGAAAACAATAACTAGGACCAAATACTATTCTGAAATGTGAGAAACAATATTCAGTTTCTCAACAAACTTGTTTTCATAAGTTTATATAATAGGTCAATTTCACCATAACAGCATTACCCCTCAGATCTTAGAGAACCAAACAGGCACTGAAGGAGCAATATGATGCAATTAAAATGTTAATTGTGTGTGTACATTTTCTTTGACACATTTCTCTGTCATGAAATCTTGTTTTTCTTAATATTGTTATGTATCATTTGTTTTAATTTTTTCAAGTTTAATTTTGTCTTAAGGGGTGAGGGAGGGATGTGGGGGGAGGGATTGGGTCACTGGATTGTCTTTTAGCCATTGTATTTTAATTTTTGTAAGCCGCCCCGATTGCCATGCAGAGGGGTGGGTTAAAAATAAAACTTATTATTATTTTTATTATTATTATTATTATTATTATTATTATTATGAAATCAACCTTTCAAACCCACACTTACAAGATGAACAAAAAAATTTAAACCTGCTCATTGTCCCCGTTCTTTTGATTGCTAAGAATGCCTTGGGACATCATTTGAAGTTTCTTCCTTTGTTCAGAAATCCATTAGATTAGACAACCACTTTAAGAATAGTCTGGGAATGTAACACTTGCTATTTTCCATGTTAACTCTCCCAACTAAGACTTATAGCTTTGGGGCTTGCTCTCTTGCTTCCTTCTTAATTAGACTGTGAATAGTGTAATCATAGAAGGTTAAAAGAAGTCAGGACACAATTAATTTAATCATTCAGGAATTATCTTTAGTAACGAGTGTCTTGCAATTCAAGGTAATTATCCGCAAATGACTTTAGTTACTGATAAGTATGATGGTGAGTGCTGGAGTAAGTAAGTAAGTGTGTGTGTGTGTGTGTGTGTATTTTTCTCTGTCACCACTGGAGACAGTGTATTAAGAGGTCAGCACTAAAAACATTTACATGCCAAATCTTCAATCATTCCAATTAATATCACATACAGGCTTATCAAAGAAAAGGTTTATGAGAACTGATGCCATTCAGAACTTGTAAATACAATGCTTTTTTCTGGTTAAGCTAGGATAACTGCAACTTAATGGAATGATTTCTTTCTTTCTTTTTAATTTTAAGCACAAAGACCTGAATCGTATGTAACCGTAAACAACATGGGAGTCACTTGTGCATGGATGGCAAAGTTATCTAAGCATTGGGTTGCAACTGCAGGGTTTGTAAAAACTTATCTCAGAGGTAAAATGAGCTTCACATGCTGAAGAATTCTTCAATTAAAATCCAAACAGCAGGCAATCAGGGTTTTTGGAAACCAGGACAGTGCCTTATTTTTCCACTTGAGAGGAAGAAAAAAAAATCTTTGTTTATCTGAGACAAGCTTGGGAGAGTTTACCTGACCCAGCCTTTCACTCAACTGCATTTAAATGAACGGGGCTGGTAATAAAATCACTTGGATATGTTCTGACATGGATGCCATAGCTGATTGAGGTCAAGAGGATATGGCTGCTGCTCCTCTAGTTATAATGGATACTTCTGCATTTCTAAAATCTAATGATGTAGACAGGATCCTTGGAGAATTAAGACTTATCGTGAGTGTACTGGACTCTAACCTGTCCTACTCTGTGAAAGCAGTTCGGGATGAAAACTGGAGAGCAGTGTTATTTCTATCATAACAATGTAGTTCTAACACTGTTCTACAAACAGTGGTAGTAAGACCTCAATATTTTTAATACAAAAATTCTCTGAAATCCATAGCACCAGCTAAACATTTCATAGTCTGAACTTTCCCATTCTTATTTATTTTTTACATTTATACTCCATCATTGTCCCAGGTTGGGATCCAAGGTGGCTTACAGGAATTTAAAATTTATAACTTCCCTTCTTTTACATCACGGGGCTAGACTCAGACTGTGCATCACCTGTAATAAGTATTCCATTTATACAACATTCCTTTCCTGTCCTCTTTACCAATTCTCTCACATGCACCCAAAACCGATGTAGCATACACAGGAAGGTGAAGGGGAGGGGCCATCTGCTGTCATGGTGGAAGTCATTCTATCCAGCAGATGGCTACTATTGGGCTCCTCCTAATTATTATGATAGTTGTTTTTTTGTAATGGCTTATGCTACACAAATAAATTTACTTACTTACTATTATGATAGCAAATGCTGTTGTTTTCTTTGAGGTGGAGAGATTTTGTAGGACATGCTATCATATCAGTTTTGAGATTAAGCATTTCCATTAAACAATTTTGCATACAGAAGCCTGTAACAAACACCTGTTACAAACATACAGTCAGCCCTTCTTATGCATGGATTATTTTATCCATGGATTCAAGCATTCAAGCTTGAAAATAATCAACTATATATTAAAAAATTAAAAAAAAACAAACCTTGATTTTGCCATTTTATATAAGGGTCACCATTTTACTATGCCATTATATTTAATGGAACTTGAAAATCCATGGATTTTGTTAGCCATGACGAGTACCCTAGAACCAAACCCCAATGAATCCCAAGGGCCCACTGTACTGGCTTCAGAAGACATGAGATAGGCAAGGTAGTTTAGATTACCATATTTTCCGGCGTATAAGATGACTTTTTGACTCTGGAAAAGGGTCTCAAAAGTTGGGGGTTGTCTTATAATCTGGGTAGAGGAGAAGGAGGAGGAGAACCGGGGGGAGGGAGAAGAAGGGAGGAGGAGGATGAGAAAGAGGGGAGGAAATGGAGGGATCCCAGGAAGAGAAGGGGTTGCAAAAGAGGAGAGAAAACAGAGGGATCCAGGCAAGAGAAAGGGTTGCAAAAGAGGAGAGAAAATGGAGCAATGAAGGCAAGAGAAGGGGTTGCAAAAGGGGAGAGAAAACGGAGGGATCCAGGCAAGAGAAAGGGTTACAAAAGGGGAGAGAAAAACGGAGCAATGAAGGCAAGAGAAGGGGTTGCAAAAGAGGAGAGAAAACGGAAGGATCCCAGGAAGAGAAGGGGTTGCAAAAGAGGAGAGAAAATGGAGCAATGAAGGCAAGAGAAGGGGTTGCAAAAGGGGAGAGAAAACGGAGCAAAGAAGGCAAGAAAAGGGGTTGCAAAAGGGGAGAGAAAATGGAGGAATCCAGCAAGAAAAGGGGATGAGAAAGAGGAGAGAAAATGGAGTAATCCAGGCAAGAGGAGGAAGAGGATGGGGGGGGGGGGGAGAAAAGAAGGAAGCCACTTCTAAGATTGTTGTTGTTATTGTATGCCTTTGAGTCATTTCCGACTTATGGCAAATGTCTTAAATGCAAAGGAGGATGACTCACTACAAAAAAATGTAGGACACGCAAGAAAAAAAATGTAGAGAAAGCTAAAAACATAAATGTAAATCCATGCTTCTTGCGCTGTGCTCAAAATGGAGGACGTTTTGGAATTCCTCCTGGAGAGAGGGTTGACATGGAGGGCTTGTCCTGGAAAAGAGGAGGCTAAGTAGCTCATCAAACTACAAATCCAAGAGCTCTCATAATATGTAGCCATGGCAGTTAAAGCTGTGTCAAACTGCATCAGTTCTCCAGTATGGATGCAGCCTGAGTCTGCACTGCAGAAATAATGCAGTTTGATACTGTTTTAACTGCCATGGCTCCATCCTATGGACTCCTAGGATCTGCAGTTTGCTTTGTGGTACCAGAGCTCTCTGAAAGAAAAGGCTAAATATCTCACAAAACTGCAAATCCCAGAATTCCATAGCCTTGAGCCAGGGCAGTTAAAGTGGTGTCAAACTGCTTTAATAAATTTCTGCAATGCATTTGAATTAAAATTTCCATACTGAAATTAAATCTGATGTTTTGTTTTTTAATTTTTATTTGGTGTGCGTTGGAAGGGGCGGGTCGTCTTATACAGCGAGTATATCCCAAACTCTATATTTTGACTGGAAAAGTTGGGGTCATCTTATATGCCTGGTCGTCTTATACGCCGAAAAATGCAGTAGGCGTGGATAGAAAATAGCCTTGGAAATTTGTAATAGTGTGTGCATGTAGATCTTCAGTGTGGAAATGGGGGGTGGGGGTGGAGGTGAGCACATGAGGATAGACTCATAGAAAACTTTTCTTTTTGTCACCTTGGAAATGTTGCAGGGAATACAATTTAGGAGCAATCCTAAAACTGGAAAACTGGATCGATTGACTGCTTCAATCTCAGTGGTTCCAATCTATCTGAGATTCCCCTCCCCAACACATACACCCATGCTGATAGGGTGAAAATCAAACACATGACTGATTTACAACTGTTCCCTCCCCCCTACTGTGTATTTTGTTTAAATACTTTCAACAAAAAAGTTCTTAAAAGAGTTAGATCAGGACTCTTCCTTTGACTCCAGGATTCTTCCTTGGACATCTCCAGGGTGTCTTTGAGGCTGAGAGGACTTCAGCTGCATCCACAGAGCAGAAATAATCCAATTCAATACCACTTTAACTGCCATGGCTCATTGCTATGGACATTCCAGAAATTGTAGTTTATCTACAATTGTAGTTGGTTTTCAGTTCCCAGAATTCTATAGCATCTAACCATGGCAGTTAAAGTGGTGTCGAACAGGATTATTTCTGCTATGTGGATGCAGTTTCTATATCCAGATGATCCACATCTCATTTTTTGCCATCAACTGGTACAACCCTAACATACAATTTTGCCCTCCCCCCACACTGATGATATGTCACAGTGACACCTATGCAACATTTCAGAAATTGATTTTCACCAATTTCCATTCAGCCTTTATTATTATTCAGGAGTTATACTCAGTACTAAACTACTTAAGCAACAATACTAGTTAATATTAGGATCATTTTGTATGTATCTATATTGTTGTTAAATATGTTTTTAGTTACCTGAGTAGGTACAACCCCCTTTCCCTCACTTGATAGCTGTTGAATTTGGGTCCTGGAAACAATAGCTTTGTTTACTGCTTGTCTTAGCTAGCTCCATAATAATAAGACCAAACATTTTCATATTGAGTATTGAAATATATCTCAATAGTGATACATTTCAGTTTTGAAAATACCAGTTTGATTTAATGGCAAACTCACCTGGGAAGTAGGATGAAAAGGCTTTAGCAGTGCCAGGTATCCCCCATGAAATACTTCTGGATGAAAAAACATCAAGTGGACCACTAAGATAAAATTGGTCTGTACAGGAACAAAACCTAGGACTTTCAGAGATTTCCCTCTCCCCTTCTAATCTGGATGAGCTCCACACTGAAGATCTCTGTGGGGTATTTCTATTTCTTCAAATGCCACCTGTGATACATGCCTGGAAAAATTAGGACCTTAAAAAAAGAAGAAGAGTGAAACACAGTTTAATCAACCTGGATAAAACAACTCACTAGTTGGAAAACAAAAAGCAAAATTCACTTCAAGTATCAAGTTATAAGATTGTTTTGTTTTGTTTAAAAAAAGGGTCTTTACTTAAATTAGTGTGGTACCACAGGCTTTGATGTGTTTTATTTTGGTACTATCAGAGGGCCTCTGCAGACAGGCGGCACAGAGTCGCCCCGGGAAGCGGTGGATCAGGGCCACAGCAACCCCACACCAAGGCCCTGATAATCCCTTTTGCAGCGAAATGCAGTTCCTTTTAGGGGCGGCAAAAGGCCTCCCTAACAGCTGGCGCCACGGCTCTTCAGCACCCTTTTGGCACAGTGTGTTGTAATGGCACATGGCATCCTGATGTAATGACACATGGCATCAGGATGGTGTCAGTGTGGGGTTGGGGCTTTGCTCTGGTCTGCAGAGGCCCTTAGTTGTCTAAATACATGAAGCTGTATGTTTTCAAATCTTTAGAGAGGTAGAATCTACCCTATACAAGAATCTGTCAGATGCAGGTTAATCCTCCATGCAAGCCACCTGCAGCTCTTTCCTTGTAAATGCATGGACTACAATTCTATACCCGCTTATTTCAAAGTAAACACCACTGACTATCATGAAACTTACTTCTGAGTAGATATGCATAAGGTTGTTTTGTTACTGTTATGAGGTGGGTAGGTTAGAGGTTGGGGGGACAGAATTGTTTTAACTGCTGTCTTGTTTTAACTTTGTACGCCGCCTCGATTGCCTTGCAGAGGGGTGGGTTAAAAATTATTATTGTTGTTGCTATTATTATTATTATTATTATTATTATTATTATTATTATTATTTGGGAACCTACCTTTTTTGCTCACAGACTATGCTAGGAGATTGAGCCAAACAGATGAAAGAAGAATTAACACATGTATGGCATGTTGTTAACTAATGTCATTTTGATGTTCTTTTGTTTGGTTCCATTAACATTTTATCCATTTCTAAGTCAATTCCCCCAAATTCTTCATTCTTTAAGTAGGTTTTGAATCTCTCGTCAAGTTGTAAGTAAGGGAACCAATGAATTCCCGGGTCTATTTCTTTTAATTCCTCTATTGTCTTCACTTCATATTTATTCTGTGATGTTTTCTTTAATATATCTTTGTATGTTAACCATTTTTTAATTTCTTTCCATCTCCCCAAAAAAGGCTTCTGGGGATTTTCCTGTAAACTTTCCTTTTAAATTTCTCCCATATTTTAAATAGTGCTTTTTTATTATATGATGGCCAAATTCCTTATAAACTGATATTTTTTTACCATAAATATGCATGCCACCCAAATCAATTATTGTACCCCTCTATGTTCAGTAATTTGTGATTGCTTGATGTGATCCATTTGGCAATCCAATTTAAGGTGTTTGCTTGATAATACATTTTTAAATCCTGTATACCCCCTCCTCCATCCTCCTTCTACCATTGTTATCCAATTAATGCTTGGTGTTTTTTTATTGCTCCAAATGAATTTCCTCAAGTCCTTTTCCCATTCTGCTATAATCTTTAAATCTGTCACAATAGTTATACTTTGAAATAAAAAATTAATTTTGGGCAAAATGACCATTTTTATTGCTTCCATTTTCCCTACTACCAACAATTTTAATTTTCCCATTTTAATAAATCTTTTTACATTTCTTTCCATAAGGGTTTGTAGTTGTTGTTAAAGAGATCAATATTTTTCTTTAACAATATTCCCAGATATTTAATTTTATTACTAATTTTACAATTTGCACAATCTTCTATATCTGTTCTTCTTCCTTCATTAGGTTTGTGTCTTAGTCCTGTTAATTTTAAATCCTGAAATTTGTCCAAAATTCTCTATCACTTCAAAAAGTTTCTCTATTGTTTGATTTGTTTCTTCCACCATGATGACAAGATTGTCAGCAAACACCTTTAGCTTGTATTCTTGCCCTTTAATTCTCAGCCCTCTTATATCTTCCTCTTGTCTAATTTTATACACTAGAATTTCTAGCACAGTTATAAAAGAAAAGAGGCTAGAGGACAACCTTATTTCATTCCTCTTTTACATTAAAAGTCAAGGTTTTGTGGCCGTTTATAATCAATTGTGCCATTTGCTTTTGTAGATACTCTTTATCCAAGAAACAAAATTTGTCCCCATCTCCGTCCTAAACAAGATCTCCATCATACAGTTCCATTCACATTGTCAAAGACTTTTTCAGCATCCAAAAATATTAATCCCAGTTTCTTCTCATTATGCCTTTCATAGAATTCTAAAATATTCAATATCATTCTTATGTTCTCCTTCATCTGTCTTGAAGGAAGAAAAACAGCTTGATCTTCTTTTATATATTCTTTTAATACACATTTTAACCTTTTCACCAAAATGGAAGCCATAATTTTATAGTCTACATTCAAAAGGGATATTGGTCTATAATTTGCTACCTTCTTGTCGTCTTTTCCTTCTTTAGAGATCAAAGTAATATTTGCATTCTTCCAGGATTCTGGGATACCATTCATCCTGACCTTATTTAGGTAACTTTAGGTACTAGGGAATTTGAGACTACAAACATATCAATTCTAGATGTAGATGTATGGGTTTCTGAAAAGAAGGTAAAACCGTTTTCATCTGGATAAAGTCTCCTCCAGATATCTGTCATGTTCAGTTCTTGTGTCAGCTCAAAAAAGGATGAAGATAATTTACTTTGATTCTTCTTAATGACTTTCTTAGAGGCTCTATCTTTCTTCACGTCCACAACTCTATTCCAGTCTCCAAAAGCGATAATGTTTTTGTATTCAAATGTATTTATTACTTCATGAATTTTCTTGTAAAAAGTTGCCTGTTCTCTGTTGGGGCATATATACCTAGTAAAAGATATTTTGTTCCATTTACATCAATTTGAACAAAAATTTAGCATCCAGCTTCATCTTTACAGATTTCCTTCACTGCAAATTGATTTTGAATATATAAAGCCACACCTCATTTTCGTCTGGAGCCTAAGGCCACAAAAGATTGATCTAATTTCCAATGTTGTAGGTATTTTATGACCTTATCTTTAATTTTGACTTCTTGTAGGCATATTACATCTAATTTCATCTTGACCAAATAATGAAAAAAATTACTTCTTTTATGTCTCAAATCCTTTGACATTCTACAATCCTATTTTCAATGCCATATTGATTATTTAATTAAATATTTTTAAATTTCTTCTGTTAGCTCCCCTTCATCTCCAGAGGTTTCCCATATTTCTTTGTCACTTCCTGCAGTCTGACTTTCTCTTTTTTTAAAAATTATTAAAACATAAAACAAAGGAGATATATCTGCATATTTGTTTTACAAACACAGGCACATATCTTAAAAACAAAATATACATAAAATAACGTCCCTTCCTTTACTATGAATAATTATTGTTTAACTTTATCTTACTTTCTGATTACTTCATTCTCTTACATTATAGGAATCTCTCTCTATATATTAATATACATTTATATATATTAGTTTCAGATATCCTTTATAACATTCTTCTTAACTTTCCCCACACTGTATACAAGTTCTGGACATTTCTACCACTTCTTCTAAGATAGTTTTAATAATACGTTAATAATATTAAGTAGTCTTAAATATTTCTTTTTTTCAATTTCAGTTCTTTATTCCATTAATGCAATCACACTCATCCCTCCTCACCTTTGTGAAAGGTATTTTGTAACAGGGGACCACTCTCTTTCAAATCTATATCTTGTTTGATCTCTCAACAAACACATTAATTTGTCCATCTCCATTATATCATATAATTTGGACTGCCATTCATCACTAGTGGGTGCTTCTTTACTTTTCCACTTTCTTCCAAAGACTAATATTGCTGCAGATATCAAGTAAAATACAATTTTGCCAAATTTCCTCTCATTTTCTTCGTTCACCATTCCAAATAAATATGTGGTGGGCTCCAAATTCATCCTAGCATCTAATCTTTCCTATTTCCATATGTATTTGTTTCCAATATTCGTTTGCTCTTTTGCATTCCCACCACACATACAGAAATGTACCTCTGTCCTCCATACAGTTCCAACATTCATCTTTGCTATTTTTTAATTAAAATTTTATTAATTAAAATCAAAATTACATAACAAACACACTACTAAACTTCATAACAGCAACAAACATACAAACATTTGTACACCACCAAAATTGATCCTTAGGCTACGTTTCTGATTTATACATACGAAGAAAGAAAGGAATATAAACTTAATAGTATAGCTCATGCCCATTACTTGCATATGTGTATAACTTTCCAGATTTCTTTTTACTCAATTAATCAGTAAGATCTAATTGATGATTCACTGTACAACGACCACAGTTTAAACATGGATTAACTATTATATGTATTGTATCTTGTTTCTCTAGAACTCATTAAAATTTATGTTAGCATAAATGAATAGTTACAGTTTTCATTCTCTTTTCCTTTCCGCTTCCTTTCGTATCTTTCCTTTTGATCTTGTTAATTCGACTTTTTCCTGTAGCTCACAAGCAAATTATTTACTACAATGGGATCTTTTTTCCCCCTCCTCTTTAGCCTTCTGATCTCTTCCCTTCTTTATTCCTTTTTCCATTCTTCCTTTTTCTCTCCTCTATTCCCTTCTTATCCTACTTTATTCCTTTATTCCTATCTATCCCCTACTTCTACATACCTCCTCTTTTCTCTTATGCACTCTCTTTTCTACTTACACACACCCTCGCACATCCACCTATCCTTATTACACTTGCTTCAACCATCCTGCATTCTTCTCCTACTAACTTCCTTCCCATTAAGTAGCAGTTTGTATTTACTTGTTGTTGCCTTCCTGTAATCTCTTATCTATTGTAGCTTGCCCTTTTCCTACAAAACTTCATCTACACAATATATAAAGTCTAGCTTGCTGTGTTTCTAGTTTTTAGCTCTCTCTTTATCTTGCACCCAATGGGTTTCTAGCTATTATCCTTAGACAAACACAGTCCCCTTATATCTTGATCTTTAATATTTAGAATTTACCCTGTTTGAACAGATGGTTAGGAATTTCGTCTCTTCTCTCTCATGTTTTTTGTTCATAAAGAAAGGTCTATTTTGGCTATTTTACCCCATCTCTTTTCCAAATATTTCAATACTGGCTCCCATTCTTCGTTCAATATCTCTGTTGAGTTTGATTTTAGTCTTTATGTTAATCTGTCCATTTACATCACATCAGAGACTGCCTCCTCCTGTACAATCCCCCCTGCGCGCTCCGGTCTTCTGGGAGAAATTTCTTAGAGCTTCAAAGATCTAGGTTTTCTGCGACCTCCCACAGGGCCTTTTCCATTGTCGCCCCCAGACTCTGGAATGACCTGCCGGACAAGATCCGTCAGCTAACATCTTTGGACAGTTTCAAAAAAGCTGTCAAGATGGATCTCTTCTGGCAGGCCTTCCCAGACTAAATAGCCTGGCCCTGGGCAGTTCCCTCCTTTATCTAAACCTTGGTTCCCCCGTAGTGTAACAACGGGATCACGAGCTACAGTTTTTATTATTTTAATTGTTGTATATTGTTTTTATGATTCTTAACTATATTACTGTTTAATACGGTTTTAAGGGGGGGGAGGGATATGTTGCTTATTGTAACTGTTTTTATTCTGTAAACCGCCCGGATTGGGCAACCATTGGGTGGTATATAAATAAATTTTATTATTATTATTATTATTATTATTATTATCATATAGTCTAATTAACCAGTCTTTTTTACTAGGTATAGTATTCTTCTTCCAGTTCTGGGCATACAACACTCTTGCAATGGTGGTCATGTAGAAGCATATTTTCTCATGATTTTTGTTTATTTTTCTTTCCATCATATTTAATAAAAAGAGTTCTGGCTTCATTTGTAGTCTGAAATTTAAGATACTACTCATTGTTTCCTTTATACTTCTCCAATATTTCTTTGCCTTCTTACACGACCACCAACAATGGTAGAAAGTACCAGTTTTTACATTTCCAACATAAATAATTTGGTTTTTATATATTTTGGATATTTTCACTAGGGTCATGTACCATCTTAGGTACATTTTATAAAAAAAATTCTCTTAAGTCTTGAGACTTTGTGTAACTTATCACTTTGTTCCAAATTTTTCCCCAGTTGCTTAATTCTACTGCATGTCCCAAATCTTTCATCTTTGCTATTTTTATAGATCTTTGATATTTTCTCCAGGGTTAGGTACTATCTACACTGCATTTTGTAGTAGTTTCGAATTTGGTTTCTTCCTTCTCAATCTGCTTTATTTTTTCATCCATTTTGAACCTCTCTAAAATTTGTCTATAAAGAAACCAGTTACAGATTAAGCCTTCATTTAAAAGTTCATCCATTGTTTTCATTCTATATTTTCCTCTTTCTCAAATTAGTAGTTCGTTGTATGTAATCCATTCTCCTTCTTTCATTCTTTCTCTTCTATAAAATGCTTCATTTACTGATGTCCATTTTGGGATCTTTTGTATGAATATTTTTTGATACTTCTGCCAGACTCTCAGTAATGATTTCCTTATATAATGATTGTTAAATTCTTTATTAATTTTAACTTTATCATATATTAAATATGCATGCCAGCTGAACGGTAAGTCATAACCTTCTAATTGTAAAAGTCTTTCATCCTTAATCTTCATCCACTCTCTGATCGATTCTAAACAGTAAGCATGGTAATTTTTTTTTTAAATTTGGAATGCTCATTCTTCCTCTTTCTTTAACGTCTTGAATAATTTTCATTTTTATTCTGGGTTTCTTTTTATTTCAGATAAATTTTGATAAATCCTTCTCCCATTCCTTAAAAGGTGTGTCATTTGTAATGATTGGTAAAGACTGAAAGAGAAATAGCATTTATGAAATTATGTTCATCTTGATAGTTGAGATTCTACCTGTCCACGAGATGTTCATGTTTGACTATCTTTGTAGATCTTTTTTATCTCTTGCCAGGTTTCGCTGTAATTAATTTTATATAATTCTGAATTTTTAATTGTAATAAAGATCCCCAAATATTTTATTTTTTCCTTTATTTCAAAATTAGACATTTGTTGAAGTTTATCTCTGTCCATCTTTTTCATGTTCATTACTAGCATATTTGTCTTCTTTTCATTATTTTCAGTCCTACATATTTTCCATATTCGTTAATTGCCTCCAATAATGGTTGAATGTTCTCTAGAGGATTCAATAACGTTATTGCCATGTCATCAGCATAGGCCCTTATCTTATATTCAAAGCTTCTTATCTTCATTCCTGTTATCAGATCTTACATTCTAATTTTGTTCATAAGGACCTCTAGTGTTATTATAAACAGTAGCAGAGACAATGGACAACTTAGGGCCTAAGCAGACTGCCAGAAATAGTGCACATTAAATTGAGGCACTGCCCTGGCTCAGTGCTAGGGAATCATGGGAACTGTAATTTATTGTGGCACCAGAGCTCTCTGACAGAGAAGGTTCAGTGTCTCAGAAAAAAATACAATTCCCATGATTCCCTAGCACTGAGCCAGGGTAGTGCCTCAATTTAATGTGCACTATTTCTGGCAGTCTGCTTAGGCCTTGAGTTTGGTTCCTTTTTGAATTTGGCATATTTCTGTTTTTTCTCCTTTGATTATTATTCTGGCTTCTTGTTTTTTTATAAATTTCTTTTATCCAATTTAAAAAAATTGAACCAATTTCCATCTTCTTCAAAATCTCTATTAGAAAAACGTAATGCACATTGTAGAAGGCTTTCTCCACATCTAGAAATATTAATGTTGCTTGTTTATCAGGCCTTTTATCATGATATTCAATTATATTTAATATGTTCCTTATATTTTCTTTCATGTGTCTGTTAGGAAGAAAGCCTGATTGATCTTTATTTATACAACTAATTAATATCTTCTTGAGTCTTTCTGCCAATATTGAGGTAAAGATTTTATAGTACATATTTAAAAGTGCAATTGGTCTAAAAATAATAATTTATTGTACCTCTTTATCTTCTTTAGGTATTAGGGTTAGGTTGGATGTGTTCCATGTTCCTGCATTTCTCCTTCTAAAATTGAATTACATTGTTAATTGTAATGGCCCTGCAACACAATTTTTTAAAAAATTATAGTATAAAGCTGGAAATCCATCTTCTGGCATCTTTCCTGTTTTTGCCTTCTTTATTGCCTGTATCATTTCCATCAATGTAATTTTTTTGTTAAGCTCTTCTCTCTGTTCCTCACTTATTGTCCGTATTGCTTGTTTATCAATGAACTCTCTCATTTCTTCTTTCTTTGTTTTTTTCTCTGTAAATAAGTCTTTAAAGTATCTGTGAAATAACTTTTTTAGTTGCATTTGTTCTGTGTATATTTTTTCTCCTCCCTTTATCTTCCAAATTGCTTTTTAACTTCCAAACGAGCCATTTTCCGGGCTTGTTGGCAAACTCGAATTGTTTTTGCTTAGCATATCTAATTTTCCTCTCCATCTCTTCAACCAATATTAGTGAAATTTGTTTTTGTAGAATCTGTATTTCTTTTTTCAGTATTTTTTTCCCAGGGTCTCTTTTTAGTTGATTTTGGGACTATGCAGATGGAAGGCTCTGGGCCACCCCTACTAGCTGTGGATCGGGGCTGCAACACCCACATGCCATGGCCCTGATTCTCCCTTTTGCCACCCCTGAAAGAGCAGCAAAATGCCGCTCCTTTTAGGGCTGGCAAAAGACCACCCTAAGATCCGGTGCGCAGCTCTTTAGCACCCTTTCTGGTGTAGTGTATCCAAATGCTGTGGTGGAAGGGCATCCTGATGCTTTACACCAGGGGTCAGCAACCTATGGCCCATGGGCCGCAGCCGGCCCGCCGACCCCCATCCACCGGCGCCCCCCCCGTCCCCCGCTGCTGACACACATGCATCGCAGCCACCATTTTGTTTGCCAAAATGGCGGCTGTGACTCATTTGTGCATGCACAGTACTCCTGCGCATGTGCAAACAAGTTGAGGCTGCCATTTTGGCAAATAAAATGGCGGCCAAGACGCGCACAGTGGCAGTGCGTGTGGCAGCGGTGGTGGGGGTGGGGGTGCGCACATGCATGAGTGCGCATGCCACCATTCCCTCCGGCCCACCAGAAGACCTGGGGACCAGCGACTGTCCCCAGGTAGGAGGTAGGTTAACGTTGCCGACCCCTGCTTTACACCATGCATAACAGCACGTGGCATCAGGATGGCATCAGTGTGGGGTTGGGGTGGCCGGCATGAGGCTGTCCATCTCTGCCTCCAGGCTGACCCTTTGAGCCAGTCTGCAGAGGCCCTTTCTTTACTTTTTATTTCTTGTAGTAATTGTTCCCTTTTTATTCCTCTTCTTTTTTTCTTCTCTACATTTTTTTGTATATAAAAAAACACATGCATAACAGCCCCAAACAGTTTGGGACACTTCAAAAGCTGTTATGCATGGTTTTTTTATACAAGTTTTTCAAGTTTTCCTGAAAAAACAACTTCAAATTTCTCTCTGCTTGCTGTAAAATTTCTTTCTTTTCAACAACAGTTCATTTAAGCACCAAGTAAATTCTCTTGATCTGTTTTGGTTCTGTATAGTTATGGGGTTGTGGTCTGATATGATTTTTGGGTAGAATATCCATTTTGTCAATCTTTGGTGCTAGGGAGGTTGATATCAGGAACATGTCAATCCTAGACCATGATTTATGTCTATCTGAATAAAATGTATAATCTTTTATGTCTCCATATTTTACTCTCCTAATGTCCATCAGTGATAGTATCTCCTTCATCTCAAATAATGATTTTGGTAATTTACCTTATTTCTTCCTCATTTGTTTCTCTGATTTCCTGTCACTTTCAGGGTCTATGACTCCATTCTAATTGCCTAACAAAATGGTGTTTTCATACTGATATAGAGATAAGATTTTTGTTAGTTTTTGGAAAAATTTGTCTTTTTGTTCTGTAGGGGTATAGATCCCTGCAAGTAATGTTTTTCCTATTTGTCCTTCAATTTCCAATCCTATATAATGTCCATTTGGGTCATTAAATAGTTCTTTTGCTTCAATTTTATCATTGACATAAATTACCACCCCTTTTCTCCTTTTGTCACCTGCTGATACAAATTATTTGCCTAATTTTCTATTGACTAAATATTTCTTCACATTCTTCTTTATATGAGTTTCTTGCAAGCAGAAGATATCAGATTTCAATTTTCTGAGATAATGGTAGACTTTTTTCTTCTTTTGAGAACTATTCAGTCCTTTTATGTCCTAGGAGAGGCCTTTTATAGTTCTATATATCATTGTTTTCTTTTTCTTCTATTTGTTGTGCTTTGGCTGCTTCTCCTTCTCATTCTGTCATTGGCTTCCCTCTCAAGTATTCCTCTGAGTATCTTCTTTCTGACCAAATTCAGTCTTGTTCCTCATCCTGTTCTTGTTCCTTATCTCTCATCAGATTTTCCAGAAATGCATTGGCATTTTGTTTTGAGTTTATTTTAATCCTCTTTTGTTTGTATCTGAAGGACCGGCCTTCTGGATTTTCCCATCTGTAGTTTATTCCAGATTCCTGAAGTTTCTTGGTTAGAAAATCACATTCCTTTCTTTTCCTCAACAGTGGTCCAGGTATGTCCTTCAGAAGCTGGACTTCCACTCCTTCTATATACAGTCTCGTGGAAAAGTGTTGTTGCAGGATTAACTCTCTCATATGTGTCCTGACAAATTAAATTACAATATCTCTAGGTGGTCTCTTTTGTTTTGCTATCCAGGAATTAACTCAAAATAATTTGTCAGTCTCCAACTCTATGGCCTCTTTATCCCATCCAATAAACTCCACCAGCAGCATTACCATCAGATCGCTTAAATTATCATTCTCTGTTTCTGGTACTCCTCATATCTTTAGGCATCTCTTTCTCATTTTGCATTCCCAGCTTAGTTTTTCTTCTTGTATATCTTTCCTCTTTTCTAACCAGGTTTTCCTGGTTAGAAAGTTGTCTTATATGCCGGAAAATACAGTACTTGGGAACTCCCACAGCACCTCACAATGTTAATAAGATGTGTGAAGCTAGCCTCTGAATTTTATTTGCTCATTTTTTCCCAGTAAAACAGTGGTTGTCACCTTTTGGTTCTCCAGATGTTTGAGATGCCAACTTCCAGAATTCCTGAGCATTGGTCAGAATGGATGGAACTTTTGGAAGTTGAAGACCAAAATATCTGAAGGAGCAAAGGTTGATAATCTCTGCTCTAACAGCTGAGGAATTCTATGGGGGAATCCCTTCCTTACACTCAAAATCACTGATAATTTGATTGATTTCCCATTACTGATTTTTCTTCTTTTTGCGGGTGGGGAGGAGTTCTAAAAATAAGCTTGCTGTTACATGAGTATGATGCCGCTCCCTTGATTTCCATGAGATCATGATGCTCTTGCACATAATTAGAGGCATCATATAAATTCCTTTTACAATCTGCTGATGTGTCAGTTTCACTCACCTTTTTACAACATTCAAAGTATTGCAGCATAGGGAAGGTAACTTGAGCACATTGCAAGTGATAAACTTGGCTACTAACCCCTACCCGCATCTCAATAATAACTGTCTGAATGGGTCATTTTTGCTTAAAACCAAAGTTCAGCAAATTCTCTTTTTCATATGTTAGTAATTGTATTATTAATTCTAGATGTCCCCAAACTCTGCACTTTCCCCCTTTAAAAAACAATACAGGTCAAGTCTTCCTTATCTGGAATTCTGAAATCTGAAATATTTCAAAATCCAAAATTGTCCACATGGATGACTGGGATAGTAACACTTTTGCTTTCTAATGATTCAGTGTACATAAATTTTGTTTCATGCACAAAAAATATTTAAAATATTGTGAATAAAATTACCCTAAGGCCATGTGCTTAAGCTGCATATGAAGCAAATTAATTTCACTTTTAAACTGGGTTCTCATCACCAAGATATCTCATTATGTATACATAAATATTCCAAAAATCTGAAAAACTCCAAAATCCAAAACACTTTTGGTCCCAAACATTTCGGATAAGGGAGACTCAACCTATAATTATGTTTGTTTTGTCTGTCCAGGCAAATGAGTATAAGCACAACTGTTTGACTTCTTATAACTTGAGACAGCAATAGATCATGCATAGATATTAGGAATATTTTACACTGCTATCAGGAAGAAACAGCAGTCTGAAATGCAATCATATTCACTGGACAATTGCATGGCAAAAATATAATTGTTACACTGACAAAAGTGAAAGTAGGTCAGGCCATTTACTGTTACTGAAATTTAGGGAACAAAATATGCTATAACTTATAAAAGTGCTTTTCATTCAGTTTGGGCAGTTGTCACAATAGCAATAAACATGCTTTAAAATGGCTTGGGTGGTTTTTGATAAGTTTGCCAGAATGAAAATATTTTGTATGCTATGATAAAGTTTTCTCTTTCCCTCAAATCTAACACTACCTGACCATTATGTTGGATACAGGCCTCAATCATGTAGAAAATGTTGTGTTCAAGAATATGTTAAAATGCAAATTTAGATGCAAAAATAGAAAATGAGACACAGAATGAAGAACCACTGAAACCACTGGAGAAAATCATTTGGAGCTTTGAGCTGAAGTGTCACCAGAGTCCAAATAATACTCAGCTCTGCCTTTCATTACTATCTGCTTCTTGCACATTTTGTGGCATACACTAGGAACGTAAAGAATGTTCCCAGATTATCTCATTTGCATACACAAGAAAATGAAGAAAACATTTTTAGTAGAAAAAAGTTTTCATCGGAAAATGGTTTCACCACACAAAATATATGTAGAGAGATCTTGTAGCACCTTTGAGACTAACTGAGAGAAAGAAGTTGGAAGCATGAGCTTTCATAGACTTAAGTCTACTTCCTCAAATGTACCTCCTGAAATTCAAATGCATCTGAGTATCTGAAGAACTCAAAATCAAAGTATCCCCGACAGATGACCATCCAGCCTGTTTAAAGACTTCCAAAGAAGGAGACTCCAGCACACTCCGAGGGAGTGTGTTCCACTGTCAAAAAGTTCTCACTGTCAGGAAGTTCAACATAATGTTGAGCTGGAATCTCTTTTCCTGTAGCTTGCATCCGTTGTTATGGGTCCTATTCTCTGGAGCAGCAGAAAACAAGCTAGCACCCTCCTCAATATGACCCCTCTTCAAATATTTAAACAGGGCTATCATATCACCTCTTAACCATCTCTTCTCCAGGCTATACATACCCAGTTCCCTAAGCTGTTCCTCATAGGGCATGGTTTCCAGACCTTTCACCATTTTAGTCACCCTCCTCTGGACACGCTCCCATTTTTCAACATCCTTTTTGAATTGTGGTGCCCAGAATTGGACACAGTATTCCAGGTAGGGGCTGAACAAAGCAGAATACAGTGGCATTATTGCTTCCCTTGATCTAGATACTATACATCTGTTGATGCAGCCTAAAATCGCATTGGCCTTTTTAACTGCTGCACCACACTGTTGACTCATGTTCAACTTGTGCTCCACTAGGACTCCTAGATCTCTTTCACATATAGTCTCCTTAAACCAGGTGTCCCCCATCTTATATCTATGCATTTCAAAAAAAAAAAAATCCCCTGAAGTGCAGTACCTTACATTTCTCTGTGTTGAAATTCATTTTGTTAGCTTTGGCCCAGCTTTCTAATCTATTAAGATCATTTTGAATTTTCATCCTGTCTTCTGGAGTATTAGGTATTCCTCCTAATTTGGTGTCATCTGCAAATTTGAGAAGCATGTCCCCTATTCTTTCATCCAAGTCATTGATAAAGATGTTGAAGTGACCCCACTGGTCACTTCTTTCCAGGATGAAGAGGAGCCATTGCTGAGCTCCCTTTGGGTTTGGTCAGTCAACCAAATTACTAATCCACCTAACAGTTGTATTGTCTAGCCTACATTTTACTATCTTGCTTGCAAGGATATCATGGGGGACTTTGTCATCAGCCTTACTGAAATCAAGATATTCATCTAGCAAGCTGGTAATTTTATGGGGAAAAAAATATCAGATTAGTCTGGCATGACTTGTTTATGAGAAATCCATGTTGACTTTTAGTGATTATGGCATTCCCTTCTAAATATTCACAGACTCTCTGTTTAATGTACTGTTCTAGAATATTTGCCAGTATTGATGTCAGACTAACTGGGTGATAGTTGTTGGGATCCTCTTTTTTCCCCATTTTTAAGATGGGGACAATTTTTGCCCTCCTCCAGTCTGCTGGGACTTCTCTTCTTCTCCAGGGGTTCACAAAGATTATTGTCAATGGCTCTGAGATTACATTTGCCAGTTCTTTTAATATCCTTGGATGTAGTTCATCTGGTCCTGGAGACTTAAATTCATTTAGATTAACCAGGTATTCCTGTACTTCCTCTTTACTTATTCTGTGCTGCATTTCCCCTATTGTGTCCCCTGCTCCATTTTCCTCAGGTTGAACACCCTTTTTCTTTTGTGAGAAGACTGAGGCAAAGAAGGTGTTGAGTAGTTCTGCCTTTTCTCTGTCCTCTATTAGAATTTCTCCATCTTTATGCAGTGGCCCTACTATTTCCTTCTTTCTTTTGCTACAGACATACCCCAAAAAGCCCTTTTTTACTGTTCTTAACCCCTCTAGCAAGCCTGAGCTCATTCTGTGCTTTGGCTTTCCTGATTTTATCCTTACATGTGCTAGCTATTTATTTGAATTCCTCTTTAGTGATTTTGCCCCTTTTCCATTTCTTATACATCTCCCGTTTAAAACTTAGTTCAGTTGAAACTTCTTTTGTCATCCAACCCGACTTCTTGGGAAACCTCTCATTTTTCCTTCTCATTGGAACAGTTTGAGATTGTGCCTTCAGTATCTCTCTTTTGAGAAACTCCCATCCATCTTGAACTCCCTTCTCTTTTAGTATTCCTGACCACGAGATCACTCCCAGTGTTTCCCTAAGTTTACTGAAATCATTCATGTTAGTTCAGTCTAACTTATTTGTTATGCTTGTATGAGCTACTGAGGTGGGAAGTTTTGGTTGGAAGTGAAGTTCCCCAATAATTCTGGGAGAAGTGATGCTTACTTATGAGTAGTAAACAAGGTAGTAAGACAAACTCCCCCCCCCATTTTTTTTTTAAAGCCAATTTGTTCTTGCTCATTTGTCAACTTCAATGAGTCTGTCACAATCTCCCACTACTACCCTTGGACAGAAGGCAGTGGGATCAAGTGTAGCACTGGTTCTATCACATCCTAGTCCAGGAAACAAAGATGGAGGCTGTACACTTGAAAGCCTTACAGTAGTAACTATAGGACAAGCTCCTTTATCTCAGTAAATACATTTTAATTTATATATTTTTTTAATTTAACTCATCTTCTAAGGGCGAATACACCTGACCAATCAAAAGTTTTGCCATCCACTAATCTTTTTTAAAATGTTGTATTGTCTGTCCTCCCCAGTTCCTAAATGAATTTCATCCCAGTTCTGTTAGAAGCCTGCAACACTGTAGCTTAGTAAAAGAGTGGAGAAACAATGTTATGTACAAACCCTGTCTCTTAGACCCAGCATGCATTTGCTTTCAAGTCACTGTCATTGAGTTTTTGCTTTGAGAACTGATTCCCCCCCCCACACACACACACAAATCTGTAATTAATATATCTCTATCTCTTTGCATGAAGCCCTTTAGAATGCTTCTCTTCAGTTACTTTCAGGAAACACCTTCCCTCAGTGGCATCCCTCTATGGAGGCCATGAATTTAAAACCATCAACTACTTCAATAACTTTATGATCATTCTTTGCCATCAATCAAAAGTGTAAACTGATTTCTGGATATCTGTTTAATTTTCATCTTTACACTGGTATTCCATTTCCGATGTTCCACCAGAGGCAGTCTGTTTCAGAGATGAATTCATCTCTCTCTCCCTAGTTATCCTCCACTCTCATCCTTCAGTGTCAAAAGTTCCCCCTCCCTTCTAATAAACTTTCTCAGTAAGCTTCACTTTTTAAAAAGACAAAACAAAAGTCAGGTCAGAGAAGTTTTGGGCCATCTTTTTGCTTCACAGATAATGATTCACTTATCACTGTATCCTGGTTTTTAAAAAATTCTTTTCCCACAAAACAAAAGTCCTCATTTGACACAGCTCCCTGGGTTCTGGTAAAATCATATAAACCATCTGCAAGAGAGATGTGGTTATTTTGAATTTTTACAACAAATAATTGGAAGATACTAGGGTTCAAGCATCAATTTGGAGACAAAATAGAAAAAAAGTATCTTGTGCACCCTCCCACATACAAACCACAGTTTCATCCCATATTTGCAATACCATGAACCATTAAAGTTTTTTTAAGTGTTTTAATTTAGAAATTATATTTTCTATGTTTCTGAAATCGCACTCTGGGACACTTCTACTATGCCCAAGCATGGAAGTATGGGATGTATATATATCTGTACACTTGCCCTTACATATGCCTATTTGACATTCACTCAAATCTTAGGATTCTGAGATCTTCAGGATGCTAACCTACTAGCAGCAATGGATTCTTTAGTTCCCTGGGAACTAGCATGACTACCCAACTGAGGGTTATCAAAATGGATGGCACCAGATTTAGCTGAATGGTATTTAAACCCATCAGCATCATGCTATACTGATCAACTAAGTATTACATTAATACATGTCATGAAATGAACTGTAAGCCTTGTGTTCTCAAATGGTGGAGTGCGCCTCCACCAAAGGGGGGCATGACACTTTCTCGAGGTGAGTGCTGACCTCAGATGCAGATTAGCTGACCCTCCAGAGAGGGTTTTGCTCTTTCCCAAGGGGAAAAAATCCCTCATTTCTGTCTTTGGAAGTAGCAAAGTTAACCCTTCCTCAAGGCTGGTGGGGTTTCTGTCTTTGGAAGGAGCAAAGTGAACCCATCCTTTTGCTCTTTCCATGCAAAAGCTCATGGCTGGTGGGGTTTCTGTCTTTGAAAGGAGCAAAATTAACCCTCTCCTTTCCCTTTGCTCTTTCCAAAGGCAAAATCCCACAGCTGGTAGTGTTTCTATCTTTGGAAGGAGCAAAGTTAAACCCTTATCCAAAAGCAAAATCCCATATACTACCTTGAGTGGGAGGGGGGCTTGACATACACATGGAGATATAAAGGTGGGCCTAGAGGGAAAATGTTTGAGAACCACAACTGTAGGCCATGAGAGCCTACAGTAATAATAAATAATAAATTGATTAGTCTTTTAAGATATCATAAGACTCCTTTCTGTTTTTGCCACAACAGGCTAACACAACTATCTTCTGAAATCTAATTGTTAAGGTTCTCCAATCACCAGACTTTTTTCTCATGGTAATGTGGTTTGCTGCTTAGATGATGGGGAAGAGGATTGGTTTCCTCTTCTCTGGTAAAGAGTGATAAACTCTTTCTCAGTCTCCCTCCGTCCCTCCCTCCCTCCGTCCCTCCCTCTCCACACTGTTAGTAAAAGTCCTCCATTTTTTCATATATTTTGACTATGCGGAGTCCCCTATGACCCTAGCCTGACCCTTGGGACATAGAAGCCATAATCCCCTAGATGTGCAGTCATGTAAGCAAGTAAAGTTACAAAGACCACCAGAACATGCAGATTATGGGAGTTGCCCTGGGGAATATCCCATTATGTTGGAAAAGATACCTAATAGTGTTTGTTTGTCTCAGTCTCACACTTGATGAGACAGTGATTAGATTTGATGGCACCTCCTTTCTCTAGCTTCCTTTCCTTGATTGCTGTGATACCACATGCATTGTTTAGACTATGCCCACACTTAAGTAAACAATGAAAAGCCCATCACGCCTTTGTCTAGCTATTGTCCAGCCCATGGCTAGAAGGCAGAATTTCCCTTTAAGAACCCCTGGATTTTAGCAGACATCGTGCTACCTTGGAAGTGCATGCTGAAACTCTGTTGGTCTGTACTCTGAGATAGTTCCCGCGACCCCCCCTCTTGCCGGTCATGCCCCTTCCACGGAACTCATCTTCATTCACCGCCAAAGCCCAGAGGAGTCGCTCGGGTGTGAGTATATCTCCCTCTATCCTGGTTTCCCTCTTTGCCTTCCCCGCTCTCTCTCTTCCCCGCTTATTCTTCTAGCGTGTGTGTGTGCGCTGCATTTGGTTGTTTGCTTATTTTAGACTTTAATTGGAACTTGGTCCGTTTCAGTGTCTTCCCAGCCAGAATTCTTATGTCTCCCGTAGACAATTGGATAAGGTCCTAGAAGCAAAGTTGGGCGCTTCCCCCTCTCATTTAAGCTAATTATAAATTCCCCAGAATTAGGTCTTGCCTTTCCTAACAACACACACACATAAAACACGCAAAGCATTTCACAATAGTAAGCCCATTTTGTTGGGTAAGTGTTTTGTTTGTTTGTTTGTTTGTCTGTTTTACTCCTCACCAAGAATTAAACAAAACAAAATGAAAAATCCAGCAAGGAACTGGAAGTGATTTTCAGTCAGCCAAAATATCACTGATGGTGGCTACCAAGCATGCCCTTGTGGCCTGTCGATAAGGCTGTCCAACTCTTGGACTATGCCCATCTTGCTACAACCCATAGTAATTACCACAGGTTTTTACACCCAATAAGACTGTACATGTGACAAGAACACCCACTGCTGTAGAAGAAAACTACATAAAAAGAGGCATCCTGTATTAGACTGAAGCCATGCTTAATCCAGCATTTGCTGACCAATAGAGACCAGATAACAGAGATTGGGTTGAATAAGGGCCACTTTATTCAAAGGATTCCCTATTTAACCTCTAACTCCTGGGAGATTCAAAAAGGGGGAGCAACCTAACAGCCTAGGCTCCCCTGGGTGAAACACCTGAACTCCAAGAACAACCCAAAAGCTGGATTGATCCCTAGCCAGCCCACTATAGGAAGGCTAATATGAGAAACCACCCTGTTGCATGATGTAAAGTGATGTATCAGCCCCCAGGTCAGCCCCAAGGAAAGTCTCCTTCCTCACCCTCTCCCATTCCAGAGTCTACCCTTCACTCAAAGGGTAAAGACATAGTTGTTCATCAAAATCTGACTTCCCTCGTACCTGTCACAGATTAATGTGTGTCTGCTTAGCCCCTATTCCACTCTAGGCTGGGCAAAAGAGCCCTCATTCCCTATTGCAGATCTCCCAAGAATAATAATTACCTGCCTTCAAAAAGTGAATGCCATTAACTCTGTAGAGGTTTTGGAAAATTATCTGAGGATGTGAGAAAATGTAGTGGCACAGTGGTTAAATACCTGTACTGCAGCCACTCACTCATAGACCACAAGGTTGCGAGTTCAATACCAGCCAGGGCTCAGGCTCGACTCAGGCCTGCATCCTTCCGAGGTCGCTAAAATGAGTACCCAGCTGTTGGGGGGCAATGAGCTTACAGTTGTAAACCACTTAGACATCCCATAGTGCGATATGAAGCGGTATATAAATGAAGCTGCTTTGCTTTGCTTTGGGTCAACACCTTCATTAAGGCATTCTGAATTTCCCTATTCATCATTCTCCAGGCTCTATCAATACATCAAGGGTCTCCTTTTTTCTACAATTTCAGAGGCTAAATGGCAGACTATGGGGCTTTGCAGACTAGCCTAAAAGGCCGGCCTGGGGGTGGAGTTGGCACGGTGTCAGGACACCCTCTTGGTGCAGCGTATGAGGCATGAAAAAGCCACCATCGCAGCTGAAAGGGCAGTCTTTTGCTGCTCTTTTGGGAGTGGCAAAAGGGAGGATCAGGGCCACGGTGTGTGGTTGCCACAGCCCCAATCTGCCACTCCCAGGGGCGGCTCTGTGCCGCACCTTTAGGCTGGTTTGCATCAGCCCTATTTTATGGGAATTCCAAGCCAGTTGGATTGTTATTACCCCAATTTGATGAATGGCTTGGAGAATCAGGGCCATGCCCTTCAACACATCTTGTCATTATCCCACATGTGAATGACCAAAATGCATGTCTGAGGCTCTGTGTGCTCCCCAAATAATATTGGCAACAGGTTGTGCCAGCAGACACCTCCTTCCAGCCACTCAGCCACAGTGAATTCACTCAGTAGGAGGTGGCACACAAAATGACCATTGCAGGCTTGATACAACACCCATTAAATCATGCTATGGCTGTTCCCCAGTGACTCCATTGTGGTCTGGTAGTTCAACCCAAGTTGAGACCCCAAATGGCAGTTCTGGGCACTGCCGATAAATCATACTATGGCTGCAAATCAGGACCTGTCTCCTCTCAAGACATAACCTAGAATCTGGAAAAAGATAATATTAGAAACATGAAGAAAACCATCAAACTTTAGAGGCTGGACATGCCTCTTATACGCAAACAAACTCTAGTGCCTAACACTCTGGATTAACCTCACACTCAGACCTATGGAAAAGCCATGGAAACACCCTAAATCCAAACTGAATGTATTTATAATTGAAAAATCAGCATAGTCTGGTCTAGGTCACTTAACTTGCATGTAATTATGCAGAGCATGAGTAGAGCACAAGGCCTGGTTATGACAAACACCCAACATCACTGTCACCCCTACGCCCTTCTTTTATCAGTGTTACAGGAAGGAAATAGTAAAACAGCCTGATGAACAGAAAAATCTATATCCTTTTACACCAAGGCTCTGCCTGATGAATCCCCTTTTGACAACAAGACCAGCTCACTGACTAGCTCACTGAATGCTATATGGAACAAATGGCCTCATAATCTAAGGTGCAGATGGCCGAGAAGGTATTTTATAACCGCAAGAAAATTAGGATATAATAGTTCCTGTCTATCTAATATTTGGCCCTGCTCCCAACTCCAGCCCTCTCGTGCCTTGCAAATTCTAAAGTTGCCCACGTTGTTCGTACCTCCTCAGACCTGAAGACAAAGATCAACACTCTAAAATCTGATAATGTTATTGGGTAGTGAAGTGAAGAAACCCTTTAAGGGTTTCAATCACCTCCCAATATCTAAATTACTATAAAGGACAGGAATATAATCAGCCTCACAGCCTAGAGATTCTATTAGAAGCCACATGGCCTTAGAATTGACTAATCTGAGCAAAATACACTGATAAATTTTACAACCAATCAGAATGAAATGCAATCCTTCCAAAACAAGAGGGCATATTAACTGTATAATTTGTTATTACAAAAGGAATTCAACAGTAACAATATTAAAATCAATGTGGAACCAACAACCTCTCTTCATCTATTGTTGTGTGCCTTCAAGTTGTTTATGATTTACAGCAACCCTAAGACTATCATGGAGTTTTCTTGGCAAGGTTTATTCAGAGGAGGTTTGCCATTGCCTTCCCCTGAGGCTGAGAGCATTATCTATACATATCAAACAAATATTTCAAGAGGAATATATTGTTATTACTTTTATCTGTGTGTGCCTGTAAAAAATAATATCAATACAATGGTTAGGTTAATAAGATTGTCTTGTAGATACTCAATAAGTCAATGGGGGGGGGGGGACATTTTGCATTACTGACTGTGTGTCATACCAGTTGTGTTTAGGGTGGCATCGTTCACATGTGGAAGGATATGTGAGCAACACAGATACATGGTTAATGCTGCTTCTAAGACTGCACAATCCCCTCCTGATCCCATGCATGATCAGCAGTGTCCCACTTCGGTGAGTTCCCTATATGCCTTAGAACCTAGAAGATATGTGAAGTGCCTTCATGAAAAGAACAGGCCTTCAAAAATGTACACACAGTACTTAAGGATGTGGGGAGAATTACCCAACCTCAAGAGCAATGCAAACATGTAGCTTCATAGCCTTTTTGTATCTATTTTGCCATACACATTGGTAGCACCTGTATGGGTGCATTGACAACCTGAAAGGAAAAAGAGAACTGTGCTCCTTACCATTGGCAAAGGCAGCCTTCTTGCAGCCTAGAGGCAATTCTTGATCACTTCAAGAGTGGTCACTCCTGGCATTTCTTTTTAAATTTATGCCACACTGCTGAAATCTGTGTTGATTTTCACACCTCAAAATGTCCTGCTGAGTATTCCTTGCAGGAGAAAAAAAACCCCCACCTGACAATGGTAGTTTTAAAAAGTCAGTATTTAGTTAGAAATGTAGATTCTTGTACTCTGAAAGGGAGGAGCCTCTGTCATTATTAATGTTTTCATTTTATACATTTCTCGGCAGTAGATCTTTTACTGGCTTCAGAAGCGTGATACATTCAGTACATGACAGCAGGTGCACTTACGAAAAAGCATGGATGCTTAATTATGTTGTTAAGGGGAAATATGGCTGAGCAGAAATGGCATATTTTGTTGGAACAGTAATATTGGTTGCATGGCAACATCACAATATACATTTTAGGTAATGAATATTCGGTGCAATTTCAAACTGAGGATAATTTTTGATGCCTGTTTCTGTTATCAATAAGTGGAAAAACACAAGGAAAAAAATTAAATCCTTCAGTGTATAAAAGCAATTTGGTACTGTACACCACATTTCAATTTAAAAATGGCTGATAAATGACTAATAGTAGTTCAATTAATATTATGGGCTATTTTTATTTGTTTCTAATTGAGGAACCTTTTGGCTTGCTAAATTCTAGAAGTTTCTCTGGCAGTTATTTAAACAGAAATTAGTAATCATTTGACCATTTTCAAACCCATCCTTGTACTTCTTAATATAAAACATGAGGGTCTGAATGTCTGGAGACAAACATGAGTACATCACAGCCTTGATTATTATTATTTTTTTGTGAAAAATAGTCTCCAGAAATGTGTTCCATAAAAAACTCCAATCATATCATTACAAACAGAGACAACCTAGGTCATTCAGGGTCATGAAGCAAAAAACACAAATCTAACCCTTCTTCCCTGATGGTAAAATCTAATAATAAACTAAATAATTGGAATTGTTCTTGTACCCCCAGATTTCATGCATGACACAGATCATCCAGACAGTCTAGTGGAAGAGAGGGCTGGCCCTTGTTACAAAACAAATATAATTATATAATATGTAATACCATAACATTTATAGATATAAATGAACCGACTGAGGGTATTCATTTTTATATCATATTGATACTTAGGTTTCGTATCTGTACAGACCTGTTACGGCACAACTTATATAGTAGCTTGATACCTGTGCTTACTAACTGAATCAACTTCTTTCCGCTGTATTGCCCATTCACTGATATCTATTTATAAGAAGTATTACTATATATACTGTATATACTCATCTATAAGTTGAAAAAATTGTGCTCAAAAATTGACCCCAAAATCCTGGGTCAACTTATACATGGATCCAGGCTGGGGAGGAGGAGGAAGGGCAACTGTTCATCCCTCACGCCTCTCCTCAGCCTGCATGCCTCATGAGGGTACAGCTGAGATAAGGAGGAGGAGGAAGGGCACGCGTTTTCCCCTCACGCCTCTCCTCAACCTGGCTATCCTTTCAGGAGACAGCCAGGCTGAAAAGGAGAAGAATGGGCTAGTGCCAAGTGGAACAGCTGGGTTGTGGAAGGGGAAGAAGGGTGCCGGCCATCTCTGATTGTTTGCAGCCAGTGGCATCCCTGGCCCCGGTGTTACCCAGTATGGGGGCAGGGCTTTAGAGGTGGAAGGGTGGAATTTTGCCAAGGAGGCATGGGGCACTCAAAACAAGTGTGTGCTCACATGCCCACCCCTCCCTGCCATTGCCCCATCCTTGCTGTTGTCCCTTTCTCCTCAGGGGAGAAGGAGGCAGTGGCAAGTAACCAGTAGAAGTACTTGTACACCTCCCAGCAATCCTTAGCACCATCCCCTTCTCCCCTGAGGAGAAAGGGACAGTGACAAGGACAGCTGGAGAGTGTGTGCACTTCTCCTGGCTCCTTGCCACTGACTCCTCTTCCTCCTCAGGAGAGAAAGAGAAAGTGGCAAGGATGGTCAGGAAGTGTGTGCATGCCTCCTGGCAGTCCTTAGTGCCATCCCCTTCTCAGGAAAGAAGGAGGCAGTGACAAGCTGGGAGAAGCGCACACTCCCCAGTGGTCTTTGCTGCTGTCCCTTTCTTCCCTGAGGAGGAGGCGGCAGTGGCAAGGAGACTCCATGGCTGTTCTTGCCCCCTCTTCCTCCTCCTCCTCAGGGGAAATAGGGGTGGTGGCAAGGACAGCTGGGAGAACCACACGCATGCTTCCCAGCAGTCCTTAGCACTGCCCCCTTCTCCACAGGGGAGAAGAGAGTGGTGGCAAGGAGGAGCTGGGGTGTGCACACATGCTCAGCCTGGCTCCTTGCCACCAACCTGTTCTTCCTTGAGGAGAAGGAAGCAGTGGCAAGTTGGAGGGGTGGCCTGACCTGGTGTCTCTCCCTCTGGGGTGTCACCTGGTGTGGTCCACACACCCCTAGTGATGCTACTCTTTGCAGCCACCCGCTTGTCTCTTCATCTTCTGTGAGGAACATGGCTAGGTGACTTGTTCTGACCTTGGAGTGGGTAATTGGTGGCAGCAGCAGATGTGCCTGGAGCAAGAAATAGACACATTTCAAACAGCTACTCAATGTCAAAATGGAAGGTTCCAGATCTTCTGGGAAGGTCCAGAGCAAATGGTGCATTACATCTGTGTTAAGGGTGTTATATCCTTGCTCTGGTGCTGAACGAGTCATCTATCATCTGGTCTGTTCACACCAGAAATGAGTTTAGGCCATGCATCCTCTGGTTTCTTTGCCAAGGGGACAGAAGGAGAATGCTTTATTTGGCCTGTGCAGACACTGAAGCCACAAACCTCCACTGGGTATAACACAGACATAACTATTGTCACAGATATCTGAATATGTATAAATACAGCATGAAGACATGTACAATACGTCAACCTCCCTGGTGTAGCAGAGCTTGGAACATTACTTTTTTTTAAAAAAAAATGTTAGTTATATTTCAAAGACCCACTTACCCCCGAAATCAATTAATTACTATTATTATTAAAATTGTTTAAAAGTACTTATTTCCTGTTCAGTTTTTCAAATGCAAATCAACTCATTAATTTTTGTAACTAACACACATTCAAACATCAAATAGTACAAAGAGCTGAGCTGTGATATAATACATACTCCGTTCACTTTCACTTTATCATGGCTATTTATTTGTAACCTGTTCCTTCCATGATCAGCTTTAGCTGTGCCATCCTAAACATAGCTTGGTGTTTCCATGTTATATTCTGCAGTATGGTTTTGCTAAATATTTTCTAGTAGCTTGCTTTTTTTTAATGGCCATATATTGCTGCAGAATGCTATCAGGAAAGGATAGATTGGATATGTGCCACTGCTTATGAAGTTCTGATAAAAGCAGAAAGGTGCATATGTCAGATGAGAAGGGAAATCATATTGCTTCTCCTATTACTGCTTCCCTTGCTTCTGCTATTGCAGGGTAGTAATTTATTGTTTTTTAGCTCTGGTATCTTGAACACTTTTTTCTGCTTTCTGCCCAAAGAGATTTTGTTTTGTTGTGAAGTTAAGCAGAACTTCCCACCATAAGTTCAATTTCATTGAAACACTTTCTTTTTTTTTTTCTTTTTTCTTTTAGTATTTGTTTCATGCAAGGGAATAAATGAAACAATTTCCTCATTATTTCCCCAATTGTAATATTAACATTGTATACAACTCTGAGCATACAAGACCTATTTGTTAGTGGCAGTCAATATTTGAGCCTTTTGCAAACATGGTTCTTCAAGAGAAATGGACCACATCTGTGTGGGTCTCCAAAAAAAAAAAAAATCCCCTACCCTCCCTGTTTCGTAACACACAACCTTCACTTCCTCCCAGAACAGCCCCATGTCTTTTTCTTGCCTAAGAATGAAAGCTAAGAACAAATCTGGCACACCTTTGATACTTTTGAAATTAATAACTTACCTTTCCTCTTTTTTGGAGTGGGGTTTTTCCTTAGTCAGAAGGAAATTTTTCCTGGCGGGGAAGGGGCATGTCTTCTTTGAACAGGTAAGTGTGAGATCTTGGGGGGGGGGGGGGGAGATCTCCTGAACTTTACATTCATGCCAGGTCCTCTCCCTTTTTCTTCTCTTTCCCATTGCCAGTTCAGTGTTGCCTGCAGAGCAATGCCTTTGCTTCCCATCCATTTCTGTTGTGTCTTGATGGAATGGTTGCCAACAGTGAGAATGGAAGTAAAAATAGGGGTGCTGTAATATACAGCAGAAAGCCAGCATAATGTAATAGTTTCAGCATCGGATTAAAACTCTGGAAATCATGGTTCCATTCTTTGCTCAGCCATAGAAATTTGCTGGGTGACCTTGGGTCATAACCTCAGCCCTAGAAAACCACATGATAGGTTCACCTTTGGTCTCTTTGGGATCACCATAAGTCAGACATGACTTGAAGGCATGCAGCAACAAATAATATACAGCATCCTCAAATCCCACCTCATTTTTTAAGCAAAAAAGATTCAACAGGGTCACAGGCAAATTGTATGGTCCATACAAACAGGAGGCATATTATTAAGTAGGCAAATCAATGTCCATAGGCAGATGAGTGTGGTGTAAGAAAAGTTGACAGACAAGTTAGGATTCACACTGACAAGCAGATGAGGAGGAAAGACTAGGAAAAAGGCTGCATTGTCCCTTGGAACAAACTGATTGATCAGATGATGTCATGGAAATCGGACCTTCTCTAGTTTCACCTTCTTTCTGAGGTCATAGTCCCCTTCCCCATGGAGACAGAAGCACAGAAATAGCAGCAAGGCCCCTTCTAGCTTTTGGGAACAAGGGTGAGCCAGAATTAATTTGCTGCTCTCTCTCATCTCACTCTAAAGTATAGTAGTGGGTTTCCTCCCCCCATTTCCACCTATACTCACCATTAGAAAGGTGAATGTGGTAGTAGTAGGTCGTTTGAAGGAAGAAAAGAAGTTGTAGTGAAGTAAAAGTAAAGTGAAAAGTAAAGTGAAAAGAAGCAGGACAGATAATAGAGAGTGAGAGTCCCTGAGAGAAGAGAGAGATTTGATATGGGATCAGGATAAGAGGAAGTGCAGCAAAGCGGAGGGGAAACCCTTACCACATTCAATACTGAAGGGCTGTCCAGGCAAGAATTCATATATATGGGAGGGGAAGATCAGTGTACATTATTCCATAGGTTTCATTTACTCCACTCCTTTTTTAGCCCACTGACAGTGCTTCATTTATTCACCTCAGCACTTCTAATTATTATATCTTGGTAACTCATCAGATACCACTGGGAAGTTCTCATGAGTTTGTTTGTTTGTTTGTTTGTTTTTATAATGGGGTACATGTCATGTGATCTAGATACTTATGATATGCAAGTTGCTGTTCAACATGTCTTCTTTAATGTGGCTGTTTTTGGAGTGAGGGTTTTAGAGTTAAGCTTCCAAGGGAGTTCAAATGAATGTTAACATTTTGCAACTTCTTTCCCAATCTGGTCATATTGTTGTCTTTCTCTGGTGCCCACTCCAGGACATGCATTCATTTACACATACCTTCACAATTCAAGCCTTCACAATACTCAACCTCCTTCTAAGTCAAATTCTTTATCTATTGCCAAAAACAATCTCTTATAGGCTGCCTGAGTATAACATTTGTCATACCTAAGGCACAGAATGGTATTCAATATTATTTCTAATAACTCATGTGCCCCAAAGTAACATAAATTAGAAACAACAAAGAATACATTCCAGAGTTTTATACATGTTACACTGATTGCATAAGCCTTGATGTTGTTTAGATAATAAAGGTATTAAAACCAAATATCATAACTATAGAATAGGATAATTACTTCTGTTGGTAATAAAATGGTAAATCCCACGATTATCATTGAGCTCATACTGGAGATAATAGCAAGATTCCTCTACTCACCTTTTCTATGATCTCCTGATACAAGAATGGTGGAGCTTTGAAAAGAGAGAGTTTTGTGAAGGGAAAGGCATCCCCCAAATACCATATAAATGAACTTCAGAATTTCTGTGGGATGGATTGGGTTCATGTGCTAGAGGTTCTGTCCCCCAGATACAGCCTTTTTTCCCCCATAAGCTAGTTAATCATACTGGAGAACCAATTATTAGAGGGCTACTACAAAATTTAGAAGGACTCAAGGGTCCCCATCCCCATTAGACAAAGTACAGTGGCCTTCAGACATCATACATATTTATTACTGGAAAAGTAAGAACCTTCCACTGCACACTGTGGTTTACAGCCATGTAATCTGTGTCTTGATTTGTCACTATTATTATTATTATCTTTCCTTAGTGATTTTTGATATTTTCCCAGTTTAGAGTTAGCTCATAGTCAGGTTGCAAATTATTAATGTTGTTACTGAAACTTTAGAGGGGAAAAAGATTGCTTCCTGCCCCCACAAGAGTTCTAAATTGGTTTACAACTAACTTTTCAAAGTCAACATCATAGTCTTCATGGGATACTATATAACAGAAATTTGAATATATCAGATTTAAAGAAATGATAGTACCAACTGAGAAAAGGTTTAATGCTGAATGCTATTTAATATCTATATGAAGCCGCTGGGAGAGATCATCCGGAGGCATGGAGCGCGGTGTCTTCAGTATGCTGATGACACCCAGATATACTTCTCCATGACCAGATCATCGTTTCAGACTTCAGATGGCATCTCTCCTCTCAATGACTGTCTCAGAGCGGTAATGGATTGGATGAGGAAAAACAGACTGAAGTTGAATCCAGACAAAATGGAGGTACTCACTGTTACAGGCCCGAAACCAGATTTGGGAATACAGTCTCCAGTCCTGGATGGAGTCACACTCTCCTCCAAGGACTGTGTTCGCAGTCTGGGGGTTCTCCTAGATTCGTCGCTTCACATGACTAGTCAGGTGAATGCGGCGGTCAGGAGTGCCTGCTATCAGCTTCGGCTGATACGCCAACTGCGCCCTTATCTGGATGTGAGGGACCTGGAAGCAGTGGTACACGCCCTGGTAACCTCACGCTTTGACTACTGTAATGCGCTCTACATGTGGCTACCCTTGTGCCTAACTCGGAAACTACAATTGGTACAAAATATGGCAGCCAGGTTAATCACTGGAACATCCAGGAGGGAGCACATAACACCGGTGCTGAAATCCCTCCACTGGCTGCCGATCAGTTTCCGGGCACAGTACAAGGTGTTGGTTTTAACCTATAAAGCCCTACATGGCTTAGGTCCATCTTATCTTAAGGACCGCCTCTTCCCATATGATCCCCCCCACGCCTTGCGGTCCTCTGGGAGGAATCTGTTACAGCCAATAAAGACCAGGCTGTCTCAGACCTCCCAGAGGGCCTTTTCCGCCACTGCCCCCAAACTATGGAATGGCCTGCCGGATGAGATCCGTCTGACTACCACACTTGCTGCTTTCAAGAAAGCGGTAAAGACGGATCTCTTCCGACAGGCCTTCCCAGAATAACATCTGCAGTAACGAGATGAGTTAATTCTTTTTCTCCGAGCCGGCACAATTGATCCCTTGGTTTTATTAAATTATAGTATTTTAATTTAATGCATTGCCTTGTTTTAACCTTTTTCGATTTAATTCTGTTTTAAGGGGTGGGAGGGAGATTGTGGGTGCTGGGTATGTTTTAACTTGTTATATTTTAAATGTTGTAACCCGCCTCGATTGCAATGCAGAGAGGCGGGCTATAAATAAAACTTATTATTATTATTATTATTATTATTATTGAATTGACTCAGATTTCTTTTTAGGACAAATACTCTTCATTATACTAAGTTTTTTTGTCTTATGCTTCATGTGTACACATTATCTATGTAAACCTAGTGAGGTTGTTTTATATATCCACTAGGAAGGAATGAAAATTGGGTTGTCACTGTACAATGATTTATGCATTGTATAACTACCTACTACAAACTAGAAAATCACAGGAATAAAGAGCAAATGTTATTTCTATATATAGCAATATTAATGCTGTTATTGTTATTCATGAAGCAGAGTATGCACCAGCAGGCTAATATATCAATAAAATTGCACTATTGGAAATTTAATTTCCCCCTCATTCACTCACCTCCAAATGCATTAATAATTAAATCATTATAAAACATTACATTATTAATGCATCCCAGACATTAGAATTCTGTATTATAAAGAATTTTTTAAAAGAAAACTTTGAAAGTCAATTTAGAACATTTTAAAGTTAGAAAATAATCACTGAAGTAACTCTGAAACATAATTTTAACATAATATCTTACAAAGCACAAAGCTGAGATTGAACTCCAATTTAACAGAAAATGGTTTGGGGAGGCAAAAAAAGAAAAGTGCAAATTGTTAATAACCTGGGATTCAGACATTTGCAGATGCTCTTGTTGTGGTGTGCCTCCAAGCTGTTTCTGAATTATGGCAACCCTAAGGCAATCCTGTCGCAAGTTTTTCTTGGCAAGATTTGATCAGAGGGGGTTTGACTGTGCCTTCCTCTGAGGCTTAGTGAGTATGATTTGTTGAAGGTCACCCACTAGGTTTCCATGGCTGAGTGGAGATTTGAACCCTGTCTCCAGAGACATAATAGTCCCCTGTAGATATGGGGATTGTACTGTGTGTACACACACATACTTGCTGTGGAGGTTTTTCTGGTCCTCTAGAGTAGAGGTAGGCAACCTTTTTGAGCCAGGGGCCGGGTTGCTGTCCCTCAGACAATTGGGCACCAAAAATAAATAAATAAATAAATAAAAATAAAAATACTCTCTCAGCCCCAGAAAAGCCATGGCAAAACCCCTGTGGAGATTTTGCCAAGAAAACCCCAAGAACAAGTAATAACAATAATCAATATCATCATGGCAGGCGGCAGCGGGGAGCAGCGGCGGCGGCGGTGGCAGGACTGGCCTGGGGCCGGTCCAAAGGCCTCGGTGGGGGGAAGCGCATCCGGCCCCCGGGCCTTAGGTTGCCTACCCATGCTCTAGAGCAATGAAAGGACATGGGGGACTTAATAGAAGACCACTTTCTCTCATATGACCCTGCCTGAAATCTAAGATCACTAGTGCAAGTACTTAACCTACCACCTTGTTAGCCTGAGCTACTATGTGCACATGACAGGCATTTCTCTATAGCAGCATCCCAATGGTGGATTTCAATACTAGTAAGCTCTTCATTTCTTCTGGAGACCTGTGAAAACTGTGCTGTTTTAAAAGTGTTTGTATTGCCTCAGTGGCCCTGTTGGGTTGAGCTGTGATAAATACATGCCTTGAATACTAAATAAAATAATAATAATGGGAATCACTGATTTCTGCAGAAATGTAGAGAGTCAGATAAAGTACCTAGCTAAATTATGACAATAATCTTTTCTACCTTCTCTAAACAGAAGGAAGGAAGGAAGGAAGGAAGGAAGGAAGGAAGGAAGGAAAGGAAGAAAGGAAGGAATCATTTAAATATTTCTTCCAAGGTGGCATTTTTAGTCTTCAGAAGCACTCCCCTTCTTTTGCCATTTCTTTCCACATAACTAAGATTTCACAGAACTCCAGACAGAGATGACTTGTGCCTCTATTACTACAGAACAGAGAATCCAATTTCAGTTTTAACAGTTGTCCTCTGCCTCACATTCTCCAGATTGTATGGGAGCTATCCAGGTGAGAACCCTATTTCCAACATAGTTCATTATCTGGATAGCTCTGTACATCCCAGAACAGCTGTGGAGTTGCTGCCTTTAAAATCAATAACTGCTAACTCCAAATGTAAATTCTCTGCCTTCTCCTCCCCCTGCAACAGAGATGCCCTTCTGCCTTTGGATATTTTGGACTACAATTCCTAGAAGTCCCAATCTGCACAGCTACATAGGAGCTGTAGTCCAAAAACATCTGCAGGGTACTAAGTTGTCTACCAATTACACACAGAGAGACTGTGGGGATTCATCTTGCCCCCCCCCCTCCATCCCTTGTATCTCAAGCCATCCCCTTCTTGCTGGTCTGAAACAGGGAAGCCTGCAGAAAGCAAGAGCTGGCACTTAACTTAAGAAAGAAATCTGAAAATTAATGTCTTCATCCACTGCATACTGTAAACATTGGGATTGCAATGTGGTATTGGTTCCAGTGTCCACTTTAAACCTCTCTCTTGTGCTTGTGAATTAAAAAGATAGGCACTAGTAGAAATAAAACTTAAACAATAGAGCACACTGCAGTGCCAGCCTCAAATCTTCAATGTGTTGCCAGGGCAACTGTATTTGGAAGACAGGTACAGAAACTGGGCAACTCTTTTGCACAAAAACTTGGGGAAAATGCTAAAATTGTACTCTCAGGTCGGTTTCAGTGAATACAGAAACCATGAGTCTAACGGTTCTGTATCTATGTGTGGACCACTTTCTGGAAGTTGCATGGTGTTTTTCTTTTTCTTTTTTTTTCTTTTTAATATCTTTATTCAATTTTTGTAAAAAATTGCATCACAAACATAGAGAAAAAAAACCAAAAAACAAAACATATACAGACATAACTTGCATCCTTGAATACACATATACTTACTTATACTTATCTACCATCCAGCACCATCCATATCATACAAATTTAAACCACTTCCTTGTTTGGGTTCTCTTGCATTTACTAAGTAAACATGCTTCACTTAATATAACAAGTAAAATCACTGTTTATACTATTGTCGTTTTGGACTATTTCAGCCATGTTCTTTATAAAAATATATTTATAAAATATAAATATGAAATATGACATATACTTATAAAATATATTTATAAAAAGTTATTTTAAATAACTTGTTTTTATTTAGCCTTTTAATTCTATTCTCTTTTCTCTTTTCAAGATTGACTTAATGCCCTAAGTCAGAAGAGAGAAAAAAAACAAAAAAACAAACAAAAAAAAACAAAAACAAATATACAATGAATTATAAATGTGAATAACACACTCAAATTTATCCTTACAGTTGTTTATGAATTCCTTTTGTCAAAACCTCCTAATTTTCATTTGAGAAAGTTGTTTATCTATCTCCTTTTAATCTAAATGTATACTCATATCTGCATGCACTTACACACCTATGTATACCGTTTTATATATGTATACACACACACACACACACACACACACACACACACATTTATGACATGTCTTTCCAATATATGTTCTCCCATGATTATGGGAGAGCCCATGTTTTGCAATATTTTCCAGTCTATGCTAATATATCTATTCTTATGTTCCATTCCTTATTGATGAATTCGATCACTTTGTCCCAATCTTCCATAAGTCTATTTATTTTTTGTTTTTCCAGGATTCTTGTGAGTTTAATAGTTTCCATTGCGTCAAGTACTTTTAGCAGCCATTCTTCAATGTTTGGAATCTCTGGCCAGTATCATTTCTTTGCCAGTGTCATCCTCATTGTTGTCAAAAGATAAAATAATGTTCTTCCTTTTGTTTTATCCAGTTCATCATCTATAATGTTTAGTAGGAACACTTCTGGAGGGAGTTTCAAATTTACTCATAATATCTTGCATATAACAGCCTGTACTTTTTGCCAGTAATTTTTCACTTTGGGACATGACCACCAAAGATGGAAAAATGTTTACTTTTCTTTGCTACATTTCCAGCATCTGTCTGAGTTACTTTTTGATATTTTGTGTAATCTCTTTGGTGTCAAATATCATCGAAAATATATTTTGTAGTAATTTTTCCTTAGGGCTTGAGATGTTGTATATTTTATTCTCTTTTTCCATGTGCACTTCGATTGTTCCACCTTACTGGCATGTCCCAGATTTTTAGTCCATTGAATCATGTTTTCTTTTACACCTCTGATTCCATTTCAGACCTTAATAAAATCGTATACATTCTTGCTATCAAGGAACCTTCATCTGTGCTTAGCAAATTTCCCAGTTCTATGTTTATCAAGTCTATTCCTTTTGTCCTCATATATAAGAGGTATCTTTCTTTTATTTGTTTGAAGAGAAACCAATTATTATTATTTATTTTTTTACTTTCCCCTCTAAGCTCCTCTGGCAATTTCAATTCTATCCTATTTCTTTGTTTTTTATTTTATTAAGTCATACAAACAAATAATCAAATATCAAAACAAATCATACCCTACACATAAAACAATACCTTGAAAACACATAATACATTAAAAAATAAAAAACAAAAGCAAAAACACATTTATGTCTGTTTAGAAGAAGATGAGGGGAAAAAGAAATTATTTCTAGATCTTCATCTTTCTTTTTCTATTTCTTCTTTCTTCTTTTCTTCTCTTCTTCTCTATATTATAGATCTTTCTATTTTACAATATACTTATCACAAATAATATACATATAACTTACAAATAATATTCGTACTTCCCCATTGAATATAACTCACTGTTATTGGCTTTATCTTCTCTTCTTCTCTTAATTTCTTTCTGATTTAACCATCCTTACTCTATCTAACTTTGGGTTGTTGTTATTATTATTATTATTATTATTATTACTATTTTCTACATTTATTTAACTAACATTCCCCTAAATTCTCTGTTACTTTATAATCTCTATACAAATATCTACATATATTGTTGGCTTTTTCACATCTTTTCTATGATTTAAATTTGTGGTGATTAATTTCCTCCTGTGTTTACCCAAAGAATACTAACTCTATTCTAGTCCTTCTTTCTTTCTGTTATCGATTTTCCATTTACAATCTGTGTAAGAATGCCCATTTTGTATAATTCATACAATTTTATTAGCCAGTCTTCTACTGCTAGTTCTGAGAATGATTTCCAGTTTTTGGCTATAATAAGTCTTGCGGCTGTAATCATGTTGAATAGTATTTTCCAGTTTTTAGATTCTGTTGTTTTGTCTAAGCTGGTTAAAATATTTAACAAATATGTCTCTGGTTTCATGGAGAGGTTAATTTTAAGTGATTTCATTATTATTTTATGTATTTTTCCCCCAGAACTTTTGTATTTCTTTGCATTCCCACCACATGTGATATAGTGTCCCTTTGGTTAATTTACATCTCCAACACATTCCAGATGATTTTAAAAGTAATTTTTACATTTTTTCTGGAGTTAAATACCACCTCAGATAAATTTTATAATGATTCTCTTTTAATATGTTATATTAGAAAATTTTAAATATTTTGACCAGTTTTTCCCCCCCAATCTTCCAAATGGATATTGTTGCCTATATTTTGTGCCCATGTAATTATCTGGGGTTTTATCAACTCTTGCTCCATCTCCAATTTCAGTAAAATTTGGTAAATTTTGACTAATGTTTTTTTCCATTATTAGACTGCAGTATCTTATCAAAATCATTTTTTGATCTTTCAAATCATATTTTTTTTATCCTTTTAAAACCTTTCAGTTAATTGTCTATATGGAAACCAGTTGCAATTTATTCCTTCTTGTGAGAGTTCCTCTCTTAATTTTAATTTCCAATTATTCTCTTTATTTACTATTAAATTTTCATAACATACCCATCCTTTATCCCTCATTGTCTATCTTTTCATAAATGTTTCATGTGGAGATACCCACAAAGGCATTTTAGAGTATAATTTGTTTCTGCATTGTAACTAGCTTTGTAGGAGGAGTTTCCTTATAAAATGGTCTTTAAAATCTTTATATATCTTATCTTTTTCATACCATAGGCATGCATGGAGTCCAAATCGAGCATTGAGGCCTTCAAGATCTAATAGTTTTATGTTCTGAAGTTTAATCCAGTCTAATAACCAGCTTAGAGAGCTTGCTTGGAAATATAATTTGATTTTAGGGAGTCCTAAACCTCCTCTTTCTTTAATGTCATACATGATTTTCTACTTTATTCTAGGCCTTCTTCCATTCCAAATGAATTTTGATAATTCTTTGTTCCAATCTCTGAAGGGTATTTCACTAGTTATTATTGGAATGTTTTAGAAGTAGTATAACATTTTAGGTAATATTGCCATTTTCATTACTGCTATTTTACCCAATAATGAAAGATTTAGATTATTGCATTTTTAAATCATTTTTTATTTTGTTCCAGATTCTTTGATAATTATTATTGAATAGATCTGAAATCATCATCATCATCATCATCATCATCATCATCATCATCTCTATTTTTATACCTCACCTTTTGCCTGAAGGCAACCAAGGTGGCTCACAACAATTGCATGTATAAAACACCCCCACAACAAACAACAGTAACATAAAAACAAGTTAATCCCCCCTTTAAAATTACATGATGCTAAAAAATTTAAAATAGCTGGTGTACTCACACCAGTGATTATAAAATGTGACAAACCTGAACAAAAAAATCTAAACATAGAAAATAAAAACATAAGAGAGGGAGAGAGACATACATTAGATATGGTCTGATTTTATTCAGGGAAGGCCTGCCAGAAGAGATCCATTTTGATGGGGTTTTTTTTGAAATTCTCCAAGCTAGTTGCTTGACGGGTCTCCTCCCGCAGGGCATTTTATAGTCTGGGAGCAGCAACGGAAAAAGACCTGTGGGAAGTTGCTGTTAATCTAGTTCTCCTTTGTTGGAGTAAATTCCTCCCAGAGGATCTGAGGGTGCGGGGTGGATTATATGGAAGGAGGTGATACGTTAGATAGGTTGGACCTAAGCCATGTAGGTCTTTAAAGGTCCTCACCAACACCTTATACTGTGCTTAGAAACTGATAGGCGGCCAGTGGAGGGATTTCAAAATTGGTATAATGTGATCCCTTCTGGATTTCCTGGTGACTAACCGGACTGCCATATTTTGCACCAATTGTAGTTTCCGAACTAGATATAAGGGTATCCCCATGTAGAGTGCATTACAGAAGTCAAGTCATGAGGTTATCAGTGCATGTACTATAGTTTCTAGGTCCTTTACTTCCAGGAAAGGGTGCAGTTGCATATCTGCTGAAGATGATAACAGGTGCTCCTGACCACTGCATTAACCTGATTGGTCATGTGAAGTGATGGGTCTAGGAGCACCCCCAAGCTGCTAACACAATCTTTTGAGGAGAGCCTGACCCCTTCTAGAACTGGAGATTGTATCCCAATACCTAGTTTAAGGGCCTCTACTGTAAGCACCTCCATTTTCTCTGGATTCAATTTGAGTCAGTTTTTCCTCATCCAGTCCATTACCGCTTAAAGACATTGATTGAGGGGAGAAATACCATCTGTCGTCATGGCCAATGACTGACACATGGAGAAATATATTTGGGTGTCATCAGCATACTGATAACACCCCACCCCATGTCTCTAGATTATTTCCCCCAGCGGCTTCATATAGATATTGAAGAACATCAGGGACAGGATGGCACCCTGAAGGATGCCACAATTAAGCTCTATTTTTGATCAGCAAATGTCCCCAAACATCACCCTCTGGAACCTGCCTGAGAGAAAGGAATGGAACCACTGGAGTACAGTGCTTCCAATCCCTAACTCTCCCAGGCGTTCCAAGAGGATGCCATGATCTATCATGTCAAAAGCTGCTGAGAGATCCAAAAGTACCAACTGGGTCACGTTTCCCCTGTCAATGTTTTGGCGGAGGTCATCTACCAGAGCAACCATTGCAGTTTCCACCCCGAATCCCGGTCTGAAGCCAGTTTGAAATGGATCTAGAAAATCAGTTTCATCCAAGATCACTTGGAATTGAGAGGCAATGGCCTGCTCGATCACCTTGCTCAAAAATGGGAGATGTGATACAGGTCCGTAATTTTTCAAGTCCAGGGGATCCAGGGAAGGCTTCTTGAGAAGCGGTCTCACAACCGCTTCTTTTAGGCAAGATGGAAAAACTCCTTCTCTAAGGGATGCATTGAAGGTCTCCTTAAGAAAGGCCACCAATGCACCCCCCCCCAGATGACCAGCCATGATGGGCAAGGGTCAAGAGGGCACGTCGTCTTCCTCACTTTTCCAAGGATCTTGTCAATGTCATCAGTACTCACCAGCTCAAACTGAACCAGCATAATCTCAGAAATGGGTTTACTGGACACCTCAGCAGTTGAATCTGTTATGAGCCCAGCATCCAAGTCGGCTCTTATCTGAGAGATTTTATCTGCAAAGTAGCTATGAAACACATCACAGCAGGCTGTTGTCAGGTTAAGTAAAGGGTTTTGCACAGCTGGAGCCTGTGTCAGCTCCCTCACCATCCTAAACAGCTCTGCTGCACTGGACTCTGCAGATGCAATATGTGCAGAAAAGACAGAATTCTTTTTGGTCACCTTTATTCCCAGCTATTTCACCATTTTTTGGATTTTATATTTTGATATATTTTCTATTTTTTTAATAGGTTATTATATGACCACCATTTCTTATTTAGCCATGAGTCACTCTTAAAAAGATGGAATTTTTTCACTTAACTACCTTCTATTTTCTCCACACTTTAAGTAGGGGTTTTCTTATATAGTGGTTGTTTACATCTTTGTTTGATTTTGCTTTTTCATAGAATAGAAAAGTGCAGAATCCAAATTTCAAGTCAATCCTTTCCACTCTAAGTACATCTTTTTCTTTTAACTGAATCCATTCTTTTAACCAATTCAAGCATGCCTCTTCAAAATAGATTTTTAAGTTAGGGACTGATAAACCCTCTCTTTCTTGATTGTCCTGTAAATATTTAAATTTAATCCTTTGTCTCCTTCCACTCCAAATGAAAGAGGCTGAGTCGCTATTCCAATCTCTGAAGGGTTTATCATTTACTATAATGGGTAGGTTTGAAACAAAAATAAAATCTTTGGTAGAAGAACTATTTTTATTGCGGCAGTTCTGCCAAACATTGACAGTTGTAAGTTGTTCCATTTCTTTAATTGGTCTTTAATTTTCCTCCAGAATCTCTTATAATTGTTATTAAACAAATCAGGGTTGTTTTATTTATTAATTCTATTCCTAAATATTTCATTTTTAAAAATTATCTTTAGGTTCAATTGTTTAACAATTTTTTCTCATATTGTTTCAGATTTTTTTGTCATGATTATTGTCTTGTCCATATTAATTATTAATCCGGAAAACTTTCTAAATTTCCCAAATTTAGCTAATAGAAAATCTACATCAATCAGATTACTTAAGGAAATAATATCATCAGCAAACACTTCATTTTAAATTCAACACCCTTAATTTTGATTCCTCTTATACTTTGATCACTCCTTATTTCTGATAACAAAAATTCCAAAGTCATAACAAAAAGCTGTGTGGTGACAAGGGGCATCCCTGCCTGGTACCTTTACTTATTTCTATCTATTTTGTTTTTTCACCATTGGTAATGACTTGGGCATGTTATTTATTGTAGATTGCCAGCAATAACTTTTTAAAGTTTCCCCCCACTTTCACATACTCTACAGTTTCCAACACAAATTCCCATTTTAGCTATCAAAAGGTTTTTCCAGGTCAATAAAGAACAGAAGTAGTTTTTTCTCATTGTATATCTCATGCATTTCTATCCAATTTAATGTGTCTTATGTTATCCCCCATATATCTTTTGGTAAAAAACTACATTGATCTTTATTTATCTTGTCTGACAGAAATTTTTTGTGGCAAATAATTTATAGTCTGAGTTTAAGAGTGGTATTCTTCTGAAATTCTTTGGGTTCATATGATTCTTGTCCTCTTTAGGTATCAAGACAATGTTTTCTTGTTCTCATGATTGTTTCCCATGGAAACAAACCTTTTTGAATTGAGTTCATAATTTCTTTCACTGGCTCAATCAGCTTTTCTTGAAACACTTTATAGTAAGTGTTTGGAAATCCATCCGGACCAGGTGTTTCCCCTGATTTACTGTTCTTAATTGCTAATATTATTCCTTCTTTGGTGATTAATTGATTTAATTTTTTTCCTCTTTTAAAGGTTTTAAATGAGTCTTCTCTAAATAATTATTTATATTGTCAACATCTGTAGTAGTATTTTTAGATAAATGCTCATTTTTTTTTGAAAACTCTTCTTTATCTTAGCTTGAGTTGTGTATATCTTAGTGCTTGTCTGTATTTTATTTATTGTATTTTTTTCCTTTTTCTTCCTTAAAGTATGGGCTAGCCATTTGCTAGGTTTATTTGCTTTTTGGAAAACTGGTTGATGAGAGAATTTCAAATTTTTGGCTTGCTCTTCCATAGCCAATGCATCAATTTGTTTTTTCAGTATTTTAATTTCTTTTTGCACTTTTCCATCTAGTGGATCTTTTGTAGTCCCTGTTCTTTATTTTTAAGTTCTTTTGTTATGTTGTTCCATTTTTCATATTTAGTTTTCTTTTGTTCAAAGTTTTTTTCCATAAAAAACCCTCTCATTATGGTTTTTCCAGCTTCCCATACCATAGCCATATTTACAACTTTCTGCATGTTGTCCTCAAAATACCATTTCAATTGTTTTTAGCTTCTTGTATTATTTCTTCTTTTTGTAATATATTTCATTTAATCACCATGCATATTCCTTTCTTCCTTCTCTTTGTAGTACCAACCTTTTTTGGAGCATGGTCTGATATTGATCTTGTGAGGATTTCTGATTTAAGATTTTTTTTGGGACCAGGTGTTAGAGATCAAACAAAAAAACAATTCTAGAAAAGAAGTTGTGTCGATTTGAATAAAATGTAAAATATTTTGGGTTTTTTTTTATGTTTGTACCTCCATGAGTCAAAACAGTGAGAATTCATCCACAATTAAAAAAAACAAAAAAGATCTTGGGAAGTTGCCTGGATTTATTAATTTACTATTATTTGATGTTCTATCCATAATAGGGTGACAGATGAAAGGTTCATGCATATGATGCAGAAGTCAACAGTTGTGTCACAAACCCATTGTAATTTCAGCCAAAATGCAATTGCTGAAAGGCACAACCAAATAGAAGGAGGAGTCAATCCTCTACCATGTAGGTACACACAATAGTGTAGTAAATGCAGCATAGGTGGAGGTAAGAGGCTAGTTAAAGTGTGTCTAGCCCTAAACTAAAAAAAAAAAAAAAATTCTTTTAAAGCCCTAAGTAGCTCTGCCTGGTGGATGGTGCAATGGACAAACTCAATGCTCTTGCAATCTCGGGTTGCCAAGGCTCCACAGATGTTCCCACATCGGTTCTGATGTGTCCTGAAACCTTTCATCTGTTTACAGGAAAGAGTATCTGGAATAGCATTATTAATCCCTAGCACGTGTCGTACTGTAAACAAAATGTTAAAGCATAGACGCTGAAGAGTAAAAGCCTGGACAAGGTGCATAATCTTTTGATATTTGGAGGTTAATGAATTAATAATGTGTACAATGGCAAGGTTGTCACACCAAAAATGGACTGAAAGGCTTAACAACTCCTTAGCCCATAGACATTTGAAGATAATTCATTGGCCTAATTGTGGTGATTTTACTCTTAGCATTGTCATCCTAAGTGTTTTATTGTTGATATTAATTAGCTTGTTTACTTACATTTTGCATACCCTGTCAATTTGTTCTGCTTGACTATGCTGCCTAGCAAAGGAAAAGGGGGTAATAAGGGCAAATAATCCAGCTCCAAAGGTTCCTAAACATCCCTTAGTTGAATTTTATTCATCTAGCAATGATTCAGATGATTTGCCAGTGGAAGAGATGTTCTCCAGGATTCAAACTCTTGTGAAAGCACATAGGGTGTCTGCTAGGGCTATTCCTTAATATTCTCAACCCCCTCGGTCTGCTTCTAAGTATGCTAGATACAAACAGTTGTTTAACTAGATGAAATCTTGTATCACTGTTTTGGAACAGGAATGTGCTCAGGTTGCTGCGTGGGTGTCCACGTCATTGAGTGCCGAGGCCATACCATAACCACACACAGATGTCTCACCTCTACCAACTGTGGTGCCACCTCCATCAAGTGAGTCTAGCACCTTATTCAGCACTCTAGTTGCAGGATACTCATGGCCATGGGAAGTGCCTGATTATTCAAAGCAACAAAATCATTTGTTGTCAAAGGAATAGGCAGTCCATTGAGAAATGTGGACTGCAAAGTGCTAAATTAGTAAAAAGTCCTATGACTCCTGGTTATGCCAGTGGTGAGTCAACAAAGGAGTTTGACAATCCAGAATTGTTTAGAAGTGTTGTTGGAAGCTTGATGTTTATTGCAAACAACACAAGGCCAGATATTTCTTTTGCAGTGGGAGTGGTTAGCCAGAAGGTGAGCAATCCAAAAGTTGAGGACTGGACTGCAGTGAAACATGTGTTAAAGTATCTGAAAAGTAGCAAAGACAGAAAGCTTGTGATACAGGGCAGCATGGTTCAGCTTGATTGTTTTGTGGACAGTTCATTTGCTTCAGAGTTACATGACAGAAAGTCAGTGTCTGGCTTATTGATAAAGTTTGGAGAAAGTCCAATAGTTTGGCACAGCAGGAAGCAGAACTGTGTAGCTTTGAGTACAGCTGAGGCTGAGTTTGCAGCATTGTCAGAAATGATTGCAGAAATACAATGGATAAGACAAATGCTTGAAGACTTAGGGGGAAGATGTGCTGAACCAACTGTGGTTCATGAGAATTCACAATTGTGCATTGCAATGTCAGAGGCTCAGAATTTGAAGTGCAGAATGAAATATATAGGTGTGAGATATCAGAATGTTGGAGAAATGATCCAGAACAAAATTGTACGTCTGGAGTACATCGACACCAGGGACAATATAGCTAATGTTTTTACAAAAGCATTGCCAATTGAGAAACATGAACAGCTATCATGACTGGTGGGTATGGCATCTTAGATGCACGATTCTAGCTGTTGAGCTAAAGTACAAAATCAAGGGAATGACAAAAATACATAATACAAACAAGCAACATGACACACATCTATACATTTGGAGGGGAATGTTGGAAAATGTAACTTGTGTGAAAATGTATAGATGTGGGAAATGACAATATGGGAACTGCAAGTCACTTCTATAGCTAGCTGGGAAAGTTGTTTGGAGCTGGAATACAAAATAACAGAGCAGGAGATAGTCAAGGTCATAGTGTGTCTGGGAAAATGAAGACAAGATGTAAACATATTAGATCATCATGTTTGCTGGGAACTACTGTTCATGTGACATGAGACACAGGAAGGATTCATAGGAAGAGGCTGGGTTTTGAGGCCATATGGAAAGCAAAGCAAAGCAAAGCAGCTTATTTATATATCGCTTCATATCACGCTATGGGATGTCTAAGCGGTTTACAACTGTGAGCTGATTGCCCCTCAACAGCTGGGTACTCATTTTAGTGACCTCGGAAGGATGCAGGCCTGAGTCGAGCCTCAGCCCTGGCTGGTATTGAACTCGCAACCTTGTGGTCTATGAGTGAGTGGCTGCAGTACACCAAGTGTCTATAAATAATGTGAGCACACAACATGTGCTTCTTCTTCCTCTTCTGCTCTCTATCTTTGTACTTTGTTTCTACATGAGAGTGTAAATAGTTTTTCTTTGTTTATACTGCATCTTAAGAATAAATGCCTCTTTGGAGTTAACTGCTGTCTACGGCTTGTTTCTGGGAGCTGGATGATTACATTCCACAGCAGGAAACAGCTTCAAGGACAGGCGGCTTGGAGATTCTCTCACAGCAGAGAGGAGCAGGCTTCCAGGTGATTTATTCTGCATACTCACTCTTCAATAACAGTAAATCCTTCATTTCCTGCCTCAGGGTTTGTTTGTTTTTTGTTTGGTTGGGTTTTTTGGTGGTGTGTTGGTTTTTTTGGTAACTTGACATCTTTTATTTTCCTGATTTCATCCAGGGCCGATATCTGTTCTAGGGATGGTCTTCTATGTGATTGGGTTGACTTTTGGTTAGTCAAAGTGGCTGTCACTGCAACCGCTGCCTTCCTTGCTGCTGTAGCCATATCTATTATTTTATCTGGCTCTGTCCCTTTAGTTAATCTGCCACTCCAATTTGATGTTGTATCCTCTTACTTTTTCTTACCTGTTTTCTTCTTTCCTTTGTCTTTGCACTTAACTTTTCCTCTGTATCCTCACTCTCTTTTTTTTATTATTATTTTGATTATTTCTAGTCCTCCCCCCCCCTTTTTTTTTTTTAAAGAGACTTTTCAGCGGATTTACAAAACACCATATGGTTTTGGCTACTATTACAAAATAACAAAGTAACAAAGTAACAACTGTTATTATTATTATAACAACAATTTTCTCCTGCTGCAGCCCTTTTGTTGCAAGAGGAACCAAACTGATACATTCTTTTTGAAGTTTCAAAACAAAGGAAAACACTTTAAGAAAGTTGGTTCAGCCACTTGTGCTGTTCAGCACTAGCTTTGGGCCTTGGCTCTATCTTCATGTCTTACTCCTTTTCCTTCTCCCTTCACCTCTAAAAAAGCCATGGCTTTGGGACCCTCCCAGGGTCAGATGCTATAGTATGGTCCCTGGATTTCCCCATTCTGGGGGGAAATTAGTTGCCATGTCAGAATGGAGGTAAGTTCCCAATACCTCTGAGTGACCCATGATGCTCAGGAACCACTCCCTTGCACTGGTGACAATAAAAAGCCCCAAAACAGAGGAGGTTTTGTGGAGGCTTCCATAAAATGTTCCTTCACAGAACTGCAGCCAACTGGAAGTCAACATGGTGTTTTTCTGGTGTGTTGTGCTATTCTAGGGAGTAAAAGAATATTTTTGAATATTTTTTAAAAAGTTAAAAATGTGTATTTCAAGTCTTGGGAAACCCTGGTAAGAATTCTGGACTGATGAGAAATCTGGACTGATGAGAAATTTCAAAGTTTAGGACTTATTTTGTGAAGTTTGAACATGGGATTTTTGTACAAGATACCATTTTTTAGTACATCTGGTTTTACATTCCAACAATGCACTGTTTTCAGAGCTAAGTCAATTCCTATTTGTTTCCCTGGATATTTTAAATTATCTGAGGCAGATTGACTGTTGCATCTGCTGCCAATGATTATTGTATTTTAATGATCATTCTTTTATTATTTGGATTAATGTGGTATTGATTATATTTTTTGCTTACTGCATTGGTATTTGTATAATCTGCAGGTTTTACAGGATCATAAAACCTTTTATTAATAACAGATAAATTTAGGAAATAAATAAATAATACAGATAGGTCAAAAAGGCAATGTGATAAAAAGGCCTGTGTCGAAATCTCTACACAAGGTCAGTAACAGCAGTGATACAGTAAAGCTATAATAAGGAGGAGTTGCTTGCACTTGGGATCTAACACAATTATATTTGATCATTTTGGCTTAATTTTTAACAGGACATCTATCTTCAGTGCCAAGGCTCACATATGCTTTACCATTAGCATTAGCATTTGCATTTCTATACCACTTAATAGTGAACTCGCTAACCATTCTCTAAGTGGTTTGCAATCTGTAAGCCAATTGCTTCAACAAGCTGGGTACTCATTTTACCAACCTACGAAAGGATGGAAGGCTGAATCAGTCTTGAAACCCTGGGATTGAACTCACAACCTTGTGGCTGCAACCAGCATTTAACCACTGTACCACCAGGGCTCCTTATATATGAAACATGTTAAGAATAGTGGAGAGTCTTTTGGAACCTTAGAGATTAACAAGTTTTTTTAGCATGTGTTTTCACTGACTGCAGCCCACTTTATGAGATTTATAATAAGGCTATCCTCTGAAAGCCTTAAAAACAAACAATGGTACCCTAGTAAAAATACAGAACATCACCTCCCACTTTCTATAAAATCTGCATACATTAGAGATAACTTGTGAAAGATCCCCCAGAACAAAGTGGAAGATCACATTTGAGGGGGCACTGGACATTTTGACCACTAAGTGACAGAGAAAAAGAGTAAAAAGAAAAGAAAAAAGAACAATATAGCCTTGAAACCCATGGGTGACCTTGGGGCAGTCATATAAGCTTATTGCACAGAACTTACAAGATCAGGAATGGAACAGAATGGAAGAGAATGGAGTGGGGCAAAAACACATTTTACTGGATGGGAGAATGCCACCAATGCCGCTGAGAGTCCCCCAGGCGTTCCCCAGCCATTCCTGGCAGCTGATTTTGAAGAATGATTTTGAACCGTCCTTCAAAAATCGGCTGCCAGTAATGGCTGGGGAACACCTTGGGGACTCCTGGCAGTATTGGTGGTATTCTCCCATCCAGTAAAATGCATTTTTGCCCTGTTCCATTCCCTTCCCTTCCATTCTGGTTCCTTAAGTGCCATGCGATAAGCTTAATATTTGCTCAGCTTCAGGGGAAGAAAATGGCAAATCTCCTCTGAACAAACCTTGCCATGAAAACCCATGATAGGTTCACCTTTGGATCACCATAAGTTGGAAAGGACTTGAAGGTACACAACAACAACAATGTGTGAAGAGCCTGACTGAAAGCCTATGTATTTTAGCATTCTTTTTAGAAATGGCCAATTTGTTGCACATGAGAAGACAGCACCCAATAAAATCAGCAGCAAATTAACAAATGTTTAAAAGGACAGTTAAATCAATTAAATCAGATAATAGTTAGGGATGGTAAATCTCTATTTTTCCAAGTCCCAACAGATGTCAAGAACAATGAAGCAATTTTATTTTGTTCTGTAGCTTTGAGACACTAAGACATTTCCATCCCCCGTGCAATGAAAAAATGAAAAACTGCACAGCTTTTCTACAAAAGCTGCATAGGAAGCTGCACAGATCCTCCTTCAGGGCACAACCTGTTTTGTACAAGATTCCTGTTTTTACATAGTAAAGAGCAATGTTGCACAATAAAAATGTTGCACAAAGCCAAAATGTTTCACAAAAAACTACATGACTATTAATTCTGCAACACTGCTGATTATGTAGAAAACATCAGTGATTTCTATATAGAAAACAGCAATATTGTTCAACAAACTACTGATTGTTGAGCAGCATTACTGTTTTCTATGTAAAAAGCAGCAATGTAGCATTACAAAATTGTTGAACAAAAATGTGCAAAATCAGCAATGTTGCACAACAAATAGTCTCATGGTTTTGTTGTGCAACATTGCTTATTTTGAACAATATTTTTGTTGTGAAATATGGCTTTTTAAAAAATACAAAGTAGCAGTTTTGCACAACAAAATGTGCAAAATCAGCAGTGTTGTACAACAAAACCATGTGAGGTTGCAGCTTGACTCATCCAGAGTTTCTTTTCTTGCTGCACAACATTTGAGTTTCAAACTTTCAAACTGGTAAAGGCTACAGCCACAAATGGAACACTTCGTCATGTTGCTTGTACAGGGGCATACTCTTAGCTTTGGATTTTCTGCACTTTTCCCAAGGATATAGTGAAAAAAAATATAAACAAGTGAGGTTTTCCCCCTGGGAAGCCATGCAGTTTTCTTTGTGTAGTAAAAAAAGACTGTAAGTGTAGACTGCAAAGCTGCACCATTTCTTAAACTCTTGTACAGTTCTCTAAAACTAAGTAGTTTATGATTGCCAGGAACAACAACAAAAAGCTTTCCTCAATTTGCAGACACTTTGGATGTGCCATTTTCTTGAGGTATGAGGAACTCCAAATTCAATGCCAGTCAGGTAATTGATACATTTCTGTTCCATCCCTAGCATGGGTTGACCAAACTTTTGCCCAAACCAGCAAGCTTTCATTTGCCAATGAAAAAACATACAATAAATGGTCACTCTCCTGGGAGAGAAAAAGACTCTGCCATGCATTTGTTGTTACTTGTTATATTATTTGTTGTTATAATGCATAGATTGTTATAATATATATTACTAATATTTGTTATTATAATATATGTTGTTACTTGTTATAATATAGTAATATTTGTGGTGTGGACAAAGTTCTCCAGGATCATTGTTCAACATCAGTTCTATGCTCTCCTTCCTCCCACATCCTACCGTTTTTTAATGGTGAGCATCTTCATAGATCATTAACAATCAAATGATGTGAAAATCACATTATTGTGATATTTGCAGGATTTCTGGGAATCTTGGGTATGGCAACATTTTATATGGCAGGTTATACATAATCTTATTTAAAACTCAGTTGGACATTTCAAGAGTTAATTTTTTTGCTTCTCCTGCTATTAAGCTATCTTCTATTTGCAGCTGCAGCCATTTCCTCCTGAGATTGGTCTTGAATAACACTGCTCTGAAATCCTGCCAATCATGGCTTCTCTAAAAAAGCCCCCCTCACAGACAGTATCACAGGAGCTTGTTCACAGAGAGTTGAAGCGCGTAGAAAGGCTATGAAGAGAGCAGGATGAACTGAGTAAATCAGTTCCTTTTTATTTCTTTCCCCTCAATATGCTTTCATATAACCAAAGCAAAGGAAAAACACACCAAATAAATTTGATGTCTCTATGACTATTAGCAATAGTTAGAGCTTGAAGAATCCATTATAGCAAGTATCTGCTTCTGTGAGTCTAGAATGTGGCCTGAACTTTTATTGGATCAAGATATCATTTGGTGTGATTTTTCTGCTAGATGTTTTGTGCCCTCAAGTCATTTCTGACTCATGGAGAACCCAAGGCAAACCTATCACAGTTTTTTTTGTTTTGTTTTTAGCAAGGTTTGTTCAGAAGGGGTTTGCCCTTGCTTTTCCCTGAGAGTGTGACTTCCCCAAGGCCACCCAGTGGGTTTCCATGGCTAAGCAAGGAGTCAAACCCTGGTTCCAGAGTGGTAGTTCAACACTGAAACCACTACACCACCCTGAGTCTCTTGGTGTATTTCACTACATTTGAAAAGTTAAATTTAACCCATGGTGCAAATAAAGCAACATTACTTTCATTTAAATGCTGTTGATGTTATCAATAGTGGTGGTGGTAAGAAGAACTGCAACATTTTTCATTAATCTTAGATTCCCTAGCATAGAAAAGGGGACAAGTTACTCACCAAGCAGACAACTGACTGCTGCCCTCTGCCACCTCAGACTGCCTGTCTCCCAAATGGTAGTAGGTAGGGGAAGGCACTGATGTCCCACAACATTGGTGTTTATTCAGAGGTAAGCCCTATTGCTGTGGCTTAAATACTTTGAACACACCGGATTCTGTCTAATCTTGAAACTGCGTAAGGTCAGCCCTGGATGGGATGCCACCAGGGGAATACTAGGTGCTGTAGGCTATATTCAGAAGAAAGCAATGGCAAACTACCTCTGAGCATTCCTTGCCCAAGAAAACCCCATGAAATTAAGAGGCTTCAATCATGCACCCACTGACAAGGCAGTAAGCATCATTGAAACAAGCCAACTGGCAACCTTGAAAGAACAAAGACAAACATAGACACGCACACAAACCTCACTGAGTTCAGAGATGGTTTCAATGATGCTTACTGCCTTGTTAGTGGGTACATGATTGAAGCCTCTTAATGGATGGGTTTTAGTCATGCTCATACATTGACTGTCCTTCTTGAGTTACAGAAAGCATCTTCCTTGGTTAGATTGGTTAATTCTCAGCCACAGGTGAATGCCTTCTCATGTAGTACAGTGTTTACCTTTCTTTCCTGAGCCATTGGAAATTATATCTCTGCAAGTATGGACTGAGACATGTGTATTATTATTATTATTATTATTATTATTATTATTATTCCCTGGTGGTGCAGTGGTTAAATGCCTGTACTGCAGCCACTCACTCACAAATCACAAGATTGTGAGTTTCATACCAGCCAGGGGCTCAAGATTGACTCAGCCTTGCATTCTTCCGAGGTCACTAAAATGAGTCCCTAACTTGTTGGGAGCAGTAAACTGCTTAGAGAATGCGTACGTGCACTGATGAGTGGTATAGAAATATATTTGCTATTGCTATATTATTATTATTATTATTATTATTATTATATTCCATTTTTTCCTCAAATTTGGGACACACAGCAATTAAAAACATATAAAAGAGCACATTAAAACAGCATTAAACCAGTACAATATTAAACCTTCATTCATTAAAAGAATAAAATGCAATCAAAAGATAAAAACACTTCAAAACAGTACACATTAAAACAGTTAAAATACTAAAACACATTGAAACAATAAAACTAAAACTATATGCATACCTTTAAAATTTCAAAAACCAGCACCACACAGTATTAAGAGACTGATGTGAACCCTTTGTGAAGGCCTGGCAGCACAAAACAGTTTTAACTTGCAGCTGGAAGGACAGCAAGGATGGGGCCTCTCTGGGGTGGGAGTTGCGGAGCCTGGGAGCAGCCACCAAGAAGGCCCTCTCCCTTGTTTCCACCAAACAAGAGTGAAAAGGTGGTGGAACAGAGAGAAGAGCCTCTCCTGATAATCTCAAAACTCCAATGGGTTCATATAGGGAGATATGGTCTTTCAAATAACCTGGACCCAAGTTTAGGGCAGTATGTCAGCTGGATTGCACATTAGGGCAGTGTGTTATCTGAATTGTATTGACAGGTTTGGTTTCAGGGAAAGTGGTGATAGGATCATTTTCCCATTGGACTGATGAATTAGATATGATGAATTAGCCAAGAGAGCCCCCATGATGCTGGGGGGTTAGCTAATGTTATAATGTGTGCAGTTTGCCAGGAAACTATTGTTTCTGTTCAACCTACTGCTAGTGGACTGCAGTTTGTTGATAAATTCCAATTCTGCTGTTTCTTTTTCCAGTCTTTCTTTGTACTCTTTTTGTGAGGTCCAGGATGGAATGCCCAGGAAGATTGAAGTGTCCTGCAACCAATTTTTGTATATTCTTATTCCTAATGTCTGAATCATGTTCACTTATCATCTGGCATAGGGACCAGCCTGTTTGCCCAATACAGAGTGCTGATGTCACTGGTTTTGAACTATCTGAAGGATAGCTTGGTGTCACTGGTTTTGAACTATCTGAAGGATTTATTTGTGGGCTAATTCCAATCATCAGTGCTCTTATGTGTTTATGCTGACTCACTGTTCCCAGCTAAGACCTCCACCCACTGATTCCAAGTGGATCATTGTAAAATTGTGTTTGCATGTGGAATTTCTACAGATTCTGTTATTGTCTGTGTTAAGCTGAAGTCCCATAGGTATCCCAGAGTAAAATACATAATCAGCTTTCTGTTAAGTAGTTGCCTCTGTTAATAATAAACTGTTAGAAAAATCTAAATTTACACATTTATATCTTTTATTACTCTTTTATGTTAATGACTAAGACTTCTTTCTTTATCTGTCTGTGTTTCTATTGTTTTTTACTCCCTCAGCAACTTTGTAGCATAGATGGCTAAAATCTCTTGCAGGAAGCTAATCAGTTGCTGTGAATAAAATGTTCTGGAAAATAAATGAAAAATTGCTGGGAGTGGTGGGGGACTGCATGAACTATAGACATTAAGAAATGAGAATTATGATGTTCCATGTCAGCACAAGAGTGTATGTGTATGTGCCTTCAAGTCACCTGTCAACCTATGGTGCTCCCATTAATTTCATAGGGTTTTCTTAGGCAAGGAACCCTCAGAGGTAGTTTTGCAAGTTCCTTCCTCTGATATGTAGCCTACAGCACCTGGTATTCATTGGCAAACCCCCATCCAAGAACTAATAACCATGGCTGACAGGATCTGGTGTCCAGTATGTGGGATTAAACATCATTACTACTTCCCCAGGGGCTATGCAAAGGGATCATGCAGCACATTTGTGGCTAACTGAAAGATAGAAGTTGGTAGCATGAGCTTTCATAGATATGAACCTGTTTCTTCAGATACATTTGGTGGAGTGGAAAGCCCAGAAATAGACCTATGTAGAAGCCTGTGTGAGAGAATGTCCATAGGAATACAAAACTTTGTGGCTGTGGAGATGATGTGACAAGTTCAGTTTTAATTATGGTTGTTGGGGGACAAGGAAAGGATGTTGCCTAAAGCCAAGGTTAGTAGATAACCATATGGATGAGTATTGCGATGTAGTGTGGGAGCCAAAAAGAAGATATGATGAATTAGCCAAGAGAGCCCCCATGATGCTGGGGGGGGGGGTAAAGCTAATGTTATAATGTGTGTAGTTTGCCAGGAAACTATTGTCTCTGTTCAACCCACTGCTAGTGGACTGCAGTTTGTTGATAAATTCCAATTCTGCTGTTTCTTTTTCCAATCTTCCTTTGTACTCTTTTTGTTCAAGGACCACTGTTCTGAGGTCCAGGATGGAATGCCCAGGAAGATTGAAGTGTCCTGCAACCAATTTTTGTATATTGTTATTCCTAAATTCTGAATCACGTTCACTTATCATCTGGCACAGGGACCATCCTGTTTGCCCAGTACAGAGTGCTGAAGGACATTGCTGACATAATCTGACATAAATTACATTAGGGGATGAGCAAGTGAAAGTCCCTCTAATATTGTGATGATATCATTAGGTTTTGTTATGACATTTCCTGAATAGATGTGTAGGCAGAGTTGGCATCTGGATTTTTGGCAAGGATTTGTACCCATGTCCGCATCTGCATTGTGTTATCTTCTTTAGGTAAGTACCTGTTTGAGGTTTGGATGCTGTCTGTAGGCAAGTAAAGGCCTGCCACTAAGAAACATTGAGAGGGCAGCATTATTGTCCAGAATAGGTTGTAATTCATTGATGATACATCCAAGTGGTCTCAGTTGGGGGCTGTATGTCACCATTAGTGGGGTTCTGTCAATATCTGTCCTCAGTCAGTTTTGTTATAGATTAGTCCGGGGTACAAGTCTTGCCTTGTTTGTTTGTTTGTTTGTTTACTTCATGTGGTAGGTACTGTAGCTTGAGGGATTCTTATTGTAATTCTATGAGTTTGGCATCCTTGTCTTATGGGTATGAGCAGATGCGATTGTATTGGAGAGTTTGGCTGCAGATTATGAATCTGATGTTCAGGAGGCATGTATGTGTAGCAGTCAGTGGATTTGCATTATAGTGTGGTGCTTAGATGTCCATTTTGTAGGTGTATGGTGGTGTCCAGAAAATGAAGTTCTGTTGATAGTTCCAGGATGAGATTGATTGTAGGGTTGAAGCTGTTGAAACTCTGGTGGAATAACTTCCAGACTTGCAGAGAAACTTCACCAAATGCACCTAAGAAAGTAGGCTCAAGTCTATGAAAACTCATGCTACCAATTTCTCTTTTTCAGGTAGTCTCAAAGGTGCTGGAAGATCCCTTTGCATACTTATTTTCCAGATTAATACAGCCATGTCTTTGAATTCTTCCTTCAAGATTTGGGTGGGTGCACTGTTGACATCTAAATTAAGAGCAGCCAGTGGAGCCTTTATCACAGAGATAGCAAATCCACTCTGTTTTTTAGCCATTCCCCTGTGGTAATTAGGATGGAAAAAAAGTTTATTGGGGCCTAAACAGACCGCCGATAAATGCCGGCATTGAAGCAAAGTGGGGGTGTGGGGACTGTATGCTGTGTGCCCTGACTCTGCCCCAATGCCAGCATCAAGCCACACCTTATGAGTAGTCTGTTTAGCCCCTTGAATAAATAATAATTTTCTGGGGACTTCCTGTTTCCCATGTGCATGTTTTGTGCACAATAAGTCTTGAACTGTTCAGATTCCAATGTAGTGAATGGGGAAAATGGGAATGGGGAAATATATATATATATATATATATATCTGCGAGAATGAAATTTATAGAGATTTAGATCCATCAGCAATCCCTGGTGTTAACTTCAGACTATGGACAAGGAGGTGGACAATCTTTTCCCCCCTTTTTTTAAACAAGAAAGTAGATTTGTCTCTCTCTCTAATTTTTTTTAAAAAATACTTTTACTTTTGCAAATACTTTGTCTGACATAGGCTGCATCTGCACTTCTGAAGTAATTCAGTTTGATATCACTTTAACTGCCATGGTTTGATGCTATGGAATTCTGGGGATGGTAATTTTGTGAGACATTGAGCCTTCTTTGTCAGAGAGCTCTGGTGCCACAACAAACTACAACTCCCAGGATTCCATAGCATTGAGCCATGACAGTTAAATTGGTGTCAAACTGGATTATTTCTGCAGTGTGGATGCAGCTACAGACACTTTACTTCCAGTGTGGCACAAAGAGACAACTTGTAGCCCTCTAGTTTTTTGCTTGATTTCAACTTCCATCAGTCCTAAATAAAATGGGAATTGCAGCCATGCAACATCTGAAGGACCAAAAGTTGCTCATTCCTGAATTACAATTGAGCAAAGAAAGCATGTGGGATTAGAGCTTTTGCATGAATACAGACAAATATGTTTTCCAATTAAATTAATACCATTTGGCTTCCCTTAAGTAAGTCCTTTACTTCTCCTGAATATTTCTTAACCATTTTCAATGGTTGATTCTAAGAAATAGTATTGTGGAGAGGAAGGGACTATTTCCATTTAAAACACACACACAACTCTATCATATTCCCTTTTAACTGAGCTCCTATCCACCACATCCTTTCAATGAGTTGATCTGTCCTTGAATGGAAGATGCTTCAACGTAGGCATGTAAGGAATATGTGCAAATTTTCTTATCCTCAGTGAGAAAGAGTAGCTCAGTGTCTCAAAATCTCATTGAGGAAAAAAAACCAACCATGAGATTTTTTTCACCTTTGGGTGAAAGTGAAAAGATGAGTGGGTTTTTTTTTTCTTTGTTTCATTCTCATTATGTCAACAAAAGTAATTGCTTTTAATGAGTTATTTGTGTAACTCTCCAAAAAGTCATGATATTCCCCTCCAAAGTGCCAAAAACTCTTCTGATTTTCTTTAGCTAATGAGACAAGTGATGATTTACATTCATACTTCAATCCAATATTTTGGACATATCTTTCCATAGTATCTGGTCAGATGTGGAATCACATCTGTACACAGTATTTCACATGTGGCCATACCTTTGGTTTTTATAGGGCTACCAATAATTTCCTGTGTAAGTAAAGTGATCCTCATAAAGCTACAACAAAGACTTTTACCATATATGGAGTAAGAAATTCCAGATGTCTGAGCTCGATTTGGGAAAAGAAGAGGCACTAAGGATCAGATTGCAAGCATACATTGGATATTGGAGAATTTCAGAAGAAAATTAGCCAGCATTTTTTAGATTATAGCAGAGTCTTTGATTGTGTAGATCATGAAAAACTAGAAATCACTCTTAAAGAAATGGGTGTGCCACAACATTTGATTGTCCTGATGTGTAAACTGTACTTAGAAAAAGAGGCTACAGTTAGAATAAAGAGAAACAGAAGGATTTCCATTTAGCAAGGGGATCAGGCATGCCACATTTTATCACATTTTATCTGTTTAACTTGTACAATGAATGTATATGTAAAGAAGGATTAGATTCAGAGGAAGGAGGCATGGAAATTGGTGGAAGGAATGTCAACAATTTAATATATGCAGATAACACCATGCAACTAAAAGAATATAGCAAAGATGAGGAACAATTACTAAAGAAAGTAAAGGGAAAAAGTGAAAAGGCAGGTTTACTGTTGAATATTAAGAAAAATAATTACCACAGATTATTTACATAATTTTAAACTGGACAATGAAGACACTGAAATAGTTCAAGATTTTCCATACCTTGGCGCAGTCATTAATCAGAATGGGAAATGCAGTCAAGAAATCAGAAGAAAGCTAGGACTCAGAAGAGTTGCTATGAAGGAACTAGACAAGATCCTGAAGTGTTAGGAATGAATACTAAATACTAAACATTATTTAGTGTCAAAACTAAATACTAAATAGAATTGCCCTCCATTTTCATGGACTTTGACTCTGTGTTCCTCACCCATTTGCAGAGGGCAAACAGAGAGGATTAAAATGGGGCTTGAATATTGGAGTTTTGACATTTTTGTTGAGGGGGGTCCAGAATGGATCCCCCACAAAAAAACAGAGGGGCAACTGTATAATTGAACACTAAATTTAAGATTGTTGACTTCCGGCGGCAGCGGCAGGGCAATCGGTCACAGGAGACAGGAGCTTGTCCCTGGGACCACCAGAAACAGGGGAATTAGGACTAAAGTCCTTATTAATTCCCACTCAAAGAAGAGAGGGAAAAAGAGGGCTTGAATAGGTGCTGATCTTCTGTAATTAAAAGTGATTTGGAGGGACTAAGGAAGAGATCGGGGGAGTGAAGAGAGAAGTGCTGAAGAGCAGCTCACCTTGTAATGGCAGCCAAATTTGGCACTGAGTCCATCCAGCCATTCCTTTTAATTTGTTAGAAGTAGAAAACCTGAAAGAATAAGTGCTCCTGTAGTAATCACTAATGAGTAACTTTGGACACTTGGAGAGTCACAAGAAACAATTAAGATTACTTGTATCTCGATTGGCAACTTACTTTCTCTTTTCCTGTTAAAAAAGAGGGTCCACCATGGGAAGAGAAGGGAGGGAGGACCAGAACTGAATCCAGAGGTTGATTAGAATTAAAGAGGAAGACAAATAAACAGATTTAAATTGAGAAGGGTCCCAGATTAATTTAGAAAGAAGAGGAAGGAGGAGATTAAAATAACTAATAAATTTTTAAAAGAGAAAGTAAGAGAAAACTGGAGAAAGAGAAGGTAAGAAAATATTGCAGACTGAATAAAGTTTGAGCAGTAAAGGGAAGAGTGGATGAGATCTTAGAAGAAGAAGTAGCAGCAGAAAATACAGGTATTGAAAGAAGGTGCACCCTTGGGACATTCTGAGACTAATAGGCAAGGAGAAGATAAAGGTATTGAAGGATTACGTTGATTAGAGAACTGAAAGGGCTGTGATTTGAGAGTGGATTTTTTACAAGAGAAATACTACAATGGAAGGAGGACTAAGGAGGAGGCGTCAGAATAAAAAGAAAGAATACAACGGAGTGAGGATGGGGGAGGAGACAACGGAAAGAAAAGGAAAGAGAAAAGTTACAAAGGAATAGAGAAAGATCACGTCAGAAAGAGAAGGGGCTGTGAACTGAAAATGGATTTAGATAAGAGAAAGATCATGATTCTTATTATAATAATAATAATAATAATAATAACAACAACAACAGATTTATTTGTAACCCGCCCCTCTGCAAAGCAATCAAGTTGGCGTACAACAGATTAAAACCATACAATCAGTTAAAACAGTCAACCCAATTCCCTCACCCACCCACCCATTAAAAAATGAATTAAACTATTACTGTATTAAATAACAAGATAAAACCATATCATACAAACCCAAAGCAACAGATAATAGCAGCGAAAGGGAAGACAGGTAATCAATCTGGAATTGTATTCCTATATATTCGTATTTGAATACAATTTGAGTTTGACTTTGAGTTTAAATTTGGATTGAATTAGAGTTGGATTTGAGCCGGGAGATTATTCTGGGAACACCTGTCAGAAGAGATCCGTCTTTACTGCTTTTTTGAAGCAGTCAAGAGTGGTAATAAGATGGATCTCATCTGACAGGCCATTCCATAATCTTGGAGCGGTGACAGAAAAGGCTGTCTGGGAGGTCTGTGACAGCCTCGTTTTCATAGGTTGCAGCAGATTCCTCCCAGAGGACCAGAGTGTGCGGTGGGGGGGGGGATCGTACGGGAAGAGGCAGTCCCAGAGATAAGTTAGACCCAAGCCATGTAGGGCTTTAAAGGTTAAAACCAACACTTTGTACTGTGCCCGTAAACTAATCGGCAGCCAGTGGAGAGATTTAAGCACAGGTGTAATGTGCTCTCTCCTAGATGTTCCAGTAACAAGTCTGGCTGCCATATTTTGAACCAATTGAAGTTTCTGGGTTAAGCACAAAGGTAGCCTCATGTAGAGAGTGTTGCAGAAATCCAGGCGTGAGGTTACCAGAGCATGTACCACAGTTTCGAGATACCAACTCTCCAGGAGAAGCTGATAGCAGGCACTCCTGACTGTCACATTCACCTGACTAGTCATGTGGAGCGATGAGTCTAGGAGTAGCCCCAGACTGCGAACACAGTCCTTGGAGGAGAGTGTGACTCCATCCAGGACTGGAAGTTGTATTCCCAAACCTGGTTTCAGGCCCGTCACTGTTAGTACCTCTGTTTTGTCTGGATTCAGTCTCAATCTGTTTTTCCTCATCCAATCCATTATCGCCCTAAGACAGTCATTGAGAGGAAAGACCCCATCTGAGGTCTGGGCAGATGATCAGGTCATGGATAGGTATATCTGGGTGTCATCAGCATACTGAACACACCATGCGCCATGCCTCCGAATGATCTCTCCCAGAGGCTTCGTGTAGATATTGAATAGCATCGGGGACAGGATGCCTAAATCGTGTAGATATTGAATAGCATCCTGAGGGATGCCTAAATTAAGCTCAATTTTGGAAGAGCAAGTGTCTCCAAGCCTCACCCTCTGGGATCTGTTCGAGAGAAAGGAACGGAACCACTGCAGAGCAGTGCCTCCAATTCCTAATTCTTTCAGACAATCCAAGAGGATGCCATGATCTATAGTGTCAAAGGCCGCTGAGAGGTCCAAGAGCACCAGCAGGGTAACACTACCCCTGTCGATGCCCAAGTGGAGGTCATCAGCCAGAGCAACCATGGCAGTCTCAACTCCATATCCTATCCTAAAGCCAGTTTGAAATGGATCAAGATAATCAGTTTCATCCAAGACAGCTTGGAGTTGGGAAGCAGCCACCCTCTTGATCACCTTGCTTAAAAAAGGAAGCAGGGAGACCAGTCTATAACTGTTCCTATCCAGCGGGTCCAGGGAGGGCTTTTTCAAGAGCTGCTTAACTGCAGCCTCCTTCAAACAAGATGGTACAATGCCCTCCCTGAAAGAAGCATTGATGGTATCCCGAAGGAATACCTTCAACGTGTCACCCCCCCTGGGCGACCAGCCAAGGTGGACAAGGATCGAGGGGACAAGTCGTCTTCCTCACACTACCAAGGAGCTTGTCCACGTCATTGGTACTCACAGATTGAAGGTGATCCAGTAAAAGTACATCAACGGAGTTGCTGGACACCTCATCCTTGGATTCTTTCAAAACACAGGCATCCAAGTCGGCTCTTATCCGAGAAATTTTATCTGCAAAGTAGACATTAAATGCATCACAGCAGGCCACAGTAGGAACAGCTCTGCTAGAGAGGACTCTGCAGACACAATACGTGCAGACGAAAAGGATCTCTGCGCTGCACGTATTGCCTCCCGATAGGAATCAAGATGTTTCCTATGGCGAGTTCTGTTGGATAAGAGTCGAGTCTTCTGCCATTCGTGCTCTGGTTGTTGTCCAGCTCGCTTCATCCTCCTAAGCTTAGGAGCGGGCTGGAAAGGATGCTTGGGAACGACTGTGTCTATAGCCTTGGTGAGATTGGTGTTCCAGGTATTAACAAAGGCTTCCACAGAGTCACCAGCTCCATTAGCCTTTGAGGGCGGACCATTCTAACAGGTCCGCCACCCTGGGAGGGTGGACAGTGGCTCTAAGTTCCATCTTGACCAGAAAATGATCCATCCATGACAAGGCGGAGATACTGATAACCTCCGCCCATGGATATTCCTGCTCCGTACTAAAGATTGCATTGAGGGTATGACCTGCACAATGTGTAGGCCCGATAACCAATTGGGATAGGCCCATATTTGTCATGGTTTCCATGAACTCCCGAGGCGCGCCAGTTAGATTTGGCAAACTGGTCTCGAGTGGGATGTTGAAGTCGCCCAAGACCAAAAGTCTGGGCTACTCCAGCAGCAACTCAGAGACCAGCTGAGTCAGCTTGGTTAGGGAGTCTGTTAAGCAATGGGGTAGCCAGTATACCAACAGAATCCCCAAACTATCCCTGGTTCTCAGGTTTAGGTACATACACTCTATGTAAGCTGTTTTCCGGATAGGCTTCCTGGTCAAGGTTAAGTTCTTTCTATGAACCAAGACCACACCGCCCCCCCCCCCCGCCCACTTTCCCTTATCTGCTCACTAACCGAGTACCCAGCCGGGAGGGCCTGTGCCCATGTCACAGTGCTGGCGTCTCCCAGCCAGGTCTCTGTAAAGCATGCCAGATCAGCTGCCTCATCCAATAAGAGATCATGGATGATATGGGCTTTGTTTTTAACCGATCTAGCATTGCAGAGGAGCAGAGTAAGGAGCTGTGGAATGGATGGTACACTCTCCAAGTTATTCTGGGAAACAGAGTGAACTGAAGAAGGGATAGATATTAAACATCAATCCCTTCTCCTTTTGCAACATTTCTTCACTCTGTTGCTGCCATACCTTCCCTTCCCCCACACAACCTCAATCCCCGCTCCCCGACCATTCCCGGCTCCATCACATGATGACAATGTCAGGCAATCCAGTTAACTCTCGTCCTACAATGTATAGAGGGCAGTCTCATTTATCCTTCTACAGCTCCCAGATCACCAGGGGAGGGGAGGCGATCTCCTTCACTCTCACTCTTCACTCTCACTTTCGCTCAGACCGCCATGATATAATCTTAATACATCCACATCTATATCAGTCTACACAGCGTTGTTTTCTTGTTAGATAAAGAGAATAATTAAGTCTCTACGTTATTAAAATAGAATTCTAGCTTTTAATCTTTTCTTGGGCTGTTCTTTACCTCTTTTCCCCCTTTCCCTCTCCTCCTGATCATTCAGTCTTCCGCTTTAACTTTTCAGTTTCTGCAGAAATGCTAGATCGCAATCTGCTATGGACAAATTATGCCAAATGTATGTTCCCCTAGAAGATCTTATAACTTCCAGATCTTACTCACTCACTCATTACTTTATAGAGTTGAAGCTTCTATGTTTGTCAGCATAAGCGGAGCTTGGCTTTACAAGCCCTGGGTCATGGTGGCTGCTAGCTTGCGGCCCCACTGTCCTCTTCTTTCTCTCTTTCTACTTCTCTCGTCTTTCTTGATTCTTCTTATCACAGAAAATGGACAATGAGACCCCCGTGAGCCTGTCTGTTCCCCGTTTCACCATGGGGAAATTGGCTCCGCTATGATTGTATATGTGGAATTTCAGCCCACGATCTGCTCAACAGATTCCAACTCAAGAAATCTGTTGCATTCGCTCTGCCATTGACACCAGAAGTCCTTCATGAACTATTCATTTCAAAAATAAAAGTAAAAATCAAGAAGAGAACAAAACCAGTCATCATGACAAAATATGATTTAAACAACATTTCCACAGAATTCATTGACAATATAAGGAACAGATTTGCAGTACTAAGTATAATAGATCATGAACCAGAAGAGCTTTGATCTGAAGCCAGGGACATAATAAAAGAAAAATGCATAATGACACTTCCAACAGACAAAAGGAAAGTGAAGAAACCATGGATGACAGATAAAATGCTACAAGCCATAAAGGAAAGAAGAGAAACAAAACAAAAAGGAGATACGGATAAATTAAGAACCATGAACAGTACAATGGCTAGTGTGCAAAGATAAGAAAAATTATTACAATGACAAATGTAGAGAAATAAAAGACAACAACAAAAAGGGAAGAACAAGGGGCCTATTCCACAAGATTTAAGAAATCAAGGGAAAGTTCAAACCAAGGACTGGGGCACTCTATGACAATAAAAATAACATAATTCAAGACTAGGAAGGAATAAAAAGACATTGGATGCAATACACAGAAGAACTATACAAATGAGATGACAAAATGAAGGACACATGGAGTGAAGAGCTACATGAAGATGAATCCCAAATTCTAAAAACCAAGGTGGATGCTACAATAAAAGAAATGGCAAAAAACAAGACTCCAGGAACAGATAATATACCAATAGAACAGAGTCAGCTCTAGTGCTAACCAACATATGTCAAAAGATGTGGAAAACAAAATGATGGCTAATAGATTGGAAGCGATCAAAGTACATCCCTATCCACACACACACACACACACAAAATACACAAAAGACTGCAGCAACTATAGGACTATAGCACTTATCTCCCATGCAAGCAAAATTATGCTCAAAATACTGCAACATAGATTCCAACCGCACATGGAGAAAGAAATCCCAGAGGTCCAAGCAGTGTTCAGGAAAGGAAGACGCAGCAGGGATCAAATTGCAAATATACAATGGCTAATGGAACATAGCAGGGAGTTCCAAAAGAAAATCAGCATGTGCTTTATACACTCTAGCAAAGTTTTTAACTGCATAGATCAGGAAAGGCTATGGAACACCCTTAAAGACATGAGAGTGCCAACACATCTGATAGTCCTAATGAGGAATCTATACTCAGGACAAGAAACTACTGTCAGAACAGAACATGGAGAAACAAAATGGTTCTCAACTGGCAAAGGAGTCAGATAAGGCTGCATTCTATCACCCTACCTATTCAACTTATATGCAGAACATATTGTAAGGAAAGCAGGCTTGGACGTGGAAGAGGGAGGAATGAAAATAGGAGGAAGAAATATCAACAATCTGAGATATGTTGACGATGCCGTAATACTAGCAGAAAACCTCACAGACCTGGAACAACTACTAAGGAAGATAAAAAAAGAGAGATTAAAGGCAGGCTTACTGTTGAACATAAAGAAAACAAAAATAATGACCACAGACAATCTACACACATTCAAACTAGACAATGAGGAAATAGAAATAGTAAAAGAGTTCTCATATCTGAAATCAAACATTGATTGGAATGGGGACTGCAACCAGGAAATCAGAAGAAGATTAAGAATGGGGAGGGCAGCTATGAAAGAACTAGAAAAGGTCCTAAAATGCAAAGACATAAAACTCAACACAAAAGTTAGAATCATACAAGCCATTGTATTCCCTATTACCATATATGGATGTGAGAGCTGGACAGTCAAGAAAGAAGACAGGAGGAAAATTTGAGATGTGGTGCTAGAGAAGAGTGCTGAGGATTCCATGGACAGTCAAAAGGACAAACAAATGGGTCCTAGAGCAGATCAAGCCAGAGATATCCCTAGAGGCCAAGATGACAAGACTTACTGTTGTACTTTGGACACATCATGAGAAGGCATGAATCATTGGAAAACACAATGATGTTAGGAAAGGTGGAGGGAAATAGAAAGAGAGGAAGACCACATGCTAAATGGATAGACTTTATTAAAGAGACCACGAATAAGTGTTTGCAGGAGCTGGGCAGAGCAGTAGAGGACAGTGGGGCCTGGAGATATCTCATGCATAGAGTCTCCTGTTAGGCGTGGTAACGCAGTGCTTCACGTTACGCCTGTGGAGACCACGTAACGTGAAGCACTAGGATCCAGACTTCTCTGATGAAGCAGGCTGCTTGTCATCTGGAGAAACTCCTCTCCTCTTCCAGATAGAGCACAGAGACTCTACAGCCAGATGTCTCACGAATGAGACTTTAATCTTTGCTGCTCTATATACAGATATGTACAGCATATACCAACGCAACTCCAACAGCAAAACAGCAATATGCAATCCACCATCAACAATCCACAACCCACATGTGTGTCCAGAGGCTTGTGCCTTATATAGCCTGTGCTCCACATGGCTTTCTGGCCCTGCCTCTTCCTCCTGGATACCTGTCACTGGCTGGAACCACAGGCAGAGTACAATGGGTTTGGGCCATGATATCCTGCCTGTACATATGGGCCCTTAGTCCCAAGTAGAATTGGACCCATTGAGTCAATGGAATTTACCCAAGTGTTGACTCGCCATTCAAGAAGTGGGACTAATCAAGTTGAGTCTAATCAATAGGATCCATGCCCTTGTCTACTGCACTTTGTCCTTCTGATTTGGTTGATTCTGGCATTCTGTTGCTCCATTCCTTTGCTCCTGGACCCAATGCAAAAATGGGCACAGTAATAAAATGGTTAAAAACAGTTTGAAAAGCCAGAGTGATGTAAATGTAGGATGTGCCTTTATGAAATGATAAATACATTGTACCTGGGGAAATTGTATCTTCATAGATTATGCCAAAGATTAAGACATGCATAATTGATTTAGGTAGCAAAAGACAAATGAGACACACTGAGAATGGGAAGACAATAATTTTAGGGAGATGACATAGCAATTACTATAAAACAGTGTTTAAAAGCCTCAAAGTAACTTCCATTACTCTAAATTACACGTCATTTCATTTTCAGCAAACATGTGTAAGTAAGTCTAGGGTGGTAGGTGTAGAACCACCTGGGACTTTTTACTAGTTTCATCATAATTCCTCAGATGATTCTCTTTACTATAACTGTCTCTCAAAATGTTGCATTAGGCAATTCTTGCCACATTGCTCACATTTCTTCACTAGCACCAAAATTCCAATAGGATGTCCAGAGCTGGTGAAAGACAAACTGATATAGTACTGAAAAATGGTTAGTATATTTATAGCAGCAAACAATGACTAATTTTTTTAAAAAACTGTATGAGTTATGTCAGCATCAGGTAGCAATGCACTGAATATACCTGGTAAACACTTTTTTTCTTGAAATTCCTAAAACACTTCACTTAACAGGGAACCTAAAAGTTTACAAGCCCATTCCATAAAGTAGAATTTTAATGGGAAAAATCTGTAGGTTTTAGCTGGTAGGAATATAGAGAAATATAGAACAGGGGTAGGGAACCTGTCCCCTTTAAGGGCCGAGGGACTTCAGCTCCCAAAAGCCTCAGCCATGTTGGCAAATAGTCCCATGTTGGCCAATAGCTCCTGGGATTCTGGGAGCTGAAATCCCTCGGCCCTTAAAGGGGAAAGGTTGCCTACCCCTGATATAGAAGATGAAATATATAGAACTTCCTCTAATTTCTCCAAGTGGATTTGCAAGATGCAGATGAAGGAGAGAATAGCAATAAATCAATCATAGAATTTTAGAATTTGAAGGATCAACAATGGCCATCTTGTCCAACCTCCTGCCATGCAAGAATACACAGTTACAGCATTCCTGAAAGATGACTATCCAACCTCTGTTTAAATACCTTTGAAAAAGGTCTCCCACTCAAGACAATCCATCCTATGGTCAAGCAGTTATTACAGTAAAGAAATTATTCCTAATGTGTAGATGAAATATCTTGTCTTGTAATTTAAACCCATTAGTTTGTGTTCCAGAGTCCAGAGCAACAGAAAACAAGCTTGCTCTATCTGTAAGATTTCCCTTCAGATATTTAAAGATGGCTATCATGTCACTTTTTAGTCTTCTCTAGGTCTTAGGGACCAGGTGGGATTGCTGATTCCTTGACCTGGACATTATGCTCCTGTTGATGAAGACTAGAATTGCATAGATTTGTTTTGGCCACCACATCAACTGTTGTTTCATACTTAGCTTGTGGTTCCTCAGTCCTTTTCACATGTACTGCTTTGAAGACATCTGTAACTCATTTTACATTTGTGCATTTCATTTTTCTTGCCTAGATGTAGTGCCTTATCTTTCTTCCCTGGTTGTAGTACCATGTAGGGACACCTGTTTGAAAGCATTACATGTGAAAAGAATTGAGGGGTCTTAGGCAACAAGCTAAAGATCACCTGTGAAGCAGAAAGACAGCTTGTACTGTAGCTGATAATTGTTAGGGAGATTGTTGCCCATGACTATTAATGTTAGGCAAAGTAGAACAAAGCTATGACATGAGATGGAAAGGTCCTCCTTGAATGTTTATCTGCTGTGAAGGTGTTCATTTTGCAAAGAGTTTTTAAAAATTAACTCAAAACTTTTTTTTTTCTAATGAAAATTGAATTTCCCATTCATGCTTAAGAGCTGGTTTATACATTGGACAGAAAGAGATAAAATCCTGGACAAACACTAGGTGGTACATCAAAGGTTTGATCTAGCATCTCTCTAATGTACCAATTTACTACATGAAAAAAGAAGGGGTTAAAATAATAGGATTCTACCCATCAGCATGAGCTAGCATGGTGCAGTGGTTTGAGTGTTGCACTATGACTCTAGAGACCAAAGGCCTTTGCAGACTGCCAGAAATAGTGCACATTAAATTGAAGCACTGCCCTGGCTCAGGGCTAAGGAATCATGGGAACAGTATTTTATTGTGGCACCAGAGCTCTCTGACAGAGAAGGCTCAATGTCTCAGAAAAAAATACAGTTCTCATGATTCCCTAGCACTGAGCCAGGGCTGTGCCTCAATTTAATGTGCACTATTTCTGGCAGTCTGCAAAGGCCCCAATTACAGGGGTTTAAAATTGTTGGTATTATTTTCTCTTTTTAATTTGTTATTATGATTTTAATTGATTTATAGTTTAATAATTTTTTAAGGGGGGAGGGAAATATATTGTTTATGTTGTATGTTTTTAATGTTGTAAACCGCCTGGATTGGTTCACCAAAGGGCGGTATAAAAATAAAATTTATTATTATTATTATTATTATTATTATTATTCCCTGCTCAGCCATGAAATGACTAGATAACTCTAGGCAAATCACATGCTCTCAGCCTCAGGGAAGGTAATGACAAATCTCCTTTGGACAAATCTTGCCAAGAAAACCCCTATGATAGGGTCTTAGGTTTGCCATGAGTAAAAAACAACTTGAAGGCACACAGCAACAAAAAAAGTCCTCCAGTTCATTCTCTAAAACTCTAAACTCTGAAGTGGCTCCAGTCGTGAATAGAATGTCCAGCTGGCCAATCAGGAGGCAGCTGAGAGCCAACCAATAGAATTCAAGCTGGGAGCACTTGAAAATTCCAAGTTGACAGTTGGAGTGAAGAGTTGGTAATGAGACAGTTGAAGAGAGTTGTCAGGGAGTGAAGCCAGAGAGAGGGATGTGTTTTGGGGGGTTCCTGAGGGATCTGTAATTTTGTTAGTTCAGGTCTAGACGGGAGGGACTCGAAACACATACAGAACTCTAAAGAAGTGTGCTGAAGTATTAAAAGTGAAGTGGAAACAAACATTGTTATATGTAACCAAGCAAGCCTACAATAATACACTTTGATACAAGTTCTAGTTATTCCATGCTGTTTTAAAATAAACTCTTCTTATTTAAACATCACTTTGCCTACATTTCTAAAACAAACCACGCTACTAACAGTTTAAAGTTTGGTGTGGGACATCATACAAAGAATAGTGTGGGTCCTTTACACATAAATTGGAGACAGGGGTGGGATAACGAGTTTCCACAGGACTGCCATCCTAAAAGTGAGTGCTAAAGGTGAATGGTGGCAGGAGTGCTCACCACATAACGAATTTGGTGGCAGCATTGGGATCCAACAAATCCAGTAGCCAAAAGTGTGATTGAATTGTAGGGGTCTAAGTGTGAGATACCAGATATCCAATATTTGGTTTAAAGTGAAAAGTTTTTTTAAAAAAACCCAACCACTTGAAATCTAGGTGTTGGTGTCAGTAAAGTGATCTCTGAGGTAATAAAACAAGGGTATTTTTAGGAGATTACATGGAAACTGACCACACTAGAAAGTCACTAGTCTCTGAGGTAAACGTGCTGAGGTATTGGTAGGCGACTAGTGGTAAGGATAAAAGCACACTTAGAATCATAGAATCATAGAGTTGGTAGAGACCACAAGGGCCATCCAGTCCAACCCCCTGCCATGCAGGAACTCAAAATCAAAGTGTCCCTGACAGATGGCCACTTAATGATTCCTGAGATATAAGTTAGTGGTAAAGTAAGGAATCACTACTTTGACTTCAAGATACAAGTGTTGTCTGTACGTTCAGTTGAGGCACTGACCTTTTAGAGGTATTTCCTGAGGTAAAAGTTTTTGGTAATTGTAGGGAAATACTATTAATATGCCTCCTAAAAAAGTTAAAGCCCCAGCAGTGTCTGAATTGGTGGAAGAAGAGGTGGTTAGAAAATAACGATAGCTAATCTTGACATTGACATTTCTGAAACTCAAGAAAATTTAGAGATTTGGAAAATAGAGGAAAGAATAGAAATGGCCAGGATAAAAGAAAAAAAGATTGGAAAGGAACAACAAATTGAAATAGAAAGACTGAGGGTAAAACAAGCTGAAATGGATTTCCAACTTAGGATGAGAATTCTAGATTAGAGAATGAGGTAAATAGAGCACCTCAGATTGATATGAAGAGATTCCTCAGATATTATAAAGAGGACAATATTGATTCCTTCTTCACTAATTTTGAGAGAACTTGTGAAGAGTTGAAAATAAAAGAAGAAGAAAGAATGAGTTATATTAGATCCCAGATTTGTGGTGGTCTAACGGAAATTTATGCTGAGATAAGAGCAGATGAAGCTCAAAATTATGAGTTATTCAAAGAGATGGCGAAACAAAGATTTGGTTTAACTCCAGAACACCACAGAAGGGAGTTTCGTAAAATAAAGAAAAGGCCAGAGGAAACTCTCTCTCAACTGGCGTGTAGACTAGACTATTATCAAAAGAGCTGGGTGCATGGATACAAAGTAACTTCCAAAGAAGAACTACAAAGTTTAATAGGCTTGGAGCAATTCTGTTGAGGCAGAAGAATTTCTTCAATTAATGTTTTATATGCCTAAATTAGAGATGTGTGCTATTATAAGTGTAAAATTATGGTCAAGCAGCCCTGCAAAGGGAATGCTGGGAAGTGGGCCTCTAAGGAAGATGCTGGAGGGTTTAAACTCAAAGAATGCTAAAGGGTTATTTAGACAGGATGACCCCAGACCTGGTAACCTGATGCATTAAACACCTTCATTAGGAGCCAGCATGGGCCAAAGAGCCATAATAAATCATTGGCAACTACTCTTGTTTGGGCAAAAGGACCTTCTGACTAGTACACACAGTTTGTTTACTGATAAGAGATTTTGGTATGTGGTTGGCATGGCAACATGGTAACTTAAGCATATTATAATGTATTCTGAAATCTGTATTCTCATTGCTCAGGATTTTGTGTGTTTAAGGTTTAGAGCATCCAATAGAATGTCAGCTTTGAATTTCTTTGTCTCTGAGTGCATAAAACTATGGCCATCTTAGCTGATTCTTGGTCCCAATGATCTGAAATGCTAATTCCATTGGGGACTTGCTGGCAATAAATAAACCTATGCTTTCAATCTATTTTGGGTCCCCTGTTTCTGCATCAAGCTCTGCAAAGAACCATGGATGCTGGGAGTTAATTTGCAACAGTTGGTTTTTCCACTACATTATAATGTAATTCCACAAAAGTATAAATAGCTAGTTCAAGAGAAGAGGGCCAAAATGGTAGCCAAAGCTACTAAAATGGTTGATGAACTAGTATTAATTAGAGGAGATGACAGGGGAATGACAAAAAATAAAGAAAGGTCTCAGTGGAAAGACAAAAAGGACCCAAAACCTGGCAATCCCCAAAAGGGAGAAATAGTGAGGGGGAAAATTATAAACCATGGCATCAAGGGAGAACACAGGAATCTGAGAGAAAAAGTTGGATAGATGGTTGACAGAAAATCAGTCAAAACCAAGCCAGTGAAGTTGCTATGAATGTGGACAAATAGGGTACTTGAGATTAAACGGCCCAAAAATATATCATAAGAATTTAAAATCACCTATAAAGCCAGCATATTGTGTAACATCAGTTAGTCAGGCAGAAAAAGAATGTTGCCAGGGAGGAACCACAGAGGCTGCGGTTGCCATGGAAATGACAGTTGGTAAAGCAACTGACATTAGAAGGGAACTTTCTCCAAGGCTGTGCCTATTTGTAACTGCCTTGCTTGAGGGATTAAGGGCCTCTACAGGCTAGGAGCTAGGGATGGGGAGGGGCAGTCACACGCTGAGCGCCCCAACCTCATGCCGAGGACGTTGTGATGCCACATGCTGTTACGCATGGCACGTGGTGTCAAGACATCCTCCCAGTGTAGCGTCTTCACGTGCTGCACTGGAAGGGCCACAGAAGAGCTGCACGGTGGCTCTTAGAGTGCCCTATTTGCCAGCTTTGAAAGGAGTGGCATTTTGCTGCTTCTTTCAGGGCCAGCAAGAGGGAGGATTGGGGCCAAGGCATGAGGCAGCCTTGGTCCCAATCCTCTGCTTCCCAGGATGGACCAGGGCCACCTATTTGCATCCCCCCCCCCAAAGTTTTGAAGAACACAGAGAATTAATACAAATAAGTGGGACCTGGTTGTGGGGTTTCCATTACTCTGGGTCTGAAGTCTGTATAATTAAATCACACTTAATAAATCCTCAAAATGTATGCCCAGAAGAAACAATGACTTTAAAAGATTTAGGGGGCCCTGCATTTGTAGCACCAGTAGCCAAGTTAGACATTTCTTTTAGAGGACACAAACTGCAGTGGAAATTTTCCCTCTGGGATGACATTCCTGTTCTGTGTTTAATTGGAAATGATTTGGATAGATGTCTTAGATTCGCTTTAGTGATCACTAGACAGCAGAAAAAGTAAAAAGCTTCCAAACAGGTCAATCAAATACCTGGAGAAAGAAAAGAAGAAGATGTGGTCATTAACGATGAGAGTGGTATAACTGATATAACAGAAGAGGAGAGTTGTGAGGAAATTAAAATTGGGAATAAAGCTGAATTTGGTCAAGAACAAAAGAGGGATGAAAGTTTAAAACCTTTGTTCACTCTAGCTGAGGAAGAAGGTAATGGAGAGCTGAGTGAGAGTCATCCTCACAGATTTAGAATCATTCAAGACCACTTATATAGAGAGGTTCTCAAATGTAAATATAATACCCAGAAGGAAATTCAAAAACAGTTGGTAGTCCCTCAGAAATACAGAAGCCAGATACTGGAAATAGCCAATTCTAGTTCATTTGGAGGTCATTTGGGAATTAAGAAAACTGCCCAAAGAGTCTCTTTAAATTTTTACTGGCCAAAGAGGGTTATACCTTTGAAAAGGTATATATATATATTTGGTAAATCTTGTGACATTTGGCAAAAAAGTGGGCACAAGGCGAGATAAGACCAGAACCAAGCTTTGTCCTTTACCAGTAATGTCACACCCATTCCAGAGAATAGGCATAGATATCATAGGGCCGTTACCACAGGCAACACAAAGAGGGAATAGATACAATATTACTCTAATGGACTATGTCACAAGATATCCTGAAGCAGTAGCTTTGCAGAATATAGAGACAACGACTGTGGCTAATACTCTGATAAATATTTTTTGTAGATTAGGATTTCCAAGTGAGGTGATATCAGATTTGGGAAGTAATTTTACTTCCAAAGTGATGCAAAAGTTATGGGAGGTCTGTGGAGTTAAACACTTAACCACAACCCCCTATCACCCACAAAGCAATGGGCTTATAGAGAACTGTAATGAAACTTTAGTTAACATGATAAAATCCTATACTGCAGAAAACCGGAATGATTGGGACATCAAGTTGCAATGCCAGCTATTTGCCTATTGAGAGGTGCTGCGAGAAAGCTTGGAATTCAGTCTGTTTGAGTTAATGTGTGGACACAAGGTAAGAGGACCTTTAGATCTCATTTAACAAGAGTGGGAATCTTCAGAAGAGAGCTGGAAGATGTGGTATCGCATGTTCAGAACCTGATGACATCATTAAAGCAAGTCTTGAAAATTGCCGTAGAAAACCTTAAAACAGCTCAAGGTCAACAAAAGACTTGGTATGACAAAAAGGCCCAAACTGGAGTTTTCCTTCCAGGAGATGAGGTGCTAGTCCTTCGACCAACTAGAGGAAATAAACTTCAATATGCATGGACAGGTCCAGTTCAAGTCACTGAGAAGATCAATGATGTGAACAATATATAGTGGACTGGGGAAATGATTTAGGGTGTAGATTGGTACATGTAAATATGCTGAAGCCCTATGTTAGGCGGTAAAAGTTGATATATGCTGGTAAAGAGATGGATAATGAAGGCATTGTCCTTCCTCAGTGGAAATTTGAAAATGCGGGAAAAGAAAAGATACAAGAGGTTACTCTTGACACTTCTCTTACTCCCCAGCAACAGTCAGAGATACAGAATGTGTTTAAAAAGTTTGAGGATATTTTTTCTGATGTACCTGGGAAAGTCCAAGGGATATATCATCATATCAATACTGGAGAAACAAGCCCTGTATCCAATCCTCCATATTGAGTAACCGGTCCATTAGCTGACGGTGTTGGGGAGGAAATTGATGTAATGCTAAAGATGGGGATTATTGTACCATCCCATAGTCCTTGGGCTTCACCAGTAGTGTTGGTAGAAAAACCTGACCATACTATTTGATTATGTGTTGACTATAGGTGGCTAAATAAAATTACCCAAACTAATGCCTATCCTATGCCTAGAACTGAGGATTTGATTGAAAGGATAGGAAGGAAGTTTATAATCAAGACAGATCACTCACCCTTGTGTTGGTTAAATCATGCCAAGGGAAGTAACAGTAAGTTACTGAGATGGAATTTATTAGTGAAAGACTTTGACTACTCCATCCAGTATGTGAAAGGTAAGGAGAATATAATAGCTGATAGTCTCTCCAGATTGACTGAGGAGGGATAAAATAAAAAACGGTAATGTAATATATTTGTACAGGTAATGGATCATATATGTATAAATGTGTTGTGTATATAGATGTTGTTGTTTGTTGAATGTTCTATATATTATGATTTGATGATAAGTATAATTCATTTTAGGGATTTATGTGCCCCCATAACCAATGAGTTATATGTGCCCACAAACTTGCTAAGGGGGGGGGAGTTGTGTGGTGAATGGAATGTCAAGCTGGCCAATCTGGAGGCAGCTGAGAGCCAACCAATAGAATTCAAGCTGGGAATATTTGAAAATTCCAAGCTGACAGTTGGTGTGGAGAGTTAGGAATGAAACAGTTAAAGAGAGTTGTCAGGGAGTGAAGCCAGTGAGAGGGCTGTGTTTTGGGGAGTTCCTGAGGGAACTGTAATTTTGTTAGTTTGAGTCTAGATGGGAGGGACTCGAAACGCATACAGAACTCTAAAGAAGGGAGTTGCTGTAATGTTCTCTTCTGAGAAATATTGTTATCCAGTGTGGCTGAAGCATTAAAAATGAAGTGGAAACATTGTTATATGTAACCAAGCAAGCCTACAGTAATAAGCTTTGATACAAGTTATAGTTATTCCATGTTGTTTTAAAATAAACTCTTGTTCTTATTTAAACATCACTTTGCCTACATTTCTAAAACAAACCATGCTACTAACAGTTAAAGTTTGATGTGGGACATCATACAAAGAATAGTGTGGGTTCTTTATACATAAATTGGAGGCAGGGGTAGGATAACGAGTTCCCACAGGACTGCCATCCAAAAAGTCAGTGCTAAAGGTGAATGGTGGCAGGAGTGCTTGCCACATAACAACTCCACATTCACAAAGAGGCAACAAGGCCACTCTACTAATCCTTCCTCTAATAGCCATACATTGGACTTCTCATCCAACATCCATATGTTGATTTCAGCATTTGAAATTGTGACAACTAGAGTCTATTAGGATCCATATGGCCTAACAAGTAATGTTAGAGTGCAGTTCTGAGTAGCCTTAGCAAACATAGCAATTGTTGGGTCAATGAATCAACATAAGAGCTGACTAACAAAGTTCAACACAAAGATGTCAGGCAAGAGAGCCAATGAACTGTGCACTCCTTCTGTCCCTTTGTAGAAATGAAGTGCCTCCATACTTATAACATTAATATGTGAAGAAGAACAAGGCTATTTCTCTGCTCTTTGTAAGACTATCAGAGCTGACTGATAAATAATACCATTAGTGATTAGGTAAGGAGACAACAAATCCTTATGACAAAGTTTTATCTTTAAGAAGTATAACTAACATTCCAAAACAGTCAAAATACCTTAAGACTTCTGATGTAACATGGAAGGGCATGAGATGAAGGACACATTGCTAGTGTTCTAGCCCAAGGTTTGAGGATAGACATTTGATCTTCTATTATTGATTGAAGAAAGCTTTCAGCCTCTGCTTGCTCAGCTCCTGTTTTCAACTAATCAGGGTAATTAGAAATCTGATGAGCCTTGTGTTTCATTTGGGAATGAAAGTTTCAAATTAATATAGCTTTCACAGCTAGTACAGACAGAATATTGACTAGTATTGGTGAGAAATAATATCTATTACAACTAAAGGATTGGCTGTTACCCCTGGCCTCTTACAAAGCATGCTCTTGGAGGAAAAAATCTGTTTTACAGAAGGAAATCTAGTGATAATCAATATACACCCTTGGAATGATATCAGAATGTCTTACAACCCAAATGACTTCATCATCAACCAAACATGACACCCCCACTTTTCTTTCTCCTTGTTTCATGTGTGTGTCCCTACAATATCCATTCAGGCTGAGGTGTGAGTTTTGCACAATTTTTGCCCACATGTTCTAAAGTTTTTCAAGAAACTATTCTAAGCAGAAATATGTGGGGAAAATGTGAAAAATAATTTTATCTATTTAAAAAAACTTGAATATTATACACAAAAAGGTGTTTCTGACAATATTTGTGCTTGCACCTTCGGCGCCTTTTCAGCCACAGCGTGTGTGGACACTGTGGCAGATAGGCATCCTCGGAGCCCCGGACATGCGGAGGGTCTGGCGCTTCGACGATGTCTTCAGGAAGGGGTTGGGGTGCCCAGCATGTGGCTGCCCCTCCCCTCCCTTGCCCTGAAGACGGTGTTTTGTGCCATCTGTTTAGGCCCGTAGTAAGGAGTAATCAGCTGATGGCGAATGTCCTTATAGAATTGGCAGTACAAAAGAACATGCTCTGTGGTTTCAATAACACCATCACTGCAAGGGCAGAGCTGAGATTCATAAGGTGTTTTCCTATATCTTCCTTCTAACATTGTTGTTGGGTTTTTCTAAAACAGGTAATACTATTTTTTTAACAGATCTGCAACTAGGTGTTAAGGGTATACTGGATGTCTGGGTGGGAGATAGAGGTTAAGCAGACACTTGTCCCATATCTGTGGCATGAATAAATGTGTTATATTTTGGTGAGCACCTTAGACACTGTTTGGGTGAAAGGGACATTTCTGAAACCACCTCTTTAAACCTCACAAGCTAGGGGGTGGCAGAAAGAAATTTCCCCTTGAGTCTGGCCTGAAAGATAAATCCCCTCTTTAATCTTTGCAGATTGGGAGAGGGACTTTCTGGTTAGACTTCCTGATGCGGGCTGGCCAATGAATCACCCAGATTTTGGGTTATCGCTGAGGGCTCAGGTGTTATTATCCAGAAAAGCTGCAGGGGTGGTCTAAGGAAAGAAACTGGCTGCAGTTTCTCCTACACTTGGTTGTTCTCCCTGTTTTGTTGCATTTCCATTAAGAAATTAATAAACAGGTCAATTAATAACTGACCCTCTTTTCATCCCAATTTTGGCGTCTTGTCTTATTATTTCTGGGGTTGGGTAGCAAATACTCATATTTTCATATGAGGACAAAATATTTGAAAATGTACTTCACTTTTGAATATATGCAGCTCATTGAGATCACATTGCCTCACTCTTCCAAACCACAGAGATTGTTGGGTGCTGGCAAGATTCTTATCCTAGACTGGCAATAAGATCTGTCACAGAGCAAAGTCCAGCTCCCCTCCTCTAACTCTCAGCCCATCACTCCACCATGACATTTTCCTTATATGATAATATGTTGTTGCCTTTCCTCGATTCCATATTGGTATGAATCAGTGCAAATGAGAATAAGCCAATCCACTCTGGATCCAAATCAAGTCATCTAATTCACAGTGTAAAACAGCCTGATTCACTTCAACATGCAAGCTTTTGACAATGTTTCACAGTCCTAATAAGAACAACCCACCATTTGGAAAAGGTTCATACATATAACTGCATTTACAGCAGATACCCTGGTTGGGATCCTAAACATTTTATGGTCACAAGGGACAGCAGAGTTGCACATCCCCAGCAATGACACAAAGTGCTTTTGAATTTCTTTTCCAAGGTCTGTGATGTGAGACATATTGATTATAAGATGGAAAGCAAATACAATGCACCTCCTTTTTTAAAAATGGAAAGCAGCATATAATATAATCATTATTTAATATAATCAGGGTCTCTGCAGACCAGCCCAAAGGGCTAGCCTGGGGGTAGAGTTGAAATTGGGTAGCTGCACGCTGGCCACCCCAACCCCATGCCAACACCATCCTGATGCTGCGCGCTGTTACGCATGGCCCATAGCATCCGGACACCCTCCTGGCATAGCGTTTAAACACACTGTGCTGAAAGGGTGAGGAAGAGCCGTGATGCCAGCTCTTAGGGCAGCCTTTTGCCACCCCTAAAAGGAGTGGCATTTTGCCACTCTTTTGGGGGCAGCACAAGGGAGGATCGGGGCTGCGGCATGGGGTTGCCTCAGCCCCGATCCACCACTTCCTGGGTTGGCTCTGTGCCACCCATCTGCAAAGGCCAGTTCAACCGTCTTAGACATTTAAATGGATTCAGTCAAGGAAACCATGGCTGTGAGTTTGCAAGGTGTCTTGGAGCCTTCATTCACTTTTGTTTGTATATGACTTCAAGTCACCTGTCGATTTATGGTGACCCCATTAATTCCAAAGGGTTTTCTTAGACAAGGAATATTTAGAGATGATTTTGTCAGTTCCTTCCTCTGAAATACAGCCTACAGCACTCATTCATAGGATCACCATGTCAAAGCCAATCTGATGACAATTAACATAAGCAATTTAACTAGATTTTTAGAATTTATTTATGGGATTTATATCCCACCTTTCTTCCAAAATAGAATTCAAAGTGGTTTATTGTAGTGGATAATTGCCAAATGTAGGCCCAGAAGGGTCTTGGCCTGTGAATACATGATGCCGGCCCAAAATGTACCTACTGGCCTTTGCTCTACCTGCAAATTATTCCTTCCAATTGGTCTAGCAGTGATATGGCCTTTTGGGCTTGCTATTTCAAGAGCCAGTAAACTGCACCCTTGAGATCATATAAAACCTTTCCCAGTTCTCTGGAGCTTTGTCCACACACCTCATTGTTTGACCAGAGCAAGCCTCAGAAGTGTCAGTGAATATAGTGAGAATGACTATATGAACAGAAGACAATAGGACAGACAGTAGTGTGTGAAGGTATTTTTAGAAGTTCTATAGAAGCTGCCTGGAAAACTCCCATAAATTGGCAGGGAAGCTGCTCTTTCTGCTGATCTGGAAAGCACTTCTCACACTGGTAGTATTGAAAAATAACATAGTGGTAGATCATTAACATGTATGACAAAAAGAATAATGCAAGAATTCTCAGCCTTTCACATCAACATATGTTATTTGATATTAAAATTATCACTGCATGTCCATGAAAATTTCAAATGATACATCAATTATTTACATATGTTGAGTTGTTTGATGGATTTAGAAGAGATCACTTTTTAAAAATTATAAACCTCTTTCTCCCCCCCAAAGCACCATATTCCACCCTATTTTTTCCTTCAATAAACAAATTTTACTTGCTACCTTTAAAACAGTAGTTCTTGTATATTTGAGGTATAAACTCAGCAGGCATTCAAGAAAAAGCACAGTGAAGAAATACAGCATCTTGTTTCATGGAAAATGATCAAAGTAACTGGTTTTGTTGTTGTTATTGTTTAGAACTCAAATATGAAGAAAAAATTAAGCAGCAGACAAAACTGGAATATGTTCAAAACTTGAGAAAAGGACACTGTATTTTTAAAAAATTTTTTTAAAAAGGCACACTAATATACATGGACAGAGAGAGAGAGAGAGAGAGTTTTACTGACCAATCCAGAAATATTAAGACAAGACACAAAGAGATGGACTGAAAATAGGCCATTTATTAGCTTGACCTATTTATTAATTTCTTAAAAGAACTGCAACGAATGTGGGGGGAAAGCCTAGTGTGGGAGCAGCTGAAGCCAGAGGTCTCTTCCCCAGACCAGCTCTGCAACTTCCTCTGGATGATCACACCTGAGCCCTCAATGAGAACCGAAAAGTTGGGTTACTCACTGGCTGGCCCACATCAGGAAAACCAGCCAGAAAGGCCCAATCCCCAAGGATTAAAGAGAGGATTTTTCTTTCAGGCAAGCCTTCTGCTACCTCCTGGGTCCCAAGACCTAAAGAGGTAGTTCCAGAGACATCCCTTGCACCCAAGTGGTGTCCTAGGTGGTTGCTGAATTATAAATCATCCCTCACTCCTCCAAAATGATAATCTATTTAGACACCACTCTAGCCAGTTTCCCATTTCTGACTGGGAACAGTAAGGGGGAGGTAAAAAAGTCTGTGGAAAAGGGAAAAAATTCCTACCCGGCCCAAAGCAACCAAGACACTTTACAGTGTACCAGTAGCAGGAGGGTAGGTCGATCATTCCAGCCAGAATGAAAACCCTGAGGGCAGCAGGCACTAAAACAACTGTGGCCATGCCCCCAGGAATCTCCCACCACAGCATAAGTGCTGTGGCATCTTTTAAAACTTAATCTCCCAATCTGGGGAGGGCAGCAAAGTATACATCCCACCCCAAATGACTCCAAAAAGGGGGATGTAACTTATACAACTGAAAGGATGGCAGGAGGAAGAAATTCACAATAAGTAGGGCAGCCACCCAAAATAATTTTTCATACCCATTTACCATCAGAGAAACACCACGCTTTTTCAAAGATGTTCTTTCAAACTATTCACATAGGTAAAGAACCAGTGCCTTAATATATGTATGCCTGTATGTATTTGTATCTGTCTATTTATCTATCTATCTAGATGTAGATGAAAGAACCAAGGAAATTCATCATAAGCCACCCAAAGACCATTGTGTTATCTTTTCTCTAAGAAATGAGAGCAGAAATTTTCCCCCTCTCTCTTCTTCTTTTAACCATAATGTGACCTATATTGTATTCAGCCTATCTCTTTCTGCATATTGAGAAAAGCATCTCTTTGTTTATACCCTGCTTTATGTGTTTCAGAATCCATTTTCAGCAGATAATCTCAAACTGCTCATGGAAATCATAGGGTTACATTCTAACTCAATGATTTCTATTCATTGCGTTAGAGTAAAAGACTCTACTAGCTTCAGATAGAGAACTGGATAGAGATTGGAGAACACTAAGGAGGACCTTATAGCATGGAAAAACCTAAGGTCATGATGGCAAACCTATGACACCATGGCAGTGAAGGTGTGGAAGAGGAGGAATGGGCACATGCCTGTTCTTCCTCTTCCCAACCATCCTGGGCCTTCAGAAGGCCAAAGAGGGTGCAGGGGGAGGAGGAAGAACAAGCACATGCCTGTTCCTCCTCTTTCCAGCTGTTCTAGGCCTTCAGCTGCCTCAAGAGAGGCAGCTGAAGGTCCGTGAGGAAGGAGGAAGATGTCCCGCGCCAGAAGTCCCATCTCCCTGGAAGTCCCGCCCCTGGCACTGGGTAACACCCAGTGCCAAGACACTTTTTAGTTTGGGCACTCAGTCCCTAAAAGGTGCACCATCACTGACCATCATCAGTGCTCAGTTCACCATCACTGGCATCCAAGTATTTGGGTTTGATGGATTTTTACAACTGGAGTATCTGGTATAGTTAATTCAGACTCCCACTTATGGAGAACTAGCTCCTCTAGTCAATGTATACTAGAAGCTACTTAGAATTCTCATTGTTCTCTCAAGGAGCTCCTGTGAGACTCCAGCTCCAAGAGCAAGTAGATCCTGACAGCAACTGAATCTCTGACAACAACAAGCAATTTAAATACAGGGATGCCAGGACAGCAGATTTATGGGTTGAGGTGACTGGGGACACACACGCACACACAAGCATGCACACACACATACACACAAAACTCCCACTGAAGGTTAGTTGAGGGGAAATGGAGTGTCAGGTTGCTATTTGTTTTCCCAGTGGCCCCATCACAGTGGAATTAGATGACTATGTATCATCTGTTTGGAGAATAAAAACTTGTGTCCTAATAGTTTTTTGTGGGTTTTTTGGGCTATGTGGCCATGTTCTGGAAGAATTTATTCCTGATGTTTCACCTGCATTCTTCCAGAACATGGCCACATAGCCCGAAAAACTCACAAAAAACTATGGATGCTGGCCATGAAAGCCTTAGACTTCACATTTTGTCCTAATGGTTGCCTGGAGGAATGCCAGCATCAGAAATGTGTTAGCTCCCATTCAAAATTGCTAGAAATGTGCTCCATTTTTTCACCCACAGAAAAGACAGCAAAACTGGGTGGGTGATGGAAGGGTCATTATCTCAGCACTGTTACAAACAAATAAAACACAGGGTTTTGTGTTTTTGTTTTTTTTTTTTTTGGTTTTTTTTTTTTTTACTGAATAGGATTCCTCTGCTATACAGAAGTTTGACATGTTCAGAAACCAAAACTAATAACAAAATAGGGATGTGAAAGTGACATTAAAAAAATTCTCAGAATCCTAACAGCATTCTTTCTCCATCCCATCTCTATGTTGAGGTATGAAGACTGTGTTTTTAAAAAAGTAAAAGTAAAAAGAAACCATGCAAGGAAATTCATGCAAATATTGATACACAGTTTTCTAATTATGCATATTTCTTAATGAATATAGCTAAATGCATAGACCAGTGACCAAAGCAGGTTTCTGTGTATTCTTGAAAAGCATATATTTTAGTCAACGGTGCATGTGTAAATTCAAAAATAACCAAAAGAAGAATATCTCATCCTTGCAATTCTTTTGTGATGATGGAAAAACAAAAGATATATCTAGACTTTGATTAATAGGCTCACAGAATACAAACTGGATAAATTCATTTTTCAAAAACCTTGCTTAATGCTAATTTATTTTCCATCCCTGCCTCTAGTGCTGATTGATTGCAATGTGGCTGTATGCGTAAAGGTACCATCTAAAAAACATCATACACTATCCTACTTTGATATTGTAATACATTGTGTACAAGCAAAAAAAGGTTTTGACATTCATATTTAGATATCTGTTCCTTCACAAGCTTCTGCAAATGTTCCATCATCTGAGGCTAAGAAAGATGTACTGAAGAATTAAGCTTGCTTATGTTATGCCTAAAATTGGCTGTGAGTCTTGGATGTGAGACACAATGATGTTGGCTGCTTTTAAAAGTCAATATTGAAACAAGGCTTTAATACCTCAGATCACCGAGGGACAGAAAGCATCCCTCAACCATTTTGCTTTCTTCTTTCCAGTGTTTTTATTATTGTTATTATATGAAAGACCCAAGCTAGTATTTAGTATGGACAAACAGCACCCTCATTTATGCCTTGCATATAACCTGAATTTTAAAATCATGAACAAGGAAAATCTTATGTTTGCTATACTGGACAAGCCTTTGTTCTCATCCAGCATGGCCTCCTTTTTTTATACTGGTAAGTATAAGATAAACAAAGCTTGGTACCTCTTTTATGGTACGACATACAAATGTGGTCTGCATGTAACTAATTTATATTGTAATGAATTAGTTTACATATAGACCACATTTGTCTGTCACACCATAAAAGAGGTACCAAGCTTTGTTTACCTTGAAAGCTGCTTCACGTTGAAGAGTTTTAGGTCCATATTTTCTAGATTTCCATAAAAGATGTTTCAAGGTTAATTCAGGTTCACATTATCATATTTACATAAAAATCACCACATCCCTCTCTAGGGCCCTTATCACACGTGGGCCAGAAAGCAAAAATAAAGTGGAAATGAGGCATCCCGAAAATAAACGGGAAATAAACCTTGTTTCCACAAACGTCATTATCTTAATTGCGAATTTACAGTAAGTGCATTGAACGTCCACACACAAGCGAAAATATCCTGTAAATGTAGTAGAAATGAGCCTCTTGCACATGCGCAGATAGAGGAATGCTCACTGGAACAATGGAAACAGCAGGGAAATGCTCCCCAATGCGCATTTGGTTATCACATTACAGTAAATGCGAAATTACCTTAATTGCGCATTTGCATTTCCTCCAAACAACTGAATTACAAAAGATCGCATTTCTGTCCACTTTCTGTCCAGTTTCTGTGCGGCGTTGTGTGAAAACACAGGGCACTAATCCAGTTTCGGTCTGGATTTTGTTTGGATTAACCAGCAGATTTGCTCCCATGTGATAACGTCCTAGGACAGTAATGTACACTGTGGTTACCAAAGAGACTAACTGGATGAGTTTTCCATAATAAATTCATTTTTAAAAAGGGCTGTGCATATATTTGTGTTTTGGTTCTCAGTAGAAATTTTAGAAATTCATACCCATTATTTTATTATATGTGACATTTGCATAATGAAGCTAGTTTCATTTCAGCAAGTACCATATGTGTCATTTTAAGTTATGTGATCAATTAGACAGATCCTAGAAATGTTACTTTTGAAAATAATTAGTTACTGTTATGGGTGCAGCTTTTTAAAAGTGATTTATTGTTTTCCCATTTTTCAGAAACAACCAATATAGTTGAGTTTGAGAGTTGTACTATTGAGATCCTCAGTATCAATCCTGAGTATTGAGCAATTGAGCCGAGTAGAGTATTTGAGAGCCAGACTGGGTTAGTGGCTTGAATTTAAGACTAAGAGTTTAAGAGACCAGGATTCAAATCCCCACTAAGGGGGGAAGCAGACGATGGCGTCAGGGATGCCACGGGATGGTGTGCCGCCAGAGTGACGCAGCCACACCGCAGTGCACCGTTGGCGCCTCTGAAAGGAGCGCTAAATCAGCGCTCCTTTCAGAAGTCAGGGAAAGTGCGCCCTAAACGCGTAGGGCGCACTTTCCCTGGCTTTTCCGCCGCAGCGTGTGAGGACGCTGCGGCGGGAGGTTGCCCTCAGCGCGCCGGCCGTGCGGAGGGCCGGCAGCACCGAGGGCAACCTCGGGAGGAGGAAGGGGCACCACGCGTGTGGCTGCTCCGCCTCTTCCGGGCCTCCAAGACGGCTCAATAAGTCGTCTGCCGAGGCCCTAAGTCATGGAAACACATTGGGTGACCTTGGGTGAGTCACACACTCTTAACCTCAGAGGAAGGCAATGATGAACCCCTCTAAACAAATCTTGCCAAGAAAATCCCACAATAGGTTTGCTTTAGGTTTGCCATAACTCAGAAAAACCTGAAGGCACACAACAACAAATATCCTTTAATTTATGTAAATACTTTACATTTATGTAAATTCTACAAGGCTGTGGCACAAAATACTCACTCCTTCTAACAACCTCAGTGTCAACTCATTACCTACAACAGAGCATGAGTCCCAAATGTAATACAACACTTGAAATGTGATATTCTTCTTCTACCCTATAGTGAGGCCATACACTGTATCTGTGATAGGAAACTAGAAAGCTTCAATTACACACCCAAACAAGTGAATCTACTCCTTGTTAACATATGAATTTAATGTGATTTGGTTATAGTATTGCTATGAGGTGGGGAGGGGGATCATATACCTAAAGACACCAGATCATGTCTGATCTTGGAAGCTAAGCAAGGTCAGCCCTGGTTAGTATTTTCAGGGAAGAGTGCCAATAAATACCAAGTGCTGTAGGCTACATTTCAGAAGAAGAAACTGGCAAAACCATTCCTGAGTTTTCCTTACCTAAAAAAGCTCTCTGAAATTCAGGGGGCACCATAAGCTGGTAAGTGATTTGAAGGCACATACACATACTCATTGTTATTGGGGAAAGGAATTTATTAAATTGATTAAGAGTATCTCATTTTTGTAACTAATGACTTCCAAGATCTGATAAATCCCATCCCTAATTCCAACTCTACATATGAGCAGCCTGAGAGAATTTATTTAAAAGATGCAGAAAATTTCACTAATCTGTTCATTCCTTTCATCTGCTACATTTTATCTTCCAGTCTCCATTATCAGTAGAGTTCCATTTTCCTTTTCTTTTTTCAGTGTGTGTGTGTGTGAGTAAAAAAATCTGACCTAGTTCTGGGTTCATTTCTCTTGATAGTAGTCCATTACCACACTGTTGTCCAGTCACTTTGAGGGTTGCCAGTAGCTCCAACATCCTTTGTTCTAAGCAATGAGATTTATTTATGTGTCTTCTCTGCTATGTGAACTGTGCTTTATTTATAGAGGCAATTAAAGGTGGAAGGGGCTGTTTCCAATTCATTTCTTGTTTCTCTCAGGAGGAGTGGTTGATTTGGTAATGTTTCTACCTACTTTTCAATCTAGGGACTTTTTAAAAAAAATCTCTGAGCTTCATGTCAAGTCAAACATGTGAAGTAAGAGTGGGCTGTGGATATAAACATTTTTCTGTGCAATAACTCAGTATAGGCTAACAGGTCAGTCCTCCAAAATCACTTCAGTTTGACTGATGATCAGAAGTATGTGGCACAGACAAGGCAGTTCATTTAAGCTATTTTCATCTTCACATCAACCCCCAGCACTGTGTAGAACCTTTCCTTATTACAAAATCAATGTCAGGAAATCAATGATATATTTTGTACACTTTAAAACCTGAGTATTTTTCCAGTGTAGTGCTTTGATTTCACACAGTGACTTTAGGAAGCCATCCTGTGAGTGCAAGTGCATGAGAGAGATAGCATTCACATAGGTTTTCTGCATAACATTTTGAGGATTGTGTCAACAGTCATAGGGCATTTTCTATAAAACGCCTTTTCCTTGAAACTGACAACTCTAACAACAGCTGGCCACCTCCTTGGAAGGTTGTTCTCTACATTGTGACAAAAGGCAGTTAGCCTTGCCACCAATCTAATTTTGATACATTACCTTCTTTTCCTTCTGATGCATGTGTTTAGGTATCTGACAAACACCATTTTAGTTTTTGATTTTGGAGTTCTCCAAAATCCACCTGCATTCCTGTCCCATTCTTTGCTCAAAGTATAGCTAGTTGCAAGATTTCCTGGCTTCTTTCCACATAGAAATTTATATGCATTTTCTGTGATGTGTATACATCACAGAATACATGTGTATTTGTATACATGTGTATTTGCATACTTCTTATAATGCACATTTTCCACACTAACTGTGATATATTTGTGTGTATGTTTGAATTGTACACACTTTTAGCTGTGGCAATTTTCAAATGATTTCATTTACACAGAACATTTATAAGCCTTGAAAATATGTAGATTTCTGAAAAAAGGTGTGTTCTTTCTCACAAGTCTTGGGAGGTGTGAAATAGGTAATTTCACTGGGAGTATCAAATACACTGAAATTCTTTCCCACTTCTAAATTGTACTATGTTTTCAATGGAGAAAGAACTAATTCAAAAGGTTACTGAGACTTTATTAAGGGCACCCACACAAAGGGAAGTATGCCATTTCATAGAAATATAGACTTGGAAGAGACCACAAGGGCCATCCAGTCCAACCCCCTGCCATACAGAAATATACAATCAAAGCACTCCCCAACAGATGGCCATCCAGCCTCTGTTTAAACACCTCCAAAGGAGACTCCACCACTCTCAGGATGAGTGTATTCCACTGTTGATCAGCTTTTACTGTCAGGAAGTTCCTCCTAATGTTGAGGTGGAATCTCTTTTCCTGTAGCTTGCATCTATTTAAATTATTTTTAAAATTTATGATTATTTGCACTACAAACTGCTGTTTTCTGGAAATGGGTTTTCTGTTTTAATTTATAGCTAACATTGGGACAAAAAGCTACCCAAATTTGCAGAGAACCATCAAATTCCATGAAAAAAAATATCAGGGCATTTCTTTTTTATGCACATCTATCCACAGATAGATGCACATCTATCAAAAAACCAATCATGTGAATAGGAAATGTTACATTGAGTCATCCTGTGAAGTGGCCAAACATATTTTCCAACAGAGAGCTGTAAGCAACATTGCATTTATGATACCTGCTGTAGAACTATGAATCAAGTAGGCCCTTAGAGGGAAAAAAAGCCTCAAAAAATCTTGTTTTTCACTTGAAAAATGTTGGGTCTCCTCTGTGTCCTGCAGGTGTGCAGCAACAAAAACAAACAAAAACTAGGCCCAAACAGAGGTGCCAACATTCAACACTGTCTGAGGTGCTTGAATTCAACAGTAGCTCACAGGAGAGTGTGGAAGCATAACCCAGTATGCAGTATTTGGCAATAAAGCATGGACCAACCTGAAATAAGGCACAGACACAGTTGACTTCTTCCAAAGTCCTTGGAGGCATTTATCTTCCTGTTGCAAAATATGTACAAAATATTTACAACAGAAGATCTGAAGTACTGTCTTCTACAATCCATTTATCCAACAAACACACTCTACAAACTCTCCAACTCACCAAACCAACTCTTCTCTTCAACCCACTATCTTCAACCCACCCTGTCCTGGGTTCCAGAGCCCTTATATACAGTGGTGATATCATTAGGGTTGACACCTAGTGTTTCTTAACATTTACAGCCATAGAAATTATTTTACCACTTCTTAAAAGGGACATTTTATCAAACAACAACAAAAAGCCCCATTCCCTAGCTGCAATTTCAGCATCAAAACAGCAAAAATGTGGTGGCTGAAAGTGACAGACATCATTTCTTGTCTGTCAAAATGGTGGCCATGACAGTGATGTGCATCCAACACAATGGGCCTAGAAATGGTCTTCTGCCTCCTAATGTATGCACATTCCTGCTACAAAACAATGAATAGCCTCTGAATAGGTACTGCAGGGACCGCCTCTCCCCGTATGAGCCCCCCCGTGCCCTTCGTTCAGCGGGGAAAAATCTGCTCTCACAACCTAAAACAAAATTCAAGCAGACTTCCCTAAGGGCATTTTCAGTCGTTGCCCCTAAACTGTGGAATGGCCTGCCGGATCAGATACGCCTTATTATGTCCCTTACCACTTTTAAGAAAGCAATTAAGATGGAGCTCTTCCGGCAGGCCTTCCCAGAATAACTCTGTACAGGGATATGCACAGCTGAGCCACTTATCTGGTTTCTCCACCGAAAGTGGCATTTTGTTCTATCTTTTATTATTTATTTTAGTTATATGTCCGTTTTAACTCTATTATGTTTAATACTGTTTTTAAGGGGGGAGGGTAGTGGGTGAAGGGCAAGAATGTGGATTTTAACTGTAATATTTTAATTGATGTACGCCGCCCCGATTGCCGAGCAGAGGGGCGGGTTACAAATAAAATTTATTATTATTATTATTATTATTATTATTATCATCTCTTCTTGGGTGTTTTGCTTTGCTTCATTTGTTTTTAACCAAGTTAGCCTTCCAAAATTCTTTTTAAATGAGCTGTACAATATGTTAGTTAAGTTCAGTGACTATTAAAACTGAATAATCCTGCACTAGAACAATGTCATATGCACAGTAAGCATATGCACAGTAAGCAATTATGCAGTCAAGTTTCCCGCAAAGAGATTCCACCTTAAGATTAGGAGGAACTTCCTGACAGTAAGGGCTGTTCGACAGTGGAACACACTCCCTCGGAGAGTTGTGGAGTCTCCTTCCTTGGAGGTCTTTAAGCAGAGGCTGGATGGCCATCTGTCGGGGATGCTTTAATTGGGAGTTCCTGCATGACAGGGGGTTGGACTGGATGGCCCTTGTGGTCTCTTCCAACTCTATAATTCTATGATTCTATGATTCATTTGCCTAATCAAATTCTGTATACTATTTCTGATTCCATTTTGCTTCCAACTTTGGTGTTCCAGTTGCCTAGGTAAAGGTATTCCCCATTGACAAGGGTGTCAAGTTGTGTCTGACTGTAGGGGCAGTGCTCATCTCCGTTACTAAGCTGAAGAGGCAGTGTTGTCAGAAACTACTCTGTGATCATGTGGCCAGCATGGTTGCACAGAACACTTTTTACCTTTCCATTGAAGTGGTACCTATTTTATCTACCTGCATTTCCATACTTTTGAACTGCTAGGTTGGCAGAAGCTGGGACTAGCGACAAGAGCTCAACCCATCATGCAGCACCTGAGCCTTGAACTGCCAACCTGCCAATCTTGCAATCAACAGAATCAGCATCTTAATCACTTGAGCCACTGCATAGTTGCCTATGATCAGCTTGATATCCTGTGTTGGTGTTTTCTCAATTTCTTCTTTGGCTTCTTTTTTAAATTCTCTCATTTTCTTCCTATTTTGTCTCTGTGGTTTACCATAGTTTACCATGGAACTTGATTGAGACAATTTGGTCTGATTTGGCATTATATCCCTTGACTGTTTTTGCCACATCTCTCCTTTGGCTTCCTTTGGTGTGTCTAGCATGTGTGATTTCCTCTATTTTTTTCCCTTTCTCTTATTTGTTTTCTATTCCTCCCTGTGTCTCATTTGGAATGTCCCATCATAGGGTTTTCTAGGTGAAAAGATTATGTAAGGAAGACCACCTCCAACTCCCTGTGTGCAGTATTAACAAGTGTTAGCTATGATGTCACTGTTGTTCTCTCAACATCAGTGTCACCCACCATTACTGCTCCTGCCTAATAGCTGTTTGCCCCTCAATGTAATCCCTCCCCCTTGTTGTTTGATTGGTTGTTTCTTTACCCATTTCATTCCTCCCTCTGCTTCCCTTCCCTCCTCATGCCCCCCTTCTTTTGTTCCTCAGCTGTCTCCCAGCCTCTCATTGAAGTGCTTCTGGCCTTCGTGGCCTTGCTCTGGTGCTGCTTCTGTGTCCTGGATGGGGTGTGGAGGTGGACCTGAAGGTGGCTTGGATGGAGGTTGGAGTGGACTTTGTCCTCTCTCACCTCATTGTTCCCAGGAGCCCTGCTGGCTCTGGCACTGCCTCATGGGGCTAAATATAAATAAATAACTAATATAAATAAATATATATTAATGTACATATTTGGAAGTATGCAAGTATACAAGTATTTGGAAATATTCAAATTGTAGGGATGTTCAAACTGCACGGACAGGGAGTCATGGAAGGTCCAGGGGCAGAAATACCCTTCCCTCAACTCAAACATCCATGGACCAAATTTATAGTTTCTAATGAAACTAAATTAGAAAGTCTCTTCTATTTTCATGAAAAGTGGTTGCGAGTAAAACTAAGGTATTTGTCTTTTTGTTCTTTAGAATTTCACCCACTGGAAACTTCCAGGGAAACAATTCTCAATTTTTCTTTTCAAGAATCGTGGTGGACAATGGAGGGCAGGGCTCTGGAAGTGTCATAGAAGGCCCCCATGAGCCACAACCCCAGAAATGGTTACACCTATCATTTTCTCAGGGCTAAACTCTTTTGGTTAACTGGCAGTGCCCAAATGTTAGCACCAGAGACCTCAATGAGTGCCATCTTGGACGGTTTTCTTCTAGCCACCCCAAAGACTGCAACAGACTATAGCAGGAATGTGGAATCTATGGATATTGTCTAGATATTATTGGGTTCCAACTCTCATCCACAGCCGATAGTGGTCAGAGATTATGGAAACTGTATTCTAACTTCTCAGAGGTCACAGATTTTCCTCCTATAGACCTGAGTTTTCAGGATAGAGAAGGTGTACAAATTGTATGACTGCACAATATTTGGTTTTCAGAAAACAGTGCACAAATAAGCAGGAATGTTTTCCATGTCTCTGTATCTGCAGGATGTGGCCGTATCCTTCATATCCCTCAAACAGTTCTTAACCAAGCCAGGACCAGATTATCATGTTCCTGCTTTGAACATCTTCAGTAATAGCATGACACAACACAAGTTGAACATGAGTCAACAGTGTGATGCCGCAGCTAAAAAGGCCAATGCAATTTTAGGCTGCATTAATAGAAGTATAGTATCTAGGTCATGGGAAGTAATAGTGCCACTGTATTCTGCTTTTGTCAGGCCCCACCTGGAATACTGTGTCCAGTTCTGGGCACCACAATTCAAAATGGATTTGAAAAACTGGAATGTGTCCAGAAGAGGGCAACTAAAATGGTGAATGGTCTGGAAATCATGCCCTACGAGGAATGACTTAAGGAACTGGGTATGTTTAGCCTGGAGAAAAGATGGCTAAAAGGGGATATGATAGCCCTGTTTAAATATTTGAAAGGATGTCATGTTGAGGAGGGTGCTAGCTTGTTTTCTGCTGCTCCAGATAATAGGATTCGGAACAAAGGATGCAAGCTACAGAAAAAGAGATTCCACCTCAACATTAGGAGGAACATCCTGACAGTGAGAGTTGTTTGACAGTGGAACACACTTCCTTGGAGAGTGGTGGAGTCTCCTTCTTTGGAGGTCTTTAAACAGAGGCTGGATGGCCATCTGTCGGGGATGGTTTGATTTTGAATTCCTGCATGGTAGGGGGTTGGACTGGATGGCCCTTGTGGTTTCTTCCAACTCTATGATTCCTCACTACTGCTCCAGATGGCTCACCTTTTGGGATCAGTTTTACACACCTGGATGGCAAAGTCACCCAAAAGTGAATTTTCTTCGTGATCAGCTTTGAGGAATCTCTGGACAGACTGTTACAAATGTCCTGTGTATCCTTCTGAGCTGTTTCAATGATTTGGGTAAAATAAAATAAAATAAAAACTAGAATACAATATAAACTATCCATACAAATTCTGACAACATAACCCATATTTCATATGGGTTATGTTGTCAGAATTTGTATGGATAGTTTATATGAGACTACACAGTCAAAACAATGCCAACAACAAATTGTTGGCATCATTACAAAACTTATTTTATACAAAAAGTAACATGATGTTAGCATATATGTTACTCTAAAGAAACAGCACAAATAACCCATGTGCTTAACTAGCTTCCCTGACTTCTGTTTTCTACAAAGGAAGGTATGATGGACATTAATAACATCAAGAACCTGAAAAATATCCTCCTCCAAACAAAATATAGAAACAGTAACCAAAAGGAGGGCAATTATACAATATGACCTAAGGAAACCTACATATCCAAGAGTTAATTTGGGAATATTCTCATGCAGAAGAGTTAATCTATACAACAGTATTTCAGTAATATGTACTTCTCGTGTGTTTTCTGCTGTTAAACCTAGCTGGCTTTGAAATTATTCACATTCAATTATATCCATTCACCCACAGCTTTTCCTTGAGAAATCAGGTAATCTGTGTGAGTCACACACTTAAATCCTATAATACAACAGATTTAAACAATTGGAAATATGTTTATTGTTCAAGTATTGTAACAACTCAGAATACAATATAAACTATCCACACAACTGAACAGTCTGTTCAGTACACAGCATTATCTGTAAAAATTCACATATATTTGAAGAGATGTTGTCTGTATGTAAGGATGACACTATATTGATTGGTGACCCATATATCAGTAAAATGAAATAGTGTGGACCCACCACTTTATAACAGAACCTGTGATTGGTGTGTTGAAGCTAATATGTCCCCTGGCATTTCTAGTTAAAACAAGAGTCTGAAAGATCTAATCAGGAGGGCTTTAAACTAAATTATGTGATGGAGGGAGACAATACTGTTGAGAACAGGAGTTCAACAAATGCTGGAGATAATAGCCCAAATGTTATATAGAGAATAAGGCACATAGCTCAAGAACCCAACAGTGGGAGGGGGAAAAACCTTTAAAAGGCAGATAGGGGAATGGACCATGGTCTTAGATGTCTCTATACTAATGCACAGAGCATGGGAAATAAACTACATTCCATATAATAGCCATCACTGAAACCTGGTGGAATAAGTCTTATGACTGGAAAGTAGTAATAAGGGTATGACCTATCTCAGAGAAACAGACCAAACAGGAAGAGAGATGGAGTAGCATTATACATTTAGGATGTGTGCACCTGTGAACAGATCCATGACTTAAATCCTGGAAGAATTTGGGTAAAATTAAGAGCATTTGGATAATTTAAGGGGGAGAAAAACAACAGGGATGTGGTGGTAGGGTCTATTACTGACCTCCAAGCCAAACCAAGGACTTGTGTAATGTCTTCCTGAAACTGATGACCACACATTCAGAAAGGAGAGATGTACTAATAATAGGGCATTTTAGCTAACCTGATATTTGTTGGAAGTCTGACTGTGCCAAAAATTGAAGGTCCAACAAATTCCTAACTTGCCTTGCAGACAATTTCATTGTCCAGAAGTTGGAAGAGGAAATTAGGGGATCACCTATTTTAGTTCCTAACCAACAGTGTTGATCTGATTAATGGGGTGGAAATGCCAGGATCCTTAGGTGGAAATGTCCATGTTCTCCTGGATATTGTTATACAGTAGAAAGGGGAAACCAAGCATAATATGACATGCATTCTAGACTTCAAGAAAGCTGATTTCAATAAACTTAGGCAAATACTAGTGGCAATGCCATGGCCATGAATAGTAATAGAGGAAGGGATTCATGAGGGATAACATTTCTTAAAAGTGAGATACTGAAGGCACAATTTCAAACAGTTCCAGTGAGGAGGGAAAATGGGAAGTGCCTAAAGAAAGCAGGCAGGATGACTAAAGAACTTTTAGCTGAGCTAAATTTTAAAAGGGACATGGACAAGAAATGGAAAAGGGGGAAAATCACCATTAAAAGAACTGGCAAATGTAATCTCAGAACCATTGTCAATAAACTTTGAAAATTCCTGGAGAACATGAGAAATACCAGCAGACTTGAGGACAGCAAATGTTGGTCCAAATCACACTGAAGAAATAATCTAATATGAGACCACTTTAACTGCCCTGGCTCAGTGCTAGGGAATCCAGGAATTGTACTTTATTGTAGCACCAGAGCTCTTTGACAGAGAAGGCTAAATGTCTCACAAAACTACAGTTCCTAGAATTCCCTAGCATTGAGCCAGGGCAGTTAAAGTGGTCTCAAACTGGATTATTTCTGCAGTGTGTTTTGTACCATTATCCTCATCTTGGGTCCAAGCTATATCAGGGACCGCCTCCTCCCGTACAATCCTCCCCGCGCTCTCCGGTCCTCTGGGAGGAACTTACTGCAGCCTTTAAAATCTAGGCTTGCAGCGACCTCCCAGAGGGCGTTCTCTGCTGTCGCCCCCAAACTCTGGAACGACCTGCCGGATGAGATCCGTCAGTTGACATCATTAGACAGCTTTAAAAAAGCTGTCAAGACGGATCTCTTCCAGCAGGCCTTTCCAGATTAACCATCCCGGCCCAGGCTTCCTGATCCCCTCATTCCTCCCGTGGCCCCATCTTTAGTGATGGTTGAGGATCTCCAGAGGGACATCAGGGTTTTAGGTGGTTTTAATTATGGTTTTATGTTCTTATATTGTGCTTTTAATTTGTTATATTGTTTAATACTTTCTTAAGGGGGGGAGGGATTATAATGTTTAATGTTATATTTTAATCCTGTCATATTTTATTGTTGTCAACCGCCCGGATTGGTTCGCCACAGGGCGGTATACAAATAAATATTATTATTATTATTATTATTATTATTATTATTATTATCTTCAAAAAAGGAACAAAAGAGGTCCCAAATAATTACTGCCCAGTCAGCCTGCCATCAATACCTGGAAAGATTCTTAAGCAGATGCTTAAACAGACAGCCTGTAGGCACTTAGAAAGGAATTCTATAATCACTAAAATCAGCATGGGTTTCTCAAAAACAAGTCATGCCAGACTAATTTTGTTGCTTTTTTTTGATAGAGTCACAAACTTAGTAAATGAAGAGAATGCTATGAATATAGCATATTTTGATTTCAGTAAGGCCTTTGATAAGGTTCCCCATGACATTCTTGCAAAAAAGCTGGTAAAATGTGGGCTAGACAGTGCTATTGTTAGGTGGATTTGTAATTTGTTGACTGACCAAATGCAAAGGGTGCTTACCAATGGCTGCTCCTCATTCCAGAAAGAAGTGACCAGTGGGGTGTCACAGGTTTCTATCCTAAGTTGAATGCTTTTCAACATCTTTATTAATTATTTGAATGAAGGAATAGAGGGCATGGTTCTCAAATTTGCAGATGACATTACATTAGGAGGGGTAGCTAATATCCCAGAGAACAGGCTCAGAATTCAAAATTACTTTAACAGATTAAACAGTTGGGTGAAAACTATGAAAATGAATCTCAACAGGGAGAAACATAGGACATTACATTTGGACAGTAAAAATGAAATACACAGTTATAGGATGGGTGACACCTGGCTTGATGACAGTACATTAAAAGGGATCTAGTAGTCTTAGTGGACCACAAGCTGAGGATGAGTCAGCAATGTGATTCAGCAGCTAAGAAAGCCAATGGAATGCTAGGTTGCATCAATAGGAGTATAGTGTCCAGATCAAGGGAAGTAATAGTACCATTCTAGTCTGTTTGGTCAGACTTCACCTGGAATATTGTGTCCAGTTCTGGTCACCACAATTGTCCAGAGGAGAGTGACCAAAATGGTGAAAGGTCTGGAAATACTGCCCTATGAGGAGCAGCTTAGGGAGCTGGGTATGTTTAGCTGGAGAAGAGAAGGTTAAGGGGTGACATGATAGCATTGTTTGAAGGGATGTCATATTGAGAATGGATCAAGATTGTTTTCTACTACTCCAGAGACTCACTAGGACATGGAGCAATGGATTCAAACTACAAAAATAGAGATTCTACCTCAACATAGGAAGAACCTCCTGACAGTAACAGTGAAACACACTCCCTTGGATGTGTGGTGGAGTCTCTTTCTTTGGAGGTTTCCAAATAAATGCCCAATTGCCATCTGCCAGGCATGCTTTGCTTCCCTATTTCTACATGCCAGGGGTTTGGACTGAAAGGGCCTTGAGGTCTCTTCCAACTCTATGGTTCTATTATTCTAACCAGGAACCAGCTGGAGGGGGGAATATCTCTAATTGAAGCCCTAGCAAGATCTTTGCAATTTGAATAAATAATATTGAGAGAGATGACATTGTGTAAATTAGTTTTTTGCCTTCTCTGTAATAATAGTAAGGGCTCAGGAAGTGTCACAGAAAACCCCCCGCCCCCCAGACAACAACCCCAGAAAATGTGACACCTGTCACACTCTCATGCCTAAACTCTTTTGGTTAGTTCGCAATGCTGATGTGTAAGCACCAGAGGCCTCAACGAGTGCCATCTTGCACAGTTTTCATCTGGTTTCCCCAAAGGGGCATCCATGTAGCCTTGATAAGGACATCTATTTCCCATTTCAGAATGTGTAACTTGAGCAGGGGAAGGAATTGAAAGAATCAGACTTGAGATGATATGGAATATTCATTGCAATAAAACTGTGTCTCCCCAATAAAACTGTCACATTTACCCAAAGATGATCCCACACTGGCAATACAATTCTAGCAATATGCAAAGGGGTCTTTTAGCACCTTTGAGACAAACTGAGTGAAAGAAGTTGTAATATTAGCTTGCACAGATTTTGTCTACTTCCTCAGATACATGCAGATGCATGAGGAAGTAGATTAGAGCTTTGTCTGCACTGATCAGGATACTCCAATGCAGCCCAGAGTATTTCAGTCCCTCATCTGCCCTGACCTGCCCCTGTTACCTGGGCGTCTATTCCTGCACCACTTCAACAGTCTACACAGGTGTTTTACATCTGCCACTGCTTTGTGTTACTTGCTTTTGAAGTTAGACCAAGGTGTCTAGGATGATCACATGGCTGGGTGCCTTGTTCCAATCTCAGAATGAGGGACCTGCAGCAACAGAGAATGAGTTGATTGGGCCACTGGGCCACCCATGCAGACAGCCACCATCATACAAGAACAGGGGGCTCTGGATCTTCCTGGAATCTTCCTGGAAGATCCAGACCAGTGGGTAACTTTTTAAAACGCAGCTTAAGACTGTTAGCCCCCTGTTCTAATGAGGAATGTGCTGCACGTCCTCCAGATTGCTCACATCTGAACTGGGGTTTGAGATGTCCATCAACTGAACAGGAAAATGACAAAATGGGGGGGGGGATGTATAAGTAGTAGCTATAGACTCAGTATAAGTACTCACTATAAGTAGGGGCACAGTGGCTCAAGTGGCTGAGACGCTGACTTTGTTGACTGCAAGATTGGCAGGTTGGCAGTTCAAGACCCACGTGCTGTGTGATGGGGTGAGCTCCCATCACTAGTCTCAGCTTCTGCCAGCCTAGCAGTTTGAAAGCATACAAATGCAAGTAGATAAATAGGTATCACTTCAATGGGAAGGTAAACAGTGTTCTGTGCAATCATACCAGCCACATGATCACAGAGTAGTCTCTGACAACGCGGCTCTTCGGCTTAGTAACGGAGATGAGCACCGCCCCCTACAGTCGGACACAACTTGACAATCTTGTCAATGGGGAATACCTTTACCTTTAGTTCTTCTTGACAAACAAATAAACAAATGTCTTCATCATCATTGTAAAAAACAATGAATTGAAAAGAAAGACAAATGCCAAAACAAATATGAAAAAAAATATTTAGTATAGACACAGTGCAAACACAGAGGTTTCCATGGAAATTTCCATGGGAACAGAACCTAATCAAACTACTCCAAAGGAGAAGAGGTTACGTCAATCTATCCCGAGAAATGTTCAAGGTTTCTATCTCATTTCTTTGCTAAATTACATGTTTTTAACAATGGTAGTGTTATAATTATTTATTCTTACAAACTTGAACATGAATTCCATGCAGCCATTACCCAGCTGATTGGGTTGAAACAACGAATGATTTTCAAGTATGCCACACCATCCAACTCCTCTCTCATCCTCTGATCTCTTCCCTCTTCCCCCAACACATACAAACACTAATTTAAAGACTGTCCAAGCTCCCCTAGCATAAGTATTAATAGCAAAGAAATTCACAAATCAGAAATGGACCATATGTGCCTTTTTTCTAGTGTTCCCTTGAACTTGCTTGTCCATTTTGTGAAATCGCCTCATCAAAAACTTGTGAGGTGAGGGAGGAACTACTGCCATGTCCCATTTGAAGTTGAGAGTGTTATTGACCAAACAGAATTAGAGATCTTCCAACTTGTTATAGGTGCTAATGATTTGTGTGTCCCATTTTCAAAGGAAGGAATGAGCCTCTACTGTCTGACTCTTCTGTCAGGAAGTCAAGCTGTTCTCTAGGTTTTGTAGTGCTATCATCTTTCTGAATATGCGAGGGGAAGCAAGTGAAGGTGAAAGATGACAGAGCTAATGATGAGTGTGCCATCTTCAAAACAACGTATCTCTGTATATTATCAGGTAGTAGCATAAATACTTCCTTTGAAAAGGTTTTTGGCTTTGACTGAATATTCATATCTGTGGCATCTGCCATTCTGGCTACAGTCCCTAAAACATTGTTTGGCAAGTTCTTAGCTTGCCACAGAAAACAGAAGGGATGTGTATAGTTTTGATATTTATTTTTATTTTAAATGAGTTCTACAGAAATCAATTTAAATGGATTCCAAGAAAAGTTTGAGGAGTGCATAAACAATGCCATGTTCACACACTGTGTGAACAAGGAACTGTCTGAAAGCTTTTGCAGAGAAAGAGCTATTGTCTGAGTTGGGGAACAGTATATAACTTTCTAAAATCAATTCTTCAGTACCTGCAGATAAATGGCTCAATGGTATCTTGCTGCAAAAATAGTCCATGTGCCTGACAACTCACATTTAGACTTATTACCACCATCACCGCTAAAAATCTTTATCAGTGATTTCCATCAACGTGCATTCCAGCTGTTTCACATAGAAACCTTATGTGAAGGGAAGAAAAGAAAACAGTGAACAGTACCAATCATTCTAACCTGTTCAAAAATATATATATTTTGAATAATAGCCTTTATGTATTTTCTGAAAGTAGGGGTGCTGGTGACATTCTTGAAAATAATGTCATTCAAAATAATAAAAATGTTCTAGGCATGGTGGCATGAGTGCTAGGCCTCTAAAGGAAATGTCACATAAATAATTAAAGTCTCATAGCACCTTAAAGACTAACATATTTATTATGCTTTATTTTAAATAGATTTTATTTAGCATTTTTAGATATTTACATAGTATATTGTTGTTTACAGTGTTGTGGACTGCACTCTAGTATATCAGATACATACACTGTCATCCTTTGTTATAAGGAATTTCAGGCTTGCCCTCTGGAAATAAAGCCAGAGAGCTTATTTGAAGGCAAGACACTGAAATTCAGATGAAAACATGATGTTTAAATAAAGTAAGTTTTTCCCTTTGGCCTGGCATCCCTCATAAGTACTTGGTATGAATTTGGCAAATTTATATTTGAGCTTCCTTGTCTGCTGATCCAGATGGTGAACACAGGCCTGACAGGACCACACTCCTTGTGTCAAATGTCCAAATCAAAAGATCAAAATATTTTGGCTAAAAAAAAGAAGAAGAAAAAGAAAGGAATTTGTGGCTGGTAGACTGAATGTTATTTTTACTACATTTCGTCCTGTCCTATCTCAGTACAGCTCAGCTAGTCTATATGTAGATACTTGCCCCATACCAGGAATTTTGCATTAGGAAAATCTTTGTCACCTGTGTTTTGCATTTGGAAGGTGATACAGTCAATGAATAAACACATATTAATAGAGATGAAACCATACTAATTAATACAAAAAATTGCCAAAGGCTTAGTCCCAGACTCTAGCTACATTATAGTGAGTATCAATACACTGCATATGATACCTTAGTTGGTCATTTTGTAGCGATGCAACATTCTTCAGCTGATTTTTGATTTTGGTTATAGAAAGAATTTATAATAATAAAGAATATATATATATATATATATATATATATATATATATATTTTAAAGAGATAGAATGGATTCTAAAACTGAAATCCTTGGTGCATGTAGGTTTAAATCAGGAGTCGGCAACCTATAGCCCGCAGGCTGGATGCAGCCTGCGGAGGCCTTGGGACCGGCCCGTGGCCAGCCCTGCTGCCACCACTGCTGCTCCATGTGTGCTGGTGCACCACATGTGAGCACGGGTGCACATGTGCATAGAAGCAGGAGCCATTTTTGAAGGCCCCACGACAGCTGCGCAGCTGCCGTTCGGCCTTGGGAAGGCCGCACCGTGGCTGCACTGGGTGAATTCATCCGGCGCAGGCACAGGGGGGCCTTTCCAAGGCCCAGGGAAGCCCCCACACACACATCTGCACTAGGCGAATTTGCCAGCCGCGGGCATGGGGGGGCCTTTCCAAGGCCCAGGGAAGCCCCCCCCGCCTCTGCACCGAGCGAATTCACCTGTCACGGCACAGGGGGTCCTTTCCAAGGCCCAGGGAAGACCCCCCGCACCTGGGCTGGGTAAATTTGCCTGCCACGGGCATGGGGGGGGAAGCCCCCACACACACCTGCGCCAGGAGAATTCGCATGCCGCACGTGCGGGGGGCCCTTCCAAAATGGCACCCATGCCACCTGAACATGCACACGACGGTGGTGTAGTGCGCATGCACACATGGGGGAAAGCATGCGTGCAAGCATGCGCGCAAGTGTGCATGTGCCTGGCCAGCCCCCTGTGCCATTCCCCCCCCCAGCCCCTGGCAACAAAGGTTGCCGGCCCCTGGTTTAAATGAAGATTTGTACCTACAATCATTAATTTGAATATAACAGAGAAATTTTCATCAGAACACATGTGTGGATATGAATGTAATATAATTATATAAAGACATGAATAGAATGAGCAAATGTCAGGAGAGATTACATGACTTCTTCCTGTGTCCTGTCCCAAGACATATCATTGGTTATGCCTTTTCAAGGTCATCTGGTATGTATATATACAGAAATGCTATACTGTCTGGTCCCTTTATCCCTATGGTCCTGTAATTTGGAGAGTGTCTACAAGTCCATTGATTTCTCTCAAAAGGGTATGTATAACTTTATAAGATTTATAAGAATAATTTTGTATCATAATCTGATTAGTGTTGTCCTATCTTTTAAAATATTTATTTTAAGTGTATTTATATTTGTTTTCATCACCAAGAGAAAGGGCTAGTGTGGCTGAAACATGTTGGGCTTTTTAAACACTGAATAAACACTGAATAAACAGTTGACCATCTTAGAGCACGTGGAGCTTATTTCCTTTTTGTTTGCTGATATTGTACTTTGGCCATATCATGAGAAGGCATGATTCACTAGAAAAGATGGTAAAGCTTGGAAATATAGAAGGCAGTAGTAAGACCGCATTCCAGATGGATAAACTAAGGGCCTTTACAGACTGCCAGAAATAGTGCAGCTTGAGGCCACTTTAACTGCCCTGGCTCAGTGCTAAGGAATCATGCTAACTGTAGTTTATTGTGGCACCAGAGCTCTCTGACAGAGAAGGCTCAATGTCCCAGAAAAAAATACAATTCCCATGATTCCCTAGCACTGAGCCAGGACAGTTAAAGTGGCCTCAAGCTGCACTATTTCTGGCAGTCTGTAAAGGTCCTAAATCAAGGACGACATGGCCCGGGGTATGCAGGACCTGATGGTTGAGTGTCTTGGAGGCCTCTCATTCACAGAGTTGCCATGAGTCGAGGTCAACCTAAAGGCAGTAATACCAATCTTCACAATAATTTCTAACTTCATCTGAAATTGAGTACACTTTCATCACTGCTGTCCTGTATTTTTAACACAGAATTCAAATTTCCCTGCCATATTTAAGCTGAAGGAGAATATACGGGTCTCTATATTTTCATAAACTCAGTGGGCCTCCTTTTTCTCTCTGTATCACGTCTTATTTAAATTGTAAGCCTGAAGACTGGGAACTGTCAAATCAATTATTTGTAAACTGTCCTGGGATTCATTTTGGCTAAAGGGTGGAGTATAAATACTCTAAATAAATACATAAATAATAAAATAGGATCCTTGCCATTTCAAACAAAATGTCCTTCTGAACATTATTAAAAGACTGACAGTATTGTGGATTGTGTACCATGCACAAAATGTATCAGAATAAATGACAACTAAATCTATTGATGTGATAGAGATGTTGGAAGCCCTTATCTCCAAAATGTACAACTATGACCAGTTCATGAGCCCTGGATTACCTCAACTGATTATAGTGTGTTTAATCCTCTTTGTAGATCACAATGGCAATGTAACAAAGAAAACAAAATTATTCAAAGGAGGATTTTCTAAATGAACAGTTGACAGTAAACTGAATGAAGAGAAAGCAAAATGCAAAAGAGTGGGATGCTACTGCCATTTCACAGCAATCTGAGGATATAAGTTGAAACAATCATTGCAGTCTGAGTATATAACTTGAAACAATCAAGCATTGTGTTAATATGGTGACTAAGGGGCTATGCAGATGGGCGGCTCTGGGCCACCCCTGCTAGAGGCAGATCGGGGCCGTGGCAACCCCATGCCACAGCCCCAATCCTTCCTTTTGCTGCCCCTAAAACAGTGGCAAAATGCTGCTCCTTTTAGGGGTGGCAAAAGACCACCCTAAGAGCTGGCACAGTGGCTCTTCCATGCCCTTTCAGTGCAGCATGTCTGCACGCTGTGCTGGGAGGGTGTCTTGATCGTGCCCACTGTGCAAACGGGTGTGCAGCGTCAGGACAGTGTTTGGGTGGGGTTGGGGCAGCTGGTGTGTGGCTGCCCTGCTCCAACTCCACCCCCAGGCTGGTCCTTTAGTCCTGTTTGCAAGGGCCATAAATTTCACATAAAACAGCTCTGGCTTTATGTGAATTTGTTATCTCTCTGAGTTCTGGAAAACCATGATATTTGCACAAAGTCAAGCACAAATTCAGTTATTATAGTTCTGTTCAACTCATTTGTCCAGGGCACTGTTAAGGCAGGCCAAACACTGTCACACCCTCATGCTTTTTGCATCACTCAGCTGGATACTAGTTTCACATGGGCAAAACTCCTGTACAACTTAGAGCAGCTGCAGGAGCTATGGTAACATCTAGAGTAGATGTCCTGCCACCGAGGCTATAGGTCCACTGTCTCTGTCATGCATTAACACTTGACTGTAGGAAATGCTCAGGTGGTGGCACTTTATTGTTTTTAAACTCCTGTAGATCTTTCAAAACATGAGTCACCTTTTCCCCAAAGAAGCTTTGTATATTACCCATACTCCTTGTTTTATCCCCAAGATATTGACTAAATAATGACATATATTGACTGTTCCTTTATGTATCTTTATGGTTATTGGGGATTTGATCCCACAACTCTGTCATCCAGGGATGCATCTACACTGTAGAAATATTACAGTTTGACACCACTTTAACTGCCATGGCTCCATCTTACAGAATCCTGAGATTTGTAGCTTTTTGAGGGACCAGCATTCTTTGGCAGAGAAGGCCAAAGATTTTTTAAACTACAAATCCTAGGATTCCATAGGATGGAGCTATGTATTTAAAGTGGTGTCAACCTGATTGTTAATCCCCAAGGGCCCAGTGTTCATTTTGCTTTCACCAAAAATATTATTTATTTTCAAAATTAGTAGAAACAGGATATTTCACCCACACAGGTACTTGATTCTTTGAAGTATCTGAATGACCTCAGTCATTCTTGTTCTGAACAAGCCTTGTTGCCCCAGTCTCTCTTTTCCTCTGAAAAGATCAACATTTTTAACACTTCTATGGTAAATTAAGTGCAACATAATCCCCACTATGCTGCACTTATCGAATTTGGCCAGTGCAAATAGGAAACCTTTTGAATGCATCAAAATAAATGAATAAATAACATAATGTTAAAAAAACAATTATATATCCATCACATTAAACAGTATTTATTTTTAAAGCAGTACTTAAGTGTTAGGTTTCTATATGATTTAAGCCAAATTCATACAGTGAGTCTACAGAAGTAGAGAAGGCTCCATACTGTAAACATTGAGTTTTCAACACATGAAAGGCTGTGGAGATGGGGGTGAGTTGAACATTTGACAGAAGAGGAGAAACCAACTGTTTCATGTCTATTTATTCCATCATGTAATTCTAATCTTGATGTGGAGTAGAGAACTTTAAAACTTAAATAAAATGAACTGAAGATGCATGAAGATGCAGAGTAAAGTAGTTACAGAAAGACTAGAATGAGTGAAGGGGCAAATTACGTTCTGGGGATATATTACACACTAACCATCTCAACCTGAAAGACTAGTTACAGAATGAAAGATCTATAAAGAGTTGTTGTTGTTGTTGTTGTTGTTGTTGTTGTGTGCCTCAAGTCTTTTTATGGTGAATCTAAGGCAGGCCTGCACAACATATACAACCTGCCAAAACCCCACGCCACAGCCCCAATCCTCCCTTTTGCTGTCTTGAAAAGATTGGCAAAATGCAGCTCCTTTTAGGGGTGGCAAAAGTCTGCGCTAAGAGCCGGTGCTGCAGCTCTTCAGCATCCTTTCAGCACAGCATGTTTAAATGCTGCACCGGGAAGGCATCCTGATGCCGTGCACCCAACCCAATTCTACCCCCAGGCCAGCCCTTTGGGCCAGTCTGCAATGGCCCTAACTCAGAAAAAACAACAAACATGCAGTTTGTGGTTTCAAAACAAACAATAATGGCTTTAATAAATATTTATATAAAAAACTAAAACCTAATCTAACTGGAGATGGTTTGAATATAGAGAAATAAATCTCACCATCTTTTAGACAGCAAGAATATGGGACAACATACTGTTTACTGACTGCTGACTGCAGGTTAGAATCTTGAGAGAGAGAGCATTAGGGCTCATTCCCACTTACATTTAAACCGGTTTGTGATTCACCTTCACTCTCTGCCGATGAATCGATTCCAAAAGGTCTGTCATTCCCACTAGGAAAGCAGATTTTTTCTTTATTCCCGTGTAATCACTTCTTCTTTGGCATGATTGTCATTCCCACTAGTCTGTGCCACTTTAAAATGGCAACACTTTAAAGTGGCAACACGGTGAGGATAGGGCCATTCCAGGCACTGAGCGGAGCAACTTTAGCAACTGAGCCTTCCTCTGCCCCTCAGCAACCCACTCTGCTCAAACACACCATTTCCCCTTTCAGAAGCCCAGCTTGGGAACTATATATATATATATATATATATATATATAATTGACAGGATATGTGATTCATTGGTTTTGCAACTACTTGCCTTGCTGAGCTGCAGTCCACTTGTAATTGCAAGTAGTTGCAAATACAATGAATCACATATTCTGTCATATATATATATATATATATATATATATATATATATAATGCCCATAGGTCACACCACAAACACAAAGACAGTGCGGGGGTGGGTGGGTGGGTGAGTAAATGGCTGATTTCTCAAAAACTGTGGAGGGATAGTCCCTCCCCTCCAGAATGATGTGATTCAGATCCGTTGTTTCCACTTGTTGAACATGCTTTGGAATCGATTCTTTTCAAAAGAACCACCAAAAAACTAGTGTCAGGAAATAGCAGTTTTTTTGTGTTTGCCTTGCTTCATTGCGATTGCAGCTGAGCACAGTAGGATCAGAACCAGTTTCAAGTGGGAGCAATAATAATAATAATAATAATAATAATAATAATAATAATAATAATTTTTATTTATATTTTCCGTCTCTCCCTATGGATCGAGGTGGGATTACACAATTAAATGAATATAATATGCAAAATACAAACAATAAAATAGTGAAATTAAACATTAGTAATAAATTATAAGAACATATAATATAATATAATATAATATAATATAATATAATTAATATATAAAAATAGAATAAAATAAAATAAAATAGCCAATCATTGTCAGAATCTAGAAATCTAGAACATCAGATGGATAGGCCTGCTGGAAGAGCTCTGTCTTAAATGCCTTCTTAAAGACATCTAGCATAGTAATAAGACAAATCTCTTCCATTAGGCCATTCCATAACATGGGAGCTGCGGCCGTGTACGATCTTTGGGAAGTCGTGTTGAGTTTGGTTCTATGATGTTCTATTAAGTTCTTCCCAGATGTTCTGAAAATGCGGGGTGGATTGTGTGGGGAGAGGCGTTCCTTCAAGTAACTCGGGCCCAAGCCATGTAGGGCTTTAAAGGTAATAACCAACGCCTTGTACTGCGCCCGGAAGCTAATTGGCAACCAATGAAGATATTTTAATATAAGTGTTATATGGTCCGATCTAGATGTTCCAGTGACCAATCTGGCTGCTGCATTTTGAACCAACTGAAGCTTCCAAACTTGGTGCAGAGGTAGCTCCATGTAGAGCGCATTACAGAAATCCAAATGAGAGATTACCAAATGAGAGATTACCAAATGAGAGATTACAAGTACTACTGTTTCAAGGTCCTTTCAGTCCAGGTAGGGACGTAGTTGGCATATCAACTGAAGTTGGTACCAAGCACTCCTGGCGATCACATCCACTTGAGATGACAACTGTAAAGATGAATTCTGGATGGCAAAGCTGCTTTCCCGGACTTGGGGTACCTATCGCGAATACCTCTGTTTTCTCTGGATTCAGCTTGAGTTTGTTTCCCCTTATCCAGCCCATTACTGATTCAAGACAGGCATCAAGAGGAGCGATGCCATCCTTAGTCACTGCATCAGTTGGAGACATAGAGAAGTAGAGTTGGGTGTCATCAGCGTACTGATAACACCGCTCCCCATGTCTCCAGATGATCTCACCCAGCGGCTTCATATAAATGTTAAATAGCATGGGGGATAGAAAGGCGCCCTGAGGGATGCCAGGTATCAGCTCTCTTTTTGAAGAGCTACTATCCCCCAGCATCACCACCTGAACTCTGCCCGAAAGGTAGGACCAGAACCACTGAAGAGCAGTGCCCCAATACCTAACTCCCTCAGGCATCTCAGAAGGATACCATGGTCTATGGCAGGGGTTGGCAACCTAGAGCCCGTGGGCCACATCCGGCCTGCCGAGGCCTGCCGACTGGCCCCTGGCCAGTCCTGACACCGCCGCTGCCACCGTGCGCTGCCGCGCACCACCGCTGCCACAACCTTTCATGGTTGCGGGGGTCCTCCTGGGCACCATTTTGTGTTCCAGAGTCTCACGCGACCTTTGCCCATTTACTGACCCACCCACCCATCCCGAGCCCCAGTGCGGTCGAGGGAGCCATCCTGGGGCCCCCCCGCGGCCATGCTGGGCCTCTCCCAAGGCCTGGCGTGGTCGAGGGAGCCTTCTGAGGCCCGGCACAGTCGTGGGAGCCCTCGTGGTAGTGCACGCACATATGCACCACCGCAGCCTGGGGTGTGCGTGTGTGCACCACCACAGGCCGGGGGGCATTGGGGGACAGGGGTGCCGGCCCCACCCCTAAAAAGGTTGCTGACCCCTGGTCTATGGTATTGAATGCCGCTGAGATGTCCAAGAGCACCAACAGGGTCACACTTCCACCGTCGATGGCCAGACAGAGATCATTGACTAAGATGACCATGGCAGTCTCAACTCCATATCCTGTCCTGAAGCCAGTTTGAAATGGATCCAGATAATCAGCTTCTTCCAAGACAGCTTGGAGCTGGAAGGCAACTGCCCTCTCGATCGCCTTACCCAAGAATGGTAAAAGGGAGACTGGTCTATAATTATTTTTCACCAGGGGATTAAGCAAGGGTTTTTTCAAGAATGGTTTAACCACTGCTAGTTTCAAACTAGATGGAAATTTCCCTTCTCTGAGGGATGCATTAATGATGAGTTGTAATAATATTTTTACTGCATCACCTCCCTTGATGGTCAGCCAAGATGGGCAAGGATCGAGAGGGCATGTTGTCCTTACACTTCCAAGAAGCTTGTCCACTTCATCGGTATTAACAAACTCGAAATGATCCAGTGTAACACAGTCCACAGAGTCTCTGGACATCTCTCTTATTGGTTCTGTTATAATGCCTGCATCCATATCGGCCCTTATCTGAGAGATTTTATCTACAAAAAAGTCATTAAAAGCATCACAACAGGCTTTAGTTGGTTCCAATAATGGGTTCAGGATGGGAGGTAATTGAGTTAATTCTTTAACTACCCTGAACAGTTCTGCTGGACAAGACTTTGCAGATGCAATACGTGCAGCATAGAAAGAATTCTTTGCTGCATCTATTGCCACTCGATAGGAATCTAACATGATCCTATGACATGTCTTATCAGATAAATGTCAATGTTTCCACCAGTGGCGCTCTAGTCATTGTACAGCCTGCTTCATTTGCCAAAGATTTTCTGTGTACCAAGGTTTTTTATTTGAAGCTGGTTGAAAAGGACTCTTGAGAGTGATAATGTCTATAGCCCTGGTAAGGTCATTATTCCAAGTATCAACCAAGGCATCAACAGAATCGCTGTCATTCCCAACTGTAAAACCCTCCAAGGTTTCCTGGAACCTTTTGGGTTCCATTAGTCTTCGAGGGCAGACCATTTTAATGGGTCTTCCACCCCCGAGAGGAATTTGGGTAGTAACCTTCAGTCCTACTTTGACCAGGACATGATCCGTCCATGACAGGGCGGAAGTCTGGATTACCTCAGCCCACGGATATTCCTGATCCATACTAAAGACCACATTGAGTGTATTACCAGCACAATGTGTTGACCCGAGACTAATTGGGACAGGCCCATGGCTGTCATGGAAGTCATGAACTCCCAACCTGCACCTTTTATATCGAATGAGCCTGACTTGAAGGGGATGTTGAGGTTCCCCAGAACAAGAAGTCTGGGAGACTCCAATACCAATTCTGAGACCAACTGTGTCAGCTCAGCCAGGGAGTCTGTTAAGCAACGGGGTGGACAGTAAACCAACAGAATCCCCAGAATGTCCTTAGCCTTCAGGGTCAAGTAGATACACTCAATGTGAGTCATTTTCCGGATAGGTCTCCTGGTCAAGGTGATAGTATTTTTATGGTCATATAATCCGATCAGCAATTTGGTTTCAATCATGGTGGGAACAAGGCCCACACATAATGGGAACAAGGCCCATTCAAAGAGAGGGAGACCTAAGCAGGAATCTCCATCTGTAAAATGAGGGGAAAGAGCATGTATAAGTTTATTCTAACACATATTATCTGGCTTTCTTCCTGCTTGTTTTTGATATCCAAATTTCCAGATTGGTCCAAATCACTTTGTACAGTTTTCTGTTCCACTCCAGACCCAAATTGGCCAATCTGAACTAATTCACAATTAGCACAAATTAGTGTGGAATTTGAATTTGGCAGAACTGATTGCCAAATTCATAATTTGAGAGCATGTCCCATCATTCGGGATCATGGTCAAATGCTTGATTTTGACTCTACATGTATGGAAAAAACACTATACTCACAACTAAGCACAAATACACTTATTGCAGTATAGCATGTTATGAGGGGAGGAGAGGGGGAAATCACAACATTTTGTATTAAATGATGTGAAGATTCCAGGCCCATTCCCCCCCCCCCCCCATTGTTATGAAGCTTTGAATGGAAAGTTCAGCCTCCCGCCTCTTCAAAGTTCTTTCTATGGGGACCTATCAACAGAATATTAATCAATCATTAAATTGAGTGTAGTTGGTTAACTGGAAGTAATAGATTTTGACCTGGATAGTTGATGTTTCAGTTGGTTTTTGCTACTATTCATATGGTGGAAACTCAGCTGGGAAATGTCGCTGAACTCTATCATGTATTCTAAGCTTTTCTTTCCATCAATGATATCAGCATTCTGCCTTAACTTAGCTCATATAACTGGGGGAAAAAATTCCTGTACCTTCATGTAGGAGGGAAAATAAATTATTCAACCATGTTGAATGAGAAATCCTCCATATAAGTATGTAAGCTGGTAAAAATGTCTGAGCCACAAAAGCCACTCGCAGTCAGCAATATCTTCTTCCTCAGGGTTCTGTATTCTTTATAAAAAGGAAGTAAAATATTAAATACACAAAAAATATTCCAGTCATACCTAAGAGAGAGATGTGCATTTCATGATGTATGCTCTTTTTATATGTGTTTGAAGTTGAAGCAACGCTTCCAACTTCCACTCATGTTTTTTTGTGTGTGTGTGTGTGTGTGTGGAAAGAGTGACTAGGTATGGTGATGGAGATCCTATGTTTTATATTAGTTGTTCCCCTGTGTATTTAACAAATATATGGTTAACATGCTGACAGAGAATACTCTGTTGTCAGGACTCAAGGGTTGGAAAGAGTATAGCCCTCTACTTTAACACATCTTCTGTTTAAAGAACTGCCCACTCCAGTTTTGTCTTAATGATGGAGAACTAAGGGGGGGATGCAGACAGGTGGCCATGGGCTGCCCTGGGAAACAGAGGACTGGGGCCAAGGCTGCCCCATGCCTCAGCCCCAATCCTCCCTTCTGCCGGCCCTGAAAGGAGCGTTAAAATGCTGGTCCTTCCAGAGCTGGCAGAAGGGAATAATAATAATAATAATAATAATAATAATAATAATTTATTTGTACCCTGCCCCTCTGAGAACAATTGGGGCGGCTCTTCTGCACCTCTTCCGGCACAGTGCATGAAGATGCACCGGGAGGATGTATTCAGGGCACAGGCCATGAGTAATGGTGTGTGCCCTGATGATGTTCTCAGGGAGGGGTTGAGGCGACTGCCATGTGGCTGCCCCTTCCCTTCTGTGCCTCCAAGACAGTGCTTTGCGCTGTTTGCAGAGGCCCTGAAAGAAGGGATGGCAGGGACAGGAGATGCCAAAGACATTTTATCATATGAGGCAAAGGCCTTTCTTTTCTGTTGATAGAAAAGACCCTATAATAGCCTGGATAATGCAGAGTAGCCTATTATGGATGCTTCCATATTAGTTCTTGCAAGTAAGAAGTTACAAGTAACAATTACCTCAAATAGATTACTTTTTTGTAATAAGGTTGTAAACAAGTTGGATTTCAAAAGTAATATAAAGGAAGGAAATATTGCTCTTTTTCGGTGCAATAAAGGTTGTTGTTTTTTCTGGTCACAGTGGAGCCTTCCTATCCATAGAGGTTTGGTTCCAGAGAGACCCATGGATAGGAAAAAAAATGTGGACACTCAAGGCCCATATTATTCAATGGGCAGTGATCTGTGTGTCTCCATGTCAGCATGTCTGCAAGCATGTGCCACTATTGAATAATATTGGGTGTGGTGAACTATGGACACTTTATTCTGTGGATACCTAGTCCACTGATGCAGCAGACCCTTTGCATTTTACCAATAAATTTTGAAGGCTTTTCTAATAGCTTAAATCTAATTGCTAGTTCCAGCCAGAGTGGACTTATCAAGCCAATAGGATTTTCACAAGTATTGACTTATCACTTAGTGATTGACCTAATGAAGCTATTCTAGGAGGGACTCATAATTGAATTTAAGTTATAGTGAGTGGATTAGTTTTCATGTTCCCTGCTTTTTTTAATAAAAACTCAATTACAAAACAAAAATGTGAACAAAAAATTAGAAGTAATGCAATAAAACTAGTTACTTTTTCTTGCAAAGAGTAACAGCAATAAACAGCAATGCTCTTCCAGTCATGCTGACATCAAGAGAGCTATCTTATACTGGCCTACCATAATAATTTTTTTACAAGTGTGAAAAATCAGGCTTTTATTACAGAAAATAAGAGTTGAGACCCTTATTGGAAGATGCTAAATTAGCACTATTCAAACACAGATTTTTTTTCAAAGCCTTTGGGCAGTGTTGATCTTATCTATAAGTTAGAATTTTTTCTCATGTTCAGTTTTTTAAAAAAACTTGTTCCATCTGGGATAGGAAGAAATGTGAAAATTGATAAATTCTTATAAAAATGGAATTTTATGATCTGAAGAGAAACCAGAGTATTAAAATGGAATTTTAAAAATCATTCACTTTAAGGTCCTTTGCACATAATTTTTCATGTTTTTGTCATATCTGCTCAGAAACACACACACACTTGTTCAAAGTGAATATATTGCAGGCCTGTCACACAACTTGGGCTGAAGATATGGGAGAGGGAATGACATAAAAGCATCATTCTCTCGAATAAGAAATCTGTTCCAAAATAAAATTAATAATTTAGAAATCATTTAGAAAAATTACTTAGTTTAAAGTATCCCAAGAAGAGGGGCAGACAAAGTGCCCAAGGGAATACAACACATGGAAAATATAAAAGTTCTAGGTGTGAAAAATTTTTCAATGATCCATTCTCTGAAATGCTAGAAACTATTGGATTGAAAACAAATTTCATTGATGAGCAGATTTGTTACTTAAGGAGACAATGCCCTTATTTTGCCCCCTGTCCTGTAGCTACATTCCTGCACTCAATGCCCCCATCTTTTTGACTTTTCAGCCAGATCAGATAAATTTGTTTCTGATCAGGGAAACATTTTGCACACATTTAAATATGAATTCAGCAAAATAGCTAGCTGCATTTCCCGATAATTGCTTTGTATTTTTCTTTTCCTGGTTGTTCTTAAAGGCAATGATATTAGATGGATTTTTCCACACTGCCAGATCTTTTATTGGTTTCTATCTGTACATAGCCCATTTTCATTTATTTCCCCGTGATGTAAAACCTGCTTAGTGCTCTGCTCACCTGACAAAAATCTGAGCCTTCAGAGTTGCCCTTGTTTTCACCTTTTGCTCTTCTAGGGGCTATCACAGTGATGTGGCAATTGTGATTAGTAGTTAATTTTACAAAGTTTTGCTTCACAAGTAATTCTAATTAATGTTGCTAATTAGGATTAGGATTGTGTTCATTACCTTCTTTTAACAGTGTAGCTAATATAACTGATCCATGTAATTGGCCGACGGAGCTGAGATGCAAATGGATAAGGGATTATTTCATTTCAGATGTAAATTCCATTCAGCCATAGTTGTATGCTCTCATCCACTGGTCAATTAGTTCAATCATCACTAATGATAGGGTTTGGGGGGGTTTTTTGCGGGGGGGGGGAGGAAAAAAATTGCACTACATCTTAAAGTCAATCAGATGTTTATGGTTCTAAAGACTGCAGTTTTCTTCTTTATGACAAAGCATGAAAGCAGATTGCCACATTTTGGAACAAAATAAAGATAGGGTAATGAAATCTGCCTACTTTAGATACATATCATGTATCTTTTCTTAGTGTCCCCCAAATCATCCTGCTTCCCATGGTGCTGTTTTTCTGATTCTGTTCATTTTTGATAGCAAAGCTCTGAACAGAAAAGCACCTATGGGGAAGGGAGCAAAGGAAAAGAAGACATACAAGGGAGTGGTATCATCCTGTACATCCCTTCCACATTGCAAGTCAGTGCCACGCAATATATTTAATTGAGGCAGAACTGGGTTAACAAATGGGCCTGCTGCTTTTGGCTAAAACTTATTGTTAGTCCTGGTTATAGCAGACACATACAATCAGTGAGATTTACCTATGTGTTGACTCACAATTCCACAATTATTTCAATGGGTTTGCTCTAGCTGGGATTACCAACATTACCTTGACCATTGTGTCAAATAATATTTATTTTTCATTTTTGCTCCATTGTGGTCAAGTACACAGGGCTGTCCCCTTCATCATCACAATAATATTGTCAAGTCAGTCAGGCTGAGAGAGAGTAGTTAGCCAAAGGTCACCCAGAAAATTTTATGGCTTAATGGGTACTTGAACACAGATATCCCAAATCCTAGCCCAGTACCCTAACCACAAAACTACAGTGGCTTTCCCACCACAATGGGCCTTTGCAGACTGCCAGAAATAGTGCACATTAATTTGAGGCACTGCCCTGGCTCAGTGCTAGGGAATCATGGGAACTCTAATTTATTGTGGCACCAGAGCTCTCTGACAGAGAAGGCTCAATGTCCCAGAAAAAAATACAGTTCCCATGATTCCCTAGCACTGAGCCAGGGCAGTGCCTCAATTTAATGTGCACTATTTCTGGCAGTCTGCTTAGGCCTAATGACTCTTTTATCTGCTTCGCTAAGGGAAGAGTTTCAAGTAAACCCTGTATTAATAAAACAGCAGATTATCATGCCAGAAATATCATGTTTCGAGGCTGCCTGGGAATATTTTATTCCCCCTATTGCCTGTCACTGATGAAGATCATCATTATAATTTAAAATGGAATTTGTTGTATTTCCAAGAATTGCACATTGACAACACTATATTTTTAAAGACTGAACTGAAAGGAATAAATAATCACCAAGGCCACCCCCTCCCACAGCTAAGAGAAGATGGATACATGTTCAGCATGTCTGCCTTACTAAACATGAGAGCTCAAAAGATTCCATCTGAGTGGGAAGGTAAATTTGAACCTTGAACTGTGGAGAAGAAATGGAGAGTGTCAGCTTTGGGGGCTGTATTGGAGAGAGCAAACTGGAGTGTATCGAGAAGAAAAATGATGGACTGCAATAATGTTGTGGCTTGTTTTAACATGTAAGCTGCTCTGATTGTTATTATAGTAGAAAAGCAGGATACAAATAAAAGTTTTATTTATTTATTTTCCCAATAACCTTGTGAATTATGATGTTCTTGTGGATCACAGTCACCTTGTGGATTTCTTTGCTTATTAATTTATTGGTCATGGATTTATTTATTTTTCAGGGGAATATATATATAAATTTCCTTTCTCTTTAAGTTTTTCTAAACTTGAGGAAATACATTATTTATCTGTATGAACTTTGCTTTGTTTGATTTTCTTTTAAACATATTTTATTATATTTTTTATTACAGGTTTATTTTGATGCTGTTGCTGTGTTGTTGATACTAAAGCATTGCTGTGTTGGTTTAACTGAATATGCAAAAAGAGCCTAGCCCCATTCTTGATGTGAAGCTATGAACATCCTAACAATTGGTTTGCACAGGTTCAAAAGGTAAAGGAGGGGCCAGTAAAGATTGGGCTTCACTATGATGGCCAGCAACAAGTTCAAGTTTGTGGAATTTTTGTTACCTCCCCCATTCACTCCCACAGACCTCCAGTTTTGTAAAATGCTAAGTCTTACCTTGGACTTTTAATTTGGGAACTTGAATGATGAAATTCAGTTTCCAGCAACACCCAAACCAATTTGCTGATATTTTTCAGAGTTGCTGCTGGAGGCCAGGCTGTTGGATAAATCAAAATTGCACTGATTTATGAGAAATATACATCACTGCCAGCCCTCTGTGGCATACAAAAAGACTTTTTCCCATTTCCTGTCCCCCTTTTTTTTGCTTCCTGGTCCCACATCTACCAACCATTCACCTCTGCTTTCTGTGTGAGAAAGCCTATTGCTCATGGCAATGATAGCCAAACTCAGCCCAATAGTGCTCCTTTAAAAAGTTACTGGAAATCAAATCCATTTCCCATTATATTTATATTTCATGTCTCAGATGCCTGTACTTCATGTTCTGAATCACTCTTGTGGCATTGTTGCATGGCTCTATATCTTTAGAAGTACTCACTTAGGCCAGACCAGTGAACTGATTATATAATACTCTACATGCAAAGTTTCAGCCAGTTCAATGGAAGAATGCAAGAGTGCACAACAGAATATGTGTGTGTGTGTGTGTGTGTGTGTGTGTGTGTGTAGAATTACTCCCCCACTGAAGAGAATGGGAAAGCTCTCCCATGAAAGACATGTGTACATGCAACAGAATGGGGAAGCAGACAGGCGACCTTGGGCCGCCCCGGGAAGCTGCGGATCGGGGCCGAGGTATCCCCACACTCCTTCCACAAGTTGCCAAAGGTGCGCCGCAAAAGGCTGGTGGCGCACCTTCGGCGACTCTTCAGCCGCAGCATGTGCGGACGCTGCGGCGGAAAGGCATCCTCAGAGTGCTGGACAATGACTTCGGGAAGGGGTTGGGGCACCCACCGTGCGGCTGCCCCTCCTCTTCCTTGCCCCGAAAACGGCGCTTTGTGCCATCTGCTTCCCCCAAGAGTGAGCAAAAGGTTCCACTAAACATGATAAAAGGTGAAACATTTATACATTTATCTGCCTGTCTATCTTCCTGTACAACTGTAAATACAACTTGGCACCATCACCCAGCTATAATGCAACAAGATAGTATTTTTCCTGCACTTGCTTTGTAGTTCTTCATGCTGACAAAAATTGTTTTACAGTTTTTATTAAGTATAGTAAGATCATGAAAATTTCTAGTGTGTCCACTTTAAAATTCCCTTTTATTTTGGGGAGGAGAGAGAAAACAGACTCATAACCTTCCCTCTGTCCCATGGTACAGCTTGGGTTGACTCTGAAGCAAAGCTCAAGACTACACAGCCCTCCTTGACCCTCCAGAGAATGAATGATGGGGGGTAGCAAACAGGCCCAATACCATCACCTGAACTGGCATGACAAGGTCCCAACCTCCTCCTCTTCCTCCTTAAATCATTGTCAGGGAACTGCCAACCACCTATGTACATATATACAAATGTTTATTGAATTATTTACCTAAAATATATATCCTCCTTTTATAAAATAAAATATTGCTAATTTCCAAGTAAATACTGTATGGTTCAAGGCACTATGACAACAAACTCCATTTAATTCCAATAGTCATGAGTTTAAGGTAGAAGACAAACCACATGTAGCAAGGCTAGTTTGTTTGTTTTCTAAACCAGACTTGCTGATCAGGGATATTCTCTCTCTCTCTCTCTCTCTCTCACACACACACACACACACACACCATGAATGTACATGGTTTGAGTCCAGGTTACCTACAGTATCCCCTTCTCCCATATAATTTGCCCCATCCACTCAGATCCTCTGGGGGAATATATACTTCAATTAGCCAAAGCTAGGCTGACAACTGTTACCCAGAGGACACCTTCTTTGATCAGCCCTAAATTGTGGAAAGACCCACCAGAGGAGATTTGTAAACTAGATACATTATCTGCTTTACAGTTGTAAAGACCAGCTATTTCTGGCACTCCTATCCAGATGATTTTTTTTTATTACAAATAAAGTACACATACATAACATGTAACATAACATATAACATAAATCAATAACATTCATCTCTGTTATCCCCTTCCCTCCCCCCTCCCCTAAACTTAAAATATCTTCCATTCTCCATTTCTACATACATTCCCTAGACTAGACAACACAAAACTGACTTCCTTGGTCTGAACCCTTACCGTTTATTTTATTGACTCTAGTTGTCTATCTTTGTAAGTAGTAACTAATTTTCTTCAACTTCACCTATAACACTTTTGCCTTCCCTAATCTTAATTTATTCTCCTTGATTATATTACCATCTTAATCGATTCATTTTCTTTTATTCTGACTTACCTACATAGGTACCTTGTTAGATTTTTCCTTGTATATTAGGCCATTTCCCCCTTATATAACTATACAGTTTTTCCCAAACCTTCCTATCCTGCTTCCTTTTTTCTTTAGCTTCAGCATTTATGGCTAAATTATCTCTTAGTCCTTCCGAAATTATATCTATTTCCAACATTTCTAACAATTTAAGAATCCATTCTTCCAACATAATGTCTTTCTTTTTTTTCCAATATTTTGCGTACGTTAATCTGGCAGCTGTTAACATATAAAAAATTATTTTGCCGAATCTTCTTTCTATCTCATCCTCCAACATATTTAGGAGCAAAATTTCAGGTTTATGCTTTTACTCTATATCCAAAATTTCTTTAATTCCTTTAACTATCATTTTCCAGAAATTTTCAGCATATACACAATTCCACCATAAATGAAAAAACGTACCTTTCTCCCTTTGACATTTCCAACAGAGGATTTGACCATTACCATAAATTCTACATAGTTTTTCCGGAGATAAGTGCCATCTATACATGATTTTAACAAAATTTTCCTTTATATCCTGGCTTACAGTATATTTCATTCTTTGACCCCATGATATTTCCCATTGTCTTAACTCCAATGGTTTTTTACAATCTTTTGCCCATTTGATCATGTTTTCTTTAACTAAATCTCCTTCCATCTGGTAATCCAATAATGTCTTATAGAATCTTGATAAAGCGGCTGGTTTCTCTTTCAACATTATTTCTTCTAATTTCGAAAGATTTTCTGTAATTTTCTTTGTATTTTTGTCCATTTTAAATCTAGCTTCCATTTGATAATACAAAAACCAGCTACACTTAAAGCCTTCATCTTTAATCTGTTCTATAGGTTTCATTGCAAATCCATTGCCCATTTTTTTCAGTACATCTCTATACCTCAACCAATTTTCTTTTTTTTGTGCATCAGTGTTGAACAATGCTTCATGGGGGAATAACCAGAGGGGGATATCTGGACTAATCCATCTTTTATATTTATCCCATGTTTTGTACAGAGAAGCTCTTATGAAGTTATTTTTAAAGGCAGCATGTACTTTGACTTTACCATAAAACATATATGCATGGTATCCAAATCTAAGATCATGACCCTCTAATTTTAATAATTTCTTGTCTTCTAATCTAACCCAAGTGCTTAACCATTCTAGAGTACATGCTTCATAGTAAATTTTCACATTGGGAACTGCTAGCCCACCTCTCTTTGTTGAATCCTGCATGTAATTTTGTTTGATTCTTGGTTTCTTGCCCTCCCAAATGTATGTATGAATGTACATGGTTTGAGTCCAGGTTACCTACAGTATCCCCTTCTCCCATATAATTTGCCCCATCCACTCAGATCCTCTGGGGGAATATATACTTCAATTAGCCAAAGCTAGGCTGACAACTGTTACCCAGAGGACACCTTCTTTGATCAGCCCTAAATTGTGGAAAGACCCACCAGAGGAGATTTGTAAACTAGATACATTATCTGCTTTACAGTTGTAAAGACCAGCTATTTCTGGCACTCCTATCCAGATGATTTTTAAAATATGAATTTTAAAGTATGTAATGATTTTTAAAATATGTATTGGTTTTATATGCTCTTTCAACTGATGTTGTGTGTCTAATTTGTTGTGGTTCCTCCACCTCAATCCATACAGAAAAGCAGCTAAGAAATAATGATAATGATGACTGATGAGATAAAAGCATGACATGGCAGTGGCATTGTGGGGAAAGAGGAGAGAAATGTTAGTTGTGTTCTTAAGTAATACACATGGCCATCTAAACACAATATTTTAATCCCACTAAACTCTTTAGCCCATGCCTTACAGACCCAAACTAAGGGCCTTTGCAGAGTGCCAGAAATAGTGCAAATTGAGTCCACTTTAAATGCCCTGACTCAGTGCTAGGGAATCATGGGAACTGTAGTTTATTGTGGCACCAGAGCTCTCTGATAGAGAAGGCTCAATGTCTCAGAAAAAAATACAATTCCCATGATTCCCTAGCACTGAGCCAGAACAGTTAAAGTGGACTCAATTTGCACTATTTCTGGCAGTCTGCAAAGGCCATAAATGTACTACATTGGAATAAGATTTTGACATTTAGCAACTCCCTGTAATTTCTTTCTTTTTCTGCAACAATGACTTAACTTTGTGGTGGATTTCAAGGACAAGAAACTGAAGCCAATCTCCCTCAAGGGAGGGCTTGCAAAGGTACAACTGTTTAAATCAAAGGTGGACAGATTAGATGAAAGAACAAGCCATAACTTTTCCAGGTCAACTGTCCACTGAAAGCTAGTGCCACTATAAAGCTGTAATTTTGGGTATTTACCTGGCTGGTTTTTAAAAAATTTCCCTGCCCTTGATTCCAGCATCCCAAACAGACTCTATCCATTTATATAAGAAATATGCAATACACAGTTTTAACTCTTCTCATTCACTTAGACTTTCCTTACCATTTCTTCCATTATGGAGCCTAGCACACAAAATATAATATAAAGGTAAAAGTATTCCCCATTGACAAGGTTGTCAAGTCATGTCCAATCATAGGAGCAGTGCTCATCTCTATTACTAAGCCAAAGATCCAGTGTTGTCAGAGACTACTCTGTGATCATATGGCCAGCATGATCATACAGAATGCTGTTTACCTTCCCACTGAAGTGGTACCTATTTATCTACTGGCATTTGCATGTTTTAGAACTGCTAGGTTGACAGAAGCTGGAGCTACTGATGGGAGTACACCCCATCATGCAGCATCTGAGTCTTGAACTGCCAACCTGCCAATCTTGCAATCAACAGAGTCAGCATCTTAACCACTTGAGCCACTGCATCCCTAAAATACAATATAGATTGCATTAAATATTTTGAATGGTTCTCTTTTATGGTTGTTCTATATTTACTAAACATCTGAGTAATTAACTATTCATCATCCCATACAATGGTCTGTTACCACATGCCACAGTGGAGAAATTTGTATAAATAAATCTGCATAAATAAACCCACAAATACAGACATGTGGAATCATGCGTATGTGACATTTACAAGGCTAGCTTCACTTAAGCAAAATAAAGTGGTTGCTTCATGCAACAGATTTCAGGTATCAAGAAAGAGGATTAAATGGTTAGCTATTTAGTTTATTATTCTTGTATTTTTACCACTAGGAAATGGGAGAAGCATATTGGGATATTCTGCCTTAGGTACCAGATAACTCAAGTGGTCTAGAATGTATCTGGACTGTAGAAGGGGACACCATTTTTTGTTCTGGTTCAGGCAGCAAAATGTATTTGGCTAGTCCTGGAAATCTAGCTGGCACCTGTAATATGGAAATGATATTAGGACTGCATCCCTAACACATTTGATCTCATTTAATTTTGGAAGATAAGTAAGATCAAGCCTGGTTATTGTTTTGGGTGGGAAATGTCCAAGGAATAATGGAGATTGTCCTGTTTTAAAGTAGGCAAGCACCCAGGAATGTACACCTCCAGAGGCTGACTAGGGCAATGTCAGACCTGTCCCAAAATGATACCAGTGTCCATAGAGGCAGAAGTATAATTGAGAAAGTCTGAAAAAAGACTATGAAAACAGCTATGAACTGAATCCAAAACCAGGAAAGGAGCTTCCAGAAGGATTAGTCCAGATTCAAGCAAAAGGTCAGAGATACATTTCAAGTCATTCCCCACTTATGGAGACCCTAAGGTGATTCTATCAGGGTTTCTGACAAGATTTGTTCAGGGGAAATTTACCTTTGTATTCCTCTGAAGCTGAGAGATTGTGTCTTGCCCAAGTCATCCAGTGGGCTTCCATGGCTGAGTGGGGATTTAAACCCTAGTCTCGATAGTCTTGGTCCAACACTCAAACCACTAGATGAATAAAGTTGAGAAGCTGCTGGTCTGCTCCACCCCATAGTTACCGAAAAGATGCTGGCCTCTTAGGATTGCCAGGTTTTTTTAATATCCTGTCATAGAGTTCACTCATAGAGTTCAATAGTAGGGGACTAAGGTACTTCCTCTTGCCTTTTCTTGTTTCTCTGATAAATAACAGCTCCTTCTCCTTCTCCTTCTTGGTTTGTTCTGGGCCCAGTGCTATTCAACATCTTTATTAATGACTTAGGGCCTTTGCAGACTGCCAGAAATAGTGCAAATTGAGTCCACTTTAAGGGTTAGGGTTAGGGAATCATGGGAACTGTATTTTATTGTGGCACCAGAGCTCTCTGACAGAGAAGGTTCAATGTCTCAGAAAAAAACCCAATTCCCGTGATTCCCTAGCACTAACCCTCTCTGGGAGGTTACTGCTAATCTAGTTTTTATCAGTTGTAGTAGATTCCTCCCAGAGGACCTGAGGGTGTGGGGTGGATTATATGGAAGAAGGTGATCCCTTAGATAGGTTGGACCCAGGCCATGTAGGGCTTTAAAGGTGATCACCAACACCTTACTGTGCTCGGAAACCAATAGGCAGCCAGTGTAGAGATTTCAGGATAGGTGTAATGTGATCACTTTTAGATTTCCCGGTGATCAGCCTGGCTGCCAAATTTTGTACTAATTGTAGTTTCCGAACTAGGTATAAGGGTAGCCCCATGTAGTTAGACATTGAAATAGAGGCCTTGTTTATCAAATTTGCAGCTGACATCAAATTAGGAGTAGCTAATACCCTAGAAGACAGGACTGGAATTCAAAATGACCTTAACATATTAAAATGCTGGGACAAACCTGAGAAAATGAATTTCAGCAGAGAGAAATGTAAGTTACTACAGTTAGGCAGAGATAATGAAATACACAGATATAAGATGGGCTTGACAACAGTCTATGTGAAAGGGATCTAGGAGACCACAAGCTGAACATGAATCAGCAGTGTGATGTGGCAGATTTTAAAAAAATATGATTTTAGGCTACATCAATATAAATATAGTGTATACACTGAGAGAACCACTCTATTCTGCTTTGGTCAGATCTCACCTGGAATACTGTGTCTGGTTCTGGTTATCACAATTCAAGAAGGATGTGGACAAGGTGCAGTTATCCAGAGGAGGGCAACCAACATGGTGAAGGGTCTGGAAACCATGCTCTATGAGGTGTGGCTTAGGGAGCTGGATATGTTTAGTGTGTAGCAGAGAGGAGGTGACATGATAGCCATATTCACATATCTGAAAGGATGTCATGTTGAGGATGGAGCAAGCATGTTTTCTGCTGTTCCAGAGACTAGGGCATGGAGCAATGGATTCAAGCTACAGGAAAAGAAATTTCACCTCAACATTAGGAAGAACTTCCTGACAGTAAGAGCTATTTGGCAGTGGAACATGTTGCCTCAGAGTGTGACAGGGTTTCTTTATTAGGAGGTTTTAAGCAGGGGTTGGATGGCCATCTGCTTGGAGTGCTTTGATTGTGTATTCCTACATGGCTGGAAGTTGGACTGGATGGCCATTGTGATCTCTTCCAGTTCCATGATTCTATTCCTCCTTCTTCTCTCCTGAAGTGTGCAAGTGGATTAAGGAGAAGTGAATTAACAAGGAATTTATACATTTTATTCACTGCTAACCATTTACTTCTCATGGGTTTTCTGCCTGGACCCATGTTCTTTCCATATCCGGATGACCACTGTGGTGCTTTCCATATGCGGATGACCACTGTAAGAACTGAATGCTGGACTAGACATAGCTTTGGTCCCTAAGTAGGTTTAGGAAAGAATCTTGCTTCAAACAATGGGCAGCTGCTACCAATCAGAATGGAGAATATTGGGCTTGAGGGACCAATGGTCTGAACTCAGTACAGAGCAGTTTCCTATGTTGCCCTGACTGGAATCACTGCCTTTCTTTAACTGATGGCCCTGGCATAATAATTAACTAAATATACACAGTAAGTTTTTCAAGAAATATTTCCCTTTCAGTAAATGCCACTCATTGCTCATTTTCTATTGCTCTTCAATACACTTGTTGAATAATGCATCAGCTGCTGGCCTCTCCTGTCAATGTTTCAGCAAAGCATCATACACAAAAACATTGTCAAAATCTCATCATGTTAAGTAGAAGGATGCAAGAAAAGAGCCCACATTTGAGCATATCATGACAGAACTCAGTGGGGATCTCTACAGGAAATGCTACAAAGCATATTTCATTTGAAGCAATGAACTTTCATAGGAATTTCATTTTATGCATGAATGTACACTGTGTGATAATCCTAAGTGTGTATAGTCATCACCTAAAGTTTAGGATTAAAAAGAGAAGGTGAAAGGAACAAGTAGAAAATGTTTAGTTCCCCAAATAAAGATGAGGGTGGGAGGAGAATAGCATTAAATCTTATTAACCTTCCCAATGCAGGTCTATCTAATTATTTTTAACTTTTCATGATACATCACTGTGTATCAGATTCCCTTTTTGTTTCTTTATACATGCTAAACTAGTAAATGGGTTCTTTTTGGATGTTTGCACATATGCAAAAAGCAGTCCTAAGGCAATTAAAACTTTTTTTAAAAAAAAATTGGGTAAATTATACAAATAAGCCATGCTGCTGCTCTTAAAAGACAGAAGAGCTCTGGAGAGAATGAGAATGCAGTGCTTCAAAAGATATTGTGTTGTTGTCTTTTTAAAACTTTTTATTACATTAAAAACACATACTTACATTTAACAAAAACACACAAACAATAAATACCACAAAAATTTACTACAGTTCTACAAACAATATGACTGCACTGACATACATATATGACTTCCTGAACTCTGACAAAGTCAAAAACACAGTTAAATTATACCCTTCCATTCCCACCATTTCCTGGTTTCAGGAGATTAATTGCTTGCATTACCTCTTAAACTATATATTAAATCCCGTTAACCTAGATTCCACCTAATCTCAAACATCTTTGTCCATTTTAACCCCCTTCTTACTTAAATAGCCCCCCAAAGGTTCCCAACATTCTTTATTATTTTCCCAGTCTTGACCTCTTAACAGACAAGTTGTTAATCTAACTCAGCTAAAGGGGGATGCAGACAGGCGGCTATGGGCCGCCCCGAAAAGCAGAGGCTTGGGGCCACTGCTAACACACAGAGCGGCCCCAATCCACCTTTCTGCCGGCTCTGGAAGGAGGGCTAAAATACCGCTCCTTCCAGAGTGGGCAAAAGGGGCTCCTGAAGAGACGCCATGCGTCTTTTCCGCTTCTCTTCCAGTGCAGCATGTCTGGATGCTGTGCCGGGAGGACATCATCATAGCGCTCGCCATGTGCAATGGCGTGCACTCTGGTTACTTCCTTGGGAAGGGGTTGGGGTGCCCAGCATGTGGCTGCCCTCCCCTTCCCTGGCTCCAAGATGACACTTTGCGCCATCTGCAGAGCTCCTTAATCCACTTATTTAACTCATCTTCCACATCCAGAGTTGCTGTTGTTTTCCATTTGCTTGCATAAATAATTCTACCACTTGTCATCATGTAAAATATGTTTGCTGTGATGTCTCTCTAAGTTCTCATTTTCACACATATTCAACAGATAAAATTTTGGATCCATATTCATATTGGACTGTAGAATTTCCATTACTGAACTATGAATTCCCTTCCAAAATTTCCTAGAACATGAACAATTCCACCATATATGGTAGAAAGCAACAACCTCTTGGTTACATTTCCAACACTTGTTGGATACCCCTTTATACATCTTGGCTAGTGTAGCCAGTGTTAGGTGCCATCTAAACTGTATTTTAAAGAAATTTTAAGTCATAACTATTTGTATATTTCAAATGTTTAGTCCACATCCTTTCCCACTGCTCTGACTGTATGTTTTGTTTTGTATCTTGCAATCATTTTACCATTGATTCCTTGATGACTTCATCTTCCATTTCTACTTGGAGCAAAAACTTATTTAAAAAGAGCAATTTTATGTGGGTTGTTGGTCATTAATATTTCTTCCAACTCTGTTTTTACTATTTTTATCCCATACATCTTATTGTTCAGTAGGAATCATTTTTTAAGTTGTCTGTGCAACAACCAACCACATGTATAGCCTTTCTCAGTCAATTGTTCTAAAGTCTTAAATACTAATTTCTGGGTACTCAGGGATTTTGTTATTAAATCCACATAGGTCACGCATTTTTTCTGTAATAGTGTCTCTCTGCATGGAATGCCTAATAAATAGACACTTATCCTGGTAATACAATATATGTTTGTATTTTTGCCATATTGTCATTAGTGGCTTCCTAACAAAATGATTCAAAAATTCCTTGTGTATTTTTGCTTTGTCATAAAAAGGTAGCCATGCCACCTGAATCTAAGATCCAGGCCTTCTAAACACAATACAGTTTTATTTTCCCATTTGAACCACTCCAGAAGCCACTCCAGACAACAAGCTTCATAATAGGTCTGGATATTAGCATTGATAGTCCTCTTGATATAGGATCTTGCATCACTTTGGGCCTAACTTTCAGTCTTTTTCCACTTCAAATAAATTTTGAGAGTTCTTTATCCCAGAGTTTAAATGGCTTATTGTTTGTTATAATTGAGATGTTCTGAAACAAGAATATAAATCTGGGAAGAACTTTAATTTTGATAACAGAGATTTTTCCTAACTAAGGGGGGGCTGCATATGGGTGGCTCTGGGCCACCCTGGAAAGTGGCAGATCAGGGGCCATGATCCTCCCTTTGGCTGCCCCTCCAAAAGCAGCAAAATGCCACTGCTTTCAGGGGCGGCAAAAGGCCACCCTAAGAGCCAGCGCGTGGTTCTTCTTCGCTCTTTCTGGCACAGCATGTTTGAACGCTGCGCTGAAAGGGCATTCTGACACTGCATGCCATGCGTAATGGCACACGGCATCAGGATGCCGCTTGCATGGAGTTGGGACAGCTGGTGTGCAGCTGCCCTGCCCCAACTCTGCCTCCAGGCCAGCCCTTTGGCCCAGTCTGCAGAGGCCCTAAGATAATTTCATATTCTGCCAAGTCAATAACTCTTTTTAAAAAAAATTCTTCCAAATTTTCTCATAGTTATTTTTAAATAAGTCCACATTTTTGGTTGAAAGAACAATTCCTAAATATTTTATCTTCTTTGAAATTTGAGAAATTTGAAATTTGAAATTCGCAAAGTAAGGGGTATACTTTCTTCTCAGAAAGTCATAAATCCCACTCAAGAATTGACATGTTTTTTATTTCAGAAGAATTTAGGACAAGAATCAAAAGTATGGAAGTACTCCCCAAAACTCTTTCAGATCACAACCCTATTATTCTTGAAAAGACAAGAGGCCCGAAGAAATTTAGATGGAGATTGAATGACTTTTTATTAAATGATAAAAAATTCATAAGTAAAATTAAAGCAATGCTTAAACAATACTTCGAGATTAACACTAAGGCTGATATTAAATCAAAGACGGTTTGGGATGTGAGTAAGGCAGTCATAAGAGGAGCCTTAATACAAAGAGGTGCAGAATTAAAAAGATTAAAAGAAAAGGAATTGAAAAGAACAGAAAAAGAAATTAAAAAGACAGAAGAAGAATTGTTGAAAGATCCCACAAATGACCGAAAGGGTAAAAAATTAAAATGGTTGAGAGTCCAATTGGATAAACTTTTAACAGAGGAAATAGCAAAGAAAATGAAATTTATAAAACAGAAACAATTTGAAAATGCAAACAGAACAGGCAAGTGGTTGGCATATAGATTAAGAAAAGAAAAAGAAAGAAGACTAATTACAAAGATAAAAGAAGGAGATATAATGAAATATACACAACTAGAAATACAAAATGCGTTCAAAAATTTCTTCACAGATTTATATAAAAAAGAAAATGTGGATTTGACAGAAATACGTCAATATATAAATTGCCACAAAGTGATAAAAATGACGCAAGATAAACAGAAAATTTTAAATGAGGATTTCTCAGAGGAAGAATTAATTCAAGCAATAAAGAAACTGAATAAAGATAAAGCACCAGGTCCAGATGGATTCACAGCCACCTACTATAAGACATTCATAAAAGAACTAAAAACACCACTATTAGAGACATTAAATCAAATAAACAAAGACGGACAACCAGACACTTGGAAAAACACCAATATCATTCTAATACCAAAGGAAGGAAGAGATGAAAAGAGATACAGAATTATCGTCCAATATCATTAAATACTGACTACAAGATTTTTGCATCAATTCTAGCTGACAGACTAAAACAAGTATTGGTAGATGTAATCCATGAAGAACAGGTTGGTTTTCTCCCATCACACCAATTGAAAGATAATATTAGAATGATAATTAATACCATTGAATATTACGAAAAGAATAACGAAAAAAAAACTGGCATTGCTTTTTTGGATGCAGAAAAAGCATATGATAATGTAAATTGGACTTTCATGATAGAATTCTTAAGTAAAATGCAAATGGGGGAAAATTTTTGTAACTGGATTAATGAGATATATAAAGATCAGTCGGCAAGTTTAATAATAAATGGCACCAACACAGAAAAAATTGAGATATCCAAAGGCACACGTCAAGGATGCCCCCTTTCACCTTTGCTCATTATAATAATTTTAGAAGTTCTATTGAACCAAATAAGAACAGATGTGAAGATAAAAGGCTTCAAAATACAAAGTAAGGAATATAAATTATGAGCATTTGCTGATGATGTCGTTTTGATTTTAGAAGAACCTCTTCAACAAACACAGGATCTTTTTCAAATGTTAGAAGAATATGGGAAAGTATTGGGTTTCAAAATTAACTTTGAAAAAACAGTAATAATAACCAAGAATATGGATAAGAAAGAAGAAAAGAATTTACAAGAAACAACCAGATGCAAGATAAGCAATAAAGTAAAATATTTAGGAATTTGGATCTCTAAAAGAAACACGGAATTATATGAAAATAATTACAAACCTAAATGGAAAGAAATCAAGAATGACCTAATAAAATGGAATAGATTGAAATTATCCTTGTCAGGAAGAATAGAAACTGTTAAAATGATGGTTCTTCCCAAGATAATCTTCCTATTTCAATGCATTCCAATAATTCATAGCAAAAAAAAATTCAAAACTGGCATAAAGATATTAGGGAGTTTATCTGGAATAATAAAAAACCACAAATCGATTGGAAAAAAGAAGATGGGGATAAAAATTTACCAGATTTAGAACTTTATCATAAGGTAAATGCATTAGAATGGTTATCAGATTGGATTAAACTAGAAAAAACCGAGATGGTGAGAATTGGAGGATTTAATAATAGATTTGGATGGCATGGTTATCTTGGTTATGGAAGATCAAAAGTACATGGTGAATTTAACCATCATGTAATTAGAAGAGCACTTTTGAAAATTTGGTTAGAAGTTAAAAAAGAGATGTATACGAAATTGCCGCTTTGGATATCACCACATGAAGCCTTTTTTGGGAGATGGACAGCAGTAAAAAAATGGTTAAGATATAAGGAAATATTTAAAAAATCACAAAGCGAGGAATTGGAACTTAAAACAATTAGCGAATTACAATTGGACCCCAAAATGCATTGGTTGTTATATATACAACTTACAAAAAGATTTAAAATAGATATAAAACAACAAGGATTTGAAAAAGACTTGACGGATTTGGATATAATATTTCAAGAGGAATCAAGGAAGAAAAGAGTGAGCAGACTTTATAAAATATTAATGGATAGGAAACAAGAAACAGAGAAGATATCAGAAAACATGATAAAATGGGCGAATGATATCGGCAGGTCAATAAACTTAGAATATTGGGAAAGAACAAGGAAAAAAACAGATAAATTTACAAGATCTCAAGATTTGAAAGAAAATTATTGGAAAATGGAAGAGAGATGGTATTTGACCCCATCAAGAATAGCCAAAATAAATAAAACAAATGAAAATATGTGTTGGAAATGCAAACAAATTATAGGATCTTGGGTTCACGTGTGGTGGCGATGTTCTAAAATAAAGAAGTATTGGGAGAAAATACACAACACAATACAAAAAATATTTAATATCCAATTTGAGCAAAATCCGGAACTATATTTGTTAAATATGACAAATAAAATAGACCTGATTGTTGAGAGGAAATATGGGAGGATTATTCTTTATATGATGACAACTGCAGGAATACAACTGGCACAAAAATGAAAAAAGCAAGAATTGCCAACTTTAGATGAATGGCTTTTGAAATTAACTGAGATGAAAGAAATGGACCGTTTGACGAGGATACTGAATAATAAAGATTCCGAGGAATTGGACGAAGAATGAGCTCCATTAGAAAAATATTTAGAAGAATTATGGAATTAAAAGGCAAAGCAATACAAAGCAGAACTAAAACAGAGGTTATTAAGTTATTTATTGAAGAATTATGGGTGTATTTAGAGAATTTATGGCTAAAAGTTTTATTTTAATTAGTATGTGATGATTTTGGAGGGGGAAAGTAGGAGAGATGGTAATAAAAGAATGGTTAAATAGAGGTAAGTAAAAGTAATAATAAATGGAGACATGCTTACTTTCGAAGAACTATGGAAGTATTATTTTCATATAAATGTATCTTAATGATAAGTTGTAATGTTTATTTGTGTGTAAATTAATAAAATATTTAAAAAAAAGAAATTTGAGAAATTTGAAGTCCTGCTATCTTCGTGAACTTCTGTTTTTCCTCTTTTAGTAAGTTCATAGTTAATACTGATGTCTTACTCTTATTTATTTTTAGACCTGACAGTTCTCCAAACTGATCTAGAATATTAATCAGCTGTTTTATGTCTTCTACTGCATTAGCCAGTGTTATTAACAAATCATCAGCATATGTCTGCAGTTTAAACTTGTAACCTTTTGTTTTAACATTTTTTATGCTCCTATCATCTCTTATGTTAATGTTTAACACTTCCAACACTATCAGAAATAATAGTAGTGAGAGAGGGCATCCCTGTCTTGTTCCATTCTGAATATCTATCCTCTTCAACTTTTCACCATTAACCAGGATCTGAGCTTTTTGTTCAAAGTAAATAGGTTTAATCCATTTTACAAAATTGGCTCCTGCTTCTATTTTTGCCAACACTAGAAACAAAAATAACAAATTCACTTTGTCAAAGACTTTTTCAAAGTCAAGGAAAACCATAGCTAGTTTACAATACACTTTCTTTCAATGATATTCAATTAAATTGAGGACATGCCTCAAGTTATCTTTTAACTTTCTTGAGGGTAAGAACTGCTTTGGTCTTTATTGACCCATTCTGTCAGAACCCTCTTAAATCTGTCCATTAAGATTGATGCAAATATCTTATAATCACAGATTTAGCTAACTGCTGTTTGTATTTCTTATAATATTCCATCAGGAAGCCATCTGGACCTGGTGTTTTCCTGGATTTCACTCTTTGGATTGTGTCATCCACTTCCTGAAAAGTTATTTCTTATTTAGCAATTCCTTCTGCAACTCTGTAAAAGGCACAAGGTCACATCCCATTAAGTTCTCATTGATTTGGTCTACCTGGATCTTTTCACCTTTATATAGACCCTCATAGAATTCTCGCACAATCATTATTTCATTAATCTCTTTCTTACACAACAATAGATTGTTTAGCCTCCAGTTAAACTCTGTCTCATCCCTAATATCTGAACAATAAGATTATGATCTGAAAAAGTCTAGGATAAATCTTTATGTCAGATACCTTTGGGGTTAATATTGATGAGATCAAAAACATATCAAGCCTTGCCCAGGATTGGTGTGTTACAGGAAAACAAAATTCCCTTGTCTGGTCATATTTTTCTCTCCAAACATCCTTCATTGAGTAATAATCTACTAAATCAAAGAACTCCTTCAGTAGTTTTCCCTGAGAGGATCTTATCATTTTTTATTTTTTATTTTGAAAATCTATCTAACTGGGGATTTATTACACCATTCCAGTCACCCATAATAATAATGGAATCAAAAATCAAAATATTTAGTTTATTGAACAATTCTTTAAACAATTTCCCTGTTTTCTCTAAAGGTCCCTATATACCCAATAATAATAATAATAAAATCCCCATCCAACATGGTCTTTACTCCTATATACTGTCCATGAGTATCTTTTAAAACCTCTTGAGTCATATTTATAGTTAATGTATAGCACCATCCCCTTCTTTTTCTTCTTTGCAGCATTTGGGGGTTTTAAGATATTTTTCATCCCCTAATATGATTCTTGTTTCTGATAGGCATGGTATCTCAAACTTTTGCTTTTTTAGGTAGTGAAATATTTTATGCCTTTCCCCCTTCCATTTAATCCCTTTACATTCCAAGATGCAATCTTCAGATGCTCCATCTTCCTCCTGCATTTTGTCTTTCTTTTCAAATTAAATTTAGATTCTTTATTAATTTCCTCAAAATCTGATCCTATACCTCTGCCTATTTCACTTTCCTCTCTTGTTGACATTTCTTCTTGCTGTTCCTCTTGTTCTTTTTTCCTTTCTTATTCTCTCTCCCTTTCCTACTCTAATAGTTCCTATCATCTTTTAAGCCTTCTTCATCTCATCTTTCCTGTGACATTCCTTTCTCATCTTTGTTCTCTTCCTCTCTCATCTCTTAAGCTTTTATCTTATTCTCTTATATCTTTGGATCCTCTATCTTTGTGTTTATTGTTGCTTCTCTTAAATCCTCTTGGATGGATCTCAGCTCATTTCCTCCCCCTTTGAACCAAAATATCAGTCCTTTGGGTAGCCTCGATCTATACATTATCTGGGTTTCCCTGAGTAAAGTTGTTAAGAACCTCTCATAATTATTGGAGGTAAATCCTTATACAATTGGAGTTCCCTGCCTTCAAACATAAGTGGTGTAGTTAAATGCTTGCACAACAACATACAAAATATCCCTGGGGAGCTGATTTTGTCTTGCAACCTGAGATTTAAGTCTATAAAGTTTATCTTTCTCCAAATCACATAAGTGAATATCTTTATCCAGGAATTCTGCTAAAATTTGTGTAAGCTTACTCATTAAGTCTTCTCCCTTTTGTTCTGGAATGCCTCTCATCTTCAGGCACCTCTCACTGAGTTTTAAATCTCTAACCGCACGCTCATCAGTTATCTCTCTTTTTTTCTTAATTTCTTCTATATTTTCTTTGAATGTACATTTCCTCTCTATACTCTCCATTTTGTTTCTTATTTAACTCATTTTGGCTGAGAGTTTGTCCACTGAGGTACTAACCCCTTTCAGGTCATCCCTTAATTCCTGTTTAATTTCAACCTTAAAATCAGTCATTTACTTTTGTAAATCCTGAATGTCCATCCTTTTTTTTTTCTTCCAACAGTTGCAGATTAGGATCCATGGCCCTAGATTGTTTGATCAATGGTCTACAATTCAAAAGTGCTTGAGCTTGAAGCTGGGCATGAGTAACTACATTTTTACTTCCAGCAACTTCCTTTCCAGTTGCCATTAGCCTACCTTATTTTGAATTAAATTAACTCTTCTTAAGATCAAATGAATTAATCCCAACCCAATTTATGTCCAATGTATTCTTCAACCTTTTTTTAATGATTTGAGTAATTTTCCTATCACTATATTTTATAATAATTGATAATTTCTTACATTTCCAATTCATTAGCCAAATTTAACATCTTTTCAGTCAATTAATTAATTTCCAGTCAATCAAATTCCAATCAGTCAATTAATTTTTTCCTATCATTAATTAATTTCCAGTCACTCAATTAACTAATCAATAAATTAATCAATTACTGAAATAATAAAATAATTTTCCATCTTTTCAAAAAGGTGATTAAATAAATAGTTACTTCCCTTAGTACAAACAATTATCTATTTAAGTCTTTGTATCCAGTTTATATTAAATGACTAATTTACTAACATTACTAAATTACTAAGTATTGCAACCCAATAAATTATATACTCTAATCAATATTCCATACCAACAAATCCTTACCACCATTACATTTAGTTTTCCCCCAATCAGATTTCCAAATTTCCCATCAAGTCAATTTACATCATACCCCCCCACACACCCAAACAGTTGCAGTGTTCTTAATTAAGGATCCAACAGAACCAAGATGAAGGACGCTGCTCTAAGACGCTGTGTCTAGAGCCTTTGTTTTTAATTTTTGTAAGGTTTAAACTGTTTAAACTGTTGGGTTAGACCTAAACAGCTGGAGTGTGGTTTGTTCTTGTTTAAAGTGCTGTTTAAGCCTTTTTGTCAACCTCCTTCTAACCCCAAATATTTTATCTTCATTTTATTTTTAATTGCCGGTTGCAATACGGAGCTACGGAAAGGACTGCGTTCCAAGGTCGCTACTGAACAAAGCTAAGTAGATAAAGATAGGTTCCCTTTGAGAAAAATTATTGGATTTCTGAACTTTATTAACCCTGCCAGGAGGCCTTCTCAACAACAGAGATAGTGAGAGCGGCATAAATAGAGTTTATACCTTAACTGTGGAAAATCCTTTAAAATGAAATTAAGGAAACGGCGCCGTTCCAAGGTTTCATACGACCCTGAAAATAAACCTTCCAAACAAACTAAAATAGATTCTCACTTTTCAAGCAGTCAAGGAGCACCGGATATTCAAACGGATATTGAATTAAATAATAGATATAAAATCCTGGGCTCCTTGCAGGATGAGGATCTGCTAACAACCGATAAGGTTAAAAACAGTGCCAGCTCAGAACACTTACCAACAAAATGTCTATGGAAGGATCTTCTGGCAAAGGAAGCATTCTTAATTTCAAAGACTTTTGAACTACTACTTAAAAATTGTACCTCCATTTGTAATGGTTTAGAGACTCTAATAGGTAAATTACAAAATGTGGAGAAAGTGAACTATTCTAATAGACCAAATTCTCAATTAACACCACTCTATGACTACTTCAATCCTTCTGAATTTTCTTCAGCCTTAACAATTCAGCCATCTCAGGTGATGGTAGCTATAGGATATAATCCAATCAACGAGGGTAGATGGTCTAATATGCACAATATCAAATCTTCCTTAAGTAAACTACTGGGCTGGGAATCCAGGAAGGTTATGTTAAAATCTTTCTACTTCCTGCCAAGTGTAGGTCATTACTCAAGACTAATTCTGACCTTCACTTCCCCTGTGGTTCCTAATATATTATTGGCTAAAAAGTCATCATTGATAAAATACTATGATATACATTGTGTGAGGGTACATATTAATAATGTGATCAATCCTCTCATATCCTATAAGGAAAGAAGGCCTGAAGTAGTTGATATAGATAACATTAGATCTGTATCTAAGGACAAGCTAAACAACATCTCAGAACTTAACATTCTTAAGGAGGAATGGAACAAACTTTGCCAAGCAATCAAACTGATAAATAACAGCCAGCAAGCAGCGGAAGCTTCCCTATTTCCAGATACAATTATCCCAAGAATTGATGATTGTCAAATTAATAAAGTGAATAAAAGACAACCTTTGAACTGTAATGATATGCCTTATATAATGCAGAGAGATGACCACTCTAAAAATATTTTTACTACAAATAGGTTTTCTCCGCTATTAACACCCATCCAGACTGATACTCCACAGTTACCATCTAGTGTCCCCCTAGCATCTAAAGAGGAATACCTAATAGACTTTGAAGTGGCGGAAAAAGTGGAGCCTCGACCACAAATTTGGGTCAGGGATCTAAGCGAGACTACATCCCTTGGCCCACATTTTGATAATTTCCATGAAAATTCTCCACAGACGGATGAACTTGAGCTCAAAGAAACAGAAGAGGAGGCTACGCAGGGATTTAGTGGCCTCTCCCTCACAAATCACTTAATGGTTACAGCACAACTTGAAGATACAACAGCAAAATTTCATGGGATAATTCAGCCCAATCTAGAAGATACTTCTCAAGCAGCACTACCAATAAGAGAGCTGTATAATCCAAATTTGAATGGCTGTGTGCAGATGGATGACCAAATCATATCCTTAATTGAGCCAGACCCTACTCAGTGACTGCAGGAGAGCACTACCAAGAGTTCCTCAAGTTTAACATTAATCTCATGGAATATTGCTGGCTGGGGAAGGAAATGTGATGATGTAGACTTCATTGAATATATCACCAAGTTTGACATTGTTTGTTTGCAGGAGACATGGTGTTCTCACGACATTTGTCTACCTGGGTATATATCTTTCTGTGTGCCAGCAGAAAGATCTTGCAAAAGGGGACGGTATAAAGGAGGATTAGCTACTTTGATAAAAATTAATTGTGGCCTAAAGTTTGTAAAACTATCCCCTTGTGAGAAAATTGCTCAAACAATTCTTCTACATTTAGAAAATGTGAAAGTAATATTATTTAATATTTATATGCCAGCAACCAACAACATTCAAGACACCTCAACGTATTGGGACCATTTGTCTAATTATTTAGATGAAATTATTAACAAACCAGAATCTCCGGGGTGTTTACTGATGGGGGACTTCAACGCTAGAATTGGACCTTCAAACGAATATCTGTGTGATTGGTGTTTGCTTGATGAAAATATGCCACCCTTTCCATTGAATCTTCCTTGAACTAATATGGATCCAATTATAAACAAAAATGGGCTATTCTTGGCAAACTTTTGTATTACCCACAATTTGTTTATACTAAATGGTTCGGATTATTTCCCAAACACCAATGGGTTCACTTTCATATCATCTGTCGGGAGAAGCTCTATCGACTATGTAATATCCAGTCCAGACATGATAAAATTGGTTGCAGTTTTTGAGGTCTGCCAAAGAGTAGAGAGTGATCATATGCCACTTTCTGTTGCTATGGTAACATCCAAACTAGCTATTGCACCTCCCATAAACCCCGAAATGATTGTTAGATATGAAAGATTAAAATGAATCTATTGGAACTCTCGAACAAAGGAGGCAATTAGTGAAATTTATAAGGATGATTGGGTCCTATTGGAAATTAACGATCTAGCAAATAGTATTACGATAGAAGGGGCCTTGATAAATTATAAGAACATAATATCTATTTTGAGTAACAAAACATCTACCTATATAAATCCACCTAGAGAAAAGAACACCTGGTTTGGTAAGAATTGCCTTATAGAGAAAAAGAATCTTAGACAAGCATTCCAACTTGCGTTGGAAAATCTGGAGGAAAACTTCAGATCCTACTTAAAGGCCTGAGTAGAATATTTTAAGTACATAGAAGATAAAAAGAAAGTATTTTACCAACAAAATTGGGCCGATTTAGATAGAGATCTGAAATCAAATGATAGTAAAACATTCTGGCTAGCAGTTAGGAGGCATTTAAATAATAATATAAATATATTTAATCCCTGCATTTTGCCCCAAACCTGGGTAACATACTTTACAAATAAGATGCAAACTCAAATATCTGGTAACATCACCGAAATTACAAACCCCTCTACTATTTGGAGTCCTGTTTAGCCAGACAAAGTATATCAATTAATTCTTAAATTAAAACCTGCTAAATCTGCGGGTTATGACACCATTCCGGTTGAAGTATTGAAACACTGTCCAGAATTATGGACCAAAGCTTTGGCCAATTTATTCACTCTGGTAAATAATACGGGCAAGATTCCAAGAAGTTGGAACAACTCAATTATAATTCCAATCTTTAAAAAAGGGGATAAGTGAGATCCAGCTAACTACCACCCGATAAGTCTGCTTTCCATTGTGGGTAAACTTTACGATAGTTATTTGGCAACGAATGCAATGCTGGATGACCACTCAAGCCCTTCTTGGGCCTGAACAAGTGGGCTTTAGAGGTAACATGTCCACTACAGATCATATCACAGTTATTTCATTTCTTATTAATAAATATATTTCCCGACCCAAAGGGAAATTATATGCTACTTTTATAGATCTAAAAGCGGCTTTTGATCTTATACATAGACCTACATTTTGGAGTAAATTGGACAGGCTAAACATAGATTCAAGACTCCTATTTTTGTTGAGCCAAATTCATACTAACAATGTCTGTAAAGTGAAGTTTACTGAAAGAGGACATCTAACTGACCCAATCTATGTAGGAAGAGGTGTAAGACAAGGCTGTGTTTTAGCACCACATTTATTTAATTTATTTGTGGCAGATCTTCCAATGTTTATGTCAACGGTTGATACCCATCCCCCCATGCTAGGCAATCGCCCATTACTTGTGTTGCAATATGCCGATGACACTGTATTACTTTCGTTGACTCAAACGGGCCTATCGAGAGCCCTGAATAGATTTAGTGAGTATTGTGCCAAGTTTTATCTACAGATAAATGTTACTAAATCAAAGGTTTTGGTGTTTTCAAAAGGTTTCAATCCAAGGAAATGGAAGGTGAATAATCAAATTATAGAGCAGGTAAAAATGTATACATATTTGGGTGTTCTCTTCCATTATAATGATCGTTGGGCAAAACAGAGAGAAAAGGTGGTCCAATCTGGAAAAAGATCCCTGGCAACTCTACAATCCTTTTATTATAAGAAGGGTAACCAAGATCTCCTTGCAGCTATGAAAATTTACAAAACTGAAATAAGACCACAAATATTATATAGCATATTTGTTTGGGTCACAGCTCTTAATAGCGAGGTCGAAAGTTTACAAGCACAATTATGTAGGAAATTGTTATCCATCCCACCATGTGTTCATCACTTAACGTTATATGCTGAACTTGGTCTGGATACACTCGAGACCACAGCCTGGTTGATGGCGTACAAATATTGGCTAAAAATCCATTATAGACCAAATAGATCTAGTTTAATTTGGTTTCTTTTATCTGACAATTATTATACTATCTGGTCAAAAATCTACGAAGATAAATTAAAAATTAAGGGCCTAAGTTTGGACTCTCTACTCCTTCTGACTGAGGAGGAGTGTTTCAAGACAATTAAAGAATGTTTATTGAGTTGGGACTATAAGATGACTTATCCCATTACTCCTAGAGTGTGTTCCCCCTCTGTATTTGGCATTCCCCCCATTGGGGAGAAATACCAAAGTACTTTCAATCACTGTCCCTACAGGCTTCGAGGAAAGCCTTCCTCTTCGCAAGGTTGAATATTCATCCTTCCTGTGTTACCAGGGGCAGATATTTGAGGATACCTTTTGCAAATCGAATGTGTATTTGTGATCTATCTCCAGATACTCTTCAACATATTACATTTCTTTGCCCGTTGTATCAAAAACCTAGAGCGAAATTGCTAAAGAAACTAACGGAATTGAATTACTGCTTAACTGATATAACTTTAGTACATTTATTGGAGGATCACAATGTACAGATTACATGTTTGATGGCCAATTTTTTAATGGAGGCAACAAAAATCTGGCACAAATTAAATAGTGGTTAGAGTTCAGTGGTAGATGATTTTAATGATGGTAAATTGTATGTATTCATGTTAATTATTTTAGTTAAATTTTATACTGTATTGTTTATTGTATATCGATTATCGAGATGCCTAATAAAGGTTATGGAATGGAATGGATGGATCCAACACCTTTACAATTGTCTTCTTTCTCAAGTCTCAGTCCATACAGAACGTTCTATTTTATTTTCATGTCTTAAATTCAATATCTTATTTTAAATTTTAAGTTAATCCAGATGTTTTATATATGTCCAGATGCTTTAAATATGCTCAGTTCTTAAATGCATCCCAGTGTCCTTTTCCAAACTTAATAAAGTCACATTCAGTATGTGTCCAGTATATATATATATATATATATATATATATATATTCAGCATGCACACACCCCACAACAGTCTTAGTGCATTGTTCTGAGAGGGAGTACACTCTTTGTTGCAGTTCCCTATTCCTACCACCATCCCACTGGTCTCGCTTTCCCAGCATCCTCCACACCAGAAGTTCTGTGTCTAGGCTACACCACTCTCTGTGTCTTATGATGCTATGGACTCTTTTTCCCAAAGTCCTTCATGGCACAGATGGGGGATGCCATCTTCCAGTACTCCCTACTTAGGAGCAGTAGCTAATATCCCAGAAGACAGGATCAAAATTCAGAATGACTTGAACAGGCTAGAAAGCTGGGCCAAAGCTAACAAAATGAAATTCAACATGGAGAAATGTAAGGTACTGCACTTAGGGCAGAAAAATGAAAAGCACAGATATACGATGGGGGACACCTGGCTGAATGAGACTACGTGTGAAAGGGATCTAGGAATCCAGGTGGACCACAAGTTGAACATGAGTCAACAGTGTGATGCAGCAGCTAAAAAGGCCAATGCAATTTTAGGCTGCATCAATAGAAGTATAGTGTCTAGATCAGGGGTAGGCAACCTTTCTCCTTTAAGGTCCGGGGGACTTCAGCTCCCAGAATCCCAGGTGCTATTGGCCAACATGGGACTATTGGCCAACATGGTTGAGGCTTCTGGGAACTGAAGTCCCTCAGCTCTTAAAGGGGAAAGGTTGCCTACCCTTGGTCTAGATCAAGAGAAGTAATAGTACCAATCTATTCTGGTTTGGTCAGTGGAATACTGTGTCCAGTTCTGGGCACCACAATTCAAAAAGGATGTGGAGAAACTGGAGCGTGTCCAAAGAAGGGCAACTAAAATGGTGAAGGGTCTGGAAACCAAGCCCTATGAGGAACGACTTAGGGCAGGGGTAGGCAACCTTTCCCCTTTAATGGCCGAAGGACTTCAGCTCCCAGAAGCCTCAGCCATGTTGGCCAATAGTCCCATGTTGGCCAATAGCTCCTGGGATTCTGGGAGCTAAAGTCCCTCGGCCCTTAAAGGAGAAAGGTTGCCTATCCCTGACTTAGGGAGCTGGGGATGTTTAGCCTGGAAAAGAGAAGGTTAAGAGGTGATATGATAGCCGTGTTTAAATATTTGAAGGGGTGTCATATTGAGGAGGGAACAAGCTTGTTTTCTGCTGCTCCAGAGACTAGGACCCAGAACAATGGGTGCAAGCTCCAGAAAAGAGATTCCACCTCAACATTAGGAGGAACTTCCTGACAGTAAGGGATGTTCAACAGTGGAACACACTGTCTCAGAGTGTGGTGGAGTCTCTTTCCTTGGAGGTCTTTAAGCAGAGGCTGGATGACCATCTGTCAGGGATGCTTTGATTGGGAATTCCTGCATGGCAGGGGGTTGGACTGGATGGCCCTTGTGGTCTCTTCCAACTCTATGATTCTATGAATGAGCTTAGTTGTAAACCACTTAGAGACCACATAGCGTGGTATGAAGCGGTATATAAATGATGCTGCTATTGCTATTTAGTCACACATTTTCATAAAGGTTAGTCATTCAGTTAAGAAAACATGTTTACACTAGTCATGATCCAACATCCATTGCTAGTAAGCACTGATCAGTGCACGGAACTAATGGAAATGGAAGACTCTTTCTATTGGGTGGTAGGGAATTATATTTGCTGCATTTTTAATATTTTTTTAACATTGTGCTGTCCTCATGTCAATACACATTATGAAATTAGGTACAGGGCTGGCAAGTAGTTTCTGATGTAGTCAAGTTATTTCCTGAGGGAACCTTTAAAAAGGAGAAAGAAGTTCTTGAATGGCAGGCCATTGCTGAAGGGAAAAGGTAACCTTCAACAGTTTCCTTTTCCTTTTCCTCTCTAAGGAGCAAAATGAGCAGTTCTGTGGATTATGCACCTAGCACTTCATGTAGTTAAGGATGCTGAAGGGCTTGAAGAATTTGATCTTTATAAATTCTAATGGGAACTGACCTGATCTGCACCTTTGGTACAAACATGTAGATTTGAACTTTGTTATCCACCAGCTTTCCCACTCCTCAAATGTTCTTACATATCCCTACTCAAAATTACTATCAAAAGACATTGTTAAAAGCATATTTGAGAGAAAATACATACACAGTGCAATCCTATGAGCATCTACTCTGGAGGAAGTCACACCAAGAAGCCAAACTTCTGCATCTACACTGCAGAATTAATGCAATTGAACTCTGTTTTAACTGTCATGGCTCAATTCTATGGAATTCCAGGACTTGTTGCTTTCTGAGATATAATGGTGGGAAGCAGATGGCACAAAGCGCCGTTTTGGGGGCAAGGAAGGGGAAGGGCAGCCGCACGGTGGGCACCCCAACCCCTTCCCGAAGGCATTGTCGGAGCACCGGACCCTCCGCACGGCCAGTGCGGAAGACTTTCCGCTGCAGCGTCTGCACACACTGCGGCGGAAGAGTAGCCGAAAGTACGCCGCCAGCCTTTTGTGGCGCACCTTAGGCGACTTGTGGGAGGAGCACTATTTTAGCACTCCTTCCTGGGGCAGCAAAGCTGCGGATCGGGGCTGAGGTGTGGGGATACCTCGGCCCCGATCTGCAGCTTCCTGGGGTGGCCCACGGCCGCCCGTCTGCTTCCCCCCTTATTCTTCTCTGTCAGAGGGCTCTGGTGCCACAACAAACTTCAAATCCCAGGATTCCATAGAATGGAACAATAGCAGTTAAAGTGGTGTCAAACTAGTGTAGATGCAACCCAAGTTTGGCATTTTGTGTGACTTCTGAGCTCATAAAATTGCACTGCACATGTATTTTCTCTCAGAAATACTTTTAACAATATCTTTTGATATGATAGTAATTTTGAGCAGGAATGTGTAAGAACATTTGAGGAGTGGGAAAGCTAGTGGATGTCTTTTGCTGTTAACTTTTTTCCATGTTGATCTAGGGTGAGTTCAGACTTCATTTGCTCTAGGACCCATTTATTGGTCACCCTCCCCCCCAAAAAAATCCGTTTCTAGAACTGGAAGAATTTTCTCAAAGTTCTCCACCATTCCAGCTTCTGTCAGTTGTTTTTTGTTTGTTTGTTTGTTTTTTTGTGGTGCATGCCTCCCACCACAATAATGACAACCATCCCAATTATACACGAGACTGATATTATATCTAGGACCACTGTGGTGGATACATTTTGTGTTGTCCAGACAACCAATACCATAGCTGTTGCACCCAGTTGCAGTGGGAATGGATGAAATACAGAAGTCTTAAAGGGGGAAGGAAGAAGCTGTGCTACAACTACTGATTCATGTTGAACTTCACTTCAGAAAAATTGTTAAGAGAATTTCTTCCTCCTGAAGAACTTCAGTGAAACATTTCTTCTAATTTCTCTGCCCACAAATATGGGGGGAATTTTTGAGAGACCATTTGTTTATAGCTATACCTAGAAATCTAATCAAAGTTGTTTCAGTGATTGATTTCAATAAACCATTTTACATTGCCAATTGCATGCGAATATTGTTTTGCTGGTCTCTTTGATATATCCTTCAAAGGCAGGAAAAACACTTTAAAAATTTGACATAACTAACCCAAATATGAAAGTAATGATACTTGAGAAGGCAGTATTACCATATTTGAACACTAGATCTGAAGACTAGATGCTTCTTCAGGTGATCTTAAAGCCTTCTTACATCTTTTGAATGAGAGAAATAAACCTTGGCCCAAACATTTCAAACAGTTGTTCCTTTAGATGCATAATGTCTGAAGTATGTTTTTAATAATATTCATATGTTTGTTGCCCACTGAGTGACGATGAGTGACAAGGGGGGTGGGGAGAAACTAGGGAACAAAAGTATGGCCAACAAAGATTATTTTCATTTTTCAGTGTCTTGAAGCCAGAGAAGGGAGAAACTGTAGATAAGGTAGTTGAGAAACATTTTAAAAGCTGATTCTCAGACATAAAAAGAAATGCATTTTTACATCCAGTGATGGATTTTCTCCTGACAGAAGCAAATACATTTGAGAAGTGACCAAAAAAGAGGAACCGAAAATTAATCTTTCAACTGTTATGATATTTCACTAGAGATTTCAGGCTTTGGTGCTTCAAACTTTTTGGCTTGTTTCTCAAAGCAGTGAATGCTAAGTATAACTCTGCCAGCTCTAGCAAAAGTAACACAAATATGTTTGAGAGGAAGGATTGGTACATTTGGTACATTTCGAGTCTACCAAATATTTTTAGTTCTGTGTTTGAAACAGGATGGTGCAGTGCAAAGGCCCAGGAATTTAAGTACTACTCCCTTGGGTTTCCCTTTTCTTCAAGCTCAGTGGCAATTCACATAGTAGCAAGCAGGGGGATGGATTTTCCAAGCAACAGTGAGCTCCCCATGTTACTATGTAAAGGTATTAAGTAAGCCTGATCTTAGAGGGACAATTATGACCCATTAGTTTTACAAAAGGCCTATTCCAGGTGGAAATTTAGAATGATAAAATTGACTTATTGATAAGGGTCAACACAGCTGCCTCTATTATTGGGCTCACCTTGCAGTTGTGGCTTGTCAGGATTTATATCTGCAGTATCAGCATTTATTATTTATCAGTACATCACTTCATACAGCATATATATGTATCACTTCTGAACCAGTTAGGGGGTTGCAGACTGCCAGAAATAGTGTAAATTGAGTCCACTTTTAGGGTTAGGGTTAGTGCTAGGGAGTCATGAGAATGGTTATTGTTTTTTCTGAGACATTGAGCCTTCTCTGTCAGAGAGCTCTGGTGCCACAATAAAATACATTTCCCATGATTCCCTAACCTTAACCCTTAAAGTGGACTCAATTTGCACTATTTCTGGCAGTCTGCAGAGACCTACAAACAGCAAGTTTCCTGGTAATGGGCTAGAGAACTATACATCTTATATCCTGCCTAAGTCAAGTCAGAATTTGAGGACTGGATTTTCAAAAGCTTTCTGCAATTTTGTTTCAAGTTCTTGTTCATAAGAATTTACCCAAGTTCACAAATTTCTTCATTTTTGTGATGGAATAAATGAGTAGAACTGAAGTTGATCAATTCATCCCTCCTGGCTCTGAGATCTGAATGGCAACGATATGCAACTCCCTTTGAATAAATGGCTGAATGCTGAATAAACGTGTTATTTTCACAATGCAAAGTTTCTCATACAAAAAAGTAGAGGTGTTGTTTTGGTTTTGCTTTTGCTGCTGCTGCTGCTGCTGCCAATGATGATGATGAAAGTGCTGGGGACCTTTCATATGTTCCATTTATAGTACTATGATTCCACTTTAACTGCCTTGGCTGTATCCCACAGAATGCTAGGATTGGAAGTTTGGTCAAGGACACCAAAGCAACTCTCTGATTGAAGACTCATTCCTGCAAACTCCAAGACTCCATAGGATGTTGCCATGGTAATTAAAGTGGCATCATAGTGCAAAAAATATATAGTGTGAAAGAGCTTCTAATTGCTTTGCTGCTACTGTTACAAGAACTGGTGCCAAAATAGCTATGATTTTGCCATGATTTTCTGGGTATGTATGTTTCCTCTTGGATGGCCCTAAACATACTGGATTGACAGCCATGCATCCAGGAGCGAGCAGGTCACATAGACACTACCACCAGGGACCCTTATTGGAGACTCCACATCCACATTGCTTTGAAACAAAAAAATCCTAGTTTGGGAGTTGATAGCAGGGAAGATTAACACCTCTGCTAGCCAGAAAAGACCAAATGATTTATGACATCACTAGCCTGGCACAGCCTGGAAAGAACCATTTCCCATCTTTGAGAACTGCCAGTATCAAACTGATCTTTGCTATGTAAATTAAGAAAGTGAAGTAAACAACCTTTCACCTGAAGCCAGTTTTTGGCTATTTAAGGACTCCAAAATCCTTTGTTCTCTGAGCAAGCAATGAAAGCAAGAAGGACTTTTATGGGCCTCGGCAGATGGAGGCCCCGGAGACGCCGCGGGTCGGAGCGCTGGCGGAGCTCAGCCTCCGCACCGCAGCGCTCCTGCGGCGAATCTAAAAGGAGCTCCAAATTGGCACTCCTTTTAGATTTCAGGGAAAGTGCACCCTAAAAGCGGCGGGCGCACTTTCCCTGACTTATCCTCCGCAGCGCGTCTGGTAGCTGCGGAGGGAGGTTGCCCTGGAAGCGCCGGCCATGCGGATGGCCGGCAGCTTCCAGGGTGACCTCAGGAAGAGGAAGGGACGCCGAACGTGCGGCTGCCCCTCCTCTTCCGGGCCCGGAAGACGACTCTATTAAAATTCCTTGCTAGTCTCCCTCATACTGCCTGCCCAATGACATTCCACTGAGCAGCTGAGAAAAATCTCCATTGTGAAAGAAGCACCATGCTATGGTAACTAGAGTCCTTGTAAGTATGCATGTGGGTACGTGTATTAAATAACTGTGTGTGTGTGTGTGTGTGTGTGTGCTTGCATGACTGATTGACTTTCTCCTAAATAGCCTAGTGAGTGTATGTGTGTGTGCTTGCATGACTGATTAATTTCCCCTCAAAATAAAAGTACAATTCATTGGAAGAATTTTGTATTTGCTAATCCTCTGCATATAAATAGGGATGGTCCCAAAGTTAATTAATTGAGCTAATTAAAATTCCCTAATGTTCAAGTTCATTCATAATACTGTTGCTACTGCTGTTGTTGTTACTGTTGTTACATTGAAGCTGTGTACCTGGATGGCAACCAAAGAAGCGACACGGAGCTCTGTGCAGGCTGGAGAACTCTCTCTCCCCCTCCAGAAGCTGGCAAATATGACAACTGGTGGATATCTCTCAAGAAGACTCTTTAATCTTCATTACTCTGTGTCCTGACTGACAAAGGGGCTAAGCAGACGGTGCAAAGCGCCGTCTTCAGAGCAAGGAAGGGGAGGGGCAGCCACACGCTGGGCGCCCCAACCCCTTCCCCCAAACGTCCTTGGAGCAGCCGGCCCTCCGCACGGCCGGGGCTCCCAGGATGCTTTTCTGCTGCAGCGGAAAAGCCGCCGAAGGTGCGCCGGCAGCCTTTTGGGGCGCACCTTCGGCGATTTGTGGAAGGAGCGTTATTTTAGTGCTCCTTCCTGGGGCAGCGAAGCTGTGCCATGGGGCCGAGGTGTGGGGATACCTCGGCCCCAATACGCAGCTTCCCGGAGCGGCCCACTGCCGCCCGTCTGCTTCCCCCCATAGTTACTCGCATTACACCACACACCAACAATCCCACACTGTACAATAACGATCCTCCCTTATATACATTATGTCATCCAGAGATATCTAGTCCAGCCCACACACCTGGCTGATGCAACACAGCAGGATTGCACACGTCTGACTCAATCCTCTGCTTTGTGTTGCATCAGCCCCCTGTAACTCAACACATCATGCTGGCACTTCATGGCTGCTCCATTGCTCAGGGTAACCCTGTTGCCTTTTATCTCACATCTGAACATTTTCCCCAGGATCCATTCCTTGACAGTTGTTACTTTTGCTGTTGCTGTTGTTGCTGTTGTTGTGTGCCTTGAAATTGTTTGTGACTTACAGTGATCCTAAGGAAAACCTACCATGGGTTCTTTTCAATGAAATGTAGGGCCTCTACAGATGGGCTGTCCTGGAGGCAGGGATGGGAAGGGGCAGCTGCATGCTGGCCACCTCAAACCCTCCCCGAAGACGTCCTGATGCCACAAGCTGGCCATGCATTTTGCCGCTCCTTTCTGGGCTAGCAAAAGGGAAGATTGAGGCTGGGCTGTCTGGCAGCCTCGGCCTCGATCCTCCACTTCCCAGAGCGGCCCAGGACCGCCCATCTGCATCCCCCCCCCCCTTAGTCAGAGAAAGTTTACCATTGCCTTTCTCTGAAGCTAAGGCTGCTGCTAGACTGCAGAATTAAAGCAGTTTGACATCATTTTAACTGCCATGGCTCCATGCTGTGGAATCCTGGGATTTGAAGTTTGTTGTGGCACAAGAGCTCTCTGACATGAAAGGCTAAATATCTAAAAAATAAAATAAAATACAAATCCTAGAATTCTATAACATTGAGACATGGCAGTTAAAATGGTGTCAGACTGCATTAATTGTGCATTGTAAATGTAGCCTAAGGGCTGATGCAGACTGGCCATTTGGGGCCGCACAGAGCTGCCCCAGGAAGCAGCAGATGGGGGCCGCAGCAACCCCACACTGCAGCCCCTATCCTCTTTTTTGATGCCCCAAAAGGCTGCCCTAAGAGCCAGCACCGCAGCTCTTCTCAGCCCTTTCGGTACAACGTATTTAAACACTGTGCTGGAAGGGTGTCCTGACACTGTGCACCATGCGTATGGCCGCACAGCATCAGGATGGCATCGAGGTGGGGTTGGGGTGGCTGGCATGCAGCTGCCCCACCCCAATTCTACCCCTAGGTCTGCAATGGCCCTAAGAGAGTATGACTTGCCCAAGTTCATCCAGTGGTTTTCCATGTCTGAATAGAGATTTGAACTCTGTTCTCCCAATTTCCTAATTCAACATTCAACCATGCTAGTTTGAAAAAATGTTGATTGGCTGCCTCAACAAAAGTGGCAATACCTTAACCATATGTGTGTTATACAGGTCACTAGGACTGCTTCCATTATTACCAAGGGGAGTGTTAACCTTCTCTTCTTTCATATAACACTCTTCTGTTGGAAGTGGGGGAAATCTCACAATGGTTGACATTCTGGTTTAACATTCTTGTTCATAAGTTTGCTAGTATTTTTTACATCCCTATACTATATGTCTCCGGTTAGAGCTGATGGGGCCCAGGGGGTGGGTGGAGAGGCAAAATTAGTACAAATGTTGTGAATATTACAAGTCTTCCCACAAACCTGATTCTAGTTATATTTATTCATTTAAAATGTTATTTTGTCATCATAATCATACACATACTTTCACACTATGCTATATTTAAATAGGTGTAGGCTTACATACACACACAAAATTCACTAAACAGTAGTACCTCTGCACCCAGTGAATATGTCCAGGGGTAGCCATGTTGGTCATACAGCAAAGCATAATAACATCCAAAATCCATAAAACAGAAGCTTCCATCAGGCAAAGCTGTTGGAGTTTTGAAAGCTTGCAACATATATTTTGTGCATTTTGGTTGGAACAATAAAGGTATTGCTGTCTTGTGGATTGTGGATGTTATTGTACTCTGTGCCCAATGTTTAGCAAAATTTGCATCACAACCAGTAATAAGTACAGACTGAATGGCTGGATGATATGCACATGTCAATGAAGCCTTCTCACCTGCTTGCCTGAAACACAGATCTTCTAATATATGCTTCTGAATAGCATGGAGATAATATGAATGAAGACAGATCTCTATTAAATGGGAGATTGCCTGCTAGTTTCAAGCAGTGGGGATAAGGCACATCATATTTTAAGATATATTTTAGGATTGCATATGTAGGTTGATTTGTAATGCACTCATTCTTAAACTGCTTAAATTAGGTTTGGGGCTTTGAGCCACATGGCAATTCAGTGATATTGCTCACCCGTGAAATGGTTGCCTCACATTTCTTTGTAACTGGCCAATCCACAGTGGGATAAATATATTCTGTCAGTATATTGCTCATATTGGAATGAATACACACACACATTCATTCTAGTATGAGAAAAGATACTGCTGCATTCATTTGAATATTGCAAACCATGTGCAGCTATGAGATTAAAAGATTCTTTTCTAGAAGAGAAGAAACTTGGCTATTACTATTATGCATTAACTTTGTTTAATCTATTATTGATCAGGTGAACTATCCACAATTTGCTGTAGTAACTGCATATTTATTGTCCGTTTTGCTCTTTACATGTGGGAATGAAAATCCAGGAAAAGGCCATTTTACTTTCCCTACCTACATATCAAGATACATAGGCTTGGCTGGTGCAGTGAATGCTTGTGATAACAGTTAGCATAACTCATTCCTTTGTGGCACATTGCATCCCTTCCATACAACAAGAAATATTTGCAAGTTGCTAATCTTTGTACTCTTAGGACTGTATTGACAGTGGGAAGCTGTGATAAGAGACAGAAAGCCTTGCCCCAATCTCATAACACATGCAGCCTCCTTTTCTTTTGAAGCCTAGAAATGAGGGAGGAATATGAATGCTAAGAAGAAATTGGGAGTCGCATGGGAAGCTAGGTTGGCCCCTTCTTTGTCCTCTTTCTGCAGGCAGGCAGAGGCATTTTTCTTTACTCAGGGCTTGTGTTATTAATAGGTCATTGTAGAAGGTCTTTTAATTGGGGAGGGGGTGTTGCATTTTTTTATCATTATTATATTTCAAATAGGTTTTTGTGGGTTTTTCGAGCTGTGAGGCCATGTTCTTGAAGAATGTATTCCTTATGTTTTGCCTGCATCTGTGGCTGGCATCTTCAGAGAAGATGCCAGCCACAGATGCAGGTGAAATGTCAGGAATACTGGAGTAAGGTACCGTCTATATAACAACTTATAAAAATTCTCTCTGAGATTATAACTCAGTGTATGTTTTACTTTTACTTTCCATAACTTCTCCCATTCTTCCAACAGAATCGGTCTTCCCAGATCTTGTGCCCAGCAGATCATACATTCTTTAACCTGTTCCTCTACTGTGTCCCATTGCAGCAATATCCTATATATTTTGGATATTATATGCTCTGTTTCTTCTAATAATACTTTTTCAATTGCACTCTCTGTTGATATTATATCTCTGCTTCTTTGATCAGCAATTAAACTGTCTTTTAATTGAAGGTATAGAAACCAATTATTTTTTCCCCTTCTTTACCAAGCTCTTTCCTTGTTTTCAATCTCCATTTGTAATTATCTTTTATCAATAGATCTCTATAAGCTAACCATTTTTTTCTAACATTTCATCATTTCTATGAAAAGCCTCATTGGGTGACAGATACAACAGTATTCCCTTATTGATTCTCAATTTATATTTCTCCCAGACTTTCCATAGGGCATTTCTTACAAAATGGTTATTGAACTCTTTGTTCACTCTAATCTTATCATAATACATGTATGCATGGAATCCATAGATATTATTTACTCCTTCCAAATACAGTAGTCTTCTGTCCGTAAGTCTTAACCATTCTTTCGACCAATCCAAGGCACACGCGTGGAAATAGAGCTGTAAATTTGGGAGACCTAAGCCCCCCCTTTCCAGAGCGTCTTGCAAAGTTTTAACTTTAATCCTTGGTTTTCATCCAGCCCAAATAAAATTAGTCAGCTCTTTTTGCCACTTCTTGAATGGTTTGCCATTTGCAATTACCGGAACGGTTTGGAAAAGAAACAGCAGTTTGGGTAAGATGTACATCTTTGCCACCGATATTCTGCCCATAAATGATAAATTAAGTTTATTCCACATTTTCAATTTCACAAATATTTCTTTCCATACCACCTCATAGTTGTTTGTGAATATCTCCAAGTTTTTCGCCCAAAAAACCCACACCCAGATATTTCACCGTTTTTTCTATTTGTAAATTTGATTTTTGACTAAATAATTATTTTTCTTTATTTGTCATATTCATTGTAAGCACTTTCCTTTTTTCTATATTCACTTTGAATCCGGAGTGCTCTCCGTATTCTGATAGTATATCTAATAACTTTTGTATGCTAGAAGTTATTAGATATAATATAATGTTTTAAATTGTCTTAAATATGTTTTAAGTATTATTGTTTATTCTTCTTCTTTTGTAAAAAAGACTTCTTGTATTATCCACTGTTTGTTTTGTTTTTGTTTTTTAACATGCATTGTGAATACCCTTGCATCGCATATTGGAATAACAATGTGATATTAAGCATAGTGTAGTGGTTTGAGTGTTGGACTACAATTCTGGACACCAAAGTTTGATTCCCAACTCAGCCGTGAAACCCATTGGGTGACCTTGGACAAGTCACATGCTGTCCGCCTCAAGAGAAGGCAATGGCAAACCTCCTCTGAACAAATCATGCCAATAAAAGCCCATGATAGATTTGCCTTAGGGCCACCATAAGTCATAAACAATGTGAATGGACACAACAGTAACAACAGCAACAACAATTAAATAAATAAAATAGATTGGTGATGGTAGATTAGATAGATAGATAGAAAGATAGATAGATAGATCTTTGACTGAGTTCCATAAAAGAGTCAATTAGTAATGAAAAGAACAGGTATGGATGGGTATGGACATATGGACAGTGTGTGACAAGAGTTCATTATCCAGTAATCTCCCCTCACAAAGGACTCAAACAATTAGAATCATAACATTAAAATAATATAAACTTTTAAAAGCATACAGAAGAGCCCTGGTGGCGCAGTGGTTAAATGCCTGTATTGCAGCCACTCACTCATAAACCACAAGGTTGTGAGTTCAATACTAGCCAGGGCTCAGACTTGACTCAGGCATGCATCCTTCCGAGGTCACTAAAATGAGTACCCAGCTGTTGGGGGGCAATGAGCATACAGTTGTAAACCGCTTAGACACTCCATAGCATGGTATGAAGTGGTATATAAATGAAGCTGCTTTATTTTGCCTTCTCTTAAAAACCTAGTAAGAAGCCTTCCTGAGAGTAATTATATATTAAAAGTCTGCTTTAAAAAACAACAACAGTATTTGCTTGCCAGTGAAAGGAAAGCAAGGAGGAAGCCAGGCTAGCCTGTCATGGAAGGGAATTCCAGAGGTTGGGAGCAGCCACTGAGAAAGCTTTCTCTCATGTCCTCACCAGGCAAGCCTGCGATGGTGGCATGACTGAGAGAAAGCCTTCTCCTGTAGAGTTCTTCCAGGTTTGTGTGGAGATATACAGTCTTTCACATATCTGGACCTAAGCTGTATAGAGTTTATAAGTCATGACCTGCACTGAATTATTATAGTGTAAGATTTTTTTAAAGGCCTGAAGTCAACAAGACAAAGAAAAGTGAGCTTGGGGGCTCCATTTCAGTTGGTAAAATGTCTAAAATGGCATTGGTAGAGTGATATGGAAGAAACTGCATATGTGTGTGTGTGATTCTAGTGTTGTTTGAGCACATTCCACAGTGGCTTTTCCACCCTTCAATAGATTCCAGCCTCAGATATGTTGCTATTAGTTGTACTTGTTTTGAATCAGTCCTGCATCTAGAATGTTGATGGAATATATTGTAACTGGCATAAGGAATATCCATATAAAAAGCCCTAGCCAGCCACCTGCTGGTATTAAATTTCAAGTTCAATTGTCATAAAGATTCTATAACAAAACTGAAACATAACAGCAGCTTGAAAGAGTGATAGAAATATGCACTCATCCCTTTGACTGATGCTGATAGAATGACTTTCTTAAAAAGAGAGAGATAGAGAGAGAAAGTCAGTCCTGCTGCAGAGTTTCTCCAGGGACAAGAGGCAGATGGCATGCACAATAGAGAGGTTCATGTCTTGCTCCTTGTAATTATAGAATTTTCATTCTGCATATTAGAATATTTCAGACAGAAAATATTGTGATAACTTTTGGGGTAGTGGTGGTAATAGTGATAAATGGTTACAGTTTCTCTAAGGAGCACATATACTGTATATAAAAGTAAAAAAAAAATCCAACAACACAACAGGTAACTTATTATTATTAAAAAAAAAATAAGTCCTCAGAAGTTCTTAACTGTTCCCTTTGTTGGGAAGAATTTTGCAATGTCTCCTCCAGCCCCAAAACATTTTAAGATACTGCAGAGAGCAGAATCCTGTGCTTTTAAATCCAGAGGTACTACCTCTTGAAATTTCTATGATACCACTATTAAAGGAAGGCTTGTTGTTGATTTTTGCTAATTATATGATATCTTGCTTTTCTTACAAGGAGCTGAAAACATGTTATATGATTATCTTGTCCATTTTAACCACACAACAGTTCTTTGAGCATGGCAACATTACATGTATATGCTGCCCAGCTCAAGGTCACCAAACATGCTCAACAGGTGAGTCAGGATGTCAAGGAATTTCCCCGGAGACCTCATCAGGTCCTGGAACCACTATGCAACATTGCATCTCTACACTTATCATATTGTCATTTAAAACTTGACACATCATTTCTTCAGCACAAGACTAAAAGTTGGAAAACAGGGTTTATACTGTTAGCATTTTCTTGTGATCTGAAATCTTAGACTATCATCATCAGATAGCAAAATTGGCCATGATCAAAGGCTAGCCATTTTTCTATAATCTGGTCCCTCATCACATCTGCACTGTTTGGAGCAGGCTAACTCTATGCTTCTTTTCTATGCCAATACTGTCTTATCTTGGAATAAGTGGTACTTCGAAGATTATCGCACATTTATATAAACTTGTTTACCTGATCCGGCTTAAAAATAAATGCAGGTGGTATCTGGACTTTACCACAAGGTCCAAAATTGACGGCCATTTTCTCAAACCAGAAAATTCCCAGCTTTGAAAAGAGGCTGCTCTGAGAGGCTCTAGGAGTGGGGATGACACCGGGATGGTCCCGGGTGGCAATTTCAGCGGCAAAATCCTTGCGATATGGTTTGGATACCACCCACATTTATTTTTAAGCTGGATCAGGTAAACCAGTTTATTTAAGTGTGTGATAATAGGGGGACTATGGGCCTCTACAGATGGTGCTTTGCACCATCTTGGAGGCAGGGGAGGGGAGGCCACACACCAGGCGCCCCAACCTCTTCCCAAGTACGCCATCACAGTGCATGCCACTACACACGGTGCAGGCTGCCAGGATGTCCTCCCGGCACAGCATTTTTACACACTGCACTGGAAGAAGTGCAGAAGAGCCACATGGCATCTCTTCGGGCACCCTATTTGCTGGCTCTGGAAGGAGTGGCATTTTAGTGCTCCCTTCAGGGCTGGCAAAAGGGTGGATTGGGGCTGAGGCATGGGGCAGGCTCGGCCCAATCCTCCACTTCCCAGGGCGGCCCACAGGAAGTGGAGGCATGCCCAGGGGAAGTGGAAGTTGTTACTAGTGTGTTGGAGGCATGCTAAAACAATAATGGATCCCAAGTAAACCAAGCTAAGGATGCATTTGCACTGCAGAAATAATCCAGTTATACACCACTTTAATTGCCATGGATCTAAACTATGGAATCCTGGGATTTGTAGTCTGTTGTGGCAGCAGGGCTCTCTGACAAAGAAAGCTAAATATCCCAGAAATCCATAGCATTGAGCCATGGCAGTAAAAGTGGTGTCAAACTACATTATTTCTGCAGTGCAGATGCAGCCTAAGTGATCCAAGTGTAAAAGAGACCTTCATCTATGGATATCTAGTATTCAAGATACAGAATAATTTTACATAGATAAATGAAAACTTCCTATCCTATTTGATAATGGTGAGAGATGGAAAAATGATACTTCTCTCCAAAATCTCAGATAGGTCAGGTGTAAAAATGAAAACTGTAAAGATCATATCCACTAGGGATGTAACATTTTCTCCGGGAGTAGATCCTGAGTGCCTATGAGAGAACTAAATCATCATCAATGCATTTACAAAGGAAAAGAGGATACCTCTGATATTCCAAGGCTTTCTTGGAATAAGAAAATTTGAGAGTGTGGACATGCAATAGTTCCATGTGTAATGTAATATTAAAGGCAATGACCTCACATCAGAATCATTTGTCATAAAATTCTTGTTGTGGCCATTAAATGTTGTTGTGTGCCTTCAAGGCATGTCCTACTTATGTTTATTCTTTTTTTTTATTGTAACAAAAATATATTACATAGCTTTAAAGACACATTAATACAATATCCAGCTATAACAACATAAATCAAAAAGTTATGCTTCAAACAAATTATTGGTTAGACTGTTCTTATTATCGTTAAACTGACATATCTAGTTAATATGTTGTTGCATTTGATCACCGCTTAAATCTCTAATCCCAGTATGTACTCTACTGCAGTTTTTTCACAATAAATGCATGGAGGCTTCCACTTTGTGGTTATCTCATTTTTTAGTTTTCCATCTGCTATTTCTTCTTTCTAATCTAATTCTGCTATTTCCATTAATCTGTATAACCAACTGTCAATAGAAGGTATCTCATCTGTTTTTCATTTATTGGCAATTTGAATTCGTGCTACGGTGGTCATAAACAAAAGAAGCTTCCATGAGTCATTTCTTTCTTGTTCTTCTATCGTTTGGCACATATTAAGTAGATATATCTGTGGTGTGCAATCGAAGGTAATATTTAAGATTTCGCAGGAGATTTTATGCACGTCTTCCCAAAAAAAAAATATTTTAGGGCACGTCCACCACATATGCATCCATGATCCATAATCATTGTGACATTTCCAACAGGTGAATTTGTTATTTTTGTACATCTTAGCAAGTCTTGATGGTGTGAGGTACCACCTCATCTCCATTTTAAAAAAGTTTTCTCTTAACAATTGATTGCTGGTTAATTTACGTGTGGCGTGTCTAGCTTTTATCCAACTTTCTATCGAGATTTCTTTTCCAAGATCCTTTGCCCAGCGTAACATGTGGCCTTTTACTATGTCTTCCTCAAGCTTCCTTTCTATTAGAATGCTATATATTTTAGCTATCTGTTTTGGTATTTCCTTTAGAACAATATTATCTAGTTCCTTGCTAGCTAAATAAATCCTGTGTTGTTTCATGGCCTTTTTAAAGATATCCTGAATCTGGTGGTATTGAAACCAAGTAAATCCTGAGTCTTTTTTTTTATCACTAAGATTGTTTAATTCAACGATCCCCGTTCTTTTATTTGTTGATGTTATATCTTCGTATCTCAACCATTCCTTTGGATATCTGAATCTGTTTAGCAGGGCTTCTTGTGGTGAGAGCCAACTGGGCAAACCACGGTAAAAAAATTCCTTTATTTTTTTCCAAATTCTTAGTAGTGCTTTCCTTAATATATGGTGGCTAAAACCCCGATGTACCTTGGCTTTGTCATACCATAAGTATGCGTGCCATCCATATCTTAAGTCATGTCCCTCCAGAGCAAGAAGTCTGTTGTTTTTAATCTGCATCCAGTCTTGGATCCATATTAAGCCACATGCCTGAAAATGCAGTTCCAGATCAGGAAAGTCACATCCTCCATTCTTTCTTTTATCTGTCAATGTCTTCCATCTAACTCGTGGTTTCTTCCCTTCCCATATAAATCTTTTTAGTTCACCATTCCACACAGAGAAGGGTTTGTTATTGTATATGATTGGAAGATTAGTGAACAAAAACATGAATTTAGGGAGCACAAGCATTTTAATTGCAGCAATACTTCCGAACATTGAGAATCTCAGGCGGGACCATTTTACCAACTCTTTTTTGATATCCTTCCATAGTTTCCCATAATTCAGATCAAATAAGTCTGTATTTCTGTTAGAGATGTAGATACCTAAATATTTTGCTTTTTTGATCACCTTACATTGTAATTTTTGTTCCAGCCTTTCCTTTTCCTCTCTCGACAGATTTTTAGTGATAATTACCGATTTATATTTATTTAGTTTAAAGCCTGTATATTTCCCAAATTCTTCTATAATTGACATTGCCGTATCCATACCATTCAAAGGGTCATCCAAAGATAGTATGAGATCATTGGCATATGCCTTTACTTTGAATTTGGCACCTCTTATTTTTGGGCCTTTTATTTTGGTTTCAAGCCTTATCTTATTGTTCAACAGTTCTATAACTATCAAAAAGAGGAGTGGCGATATTGGGTAACCTTGTCTTACCCCTTGACTGATATTAAACTTTTTTGTTTTTTGTCCATTGATAATCAATTTTGCTTTCTGTTCACAATATATACTTTTTATCCATCCTGTAAATCTGTCCCCAAAGTTTAGTTTTGCCAAAATTGTAAGCATAGTGTCCCATCTTACCGTATCAAATGCTTTTTGTGCATCTAATAGCAACAGAGCCAGTTTTTTCTCATTGTTATGTTCGTAATGTTCGATTATGTCAATGACGGTTCTTACATTCTGTCTAATCTGTCTTTGAGGTGAAAAAAACCCGCTTGGTCCTCATGAATTCTGTTTTTAAGTACTGATTTTAATCTCTCTGCTAAGATGCTTGTATATCTCTTATAATTGATATTCATAAGTGATATGGGTCTGTAGTTTTCTAATCTGGCGCTGTCTTTTCCTTCCTTTGGTATAAGTACAATGTCTGCTTGTTTCCAGGTATCTGGTATTCCATTTTTATCTATTTCATTGAACACATGTCTTAATGGTTCAATTAATTCTGTTATTTATTTGAAATAGTATTCAGGGTAAAACCATCAGGCCCTGGAGATTTTTTCATTTTTAACCTCTTCATTGCTTCCTCAATTTCCTTAGCTGAAATAACCTCATTCAGTATGTTTCTATCAATGTCATCTAGCTTCATATAGTTTGCATTCTCAATAAAGTTTTCCAGGAAACTACATTCTTTAGATCAATCTGTTCTTCTTTTATAAAAGTCTGTGAAATAGTGCAAGAATTTCTTTTCTATGTCCTCTTGCCGACAAGCCTTACCTTCTTCATCAATAATTTCCATGATTGTGTTTACCTCAGTTCTTTTGTTTTTGGTTTGTTTCCCAACCACTTTCCTGTTTTGTTATCTAAATCGAATGCCTCCTGTTTTCTTTTTCTTTCTTTCTGCTCAAACTCTTTTTTCAGACTAGTATCTAATTTTGTTTTCCAATAATTTAGTCTTTTTGTAATACTTATTGAGTTAGGGTCTCTTCTTAGTTTTTCTTCTGTTTCTTTAATTCTTTTTTCAAGTACTCTACATTCTTTATCATGGGACACTTTTGCTTCTTTAGCTTTTTTTTTTTAAGCCTCTTAACCGCTTTGTGTGCATCCCATATTATTTTAGCTTGGAGTGTATCTGAAGTATTCTCCCTAAAATAGTTTTTAATCACATTTTTTTGTCTCCTTCAATATGTTCTCATCAGATAGTAAGTCTGTTTTAAGTCTCCAGTTGAATTGTTTATTGCCTACATTCATTGTCAACAATATGGGGCTGTGGTCAGATTCAATTCTTGGTAATATCACCATGTCTTTAATGTTTGTAAATAATGAGGTTGAGATCATAAACATATCAATCCTGGAAAAAGATCTATATTGTATCGAGTGGGAATGTGTAACCTGATTCTTCTGGACAGATTGTGGACCATATATCATGTAGCTCTAAACTCTCCATCATTTGAAAGGCAGTTTTCGGTAGTTTTCCATAGTTGCCTTTATATATATTTTTAGTTTACCTATCTCATCTCAGGTTCAAAACCCCGTTCCAGTCCCACATCACCAGAATTTTATCAAATTCATATTTTTTAATTTCCTCTTGGAGCTCTTTAAAGAATTTCTGACTGCCTTCATTTGGTGCATATATGCCCACTATTAATAATTTGCCTTGTGGTAGAACTATTTCTAATACAATGTAATGGCCCTCGTCATCCTTACACAATTCTTTTACCAAGATAAATTTTTTAGTGTATATTACAACTTCAGATTTCCTTCTGTCGTGTAACGAATAAAAGCTTTGTCCCAATTTAGTATTCCTGACATAGTATGTATCATTCTTTTTAATTTTAATTTCTTGTAAATAGACTATATCTAAGTTTTTCTTTTCTAAATAATGAAAAATCTATTTCTCTTATGTGTCAAGTTTAGACCTTTAACATTCCAAGAAAGAATTTTATGTTTATGTTCCATAGTCTATTTATTAATCAAATAATTTCACACAACAACATACATGAACAGATTTTTAAAAAAGAAAAAAAAGAGAAGAAAAGAGGAAATGGCAGCACTGCTCTTAATCTATTTCGTCAACACCTCCTCTGATAAAACTCCTGTTCCTGCACCTTCATTTATTTCTTCTTCATTGTCTACGGCCTTTTCTTCACTGGATAAATGATCACTTCGATTATCTTCTTTGTTGTAGCTTTCTTGACTTTCCTCTTTTGCTTTTCTAATTCTCTTAAGAAATTCTTCTGCTTTTATTTTGGAGTTTATTCTGTATCTTTTTTGGTTATATTTAAAGACAATGCCCTCTAATTTATCCCATGAATAGTGAATGTTCTTTTTTGTTAGAAGATATGTCAACTATCTATAGTCCTGTCTCCTTCTCAGTATCGTAGCTGGGATGTCCTTATATATCTTTATGGTCTGTCCATCTATTTGTAACACTTTTTTATAGCTTCTTTGCAAGACCTCATCCCTTACCTTAGCTCTAGTGAAATGTATTACCACATCACGGGGAAGATTTTTTTGTCTAGCAATTTTGAATGCTTTGTCTATTTCTATTGCTAGAAATTCTTCATCTATACCCAAGAAGCTAGCTAATGCCGGTACTATTTTATTATACAAGTCCTCATTAACTGATTCTGCCACTCCTCTAAATTTGAGGCATTTTTCTCTGTATCTTAATTCTTGAATTAGAATTAGATTTTCTCCCGCTATTTGTTGTTCTTCAAGTTTTTTAGTGGCCTCCTCTAGATACTGAGTTTTCTTTCTAATAGAGGTTTGTTCTTTTTTTGAGGCTGTCATATTCTTAGTTAATTCTTCAAGAGTCTTTTCGAACTTATGAAGACCTCTATTCAGACTGTCATTTGATTCTTTTCTATGTTCCTTCAGCTCATGACTTATTTGCTTTTGAAAAATTTTAAACATTTCTTCCAAAATTGCTTGCATCTGCAAGTTTTCCTGTACTTTAGGGGGCATTTCTGTTGAGCCTCTCCTACTGTATTGTAATTTTGCTGTTTGAAGTCTAGTTGTTATTGAGATGCTATACCAAACTTCATCGACATCTATCTATTCACCGTACCAATATAGAATCAGTATAAAATAACTGTAGAATTACACACTGTAGCTAAGTCAAACTTATAGTACCAGTACTAACATATATCTAATGTATCAGTCTGGTTATATCTTAGGATATAAGTGTATTTCAATCAAACGACAGCCATATTGTAATTTTACTGTTTCTGAGATTCAAATGAGAAGTGCATGGTCAAACAATGTATTAACTTCTAATTACTTCTATCTGCAGTGAAATAATTCCTTGTGTATAAGGACACTGACACTGGTTGTTATCAGTGCAGTCCTTAAGCAAGGGGCAGGCTGCCCTTACCGGTAGAATAGGGAAGTACCTTTCTACCTCCTATGGACCCCGATTACCAGCCCTCTTCCCAGAGGTCTGATATTATGGGAGAAAATTCTCCTCACTATCCCCTTGCTTAAGCAATTAAGCATCCATATGGATGCTTAAAATTCCTTATGCACCTTCAAGTTTCCCAGATATGTCAGAACCAGTAATTAATTGAAAACACAACCGTCCTTATCATAACATTCAAAGCAGAAAAGAAACCCGAGGTCTCAGAGTAGATATTAAAAAACCTTAAGCTTTAAACAACAACCTCTCAGATGCTGGTGTTTAAGAGTAGCGGATGTAGGCTTTGTGGAAAGTCCCCTCCAGCTGCCTCCTTTGCCTCTTCCAGTCTCCTCTGGGCCTCTCTGCCCACTCACAAGCCGCTGGTGGTGATGGATGGGGAGGGGGCTAAAAGGGCTGTAGCCGCCTCCTCCTTCATCTCCTCTGCTCTGGCCCCTCCTCTGCTGCCTTGGAGTGCTGGTGGTTTGGAGGACAGCTTTTAAGGGCTGCCTCTTCTCTGGCCCCTCCTCTGCTGCCTTGGAGTGCTGGTGGTTTGGAGGACAGCTTTTATAGGGCTGCCTCTGCTCTGACCCCTCCTCTGCTGCCTTATGTTTATTCTAAGGTGAACCTATCACCAGTTTTCTTGTTAAGTTTCCTCATAGGGGTTTTGCCATTGTCATGCTCTGAGGCTGAAAGAGTGTGACTTCCCAGGGTCACCCAGTGAGTTTTACTTTACCCTTTTATTTTGCATGGCATTATAAACCTTAGAACAGGGGTAGGCAACCTTTCCCCTTTAAGGGCCGAGGGACTTCAGCTCCCAGAATCCCAGGAGCTATTGGCCAACATGGGACTATAGGCCAACATGGCTGAGGCTTCTGGGAGCTGAAGTCCCTTGGCCCTTAAAGGGGAAAGGTTGCCTACCCCTGCCTTAGAACAATACTAATTATCAACATTTTTCTTTCATTCTTTTCCCCTGTTAAAAAATAATGCATCCATGTACATGTCAGCACAATTTCATTGGGAATAATGGGTTTCTGGTTATGTATGGTTACTACTTGAAAGGATTCCATTGGTGTTGTTGAGACACAGCTTTTCCAGTTTCCTGGTATCAAGATTAAAACAGCCTTCATTCAATACTTGAAAATGGAGCGATGATGTCCAGTATTCCCCCATGAGTGTACTGCTGATAGATATAGCAGAACATTTTACTTGCCATTCTTCTCAGAACATTTAAGGTTATCTTCTTCTGTTATGCAAAATAGGCTGTGTGGTTTTTTTGTTTGTTTGTAATATGTTGCTGTTACATGTTACAATGTTTTAAATGTTACTTGCTCCATTGCTTGTTGTTTTTTTTAGTTCCTGTTGCTTTTTAAAAAGAAAAAGAATTCATTGTGGAATTGTCTAAACTTGAAATATTCCTTAACTCTGTTAAAATTAATTTTGAAAAGTAACTGAAATGTAAGTCATACAGATGAAGCAACTTCCTCCCCATTTTTTGCATTACTTTGAAATGTAGCCTCCTTTTAACCTTGTTAGCCATCTGTCCAAAGTAACTTATTACTCACTGCTTCTCAGGTCTGTCAGTTCCCATTGAGAAAAATTATCTGGCAAAAATCATTTACAACTGTAAAAATTGCTGCCATTCTCCACGCATTTTATTAATTCTTGCTCATCCCACTCAGGTATTCCTTTCCAAGGAAACACAGGCAAATTTAAACTTGATAGTATGGAAAGCAGAAGTTTGTTATTCATAGCTGTCAGCCTTGTCACTCATGAAGTTCTTGTCAGTAAACTATCGTATCAATCAACTGATGGAGCACTAATCTTTTTTGGGGGAGGGGGGGAATTGTAAACTTTGTCAGTTTGGTGTACATTAATGTGAGAGATGCTTTAGCATGCATGTGAACTGCAGAGGAAATACTGAACAAATTGCATAGGTCAGGGCCCTGTCCCCACTACAGAATTATAGTGCCATTATTCCACTTTAATGACCATGGTTCCATCCTACAGAATCCTAAAATTGGCAGTTGAGGAGGGGCATTCAAAATTCTTGGCTCCTTCAATCCCTCTGACCAGTGGCATTCCCTGTTTTGCTGACACCCAGTGTGGGGAGGGGACTTCTAGGGGAGGTGGGACTTCCAGAGTGGGACTTCTGGTGAACTTCCTAGTGGAGCAGGAGTGCACGGGGACTGCACAGGACCGTGTACACTCAGCCCTGGCAACCAGCTCTGTGGTCCTGGGAAGGCCTGGGGAGAGGCCCCATCATCCAGGGAGAGGCCCTGCTGCCCTGGGAAGGTTCAGGGAGAGGCACTGCCACCCCAGCAATGTCCAGGGAGAACCCCCATAGCCCAGAGGAGTGCCCAACACAGACCCAAGCAGCTCCCCATGGTGCTGAGCAGCCTCCATGCAGGCCTAGTACCTTCAGTGGCAGGGGACTGACCAGGTGTCACCTTCTCTTCTGGGGTATCATCCTCCTTCTGGGTTGTTGCCTGGTGCAGCCTGCACCCCCCCAGTGATGCTACTGCCTCTGACCCAATTACAAACCTCAGGATCCCATAGGGTACTGCCATGGAAAAATAGAATTATAGCAGTATAATCCTCTAGTGTGAATGTGCCCCAGGTCTGTGTTAAGAAAACACAAACTCGGGTATTAATTTAGGACCCTGAAGTGTCTCAAAATGTATTTTCTTAATATAATCTTGAAAATGCAAAGATGTAGGAAGGAGAAGGTTTGGCTTGTTTGTCAAACATCCTTTTTGAAAAAAGGACTTACAGAAGGTACTGTGAGTCCAGATGCTGGATGTGAATCCTTACTGCAAGGTAACATCTACCAGCTGGTTATTTATTTTGCTATTTTGGGAGGAGGAATCATCTAGCCCTCTCAAGACAACATCCAGGCCAAATCCCAATCTGATTAAAGATACAGAAAAGGTCAATCCGGCCTTTGCAGACTGCCAGAAATAGTGCAAATTGAATCCACTTTAACTGCCCTGACAGTGCTAGGGAATCATGGAAACTGTAGTTTATTGTGGCACCAGAGCTCTCTGACAGAGAAGGCTCAATGTCTCAGAAAAAAATACAATTCCCATGATTCCCTAGCACTGCCCTAAAACAGACTTCTTCAAACTGATGCTGTCTAAATGTGTTGTACAGCATCTCATATGATCCCCAGTTAGCATCCTGGCTAGGGATGATGGGATTCTTTGTTCCACACATCTGGGCAGTACCAGGTCAGAGAAGACTGCTCTAAAAACAGCCAGGGCCCTTTTCACACTTCATGTGCCACACTTTTGCACTTTAACTGCTTTGGCTTCACCCTGTGTAGTCATGGGATTTGTAGTTTGGTGATGTACTGGAGTTCTCTGACAGACCAATCTAAATGCTTCATGAAACTACAGATCCTAGGATTCCAAGTGGAATTCCAGTGAATTCCAGTTCAAAGTGGAATAAAAGTACTAAAAGTGTCATGTGAAAAGGCTCCAGGATGACAAATACCTTTTTCTGTCTTGGTATTTTGAGAATGTTATATTTTTATTTTGTTTCTATTACCACTGTTTATTGAATAGCCCAAAGGCCACTTCAAAACACTAAGCACACAACAATAAAAGCAACATCACAACAGTATATAAAACAACAGTATATAAAATATGAATATACCACAATAACAATAACTGCAATCAGCCCTATACAATATAGGTACATATGAGTAAGCTAAGCGTACACCGGAACATGTACCATTTCTGTACAACTTATACATGTCTAAGAAGTATACAAAATATACTAAGAAATGTACTAATAGACAATAAAAAATAAGATAGATACGCAATTAAATAAAAATATAATAAAATAAAATTAGAATTAAAATTAAAATTATAAATTGGGAATAAAATTAAAATTAAAATTAAAATTAAGATTTAGATTCAAATTTAAATTCAGATTCAATTTAAGACTAAAGTTAAAATTAAGATTAAAATTGAGGTTAAAATTAAAATGGGAGATAGGAATAACAAGATAGATCAATCAGCAAAATTCATATCAATTTAGAATGTTATAGAATAACAAAATACTGCTAGAAATGATTAGAGACATCTGATGAAATTTATTTTATGTTATCCCATTTGTTGACATTATAAAAATGTTTTTTTTTTTTCATTTTGTGGTTCATTTGTTATGCCTGTTGATTGTCGCATTATTTACACAGTCAGGCAAAGTTTGACCTGGATGCATGAGGAGAGGAGCAGGCTATCTCTGAATCCTTCATAATCAGTATTTTCACATGGGAAATGATAGCCTACAGAGAAGACCATTTTCTGCATATGTAGCCTCTCCTCACAATTTTTCAGGTCCCAGATCACACGAGAACCAGTAGCTCTACTTTTCAGACTATCCAAACAGGGCAGCAGTAGAGAGAAGTGGGGCTAGCAGACTCCCTTAGTTTATGTGTTCAGGTTAAATTTAGATGGAGTGCCTGGAGGGCGTTAAAAGGTGTATCTGCACTGTATAAATAATGTAGTTTGACTCCCCTTTAACTGCCATGGCACCATCCTACATGAACCTGGGATTTCTAGTTTTGTCAAGCATGAGCATTTTGGGGTAAGGAGGTTAAAGACCTTGTAAAACTACAGATCCCAAGATTCCACAGGGTGGAACTACAGAACTCAAAGAGGTTTTAAACTGCATTCTACAGTGTAGATTCACCCTGAGTTGCTTTCACTGACGTTGTTGTCATGTGCCTTTAAGTTATTTCTGACTTATGACAAGCCTAAGGAGAACCTATCATAGTGTTTTCTTCCCATTGTCTTTCCCTGAGGCTAAGAGCATGTGGCTTGCACATTATTGCTTGGTTTTGTCTGCTCTATAGATATTTATGCTGTGGGCCAAATCTGATTTCAGTAGCTGTTCCTGATCATTATTCAAATATATTTCACAGATATTTGAATAGTAGAAGAAAACTGGGTTTCTTAAGTGGTTGGGAACCCTGACAATGAGAATATTGAGCATGCAAGAATCTTCATAGCTCAGGACATGTTCAGGATGACAAATGCACCTTTCTGGCATTTTCTACATAGAAAGCAATTTTCCTGTTCATCATATGACATGATTTTATGTGCAGAAAGCATGGGAGGTTTTCACAGAATAAATCTCATTTTTACCAATGAGAACTTTGGATTTACATCACTATTCCTGACTAAAAAACCCTCTTGATGCGTCGGGAGGGGCCTTCTGTTGTGCCGGCCATTTTGGAGGCCGACGCCATGATTGGTTGGGAGGGCTGGGAGTCTTGCCCTCCCTTCGGGTCCCAACCAATTGGGGGGATCTTGCGAGATCCCCAGCAGCCCACATAATCTTGCGAGACTGGATAGTCTCGCGAGATTTTGGGTGGGATTTGGGGGCTTATTTAATCCCCCTTGGCCATGTGGAGGCAGCCATTTTATATTTGGCAGCCAAGAGAGAGCACTGGTTGCCGAGTGGGAGAGAGCCAGCAGGGCTTGGGCAGTGTGAGCCTGGTTTCCCGGTTTGTGGGGACAGTGCTAGTCCCTGCTTGGGGCTTTGGAACACCGGGGGGCTTGCCATTTTCGGGAGAAATTTTTTCCTCTTTGGTTTGTGACCCACAGAGGGGGTTCTTGTCCCTGCTTGGGATGATTTGACCATCGAGGCTTGTCAAGTTGGGAAGGATTTTTTCCTCATCGGTCTGTGACTTGTGGAGGGTTTGTTGTCCCTGCTTGGGATGCTATAAACAATTTTTTTTGTCCCTGCTTGGGGCTTGTTAATTTAAGGAGGAGTTTTTCCTCATTGGTCTGTGACTTGTGGAGGGTTTGTTATCCCTGCTTGGGATGGTATAAACAGTTTTTTTGTCCCTGCTTGGGGCACTGTAGATACCGGGGCTTATTTGATTTAAAGGAGGATTTTTTCCTCATTGGTCTGTGACTTGTTTAAAGGATTCTAGTCCCTGCTTGGGATGCTATAACCCAGGCCTTGGTAATTCTAAAAAGGGAATTTTGTCATTATGCCACAGAGCAAGTCCCAATCCAAGTGGTGTGCGGCGCCTGCTGGATCTGGTACCAGCCAGTCGGCGCCTAAGCATTCGGCCAAGGCCCAGGGTCATGAGGATGAGATTGTTGCCGACCTGGCTCATTTGGGATGTACAATGGCAGCATGTGTGGCTGTTTGTGAGCAACTAGCTCAGAGGGGAGTGCAGGGTGGTATTTTTGGAACCTTGGCCCTTCCAGCCTCAAGCGTGGGGTCCTCAAACAAGGAGCAAGTGGTAGGGCTACAAACTATACAGGTGCAGGAGGTACCCTCACCTAGCATGAAGGTGGGTGACATGTCACGTGGTCCAGTAGATGCTAGAGCTATGGAGGGCAGGCATCCAACTGTAGCTGACATGATGGAGCTTATGAAAAAGGTTCCAGGTTTGGTACAGCAGGGAGCAGCGGCCTCTGCGTCTGTGCAGCCTACATTTGCTGATTTGTATAAGGTGGTACAGCAGGCAGTGGCTTCAGGCCAGGCCAGCGGGCCAGCTGCAGAAGCCCCAGAAGTACTGAGCAATGTAGTAGGAGGTGTTTCCTCCACCCTGCAGCATAACAACCGAGCTCCGGTTGCATCATACTCGGTTGGAGGTGCTCAAGCGTCAGTGGATATCCCGCAGCAGATGCCAGGCTCAGGTGCGTCTACTTTATCTATCTCCTTGGGGTCTTGGCCAGCAACAGTATGGGCACCTGGTGTTCAAGCTGGCCAGGGCAGTGAAGCTGAGTGTTCACCCTCACTTTCACTGAGCACACCCTCAGTGGTGGCTGGGGCAATTCAGACTCAGGTAGCAAGGGTCCAGGTGGAGCAGCCCTTGGTGGGCAAGGTAGGTGCGACCAAAGGAGCTGCTACAGTAGGAGCCTTAGGTCAAGTGGAGGTGGAAAGAATGGCTGATTGCAATCCTTATGTGGGTATGTCCACTCCTTTAGGCTCCCATCTCTCACTCACAATGAAGGAGCGGATTTGGAAGGGTGAGTTTATTGATCTTTTTTTTTAACATTCCGTGACCCAGAACCAAGAATTAGGGTGAAAGACAGAGTTGTATTTAGTCTACCTAAGGAGTTCGAGGCCCACAAGCACCCAAAATTAGAGAGGAATTTAGTTAATTGGATAATGGAGTTTACAATTTATAGTGGTATCATTGAGGAGAAGGAGCCTTTAAGGTCTCTGGATTTATCCAAGTATCAGGAGATAATGATAAAGGCTTACACTAATTGTCACTTTAATTCGAGATGGTCTGCTTGGCTTCAGTATGACAAGCAGTTTTGGATGCGTGCTGCTTTGGATCGTTCCATTTCAAGGCAGCATGTACAAGCTGAGCTATGGGCGGACGTGATGATTGATGCCTCCCCTTCGAGCAGGTGTGACAATGGCTTCGTGCCTATGGTCACTCAGCCAAGAGGGCAGTATGCGAGACCTGGCATGGGGGAAAAGAGGTTATCAGGAGTCTGTTAGGAGTTTAATGCAGGTAAATGCAGGCGGCAGACCTGCAAGTTTGAACACTGCTGTAGCACCTGCAGAGTGAATCACCTCAGCACTTCCTGCTTTAAAGGTAAGCGGACCGGAGCTCAGGCAACCCCAGCTGGAGCAAAAAGCACCAATGCCCATTAAGTTGGACATTTTAATTGCTTGGTTGAGGGTTTATCCTAAGTGGGATTCTGTCCAGTATTTACTTGATGGTTTTACACATGGTTTTCACATTCCATATTCTGGTTTAAGAGTTTATCGTTTTGCACCTAATGCACGATTGGTGAAGGAGTTATCAGGGATCATTAGGGACAAGCTGGCAAAAGAGCTGGCAGCAGGGAGGATAGCTGGGCCCCATAAACAATTGGCAATGCCAACATTATGGTTGTCACCGCTGGGTGTGGTACCCAAGAAGACACCAGGTGAGTATCGTTTAATTCACAATCTTTCTTACCCGAAAGGGGAGTCCGTGAATGATATTATTGACCCAGCATTGGCATCTGTGAAATATGCATCATTTGACTCAGCAGTGCAGATGGTTAAAGCCTTGGGGAAGGGAGCTCTTTTGGCAAAATGTGATATAAAATCTGCCTTCAGGCTACTTCCAGTACACCCTGAAGATTTTGACTTGCTGGGCTTCCAATTTGAGGGGATGTACTATTTTGACAAGGTGATGCCAATGGGCTGTTTCATTTCTCACTTGGCTTTTGAGAAGTTTAGTACCTTCTTGCACTGGTGTGCTGTGAAGAGGTTTGGCAATTCTGCAATTACGCATTATTCAGATGACTTCCTGTTTGCTGAGGCCCCCGGCACAGCAACATGCTGGGACACTTTGTCGGATTTTCAAGTTTTGATGGACGAGATGGGAGTGCCTTTGGCTAATGAGAAGATGGAGGGCCCTGCTACCCGTTTAACGTTTCTGGGCATTGAGCTTGATACAATCGAGGGTTTATCTCACCTCCCGAATGAGAAATTGGACCTAATGAGACAACAAGTAAGGGCAATGAGAGGTAAGAATAAGGCCATGTTGCATGACTTTCAATCTCTAAGAGGTTTGTTGAATTTTGCTTGCAAAATGGTAGTTCCTGGACAGGCTTTTTGTGCTCGCCTATTCAATGCCACGAGGGGAGTGTCTTCCCCACATCACCACATCCGCATTAGCAGTGGGATACGTGAGGACCTGAAGATTTGGGATTCATTTCTTGATGTCAATGGTGTATCATTCTGGAGGAGTGAGATGCTCCTAAAGGCAGATTTTCAGGTTCATTCTGATGCATCTGGAGCCCACGGTGTATACTGGAAGGGACAGTGGGCGGCAGGGAGTTGGCTTCAGGGTTGGGTGAGTAATGGTTTGACAAGGGATCTTACCTTTCTTGAACTGTTCCCTATTGTGGTTGCAGTTCATCTTTGGCCAAAGCAATTTTCTCAGAAAACTGTTTGGTTTTGGTGTGACAACCAGACAGTAGTTCATGTTATCAAGTCATAGAGCTCTAAGTCTGCAAGAGTGATGGCTTTGGTCAGATCTATGGTATTACTGTGTTTAAAATACAATGTGTTGTTCCAGGCATGCCACGTGCCTGGCCTATTGAATCCCCTGGCAGATACCCTTTTGCGTTTTCAATTTCACAGGTTTCGAGAGCTAGCTCCAGAAGCAGCAGCGCAGCCTTTGATGGTACCAGCCCATCTGTGGAACCTTGGAGGATAGAGATTGAGAGGGCTATTCTGCACTTCATTGCCCCTTCTACACGCAAGTCATATCAGCTTGCAATGCGAGCTTTTAGACAGTTTCTTGTGGCTGTGAGTGAAATTGAGGTTTGGCCCTTGAGGGTGGAGGTTATACTCCGCTTTGCAGTTCATCTCAGACAGTCCGGGTTGTCTCCAGTTACCATTAGGGGAAGGTTGGCAGCACTGGCTTTTTACTCCTGGGCAGCGGGGGGGGGGGGGGGGTGTCCCGAATCCCACTTGGATTTTAGGGTTCGGAAGGCATTGGAGGGTTTGTTAAGGGAGCTCCCTGTGGCACGCAATATCCACATGCCAGTGACGGATGCAATCCTTATACGGATTTGGCATTCCCTCCAAGTGGTGTGCTCCTCGCCAGAGGAAGTTACCTTGTTTTGGGCTGCTTTTTTTCTGCAACCAGAATTAATGAGCTTGTCCCCTGTTCTCACTCTGATATGTCAGGCAGGGCACTATTGTTATCTGATGTTCAAGTTCTGGAGCAGGGCCTGCATTTGTGTTTTAGGTGTTCAAAGACAAACCAGTTGGCTAGGGATCAAACCATAGTCTTGTCCAGGGCTCCCAAGGGCCAGATCTGCCCAGTATTGGCCTTGACAGATTACCTCAGACTACACCCAGCATCCCCTGGTTTTTTGTTTTTGCATGTCTTGGGCCTTCCGTTGATGCAGTTTCAATTTTGAGTAGTGTTGCAGGAGGCTCTAAAGCATGCGGGCTTACCAGAGGCCCAATTTTCTTGTCATTCATTTCGGATTGGAGCTGCGACGGCTGCAGCAGCTCACGGCCTAAGTGATGCTATGATCCAACATATTGGGCAATGGTGCTCTGGAGCATTTAAATCTTACATTCACCCTTGGGCTGGTTAGATGTTGATTTCTGTTCCCGGGGGGCCGATGCGATCGTGCCTTGATGTGTGTTTTTCAGTTGAGCAGGTCAAGAACAGAGTGATATCTGGATTGTCAGTCATAGCTTGGTCTTTTGGGCCAAACAGCACACTATCCAGTCGGACAGAGATCCAAACTTGGGTCTAGAGCGATTTGGGCACATCCATTGGTTTGGGTGGAGAGGCATGCTATCGGAGGACCTTCTTCCATGAATCATCGAGTTGGCTGTTACCTTCCCACTTCCCCAGATACTACTCATTCACCTGGGTGAGAACAATTTGGTCAAGATCACTGGATTGCAGTTAGTCCAAAGGATCATGGTGGACCTACAGGAAGTATGACAACGGTTACCGGGGACTGTTCTTTTATGGACCAAGCTCTTGCTGCAACGAACTTGGCCTGGTGCAAGGAAAGATTCTGCTGTTAACGTGGCTCGTCTCTGAGTGAATAGGAGTGTTTTGAGGAGGTTGGAAGTTTTGGGGGCCTCATGTGTGGAGCATGACCGGATCAGCGTTGATTTGTCACATCTGTAAAGGGGTGATGGGGTTCATCTCTCCCTGGTAGGCTGTGATGTATACTTGGATTCCATTGTCTCTCACATTAAACAGGTCCTTCCGGGGGGGGGGGGAGGAGATGCTAAGCTAGGCTGGCACCCTCCCATGGCAGGGCAGCCCCCACCCCAGGGATAATTGGATATCTGAATTTTTAATATTTGGTCAGTCAAGAGGGATGAATGGTTTACATCATCAGCTTAAAAATCTCTTATATCATCAATCATAGAGATGACGTCAAAATTTGGACGGGGGATGATTTGATTATATGTTTAGCAATTTATGTGAGACCCTTCTTGACATATGCTTTGTTGGAGGTGTGACTTATCCCTGATGGCTTGACATGATTATGGTTAGGATTGCATCAGGAATTATGGCATGAGCACATACACATGTGTCAAGAAGGAAGTTATAATAAAGTGAAGAATTTTGGCTGTAAAGTTATTGTTTCAGACCCTGTACAGATGAATAAAGTTGTGGCCATTTTGTTATCCAAAAAACTGCATTCGAACTTCTTTGTGCCAGTGCAACTGTTACTTTATTTTGCAGGAATGATTCAGATATTACTTTGTTTTACAGCATGCTCGGAAGAAAACTGCTGGCCATGTATGTGTATGCACACATCATGATTAATGCACACATCCCCATCATGCCCCAAACTTCTACAGCATTTGAATATTGACAGGTAAGTGCCTCATATATTAACACACAGGTAAGTCAACATTGCAGTGATTTTGCAGAAAGAAAATTGTGCTTCCTGGATTTTAAAAAGAGCCGGGAAACTTCAGTATATTGTTTATTTAAAATATTACAACTGTAAAGCAGTCTTTCTTCAACCTCTACTACATACTGAAGCCTCAAATAGTATGCATAGGAAAAATATAAAATTCAAAGCAATAATTGAGAGCATGCAAAAAAGTACGGTAGCTAAGTGAGAAAGAGTAATGTTTCAAATATTTATATATTTGAGTTTAATGATGACTGTGAAATGAAAGGTTAGCCATACAGAGGGGCAGAAACCATGTTTCTAATGTGAGAGATAGTACGTATACAGTGTTCATCTCTCTTTGTTAGCTGGCTGTTAACTGCCAATGAGAATAATGTTAGGAAGACAGGATTGAGGTATTAATATTGAAACAATCTAAATTCTTAGCTTAAGGGTTTCATTGGAATTTGATTGATGCAGCATATCTGGCATATGGCACAACAAAACATTGACCACTTTGATTGGCTAGTGGTCAACTGATTTTGTTGTTGTGAACTCCTTATGAATAGGAGACCGGCATATCACTCTATCATCTCTTGATGATTTATGGCCATGGCTTCTCTGATTGAATCTGTCAATCTGGTGTGCAGTCTTCCTCTTTTCCTACTGCCTTCTACCTTTCCTTTCCTACCTTTCCAAGCGTTATTGTCTTTTTTAGTGAGTCCTTTCTTCTCATGATATGGCTAAACTACAACAACCTCAATGTAGTCATCCTGGCTTTCAGACAGAATTCAGGCATAATATGCTTTAGGACCCATTTATTGGTCTTTTTTAGGTCTACTAGGAGAGAACATAAATAGACTATCAGCCAAGGTGACATGAGTTGCTGGTTGAAGGGAATTGTGGAAATGAAGTCTAAAAGGAATGGTAAAGCTCAGTGCATCTGGAAGAAGCAGCAATTGTGCACTGGGCGGGATCAGTATAAGATCCAAGATTGCTGGTCAAGAAGTTAGAATCCCTCAAGAGGAGAGAAAAACCTCTTCCAACGGCATTCAGGAAGAGCGGAAGCTGGAGCTGCAGCTGGAGGTTGAGTTCTAAGAAAGAAGTTGCTGAAGCAGAGTGAAAGCTTCAAGGAAAGGCCAAAGAGACTTCAGTTAAGTGCAATCAGTGTAAAGATTGCATATTGAGTCTTCTGTATTCCAGTTTATGAATTAAATGGATGGAAGTTGATGGTGGCAGGGAGAGAAAACCAATTATTCGGTTAGATCAGGAATGGAACACTAGCACACTGGTTATTCTATAAAAAGTGTAGTAAGATTGTTTTAACTAATATTGTTAAAGAAAGTAACAACTACTTCTAAAACATTACTTAATATTAAATAGTAATATTTACTACACATTTGTTTAATTTAGCAAGTCTCTTCTTTGTTGTTCCTGTGCTATGCCAAGCAACTGAAAGGAATATGAAATTAAGAAAGAATGAAATGAAATTGTGGCAGTGTAGAGTTGGCAAGACATTTTATAAGGGGGATAATAAAGTGGAATAGTACTGAAATTCCAGTACAGATAAAAGCATACCTACCACAGACAGAAAACCACTGCAAAGATTTACTTCAGATTATGGATTTTAGTGGAGATAACAAGTGGGGGAGGATATATAATAAAGGAACCTTCAGAGGATACCTGTGAGTTACCTATTGAAGCTGAGAACAAACAGTTAATTAACCAATACAATGTTGCAACACATCTGTGAAAGCCCTCTTGTGTCCTTCTAGCTAGAAGTTTGCACAGCTGGCAAATTTTAAATAGCAATTACCAGTCCATTTTAGAAAGTTTGGGAGACTCTAAACAGCATTCAAGTAGGAATATTAATTAAAACAAGTATGATTCAGATTTCTTATAGGGCTCTGAGGTGCTAATGAACGTAATTATGAACAATAATCAAATCTACATCTTAAAACGGGATTATATATCATGGAAGAAGGAGTCTATTTGGTGTCACAGGTTTAAGAGTATTTTGCCTTTCAGTGCTGCAAATCTAATTTTCGGATGGTTATTATTAACATATTGTTGAAGCACTAATGTCTCGTAAAGACACTCCATCAATAATCTTAAATTGTCTACAAGAATGCACATGTTAGACACAACAGTGGACTCATACTGCTGCAAACCTGCTGTCATTGCTGAGCCATCCTTGTGGTATTTCATCTTGCAGCCCAAATGCTTTTCTGCTAGATGGCACCCCACTTACTATGGTTCAATATTTATTATTATTATATTATGTACACCATGCATTATGTATATTATGCATTTCTTAATGCATTATTTATTTTAGCATATTGAAATACAAATATCCTGTGATATATATTGTTCTTCAATTATTAATGACATATTTGGCATATATCAATGTTTATGGTGTTGGCAGGTACCAGGAGCAGAGACAGAAAATATTCCCTCAATACAGCTCAGGTTATAATAAGTAGGCAGGTTCACTGTCCGTAGGTTGGACTTTAACAAACAAAGGCTGAGCTCCTACATCATAGAGAGTAGCATAAAAGAACTTTGTTACAGCTCCCCTCTCACTGCCACCAAGGTTCCCTGTTTCTCTGCAGTGCCCCCACCCCAATAGCTATTCTATGGCTGACAGAGAGTGGGGAAGGATTGGGAAAGCATCTGATTATGTCCCTGTAGCCAGATACAGACTAAAGACATCACCTGTCAGTATGTGCCAGGGTTCTCTGGAGGTCTCAGGCAGTCTCAGGAGACACAGCCAGATGCTCCCCCCAACACACACACTTTCCTGTAGCCACTGAATGAACATGGAAACAGGGCTATTGCAGTGAAACAGTGAGTCTGGGGGCAGGGAGGACTTTGGTTGTTGCAGAGGAAGGAAGAGAATGCCAACCTCTTTGATGACTAAAGAGAGAGAGAGAAATACAACCATACATTGGACATGCAGCTGTCATTCACAGGTTGCAGGCTGAAGACAGATCCCTTTCATGGCAGGAGTTTACCACCCGTCTTGTGCTTGGGAGCGAAAGGGATGTACAGGAGGATGAAGTCAGATTATGCTGGATCTCACCATAACCTTTTGCTTTCCAACTTTACCATAATGTGTTGGAAAGAGAGGAAAAGTGGAAGAATTAAAATTACTGCAAGCCAATGGCGACTGGGGGCACCATGTTTGGGGAGCAATGTTTCCCCTCTGGGTATAAGTCTGAATTTAAAGGAACTATCTAAAGTGTTAAACTCTATGCCCAAAATAGTTTCAGCACATGGGCAGGTCCATTAACATTACTAAAAATTAAAAATTAAAAAAGGGCAGATTCTTTATCTCAGACATGGAAGTCACAATCCACCACTGCTGCACTCTTTTACCATCTTGGAAAACCTTGTTTCCCCAGACTTGTTCTTTGAGTTATTTTGCTGATACAACAGTTATTGGTACAGATAACCTGAGAAGTGGGGTTATTCCTTTCCCCTATGTCTCTCTAGCAACAGGGGAAAAATTAAAACTATTTTATACATGTAAATTATTATTTTATAAATTCCAGTATGACATATTATATAACCAACAACAGCAATAGGAAATAAAACAATAAAGGGCAGGCAGTACATAGAATGAAAAGCATGTATTGGCTAACTTAAAGTGCTTGGGCAAACAAATATGTTTTGACAAGGCACCAAAAAGAATATAATGATACTTCCAGTCACACTTCTAAGGGCTCATTCCCACTATGATTTAAATCAATTTGTTGATCAGTTTATATGTGCCTCATTCACTGTGTTTGGTCTGAATCATGGAGAATCAAAGTGAAGCGAGGCAAATGCCAGAGTCACATTTTTTGAAGACAGATCTTTTAGTGGTTATTTTGAAAAGAATTGTTTTGCAAGCATGTTCAGCAAATGTGAACAATGTTCGGATCTCAATTGCATCGCACTGCTGGGGAAGGACTGTTGATTTATGGTGATGTTGTAGTAGCAGAACACCAGAATGCCAGGCTTACATCCATCAGCCACCTTTGTCTCTGGATCAGATCTGAGCTGATTTCACCTTCCTGGAATGCAGCCATCCTTCAGCTCTCTGTAGATTCAAGCTTTGCATTAAGCCAGACCAGAGCAAAGATTCTTCTAAGAAGACTTTTTATACATGATTACATAGGAAAGAGAAAACTATATACATCCATCTTTATACAGGTAGAAATATAAGATCAGGAGATCCAACACACACAACACATTGCATAATTTGTAAGAACAATACAGGCTCTAAGCCAAACCACAAACTCCTCCCATGGGTGGATACCTCCATAGTCAATTTGCTGAATAGCCTCTAACCCAGCTTCTTGCTGTGGGTCATGTGTCATGTGATCCTGGTTCTCAGACAACAAAGATAATCTAATTGTTTATGTTCTATCTGCCTGTGTTCCCAAACCACTGACCTTGTGTGAGTTCTGTTTACATTTGCCACTTGCAGGCCCAAAATCTTTCCAATAGAAATTTTCCCACATCTGTACATTTCCACTTTAACTACATATCCCAACACTCCTAATAAGGACTAGCAGAGGGTTGGCAGTGGGGTGTAACCCATCCCACCCCAGGTTTTGGGAAATCTGCTATTTTCCCTCTCTCAGCACTGCCTCAGTGCTGTCTTTTGACTATCGTAGGGGCTTTCCATTTTAGATTTTAAATACTGCCAAGTGGTCACTGTAAATCTCACTGGTCTTGATCCAGTTGTTTTTGATTTTTTTTCCTGGTTGTGCTGGAATATTTTCAACAGATAGAACAACTCTAGGGTAGGATTTCCTTGGGTAGGGGGGTTTAGTGTGTTTTTTTAAAAAAAAATTAAATGATGGATTTTGCAGTCACTCACATTTCTGTGGGCTCTCTAGAGTGAGTAATGGGTCTCCTGTTTGCATCACTGATGACACATAGATGCACATTCATATGATTAACATTTTTAAAAAAAAGCCCAGTATGGATCGATCACATTCAATACTGAGCATGAATTTTGTAGCAGCACAAATTTAGTGTGGATGACAATTGTGTTAAAAAGACACAAATGCATGGAATAATTTGCTTCTGATAGTGGGAACTATGCATCGATATGAATCGATTCAGCGACCACATGTCAATGTGACTCTCAAATTGATTTAAAAACAAATGGGAATGAGCCCTAGGAGTAGAGTGTTGGAGAACAGAGAAAAGGTCCTTTCTATGGCTGTCATATGTCTAAAGGGGAAGAGCTTTCCCTGGTGATCTTGAAACATGGAAAGGCCAATTTTTTCCTTACATGCCATGTCCAGTGTCAAGAGGCATGATGTTGGGGGGGGGGGGCAGTCTGTTTTGGGGAAAAGATAAGTGAAATATCAGAAAGTGTAAAGTACATTGTGACCTTCTGTTTATTCTGTTTCTTCAACCTGACAGGGCTGGTGCTAACATAAAACAGAAACAGGTAACTGTCTCAGGAAACAGTTCTGGGATGTCAGGAAAGTACAGCAAACAGTAAATTATTTGTTCTGTTACTGTTGTTTTCTTTCTGTCAAAGATAAACAGACATGCTTGTGGAATTTTCTTATTCATGTGCCATAGTCATTTGGTTAGCTTTAGATAAGATGATACACCTTGATGTGGGGAAGTATGAGGGTGCCATTTTCTGCTCTACCTCTGACAGCTACTTGTTTGGGGTTCATGTTGTTCAATGTCAAAAGCCACCCAATTTATATGGAAAATGCTTTTGATATGGAAGACTCTCTGGGTGCAAGTGGCCAGAAAATTATAATTCGGCCTCTCCAGATCTTAACAGATCTAACTGCATTGAAACTACCATTCTGCAACTCACCCATCTCACCATGCACCCTTTATTCTCACTTTCATTTCTTTTTTTACTTGGAAATCTATCTGCTTCACCCTGGCTTTTAGTATCTTACCTTTAATTGAAGAAACTTAATCAAAAGTAATAAAATTGACTGATAGATGATAATCTTTAATAAAATGCAGAAGAACATGCCAAAGATGCATACAGGGGAAAAACTTATAAAAAATCAATAACTAGCAAGCATCTGAAGTTTTTAATCAGATTTTTTTCCTACATGTAGCATGCAAAGACATATTTCAGCAGGATTTGAAACACTGTTTAATGTTCTCCTTCAAATAAAGCTTTACTAGAGGAGAACTAAAGATTCCACCTCCACTCCTTTCTGCTGTGAAATTTATTATTGTTCGCAGGTACAAAGATGAGGGAATGTGGCTTTTAAAATCAATATTACAAATGCAGCAAATAGTATGCTAGCAACATGTGGATAAAAACTCTACAATATTAGAAAACTCTTCAGGTGATTTCACTGGGCCATGGAATACACTTAAAAGCAAAGTTAAGTGAAAAATGGGTACAGGGTTAATGACTAATAAATTACTCATAGATCAGCACACATGAAAATGGTGTAAGTAGGCTTTATTATTGTGCTTTTAACACATCCATTATAGCAATTAATTATATTACAAGAAAAAAATAGTATCATTTCTTATTTTTCCTTTTTTTTTCTTTCTAGGCTGGTGAAACCAAGAAAATTGGCTGTTTGATTAAACCAAGCATTTATGAAATCACTTAACCCAAGTGAACAATTTCATGATAACTGTCACAAGGAAACAATTTCACACTGGGGGTATATCTGCACAGTAGAAAAATGCATTTTGACACCACTTTAAGTGCCATGACTCCATGTACAGAATCATGGGATTTGTAGTTAGAAAGCCACCAGAACTCTTTGGTAGAGAAGACTAAAAACCTTGAAAACCACAAATTGCAAGATTCTGTGGGATGGAGCTACATCAGATAAGTAGTGTCATACTGCATTATTTCTAAAGTGTAAATGCACCCTAGGTTTAGATTTGTGAAATGCATCGTAAATCTGGAAGCATGAGCTCACTGGAAAGAGTTTGGAAAATTCATGTGGCTAAACCTACCCTAACCAGTGAAGTGGGACAACCAATCGTATCACTTCATTTAGAAAGTCATGGTAATGTAGTGTTCAAGGTGTCAGAAAGAGGCTTGGGACAGCCAACTCAGGTCCCTCCTAACAGGGTGATCTCAGGTCACTTGCTCTCTTTCAGCCTGGCCTACGACAAAGGCTTGTTATGCTAATAAGATTGGGCGGGGGGGAAGAGTCATGCATATCACCTGGAGTTCATTGGAGGATAAATGTAATTAATTAATAAATAAATTTATAAATGTAATAAATAAATGAATAAAATATTGCAGAACGATGTATTGCAAAACAACAACAACAATCCTATGTAGACATAATCACCACTTTCTCAAATCATCTGCCCCCCAGGAGCTGTCAGGAAATCACACCACATTCATCTTTAAAAAAATAAATAGGAAAAAAAATCTAAACTGTACTATAGAAAGAAGAGTTTGCTCCTTGTACATGTTACAGGTTCACCATCCAAAGAATCTTGAAAACAAGGGGTACCTAACTTACTTCTAAGTAAACATGTACAGCACTCAATTATGCTTAAATCTTTTGTTCATATAGGTTTCCCAATTTAAACCCTCCTCTCCCATTCCTAAACTGTTATTTGCTGTGCAGGGTATTGTTAGGTAGAAGTGTTTAGACCCTGAAAATGACATGGGTGTTAAACCTTTTCCTACAGCTCCACAGCCTCAATTACAAGTTACACCAACTTGTGCCACTGCTTTCTCTAATATAGCTGAAATCTTCTCTGCAAGCTGCCTTTTCTGTGCATAGAGGTATAAGAGAATTATCATTTTGATGGGAATTGGGTGGTTGCAAATTAGAGAAGGATATGACTTTCCTGTTAGTTTGCAGAATGGCTGAATTCTGTATCCAGCCAACCAGGGAACCACATAATTTTCTAAGACTTTCATTCAAGACATAGAGGGAGAGCAGAAAGTTGGAGTTACACTAAATGTAGTTCTGGGTTAAACAATTGAGAATAGCATTATCTAACAGTTATTAAATTGGCAGTGGTTTTTAATGACCTGTTTAGAGTGAGCTCTTAATGCCAAATTAATACTTCTACCCATGTATCTGTGTGGTTGCTGTCAGTTTTAATGCCCTACACTGCTTCTGCTATTAATCCTTAGATAAGGGCTGCATCTAGTCAATGGAAAAAGGAGGAATACTTTGGAGCAGGTCTGAAGTGAAACTAGATGTCTTATTATCCCTCCTAGATTGCACCATCAAAGAAAGATGGGATCAAAAAGAAAAGCACTACACAAATCAATCTGGGTTCTGGTCAACTGATATCCTCTTATGCCATTGTATGAACAAGGGTAATATATATGTCATCATGATTTAATTTGTCATGTCTAAATAACTGTTGCAGTTAATCCATTTATTCATAGAGTAGGTGCTACAAAAATGTCAGGCACCTAAATTATATCCTAACATTCAAACTGACAGTATCATTACAAGTCTAAATAATGCTTACTATTGTATGTGAGGGTGTAATATTTATTATAAGACATTGCACAAATAACATCTATGATCAACTATCTATGTAGGCTAGACTGCGTTATGTCACAGAAATAGATTATGGAAATATCTGACAGGAAAAAAGGAACAGAAGGGAAGATAAGAATGGGATACACATGCAACTTTTACTTTTCATGGGTGTTAAATCAGCTCTGAGCAGGGGACAGACTGAATGTGTGTTGGGATAACAAGAATTCATGCATAAAATTATAGAAAGTGTAAATGAGAATCTATTGGTTTTCTCACTTAGCTGAAAAGGCAAGACATATAAACTTGGCTATTATTTCCTGTCACAGCTGTAGAGAAGTGCTTTCTAAAATGAAGAGTTTTGTTTGTGAGTAGGAGGAACACTGGACTATGATAAATGCTTTCAAATGCTTTCCTGTTATAAATTTGACATCATGCACCTGACACAGATTACAACCTGGAAGCTGTTATGCTTTAAAAGGACCATAGGTGTTTGTTTGTTAGCCCATTCTTTACTTTTTCTAAACACAGTATGAGGGTCAAACTACAGATTTCATGGTAGATACACTGGGTGTCCCAATTCATTTTTCTTCTCCTACAAGCAGCCATGGACAAGGATTGTAGCCTTTGCATAGGGGACCAATTGTTCATTATGCTTTTATATTTTGCCCTCTAGAGACAGTTCTGTATCAGTAAGTCAGTGCAGAGAGTGGAGTTTAATCCTTTTCCCCATGTATTGTTCCCTGATTCTAAGTTGTCCCCCACCCACCCACATGGCTTTTTTTTTAAAAGACAAAGAAATAGAGAAAATATTATACAGAGTATAACAAGTCTTAAAACATTATTATATCTAAAGTTATTCTCTGAAAATACAGAACTATTAACATCATTTCATAATATCTGGAGCATATAAGAAGCAAGCATCATACTTTCTTGAACTGTATATATCTTACTTCTCTTGGGTATTAAATGAAATCAACCCTAAGGAAAATCTTGAATATGATTTAGAATAAAAATTCAAGCAAAAGTGGAAATAAAGGTATGAAAAGCTCTGTGAATTCTTCCCTCATAGTTGAAAAGGCAGATTAAAGCTGAATTTTACCATCCTATATTGCCTAAACACTGCCATTTTGTCTGTGTGCCTTCAAATCCAGAAAAGAGAACTACTTTCGAGATGTTTAGACCCAAATACTACTGGTTAACAACTCTAGGAACTGCACAAATCACCAGTTTGTGCAGTGATGGCAAAGGAAGGCCACCAAAATCTTCTGTCTTCAGGTTCTCCAATGCCTTCCTTTCTTCCCAGCCACAGGACTTGTGGCCTTTGTCTTCTGATTATCACCATCTCCACCAGCATAGTTATGCTGACTGAGTGCATCCACAGGACTCTGGTCAAGAAAGATCTTTTTTAGAAACTCACCTATCTCTACCAACAAAGTCAGTTCCATCCATAAAACCTTGCAAGTGTCTCAGCATCTCAGTGACCACAGTGCAGCAGGCACATTGAATCCTTCCATTCTGTGCTTTGAAGGAATTACTGTTTATTTGTAGGTGCAAAGATGAGTTCTCTGGCATGCAGCATTTATTTTGACAAGGGATCAGAAGAGTTCCTGGCCGGTACTAGACAAATTGACCTGTAAACATATTAGACTAGTGGTTCTCAAATGATGGGGTGGACCCCCCTTGGGGTGGGTTAGAGTTGCTCAAGGGGGGCATGAGACTTGAAAGCCCTCCTCCACCTCCCAAACTTTTTTAGGTATAAAATTTACATATGCATTGAGTTACATATTGAAATCACTTAAATAAAACTGTTCTAACTTGAACAATGTTATTTCTTTTAAAATATGAATATACAGGAAGTATGAATGAAAACTAAATAAAATATTTATAGTCATATAATACATTAAAGGGGGGGCTCAACATCTATATGTAGATTTATAGGGGGCTCCCAAGGGCAAAAAGTTTGAGTATCATGATCACAGGGTAGTCTCTGACAAGGCTGGCTCTTCAGCTTAGTAATGGAGATGAGCACCACCTCCTATGGCCGGACATGACTTGATAACCTTGTCAACAAGAAATACCTTTACCTTTACCTACTACTGTATTAGACAACAGTGGCACCAAAACTAAGTGTTTACTAGCTACATCTCACACGCTGAACAATCAAACTGCAAGTCATATAATTAAGGAAGCAATAACAGAATGCTGATCTCATGGCAAATCCATAAGGTAGATTTGTTTTCACTTATAATCAGCCAAATCTCACTGTTGATAAGGTCCCACCTGGCTGTGCTGCTCTGGGAAGCCTGCTGGTAGAAGGCAATGCCATAAGCAATGGCTGCAGCCTCCCACTCAACGGCCCGAGCCTTAAGGACATTGGCCATATTATTTGTAAAAGTGCCAGCCCCATTCCAGATAAACCATCAAGACCATCCCCATGAAAACGAAAGAGCCCTCCATCCAGTTGGCAAAAAAGTGATCAACAGGGTATGCCTTGGCCTCCTGCTTGCCCTTCTTCTTGGAAGTAATGGCACCATCCTCCTCCCCCTTGGGCTTCAACAATGTGAACACGCCTACATAGTATCCCCTGAGGATACGCTTCCTGATGTTTTTGGACAGGTGAAGGTCTGTGGAGTTCTCATTTTTCATGAAAGTGGGGAAGGCTGAGGCCTGTTGGTCAACCCACACACCCTCCAGATCTGGGCACCTGGCCCTACGCCTGCTGGTCCAAGAAGGTAACCCAGGAATCAAAGCTCCCCTCAACCAATAGTCATCTCTGCCCAAATCCAGATCAGACAACTTACCATCCCTATCCCTTCTGTCCCTGGCAACTCTGCCATAAGCCCTTTTGCTCTTCTTTTTGGCACTGCACCTCCGCCTTCACCCTTTGCATTTGTTGACAGCAGAGGAGACCAAGAATGATGAACTGCTTCCAGAACTACTGGTGGAGGAGCTGCTACTGCTAGATGAGCTGTTACTGCTGGAGCTGCTAGAAGAATACTCCCAGTTCACTCTCTTCCATTTCTTAGTCCAACCACATTCCGAGTTTTCTCCAAGGTTCACCTGATCCAGAGTTATGTGGGGGACTGGAGTGCTCAGCCCAGGGACATCCTTAAGAAAAAGTTTTGAAGGAGTGTGAGGCTGGCAGAGTGGTGGCCCTTTTCCACCCTCCACCCACGCCCAACCTCTGGGTTTCCCCCTTTGGGGTGATCCCCAGAAAAGCTCTGGGGGAATTGTGCCTCATTCACCACCTGTCATACCCCCCCAGGACATCAGTCAATGATGCTATCCCACCTGAGGTCTAATAAGTTCGCTATACTTCCTTCAACTATGCTGTCAGGCTCGTCTGGGCATGTGGTTGAGGAGTCCTTTTGGCCAAGTGTGACATTCAGTCAGCATTCTGACTGTTGCCTGTCCACCCTAATGATTTTTTGCCTCCTGGGCTTCAAATTTGAGAGACAGTGGTATTTTGACAATGCCATGCCTATGGGTTGCTCGGTCAGCTGTTCAGCATTCGAGACATTCAGTTTCTTCCTAAAGTGGGAAGTCAAGAGATGCGCCACATCCCCTTTGATCACCCATTACCTTGATGATTTCCTCTTCATTGGTTGTGCCAAGCTTTTGTCCACATTCTTCGGCTGCAAAACTAGGTGTCCCCCTGGTGGCAGAAAAGACTGAGGACCCCTCCACCTCTCTCACTTATCTAGAAATCCAGCTGGATTTTGTGGCAGGTGACTCTTGCCTGCCAGAAGATAAGTTCCACACCCACCACTTCATGATTTGGGCCACCCTTTCAGCTCAAAAAGCAACCCTTAAAGAAATACAGGCCATCTTGGTACACCACAATTTGCTCACAGGGTGGTTTCCCTGGGTAGAACGTTCTGCACTCAGCTGATAAGGATCACGGCGGGGGTCAACACAGCACAGCACACCACCATATCTGCCTCACAAAAGGCATTTAACAGGATCTTAACTTGTGGGAGGGATTCCTCAGGGATTACAACTAAGTCTCTCTGTGGTAGCATCCTTGGGACTTGGGTCAGGGCTTTCAGGTGCATTCAGATGCTGCTGGGCTTTAGCGTCTTTTTCCAGAGCCACTGGTGTGCCCAATGCTGGCCCACCCACTGAGCATGAGGGGAATCCTCTGAGATTTCACTTTTCTAATTTTTTTCCTATTTTGGTAGCAGTCCATATTTGGGGGAGTACATTTGCCAACAAGGAAGTTTGTTTCTGGTGTGGCAACCAGACAGTAGTGAGAATCCTAAACCACCAAACCTCCAAGTCCAAATGGGTCATGCTCCTGGTTCACCAGTTTGTCCTGCTGTGTCTCCACAAAAACATCACATTTAAGGCTTATTTTGTGCTTAGCTTCAAGAATAACATTGCAGACTCTCTCTCATTTTCAGGAGGCCAGGTTTTGTCAATTGGCACATGGTGCAGAACCCTTGGCCATGCCCTTCCCAGAAGAACTGTGGTAGGTTGGAAATTTGCCATGATGCACAGTGTCTGGTCTTTGCTGGCCCCAGCTACCCTTAGAGCATACAGGAGAGCTGTCTCTAAGCTGTTCACATTATTTGGGATGACCAATCTTTGGGCCTACCAGCCAGTATGGTCCCATACCATCCTGCAATTCCTGGTCTGGTTGAAGGAGTCTGGGATCACACATGGCACCATGGCGATCCACTTGGCCAGTATTTCCTTGTTCTTCAAAGCTTCTGGGATCCATGTTTAGCCTTCCTGGTCAGGAGGGTCTTGGAAAGCTGGAGGAGGAAATCTGTTTGTAGGGTGGATGGCAAGAGACCCATTTGCTTCAAGACACTCTGCAGTCTTCATGCAGCTTGAGCAGGTCTGCAATTCCAGAGCTGAGGCCTACCTTTTCAGAGCTGCCTTTGTAACTTCCTTCTTTGGGGCATTGTGGGTGGGTGAGCTTGTTCCTTCTTCCAGGTCAGATGGTTCCAAATGGGCACTTCAGAGGGAGGATGTTTCTTTTGTGGGAAACACTGTTTTTCTAGTTCTTTACAGGTCAAAGTGTGACCAGATTGGCAAGAGGCCCTCCATCATGCCAAGAAGGCTACATGGCTGCCACCTGTGTCCTGTTTGAACTTTACACAGATACATGGCATCCCACCCCCAGATGGAAGGCTCTCTTTTCATTCATGATGATGGCACCCCCTAACACTGTTCCAAGTGGTGTTGGTACTTTGTTTGGCCTTAAAGCGTGCCAGGCTTCCAGCGGAGGATTTTGGGAGGTCACCCATTCTGCATTGGGGCTACCACAACTGTGGCAGGATGTGGCTTGTCAGTGGACACAATAAAAAGGGCAGGTAGAAATCTGGGACATTTGCTGGCTACATTCATCCTGGACTGACTCTTGCTCAGGACTGACTTGAGGATTTCAAGGGGGGGATCCCATTGTGGGAGGAGGTACAGCTTTCAGGGATTGGCAGAAGGTGGGACCTGGGGGTGGGCCCAGCCTTTTGTGGCAGTAGCATGGGTCTTGGATCTGGTGGCTGTGGTTTCCTGTGCTGTGGAGCACTAGATCGGGAGTCCCTCAGGGACCTGGGGGTGCTGGGAGCATGCAGTGTTGCCATTGTGTGGGCAATGCCGGATCAGCATGCCCTGGTGACAAGGGGTTGAGATGTGAAGATGCAATCGGCTGGTTACCCCTTGGCTGTGCTCAGGCAACTTGGTTCATCAATCAACAGATGGGTTGGTCGATGCCAGATCCAGATCTCATGCATTTTGGGCCAACCCTACCTGTCAGCTGTATTATGGTTATTCCTTGTGATACCTCCCTCTCTGCAACAAATCATCTTTTCTTCATACAAATCTATTTTAGGATCTTTTCAATATGAACCTGGGCTATAAGGGGACAAATGAACAGCCCAGTCATAATCTAATGAGTGCTGACTAGTGGCTCTGCATCAGTTGCAGGGTGGAAACAATACTGGGGGAATTCCATAAGACTCTGTACTAGTCCCCCTGCTGTCCAACATTTTTATGAATGACTTGGACGAGGGTGTAGAGGAGATGTTTCTCATATCATTAAAATTATAGGAGACAGATTCAATATTCAAAAGAGCCAAAACTACCAATTCAATTGTATTGTATTGTATTGTATTGTACTGGTATTCTATCTTTCTCCAGTGTAGGAGCCCAAGGTGGCTCACAACATGGGTTGAAACAGGATCAGAAGAAGAAGAAGAAGAAGAAGAAGAAGAAGAAGAAGAAATAAACAAAAAGTTCAAACCAATGGTGAATTATGGAGAAAGACAGGCTCCTTTTTACACCTTTCTTTAAACTTAACAGCAAAAATTTATTTGTTTGTTTATTTATTTCAAAAAATATGCCTCCTTTCTCCCAGAATGAGACCCAGGATAGCTTACAGAAGAAATCAGATAAAGCCTGACACAATTAAAATCATCACATTTAAAAGTACCACATTTTAACAATAAAACAATATAAAATTATTTTAAAACATGCACAAGTTTAAAAATAAATAAAGTTCACCCAAATAAGAACCCTCCCTGAGTGCAATTACATATTAAAAGCTTAAACAAAAAAAAGTCTTTGTCTGCTGGTGAAAGGAAAGCAGGAAGGGAACCAGCCTTGCCTCTTGAAAAAGGTAGTTCTCCAGAGTGAAAACAAGTACTGAGAAGGCTGTCATGCCCTCACCAGGAGAGCTGTATTGGTGACAGGACTGAGAGAAAGCCTTCCCTCTCAATATTTCCCTCTCTTTCTCCTCCCTCCCTCCCTCTCTTTCTCTCTCTCTTTGGCATGTAGTTGAGTGTGTTATATGTCATTCTTAGAATTCTGATAAATTATTTTTAAATGCTGATGTTCGTATTTTTTCACGGTAACTGAAATATATAGCTGCATATAAGAATTGTTAGTGAAAGGCTCTAAAAATAACGAACCATTATCAATAAATATACCATTAGTTTTCTGTGGTGGAGATACGCAACATTGGGGAATGGCAGTGGGAGGAAAAGACATACTAATCTTTTTAAAAAGTAGAATGATTATTTCATTGGTCCAAGACTAAAAATTCTGCATTCAGAGAGAACATTGTTGAAAGGCATCTGGAAGGGTAAAAGTAGGCTATCAAAAATCTGTATGGGAATCTGTCACTAGAACAGCAGACTTCCCTACCAGCTGCACAGCAGTCAACAATGTAGGCAGCCAAGAGAGCAAACAAGGTCAGAAAAGAAACAGCCAACACAGACCTAAACGCTGGTAGAAAAATACATGAAACATAACTACTCTGTTTAAATAACACTCAGGTCATGGCGGAAAGCTGGCTCAAGCTACTAAACAGAAATAGGAAGCTGATGCTTTAAAGCAGCTCATTTTGGGTTATATGCAAGCCATTTATGTGCAATTTGGTGTTTTTCAGAGGGAGGTAATATTGATTGTGGTTTATTGTTTTTATACTCCTTCCCTCTTTTCTTGAAGAGGAAACACAGAGAAATCTATTTTGCAGAATTATTGAACAGCAATGCACACACTTTTCAAAGAAGGCTCTTCCAGCGTCAGTGGATCACTGAATCTGGTCTGGGAGTTGAAAGGAATCCTCCAAGGCACTGAAGCCAAGTCACCCCAAATAGAACCAGCACTTTACTTCCATAGGGTTCAAAGTAAAACCCAACTCACTGCCCTATTGACATGGAAGCAACTAGTTGCCAAATGATTTTTTCCCCCTGCAAATAGAAGGGAAGACTCAGGCTAGTGTTCTTTGTCCTGCTGCCTAAGAACCTCATTCATCCCTAGATCCCACCTGACATCTGCATATTAGTCTGGATCCAGATCTAATCACTGTGTAACTGAGCAAATGGAAATGAATTTCCTCACATGTAAGGTTGCCATAATTCTCTTCCACAAAACCGGGACACAAAATGTAAGACAAAACATAGGACACTCAAGAAAAATTGAGGAGCTGCTTACCCAATCACAGCTAATAGTAAAAAATATTAATATAAACAGTAGTTTTGTGAAACATGTAGCCTACCCTGGTGCCACAACAAACTACAATTCCCAGGATTCCCTAGCACTCAGCTAGGGCAGTTAAAGTGGTCTCAAGATGGATTATTTCTGCAGTGTGTTTTGGATCCAAGCTGGCTATGGAAGTGGGTGGCAAACTAAAAAATATAAAAAACCAAATAGAGGGCCCCATTTTTAGGGAAGAAAAAGGCACCACCAAGCCCCCCACCTAAGCCCTTCAGGGATCAGGGCCAGAGCCAAGCAGCCCCTTCCCACCCCATCAGTCTATAGGAGCTGCAGCAGCGGGTAAAGAGTTAGGCCAGGGCAGCTGAGTGGGGCAGGCTGCTAAGTCAGGCCCAATTGGGAGAGCAATGACTGCCATTCCTTGGACGCTCCTTCCCCGGAAGGAAATGGCTGTGAATGGGTAAGCAGCTGCAGGGGCAGGCTTCCAGCTCCTCTGGCCAATGTGGAAGAACTGGAAACCCCCCCCCCCCAGCAGCTACTCACCCAATCACAGCCACCTCCAATGATCCCAGTGTCCCCTGGGAAGGAGAGTCCAAGGAATGGCAGCCATTGCTCTCTCAATGGGGCCTGACTTAGCAGCCCCACTCAGCTGCCTTGGAAAGTGGGACAGGGATCTGAAATGGCCCGGGACATTTCCTCAAGCCTCAAAACTGGAAATGTCCCACTTTTTTGGGGACAAATGGTAACCCTACTCACATGATCACTCTGTTGCACTGGATTTTAGAAGGAAGGATGGAATCAGACTTAGGTGTGTTTTCCAAGTGTCCAGAAACCCTGACAATGAGAATCCTGGACTAATGGGCAGATCGGGACTTGTAAAACATTCAAGCATAGTGTGTGTGTGTGTGTGTGTGTGTGTGTGGTTTTTTGTTTGCTTTGGTTTGCTTTTGCTTTTGGGGGGGTTTTTTGCACAAAAATCAGTTTTCTCTCCATAGAAAACATCCTTTTCTGAGCAGAAAGTAATTTAGCTGCATGAAAATGTTGTTTCCTGCTCAGAAAATGCTATTTTCTGTCCAAAATTCCATATGGGAATTACATTCTTAGTTGGGGACCCTACTGAATAGAATGGCTATTAGCTGCTTCCTAATCAACAAGGGAACCCCCATCAATCATAGTGGCTACTTCCCTGTAAGTGAGGCTGGGGGTTGAACCAGATGGGATTCACTGTGTAGGGCCATAATTACACTGTTAGTTGTTGTTTTTATCTGTCCTTGAATTGACTTCAACTCATGGTGACCATGAGGATGAGACACTTCAAATCTTCCTGTCCTCCACTGCTCTGCTCATTTCCTGCAGACTCATGCCTGTGCCCTCCCTAATTGAGTTTAGCCTTCTAGTGTGCGGTCCTCCTCCCATTCTTGTCCCCTCAGCCTTTCCCAACATTATTGTCTTTTCTAATGAGTCATGCCTTCTCATAATGTGGCCAAAGCATGGCAGCCTCAATTTTATCATCTTGGCTTCCAGGGGTATTTCTGACTTGATTTGTTTAAAGACCCATTTGTTTGTCCTTTTGGCTGTCCATGGTATTCTTAGCACTCTTTTCCAACACCACATCAAATGAGTTGATTTTCTTTTTATCTCCTTTTTCACTGTCCAGCTCTCACATTCATACATAGTGATTGGGAATACTATTGCCTGGACAATTCTAACTTCAGTGCTCAGTTGTATATATTTACTCTCTAGGATCTACTCTAACTCTTTCATGGCTGCCCTTCCCATTCCTAGTCTTCTTATCTCTTGACTGCAGTCTCCATTCTGGATGATGTTTGACCAAGGTACAAGAAATCTTTGACTATTTCAATTTCCTCATTGTCTAATTTGAATTTATGTAGGTCCTCCATGGTCATTATTTTTGTTTTCTTTATAGTCAGCAGCAAACCTGCCTTTGCACTTTCTTCCTTGATCTTTCTTAGTAATTGTTCCAACTCAACAATGTTTTCCGCTAATAATATTGTGTCATGCACATCTCTTACATTGTTGATGTTCCTTCCTTCTATCTTCACTCCTCCTCTTTCTGAGTCTAGTTCTGCTCTTTGTATATTTTCTGCATACAAGTTGAACAAGTATAACAATAATATTCAGCCTTGTCTGACTCCTTTGCCTATTGGAAAGCATTCCATTTCTCCATATTCTGTTCTGACAGTGGCCTCTTGTCTTGAGTATAGATTTCTCAGCAGAAGTATCAAGTGTATTGGCACTCACTCTTTGAGAGAGTTCCATATCTTTTCATGATCAATGCAGTCAAAGGCTTTGCACATGCTGATTTCCTTTTGGAATTCCTTGGTTCATTCCATTAGCCATCATATGTTTGCAGTGTGGTCCCTAATGCCACTACTTTTCCTGAACCCTGCTTGTACCTCTGAGATTTCTCTCTCCATATGTGGTTGGAGTCTGTGTTGCAGTATTTTGAGCATTACAGTGCTTATTCATATGTAAGTCCCACTGTACTTTCTGGCCACTGTACTTTTTAAAAACCTTTTTTCACATGTTGCATCTATGCATAAATTCCTCTCAAAATGGCACAAAGTCTCTTTCAAAATGAAAAATGTCTCACTGTCTCAGAACAAGGATTTTTTTTAACTACATAAGGACAAATCAAACCAGAACTTAAATAACATATCCCTGCTGCATGTGTCTAAATTTGTACTCAGTCCATTAAATGTAATCATCAAATAAGGATCTGTATATGTATGTTATGTGCGTTTGATTCTGATTCAAACAATCATCTCTGTTCCTCATTCCTTAATTTGATACTAAACTCACTGGGTTGTACATCTATTGACATTCAAATGGTATGCCACCCAAATATTAGGGAACATTTCCATTGATCTTGGGAGCTGAAACTGGAATTGAGTAAAATTCATATTCACATGACTGCTGGGAATGTGTGCAAATTTCCTCCTTATTTTTTAATTTTTAATGGATTTACCTTATCTGTATCTACAATAAGACAATGCAATTTGTGGCTGAGATTTGTGGTTTTACAAGCTTGTTGTGCATTCTGTGAAGGAAAGAAAATAATCTTTAATATGATGGAAACATTTAAAAAACACATTTCTGAAATGCATACTTATCAGGCTTTATATGCTAAATGTGGAAGAGCCCTGGGGCTACACACTTAGGGAGTAAAATAAAATCCTTCTCAAATTTTTCCTTAAACTTCTTAATAGCTTAGCATTTTTCTACAAGCAGTTGAACATTTTACAGGTATAGTACTCTTAGAACACTGATAAGTGTTATCTAAATGTTGCTATTCACTTCGTTTTAAGTCAACTCACTGTTTCTGAACTTCTCTCTGCATTTATTTCTTTAATAAACAGTCTAGATTGAAAATGAGTGGATCTGGGGACCTTCCACACAACACCATTTTAGCACAATGATTCCACTTAAATTGACATGGTTCCATCCTATTGAAGCCTGGGATTTGCAGTTCAGGGATGGGCTTTTAGAATCATGAGTCAGGGAGCCCCTCTGGTGCCTCCAATCAAACTGCCAATCTCAGGATTCCATAAGATGCAGCCACGGTAACTAAAGTAGAATCATAGCAGGATAATTGTATAGTGTGAATGGGTCTCTTGTTTTTTTGCCAGGCTCTATGGTTGGGGCTAAAATGGTGCCTACTTAAGCTTCAAGCCTGGATCCACCTTATCAGCACTCTTTGCCAGCCAGATGCGCACAAAAAACAAGTCCCAAATAACAAAATTGTAAGCACTTTCCTGAAAAGAAATTCAAATTGAACAATCAAAAACCTCAGAATATTTGAACTGCATCCTCCAGCTCATTTCTGGGAGGCTGACTGAGTCTTGAATAGTCATAGAAGTGAAAACTGGCATGGGGTGGGGTTGGGGGTATCTTTCAGATGTCTAGCTCATCCTTGGTGGGGAGGTTTGGCTCATCGGTATGGGCAAAATTAATGTCTAAATATATACAAAATAGCTGAGAACTTTGAAAAACATGATCTTAATGGGAGAGTTACAGTCTGGTCACTTTTAAACCATATAGGGTGGAGTCATCCCAACAGCTGTATATAATGCATAAAAGTCATTAAGAAAGGTTGTTAAATTTTCAACTTTATTATAATGCGTCGGCAATGACATGGTTAAAAGAATGGGTCGTATTGAAAGATGAAAGATTATTGGCTCTAGAAGGGATAGGATTAGAATATGGATGGCACAGATATCTTGGTTATGAGAAGGAAATATCATTTAAAAACTTTAATAATCATATAATAAGGACATCTTTATATAATGTATGGAATAAAAATGAGAAATTTTTGTATATGAAATTACCAAGCTGGATATCAGTGCAAGAAGCATTTCATAAAACAGATAAAACATTCAAAGACAAATGGATAACCTATATAGACACAGTTAAAATAATAGGGAAAAGGGAGCAATTTAAAACTATAGAATAATTACAAAGGGAAGGAATACAAATACAATGACTATTACATCTCCAACTAAAAGAAAAGTTTTAAAAAGATATTAAACAAACAGAAATAGAAACTCAGAAAAAGGAAATGGAAAAAATCTTTGAAAAGGGTGATAAGCATATGATATCAAGATTATACAAAATGTTGTTAGAAATCAAAATGGAAGAAGGAACTGTTAAAAACTGTATGGTTAAGTGGATGCAGGACCTAAAAGAAACAATCCTGCTGATCATATAGGAAAGGGTTTGGACAAAGAATTTAAAATTTACCAAAAGTGAGAATTTAATAGAAAATTATTATAAATTGTTTTACAGGTGGCATTTAACACCTGGAAAATTAGCAAAAATAAATAAAAATAAAGAATATAGTTGTTGGAAATGTGGCCACCAAAATGCTGATTTTTTTCCATATGTGGTGGGGGTGTAAAGAAGCATGTAGATTTTGAGAGAGGAACCATAGAAGGATTCAAGATTTATTTATAATTCAATTTGAAATGGATCCCAAATTATATCTAATAAATATAACGGAGGGGTTGAAGTCCAAATTGAAAAGGGGGGAAATAGAAGTGATTCTGTATATGTCATCTGCAGCGCGACTTGTATATGCAAAATACTGAAAAAAACAATATGAACACTTATTTGAAGAATGGGTAATTAAAGTAAATGACCTAATGTTAATGGATAAAGTAACAATGGCACTTAAAAGGAAATCTCAACAACGACATCAAAGAAAATGGAAAAAAATTAAGAGTCTTTGGAGTGAAGAAATGAAATAAGGTTTTGTTATTGTAGTTGTACGCACCTCCTTTTCTGGGATAAGGGATGTGTACTAAGAATGTTAAAATATATAAACCATACATGTAATATACAAAGCAAAAGTAGTTTAATTTAAGTTTTGAGAAAAGGAGGTACTTTAAGTTTGAAATTTTTCTATATATATGTATATATACATGTAAGGTGGAAGATATGTATGTATATTTATTGTTATAACTAATTAAAAAAAAAGAAAAAAAAGAAAGGTTGATTATGACCAAAGGGTGCTCAACAATGGCTCCTTTTCAACCTGGAAAGAAGTGACCAGTGGGGTGCCACAGGGCTCTGTCCTGGGCCCAGTGCTATTCAATATCTTTATTAATGACTTGGATGACGGTATTGGGGGCATAGTTATCAAATTTGCAGACGACACCAAATTAGGAGGAGCAGCTAATACCCCAGAGGACAGGATGAAAATTCAAAATGACTTGAACAGACTAGAAAGCTGGGTCAAAGCTAGCACAATGAAATTCAACACAGAGAAATGTAAGGCACTGCACTTAGGGTGGAAAAATGAAAAGTACATATATATACAATGGGGGACACCTGGCTGAATGAGACTACGTGTGAAAGGGATCTAGGAATCCAGGTGGACCATAAGTTGAACGTGAGTCAACAGTGCGACACAGCAGCTAAAAAGGCCAATGCAATTTTAGGCTGCATCAGTAGAAGTATAGAGTCTATCAAGAGAAGTAATAGTGCCACTCTATTCTGCTTTGGTCAGGCCTCACCTGGAATACTGTGTCCAGTTCTGGGCACCACAATTCAAAAAGGATGTGGAGAAACTGGAGCATGTCCAAAGGAGGGCAACTAAAATGGTGAAGGGTCCGGAAATCAAGCCCTATGAGGAATGACTTAGGGAAATGGGGATGTTTAGCCTGGAGAAGAGAAGTCTGAGAGGTGATATGATAGCCGTATTTAAATATTTGAAGGGATGTCATATTGAGGAGGGAACAAGCTTGTGTTCTGCTGCTCCAGAGACTAGGACCCGAAATGATGGATGCAAGCTGCAAGAAAAGAGATTCCACCTCAACATTAGGGGGAACTTCCTGACAGTAAGGGCGGTTCGACAGTGGAACACACTCCCTCGGAGAGTAGTGGAGTCTCCTTCCTTGGAGGTCTTTAAGCAGAGGCTGGATGGCCATCTGTCAGGGGTGCTTTGATTGGGAGTTCCTGCATGGCAGGGGGTTGGACTGGATGGCCCTTGTGGTCTCTTCCAACTCTATGATTCTATGATTATGGTAAACAACACAGTAGTTATAACAGAAATGTTGACAACAACAGTGGCTATTCCAGGAAAAAAGCTTTGTGAAAGCATAATGTAGCTATTAATTACATGTTTTATTGTATTTACTGTTGCAAAGGCCTTTTAAAGTACATAGCAGAGCCTTGAATTCATTAAAGTCTATAGGTTTGATAAATGACAATGACTTTTGACTTGACTACACACTCTTCCTGGTATGTGTCAGTAGTGAAGAATCCCCTATAGAGAGACAGTTAAATATACAACAGTTTGTCTCTATTAAACCAGATGGGAAGACACAACTTATCATTGAGTTAAATGCTCGGACCAAAAAGCATAATTGCAATTGTTGACAGAAATATTACGCCCACACATTTCCTGTGCTCTGAGCTAAGCCACTTTCTGTTCCTCTTTCCTTTTTTTCTTTTTTTTGAATTACACTTTTTATCATATTTTAATAAAAACAGTACAGTTCACAGCATGACTGCTAAATACTGAAAAATAGGAAAAGTGAGAGAGGAAAACAATATATGATACATATATGACTTTTATTGTTGTTGTGTGCCTTCAAGTAATTTCCTACTTATCATTTTCTTGGCAAATTTCTCCAGAGGGGGTTTGCCATTGCCATCCTTGAGGCCAAGAGAGTGTAACATGCCCAAGGCTATACATGTGTATATATAACGAGAGCTAAAATTAAGCTAACACTAAGATGTACTAAAACTAATACACAGCTCTAAGGTCCAAAAACGTACTGCAGAAATAATCCAATTTGAGACCGCCTTTACTTCCCTGACTCAATGCTAGAGAACCCTGGGAATTGTACTTTATTGTGACACCAGAGTTCTCTGACAGAGAAGGCTAAATGTCTCACAAAACTACAGTTCCCAGAATTCCCTAGCATTTAATCAGGGCAGTTAAAGCAATCTCAGACTGTATTATTTCTGCAGTGTGTTTTGGACCTGAGACACAACACTAAAATACTAAACACTTTACTAAAACACAAAAGGGCTCTAATATTTAAAAGGCAAACAAAAGGAAGATCCAGCTAAATAACCCTACTAGTGTTGTTAGTACCCATAACCACAAATTATTGCATCATCCATGTTCTTATTGCTCTAACAGTCCATAAATGGTTTCCAATATTTAAAATATATATATATATATATATATATCTTTAATTGGCTTATCTTTTAGAGTCCACATTAATTTGGCCATTTGGACTAATTCAGTAATCCTAACAGTCCATTCTTCCATTGTCAGTGCTTCAGATTGTTTCCAGGTTTGGGCAAAGCACCTCTGAAAAGTGTTCATAAACTTCAACTAGTCAGAAGAGCTGTAGACAGATGCTGGCTACAGGAAGCATACAATTCCCTTGTTGTAACAGTTCCACTGGATGCCAGTCCATTTCCAGGTTATGACCATTTCATTGTCATTTCCAGGTTATGACCTTTAAAGCCCTATATGGCTCAGGTCCAGGTTATCTGAAAGAGTGTATTCTCCCTTATGAATCAGCCTATGCTCTGAGATCCGATGGGAAGACCCTTCTCTCTACCCCAACTGCACAGGTACATTTAGTGAGGACAAATGAGACAGACTTCTCAATGGTTACCCCCAGGCTCTGAAACTCCCTTCCCACAGAAGTTGGGCTGGTACCCTCCCTACTTTCTTTTTGCAGACAAACAAAGACTTTTCTATGAGGACAGGCATTTGATGAGGGATTACATAAGGCCCATCTTACACAATGCACTGGACATTGCTAATTGTGCTGGTGTGCGTGTTTTAATGATATATGTTTCAACCTGCTTTTAACTTTTTTCTGATTGTTTGTGTTTTAACCTTTGTATCTTTTGGATTTTTCACAAATTTTTAAATAGTTATAAACTGCTTTGAGTCCCAATCTGGGGAAAAGGTGGTATAGAAATTGTTGTTGTTGTTGTTGTTGTTGTTGTTTCCCATTTTTTGTCCATAATACCAAACAGAAACATTTCTGGTGACATTGTAAAATCTACCTTTAGACTTTTTGCTAAATTAACAGTAACTTTTTGCCACCATATAGGGAAAAGAGACCCTCCTTCTGTGAAGTCGTAGGCTTTTATGGCCAGCATCCATAGTTTTTTGTGGGGGTTTTGGGCTGTGTGGCCATGTTCTAGAAGAGTAGACTGAGATCCGATGGGAAGAGTAATTAGTAGACTGAATTAATTAATTAGTACTGAATTGCAGACTGCTAGAAATAGTGCAAATTGAGTCCACTTTAACTATTCTGGCTCAGTGCTAGGGAATCATGGGAACTGTATTTTTCTCTGAGACATTGAGCCTTCTCTGTCAGAGAGCTCTGGTGCCACAATAAACTACAATTCCCACGACTCCCTAGCACTGACTCAGGGCAGTTAAAGTGGACTTAATTTGCACTATTTCTGGCAGTCTATAAAGACCCTTTCTTTCTGATGTTTCACCAGCATCTGTTGCTGGCGAAATGTCAGAAAGAAACTCTTCTAGAACATGGCCACCCAGCCCGAAAAACCCACAAAAAACCCTCCTTCTCTTGACAGCCCTCAAACTCATCTGAAATATTCTGATACATTTTCAATGTGTAATTTGAAGTTAAATATGATATGTGCACCATCTTATGCATGATTTCTTTTTAATTACTACACAAAGTGAATTTTATATCTTTAGTCCACAATTTTCCCCATACATCCATTTGAGCATTATGCCCAAAATTTTGGGCCCATCTTATCATATAGTCTTTTACCAGTGCATCTTCTGTATCTAGTTTCAAAAGATATTTCTACACTTTTTAATTTGCATGATCATCATCCTTACACAATGACAGATAAAATTCATTTTCTCTATCCTCTTTGGCTAGGTCTCTCCTTAAGTTGCAGATTAAAAAATCAATTAAGCCCTTTACCTTTTTAACCATTCCTCTGTGGGGTCCCTAAATGTTTGAAGGTATTTTTTTTCTTATGAGTCCTATTCTGTTTTTTCCTGTTTCCCTGTTTTGTATATTCTATAGGAAAGAAGACTGAGAGAAGAAGGCACTTTCAAATTCCCAGTTCAGCCAGACAGCTTACTGAATAGCCTTGATTATATTAATGTCTCTCTGCCTCTCCTACCTTACAGGATTGTTGTGAGGATAAAATGGAAGGGGGGGTCTATCTTCCATTGAAGAAGGGTACGTGGACATAGGGTACTCAAAGAAGACTTGGATCTATATATGCCAAGTAGGCAGGCTGAAATAAGCATATCTTAACTAGCTTGAAATACTGAACATATGGCAAAGGTCCAAACATTCCCTTGTGTCCCTTCTAAGGAGATTATTGCATTCATTTTAAAGCCACATATCCCCAACAGGATAAAGTCATGTTTAAATTTAAATGTGGGAGTTATCGCACTCAGCTGCAGCCAGGGAAGTACAACCCGTATGCAGCCTGGACCCCAGCTTCACTTATTCAGTGTCTTTTCAAAAAGGGGAGCTTGCCATTTTTGAAATGCCACTGAATAAGCATGGCTGGGGTCTGGGCTGCATAGGGGTTGCACTAGCCTGGCTGTGGTTAGGCAAAATAACACCCACTTTTAAATTTAAATGTGACTTTATCCCATCAGGGATAAGTCACTTTAAAATGAATGTGATAATATCCTAAATCATCATATGCTACCTTTCTTTAAGACACACATAAGAAAAAAAATACCTTGAGACATCTAGGGATCCCACAGAATTTAGAATTTGCTCATCAGGTTACAAATTCATTGGTCAAATCTTGTACAGATGTTGAAGATATTCTACCTTCCAAACCTTGTTGGCCATGCATATGAGAGTCCTTCTTGGGAAATGTAATATGACATTCATCATGAGTCACTGCATTATACTTCCCTGATTTGCTCTTTTCAGATGATTGCAGGTAGTGCTCCTTGTGAAATGTGAGCTACAGTGCTAATGTCAATGCCACAAGATGCTGCAACTCAGAGTGTGGAAAGGCAAGAGCAGCAAGCAGGGATTCTCCATAGCAAGGTTCATGTGGATGTCAAGCAGAAATTTAGGTGCTTAGTCAAACAAATTATATAGGTGCATACACAGATATTGCAGAATCATAGAATCATTGAATTGGAAGAGAACACAAGAGTCATCTAGTCAAATTTCTCTAAAACACTCCTAAGAGGTGGCCATCCAACTGCTATTTAAAAACTTCCAAAAAGGGAGAGTCCAACATCCTCCAAGGCAGGCTAACAGCATTTAAATGAAGAAAGTCTTCCTAATATTTACCTGGAATCTCTTTTCTTGTAACTTGAACTCACTTGGTTCATGTTCTAGTCCCGTGTTGGCAAATGTGTGGCATGCATGCCATTTCTGACACGTGATGCCATCCCCAAGGGCACAGGGTGTCCACATGAAGTACGGGCAGCTGGGTGGGGCAGTTGGGCTGGCCAACTCCCTGCTGGTCAATTTTCCCACAGAAAACTGAGAGGCAACAAGGAGGGGGCATGCGTGGGCCTTCTGGCTGGAAGCCCTGCCATTCCAGAGGACTTCAAGGTGGAGGTGATGGTGTCGAGGTGTGTTGTTGCTTTGCCTCCACAGGAGGTTTTGCCTGGCTTACTTCCAGTGATAGGAAAAGACTAAGAATGGGCCAAGGAACAGACAATGGGTTCCCCTTCATGTAAGAAGCATACACGCCTTTGCTCCCTGTCCTTTATGGCTTTACACATGTCTAAAGCCATGCTGGGCAGTGAGGGAGAGTCCCAGGGAAACCCGGTGCAGCATTTGAGCACTCCATTTCTTTCTAAAAGGTTTGCCATCATTGTTCTAGTCTCTGAATCAGTAGAAACAAACTATCTCCATCCTGAATAAGATATCTCTTTAGATATTTAAAGACAGATATCATGTCACCTCTCAACCTTCTCTTCTCCTGGCTAAATATACCCAGCTCCCTGAGTTGTTCCTCATAGGCCTTGGTTTCCAGACCTTTGATCATCTTTGTTGCTCCCTCTGTACATGTTTGAGCTTGTCAATATCTTTCTTGAACTATTGTGCCCAGAAATGGACACAGTGTTCCAGGTGAGTCCTGACAAAAGCAGAGCACTATTATTTCCCTCACTATGGACACTGTACTCCTGTTGATGCAGCCTAGAATTACACTGCCTCACCTTTAAATCCTTTTTGCATGTACTGCTTTCAAGCCAAGTGTCACCCATTCTATATTTGTGCTCTTGTTTTTTGTTTTGTTTTCTCTGTCTAAATGTAGTACCTTACATTTATATGCATAGAAATTCAGTTAGCTTTAGCCCAGCTGTTCAAGCTGTTAAGCAGATATCAACTCATAACTAATCTCATTCTGAATACAAAGAATACTAAACTTTGTCATATAGTTTCACAAACTTGTACAAATGTATACATACAAGCATGCTAAAATGATTTACTTTACCAACTGATCTTCAAATATTGGCAGCATCACTGCATGTATTCCAATCAGATATATGCTGAAATATCTAAGGAAAGTACATGTGATATATGTTTCATCTTCTCCATCTTCACCAGTGTGGGCCTGATTTTTCTTCAGTTGCCACTTTTGAGTAATATAGACAGAAGTGTCCTCTTATATAAGTATGGATTTTCTTAGTGATTCCAACTAGAGTAGAATAATAGAACCCAACATATATTCCAACTAGAGTAGAATTGTAGAATCAAGGGGATTTACACAAGTGTCGTGTTACCATTAAATGTTTAAGTCAGTGAGTCTATAGTAGTTAGATAAATTCAATAGATTCAATTAAACATTATATATTTTGCTCTTAAACCTGGTTATATGGGATCTGTGTGTATGCATGTGTGCACACTTATGCAATCACATGTTAGCTTTAATCTGCATGGACATGGCAGAATATAAAATAGATACACCTGCACCACTACCACCTCTTCCCAAATAACTGCATGGTTTTTTCACATACAGATAGATGCACTTTTCTCTGAGTGCACTTGCACAAATCAAGTGATATGTAATAATGGGGTCTGTGATGAAGAGATGAAAACCCTGTTACTTGTGTACCATCTAACATCTTTTCTAGGAGTTTTGCTAGAATGTTGTCCCAAGAATTTAGTTTAGTTGTTTGCTTTAAATAATAATATTTATCATGGGGAGAAACCACTATAGAATCCCTATTAATTTGGAAGACATTTAGGAGGTCACTTATCAAACCACTGTAGGTCATTGCTATTATTACGGCAGGTAATAGGAAAACTATTTTTCACTTGTGAGAAATGAACAAACAAACACAGCTCCCTATGTATCTGCATCTGAATTTCAATGCAGACTTCCATTGAACTTTACAATTGATCCGCAGATAATGTCACCATTTATATTTATGAACTACAAGCATATAGGAAATTTAAAATTATCACATCATTGCATAATTAAAATTCAGTCTTATATAAATAACAATTAGAGATGGAAGGAAGGGATTTATTCAGTTTTTACAAATGCAAATCAGAGAGCCATTGCTTAACACATAAATTAGTTTTTCAAACTGAGGATCTACATACTCCTTGCAATAGGAATCAAGACATAAATGAGAACTGAGTAAGGGCCAAAACAAACCAGCAGTTTCAGCCAGCTTTGGGGTGGCATGGAGGTGTGGCATTTGGACAATGCATGCCCTGATGCCACCCCCAAATCAGTGTCATGCTGTCCACCCAACCGCATGGCAGGCAGCATTGCAGCACTCCGGCAGTTCAGCGTTTAGACACTGCATGCTACAGGAGCACCTAAAAGATTTATGCCACTTATTTTGGGGCTGACAAATAGCCAGGAGCACCTAAAAGCTTTATGCCACTTATTTTGGGGCTGACAAATGTGGCATCAAGCCGTCCCTTTATGGCTACCTGTTTTGGCCCTAACTTGCACTTCCCATCAATATTCATGATTAGCTATGCAATCAAGGGTTGGTGGTCCAACATTCAGAGGATCATATCTTGCTCACCCTGGCTTAAACCTAGTCCTTCCTATTCTGATAGAGAAATAGAACAATTGAGTTGCACTTTTGACACCACTTTTAAATCCTTGAAAACTTTAAAGATACTCCACTTTTCCTTATTCTAGACTAGTGATTCCCAGACCTGGATTCCCCGATGTTGTTGGACTAAAGCTCCCAGAATCTCTGACCATTACTTGTGCTAGTTGCCTGCTTTGGGAGTAGAGATATAATTCTTGCCTATGTTTCTTCCTGATGGTAGCAATAAGTAATTTCAGAATTTTCTTCCCACTGTTAGAAAGTCTTTGAAAACCACACTGTTTTTGAAGAATATTTGTAATTTGGGACTCATCTCTGCAAAATTCACTGGTGGTTGTTTTGCACAGGTTGTTCTGCGCATATTAATTCCTGTGATGAAATGTTCTTTTTTGCACACAGAATGCTGTTTTCTGTGCAGAAAAAACACATGTGAATTTTGTGAAGAATAAGTCTTGAACAGCAATTTTTTTTATCAGTCCAGGAGTCTTCTCATCAAGATTTCTCAACACTCAAAAAATATTTTTTCTACCTTTTTTGTGAATATTTTCAAATATTCCTTCCATTCCCATTTGAGAGCTGAAGTCCAAAAACATATATAGTGAGATATGGGTCTAGGCATCTAGAGACACCCCAACATGAGTCAATAATCTGATGCATTAGCCCCAAAAGTAGTGGTTGGATGGCCATTTTCTAGGGGTGTTAGTTGTGTATATTGGAGGGTTGGATTAGATGACCTTGTGCTCCCTTCCAGTTCTAAGATTCTATTATTCTCTCTGTAAGGTTGTCAAGGAGAAAAATGACCCAGGCTCCTGTAAAATGGTCGTGTAGAACAAATCTCAGCATGTGTTGCTCATTACCTGGTTGTATAACAAGCAACTCCTTTTGAAATCCCCTCTTCTACACAATTATTGATGGTAAAAGGGCCCTCTCCACTTTTCAATCTGGCAACATTAGGTTCAAATGTGAAAACCACTTCTCTAGACGATATGTTATTCTTTTAAATGAGATCTGTACTGGATCTTTAATGAATCTCCTCCTTTCAATCTTCCTCTCAGATTATTTCATTATTGAAGCATGGAAATCCAAAGCCTAATTCAGCAATTTGATTCATGATAATGCCTTACAAGAATCAGTAGAATAAATCAGAACAATACAGTAATTTAAATCCTGATAGCTCCTTATGAGAATTAGTAGAACAACAACAATCAGCTACAGACAAGGTAGACTCCTGAATTCCAATATGTTGTGTCTGTTAAATGACTGAGGCACATCTTTCAAAACCTTCCCATTTCTGCTGCATTTTTACAAGGCTAAATGAGAACCAGCTGGCATGAATGACATACCTATATTAGCATAACATGAAAGTGTTGCTGTATTATTAATTTTCCATATTAGTCTTCATTTCATTGATGTAATCTAAATGCTAAATGATTTAATGTTAGATTGCTTACTAGAAATGTGATTATGTTTATTATCTGTAATAGGGACAGTCATATGATAAGATAGCAAATTCACCGACAGCATACAGCTGGCCAGAAATAGACCTGACCAGGTTACAAAAGGAAAATAATGTCCCTAAAGAAGGGTTGTGGATTTCTTGTCAATGTAGAAAACAATGTGGTGTCAGAACTAGTGGACAGTTCCCAATAACCAGGAAAACATCTGATTTTTATTTAGGACAGAAATCACCAGTAGAGTGTTTTTGCTGAAACTGAAGGTCCTTTTCCCATACCATAGCATTAGAACTCAAACTATTCGGGGGGGGGGGGGGCTTCCTGACTGTTGGCACCAGGCTTTGATCCTGATCAAAACAAAATAAGATAAAGTAGAAGAGCAAACAGAATGTGCTTTTAGCAAAGGTGTTGTATGGAAGAGCCAGCTAGGGAGACAGGCAGAAGTGACCAGTGTGATAATATGGCAAATTATAACTCACTGTTTCTGAAAACTTCCATAGTAGCCATGATGCATTTGTCTCTTAATCCATGTCTCAAGTCAAGTTTCAAGTCTCAGCCTTCAAGTCTCAAGTCAAGTCACACATCCTTGTAAGATACTTTCAAGTCAAGTCTCACGTTGAGTTGGATAGCCAATTTTAACAGAAAAAAGGTGATGTGTGTGGGGAAGGGTGGAATTTCAATAATTAGGAAATCAAGAAGATGGGCATAAAGTTAGGTAAAAAAAATTCTCAGAGGGGAACAACAAATGTGTCAGGCAATGGTCATGAGGTGGAAGGATCCCTCTAATAATTTTCAAAAGCTTTAGAAGGATCCTCCAATGTGCAGCAGGGACAGGCTGCTGAGTAGGCCTCAAACCCCATCTCAAACCCATTGCCTAATATATTTTGGATGAAGTTAGGGTTAGGCCAGCAAGTCGGTTGCTAAAAATATACAAACCTTGAGTTGAGTTGCATCATTTATTGCCGTGTTGAGTCCAAGTTAAGTCACTGAAGTGACATGAGTCTGACTTTAGTCCAGGCCAATCAACTCAGCTCCAGATCATTACATTGTAGTAGTTTTCAAAGAACTTTTCATGTTAATTTCTTGCAGTTTAAAAAGGAGGAAAGGAATGGGAGGGGAAAAAGAAATGAAGCAGCACCTTTATATTTTAAAGGTGCTGCTACATTCCTTTCCCCCATCTCTTTCACGTCTTCTTCTTTATGTCTCTGAGAAGCAACTGAAAAGGACATAGCTGATCAACAATCAGCTGAAAAAACTAGGAGTAGTTTCAAAGGCACACTTAAGGACTAAAATTTCCAGAAACTTCTAGATAACATAGCCCCAATTGTCTTAGCTTGAGCTATCTTGCAGGATTGCAAAGAGAGACCATAGAAAACCAGGTACATTGCACTGAGCTTGTTGGAGGGCCAATAGGAAATAAATGTAACTAACAAAGTAAAAGAATAAGAGATTAAAAAGTTTGGCCACAAGGTAGCATTCTGCTCACCCTGTGTGGAAGCTTTGAATATTGTTCTGAATATTTGTGTGTGTGTATAACCATCAGAACAGAATTCAGAGAAAAAGAGTGATTCCCAACAGGCAAAGAGGTCAGGCAAGGCTGCATCCTATCACTCTATTTCTTTAACTTATATGCTGAAAACAGCATAAGAAAAGCAGAATTAGAATCAGAAAAAGGAGGAGTTAACAAAGGAGGAAGCAACATTAACAACCTAAGATATGCGGACGACACCATAATATTAGCAGAAGACGTTCAGGAACTGGAACAGTTAATAAGGAAGGTCAAAGATGAAAGTGCAAAGGCAGGTCTGATGCTGAACATAAAGAAAACAAAAATAATGACCACAGAAGAAATACACAAATTCAATCTAGACAAGTGCATTTAAATAGTTAAAGAATTCCCATATCTAGGATCAAACATTGACCAGAATGGAGACTGCAGTCAAGAAAAAAGAAGACTACGAATGGGAAGGGCAGCTATGAAATAATTGGAAAGGATATTGAAGAGCAAAGACATACAACTGAGCACTAAAATCAGAATCATCCAGGCCATGGTATTCCCAATTACCATGTATGGATGCAAGTGCTGGACAATGAAGGAAGCAGACAGAAAGAAAATCAACTCATTTGAAATGTGGTGCTGGAGAAAAGTACTTAGCTGTGGACAGCCAAGACAAACAAATGAGTTCTTGAACAGGTCAGACCAGAGTTCTCCTTGGAAGCTAAGATGATCAAGTTGAGACTATTGTACTTTGGTTACATAATGAGAAGGCATGGATCACTAGAAAAAAAACAATAATGCTAGGAAAGATAGAGGGTAGAAGAAAGAGAGGAGGGCCACAAACCAGTTGGATAGACTAAGGGCCTCGGCAGACGGAGGCCCCGGAGACGCTGCGTGTCAGAGCGCCGGCGGAGCTCAGCCTCCGCACCACGGCGCTCCTGCGGCAAATCTAAAAGGAGCTCCAAATTGGTTCTCCTTTTAGATTTCAGGGAAAGTGCACCCTAAAAGCGGCGGGCGCACTTTCCCTGACTTATCCTCCGCAGCGCGGCCGGTCGCTGCGGAGGGAGGTTGCCCTGGAAGCGCCGGCCGTGCGGAGGGCCGGCAGCTTCCAGGGCGACCTCAGGAAGAGGAAGGGACGCCGCGCGTGCGGCTGCCCCTCCTCTTCCGGGTCTCGGAGACGGCCCTATTAGCCGTCTGCCGAGGCCCTAAATCAGGGGGGTTATGGGCAAGGGCTTGCAGGATCTGGGCAAGGCAGTGGAGGATAGGGATTCTTGGAGATGTCTCATCCACAGAGTCACCATGAGTCGGAGTCAACTCGAGGGCATCTAACAACAATATGCATACACACATGCGCGCGCGTGCACACACACAGCGGGCATGCCATAATGGTGAGCTAGCCATCTGTGGATTTGAGTGCCTCTGGATCGACCCACCTCATATTAGTCAATGGTGGCATTTGCAAGTGGATGCACCAATTAACAGATGTGCATACCACCACCCATTGACTGATTTGGTCTTCAGCATCCTTTTTCCCCCCTATCATTTGGGGTAACCAAAACCATGTAGTTGACAAAGACCCACATGTATATGTGAGTACACACCATAAGCCAGAGTATTGTATAATTTATCTTCTCTGTGTTGATGGTTTAGAGTTTCCAATAAATCTAAAACTACAGAAGTTGGTGGCTTTCCTACTTTGATTTTTAAAGGAGATATCCAAGGCACTGAACCATCAACAAAGAGATTGGGCTAAAATCGAGAGAGGATTCACTATTCCACTGACATAGAGACTCTGTGACATACAGATGATTGTAATGGTCATACAAAAATTATATAGTAGAAAATAGAGATTGATTTTTTAAAATTAAATTTACCTCATAAACAAGTTTTTCCATCCTGTTTATTAAAAAGTTTGCAACTGTGTTCACACAGTCATATGATTTTCTTATAGACAATTTTATTTAATGCTTGTGTTTCCTTTGTTTTTCCTTAACATGTGTCTCTATCATTTTGCATAATGTACACATTTTTTCATGTACTTTATATTAGACGACTGCATTTAAAAATTTGGAGAAGTGTGAAACACAAAGGATAATTGCATTTAGTTTGATGTATTTGTGGTAAAAATGAAAAGAAATTGCACTAAATCGCACTAAATTTCTCATTTTCTAAACAGATTGAGACAAGGAGAGAGTTCATTAATCCATATTACATTTTCAACCTATTACATAGCCATGAATATTAGCTCTCACTTCCCCATAAACATTTCTACAACTTACACAAAATGTCTCTGCACAAATCTAGCAGCTTTTCCTTTTGTGAAAGAACAAAAGGCACAGAAGGATTGTCAGACTGTTCGAAAAGATACAAACTCAATCTACACTCTCAAATTTTGTCAGTCTGTACAAGGTACAACAACTATCACACCTTAGCTATGCACCTTCCTTAATTTTATATTTTATGGTTATGAATGTGTCCCTGTCAGTTCTGCTGGACCTCTAGGTGGCTTTTGAAACATTTGACTATGATGGGACTTAGAGGCATAGTTTTACTGTTGTTCCATTCCCTCCAGGAGGGTTGTATCCAGAAGGTGCTGTTGTGGGTCTCCTGTTTGACCCATTGGCCATTTTGTCCCCTATAACATAACATATACATGAAAAATGCAAGGAGGGATTATCTGGAGTTTTGGGGTACAGTGCCATTAGTACACAGGGACACCCAGCTATTACTCCTTTACACGTCAATCCAAGGAAGTGAGCCACCTTGGGTCCCTTTAGGGAGAAAGGCAATGTATAAATGAAATAAAGGAAGGAAGGAAGGAAAGAAGTTCTCTTGGTTTTAAATGAGTGACTCCTATCAGTAGTGGATTGGATGGGAGCAAACAAATTGAAACTTAATCCAGACAAGACAGCACAACAGTTAGATCAAGAAATAGGGCTTTAGCCTCTGCTGGATGAAGTTATAACCACCTACCCATCCACTGCAAAATCCCAGGTTTGTAGCTTAAGTGCACTCAACCTTGAGCCTGGCAACCCAATTCTCAGCCATGGCCAGGAATTGTTTTGCACAATTAAGGTTTATGAGCCAGTTGCATCCATTCTTAGGGATGTCACATCTGGCCAGAAGTGTTACCTCATACAATTAGAATGGAGTGGTGAACCCAGATGAAGACAGGTCTGCACAAAAATCTCAGAAAAAAAAAATCAAAGGAAACTACCAACTTCAGTGCTAGAACTTATACAAGATCAAAATTTGATAGACGCATGGAGGTTGAAACATATAGGTGTCGAAGATTACACCTTTTTTTCAAGCAGATTTAAGACATAGTCCAGAATTGATTTAGCATTTGTGTCTAAGACAATATGTAAAGAATTACAGAAAATAAAAATCCAGCCAAGGACACTGTCAGACCATAACGTAATTGTTTTGACATTAAACCAAAGGAAAAAAGAATATATGTGGAGGCTGAAAGAATCTCTTCTCTCAGATGAGGAAATAAAAACTAAAATAAAACAAGAAATAAAATATTACTTTCAAGACAATATAAATACAGAAACCCTGACACATTTAATATGGGATGCAAGTAAAGCCATGACAAGGGGTCTGCTAATACAACAAGAAATAAAAGAGGAAGATGAGAGAGAAAAAAAGAAAAAGAGTTGACAATACAAATGAATGTGTTATCTAGAATGGTTTTTTTATTATTATTATTTCAGACAGTCCCTATTCTAACAATCAAACAACCATTTAAAATCTGGAAGAAAGATCTAATCAAGTTCATGTCAGAGTATAGATGGGCTATGCAGTCAAAGGTGAAATGTAGAGATTTGTGTGTGTGTGTAATTTTCCACTTCAGAACAGCTTCTTGGTAAGCACAAACAACTCAGTCCAGATGGCCAGAGAGAGACAAAACAATAGAAAACTCTAGATGGGAAATCAGCCTTATTTACATAAGAAAAATAATAATAAAAGCCAGTATGGGAAAGGAGATCACATGGTGGATGATGAACAACAAGAGGCTGGGTTAACAAACATCACTTACAGAATATCCAATCAACTTGAAGGGTAACACCCAAAAAGGTGGAGAGGGGCTGGGCTGAGAAACTTTGTGTTTGGCATTATTATTTGCATCCTTTGGATCGCACTTTTTCTTCTCTTTACTTCTCTCAATAGATCTGTAATATGTTTATATTGCTTTACAATGTAGCCTTAAGATCTAGAAACATGGATCTGTAGTTATATTCTTGTTTAGCCACATCAGCAAGATGTGATCCTATAGTGGACTGTATTTTCCTCTGCTTGTTGTTATTATTTTTTCAATAATAACAATAAAAGCTCAACTTTTAGAAGCTTGGATTTTTTTATTTTTTTATATTTTTTTATTTTTTTTAATTTTATTTTATTTTATTTTATTTTTTGTTCCCTGGTTCTGCTGAATCTACAAGCATACTACTCCACTAAAACCAAACAATGGGTTATGGGCCCAGGGAGATTTTGCTTTTTATTCTCCTGCGAGAGCTGGATTTATGGCCTCGCAGACACGTCTTCAGCAGCGTGGAAGGGGAGTGGAGATGAGCTGTCCTCCACACATTCCAAGCTTGGACTTTTGAAACTTCAGCTGTGAGTAATGCTTTGCTTTACTGCATGATTTAAAAGAAGCTGTCTCGCTGGCTGGCTGAATGTCCAGGCTTTCTAAGGAACGGTGGTTCTTGCCTGAGCATTTAAAGAGACAGAGTTCTTTGAAATAGCTGGAGTGTGGCAAGCTACTTTAAGACTCTTTGTGTCACAAGTGAAACTCATCATGGATGTCACTAAATTTCCGAAGTTGACAAATGAAAATTACGTTTCTTGGTGTGTCTATGGCAAAGCATTATTGATCCGGGAGAATCTTTGGCAGGCGATTGACCCAGGCCTTTCTCCGGCACCCACTCCAGCTGAGACAGAGAGAAATGAGAAAGCTGTCACTAGCCTTCACCTCATTCTTTCTGAAGCCCAATTAAATCATGTAAGGGGCATATCTGTGGCTAAGGACATATAGAATACACTGACGGACATCCACCAGTCTGCTTCAGCGCTAGCCAAAATGATAATAATAATAATAATAATAATAATTTTATTTAATATCCCGCCCCTCTGAGACCAATCGGGGCGGCTTACATCATAAAATCATCATACCACAATTAAGAACAATTTCCCCCCTCCCCCCCCTTAAAAAATTATTAAACCATTGCAATTTAAAACAAGATATAAAAGAGGTAAATTCCTTCATATAAAATCACAACATGATACATAACAGAGAAAAAGTGCTGGCGGGAGAACATATACTGGCTCATAAGAGACCTGGTCACAGAAGGGGGGGAGGGGGAGGATCTTCAAAAGAGATTCTGGAGCCTGTGCCAGTATATTACTCCAGGAAGGCCTGCCAGAAGAGATCCGTCTTGACAGCCTTCTTGAAGTTGTCAAGTGTTGTCAATTGGCGGATCTCCTCCAGCAGGCCGTTCCACAGTTTGGGGGCAATTACAGAAAAGGCCCTCTGGGAGGTAGTCACCAGCCTCATTTTTTGAGGCTGTAACAAATTCCTCCCAGAGGACCGGAGGGTGCGGGGAGGATTATACGGGAGGAGGCGGTCCTTAAGATAGCCTGGACCCAAGCCATTTAGGGCTTTAAAGGTAATAACCAACACCTTGTACTGGGTTCGGAAACTAATAGGCAGCCAGTGGAGGGACCTTAATAATGGAGTAATATGGTCCCCCCTAGGTGTTCCAGATATTAATCTGGCTGCCATATTTTGAACCAATTGCAGTTTCCAAACCAAGCACGAGGGTAGCCCCATGTAGAGCGCATTACAGAAGGTGTGAGGTTACCAACGCATGCACAACAGTCTCAAGATCTCCTACTTCCAGAAAAGGGCGCAGCTGGCATATCAGCCGAAGCTGATAACAGGCACTCCTGACCGTCACATTAACCTGATTTGTCATCAGAAGCGATGAATCAAGGAGCACCCCCAGACTGCGAACACAGTCACTGGAGGAGAGTGTGACCCCATCCAGGACTGGAGGTTGCAACCCAATTCTTGGTTTCGGAGCCTGTACCATGAGCACCTCCGTCTTGTCTGGATTCAATTTCAATCTGTTTTTCCTCATCCAGCCCATTACCGCCTGAAGACATTCATTGAGAGAGGAGATGCCATTGGAATTCGAGGCCGACGAACGAGACACGGAGAAATAGATCTGGGTGTCATCAGTGTACTGATAACACCCCGCTCCATAACTCCGAATTATCTCACCCAGTGGCTTCATATAGATGTTAAACAACATCGGGGACAGGATAGCTCCCTGAGGGACCCCACAAGTGAGCTCCCTCTTGCTGGAGCTACAGTCCCTGAGCAGCACCCTCTGGGACCGACCCGAGAGGAAGGACCGGAGCCACTGCAAAGCAGTGCCCCCAATACCTAACCCCCTCAGGCAGCCCAAGAGGATGCCGTGATCTATCATATCGAAAGCCGCTGAGAGGTCTAAGAGCACCAACAGGGTCACACTACCCCTGTCGATGCTCAGACACAGATCGTCGGTCAAGGCAACCATGGCAGTCTCAACCCCAAAGCCTGTCCTAAAGCCGGTTTGAAATGGGTCTAGATAATCGGTTTCATCCAAGACTGCCTGGAGCTGAAGAGCAACAGCCCTCTCAATCACCTTGCTCAGAAATGGCAGCAATGAAACAGGCCTGTAGTTTGTCATATCCAGGGGGTCCAGGGAAGGCTTTTTTATGATGTGGTGTAAGTGGTTATATGGCCAGAAAATGGAGAAAAACCAGTCTCCCGAACATCATCTGGAGGTGATGAGGGACTTATTTGCCCAAGTGCAAATGAGAGGTGTGGAAATTCCACAAAATCAACAGGCTTACATTCTTTTTGGTTCGTTATCAGCTAATTTTGATAATATTTTGCATGGTCTGCAAAGTGTGCCTGAAGCACAACTTACTATGGAGCTCGTGGCTTCTAGAGTCATGGAGGAAAGCCAACGCCAAAGGTTTGAAGCTGAGCAGCGCAAGCAGGCGTCTGCAGCTTCAAAGTCCTCAAATGCTACAGAGGGAGTGTCCAGGGAGATGCAGATGGAAAAGGCAGCTGTTTCCAGAGAAAATATTTGTTATTACTGCAAGAAGGCAAGTCATCTAAGGAAGGACTGCAGGAAGCTTGCAGCAGACAACAAGAAGAGGAATCAACAACATCCCTTTGGAGGAAACAAAGGAACTGCAGCTGTTATTCAAGGCTGTGACAGTATGACTCAACATGTGGTGAGTCAAGTTTGGATCCTTGATTCCGGTGCCACTGCAAATATGGTAAATGATCCTGAGCTAGTCAGAAGCAAGAAGCCCTCCACAGTGAACTCTGTTGCTCTAGTTGATGGGGCAGCAAGAGAAATCCATGAAATGGGAACTGTCTACATTCCTGGGTTTGGTAAAACTTTTGATAATGTTTTGTGTGTGCCTAAACTACAAAACTGTTTAGTTAGTGTGTCTGCTTTGACCACAGAAGGGTATACACTGCAATTTGTGGGGGATAAATGCTTAATTTCCAAAGATGGGGAAGTTTGTGCAAAAACTGCGAAGAAAGACAAAATGTACTACATGGTAGATAAGGCAGAATGTGCAGTTGTACAAAATGAGCCTTTGCATTCAAACTGTATTCATTATTTTCATAGAATAATGGGTCATGTTGGTTTTAAAAGTCTTGTGAAGCTGGAGGAAATTTGTCCAGATTTTAAAATGTCACCCTGTTCAAATCACCTGGAGTGCTCGGTTTGCAGCAGGATAAAGTTGAAAGCTTATCCTGTGGCAAAGCGAAGCAAATTTACAGCCAAACGTCCATTTGAGGCTGTGCATTATGATGTTTCCGGTCCCATGGTTGCGACACTAGGGGGCAGCAAATATTTCATGGTGATTGTGGATCGCTTCACCAGGTTTTCTTATGTGAAGCTTCTGAAAGAGAAGGGTGAAGCAGGAGAAAGATTTAAAGAATGGGTGAACATGATTGAAAGGGAATTTAACTACAAAGTGGGGTCTTTGATCACAGACCGGGGAGGCAAATTCTTGTCTCACAATTTGGAAAATTGGTTCAGAAAGAAGGGGATTAGACACTACACAACTTACCCTAGGACTCCTCAGGAGGATGGAATTGAGGAGAGGAGAATAGCTGTTTTGAAACAGATAAAAGATTGCATGATGTTACATGCAAATGCTCCTGAGAACCTCTGGGGGAGGCGATTCTTACAGCTAACTTTTTGGCAAACCGCACTTGGAACTCAGCTGTAAAGAACACACCTTTTCACATGCTTTACAAAAGAGCACCTAATTTGAAATATCTTAGTGTTTGGGCAATATGCAAATGTCTATGTGCCAGCTGCTTTCAGAAAGAAAAATCAGCCCAAGTGGAGAAGGTTGATGTTTGTGGGTTATTCAGGGAATAGCTATAGGTTTCACCAAGCTAGTCTGCTTTCGAGAAGCACAAATTTTGAGAAACATTCGGGTTGGGAAAAGGTGCACTCCAACAAAGAAGTTTTTCTGAGATTGGGGGAGTTAGGAACACCTGCCAGAAATGGAGGGGTGGTGAAACAGGAGTCAGCTTCTTCAGACAGTGAAGCAAGCTCATCAGATAAAACAACACAGAACCAACTAGTGGCATCCAGGATGACTGAAACCAAGATACACAGGGATAGGGACCCTCACACAAGTTCTGACACTGAGGATGAGGAAGGTAGAACAAAAGTTTTCATCCCAAGACACACCCAAAGAGTTTGAAAAGCTCCAGATCGTTTTGTAGTGCAGGAAGCTAGGGCTTGCACAGTTGTGGTTGATGAACCTGAAAGTTACAAAGAGGTGCAGAAATGTCCTGATGAGGAAAGGTTGAAATGGGAGTCTGCTATGGAGCAGGAGTTCAAGTCTTTGACAGATAAAGAGGTGTTTGAAATTGTTGATAGGCCTACAAATCACAAGGTGATTCGCTGCAAATGGGTGTACAAAAGAAAGGTGATGCCTGATGGTAGTCAGAGATACAAAGCTAGGTTGGTAGCAAAGGGATTTGCACAGCAGAGATTTGAAAATTTTGACAAAATGTTTTCTCCAACAGCAAAGTCTGAGAGCCCGAGATTGGTTTTGGCTTTAGCAGCAAGGAGGGGTCAGTTGGTGCAGCATTTTGACTTTGAGACTGCATACTTGAATGCTTGTCTTGAGGATGCTTGTCTTGAGGAAACTGTGTTCATGGAACAGCCTTTGGGGTTTCAGCAAGACAGTGACAGAAAGGTGTACAAGTTGAAAAAGGCTTTGTATGGTATGAAACAGAGTGCTAGAAGTTGGAATCTTTGCATTCATGAGGAGCTTGTGAAGCTTGGTTACAAATGCAGCATTGCTGATGCATGTGTTTATACAAAGGGAGATGTGACATTGGTGATTTATGTTGATGACTTATGTGTGGCAGCTAAGTCAAAACAGGAGATTCAGACAGTGAGGAAGGAGTTGTCAAAGAAGTTTGTTGTGAAAGATCTAGGTCCTCTCAGATCCTATCTTGGAATTGAAGTGCAATGGACTGAGGATGGCAGTTGTTTATTGAGTCAACAGAAAAAGATTGAAAGTCTGATCGAGAAGTGTGGATTGCAGGATGCAAAAGTAGTGAAAAGTCCTATGTCAGTTGGATATGTAAGTGATGAAGGTACTAAAGAGTTTGGAAATCCAGAGTTGTATCGGAGCCTTGTTGGGAGTTTGATGTTTATAGCTAATAATTCCAGGCCGGATATTTCATTTGCAGTTGGTGTGCTTAGCAGAAAGACAAATTGTCCGAAGGTTGAAGATTGGACAGCAGTTAAACATTTGTTGAGTTACCTGAAAGGTAGCTTGGACAGGAAATTGAAGATACAGAACAGTCAGGTTGGACTTGAATGCTTTGTGGATAGTTCTTTTGCTTCAGAGCTACATGACAGAAGGTCAGTGACAGGTTTGTTGATCAAGTTTGGAGAGAGTGCAATTGTTTGGAGAAGTAGAAAACAGGGATATGTAGCACAAAATACAAGTGAAGCAGAGTTCGCAGCGTTATCAGAATTAGTTAATGAGATTGAATGGATTAGACAGTTGTTGCAGGAATTGAATTAAGATTGTGCTGAACCAGTTTTGATCAATGAAGATTCTCAATCATGCATTGCCATGTCAGAGGCAGAAAATTTGAAGTGCAGAACAAAGTAAATTGGAGTTAGATACCAAAATATCAGCTAATTGGTACAGAAGGGAATTGTGCGTCTGCAGTATATAGAATCAAAACAAAATTTGGCAGACATTTTGACAAAGGCATTGACAATTGATAGACTTGACAAGATGTCACGTCTACTTGGAATGTCTTCTTAAGTATGTAGACCTAGCCACCGTGCTAAGTTAGTCTCACAACATATATTAGTGTGCTTCATACACACATCTATACATTTCAGGAGGGGATTGTCAGAGTATAGATGGGCTATGCAGTCAAAAGTGAAATGTGAAAACAGCTTCTTGGTAAGCACAAACAACTCAGTCCAGATGGCCAGGGAGAGACAAAACAATAGAAAACTCTAGGTGGGAAATCAGTCTTGTTTACATAAGAAAAACAATAATAAAAGCCAGTATGGGAAAGGAGACCACGTGGTGGATAATGAACAACAAGAGGCTGGGTTAACAAACACCACTTACAGAACATCCAATCAACTTGAAGGGTAACACCCAAAAAGGTGGAGAGGGGCTGGGCTGAGAAACTTTGTGTTTGGCATTGATATTATTATTTGCTTCCTTTGGATCACACTTTTTCTTCTCTTTACTTCTCTCAATGGATCTATAATATGTGTATATTGCTTTACAATGTAGCCTTAAGATCTGGAAACATGGATCTGTAGTTATATTCTTGTTTAGCCACATGAGCAAGATGTGATTCTATAGTGGACTGTATTTTACTCTATGGCAAGGGGAAAAACCGAGAATAAAAATAGCAGCACTGTATGACTGGAAAGAGAAGGGTGGACTTGGTTTTCCGAAACTAGAATTATACTACAATGTGTGCACTCTATCATGGGTTAAAGAATGGATGACATTAGAAAATCACAAATTATTAGAAATAGAAAGCACCAAATTGAAATTTGGATGGCACACATATTTGTATTATGAAAAAAGCAAAATGGATGAAGAATTCAACATACATATTATAAGAAAGGCAATAATTTCAGTCTGGAATAAATACAAAAGACATTTCTATATAAAAATTCCCATATGAAGTTCCACACAGGAAGCCTACCATGAAGAAGTGTTACATAAAAGACCATGGATTAACTATGGAAACATATTAACAAGAACAAATGAAGGATATAAAATAAAATCAGGAGAAGAACTGCAACAAGGAAGATCAGATATGAATTGGCTTAAATATTGGCAAATTCAAGAAGAATTTTAAAAGGATAATGAAACACAAGGAATCAAAAGTGAAGTGAAAGATTCTGGTAAAATAATAAAGGGAGGTGACAAACAATTGACAAAGTAAATGTGCAAACTTTTATTAGAGGTTTAATTAAATGAGGACACAATCAAAAGTAATATAATTAAGTGGATGCAAAATGTTGGAAATGAAATACCTTTATCGATTGAACTGGAAGAATGTATGTATGTGTGCTTGTGTGAGAGTGTAATTTGCCTCTGCAGTTCTTTGCCTTTGCAACTCCATAAACATAGAGACAAGACCCCCAAGGCTGATTGTAACCCAGGCACAAGTGAGCTAAATTAATATTCCCCAAACCTCTTGGTTACATTACTTATTCACAATTGTGACACTATTTCCACAATGATAACTGTCCCTGACAAACTCCTGAGCAGGAGACAGGCCAGGAGAAATTACTTAGTTAAGTATGTTTAATTATGTTTAGTTAAGTAAATTTAAATCTTGTTTAATCTTGTTTTAAGGGGTGGGAGGGTAGATTATGGGAGGAGGGAATTTTTTTAACTTGTCATGTTTTAAATGCTGTAACCCGCCTCGATTGCCATGCAGAGGGGTGGGCTATAAATAAAACTTATTATTATTATTAAATATACTTAACTAAATAGCTGATGTAGGGCCTAAGCAGACTGCCAGAAATAGTGCACATTAAATTGAGGCACTGCCCTGGCTCAGTGCTAGGGAATCATGGGAATTGTATTTTTTTCTGAGACATTGAGCCTTCTCTGTCAGAGAGCTCTGGTGCCACAATAAATTACAGTTCCCATGATTCCCTAGCACTGAGCCAGGGCAGTGCCTCAATTTAATGTGCACTATTTCTGGCAGTTTGCTTAGGCCCATAGAATACTGGCCTCTATTTGGATTTAAAATGTTTTTGTTTTGTTTTTTTAAAAAAAGTTTGTTTTAAAACTTAACTCAGCATGATTTCATCAGTGGAGGAAAGATAGAATCAAAGGTGATGTACTGCCATATCATATGGCTAACTTTTGTTCTTATTGTAATATCTTATTTTCTTTTACGTTCTGAATTTGAACATGAACAGATGTGAAATATGATCAGGATTTTCCCTTTTTTTGCAGGCAGAACATCTTATTGCTTCTATAACTCAATCAAGAGCTTCCCACACATACTTCTTGGATCATCTCAAGGTTGCAAACAGTTAAGCAAGAGAACAAAGATACTGATGTCTGGAGTCCTTAGTACAAGATTTCATTCCTACGTGATCTGCAAGAAGGATTGTAAACAAAAAAACAAAAAACAAAAACCACCCACTTACCTTTTGAAGTGTAAATTAAGGAGCCACCATAGCAGAATATGTCACCTGAAGGATTATTTTTTTAAAATAAAATGTTGAAGTATAAAAAATATTAAAGACCAAAGTATAACAATAAAAAGTGGGGTAGAATCAAGGTAGAAATTATACGACATTTGATAGTAATTATATGAGCTATCATATGTATACCCAGTCTTCTAGAACTGATGCTTTCTTGCACAGTGGATCTTACATTGTCAAGTGCTTTGGATGCCTTGGGGTTTGAGTCTAGGAAATGAGGCAGATGTAAGCTGTCTTCTTCTTTTTTCTGTGAATGTCTCAAATGTGCATAATCTTGGAGATGCAGCTGCAGGGGTCATTTAATTTAAGTTCAAACTTACTTCCAGGACATGTCCTCTTGGGGGACAAGGGTATTCACTGGGCCCAAAATGGGTCAGGAACAAAAATGTGTCTCACTCCCTAGGGTTTTGTTCTTGGGGCAAAAATGTTTTGACAAAAGGGGATCCCAAACAAGAATTGGGGCCTTGTGAGGCCCTGGACTCCATAGAAATAGCTCTAACACACTTGCAACCTGCAGGGTGACATTTTTCCCACCCTGATTTAGGCTAACAAACAATCAAGGAAATGTCAAACAAGAGAAGCACACCAAACCTCAGACTGAAGTCAGATTCATCATAAATGTGCAAAATTTGTGCATGGGATTTTAACAGCAGTTTCTGAACATCATTTTTTGAGCAGGTAATATTTCAGCACATAGAATAAGTTCTGAACTACGAAGAAACTTGTAGGTAATGTTACTGTCTGGATGGACTCCCTTTAGCCTCTGATTGAACTTTGATATCAAACTCCATTCAGAAAGGGATGCCTGATCATGTAGCTGGGAAAAGGTGCCCCAGTGCGATTTAGGGGCTATGCAGACGGAAGGCTCTGGGCCGCCCCTGCTAGCCGCAGATCAGGGCCGCAGCAAGCCACAGATCAGGGCTGGCAAAAGGGTGTGCTAAGAGCCAGCGCACGGCTCTTTAACGGCCCTTCCACTGCAGCACGTCAGGACGCTGTGCCAGGAGGATGTCCTGACGCCGCGCACCATGTGTAACAGCACGTGGCAGCAGGACATTGTCAGGCTGGGGTTGGGGTGACCAGTGTGCCTCAAAAATCAGTGTGCTGCAGCCTCAAAAATCTAGGCTTGTGGTGACCTCCCAGAGGGCTTTTTCTGTTGTCGCCCCCAAGCTCTGGAACGGCCTGCCAGACGAGATCCGTCAGTTGACATCACTAGACAGCTTTAAAAAGGCTGTCAAGACGGATCTCTTTCGGCAAGCCTTTCCAGACTAATCACCCTGGCCTTGGGTTCCTTGACTCCTGCGTTCCTCTCATGGCCCCATCAGTTGTTGATGGATGAGGAATGCAGTAGAAGTTGATTAGGGCACCACAACCTGTTTAAATGTTAATGTAACATTAACAGGATCTCTCCTCCGCTCCCCCTTTACAGTCCCTCTATACCCCCAAGAAATGGAAGTGGTGGGGTGTTTTTTTTGTTTTTGTTTTTTTAAATCGGTTTGTATTTAAATTTTATATTTAATGAATCTGTTATTGTTTTAATTGATATCTGATTTAATAATGTTTTAAGGGGGGAGGGAATATACTGTTTTATCTTTGTTGTTCTTTTAATTGTTGTAAACCGCCTAGATTGGTTCACCATAGGGCGGTATAGAAATTATTATTATTATTATTATTATTATTATTATTATTGCCCCTCCCCATCTCAGCCTCCAGGCCTGTCGAGGCCCTTAGTCAGGAAGCACTAAGGACATGTAAGTAGAAAAAAATCCATTGAAATTTAAATCTATTCTTTCAACTTAGGTGGTAAAGATGGACCTGGCATTTGTCAAACATTTGGAAATCAAAGGATCTTGCCATCCACAAATGTCATCTTTTTGTTTTAGGATGGTTACATTTATTGCCCTGTTGTTTCCAGAATTCTGATCTTTCTTTCTCCTGAAAAAATCCACTAAAGATTTCTAAGAACCTATCCCTAAATGCTTAAGGTATAAAAATAGAGCTGTTGGCCTTTCATCCTTTAGTCTTAATTAAAAGTTGACAAGCACTCATCTGTTAGATTTCATCTAGGTTTTTCAGATTGCTAGCTGAACCCAGTCCTAGGTAGCAACCTAACTTCAATTGTCTCTGCAGCCATCCCTCTGATTTGAAAGTCTGGCTTCTGAACTGGTAATGTATGGTCCCACCCTTCAACTCACTATCCAATTTATCTACCTTTACTTTGTTACTGCTTGTATACATGTCTGAATGTGTGTCTTTGTGTGAGTGCTGAAAGCCTTTTTCTGTATCAAGGTCCAGTGGCATCACTGGGGGTGGGTGGGGGGTGCGGACCACACCCTAAGGGGGGTGACACCACTGCTCCTCAAACATCTGCATTTGGGCAGAAACAGGGAGTGGCAATTGTCTGTATCACTTTAAAATGCTTTAAGAGATGGTGAGAGTGGAGTGAAACTCAGTGGGAAGAGAAAGGCCTCATAATCTTTTAAAATTAAAATTTCAAATATCAAAATTTTAATTTAATTTTTTTATTTTTTTATTTTCAAAAATATTTTTTTAAAATCTTCATTAAAACATCACATTTTCATCAAGTCTTCACTATGTAAATGTAAATACATTTAGTTTGTGCTTATGATATTATAATTTGAAGGTATCATTTTAATTTTGATAGTTTTTATGACACAACTATCAGCATTACATTCAGTAGAATATGGGAATTATGATTTACAACTAACATTAGTGCAAAAAAGCATTACTAAGGATTCTGTATAGTATGAAATGAGTGGAGGCCAATGGGAGGGTGACACCATGACTTACCACACCGGGTGACACTAACCTTAGTGATGCCACTGCCAAGGTCCATTTAGACCTTTAATAATAATAATAATAATAATAATAATAATAATAATAATAATAATATTTATTTGTATCCCGCTTATTGAAAAAAACAATCCAAGAGGCTTATGTAAAAACCCATACAATATAACCCCAAAGACCAACCCACCCTCCCTTAAAACAGTATTAAACATCTCATAATTAAAATAACAATAGACATAAAACAATAATATAAACAATAACAAATAAAAACATTTATAAAACAGCAAAACCCAGCCAACCTCTAAGACGTTCATCATCCATCGAAATGATGGGGCCACGAGAGGAAGAAGGGGGCCGGGGAGCCCAAGGCAGGGGTAGTTAATCTGGAAAGGCCTGCCGGAAGAGATCCATCTTGACAGCTTTTTAAAAGCTGTCTAAAGATGTCAGCTGACGGATCTCGTCCGGCAGGTCATTCCAGAGTTTGGGGGTGACAGCAGAGAAAGCCCTCTGGGAGGTCGTCGCAAGCCTAGATTTTTGAGGCTGCAGCAAGTTCCTCCCAGAGGACCGGAGAGCACGGGGAGGATTGTATGGGAGGAGGCGGTCCCTGAGATAGCTTGGACCCAAGCCATTTAGAGCTTTAAAGGTAATAACCAACACCTTGTACTGGGCCCGGAAGCTAATAGGCAGCCAGTGGAGGGACCTCAAAACAGGAGTAATGTGGTCCCTCCTAGATGTTTCAGAAATGAGCCTGGTTGCCATGTTTTGGACCAGCTGAAGCTTCCAAACTAAGCACAGGGGTAGCCCCATGTACAGCGCATTACAGAAGTCAAGGCGTGAGGTTACCAGTGCGTGCACAACAGTCTCGAGATCCCTTACTTCCAGAAAAGGGCGCAGCTGGCCTTGTATCAGCCAAAGCTGATAACAGGCGCTCCTGACCTTCGCATTTACCTGACTTGTCATCAGGAGCGATGAGTCAAGGAGCACCCCCAGACTGCGAACACAGTCACTGGAGGAGAGTGTGACCCCATCCAGGGCTGGAGGTTGCAACCCAATTCTTGGTTTCGGGGCCGCTACCGTGAGCACCTCCATCTTGTCTGGATTCAGTTTCAATCTGTTTTTCCTCATCCAGCCCATTACCACTTGAAGACATTCATTGAGAGAAGAGATGTCATTGGAATTCGAGGCCGATGAACGAGACACGGAGAAATAGATTTTGGTGTCATCAGTGTACTGACAACACCCAGCACCATAACTCACCCAGCGGCTTCATATAGATGTTAAATAACATCGGGAACAAAATAGCCCCCTGAGGGACCCCACAAGTGAGGTCCCTCTTGCAGGAGCTACAGTCCCCAAGCAGCACCCTCTGGGACCTATCCGAGAGGAAGGACTGGAACCACTGAAGAGCAGTGCCCCCGATACCTAACCCCCTCAGGCAGTCCAAGAGGATGCCGTGGTCTATTGTGTTGAAAGCCACTGAGAGGTCTAAGAGCACCAACAGGGTCACACTACCCCTGTCGATGCTCAGACGCAGATCATCGGTCAAGGGGTGGGAGGGTGGAATGGGCAAATGAATTTTAATTTATGTATTTTAAATTGCTGTAACCCACCCCGATTGCTCCGCAGAGGGGTGGGTTATAAATAAAATTTATTATTATTATTATTATTATTATTATTATTATTAACCATGGCAGTCTCAACCCCAAAGTCTGTCCTGAAGCCGGTTTGAAATAGATAATCGGTTTCATCCAAGACAGTTTGGAGCTGAAGAGCAACCGCCCTCTCGATCACCTTGCTCAAGAATGGCAGCAGTGACACAGGCCTATAGTTTCTCATATCCAGGGGATCTAGGGAAGGTTTTTTCAGAAGCGGCCTAACAGCCACTTCCTTCAGACAAGATGGAACATATCCTTCCCTAAAGGATGCATTGATGATATCCATGAGGAATCTCATCAATGCATCCCCCCCAGATGGCCAGCCATGATGGGCAAGGGTCAAGAGGGCAAGTTGTCTTCCTCACCTTACCAAGCAGCTTGTCCACGTCCTCGGTACTCACAGATTGGAGCTGATCCAGTATAACTACATCGGTGGAGTCGCTGGACACCTTGCCTATTGACTCTGTTTCAATAGTGGCATCTAAGTCAGCTCTTATCTGAGAGATTTTATCTGCAAAGTAGTTGTTAAGCACATCACACCAGGCTGTCGCGGGGTTAAGTAAGGGGTTTGGCGCAGGTGGCACCTGCGTCATCTCCCTCACCACCCTAAACATCTCTGCTGGACGGGACTCTGCAGACACAATACGTGCAGAGGAGAAAGCTCTCTTCGCTGCACGTATTGCCTCCTGATAGGAACGAAGAAGGTTCCTATGGCGAGTTCTGTCAGATGAGAGTCAAGTCTTCCGCCACGTGCGCTCTAGCCGTTGTCCAACCCGCTTCATCTTCCTAAGCTCTGGCATATACCAAGGCCTCAGATTAGAAGTGGGTTGGCAAGGGTGCTTGAGAGCGATCATGTCAATAGCCCTGGTAAGATCGGTGTTCCAAGTATTAACCAGCGCTTCGACAGGATCACCGGCATTCCCAACCATTAAACCCTCCAGGGCTTTCTGGAATCCAAGAGGCTCCATCAGCCTTCGAGGGCAGACCATTTGAATGGGTCCACCACCGCCAGAGGGGCAGACATTGGCTCTAAGTTCCGTCTTGACCAGGAAATGATCCGTCCATGACAATGCGGAGGTACATACCACCTCCACCCATGGATATTCCTGTTCTGTACTGAAGACCGCATCGAGTGTATGACCTGCACAATGTGTGGGCCTGTTGACCAATTGGGATAGGCCCATGTTTGTCATGGTCTCCATGAACTCCCGAGCTGCGCCTGTTAAGCTGGTCTCAACGGAATGTTGAAGTCCCCCAGAACTAAAAGTCTAGGGGTCTCCAACAACAGCTCAGAGACCAGCTGTGTCGGCTCGGTCAGGGAGTCTGCTAGACAACGGGGTGGCCGGTAGACTAGCAGAATCCCCAAACTATCCCTGGTCTTCAGGCTAAGGTACATACACTTGAAATGGGCTGTGTTCCGGACACGTATCCTGGTCAAGGTGTTCTTATCAACCAGAGCCACTCCCCCCCTCCCACTTCCCCTCACCTGCTCACTCTGGAGTTTCTAGTTTGTTTGGACCTAATACAAAAAGGTTTAAAGATCGCCACTTTTAATGTTACCTAAGATTCCTCTTGGTGCTTCCACTGAGTTAATTAATTTCTCTATCAAAATCAGTTGTGGTGCAATTTGGGTAACAGTAAAATTCAATTACAGGGCTTTAACTGCCCTGGCTTCAATTTCCAACTCCAATTCCCAGGATTCCCTAGCACTGAGCCAGGGCAGTTAAAGCAGTCACAAACTGGATTATTTCTATGGTTTTGGACCATAGGCATATTAGTCTGGGATATCAGTATGCAAATGGATCTTGTAGCACCTTTGAGACTGATTGAGTGAAAGATGTAGCATAAGCTTTCATAGACTCCATCTGCTTCCTCAGATGCAAGTCTCCAAACATCACTCAAGTCTCCAAACATCACTCAGATGCAACATCACTCAGTTAAGTCTCAAGGGTGCTACAAGATCCTTTTGTGTACTGTGCATAGCAGGATGAAAAATATCACTTCAAGTCTTGTCAACATTTTTTTTAAAAAATGTATTTTCAAATATTCTTACCATCTGTAACACTAATATAAGTTGTGAACACTATGTCTGACACTCTCTGCTGGGCTGGAATAGCAGAAATCTCCATATGCAAAGGTACACATTGATTCTACTATGAGATCTTTATGTTAAATGACAATGTTGCACAACTTAAGACACAATGGAATATGCAAACCTGAAGCTAACCAGCATGGTTTCAGCAGGGAGCAGTGGCTACACATGGGCCAGAAGTATGCATCCACATGTGCAGCAGCACTATATATGTAACTTTAGTTTCATAACTATGCAGTCAAATTCTAAGTCACAATTTAGCTTGGGCTGTGTAGATCAGGAAATCTACATGAGATTTAAGCCTTGGAAACTAAAATCTCTACTCCCAGACTGCATCTATACTGCAGAATTAATGCAGTTTGACACCACTTTAACTATACCTCAGACAACAACATCCAACTACTTCAGTATATAAGCATCAAATGCTAACAAGATCATGATCAAGGCAAACAGATATTGGAAGTATTGAGTAACAAGTTACCAGTAAAGGACACCATGGACTTTCTATAGAAGATACAATCCATCCACAGCCTTCCAGGAAACACCATCTTAGCCACTATGGGTGTGGAATCCCTGAACACCAACATCCCACACAAAAATAGACTACAAGCCATCAAGAACATCATTCTAGATGGGAACCTATCAGACCTAGCCAGTAAGGTCTGCTCAACACAATTATTTCACCTTTGATAACAACATATACCTTCAAGTTAATGGCACCACCATGGGCACGTGGATGGCTCCACAATATGCCAATATCTTCATAGCTGACCTAGAACAACACTTCTTTAACTCCTGCACCCAGAAACCGCTGCTCTACCTGAAGTACATTGGTGACATTTTCATAATTTGGAGTTATGGAGAGGACTCATTCAAGACATTCCACCAGAGTTTCAACAACTTCCACCCCACCATCAACCTCAGCCTGAACCTATTTACAGAACAAGTTCACTTTTTGGACATCACAGTGCAGCTACAAAATGGACATCTAAGCACCACACTATCAAAACCCATGAACCACTACATGTACTTACATGCCTCTAGTTTCCACCTTGAACTAGATCCATAGTCTACAGCCAAGCCCTCTGATAAAATTGCTTGTTCAGAGCCACAAGACACACATGCCAAGGAATTACAGCAAGCATTCCTCAAACTACAGTACCCACCAAATGAAGTGGAAGAACAAATAAACACAGGACGGATCTATTACAGAGCAAATTGAACAGGGAAAATAATGACAGAACCAAACTAGTGGTTACATACAGCTCCCAACTGGGATCACTCAAGTGCATCATCAATGAATTACAACCCATTCTAGACAATAATGCCACTCTTTCAAGAGCTCTTGGTGGCAGACCTTTACTCATCTACAGACATCCTCCAAGCCTCAAACAGGTACTCACCTACAGGACAACACATGACACAGATGTCGACACAGGTACTAAGCCTTGCCACAAACCAAGATGCCAACTCTGCCCACACAATTATCCAGGAAATTTATTTTATTTTATTTATGTCATCACAAGACCTAATGGCATCATCCACAATATTAGGGGGGCCTTCACCTGCTCATCCTCCAATGTGATTTATGCTATACTCTGTCAGCAATGCGCTTCAGCACTCTACATTGGGCAAACAGGCCAATCCCTGCACCAGAGGATAAATGGACATAAATCAGACATTAGGAATGGGAATACACAAAACCTGGTGGCAGAACATTTCAACCTCCCTGGGCATTACATCTCAGACATCAGAACAGAGGTCCTTGAACAAAAGAACTACAAAGGTAGATTGGAAAGAGAAACAGCAGAATTTGAATTCATCCACAAACTACAGTCAGCAATGGATTGAACAAAGGTTAAGGTTTCCTGACTCACTACACCCACTTCAACACTATCTGACCCAATCCTCATGGAAGTGCCCTACATTCATCTATTCCCTTCATTACAGGCTAGTCCCACTGCAAAACTGGATCTGCCAGTTCATCTCCATTCACAAGGACCAATTTACTATGCTTTTGTGCACTAATGACCATTGTTAAAATGGGACCTGCAACTTCATTTTCATACACAAAGGATTTGTAATATGAACTGACATCCTCACATACCAATGGCATATATATGTCTGTGTCTGGCTTCCACTCTACCAAATCCATCTGAGGAAGTAGACTGAAGTCTATGAAAGCTCATGCTGCCAATTTCTTTCAGTTAGTCTCAAAGACACTACAAGATCTCTCTACATACAGTGAAGTAGGCTTGAGTGGACTGACTTGGACTTGATTCGGACTCAAGTTGCTTCAATGATTCAACTTGGACTCAGCTCAGTAATACATGATGTACTCATTTTGATTCAAGATTTGCATATTTTTAGCAATTGACTTGCTGGTCTAACTTCATCCAGAAACAGCAAATGTGTTACATAATGAGCTTGAGGCAAGGGCTGAGGTTTACTTTGCAGCCTGTCCCTGCTACACATTGGTGGAGCCTTCTAAAGCTTTTGAAAAGCTTTAGAAGGATCCTTCCACCTCAAGCCCATCGCCTAACACATTTGCTGTTCTCCTCTGAGATTTTTTCCCCCTCCAATTTTGTTTACACCTTGATTTTCTAGTTAGCAAAATCCACACCCACCCACATCCCACAACCATCTTTTTCTCTCTCTCTTAAAATTGCTCCCAGACTTGAGACTCAACTTCATAGTTGACTCGAAGGTACCTTGCAAGGACTTGAGACTGGTTTCAGACTTGAGACTTGACTTGAGACTTGAAGTAAAATACTTGAATACACCACTGCAAGTTACCACTTGTAACTCATTATGTTTTGGGGAAATAGGTGTAATAAAGTTACATTGAAAATCTAAGGACAAAATTACTTTGTTAGTATAACAAGGAATATTTTCTAGTTATTTTCAAATGTTATTTTTGAAGGACAATTGAATGCCTTTTTGGTGCATGTTGACAGGATTTTTTTTTTAAAAAAAAAAATGCAATTGTTTTCTCAAACCTAAGGTGCTTTTCTCAAATAATGGAAAATAACCATCATCACAAGTAACATGTTACTTTCCCCAGTACATTAATGGATAATAACAGATCACTTCCCAATCTCAAACCCTTTAATGGGTAATGAGAATTGTTTTGGGTTTTTTTTGAAAAAGCTTTTCAAACTCTGGATTTACATAAAAATTAGAGCACTGTCTTTAAAATGTATCACTTCTGGATGCCATGATCTTCCAAAGGTGAAGATGAAGAGGGGTAGGGTGTGGAAAGAAAGAGGAAGAAGCTGCACATCACTAAGCATCTGCTTTGTTGCTAGAAGCCAGGAAAGTACATTACATTTCATCCCACATGGTTTTCTATAATATATATCATTCCATGTGTTAGACCTGAAAACTATAAGGCTCAAGGCAGCAGGGGATGAGGGTTATAGAACTATCTGATAAAGACTGACACGTTTATGTCACTCTATTCATCACCCTTAATGTTATTATTTTCCAACAGTGCATTAAAAAGCTGTGTTTGTAGGGTGTAATCTCTAACTGTCAGGTAAATTTATTCCTTGCTGGTTTTGTTTTAATTCTAGCCTAATTATTTCAAAATTTATTTCTCCATAAATTCCAGATTGATGAAAGGCTACACAAGTAAACAGCAAGAAAAGTGCTTCTAAATTCATTTGGGGCCTTACATATAAAACAGCTGGGAAATGTTCTGAACAAAGAACTGTGTAAAACATACTGTAAGAATGTAAATATGAGGAAGCCGGCAACATCTGAGCAAGTTGCTGTGAATATGAAGTTAATAGGGAATAATGGGTTTAAGGGAGCTTCTTCCAAAGGGATTGTTTTCATGCTAAATGCACATCACAACACATTTTTCTAGCTGTAATGACATAGGACATTGTGTACTTTTTACAAGAAGTAATGCTGATAAATTAAATTTCAACATAATATTCATTTCTGAGATTAAAGTTTAACTTTTCCGGTTCCATTATGGTTCATTTACCAGAATACCTTGGAGCTATTTGTCTTCTAATTTTTGCCATATTTGATAAATAAGAGCACATTGGTTTGCATTGTTTTTCATTGCATTTCCATTTGATTTACTGCTTCCACTATTTGGTAAAGTACATTTTAAAAAACAAACAAAACAAAACCCCTGAAGGGCTACCAGATGGTATAACTGCTGTCAAGTCAGTTTATACTTGAAGCGGGCAAGGTTTAAAATTAGCATTTTCAGAGAGGGACAAGAAGTATGCTGTGTATGCAAGTGTGTGTGTGTGTCCTCAGGTTCTTCAACCTTCTAGGTTTTCATACTGGACATTTCTTTAAGGGCTAGGTCCAGTGTTGCATGAGTTGGCACTCATGAGGACAATGGACCTTTCCTGTCTTTTCCTCCTACTCTCCAGATTTATATGAGGAAAGAGAAGTCTACTTTAGGGGAAGACAGCATTTGGTCATCACACAGATGCAACAAGATTTCATTCTGTATGTCCCACTCTGTCCAAAACCATCTGTAGAACTATCTCAAGAAACTTCCAATAACACTGAAAATCCCTTGGCTCCTGGAATAAGAGGATTCAAATTGAATCCAGATGTAAGGCACCACAGATGAGTAGTTGTGCAAAATTATCTCCTTTCTAGTACTAAGAAAAGAGGCAGCTGTGCACTTGAAATTCCCATGCCACAAGTTTGCCTATTTCTCAAATGTTCCAATGCAGTCTTTACCTCAAAAAATGCAACAAAGTACTTTTTTAAAGTTATTTTTTGTGAAAATATTTATAAATATTTAAAACAAAGTACATTTGTTTTTCTAGATATATAAATATGAATTTCATGTAAAGATGCAAAGAATACTCAGATTTTTTTCCTCATCCTTGATTCATTGAGATGCACAGTTAAGAAAATGGTCAGCATCATGAGATCATTTGAATTTCAAGATCTGTTTCCAAAACAACAATAGCAACAATGTTTTCCCTAACAATCTTTTCCACCCCCACACAAAAAACCCTCAACATGAAAAAAAATCATTGAAAAATTAGCAAAAACTCTTGTAATCTCAACCAGTGAGGAGAATTTTTTTCACACCCTTTGTTTTTTCAAATGAAAACCAAACAAGTGAATGTTTATACCCCTAATTTCATGAGGAAAGAGGAGGGGATGGGATTAGGGTGTTCAAATATGACTGTAACTCACAAAATAACATTTTACACATGGCATATCCCCACCTCTCTTTTTAAACCAATCCCAAAGTCCTTCCTTCCTTTATTTTCCAGATCCTCTGATGGCCTAGGTGAGATTCTTGTTTCACCAGAAGATATTGCAGTAAATTATAGCAGAAGGCACAATAGTTAATAGTAAGGACTATCACATACTATTTAACCTAGGTTGGAATCCTGTTGAAGAGTTCTGAATGCCTAGCCCTATGCATTCATAACTGTTTGATATTCAGATCCCTACATATTCCCTAGTTTAGGGGACTCATAGGGCCATGAAAGTCCCACAATCCTCTTTTACTGGATGCAGCCACTGTTACCAATGGGAAGGGAGTCCATTCTGCTGTTGCTCAGGCTGCAGTTTATCTAGGACTGATGTTCTCTCTCTCACACACACACACACCCTAAAATGAGCAATTGAGAGGGAATTGTGATAGAGACCAGCTTCTGCCTGTTGCAATGGGCATTGCTCACAGGTGGCGGTGCTCATGGGAGGGATGGGACAGGGACAGACCCTTGCAGCAATCAGTTGCAACAGCTGTGGGTAGTCAGGCCAGGATTCACTGCATAACTGTATAACTACAGAAGTTACACATGGTTTCCCAGCAGGATTCCAGCCCTTATGTTTACCCAGTACATGTGATCAATTCATGAAAAATTTTCTGCAATGTGATGTTCCACAGATCAGAACTTATTTCAGATTTATAATTAAAGTGAGTTTTTTCTAATATATACTATCAGATGTTCCATAGCTATAATCAAAAGCAGTGCTGACAAAGGGCACATCTAACTAGTCTTCTGATCCAGTTGCAATGTCAGAAAAAGCTTTCCCATCAGCTGAAACACCTGCAGGATGCTGGCCTAGTTTAAATATTTAGGAATTAAGGCCAGCTTTTTCAGAAGTATCATTTCCCTATCATCCAAGGAGTACTTGTGGGTATCATTTGTGCTACTATAGCTGTTTCTGTTACTTGTTTTTTCTGTTGTTGCTGTCATTGCTGCAGCTGTCCTCCCCCTCCTCACTCTTTTGTTTTTAACAATAGTTACTAAAACCTTTATATAGTTTACAAGTACCTCTTCTCTTTGTTGTCAAAATTTCTGATCAAAATCTTACTAAGAATTAATTAATGAAATTAATGAGAATTGTTGCTGCTGTTGTTGTGTATCTTCAAGACATTTCTTACTAATGGTATCCCTAAGGAGGACCTATCATGAAGATTTCTGGGGCTGACAGTTGTGACTCACCCGAGGTTACCCAGCGGGTTTCCATGGCTGAGCCAGGAATTGAACTTTGATCTCCAGAGTCGTAGTCCAATGCTCAAAACACTACACTGGGCTGGCTCTCTAATGAAAATTAATCCAAATTAAATAAAAGTATATTCCAACCTAGAAGTTAAGCCACATTGACAAGTGAGAGCTATATTTCTTACCAAATACAGTGGGCCCTTGGTAACTGCTGGTGTTTGGTTCCAGGACCATGCATGGATACCAAAACCCATTATATTCAAAGGTGTAGTAAAATGGTGTCCCTTATAGAAAATAGCAAAATTAAGGTTTACTTCTTGGACTTCTTTAAAAAAATATTTTCAAAAATATTGAATTCGTGATGTGGAATCCATGGATAGGGAGTCCTGACTGTATGCCTTGGTTTGTGCTCTTTCAGGGCCTTTACAGAATGCCAGAAATAATCCAGGTTGAGATCACTTTAAATGCCCTGGCTCAATGCTAGGGAGTCATGGGAATTGTAGTTTTTTTCTGAAACATTAAACCTTCTCTGTCAGAGAGCTCTGGTGCCACAATAAACTACAGTTCCCATGATTCCCTTGCACTGAGCCAGGGCAGATAAAGTGGTCTCAAACTGGATTATTTCTGGCAGTCTGTAAAGGTCCTCAGTATCCTCATCTCACATTGGATTTTGATGTAAAAATAACTTTGAGAGAGGCTCAGATTGCATGAGTATTGTTAAGTAGGAATGGGAAAATATGTCAAGTTTTTAAAATTCTTTCATACTTGAATTTTTCAGATTTTGGTAATTTCTAAAAAAAAAAATTGTGAAACAAAATTCTTACCCATTTTTAGTAATGAAGGCTGAATCTGATAGCTTTCACTTTCCCCCATATACTCTCATATCTCCTCCTCCTCCTCCTCCTCCTCCTAAACAAATTTTGTTCATTTTCTGTCTGACAAAGCTTATATGAAATCTTCACCCATCCATGATGGTAAATGAAAACATATGCACATTGAATGAAATGTGGTTTTATGTTTTTCTCCTCTAGCCAAAGATTGAATAAACACAATTGTTGCTCTGTGTACTCTCTTAACACATGGAGAGACTACACATGAAAAGATGGAACTGCAAGTGATGATGGGATGTTTTAGTACCTGTTCCTGTACTTTGGGGTGGGGCATTTCTCGTGGTCTTCAGAAAGTGATGTAAAATGATTTTAGATGGTTTTTGTTTTTTTTTTGAGTCAGTAATACTTAAGAGAGAGTAGAATGGGCTATTCTTTATCCTTACTTTCCACTCACCAATAATTTCAGACAGTCAGGGTTGCCCCCAAAATGACAGATGCAAGCATTATTGAAGGGGAAGTGAAAGGAAGAGGAGATATTGAACCCTGATTCCCCCCAAAATTTTAAGCCCTATTATCCTGGTATTATGAAGTATAGGAGTAAATAAATATACAAGAAAGGGCCATGCTAGCTCTGGTGCCTCTATCATCCCTTCCATTACTCTCTCAATGAACAGAGTAACTTTCTGAAGAGAACCTAATCATTACATGTAGGCTCTCCATACAAATCAAAAGTCTAATTATCTAGTACATTAAATTATAAGTAGTAAGCCTATCTGTTTAAATTGTACATTGGATATATCATATGTAAAGCTAAATTACAATTGGACTAAGGAGGTGTGAAAAGTGGAGAAAGGAACATCACAAAAATTTAAGATGTGCAGATGACATCATACTACTAGCTGAAAATAACAGAGTGAAAGATTACTGAAGAAAGTTGAAGAAGAAAGTGCAAAGGCATGTTTACAGTTGAACATTCAGAAACCAAAAATAATGACCACAGATGACTTACAAAACTTTAAAGTAGACAATGAAGAAATTGAAATAGTTGTTTTTCCATACCTTGGCTCAGTTGTTAATCAGAAGGAGAGAAACCAGAAGACTAGGAATCAGAAGGGCAGCTATGAAGCAATTAAACAAGACCATAAAGTGTAAAGATACACAGTCAACCCTCCTTATTGATGGACTTGCCATCTGCAGATTTTACCATCCACGGACAGCAAGCCCCCATTTTGTTTAATGGCAGTACGTGCACACAGCCATGCTAGCAGGCACATATGCGCTGCACCACTATTAGTTTTAATGGGTGGTGGAGGAGGAAGTGGCAGCAGAGGGGAGGAGAAGAAGAAGAAGGAAGTGGCAGCAACAGAGGGGGAGGCTGGTGAGAGCAGCAAGTTGGGCTTTGGGTGGTCGGGATGGTACTGGCTCAGCTGGGAGGGAGGGAGAAAGGATGAGGGCCAGCAAAGTTCCATTGTCCCCAATGACAACACAGCCATGTGGCCATGCCACCATTTGGGACAATGGAACTCAATCATCCATTGATTTTGGTATCCATGGGTTGTGCATGTCAGGAACAGATCCCCTGTGGATATAAGGGCTGACTATATAATTGATATAGTTATTGAGCTTCTGCCAGCCTAGCAGTTCAAAAGCATGCAAATGCAAGTAGATAAGTAGGTACCACTTGGTGGGAATGTGAACAGCATTCTGTGCAATCATGCTGACCACATGATGATAGAGTAGTCTCTGACAATGCTGGCTTACTAATGGAGATGAGCACCACCCCCTAAGGTCAGATATGATTTGACAACCTTGTCAATGGGGAATACCTTTACCTTTTTACCTTTATGTAATTGAATGTTAAAGTTAGAATTTTTTGTGCCATTGTATTTCCAATTTCTATGCATGGCTGTGAAAGTCAGGAAATAAAGAAAGCAGATAGGAAGAAAAATGAACTCATTTGAAGTGTGGTGCTCGAGAAGAGTTGTGTGGATACCGTGGATGGCTAAAAAGACAAGCAAATGGGTATCAGAGTAAATCAACCATGAACTCTCCCTAGAAGTCATGGTGACTAAACTGAAACTCTTGTATTTGGCTGTATCATGAGAACACATGACTTACTAGAAAAGACAATAATGCTTCATAAGATAGAAGCCAATAGGAGAAGAGGAAGACATCTCCAGAATCTGTCTGGATCAGCCTGCTTGGGTTCTGGATTAAGGAATGACATATAGCCAAGCATATGTATCACAGCAGGAGTGTAGCTATAGGGAAAGACACCCCCCAACGAGTCGGGAGGGGTTTCTTATTGTGCTGGCCAAATAAGGATAGGAGTCGCCTGGTTGGTCAAGGTGCACGGGAGAATAAACACACCTGCTCACCTTGCCCAATAAGTTTGGCTTAAAACCAAGTCTCGCAAAGTTTAGGGTTCTGCCAGAATTGGGGTGAGAGTATGTTATTCACAGCTCTGTGCTGCCACATGCAGGCAGCCATTTTAGAGTTGAGACAGAGAGAGTAACATCCCTTCACTCTTTACTTTTGGCTTGCTCGGCTTCGGCCTTGCACGTTTTTGGCTTTTGCTGTTTCAGCTATTGCCTAATTTAATTGTACTACTTTATTTCGCTGCTCCGGGGGGCTCAGGTATTTCCTCGAGCATCCCGGGGGGGAGCGAGTGAGGCCTTCGGGCTGGCCTTCTGGACCTGTTGAACCTCTGCATCCCCAATTCTTGGGGGTCTACACCCGAGGAGGGCTCTGCGGGAGACATCTTCACCAGGTGCATGGTCCCAGTACCTGTTTCAGGCCCAGTGACACCCCAGTCACTCGATCTGGTAAGGTCGGGACCCACCGCTGGTCTGGGAGGGTTGGCTGCACTTCTCCCCAATGGTGAGTGTGTGAAGACGGCTGTCTTCGGGTGAGGGCTCTGCATAGGACCCTCGGTGGACACCTTACCCGTGGTGGTTTCCAGTCACGCTCCTTGCTGTGGTGTCTCTTTTGAGACTTGGGAAAGGGTAGCCTGTTAAGGCCTGGTGGTAAGCATCCTTGATTGGGTGATTTTGTCGGGGCCTGTGTTGTTTTCACTGAGTTCAGGATGCCATGCAGTAAGGTCCAATATAAACAGCGCACGGCTTCTGCCGCACCTACTGCAGGTCACTCTGCTTCTAAAAGGCCTTCTAAGTCTAGCAGCAGAGAGGATCAAGTTGCACAACTGAGTAAAACTGTTCAGGCTTGTGTGGTGCTCTGCAACCAACTTGCACAGAAAGAACTACAAGCTACTGCCTCCACTTCGAGCACAATCCCTTCAGGTATTGGGAACACCGAAGCGTCGTCTTTGGTGGTGGCACCTGAGTCTTAGCCGGCCATGGCAACACCGGGCCCGTTTGTCTCCTAATACTGCACTTGCTAATTGGCCTACCTCGGTATGGGCTCCAGGTAGCCAGGTTGGGCAGGGTGCAGCTGTGGAAAGGCCTAACCTTCTGGTTTTCAATGCATCTGGGCAGACACCTGCAACTTCACAGGTCTCTGACATGCGGTTGCAGGGTGGTCAGCCTTTGGCTGTTGCTAGCACCACACTAGTGGTGCCTATTTCTTGTACTCTTCAGTTTCCAGGAGTGGTTGGGAATGTGGAAGCTACTCCTTACGCTGGTATGTCTACACCCCTTGGTTCTCACCTTCCTCTCTCCACTAAGGAAAGGATTTGGAAGTGCGAATACATTGATTTATTTACTTTAACTTTCAGGGATCCTGAGCCAAGGATTATGGTGAAGGATGGGATTGTTTTCAGTTTGCCAAAAGAGTTTCAGACCCTTAAAAGCCCTAAGCTCGAACGCAATTTTGTAAATTGGATTATGGGCTTCACCATTTACAGGGGTGTTATTGAAGAAAAAGAGCCTCTTAGATCTCCTGACTTTTCTAAATATCAGGAGATCATGATAAAAGTGTATACTAATTGTCACCATAATTCAAGGGGTGCAGCCTGGCTCCAATATGATGAACAATTTAGGATGAGGGCGGCGCAGAATTGCTCCTTATCTTGGAGACATGTGCAGTCTGAGCTTTGGGCTGATGTTATGGTGGGGGCCTCCCCCTCGAGCAGGTGTGACAACGACTTTGTCCCGATGGTTGCCTTGCCAAGAGGGCCAAATGTGAGGCCTGCCATGGGAGAAAAAAGACAGTTTGGTTTATGCTGGGACTTCAATGCTGGCAAGTGTGAAAGACACTTTTCATATTCCTTATACAGGCCCTAGGGTTTATTGTTTTGCACCTAATGCTCATTCTGTGAGGGACTTGCCGAATGTAGTAAGGGATAAGTTAGCTAAGGAGACTTGCCGAATGTAGTAAGGGATAAGTTAGCTAAGGAGATAGCAGCAGGGAGAATTTCAGGACCCCATGATCAGCTGCCCATCCCCACACTGTGCTTATCCCCGTTGGGTGTAGTGCCTAAAAAAGGCCCTGGGGAATTTAGGTTAATTCATAATTTATCTTACCCTAAAGGGGAGTCAGTGAATGATGCTATTGACCCCAGGCTTACTTCAGTTAAGTACACATTGTTTGACTCAGCTGTTAAGATGATTAGGAACTTAGGCACAGGAGCCCTGTTAGCTAAATGTGATATCAAATCTGCTTTTAGTCTCCTTTCTGTGCACCCAGATGATTTTGACCTATTGGGTTTTCAGTTTGAAGGAAAATTCTATTTTGACAAAGCTATGCCGATGGGGTGCTTGATTTCTTGTTCAGCTTTCAAGACATTCAGTACTTTTCTTCACTGGTGTGCAGTTAAAAGAACTGGTAATGGAGCTATTGCCCATTATTTAGATGATTTTCTAATTGCTGGTAATCCTAATTCTTCTCAGTGCCAGAATACTTTACTTCAATTTCAGGAACTGATGCAGGAGCTTGGAGTGCCTTTAGCAGACAAAAAGACAGAGGGGCCACACATTCAGCTTACTTTTTGGGGCATCGAGATTGATACTATAGTTGGAATTTCTCGTTTGCCCAATGAGAAATTGGTGGCCATGAAGCAACAAGTCGAGATCATGTTGGGGAAGCAAAAGGATACCCTTCATGAATTTCAATCTCTTACAGGCCTGTTGAACTTTGCCTGTAGGGTTGTAGTCCCAGGATGAGCATTTCGTGCCAGATTATATAGGGCCATGACAGGTATAGTGGCCCAGCATCACCATATTAGAATCACAAGGGGGATTCATGAGGATTTGAAGGTTTGGTACTCCTTCTTGGAGCATTTTAATGGTATATCCTTTTGGAGAACTGAAATGCTGTTTCAGGCAGATTTTCAGGTGCATTCTGATGCTTCTGGTGTCCATGGTTTTGGTGTTTTTTGGAATGGCCAGTGGGCTGCAGAGGCATGGCCTTCTGCATGAGTTGAAAGCAGCCTAATTAAAGACCTTACATACTTGGAATTGTTTCCAATTGTGGTGGCTGTGTACTTATGGGCAAGCCAGTTTGCTAACAGGACTGTTTGGTTTTGGTGCGACAACCAGGCAGTCGTGTATGTTGTTAACTCTCAGTCTTCCAAGTCTCCTAAAGTTATGAGTTTGGTAAGGGCAATGGTGCAACAATGTTTGAAATATAATGTGTTGTTCAGAGTTCAACATGTTCCTGTTTGCTTAACCCTTTGGCAGATGCCCTTTCTCGTTTTCAGTTTTCCAGGTTCCAGCAGCTGGCTCCCGAGGCATCGTCACACCCGCTGGAGGTACCGGTGTTTCTCTGGAACTTTGGAGATTAGAAGTTCAGAGGGCAATATTAAACTCCATCGCCCCGTCAACACGCAAGTCATACCAAACAGTTTTAAATTCGTTTAGCCAATTTTTGTTTGAAATTGGGGAGGACCTAAAATGGCCTATTAAGGTGGACTTGGTCCTTCGCTTCATTGTAACTCTCAGGCAATCTGGACTTTCACCTGTCACCATTAGGGGCAGGCTGGCTGCCCTTGCCTATTACTCTAGGGCGAAGGGCTGTTTTGATCCTACTAATGATTTCAGGGTCAAAAGAGCAGTGGAAGGGTGGTCAAGCGAATCCTTTGTCACAAAGGACTCTCGTAGGCCGATAACTAGCCCAGTCCTTCTTAAGTTATGGGACCAATTGGCTCAAATATGTTATTCGCCTGGCGAAGAGGCTTTATTTAAGGCAGTATTTGCTACAGCATTTTTTGCTGCTTTGAGGATTAGCAAAATTGTGCCTGGATCTCATAACGATAAATCCGTCAGGGCATTATTGATTTCTGATATTGGTTTAACTGAACAGGGGATTCAAATTCACATTAGGCAATCCAAGACTGATCAGTTTGCAAAAGGTTAAACTATTTTCTTGGTCAAGGCACAATAGGGTCAAATTTGCCCAGTGGTTGCGATGGGAAACTATCTGAAAATCAAGCCTAATGTGGCTGGATATTTGTTTATTCACCTGTCTGGCTTGCCCTTGACTGAATTCCAATTTAGGGCTGTGTTAAAAGAGGCGGTAAGGAAGGCTGAGTTGCCTCAAGGAAGTTTTTCTTTGCACTCTTTCCGTATAGGAGCTGTGACAGCTGTGGCCACTCATGGTTTGAGTGAAACCGAAATTTGCAGAATTGACAGGTGGCGTTCACATGCATTTAAGTCCTACATCAGGAGATCGGGTAATGGGACTCCTGATAAGCCACATTAACCTGTTGTTTGTTTCAATTGGCTTTCTAGGTGAAGACGTCTGGATAGTGGGATACAGCCTGTTTTTTTGGGCTGAACGCTACCTTTTGGAGCATCGTTATGACAACACCTTGGGCCTAGACAATTTTGGACGGACGATCTGGTTTGATCAAAGGGGAATGATGTGGCCAGCTGTCCTGCCTACACTGATAGAGTTACAACGCTCACGTCCTCGACCCCGGGAGGTGGTAATGCACCTGAGGGAGAATCACAGAATCATAGAATCATAGAATCATAGAGTTGGAAGAGACCACAAGGGCCATCCAGTCCAACCCCCTGCCATGCAGGAACTCCCAATCAAAGCATCCCCGACAGATGGCCATCCAGCCTCTGCTTAAAGACCTCCAAGGAAGGAGACTCCACTACTCTCCGAGGGAGTGTGTTCCACTGTCGAACCGCCCTTACTGTCAGGAAGTTCCTCCTAATGTTGAGGTGGAATCTCTTTTCTTGCAGCTTGCATCCATTGTTTCGGGTCCTAGTCTCTGGAGCAGCAGAAAACAAGCTTGTTCCCTCCTCAATATGACATCCCTTCAAATATTTAAACACGGCTATCATATCACCTCTCAGCCTTCTCTTCTCCAGGCTAAACATCCCCAGCTCCCTAAGTCGTTCCTCATAGGGCTTGCTTTCCAGACCCTTCACCATTTTAGTTGCCCTCCTTTGGACACGCTCCAGTTTCTCCACATCCTTTTTGAATTGTGGTGCCCAGAACTGGACACAGTATTCCAGGTGAGGCCGGACCAAAGCAGAATATAGTGGCACTATTACTTCTCTTGATCTAGACACTATACTTCTACTGATGCAGCCTAAAATTGCATTGGCCTTTTTAGCTGCTGCATCGCACTGTTGACTCATGTTCAACTTGTGGTCCACCTGGATTCCTAGATCCCTTTCACAGGTAGTCTCATTCAGCCAAGTGTCCCCCATCGTATATCTGTACTTTTCGTTTTTCCGCCCTAAGTGCAGTACCTTACATTTCTCTGTGTTGAATTTCATTTTGTTAGCTTTGGCCCAACTTTCTAGTCTGCTCAAGTCATTTTGAATTTTGATCCTGTCCTCTGGGGTATTAGCTACTCCTCCTAATTTGGTGTCATCTGCAAATTTGATAACTATGCCCCCAATACCGTCATCCAAGTCATTAATAAAGATATTGAATAGCACTGGGCCCAGGACAGAGCCCTGTGGCACCCCACTGGTCACTTCTTTCCAAGTTGAAAAGGAGCCATTGTTGAGCACCCTTTGTGTTCGACCAGATAACCAATTACAAATCCATGTAACAGTTACTTTGTCTAGCCCACATTTTACCAACTTGCTTGCAAGAATGTCATGGGGAACTTTGTCAAAGGCCTTACTGAAATCAAGATATACTATATCCACAGCATTCCCTTCATCTACCAAGCTGGTAATTTTATCAAAAAAAGAGATCAGATTTGTCTGGCATGACCTGTTTCTCTGAAACCCATGTTGACTTTTTGTGATTATGAAATTATCTTCCAGATGTTCACAGACTCTCTGTTTAATGATCTGCTCCAGAATCTTTCCGGGTATTGATGTCAGACTAACTGGACGATAATTGTTGGGATCCTCTTTTTTCCCCTTTTTGAAGATGGGGACAACATTTGCCCTCCTCCAGTCCGCTGGGACCTCTCCTGTTTTCCAGGAATTCTCAAAGATTATTGCCAATGGTTCTGATATTACATTTGCCAGTTCTTTTAATACCCTTGGATGTAATTCATCTGGTCCTGGAGACTTATATTCATCTAGATTAACCAGATGTTTCTGTACTATCTCTTTACTTATTCTGTGATGAAATTCTCCTATTCTGTCCTCTGCTCCATTATCCTCAAGTTGAGCACCCTTTGCCTTTTCTGAGAAGACTGAAGCAAAGAAGGTGTTGAGTAATTCTGCCTTTTCTCTGTCCCCTGTTAATTTGTTGCCATCTTCTCCACACAGTGGCCCTACCATTTCCTTCTTTTTCCTTTTGCTACTGACATACCCCCAAAAGCCCTTTTTATTGTTCTTAACCGCTCCAGCAAGCCTGATTTCATTCTGTGCTTTAGCTTTTCTGACTTTAACCCTACACGTGCTAGCTATTTGTTTGAATTCCTCTTTGGTGATTTCCCCATTTTTCCATTTCTTATACATGTTCCGTTTAAAACATAGTTCAGTTGCAAGTTCCTTAGTCATCCATCCTGGTTTCTTGAGACACCTCCCATTCTTCCTCCTCATTGGCACGGTTTGAAATTGTGCCTTCAGTATCTCCCTTTTGAGAAACTCCCATCCGTCTTGAACTCCCTTCTCTTTTAGTATTCCTGTCCATGGGATCACCCTCAGTATTTCTCTAAGTTTAGTAAAATCAGCTTTCCTAAAGTCTAGAATGCGTGTCTGACTATGCCTGGCTTCTCCTTTCCACTGTATAATAAACTCCAGGAGGACATGATCACTCCCGCCTAAGGATCCAACCACTTGCACCCCATTAACTAGGTCTTCCCTGTTAGTTAGGATCAGATCCAAAATAGCTGACTCCCTCGTTGCCTCTTCCACCTTTTGAACAATGAAACTGTCTTCGAGGCAAGTGAGGAATTTGCTAGACCTCAAGGATTTTGCCGAGTTTGACTTCCAGCAAATATCCGGATAGTTAAAGTCACCCATCACTACTATATTTCTCCTTTCTGAGTGTGTGGTCATCTGTTCTAGAAAGGCATCATCCAGTTCTTCTGCCTGAGTCGGGGGTCTGTAGTAGACTCCCACAATAACATCCCTGTTGTTTCTTTCCCCTTTAATGACCTGGTACGAGTTCCATGCTTGCAATTGGCCAAGCAGATGGTCAAGGACTTGGAGGAAGTGAAAGGATCTTCCCTGCTGCTGTCATCATATGGACTAAGCTTGTGCCCAGGTGTTGTTGGCCTGGAGCGCAAAAAGACTCTGCTGTTAACAGTGCCCGGCGTTGGCTCAATCGCTGTGTGGCTAAACACATTACTAAATTGGGAATGTCCTTGGTAGAACATGGCATTAAGGTTGATCGGCCGCAGCTGTACAGGGCAGATGGGGTTCACCTCTCTTCAGAGGGGTCAGAGATGTATGTAAATGCACTTGCTGACCAAGTGGTTAAGGCTAACCAGTGGGGCGGGGGGAGAGGGGATGCCTAGCTGGGTTGGCCCCCTCTTGTGGAGGGTTATGACCCCCACCCCACAGAATAATTTAATTCGGCTAATCAAAATTGGGAAAGAAAATTGGCAGAAAACAAATTGACAGGAAATGACATAGGCACTTAATGCTTGACGTCATAAAACTACATGACTTCATATGACGTAATATGATGTCATTTCTAGGGGAGGGGTTTGTTATTTGTTGATTTACTGCCAATTGTTTATTTGCTTTGTCACGTGTGGTGAAGGACCACCCACTTGGGTGGCTACACCTTCACTTACACACGTGACAATTTTTTATTATTTATTGTTATTATTTATTGTTTATCATTAGACCCTGCACAGTTAAATAAATGTTGTGGCCTGTTTAAACCCAAAAAAGGCATCTTGTGTCCTTTGTGCCAGTGCAACTGGTGGATACATTGCCTTCCAAATAAGAGTTCCACCTTCCCCCACACCACCCCATGAAATTTTCCTTTAGTCCCAATATATGTAGCACTGCACAGTAAAAATCTGTAAATAATTCACACCTAGAACTTTTGTATTAGCTGTGTTTGCATTCTCCTGGTAACTTTGCCTACCACCTTTTGAGGGGATGTCTCAACTGTATTTTTAAATTATTTACTGGAATTTTAAATTAAGTGAAATTGTGTAATTGAGGAGGGTATGTTGTCTATTGCCCTGTACCCATAGCTGACACAAATTCACTAGATGAGGACTCCTCTAGATGAGTTCCATCTATCTGCAAGAACTCCTTACAATGCAAATATCTTATCCTACCTGAGTTGTAGAATGAAGTATCCTCTGATTTCCACAAGTTTCAGTGAACATGCTGACAAAGCAGGTCTCATGTTCCCATCAAACAGAGTTCATTAGAAGAGACTGGAGGATGAGGATGCTGAACCTTTTCTCTCTGAACTTTATCACTTATCCCTAAAGCCCTTCCATATATGTGAGGGGTATCTGGGTGCCTTCTATATTCACATAGGGTCCCTGCATTGTTTAGAGGCCTGATTTTCCAGAGTTGGGTCAGCTCCCTATGAAAAACATTCAGCTTCCAATATATGTATAGCCATGGAGATGAGTTAGGAAGACACAATGAACAGGCTAGGGCCAACATGTTTGTCCAACAATCTCCACCATATAATTCCTGATATAAGGATGAACATCTGGATAGAGCTATAGCAAAATTGGAATACATGTGAAATTAAATTCTGGTCATTGTTGACACATAAAAAAACTGAGTGGGCCTGAACAGGCTGCCAGAAATAAGCTCAGTGCTAGGGAATCATGGGAATTGTAGTTTTTTCTAAGACATTGAGTCTTCTCTGTCAGAGAGCTCTGGTGCCACAATAAACTACAGTTCCCATGATTCCTTAGCACTGAGCCAGAGCAGTTAAGTTGGTCTCAAACTGGATTATTTCTGGCAGTCTGTTCACGCCCTAAGAGAGGTCTCTAAAATTCTCATAGTACTTTGACACACATTATATTTTACTACTTCATTATGAACTGCAACTGCAAAAGTATTTTTCTTGCTTGCACATGGTAATAGCTTTTTGTCCAATCCTGCCCAAAACAGTGTGCTAAATTCATGTTCTCCTAAGATGAAAAGCCACTCTTGTATATTCCACTCAGAAAATCAACCAAAGCATCTTATTATGCATTGTGTCTAACCTTTCAAATCATGCCCAATATCAACTGAAACAAGCTGAAGTTCTCTTTATTAATGTGGTATTCTCTGAACAGAGAGGAAAAGCACTCAACTTTTTTCAGGAAAAACACACTGTGGTTTGTGGTACATGTTTGAATACAAATTTGAGCAATTGTCTGTTTTACAATAAAACATATATAACATAAGTATACTTCCACAAAGTCAGTTTTGATGAGGTACCCATTTTCTTTTCAAGATGAAGAATGTTAAATTAAAGTAGTTTGAATGATGTAGAGCACAAAAGACAACATGGGGACTGGGAGGGAAAGGAGATAGGGATATATGCAAACTGTTGTAGTTTTCTTAAAATGAAAAGTATACACTAAATAGGACAAGCCAGGGGTGTTTAGTAATTTAATACTTGCGTTTGATAACAGCAACAAGGGGACAAAGCAGATGGGAATGGCCAGAGGCTGTTTCCACCCCAATCACCCTGGGAGTGCCCTGGGACCATGGCAACCAGACACCATGGTCCTCAATGGGCCGTGAAAAGGAGCGGTAAAAGGAGTGGTTTGGCAGCCCCATCATGGCCTCAGCAAGATCCAGGGGTGTGTGTCATGTGCACATCCCACCCCCAGATCGGCCTGACAGTGGCCTTTTTAGGATGTCTGTTTGAGGCCAAGGTTAATGTTGAAATTGACAAATCTGTTGCACTTTTTATTCTGTTCACTTTTTAAATATAAAAATAAGTTAGCTCAGTGCCCTCCTCACTTAAATTTGTAAATACCTTTTTAACCCTGAAAAAAATTATAATGGATTTTTGTGTGCATATTTACACATATGAAAATGTGTGTGTGTTTCTGTATTCATTTCTCCCATCAGGTGCAATTCCCCTATTATGCATTTGTCATCATTATTTTCCATCATGTATTTATTTTATACATGTCTGTTTATCAGGAAACCTCATGTCAAAATTGGGAGAACTACAAAATTAGATCAATCTCCACTGATACACTTCAAGTCAGGAATTATGGTTTATGGGAATATATGGGTGAATTTCTCAAATTTGGGAAGCCATGTGTGGACAATCCATCATGCAATGTGAACATTTGCCAGTGGGCCCTAGAGTAGCAAATGCTGTCCATTCTTGTCCTTGTGAGGGGTGGGTAACTGCAATGGATCTAGAGGCCTTGTGGATTTTCAAAGATGTAAAAAAAACCAAAAAAAAACTAAAACAATGGCTAGAAGTTCACTTCCAGTTTTTTAAAAAAGAGGGTTTTTCTTATTTTAAACCAGGAGTGGAAGGCAAGCGGGATCTGTAAAGCTGAATTACCATAATAAGGTGGATTGCCACTTTGGGAGGATTCAAGAAGCAATATGCCCTTTCTTTTGGTCAGAAAAAAAACGCTCTGATGATTCTGAGGGTTCCAGCTATACTTTTGTTCTGTTTAAATCACACAATGTTCAGGGGAAACTTTTTTTTTCCTATTCAGCTTCACTTTTGATTTAGCTTTCTATGTGAAATGCCCAGAACTGTCCAACACATTCTTAGTCGACAGAGTTCCATTCTGAAGTCTAAAAATGATGGTCTCAGAAAAATATTTGTGAATAAAATGGTGACACTTTTTGGTACCAATATCCTACTCTCCAAGCTATGAGCATAACCCTGAAGTAGAATAAAAACTTTCTGCTCATGGAATGAATACTGTATCTAGTTATGGAAACTAAATATTTCCTTTCCTTGATCAGTCTGGTTTAATTAGTGATACTTTAGCACCAGAGTAACATAGCTGTTTTTATGAAAAATTGATTTAACATATAGTACTTTTTGCAGGGCAAATTGGGAAAGGGGGTGGAAAGAAAGAAAAAAAGAAGAAAATCTCCAGGAATGCTTAATGAGCTTTGCAGGACTATGTTTAATCTCCATTACCAATGTAAATGCAAAACGGTTAAAGAAAAATTAGCCATTTGGTCATATATTGGGCTTCAACTAATGAAGCTTATTTAGTGGTATAAAATTAATGTGTTTTTAATCAACATATTATTAGGACATCCATTTGCATGCAATTATTTTCACAAAGAATTAAGTACAGAAAAGTAAAGTTACCATGCCTTAGAAAGAAGAGTGTGAGAAGAACAATTGTATGTATTAGGGGAGAATGTGTTTTCCTTAATTGGAGTTCTTTTTCTCCAATAAAAGGATGGCAGATGAGAGCCAGAAAACTAAGACTTGAGTCCTGTGTATACAATAGGGGTTTTGCACCTCCTGTTCCCAAGTGTAGAGTCTTGTGCACACAAAATATAATGTAAATGTAAGCAAAATGTGCATTTTTAAAGGACCTTTTAAAAACAAAACAAAACAAAACAAACCTTAAAATGTGCATGCTGCAGCCTGTACACCTTCCTTTTGAGTGGCTGCCAGAGATTCTTCAGGGGCTGTCTTTCGATACCTTCCTCTTCTTTGAAACTAATGGCACATAAAGTTCAGCAAAAGGTCTTAGTTGTGCTCACTCCCTTCCGTTCTTCTCTGCCTCTGTCTCCCAACTTCTCTCCTTTGAAGCCAACAGCACACAGAGTTCAACACAAAGTCTGGGCTGTGTTCACTGCCTTCCCTTTTTCTCTTTCTCACCAACACCTCTCCTTCCTTCACGCCTTAAGGCAAAACAGATAGAAAATACTACAGTATCACAGACAAACCTTTCTTCTCTTGTGTCTGGTGTCGCTGGAACTGGAGCAGCTTGTCCAAGACCTCTCCTACCATTGCTGCTACCACTTTCTCCTTCAGTGTGCTGTCTCAACATGGGTGATAGATGGTGTTACCCTTTCCTCTCCAGCTTTCCAATGCCTTCAGTTCCTTCTCTGGTACCAACCCAGATTGCCCAAGTATCTAGTCTAGTAAGGACTACCCCTACCATTGCAATAAATTAAAATTGGGAGAGAGAGGGAGAGAGAAGGAGAAAGAGAGGACTCAAGTGATTTGCATGCAGAGCCCAGATTAGTCCTCTCAGGTTTACAAAACATCATTATCTACCTGGAAGAAAACCAAAATCATAACATGGACATTGACACATTTGAGGATTTTGTGGAGGAAGAAGATGATTAGAGTTGAATATATGCCAGAGATGGTTTGGTCTGCTGTTATTGTCATTTAAATGCTTTATGGCATTGGTTCCTATATAAAAATGCACTGGTTAGGGGAAAGGAGCAGAGAAGGGAAGTGTCTGTGCTGTAATGGTTAGAATAATAGACATTTATTAGTAATGAGATAAACTGAAAACCCAGTCTCATATAGTAGTTGGAATATTGCATTGAGACTTGAAAGATCTAGATTTCAGTTCCCACTGAGACATGAAACTCAGTGAGTGACCTTGAGCTAGTCATTTTCTCTCAACTTGGCTTATATCAAAGGTGTAATAAATAGCAATAGCAATTACATTTCTATATCGCTTATCAATGAACTAAGCACTCCCTAAGCCAGGGATAGGCAAACTGTCCCTCTTAAGGGCCGAGGGACTTCAGCTCCCAGAAGCCTCAGCCATGTTGGCCAATAGTCTGGGATGTTGGCCAATAGTCTGGGATTCTGGGAGCTGAAGTCCTTCGGCCCTTAAAAGGGACAGTTTGCCTACCCCTGCCCTAAGCAGTTTACAATGTGTAAGCTAATTGTCCCCAACAAGCTGGGTACTCATTTTAGTGACATATGGAAGGATGCAAGGCTGAGAGGACCTTGGACCCTTGCCTGGGATCGAACTCATGTGGCTGCAGCATAGGCATTTAACCACTGTGCAACCAGGGCTCGCAATGTAAGACGGTATATTGGCAGGAACGGGGTTTAAATTCTGTCAGAGGCTTCTTTGTGTGGTGGTGGGAAACAAAGTGAGACAGAAATGTAAATACTGACAGAGGATTCTTTGTGAGAAAGTGGGAAAACAGGAGTTTAAATTCTGGAAGAGGCTTCCTTGTGAGAAACAGGGAAATAGAGTGAGGCAGGGGTTAAATTTTGGAGATGGCTTTGTGGTGTGAAGGAAGGAAAGAGTGAGGAAAAGGTTTAAGTTCTTACTGTGGCTTTCCGGTGGTATTGACTACCATGAGGGAGGATTGGTTTACCCAGGTCTTGCCTTAGCCTCTGCCTCTGCTAGTGCCCTGGGACTGCTTCTCAGTCTGGCCATTGCAGGTTAAAAATAAAGAAATGTTTCTTCTTTTCAATTTTTGGCTGTTCAAATCTGTGGATATTAAACCTGCGGATACCTGTATCTTTAGAATCAACACACACAAAACAGAGCCTTCAGAAAACACCAGTGGCATAATTCTCCTTTAAAGTAAAGTATAACCTCTCTTCATGCCTTGTTTTGTAGGAGAAGAAAAAACTTTAAAAAAAACCCAGAGATCTTTCTGTCTTTACTGACTTTAGCGGAAGGGCTTACACAACCCATGGTGGGTCATGGGTGTGTTTACCCTTTCTTTCAAATTTGACCACTGAAGGAGGACTCTAGTATGACCAGAAATCGCTTTCATTCAGGGTTCTCAGGTTTGTGAAGGCAAGTCCTCTGATCTTTTATTCTTCTCTTGTTCTACTCACACTAAACTGAACATAAAAGGTCTGCTGCAAATCCATTCTTTCTGCCATAGTCTTCTTTCTGATTTAATTAACCTTCCTTTTTGAATATATCTATATTGTCACTGATAGCTCTCCACCTGACATTCTGGTATTGTTACAGAATACTGCACAAGGATATTGCAAGCTTTTGGAAGAGGGGCTGGATTTCTTGTGTGAGAAGGAACAATAATCATATTTTGAGGAAGCTTAATTATGTGGTTTTAAAAGAACATATCATGGAATTGCTTATAAAAAGAAATTTGTGTAGGAAGTATAACTGCCTTGGACTTTCTCTTTTTGTATTCCTTTGAAACATCTGAAACAGATGTTTGCATTTCTCCTTTATAAGGATACAATTCTTTGCTAATTTCATTCTCAGAGAAAGCAATGAGTAATTTTAGCAATTTTTCTCTCACCCCAAGAAAGTATTTGGAAATGGCAGTTTTTGAAGACAATTAGCAGTTTGGGATTTACTCTGATGAAAATCCATACTTTCTCTGCAAAGAAAGAACAGCATTTTTGTGCAGGAAATAGGCATTGTATAGAAAATTATATTTTTTGTGCAGAAGATGCTGCTTTCAACGTTAAAAGATTCTGTGTAAATTCTGCACAGAAAATGTCATGAACTGCAAAGATTCTCTTCACTCCAGGAGTTTTCCAAAATTCTTCAGAGTTTTCCAACACTCTAGACACACTCCCCCAGAAAAAAACTGAATATTTTTGAATATTGTTTCCAACCCTACACTTCAATTGAATTTTGTGATACCTCCCTTTCTGAAGATGATAAAGAGGCACTAAAAAGAAGAAAATGGATTTCTCAGTTATCTGCAACCACTCTTAATTTGCATTAAATTCTGTCACTGTGTAACTACAGGGCTCTGGGCAAATTGTTTAACATTTTAAAGTTCTCTATTTGTTAAATGGATTACATTCACCATTGTAGAGGGTTGTCATGAGAAATGTGTTCATACAGTACTGTGCTCATGTAAAAGACTACATAGATACTACATTACATTTTCTTATTTTGTCAAATTAACATCATTTGGCTTTTCCATGTCTATTATTTATGCTGTGACCCCCTATAAGAATAAGTGTAAGCAGACATATGGAAGCCTCACCAATTCATGCATGATAGCCTCAGTCTCTTTGTATTGTTAAGAGGATTAAATATTAGCACTAAATAATTTTGATCAGCAGGAAGATATATTATGTTAGCAAATTAAACACAACCTGAAACCAGCATCTACAGAGGACTAATATGTTGAGTTGTCTAAGGAAAATGTCCCATCTAGACCTCTTCCTCAGCACTCACTGGGTGAGCCAACCAGTCCCAAGAGATACACTTAAGCCTTGTTGTTGTTGTTGTTGTTGTTGTTGTTGTTGTTGTGTGCTTTCAAGTGGTTTTCAATTTATGGTGAGCCTAAAGTGAACCTATAAATAAGGTTTTCTGGAGCTGAGAGCGTATGATTTTCCCAAGGCCACCCTTGAGGTTTCCATGGCTGGTTGAGGAATCAAACCCTGGTCTCCAGAATCATAGTTCAATGCCCTATACCAAACTGGTGCTCATTTATGGTGTTTCTCTTCATATTTCCCTTGCTCCACCAAGCAAAGAACTAAAAAAAAATGGCTGGAGGTCAACTGGATCTCCAAAGACAATTCTCCCTTCCCCATCCTTGGATCCCAAGATGTAAAGAATAATTCTGAGGGACTGCTTTACAACATAAAGTGTGCTCCTGTGTTCACCAATCCTACCTGCCTGTCATGATAACCTGCTGAAAGCTGTTACACTCTATCCAATTGTCCCCTTTTTCTAACTTTGAGGCACTGCTAAAACTCTCTGTCTGGTCCTGAGATCATCAAAGTCTGCAGTGATTAGGTCATCATAAAGGTCCACAATGCCAATGGAGGGCAGAGGGAACAATCTGAAATGCTGTTTTTACTCTGCCCCTACTCTTGCTGGTGTCATGCACTTGGTCGCATGAGGCACAGAGTCTTCCCTCATCCATGGGTCATGACCAGGAGCCATCACAGTGGGGTAAGAGCAATCTCAGATCTGGCCCAAGACTTGACAGAACAGAAAATGGTGCCTCCTCAGCCAAAGTTAACAGCAATTCTACATGTTTCTCCAATGGCATGGCAGTAAAAATATAATAGTAACCAATTAAATATAACAGGCTGTTTCAGTTTCATGAAGTTCAAAAAATCTGCTGCCTGATTTTGCTGCTTCACTCTTTCTAATGTCAGGGGAACCCCTGATATACATACATACATACATCCATCTACATAAAACGTATTACAGCATTACGAGCACTTGGATTAATGTGATTATTAATACTGTAACCAACACACTTCCACACTTTCCATTATCTCACAAATAAAAATAGTTAAATGTCGTACCTCTCATGTTTCTTTACAATATACAGAGGCTCATTCTTGAATCATACCATCTCTTCAAGATGTGTGAAAATACAATATTCTCAGGGAATACACAGGCTAGAAATATGCATACTTGTCATTCAAGAAAGTCTCTATATAGTTGGCTCAAGAGATAAAACAATGCACAGATCATACAGAAGAAGAAATTAAAGTTGACATAACAAAGTCTAAGACAAAGAGCTTTATTGTAAATATTAGATTACATGGCAACAATAGTGATCTGTGCAAAGTGAAGGGGGTTGACATCACATGTTATTAGTTAAACATGACAGTCTCCTGAGGAGGACTTTCAGCAGAGCTATTTCTGTTTAGTCCCAACTGGTTATACTTAGAGGTAATTTTTTTAGGATGATATGTGGCATGTATATGACCCATATCTTCACAGTTATATTAATAGAAGAGTTCCTTTGTTGATGTTTGGTCTGAAGCTCATTGTTGCTGTGTGCCTTCTAGTCTTTTCTGACTTATGACAACCCTAAGGGGTTTTCCTGGCAAGATTTGTTCAGAGAAGGCTTGTCATTGCCTTTCCCTGATGTTGAGAGCATGTGACTTGCCCAGTGGGTTTCATGGCCAAACTGGGAATTGAACCCTGGTGACCAGAGTTTCGCTCCTATGCTCAAACCACTATGCCACACTGGCTCTTTTTGAAATTCATAGCTATACTGATGGTCATGAAATGACTGTGAGTCCTTCAGTATGCCTTACCTCCTCTTCCTTGAAATATGCCATATGGACCTATATTATCAATCCACATTTTTATTTCATTATGTCAGCACATTTGTTTCCAGTTATCCAAGGACCTTCTTCCCTAGAGAATGGGTTTTATCATTATTTATATATTGTTATTTTTTTGAATATTTTGTACACCATCTTACTTGGGTTTCAGAAAAAGAGAATGTAAATATAAAAAATAAATATGTACATTTAAATATATTCGTATGTTGAGCATTGAAAGTGAAAGTGTTCAAGCTTCTTTGTAATTTGCAATTGTGAAGAGCCCCATGGGATGAAAATAACCAGGAACAGGGTTGGTAAAGAAATGTTTGTTAGATATTTCTGAAGAGAGGTTATTTCAGTTGCTCCATTCATAACAGGCATATCTAATAAACGCTGAAACTATCTTGTTATTTGGTAAGTATGATTGTGCCAACAAATTGTTCATTCAGACTATAAAAATGGTCAGCTTTTGATAAGCTACACATTTGTTTATGAGTCCTCATGTTGTACAACATGTCATTGCCTGGGATGACACTGAATAATGCAGCAGTTGTGCTTTTTTTGAAAGGTTGCTGCTTTAATAAACTGAACAGATGTCAAGCGGACAGATGTCTTATGTTAAACATGGACATTTGCCTAATTTTAAGCTTATTTTCCACTCAGTAAATACATTTGCTGTTGTGAAGGAAGCATGATGTGTGTGTGGGGGGGGGGGGAGAACACTCAAATAATCTTTAAGACGGTCAAAGATATTAAAACAGAAACACTCATTAACAGTAACATTTAAGTGAAATAATGTAAATGAGATATATTTTCAAATGTATTTTTATTAATTTCATTATTATTTAACTTCCAATGGATATCACCTCTTTTATTTCTCAATATCCTTCATTGCTCTCCCTCCAACAAGATCCAGGCAGAATTCCAGTACCAGAAGTATAATATAAATCAAGATGTTCAGCAATTTAATCTTTTAAGCAAACTGTTGTTGGTGGGGAAAAGGGAAGAATTTGTTTATTTGGTACAAAATGTGCATTGGGCCTAGGACTGTTCTCTACTCGTCTGTACTAATTAAAGATCATTCATCTATACCAATATGGAAAAGACACTGCCAGTGGAGATTTGAAGGTCACAACATATTACTGGCTTGTTGTTTTTGTTGTACGCCTTCAAATCATTTACAACCTATGGTGACCCCAAGGTGAACCTAACATGGGGTTTTCTTGGCAGGATTTGTTCAGAGGGCTTTTGCTTTTGCCTTCCTCTGAGGCTGGTCATAACAAAGCCCATGTGGGTTTCCATACCCATGTGGGAATTCAAACCCAATTCTTCAGAATCATAGCCCCATGCTCAAACCATTGCAGCAAATTGGCTCTCACAATTGGCTTAGATGGTGCTTTAAAGCATTTTGTTAAAAAGTTTTCAATGTTTGTATGTATGTGCATGTGTTTTCCCCTTCTCCTTTACTGCTATTCTTGCAAACTATTTTTTCCTTGCAGTTGTTCCTTCATTTTGGTTTAAAGAAACTGTTAAATATCACTGATCTAGTGGGTTTTGCCTGAGCTTCCTCTAAGGAAAATGGAGTTGTGGGGTGGGGGCAGGGGGGGGGGGCATGAGGGAGGACTAAAACATAACAATGAAATAAATCTATCTCAGTAGCCTTGGGGCATGGAGCTATTTAGCTCCATGCTGATGGTCAGCTAGGGACATGTAATGCCTTTTATAGAAACTAGGATCTTATTGGGGCAAATTTCTCACACAGCACAATGTAGGGTGAACAACTTGACTTTCCTAGTGCTTGTATACACATGCCTCCATAGCCTTGCTGCAAGAAGAAAATATAACTTTTTGCTACAAAATTATCTACTTGCACAACACGAAATATAGCAATCCATCAAAACTATGCCAGCAAGGCCTTCTTTGTTTTCTATCAGTTCCTGGCCTGAGAAAGCCCAAGACATTTTAGTTCTAGAAGAAGATCTGAAAGGTGACAAACTATAATAATACATTGGGCAGCTAGCTGTTTCCTACTCTTTATTAATACTCCAGAGTCAAGTAATTGAAATCACTGAAGTTGCCTCACCCTGCCTAATGGTCAGCTCAGTCCTAATCCTGCATCATAGATGTAGAAACTAGGACTAGAAAGCAATAAATACAGTTTACTACACTGTGTCATTCAGCACCACAAAATAACACTGAATTTACTGCTTCCACAACAGAAAAATGTTCTAGGTGAACTAATGAGCTGACATTCTTAGCCTTGTGTCACAATTCAGTCTTTGGTTCACTCCCTTCAGCCTTTCTCGTCCTTTTCTTCCTTGTTTATTTTCCAGTAGGGTACATTTCTACTGGCCTAAATACCTTAAAGGCACCAGATCTCAAGCTTTCCTGGAAGCTAAGCAGGATCAGCCTTGGTTATTCTTTGGATGGGAGACCAGCAATGAAACCAGGTGTTGGAGACTATATTTCAGAGGAATGTTCTGAGTATTCCTTGCCTAAGAAAAACCCATGAAGGTCAAAGGGCCATGATAAGTCAAGAGGCAACCTAAAGGCAAACACACACACAATGCTTTTGACAAGTCTTCCTATATTTATTTATTTATTTATTTATTTATTTGCAGTACATGTTACTTATATACAGAGGACTTCAAAAAACCAGATGTTTTAGCATTCAAGGGAGAAAAAGTGAGGAAAGTGTTTTTGGAACCACATGACGTTGTATATGATGGAGAAATATTCAAATGCAATTGCAGTGAAAGCCCTAGACCTATTTTGATTTCCTCATTATCTAGGAATTTATATAGATACACTCCAATCATTATTTTTGTTTTCATTATGTTCAGCAGCAAGTCTACCTTTGCACTTTCTTCCTTCACCTTCCTTAGTAATTGTTCCAAGTCTGTTATGGTTTCTGCTAGTAGTATGGTGTCATTTGTATATCATATACTGTTGATGTTCCTTCCCCACTGTCTTTACTCCTCCTCCTCCTCCTCCTCCTCCTCCTCCTCCTCCTCCTCCTCCTCCTCCTGTATTTAGACCTGCTCTTTGTATGATATTTTCTGCACACATTTTGAACAAGTAGGTTGATAGAATGCATCCTTGCCTGACCCCTTTGCCAATTGGGAACCATTCTGTTTCTCCATATTCTGTTCTGACAGTGGTATCTTGTCCTAAGTATAGATTTCTCATCAGAACTATAAGATGTAATGGGAATCCCATGTCTTTACGAGCCTTCCATAGTTTTTCGTATCTATGCAGTCAAATGCTTCTATAAAACACATGCTGATTTTTTTCCCTAGAATTCCTTCATATGCTCCATTAGCCATCGTATGTTTGCAATGTAGTCCCTCATGCCTCTTCCTTTTTTAAATCCTGCCTGAACCTCTGGAATTTCTCTCCCCATGTAATGGTTAGAGTCTAAGTTGTAGAATTTTGGACATAATTTTGCTTGGATGAGAGATTAATGCTATGGTTCTACAGTTGTTGCAGTCTCGTGTCTCCTTTTTTGTGGATGGGAATGTATAGTGATCATTTTCAGGCTGTTAGCCATTGTTTTGCTTTCCATATTCATTGACATATATTGGTTAACACTAGATTTGATTCTGTATGTGTGGACTGGAGCAATTCAATTGGAATATCATTTGTTCCTGGTGATTTTATTTTTGCCAATTTCTCCTATTGCTGCTTCCAGCTCACCTTTTTTTGCAACAACAATAAACTTACAATACCATAAATATAATAAGTCACATTTATGGTCATGGTACCATTATTATGACTCCAAATGCCTCCTATAACCCACCTTAGAAGCCAGGTAATTGCACCAACTGAAGGAGTTCTGAGGTGCTGGACAGCAGAGCACTGAATCATGAGCATCGTGCCTCTTCCTGCCAATGAGGCTTGGTGTGAAAAGTGGAGGTCCCTGCCGCTGCTTTTCATACTGCACTTTAGTTATAGGATTCAACTGAACACTTTACTATTCAGCACATCTGGTAACAAAGAATCTTGATCAATATTTCATCCCTAAAATATGAAAAACAAAGCAGTGGCCAACAGACTGGGAATGCTCAATATATATACCAATCCACAAAAAAAGAGATACAAAAGATTGCAGCAACTATAGGACAATAGCACTAATCTCACATGCAAGCAAAATAATGCTCAAAATTCTGCAGCATAGACTGCAACTATACTTGAAGAGAGAAATTCCAGAGGTGCAAGCAGGATTCAGAAAAGGAAGGGGCACTAGGGACCACATTGCAAATATACGATGGCTAATGGAGCGCACCAAAGAATTCCAAAAAAGAATCAGAATGTGTTTCATAGACTACAGCAAAGCATTTGATTGTATAGATCATGAAAAGTTACGGAATGCATTCTAGTCTTGATGGGGAAACTGTACCAAGGACAAGAGGCCACCGTCAGAACAGATTTCAGGGAAACAGAATGGTTCCCAGTTGGGAAAGGGGTCAGGCAAGGCTGCATCCTATCACCCTACTTGTTTGCTTACCAACCCCAGAAATAAAGAGACAAGACATGAGAAAGCTGGGTTGAAATTGGGCCTTTTATTTATAGACCTATTTAATAATTTCTTAACAGCAACTAATGTGGGAGAAAAAGCCTAATGTGGGAGCAGGTGCAACTGGGGGTCTCTTTCTCAGACCACCTCTACAGCTTCCCCTTGGTAATCACACCTGAGCCCTGAACAATAACCCAAAAGCTGGGTTACTCACTGGCCAGCCTGCATCAGGGAGTCCCTCTCCCAATTCTTGTGGATTGAAGAGCAGGTTTCAGGCCAGTCCAAAGGGCAATCTCTTTCTTCCACCTCCCAGGTTGCAAGGCCTAAAAAGATGGTTCCATAGATGTCCCTTGCCAATCAGTGTCCAAGGTGCTTGCCAAACTATAAATCACCATTCACTCTTGCCACAGATAGGGGGTAAGTGTCCACTTAGGGGGGTTGCAGACTGCCAGAAATAGTGCAAATTGGGTTCACTTTTAGGGTTAGGGTTAGGAAATCATGGGAACTGTATTTTATTGTGGCACCAGAGCTCTCTGACAGAGAAGGCTCAATGTCTCAGGAAAAAAAAACAATTCCCATGATTCCTTAGCATTAACCCTAACCCTAAAAGTGGACTCAATTTGCACTATTTCTGGCAGTCTGCAACCCCCCTTTTTCCCAATCCTCCCACCAAGGCATCTAGCACACCCTTAATACCTTGCTGGAGGTCTGTTAAGAAAATCAAATTACCTGTCTCAGAAAGGTAGAACTCTGGCCTCTGGAATATGATCTGCAGATGTGCCAAATACTGGCCCAAGCCCATGTCAAGTGCCTTTTGAATCTCTCTATTAACCCGATGTTGGAACGTGTCAATAGAAAGGGGGTTGCTTCCGCATTTCCACTTGTGACGTGGCAACATGGCAGACCACACTGTGTGTATAAGGGGCTAAGTTTACTTGATGTCTTAAAATCATGAATAACTTGTAACATCAAGGCTTTTCCTTTCAATAATCCTAGATCATTGCCCCCAAGATGAACAATGAGAACTTGAGGAGGAGGCCCTCAGTGCTCCTTGAACAGTAACGGCAACAGGCCATGCCAGCGGAGACCCTGCTTTCCCAACCATTGAAACAATGCAATGTCACCTGAAACAATACAGATGAGGTGAGTACCAAAGTGGCTCATCCTGGCTTAACAGGCTGCCCAGTAAATCATGCTGTGTCCACATAACAGCAATCGATGTCTCGTCGGCCAGGAACTGAAGCCTGAAAAACAAAGAAAACATTAACAAACTAACCTACTAACGTATTTCTGGTAGGCTGATGATTTCCAACATCCAATCTTTCTAATGGCATTTGGCTCAAAGCCCAGCATAGCAGCTGTAGAAGCAGCACCTATGCAGAAGGAATGAGTAGCGAACTGAATGTTTGCCAAGCCAAGGGCAGATAGGCCCTTAGAAGTAATGGCTCAAAACTGATGTTTGGTTAATGGGGAACAATCCTGATGAACAAATAAAGGTCTGGGGCTAAGCCCCCGGCTCATGTATAGTTATGTAGGGCCTGCACAGGACAAATATTAGTATCTGAACAGGATCTGAGAAAAGTTGTGTGCCCCTACCATGTTGGTCAATCTTTGATGATCTAATGAACAAAATGAAAGACTGGTTACTAAACTGTAAATCTCCATATTATAAGGCCTTCTGAGAGGCATCCCATCTAGACAACAAAACCAGATCACTAATCCATGATCACTGCTCCAACAAAGGCAGCCAGTGCCGCAGAGTGGAATAACAAGGTCTCATATGGTGATATGCAAATATCAGACCAAACTTGACCAAGACCTTTCAAAATGTCCAGGGATAAAGATGTTCTATTGTCTATGACTTGACCTCTGTCTCTGTTCCAACCTTCTAAAATCTTTCTGATCCTAAAATCTCCTATTGTGTCCTCAACCCCTTGCAATTTTACCCAAAATGTGATGGCAGACAGGAAACTTCAGATAGAACTTGGCGTTAACCCTCTGCCATGCAGAAAAACAAAATGTTGTAGTAACTGGGGAACCTGAATAGGCAAAACTTCTTGTAGCTTTTTTTTCACCTGAAATTGTTTAAATTCTGTTACTGATCTAAGGTAGCTCTTTTTCATGCTTGGAACCACCAATAGACTCAAAGCATGAGCTATCTCTTGTTGCCAAGGCTCCATAGGTGTTCAGGCATCAGTTCCACCAGCTGAGCTGCCTTGGGCACCAATTTCCTGAAGCGCTCTATCTCTTTACAGGAAAGAGCATCTGGGATAGCATTATCGATCCCAGCCACATATAATGCTGTGAACAGAATATTAAAATGTAAACACTGCAAAGTAAATGCATGGACCAGGCACATGACCTTTGGGGACCTAGAGGTGAGGAAGCTGATGACATGGACGTCAACCAAGTTATCACATCAAAAATGTTCAGAAGAGTTAGCAAACTCCCTGGCCCAAATGGTGATAGCCACCACTATGGGAAAAACTCCAGGAAGGCTAAGTCAGTAGTTAATCCTGATTAGATCCAGTCTTCAGGCCAAGAATGAACACACCTTTTACCACAGATATTAACACCGAATCCCACAGAGCCCACTCCATCGGAAGATACCTGCAAGGCATCTTGAAGCTTAAGATCCCAGCACCAAAAGGAGACACTTAAAATCAGCCAGGAAATGCTGCCAAACCCCCAAATCTTGTTCCATGCTTGAGCTGAATCTAATCCTATGATGTGGCATCATGACCCCACATATTGCATCACCCAGGGCCACCATCTTATAGGCAAAGTTTAAATGGCCAATAAGTTCCTGAAATTCATGAAGTGTGGCCTTTTCACGGGACTGGAACAAGTATACCCTGTCACATAAATGGGCAACTTTGGTGTCCAGGAGTCTAGACAGTTGGTTAATTGTGTCAATTGTGATACCCAAAAATTCTAACTGTGTAGTAGGCCCCTCTGTTTTTTCAGAAACCAAGGGAACACCAAGCTCACACTCCAAAGCCTCAAATTCCTGAAGCAACAGAGAACTAGAACCAGAACCAGATGTGCCTACAAACAAAAAAATATCAAGGTAGTGGATGACACCCCTTAGCTCTGTGCATGTTTTCAGGGCCCATTCCAAAAAGGAGCTAAACATTTCAAAGGCTGCACAAGAAACTGAGCAACCCATAGGAAGAGCTCAATCCATGTAAAACTTATCCTCAAACCAAAAGCCTAACAATTCAAAATCTGATGGATGGATGGGCAACAGCCTGAAGGCCAACTTAATGTCTAACTTGGCTAACTCAACACCCAATCCATGACTGCATAACGGTCTGATTGCTGTATCAAAGGATGTATACACCATATGCATGCACTGTATGCATACATATACATCATTAACTGATTGCCCATGGGGATAAGACAGGTGCTGAATAATGCAGAACTCTCCAGGTGTTTTCTTTGGAACCACTCTAAGTGGTGAAACTCTCAGGTTTGGGGTGGGAGGAGAAAGAAAGGAGCCTAAAACCTGGCCCTCCAAAACTTCCTTGTTGATTTTCTGCCTAACCACATGCCATGCCTAATATGGACTTTTAATTATTAGCTAAGAATGGACTTTGGACTCCTTGAAAGGGTATATGGAAACCATACCGCAAGCCATGTAACAAATATTGTGCTGCATGAGAATCAGGGTAGGAAGCTAATAATTGACAAAGGACGTTGAATTTAATTGAGCTGGGGCCCTTTTGGAGGTGGATGGGGTGTCACCTGTCTTCTTATTGTGCTGACCATCCCTGTTGGTGAATGGCTGAGCTCAACCACTGGTGAAGTTCCAAAAGGAATGAGGTCCCTTGCAGACTGAGCATTCATGTTTATATCTGCAGGCTTTCTGGTTATAAAAACCCTGAAAGCTAAACTCCCAACACAGGAACTTTTTGAGACTGGCCCAAAGTGGCTTGGGATCAAGAAGGGGGGATCCCCCTGACCTCTGTATTAAGTGGTCACTATGGGTCCTATCTTCTTGGATTGGGTGGGTCTGTGTCATGAGTTACATCCACAATTGTGAATGTAGCATGTCCCAGTGCAGCGTGGTATAAATGGCCACCCACATATGGAAAGGCTCATCATACAGCAACCATGCATAGCCTGCATAATTCATATAAACACAGTGGATAATATCCATGTACTGGATAAGGGCAGCCCCCTATGTTGGTTAGGCTTTTGCTATCACTCCTGCATAAATGTGAAAACCATTAAGCCAACTGGAAAAGGTACATTCCACCTTCCTGTGGTGCAGTTTTTCTTTCTCATCAAGCTCATCTTTGTCCTACTTTTCCAGGTCTCGATGCAACAAAGTAAAAATATCTATGTATTCTCCTCTGAGAATTTTGTCAATGGTGGACTGTAACAAATGACCACCCAAAGGGCCGAAAGGAATGGCTAAGTGTGACACCCTCTCATATCCTGCAGGATATGGAGGTCTACCCAGTCTTATAACATGTGCTGCCCAAGCAGGGCGGGCTGAGAAATTTAGAGGCCTGGATCACTGGTCCCATGCCGGCAAACCTGCAGGCCACCCAAACTGCACAATAGACCCAGGGGCAGAAAATACTGTCTTATCTCCACTCACCAGGAAAGAACAGGGGTGAGATTGTCCCAAAAAGCCCCAAAGGCCAGAAATAGGCTGTAACCAGTTCACTATATTCTGCGAGAAACTCACCTGAAACTCCCCTACCCTCTGCCACATTTATCGCTGGTTGTTTGCCCACTATTATGATTCCTTCAGTTGTTATTATCCATTGTTCTTTTATTGTTTCACATTTCTTGATGTTTAATACTATTTTAAGGGGTGGGTGGGTTTTAGGACTGTACATTGTGGTATTTTATCATTGTAAGCTGCCCTGATTGCTTCTGCAGAGGGGTGGGATAGAAATAAATTTTATTATTATTATTATTATTATTAGCTGCAATTCTTTAGAAGTGTGATTAATGAGCCTCCAAGCTAGGCTTAAACCTATAGACAGAGGCTCCAGTGATAAATTTTTGAGAATAATAAGCAAAATCAATGATGGGCAGCACCAAAAAGCACAGACTATGCTGGCTAAGTGAATAATCAGTGACTAATCTCTGATCCCAGTCCAAAGCAAGGAAAGAATCAAATAGATAAGCCTGAAACCTCCCTGGCTTGGCCTACCATGTGGCAGAGAATGGGGAATGGTGGCGGGGAAATGGCTGGGCAAAAAGCGAAAGGAACTTGAGAACAATTGGCCAAATGGAAAATGAAACCAACATCTAGCCATCTTTTGAGGCATATGAATTCCTGAGACAAAGACCCCCCCCAAACTTGATAAAATGGCCATAAAAACTATAAAATATAAAGATATTGCAAGACAAGAGGCTTATGCCCAACCCCACAAACTCAGGCTAAGCCCCACAGAGTAGACTGCGAGGGTTGGGAGGCTAATATTCTAAGATACTCAAGAAAACACACAGCCTGGCTTGAGGTGTAGCCAATTCAAAATTGGAACCCTGCACCAGCTGGTAAGATTAAGCCAGGCTAGAATGGGAGCCCCCACAATTAGAGCTGGGTCCATTCACTAAACAGACAGACTGACAGCGGGCGTCTACATCGACCTTATCCCAGCCAGCTGGAAACCTGGCTTGGAAGTCTACAGAGGTGGCTATCGCACCCTGAGAAGAGAGAGAGTGCAAACAGGACTCAAGCTGCAAAAGTACTGCCTCCTTCACCAACCCTGGGCCTGGGTACAGTGCACATTGGCTGGGTGATGGATAAGACCCCCACCTCATCCCCCAGGAAAGTCTAAATAATGTAATAGAAATGAATGAAACCCAAATGACAAGAGAGCAGGGGGGAGCAGAAGAAAACACGAGTGTGATAAACCACTGCTTGAAAAACAGCCCAGTCAACAGAAGCGATCTTCAAGATGTCCATTCTTGTTGATTGTCCCAGCCAAACTGAGGCTTTGGGGGTGGCAGGCAATAGAACAATGCTGGCCATGCCCCCAGCAGCCTCCAACCATGGCATAAATGTTGTGGTGTGGTTTAGACTCTTGTCTCCCTTCTGGGGAGGGCAGCAAACTGGTAATCTCAGCCCCAACTCCTCTGTCATGGGGGTGGGGATGCCAATTATAAGAAAAACAGAATTAGAATCAGAAAAAGGAGTTAAGATAGGAGGAAGCAACATTAACAACCTACGATATGCAGATGACACTATATTATTAGCAGAATACATTCAGGAATTGGAACAGTTAATATAAGGAAGGTCAAAGATGCAAAGGCAAGTCTGATGCTGAACATAAGGAAAACAGAAAAAATGACCACAGAAGAAATACACAAATTCAATCTAGACAATGACTTCTGGGTTGGTATGGCGCCCCTTTGAGAGGCTCTCTGACTAGCCTCCAGGGGGTCACTCAAGAAACGTGGCTATTGATCCCCAAAGAAGACCTTATTTTGGATCGAAAATATCTCCTTGGTATAGGAAATTCCAACGACTCTATCTAGGACCAAGGAAATTTTTGCTTGGAAGCCCCTGCACCCTGGATGGACATCGATCCCCAAGGGACAAGGAGGCTTAGAGCAAACCAGTCTGGAGAGAACGCAACCACGTTTCTATAATCTTCCTAAGGAAGACTTGGGGCATCACCAACTTTTTTAAAACTACTACATATCAACTCATTTGTGAGTATTAGTGAATTGGTACACGCTTGGACTCATAACTTCTGGGAATTGGGTCAACCAGTGACATTAAATTTCAGTTGAAAGATAGAAAGAGACTTTTCTGTGACTTTCTGTAAAGAAGGAGTATTAGAAGAGCATACTACTCCCAGACTCTGTCTAGACTACATCAGGGAACTGAGGAATAAGTCGTGGGGTGGTCTTGTTGATCCTCCCTTCGCTGAAATAAAGAAAACGCTGGATCCCATGATTATAAAAGTGACTTACAAACAACTTACTACAAATAAAAGAGAACGACTTAAAAATTAAATAAGGAACACCACTACGAGTTGGTCTGTTACTTGCTGGAATTTTTCTGAATAATATAAGGCAGCATAAGAGGAAACGCATTGAGGAGTTAAAAAAGGGTTAAAACAATTGCTTGCCTGTTTTGGAAGTAAGAGGAGGAGGAGGAGGAGGCGGATTGTTGGAGAGTGAATTTGTGAGGCGTGGTGTTGTCCAGGACAGAGGAGTGTGCCATGGGAGGCGACGCTGGGAGGCAGCTGGGAATAAGAGAAGGAGGCTGGAGAGGAGTGGAGAGGTCCCCTACTGTCGTGTGAAACCTGTTTGGGTGGAGCAAAGTCAACACTCTACTACCCTGGTGCATTCCTAGAGAAGAAGGGCAGCATATATAGAATATAGATCCTTGGGCCTAGAGTGGTAACCAGGAAGAGGAAGTCCTCCAGTGGTACCATAGAATATTTCTGGAAAGAGAGGAGATTATAGAAGAGACCATAGAGAAAAGACAGAGGCATTTCCCAGTTGTGACTTATTCAGCATTTTCTTTGATTGTGACTTGCTTAAACAGCTTAATAGATATTTTTGAGGGGGGAATTTCACCTGTTCCCTTGGTCATCGGCGTTTCTGAAGTGGAGTGGAGAGGTAAAGTTTTCAATTTGATACCTGAGTATATTTTATTTTTTGAACAATATCAAGTGGGCCTTATTTTCTCTCTATATATTCTCCACTTCTGGGGCTAGTGGAGTCAATAATAAGAGTTAATAGGATTGGCTAAAAATTTTCCCTTGTTTGCCATTTTATTGCTAGGAAATTATCTTTGAGTAATATTTTGAATTATCTTGAAAAGGATATTGCTTATTGAAATATTATAAAAATTTGGGAAAACCTTTCTTTAATGGTTTTTAGCTGGAAAATTTTTGGTGATATACTTTTGGATTGTCATGTAGAATTGAAATTTAATAGTTAAGTTTTTGTTCTAACCCACTCCATATTCCAGGTGAAATCTCATATGATATTTTGAATTGGTAATACAGAACCTCCTGTTTATTGTAATAGAGTGTTAAGGGGTGGCTTGCTTTTCCTCTTTCTCTCTTCTAGTGTTAAAATATATTTGGATTTTTCGGTTTTTGAATATGATGTCCAGAAATCAACTAGCCAAGGCGCAGAGTCAATCTCAACTTCCCAGACGGGCTACAATAGAACAGGCCAAAAACTTTGATACCAATTCTAATCTCCTAGATGAAATAAGGAAATGCATCAAACAGGAGATGCAAGATTTTAGGACAAAAATTAGGCATGAAATCAGGGCAGAACTACAGGAGATAACTCACACAATCAACAAAATAACAAATGAGCTTACATCAACAAATCATAGAAATGGGAATCTGGAATATAAAGAAGAAAGGTTAGCAGAGGAATTAGAAGATGTCAGGAGACTAAGAGAAAAAGATTTGGATGATAAGGCTATATGGCAGGGGTAGGCAACCTTTCCCCTTTAAGGGCCGAGGGACTTCAGCTCCCATAATCCCAGGAGCTATTGGTCAACATAGGACTATTGGCCAAGATGGCTGAGGCTTCTGGGAGCTGAAGTCCCTTGGCCCTTAAAGGGGAAAGGTTGCCTACCCCTGCTATATGGGATCAAAAATTGAGGGGAAAATGTATTAAAATTCGAGGTCTCCCTGAAAATAAAAATGAAAATGTAATGGAATATTTGGTCCCCAAATTGGCAACATTCCTTAATAAAGATAAAGACTCTTTCCAGATAGAAGTGGACAGGATCTTTTGACGTAACTCCTTAACTGCAAAAAAGAAAAATATACCAAGAGATATCGTAGTATATTTAGTAAGGAGACAGATAAGAGACCTGATTTTGAAGCTGCATAATGAATCCCCTCTAACTCTTGATGATATCCAGATTCAAATCTTAAAAGATGTGCCTGCTAGAATACTCCAGAAGAGGAAAGAATATTCTTTTTTGACTGTCTTTTTGAGACAACAGGGTGTCCCATATAGATGGGGCACTCCTGATGGTTTAGTCTTCTGGTGGAGAAAAAGGAGAGTGATTTTGAGAAATATAGATGATGCACAGAGATTTTGGGATTTGGAGGAAAGGGGAGATAGATCCCAAAGTAGGAAAGCAGAAGAATGCAAGGAAACTGGGAAAGATATTTCAGGCCTTTGCCCTAGTTTACTGAATGATGATTTTTTTAGAAAAAGGGAGTGGTAGACAAGAGGAGGAAGGTGCAGTGAATTGGCAGCAGGAAAATGAAAGAGCGGAGCAGGGTATTTCATCTGATGTCGGAGAGATTGATTTAAGTGGAGAAGGAGACCTCACGGAAGAGGTAGAAGTTGGAGACCTTTAGTAACGTAAGTAATTGGTCTCATCTTGAGGGATGGAGAGTTTAAAAATCTTGATGTGGAATGTGAGAGGATTAAATACTCCTCAAAAGAGGAAAAAAAGATATTCAATTATCTTGTAAAAACTAAGGCAGACATACTCTGTCTTCAAGAGACTCATATTAGAACTAAGGACTCCAAATATTTAGAACACAAAAGATCAGGCAAAGCCTATTTGGTGACAACCCAAAGTAAAAAGAAAGGGGTAATGATTTATGTGGCTAATAAATATGAATCTAAATTAATTAAGACAGATACAAATGGGCAATATGTTATAGTAGAAATTAATGTTAGAGGGGGGGAGTTGTTAGTTGGCATCTATGCTCCGCTATCTAATAAAAAGAATTTCTTTGTCCAGCTTTTAACCCAACTACAAGAATGTAATAATGAACTTATTGCTGCATTAGGAGATTGGAATGGGATAATTGATCCTCAACTGGATAGATCTTTGCCCAATATTAAACACCAGGGGAAATTGCCGAAAAGCTTTTTTGACCTTCAGGAATTATTGGCCCTAAAAGATATTTGGCGATTGTTATATAATAATTCAAAAGATTACACTTTCTTCTCCCATGTGCATTCTACATGGTTGAGAATTGATATGTTTTTGGTTTCTTCCCAACTATGTGATCGGGTAATAAAAATAGATACTAAACCAGTGATTTGGTCAGACCATAATCCTCTGATTATGAAAATGAAGCTAGGCCCTAGAGAATTTAGATGGAAATTAAATGAGAACTTACTAAAAAATGAAAAAATACTCAAGGAAGTATTAAAAATTAAAAATATTTTTTCAACATAATATAAATAATGAAACACCCATGAATATAGTCTGGGATACTTCTAAAGCTTACATGAGGGTTTTTTTTATGAAAAATAGTGTTGAAGTTAAAAGGATAAGAGAAAAAAAGTTTAAAGATTTAGAACATGAATTAAAATTAAATGAAGAACTATTAAAAAGAGATTCAAGACAGAAAAATATAAAAGACGAAATTCAAAGAATTCAAAAACAAATTTCAATCTTATCAATGGAAGAAATATATAGAAAATTAAAATTTGCCTGGCAAAAATATTTTGAATTTTCTAATAAGCCGGGGAAATTATTGGCAACTTTGTTAAAAAGGGAACGAGAAAAAAGAATAATAGTAGAACTCAAAGAAGGAGACCATTCATTCACAATACATTCTCATATAAAAAGAATCTTATTAAACTACTTCTCAAATTTTATATAAGGAGAAACAAATTAATCTCTCAGTTATAAAATATTATCTTAATGGGCAACCCTTAAGTAAAATTTCAGAAGAATATAAGAAGGATTTGAACAAAAAAAAATTGAACTACAGGAACTTTTGGATGCAATTAAGAACCTGAAACCTGGTAAATCTCCAGAACCAGATGGTTTTATAGTAGATTATTATAAGCAATGTAAAGATCAATTGGCTGTTCCTTTGTTAAAAACAATAAATGGAATATTGAAAGGTCATGGTTTCAAGCAAATATTACTCTTATTCCAAAAGAAAGTAAAGATAAATCTAACCCCAAAAATTATAGACCTATATCCCTCCTAAACAATGACTATAAGATTTTTGCGATGATCCTAGCAAATAGACTTAAAAAATGGTTACTCTCCTGGATACATTATGTCAGGCTGGGTTTCTTCCAGATTGAATGATGAAAGATAACATATGACATGTGATTAACTTAATTGAATTTCATAACAAGAATATTAACGACAATTTGGCGCTAATATTCTTCGACATTGAAAAAGTGTTTGATAATTTAAGTTGGACATTCATGAATTTGTTATTGGAGAGGTTAGATATAGGAAGTAACATATCAAGCTGGATCTTCTCAATTTATAGAAATCAAGAGGCTAAGTTAATAGTGAATGGTGATTTAACAACTTCCTTTAAGACTGAAAAGGCTATTAGGCAGGGATGCCCTTTATCCCCTTTATTGTTTATTTTAAATTTTGAAATTTTAATGAATAATATTCATCTCAATAAAGATATTCGTGGTATCAAATTTAAAGGTGAGGAATATAAAGTAAAGGCATTTGCAGACAACTTGTTAGTCTCCCTTTCTAACCCATGTCAAGATGTTGAAATCCTTCTAAAAGTACTAACTAGATTTGCAACAGCAGCAGGTCTTAAAATTAACAAAGAGAAAACAACAATGCTACTGATGAATATGACCTGAGAGGATAAAAAGAAATTAAAGGATATCTCTCAATTTCAAGAATCTAACTTGGTTAAATATCTAGGGATAAATTTTACAAGTAAAAATAGTGATTTGTTTAAAAATAATTATGATAGAAAATGGGCTGAAATAAAAGAGGATTTAAAAAGATGGTCAAAAGTTAATATTTCTTGGTTGGGTAGAATTTCGACAATCAAAATGTGCATTTTACCAAAATGAATATACCTTTTTCAAAATATACCAATTATACTGAATGATAAGCCGTTTGTTAAATGGGATCAAGATATCTCTAAATTTCTCTGGGGAGGAAAGAAGCCGAGAGTACAATATAAGATTTTGCAGGATTCAGAAGATAGAGGATTTTTGGGCCTACCGAATTTTAGAAACTACTACTATGCTTGTGTATTACTCCGGCTACTAGATTGGATTGAATTAAAAAAAGAAAGGAATTTAAAATTAGAGGGATTTGACAATGTTTATGGATGGCATAGCTATTCTATGATAAAATTAAATGCCACAAAAATTTTAATTATCACTATATACGCAGATCCCTCTTAAGAGTGTTGTATAAAATGAAACAAAATTAGAGAGATGTATTACCTACATGGACAGCACTTGGAGAAGTAGTCGCAAAAGACAATAAATTTGGAAAAGAGAAATGGCTAACATATGAAGATTTGATTGATAGGAAAGGAGAAAATATAGAATTAAAATCCCCAAAACAACTAAATGCGTAAGGATACAACTGTAATTGGTTTTCATTTAGGCAACTTCGGAAACGGCTATTAATAGACAAAAAGACAAGAACATTTGGTGTGTTAGACAAAGAATTTGAAGAGATAGTGTGGTCAAGCACAAAATTTCTACATTTTATAAATTGTTGCAAAAAATAGAACTTGAATCGGAATTAATAAAAGTGCCAATGATAAAATGGGCAAAAGATTTTGGTCACTCTATAGACTTAGTACAGTGGGGAAAATGCTGGACAAAGAGTATAAAATATACCCTCAGCTATAACATCAAAGAAATTTTTTATAAAGTGATGTACAGATGGTATTTGACTCCTGCCTGTCTAGCCAAATTTAATAAAGCATACTTTGATATATGCTGGAAACGTAATAAAAAGAATGGGACTTTATTTCATCTTTGGTGGAGCTGTAAGAAAGCTCAAGAGTTTTGGCAAATGATAAAAACCACTTTAAGTGAAATCCTAAATTATAATTTTAAATTAGATCCCCAGTTTTTTCTACTAGGAATGTGTTTAGATGAAGGATTAGAAAAAGAACATGGGAAAATGATATTCTACTCTTTTCCAGCTGCCAGGTCACTTTACGCCTCTCTATGGAAATCCAATCAAGTACCCTCCCATCAAGATTGGTTAATGGAAATTATGGAGTCTATGGAGATGGACAGACTAACAGGGTTAATAAAGGGTTCAAGTTATGACAAATTTACTAAAGAATGGGAAGCAGTGATTAACTATTTGAAATGAGATGGGATAAAGATATTTCTTTAATGTAATTAATGAGAGGTTTTTGTATTATTTTTTTCTAGATAGACTTGGTAGGTCTGAGTAAATTCATTACAGAGAGACTTTTTTCTTTTCTAGATAATAGTTTATGATAATAATAATATAGTAGTAATGAATTGATTAGTTTAGGATTAAACCTTTGGAAAATAGCGCTACTATAGATATGTGATAGGGAAAATAGGATATATGGTATTATACTGTTTGACAGATATTATATTTATGACACGTTTAAGAAGTCTACCGAAATGGGCTAAATGGCAAGATATACCAATTCTGGAAGTCTTTTATTTTTCTCATTCCAATTTTTTTTGTTTAAGCTAATAGATATAATTTTATAAACAGAATGGTTTTTTCATCAATGTGTCTTGTATCACTTTTTATAAATTATTTAAATCTTCAATGTAATGGAATGATTTATATATATATATGTATGTAATTATTTTTTTCTGGTATGTAATTGTATGGATATTTTTAATTAATAAAATTTTATATAAAAAAAAACAAACAAATTCAATCTAGACAATGAGGAAATTGAAATAAAGAATTCCCATATCTAGGATCAAACATTGATCAGAATGGAGACTGCAGCCAAGAAAGAAGAAGAAGACTAGGAATGGGAAGGGCAGCTATGAAAGAACTGGACAAGATACTGAAGAGCAAAGACATACAACTGAGCACTAAAGTCAGAACCGTCCAGGCCATTGTATTCCCAATTACCATGTATGGATGCGAGAGTTGGACAGTGAAGGAAGCAGACAGAAAGAAAATCAACTAATTTGAAATGTGGTGCTGGAGAAGAGGACTTAGGATAGTGTGGACAGTCAAGAAGACAAACAAATGGGTTCTTGAACAGATTAGACAAGAGCTCTTCTTGGAAGCTAAGATGATCAAATTGAGACTATCATACTTTGGCCACATAATGAGAAGGCATGGATCACTAGAAAAAACAATAATGCTAGGAAAGGTAGAGGATAGATGAAAGAGAGGAAGACCACAAATCTGATAGATAGACTCAGTTGAAGGGGTTATGGGCAAGGACTTGCAGGATCTGGACAAGACAGTGGAGGATAGGGATTCTTAGAAGTGTCTCATCCACAGGGTCACCATGAGTCGGAACCGACTCAAGGGCAACTAACAACAACAAGAAAAACCCTACAATGTACAAAAACAGTTCAATTCCATTATATGCTTGTTTGCTTCATTTGCTATCCCACCTTTCTTCAAAGGAGTGTACAGTGCCTCTTCCTCATGACTCTCTTCCCCATTCTTAATAGCAAATCTGTGAAATAATTTAGCATGAGTGAGTGTGGTTTGCCAGTCCTACTAGCCCAAAGTCACCCAATGAATTTCTTAGCCAATGGGGATTTGAATTTGCATCTCCACAGTCCTAATCCAATGCTATAAGAACTACCCAAGATTATCTCATAGGATATGAAAAAAAATCTTAAATGATATGAGTGAAAGGTGTAATTTACAGAACAGTGTGGTGAATGTGGGGATAGAACTCTCTGGTGGCTGCATAGGCTGCTAACAATGGTCTCCTCATCAGAAGTGTCTTGAATTCATTTCTGGCAATGTCTGATGTTCAGTAGTGCAGAGGAATCTACAATCTATGTAGAAGTTGTTTTTTTGTGTGGGTTTTTCAGGCTGTGGTTCACTCCTTCAGTGAAAAAAGAAGCACAATAAAAACACTGGTAGATTGCACAAAAAGGATCTGTGAACCCTACTACTTGCAAGATGAGGTCAAGCACCTAAACTGACCTCTACATGCTAACGGTTACTCTAGCTCAGACATCAGAAGAGCAGCCAGAACCCAGAAAAAACCACAGGAGTGAAAGAAAACAACTATCCAAAGGGAAGGTATTTTTACCATACATCAAAGGAGTCACAGACAGAGTAGAGAAACTGATGAGGAAACACAACCTCCAAATGGTCTACAAACCGACCAAGAAAATCCAGGAAATGCTGCACTCAGTGAAGGACAGGGGAGACCCTCTCACAGCTTCAGGAGTTTACCACATAACATACAGCTGCAGACAAGTCTACATAGGCACCACAAAACACAGTGTTCCAACATGAATCAAGGAACACGAGAGACACTGCAGACTGAGCCAGCCAGAAAAATCAGCAGTAGCAGAACACATTATAAACCATCCTGGGCTAAAAATACTATTTGAAAACACTAAAATTCTGGACCATGCCAAAAACTATCAGGTCAGAATGCACAGGGAAGCCATTGAAATCCACAAACACCTGGGCAACTTCAACAGGAAAGAAGAAACACTGAAAATAAACAAAGTTTGGATACCAATCCTGAAAAACACCAAAATCAAGACTCAGCACGTACAAATGAACTTCATACAAGGGCAGGGGTTTTCCCAGCAGACAATAGACCACTGATTAAATAGACACTAATCCTTCTCACATATCGTCCCACCTGAGGCCTGTGCCATTCAACAACAGAACAATATATAGATTAACACGCAAACCACATCCTATCAATCAAGGGTCACACAGTATATATACCTCACACTCCTTCATGTCACCATTCTCTGAAGATGCCAGCCACAGATGCAGGTGAAATGTCAGGAAGAAATTCTTCTAGAACATGGTCTCACAGCCCGAAAAACCCACAAAAACCCATGGATGCTGGCCGTGAAAGCCTTTGACTTCACATGTAGAAGATGAATAGCTATCTATGGAGGCTTCCAGAAGAGGCAATTCATCCTTTTATTTTGGCCAGAAAAAGGATAGTCCAGGAAGCTTGGAGGGGTGACTGGCTGTAAAAACAGCTTTGAGACAAATATTTTTCCTACTCCTGTGATAGCCCATGAGCTTTCCAAAATAAAACTACTTATCCCTTCACTTTCATGTACACCCTGTGAAGTTCTGTACAAGCAAAAGATTTACCACAAAGAATCAAGTCTACTTGCTACCTTTCAACCTAGCATGCAAATTAATTTGTACAAAGACTAATTTTCTGACACCAAGGTTCATCCAATTTATTTACTTAAATTACATTAATTCACCAGCCTGACCTTTCCAGCAGCTTATATTGTCTCTCCTGACAACTGTGTAACAGTGCTTGGCTGTTTCTTAATCAGCACACTGCTTATTTAATTCTGAAAGCAAATATGAAGGTGCTCTGTTCAGGTGCATGAGCCATTCTTTTAGCTACTACAGCCCCACTACCCCCTTCCCTTTCTATAGGTCTCAAGCACTTTATCATTTGAAAGCACATCAGAATGGCTAATTAAAACTAGATTAAAGAAAAAGTACGCTGAAATTTTACATCCAGTTAAGCCATCACTGGGAACAAAAAACACCTGAAACAGAAGCATCTTACATATCTGTAGTGGCTTTATCATCACAAGTGGGAAACCTATTGTGGAAAACAATAGGCTCTATTTGAGAAATTATGGGCTCTATTTGAGAGAGAAAAAGATACTTCAAAACTTTGCCTTTGTTACATTATTACCTAATACACCAATCTCATCTTCTTTGTTATAGTTATTGGTCCTTCCAAACTGGTAGCTCTTGGTGCAACCAATCATGACTCTTTTTCATGTAAGATGCATATGGAATGGTAGTTAGATGACCACAGTTCAAGAAGTATATACTTTTCTTGTTTGTGCATTCCATCCTGTTGCATACATGCTAATGGTGTGTGTCGTAACCAGGTGAGTGAGGAAGGGGCAGAGTTGGGAGGGGGAAAGGATGATCTGACTCATTAGAAAGGATGATAATGCTCCATGATATGAAAAGTAGCAGGAAAAAAAGATGACACTAAATTACAGATGGCTTGCACTTGCAAGTTCTAAGCATGGTTATTTATAACCAGGGGTCCTAGAGGTCTCTAATTCATAGTACTGCTTAGAGAAGAATCCCTTCTACAAATGTGTTACCTATACAGTGGGCTCTTTGTATACACAGGGGATCCATTATGGAGATACTCCCCTCCACACACATATGGAAAAAAACTATGGGACCTCAAGTCCCATTGATTCTAATGGCAGCAAGCTCCCATGCACCATTTTGTCCCCCCAAGGCCTGCTGTCCACGTGATCTCAAGTCCACATATGGCAAGTTCACATATGGGGTGGCCAGACTGTATAAGGATGGCAGAAACATAACAGTTAGGGTAGTTTTAATGGAATGGGGACTCCACTTTTGCAAACACAGAAGGATTCAGAAGAAAACTCAAGCACCATTGTGAGTTACCAAAATCTCAGACCTGAATCCTGGTTTAAATGGAGGTCTAGGTGTAAATCTCTTACATTACACCAAGGATAAATAAATGTAGAGAGTGCAAGGGTAAAATTCACTCCTCAGGCATCCACCAGCCTCCTCACCAACAAGATACTGTTCAAAAACAAAACTGGAAGTATCTTCCACTTTCCACTGATAGTCATTTCACCCAGTTATCTTCAGGGACATTGGGGGTGTTTTAAATGGATCAATTATTCCTAAAGTGACAACTGACCATTATCTTTGTGTGGGTGCAAGGGATCAGGGGGTCTTTGGCAGCAGGGGATAGTGGTGACTCAGGATGCCATTTCTTTACCCTCTCTCTTTGATTTTTTTTTTGTTTGTATCCAAATATATAAAAAAATATTGATATAGCTATTGTATTGATATAGCTCTTGTAAAAAAAAATTGAACTATTATCTGAAAATCTATGGCTACCAGGCAGCATTGATCAGAGAGGTTACTGTCAATAGGAAGTAAACAACTTGTTTAATTCTAAGGTTATATTCTCATTTTTTAAAAAAAATTGATGTGTGACTAGTTGAAAAGCTTGGACCCTTGTACTATGATGATATTTGGATCCAGATATAAACATGATGGACTGAAGCCAATTCTAACATCAGGTGCTATTTATTTTCCTGAATCAGCAACTCAGCCCTAGACTATTTAATTAATGCAGCCAACAACCTTTGTAAAGGCAGTCATATGTCAGAGTCAATTTATCTTTCACTATCAATCACAATTATTTATATTTAATATGCTTTCAAAAAATAGCAACAATAACATTTGAATGCCCCTTTGGTGAAAGCATGGAATGATTTCTTACAGAAAATATCATCTCATTGGGAAATTGTACATTCATGTCCCATGTACAAAATAAAATAAAGCTAGCCCCTGACATTCCACGGTCAATGGTCTAGTCAGGAATATTGTAAATTAGCTGCTTTACTCTCTTAATTAAAAAAAAAAAAAAGGAGGGGAGCAAAAAGCAGAATAGTTTCCTAACATTGGGCCAAAATCCTTGTCATACATATGTACAAAATATACATATAGATTTCCCCTGGGTTTTGTCTTTTCAATAGTGGAAGTAGAGGTGGCACAACAGTGTGTGAGTGGTGAAATAAGTGCACACGGATAGTCTTTCCTCCTCCTGCAGCTGCTATACAACCATTAAAAAGTGTACTATACTAGGGCAATGGAATGTTACAGGGACAAAGAACAGCAACAGGATTCCAGCCTTTATTCTGTGGTAGATCTGGCCAATTCAGAAGTTTACCCATTTCTTTGGAGGCAAAGAACTAGGGGTAGATAGAGACAAAGAATGAGAGAGAGAGCAGTGTATAGTGGTTTGAATGTTAGACTGGGACTCTGAGAGATCAATATTTTAATCCTTTCTCAGCCATGAAAGCCCTCTGAGTAAACATGGGTAAGTCACATTCTCTAAGCCAGGAGTAGGCCACCTTTTTGAGCCGGGGGCCGGGTTGCTGTCCCTCAGACAATTGAGGGGACGAAGCACCAAAAATAAATAAATAAATAAATTTAAAAAATTAAAAATATGCATGCACACTCTCTCAACCCCAGAAAAGCCATAGCAAAATCCCTGTGGAGATTTTGCCAAGAAAACCCCAAGCACAAGTAATAACAACAATAATCAATATCATCATGGTGGGTGGTGGTGGTGGCATCCGGCCCCCAGGCCTTTGGTTGCCTACCCCTGCTCTAAGCCTTTGAGGGAGGCAATGGCAAACCCCCTCTTCACAAATTTTGCCTAGAATACCCTGTGATACATTCACCTTAGGGGCACCGTAAGTCAAAAATTATTTAAAGACACACAACAAATGGATATAGATATTGGTATACATATAGATAAGAGCTAGCATGATGTAGTAGTTTGAGTGTTGGATTATGACTCTAGAGACTATGGTTTGAATCTCTGATCAGCAATAAAAGCCCATTGGGTAAAGCCCACTGGTCAAGTCAAACACTCTCAGCCTCAGAAAACCCCATGATAGAGACATCATAGGTTCACCATAAGTCAGAAACAATTTGAAAGCACACAACAAAAAAATACATGGAGATATAAACATAGATGAGAGAAAAGCACAAATTCAAACTTTCCTAGATAATATGTTAAGAGAAAATCAGAACATGCTAATGTTGAGTAGCTTGACAATAGTTTGGGGAAATTCTTTTAAGAAGATTGAATGCAATGGCCTGCTGAAGCCATCCATAACCAAGCTGTAATAGGATGATGTTTTTGGTCCCAGAGCATTATCTGGCCACTGCTTGATTATGGATGACTTCAGCAGATCACTTCATTTATTCTTCTTGAAATGACTTTTCTAGCCTTTGCTTATTGATATTTAGTCTAATCCCCATCAGTGATAAGTAAAACACACAAACACGGGATAATTGTACCTACTGGTAACTTGCCTTGAGGGGTCACTTGTACTGCTAATGGTAGTGGGCCACTCACCCTTAAATGCCAGGGTATGCCACATACATACACATACTCCACATAGGCTATGGGCCACTGGTATTTTCAGGAATCAAATATCAAGTATCAGTAAGCCCAGGCAGGCTAGGGGAATCTGGTACTTGTAGTTTTAAAATAATGTTTCAAAATACTCAATTTGTGTTAAGACTACAATGTACAACAGTGGCCCATTTGGAAAGAGGCTAGAACCTAGATAGTTCTGTTCATAGGCAAGTATCTATCAGTGCTTGAATAATAGTGATGACGGTATTCTGGGAGTTGTAATCTTATATTTTAAAAAAATGCTAAGGTCTGGTATTAATACCTAAGAACAGTAATGAATGTGTTACAAATCTAGTGTTCTTGATAAAAACTGCAGATGGCATCACTTTCTCATCTCTTATTCCCTACTACCTTGAACAACTCATGCTGAGTCCTGTTGTCATTTCATTATGCCTGTCCACTCCCTGCTGTCCACAACGGACTGCCACTTCCAAGGAAAAGCATATAATGTAATGACATCAAGAAGCAGAACAAGGTGTACTTGGTGTTGAGGCAGTGGGAAAATCTCCTTATGAAACACTGTTTTCAGTAGGACCTGCATTTCTTGTAATGCCATGTCAACTTTTAAAAAGAAGCATACACTCACTCACTCACACACACACACACACACACACAAAATTGTCAGCTGTTTCCATAATTTGTGATCATGCCCTTTATATGTTTTAAAGCACACTCACACTATGCTTAATGGAGGACTTTGAAACATCATTTTGTGTCAAGTGATGTAAAGGCATACAGTTCTGAGATACATTTCATTTAGAATCCAGTTGTGTGTCCTTGGCTTCTAAGTGACCCACCATGATAATCATGTTCAGGACACTGCTGAGTCAAGATGGTCATAGGGAGATGGTTTTACTTATCTCATCAGTGCAGCCCTCTCCACATAGCTTTCCCATCCTTCAGAGTTATTGCAGTCTCTGCAGTAATCCCTTACATTTCAAGCAGCCGAACAGAAATAGAGGCAAGGAAGAGGACAAAAAGGTTTTGCCATGGTTCCATCACAGCTTGCTTTCTCATCTTACCTCACATCTTGATGGTATGTGAAAAGGACAGTTTCATTTCTCCCTTTCCACAGAATCATCACCTCCCTGTCCCATCCTCCCACTGATAAAGGGGGGTTGCAGACTGACATAAATAGTGCAAATTGAGTCCACTTTTAGGGTTAGGGTTAGGGTTAGGGAATCATGGGAACTGTATTTTATTGTGGCACCAGAGCTCTCTGACAGAGAAGGCTCAATGTCTCAGAAAGAAAAAGAAAAAAATTCCCATGATTCCCTAGCACTAACCCTAACCCTAAAAGTGGACTCAATTTGCACTATTTCTGTCAGTCTGCAACCCCCCTTTATCAGTGGGAGGATGGGACAGGGAGGTGATGATTCTGTGGAAAGGGAGAAATGAAACTGTCCTTTTCACATACCTGTGAACAAACCTACTCTGAACAAATCTTGTCAAGATAATCCTGTGATAGGGTCACTATAGGTCAGGAACAATTTGAAGACACACAACAGCATAAGCCCTGGTGGCCAGTGGTTAAATGCCTGTACTGCAGCTGCTCACTCATAAACCACACGGTTGCGAGTTCAATACCAGCCAGGGCTGAGGCTCAACTCAGGCCTGCATCCTTCCGAGGTCGCTAAAATGAGTACCCAGCTTGTTGGGGGGCAATCAGCTCACAGTTGTAAACTGCTTAGACATCCCATAGCGTGATATGAAGCGGTATATAAATGAAGCTGCTGCTTAGCTGCTTTGCAATTTGCACACTAAAGCAGGAATAAAGCATCATCATTTATTTACAAAGACCAAAATGTAAAGCAGGAATATAATTCTCTCTTTCTCTCTGTGTGTGTGTGCCATAGCATGTGTTGAGATGAGAAAAGGGAGAAGATTAAAGTTCAAATCAGATTTACAGAATCATGTTGAATTCTTGATTATCAGTATTGATTACTGTGATGGTTTTACATGGAAGGCCTAAACCCTACTGTTAGAGTTACAGCCATTGAATCAATTAGATTTTTTTTAATGTGCTGACTCTCAATTTAATGGATGTAGTGTAGCTGGGACTAAACAATTAGATTCCAGCTTTTTTAAAAAAAAATAGTTATGTAATGGGCATGGTAAATATACCCAATATATTATTTCATAACTAAAAATAGGCACAAAGGAATTATTTTACACTTTTTGCAATCAATCCTGTCAGCTAGGATTGACTGAAAAATAACAGGACATTCCTGTATATAAGAAAATGATATTATGCCTATGACAACCAGCATGTTGTAGTGATTTGAGCATTGGACTATGACTCTAGAGAACAGGGTTTGAATCCCCACTCAGCCATGGAAATCCACTTGGTGATCTTAGGCAAGTTATATGCTCTCAGCCTCACAAGAAGGCAAAGGCAAAAAGGCAAAAAAGCAAAACGGCAAAACGGCAAAACTGCAAAAAGGCGCAAAGGCAAAGGCAAAGGCAAACCTACTCTGAACAAATCTTGTCAAGATAATCCTGTGATAGGGTCACTATAGGTCAGGAACAATTTGAAGACACACAACAGCATCATACCTACCTTGTAAGAAACTGGCTGGCCTCCATTTTCTGCACTTTTATTGTAGTCTCCCTCTCAACTGTTTTTCCAGTCCCTCCCTCAAAAAAATAAAATTCTAGTTCTCATTCTTTGGTCACTAAACACATAGTACATAGGGCTGTTTTAAAATCCCAAAGGATGTCATTTTGCTCCAAAAATTTGGTATACTTTTGCCAACCTCAGGATTGCCCCCAAGCCTGTGTACAGATTGTGCTGTTTTGGCCACATAAATTATTTCACTCATAATGTGAAATTAGAAACTGGGGGATGCTACGTTTAGGGTTACTCTAAAACTAGGGAGGCTAGGAATTGAGGTAGGAAGTAGAGAAGACAATGAAGACTTTAGCAGGCATTCTGTATTGAATTAAGGATTTGTAACCTTAGAGGTATGGATTCTTAACTTTTCCATATTTATTAATACTATGTATTCACAAATGTGGTACTATTGCCATGATCATAAGGTGCTCCCCTAAACTACTTTAACAGCCAGCAGTTGCACTGAGAGATCAAGTCTGTGGTGATTGGGGCACAGCAGGATGACCTTTCCATCCCTTTCTGCCAGCAAGCAAGGTGGAACAATCAGAAGGATCTCAATTACAATTCCTAATTGCAGCTTCACATGCTGGCAGAAGGGGATGGAAACATCAACCTGATGCACCTAGTCACAAGCAGAACAGAGCTCTAGCTCTCAGTGCAGTGCTGGCTATTAATGTAGGTTTGGTGAGGTTCAGGCCAGGAGATATTAGTTACACATTTGTAACTAACTAGTGATATTAAACATGGGCCTTAATAGTTAGACACTGCATTTGCTGTGATCATGGGTTACAAAGGTAAATAGTGGCAAGTGTTGTCTTATTTTCATATTTTAATTCTGAATGTAAATTTGTGGTCATAGAGCACACTGGAGATTAAATAATTTTTAAAGCCCATTGTTCCCAATGGTACTGGTAATTGATCAACAGGGCAGTATTCTATCCAGCAGTGTCAGAATGAGAAAGGTTTAAACTCTCTTCTAAAGATGTCATGCATTACAAAGACAGAATTTTTAATAGGAATGCAGGCAACGTATTCATGAGATGCTTTATTTGACAAATCCCCCTGAAAGTGTCTAATGTTTTGTTGTCATACATCATCCACTGGCCAGCTTGAACACCTTTTTCATTGCAGAGCTGTCATATCAAACTGCATTTGACTAAAATAAACTGAGAGAATTAAATGTTGATATACACTGCAGCCTTTTCTGGTGCTCGTAAATCCTAAGTCTATTTGACTATTGCTCCCTTTTTCATTTGGATGAGCTTTCACTCGATTCTGACTTGGCAGTTATAACTCATGGCCATATTTATTTATCACCACTGTCCCTTAGTGCTTCTCAACACCAATAAGCTTGAGTCTAACAACAGTGGAGGTTGAAGATGGATGAAGAAACAGCCAACAGGAAAAGAATCAGCCTTCAGGAAGGATGAAGAAGAATTTCATTTCAATTTATTTTGGAATAGAAATTTTGCACATTATTTTCTATATGCGATGGAAAGTACTTGAAAGAATTAGAAAAGAATTGAATGTGGAAGAAATTGAAACTAATAAATTCATCCATTAATGCCCAGGCTTTGGTGAGTAAGTCTCAACTGCCTGACTTTGAATCCCTATGTATCCAAACGCATCTCAGTTGCTTATGTAGAGTTGCTGCTACTTTTTCATTCCTCACTTTTTATCTTGGTGTGGTAGGCAGGTGGAGACAGCATGGTCCTCTCCATGCTAGCAAGTGCTGTGTCTGATTTTGCTTCAATTTGTTTTTTCAAAAAATTGCCAAAATTTTCAAGTTTCTCCAGATTTGAGAAGTAAAAAACTTGAGATGAATAAATTCAAATATAGGAGAAAGTGAAACTGATGGATTTTCCCATCCCTAGTCTCCAGTGTGGTGTAGTGGTCTAAGCACTGGACTAAGACCCTGGAGACCAGGGTTCAGATCCCCACTAAGCCATAGAAACACATTGGGAGATCTTGGGCAAGTCACGCTCTCTCAATCTCAGAGAATCACAGTGGCAAATCCCCTTTGAATTATCATCATCATCATCATCATCATCTAGTGCCACAAATGTGCATGGCACTTTAAATACATTAATTCGTTAATTAGACATTTCCCTGCCCTCAGGCTTACAATCTAAAAAGACATGACACAAAAAGAGAAGGGAATGGCAGTAGGGAAGGGGAATAAATCTAGAGGTTTTTCTCCTCCTCTGAGGCCTGGACCATGGCAGATGGACTGCAAAGAGGGCTCATCTTATTACTCTGGGCTGCTTTTTTCCCTCTGAGCCTCGATGGAATCAGAGGGATTGGCGGGAGGGCTCACTTTGTTACTTTAGGCCAGGGGTAGGCAACCTTTTTGAGCCAGGGGCCGGGTTGCTGTCCCTCAGACAATTGGGGGGCCGAAGCACCAAAAATAAATAAATAAATAAATAAATAAATAGGTTTTTTAAAAAAATTAAAAAATTAAAAAAATATGCATGCACACTCTCTCAGCCCCAGAAAAGCCATGGCAAAACCCCTGTGGAGATTTTGCCAAGAAAACCCGAAGAACAAGTAATAACAACAATAATCAATATCATCATGGTGGGCGGCAGCAGCGGTGGCAGGACCGGCCTGGGGCCGGTCCAAAGGCCTCGGGGGGCCGCATCCGGCCCCCGGGCCTTAGGTTCCCTACCCCTGCTTTAGGCTAAGAAAACCACATATTAGGTTTGACTTATGATCACCATAAGGCAGAAATGACTTGAAGTCATGCAACAAAAATAACAATGGTGTCCAGCGTTTTGATACCAAAGAAAAATATTTTATAAGATCCTTAAGGCCACTAAAACACAGCATTTCCTAATAATATGTTTGATCAGATCCTGTCAAAGCTTCCTTTCTCTAACATGAGGCACTGTTGCCAGCCAATCTCTTCTCAGTTGCTCAACATCTCCAGCTGGCAGGGGAGCTCAGGGCAGGCTCTTCACTGTTTACAGTACTGTGGTGGATTGCAAGCAAAGGAAACTGTTCTCTATTTTCCTTTTTTCCATCAACCTAACATTGCAGCACTACCACTGCAGAAGGAAGCAGGAGAATGGGGCTGCAGTGTTAAGTCTGGGACACAATCAACGCGTCCCTCAGGGAAGGCACTGTACCATCTTGTCTGAAGGAGGCGGCGGTTAGGCCTCTCCTGAAAAAACCTTCCCTGGATCCCCTGGATAGAAACAAATACAGACCAGGCTCCTTGCTACCTTTTCTAAGCAAGGTGATTGAGAGGGCAGTTGCTTCCCAACTCCAAGCAGTCTTGGATGAAACCGATTATCTCGATCCATTTCAAACTGGCTTCAGGACAGGATATGGAGTGGAGATGGCCATGGTTGCTCTGACCGATGACCTCCGCTTGGGCATTGACAGGGGTAGTGTGACCCTGCTGGTGCTCTTGGATCTCTCAGCAGCTTTTGATACAATAGATCATTCCATCCTCTTGGATTGTCTGAGAGAGTTAGGAATTGGAGGCACTTCCTTCCTCTCGGGCAGATCCCAGAGGGTGAGGCTCGGGGACAGTTACTCTTCTAAAATAGAGCTTAATTGTGGCATCCCTCAGGGCCCCATCCTGTCCCCAATGCTATTTAACATCTATATGAAGCCACTGGGTGAGATCATTCAGAGGCATGGAGCGCGGTGTCATCAGTACGCTGACGACACCCAGATATACTTCTCCATGACTAGATCATTGGCCCAGACTTCAGATGGCGTCTCTCCTCTCAATGACTGTCTCAGAGCGGTAATGGATTGGATGAGGAAAAACAGATTGAAGTTGAATCCAGACAAAATGGAGGTACTGACAGTCACAGGCTTGAAACCAGATTTGAGAATACAGTCTCCAGTCCTGGATGGAGTCACACTCTCCTTCAAGGACTGTGTTTGCAGTCTGGGGGTACTTCTAGATTCGTCGCTTCACATGACTAGTCAGGTGAATGCGGCGGTCAGGAGTTCCTGCTATCAGCTTCGGCTGATATGCCAATTGCGCCCTTATCTGGATATAAGTAATCTGGAAACTGTAGTACATACTATGGTAACCTCACGTCTGGATTACTGCAATGCACTCTACATGGGGCTACCCTTGTGCCTAACCTGGAAACTACAACTGGTGCAAAATATGGCAGCCAGATTAATTACAGGAACATCTAGGAGGGAGCACATAACACCGGTGCTTAAATCCCTCCACTGGCTGCCGATTAGTTTCCGGGCACAGTACAAGGTGCTGGTTTTAACCAGGGGTAGGCAACCTTTCCCCTTTAAGGGCCGAGGGACTTCAGCTCCCAGAATCCCAGGAGCTATTGGCCAACATGGGACTATTGGCCAACATGGCTGAGGCTTCTGGGAGCTGAAGTCCCTCGGCCCTTAAAGGGGAAAGGTTGCCTACCCCTGGTTTTAACCTTTAAAGCCCTACATGGCTTGGGTCCATCTTATCTCCTGGACTGCCTCTCCCGGTATGATCCCCACACACCCTATGGTCCTCTGGGAGGAACCTGTTACAGCCAATAAAAACTAAGCTGTCTCAGACTTCCCAGAGGGCCTTTTCTGTGACTGCTCCCAGACTATGGAATGGCCTGCCAGACGAAATCCATCTTATCACCACCCTTGCTAGCTTTAAAAAAGCAGTAAAGATGGATTTCACGGGTATTATCAATGCATCCTTCAGGGAAGGAAATATTCCATCATGTTTGAAGGAAGCGGCTGTTAGGCTGCTTCTGAAAAAACCTTCCCTGGACCACCTGGATATAAATAATTATAGGCCAGTCTCTTTATTACCATTTTTGAGCAAGGTAATTGAGAGGGCGGTTGCTCTTTAACTCCAAGCTGACTTGGATGAAACTGATTATCTAGACCCATTTCAAACTGGCTTCAGGACAGGCTTTGGGGTTGAGACTGCCATGGTTGCCTTGACCAACGATCTGCGTCTGAGCATTGACAGGGGTAGTGTGATCTTGTTGGTGCTCCTAGACCTCTCAGTGGTTTTTGACATGATAGATCATGGCATCCTCTTGGACTGCCTGAGGGGGTTAGGTATCGAGGGCACTGGTTCCGGTCCTTCCTCTCGGGTATGTCCCAGAGGTCGCTGCTCAGGGACAGTTGCTTGACAAAAAGAGAGCTCACCTGTGGGGTTCCACAAGGTGCTATCCTGTCCCTGATGTTATTCAACATTTCTATGAAGCCGCTGGGTGAGATCATACGGAGTACACTGATAACACTCAGATATATTTCTCTGTGTCTCATTTGTCGGCCTCGAATTCCGATGGCGTCTCCTCTCTCAGTGAATGTCTTCAGGCAGTAATGGGCTGGATGAGGAAAAACAGATTGAAACTGAATCCGGACAAGACAGAGGTGCTCACGGTAGCGGCCCTGAAACCAAGAATTGGGTTGCAACCTCCAGTCCTGGATGGGGTCACACTCTCCTCCAGTGACTGTGTTTGCAGTCTGGGGGTGCTCCTTGACTCGTCGCTCCTGATGGTTAATCAGGTGAATGCAACAGTCAGGAGTGCCTGTTATCAGCTTCGGCTGATACGCCAGCTGCGCTCTTTTCTGGAAGTAAGGGATCTCGAGACTGTTGTACACGCGCTGGTAACCTCACGCCTAGATTTCTGCAATGCGCTCTACATGGGGCTACCCTCGTGCTTGGTTTGGGGGAAGGGAAGGGAGAGAAACACATGTAGGAAGGAGTGACGTGCACGGGGGAACTGGGAGGTACACGTGCCCAGAGCATGGGGGGCGGTGTGGAAGAGGACTGACTGGGATGTCACCTGGTGTGGTCTGCACCTCCTGCAGTCCCCAATGACACTACTATGTGAGTATGTGTATTAAAAATAGTTTTTTTCCTCCAGTATATAAAGGCTTCCCTAGCTCTTCCATAAAAGACTAAGTCAGAGGAGGGAAGAGAAAAGATCAGATGAGCAGCCTCCTTAGTTAAATGTCAAGTGTCAAAAGAATTTGTCATGGAATTCTTGCTGTATTTTCTTAGTGGAAGATAAAGATGAAGCTATAAGTGGCTGCGGCTGTAATTTTGTCATAATTTAAATGTTTAGGAGAAAAAGCAGGCTAATGGTACTTTTCTTTCTCTATCAGCTCAGATAAAGAAGGAAACCAGTACAGTTTACAGCAACTTATGTAATGAAAAGAGAGAATCCTGAGATAGATGATGAGTAGGTAGTTCTAATGCCTTCAGAGAAGAAAACAAAACAAATAAATCTACATAATCTCACTGAACACAGAGTAGTAATGGACCCGTAACTCTTAGTCACAAATCTGCAAATACAATACTGAATGCCAGCCATTGTTTTAAAGGGCACTCTGGGCACAATGGTGGGGGAAATGCCAGTAAAACTATTGATAAAATGAAAAAGGTGCCAAAAGTTGCAGAAAAGTATAATAAAAATTAGACAAGTGATCGGAAATAAATAGTGTGTAAGATTTGTATCAAGTCCAGTTCTGCAAGTGTGTTTATTTCTTTAATAATGTGCAATGGAGAAAAGAGTAGGAGAGAGAAGCAGAGTCAGAGTGCTTCAGATGAGAGGTGGACAGTGCCCCCTTCTTGCATATCTGTCAGTAGCAGATCATTAAAATATCTACTTATTTTTTTATATCAAATGCAGTATCATCATGTCCTTCAAAGTTGCTCATATATGTCAAAAACATTCCAATGCAGTCAATCCAGGCAAATGATCCCATTATGTGTGATTTTCATTCACAGTCCTAAAAACATTAGCAAGTGTGTTTTTCAGGTAATAAACACAATAGTAGTTCAGCTCTTATAGAACTTGTAGCTACAAATCTAGCAACAGACATGGAGTTCTTTGATTTTTAACTCCACCCAGGTCCATTTTTGCTCAGATAGTGTTTTTTATAAATATATAGATCACCTGTAAGATATCTAGTATACATTTCTTTGATATCTAAATAAGGCTCTCTTTTCCCCTCAAGAATAGCAATGCAGTCTTTTTCAGTGAGATTTTTTGAAGGGAAGCCTGTTTCATTTTCTGGTTTTGACAAAGAAAAATGCACAGCACCTGTGAATAACAAAAGTTTTCACCACCCACCCCCATCCTCTTAGTTCAGCTTCTCATGCAAACAGCCAATCATGGTTGGATAGTGGTAAATGTCCTAATGTATGTGGGGAGGTGGCAGTTCTGAATGCCAGTTTAGAGCTCTCTGTCAACCACAGATGTAAACTTGAGTATTTGCTTGCAGCAGAGACTGAGTGAACTGATTAAAATATTTTCTGTCATCTCCCAGTATGATCAAGGACATTTTATACCAGCAACTCAGGTTAGTTTATTTCAACTCAAAATAAAATCAGAAAGAGCAGGAACAAAATCTGGGACTTTTCAATCACTCTGGATGTGCCCTGAATAGCTTCTGCTTATTGTGCAGTTGATAGAACTATCATGGGCAGGTAAACTAGAGAATTGTTTTAGAGCAATGTTGGGGGAAGTTTGGCCCATGGTCCACATGCCGTTCCTGCTTCCTTTTGTAGGAACCATTTGCCACAGAAATTGGCAGAAAATACATGGTTGACATTATACTACTAGTGGAAAACATCATAGACTCGGAACCATTAGTAAGGAAGGTCAAAGAAGAAAATGCAAAGGAAGGCTTATGGCTGAACATAAATAAAACAAAATAATGACCATGCAGAAGCCGCATAAATTCAACCTATATAATGAAGAAATAAAAATAGTTACAGAGTTTCCATACTTTGGATCAAACATTGATAAAAACAGAGAATGCAAACAAGAAATAATAAGAATACTAGGAATGGGAAGGCAGCCATGAAAAAAAAATCTAAACTAGAAAAGATTCTAAACTTTAAAGATATACACCAGAGCACTAAAGTCAGAATCGTCCAAGCCACCGAATTCCTCATTACCATGTATGGATGTGAGAGCTGGACAGTGAAGAAAGCCAACAGAAAGAAAATAAATTCATATGAGATATGCAGCTGAAGAACTGTACTGAGAATACTGTGGGCAGCCAAAAAGACAAACAAATGGGTCCTTGATTAGATCAAGCATAAATACACCCTGGAAGCCAAGATGTCAAACTGAGGCTGTTGTACTTTGGCTCCATCATGAAAAAGCATGAATCATTAAAAAGACAGCAATGCTAGGAAAAGTAGAGGGAAGTAGAAAGAGAGGAAGACCATACACCAGATGGATAGACTCACCCCTTGTACAGACCAGCCAAAAGGTACAGCCTGAGGGTGGAGTCAGGGTGTGGTGACCAACTCTGCCCTGATGCTGCTGTCATGTCATGTGCCCCATCATATGGCAGGTGTTGTCAGAGTGCTCCCTTGGTGCAGAATACAAACACGTGGCACCAACGGAGTGCAGAAAAGCCACTGCCACAGCAACAAAGGCAGCTTTTTGCCACTTCAAAAAGGAGCGGCATCTGCTAGCTCTTTTTAGAGTGGCAAAGTGCTGGATCTGGGCTGCGATGTGCAGTTGCCATGGCCCCGACCCAGCACTCCCGGGGCGGCACAGAACTGCCCCTTAGGGGCCATCTGTAGAGCCCCTCAATCAGGTCGGTAACAAGTCTGAATTTACAGGACCTAAGCAGAGAAAGTTGGGGGGCATGGAGGTCAGGGGGCTTGGAGATGTCTTGTCCACAGGATTGCTATGAGTCATGGCTGACTTGAGGGCTGTTAACACAAATACACATTAAAAGTTCATACAGTACAGGTTCAGGTGTGGGCCTAACCATGGAAGGAGTGAAGTGGATAGTGAGGAAGAAGTAATGGCATGTGCGGCAGTGTCAAAGAACCTCCCTGGCAAATATTGAAATACTCCCAGGCAAAAATATACCAAACTACATTTCTCTCCCTCCCTGCTGCACAACAAGGTAAAGAACACCTTTCAGAGGGTCAGAAAAGACAAACACATTCCCCCTCCACTCCTCTCAAAGGAAGTTTACCCTTTCTCTCAGGAATGTAGTTTACTAATTTAATTTTTGGAGAAAGCAATCACTAATTGTAGCAATTTTCTTCCCACTGGGGAAAAGGGGGGGGGGGCTTCTAAAAATTATACTTTTCAGACTATTTGCAGTTCGAGATTTTTTCTTCACAAAATTCACATATTTTTTTCACAGAAAACAGCATTCATTTTTTTATTTATAGACAGGAAACAGCATTGTCTGTGCATAAAACAGCATGTTCAGCACATAAAATTATATTTCTGCATTTTTAGGTGTAGAAAACACAATTTTCTGCACAAAAAAAACTCTTCATGTGAATTTTGCATACAATATAACCCAATTGGTAAAGATTTCCATAACTCATGCATTTTATTTATCAGAGTTTTCTGACACTCGAGAAACACATTTTGTGAGCCTTTTTCAAATATTTTCAAATATTCTTTTCTTCCCTACTGTAAGCACCAAGAATCAGGTCCTTGGTTTAGATGGGGGGGGGGGGGGGGACCCACCCTTGAAACAGTCTGGAGCAGGGGTAGGCAACCTTTCCCCTTTAAGGGCCGAGGGACTTCAGCTCCCACAAGCCTCAGCCATGTTGGCCAATAGTCCCATGTTGGCCAATAGCTCCTGGGATTCTGGGAGCTGAAGTCCCTCGGTCCTTAAAGGGGAAAGGTTGCCTACCCCTGGTCTGGAGTATGATTCCAGGCAACAGCAAATGGCAAAGGCCTTGTGACAAGACAGAGGGAATGAGATCTTTGCCTCTCTAATAATCTAGATATACTTCTATTAATGCAGCCTAAAATTTCATTGGCCTTTTTAGCTGCAGCATCACACTGTTGACTCATGTTCAACTTGTGGTCTACTAGGATTCCTAGATCCCTTTCACACATAGTCTCGTTAAGCCAGGTGTCCTCCATCTTATATCTACGCATTTCATTTTTTTGCCCTAAGTGCAATACCTTATATTTCTCTGTGTTGAAATTCTCTGTGTTGAAATGTAGCTTTGCCCCAGCTTTCTGATATATTAAGGTCATTTTGAATTTTCATCCTGTCCTCTGGGGTATTAGCTATTTCTCCTAATTTGGTGTCTTCTGCAAATTTGAGAAGCACGCCCCCTATTCCTTCATCCAAATCATTGATAAAGATGTTGAAGATCACTGGGCCCAGGACAGAACCCTGTGCCACCCCACTGGTCACTTCTCTCCAGGATGAAGAGGAGCCATTGCTGAGCACCCTTTAGGTTCAGTCAGGGGACTTCAGCTCCCACAAGCCTCAGCCATGTTGGCCAATAGTCCCATGTTGGCCAATAGCTCCTGGGATTCTGGGAGCTGAAGTCCCTCGGTCCTTAAAGGGGAAAGGTTGCCTACCCCTGGTCTGGAGTATGATTCCAGGCAACAGCAAATGGCAAAGGCCTTGTGACAAGACAGAGGGAATGAGATCTTTGCCTCTCTAATAAGCTAGTGTGTATGGGGAGACGGGTGCTGGCATGAGTACTGATATTTGGCATGTTTTAGCTAGGGGTTTCTAAATTTTTGTGTGGGGAGCTCTTTAGAACTGCTGTGCATGCCACATAGAATCATAGAATCATAGAGTTGGAAGAGACCACAAGGGCCATCCAGTTCAACCACGTGCAATGCAGGAACTCAAAATCAAACCATCCCCGACAGATGGCCATCCAGCCTCTGTTTAAAGACCTCCAAAGAAGGAGACTCCACCACACTCTGAGGGAGAATGTTCCACTGTCAAACAGCTCTCACTGTCAGGAAGTTCCACTTAATGTTGAGGTGGAATCTCTTTTCCTGGAGCTTGCACCCACTGTTCTGGGTCCCAGTCTCTGGAGCAGCAGAAAACAAGCTAGCGCCCTCCTCAATATGACATCCCTTCAAATATTTAAACAGAGCTATCATATCCCCTCTTAGCCGTCTTTTCTCCAGGCAAACATACCCAGTTTCCTAAGTCTTTCCTGATAAGGCATGGTTTCCAGACCCTTCACCATTTTAGTCGCCCTCCTCTGGACACGCTCCAGTTTTTCAATATCCTTTTTGAATTGTGCTGCCCAGAACTGGACACAGTATTCCAGGTGTGGCCTTACCAAAGCAGAATACAGTGGCACTATTACTTCCCTTGATCTAGATATACTTCTATTAATGCAGCCTAAAATTTCATTGGCCTTTTTAGCTGCAGCATCACACTGTTGACTCATGTTCAACTTGTGGTCTACTAGGATTCCTAGATCCCTTTCACACATAGTCTCGTTAAGCCAGGTGTCCTCCATCTTATATCTACGCATTTCATTTTTTTGCCCTAAGTGCAATACCTTATATTTCTCTGTGTTGAAATTCTCTGTGTTGAAATGTAGCTTTGCCCCAGCTTTCTGATATATTAAGGTCATTTTGAATTTTCATCCTGTCCTCTGGGGTATTAGCTATTTCTCCTAATTTGGTGTCTTCTGCAAATTTGAGAAGCACGCCCCCTATTCCTTCATCCAAATCATTGATAAAGATGTTGAAGATCACTGGGCCCAGGACAGAACCCTGTGCCACCCCACTGGTCACTTCTCTCCAGGATGAAGAGGAGCCATTGCTGAGCACCCTTTAGGTTCAGTCAGTCAACCAAATTACTAATCCATCTAACAGTTGTATTGTCTAGCCCACATTTTACTATCTTGTTTGCAAGAATATCATGGGGGACCTTGTCAAAAGCTTTACTACCACATTCCCTTCATCTAGCAAGCTGGTAATTTTATCAAAAAAAGAGATCAGATTAGTCTGGCATGGCTTGTTTTTGAGAAACCCATGTTGACTTTTAGTGATTATGGCATTCCCTTCTAAATGTTCACAGATTATTTGTTTAATGAACTGTTCTAGAATCTTTCCCAGTATTGATGTCAGACTAACTGGGCGATAGTTGTTGGAATATCTCTTTTTTTTCCTTTTTGAAGATGGGGACACTGTTTCCCCTCATCCAGTCTGCTGGGACTTCTCCTGTTCTCCAGGAGTTCTCAAAGATTATTGCCAGTGTCTCTGAGATTACATTTGCCAGTTCTTTTAATATCCTTGGATGTAGTTCATCTGGTGCTGGAGACTTAAATTCATTTAGGTTAACCAGGTATTCCTGTACTTCCTCTTTACTTATTTTGTGCTGCATTTCCCCTATTGTGTCCTCTGCTCCATTTTTCTCAGGTTGAACACCCTTTTCCTTTTGTAAGAAGACTGAGGCAAAGAATGGGTTAAATAGTTCTGCCTTTTCTCTATCCCCTGTTAAAATTTCTCCATCTTCTCTGTGCAGTGGCCCTACCATTTCCTTCTTCTTTCTTTTGCTATGGACATCCCCAAAGAAGCCCTTTTTATTGTGCTTAACTGCTCTAGGAAGCCTGAGCTCATTCTGTGCTTTGGCTTTCCTGACTTTACCTCTACATGTGCTAGCTATTTATTTGAATTCCTCTTTAGTGATTTCGCCCCTTTTTCATTTCTTATACATCTCCTGTTTAAAACTTAGTTCAGTTGAAAGTTATTTTGTCATCCAACTGGTTTCTTGAGACATCTCCCATTTTTCCTTCTTATTGGAACAGTTTGAGATTGTGCCTTCAGTATCTCCCTTTTGAGAAACTCCCATCCATTCTGAACTCCCTTCTCCTTGAGTATTCCTGACCATGGGATCACTCCCAGTGTTTCCCTAAGTTGGTTGAAATCAGTTCTCCTAAAGCAGGGGTAGGCAACCTTTCCCCTTTAAGGGCTGAGGGACTTCAGCTCCCAGAAGCCTCAGCCATGTTGGCCAATAGTCCCATGTTGGCCAATAGCTCCTGGGATTCTGGGAGCTGAAGTCCCTCAGCCCTTAAAGGGGAAAGGTTGCTTACCCCTGTCCTAAAGTCTAGAATGAGTGTTTGACTATGCCTAGCTTCTCCTTTCCACTATATAAGAAACTCCAGGAGAGCGTGATCACTCCCACTTAAGGATCCCACCACTTGCACGCCATTGACCAGGTCATCCTTGTTGATTAGGATCAGATCTAAAATAGCTGATCCCCTTGTTGCATCTTCCACCTTTTGGACAAAGGAATTGTCTTCGAGGCAAGTGAGGAATTTGCTAGACCTTGAAGTATTGGCCAAGTTTGACCTCCAGCAAATATCTGGATAGTTGAAGTCACCCATCACTACTACACCTCTCCTTTCTGAGTGTGTGGTCATCTGTTCTAGAAAGGAATCATCCAATTTCTCAGTCTGACTTGGGGGTCTGTAGTAGATTCCCACAATAACATCCCCGTTGTTTCCTTCCCCTTTAATTTTTATCCAGATGCTCTCCCCCCGATTTCCAGGATTTAAGTCCTGGATCTTTTCACAGGTGTAGACATTCCTGACATACAATGCTATTCCTCCTTCTTTCCTGTTTGGCCTATTTCTCTTAATAAGGTTATACCCCTCTATTCCTACATTCCAGTCGTGAGACTCATCCCTATCTCAACATCATCACTATCTCATCATGCCTCAGAATACTAATTTAAGATTACAAACATTTGAAGTAATATGTTGAATACAGTAAAAAAAAATTGTTTGTTTGTATACCACACTATATTTGAAGATATCACGTACAATAGAAATGGAAATAACATTCAAAAATATTTGAAAATTGGTCAAAAACATGTTTTGGATTGATGAGAATCTTTGTAGTTTGAAATGTATTTTGTTCAAAATTTGGATGTTGTTGTTTTTTGCTAGTTGTTTTGTGCTGGAAGGAATTAATAAATGTGCAGAAAAGGTAATTGAGGTTTTTTTATTCTGAGTAAAAAAATTTCTTGGTAAAATTCACAAATGGTTGGTATGCTTGGGAAACAGCATTTTCTGCACTGAAATTACTATTTACATGTTGGAATGTTATTTTTCACGCTGAAAATTCAGTTTTCTGTACAAAAAAGCATGTGCAAGTTTTGTGTTAAACAAATCCTAAATTACAGCTATTTTTGTACAAAAAACATCATTTGTTGTGCATGAGTTAATATTTTTGTGTTGAAATATTCTTTTCCACATAAAAATGCTGTTTCCTTTGGGGGGGAAATCCAACAACCCTGTTTTCTGTGTAAAACAACCTGGCGTGAATTTTGTGCAGAATAAGTCCCAAATTGCAAATAACATTTGACTATTGCATTGTATTCAGAGACTTTCTTGTTGCAGAAAGAAAATTGCTGAAATCACTTGTTGCTATGTTCAAGGAGAAACCTAGTGAAGAATTACATCTTTGGTGTACAATAAATTGTATTATTATGTGCCTTTAGGTTGACTCTGACATATACAGATAGTGTCATAGGGTTTTCTTGCCAATGGGATTTTTTGTCACAGCCTTCCTCTGTGGTTCAAGGCCACCGAGTGGCGTTCTTTGACTGCATGGAGTTTGGAACCCTGGTCTCTTGGAGTCCTAGTTTAAAATCCAAATCATATGTTGGTTCTCTTATTGATTGGAAATAGACAAAATGTGTACAAAGACCAACCTGTTGTTGTTGTTGTTGTTGTTGTTGTTGTGTGTCTTCAAGTTGTTTCTGACTTATGGTGACCTAAGACTAGCATAATGTTTTCTGGGGTTGAGAGTGTGTGACACTGAATGTCATTCATTGGGTTTCCATGGCTGAGTAGGGAATTAAACCCTGATCTCCAGAGCCATAGTCCATCACTCAAACCACTAAACCATGCTGGCACTCAATACCAACCTGTCCCCACTCCCATGGATACACATAGATGTCTCTAGATAGGTAGAGGTACTTGTACATTAACACACTACAACAACAGCACTTCAGTCCAGTCGTTTATATATTAGGGCTGGGGAGATTTCAGCATTTGGGGATCTACTTAGGGCTTGTTAAATCAAGTGAACCAATCAGAGCCAAGTGCAAATTAGTGGGAAGGATGGAACAGTTACTATCTGCCTCTCCCTGAGTATATGTTTTGTCAACTGCCTTACACAGAACATGGATCTTTAAGAAAAATTATTTGGTAATTGCTAGAAATTTGATATCATCATCATCAACAACAAAAACAACAGCAATGCTAAAACAATGCTAAAACCACAGACACACAAGGCCATTTCCAAAGCATCCAGGGTGGTTTTGTTTTGTTTTAAATTTGCAATCATTCAATTATATTTCTGATTATAAATGTTTATAATTATTTTCAGTTGTCTCTATTGGAATGGCTTGTTCAATGTTGTTTATTATTTCTCATTTTAAAGTTGTTTAATTATTTTAAGGTACTTTAAGTAGCTTTTATTATGTCTTTATTGTTGAGATTGTCACCTTGTTGGAGATCCCATATATCAAGCAGTATAAGATATTCTGAATATATAAATAAAATAAGTGGCATTTTATAGGCTAGCATCCTGGTCAATAGTTAAGGAATTGTAAAGTGTACTTCTTATAACCACTGGGGATTCAGTATTTAGTGATAGCAATAGTAAATATGTTTCTATACTGCTTATCAGTGCACTTAAGCACTCCCTAAGTGGTTTACAATGTATAAGCTAATTGCCCCCAACAAGCTGGGTATTTTAGCAACCATGGAAGGATGCCAAGCTGAGTTGACCTTGAGCCCCTGGCTGATATTGAACTCACAATGTTGTGGTTTGTGAGTGAGTGGCTGCAGTATAGGCATTTAACCAATGCACCACCAGGGCTCTTACTGTTTACTGTTGATAATGGTTTAATATTGTCACTGTGAGGTGTGGCATGAATATGTTTCAGTATCTCAGTGGGGACCATGAGATACTCTCCAAAACAGGAAGCTGACACTGGGATGCTACAGCTGAAGTATTTAATTACAGAGGATAGGAGATAAACTATATAAAGCAACAGTACAGCTCTGGGAAGAAAGCAAACATAGGCTTCCTCCTTCTCCAGCTTTCAGCAACACAGCAAAACAACAACTCTCCAATACTTACAAACTCTCTCCACTGACCAATTCACAGTGACCCACAACTCCAAAGACCCACACATGCTTTCTCTGAGTTGTACCTCTTATACCCTTGGTTGATACATCCTCTGTCCAGGCTTGCTCAGGCATTGCATCATATACATTACATCATACAGTCCAGGTGCTGGTCTAATATATATTCAGTAGTCTGGTTCCTTCAAAGACATGATCAGCAGATGTCCTAGTCATTGTCACAGGAGCCATCCCATTCCTGGAGCCATCCCATCAGATAAGGGAATGTAAAGTTGTCTTGTGGGAATGTTTCTAGACTTTGTGAAAACACATCCCAGTCCTTGCCAAGCGAACTTAAAATAATAAAACACTGGGAAATAGGAGTGAATTCCTCCCTTCGTTCTGCCAGGTCAGGAAACAAAGCTTGCATTTTCTGCAAATGCACATTCACATCTTCTCCACTTTCCAGCTGTGTTCTAGACAACTATCTGGTCAGGGCAATCTTAGAAACAGCTGTGTCTCTAACATACATTTCTCTCAAAACATCTCAACAGTGTTTTGCAGATGGCAGACCATGGATTAACATTTGTTGTGAGTTTTCTACTGCTCGCACAATCAAAAAATGTGCTATCTCCTCCTGTCTAGCCTCTTCTTCATCAGGCTGATCTGGTGGGTTCACAACCCACTGCCAGAAATTCTCCTTCCTGAGGAAGAACTCCATCTTCTGTGACCAGGCTAAATAATTCTTCCCATTCAGCCTTTCAAGAGCATTTCCACCCATCTGTACAATTGCTGCCATAATTGCTGTTTTATTTCACAGAACTTAACAAAAGTCCACACAGTAGGTTCCTTCCATGCCAAGCCCAAACTCACCAAAACACAGGCAAGGCTTCCAGGCACTTGAACTCTTCAGGCAGCAGACACCTTCACTCTTTGCACAGCATGCAATCATCTGGGCCCATAACATTTGTCATGCTGAGGTGCAGCATGAATGTGGTATAGCATGTCTCTCAGTGGGGACCTTGTTATACTCTCCAAAACAGGTAGCTGAAACCAGACTGCTACAGTTGAAGGATTTATTTACAGAGGATAGGATATAAACTATATACAGAAGCAGTAGAGCTATGGGATAAAAGCAAGCACAGGCTTCCTCCTTCTCCATCTCTCAGCAAAACAGCAACTCTTCAATATTCACAAAATCTCTCCACTGACTGACTCACAATGACCCACAACTCCAGTGACCCACACATGCTTACTCTGAGTTGTGCCTCTTATACTCTTGGCTGATGCAACCTCTGTCCAGGCTTGCTCAGGCATTACATCATATACATTACATCATACAGTCCAGGTGCTGGTCTAATACACATTCAGTAGTCTGTCTCCTTCAAAGACATGATCAGCAGATGTCCTAGTCAGTGTCACATATACACTCACATAATGACTTTGCAGTTCTGCAGATATAATAACATATTATGGTGACAATTCTGACCATCTCAAACCTACTTTTTTCATCCTTGTAGCACCCCAACAAAAGGATCCTGAAGTGCTGCAGATCAAGGGACTGGGAAATTATGTCAGCAGCACTCTTCCAATTGTGAAGGGCCCTGAGACAAGCAGTGATGGCAGAATCTTGGGGCATGCCCCATAACTGAGAAAATGCTGAAAAAGTCATTTCCCAATGCCCTAATCTGCAACACCTCAGAAACCCTTTGATAGAAGTGCCACCAGGCTGGAAAGCTAGGTATTTGGGGGTAATGGTATCATCAAATATAACTGACAGAGCTCTGCTGTTGTAGTAAAATATAATGATGTAGGATCTTGGCCATTGTTTTTAATTTGTGTATAATTGGGCTAAATCCAATGTTAGTCTAACTGAGAGAAAACTCATTGAAATGGATGATATATAAGTTAACAAATTTAATGGGTCTACTCTAGTTGGCACTAATGTTGGATTTAACCTTTATATGTAAAATGCCTAGAATATTATATTATAATGTTTTGAAAGTCATACAAGAAATGGAAATAATAAAACCACAACTCTTTCTGTTAAGCAAACACACATCCTCTCCTGCTTGCTTGGGTAAGTGTATGTCAACTGTTGTACAGTTTTTAATTGCATTTTTGAAGGAGGAGTTATCATTTGGCTTGAGTTTACTTGGTCATTGTAGCTCCATCTCTGTATGCCACTACAAGACACAGAAAATGCCCAAACATCGGGTTTTCCTTCCATATAAAGCTGTGTACTAAGAGACCATTTCCATTTAAATTATTTCCTTCAAACAGAGGCCAAAGGCCAAAGCAAAATAATAAAATATCCAAGGCACAAACTAATGTGCTCATTTTGTGACTATGCTTTTAAACCCTCTTGTATGTGTCCAAATTTTGTTTGGTAATCATATTCCCAGGGACACCAAGCAATGTCTCAACTGGTAGCAAGCTGGCCATTGGAAAGGAATATTGTTCTGATGAAAGGATGTTACTTTCTTACAACACAACCAAGAACACATCTTTGGGAGAGTCCATTCCACAGAGTTTAATAAATTTTGGTTACTGACAAATATACTCATAATTGAGACATTCAGCAAGTATATGCTTTTCTATTATGGGCTTTTTAAATATGCTGGGATTGTAGTGATACTGCTGGTTTAAGCAAAATACTCACCATCAAGTCATCACCTCTATTCAACAAATTTGGCAAACGGTGAAGTACTACTGACCTATTTATTCAGGACACTGTTAAGCAGTGCTAAACAAAACCAAAGGTGGTATAGTTCACTGTTTAGAAAATATTCAGAATTCAAAGAACATAATGAAAGTATATATGCATTAGAATCATTGGGCTGGAATAGCATCTACTTGGAGAAGACTATAACTGAAATCAGACTAATTGAAATAACTTTAGCCATTATGTTAGTCTTCTGTCTTCTACCCTTCCTTGAGATGGTACTACTCTTAAAGCGGACCTAAAAATGATTTTAAATCAATAAGTATGATTCCATAAAAAGAAAACAGAAAAATATAGGGAGCACAGGATAAAACCAAATTAAAAGTAGCAGCTCAGGCTGAAACAGTGCAAGGAACTTTTTAAAAAAAATTCTGAACTGCATGGAAAACCTAAAAAGTATTCACCTGGTGACAAAAATGCCATGAGATATATACCAGGTATGTCACTCTGGCAACAGCATTCCACATTTGGCAAGCTGCCAATTACAAAACAACAACACCCTCTTTGTTGTATCCATCCACCTTCCCTCATTTGCTGGGACATCAGTTCTCTTAAATAAGCTGGTTCCAAGGCATTAGACAGACTTAGGGGGGTTGCAGACTGCCAGAAATAGTGCAATTTGAGTCCACTTTTAGGGTTAGGGTTAGGGTTAGGGAATCATGGGAATTGTATTTTATTGTGCCACCAGAGCTCTCTGATAGAGAAGGCTCAATGTCTCAGAAAAAATAATAATTCCCATGATTCCCTAGCACTAACCCTAACCCTAAAAGTGGACTCAATTTGCACTATTTCTGGCAGTCTGCAACCCCCCTTAATTCATGGGCCTTAATCCATTCACAGGGTCTTTTTATTAATAATAGCAAATCACATGCAGGCTTTTCTCTGCTACCAAAGGGGTCGTTCACATGTCAGTTGTTTTTGTGTTTTTTACTGGAACAATGCAAATAACCTCACCCCACATGCCAGGTTTGTTATTCAAACATGGAACCACATCTTTCTTGGAACCGTATCACTCTGTATATCTAAGAGTTAGGTTGCTCACATATGTAGTCCCCCTTCCCTTGTCCCACACCCACCGACACCCCTCAGCAAGACAGAAGGGGGTGGCATCCCCTTTTCTCTCTCCTCCATCCTCTCTCTTTCCTCTTTTCTCCCAAATGGAAGCTGTTATGCTGTGGGAGGGGCAACATTTTCTTGATGATGCAAATTCATTCAAAACTTATTAAAGGCATGGAGAGTTTTATCCCGAGTCTGTTTGGGTCTATTTGCATCATTGTTCACACAGCCAATGATGTGAACCTGTTGTAAAAACTCAATATTGATTATCCCAGGGTAAGTTGGGCTTTTGACAGCCTCCCCCCCAAAAAAAACACACACACCCTAATTAGAGATGTGTGTGAACAAGAGATTCATCCTGAATTCATCCTGGATTATTTTCATTGTGTGACTAACCCCTTAGAGGGTAGAACCCAGTCTAATAATTTCAAGTTACAGGAAGTTAGATTTCAATTGAACATTAGAAGGAATTTCTTGACCATGAGAGTGGCTTGGCAATGGAACCAAATGCCTGAAGTGGTGGCAAGCTCTTCTTCTCTGGATATCTTCCAAAAGAGGCTGGACAGCTACCTCCTAGAGATGCTCTAGCTGCAGGGTTAGACCTGATGGCCCATAGGGCTCCTTTAAACCCTATGGTTCTATGCTTTTGGATTATATATTTACAGAAACAGGGGGAAAGTATTTTTCATGCCTTGGTTGTTGGTTTCCCAAGCTTCCTTGTTATCAGATTCAAAATACTAAAAGACATGGACAAGAAATGGAATTCTTAATTTTTTCCATTCTAAGGCAACCTGAATTATTGCTGAGATAGTCTAGATCAAGTCTAGATCAAGGAGAACCCAAAGCCATAGCAACTAAGTCAACCATGGGCTCATCAAGAATGGGCATACCACTCTTCGAGATCCAGGACTTGATTTCCATTATAATACTTAACCTTACATAAACTGAAATTCAATTATCCTGTCTATTTCTAGTCTTTGACCATGACCAAGACTTAAAAAAATAACACCAGTTCTTCCCACCAAAGAGGCTTTGAGCTTTTGTTTCTTGCAAGATCACCCTACCCCCTGTCCTATCTGATATTTTGTTTTGTTTTGTTTTGTTTTGTGTTATTTTTTTAAAAAAACACAAATGGATTTCCCAAAGCAACTTATGATATGGAATTAGGAGATGGTCTGCTATTCAAAGAGAGAAGAAAAGAAAGATATATCACACCAGATGTACACAAATCTTTAAGCATACCTAAATAGGTGGGGTGGTTGTCATTGTTTTTTAATGTCATGGCCAACATGCAACTACCAAGGCCAGATGTGAGCAGAAGAAAAGGAACAGGACTGTGTAACAAATTCAATTCCCAACACAAGTCAATGGGAGACACAGATTTCAATGTATACATTTTGATTTAGATATGAAATCAAGATTGGTAAAGCTGGGTCAAAATTAGGGCAGGATCAGAATCACTGAAATGGGCCTTGAATTAAATTGGGGCTGGATTTCATAGTTCTAGAATAAAATAGGGTGCTGGCTCCACCTCAAAAAACCATTTGTAGAATGCAAGGGAGGGGAAAGCATGTATATTTGTGGGAAGATCCAGAGGTGATTATAAGAATATTTATTTTTGTTATCCATCTGGGTGCCTATTAATTTAAGTTCACTTTGGTTTCCAGAACTAAACCTTGATTGCATTAAAAAAAGTATCATAATAATCCTAGCCTTACAACACTGATCAAGATCCAGCAGCCAGTTATACTTTCGAAAATCCTGTCCTGACTAAGGGCCTTTACAGACTGCCAGAAGTAATGCAGCTTAAGGCCACTTTAGCTGTCCTGGCTCAGTGCTAGGGAATCATGGGAATTGTATTTTTTTCCTGGGACATTGAGCCTTCTCTGTTAGAGAGCTCTGGTGCCACAATAAACTGCAGTTCCCATGATTCCTTAGCACTGAGCCAAGATAGTTAAAGTATTATTTCTGGCAATCTGTAAAGGCCCTTAGAGAGTCTGCAACCCTCAAACCCCATGTCCCAAGTTCAGCCCCATTTCTCTAGAGTGAGCAATTGGAGGTTTGCCATTATAAATCCCCCAAACAAATCACATATAAATCCTGGCAGTCTATACATCATCCGCTTGCTTGTTCTTTAAAAATTGTCAGTTTTTAGCTTGATAACAGGTGGTGGTTTGTTTGTTTTTTGTAAAAACATTGGATGTTAGCAGTATTAACATATTTTGAGGTTGTCAATTGTATAGAATGTAAAATAAGCCTCTTGTGCATTTTAAGAACATTCCTGCACACCCCCCAGAGCAGCATGTTTTCCATCATAAAGTGGAATTTTAACTGCCTCTAAAAATAATACTGTCTGTGGAAATGATCTTTGTGCCCAGAGCTGAATAAGGGTATCATCTGGTAGGTGTCTGGTGTCAATTTTGCCCTCCATTTTGACCATTCTAGCCAAATTTAGCTGCTAAATGTCTCCCCCCACTATTCATAACAAAACCAAAGACTCACATAAGCTCTCCAACCAAAGTGCATACTCAATACTCAAAGATGGCCAACTTTGGCTCTTCAGGTAGAAAACCCCACAAGTGCCCCACTGCAATAAAGATAGAATAATGAGAAATCAAATGGTGCCCTTTTGTGACCCTATAAATCAATTGCCTGAAATGGCCACTAGGGACAGATTAACCTGTTAAGGTTTTATCCCCCCACAGAATTCTTTACTTTCCTTCCTTTAACTCAAAATAGAAAATTGTTGGGAAGGGCCTGCTAGGAAGGAGAAGGTTTAATTTAAGTTAGTAGTATACCTGTGTAGCTCCTGTCAAAAATGATTTATGACCCTTTGATGGGCGTGGCTAAGGATGATTTATGACCTGTCAAAATTGATTGATTGATGACCTGTCAAATGGGTGGGCGTGTCCCTCCCTCCCCCGGAAATGCTAAGGCAGGACATCCTGTCCACGTGACCCCCGGTTTTCCAATGAGCGCCCCCCTTTGATTCCACGTGACCCTACTCCCCGGCCAATGGCTGTTCTGAACCACGTGTCCGTAACTGGCCAAGGGTGTTTTCTGATTGGTCCCTATGAGAATCACGTGTCCCTAACTGGCCAATGGTACTAGACTTCCCAGAGCCGCCATTTTAGGCATGCCCAGACAAGTTCTGCGAGACAATATGGAGACACGTGACCCCCGGTTTTCCAATGAGCGCCCCCTTTGATTCCACGTGGCCCTAACAGGCCAAGGGTATTTTCTGATTGGTCCCCATGAGAGTCACGTGTCCCTAACTGGCCAATGGTACTAGATTTCCCAGAGCCGCCATTTTAGGCATGCCCAGACAAGTTCTGCGAGACAATATGGAGACACCGAGGCATTTTGCTGCCGCTTCTACAGCCCGGAGAATCCAACCCAGAAAGATAGAATCCTGGCCAAATGATTATTACATGCCAACACCCATGAATATGGCTGAGAACTCACATTCTAATAAAGAGAATTGTGCACCAAAGGAAGACTCCCAAAGTGGTTCTGAGAATGCTTCAAGGCAGGTAAAAATCCAAATTCAAAACATGTTTTTGTATTTGAGACCCCAATGATAGAGATCCAAAGCAATAACCAGTGTTTTTTTGTTTTTAACATTACAGAGACCTGGAACAAACAGTACTCCAGCAGCTGCAGAAGATGGTCCTTGCAATTTAGGTTGGCAGAACCTGACCTCACAGGTGTGTGTGTGAGAGCCTATCTGGATAATCATCTTAAAAGCCTGTTGTTCTATAGAACAATTTCTTAAAAGCGTTTCTTTTTTTAATATTTAGGAATCTCACATCAGAATGCAGTGGAGCACAGGCCTTGAAGAATTGCCAGCCCCTCCTTCGGAAAGATGGTGTACTATGAAATCTATCACGAGAATCGTCATTTTTGTCATCATGAGAAAACTCGTCGATGCAGAATTACTAAAAAATTGTCATGCCTGTGGATCTGAAGCACAACAATCATTAGAAAGTCATACTTGTACAAAAGAGGATAAGAAAATACTTTCTAAATATGTGAGAGAGATAGCCAGTAAAATCTGCTTTAAAAACTTAATACATATGATCATTTTTGTATCCTATAATTTAAATAATCTTATTCTGACCAAAAAAAGTCTTGATGATATATTAAAAACTATCATGTGTTTAAGAAAATCTGAAAAAGCTATAGAAGTCTTAAAATCGTTATTGAAGATTTCAGACAAGCAAATGTTACATTATGTTGAATCTGTAATTAAAAGAAGTCAAATGTCTATGATCTGTAAAAAGTGAAGATATGTACTTTATAAAAATCTGCAAATAAAGGCTTTTCTGACAAAAATATTTCTCTTTATTCTCCTATCCTAAATTTAGCAAGAAGGAATTTATTGCCCTGGTTTTGAAGTCACGATACTCTTTTAAAAAGGCTGTGTGTAGAATCATGACAACGAATGTTTATTTTGGAGACCTGCATCAGAGACTAGAGAATTTATGGCACTATCTGGGTTTAAGAAAGATGAAAGGATCTGGTTTTCTGTGAATTTTGCAATGTTAGCAGAAGGTCAGTGTAATTAAAAGGAGGCATCTTTCTATCACCTATAAAGAATCAAATCTATGTTCTGATTGTCTTATAAGACTCTTTCAAAGCTGCAAATAAATACTATGTTCTACATAATGGCTATGAATGAATGAAACTAAATAGGGTTTGAACGGAACCAGATCTGGTTTTGAGGTCTGAATAAGATGCTAGGGAATTCAGCTCCCTATCTGAAGTTTAAAACAGATGAAAGGTTTGTTAGGTCTGGTTATTCAGATAAAGTTGTGTAGAATGATGACAACAATTGTTTTTTCGTGATGCCTGTATCTGGTTTTAGAGCTCTTCCTGACAAAAATTATTTCTCTTTATTCTCCTATCCTAAATTTAGCAAGAAGGAATTTATTGTCCTTTGACCTCACGACAAATGATGGTTGTTCAGATAAGGATGCTCTGTTAAAATTTTTCCCCTGTCTCTGGTTTTGGAAATTTTTTCCCCGAGGGTCACCAGAAGTTCATTAGCCTTTTTAAAAGACATTTTTTCTATGATTTGGCAAGAATAATACTTAGATTTCTCTCAAATAAAGGCTTTTTGCAGTGAGACTGATATTGGAAGGGGTCAGCTCCTTGAAGCTGCCACAGGCTGAAGGAAAATTATGTGAGATTTAGGAATGTTTTTGAATGCAGGGTTAAGTATTTATTCTGTATAGTAGAAACCCTAGCTTGCAAGATGTCTATGAGTTGTAAAGAATTAATAACAAGTACTTTGTGTCTTATAACATCAAAGCCACAAATAAAAGAAAATTTCTTTATTTGTCTATAGGCACCCTCTACTTTCTGAAACACCATTTCAGTAATATATTTGGGGGCTAATACATATATCTATTTTTCAATTGGAAATGCAAATGTTCATAAATTCTTCATGTAAGTTGAGGAAATCATTTTACTATTTTCCCCCTTGCTATAAGAAAGTCATTAAAAATGTGCAGTTTTTAATGTGCTCTTGAAGAAGTTTAGGAATTTATTGCCCTGGTTTGGAAGTCACGACACTCATGACAATGGATGTCTGTTTCTGAGACCTGTTTTTTAAGATAAGAATACACAGGATGTATAATTTTTAGTCTGTTCTGTGAGATAATTCCTTTGGTGCACAATTCTCTTTATTAGAATGTGAGTTCTCAGCCATATTCATGGGTGTTGGCATGTAATAATCATTTGGCCAGGATTCTATCTTTCTGGGTTGGATTCTCTGGGCTGTAGAAGCGGCAGCAAAACGCCTCGGTGTCTCCATATTGTCTCGCAGAACTTGTCTGGGCATGCCTAAAATGGCGGCTCTGGGAAGTCTAGTACCATTGGTCAGTTAGGGACACGTGACTCTCATGGGGACCAATCAGAAAACACCCTTGGCCTGTTAGGGCCACGTGGAATCAAAGGGGGCGCTCATTGGAAAACCAGGGGTCACATGTCTCCATATTGTCTCGCAGAACTTGTCTGGGCATGCCTAAAATGGTGGCTCTGGGAAGTCTAGTACCATTGGCCAGTTAGGGACACGTGATTCTCATAGGGACCAATCAGAAAACACCCTTGGCCAGTTACGGACACGTGGTTCAGAACAGCCATTGGCCGGGGAGTAGGGTCATGTGGAATCAAAGGGGGGTGCTCATTGGAAAACCGGGGGTCACGTGGACCGGATGTCCCGCCTTAGCATTTCCGGGGGAGGGAGGGACACACCCACCCATTTGACAGGTCATCAATCAATCAATTTTGACAGGTCATAAATCATCCTTAGCCACGCCCATCAAAGGGTCATAAATCATTTTTGACAGGAGCTACACAGGTATACTACTTAAGTTCACTTTGGTTTCCAGAACTAAACCTTGATTGCATTTAAAAAATATATCATAACCTGCAGTTTCTGCTAGGAAGGAGAAGACTTCTGCTAGGAAGGAGAAGGAAAGCAGTTCCTGAGCAGTCATATTGAGTGGGTGAGTTTTTGAATTCTTTTTAAAAACACTTGAGGAAAGTGTGACTGTTGCTGAGCTAGCTAATTAGCTCTATACAACTCCTCCCAGAGGCTTTCTAGGTCAGTTCCTGCTAGGAAAGAGAAGGAAAGCAGTGTCTGGGCAGCCATTTTGAGTGGGTGATTTTTTAAATTCTTTTTAAAAACACTTGGGGAGAGTGTGACAGTTACTGAGCGAATGGGGTCTAATGCCACGCAATTTTTTTTCATAGGACAAGGAAAAGCATAGCACAGGTAGACGGGGTTTTTTGACCTTTCTCTTGACAGGTTCTCTTGACAGGTTCTCCTAATAATAATAATAATAATAATAATAATTTAAAAGGCTTTGAGGTTGTTGGTTTTTTTGCTCAGAGGGAGACAGACTGAGACTTGCCTCCAGAATAAGGTAGCATCCAGGAGCTCTCTGTAGAGTTAGAAACCCAGTTGATTGAGCTCACTGACAGAGCCTGGTGAAAAGACCAAGAGCACAGGGGCCCTTTACACGGGTCTTTACCAGGGGACTTTTTGAGGAGAAGCCCACAGTCCTCTTCCAGTGCTTACTTCAGATTTCTCAATATGGACACTAATGGAGTTGCTGCAGTCACCTGCAACACTTGTGGGATGTTTGTCTTTTTGCCAAGAGATGTGGGGAACTTCACCTGCACCAAGTGCAAGTTCGTAGCCTTCCTGGAAAAGAAAGTCAAGCAGCTGGAGGCCCAGGTAGCTATGCTTCAGCATATTAGGGAGCAAGAGGTTTTCCTGGACAGAGCGGAAAGAACGGTCTTGGACGGGGACCACACATAAGGCCTAAGCAGACTGCCAGAAATAGTGCACATTAAATTGAGGCACTGCCCTGGCTCAGTGCTAGGGAGTCATGGGAATTGTATTTTTTTCTGGGACATTGAGCCTTCTCTGTCAGAGAGCTCTGGTGCCACAATAAATTACAGTTCCCATGATTCCCTAGCACTGAGCCAGGGCAGTGCCTCAATTTAATGTGCACTATTTCTGGCAGTCTGCTTAGGCCCATAGTCTTCAGAATATCAGAAGGGATTATGAGGCCTTGGGCAGGAAGTTGAAAGAGCTGGATACACAGATTGTTATCTCACCTCATCTCCCAGTTGAAGGGCATGGTCCAGAAAGGGAGAGGAAGATAGCAGACATGAATAACTGGTTCCATAGATGGTGCCACCAAGAACAATTTGGATTCTTGGATCATGGGCTACGGTTCCATGAGGGTGGACTTCTAGCAAGAGATGGGCTGCATCTTACACCAGTTGGCAGAAGCGTTTTTGCCAATAGTCTCAAAAATTTGATCAGGAAGGCTTTAAACTGAGTGATGTTGGGGAGGGAGACAGTATCTTGGAAGGTATCTTGGAAGGCAGGAGTACATTATGGGTTGGATATAATAGTAAAAGTGGTATAGAGGGAAGAAGGCAAATGATGCAAGGGCACAACAGTGGAAGGAAAAAAAACCTCACACAGGCAGCAAGTGGGAAGGACAAATACTCTCTCTACACTAATGCACAGAGCATGGGAAATAAACAAGATGAACTTGAACTCCTACCACAACAAAGCAAATATAATATAATAGGCATCACTGAAACCTGGTTGGATGAGTCTCATGATTGGAATGTAGGAATAGAGGGGTATAACCTTTTAAAGAGAAATAGGCCAAACAGGAAAGGAGGAGGAATAGCATTATATGTCAGGGATGTTTACACCTGTGAAGAGATCCAAGACTTCAATCCTGGAAATCAGGTGGAGAGCATTAGGGAAAAAAATTAAAGGGGAAGGACACAACAGGGATGTTATAGTAGGAGTCTACTACAGACCCCCAAATCAGACAGAGGAATTGGATGATGCCTTTCTAGAACAGATGACCACACACTCAAAAATGAGAGATGTAGTAGTGATGGGTGACTTCAACTATCCGGATATTGGCTGGAAGTCAAACTCTATGATTCTATGATTCTATGAAAAATGGGAGTTGTCTCAAGAAACCGGTTGGATGACAAAATAACTTTCAACTGAACTAAGTTTTAAACAGGAGATGTATAAGAAATGAAAAAGGGGCGAAATCACTAAAGAGGAATTCAAATAAATAGCTAGCACATGTAGAGGTAAAGTCAGGAAAGCCCAAGCACAGAATGAGCTCATGCTTCCTAGAGCAGTTAAGCACAATAAAAAGGGCTTCTTTGGGGATGTCCATAGCAAAAGAAAGAAGAATGACATGGTAGGGAAACTGCGCAGAGAAGATGGAGAAATTTTAACAGGGGACAGAGAAAAGGCAGAACTACTTAACCTCTTCTTTTCCTCAGTCTTCTTACAAAAGGAAAAGGGTGTTCAACCTGAGGAAAATGGAGCAGAGGACACAATAGGGGAAACGCAGCACAAAATAAGTAAAGAGGAAGTACAGGAATACCTGGTTAACCTAAATGAATTTAAGTCTCCAGGACCAGATGAACTACATCCAAGGATATTAAAAGAACTGGCAAATGTAATCTCAGAGCCATTGGCTATAATCTTTGAGAACTCCTGGAGAACAGGAGAAGTCCTAGCAGACTGGAAGAGGGCAAACATTGTCCCCATCTTCAAAAAGGGGAAAAAAGAGGATTCCAACAACTATCACCCAGTTAGTCTGACATCAATACTGGGAAAGATTCTAGAACAGTTCATTAAACAGAGAGTCTGTGAACATTAGAAGGGAATGCCATAATCACTAAAAGTCAACATGTGTTTCTCAAAAACAAGTCATGCCAGACTAATCTGATCTCTTTTTTTGATAAAATTACCAGTTTGGTAGATGAAGGGAATGTGGTAGACATAGCATATCTTGATTTCAGTAAGGCTTTTGACAAGGTCCCCCATGATATTCTTGCAAACAAGATAGTAAAATGTGGGCTAGACAATACAACTGTTAGGTGAATTAGTAATTTGGTTGACTGACCGAACCCAAAGGGTGATCAGCAATGGCTCCTCTGCATCCTGGAGAGAAGTGACCAGTGGGGTGCCACAGGGTTGTGTCCTGGACCCAGTGCTCTTCTGGGCCAAAGCTAACAAAATGAATTTCAACACAGAGAAATGTAAGGTACTGCACTTAGGGCAAAAAAAAAAAAAATGAAATGCATAGATATAAGATGAGGGACACCTGGCTTAACAAGACTATGTGTGAAAGGGATCCAGGAGTCCTAGTGGACCACAATTTGAACATGAATCAATAGTGTGATGCCACAGCTAAAAAGGTCAATGCAATTTTAGGCTGCATTAGTAGAAGTATAGTATCTAGATCAAGAGAAGTAATAGTGCCACTGTATTCTGCTTCCGGATGTGTGAGAGTGTAATTCCAAGAACCCCTCCCTATAAGTGAGATACTCCCTTCTGTATAGTGACCTCTCCTTACAAATTCTCACCCCAAAATTTTATGACAAAGGCTAATTTGAAAGACATTGATCCCACACACCTGTGCTTTGGTCTAAATGCTTTCGGGGGGGGGGGGGATCTGTTAGCATATATGATTTTAATAAAATTTTGGGACATGTGGAGTTCCCTCGATGACCCTGAACTGATCTCTGTGGGATATCAGCCATAAGCCTGATGGTGAGTCAGGTAGGCAAAGGGAAGAGGCCTGCCAAACAACTAGAAACTTCCCTACCAGACAGGTTTGGGAGCTGCTAAAGGGGAATGGCCATCAACCCTAAAGGACAACATAATCGTGCTTGTTTGTCCTGAGTCTTAAAACCTAATGGGTCAATGATTTAACTTCACCCTTTTTCCTCTAGCTTCCCTCCTTGATTGCGTCAAGACCCAAGTGCTTTGTTAGGCCATCCTCACACCTTGGCTTGACAAAGCCCAGGCAATCAGCACCTTTGTCCAGACTTCAGCCAAACCATCAAGTCTCTAGCCAGAGACTAGATATTGCCTATATAAACCCCTAGATTTTTAGACTCCACATGCTATCTTTATAGAGTGCATCTTGGCTCCATGTCAGTCTGCGCTCTAATCATAGCTCCCTCGGCCATCTCTTCCCCCATTTCGATGGCTGTGCATAATCATCATCATCATCATCATTCACATCCACAGCGGATCCCGGAGAAGCCTTCAGAAGTGAATATCTCCCGTAGTTTGGCCCATCTCTATCTATTCCCGCTTTCATTCCTTTACTTCCAAGTGTGCAGTGTGAGTGTGTGTGTCCTATGTGTATGTGTGCAGTTTTCCCCTTTAAATAAATATTTAGACCTTAATTGAAAAAGCTTGTCTCAGCGTCATCCATTATGGGATCTCTTAGTCCTCCCGTGGGGTGTTGTTAGGGTTCCACTCTTGCATATTTTGAGCTAATTATAAATCCCCCTGGGTTGATCATGTGCAACAGTGTTCAAAGAGATAGCCTCTTTGGGCATAAAGGGAACTAAAGGGCCCCAGTAGTACCTTTGAGACTAAATGGGAATTCTAAAATATGCTGCCAGACCCCTTAATGTCTTGATCATGTGAAGAATGCCTTTCTTGTACTTCAGATAAGCTATGATCAAATTCCACACATCTAGGATTAGGTTTTCAGCATTGAGAAGAGAGGACTAGACTCAGCAAAACAACATATCTCAGCACACTGAAGAGCAAAGATATAGCACAGTTATGCTTCATTGTATCTGTACTCACCACCACATTTCAAACCAGATTTAAATCTGAATTCTACAGTCAATTGAAGTGTGCACTGATCATCATCATACAAGTATGAAGCTCAATACATGGCAAATCTGAAGATAACCTTAGAGGAGCATTGAGAAATGTCTTATCCTCCTGTGTGGAGAGGCTGTTGAAGTCCAACCCCCATCATCCTCAGCCAGTATGACGAGTGGTTGGGATGAAGAGCCACACATTCCATTTCTCTGCCTTAGTAGTATACTAGTTTTATGCTAAACCAGCTTTGTGGTATGTGACCACTGAAAAAGGCAACTTGTGGACACTTCTGCACATACACATGTATGTGTGCATATGTGAATGCACTCTCTCTCTCACACACACACACACACACAACTTTTAATATTTAATATTTAGATAGTATAGTCTAGGCTTCAGAAGCACAACCATATTATTATCAATCCCCACATCATTGATTAACATTGTGGTGACTACTTATAGAGCAGTGGAGGAACCTGCTTCAGGTCTGAAACATTTCAAGGCAAGGATTCCCAACCTGGTGTGCCCACACACACCAGGGGTGCAAGATAGAATTTCAGAGATGACTCACTTTAAATGTAACAGTGAGCAAATGCCAAATGATGATTTCATGAAATGAATTATACCAGCAGTGGCTAACTAACAGCTTAAGCACCTGACAGGTACTTGAATAACAATGAATGTTGAGACCTTTCCCCCCTTTAACAACTGGCAAAGATGAACCCACAGTAATTTCCTTGGGGAGAACATTACAAAGATGTGAGATTACAAGAGAAAAGGTCATATTCCTCATCCCTGCCAATCTGTCAGCTCTTACTGGCAGGCCAGATGACAGACCTCTTTCCCAAGATGCTTACTCACCTTAAAGCTATGGCAGGTTCATTCAGGAACAGGCATTCCTTCAGATAGACTAGTCCCAAGCTATTCCATCAGAAAGTGATTTCAATTGTCCCATTTTCTAGTCTCTGCTGTGGACCCTAAAATATACACACTGAGTAACATTGTATTGTTGCTGTTGTTTTTTCTGAATGGTTGCATATTCCTTCAGTGTCATATGATTGCAAGGTGTTTTAGAAATTAACAACAGCAGCAAGCCAGTCACAAATCTTCATGCTTTGTCTTGGTGCACTTGGCCATTTGCTTGTACAAAGATTTCTTACCAGAAGCTAGGCTGAAAATTATAATGTTGAAGCAAAGTTGACTGTGCTTTGGAGTGGAGGTGATTTGCATGATGGTTCACACAATGAAAGGGGCTGCCAATATTAGCTGGACTCTTTGAAATATATTTATATTCCCAGAGGAAAATTGCCCACAGTCTTCTTCTCACTTTTTTTATTAGATAATTATTTATTTTGTTCCTTAATTGGCTAATTATGCCTGCATTGTGGCATCTCAGAAGCAAACTGTTCAATATAATTGCTAATGAGTAGGTTTCATTTTTTGTTGCTGAGAATTCATAAGTATTCTCTGCCTAGTATTAAGAGGTTTGTAATGGGTTTAGTGTGCTAATTATTAATTATTTTGACATACTGTGAAAACTTTAAGAAGATGGGAAAACTAGACTTTGGACTGAAAATTAAAAACATGCCAAAAATATTCTTAGCTCCTTAACTAGTGGTGCTAAGATGGCAACTGTATAGCTTATTTATTACAATTTTTTATTGTGCAATACAAGAACGATAGTAGTTAAGGGGAACCCAATGGATATTGACTTTCCCTTGTTAATTCTTAGTGTTGTATGTCTAGAACGAGAATCATATAATGCTGTACCTCCATTCAAAGACACAAAATGTATGCACATCCAGAAGGAGCATGACTCCATCTTGTTGAATCCAGCCTCCACACACTATTCAGTGACATGTATATATAGACAATATACACATACAAACTCATAACCCACACACAATGGAAAACTGGATGTGTGATTTTGTGATTGATCTTGATGTGTGGATCTTGGAACCAAAGTGCCTGATATTTCTGTTACTTTTGGACAATGAATCCATGCTAGGTTTTGTGGGAGATACTCTGGCTTCATGGAGAATATTCAAAGTGCTGAATGCTAGTCTCAAAATACATTCAGCACCTTAGATAGCTCTTCCAGAACACAGCATGGATTCATAACCCTGAAACAATAGACCCACCAACCAACTCTGGCTTGGAAGTGTCACTTTGAATTATAGACTGGAGATTCCCCCAACCATGCCCAAGGTGGCTGTGAAAGTCTTGGACTTGTTGAAATTTCAGAGACATCTGCAAAAGAAAAAGGAAGAAGGGGGGATCTCGTAAGAAGAATGTAAACTCAGTATTTGTAGGCAGAAGGCCATGAAGGCTAACACTCAGAATGAATTAAAACTTGCAAGAAAGCTTACAAATAATTCTAAAAAAAATTTTTTTTTCATCTGTCAACATAGATGGAAACATTCTGAGTGTACTCAGGAAGAAGAAGAGCAAGGAAATGGTAGGTTTATTTCATGAGAAAGATGCAGAAATGCTAAAGGTTTCTAGTGCCAGAAGACCTGCATCTTAAGGAGCTTGAAGAATTAATTGCAGATGTCTTTTTAAAAATAATCTTTCATGATCATTGTAGATTATCACATAAGAGGCACAGCATTCTTCTCCCATCTTTAAACTCTGCTAATCGCATGAACAGGCACTGGAGATTATCACACCCTTGCATGCTTCTCCCGTCCTTCTCTCATATGTAAAGTGTAATGGAGCTGCCCCACCCAGTTTTCCCATCAGTAAAGTGTAATGGGGATGGCTCCATTACACTTTACACATGGGAGAAAGGTGGGAGAAGTCAATGGGGATGTGATAATCCTCAGCCCCCAATTGCACAATTAGCAAAGTTTAAGGATGGGAGAAGGATGCTGTGCTCCTGTGTGATAATCTCCATTAAGAACAGGCATAATCCCCAAAGACTGGAAGTGGACAAATGTTGTCTTCATCTTTAAAAGGAGGGTGATAGTGCAGGGGACCCAGGCAAACATTGATAGGCTTGACATCTGTGATGCCGTCACTGGGCAGGCTTGGTTTCCTGACAGCCAATCACAGTTTGGGTTGACTGTGAGAGAGGGGCTGCAGGGGAAGGAGCAGATATAAAGGGCAGGAATGAGAGACTGTGAGTTCAGTTGAGAGGAATTGAGGGGAAGTTTAAAAGAGTTCAAAGGAGTTGAAGGGACTGAGTTGAGGGAAGGTTTGAGTTCAGGAGAGGTTCCTGACAGAGTTCTAGGGAGAGGTTCAGATAGGAAATCTGTCTGGGCCTAGAGAAAGTCAGAGAGGTATTCTGACAAGCCAGTAAAGAAACTAGAGCAAGAGACAAAGGGTCTCAATACATTCAGAGAAGAATAGTGTATTGGAGATTGTAAAGAGGAAACTGTGAAGTGCCTGCAAGTGTTAAATTAATGTAACCATAGTCCATTTGAAATATTCTACCTAAGCTACATTCTTGCTAAATGTTATTCAGTCAAGTTAATGTTTCCTTGTTATAGCAGAAGCCTCTGCCTGAGTGAATTCTAAATCATATAGGCACAGATAAACATGCTATCTAAAATATTAAACTAATAATAATAATAATTTTTAATAATTTTTAATTTGTCATATTGTTTAATACTTTCTTAAGGGGGGGGGAGGGATTATAATGTTTTAATGTTATATTTTACTCTTGTTATATTTTACTGTTGTCAACTGCCCGGATTGGTTCGCCACAGGGCGGTATACAAATTATTATTATTATTATTATTATTTGTATACCGCCCTGTGGCGAACCAATCTGGGCAGTTGACAACAGTAAAATATAACAAGAGTAAAATATAACATTAAAACATTATAATCCCTCCCTCCCTTAAGAAAGTATTAAACAATATGACAAATTAAAAACACAGTATCAAAACATAAAACCATAATTAAAACAAACTAAAAACCCTGGTGTCCCTCTGGAGATCTTCAACCATCACTAAAGATGGGGCCACAGGAGGACTGAGGGGATCAGGGAGCTGGGATGGTTAATCTGGAAAGGCCTACCGGAAGAGATCCGTCTTGACAGCTTTTTTAAAGCTGTCTAATGATGTCAACTGACGGATCTCATCCGGCAGGTCGTTCCAGAGTTTGGGGGCGACAGCAGAGAATGCCCTCTGGGAGGTTGCTGCAAGCCTGGATTTTAGAGGCTCCAGCAAGTTCCTCCCAGAGGACCGGAGAGCGCAGGGAGGATTGTATGGGAGGAGGCGGTCCCCTGAGAGGAAGACACTTGGGACCCTAGCCCTTATACCAGGGGTAGGCAACCTTTCCCCTTTAAGGGCCGAGGGACTTCAGCTCCCAGAATCCCAGGAGCTATTGGCCAACATGGCTGAGGCTTCTGGGAGCTGAAGTCCCTCGGCCCTTAAAGGGGAAAGGTTGCCTACTCCTGCTTTAAACTGAGTAATATGGGGGAGGGTGGCAGTATTCTTGAAGCAGGAGTTCATTAAGTGCTGGAGATAATAGTCCAAATATTACAGAGTTAACTAGGTGAACAGTACAAGAAGCCAACAGTGGGAGGGGAACAAACCTTAAATAAGCAGCTGGGAGGAATGACCCATGGTCTTAGATGTATCTACACATGTCTCTGTGTATTAGCACAGAGCATGGGAAATAAACAAGTTGAACTTGAAATCCTAGCACAACAAAGCAGATATGATAATAGGCATCACTAAAATCTGTTAGGATGAGTCTCATGATTAGAGTGTAGTATTAGAGATGTATAACATTTTTCAGAGCAACAGACCAAACAAGAAAGGAGGAGGAGTAGCATTATATGTCAAGGATGCTTACACTTGTGATGATATCCATGGCTAAAATCATAGAAGCAAAGATTATGCCTATCCTCCTATCCTAGAGAGAAGTGACTAGTGTCGCAGGGTTCAGTCCTGGGCCCAGTGTCATCCAACATCTTTATCAGTGACTTTGATGAAAGAATAGAGGGTATGTTTACCAAATTTGCAGATGTCCACAAATTTAGAGGGGTAGCTAATACCCCAGAGGACAGGATCAGAATTTAAACTGGCTTTAAGAGATTAGACAACTAAGCCAAATCTAACAAAATAAAATTCAACAGGGAGAAATGTTAAGGTATTGAATTTAGATAGAAAAAAATGAAATGCACAGATATAGGATGTATGATAACTAGCTTGACATCAGTACATATGAAAGGTATCTAGGAATCTTAATAGACCAGAAACTGAACGTGAGTCAATAGTGTGATGTGGCAGTTAAAAAAATCCAATGTGATTGTAGGTTTTAAGAGATGACATGATAGCCATGCTTTAATATTTGAAAGGATGTCATATTGAAGATAAAGCAAGTTTACTTTTTGCTGGTCAAGAGACTAGGTCACAGAGCAATGGATTCAAAATATAGGAAAAGGGATTCCACCTAAATATTACAAAGAACTTCCTGATAGTAAGAGTTGTTCAACAATGGAATATACTGCTTAAGAGTGTGGTGGAGTCTCCTTCTTTGGAGGTTTTTAGACAGAGGCTGGATGCCCATCCATTGGGAGTGCTTTAATTGTGTATTCCTGCATGGCAGAGGTTGGACTGGATGCTCTTTAATATCCTGTCCAACTCTACAGTTTTATTATACTGTGATTTGTTTATTGTATTTTCTAAATGTCTCATAAAATACATTTCTCTAGGCATTGTACAGTGCTGTTTCAAACAATATAATGGTAACATAATTTTTTAAAATCAAGATGACAGTATCCTTTGGTATATGTTCTTCTCACTGTATCTTCAGGCAGTTGATATTTCACATACAAGCTGAATTCTTAAGTGCCTCTACCAAGAAATCTTATTGCAACTTTCAGCAAATGTTGTTGCCAACTGCATTTCCAAGAAAATGCTAGTGGCACTTTTTGAAACACAGATATATCTAATATCATATATTAGAAGACAAATTAGTCTAAATGTTCAGCAGACTAGAGGGCTCTACTGTCCTTGAATATTTGTTCATAGATGCAATTAGAAAGCCCTCTTTTCCAAGAGAAAGTCTTGATCAATCACAATTTGTTTATTCATTGTTAAACAATGAATGTTCAAACATAATTTCAGAGGACAGAAATTAATAATTATTTTTTAAACTGCAAATGCTTTGGAGAACCGAGAATCCATTTAGACTATAGAGTTATGCACAAGTCCTCTAACTGAGAAGGGAAAGGGACCAATACAGTTTAGAAATGAGTGGGAAGGGAGCCCAACCCTATTGATAATCACTCAGAAATAAATCCCACTGAGTTTAAGAGCACCTGCTCCAAAATTAAGAACAGGGCTGCACCCTTTGGGTGTTCCTAAATTTGTTGGTATGCCTGGTGCTTTAGGCTAAAGAAGTGGCCAGGAGCACTATTCTCTATAAACAGTATAATGAGAAGGTGCAGGTTCTTTCTTTTAGATGTAGATGCAACAGCCTTCATACCATTTCCTTTGATGGCTGGAGGCTTGACTCGTATAATAAGCTGTGCCTCAGGCTTTTCTTGCTGACATGTTGTGATTTATATCCAGAGCTGTAAAAAAAAAAATGGCAGCCTATCTCTTAACAGGGAATGATTGCAGAAATACATCTCATCTTGGCTTCAAGGCCATTCATTTCCAACAGTTGTCTAGCCATAACTTCACATACTTCCAACCCTAGACCCCTATGAATTTTCTCATCATCCATTCTACTGTAATCTCTGTATCATCAATTGGTCTAGGCAAGTAGGTACCCTAGCCTTAAGGCCGGCAGCCTTCCAAAAGAATGTCTTACCATAGAACCTCACATAAAGAAGTTCAGAAATGGTCCATTGCTCTTTTGAAGAATAAATGAAATATGCAATTAGTTAGCTAAGGCACACCTTACTAGGAACATGAATCCTAAGGATAACTACCCAAACATTTTTTTCAGGGAGAGGGAGTGACTGGGGTCTCAGCATTGTGGTTATGGTGTTGATATTTTGCCAGCCACTTAAAGACAAGGTGTGGGGCAAGGATGCAAATCAAGACATTTCAAAGAAGGACAGAAATGTGCATTTACCCATTCAACATAATTCATTCAGTCATGAGGGAAAAGAGAGTCAAGCTTCAGATAAGCAATAATGAAAGTTACAGAACCTCCTGATGTCTGGAAGGATGTCTGGTTATGTCCTTTGTTCAGAGACATGTGACATAAGGAAGAGAAAAAGAGGCTATGTTTTGCACAGTTTTCTAATAAAATAATATTTTCTGTCATGCTTGCATTCTCCTCCAGTCCCATATCTCATACAATTCACCCTATTTAGATAGATAAACATTGTCCTTGACACTATAGAGACCCTATTGCCAGTATCAGATGATCTCCCGTTACCTTGTCAGTATGCCAGACCACACATACGCTCCACAGAAATCCTCCTCCATCACAAACCTATTATATTTTTGGATGTTTTAAGCACTTAAAGGCATTCAATGAGGAAGGAAGGAGGGGAAATCACCTCCAAATATGGGGGAGAAATAAATAGAATGGTGTGAGTGTGGAATTTCCCATGTAGTCCCAAACATCTGTCCCTTATGCTGATTTTCACACCTAGTTACTGAAGCATCTGTCACTAATGACAGTGCAAATATATCTGAATCATTAATCTCTTCCAAAATGGCATTTTCTGGTTTCCTACTGTGGTATAAGAAATTTAACAGATACATCTAAATGCTCCAATTTCTATTTCCCACTTGCATTCCGAGGATATTTTTTCATGCACTCTCTTAACAGAGAAGTGACCTTACTTTAGAATATACACTGGAGTGAGCAAATTTGGTAGGTTAATTTCACTCTCTGCACAAACAGAGAGGGGGGAGAGAGATAGGGGGAGGGATTCACAACTGTATTCCATTAGTAAAATGTGGGGGGAAACATTTAAAAGTAGGAGAAATTGCTTATTTTTTTTTTTAAATAGTGAAACAATTTGCCAACAATTTTGGTGGCAGATTTTTTTGAGTGGTGCTAGGGGGCACTTCTTTCTCACCCATAATTCCTTCAGGGCAATACTTGGTCATTATATAGTGTATATTATATGATAATGTGTGAACAACACTTTAAAACAATAGAAATGGTTGATTTTAAAACAAATTTTATCCATTTCCTGTCAAATTTTAGTGGCATAATTTTGGTGTAATACAATTTTCACACACCATCACTATCTGAAACACTAGATAGATTTGGGATAGAGCACTCATCCTTCCCACTAGTAATATGGACAAATATTTCTGCAATGCACTGCTCAGCAATTAGTGTTAATCCCTAAAGTAGTGAATAGAGAGCAGCCATAAGGATGATGATGATGTAATAGCACACAATGGAAGTGAAAGCATGACCTAAAGACTGAACCACATGGTATAGGTTAAACTGATTGGCTGGTCATAAATGCAATCCTGGTCATCATGGTATCACAGAGCAAACCCAAATTATCTACTGACTTTGATAATTCAAGGCATAAGAATTATGCGGCAGCCTTGGTGAGGACTCTGAGCTGGGCAGTGAGTGCTCTAGCCCGCCCCCTCCTCCCCTGAAACACCTGGCTCCAGGGAAGCCTTATAAGCTGGCCCGACAGCCTGACCACCGGCACCAGCGGCTGCCGTGATGAGGACCTTGGTCTTCCACCCCCACTAGTTTGATTTAGTGGATGTGCCTTCCCCTGGCTGCCTGGCTGCCTCTAACTCCATCATTATTGCATCAGCCTTTTGGAGGAAGGTAGTTAGTGAGGGGGACAGCTAGCTCGTTCACCTCGGGTGTTACCAAGATTTGCATAATTGGGAGAATCTTAGGCAGATGGTTGTTTAGCTGCTGTGATATCATTTTCTACCATAGGGGCCGGGAATGATCTGGGAGTGGGAATTGAGGTCGTGCGGGGGATTGGAAGGTATGGCAGGAACAGGGTGAAAGAATGTTGCAAAAGAAGGTGGGATTGATGTTTGAAAGCTATCCCGCCTTCAGTTCACTCTGTTGCCCGGAATGGATTGGAGAGCGCACCAATCTTTCCACAGACCCTTACACTGCTCCTCTGCAATCCCAGGTCGGTCAAAAACAAGACTCATATATCATCCATGACCTCTTGTTAGATAAGGCCGCTGACCTGGTTTGCTTTACTGAGACCTGACTGGGAGAAGCCAGCGCAGTGACTTGGGTGCAGGCCCTCTCGGCTGGGTACTCAGTCAGTGAGAAGGTAAGGAAAAGTGGGCGGGGGGGTGCAGCCCTGGTTCACAAAAACAACTTGACCTTGACCAGGATGCCTGTCTGGAACACAGTCCACTTTGAGTGTATGTACTGAGGACCATGGATAGATTGGGGATTCTGTTAGTATACCGGCCACCCCATTGTCTAACAGACTCCCTAACTGAGCTGACACAGCTGGTCTCGGAGCTACTGTTGGAGTCGCCCAGGCTTTTAGTTCTGAGAGACTTCAACATTCCACTCGAGACCAGTTTACCAAATTTAACAGGTGCAACTTGGGAGTTCATGAAATCCATGACAAACATGGGCCTATCCCAGTTGGTCATCGGGCCCACACATTGTGCAGGTCATACACTCGATGCAATCTTTAGTACGGAGCAAGAACGTCTATGGGCCAAGGTTATTAAAACCACTGCATTGTCATGGACGGATCATTTCCTGGTCAAGGCTGAACTAAGGACCACTGTCTGCCCCACCGGGGGTGGTGGACCTATTAAAATGGTCCGCCCTCAAAGGCTTATGGAACCAATAGGATTCCAGAAAGCCTTAAGAGGGTTTAATGGTTGGTAATGCCGGTGATTCTGTTGAAGCTTTGGTTAATACTTGGAACACTGATCTCACCAAGGCTATCGACACAATCACTCCCAAGCGTCCTTTCCACCCCACTTCTAACCATAAGCCATGGTATACGGAGGAGCTTAGGAAGATGAAGTGGGCTGGACAACAACTAGAGTGCACCTGGAGGAAAACTCAACTCTTATCCGACAAGACTCGTCATAGGAATTTTCTTGATTCCTATCGAGAGGCAATGCGTGCAGCACAGAAATCCTTCTCCTCTGCATGCATTGCGTCTGCAGAGTCTCATCCAGCAGAACTGTTTAGGGTGGTAGGGGAGCTGATGCAGTCTTCACCTGTGCAGAATCCTTTACTTAACCCGACAACGGCCTGCTGTGACACATTTAATAACTACTTTGCAGACAAAATCTCTTGGATAAGAGCCGACTTAGACTCCAGTGTTAGGACAGAACTTGTAAACGAGGTGTCCAGCAACTCTGTTGATGAAATTTTACTGGATTAGTTTCAACCTGTAAGTATCAATGATGTGAACAAGCTTCTTGGTAGAGTGAGGAAGACAACTTGCCCCCTCGATCCCTGTCCATCATGGCTGGCCATCCAGGGGGGTGACGCATTGAGGGTGTTTCTTAGATACATTGTCAATTTGTCCCTTAGGGAAGGTTCTGTACCATCTTGTCTAAAGGAAGCAGCGGTCAAGCTGTTCCTGAAAAAGCCTTCCCTGGACCCCCTGGATATGAATAACTATAGGCCAGTCTTCTTACTGCCATTTTTAAGCAAGGTGATCGAGAGGGTGGTTGCCTCTCAACTCCAAGCTGTCTTGGATGAAACCAATTATCTAGATCCATTTCAAACTGGCTTTAGGACAAGATATGGAGTTGAGACTGCCATGGTTGCTCTGTCTGATGACCTCCACTTGGGTATCGGCAGGGGTAGTGTGACCCTGTTGGTGCTCTTGGACCTCTCAGTGGCCTTTGATACAATAGATCATTCCATCCTTTTGGATTGCCTGAAAGGGGTAGGAATTGGAGGCACTGCTTTGCAGTGGCTCCGTTCCTTCCTCTCAGGCAGATCTCAGAGGGTGAGGCTTGGGGACAGTTGCTCTACTAGAGTAGAGCTTAATTGTGGTGTCCTTCAAGGTGCCATCCTGTCCCCGATGCTATTTAATATTTATTATGAAGCCGCTGGGTGAAATCATTCGGAGGCATGGAGCGCGGTGTCATCAGTACGCTGATGACACCCAGATATACTTCTCCATGTCATGGTCTTCAGCTTCAGCTTCAGATGGTGTCTCTCTTCTCAATGATTGTCTTAAAACAGTAATGGACTGGATGAGGAAAAACAGATTGAGACTGAATCCAGACAAAACGGAGGTGCTAACAGTAACGGGCCCTAAACCAGGGTTGGGAGTACATCTTCCAGGCCTGGATGGAGTCACACTCTCCTCCAAAGACTGTGTCACTCCAGATGTCAAATCAGGTAAATGCGACAGTCAGGAGTGCCTGTTACCAGCTTCGGCTGATACGCCAGCTGCGCCCTCTCCTGGAAACTAAGGATCTTGAAACTGTACTACATGCGCTGGTAACCTCACGTCTTGACTTCTGTAATATGCTCTACATGGGGCTACCCTTATGCTTGACTCAGAAACTTCAACTAGTTCAGAATATGGCAGCCAGGTTGGTTTCTGGAATTTCCAGAAGAGAGCATATTACTCCTGTGCTAAAACCTCTCCACTGGCTGCTCATTAGTTTCCGGGCACAGTACAAGGTTTTGGTTATGACCTTTAAAGCCCTAAATGGCTTGGGTGCAACCTATCTCCAGGACCGCCTCCTTCCATATGATCCACCCTGCATGCTCCGGTCCTCTGGGAAGAATTTATTACAGCCAATAAAAACTAAGCTGTTGGTGACCTCCCAGAGGGCCTTTTCTGCTACTGCTCCCAGATTATGGAACGGCCTGCTGGCTGAGATCCATCTTATTTCCACCTTAGACAGCTTTAAGAAGGCTGTTAAGACGGATCTCTTCTGGCAGGCCTTTCCTTTGTAACTATCCCGGCCCAAAGAGTCAGATAACTCTCTCCCCTTGATGCTGCTGCTGACTATGTAGTATTGTTAAGATGTTTGGTTTTAAATGTTGTCTTATCTATATTTTAAATTGTTCTAGTTTAATAATCTTTTAAGGGGCGGGGGTTGTAATTGGATGTATTTATAGATGTTTTTATTGTTGTAAGCTGCCCCAATTGCACTGCAGGGGTAGGATAGAAATTATTATTATTATTATTATTATTATTATTATTATTATTATTATTATGAAAGCCAGTATAAAAAAGCAACCTTTCTAGACTGCCAAAAAAAGACAATGCAGTTGTTAGATTAATGAAAAGAGCTGATCTTAACAAGTAAAAGCAATGATAAAATCAATGGACTGCACTGTAGAAATAATGCATTTTGACACCACTTTAAGTGCTGTAATTCCATCCTATGGAATCCTGGGATTTGTACTTTCACAAGGTCTTTGGCCTTCTGTACCAAAGAGTTCTGGTGCCTCACAAAACTGCAAATCCCAGGATTCTGTAGGATAGAGCTGTGGCATTTAAAGGGTGCCAAACTGTATTATTTCTACAATGTGATTTATGTTAGTCATGATACAATCCAATGAAAAGTGGATATATTTTACCTAAATATATATGATAAATTTCTATAAACTAGGATCTAATCTATTTTGTTTTTACATGCAAGAATGATTAATTGTCATAGTTTACTACCTGCTGGAGGAGGGGGAAATATTTCTGAGCACTTTATATCTGGTATTCACATACTTGTTGAAGTCTTTTGGAGAAATTACTTTGTGTGAAAACAATGTCTCACAAAAATCATGTTTTTGTGCAAAGAAAAAAAAAAAAACCTCTGCACAAAATAATTTCCAGAAACACTTCAGGATGTGTAACTACCAAGGAAAAACTGGGGAAAAGGTCACTTATGGGTCATTTTTCCCAGCTGGATATCCTGCGTGTCATTTTTTCCAGACAAGAACCAACAATGAATAATATTTCTATCCCTCTGTACAAACCACAAAAAGCAAATCCACTTTTATTTCTGTTGCACATGAGCAGAGGAGAAAATGAAGAGCAAGAAGTTGAGTAGTATTTCTACTTTGTATTGCTACTTTTCTTCAAGGTTGAGAAGTAACAGGTGGCATCCTATGGTCAGAAATGTGCAAAGGGAAGAGAGTTCATGTTGCATGGGTGTTTCTTAAAGTTAAGACATTGAAGATATAGTTTCAAATAATTCCAATGAGAAAGAAAAATGAAATGTATCTAAAGAACTCTGGGTGGATGTACAAAGAACTTTCATATGAGCTGAGATTTAAAAGAGGCATGTATAATAAATGAAGCTTATTAGAGAAGTTAACATAATAAAAAGACTCTTTTCAAAGCAAGAGGAGGCCACTGCATAGAAAAGTTGGTGAAGTAATAACAGGGAATATAAAGAGGGCTAAACTGTTCAATACCTTCTTCATCTCAGTATTTTTCCAAAAGGAAAACAGTGTTCTAACTGGTAAAAATAAAATAAATCATGCAGTAAGAGGACTAATCCCAAAATAGGTAAACAGGTAGTAAAGGAATATCTAGTCACACTAAACAAATCCAAGTCTACAGACCCGTCCAAACCCTTCTTACCAACAACTAAGGTTGTTGTCACCCAGTGTGATAACTCATGGTGTCACCTCCCCCATTGGCCTCCTCCTATACCACACCATACAGAATTCTTTGTAACGTTTTTTGTACTAATGTTATTCATAAATTGTAATTCCCATATATCACCGAATGTAATGGTAACAGTTGTGATATAAACAGCTAGCAAAATTAAAATGATACCTTTAAATTACAGTATCATATGCACAACCTAAATGTATTGACATGCACATTGTCTCATGTGGCTAAAGTAAAAATTTTGTAAGATGTCATGTCTTTAAAGCAAATTTTAAAGGATTCTTAAAAATTAAATTACATTTAAATTCATTTTTTAAAAAAACTGAGGCCTCTCTGTTCTCCTCCCACTGAGCCTTGCCCCATTCACACCATCTCTTCAGCATTTTAAAAGTATGCAGGCAAAAGCCACAATCCATTCCTGCCCAAAGCCAGATGTCTGGGGAGCAATGGTGTCACTCCCCCTCAGGGAGTCACCTGGTAAAGCCTGTACCTCCTATGATGCCCCTGCTTACTGGTAAGCACCTACAGTCTGTTCCCCTGTCAATCAAAAAGTGGTTGCCTGACATTCCCAGCCCCTCCCATCAGTGATCTCTGGCATGACAGGCAGAAAAAGGATGACTATCATAAATCTCCCTTATTCTGAAGATTACTTATGCAAGGGAAGTGAGAATGTCAGGTAAATATTTCTCAATCAATAGAGGGGCAGACCTCCAATGATCACCAATGATCCTAGGGGCTATGTAGGGACTATGAATACATAGTAGTTATAAATGTGTAACTGTAGGTTACATATTTATAATCACCCAACAGGATTCCAGATGTAACCTCAGAGCCACTGTCAATATTTTTCTAGAATTCTTGGAGGAGAGGTTCCAGTAGACTGGAAGAAGGCAAATATTATTACCATCTTCATTAATGGTCAAAAAGAGGAACTGAGCAACTACCAACCATTTTATATCAATATCAGGAATGGTAGTAGAAAAGATAGTTAAATTATCACTTCTGGAAAACAAGTCTCATGAAGAATAACTTGGGGAGTTGAGTACATTTAGTTTGGAGAAGACATGATAGCCGCCTTTAATATTATAAAGGATCCCATACTTATTTTCTGCTGCTATGGAGACTGGTACATGAGCAAATGGATTGAAATGACCACCAAAAAAAAAAACACAAAAAAAAAACAATAAAAAAAGAAAAGAAAGAAAAGAAAAGCCACTAAACATTAAGAAGGACCTTCTGACAGTTAAGGGCTGTTTGACAGTGCAATAGACTGCCTTGAGGGGTGGACTCACCATCTTTAAACAGAGGTTGGTGGACATCTGCTTTAACTGTATATTCCTGAACTGCAGTGGGTTGGACTTTCATTTCTAAGATTCTATGGTTCAATTATTTTAACAGAGTGTTTATAAGAACACAAGCTGAAGAAGGTATCTGAAAGAAAGCCCAGGTTGGACTTAGTCATGCTTAGAGTAAATGTGTTAAAATCAGTGGGATTCTCATTACATCCCATTAATTTAAATATTCCCACTCTCACCATGACTAGTCAGGATCCAATCTAAGGTTTGAAAGTATCCTAGGTATCATTACTAAACATTAAATTGTGAAAAAATAATCCTAGACTTAGTCCCAGGAAGGGAGACCTTCAAGCTTTCTTCCTTCCCAATACATCTGTTTTGACTCTGTCTTTCATCTCACAATCATAATACGACCAGTATTATAACCAGTATTCCTCAACTAGGAGTGCTCAGATTTTTTCCAAAAACATCTGGGAAATCTCCTTCATTAAGGAAGACTGTTCTGAGCTTTATTTATATTCAATAAAACATAATATATTAAGTAATGCATTTAATATCATCTCCCTTACTCTGAAACCTTTATCAGTTCTTATCCAAACTCAGAAAACAGAGATACATGGTGGCGGGGAGAGGATATCAAAAAGCCTTTTAGACTTATAATGGAATTTTCAACACCAAATTACCTGTGTTAATTCAAAAACACTTTGAATACTTGACTTTATCCATTGATTTTTCACCTTTACAGCTACAATACTGGTACACTGAATGAAAATAAAACATGGTAAAGACTACAACACCAGAATGTTTTAAATATTTAAAGGTAATTTGACTAGGTATTATTCATATTAATAGCTCTATTTTTGAGTACAAATCAGGACTGGAAATTTTCAGGTGACAAATATTACCATTAAAATTAAGTAATGAATGCAGTTTTAATAAGGCAGTGATCTTGTTAGCATTAGAAATGATTTGTTGTTTTCTTTCTTTTCAGAATAAAATTTGAATAAACTTCATCAGATAATTACCCAGCATTAATTACTTCCTACAAGAAAAGGTTCTTATTTTATAATTAGAGGATGTGCTGTTATTACTATTTTTCCCCTTTCCTAGCAGGTGCCTTGTGTAGAGGGTGCTACAGATATTGTTAATGGGTGGCATTACAAGACCTATGCTAATAAGAAAAATATTAAGACAGTTCTTTCTATAGCATACTGTGGTTCATAAATCAGTGGATTCTAATTATATGTCACATCACCTAAACACTACCTGCCCCATATAGGTTCACCTTCTTGCATTTTTCCATAGAGTACTTTGCAGATGGGGATACCATATTAATCTTGACAATAAGAAAATTCTAGTCCCCTTATTGGCCTGCATCTCATAGTATTGGGCAAACTGGGGTTATTACAGAACAACCACTTGCCAAGAGGTAGTTCATCACAATTTATCCATGTACCTACTAGGCAGGCTATTTCTCTGTATTGCCCTGCTATGTGATTTTTCATGCTAAATACAGAATTGTCAGACCTAGTGGCATAGTGCAGGGGTAGGCAACCTTTCCCCTTTAAGGGCCGAGGGACTTCAGCTCCCAAAAACCTCAGCCATGTTGGCCAATAGTCCCATGTTGGCCAATAGCTCCTGGGATTCTGGGAGCTGAAGTCCCTCGGCCCTTAAAGGGGTAAGGTTGCCTACCCCTGGCATAGTGGTTACACTGCTCTGGGATTTAACATAACTATTGTTGCTGCTGTTGTGGTTGTTGTTAGCTGCCCTCGAATCTACCTCAACTCATAGCAACCCTGTGGATGAGACATCTCCAAGCCCCCCTCTACTGCTTTCTACTTTTCCTAACATTATTGTCTTTTCTAAGGAGTCATGGCTTCTCATGATGTGGCCAAAGTGCGACAGTCTCAGTTTCATCATCTTGGCTTCCAGAGAGAATTCAGAATCCATTTGTTTGTCTTTTGGGGTGTCCACAGTATTCTAAGCACTCTTTGCCAGCACCGCATCTCAAATGAGTTTATTTTCTTTTTATCTGCTTTCTTCACTGACCAGCTTTCCCATCCATATATGATGATGGGGAATACAAACTATTGAGGGGGGGGGGGAAATAACTACTCCATATTCTTCTTATTCTCCAGATATTGTGTGCTGAGGAGGAGGGCTCCCCTGACTTTCTCTGGATTACCTCTGGTCAGCCTTAAGTTGTAGGATTCCGCTTTGATTCAGGAACCAGATATGCAGCATCAGCCTTCCAGTCTCCACAGTGCAGCAGACCAAGATGTTTCAGCCTCAAGTGGTCCATATCACAATCAGGACTGTCATTCAGATATGAGCAAAGTCTTTTGATGTTTCATGATGGCTCTCAATTTTGTACAAAAACATATAAGGTTCAGTCCACATTTGCAGTGTATCTGTCCTAAAGTGCTGTAATAGTTTGAAACCACTTTAATTGTCATAGGTCCCTCCTATGGGCTCCTGAGGTTTTCAGTTTGGCAGAGCACTTACAATTCTAAGGTAGAAAGGCTCCAAAATGCCTACAATAATAGATTTCTCTGAGAATTCTAAATACCCCTAACCAAACTACAAGTCCCAAGATTCCAGGATGAAGCAATTATAGTTAAAATCATGATGTACCATGTAGTGCACACTCTTAGTCAGTCTTAGAAGAGATCATTGAAATTAACCAAATGTTTGTTAGACATGACTAATTCAAACTTCATTAATTTCAGTGGGCCTGGTCTAAGGATGACTATGGATATTATCACATGAGGCTTTTAAACTGCAATTAAATTTGGAGAATAGCATCTTTGAAAATACTTGTCACATGATATTGTCTCTGTCTTGTTTCTGCTGTGCCTATGAAGCATTATTAGAGGATCACTTTTCATTGAGGGGAAAAACCCGTCAATAAGCTCACAATCATACTGCTTTTCCATTACTCCAGAGGTGCAAAACATTGCTTTCACAGAACAGATATTGGCAATCATGTGGTATCAGTGTCTCCTCCTTTCCCCCATCCCTTTTCCTCCTGCCTATTTCCAAGCAAGTTGTTTTCTTTTTTTCCTATTTCTTTTCTTTTGTTTTTAAACTAAATTAAATCACATTATTATAACTTCACAATTGTATTAAAAAATTTAAAAAAAAAGGTAGCACATAGGGCAAGAAGACAGGGGTAAGGAGGAATGCAGAAGATAGCAATAGGGAGCATCAATGGCTAAAATAACACCTTTGCACTATTGCAGATGCAATGATGAATGATCTTAAAATGATATCTTTATGTTTTGCTAATGCAATTGTGGTGAGACCAAGGCTTGTGCAATGATGTCCTATGTCTCAATCAATAACGTAAAATAAGGAATAAATGATTCTGATATGGAGATTACATCTCAGAATCCTAGAAATAAATTTAAACAGCAGCTAGAAAAAATGAGTTATTTATTAGAAACATTCCAAAGTAGTATTAGGGAAGAATATATCTCACACCAGGCACTGGTGTGTTGTATCTGTTGTATAATGAGTTTCATTTTTCTTTCCTTTTCTTTTTTTGATACTCAACCCTGGCAAGAAGTTATCATTGCCTTCATGAAGCATATGCTGTAATCAAAACACATTAGAAGATCTAGAGTGCTTCTGGGAATAAAGGAAACATTTTTTCTTCTTCTAATAACTTTTGCAGTTCACCTCATCTCAGTGGCAACTAGTGGCTTCCATATCAGTGAGGCCATGAGTTTACTCTGGGCTTTGGCCTGAATTTTAAATGCTCAGTCTTAGGGATACAGTTCAAAAACTTGGATACCTCCTGTAAAACTAAGAGCAAAACCTAAAATGGATTCAGTGTCTCGGTGACACATCCATTGTCACACCTTCAGTTGGGCTGAAGAATGGGACTTAGAATATAGGTTACTGGAAGATGGACACCCAAAAAGTAACCTTCCCCAGTTCTGCTTATCAGCTAACCTATGGCTTAATTGGAAATTGACCCCACCTCTAGTTCCTGGAACCTGTTTTCAGTCCCAGGAATAAGCCCAGCAGATGATTGTGGGATGCTGCAGTTGCCTCATGTTTTGAGGCTGTACTGAATGGAGGTATAAAATAGATGACATTCAATGCCACTTCAAACTCTACACTTTTACATTCATATGAAACAAGAAGAATTAAAAATCCTCTGAATCTGAATAATTTTTTTTTGTTCTTCCCCAAGTAAGGCTACATATCACTCCCCAAATGTCTGAGAGTTAGGGGCAAGGTTTGACAGGTCAGATGATGTGGCTTATAGGTTGCTTTAAGCTCTGAGGTGTCTCTCCAGAAATTAAACACTGTCTCCTCCCCTTCTTGAACTTCTCAATATAAGTCTCAAAGACAGCCTAATTATTAAATGACCTCCATGGAAACCATTAAAAACCCTGCATATAGAGAATTTATTTCAAAATGAAAATTGGTTGACCTTTACTCAACTAATATGCAAGATATACTGTGCAAGACCCAGCTCTCATAAATGGTAAGCATAATAAGCTGAAACAATATTTGCTGAATAGTGAATTTCCACCATTTATAAAGTCACCCTTGGTCTCTTTTTCTCCCCTCTTCCAGAATTACAACTAGTTCATATTTAATATTTAAGTTCCATAGTACTACACTCAGAGGAGCATGTTTAAATTCCAGTTTGAATAACTTCAGCCAAGAATATATGGAACTTCAAAGTATTTTTAAAAAAATCAGTTATGTTGTCTATTAACGGCTCATCATAAATCTTCTAAACTCTGTCTGCTAAAACTTGCTTAGTAAAAAGACTCTTCATTGTGTATGCACTAGATTAAAATAGTATGTGCAAAAGATATTAAGGCAGTTGGCAGGAGTATAAATAAGTTACATGCAATGATAAACACATAATTTTGCCCTCTCTGCAACAAACGTTATAGGAAAATCTAATTCTATCATAGTAAATTTTGTTGTTACATAGCAAGGTCATTCAAGGTGGTTTCCTTCACTTATTTGAGTGGCACAACAGATATGAAGCCTTCGAGATGAAGCAGGAAAGAACAGGAGCATGACATAAAAATAACTTTGCAATAATAATAATAATAACAACAACAACAACCAGTGAAGGGACAGATTGAGAATGAAGGTGGGGAAAGTTTGTTGAATTTTAATGATGATGAATGTACAGGAAAAACTGTCCATAAGACCAGTCACCAACACGCAGGCAGCTTCAGCGAGCTTCTTCTCTTATTGCAAACAGCATGAGCAAAAGTAAATTAACAACAATAAAGTCCAATAGCATTTTGCTTCAGCCAGAATGGCTAACAGGAACAAAACTATAACTGCTATATTTTGAAAAATTAGTCAAGCTACAGCATCTGCAAAACTATTATTATTTAATCCATACAGCTTGGAGGTTAAAATAGAACTGACTTCTTTCCCAAAGACACAATTCCAGCCCACATTTCTCCACCTCTTTGGGTGTAGCCCTCTCAGGCTAATTGGATGATTTTTCATGACGTGTGGAAACCAAACCCCTTGCTGTTCATGTGACTGATATTCTCAAAACAATCTTGTTATTGAAAACCCTTCTGTAAACAAAACTCTTTCTCACAGAATTTTAGCTCGTTAACTAGCCTTTGTTTTGACTATCACACACCTGGGCTGGATGTTGTAAATCTGGGCAGAAGAAGCAGTTTTCTCATCATGGAAAACTACAGACACACATCTTTACATTTCAGCATTTTAACATTGACTATATATCCCATCAAAACCTAACAAAGTTATTAACTCCCCTATAGAATAATAGAATCACAGAGTTGAAATAGACCACAAGGGCTATTCAGTTCAACCCCTACCATTCAGGAATACATAATCAAAACACCCTCAACAGATGGCCATTCAGCCTCTGTTTAAAACCTCCAAAGAAGGAGACTCAACCACACTCCAAGGCAGTGTGTTTCTCTGTTGAACAGCTCTTAATGTTAGAAAGTTCTTCCTAATGTTTAGTTGGAATCTCTTTTGTTGTTGTTGTTAGCTGCCTTCAACTCGGTTCTGACTCATGGTGACCCAGTGGATGAGATACCTCCAAGAATCCCTATCTTCCACTGCTTTGCCCAGATCCTGCAAGCCCTTGCTCATAACCCCCCTGATCGAGTCTATCCATATGGTTTGTGGTCTTCCTCTCTTTCTTCTACCCTCTACCTTTCCTAGCATTATTGTTTTTTCTAGAGATCCATGCCTTCTCATTATGTGGCCAAAGGATGATAGTTTCAACTTGATCGTCTTTGCTTCCCCTGGTCTGATCTGTTCTAGAATCCTTTTTTTTTGTCTTCTTGGTTGTCCATGGTGTCCTAAGTACTCTTCTCCAGAATACACTCCAGCGTACACATTTCAAATAAGTTGATTTTCTTCTGTCTGCTTTTTCACTGTCCAGCTCTCGCATCCATACATGGTAATTTGGAATATAATGGCCTGAATGATTCTGACTTTAGTGCTCAGTTGTATGTCTTTGCTCTTCAATATCTTTTCCAATTCTTTCATAGCTGCCTTTCCCATTCCTAGCCTTCTTATTTCTTGACTGCAGTCCCCATTCTGGTCCATGTTTGATCTTAGATATCAGAATTCTTTTATTATTGTTGTTGTTAACTGCCCTTGAGTCAATCTCAAGTTATGGTGGCCCTATGGATGAGACATCTCCAAGACCCTCTGCCCTCCACTGCTTTGCTTAATTCCTGCAACTCCACACCCATGACCTCCTTAATAGAGTCCATCCATCTGGTATGTGGCCTTCCTCTCTTCCTACTTCCTTCCACTGTCCCCAGCATTATTGGGTTTTTTCCAAAGAGTTCTCTCTTCTCATGATGTGTCCAAAGTAGGACAGCCTCAATTTGGTCATCTTGGCTTCTAGGGAAGTTTCTGACTTGATCTGCTCTAGGACCCACTTGTTTGTCCTTTTGGCTGTCCATGGGATCCTCAACACTCTTCTCCAGCACCACATCTCAAATGCATTGATTTTCTTCCTATCATCTTTCTTAACTGTCCAACTCTCACATCCATACATACAATGGCTTGTATGATTCTAACCTTTGTTGTATATCTTTGCATTTTAGAATCTTTTCTAATTCTTTCATAGCCACCCTCCCCATTCTTAGTCTTCTTCTGCTTTCCTGACTGGAGTCCCAATTTCTATCAATATTTGATCCCAGGTATGGGAATTCTTTTACTATTTCTATTCTTCATTGTCTAGGTTGAACTTGTGAAGGTCCTCAGTGGTCATCATTTTTGTTTTCTTTATGTTCAACATTAAGCCTGCCTTTGCACTTTCTTCTTTGATCTTCCTTAGTAGGTGTTCCAGTTCTGTGATGTTTTCTGCTAGTACTATGGTGTCATCTACATATCTTAGATTGTTCATATTCCTTCCTCCTATTTTCACTCCTCCTTCTTCTGTGTCCATGCCTGCTTTTCTTATAATATGTTCTACATACAAGTTGAACAGATAGAGTGAAAGAGTGCCGCCTTGTCTGACCCTTTGCCAATTGGGAACCATTCTGTTTCTCCATGTTCTGTTCTGACAGTAGCCTCTTGTCCTGAGTACAGATTCCTCATCAGGATAGTCAGATGTGTTGGCATTCCCATGTCTTTAAGGGCATTCCATAGCCTTTCATGATCTATGCAGTCAAGGGCTTTGCTATAGTCTATAAGGCACATGCTGATTTTCTGTCAGGGATGCTTTCATTTTGAGTTCCTGCATGGCAGCGGGGTTGGACTTGATGGCCCTTGTGGTCTCTTCCAACTCTATGATTCTTTTGGAATTCCCTGGTGGAATTTTTTAACTATCTCGATTTCCTCATTTTCTAGATTGAATATCTTTTCAATCTCTTTTCCTGTAGTTTAAATCCTTTGCTCCATATCCTAGTCTCTAGACTAGAGCCACAGAAAACAGGGGTGCTCCTTCTTCAATATGCCATCCCTTCAGATATTTAAGCCTAGTTATCATGTCATTCCTTAACCTTCTCTTCCTCAGGCTAAATATACCTAGCTCCCCAAGGAGTCCTGCATAGAGAATGGTTTCCAGATCTATCATCATTTTGGTCATTCTCCTCTGGGCATGCTCCAGCTTGTCAACATCCTTCTTGAAATGTGGTACTCAAAAGACAGTATTCCAGGTGAGGCCGGACCAAAGAAGAATAGAGTGGTACTATTACTTCCCTTGATCTCTCTAGACACTATACTATTGAAGCAGCCTAGAATCACATTGACTTTTTTATCTACTGCATCACACTGTGGTTCAGGTTCAGCTTGTGGTCTACTAAGACTCCTAGATCCCTTTCACATGTACTTTTATCAAGCTAGGTGTCACCCATTCTAAATCTGAGCCTTTAATTTTTACTGTTACACTAGACAAGATATTACCAAGAAGGAAAAAGGGACTCATAGGATGACAGTTCTTTATCCCTTCACATTGCTAGGCCTAGCATCAGACACAGTGAGGCTGTGGGCATCCCTATTTGTTCCCTATGAACTCTCTATTCTCCTTTGTTTGAAGACATTCCTGGGTCCCCTTAACTAGCCATCTGGCTCAGATGTTTGGAAGACAATTGTCCTATCACTAAATACTGGGACAAGTATATCTGGCTTCTATACATAGACGGGAGAATAGGACCTTCAATTATGCAGCAGTAGTGTGTGTGAACTCGTGTGCTATGCTGAATTATCTTTTCTTAGTAAATACATTTTAAATGGGTTTTTCACTACAGTAAGCCTTCGGTATCCATGAGCTTGCCATCCACAGATTCAAGCATCTGAGGATGGCGAGCCCGTGTTGTTCCCAATAGTGGCACATGCACATGTCTGCGCATTTTCCTGGGGTGGATTGTGCATGTGGCCACACTGCCATTACATTCCATTGTCCCGAATGATGGGACAGCCACATGCACGCACCACTACGGGACAGTGGGGGCTGTCCCTAATGGCAGTACAGCCACATGCACACTCTGCCATTGGGGACAACACAGGCTTGCTATCTGCAGATGCGTGTCCATTAGGGACGAAGTGGGCTTGCACATCCACATAGCTGGGTATCTATGAGGGGTGGGTGTGTGTCCAGAACGGATCCTCACAGATATTGAGGGCCAACTGTATTTCAACAATTTTTGACAAATCTGTTATTTATTTTTTAACTTTTCTAAAATAAGGTTTTAACTTAAGTCTTGTTTTGAATTACTTTAAGCCACCTTATATCCCACCTCAGAAGAAAGGTGGGGTAACAAAGGTGGCAGGGGCTCATGCACTGTTTTATTCATTCACACGTGTGCACAGACATACACTTTTCAAAATCATGGTGAGACTCCTGGACATCTTCACTTTTGTTATGTATTGTTATTGTTTTTTAATTAATTAGTCCTTGGACTTGTTGGATAATGAGATGCATCATGAATGTTTGGTTACAGTTATTGATATCATGCATAGGTTGGTGCGGGGGTGGTGGTGTTTCCTTTTGAGTAACATATCCTTTATCCTGTTGTGCACTCTTCTTTTGCTTTTTCTTATCTATATTCCTTATCTATATTTCATTTTCTTAAAAGAACTTTTAAAATTCCCCTTGTGAATGCTTCAAGCTGAAGTATTTTGGATAGGGTTACTTGCAATACTACAATCATTGTTACCTCTCATGTAATCTGCAATATTGTTGTTTTATGTCCTTAAGCAAACTCCAGCTTTTGGTGACACTGTCATATGGTTTTCTTGGCAACATTTGTTCAGAGGGGTTTGCCATTGCCATCCTCTAAGGCTACAAGAATGGGACTTGTCCAAGGTCATGCAAGGGGATTCAAACCCAAGTCTCCCAGAGTCCTACTCGGACATTCAAACCACTACAGTACAGTGGCTTACCAGTATATATATATATATTACATATTTGCATGTTGTATTTGAATATGATCTATATATTCCATCATTTCCCATCATTTTCAACACTTGTGTGTTTCTGTGCACATGTGAAATTGCTAGCTAACTGAGATTTTACATCACATGTGGGAATGGAGGGGGCAGAGTCAGGCAATAGGGTGCATCATTCATCAATATCATTATAGCCAAATTCCTCTTCTGAAAATTCTGATTTCTAATCTTTCTCCTAAGAAGAATTTTCAATCTTTTCAGCTTTCAGCAGATGCTGCTGTACTCAGCATAATACTGAATAGCAGATGTCCTGAAACGCACTAGGCAAAATAGCTTGACACAGCTTACAATATTTTGAGAAAATTACCTCCCACTGCCATTTAAATTCAGAGACTAGTAAATCCAAAGACTGTTAAAATCAGAGTTTGGCCATTAGATTCAGAGTCTGAAATTGACTAACTGCATCATTGTTAACCAGATCCATGAGAAGAATCAAACCATCTGAGAAGAAGCAAACCTGCTGATTAGGTAAGATAGTGATTGTTTTGAACTGAAGATTTATTTCAGCCTCCCCTGTTCTATTCCACACAGTCGATTCTGGGAACAGCTCCATCTGGGAAGGTCTTTGCTGATGCTGAGGTTTTCATCAGCTTGGCTCAATAGATCTGGCTTTATTGCTGCTGCACTAAGCTCTTTTATAACTGAGAAGTTTCTTGCTCAAGCAGAGGGCTTCTTGTGGTCATGATCCTCTCCAGAAACAGCCCCACAAAGCTTATAGAAACCCCTTTGCTTGAACCAGCCACTTTTTTTGGTTCAGGATGATGACCTGCATTGGTGCCTTTGCTGTGAGTTCTGAATAGCCCCCTGATTCATGACATTGATGGTAAACAGTGACATAGCAGAGCCTGGACTCAGAGATTCTTCTTGCCAAGATTGTTTGGTTAGCAAGGACAATGATATCATCTGGCACCAACCTCACATGTTCCCTTTGAGATTAGCTGCAGTCCTTACAGTAACAGAAGGGGGGGGGGGAAGAATTTCCCCAGCAAAAAAATATATTGGGGAATGTGTTTCTATTACTATGCAGAGTATTGGGTGGGTGACCTGGTTCAGAATGGGCAATTAACCCATTAGCTTTACAAAAAGACCTGCTCTGGTAGAAATGAAAACTGCTAGGATTAATTCTTTCATGTAGATAAACATATCTGCATGAAAGTGGATAGAAAGAAGAGCAGGTATCCGTGGGGTTATGTCTACAAAGAATGGCAAGATGAATATCTGCACTTCAAAATTTATCCCTACGTCATTGTACTCTCTTCCTGAGTAGGACTTTTGGCAAGACACTATCATGGTTAGGGTGCTTACTTAGCTGACCTTGAACATGACCTAACATGTCATTTCTTAAGCAGTTGCATTAGTCTTAGCATTTCCACCCAAGTTAACATTTCCTTCATGTTCTTCTTGTTAATCTCTCCCAGAGAAATCAAGAAATATTTTTTATCTCCAAGATTGCCAGTGACTTATTAAATACAAGACAATTCCAGCTCCATGCTAGTGTTTGAAACAGGCAAAATTAAAAATAGAGATGAGAAATCACAAGACAGAATTGGAAGAAAAGGCAGGGGGAACCTTAATTGAGAGATAACACAGAGAAACAAAGAAACAAGACAGCCAGCTGTACGTTTCTGGGTATGCCAACCTCCCTTTCTTGGCAGCATAGACTTAAGTAAGTGTTTAACATTGGCAGCATCACATGAAAGTCAATTCCAGGCAAAGTAAAAAAGTGCTTGTTGTACTTGAGAGAATACTGCATGAATGATTTTTTAAAAAATGCACATGACAAAAGAGGAACTGCATAGAAGAAAAAATACACTTTTGTGGAATGCATGAGAAACTGAATAGCAGAAGATAAAAAGAGAGAGCTGGTGCATGAACTACAAATCAAAATGTGGTAGACCATCTCTGATGCATGAAATAAACATCCCAGTTGTACAATAAAAGTTATCCATGACTCAGATTAAGAAGAGGTTCTCTATCTCCTTGCAGAATAGTGTGAGAAATTATTGGTGATTCCTGGCATCAATGACTAAAGAAGGTACATATGGGGAATTGACATGGCTCAGTGATACAACCCATGCTTTGCAAACAAAACAGGTCCAAATCCTCACATCTCTATGGAACTTATCACACGGGGCTCAATGCAGACAGAATCCAAACGAAATCCCAACCTAATACGTATTATTTTTCCATGTGTCCACACGACGTCGCACAGAACCCCGACAGAACCCCGACAGAATGCGGAAAGAACCGAGATCTTTTGAATTTCGGTTTCTTTAGGAATTGCAATTGAGCGACGGGAATCATTTCGCTTTTACCATAGGTATGAAAACCCAATACGTATTGGGGAGCATTTCCCCAATATGTAATGGGGAGCATTCCCCCACCTGCGCTCCAAGGAGGACCTCCTCAGAGAGCCGGCTCTCCGAGGAGGACCTCCTCGGAGCGCAGACCCTGCGTGGGGCCTGCGCTCCAAGAAGGACGTCCTCAGAGAGCCGGCTCTCCGGGGAGGACCTCCTCAGAGCGCGGACCCTGTGCTGGGCCTGTGCTCCAAGGAGGACCTCCTCAGAGAGCCGGCTTTCCGAGGAGGACCTCCTCGGAGCGCGGACCCTGCATGGGGCCTCGCTCCAAGGAGGACCTCCTCAGAGAGCCGGCTCTCTGGGGAGGACCTCCTCGGAGCGCTGACCCTGCGCGGAGCCTCGCTCCAAGGAGGACCTCCTCAGAGAGCCGGCTTTCCGAGGAAGACCCTGCGCGGGGCCTGCGCTCCGAGGAGGACCTCCTCAGAGAGCCGGCTTTCCGAGGAGGACCTCCTCGGAGCGTGGACCGTGCGCGGGGCCTCGCTCCAAGGAGGATGTCCTCAGAGAGCCGGCTCTCTGGGGAGGACCTCCTCGGAGCGCCGACCCTGCGCGGGGCCTTGCTCCAAGGAGGACCTTCTCAGAGAGCCGGCTCTCCAAGGACGACCTCCTTGGAGTGCGGACCCTGCATGGGGCCTCGCTCCAAGGAGGACGTCCTCAGGTTTATTACTGGATTTATTCTTATTTCACTTTATTATTGCTTTGTGGGCCACGTGTGATAATGTCCTATGTGTGGATCAAGTAGCCTGGACTCTCAATGAGTTCATCCTGAGATTCTGGAAGAGAATTTCAAATGCTGCTTCCCCACCTTTATTTTTTTTAAAAATGAATATAAGTTATAGCTTGTTACTAGTAGACTTTTTAAAAAAAGTTAGTTGTTAACATGACTCATTACTGACAGAAACTAGCACCTAAGGCTGTGCTCGATTCAATTGAAGCCCAGTTCCCAGTGTGAAGCACCCTACGCTAGGGTGATCTGAATCATTTGTGGATGGGATTGTGCCAGATAGATCTGATACTGGATAAACTTATGCTGCTCCAAAGCAAGCCAGGGCTCTGTGCAAAGCAGCTTCATTTATATACCGTTTCATATCACGCTATGGGATGTCTAAGCGGTTTACAACTGTGAGCTGATTGCCCCCCAACAAGCTGGGTACTCATTTTAGCGACCTCGGAAGGATGCAGGCCTGAGTCGAGCCTCAGCCCTGGCTGGTATTGAACTCGCAACCTTGTGGTCTATGAGTGAGTGGCTGCAGTACAGGCATTTAACCACTGCGCCACCAGGGCTGATTGCTTCAGATTAACATTCACTTATCAGGATGAAACAGACTCCAAAGTGCTGACCCTACCCTTCTCTTGCAGAATATCTGATAATGTGGAGAGATGGAGAGAAGGTGCAGTGGGCTGGGCTGTGGGGTGGGTGAATAGCTTTAGTTGAATCCTTTCCTTTAGGATAAGAATATATATAAACATTGTTTTGATTTTTGAAAAAGGACCAGAACAACATTCTACCTCATTTCTATGCCATACCCTCCAGCATTTCAGAGATAAAAACTGGAATGCATGTGGCCAAGCAAGTATGGACAAGATGACAAAAGCTATCAATGAAGAAAAATACATAAGCTAGAAGAGGCTGCAGAAGTTTGCTTTTTCCTGGGTATAAACATTTTTCCTTTTTCCCTCTTCCTTTCGGTGTTAACTGAATGCAAACGACTTTTGCACTCTGAACTCAGTTTCCTGCAACTAAAGTAATCTGAGGACAAAGGGGGATAGTGGGAGGAGGAGGAGAACCAAAGGCATCATAAAACATTTGCAAAAGGGGGATGACAGAGGATTAATCAGGACAGTTGAAGGATATGCTGTCATAGTTTATGCTTCAAATCAGTTCCTTATTTCTAGTATTTCTTTGGGAATGAGAATCTTCCTCTACTGTGAGCTTGGCTCTTAGGTATAGCAATGGCACTTTGTGTTCCCATTTTTGAGCAGAATGACTATTATAAATAAAAAATAAAAATCTTACAGCACTGCTCCCCTCATCATCATCTCAGTGAGCCAACCAAGTATCTTAATAGTTTATCCTATTTACATGCACATGCACAAATACACACACTCAACTCAGTGATGTCACTTCAAACACCAAATAAATGTTCACCTTTGATACAGGAATCCATCAGTAAGTAATTGCTTGGAATGCATACTCTTCTTGTTCCTCTTCTTCTTCCTAGATGACATGATTGGATGCCACAATTTCAGCAATTGGTATAATGAAACATAATACATTTGATATGCCATAAAACATCCCATAATATTTCTTCCCTCATTATACGTCTGAAGCTGTGACTACATGCCCACCAACTTGCTGCCTTTGGTGTTTAGATAGATTTCTTGTACTCTGGTACTTGGAGATAATTTGGAAGCTTTCATAAGGGGCCAAATAGACTGGGAAGATGGTGCCAAGGTGATGTTTTCACAAATTGGCAAGACAGTGTGGTCAGTAATATCAACAGTTTATTTGATGTACTTTTCAACACACTAGGTAAAAAGAATGGTAGACTCTCTATATTTGTGGCTTTGACTTTTGCAGATTCGATTATTATTAATCTCTAGGTCCTCCATTGTGACTCTATTGTCAACCTCTGCCAAAAGTCACACTGGAGGACTTGGAGATTCCTAGAGAGAACACTTCTCTAGTCATTCGGAGGTCCTCCAGCTCAGTTCTATGGTCAACTTCTGACAGATGTTGACCAGAGAGTTGGCCTGGAGGACCTAGCAATTCCTAGGGAGGTGTTTTTGCAGGTTAAAAAAAAGTGTTTTTTAGTCAGTTTTCTCACTTTCATGGAGATCCTGTGCCCCTAATTCCAGCAAATATAGAGAGTCCACTGAACTTTGAAACTGTAGAACAGGGGTCGGCAACCGAGGCCTTGGAACCGGTCCGTGGCCGGTCCTGCCGCCGCCGCTGCTGCGCACAATACGGGACACCATTTTCCTTTCCAAAATGGCACCCCCGCTTGTGCAAGCATGCGCACGATGGCAGGTGCCATTTTGGAATGGCGCCAGTGTCATGTGCATGTGCCCGCGATGCGTGGTGCCATTTGCCGTTCCAAAATGGCGCCCCGCATTGTGCATGCATGCGCACAACAGCGGGCACCATTTTGGAATGCCAAACTGTGCTGGCATCATGTGCATGTGCTCATAATGTGCGATGCCATTTGGCATTCCAAAATGGTGCCCAGCATCGTGTGCATGTGTGTGTGACACGGGGCACCATTTTGGAACTCCAAATGGCACTGTGCTTTGCAAGTGCATGTGCACGATGCTGGTGCCGTTTGGTGTTCCAAAATGGTGGCTGCCATTGTGCGCATGCATGCACGACGCGGGGTGCTGTTTTGTGTTCCAAAATGGTACCCTGCATCATGCGCATGCGTGCGCGACTGTGGGGAACCAATTTGAAAAGCAAAATGGCGCTCCGCATCGCGCATGCATGTGCATGACAGCGGGTGCCATTTTGGAACGCCAAAACAGCGCTGGTGTCATGCGCGTGTGCTCACAACACGCGGCACCGTTTGGCATTCCAAAATGGTGCCCCACCATCGTGCACATGCGTGTGTGATGCGGGGTGCCATTTTGCTTTCCAAAATGGCGCTCTGCAGTCACACACGCATGCGCACAACGATGGGAGTAGTGCACATGCGCATGCGTGCATGCATGCACACACCTCCAGTGCCATTTCCCCCCCTTCAGCCCACCGACGATCGGGGGGCAGGGCAACTGGCCCCACCAGCAAAAAGGTTGCCAACCCTGCTGTAGAACATGCAAACCTAGTAGCTAACTGTATGCAATTTGGCAGAATTATTCTTTTCTTCATAGTCTACTATGCCTTAAAAATTATTTCAGAGATTCAAAGAAAAATGTTGCACACATTTTAGGATTCCCACTGCAGAAGTGAAGAGAAGAATCTAGACCACTGAATCACAATTCAAAGTCCAGATGAGATTGAATGGGTTTGGATCATCCCAGAGCAAAACAGGAGCAGATCCAAAGCACTGACCCAGAAGGAAATGTATAGTTTGAGTTGAAGGATTGTTGTTGTTTTTTTGAGGGAGGGGATATTTTCCTCTTTTTCCCCCTCCTTTACCAGATTAAAAGGACAAAAGCCAAAATACCCGTTCTTACCATAGACTCCAAAAGAATCCCCCAAATCCATGCTGCTGGGAAGAGGTAAACAAAAGGCATGGGGTTAGCCTGCAAGGGAGGGGGGGTGAGAGAGGAGGAAAATCAGCCCCCTAGTACCATGTGACTGCAGCCATCCCAAAACTGAAGAGAGGGGACCTATCACACCAGAGGGTTGCCAAAGAAGCACACTGCCATGATTTAAGAGGTGTGTGAAGGAAATGCTTTATTGCCAGTATGTTCCTGCTTTCTTGTAACGTGATTGCCATGAAAACCAAGGCTCAATCTCTGGAACTGGATTTTTGCATGCTGTTTCACCCATGGCTTGCAATTTTAGGCCCAATTAAGAAGTCATTGTTTTTCTCATCTGATTAGATAATAATAAGAAAGTAGCCAAATCTGTGAAATTTCATATTAATGGTGCTTAACAACATTGTGTTGTCATAGTTTGCAAATATTTCCCTGAATAGCCTACCAGCTGTTCAAATGCTAACAAATTTAGGCAATGAAAGAGAGAGTATTTCTTGTGTCCAATCCTTGTATCAGTCTGCGCATGCTGGAATACTATTGAGATGTTTCATATTATGGAAATGACAACGAATAAAATGAGAACACCTAGAGTCACACTCCTATGTAACTTTTTTGAGAAAGCTAGCCATAGCTCTACAAGTGTGTTGATTCAGTCAAGGAAGCCACAGCCCTGACTTTGCAAGATCTCCATGGCAGTGGATGATATTGCATATCTCTCATTCATAGGGTCATCATAAGTCAAATAGTCAACTTGACATCAGGCAACAACAACAACAAAAACATAGCTCAGAAGCACTCAATTAACCAGAGACTGTATGGACCTAAACATCCTAGAATTGTGACATCTATATGGATTCTCACCAGAACATAAATGAAAGCATCTTCCCACTAATGAGCAAGGTTTTTGAATATCCTTACGTAATTCACATACAAGGGATAATGCAGATGCTTTGGACATTATGTCATATTGGGATGGCTTCTTCAATATGCAAACAAACCCCAAACCAGGAAATATAGAAGGCAGTATTTCTTTTGAGATGCATTTCTTTTATCTATGTAAATTCCATTTCAGAGGAATGATGAGAATATCAGCAATCTCTCCATTACAAAATGATTACTTTTGATGCATCTATTGGAAGTCTGACTTTGGACTGAATGCTTTTAGGTAGCTTCATTCATGAGGCAGCATTAGATTCATTTTAAAATATACCAGATTGTAGAAATCAGTCTTCTGATCAGTTTTAAGGTTTTACTTCTGGGTATTCACTTGATGTTTCACTTTTTTTCTATAAAAATATAAAACAGAAGCAAAACTTATATTGTGCCATCTAACTAGCTTCCTCTTCCCTTAACTTTTGCATAATTTTCTGGTGAATAAACATAAAGAAAGGAATAATCTTCTGTGCATGTTTGGCTGCTTTCTTTGATATCACCTTGTAAAGCTTGTTGTTTTGGGGCACCTTTGTTTTTTGCTTTCAATTATATTGGCCATTTCATTTCATTATAAATCTGTGAATTGGGCAGCCTTATTTAAGGACATCAGTGGCTGGCCTTACAGGCTATTTCTTAGGTAACCAATAACATCAATCACTCAGAACCTGATGGGCCCAAGAGCAATAAAAAAACAATGCCCTGTCGCTCTTCAAGAGGGAATCGTTTTAAAATTCTGAGCACTTCTTAGCTTCCCCTGGTTCTGGTGGTATAGCAGGAATCTCCTTGTTATTACTCTGTTCACTGCATTTGGATTTGCACTTGTGTTTTCCACACAGATTATCTTTTATTTTGCTTTGTTTTGCTTTCTAACCAACTCCTTCCATTTTCCTACAATCTTGGATGTACCTCCACAATATCAGACATATAAATAGGATTTTTTTTCCAGACGTATTACATCAGTTCCACTCTTTCCTTTCATTGGAAATTCCTGTGTGCCTTCAAGTAGTTTCTGACTTATGGTGACCTTTAGGTTAATGTATCACAGGATTTTCTTGGCAGAATTTGTTCAGAGAGGGGTTGTCATGGCTTTTCTCTGAGACTGAGAGACTGGGACTTGACCAAGATCACCCAATGAGCTCCCATGACCAAGTGGGGATTTGAGCTCTAGTCTCCAGAATCCTGGTCCAGGACTCAAATCACTCCACAAACACTCAGATCACTATACCACACTCACTCTCTTTCTTTGGAAATGGCTTCCCTTAATCTGAACCTAAATGGTAGATATTCATATCTTGTGAAGACTATACATTCTGTATTCCCACCAGAAAAAAAAATGATGCTCCTAGTGAAATATTCCTCCCCACTACACATGCCTCCCAAAACTCTTCAGAAGGTTTTAAGGACCTTCCCTATCAGATAGGGGAGGGAGTGGCATAGACAGGTACAAGGGTGAGGGATGTAGTTCTGCTATGCAAAAGAAAGGCTGTTTGTATGACAGTTGATGTCCAGATTTTCTAATGCAGTGCCTCCATTACCACTTCTAAGTATTTCTGGAGCACAGATTAATTCACAAAAACTGCAAGATGTATTTTACATTGATTTACAAAATATATTTTATGTAAACATAAAAAGAAGGAGGAGTGAAAATAGGAGGGAGGAATATCAGCAATCTAAGATATACAGATGATACCATAATACTAGCAAAAAACCTCAAAGACCCGAACAACTACTAAGAAAGATCTAGGAAGAAAGTGCAAAGACAGGCCCATTGTTAAACATAAAGAAAAAATAATAATGACCACAGAGAATCTACACAAATTTGAATTAGACAATGAAGAAATAGAAATAATAAAAGAATACTCGTACCTTGGATCAAACATTGATAGAAATGGAGAGTGCAGCCAGGAAATCAGAAGACGATTAAGAATGAGAAGGGCAACTGTGAAAGAACTAGAGAAGACCCTAAAATGCAAGGATATACAACTGAGCACAAAAGTCAAAATTGTACATGTATGAATGTGAGAGATGGACAGTTAAGGAGGAGGATAGGAGGAAAATCAATTCATTTGATATGTGGTTCTGGAGAAGAGTGCTAAGGATTCCAGGGACAGCCCAAAAGACAAACTGGATCATGTAGCAGATCAAGCCAGAAATCTCCCTAGAAGCCAAGATGACAAAACTCAGGTTGTTGTACTTTGGACACATCATGAAAAGGCATGAATCATTAGAAACAACAATAATGCCAGGAAAGGTGGAGGGAAATAGAAAGCGAGGAAGGCCACATGTGAGATGGATGGACTCTGTTAAAGAGATCATGAGTATGAGTTTGCAGGAGTTGGGCAGAGCAGTGGAGGACAAGGGGTCTTTAGATGTCTCATCAGCAGGGTTGCCATGGGTCAAAATCAACTTGAGGACAGTTAACAACAACAAAATCATTAAGTGGTGCACTCCATTAGCCATCGTATATTTGCAATGTGGTCTCTAGTGCCTCTTCCTTTCCTAAACCCACTTGGACCTTGGGGATTTCTCCCTCAATCTATGATTGGAGTCTCTGTTGCAGAATTTTGAACATAATTTTGCTTCCATAGGAGATTAGTGCTATGGTCCTAGAGATGCTGCAGTCTTGTGTGTCTCCCTTTTTGTGGATGGGGATGTATGTTGATTGTTTCCAATCTTTTGGCCATCATTTTACTACACCATGTATTTAATGAGACTTGAACATCCAAAGATTGTGGTATCCATGGGGGATCCTGGAACCAAACCTGAGTGCATCTAAGGGCTCATTGTACAAACAAACTGTAATAGCAATAGCAATAGCAAGTACATTCCTATACTGCTTATCAGTGCACTTTACCACTCCCTAAGTGGTTTACAATATAAGCTAATTGCCCCCCAACAAGCTGGGTACTCATTTTAGTGACTTCAGATGGATGCAAGGCTGAGTTAACCCTGAACCTCTGGCTGGTATTGAACTCATAACCTTGTGGTTTGTGAGTGAGTGGCTGTAGTATAGGCATTAAACCACTGTGCCACCAGGGCTCCTTAAACTGTAGTTTAATCAAGAACAAGATGGAGGTGCTGTGGATAGGGAAACTAACTGGTAAAGCTGGTTGGGGTTAAGAAACAGTCTTGTATGTTACTACATAACCCAAAGGCTCAAATTCAAGCATAGATTTGGTGGCAACTGTGGAAAAATGTATGGTTAAGCCTCAGAAGTTTCTTTTATCAGCTTAGAAGGTGTGCCAATGTGACCCAGAATGTGGCCCTGAGGTAAAAAGTAGAATACATTGTACAACTCTCTTTATGATCAAGGCATCTCTCTTTTTCATATAATTAGCAAAGAAAGTTTGGTGCACCCTGCTTGAAAATGAATGTGTTTCTTAAGATGATTTTATACCCAGTAATTTTATTACTGAATTTTTATTCTAAGGGGAGACTGAACAAAGAAATTTAAATTCACTCAAAGGAGTCATGAGCTACAGTGAATTTTGATGGATGGATGAATGCTTTATCTTCATGCCTCTGTTTATTTAGTTCAGTTATTGGAAATCAGGATATGTCTTTTCACAGAAATATATACAATTGAAGCTTCCTGCATTTCATCTATAAAACACCAATTATGGGTGATCTGATTAAGTGCACATTCCAAAAGGAAACATACCCATGCCTACCTCTAATTAGGAAGACAAGGAAAAATAATTAAATCCTTGAGTTTCAAAGTTTGCCAGATGACAAATTCATTGCATTATGGCTTATTATGTTACAGTAACAACCTCATTTATTTCAAGCTCTGTGCCCATTTACTGTTTGTAAAAGTTCCCTGGATATAGACAGTATTAAAATAAATGGTCCTAGTATTATAAGGAAGTTTTTGTCTTGAGTGGTAGATTTACGAAACTGATTTTTCAAACTTCCTGTCTTCACAGAACTCTTTCCTCCATCTTCTCATCTATTCAGAACCTGTTTGTCTGCCACAACTCCCAGTACATTCTAGAAGGTTCTGGACTTGTTACTGTACATTATTACTATCAAGAACAGTGAATATTGTTTATAGATTCATTTATTCATTTATTCTGGCCTGAGGAGCCAAGTTAATTTAAGCATATCTTGACTTGTGGGTGAGAAAGTAATGTTTATTTCTCCAAGGCATCAGTGAAACAAATTTTCTCTTATCATTTGTGGTGATGTATTCAAGTGTCCTATGCCAAGTCTCAAATCAAGTCTCAAGTCTCTACATTCAAGTTCCCAATCGAGTCTCAAGTCTTTGCAAGATACTTTCATGTCAAGTCTCAAGGTTGGGAGCCAACTTTAACAGGAAAAAAAGGAGGAGAGGCATGTTTCTCAGAGGGGAATAGCAAATGTGTTAGGCAGTGGGCATGTGGTGGGGACTGAGATCTGCTTGGCATTCTCTCCATGTTGTGCATTGGAGAGGCCTTCTAAAGCTTTTCAAAAGCTTTCACCTCAAGCCCATTACCTAACACATTCACTAGGATAGAGATTTGTGACCTGCGCTCCAGGGGCCAGTCTTGGCTCATGCTTGAAGTGAATGAGGACAGCAAGTGACTTGAGTTTGGCTTGCATGAAAAGTAGGAATTCTACCTCTAAACAATGGACACCGCACTGCTAAAATTTTAGTTAGACAGCAGTGATTACAGAATACACAGGGAAAAAGAAAACACTTCTCTTTTTTTTTTTTGCTGATATGGTTGATTCTTTGCTGTTACTGTTTGGACCAATTCAACAATACAAGCTTATATCAACATATTTTGTCTCCTCCATCGAGCCAGATTTTATCACAGGAGGGAAGCCCTTTGGAAATAAAGCAAAAGTCTATAGTTGAAAAAGGACAAAAGAAAATGGTCCATGGCAAAGACACAGAGTAATAAAAGTTGGCCTGCCTGGTAGCAAGCCAACCATGGCAGGCTATATGGAGAGAAGGCAGACTAGAGTGAGGCTTAGCAACAGCCAATTAGGAGTGGGCTGGTGACAGCCAATAGAATTGTGGGCTGTAGGTGATAAATAATTATGTTGCTGACAGTTGGAGTCAAGACTGGAAGACAGGGACTGTGAGGGAAGAGAGGGACTAAAGGGCTGGCCTGGGGGTGGAGTTGGGGCAGGGCAGCCGCACACTGGCCACTGTACCTCAACCCCGACTCTGTCCTGATGCCGCACACCCAACCTCATGGCACGCAGAGTGAGGACACCCTCCTGACACAGCGTGTTACACGCACTGTCCCAAAAGGGCATGGAAGAGCTGCTGCGCCAGCTCTTAGGGTGGCAAAAGGGAGGATTGAGGCTGTGGCATGCGGTTGCCATGGCCCCAATCTGCCGTTCCCAGGGGTGGCTCTGTGCCACCCCTTTAGGTGGGTCTGTAAAGGCCCTTACCCTGAGTAATGAACTCCAAGTGAAGGAGTTGTGGTACTTGGTGGCTTGTATAGAAATAGGCTTGGGAGGAAGCAGAATATAAGGACTGTATGTGTGTCCTAAGTGAAAGTAACCAGTTGATTCTGGAGAGAGGGTTACATTTAAGTCCAGTGAGGGAGTAAAAGTGAAGAGATATCCTGAGGGATATAAATAGCCATAGTGGCAGGTTTGTTAGTTAGGTTCAAGGAAACTAATCTAAAAGAAGGACAGTGTGAGGGTCCTGTGGAAAAGAAACTCTTATTCTCTGAGGAGAGTGGTATAAAGAAACTATCATTCCAACAAAGTAGAAATTAAGAAAGTAAAACTTTCAAGTGAAACAAGTAACATAAATACATGAATTAACAAATGCCTTATTCACCTACAACAAAATATCCATTGTGACAAAGATCTTTTAAATAAAGTTTTATTATTTTAGTAAAACTTCGTATGCAGCTTAATTGAATATTCACATTACTAACAGGCAAAATATTTTATAGCATAGTTAAAGTACATCTCTTACATTTATACAGGAGGGAAGCAGTTTCACAAATAGGCTAACAGACACAAGAAGTAAAAGGTGACCATGGCAAATTGGAGACAGCGTTGGGATAACAATACCCATTAGGCTGCCATGTCAGAAAATCTAAAGTCATTTTGACCAGCTAGGCCATTACTTTGTTTTATGACTAATACCCATTGAGTTGCAAATAGAATTTAAGTGCTACAGTAATTGTAGTGCAAAAGAAGGGAACATACTAGATCAAATAATAGTATGAAAATTTGATAAAGTAGAGACAATGAGAATGAAATGCAAATGATAGAAATAGTGGAAAACAGCAATAGTGAATATTAGGAAAAAGGCAAAATATGACTAATGCTTTTATTTGAGTGGCACTCTACAAAATCTGAGCAATGGCATTCAGCAAGGAACTGCTAAAATATTGACTCTCTGGGATACTGTTATTTTAGTGTCAGAGTAAAATAATCCTACCAAATCAAAGATTTGACTAACTATCCATTATAAATGATTAAATGATTAAATAAACATCAAGAAATCACACCATTGTGCCAGAGAATATTCAAATCTCTGGAGTGGATCTCCCTTCTGCCAGTGGCAATGTCACATGAGCAAAACTCCATTGTTTTTTGTATATCTATATTTTTGAAGTATAAATCTTTAAATTGTACAATTTCCTTGTAAAGTATACTTTTCACGAGCCATTTCCCATATCCAGGGAACTGTACAATCCAAAATACAATTGCTTTCTGATCTGTGTAATAGTCTAAAGTAGGTCATCTCCCTTGAAAATGAAGAACGAATGAAATTTCCCCCATTGCTAGTAGATATGCAAATATGTAGTATGTACATATGATTTAAGTGTATTACATGGGACATACAGTGATAGAAATAAAATATGTATACGAAAGTCACAATGACTAAGCAAGAGCAATTATGAAGCTACACAGGTGCAAAAGCTAATGTAATTTAGAAGTCTTGAGAGCCAAGGACAGAGTTATAGAATGCATATTGGAAACACCTGAGATTCATTAAGTGTACAAGGTAAAATGATGAAATACTTGGGTTGGTCTTAAGTATGGGTTGAACTATGTGAACCAATCAAAATAAATATACACACCCACTGGGTGGAAACTAACTAGTGGGTGGTGATTAACAATGGCTATAATAATTGCAATGTTTGCCAATGTATTTTTGTGGAGTAGTTTTGGAGATATTGTGGGTAGTTGAGGAGATTTGTAGAGATTGTGATTTGTTGGGCATATAGTACTTGTATATAGTAGAATAAAGTAGATCTTTTATATAAGACTACTGAGTTGTCTGGTGTCTTGAGTGAAGATACAAGAGCCAGCGGAATCCTGGAAAAGTTTGGAGACATCTGGGGAAGAAGAGTGAGAAGGCTTGGAGAGTTTGGGCCTTTGCAGACTACCAGAAATAGTGCACATTAAATTGAGGCACTGCCCTGGCTCAGTGCTAGGGAATCATGGGAACTGTAATTTATTGTGGCACCAGAGCTCTCTGACAGAGAAGGCTCAATGTCCCAGAAAAAAATACAATTCCCATGACTCCCTAGCATTGAGCCAGGGCAGTGCCTCAATTTAATGTGCACTATTTCTGGCAGTCTGCAAAGGCCCTTTGTCAGGGTCTTCAGCCTATTCTCTGAAACTCTGCTGCTTTGGAGAAAAGCATTAACCACTGATCAAAGCTGGTCAGCTCTGCTGCATAACAAGGTGGTGAGTTAGAGCCAGAGGTGAAGAGCTACAACTCTCATCATCCATGACATGTACTTATGCCTTAAATATATTGCTTAAAAAGTGTTCATGTGATTTAATTCTCTCTCTCTCTCCTGTGATTTAAGCAATTTGTCTGTTTGTGTCAGTTATGCTATCAACCTTGTTATGTAATGGTGAAAACAAAAATCATAGTAAGGTTTTGGACTCAGTCTGTCAAATAGTTTGGGTATTTCTCAAACTGATTTTTTTCCAGGGATGGAGGGTCTCCTCTACAGTACACATTTATGTATTGTCTTATGTGTTTTATTATGGTCAAACTCATCCCTTAGCTTCACATCCTAAATATTTTTGTCTGAGAGTGATCAGCAAACTTTGTGGTTGCCCCCCCCCCACCAAGAAATTCTTCTTTTAGCCAATTTTACATGGAACATAGTAAAGAATAAATTCTGAGGATTGGAAGAAAGATTGAGATTTGTTTATCACATGCTTGTATTTATATTGGAAATATGAATAGGTTTCAGTTTTTGTAAAATAAAGAGAATTAGTGTATTATAGAAGCTTAAATATATTATTATAATATATGGAAGTAAAGTAATAATGGTAGATATCCATCACATGAGAGGGGGATGTCAGTAATGTGTTTTTGTTTAATAGTTTAGTTGTATTTGTTTAATTATTGTTTGTTATTATTGTTTCTATTTTAGATATACTTATAGAATGTGTTTGTGACTATGTTTACGTTTTTGTTTTGTTTTTTAAAAATGACTTATAAAAAAACGTATTTTGAGGATGATAGATGCTACCATGAGCATGGTGTAGTCGTTTGATTATTTGACTATGACCCTGGAGACCAGTGTTTGAGTCCCCTCTTGGCCACAGAAACCCACTGGGTGTTCTTGGACAGGTCACACACTCTCGGCACCCAAAAACCTGGTGATAGCTTCACTTTAGGGCTGCCACAAATCATAAATGACTTGGACACACCACTACCACCATCACCACCACAAGATGCTACCACACCAAGTCTTGAGTGAAATTGTTAACATCAACTTGTGAATGCTGGGTAAATTTCCTGGTGTGTGTGTGTTATAATATTAAACTAACATAGACAAATACAAGAAATATTAAAACTTCACACAGAAATGTCTTCCCCATTGTGATCAGCAGCATGAACTTTTTTGTTCATTTGTTTTATTATTAAGTCTTAAATCACTTCTGGAAACTGTAATGTTTTGAACCATGGAATTCACTACAGAAATGATATTTCACAATTCAGAAGCTACCTGAGAGTACATGTCTCAGGGGCAACCAGAGAGAAAATTGTGTCTGCCATTGCACTCCTACCTTGACACCTTCATTGTTTGCATAAAAAATCTGTCAGTCTTAGCAAGTGCAATCAAACATAATCAGGATATAGAAAAATGTTGTTTGTTCTGTATTTTTAAGTGAAATTATATGGTTCAAATTACCATGTGGATTGGAATGTGGTTGTCTTCCATATTTGGAACTTCTCTGGCTTTTGTAACACAATCCTGAGCTCAAAAATGCATAGAAAATATATATGATGGAAAATGTGTGCAGGAATGTATAGTTAATGGGCAAATACATAAAATAGAAGTGTCTATTTTCTTTTTAAAAAACACAGAAAATAAGATGGACACGAATTGTGGTTGAACACATGTGGAACTGACAAGGACTGTAAGTACAGCAATATTTCCATCTCTAGAACATAGGTGTACAGAATGTCTCTAAAGTGAGTTGCATATAAATAATTTGTTGGTAATTACATCAAAATAAACATGGAATGTTATAATGCATATTTGTAGATGGTGGCATATCCAGTGTAAAAGGCTTGTTTTTCCCCATTTTGCAGGGCTAGAAAACAAAATAAGAATTCCGCCTCTCATGAAATCTTCATTCTAGTAACTTCAAATTTCAGTTAAGCATGTAGAAATGCAGTTTAGGTATCAAAAGAAAAGGCAGGCAAAATTACCAAGGGAATATGAACACAGGAAATATGGCACATATGTTTTTCAGTGTTTCATTCTCTGCACAGCTAGAAATTTGGGATTTGAAGGAAAATTTCATTGCCGGGCAGAAGTATTATTTGGGGGCAATACCCTCATTTTTCCAATCCCATGATTACACCCCTGCCTGTCCAAGAAAGACCACACAAATTAAATCATTAAATCTTCACCAAATATAGTTTCTTGTAGGATAAATTGTACAATTCTAGTCTTATTTATGATACTTGCTATTTATAATGTTGGGAGAAGGAACAGTAGTAATTTTACCAGGAAGAACACACACAAAAAAGGTGATGGATGTGACAAAACCACAAGACATGTCAATCAAGGCATACTATGATGGGGCAAACTTTCTTTAAAAGAGATCTTAACTTAATTAATACAAATGATAATAAACTACTCAACTACTATTCAAGGTTCAATTTCTCAATCTGTCACCCAAAAAAATCAAGCAATACCTTAAAGGACTCTCAAACAGATTCTGCCTCTTCATCTGTGTGCATGTGTTCATGTGTTTCAAATGGTGTAGTGTCAGCTCAGATGGTTCTCAGGCATCTTAATGTGTTCATGTGCTTAAGCACCAGGGCGACCAGATGTCCTAACCACAAAGGCACCACAAAAATGTAGGTCATTCCAAAGAAAAAGTAGAACATTATAAAATAAAAGCTAAAAACATTAATACAAATATAAATTCATTCCATATGGTTTATGTACAGGTTATATTACATATACTGTATTTTATGTACTCAACCATATTTTTCTGATGAATTTATCTTCTATACTTATAGAACTGTGAGCAAAACAAACACTTAAAATTGTGCTTTGCTAGTAACAAACAATTATTTTAAACACTACTGGATTAAAAGCAATTTAAAAACACATCCAGAAACATTACAGTACTTTTTTCATTTAAAGTCCCTTTCATGAAATGCCGCTAGTCAGATACCAAATGCTCACCTATGAAACCTAAATATGGTTAGATCTATACACACTAATAAAAAGTTAGTCTAGGACCAAGAGATACCCAAGCAATTGCCCCAAATCCTTGAATGAGAGGGTTTCGATTCAGCATCATTTCAGATGGTGTAGTGTCAGCTCAGCTAGTTCTCAGCCATCTTGGTAAATTAGTACTACAGAAAAGGTTTGCAATTGTGCAGCCCCATCTTGTACATAGCACAACAAAGCCTGTCAGTTATGGAGGCTTGGTCCTGTACCCCTGAAAAAGCATATGTCTTATTGATTGACTTTACTACCTGTATTTCATACCCATCCACCCATCATCGGAGAATCATTAAAAACAATTACAAAGGGTTAAAGAGGAAGGCAAATCCAAGCAACCCCCCAGACAAAAATCCTTCTGAACTGTGGAAGAAAACTGGAAAAGATTCAAGTAAAGCTCTGACCTGCATGATCTTGCAATATGTGCAAATTCAGAATGGCAGCTGCTCACACAGCATCTTACAAAAGATCACTTGTAATAAGGAAGATGGCAAAAGGAGCATGGTTTCAACTCAAAGCCCACTGCTCTGCCCAGGAAGGTAACCTCTTGGAAGGATTCTGTAGAACTACAGTTAGACATCTCAAAACCATTATGATTCTTCATGCTTTAAGTTCAGGGAACGTGCTAATTTTGCAAGTAAATTGCTATCTGAAATCTTGTCAACTTGCATCAGTCTTCTTGCAGTTATAACAAATTTATCATGAGGTGTTTAGCAATTTTTCCCTGTAGTGGAACACACATACATATACACAAACACACACACTTCATCATTATATTCTCATACATCATCTTCATTTTCTAACTGTAACCTTTTTAAAAAATTGAAAGCCTGTTGAACAGATGAGTGTAGAGTATCTTAATAACTGCATAATTGTTCAGTTAATTATTAAAATAATAAATCCTTCAGAGCTGATTTAAATAATACATGAAAACCTTTTCATAGACTAAACACATTAAACTGTTGTAAGCACTGTTCTGTTCATAAAGTTGTGATTATATTTTTATATAACTTCACATGGCTTACAGTGAAATTGTACGTTTCACTGTGAATGCATATATAAGAGGCTGTAGCAACATATGAGAGCCAGGGTGGCACAGTGGTTTAAGTGTTGAACTGCAACTCTGGAGACCAGAGTTTTATTTCTTGTTCAGCCATGAAACTCACTGGTTGACCATGGGCAGGTCACATGCTCACAGCCTCAGGAGAAGGCAAGGATAAAACTTTGAACAAATTTTGCCAAGAAACTCCCATGATAGTTTTACCTTAGGGTCACCACAAGTCAGAAATGCCTTGAAGGCACACAACAGCAGCAGCAATATGCTTGTCTGAATCCACCCTGGGGATGCTGTTGCAGATACTGGCAAAAGGTGCTGGTAATTGTAGTGTTCTTGCAGGTTGATATGGAGAGATATAGCCTTTCAAATAGTCTGGACCTAAGCCATGACGGGCTTTGTAGGTAATGGCTAGCACTTTGAATTGTGTTCAGAAACTAAATAGTAGCCAGCAAAGATGTTTCAACCAAGGAGTTATATGGTCAACATTCTAGCTGTGGTGTTTTGAGCCCACTGAATTTTCCAAACAGTTTCCAAAGGCAGCCCCATGTAGAGTGCATTACAGTAGTCCAAATGGAACCTAATCAAGGCCTGCATCACCATAATGAGATCTGGCATCTCAAGGAACAGGCGCAACATGCACGCTAGTCTTAACGGTGCATATGCACTCCTGGCCACTTCTGAAAAGTCCAGGAAAATACCCAAGCTGCATGTAACCCCATCCAGCACAGGCTGGAAAAGTCCCTATTCTTTGGTTTACCTTATGGTTGACCAGGGGCACCTTATCTAGATTAAGTTTTAATTTGTTTGCCAGTCCATCACTTACAGCAAATATTGGTTCAGTACAGAGATAGCTTCCTTGGAATCAGATGAGAAGCAGAGATAGAGGGATGTCATCCAGATGTAGCCAAAGAAAAGATACAAGTGCTAAGGAAATAGTCCAGCTGAGAACCAAAATTTTGTCTTCTTGTGAACGAGACCAAAATTTGTTTTTCCAGTGTGATATTCCCTTGACACAACTCTTCTAATTGGAAGAATAGTCATTTGTTCACATGCCTTAAATGGTAAATTAGAATTCCAGTAAGACTTTTCAGTTTAAAGGGATTATCTTTGATTTCTTCACATAATGTATTAATTAGCTGACATTTTACCAACTCCAGAGAAATCAGGGGGAATTATGACTATGCAAATGTTTAAAAAGCAAGTATATTTCTTCATTTTCACAGTGCCAGGATTATTTACTGCTATTATATAATACACATACTGTGCAGCATTTGCTGGCAGCTCATTAAAATTACTAAATTCCTTCCCAAACCATGACAGAATAGTGTTATCTGTCTCTGTAAAAGAGAAATAAAAGGTTGACCTCTTAAACACAAGGTTGTCTGTTAAAAGGGCAAATAGCAATACATCTGGGTTTCATACGTGCCTGTTATAAGGCACATTGCCTTGGGATTTTCTTCATAATCAACACTACCACATAATGTGAAAATGGCTGTTTGTCATATATGTGTAACCTCATTCTATGTACACTTACTTATGGATCAAATGTATAAAACATCATTCTGTTAGTGGTATCACTTTTTTCCCCTCCAGAAAGTTCACACCATCCAACATTTCAGATGAAAATCAGATGGAAACATGTGTGGCCAAGGAACATCAGTGTGGGGTCAAGATAGCAAAAAATATAAATAAGGAAGAACACACAAGCTATAAGAGGCTGCAGCAGTTTGTTTTTGCTTGAGCCTACTGGGAAGAGCAAGATTCCACCCCTCCTCTCATCTTTTCTCTGTCTAGTCAATTGTATGTAAACTACTTTAGTGCTTTGAACTCAGTTTGCAGCAATGTAAGTAGTGTAAATACTTCCTTCTGTTCTGCACGCATTGCGTCTGCAGAGTCTTGCCCGGCAGAGCTGTTTAGGATGGTGGGGGAGTTGACGAAGGTTTCCCCTGCGCCGACCCCCCTACTTAACCCAACAACAGCCTGCTGTGAGGCTTTTAACAGTCACTTTACAGATAAAATCTCTCGAATAAGAGCCGACTTGGACGCCATTGTTTTAGCAGAATCCGTAGATGAGGAATCCAGGAACTCCGTTGATGGCATTTTACTGGATCAACTACAATCTGTGAGTACCGATGACGTGGACAAGCTGCTTGGAAATGTGAGAAAGACGACTTGCCCCCTCGATCCTTGTCCATCCTGGCTGGTCGTCCGGGGGGGGGACGCATTGAAGGTGTTCCTTCGGGACACAATCAACACGTCATTCAGGGAGGGTAACGTACCATCTTGTTTAAAGGAGGCGGCAGTTAGGCCACTCCTGAAAAAGCCCTCCCTGGATCCCCTGGACAGAAACAACTATAGACCAGTCTCCTTGCTCCCATTTTTGAGCAAGGTGATCGAGAGGGCAGCCGCTTCCCAACTCCAAGCAGTCTTGGATGAAACCGATTATCTCGACCCATTTCAAACCGGCTTCAGGACAGGATATGGAGTTGAGACTGCCATGGTCACTCTGACTGATGACCTCCGCTTGAGCATCGACAGGGGTAGTGTGACCTTGTTGGTGCTCTTGGACCTCTCAGTGGCCTTTGACACCATTGATCATGCCATCCTCTTAGACCGCCTGAGAGAGTTAGGAATTGGAGGCATTGCTCTGCAGTGGTTCTGTTCCTTCCTCTCTGGCAGATCTCAGAGGGTGAGGCTCGGGGACAGCTGCTCATCCAAAATCGAGCTTAATTGTGGCGTCCCTCAGGGCGCTATCCTGTCCCCAATGTTGTTTAATATTTATATGAAGCCGCTGGAGGAGATCATTCGGAGGCATGGAGTCCGGTGTCTTCAGTACGCTGATGACACCCAGATATATCTCTCCATGACCAGATTATCGTCTCAGACTTCAGATGGCGTCTCTCCTCTTAATGACTGTCTCAGAGCGGTAATGGGTTGGATGAGGAAAAACAGATTGAAGTTGAATCCCAACAAAACGGAGGTACTCACAATTACAGACCCGAAACCAGATCTGGGAATACAGTCTCCAGTCCTGGATGGAGTCACACTCTCCTCAAAGGACTGTGTTCACAGTTTGGGGGTACTCCTTAATTCGTCGCTTCACATGACTAGTCAGGTGAGTGCGGTGGTCAGGAGTGCCTGTTACCAGCTTCGGCTGATACGCCAACTGCGCCCTTATCTGGACATGAGGGACTTGGAAACTGTGGTACATGCCCTGGTAACCTCATGCCTGGATTACTGCAATGCACTCTACATGGGGCTACCCTTGTGCCTAACCCGGAAACTTCAACTGGTACAGAATATGGCAGCCAAGCTGATTACAGGAACATCCAGGAGGGAGCACATAACACCGGTGCTGAAATCCCTCCACCTGCTGCCGATTAGTTTCCGGGCACAGTACAAGGTGTTGGTTTTGACCTTTAAAGCCCTACATGGCTTGGGTCCATCTTATCTTAGGGACCGCCTTTCCCCATATGATCCCCCCCACGCCCTTCGGTCCTCTGGGAGGAATCTGGTACAGCCAAAAAGAACCAGGCTGTCCCAGACCTCCCAGAGGGCCCTTTCTATAACCGCTCCCAGACTTTGGAATGGCCTGACGGATGAGATCCGTCTAATTACCACTCTTGCTGCCTTTAAGAAAGCAGTAAAGACGGATCTCTTCTGGCAGGCCTTCCCGGAATAACTGTCAGCCTAGGGATGGGTCCCTGACTTGTAAACCTGACTCCTTATATTATTTGTTGTTATTGTTTTTAATATTGTATTTTAACTGGTTATCTGTTTAATTCTGTTTTAAGGGGATGGGAGGGCGGGACTATGGGATAATGGATTGTTTTTAACTTTGTTCTGTTTTAATATTGTTGTACCCTGCCCCAATTGCCGTGCAGAGGGGCGGGCTATAAATAAAAATTTATTATTTATTATATTATTCTAAGTAAGCAAAGGTGGAAAGTGGGAAGGAGAAATGGACTTAAAAGCAACTGAAAAGTAGAACAACAGTGGATTAATTGGGGCTATCCCTGCCAAACGAGGACAAGTTCAGTCTCCCTTACCCAAAATGCTTGAGATCAGAAGTGTTTTAGATTTCTGATTTTTTTTGGGGGGGGGGGGGAATTTTAGAATACCTGTATTTGCATATACATACATAATGAGATATCTTGGAGATGGTACCCAAGTCTAAACACAAAATTAATATATGTTTCATATACACCTTATACACATAGCCCGAAGGTAATTTTATACAATATTTTTAATAATTATGTGCATGAAACAAAGTTTTTGTACATTGAACCATCAAAATGCAAAGGTATCACTATCTCACCACCATGAATATATAAATATTAGTATTTCAGATTTTGGAATTCCAGATAAAGGAAACTCAACCTGTCATTTTTTAATGTGTGCAAAGGCTAAATCATCACACCACCTATATACAAATGTGCATGTGTGTGGTCCCAAATGAGCCATGTAGGCAAGAAGAATTGCTAAAAGAGAGGAACTCCTGTCAAATCAATGGAATGTCTGTAATTTACAAGTTGTGAAAGAGTGAGTAATCAAAAGTGAAGCATCAAAAGGTGGGGGAAGCCTATATATCAAAGGCCAATATATTTTTGCTGCAGAAAAGGAGGGCAAAGACATGCTTGGGGTGGCACTTTGTTTCATGCACCCCATTCTCATTTCATGGCGACGGGCCTTCAAAGACATAATTAAATAGAATCTTTGCTTCAAAGATACAAGCACTTTTGCTTCTGAAGCTCATATATATAATAGACCTTCCCTATGCATGGATTCTTTGTCCACAGATTCAACCATCCACAGCTTGAGAATATTAAAAAATATATAATTTCCAAAAAGTAAACTTGATTTCATATAAAGGACCCACTATTTTTTTTATTTTTTTTTTTTAATTATTATTATTTTGCCATTGTATTTAATGAGACTTCAGTATCCATGGATTTCTGCATCCATGGGGTATTCTGGAACCAAACTCCAGCAGATACCAAAGGTCCACTGTATATTTATCCCCATGTGTCCAGTTTATACTTCAGCCCAAATATGTGATGAGTTTATACTTTAGCCCTGATCTCTACTTCCTAGGAAAGAACTGGTGAGTGACCAACGTGAATCAGCAACATTAGCTTTTCCACCAGAAACTTTCCAAGGATAACAAAGTGAAAGGGTTGTCCATATCCATTTCTACCTAGATCTTTAATTTCTTCAACTCTCCTATATAAACATCATACATTCCTAGGCATTGTATCCTAAATGCACTAAAAAGAAAGAAAGGAAACATCAGCCTTTGCAAAATTCCACAATGTTTTCTCAGCAATGGAAGGAATAATTTGTAACAACTAATTATATTTAATCTGGCTTTTCAGTTTGAGGAAATCCACACACTAATTAGAATGCTGGCAATGCATTCATTATTTCGATTTAACACATTCAAAACAATAACAAGCAGAATGGCAGCAGGAGACAACAATTTCTCAAAAATGTAAATTCTTTAATGGACTGAATTCTAGCAAAGTCTAAAAAGACTAAGGGGGGTTGCAGACTGCCAGAAATAGTGCAAATTGAGTCCACTTTTAGGGTTAGGGTTAGTGCTAGGGAATCATGGGAATTGGTGTGTTTTTTCTGAGACATTGAGCCTTCTCTGTCAGAGAGCTCTGGTGCCACAATAAACTACAGTTCCCATGATTCCCTAACCCTAACCCTAAAAGTGGACTCAATTTGCACTATTTCTGGCAGTCTGCAACCCCCCTAAGACTAGAATCCCATGTTACGTTGTTGTAGACACTGGTGGCAGGAGAAGAAGGGGCTATGGGCACAGCAGCCATGAACAGAGTAAGACCCAGGGGAGATAAGCTGCTCAGAGCTAGAAAACCTTGCCTGCCTTCCCTCCCACTGCAATGTGAACCTGGGAAAGTTGCAGTTACTAGCATAGTGAGCCCATAAAATTGCAGTCTTACAATGTAATTTTATGTATGTTTAGTCAGATGCAAATCCCACAGATTTAATTAGATTTACTCCCTCGTAAGTGTCCATGGATAGAGAACTCGTGTCTTCCAGAGTGGGAGGGGAGGTGGAAAATTTTAGGTCCGCCAGTTGTTCTTGGACTCTATCTTCTAACATCCTGGCCATTTACTGTAAGCTGATTTGGACTCCATATTGAGTTAGTGTTGGACTGCAAGGTCTATCCACACTGCAAGAATAAAGTAATTTGACACCATTTTAACTGCCATGGCTCCCTCCTGTAGAATTGTTGTATGTGTAGTTTTGTGAGGCACCAAAACTGTCTGGCAGACCAAGCTGATTCTTTCTGTGTGGATTATAGTAGTTTGATTGGAATATTATCTGTTTCTGGTGATTTATTTTTCCCAGTTTCTCTTCTTGCAATTTTCACCTCTATGTTTCACAAAGTTACTCTGAAATTGTTTCAGCTGTGGCCCTACTCACTCATTCTCATATCAACACCTGAGGGGAGCCAGATTCCCTCCATCCCCAATTCTTCCCTTTCATCATATAGAAGCGAACAAATCAGGAGAACCTCTGCTATTCCAATTCCCCATATGAGTCAGGAAACTACTTTTTCAGAGTTCTGATTCACACAGAGAATCCCTGTGGGTTGTAGAGATACTCCCGACTCATTATCCTTCATATGTAGAGCATGGTGGAAGTCACAATAGAGGCAAAGAGGTCCAGGTGGCTGGTTTCTTGCATGTTGATAAAACAACTACATGTGAAGATAATGTGTGAACAAGGCATAACAAATAAAAATGCAATAAGCACTAAATATGACTTTCAAATCCATTCTGAACCTAGGTTACCACAACTTTTCATCAGCTGGTCATGTACTACAGTTGTCAACACCATGACAAACTATCTTGCTGAGCAATATTTTGATGTGATTTCTGAACTGAATCTGCGAGATTAACAGATTACTTTTTGTAAATGTGTGAGATAGTTCACTTATTTGAAACATCTGGCTTACAGGTATCATCCAGTTTCATAATTGGCTTAGAAATACATGTCTTGGCAGATCTGTTTGAGTTTAAATTAGTATCCAGGACTTTGGACAAAAAAAAAAAAGAGGATGAAATGTTCAACCAACCTAACTGATATAGTGCAACTACCATTATAAACAGAACTCATGGGAGAAAAGAAGATTTATTTTGAGAGTTCTCTAAAAATACTTGTAAATGATGAGCCATTTTCAAATCAAAGTGAGGAGTTTTTCCATCACTAATTTGGATTCATTTTGATAAACATCTCCCATGCTCAAGAGGCATTTCATTGATAGCAAACTTTGTTCATTCCTGCTCTTTTATTGTAGCATGCTATTTAAAAAAATCTATTTTATTCAAACTACAGTGCATCACAAATATTTATTTTCCCTATTTATGTTATTATTATTTCCTGATTTATATTATTTCCTATTTATAAAATTACATTTTGAAGAAAAAGAAGACACTAACCTGGCTTCATTTGGGCTAACTCAGAAAAATGCATATACAGTCGGCCCTCCATTTCCTCAGGGGATCCATTCCGGACCCACACGCCCACCCACCCACTAAAATGGAGACTTGTCAATATTCAAACCCCATAGGCTTGAATGAGGTGTGGCCCCTCTGGTGGGTGTAGGGGTGCACCCACAGAGGTACACCCCATTGATTTTAATGGAGGTCGCCCCTCTGTGAACATGCAAAACGGCAGACCTCAAGTCTGTGAGAACAGAAGGGAGACTGTATTTCTTTAGATGTTTGTGCCTTGGTTTCAAGGACTTATCACCAGCAAGACAAGGTAGCACAATCAGAGTTGCATCCATGTCTTTTCCTCTGTGATGCATAAGAGTTAGAGGCCTTGTGATAAGATGTAGTCTGGATGAAGTCTGAGGGATGTCATTTTTCAGACCTAGCCTGGTAGGATAATGTAAACATCTGGACAGAAATATTAGTTAGATGGAAAATTACATGAACATATGCACAATGTAACATAACTTGCTGCTGCTGTTGTTTACCTTCCAGTCATTTCCAACTTATATTAGTAACCTTAAGGCAAATCTATTAGAGACTTTTCTTGGATAGATTTGTGCAGAGTTGGTTTGCCCTTGCCTCAGAGGCCAAGAGAGTGTGAATTGCTCAAGGTCATCCAGTGGGTTTCCATGGTTGAGTGGAAACCCGGGTCCCCAGAGTCACAGTCCCATGCTCAATTCACTAAACCACTCTGGCTCTGACATAACCTGACACCTTATATAGTAAAAGGTAGGTATGCTGAATTCAAGGTCTCCATTCTATTTAGATTCTGCATTGTCAGGTTACAGGATAGAAATGCATTTCTTGTAATTAATTTGGATCCTTGATTCATCAGCATAACTTTCTAAGTTTTCCTGAAGTTATTCAGATAAATAATTCCTTTTCCGTTCTATCACAATCTCACAACAAATGTATAATAAAAAAGCTTAGGCTGATAAACAGCCACAACTTTTATTTTGCTGTACAGGGTCTCTTCACAAATACAATTACAATCAAACACAAAATACTTTGTCACATGTGTATTTGAAGGTGTAACCAACCCAAGTGGGTGGTCCTTCACATCATGTGACAAAGGATGTAAATAAATAACAATTAACTTTGCCCCTCCCAACCGGAACTGACTTCATATTTACTTGTATGACATAACTAATTTAATGACGTCCCATTCTTAATTGCTGACATCATTACCCCAATTTTAATTTTAGGCTAATTAGCCCCAATTAATTTTAATTAGCTGATTATTTCCCTGTGGTGAGGGGGTTGTTACTCACCCCAACTACAAATACAATCATAGGTTCAATTGAGACCCTGCATCCCCAAGTTGTGACAAAGAGTCAATTCAAATATAAAAGCCATCAACTTTCCATAGAAAAACAGTAATCACAGATGCTTGACAATTAACTAAAAGAAAAATTGCTTCCCCATATAAAACCTGTATCCAACCATCTATTAACAAACTAATCTCAGGAAGGGCGAAAAACCCAGGGAAACAGCCCTGGGGAAAAATTCCCTCCCAGCCCCTGAAGGTGACCAGCTAAAGCCTGAGAGTAAACTAATACCAAACCCTAAACTTAGGGTGGGCAGGCTGGGTCGCTCAGCTGCTGCTCTAAAATGGCTGCTGCCACATGGCAGCGCAGGGCTATATAGCCCTGAAATCCCGCAGGAAATCTCGTGGTGTCTGATGACTCACAAGATTTCCTAGCGTGCCTTGCAACATTTTTTCTAATACCTGATTGGCCAAGCGCACATGAATTAAGGTGGGAATTCATGCGCGCTGGCCAATTGGGCATCCCTTGTCCTAAAATGGCCGGCGCAACAAGAAGCCCCTCCCAATGAGTCGGGGGGGGGAGGGTGTCTTTCAAAACTAGAAGTAAACTTCTGACCAATTTCAATTTTTTCTGTTTTTTTTTCCTCTCTTCATTTTTTGTTATTTTATGTATTCTGTGCAAACACTTGAGGGCCCACTGAAGAATATACCCAGGACTGACATTTCCAGTCCCTGATTTAACCTCAGCCTATACAGTTCTCTAGTTCTCTAGTTCAGGAATGAATCCCAGTTGGAGAGATCAGGCAGGGAGTCTGCCATCAGAAGTACAGCACAAACAGGGAGACTGAGGAAAAGAAAAAGAGAATGTATAGTTACCTTCCCATCCTAGTAGCCTCCAGATATATTGGAGTGCAAACTCCACCATCTCCAGCCAGAACAGGCATGCTCTATTTTGATGATGGGAGCTGTCTTGACACATCTAGTAGGCCCCAGGTTGGAGAAGGTCACAGTATCTATATCACACAGGACAGCAGGGCTAGCTAGCAGGAACTTCTTCCATCACTTTGTTGCAGATTCCTGTTTTAGGCACCTAACACCTATTTCACACTGAAACAATAAAAATTCATTTTTTAAAAAAGGAAAAAATACAGCACCCATTTCCTAGAAAGCCCTTTCCTTGGAAAATTTCCAATCACCTGTCTAAATAAATAACTCTTTGCCAGTCAGAGTTGAGAGGGTCATCCTAATTCCCCTTGGAAGGAAGATCTATAGCCTGGTGGCAACCACAGATAAGGCCCTCTTCCACACTTGAAACAACCTCGCCTCTAAGGGTGAAAAAAAAATGGAGAGCTCCAAATGTCTTAACACTTTAGCAAGTTTGTATGAGAGAATTCAGATCATTAAACAGAAGTATAGTGGGAGGGGAGGTATCAGGAGAACTCAATTACAGTTGGCAATATTGCTGTGGATGCTTTTTATTAAGCGGTTTGTATAATTTAACAGTTAGAATTGATTTGGAACCACTAATCTTGTTGCTTCCAAATTGTCAACAGCATAGGCATGTAAGGCAGAATTTAATTATTAATCGTATACAAAGAGAGATGACAAACACACTGCTATAATTATGTTGATTATATCATAGCAAAATTGAAACATTTTCACTTGATCTATTAATCAATATGGTTAGTGTTATTGCTCAGAACTCATTAAATTTTCATTGCAGCTCAGTTAAAACCAGAAAAGAGAAAAAGAAAGTAATATCACTTTTTTTTCCTGGCAAAGTACAATTTTTTCACACAAGGACAAGAGGACATTGTTAATCTCTTATTTATTAAGAGTGAACACTCTATAAACTATTTCTTGGTGATAAATGTAAAGGGAGACCATCTGATGCTTGATCTTGTGGGCCAGGAACTGGCAAGAGCAGAACTCTGGGATAAAACTTAAACACCTGTGGCCTACATCTGCTTTCCAGTAGTAAAGAAAAATAGCCACCTCCATAATCATTGAAATGTGTGTTTTTGGAGGCAAAGGGGGATTACAGGTAGCATTCATTGATAGGAGAATTAGATTTGGGGAGAGATTTTCCTAGCACAGGATGAGGAGTATGTGTCATCCCAATGTTCTTGGACTCTAGCTCCAGCCATTCCCACCCAGCATAGGAAATGGTCAGAGATTATAGAAACTGTAGTGTAATAATATCTGGAGGATCAAATTGTGGAGAGAAGGCAGGTTAGAGCCAGTCCTGGTGGCAACCAATCAGGAGTGAGCTGATGACATCCAATAAAATGTGGGGCTGTAAGGGGAAAATTTGGCTAGGAACAGTTGGAAGTCAGAGAGGGTTTGGATTCCAGACAGTGAGGGTCTGGTGGAGAAGGTTCCAGAGTGGAAGAGGGTTAAGGTCCAGAAGAGAGGGGCCTAATGCTCATAATAAACTCCAAGTGGTGGAGTTATTAAAGAGAATATTCTGAGGGGTATTTGCTAGCCTTAGAAGCTGGTTAAGAAATAGTGGTAGAGGTACCCAAAAAAGAGCTAAGAGTGTCCTGTGGGGGTAACTGAAAGTGTTCCAAGGAAAGGAGTGTTTTAAAGTATTATTATTTGTAACTGTAACCAATTATAACAAGTGTGGCAAGACCAAGTGAAACATTGTTACTTGTATTGTAAATAAAATTTTGTTGTTACTTTATGAAACATTGTCTACAGTGTGAATGAATATCCACACTACTAAACCTTATACAAGATAGGTTATACCAAAGGGTTTTAGAAGAGAAAGTTGGTGAAGTAGGGCCTCTTTGCATAAGGTGCTGGCAGCTGTGGGATGAAAAGGGTCCATGATGTGGTCACAAATGAAAGAAAAGAAAAAGTGCCCTTGACACAAATGTTGTCCAGGCTCAGGTTCAGGCTATGTGAAGGACCATATGCTCCCTTATGAACTTGCCCGTGTGTTGAGATCTGCTGTGGATGCCCTTCTCTCTGCCCCAACATCCTTACAGTTACATCTGATGAGAACGCAAGCATGGATGTATCTGGCACACTTTGCTCCACATTCCAAAAGTGCTCAGCCAGATGGCTTCTGGATGTTCACAAAACAGGATAACAGAACAGCCATCCTCTCTTGATTGTCTCTAGTATTATGAGATAAACTCTGTCTTCAGGATGAGGCAGAATTCCATCCTCACTAGAACTTCTGGTGGAGGATTGAAGCATTATCGAAATAAACCCGTATCCGGCTACCTACCAATATATCAAGGCTGACACCAGAGGTAAACAAGGGGCTTCATTCTGGCTCCACTTTGGAGACCTTACCTAGAACAGATTTCTGAAACATGGCACCCTCCTGATATAATCACTACAACTCCCATAATCCAGAACCAGCATGATCAATAGTATGATGGGAGTTTTAGTCCAGTACATCTGGAGGGTGCCAGGTTTGGGAAGTGTGGACAAACATAAATTGTGCAGGAGGAGTTTAGTACAGCCCATCTTCTTCTAATCTCAGAGTTCCTTTCCCCCCAATTTAGAATGAAACAATAATTTAATGCACCACTGCCCATTACACTGATAAACCAAAAGCAAAGCCATCCAATCCCAGTAGGAGGTAACGTTATTATAGATCCCCCTCCCCCTCATTTCTGGAAGACAGAGATTCAACTATGGCAAATTCACATGCACAGCTTCCTCAATCCACTCGGATTTGGACAGAATGAAATTCTGTAATCCCATTTTTTGCCCATCCTGCCCATCAATGCTGCTTCTGAAGTGGAACATCCCACCTGGCTGTATTGAGCATCAATATTCCAATATCAGGGATGCAGTGGCTCAAGTGTTTAAGATGCTGACTCTATTGATTACAAGATCAGCAGGCTGGCAGATCGAGGCCTGGGTGCTGCATGATGGGGTGAGCTCCCATAACTAGTCCTAGCTTCTGCCAACCTAACAATTCGAAAGCATGCAAATGCAAGTAGATAAATAGGTACCACTTTGGTGGGAAGGTAAACAGTGTTCTGTACAATCATGCTGCCCACATGATCACAGAGTAGTCTCTGATAACACTGGCTCTTCGGCTTAGTAATGGAGATGAGCACCACCCACTATGGTCAGACACAACTTAACAACCTTGTCAATGGGGAATACCTTTACCTTTACTTTATCCCAATATCCCCCATGATTTTATGAAAGAGGACTTCTCTGTCAATTTCAATTTCAAACATTACACTTGGATTGTCCCAGCATTTAAGAATCCTACATTTTATCCATCGTGAACATTAAAGCTTTTTAAAAAGAAGTCTCCATGAAAAAGTGTACACATTTCAGGAACCCTGGAACTGTTTAAAGATGTGTGTGTGCAGGAGTCTCAACACTGGCATCCTACTTGCAGGTACTCCAGGGGAAGGGGAGATTACTTTTCCCATCTGTTACCTTTGTAGCCTATTTAAAGATCAAGAGGCTATACAGACAGTATATCCTTGCTGGATTGGGGCTGCGGCAACCACACGCCACAGCCCCAATCTGGCACTTTGCTGCTCCAAAAAGAGCTGGCAAATGCCATTCCTTTTTGGAGCAGCAAAAAGCTCCCTTGCTGCCACAGTGACAGCTTTTCCATGCTCCATTGCCACAGCGTGTCTGAACGCTGCACCAAGGAAGCACCCTGATGCTGCCCACTGTGTGACAGAGTACATGGCATGATGGCAGCATTGGGGTGGAGTCAGGGCAGCCAGCATTTTGGCCACTCTATATTCCCCCCCAATTCTCTTAGAAACAGAATATATACATAGATGTGCCCTCTGTGTACATAGGGGCTATGCAGACGGGCAGCTCTAGGCTGCCCACCAGCTGCGGATTGGGGCCGCGGCAGCCATGCACCATGGCCCCGATCCTCCCTTTTGCCACCCCTGAAAGAGCGGCAAAATTCCACTCCTTTCAGGGGTGGCAAAAGGGTGCCCTAAGAGCCAGCGCATGGCTTTTTAGTGCCCTTTCTGGTGCAACATGTCAGGATGCTGTTCCAGGAAGATGTTGCTGGGCTGGGATTGGGGTGGCTAGTGTGTGGCTGCCCCTCCCCATCTCTTCCTCCAGGCTGGCCCTTTGGGCGGGTCTGCAGAGGCCCACAGTGTGTTTACTCCCAAGAAAGTGTGCATAGAATTGATTGCAGGCAGCCTTTACTATTCCTGGGAAGGCTCAATGATAATGACTCCCTTCAAAATTCTTAGTGTTTAACATTTAGTACACTTCTAATTGAAAATGTCTGAAGAATCTTAACTGTGTAAGTGTTGATGGTCCAATTTTAATAGAGGAGGGCTCAATCCGCTGCCTCCCCTGTTCTGGGTTCCATCAGACAGTTCTGTAATCATTTCTAACAATATATGCCATTTTGCCTAGTAAACATAGATTATGAAAATTACATCCAGAAAAAAGCACACACACACTTTTAAATGCTATTTTGACTAACATAGGTTGGAATTCTGTTGTGAATGTGTAAGTACCTCAGGGCCTCGGCAGACGGCTTAAAAAGCCATCCTTGAGGCAGGGAAGAGGAGGGGCAGCCACACGATCGGCGCCCCTTCCTCCTCCCGAGGTTGCCCTCAGAGCCGCCGGCCCTCCGCACGGCCGGCGCTCTGAGGGCAACCTCCCGCCGCAGCGTCCGGACACGCTGTGGCAGAAAAGTCAGTGAGAGTGCACCGCAAGCTTTTGAGGCGCACTTTCACTGACTTGTGAAAGGAGCACTATTTTAGCGCTCCTTTCAGGGATGGGGAAGGTGTGCTGCAGGATCGAGGCGTGGGGATGTCTCGGTCCCGCGGCGCACCTTCCCAGGGCTGCCCCGTGCCGCCAGTCTGCTTCCCCCTCAGTTACATAACTATGGGGGGTTGCAGACTGTCAAAAATAGTGTGAATTCAGTTCACTTTTAGGGTTAGGGTTAGTGCTAGGGAATCATGGGAATTGTTATTTTTCTGAGACATTGAACCTTCTTTGTCAGAGAACTCTAGTGCCACAATAAAATTCAGTTCCCATGATTCCCTAACCTTAACCCTAACCCTAAAAGTGGACTGAATTCACACTATTTTTGACAGTCTGCAACCCCCCTAAATAGTGTTGTCAGCTCAGTCCCTGCTCCCAAGCCTCACTTACTGTTCATGCTGCTGTGAACAACATAGTTTTGTTCTCTTGATCAGGAAATAGCTGGCTGATGTTCCCACCCCATCCCATGAGCAATCTTTGGTACAACAGTTAGAAACAGGGTCCCTGCTGCAATTCCCCCTCACACTAGAGATCACTCATGTGAGGAGGGTTAGGAACAGCAGTCAGATGCTTCCCGATTGATAAGCCCTGTGTATTATGATTCTATGATTCCCCAAACTAGTGAAGATGTAGGGATTATGAATATGAACCAGTCCCAAATGCATAACTCAAGATAACACATTCATCACTGCCTTAGTGAATTCTGACCATATGCATTTGGTGTGCAGTTCCCCCTAATACACGCTTTTCAGTATGCATACTTTTGACTGGAGCAGTCCTGTGCAAAGTTAGGTGAAGTGCAAATGCCAAAGGATAACTGAGTTTTGAATCCCATATTGGTTCAGAGCTGCCAAGTTATCCAAGTTTTATTAAAAATGTAAACTAAATGTTTTTCTTCCCAATCTTACTCTGAATAAGTCATTGCTTAATTTGTTAAAATTGTGCAAATTGAAGATCTAACTGACTTCTTACATTGGGAATGCAATGAAGTGGGGGGGGGGGACTTGGAAATAGAAAAGTGCAGTCAATTTTATTCAATCTGCCTGAAGCCCTGGCAACAACAGTTTAGCTCAAGTATTGGGGAGTTGGGGTGGGGATGATTGAATTAAATATGGTATAAACAAAACAAAAAACAAAAAGCTTATTCTTGTTGAAGGTTCAAGACCGTGCCTCCAGGTTTCTAAGAAATCCATTTATGACCCTAATAAGTCCATGATATAAACTCAAGAAGATTGGGTGAGAAGGAAAAAGGAACTAATTTTAATTATTGCTTTTATATAACAAAGGAAAGAACGAGGCCAAAGGGGAAATTCACCACAGGGACACAGGGATAACTTATCAGCACAACGTGGGATATGCAAATAATAGTGAGTCTCAGGCATCACCTTAATTTCATGTTCCTGCTACCTGCCACCATTGCCTGCAGCATGGCTTTATCTAAATGCACAGAACAGCTGAGCTTGGAACAGAGGGTAAGAGCAAAGAAATACCATGAGGGACAGCCATAGTAATGTGTTTACAGGTTCTGTAAAGCTGTATCTTTCCAAAGCAGCTGTTTCAATCCTGATAGCCTTTGCTGAGCACAGTACCTTTGAGAGCACACCCCACCTGTGATGTCTGCCACAGCCAGTTTCAGTTCCAGTTCTTTCTTTCTTTTCTTTCTTTCTTTTCTTTCTTTCTTTCGTTCTTCATTGCAAGATCCTGGAAAAAAAGGGGGGGATGCCATATCAGGAATACAGCTCATTCTGCCACTTCCAATGGCCATCCACTACAGGACTACAATATTATTGGCTAGTCAGTCACTTCTGCTGGACAGTCATCATTCGGGTTACCAATTTACTGGAGCAATTCTTTAGCCAGATTACCAACTGCAGAAATGTGATACTCCCACAGTCTTCCCATCAGCATACCCATGGATCTAAATTCATTTCTTAGTGCCTAAGCAGACTGCCAGAAATAGTGCACATTAAACTGAGACACTGCCCTGGCTCAGTGCTAGGGAATCATGGGAACTGTAATTTATTGTGGCACCAGAGCTCTCTCACAGAGAAGGCCCAATGTCCCAGAAAAAAATACAGTTCCCATGATTCCCTAGCACTGAGCCAGGGCAGTGCCTCAATTTAATGTGCACTATTTCTGGCAGTCCCAACTAGAGTAATCCCACTGAACCAATGAGAACTGATTGGGGATGCAGGGTCTTTTAAGCCAGAGGGTCGAGAATCCACATGGGTTCCTTGTCTTTCTAACAAAAGGACTCAGCATCATTCTTCTTTGGTTGACTTTTCTGCCAGGGCCAACTTTGATAATAAATATATCAGGATTAGACAGGCTGGTTGGGACTAATGAGGACTGGAATTAAACAATACCCAAAAAGCCACATGTTCTCCAACCATTATATAGATGCAGTCAAAGTTGTTATATTTTTCTCTGATGTTCCTGATAACTGTTGATATCCAGAAAGGATGAAAAAGATGATTCCTTTATTCTTCAGCCACCTGGGCACTCTAAGAAAGGGATGGCACTTAAAGTGAAATATCCAGTCTAGTGCATTGGGCTGTACTTGTTCTTTAAAATAAAATAGTTTCCTCTTAGTGCCAGAAACTCCAGTCCTTTCTATCCCCTCCAGTGTCCATGACATAGTATTACTGATGAGCAACTAACTATCAGGGCAACAAGGAAGAAGGATTCAACCAGGTAGTGGGAATCAAACCACCCTCCATATGTTTCAATGGCCAGTGTTGCTCACCATTGTCTATGCTGGTTAAGGCTGCTGGGAGTTGCAGTCCAACAACATCTAGAGTGCTATCTAATTTCCACCACTGGATTAAACACATGACTCTCTTGGAAAACAGGAACCATTTGGTTCAGGCTTCTGTTATTAATGTTATTTCGTCTTCCTGTATCAGCTTCAGAGGCAAGTGGGGAAATGGTTGGAAGGAAGCACATTTGTCCATCCAGCTTACAAGGATTGATGCTTCTGATGTGATGTGGAAACAGCAACAGAGAAGGGACTCCCACTCTGAAAAGTGATGAATGGATACATTGGGTTGAGGCATGAGCTAATTTCAGAGAATTTTCCTCAGCTCTAGGGATAGAAAGAATATCCAACAATATCCCCCCCCCCCCCCATGGTTTCTCATCTGTTGGGAAACTCTACTGAGGAAAAACCTGGTGTAATGAGAATCTTCAAAATTCAAGACTTATTCTGCACAAAATTTGCACATTGCATTTTTTCCCAGAAGACATTTTATGTGCAGAAAACAATGTGCTGTCTTTTGTGCAAAAATACCACAAGTGCATTTTGCACAGAATATGTCCTGAACTGCAAATAGTCTTTGAAAACTGCACAGGACAAATAAAGTTACATGATCTGAAGGAGTGAAATGCAAAATCAATTCTGAAATGAACATCTTTATGCCAAGGAAATTAATAGAAGACAATAGGTGGCCCATATTCTTTAATGTTGCTGTTTACTGTATATACTCATGTATAAGTCTAGAAATTTTGGTAAAAAAATTGACCCCAAAAAACCTGAGTTGACTTATCCATGGGTCAATGTAAGTACTGTGCTTTAACTCTTATTTTTTTTAAAAGAAAAGAAACCATCCCCTAGTGAAAGGCAAGAGTGTAATCTGTCTTGGAAACACCAACCCTGCTCTGCTTTCTCATCCATCCAGCCTTTAATATGAGCACAAACAGTTATGCCTGCTGGAATTTTATTCTTTGGCATTGTTTTCCTTTGCTTCATTCTTTACATCCTTTGTTATATGTCCCTAAGTTTTACCCTCAGCTCATCCACAGGTCATATCAAAATATATCATTTTGGCCCCAAAATCTGCCCTCAACCTATACATGAGGTTGACTTATAGTCAAGTATATATGGTATTTCAAAACTTGCATATGTACAACACAGATTAACTATGCAAAAATACACATTTTTTCTGGGGGGAGGAATTGCATTGGTGTTATACTATTAAGCAATCTTTGGTTTCTTTCTTCTCGGTTCCATTTTCCTCAGCCTCATTTACCCCCACACATCATTTAAACCAACCAGTTTTGGTTAGCCATGTACTTTTGCACACAACTGTTGGTGAAATCTTCACATTGTGAATGGATGGATAGCAAACAATCCTGAGAACAGTGATGCCAAAGAAGAAGAAGGAAAGTGGCAAAAAGAAATGAAACAATGGAAATGTATTCTCAGTGAGCTGAATATTTCAAACACTGACACTTGTTTTTGACAAAAAGCAATGTGAAAGGAAGTACATTTTCATTCAGGGAAGGGAGAGATTGTAGCTATGCAGAAGAGAATATACTGTGCAAACAGAAGGTCTTGGGTTCAATCCTTGGCATTTTCAGTTAAAATGAACAAATATAGTGTGATGTCAAAGATCCCTACCTGAGACCCTATAGAGTTGCCGCCAGTTACAATTGACAGAACACTGGGAGACCTGCACAACAAGTCTGAACAGTATCTTGTGGTGCTTTAAAAAGAAGCCTCACAGGCCAATAACATATCTAATCTCTCCAAATTTCCTGAATATCCCGCTGCAAGATGGAAAAACAAAAAACAGAACTGAATACATACTCAATATTTCATTTGTATTCTTCACCATAATTTTCTGGGTTCTTTTTTTACTGTAGCTCCACATAAGTTATTTCCATCACCCTCCCCAGTTCTACTCTGCTTCCTTATCATGGGTGGATGTGTTCCTGGTCTCTCAAAGAGTGCACCTTACAAGAGAGATAGGGAAAATGCAGCCCATGAGCCTTGTGTATCTCCAAAACCCAAATATCCACCCCCTTAAGTTTTTTAAATCACCAGTTTGGGATAGTTTTGTTTTTGCCATGTTGCAGTTTTGATTATCCACCTCCTTCCTGATTTTTTTTTTTTTAAATTAAGGCCCCAGAATGATATGAACGCTTCCACTGAATATGATGGTGTGGTTCATCACTGCATAGGAATGATGAAAATGCTCCCTTTAAAGATCTCCATCGGACCTAGCCTGAACAAGAAGAAGGGAACACCCTCCATCCACCATCATCAAGGGAAAGAAGGCAGGCCAGATCCATTAGGTCTAACCTGGAAAGAAGAAGGGCCCTCCCTCCCTCTTTTAATGGGGGTTAATTGTTATCATTGTTATTGCTGTTTAATATGCTTTTAAACTGTATCTCATAAAATGCTTTGTATCTTATATTATGTAAGCCACCTTGATTGCCTTGGCAAAAGGTGGGATATAAGAATAAATTATTATTATTATTATTATTATTATTATTATTATTAAAGATAACTTCATAGACTTCAAAGATAGCTCTAAGAGCTCTGCTGAGAGCCAGCTTGATTAAATATTAGAAATCCAAACAAAGAAATGCAAAAAAAAAAAAAAAAAAACACCAAAAAACCCTAAGATTCTAGCCAAAACCTACATCCAAAAATCAGTAGAATAATAATTAAAAAAAAATCATGGGTTTAATTTGTCCACAGTTTAGTCCCACTAAAATGAATGGGACAAATTAATTAAAGATACAGTAAGGGTATGAATAAGAAATCTTTCTGCTGCTCTTTATAATAATAATAATAAAATTTATTTGTATCCCGCTTAATGGCAACAATCCAAGCGGCTTACAGTAAAAATCCCCACAACATTTTATCCAAACCAACCCTACCCTCCTAAAACAGCATTAAATGACATATAATTAAAATTAAAATTACAATAAACATAAGATAAAAACATAAAGATATAAAGTTAAACCTGCTTGGGCAGGTACGGTACCCTGATCCATCTCTACTGCATTTCCCAACCATCAACATGATGGGGCCACGATGGGGATGCAGGATCATCTTTCTTTGGATCATAGATTTGGCAACATCTGAACAGAAGACTCAGGGCTTGTGTATACTAAGGATATACTCTGGACTCACCCTCGTCCTAATGCAATCTGTCTAGACAATGAACAGCCACATTCACAGTAAAACCATTGCTGGGCACCCATGCGATCAACAAGAAGGGAGTAGAGCAACCCTCTTCTTGTCTGGGTGCCCCTTTCTGACCTCAGCAGAAGTGGGAGCCCCTTAGTGAGTGAGACACCAATGGCCACAGCACTGGGGAAAAGGGGGTGAGCCAACAGGGCCGATGCAGTGTGGCCTTGTACCAGTTTCGGCTCATTGTGTGCAGTTGCCATTGTGACTAGTTCAGGGCCAGTCTGGGGTATAATGTTCCAGAATGGTCCCAGATTAAGTGGTCTATGCAGATGTCCCCAAAGAGAGGGACAAGATTATGAAATACCATGACCAACACATGGATATTCAATGCCTCTGGAAAAAGAAAAACCTTTGGTTCCATTGGTGACAGGAAGTTATAGAGGCAGTTCTCAACATCTGAATGGTCTTGACATAGCTAAACTATCACAATTGCAGCTTATTGAAATAATAATAATAATAATAATAATAATAATAATAATATACAGTATTTCACACTGACTGTTTATGGTATATCTATACTGTAGACATATGTTAAGCATTCCATGTGGAATACTGGGTATCATCATTATTATCTCCACCTCTCCTCCAACTCTGGAAACCCCCATGTTTTCTTACCAGGGAGTAAAGGCCTGAACAGATTGGCAAAAAGAGCCAGTGTCCTGCTGACGTGGGAGTCAGGGTGACCTCAGCAGAACTGGGACATTCCTGCAGTGCAGCGATTACATGCCACATGCCATAGGAGCACAGAAGAGCTGCAGTGGCGGTCAAATGGGTGGCTTTTTTCCATCCCCAAAAGGAGCAGCATTTTGCCACTTCTTTTCGGGCTGGAAAAACACCAGATTGGGACCACAGTGTACAGTTGCCACAGCCCCAATCCGGCACTCAAAGGGGCGACCAGAAGCTGCTCCTTCAGAGTGTTGTGTTTCACCCTTTGTCTGTTAAAATCTGTGGGATTTACATCTGAGGCTGCGGATATACAATATATATATAATTCAGTTTGACATCACCTTACTGCTTTGGCATTATTATTATTATTATTATTATTATTATTATTATTAGGATTTTATCACAATCAAGCAGAAATGAGAGTATCCTTTGTGTGAGGTGTATTTAGACACACACTGAGAGACACACTTAAAATATTTAGGTGCAGTAGTAGTAAAATATAGATATATTTCCAATGGAAATTAAACTATTCCACCACTTTTTTTTTTAAAGAGAGAGTTATGTAATTTGCTTCCCTACTCAGAAGGGAAGAGGATTCTTTTGCATCATTTCCTCAGAGTAAGCATTTTAGGCATGGAACCCACTTCTGTATCCCTCCCCATCTCTCTTTCTCTCTCTCTCTTTCTCTCTCTCTCTCTCTCTCTGATCCATTACCACTGCAATGTCTTCTATTCTGGTGCTTTCAAGGTCTCGGTAGACAATTACAGTAAAAAGGCACCCCTACACATAGCAATTTTTCTTTCACAGCATGAAGGCCATGTACCTTGAAATAAGAAAGTTACAGTAACAAGCATTAAGGTTACAGGTAAACAAGGGAGGATAAAAAGCCCAATAGTATCTGCTTTCTCAGCCCCTCTTTTAAAGCATCTTTTATTTAAATCTAGAAGGAGACTGTTATTTTATTTAAAAGAAAGCCCGACCCACCCTGAACGTGTATGTGATAAGGAGGAAACAAGTGAATATGCACATTTTAAAAGAATATGTTTGTTTGTTTGTTTGTTCATGGCCATACTCCTTAGTGTCCATTTTGCAGAGATGAGCCAGTCCTTGAGCCAACATATGTCATATACATCATATTTATAAGGTCCAGTCCAGATAACCTTGCATGTTGGACCATGCTCCATACCCAACAAATGGCTAGCACTGTCAGAGTTAGCAGTGCTAGTCCCCTCTTGGGACTGAAAGACTGAATTCATCTGCCCCTTTCTTTCTCAAACAGTAGAACAGCATCCCCAAAAGTCATACTGATAGCAGTGCTTACCTACTATACTGTTGTATTTATTTATTTATTTCATTTATATTTCACCTTTCTCTCCAGAGGGACCCAAGACAGCTCACAGATAAAACATTTAAAATCTCAATAAAATTTAAAAACAATTAAAACATCTACACCCAGTACAAAATCACATAAAATATACAACAGTTAAAAACAAACTAAAAACCCATCTGCTCCATAAAACTGCCCTGCTATTCATTATATACAAAATGCTTGCCTGCATAAAAAGATTTTTGCTTGCCAATGAAAGGCAAGCAAGGAGGGGGGCAGCCTTGCTTCTCATGGAAGGGCATTCCAGAGGGCAGGAGCAGCCACCAAGAAGGCTTTCTCTCATGTCCTCACCAGGTGAGTCTGTGATGGTGGGGGGAAATGAGAGAAAGCCTTTCCCCAGAAGATCTTAGGGTTCTAGGTGGTTCATATGGGGAGATACGGATTCTCAAATAGTCTGGACCTAAGCCATGTAGGGGTTTATAGGTCATGACCAGCACTTTGAATTATGCTCAGAAACAATCCAGTCGCCAGTGAAGCTGTTTTAAGAAGGGAGTTACATACTCCCTGTAACTGGCCCCATTCAGCATTCTAGCTGCAGCATTTTGAACCCGCTGAAGATTCTGGACAGTTTCAAAAGGCAGCCCCACATAGAGTGCATTGCAGTAGTCCAAATGGGATGTAATCAAGGCATGTGTCACCATAGCCAGATCTGACATTTCAAAGAACAGGCACAGCTGATGGTACACAAGTTTAAGCTGTGCAAATGCACTCCTGGCCACTGCTGAAACCTAGACATCCAGGCTCAGAGTGGAGTACAGAAGCACACTCAAGCTGCGAGCCTGAGATTTCAGGGGGAGTGTAAATCCACCCAGCACAGGCTGATTGTATTATATAGTAGCATACTATTTTACATCTATCAGGTTAAACCAAACAGTTTGGAGTTTCATTATTTGTGGGCAAAATAAGCTCTTTCTTCTTCTCAGTCCAACAGAAGCATTTCAGCACTTCTGTTATTCGAAACAGCAGTAGCAACAACAACAATCTCTAATATGTGGTCCAGCACATTTTAGATCTAAAACCTCATTCAGATTAATCTCAACTGCCAAAAGATGCTTACACATTATCAAGGTCTTCTGTCAAACCTTTCAGACTTGTTAATGATGATGTTTGTTTGCTATCAAGTCAGCATATGTCAACATAAGTGGACTCTATAAATGAGAGACCTCGAGGAATCCTAGCCATTAACTGTCCTAGAATCATAGAATCATAGCGTTTGAAGAGACCACAAGGGCCATCCAGTCCAACCCCTGCCATGCAGGAACTCCCAATCAAAGCATCCCCGACAGATGGCCATCCAGCCTCTGCTTAAAGACCTCCAAGGAAGGAGACTCCACTACTCTCCAAGGGAGTGTGTTCCACTGTCGAACCGCCCTTACTGTCAGGAAGTTCCTCCTAATGTTGAGGTGGAATCTCTTTTCCTGGAGCTTACATCCATTGTTGCGGGTCCTAGTCTCTGGAGCAGCAGAAAACAAGCTTGTTCCCTCCTCAATATGACATCCATTCAAATATTTAAACATGGCTATCATATCGCCTCTCAGCCTTCTCTTCTCCAGGCTAAACATCCCCAGCTCCCTAAGTCGTTCCTCATAGGGCTTGGTTTCCAGACCCTTCACCATTTTAGTTGCCTTCCTTTGGACACGCTCCAGTTTCTCCACATCCTTTTTGAATTGTGGTGCCCAGAACTAGACACAGTATTCCAGGTGAGGCCTGACCAAAGCAGAATAGAGTGGCACTATTACTTCTCTTGATCTAGACACTATACTTCTATTGATGCAGCCTAAAATTGCATTGGCCTTTTTAGCTGCTGCATCACACTGTTGACTCATGTTCAACTTGTGGTCTACCTGGACTCCTAGATCCCTTTCACACGTAGTCTCGTTCAGCCAGGTGTCCCCCATTGTATATCTGTGCTTTTCATTTTTCTGCCCTAAGTGCAGTACTTTACATTTTTCCGTGTTGAATTTCATTTTGTTAGCTTTGGCCCAGCTTTCTAGCCTGTTCAAGTCATTTTGAATTTTGATCCTGTCCTCTGGGGTATTAGCTACTCCTCCTAATTTGGTGTCATCTGCAAATTTGATAACTATGCCCCCAATACCGTCATCCAAGTCATTAATAAAGATATTGAATAGCACTGGGCCCAGGACAGAGCCCTGTGGCACCCCGCTGGTCACTTTTTTCCAGGTTGAAAAGGAGCCATTGTTGAGCACCCTTTGGGTTTGGCCAGTCAACCAATTACAAATCCATGTAAGAGTTACTTTGTCTAGCCCACATTTTACCAGCTTGTTTGCAAGAATGTCATGGGGAACCTTGTCAAAGGCCTTACTGAAATCAAGATATACTATATCCACAGCATTCTCTTCATCTATCAAGCTGGTAATTTTATAAAAAAAAAAAAGATATTAGATTTGTCAGGCATGACCTGTTTCTCTGAAACCCATGTTGACTTTTTGTAATTATGAAATTACCTTCCAGATGTTCACAGACTCTCTGTTTAATGATCTGCTCCAGAATCTTTCCTGGTATTGATGTCAGACTAACTGGATGATAATTGTTGGGATCCTCTTTTTTCCCCTTTTTGAAGATGGGGACAACATTTGCCCTCCTCCAGTCCACTGGGACTTCTCAAAGATTATTGCCAATGGTTCCGATATTACATTTGCCAGTTCTTTTAATACCCTTGGATGTAATTCATCTGGTCCTGGAGACTTATATTCATTTAGATTAACCAGGTATTTCTGTACTATCTCTTTACTTATTCTGTGCTGAAATTCTCCTATTCTGTGCTCTGCTCCATTATCCTCAGGTTGAGCACCCTTTGCCTTTTCTGAGAAAGACTGAAGCAAAGAAGGTGTTGAGTAATTCTGCCTTTTCTCTGTCCCCTGTTAACTTTTTGCCATCTTCTCCACACAGTGGCCCTACCATTTGTTTCTTCTTCCTTTTGCTGCTGACATAGCCCTTTTTATGGTTCTTAACCTCTCTAGCAAGCCTGAGTTCATTCTGCACTTTAGTGTTTCTGACTTTACCCCTACACGTGCTAGCTATTTGTTTGAAGTCCTGTTAGGCTTGTAGCTTCCTTTACTGATCCAATCCATCTGGAACATTATCTTCCTCTTTTCCTAATGCCTTCCATTCAATGTGGCCTTATTGTCTTTTACAATGAGTCATATCATCTTGTGATATGTCCAAAATATGATAACCCCAGCTTATCTTTTTGTCTTCCAATGATTGTTGGGGCTTGATTTGCCTTTTGGTTGTTGATGGTATCCATAGTACTCACCTTCAGCACCACATTTCAAATGAGTTGATTTTCTGCCTGTTAGCTTTCTTCATTGTCCAGCTTTCACAACCATACATAGAAAGCAGATTTTACATGAATTCTTATAGAAATATACCAAACTCTTGACCACCACTTTGCTTGTATGTGAAACTAGTGCAATAGTTCTATGGATACTACAAACCCTGTTGTCCCCTTTCTTGAGACTGGAATTTGCATTGAATGTTTCTGGTCTGTAAGCTATTGTCTTCTTTTCCATATTTATTAGTAGATTTATATTAGAATTTGGATTCCAGATCTATAGCTTGAAACAGCTTTGCTCTTGGTGATTTATTTCTCCCAATACATCTGATCTGAGAGCAGATTTCACTTCACTTTCTAAAATTGTGGTTTCAGCATCAAAAGGCGATTCCTTGAAGGAATCTGTCATCCATTCATCTCTTTTATACAGTTCTTAAACATACTTCTTCCACTGTCTTTTTGTTTTGCCTCTATTATATAATGTGTACCTGTTGGTCATACAAGATCCCTACTCTTGTTTAAAAAGTAGGAACACTGGTTTCTCAGATCATTTTTATTTTCTTCAGTTGCTTTGCATTCATTGTTACAAGGTCTGCAGAAGTTGCTGAATTGTTGCATTAAGGATTCCAACCCTGTTTCTGTCACATTTTGCTTTTGCTTCTTGCCTGCCCTTGCCTGTTCAAAGAGTTTGGTCTGTCATCCTATGAGCATTTTATTTCTTTTTGTCTCTATTAGCATGCCTGGTTTGGGTTCAAAGTTCTTCTGGTGCAAATTTGTTCATGTTCTTTAAATTCTGCAAGGATGTTCTTTACATTTTATTTTGGTGTAATGATTGATTTAGTATATTTCTTTAGCTTTACTGTAGTTTGTGATATTAGCAGTTAATGGTCTGTGTCACGATCTGGTACATTCTTTCTTTCTTTTTCTTTTTTTGTAGAAAGAATGGAGCTTCTCCATCTTCTGCTTCCAATTATGTAGTCTCTCTCTCTCTCTCTCTCTCTCTCTCTCTCTCTGCCTTCTGGTTACATCTGCCTGTACAATATATTTGAAATGAACAAACTGTTGGCCTCATAAATTCAGTAAGTCACTATCCTGTTTCATTTCTTGATCCTAAGCCAAATTCTTCAACACTGTGGTTCTGTTCTGAATCTTGCTTTTGCATTCCATCACTCCAATGTCCTGTTTTCATTGAATTCTTCTTAGACACATAATCTTTTTTATTGCTTCCTCTTTTGATTCTGTAGTTGGAGCATAAACTTGGATTATGATCATAATTATAGGTTTGCCATGAATTCTTATTTAAATTATTTGGTCAGATTTGCATTTTATTCCCTGACTACTTTTGCTATATCAAATCCTTTCTTAATGTCACTCCATTAATTATAAGACATTTTCAGTTTTATAATTACATGGTGTTTTACTCTGAAAGTGGCAAGCTAAGAAGAGATTGCCGTTTTCAGCATTAAACACCATGTAATTGTAAGACTAAAAATGTTCTATTTTTGTCCACTTTAACTTGCTGACACTAAATAGGGCTATGTCTATGTGTTCCATTTCTTGTTTTATGACTTCTAGGTTTTCCCAATTCATGATTCTCACATTCCATGTTCCTACTACTTATACTGTGCAGCTTCAGACTTTTCTTTCACAATGAGAATGTCAGTAGCTGAATGTCCTTTCAGCTTTAGCACAGTTGCATCATTAGACACAACACTACTTGTAGTTTTGCTCTTTCTCAGAAGCTAACTGTCTTGAGTCCCACGCTTGGAAAAAAAGGTGGGATATTAATAAAGTGACTGATTAACTGACTGTCTTCTGATGTGAGGGGGTGTCTCACATTCCAGCACTATCTCTTGTCTCATCATAGGGTTTTCATGGTAAAAGACAGTCAAAAGTAATTTACTGGTTCCTTCACAGTAGTAACAAATGTTAGTTATGGTGCCACTGTTATTGTCTCTCAGAGATCCTCCACTAGATTGTTTGTTAATAAGCGGGATATAAATAAATTTATTATTATTATTATTATTATTATTATTATTAGTGTCCCCACTTACAGGCCACTACTGCTGCTGGTTATCTGCTTCCCTTCATTGCATTAACATGCTTGGCACATTTCATCTGGCTCCTCAGCAAAAGCCTGTCTGTCTTGGGAGGCCCTACCAGCTGCAACATTAGTCATCCTCTTGCCTCCAGGAAGCATGCAATCCTACTACAATTATTGAAAGATATTGCCATGGTGGGAATGAGAAAATTCTCATTTTTTGTAGTAGTATCAGGACTAGGACTACTACTACTAGTTTCTGCTATAATTATCATTGCCATTATTATTACTCCTACAAAAATCAGCTCCTACTACTATTACTTATACTATGCCTAAACTCATCAACATCTGAAGGACCACATGGTTCTCACCTCTGCTTTCTGATAAATTCATACCAGTCAACTCTTGTCCTATTAGTATTGACTAATATTGCTATTGACTAGAAGATATTGACTAATAGAAGCTAATCAAGATACAAGAGAGACAGTATGGTGTAGTGGTTTGAGTTTTTAACTAGAACTCCAAAAGACAAGGGATTCAGTCCCCACTCAACCATGGAACTCCCCCAAAGCCTTGTCTGCACTGCAGAAATAAAGCAGTTTGACACCACTTTAACTAACATGGCTCAATGCTATGGGATTTTGGGATGTGTAGTGTTGTTAGCTATTCTCTGGTGCCCCACCACACTGCAAATCCCAGGATGCCATAGCATTGACCCATGGTAGTTAAAGTAGTGTCAAACTGCTTTATTTCTTCAGTGCAGATGCAGCCCAGGTGACCTTAGACAGATCATATTCTCTCAGCCTCAGACAAAGAGAATCACAGACCCCTCTAAATAAATATCACCACAATAGCAGCAGCAAGAACAACAAACAATTTATGGTTCTGTAAGTTGCAAAACACAATTAAAACTTTTTCCTTATGTCTGGAATCTAATTTCCCTGCATATTATTATTTTTTCTAAAGTATGCCATTGTTTTATTCAGGTCTCTCAGATGGCAAAGAGGTAAAAATGCCTCTGGTGTCTGTGTTTTTTGTAGTTCAATGAGCTTCCATTTCCCTGAATGTTGCCTCTGGCTCTAATCTGGGACAAAGCTTTGGCAGAACATCAAAACCTGTACTATCACAAAAGAAAAATTAATGATCATAGCTTCTTTTCTAAGTCTTATCTTGTTTAAGAGATCTGATTACCATCCTATCTAGTAATATCCTATTAAGACTGATCAAATGAGTGGCTATTTGCAAAACTGACTGTAGCACTTGCTTTTGTAGTAGATCTATTAAGACAGCATGGATATTTATTTATGAGAGAGTTATTTCTCTCTAGGGAAGCAAATATTTTGATATCACAGTTTTTCAAGTCAGCCTTGACTGGGAAAGATAACCAAAGCCCACACTAGGGAAGCTGAAGCTATGGTGATACAATAATAATAATAATAATAATAATAATAATAATAATAATAATAAATTATTTATACCCCGCCTTTTGCCTTGGCAATCAAGGTGGCTTCCAGCTAAAACAGACCCCAATAATAAGCATACCCCCCTTAAAAATGCATTAAAGACAGTCTCAATTAAAATCAATGTAAACATTTTATTTAAAATAAAAAGCAAATTACATCTATTAAAATAGTAGGCCCTCTGGGGTGAGAAAAAATTAAAGAGAGGAGAGTGTCTAACGAGGAGAAATCAGGATTAGAGATGGTTTTATTCTGGATAGGCCTGCTGAAAGAGATCCGTCTTGATGGCTTTTTAAAAGTCATCTAGTTGGTTATCTGACAGATCTCTTCTGGCAAGGCGTTCCAGAGTCTGGGAGCGGTGACAGAGAATGTCCTCTGGGAGGTCGCCGTCAATCTAGTTCTTATCGGTTGAAGAAGCTTCCTCCCAGAGGACCTGAGGGTGCAGGGCGGATTATATGGAAGGAGGTAATCTTTAAGGTAAGTTGGACTCAGGCCATGTAGGGCTTTAAAGGTCATCACCAACACCTTATATTGTGCTCGGAAACAAATAGGCAGCCAGTGAAAAGATCTTAATATCGATGTGATATGATCCCTCCTAGATGTTTCAGTGATCAACCTGGCTGCCATGTTTTGTACTAATTGCAGTTTCCGAGTTAGGTATAAGGGTAGCCCCATGTAGAGTGTGTTACAGAAGTCGAGTCATGAGGTTACCAGTGCATGTACTACAGTTTCTAGGTCCCTTACTTCCAGGAAAGGGTGCAGCTGGCGTATCAGCCAGAGCTGATAGCAGACACTCCTGACTGTTGCGTTCACCTGATTTATCATGTGAAGCGACGAGTCTAGGAGCACCCTCAGACTGCGAACACAGTCCTTAACAGAGAGCGTGACCCCATCCAGGACTGGAGGTTGCAACCCAATCCTTGGTTTGGGGGCCCCTACTGTAAGTACCTCCATTTTGTCTGGATTCAGTTTGAGTCGGTTTTTCCTCATACAGTCCATTACCACTTCAAGACATTGATTGAGGGGAGAACTGCCATCTGCCATCATGGCAGCTGACTGAGACATGGAGCAGAATATTTGGGTGTCATTAGCATATTGATAACATCCTGATGCATGTCTCCTGATGATCTCTCCCAGCGGCTTCATATAAATATTGAACAACATTGGGGACAGGATGGTGCCCTGTGGAACACCACATTTTAGCTCCATTTTTGAGGAGCAGCTGTCCCCGATCTGCACCTTCTGGAACCTGCCTGATAGGAAAGAGTGGAACCACTGAAGAACAGTGCTTCCTACTCCCAACTCTCTCAGGCACTCCAAAAGGATGCCGTGATCTATTGTGTTGAAGGCCATTGAGAGGTCCAAAAGCACCAACTGGGTCATGCTTCCCCTGTTGGTGCTAAGGTGTAGGTCATCTACCAGAGCGACCATGGCTGTCTCCACCCCATATCCAGATCTGAAGCTGGTTTGAAATGAAAAATCGATTTCATCCAAGATCGCTTGGAGTTGGAAGCTGATCACCTTACTCAAGAATGGTAGATGCGAGACTGGTCTATAATTTTTCAGATCCTGGGGGGCCATGGAAGATTTTTTCAGGAGAGGTCTAACGAATGCCTCCTTCAAACTTGATGGAACAATTCCTTCCCTAAGGGATGCATTGATGACCCTCTTAAGAAAGGCCATCAATGCATCACCCCCCTGGACGACCAGCCAAGATGGGCAGGGATCGAGGGAGCACTTTGTCTTCCTCACTTTTCCAAGGATCTTATCCACGTCATCGGTACTCACCGACTCAAACCGATCCAGTCTAATCTCACAAACGGGTTTACTGGACACCTAATCAGTCACTTCTGTTGTAATTCTGGCGTCTAAGTCAGCTCTTATCTGAGAGACTTTATCTGCGAAATAGTTGTTGAAAATGTCACAGCAGACTGTTGTCGGGTTAAGTAAAGGGTTCTGCACAGAGGGGACCTGTGTCAGCTCCCCTACCACCCTAAACAGTTCTGCTGGATGAGATTCCACAGACGCAATACGGGCAGAGGAGAAAGATTTCTTCGCTGCCTGTATTGCCTCTCGATAGGAGCAAAGAAAGCTCATATGACGAGTCTTGTCAGATAAGAGTTGAGTTTTATGCCAGGTACAATCTAGTCATTGTCCAACCCACTTCATTTTCCTGAGTTCCTCTGTGTACCAGGGATGGCAATTAGGAGCGGGTTGGAAAGGACACTTGGGAGCGATCGTGTTGATAGTTCTGGTAAGATCAGTGTTCCAAGTATCCACCAGGGCTTCGACAGGGTCGTCAGCTTTACCTCCAAGGCTTTGAGGAATCCAATTGGCTCCATTAGCCTCCAATTTTAATAGGCCCTCCACCCCTGGTGCGGTAGGCAATGGCTCTTAGTCCAACCTTGACCAGGAAATATAATGATAGTCTAGGGGCATTGGAATTTAAGGATAACTCTTGCCCTTGTCTAATTTTGTGCCAACACTATGACTAGCTCTAGGGCTACAGGAGAACTGGAACTGGGGTTATTTGATTTCTATATCACCCAATTCCTTCTCCATTGTTTCTCCTTCATTTATGCCAGCAGATCTTAGAAAGCAGAGTAGTTTCACCAGACAGAAGAATAGTCCTGAAATCAAGCAGTGGAAGAAAGGTATGCTAACAGAAAGGCATTTCTGCTAACAGCAGAGACTTGTGCTTAATCTGAGTCCCCAGCCTCCTGGGCAACGTCTATCCAAGGAGCCCTGTGCCATTTCTGTGTCTTCCAAGCCACCCAATTATTCTGGAATCCTTGTTATTTTTTTAAAAAAAACCTAACAAAAATAAAGGTGAATGGATTAAGCTTATCACATGGCACTTACAGGAACAGGAATGAAAAGGAACAGAACAGGACAAAAATGCATGTTACTAGACAGGAGAATGCCACCGATGCTGCCAGGAGTCCCCAAGCCATCCCCCAGCTGTTCCTGGCAGCTGATTTTTGAAGGATGGTTCAAAATCGTTCTTCAAAATTGGCTACCAGGAATGGCTGAGGAAAGGCTTGGGGACTCCTGGCAGCATTGGTGGCGTTCTTCTGTCCAGTAACATGCATTTTTGTCCAGTTCCGTTCTGTTCCTTTCCGTTCCCATTCCTGTAAGTGCCGTGCAATAAGCTTAGATGATCCAGTAAGTCACCAATAGCTGGGTGATTTGACTTTTAAATAGGTTAGACTTCTCTCCTATATTCTCTAATGCTCTCTCACTCTCACTCTCTCTCTCTCTCTCTCTCTCACACACACACACACATACAAAACTGAAAGTGGTTTTCCAGCTGCTTGTGGTTGTTCCCCCATGCTTTCTAGTGTTACCAGGTCAGGATCATCCCAAGCCCCAAGGTTTCAAGGTGAAAACCTGAAGCATCTGGATGGCCACTGATGATGTCATGGTAGAAGGGCCTGGTGGCGACATTACATAGTACAGCTTAATAGCAGTTCTAGGTGGGGCCTGACCAAAGCAGAATACAGTGGCAATATTACTTCCCTTGATCTAGATACTATATTTCTACTAATGCAGCCTAAAATTGAATTGGCCTTTTTAGCTGCTGCATCACACTGTTTACTCATGTTCAACTTGTGGTCTACTAGGACTCCTAGATCCATTTCACATGTAGTCTCGTTAAGCCAGGTGTCCCCCATCTTATATCTATGCATTTCATTTTTTTGCCCCAAGTGCAATACCTTACATTTCTCTATGTTGAAATTCATTTTGTTAGCTTTAGCCCAACTTTCTAATCTATTAAGGTCATTTTGAATTTTCATCCTGTCTTCTGGGGTATTAGCTATTTCTCCTAATTTGGTGTCATCTGCAAATTTGAGAAACATGCCCCCTATGTCTTCATCCAAATCATTGATATAGATGTTGAAGAGCACTGGGCCCAGGACAAAACCCTGTGGCACCCCACTGGTCACTTCTCTCCAGGATGCAGAGGAGCCATTGCTAAGCACCCTTTGGGTTCGGTCAGTCAATCAAATTACTAATCCACTTAACAGTTGGGGGAGATCATTCGGAGGCATGGAGCTCGGTGTCCTCAGTACGCTGATGACACCCAGATATATCTCTCCATGACCAGATCATCGTCTCAGACTTCAGATGGCGTCTCACCTCTTAATGACTGTCTTAGAGCGGTAATGGGTTGGATGAGGAAAAACAGATTGAAGTTGAATCCAGACAAAACAGAGGTATTTGCAGTCACAGGCCCAAAACTAGATCTGGGAATACAGTCTCCAGTCCTGGATGGAGTCACACTCTCCTCTAAGGACTGTGTTCGCAGTTTGGGGGTGCTCCTTGACTCATCGCTTCACATGACTAGTCAGGTGAATGCGGTGGTCAGGAGTGCCTGTTATCAGCTTCGCCTGATACGCCAACTACGCCCTTATCTGGACATGAGGGATCTGGAAACTGTGGTACACACCCTGGTAACCTCACATCTGGATTACTGTAATTCACTCTACATGGGGCTACCCTTGTGCCTAACCCGGAAACTACAATTGGTGCAGAACATGGCAGCCAGGGTAATTACGGGAACATCACAGAGGGAGCACATAACACCGGTGCTTAAATCCCTTCACTGGCCGCCGATTAGTTTCCGGGCGCAGTACAAGGTGTTGGTTTTGACCTTTAAAGCCCTACATGGCTTGAGTCCATCTTATCTTAGGGACCGCCTCTCCCCGTATGATCCCCCCCGCGCCCTGCGGTCCTCTGGGAGGAATCTGCTACAGCCAATAAGAACTAGGCTGTCCCAGACCTCCCAGAGGGCCTTCTCCGCAACCGCTCCCAGACTCTGGAATGGCCTGCCGGATGAGATCCGTCTGATTACCACTCTTGCTGCTTTTAAGAAAGCAGTAAAGACGGATCTCTTCCGGCAGGCCTTCCCGGAATAACTCTCAGCTGAGAGATGAGTTTTGATTTGCTGCCTCTGATTCTATTCTATGTTATTATATGTTCTTATCTGTTTTTCTTAACTAATGTGGCATTTTTATTTTGGCTGTTGTTTAATTCTATTTTAAGGGGATGGGAGGGTGAGAGTATGGGATGAGGGACTGACTTTTAACCTTGTTCTGTTTTTAAACCTGTTGTTCCCCGCTCCGATTGCCATGCAGAGGGGCGGGTTATAAATAAAAATTATTATTATTATTATTATTATTATTATTTAGCCCACATTTTACAATCTTGTTTGCAAGAATATCATGGGGGACCTTGTCAAAACCCTTACTGAAATCAAGATATGCTATGTCTACCGCATTCCCTTCATCTAGCAAGCTGTTAATTTTATCAAAAAAAGAGATCAGATTAGTCTGGCATGACTTGTTTTTGAGAAACACATGTTGACTTTTTTTTATTATTGCATCCCCTTGTAAATGTTCACAGACTCTCTGTTTAATGAACTGTTCTAGAATCTTTCCTGGTTTTGATGTCAGACTAAATGGACGATAGTTGTTGGGATCCTCTTTTTTCCCCTTTTTGAAGATGGGGACAATGTTTGCCCTCCTCCAGTCTGCTGGGACTTCTCCTGTTCTCCAGGAGTTCTCAAAGATTATTGCCATTGGCTCTGAGATTACATTTGTCAATTCTTTTAATATCCTTGGATGTAGTTCATCTGGTCCTGGAGACTTAAATTTATTTAGGTTGACCAGGTATTCCTGTACTTCCTCTTTATTTATTTTGTTTTGCATTTCCCATATTGTGTCCTCTGCTCTATTTTCCTCAGGTTGAACACCCTTTTCCTTTTGTGAGAAGACTGAGGCAAAGAAGGCGTTGAGTAGTTCTGCCTTTTTTCTGTCCCCTGTTAGAATTTCTCCATCTTCTCTGTGCAGTGGCCCTACCATTTCCTTCTTCTTTCTTTTAATAAATAATAATAATAATAATAATAATAATAATAATAAATTTTATTTTTAACCCACCCCTCTGCAAAGCAATTGAGGCGGCATACAAATTAAAACAAGGAAACAGTTAAAACAATTCTGTCCCCCCCCCATCCTTTTGCTATGGACAGACCCTTTTGATTGTGCTTAACCACTCTAGCAAGCTTGAGCTCATTCTGTGCTTTGGCTTTCCTGACTTTACCCCTACATGTGCTAGCTATTTGTTTGAATTCCTCTTTAGTGATTTTGCCCTTTTTCAATTCTCATACATCTCCTGTTTAAAACTTAGTTCAGTTGAAAGTTCTTTTGTCATCCAACCTGATTTCTTGAGACATCTCCCATTTTTCCTTCTCATTGGAACAGTCTGAGATTGTGCCTTCAGTATCTCCCTTTTGAGAAACTCCCATCCATCCTGAACTCCCTTCTCCTTTAGTATTCTTGACCATGGGATCATTCCCAGTGTTTCCCTAAGTTTGTTGAAATCAGTTCTCCTAAAGTCTAGAATGAGTGTTTGACTATGCCTAGCTTTTCCTTTCCACTGTATAAGAAACTCCAGGAGAACATGATCACCCCCACCTAAGGTTCCCACCACTTGCACCCCACTGACCAGGTCATCCTTGTTGGTTAGGATCAGATCTAAAATAGCTGATTATAATAAGATATCTTGGAGATAGGACCTAAGACAAATGCAAAGTTTATTTATGTTTCATATATACTTTATATACATAGCCTGAATGTAATTTTATATAATATTTTTAAATAAGTGTGTACATGAAACAAAGTTTGTGTACACTGAACCATCACACAGCAAAAGTGTCACTATGGAGGGGAAACAGATGGGAAAGAAAGGGCAGCTTGAAGTTGCCCCTTCCGAAGATGAATTGGAGCAGCAGCGAACAGATATCATGGCCCCAATCTGCCTGAAGCTAGCCAAAAAAAGAGTGTATAAGATCTGCTCTTTTTTCGGCTGGCGAAAAGCCCACTTTTCCTGCCCCACCACAGCTTGAAGGCGGCTTTAAGACACTCTGCCCCATCACAGCTTGAAGGCGGCTTTAAGGCACAGCCAGAGCATCATGAAGCCACCCACATCTGGGCAGCTGGGCAGCTTCAAGCTGGCTTCCAGATGTCATTGGGACATGCAGTGTCTAAACGCCACATGCTGATGACACCCAGAAGCAGGCCTTTTTTTGCCCATCTGTTCTGGCTCAGTGTCACCCACCCATGAAACAAGTTTTTGTTGTTGGCATATTTCAGATTACAGAATTCCAGATAGGAGAGACTCAACCTGTAGTTCTGCCTTGAACATTTTAATCTTCTGTTGACTCTTCTTGGTCTACATTTGCCTCTGAATTGTGTTTCCACAGAGTCAGAGTGGGGAGGATGTGTCAGCTGCAGATTTCTTTAATAAATTATTGCAATGATATTAAATGGCATTTTAAAAGTCAGGTTGATGTAATCCAGTCTTTATATTTGTCACCTTTTCATATAATGGGCAATGTTTCCTTCAAGAGGAAGAGCAAGCAAACTGAATGTACTTGAGTCAATTGCTCATAGTACATAGGAAATGTCATTATTTGCATTATCCAGCCTATAATTAGTTTCACCTCAGTTCTTTTGAAATGCTATCTGAATGGCAATAATCCAAGTTGAATATAGTATGAAAATTAATTAAGGGACATTTGTTATTATGTTTTGTAACTGACTAAACTGGGGCTCTTAGCTCCCTCAGGCACTGCAGTAGAGAACAGCTGGTCATCTTTTCACCTTAAGAAGGAAATCAGTGTTTGATAATGAAATCTTGATCACCTACCATCTGTCTGCTAATGATCATCAAGCATCACATAATTTGTCAACCCACTGTAGTCCTGGAGAAAGGTGGGCAAGTTGGGCAGCTCAAGTCTATGGATACTTTCTCATGAGTAAAAGCCTCTCTGTGCAATACTCCTGGATGAAAGTGGCCAAGATGGGCAGCTCAAGCCTATGAATGCTTACTCATGAGTAAGAGCCACACTGCACAATAGGCTCATGTCAATGTAAGTTTATATATGACTGGACCCACATAGTGTGATCTTATTTACAGACTTCATTGGGCTTACTCCCAAGTCAGTGTGCTTTTATTTGAATTTATTTTATTTATTATTTACTTCAGATTGTGGAGAGCCATACCTTCACCTAACTTTTTTCCCTCAGATCGCAGCCCTATGGGTTTTACTATCCCACCGATGCCCCAATATGTGATGTACCAGACCACTTTTATTTATATCTATGGGTTTACTCCCCAATTGGTTTATTTATTTCTTAGTAGCATGGAAATTCAGTCTAGGTTCACACAAGCTTTTAATTAAATAACAATAACATTTTATTTGAAGGATGTTTAACAATGGGCCTTTACAGATTGCCAGAAATAATGCAGCTTGAGGCCACTTTAACTGTCCTGGCTCAGTGCTAGGTAATCATGGGAATTGTATTTTTTTCTGGGACACTGAGCCTTCTCTGTCAGAGAGCTCTGGTGCCACAATAAACAACAGTTCCCATGATTCCTTAGCACTGAACCAAGACAGTTAAAGCTCTCCTGTTGTCTAAAGTGGTGTAGTTTCTGCTAGACCACACCATGAAACAGAAAAAGAACATCAGCAGTTAGAATGGAGTTCTCTTCTCTTATTTCACTGTTAGCATTACATTCTGATTTTAGCTTGGTTTTAATGCACGCTCCATCATACTGCAGAAGCCAGCTTTGAAAGAGAAATCAGTATCTGTTTATTAAAATAATATAAAATGAAAATTGTAAAAATAAATAACAGACATTCTGTTTACTCCTGAATTATTCTGCTCACCACACATTATTAGCCTTTTATCCAAAAGCCAAGGAGGTAACTTGAAAACTATGCTACTTTTCCATTTCTTCAAATGTTCACATTCAAGGCCACCATCATCCCTTACAAAAGTGGTTATTACAATGGTGTTTCTGTTGTTTCTGACACATTAGCCTTATGCTGTGTCAGCTGCATTCATTATTAGTCAGTTTCCAGGCCTGATTTAAGGTGCTAACCTTTGAAAGACTACCTAAGACCAGTTTACTAAAGGGTATCTTTATTTCATTTATATAGTCAGCTCTCTTAATCCATGGATTCTGCATCCATTGATTCAACCATCCATGGCTTGAAAAATTGCACACACAACCCCCCAAAAAATCCATAAAGCAAACCTTGATTTTGACATTTTGTGTAAGAAACATCATTTTACTACACCATTGTATATAATGGGACATCCACAGAAGTTGATATCCACAAAGGATCCTGGAAACAAATCTCAGAGGATACCAAGGGCCCACTGTGTACTTGTCTTTCCCCCAATGTGAGACCCAAGACAGCTGGCTGCATAACTTAAAACAAAATTCTGTCAAAATAGTGTATAGTGCAATTTGTTAAAGCAAATAAGCAATCCAATTAAGACAGTATAAAATAATTTAAAACCAACAATAATGAAGAAGACATTGCACAAGTCGATAATCCCCCTCCCCCCATTAAACATCCTTCAGCATAAAGGTATAATCACCAAATGCCATTCTAAATAAAAGATCTTCCACTGTCTGCAAACAGAAACTAAAGGCCTTTGCAGACTGTCAGAAATAGTGCACATTAAATTGAGGCACTGCCCTGGCTCAGGGCTAAGGAATCATGGGAACTGTATTTTATTGTGGCACCAGAGCTCTCTGACAGAGAAGGCTCAATGTCTCAGAAAAAAAAAATACAATTCTCATGATTCCCTAGCACTGAGCCAGGGCAGTGCCTCAATTTAATGTGCACTATTTCTGGCAGTCTGCAAAGGCCCTAAGAAAGCTGTCTTCTGTGTCCTCAGATGTGCCAATGGTAATGGCAAGACTAAGGGCCAATGCAGACCGGCACTATAGGCTGGCCTGGGAGTAGAGTTGGGGCGAGGCAACCACACGCTGGCTGCCCCAACTCCACCCTGATGCCGCCCTCATGCCGCGCATCTGGCTGCATGGCGTGCGGTGATAGGATGCCCTCTTGGCACAGCATGTGCACATGCTGTGTCCAAAGGGTGCAAAAGAGCCACCACGATGGCTCTAAGGGTGGCCATTTGCCACCCCCCAAAGGAGTAGCATTTTGCCACTTTTTGGAGGGCGGTAAAAAGGAGGATCGGGGCCGCAAGTGTGGTTGATGCGGCCCTGATCTGCTGCTCCCAGGGGAAGCCAAGAGCCACCCCAAATGGGCCATCTACATTGGCCCTAAGAAAAAAGCCATCCCATGAAGATCTTAAAACTCAGGTAGGTTAATGGACATCGGGGGGATTAAAAATATTTGAATAATAGATTAACATTTCCCTGGTGACAGGAAAATAGATGAAAATCCCCTAGTCTCAGGGGAAGGGAATGGCAAATCTCACCTCATCTTAGGGTCGCCATAAGTCAAAAATGACCTGAAGACACACAATAACAACAAACAATGGCCAGGAAACCCTGACAGGGAGAATTCTGGACAAACAAGAATCTTCACAGTTCAGGATGCATTTGGTGTGAAAAATCCACATAGGGTTTTGGTGCAGAAAATGGCATTTTCCATGTAGGACAATCAGCTTCTTGAACAGAAAAGGGGGGGGGGGTTTCGTTGTGCAGAAAACCACTTTGGCATACCAAAAAATAATTAAAAAATATAAAAATCTTATTTCACCACAGAAATGTTTTTTTTTTTCATAGAATAAATCCTGGTCTGCAAATAGTAATTGAAAACTGCAATTTTTGAAGATCTTCTTGCAGCAGAGAGATAAATGGTGAAATTATTTATTATTGCCTATGAGAATGAAATTTACACTGATATACATTGCTAAGGAAGAGGTACAAAACCAGCATTCTGAATTGTGGCCAGAAACATATTGATAGCCAGTGAAGGTTTTACATAACCAGAAAAATATATCCCTTGTAACTAGCCCTGTCTGGCAGCAACATTTTGAACCCACTAACAATGGTGTCCCTGTAATTGGTGTCACCCAGTGCGGGTGCTGCCAACCACTGCTTGGTGGGCAGTGCTGTGGCCTCTGATGGCCATTTGGGATCCTTTGTGGCTACTCTGGGGAGCAGCCATGCTGTACCCAAAATGAAAGACATGTGTGCACACACGCACATGCACACGCACACACACAAGCACCGGACACTCCTCAGGAGAGCAGTGCTGCAGCCTCTGATGGCCATTTGGGATCTGGCATGGCTGCTCTAAGGAGCAGTCAGGCCAGACCCCAAACAAAAGGCATTACCCTTTCACCAAGCAGCAGGCCCTGCTCTGGCAGACAGTGCTGCAGCCTTCAATGGCTGCTTGGGATCTGATGTGGTTGCTTGCATCTGCTTGACAAGGGAGAAAGGGACACAAAATGCATAGATATAAGATGGGGGACACCTGGCTTAACAAGACTACGTGTGAAAGGGATCTAGGAGTCCTAGTAGACCACAAGTTGAAAATGAGTCAACAGTGTGATGCTGCAGCTAAAAAGGCCAATGCAATTTTAGGCTGCATTAATAGAGGTATAGTATCTAGATCAAGGGAAGTAATAGTGCAACTCTATTCTGCTTTGGTCAGGCCCCACCTGGAATACTGTGTCCAGTTCTGGGCACCGCAATTCAAAAAGGATGTGGGAAAACTGGAGCATGTCAAGAGGAGGGTGATTAAAATGGTAAAGGGTCTGGAAACCATGCCCTACAAGGAACGACTTAGGGAACTGGGTATGTTTAGCCTGGAGAAGAGATGGCTAAGAGGGGATATGATAGCCCTGTTTAAATATTTGAAGGGATGTCATATTGAGGAGGGAACAAGCTTGTTTTCTGCTGCTCCAGAGAATAGGACTCGGAACAACTGATGCAAGCTACAGGAAAAGAGATTCCACCTCAACATTAGGAGGAACTTCCCAACAATGAGAGCTGTTCGACAGTGAAACACACTCCCTCAGAGTGTGTGAAGTCTCCTTCTTTGGAGGTCTTTAAATAAAGGCTGGATGGCCATCTGTCAGGGATGCTTTGATTTTGAGTTCCTGCATGGCAGGGGGTTGGACTGGATGGCCCTTGTGGTCTCTTCCAACTCTATGATTCTATGAAAAGTCTTTCTCACTTGCCCAGCTGCTGTGCCCACACAGAGTGCACCATCCCACTGGGTGTAGAGCCCCCCTCTGGGGTTTCACCCAGTGCAGTCTGTCTCTCCACACTCCCCAAGTGATACCACTGCCTACTAGAGTTTCCAAACAGTTTCTGAAGGCAACTTCGCATAGAGACAACAATCCAACATCATGTTGGTGTAAGATAAATATCCACATGCAGAGATATGCTGTGCTATCAAGGTACAACCCTCATGAAGAATAACAAATTTGTGCAATGTATATGTGTAACTGCAATGCACGGTGTGAAACTTCAATGGGCAACCATAATGCACAATATTGCTGTATATTCACCTCCACTTCCACTGCTGCATACATAATACATCTGTTGTGCCACGGCAAATAATTAACCCAGCATGTCCTGCAACTAAAGCTGAATTTACACAAGGACTGTATCCCAGTTCCACTGCATGGTATATGTCTTTCTCTGACCTATAGCAACTCTAAAGTGAACCTTTCATAAGGATTTGCTGATAAGATTTGTTCAGAGAGAAATGCCACTGCCTTCCTCTAAGACTGGCCACAATTCTATCTGTGATATTCAAAACAAAAATAAATTTCCATCACTAAAGGTAAAGGTATTCCGCATTGACAAAGCTGTCAAGCCGTGTCCAACCGTAGGGGGCAGTGGTCATCTCCGTTACTAAGCCAAGAGTCAGCATTGTCAGAGACTACTCTGTGATAATGTGGCCAGCATGATTGCACAGAATGCTGTATCTAATATAGACTTGAGCACACTGATTTCTGTAACTTTATATTTCTCTTTAAAAAAAAAAAATTCCAGGAAGCTATTTATGGCTTCCCTTTGAACTTCCTACAGTCTGCCCAATCTTAATTTTTTTTAATATCTACAAAAAGGAAAATCTTAATTAAAAATAAACAGAAATAAATAATAAATAATTGATAAGATGTTGCACTACAAACAAGACAGAAGCAATATTAATGACTTAATAGAAATTCAAAGTACTCTTAGTTAATAGTAAAGTTTTGAAAAGTTACTTTTTGGATTACAGGCCCCCTGTTGACTGAAAAGTTTTGAGGCTATTCTCCAAAAAGTAATTTTTCAAAGCTCTGGAATTGAGAAAGACTTCCTGGCATTCCTTTGTGTGTATGTGTATCACCTGCTAAACATACTCCAGTTCAGAATGGAGAATGCTGCATCTAATATACCCATGTGCAGGGGAGGGAAGGAAGAAAGGCATCATCCAGTTGCTGGAGGGGAGGTGATAATTTAGAGTTTGTTGTTGTTACGTGCCTTCAAGTCATTTCTGACTTATGGCAACCCTAAGACAACCCTATCATGGAGTTTTGTTGGCTAGATTTGTTCAGAGGAGGTTTGCCATTGTCTTCCCCTGAGGCTGAGAGTGTGTGACTTGCCCAAGGTCATCCAGTGGGTTTCATGGCCAAGCTAAGAATTGAATTCTGTTCTCAGAGTCATAGTCCAACACTCAAAGACAATTTATAGTACCCAGCCTAATTCCATTGCAGAAGAGGGAAGCATATAGGATGGTTTGTGGGAGAAGGAACAATCTCAAATAAGTTTAGAAATGGAAGAAATGGGGAAGCCTTTTGTAAACAATCTGTTCAGAGACATGCTTGGAATTTTCTGTGACTCCTCTGGTGACTTACTGAACAGGAAGAGAGAGGGAAAGAGAAGAAAAAAGAAGTGGTTGGCCCTGCCCACTTTGGTGTTATGACCCACCACACCACTAGCATGTACCCCTCATGGCCTGAAACTGATTGTTAGTCCAAGCTGGAGTAGACTAGTTGAATCTATGCAATTTACCTAAATGTTGGTTTCCAGCTTGGCATTGATTCAGTTGGTTTACTCTAGTTGGGAATAATAATAATAATAATAATAATATAGTTTATTTATATACCGCCCTAGTGGCAAGCCAATCTAGGCAGTGAACAACAATAATAAAATACATCAAGTAAAACAATATCAATCCCTCCTCCCCCCCTTAAAAATTAATTAAATCAAATACAAATTAAAACAACTGCGATTAAGTGGTAATTATACAATAAAACTAAAATTCAGTTTTAAAACAACACCACAACAATCCCCTGATGGTCAGATTAAAAGGGGAATGTAATAAATCTGGCTGAAGAGAACCAGGATAAAAGGGTCCCGAGGCTGGCTATCTAGTCTGGGAAGGCCTGCCGGAAGAGATCCGTCTTAACAGCCTTTTTAAAGCTGTGCAATGATGTTAATTGATGGATCTCATCTGGCAAGCCATTCCAGAGTCTGGGAGCGACGACAGAAAAAGCCCTCTGGGAGGTCGCTGCAAGCCTAGCTTTTTTGGGGCTGCAGCAGATTCCTCCCAGAGGAGCGGAGGGCGTGGGGAGGATTATATGGGAGGAGGCGGTCTCTGAGATAGTTTGGGCCCAAGCCATTTAGGGCTTTAAAGGTAATAACCAACACCTTGTACTGGGCCCGGAAACCAATAGGCAGCCAGTGGAGGGATCTCAGGACCGGAGTGATGTGATCCCTCCTAGATGACCCAGATAACAACCTGGCTGCCATATTCTGCACTAACTGTAGTTTTCGAGTCAAGCACAAGGGTAGCCCCATGTAGAGCGCATTACAGAAGTCAAGGTGTGAGGTTACCAGTGTGTGCACAAGAGTCCCTTACTTCCAGAAAAGGGCGCAGCTGGCGTATCAGCCGAAGCTGATAACAGGCGCTCCTGACCGTTGCATTCACCTGATTTGTCATCAGGAGCGACGAATCAAGGAGCACCCCCAGACTGCGAACACAGTCACTGGAGGAGAGTGTGACCCCATCCAGGACTGGAGGTTGCAACCCAATTCTTGGTTTCAGGGCCAAGAATTGGCCAAAATTTGGTTTCGGGGCCAAAAAACTTTTGGTTTCGGGGCCAAAATTTGGTTTCGGGGCCAAAAAACAATACGATTTAAACATAAGAGGCATTTACAATAACACTGGGAATGTAGTCCTCAACAGAAACAAGGTTACCCACCCCAATTTGCTTACTCACCTCTCTGGAGGTGGATACCTTCCAAGCTCTTCTAACTCTCCAACCAAAACAAATAGAGTTATCAGTTTGATGAATACACTCATGTTAGGAATGGAGGAGAGAGCATGTATTTGTCCATCTATGTGTTGTGTGGAGTGTCGATCATAGTTGGCAAGGAAAGCCCAACTGAAAAAGTCCCAGCTAGAGACTACTACAACTGGTACCACTACCTCTGCCACCACCAGAGTCAACAAAAGGATTCAGGAGGTGGGCAAGGAGGGGCAGAGGGAGAAAAAATGCCCCCAGTCTTCATTGTTCTCCACCTCTGATATAAATTAAAGGTGAACAATCTTCATCCCTTCAGATGTCAGTGAATTTCCACTCCCATCATACCTCACTACTGGCCAAGCTGGCTAGGGTTGATAGGAAACAGAATTGACATTGACAAGATCACAGATCCCCCAGCCCTGACATAAATGGAGTCTGAATCAATGTTGTGATACTGCTGCTAAATTTTATTTTTAAAGAACAGTGATTGGCTGTTTTGTTTTGGTGTTGTTGTTTTACATATACACATATGTTGGGGGAGGAGTGCAGTCTTGAATCACAAAGCAAATTCTCTGCAACTTGGGCTTGATTGTGATGGTTTGAGGAGGGAAGATGGAAAGAGATGATAGCCAACAGACTTAACCCTGCCTGTCTGAAGAGATTACTTCTTGTAAAGGCTCAAGTGACAGAGCATCTGACAAAATGAAAACCTATAAATAACAGCTGTCCAGGGTCAATCGCTAACACCTGTGTGGCAGCACAGCTAAAAGTGTGTTGTTTTTTTCTCCGAGGATCAACAGTGTCATAAATATCTCAAGCTTGTTGTCACCAGGGTCTGAAGCCTCTGCCCTGCCTGAAACAAATATCTGATTCATTATTTCAGTATCAGGCCAGGCTCTGGCAAACTCAGACCAAACGGAATAATTTCTTATCCAGAAATAAGGTAACAAATCTCCCCCTAACTAAATGTCTCCCTTCAAAGATAACAGGGTCCTTTTTCACCTCCTCCTGTTTTGTTGTTTTATTTCAGAGACAGGAAACAATGCTTAAAAATAAATCCTCCCCATTCTCCAAAACAGAACTCATGTTTGTCCCTTTGAAGAACTAAATTAACCCATTGCATGAGAGCAAAACAATGGACACTAGGCGCTACAGATTGCTATAGTGTTCTCTCTCTCTCTCATTCTCTCTCTCTCTCTCTCACACACACACACAGACAATGTCTCTGATGGATATGAGTTTTCAAACAGTCCTGTAAGCAAATGGTTAGCAAATGAGTGAATATACTCCCAAGCCTGATACTCTTAGAAAATATTTGCCAGCAGACTCACAGAAGTGTGGCATTCCTGTGCTTCTGAGCTGAAAACCATTCCCCATCCCCTGCTTTTCCTGGTTCAGAGTCTGTTTTATTTGCAGACCTCAGCGCAGACCTTAAAGCGGGATTTTTATGTGCAGAGTGAAATGGCTCAATAAATTTGTGGAACGGCTGTGGAGAATAATATAACAGAGGAGCTGTAGGAAAAGGTACATATAATTTCACCTCTTCTTCATGGTCCACATATGGAGTTGTTTTACACCTCATCCTTCTCCAAAGCACTGAATATTTTTAACTCCTAAGTGGCTGTGCTGTATAACTCCTTTTTTAGAAATGTTAGATGTGATGCTAAAAGAACTGGTGGTTGGTTGGTCACAGTGTTGTTCAGGATGAACAGATCACTTTGGAAGGAGGAGAAGGAGAAGGAGAGGTGTAGCCTTCATTTTAATCAAGCATTGTTATTGGGGTTTTTTGTGAAATCAGATTCACATGCCTTCTGACATTTTACAGATGAAAACTGGGGCACATGTAGCCAAGGAACACTGAAGTGTTTGGTCAAGAGAACAAAAAAATTCCATGAGAAAAAAACATAAGCTAGGAGAGGCTGCCGCAGTTTGATTATGCTTGAGTCTACTGGAATGGACAGGATTCCACTCTCTTTTCCCTGTTGAGTTAATCAAGTAAAAACTACTTTTTGCATATTTAGTCATCTAGTATTATTTTTTCAGTCACCTGATTCTAACTAGACAAAAAATTGCAATAGTCTATTTCTGCCCCAAGTTATTAGAGTTTGACTTGTGTGTCCCAACAATGATTTAAATGTTAAAATACCAACAGATAACATAATCTAAATTTATCTTGTAATAATACTTATTCAGGGGACTCTGTTGTAATTCACTTGATCTGAATGAGTTTTGTGATGGCATTTAAGAGAACCTGAAGAGTTAAGAGTTCTAATACTCTTTCCTTTAAAATAAAACATGAAACTCTGCAATTAAAGCCTCCTAATGCTATGGTAAAGTAACTGTGGGGTTGAACAGACTGCCTCAAAAGAGCAGCTCTGTGCCGCCCATTTGCTCGGCAGATTGGGGCAGTGGCAATCACATGCCACGGCCTCAAGCCAATGGACGTTATCACACGTGGACCACAAAGCGATAATAAACTGGAAATGACAAATCCCGAAAATAAACCGAAAATAAACCTTGATTCCGCAAATGGCTTTCACACGTAATTACCTTAATTGCACAATTAAAGTAAGCTCCCACTGAAAACGCATTTAACGTTCACACACAAGTGAGAAAATCCCATAAATGAACTAGAAATGAGCTTCTAGCACATGCGCAGATAGTGGAATGCCAGGATCGGCCCATGGAAAGGCAGAGGCTGACAGCTTTCCTTGGGCCGATCCTGGAAGCGGAGGACGAAGCGGGGCCATCCTCCGCTTGCAGGATCGGCCCAAGGAAAGCTATCAGCCTCTGCCTTTCCTTGGGCCGATCCTGTCCTCCGCTTCCAGGATTGGCCCAAGGAAAGGCAGAGGCTGACAGCTTTCCTTGGGCCGATCCTGGAAGCGGAGGATGAAGCGGGGCCATCCTCTGCTTCCAGGATCGGCCCAAGGAAAGACAGAGGCTGACAGCTTTCCTTGGGCCGATCCCTGAAGCAGAGGACGAAGCGGGGTGAACCATGGGAAATTAAGGGGAAATGCTTCCAAATGCACATTTGGCTATCACATTACAGTAAATGCGAAATTACCTTAATTGCGCATTTGCATTTCCTCCAAACAACCGAATTTCAAAAGATCTCCGTTAACACCAGTTTCTGTCCACTTTCTGTCCACTTTCTGTGCGACATCGTGTGAAAACACAGGGCACTAATCCAGTTTCTGTTTGGGTTTTGTGTGGATTAACCAGCAGATTTGCCCCCGTGTGATAACGTCCAATGCCTTGCCACTCTAAAAAGAGCTGGCAAATGACACTCCTTTTTAGAGTGGCAAAAGGTCACCCTTCCTGCCATGATGGCAGATTTTCAGTGCCCCTTTGGTGCAGTGTGTGTGGATGCTGTGCCAAGGGAGCACCCTGACATCTCCCGCTGTGCAGTAGGGCATGCAGCATGAAGCTGGTGTGAGAGAAGAGTCCAACAAACAAATGGTTAAGGAAAAGAAACAAATATTGACATAACACACAAAAAGTCTTGAACTGATCAAAAAGATACAAATTCTCTCTTGATCACCCCCCATGAAGTTGAAATTATTTATTATTACATGGGAGAATTAAATAAGTAAAGATTTGCATCTATAGCTCAAGACAGTTACACCAATTGCTTATCAGCTGCAACAACATCACACCAGGGAAATGGCTGGTGTGTACCTCTCTAGAGCTGGCCAAACCCTATGGCTGGCATCTTGTTGGTCAGGCCCAATTCAAGAAGACATATTCAATCAATTGAACATTGAGTAAATACATAGATAAATCCCATTAATTGAATGGGTCTACTCTAGACAGAACTAATGACAGTACTTAAGTCTATAGGTGTTACCAAGGGTGCATCTACACCGATGAAAAAAATCAGCCACATTTTGCATTTTTCAGTTCTGCAGTGACCCCATAGCAATTAACACCACATACTCACAGACACAGCAAGATGCATAACTGACCACACATTCTCCCCTGGCAAACTAACGTTTTCCCCCTTCCCAGAATGCATATTTGTTTTAATGCCATATTTGTTTTTACTGCTTTTACTCTTCCTCTCCTCTTCCCCTCCACCCCCACTTGATCAATATTGTGTCATCTTTGTTTTACTTTTTACTTTTTTCATTAATGTAGAGATCTCATGCATTCCCTCTTCCCAGCCCCTCCCATACATACATTGCAGATCTCTACATGAGCAAATTAGTGAATGAAGGGGCAGGGGAGGATTTAAAAGAGAAACGCACACTTCATTCAGTGAAGTAAAAACAAAGATAACACAACATTGATTGAAGAGTGGGGGGGGGGAGGTAAAAACAGTAAAAACAAATGCAACACTCGGGCAGGGAGGAGGAAGAGGGAGGGGTAGCCTGATCAAACCTCTCACCACTGATCTCATGGCTGAACATACACGGAAGTAGAAAAACATGGCAACAGACACCAGGCTTGTAAGAATCAACCAGTTTCGTCCGCCAAAAACTACTCCCTCCAACCCACCCCACTCCACCCCAAGATCCCTATGGTGCACAATCCACACACACAAATGAATGTCTGGATTTTCTGCTTAAATCTGGAGTAAAGCCCTAGTTTTCCCCCTCTGGACTAAAGCTCAGAGGCACTGGAAAGACCCATACTTCATCTGGGCTATGAAAAGGAGGTGAGATTGTCTTTTTTTTTTACCCATTCCGACAAGCCCTTAGAAAGGTCTTCAGAATAAGGAGTTGTTAGCAATGCAGCCAGGGAGACTGCCTTCCAGAAAACCACCCAAATAAAATAACTATGAAGAAAGATCCCTCAGGCAGCATCTGGGTTGGACCAGCTCTGTGGAGAGCATCACCAACTACACAAAGCAGCATTCAGGTTGACATGGTGTGTCTAGCACTGCCCACTGCAGAAACTACACCACTTTAGACAACAGGAGAGCTTGAGGCCACTTTAACTGTCTTGGTTCAATGCTAAGGAATCTTGGGAACTTTTGTTTATTGTGGCACCAGAGCTCTCTGACAGAGAAGGCTCAATGTCCCAGAAAAAAATACAATTCCCATGAATCCCTACCACTGAGCCAGGACAGTTAAAGTGGACTCAAGCTGCTTTATTTCTGGCAGTCTGTAAAGGCCCTTAGACTACAACTGACTTCTCCCCATCATGGTTACAGAGTATGATTTTTGACAGGAGTAAAAAAAAAAAGTTGTGATTGATTTAAAAAATATAGATATGATATACATCTATTCTATTCAGTAATTGGACTGTTCATACATGACTCCAGAGGGAACAACTATGTATCCTTTGAGCAGGAGAAGGAGTGAGAGGAGGAGGAGGAGAGGATGGCTGGCTTGCATTTCAATTCTAACTGAAAGATGTGTTGGTTATAAGGGATTAAGATTAGGCATACGTATCTTCTGCTATCTGGTCTCAGATATATGCCAATAGAGCAAACATCTGGAGGCACTACTCTGCTGGTTGAAGACCCAAAAGCATGGGTGGAGAAGAGACAAAATTGCAATGGTCCCAAAACTTTGGTCTTCCAGGTGTTTTGGACTTCAGCTCCCAGATGCCCTGAACATCAGTCAAGTCTTGGAAATCTGGGACTTTTCAACCAGTCTGGATGAGCCCTTAAGGACATTTATGGAACAAAAATTTCCCATCTCATCTCTCTGGGCCTTTGCAGACTGCCAGAAATAGTGCAAATTGAGTCCACTTTAAGGGTTAGGGTTAGGGTTAGGGAATCATGGGAACTGTATTTTATTGTGGCACCAGAGCTCTCTGACAGAGAAGGCTCAATGTCTCGGGGGGGGGGGGGGGGGGAAACAATTCTCATGATTCCCTAGCACTAACCCTAACACTTAAAGTGGACTCAATTTGCACTATGGACGTTATCACACGTGGGCCAGAAAGCGATAATAAAGTGGAAATGAGGCATTCCGAAAATAAACCGAAAATAAACCTTGATTCCGCAAATGGCTTTCACACGTAATTACCGTAATTGCAAAATTACAGTAAGTGCATTTAACGTTCACACACAAGTGAGAAAAGCCTGTAAATGTACTAGAAATGATCTTCTTGCACATGCGCAGATAGAGGAATGCTCGCCGTGGAACCATGGGAAAAGCAGGGAAATGCTCCCAAATGCGCATTTGCTTTTCACATTACGATAAATGCGAAATTAACTTAATTTCGCATTTGCATTTCCTCAAAACTACCGAATTTCAAAAGATCTCGGATAACACCAGTTTCTGTCCACTTTCTGTCCAGTTTCTGTGTGACGTCGTGTGAAAACGCGAGGCACAAATCCAGTTTTTATTTGGGATTTGTGTGGATTAACCAGCAGATTTGGCCCATTCTGGCAGTCTGCAAAGGCCCTCCCTCTCTCATTCATCTTTGATACCTCCCTCCAGATAATCAGGTGCCCTCTTGAATAATGTAGTATAGAATTAGAAAATTATGGAAATTAGGTAAATGTATCTCCCATTTTCATAATTCCCTCTTCCTACAGAAGCCTCCTATTCACATCACATTGCTCAGAAAGACCTGACAAACAGAGAGATAGTGTTGCAGCTGCAGTTTGAAGATTACAGGCCTTTGCAGACTGCCAGAAATAGTGCAAATTGAGTCCACTTTAAGGATTAGGGTTAGTGCTAGGGAGTCATGGGAATTGTTTTTGTTTTTTTTCCTGAGACACTGAGCCTTCTCTGTCAGAGAGCTCTGGTGCCACAATAAAATACAGTTCCTATGATCCCCTAACCCTAACCCTTAAAGTGGACCAAATTTGCACTATTTCTGGCAGTCTGCGAAACATGGGGTATCAACTGATAAAATAATTCACTGGTAACTTCTTCAAGTAAGAGCCATAGGTTGGGGTGAGGAAATGATTCTTCTCCAAAACAGTAATGGAAATACATACTGGGAAGAAACCATACAGAAATAGACACACACCTCTTCATCACCACCCAGTTCATCTCCCTACAATGGAAGCATATAGATTAGGCCTCACTTCTCTATGTCTTTTTGGCCTTTTCCTAAATCAAAACTGAAAGATTCCATTTTAGTATCATTGGGGGGTTGCAGACTGCCAGAAATAGTGCAAATTGAGTCCACTTTTAGGGTTAGGGTTAGGGAATTATGGGAACTGTATTTTATTGTGGCACCAGAGCTCTCTGACAGAGAAGGCTCAATGTCTCAGGAAAAAAAACCAATTCCCATGATTCCCTAGCACTAACCCTAACCCTAAAAGTGGACTCATTTGCACTATTTCTGGCAGTCTGCAACCCCCCATTAACTTGTTTCTTGAGGCACAGCAAATAGAATCCTATGCAATCAGTCACTCTCACACTAATGTGTGTAGGCAAGACAGCCTTAGTAACGGGGGGGGGGGGGGAGTAATACAATAAAATAAACTTGCTTCACATGTATACAGAAAGAGAAGGCTGGCTCGAATTTAGGAAAATCATAGTTTCTGCTGTTGAGAGATAATTTATGGCCAATTTACTTCAAATGCATTGGGAAAGAATATCAATGTTCATTTACAACCACCAGTCACTTGTGTTGTTTTTGTTTTGTCTGTTTTCGTTATATCCATATCGACCTACTCCAAACATAAAAACTCTCCTTTACAAACAGCAATAAGTTAGTATGAGACTAATAATAATAATAATAATAATAATAATAGAAGTTAGCATTTGTTTTACACTTGGAAAAGAATATGATAAATGATGTTTGCACAATTCAGTTCAGAAGATTTACTTTAAGACAGGGATGAAATGGAGTTGTTGTTGTTGTTGCTGTTGTTGTGGAGTGCATATCATTTGGCTGTAATATTTAATGTTAGAATTAATAATGGAAACATACCTCCGGAGGCATATACATATTAATATTTATATTTTTCTCTCTCCATATTTATACAAACCAAATGGCACTGTGGCATAAGAATACAGGCAGGGGAACATTTTCCCTCTCCTAATCAGAGAGCTTAACATTATGAGCAAATGTATTGCTTGCCATTGCCGCAACAATTAATTAGTTCTGCTGTTGGGCAGTGGCTGGAGAACAGAAGCTGGGCTCTCCCCTTGGTTCCAGAAGCATTTCTTCCAAAGCAATGTGTGGATTGGGAAATCAATTTATACTGCTGCTGACCCAAATGGCACATGGAGGACTTGGCTACAGCAGTGAATATGCTGTTACAAATAAGTGCCACCTCTGGCTTGTTGAGCTTGATGTGAGATGCTGCTAGCATAAGCTAGGTTGTGCCGGGCAGCTTTCAAGGCTGTTCTTTTCACAAAAATTGTGATTCTGAAGTCAGATGCACCATGCCTTATTTGGAACAACAAGGGAAGCCCCCCTGAGCTTCATTTTGTTCAGCATTTGGTTCATAACTGAGGCGAACTAGGAAGGAGGGTACAGAGATTAGTCTGCTGGCTGCCTGAGTCTGTAGTATTAATGCTCACTTTTGTGTGTGTTTTAACTGCACCATTTTTTTAAACTGTAAGCTGCTCTGAGTCCCAATTTGGGGAGGAAAGCAGGATATAAATAATAATAATAATAATAATAATAATAATAATAAATTTTTATTTGTAGCCCGCCCCTCTGCAGAGCAATCGGGGCGGGAAACAGCAGCATTTAAAACAGAACAACATTAAAACATTATCATAATAATGATAATGATAGTGATAGGTAATTAAGAGGAGCATTTCTCCCTTATACACCCATCCAAAGACTGAGATCTGCTGGAGCAGCCATCCTCTCTGTCCCATCAATGGAGACAATAAACTATGGATGGGTGGGAAAACAAACTTCTCTGGTGTGGCACCAAGTTAAAATATGACTTTTTACTTAACCCTTTTGCGACCTAAGAGATTTCTTTTCTCTGCAATCTACCTATGTGCATAGTTTTAAGTTCTCTTAGGGCCTTTACAGACTGCCAGAAATAATGCAATTTGAAGCCACTTTAACTATCCGAGCTCAGGGCTAAGGAATCATGGGAACTGTAGTTTATTGTCGCATCAGACTCTCTGACAGAGAAGGCTCATTGTCCCAGAAAAAAATACAATTCCCATGATTCCCTACCACTGAGCCAGGATAGTTAAAGTGGCTTCAAGTTGCACTATTTCTGCAGTCTGTAAAGGCCCTTAAACTGTCTTAACTGGTTTTAAGCTGTTTTAACTTGTTGAATAATTTAATATATTTTTATTCTATTGACATTATTTTTTAAACTGATTTTCACATACAAGGTGTCCAAAATTCATCTTTACAATTTCAATTCCATATATGTTTGAAATTGAAAAGATAATTTTCAGACACCCTATATTAAATTGAATTTATGAAGGCTGAGTCTCCCTTATCTGGAATTCTGAATTCTCCTCTTTCCTGTGCATAACAACTGGCAGCAACAAAAGAAATGCTGGGGGGAGAATAATGTTCTGTTACTTTTGCCATCTTCCCAACTATTTCATTTACGACCTGGGGAAGGGGTTGGGGTGCCCACTGTGCGGCTGCCCCTCCCCTTCCCTGCCCCACAAAACAGCTCTTTAAGCCATCTGCTTCCCCTCTATGACACAGCTGGGTGATTAAGCTCTCATGTTAGTATTTGCCTCCCCAAAAATATTCCAACTTTAATAGTTTACTTTATAATTCCACATCACTATGCCCTTTATCAACACACAAAATTATTTTTTTTACTAACACGTTTATTAAACTTTCTCACTTCAGCCTGCAGTCTTAAAAAACTTTTTAGCAGTAATCCTCAAGATTGCAGCCAGTCATACAAAAGGTAAAGCATTCACGCCCCCAAAGTGGATGGAAGTTGCTTTGATGCCATGATCCTTTGGACTGGATCAAAAAGGAGATGATTAAATCTGACTCCTGGCAGCAGCTACTTTGGTACCATGGTGGCACCTGCTTTGGAAGCAATCCGTGTGGTTGCTGTGGTTCCGGTGCAGTCACAGTGTAATCACAGCATGATTGCAGCACAATTGTGGCTGGGGTGGCCTCAGGCTGCTGTTGGAGGGCCATCTGCTTCACCCTTTAGTGTCCATAAAGGCATGTGTGCAGCAGGATGAGTGCATGGAATTTGTCCTGCAGTCCCCTCCCCACTTAGGTTGTGGTTGACTGCCACAGTCTCTTCAAGCTTGGTGAGGTTTACAGACCTTTATGGGCAATCTCCTTGCCCACCCCCACTCACCATCCAGGGTGAGTCTGTCTCCAGACAAGGGATAGCATTGATGCCAATTTCTCTCATGCGGAGCCTTATGTAAAAAGCGTTATTCAGCCATTTCCATACCCAGAAGTCCCCCCAGTTAGCACTACCAATGGTGAGAGATGCTGGGAGGTGCAACCCAACAATTATTGAGAGGCCACAAGTTTCCCAACTCTTTGATCATCCATTGACCTGAGGCAGCATGAGTTCCTGAAAAATATTTGTATACGTATATATTGTACTGAATTTTTTATTCAAAAAGATGAATAAAGGGCAACTACTGTCTACTTTATGTATGATGTGATTGCATTCTATCAGGGTAGGAATCATTCAGTTCTCCAGATGTTGTTGACTTGAACTTTTTAACAGCCCCAGCTAGCATAGCCAATAGTGAGACAGCCCTGGTGGCGCAGTGGTTAAATGCCTGTACTGCAGCCACTCACTCATAGACCACAAGGTTGCGAGTTCAATACCAGCCAGGGCTGAGGCTCAACTCAGGCCTGCATCCTTCCGAGGTCGCTAAAATGAGTACCCAGATTGTTGGGGGGCAATCAGCTCACAGTTGTAAACCGCTTAGACATCCCATAGCGTGATATGAAGCGGTATATAAATAAGCTGCTTTGCTTTGAGACATGCTGGGAGCTGTAGTCCAGCAACTTCTGGAGGGCTGTGTGGTTTTTACTCTTGCTTTAGATTATATTATATTGTATAAAGAATTGCAACAGATGTTCTTAAAGTACAACTGGGGCTAGAATGGTATTTTGACAGTTTTCAAGGGTAGGTCTTGAAATCTGTTCTGATAATATTTTCAGTATTGAAATATATAACTAGAGCCTCAAACCCACTCCTCTACTCAGAGCTTAGAAAAAGTATGCTTTTAGACTTGCAGAAGCTCTGAGTATGCATGATAAGTTGCTTGGCCCCTTTCCTCATGGTCTTTCAAGCTATCATCTGTCTTGCTCTCCCTGCCCGCCTTCCTTTCCCCCCAAACTTCTTTTCTAAATGGCACTGCTATTTCCAGTGCCAGTTATTTTCAAACCCACCCAAACCATTAGAGTTGAGAAAGTTTTGTGCTTCATAGGAAATTGCTAATGATGAGTCTAGTTCAGACTTTATTCTCTTCTTCCTCATCTTGCACTTCCTAACAGTTATAGCAGCCAAGATGGCTGTTAAATCATTTCAGGGCAGGCCCCTAAACAAAACCTGTGCATAGGGATCTGTGTGTTTTTCATTCCAAGGCTCCTGAGCCTTTGGGGCTTCAAGATGAAAACACTATTGTCTTTTCTCTCTCCTTCAACACGATCCAAAATCTCAGCCTGTCCATGTCCCTTGTGCAGCTCTGCTTGTTACCATGACAGTATTACAACATCCAGAAGCACTGCAGGTCTCTGGAATGATTAAAGTTTTCCCTCTGCATGTTCATATAGTTCATGTTATGAACAAGCTCATTGTAAATCAAAACAGAGAGGTATGTGTCTGGGGGATGGAGAAGGAAGGAAGGTGGAGCTCATGCCTTGTAAGTAAGAAGAACATTTCAAAAATCTTTTTAAGGCCACCAGAAAATTCTTTGTAATTAGAAGCCATGTGATAACTAGGGAAATGTAGCCATCCTTAGAAAAAATTCCTCTCATAGTGTGGAGGTAGTGACCCACTTTGTACAGTCCATATCCATGGATATTTTTACCTATGGATTCAACCATCCATGGTGTGAAAATATTCCAAACAATATACATTCTCAAAAAGCAAACCTTGATTTTGCTATTTTATATAACGAACAGAATTTTACTATGCCACTGTACTTAATAGGACTTGAGCATCCACAGATTTTGTTATCCTCAGGAGGTCCTGAAACCAAATCCCAGTAGCTGCCAAGGGCCTCCTATATAACAGATGCAGATATTCTTTTAGAGCCCTGAAAAAGATATGCTCATAGATGCAAACATTGAAATAACTATTGGATGTTACTAGAAAGTACTAGAAAGTACTATTAGAAATGCAATGACCTAATATCTCAACCAGAGTATACCCATTGAACAAACTCTTGAAGAGTCAACACTTATGTAAATCCAATAATTAATTTGTCTACTCATGTTGGCAGCTACCAATAGGATTCTGACTTCTCTGTTTCTGTATAGTGGGGAAGACTATGATCAGGTGGCATGTGTGGGCTGTTTAGTCTACTGTCTGTGTGCTAAAACAAACACAAAAACTAAGCATCACAATATATTTTGCTCATGGATTTTCTGCAATGCATCTAGGTCAGTTCTGTGATTCTTACAGTGGCAAGACTGACCTTTCATATGCAACAACATTTATTATTATGCACACAACCAGCACAAAGAAAAAGACAGTAGTCAAAACATTCAACAGTATATGCACATGTACACACGGCATAAGCGACATAAGATTACAGCATCAACCTTGAAAATATCCAAGGTGTAAGCGGTGTATATTTTCAACAAGGGAAGTTTCATATGCATTCACCCAGACTTCCAGAACTCTGGGAGAGGTCCTTCTCTTAGTCATGCCACCACAGAGGCAGTTTAGTGGGGGAGCAAAATAAGAGCTTCCTCAGTTTTTCTGCTCAATTTCTGTAATTCTCTTCTGAGACAATAGGCTGGTAGGAATATTAGAACAGGGGCAAAATGAAGGCATTGCCCCTTCAAATATGAATTCTCTTCCCCCTACTCGACTTTTCCTTCAGCCCCCAAATTTATAGCATAGTGGAGAATGAGACTGATGACGTATTCACACAGGCGGCTCTAAAGCCGCCTAGAAGCCCCCTGGAAGCCATCAGGAGTCATTCCGGCGGCGAAAACAGCAGCCGCCGGAATGACTCCTGATTGCCTCCGGCAGAAGCGCCTGTAATTCCTTTTTAAAAAAGGAATTAAAAAGATGGCGCTAAAGCCGGCTAGCGGCAGGGATGGCGCAGGGATTGCGCAACATGGGGCGGGGCTTGCTGCGACGTAGTTTGAACACGTCGAGCAAGACCCCGGAGTGAGGCAGGGATGGCGCAGGGATGGCGAAGGATGAGGAGGGGCTTGCTGCGACGTCATGTGAACTTTTCCTGCACAGAGCCGGAGTGGGGCCAGATGGAGGTAGGAATGACTCCCTTTTTTGCTCTGTGTGAAAACGTCCAGAGAAAATCTTTCACACCAAGAACTCATATATTTGTGGTGAGCACATTGCCTGCCCCTTTGCTTTGGATGCCCAAACTATTTCTAAATGCTCAACTGATGTTTGAAGTTATGGGGGAGGGGAGAGCAATTGCCTCATTTTCCCTCTATTGCTACATCCCTGGAATCTGGTCTCCTCCCTTTTTTTCCTTCCATTGGCTGGTAAATAACTGACCAGGCAGTGAAGGAGGAGCTTTTAACAGAGGTTGTGATACTTTTGATATAACTGTACTTTTATTGGGGTGTTTTATATTGCTTTAAAATATCCTGGTTCAATATTGCAATTGTGGGGTTAGAAAAGTGACTCTTTTTTGGACAAAATCTCACTGAATCCCCACCCAGCAGGGTCAGGGGGTTACTTGAGATCACTCCTTGCACCAAGCAGCATAAGGGGCCTTGAATGGGAGTGGGCCTAAGCTGCAACTAGCAGTTCCCTCCCCCTTCTGTCAATATCTACATGTCCATGTGGGAAGTGGAACATGCTCATTTGAAGTGGTGAAGCAAGAGCCTCAGATAGATCAAGGGGTGGCCCAGCAAAGTGGTGAGAAAATGTCAATCAGTTCTGCAGCTATATAATGGAGTGGGAGACTTGGTACAGTCCCCTTTGGACTTCCCTACTAATGCTTCACTATGTAAACAAGTCAAGGTCTGGGGCATTGTCATGGTCTTACGCCAGCTGATGGAACTGAAAAGGAATCTTACAAGGATTGGCTTCTTCCTCATAGGGTTGTTGCCACATTCATAGCAACAACTGTCTTCATGTCAGACATTGCTGTTTATAATAACCTTCATGGTCACAACTTATTAGGAACGTTGGTGTGTCTGGGAATGGGTAGGCTTATCCACCTCACTAGCGTGGGGGGGGGGTCTTTTAAAAAGTCAGGAGGGAGATCTATAGGCATTGGCCCAGCTCTTACAAGCTTGCTTCATTCCCCGCAACACAGAGGTTCACACTGCAGTATTTGCCCTATTGCTAGTTTCCCAGCAGATTAACTGGGTTGGACATTTGTTGGCAGGTGTGTAAACCAGTTTCTGAGATCTAGTATCCATGCAGAAAGCCAAACATACACGAAAGCTGTAACCAATAAAATTGTCCTCTTTTATATCCTAGCAAAGGGTGTGTTCCCTTTCATTCTTCTCTACCCTCTGGGGTCCAGACTTCATTGTTAGAAGTACAAGCTCTGGTTTTAGTATCACATCATCTTGTGTTTACCTAGACCTTTTTATGTTGATTTGTTAGAATGATTCTCAGTTTGAAAATAAAGGTGGAATATCAGTCAGAGAAAGACAGAGATACCCAAGGAAGGAAGGAAGGAAGGAAGGCCTTCAGAAGCACTCTGCACATGAATTGCACATATACAATATTTTTTACTATCTTCTGTCTTTTTGTTGCTTGTTTTAGAAGAATCATGGGTTTTCAAAATTCCTATTAGTCGTTCCCCACCCCACCCTCGGATAGAGCTTCACTGACTTATAATTATGTGAACTGCCAACACATATATTTACACTCGTCTGGTGGAAATCAAAGCAACAATCATCTATAAAAGTGTCAATGGATGAGAGGAGAAGGCAAGACTTCTGTAAATAGCTCCACAGTGCCCTATTCCTGCCTGTAGTTTGGATCAGTTCTAAGAACAGTATTGTGAAAACCTAAGGCATTCAGCACACATTAAAGGTCAACTACTGCCCATATATCTCACTAAAGTTATCTACATTCTCAATGGGCTACCCTTTGCAAGCTTAATAAAAGCCACGTTCCTGTGCAAAAGTCACTGTAAATTTCTCATCTCACATTCAGCTTTATTTGGCTTTTAAATTTCAGTGTAATTAAAGGGAGAATTATTGATAATTTGTTGCAGTGCCTTTGTTGACACATTTGGTAGTTAATAAAAATGATGCATGCAATCCATACTAGAGACTAGTCCGTGTGGATAAGCTGATCTTTACTGAAGGCTGTGGTCTAGATTTCCCCAGGTGACAACTCAAATATATACAGCAGGATTGCAATTCCACAGTATGCTTGGGCTGGATTGCTTTTTCCAAATGTTACTCTGATCACCACTAAATAACCTGTGGTGACCTTTAACACCAAAGCAAAACAAATCAGAAGCTCATAATAGAAAAGTGAGAGGTGGCTAAACTTGACTGCATCATTTTAGACTTTCAGAGAAACAGCCAATTATAACTTGCACAACTTTGTTTTGTTGTTCTAAATATACCAGGCAGAGTTCTCTGCTGCTGCTACAGTTATATTCAGCATAAATGCTATAGGATGGGAAAGTTATGTTTCAGGTAAGGCAGCAATGATAACTTACCATATTCCTGCATCTAATGCAGGTAGGAAACATGTGACCAATGCACAACCCTAGCCCATCTCAGACTTTCTGTTCCTCCAAAAAAAATCTGTCCAAAACATGAGAATCACTGTTCCTGTAAGCTTCCAAGAGCAGTGGTCCTCCTGTAAAGCAAGGTACAGATCTTGCTTTAAAGAGTGAGGGATGGGATGGGATGGGCCCTTCTGGGATGAAATATGGTCAGTGCCAGTGGAGTATACATTTCTAGTGGTGTATTTACATGAGCAAGGCAGATGAGGTGAAGCATCTATGACATTCCAATGGCTGCTTGATTGTTGGGTATGTGGACTTACCTTTTCTGGCTAGTCTGATCTTCTGTGGACAAATGTAGAAGCACTTGTTTAAGGGTGTATAAGATACCTCCCTACTCAAACTTCTAAAATGTACAACTGCTTGCATAACTAGGAGCTATGGCCTAATATTCCAACAAGCTTCTGCCTGTTTTTCCTCCTTCAAAATTAGATATGAACTTCCTGTGAGCAAATCAGCATTTTGGGGCTGGGTGAGATCCATGGTGGATCATGGAGATGGGGGGTGAGGACAGAATTGATCTCCAGACTCCTGGGACTTATTCATCCTTGACCTAATATGTGATCAACTTCTCCTTGCCATTCAGCAAGATTGTGCAGATGGAATGTTCATGTGCCAACTATGGATGTAAGGGATCTCGAGACTGTTGTGCACGCGCTGGTAACCTCACGCCTTGACTTCTGTAACGCGCTCTACATGGGGCTACCCCTGTGCTTAGTTCGGAAGCTTCAGTTGGTCCAAAACATGGCAGCCAGGCTCATTTCTGGTACATCCAGGAGGGACCACATTACTTCTGTTTTGAGGTCCCTCCACTGGCTGCCTATTAGCGTCCGGGCACAGTACAAGATGTTGGTTATTACCTTTAAAGCCCTAAATGGCTTGGGTCCAAGCTATCTCAGGGACTGCCTCCTCCCATACAATCCTCCCCACGCTCTCCAGTCCTCTGGGAGGAATCTGCTGCAGCCTCAAAAATCTAGGCTTGCGGCAACCTCCCAGAGGGCTTTCTCTGCTGTCGCCCCCAAACTCTGGAACGACCTGCCGGACGAGATCCGTCACCTGACATCTTTAGACAGCTTCAAAAAGGCTGTTAAGATGGTTCTCTTCCAGCAGGCCTTTCCAGATTAATTATCCCAGCCTTGGGCTTCCCAGTCCCCTCGGGTTACCCTTGGGTTACCGGCCCCCTTAGGATACCCGGCCCCCTTTTTCCTCTCGTGGCCCCATCATTCTGATGGATGAGGAATTGTTTTAGATGTTGGCCGGGTTTTGTTGGTTCATAAATGTTTTTATTGTTATTACTTATATGAATTGTTTTATGGCTACTATTATTTTAATTATGAGATGTTTAATATTGTTTTAAGGGGGGTGGGTTGGTCTTAGGGGTTATATTGTATGGGTTTTTTATGTAAGCCGCTTGGATTGTCTCTTTCAATAAGTGGGATATAAATTATTATTATTATTATTATTATTATTATTATGCTAAGGCCAACAAGAACAAATTGTCTCTAGTATATTTTGATTTTAGCTCTCAGAGTGGCTTACAAATGGTTAATTAAACATTTCCCTGCCCTCAGGTTTACAATCTAAAAAGACATGACCCAAAAGGATAAGGGAATGGCAGTGGGGAAGGGGGATCAGGTCCTAACCTGTGGTTCTTCTCTCCCTCTGAGGCCTGGACCGAGGCAGATGGACTGGAGGGAGGGCCTTTCTTCATACTGTGGCTAGGCCCGATGGAGCTAGACCACCCTTCTCTCCCTCTGGATGATGGTGGAGGGAGGGAGGGCCTTCTTCTTTTTCAGGCTAGGCCCAATGGAGCTGGCCTGCCCTTCTCTCCCTTTGGATGATGGTGGAAGTTTTTATTTGTTCAACCATTTTATGTTGCTATAGGGGAGTCACTTTTGAGATAGCTAGTACATTCATAAGATGAATGGCTAGATTTCAGAGTGATTCAAGATTAGTTGCCCATTACTAATACCCTTTTTCCTATTTGCTGCTAGAGGTAAATGAAACATTTGTACATCTATAGCATTCTTTCAAACACTTGCTGAATCAACTGAAGATCTGTTGTTGTTATGTGCTTTGAAGTCGACTCTAACTTATGGCAATCCTGTCTTAGGGTTTTCTTGGCAAGAGGTATTCAGAGGAGGTTTTCTCATTGCTTTCCTCTGAGATTGAGAGAATGTGACTTGTCCAGGGTTATACCCAGTGAGTTTGCATGATTGAGTAGAGATTCAGACCTTGGTGTCTCAGCATGTTAATCCAACACTCAAACCTCTGCACCACACTGGGGCTCTTGTGGAGATACCAATGTACAAAATGACAAGTGGACCAAAATGGCCTACAGTAGACTTATATCCCATTAAGTCAGGGTAGAGATGATTACCAGAGATTCAGGTCTACAAAATTGCAACCAGCTAACCCAGACCTAAAAATAGGGCCCATTGGAACAAATAAAAATGTAATCCAATCTCTCTGAGTTAAAAGCCCTCTAGTTGTTGTTGTTTTTTAAAAGGCACCACCTAAAAGAAAACAGTGAAGAAACTGATAGTTTCTTCCAAATGAATGGAAATGTTCTATCTTTCATATCAACCACTTTGCTATTCTTTCTTGATATTCAGGTCAACAGAATCCCACTGTCTTGAGATTTGAGATCCAACACCTGAGACCAGGAGCCATCCCCTTGTGACAGGAATGGGTCCTTGAGATGTCACAGAGGTGAGACAAACAATGGTTAAGTGTAGAGCTAGAATGGACACAAGGGACACAGAAAGGGAGCAGAATCAGGTAAAACCAGCTAAGCAGGGAACGTGAAAACCCAGAGTTGGGGAGCGATCCATATTTTGAATTGAACGTGCAAACATATGCTTGAGAAAAACTGAAATCAACATCACATAGGGCCTTTGCAGACTGCCAGAAATAGTGCACATTAAATTGAGGCACTGCCCTGGCTCAGTGCTAGGGAATCATGGGAACTGTAATTTATTGTGGCACCAGAGCTCTCTGACAGAGAAGGCTCAATGTCCCAGAAAAAAATACAATTCCCATGACTCCCTAGCACTGAGCCAGGGCAGTGCCTCGATTTAATGTGCACTATTTCTGGCAGTCTGCAAAGGCCCATAGACTCAAAGACTACAAATACTCTTCAGTTTGGACTGTTTGTAAGTTACATTTTATAACTGGTCTGCTATGGCTACAGGCTTGGTACATGAACTAGTTTGACTAATTTTATTGCTTTCCTCATCTTTTTAAATAAAATTCTTATCACTTAATCTGAAATCCTATCCCCTAGCTTCACCCCAACCTGGGAACCTCCAGATGCATTAGAGTACAATTCCCATAATTTATAGCTGGGAATAATAGGAACTGTAGTCCAACACTTCTGGAGGGCAACAGACTGAGGAAGGCTGGTATGCACTTTTATGGATTAAGCCAAACTGAATCATAGAATCATAGAGTTGGAAGAGACCACAAGGACTATCAAGTTCAATCCACTGCCATGCAGGGATACACAGTCAAAGCACTCCCAACAGATGACCATCCAGTCTCTGCTTAAAAACCACAAAAGAAGAGGACTCCGGTCTTGCTTCTGAGTAAACAAGGCTTAGCTGCCTTGCATCCCATTTTGGAGTAAAGGAGAGGATAAAAATTGATGCTGAGGCTGATGATGCTAATGATGATTTATTTGAGGTTAAACCTGTGCTTGATTTTCTTATGATAACCACATAGGACAGTGATGGCGAACCTGCCCCAACTAAAAGCTTTTTCCGGCACTGGGTGTTGCGCTGTGCCGGTGGCAGGACTTCTGCCCTCCAGGGGCAGGACTTCCGGGGTAGGACTTCTCCCCCCACACCATTTCCAGCCTCCAGCTGTCTCTGGAGAAACAGCTGGAGGTTGCTAAAGGTCAGGGAGGAGGAGGAACAGCTTTCTTCTCCCCATGCACCGTTGCCAGCCTCCAGCTGCCTTCAGAGAGACAGCTGGAGGCCGACAACGGTCAGAGAAAAAGAGGAACAGGTCCATGCCTGTTCCTCCTTCTCCTCACGTGCCTTTGCAGGCTCCAGCTGCCTCTGGAGAGACAGCTGTAGGCCAGTAAAGGTCGAGGAGAAGAAGGAACAGGCATGGGCCTGTTCCTCCTTCTCCCCACTGGATGCTGGGCCAAATGGCATTGCATGCCATCTCTGGCATGCATGCCATAGGTACACCATCATGGAAATAGACATTACCAATTGTCAGTGCTCAGAGATTAATACTTCCAAAACTTAAGTTTCAATTTAAATGTAGTATTTTATGTTCTACAAAGCATATCCCAGGAGCCAGACATGAAACAGTAAAAGTCTCCCACACTCTTCCTTTCAAGCTTAAAAGAGTTTTTGTTTTGTTTTGTTTTGTTGCCACAATCATCGGTACATTGTAAAATATTTCTAGATGCACGCTAGCTCGATGGTTGATTATTACTGATGGAGATAGCAAATCAAAAGCAAAACGGGTAATTTATTGGCAAAGATAGCATCCTTCCATGATGGCCAATGTTTGTTCTAATAATCCCAAAGCTTATTTACATGAGTTACATGTTGGGGTAAACTGTTCATATATGTGTATATTCTGTTTTAATATGGGGTTAACTCCATCTCTTTAAAAGGGAAAGAAAACTGGATAATCTAAAGTAATCTATCCACATGATCCTTTTTTTGTAGTGTATTGTTTTTAATTGAACATTAAATCTGTTTTCTGTTTCCATTATATTTGTTTCAATTCCTGATTTCCTATTTTTTTGCTTACATTAGGATATAAAATTTAAATATTAATAAATAAAATTAAATAACTAAGAGATAGGATAATAGATGCATGTAATACACAGCATATCTGTGTTTGTGAGTGAGTGAGTCTGTGTGTTTATGAGAGGGGGGAAGAGTTATACTAGTTTCTTGACCTTTTAAAGTTAAGAAATATGTTTCAGTGTACAAATTCTAGTTATGCTGTGGGATTGTTCGTTTTTGATATATGCTCATTTACTACAGCATTACAGGATTGTGCCAACCACCTTCCCTAGCCACTAGAATTTTTGAAGGACTGAACCTTGTTATTATACTAGCATGTCATGCCATGAATTAAATATAATCCTAACTCCTAAGAAGGAGGAGTGGAATCAGTAAAAGGTTTTATAAGAAATGATAAGATTGAGCCAGAACTCACTGTATATTTTCTGGATCTGTATAAATTTGTTGCCATACTGACATAGGAGGACGGCATGCATATTTACACTTCCTATCCAACACACACTGTTGACCTATACAGAATAAAGACCAGATTTCATTCCAGCTCTTCCTTCTGACTTGTTGCCATTAACTTGTAGCAATATGATAAGCTGGACAAATCCTCAGAAGACTTGGAAGTTTCACAGACTCCAGTTTCTTGTACTGAATTAGACATGCTAAGGGGTGGGGAATTTAACAGCATTTTAAACTCAATAATTAATTCATAATTCAGGCATTATACACAAAAGCAGGACTATCTGCAAATGTTCTTCCTGGAAATCAAATTATTTGTTGATTCATTGGTGCCTGTCCATCACTTGATGATCTCTTCTCAGTCTCTGTCTTTGTGTTAACAGTACTGGGGTGGAACCCAGCAGAATCCCTTCAAAAGTGAATATTTTTGAATCTCAAAGTAGTGAGCCTTTTCAATTGCCTCTCCTCTAAGGCTCTGTAATCCTTGGCCAACCATATCCACTTACCAACTGCTTGCTTTCTCCTGGTGGAGGGTAAGAAATTCCTAGATGAACAGACTGGACTCTCCCCATGGATTTCCTGCCATCCAGGAAAAACATCTCCCTCACTGTATCCTGTGAAGTCAAGCCCATAGCGAAGTGGGTTCTAAAGGGACACGGGGGCAAATCCTAAGGCTACCTTATGATCTGGGTTGTCCTTCTAGTGGCCAATGAGATTGTCCCTATTTTCATCTATGATGAGAAATGGGGACAGCAACTAACCTCTGTGTGTTATATGTACACAAAAACATTTGTGCCCTTCTTCAGGTGAGATCAGCACACACACACATTTGGGGTTGGTCCATTTACTACAAGATAAAGTGCCACTTGTTTAATAAATATATCTCAAATAATTCTCCCCTTCTCCATGGTGAAGTCTGTTTTTAACAATCACACACACACACAATCAAAGATCTTGCATTCTGATGATAATGTTATTCTGCTCAAGAGGAAAGGGTTGACATTAACTGTTTTTAGAGAGACAAGCTGGAAAGTAATAATTCATGAACTCAAATTGCAAAAGTGAAGTATTAACAGCCTGCCCATCACAGAAACAATAAGGCTGGAAAACTGCCCAGTTCCATCCATCCTAGTCAGATGATGACAGCCAAAGTGTTCATCCTCTGTTTTGCTGGCTCCAGTGCTGCAAAGTAAAATATTTTTTAGAAAAAATATATATAGAGAGAGAAAAAGTTGATTTGCCTGCATCTAAGCCTTAGGGATGGAGGCTTTATCTTGTAGTTAATGGACCAACACCAAACAGAAAATTAATTTGGCAGAAGCATGGTCCATGTCCATATTTAGAGCAATAAATCCTTCACACACTAAAAAAGAAAGAAACAAAAAGCTATCAAAGGGGGAGGATATTTGCTGTAGGTTATATCAGTAACAGAAAATTATAATCTACAATTAGCTGGGAGGGATGAATGATAGTTTGGGATTAGAAAAGCTAGGGAAAGCTTAAACTGCATTTTCATGTGAAGACTCTGTGTGAGGCTAGTTGAGGACCAGTCTACTGAAATTATCTTGAAGAAAATCAGTAAATCTTTAGAAATATCTGTAGGCACAATTCAGCACATACATTGCTCTAATGGCCCAAATATGAATGATCTGCATCACACACTGGACATTTAGGGCCTAAGCAGACTGCCAGAAATAGTGCACATTAAATTGAGGCACTGCCCTGGCTCAGTGCTAGAGAATCATGGGAACTGTAATTTATTGTGGCACCAGAGCTCTCTGACAGAGAAGGCTCAATGTCCCAGAAAAAAAATACAATTCCCATGACTCCCTAGCACTGAGCCAGGGCAGTGCCTCAATTTAATGTGCACTATTTCTGGCAGTCTGCTTAGGCCTTTAGTCATGCTATGTACACAGACACTATTTAAACAAGAGGTTAGTTGACTTAGGCTGCATTCCAACTGCAGAAAAAATGCAGCTTGACACTGCTTTAACTGCCATGGCACCATCCCATGGAATCCTGGAATCTGCAGTTTGTTGTGGCACCAGAACTCACAAAGAAGGCTAAATATCTCACAAAACTACAAATCCTAGAATTCTATAGCATTGATCTTTCAAAGCAGTGTCAAACCTCATTAATTCTGCAATGTAGATGGAGCCAGATTAATCGATCCCAAAAAGCAAGCTTTGCCATGCTATAAGTATGATTATTTCAGTTAGCTGCTTTGTGCAGATGAACATGACCACTTTTTTCACATTATGTGATTACAGAGCTGCCACCCAATTAGCAATTATGGCAACTGACAAAGTAAACAAGGCTCAATAACAGGATAGAAAGATAGTCTCCAGAGGTGGGGATTGTCAAATATTTACACTATAATAAGGCCTTAAGGCCTAAAGCAAGTTGCTAATCCCAACTGGAACAGAATGCTGAATCAATTGAAGTGTTTATTTAACAAGTTCCTATTGATTCAATGGGTTTACATTAGTTGGGACTAAGAAATGTGTTTATGCCTTCATTTAATTGAGACTCTACATTATCATACTCTCCAACATTTCACAGATGAAAACTGGGACATATATGGCCCAGCGACATCAGAATGTGGTCAAGATGACAAAGATTATTAATGAGGAAGAGCAGATAAGTTAGGCTAGGCTGCTGTAGTTTGCTTTACCGGAGCTTACTGAGAACTTCACCCCTACTTTCCTCTCCCCCTGTTGAATTAATTATGGTAAACATTATTTGCACTTTGAATTCAGTTTGCAGCAAATGAAGTAAGCTGAAGACAATAGGGGAGGTGGGAGGAGGAGAAAGAAAATGGAACAATTTAAAAGTAGCTGAAACAGTGGGATGACAGGATTAATTCGGACTGCCCCTGACAAATGGGGGCAGTTGGAGTGTATGCATGATGAAATACTTAACACTGCTATTAACTCCAAATTGCTTGAGGGATCTGCTGTGGCAGATTTTTTTTTAAATGGAGTCTTGATTGAACCAATTAGCCCAGCTGGGCCTGAGAATTGAAATTAGAACACAAAAACTTTTCAATAGATAGATGTTAAAATGAGGCAATCTTCCAGAATCACCAGAGAAAACCATGCTTGTTGATTTTTGTTCTGTTCTGTTCCAGATAAGATGCATCTGTATGCAGTTCAAAAACCTAGGATTTCAATTGGAATCCTTGGTCCCTGTGCTGCAGATTATAAGCAGGTTGAGGAGTTGAAGCTTCCTAAAATGGCCCTACAGTGATTTATATGTTGCACAAAATGAGGGCAGTTGGAATGCTGAAGAGGTCTGCAGATAGAATTTTACCACATTTCTGTAAAGAGATAAAACCAAGGTGCAGAGAAGCTGGATTTAAGCAAATATCCATTTTATGGGTTTACAGTACCCCCAAACATTACCCAATTGCTACAGCCATTTCAAGATTTAAATAATGTAGACTGAACAAAGAAACAACCAAAATCCACAGTGCATTGTGCTGATAGAAACAGAGAGGGGGGGAAAGGCAACCTCCCACCAAAAAATAGAAGAGAAAATTCCTCACTCATTGTATTTACATCTCAAATACAAAGGAATGTATGAATGTTGCTAAATGCTTATTGAAAAAGAAACAAAACAAAAATTCTCACCAATCCCTCACTAAAATATGCATGCGCAAGGATAAAGCAAGACTGGTGTATTGCTCGCCCACATAATTCTCAACATTAACATACTGAAAATATAGGTTTTGTGCAAGTGCATCATTTGATCTGGCACCTGCCATGATCACGGATTCCAATCAGATAAAATATCAATTGTCCATACATGGCTGTTGATATTCAGACATTTGCAGGTCTCATGGGGTCTGGATGGACAAAATATGACAGTCTTATTTCTCCTAAATTCATTGTTTTCAAAATCTTAAACTGTCGTGCTTATGTGCCAAGCAAATTCTTCCCCACATTTGCATTAGTCACATAACAGAGGAAGCTGTTGTGTTCCATATCAGTGGGATGATGATTCTGCTGTGGGATTTAGTCTGAATTCCAAAGAAGCTTCCAAGGTGCTAAAACTATTTGGGGGATGCAGCTTAGGATAGCTCTTTGATATTGATGTTAAAAACCTGGCTAAGATTCTTTGCCCCACTGATATGGAAGGCAACAGCTGCCACTGGCATATACAATACTATCAGCTGTTCCCGGCATGGGGAGTGTTGTACCTGCTTGAAATGGTTGTGGTTAAAGATGAGGAGACTTAATGGTCCAATTCTTTGGAAAGCATCTTATACAACTCCAGAAATTTCTGTTTAAAATATGTACAGTTGGCCCTCCATATCCATGGGTTCTTATCCATGCTTTCAACTATCTATGGGCTGAAAATATTCCAAAAACATAAGTTTCAAAAAACAAACCTTGATTTTGCTATTTTATATAAGGAACACCATTTCATTATGCCATTGTATTGAATGGGACTTGAGCATCCATGGATTTTGGTATCCATGGGGGTTCCTGGAACTAAATCCCAGAAGATTCCAGAGGCCCACTATATTTGTACTTTGATGGAAAGGCAGCATGGTGTAGTGTCTTGAGCGTCGGACTAAGACTCTGGAGTTCAGGGTTCAATTCACCACTCAGGCATGAAAACCCATTAGCATGACCTTGGATGAGTCACACTCTCTCAGCACCAGAAAACCATGTGATAGTTTCACCGTAGGGTCATCATAAGTAAGAAACAACTTGAAGGCACACAACAAGAACAAATATGCACTTAGAAACAACAATGTAATTTATATTATTAAGATATATGAAGTTCTTACCAAAAATCAACCCATCAAAAGTCTCACAACTCCTTATCAGTAGATGCATAGCATTGGGGGTAGGGCAAGTTACATTCTTTGAAAGCATGAATCTACTGAAATGTTTGACTTCAAGTCTGTGTTTATTCTCTGGCTTCATTTTAAAATTAGTTTAGGATTTTGAAGAGCAGGTATTCTAGTTCTAGTATGGGATCCGGTAACCTAATCAGTAAAAGAATATTGGTGCACCCCGCAAAAAAACTTTCTTGCATTTTTTTTCCTGTCCATTTTTCTCTGATGCGAAAAACCCTCTTAAATTAACATTTCTTTTTTACAAGTCATTGAACCTTTAGAAAACTTTCAGGCCATTTGAATCAGCGAACTTTGATTAAGGTTGTGAACTTCGCTGAAGATATCTGGTGATGGTACAATCTTAGTAGAGATGTTTGTCTTTCTGCTTGTATGTGTGCTTGATAAGAAAAGAAAGATCATAACCTGTAAAATAACTTGCTGTTTAATTAGCTGACATCTTTACACAAAAAAAACATAACCTACTTTGCTAAAAATCACTCCAAAATGTTCAACTTGACCTTATTTCTGTCATTTTATGTTATTTTGGTTTAGATCAGTAAAGTACAGAGAAAAGGAATAAGCAGAACACTCTGTCAAGTGAATCAATATTTTAATTAAAAAATTTATCAACTAAAAAAAAGCTTACTGCTGATCCCAAATATGTTTACAAGATGGAGTTTGATTACATCTTTCTTTTTTCCAGCTGAAATGCTATCTCCAATATAGAACCAGAAACTTTAATTGCTACTGTATATTCCTCCTGATCATCTTCCATGAGATGGAAAACAGTATTTTTAAAGAAAAAATATGCATATGAAATACATCATTCCACAACATATGTTTACTAGTTTGTCAGAATTGCACCTGCTAAATTCAAGAACTGAAGGTGTGGCACTATGTAATTTTATGTTTGCTGAGATCTAAAGCTAGGTGCATTCCTTTCTCTCCCAGCTATGGGAGCTATGAAGTAACTGGGCAGCTATAATGATGGCTGCCAAAGAGCTTTATCCCAGGCCCCATGCACTGAAGCTCTCCTTGGTCCACAGTGCTGGCTCCATTGTTAGGGGGTGTGAAACAACTACATCAGGTAGCAGATGCAAAGGGTGAAGAGAATCAGGACATTTGTTTCTTTGGGTTTTTTCTCCCAGGATGAGATCCAAGGTGGCTTCCAGAAGTTGAAAACAAGATTGAATTAAAATCTTATTATACAAATGTTTTAAAAGAGTTCAATATATTTTTTAAAATGGTTAAAACAGTCAAAAACACATTTAAAGCATAATTATATATATATATATATATATATAGACAGAGAGAGAGAGAGAGAACTGTATACAACTGTGTGTGTATACACACACACACACCTGTATCCTGCAACAACCTCCACATACACATAAAGCCCTCTTTTTCAGCTCTGAAAGCTCATACTGGCTAGTGTAGGAAGAGGTGTTGGAGGACACAATTGCTGGGGCCACACAACCTGCCTTGTACAATTCTAAGCAAGCCTGCTGCTCCCAGGTGCAGTTTAAATTTTATCCCATCACCAATGCTGAATTAAGATTCAGCTGCAACCTTATCAATTCCTATATGTGTGTGTGAGTGTGTATGTGTGTGTATAATTATGAGGAAATCCTAGTCGTCTTCAAGATACAGATTGAGTCTCCATTGTGTGAAATGCTTGGAATGAGAAGTATTTGGGATTTCATACACACACACACACACACACAAAGTTTGGAATGTTTGCATAAATATAGCAAGATATTTTAGAGCTGGAATCCAGGTCTAAACATGAAATCCATTTACAGTCAGCCCTCAATATCCACAGATTCTTTATCCATAGATTCAAGCATCCATGGTTTGAAAATAATTTAAAAATATATAAATTCCAAAAAAGAAATCTTGATTTTGCCATTTTATATAATGGACATCATTTTATTACACCATTGTATTTAATAGGACTTGAGCATCCATGGATTTTGGTATCCACTGGGAGGCATGGAACCAAACCCCAGCAGATACCAAGAACCCACTGTAAGTTTTGCATACACCTTATACTCATAGCCTGAAACTAATTTTGTACAATATTTTAAGGATTTTGTGCATGAAAAAGTTTGTATACACTGAACCACCAGAAAACTAAGGTGTCACTATCTCAGCCACCCATGGAAAAAGTTTTAGGTTTTGGAGTATTTTGGATTTCAGAATTCCAAACAAAGGAGACAACCTGCAGAACAAAAAACTGGGTCCCAAGACACCTTGAGAAGGATGTATAGAATTTCAACTGGCTTTCACTGGAATTTTACTTTAGGTTTTATTCTGAATTTTAAAGGAGCTATTCAGCAAATTGTATAACCAATTTTGGGAAGAGGGTTCAGCACCCTGAATGCTGAAGATTTTGTTTCTTTGTATTTTTATATGTATGAAATTTTTGGAATTGTATAAATGCCTTTCATCCATGGAACTGAAGATAAGTTTTAAAAGTCAAAGAAAACAGGAATTATGAAAATGAGTACTGGCATCATTGTTTTCTTCTCACATCCACAAGATTTCAGTAACAACTGAGGTGGGCTTCCATGTTAGCAAGGTACCAAACCCATTCTAGATTTTAGTCCAGACTTCATTGGATAGCCCCTTTAAAGTTCAGGCTGAAACCCAAATCAATTTCACTATTCCACTGGCATTGGAGCCGTCAGCCACCACTGATCTGAAGGATACAGGCAAGCTTACCTTATACTAATAGTTCAGTAGCTATAGCCCAAACTAAAAGAAATGCTAGGAGAGGTATTGGATGTAACTGGAAAGGAAGAGAGCACCTCTCAGAACAGGTATAACAGGTAGCTATAAATAGAATATCAATACAGCACTCAAATTGGGAAGAGTGGGATGAAGTTGAATCAATGAAATAGGTGCATTTGGTGAATCTGTGGATTGAAAGCAGTGTCTTCAAAACTACCAGCATTTTCTTGTAGCCATGCAGTCCTCAGGGATGTGAAGAAGATTAGAAATAGCACGCCATTGGAAAGATAACAGGAATTTGCTCCTTCATTGCTGGAAAAAAGAGATTCTGGTCCTGGGCCTCAAAGGAAAAGTTGACCATGTAAAGCAGGGGTAGGCAACCTTTCCCCTTTAAGGGCCAAGGGACTTCAGCTCCCAGAAGCCTCAGCCATGTTGGCCAATAGTCCCATGTTGGCCAATAGCTCCTGGGATTCTGGGAGCTGAAGTCCCTCGGCCCTTAAAGGGGACAGGTTGCCTACCCCTGATGTAAAGCAAGCAAAGCAACTATACCGCTTCATATCATGCTATGGGATGTCTAAGCGGTTTACAACTGTAAGCTCATTGCCCCCCAACAGCTGGGTACTCATTTTAGTGACCTCGGAAGGATGCAGGCCTGAGTCTAGCCTGAGCCCTGGCTAGTACTGAACTCGCAACCTTGTGGTTTATGAGTGAGTGGCTGCAGTACAGGCATTTAACCACTGCACCACCAGGGCTCCTAATGTACACATGTGAGAAAAGCAAGGACCAGTCATATTACATAGAATCTTTTCTATGTAATATGAGTCCCATTTATTAATTACTCTAATTATAATAGTTGTCAATATTATCCACCTGTTTCACAAAATAATTTATTGGAGGATCTACTTACTAAGTGTTAAATACAGATTGAATCTCCCTTTTCTGAAATGCTTGGGACCCAAAGTGTTTTGACAGTATGGAGATGGGACCCGACTCTAAACAAGAAATTCATTTATGTTTCATATACACCTGATAAACGTAGTCTGTAAGCAATTTTACACATAATATTTTATGTTTGTGCATGAAACAAAATTTGTGTACATCAGAAAGCAAAGGTGTCACAATCTCAGCTACCCAAGTGGAGAATTTTGAATTTTGGAATATTTTGGATTTCAGTATTCCAGATAAGGCAGGCTCATAGTGTACTGTGTCTGGTCTGAGTGATGTGAAAGATGGTTCACTGTGTTATGGGTAGTGTTGATTTTATGTGCTGGGTGTGTGTGTTTGTAAATATTATTAATTGAAAAAAGGGATTGAATGAGAGAACAACTCCACAGGTTTTAGTTTCTCATTAGAAATTTCTAGCAGCCTCACAAATAGGATACACATGAATTACAGAAATGTGATTGCAACCTCTCTAACAAGTTCAGCCCTTTTCTACTTCATCTACAAGGAGGACAGGCCAGAGAGTGTTTTTGGTTGGAGGGAGTGAATGCATAACCCAAACATGACGATATAGGTGATGAGTATATGAAAACAGCCCAGCTTGCCTCTCTCAATTACCACCACTCCCCAATTTAAAATGAGTGTTCACAGTGTCTCTTGGCTGCTCTCAGACCATGTTAGTTGCCTTGGTTGGGAACCTGAGCAGCTCATCCACCACACTAACTCAGCACCTCCTGAAGCAAAGCTTTCCTTTGTCACAGTCCCTCCTGCAAAATGGATGCTTTATCCACTAATGACAGGTAGCAGCAGGGGCAGAATGAGCTGGCAGATGCTTTAGTAAAACCATTTAGGGGGTCACAGGGGAGATAATAACTGGCACTCTCTTTCCAGATTTTATCTCTTCAAGTCAAAAAAGAAAAAATCTGAACCCAAATTTACAAGTGCACAAGCACAGCTAGCCACATTATTAAAAGGCATCCTGAGCAGGAAGGAGAGACTTGTTACGTCAGTTTATTCCCAGTGTTTGTTCATTAAACATGGAAACTCTGGCCTGTCCTCCTGTAGATGAGGTAGAAAATGTCTTTCCATTGCACGAGGCAGCCATTTATTTTCATTTAAAAAGCAACAAATTTCCTCTCAACTGGCTTAGGCTAAAAGAACAGCAGGTAAGAACAATGAGTGGCAGCATCGATCCAGCCCATTGCCAAAGCAGTTGGCAGGCAAGGTGGAGAATTTTCAGCCCTTGCAAAATGGCTCCAGACATCAGGCCCATCATGCTACCAATGCATGTATTCTGCCCTTGTGGAGACTGCATATGTGGAAGTTTTAGGCAGGGATAGAACTGTTGACCCTCCATTTTGTTTTGGACAACAACTCCTGACATCCCTTAGTATTTGGCTGCTGCCACTCTGCAGAATTAATGCAGTCTGACACTGCTTTAACTGCCATGGCTCAATGCTATGGTATTCTGGAAATTGTTGTTTTGTGAGATATTTAGCCTTCTCTGTCAGAGAGCTCTAGTGCCACAATAAACTACAAATCCCAGGGTTCCATAGTATTGAGCCATGGTCTCAAACTGCATTATTTCTGTAGTGCAAAACATGATGTAGCTGTTAGTTTTGGACTACAACTCTGGAGACCAGGGTTTTTCAAAGCCCAACCATGAAACCCACTGGGTGACTTTGGGCAAATCACATGCTTCAAGCTTCAGGGGAAGTCAATGACAAACCTCCTCTGAACAAATCTTTCCAAGAAAACCCCATGACAGGTTCACCTTAAGGTCACAATAAGTTGGAAATTACTTGAAGGCACATAACAGCAACAACAACATACAGCTTTGAACCTTCTAGGTGGAGCTGAGTTCTAGACCAAATTATGTGAAGATACAAATATCCTGCCATCTCCCTCTTGGGAGTACAGTTACCTCCAAAGTACGGGATTTGCTTTGCACATGAAAATTATAATGTATTCTGATAAAATCAAAAGCCATGAGATGATGGGATGGATCTCCTCCTGAGATTCTGGAGAGAAGCTGCTAGTCAGTTGGACAACAGTGGACTAGGTAGACCTGGGACCATTTCATACTACAGTCATCCCTCCATTTTCATGGGGGACCTGTTCCAGATCCCCCCCCCCCCCCCCGTGAAAATGGAAATTCACAAATATTCAAGCCCCACTGGCTTGAATGGCCACACACTCCTGTGCACGGATCCACATGCACACTGCAAGTGTGTGTGCCATTTTAACCCTGCCCGCTTGCAGGTCTCCAAAGGACCAAGACCGCAGACTCGAAGTCCACCAAAATGGAGGGATGGCTTATACATAACTCTAGTGCTAATATCCCACTTTAACTGAAATGATTTCATCATGTGGAATCCTGGGATTTGTAGTTTAGGGAAGGTTATTTCAATTTTTCAGCTAAAGAGTTCCTCCAGTGCTTTCCAAAACTACAAATCCCAGGATTCCACAGCATGCAGCCACAGACATTAAAATGGGATCACAGTGCTAGATCTGTGTAGTGTGAATGGAATCCAAGTATGAAAGCGCTCTCTCAATGAATGATTTCCCCTCCTCATTAAATTTTTTATCACAAATCTGGTGGGATGAGAGATCTTCATCATCTATTGGTGTATGACAGTCTAGCCCTACTTTGGCAAAACTCCTAGCTAAGAAATTAATTCCTGGCTATTTTTCTTTTTTCCTGAGGGAAGCAACAATTTTCAATTTTTAGCAGTTTTCTTTCTGCTGCAAGAATGTCTTAAAAACTGTTGTTGTTTTTTAAAAAAAATATATTCACAGTTTGGGACTTAATCTGAACAAAATGTGCATTTGTGGGATTTTTGTCCAGATTTTTCTTTCCAGGAAACAGCATTTTTGCACAGAAAATAATATTTCTATACAAAAGTATTGTTTTCTCTGCAGAGAATGATGTTTCCTATACAGAAAATTATGATTGCTGTGCAAAAACGTGCAAATCTTGTGCATAATATGTTTCCAGCTTTAGTATTTTGTACAGAAAATATTTCTGTGCAGAAATATACTTTCCATCATTATAGCCCCAAAAGAACATCAAGTGGTTCCCTTCCTTTGTTTCTATGTGGAAGACTCCTGTTCACTATTCTATGTGGAGAATGGATCATAAGTACACAGAGCAACTTCTGCTCTTCCTGCTCACCAATTTCAGGTAGAGCCTACTACTGCCTTATCTTTTATTAGGGGGTTTCAGCAGTTTATCCTCCACAAATGTCATAAACTGTTCCTCCAAGAAAAGTTTCAGCAAACTCTGGCAGGGTAAGAAAGCAGAATCCATGGAGATTTTGTCACAACTTGGTTGCTGACCTGACTTGTTAAGAACTAAGTCATTTTCCGTTGGATAAACTGAAGCATTTTACACATTTCCCAGCTCAAGTGATCTATTAAGCAATTCAGCATGAACAACATCAGTCTGAAGTCAGCAGAGTAAAAAAGGAAAAGAAAAAGCTTATTTTTATGAGGTAAGTAGCTAGAGCAATAGGAATAGCAATTCCTTCTCCTCCTTCCTTTAAGTAAACACAAGATATGTATATGAACTTGGGGGAGAGGATTTGGCTCATGTCTTATTTTTCCACCAAAGTCAATCTTACCCCAGGGATTATCAGAATAGCTGAGAGACATTTGTGCAGCTTTTGGCTTCTTTCCTGGAGTGTTTTAACCAAGTTGCTATCTTGGAGATAGTTTCTTAGAACGTATTAATGTTTGTGAGAAGAAGCATACACTTCCCCTAAGCTGTATGTGTACTGAATACAGTTAATATTTAGGAGAAGGAGCATGGTGATATGCATGCTGGTTCAGATATGGTATGGGGTGTGTCAGCTGAGAATCCAACATGGTAATCTCCTCACAGTGCAGAATGCCCTTTTCAAACAAATTGCTCATAGAGCAGTGTGGTGTATTAGTTTTAATGTTGGACTAGGACACTGAGAGACCAGGGTTCAAAGCCCCACTCAGCCATCGAAACCCACTGATGGCATTGATCAAGTCCCTCTCTCAGCCTCAGAGGAAGGCAATAGCAAGCAAAATCTGATCAAATTCTGTCAAGAAAACCCTATGATAGGTTCTCCTTAGGGCTATGTGAGTCAGAAACAACTTGAAGGCACACAACAATGACAACAAACCCTATGGGGAACAAAAGGAACTTTCCACACATTGCAAATAGCAGGCACAAGATGCAGCAATTCCAGCTGTGATAGCAACAGGAGCATGGAGTCAAAGTATTCCACCCTCAACATTTCAACAACTTGGGAAAGAAAAGTGACCTCTGCAGCATCAAATATCACAATTCTTCCATCGTCCTGGAAGGAGAATGTGTTGCCCATTATCCACCAGAAGCTGCTGTCCTTCCAGCACCAGCTAAAAGGGTATTTATTTTCCTGGGCTTCCAGAGTGTCTATGGGCTTCTCCAGAAATGGAAAATGTGTCAGGAAGTTTGTTGCAATAATATGCAAAGGGATCTTGTAGCACCTTTGAGACTAACTAAGGGCCTTTGCAACTGCCAGAAATAGTGCAAATTGAGTCCACTAACTGCCCTGGCTCAATGCTAGGGAATCATGGGAATTGTATGTTTTTCTGAGACATTGAGCCTTCTCTGTCAGAGAGCTCTGGTGCCACAATAAACTACAGTTCCCATGATTCCCTAGCACTGAGTCAGGGCAGTTAAAGTGGCCTCAATTTGCACTATTTCTGGCAGTCTGCAAAGGCCCTAGAAGAAAGAAGTTGCTAGCATAAGCTTTCATAGACTCTAGTCTAATTCATCAGATGTGTCGAGTACCTAGGAGCAGAGCTCTATAGCTGCAAATGAGTTGGTTATACATGTAAATAGTAACAGAAATGCAAAACATGGGTATGGTGATGAGGTGATAAGTTCAATTTTAATGATGGTTGTTGGGGGACAAAGGGCCTTTGCAGACTGCTAGAAATAGTGAAATTGAGTCCACTTTCACTGCCCTTGCTCAGTGCTAGGGGATCATGGGAATTGTATTATTTTTCTGAGACATTGAGCCTTCTCTGTCAAAGAGCTCTGGTGCCACAATAAACTACAGTTCCCATGATTCTCTAGCACTGAGCCAGGGCAGTGAAAGTGGACTCAATTTACACTATTTCTGGCAGTCTGCAAAGGCCCAAAGGCAGGAGGAAAGATATTGCCTAAAGCCAAGGTAAATAGATAACTACAAGAATGGTGGAAGGGTTATTGGAATGTACTGTGATACTGGCTGGGAACCAGAAAGGAGATGTGATGAACTGGGCAAGAGAGCCTTCATAAGGCTGGGACATTAATTAGTGTATTATTATTATTATTATTATTATTATTATTATTATTATTATTTCTTATATCCCGCCTTTTGCCAAAACAATAAAGGTGGCTTACAAATATAAAATAAATACAGTATTGAAAATAAACATAATAAGATTAAGACAGCACACATTCTGCCTTCGCTCCCTCCAGATGATGGTGGAGGGAGGGAGGGCCTTCTTCTTTTCAGGCTAGGCCCAATGGAGCCGGCCTGCCTTCTCTCCCTCAATCCACCATCATCTGGAATAATGGGAACTGTAGTTTATTGTGGCACTAGAGTTCTCTGACAGAGAATGCTCAGTGTCCCAAAAAAAAAAATTCAATTCCCATGATTCCCTAGCACTGAGTCAGGACAGTGAAAGTGGCCTCAAGCTGCACTATTTCTGGCAGTCTGTAAAGGCCCTTTCTCTCCAAATACTAATCCTCCAAAACCAACCTTTTAAACAGTTCAGCCTCTCCCTCTCAACATGGACATTTGCCCCATTTCATTCCCTGCTTCCTGACAACATGGAGATGGTCTTGATGAGGGAGAGTTCATAGAATCATAGAGTTGGAAGAGACCACAAGGGCCATCCAGTCCAACCCCCTGCCATGCAGGAACTCAAAATCAAAGCATCCCCAACAGATGGACATTCAGCCTCTGTTTAAAGACCTCCAAAGAAGGAGACTCCACCACACTCCGAGGGAGTTTCACTGCTTAAAAGGTTGTGGTGTGCTTTTAGTCATTTAGTGCTTGGAAGATACTGTTGACCTGTGCAATGACCATAAACATTCATTCTGATAGCATGAGTTTGACTTCAAAATGCTATCATAATTCATGAACAGAATGCCAGTCACTGTTTTTTCCAAGGCACTCTCCTTGCCTTGAGTGTATGGAGAAGTGCCTTTGTGAAATATCACACAGAGATATATTATCATTACAGGTGCACAAATCTGCCATTTACACTTTCTCCTGTACCTGAATTTTAAGATCCCAAATTCTCTTTGTCAAAATTATGAAGAAAATTGTTAAGATCTTCAACAAAATGCCCATCCATCTTTGCTGGCTTACAATTATTCTGAATGAGCATGGAGATCATTGTGTTGTATCTTGCTGTCATGTAGCTGGGATCCTCTAAGAAAAAGAGGTGGCAGCCCTGTTGCTACATCTCAGGCATGATTGATTAAGCATACAGGTATTCAACAGCAGATTTCTAAAACAAAACACGCAACATCCTGAGCCAGTAGGAACAAATCTGTCAGTTTTGCATTCTCATTCAATTTTTTTTATTATTTTAGATTCTTTCCATCACATCTTTGAAGCAGCAAACTTTAGAACATTAGCCTTAAAATGCCAAACAATAACAACAACAACAACAACAACACTCATGACCCACCACTAATTAGAATTAGGATTGCCAACCCAAAACAATCTCACTGCTAGATGAGAGATAGGGAAGGCCATTTGCTACACTCTGTCCCTGATTTTATCTTGTTTTGTTTTGTTTTTTCCTGTTATATGCAATACTATTTGCAGTCTTAGTGAAAGAAGAGTAGGTAGGCAGGCAACCATTTGGAATATTGGCTTTCTTCTGCAGCAAGATTTTTAACATTTCAGTGTTATAAACAGAAAAATAAATTGATCTATTTTCCCAAAAATAAGACGGAAAGAGAATATGCTTGTGGGATATTTATAATCATAAACTGATAATGGCCACATTGGCATCAATGTAGTAACAGGACTGAATGAATATTTAATTTTTCCATATTTCTCCACCCCCTCTAAATCCTTTCCTCCCCACTATTCTTCCTTAATATAGTTCATTCCATAAAAGCCTAAGTCATGATTGCTCCTATTAAAGCACTATAGTTGAATCAAAGAACTAAAAAAGAAAGAATAGCTCTCTGTGTGTGTGAACAGGGAGATTAACTGGTCTAGCAGGTCCTTCCAATCTTTTTTCTAATTTATTTCATAACTACTAGAAGTTTAATAAATGAAAGGGATGAAAGGTGACCACCAAGTTTTGTGTGGGTTTGAAAGGATAATGCCACCTTAGAGCTCTCCATAATACAAGACCCTTTTTCTGTGCATTACCTTTCATTTTAAACAACATATGAATCAGCTGGTATCTTTCAGGTAAAATGCTGGATGGAGCCCAAATGTGTTGTCCCACTGCTTAGATTAGTGGTAACAAGAAGAGTGTCATTCCTATGACATCCCGTGTATCTTCAAAATCAAATCTGGAGTGCAGGGTGTGATGAACAGAAAGATAGCAGGGAGCTGTGAAGACCTGAAGACAGCTGGAACCAGCCAATGAGAGAGCAGCTAGAAGGAGATAAATAGCTCAGGCAGTGAGTGATATAGTCAGTTTGGGAGTTAGGCAGTTAGGAATTGTGGAACAGAAGGCTCGGAACCTTCGAGAGTGTCAGTTGGATCTGACTTAGACAGAGGTACAGTGAGGCAGTACCTTAAGCCAGAGGCTGTGAATTGTTTCTGAGGGAATTAAGTTGTACAAAGATAAGAGTCGGGGGGGGGGGGGAGAAGAACTCTTTTTGTTCAACAGAGCTCTACTGTAGAGAGTGTCTGTGTGATTAGATCAGGGGTAGGCAACCTTTCCCCTTTAAGGGCCGAGGGACTTCAGCTCCCAGAAGCCTCAGCCATGTTGGCCAATAGTCCCATGTTGGCCAATAGCTCCTGGGATTCTGGGAGCTGAAGTCCCTCGGCCCTTAAAGGGGAAAAGTTGCCTACCCCTGGGTTAGATTGTACCCATAGAAACAGCTGAAGGATTGTATTTGAATTAACTACAATACACTTGGAACTGTAACCAGGAAATATTATTAACAAGTTTGAAAACCAAGAAGCGTGACTGTATGTTTGAAACAAAATAAAACCAACTTATATTTTATAAAAACCTATTTTGGCCTCTGTGTGAGAATTTTGAACAAACGCTACCAGTGTGATATTAATAGTTATTAGACCAGGAGGTGACGAGGGCTATGAAGCCAGTCACAGAAAATTCTAAAAGAGAGAAATAGTCAAGGTGGCAGGAGTGGTCCATCACACAGGAAAACCCAGTAAAATAGGTTTTTGATGTGGCATGGATGGCTGAGGCAGGAAAGGAGGGGATGAAGGTCTGGTCACACTAGTAGATTCCTACTAAGTAGAGTCAAACATTGACACTAGTAAACTCAGCCAGAAAAAAATTACCGACCTTCAGCAAGTCCAAGATTTCAGTTTATGTAACAGATTCTATAAATAGATTTCTAATATATATTTACCTCTAAGGAGCTCTGGTTAATACAAACAGACATGCAGAAGAGAGAGAGAGAGATTTTATTATCTATATTTACCCCCTCAAACAGCATAACAAAATATGTGACTGGTCTGATGTCTCTTTTTAGCTTCATGACTAAGAGATCAGAAGCTAATACTGGTCCTACAAGATCGACAGCAAGCTACTTAAGTAGACAGATTAGATAGATAGACAGACAGACAGATAGGCAGATAGATTCTATGCCAAATTTTATTTGATTTTCTAAAATTATTTTACATTGTACCATACTTTCTTGTTTAAAACAGAGTATACTGAGTGCCAAATCAACTATTTTAGATTTAAGATGGAAAGACCAGGATCACTATTTACAGCCATGTTACATTTATTAAGTACATTCTTAAAATAGGTTCAAAAATTGATTATTACTCAAAAGCATAATTTTGTCCTCATGATATTATCTGTTCATGGTGATAATAAGTTTGCTGTTGTTGATATTTTAATTACAGTGATACTCAAAATTCTTAGCTGTCTCAAGAATGACGTAAAAGAAAATGAGTGAGTCAGGTTGAAAAGTCTTATAATGCAGTTTTTCCCTCTGCAAACCATGACATAAAACAAAACAGGTTGTGTCTAATGGTAGGATTGCCTAAACTCACAGGAGGTCAAACTGTGTTCTCTTTTCTGCATGCAGCATTGTGGTGAACCCTTGAGAGTGCCCCCATTTTCTCTAACTACCCAGCAGACTAGCCATCAGCTGGGCAATGAAGAACAAGTATACCAGTCTGATCCTGGTATTAGCAGCAAAAATCTCTTGTTACCTGTTCCCCAATTATCAAGACAACTGTTTTCCCTCAGCCATTAAAAGAATCTGATGGTTTTTATTCTGATGATATCCTATTATGTTTTGTTTTGCTCCATTATTGTGCAGTTTTCAAATTGTATGATGAATGCAGAATTTGTTTCATATTCTTCTTAAAATAATGTAACATGAATAACAGTGGGAAATAATATATAGCCTGTATCAGGAACAGAAGACAGAGAAAGCTGAAGGCTCACCACCACCCAGTTATCCTGATTATTTTCAGTGAGAGATGGAGAAGTGTATATGTATGTGTACATGGATGCATGGGGTATATGTGCGTACGTGTGAGGAGGGATATTTGTGGGTCTGAGACCTGCCCGCTTCCACCACACACTCCACTAACCCTGCTCACTCATACAGGCCCTAAAAGGGAGCTGGCCATGTTAATGTGGTCTACACTCCAAAAATGGTTGTCCACCTACACAAGTTGAACAACCTGATTTTTGCCGATTCTTAGCTGCTTACTAAGTCCTGACTTGTGAAAGTAGATGCATTTTTTTTACTAAGGACAGATAGAAACCTTTGTTCATTAAAGGTGAAACTGATCATACAACCATGAGTAAATAAAAAAGTGATCTCACATTTGGAATGGGAGAGGGAGGAGGGGGAAGAGAATTAATTGATATCTCACTTTTTCTCAATAATGGGACTCATTCTTTCTCCCTTAATTGACTTTGCTTTATTATATGACACTGTACACACAGTCAATCCATGGTATTAAGATAAAGGAATATTATTCTAGACATTACTAAAGGGTTTATAAAGCAAAAAGGTGTGATTTGGGATGGACGCTCCATGCTCATGTGATGTAGTTTCCGTTCTACCCTAAGCAATGTTGCATTGACAATGATCAACATAACCTGGTCTCAAATCACCAAAATTATGCTTTCAACATTTCAACTATTAGCAACACCCCTTAGTCTGAAATGATTTGGTGTACCTCAAAATAACCACTTCATTAAAATATTGTGGCTTTACTTTCATTTCCAGTCAACAGCTCCTCTTAATATACACATTAAGGGCTCTTTCAGAGTCTGTGACACATTTCTACTTCAAAGGATAGATGCCATGTTCCAGGATAAAAGAGATCAGAATGATTAAACACATTAAACAGTTCTGATTGAAGTTATTAATCAGCAAATCTCCTTCCATTCAAAGCTGAAGATCAGAACACACTTTCTTGGAAATTATTGTTATTATTGTTGATTATATGAAGGATATATGCTGAATTTGGACAAAGGCCAGTATCGGGTTCCTTGGACTCGTTTGGCATTTCCTACAATGAAGGTAATTACTTCACAAAGCTGAGAGAACAAAAGTTAAGAACCCTGCTCAGATGCTTCACAAGAAATTCAGGGCTCAAATAAAGCAGAGGGGACAAAATGGAGTTTTTCAGATTTTATTTCTCTGAAAATGCCCACAGTGGAATAAAGGGAGTGAGAAAGTAGGCTTCAGTGGTTAACAGGTCTATCTTCAAACTTAATGCACATTTTACAAGAGGATCTCCAATTCCTGTGTTTTTTTGTTTGTTTGTTTGTTTGTTTGTTTGTTGTTTTTGGAAGGAAGGATTGTAAGAAATTGTGATTTTCATTTTAAAAAAATAATTTTTTTCATTGCTCAGTATTTGTTTTAAATGCCTTACATTAGTTTTCAAGCATCATAATTTCCAAGCCTCTTCCCTATCCTATCACTGTCTGTTGGCCTGAGAATATCTCTCTGAAATGTGTCATTTACATACAAATGTTGCAGCTAAACACAATGGGAAAAGAAAGAAAACTCCCTATCCTACCAGAGAAAGCTGAAGACTTCTCTTCTGCTGTAAAGTTTGTTGGCTGGGCCTTCAATTTGTTTCCAACTTATGGCAACCCTAAGGTGAATTTATCACAGGGTTTTCTTGGCAATATTTGTTCAGTGGGAGTTTGCCTTTGCTTTCTTCTGAGGCTGAGTTGGACTTGCCCAAGTTCACTCATTGGGTTTCCATGGCCATGTGGGGATTTGAACCCTGATCTCCACAGCTATAGACTAAAGTTCAAACCACTGCACCATACTGGCTCCTGAACTATCAGAGTTTGTTGTTTCTTGAGACCATCTTTGTGCTACCTTTTCATTTCAAAGCAATAGTGGATAAAGAATCTAGACAGATAAGCATGTCCTTTTGGGGGAATGTGTTCATTGGTAGGCTTCAGTGGTTCAAGAATCTAAATGACATGCCATCCCAGGAGTGGGGGGCGGGGTCTGTTTTGAGTTGCTTGTGAATTTATCATATACTTGTTTCCCCAACACCTCCTGTGCATGACCCAATCCTGACTGTTCCTTCACTAGAACTGCTATCTCACACTGGCCAAGCCAAAGTACTGCAAAACTAAGCCAAAGAAGCTACAGCTTATGCCAGAAGGCTGTGTTAGCTTGCTTGGGGAAATCAGCATGGGAAGGGGGGGGGGGAACCCTCCATGCAATAAATGCCTCACACAACCCTAATGTTTACATTGCCATAAATGTGCTTGTTCAAGGTTCTACTATCAGATGGTACAAGCAACGTTATGTGAATATCCTTTGATGCACTGCAATGACACCACCATAGGAAGGCAATGCTCTGGCCCCTCAAGAACTTGATAGCAGGAAATTTTGCCTTCTCTAGGCAGGAGATTGCAGTTCCTCCCATAGGTTTACTTAGAGAGATGCAAGGATCACCTCTCTCTCCAAATGCTATCAGAGATTGGCAAATCAAAAGACACTGAGAATGCAATCCTGTATGCATTTGCCTGAGAGTATATGTTAATGGGTACTAATATAAATGAATATAGAGCAGACATTATTTATTTATTTTTTATTTCAAGGAATTACATATATCCACTTTTCTCCCACAATGGGATTTATGTAAAGGGCACCATTGTAAATAATACACCAATATGCAATTCACAGATATTCATATTTTCCCCAGTGGAATCTGATGGCTTCTGTGTCTGTGGCATGGTGCATTAGGTTTCACTGCAGAGATTAAAGAAGCTATCCAAAGCTCTGAACCATATTCCCACCTTCCAAATAGTTTCAGCACTGGACAGATCCTTTAAATTCTAGAATAACTTTTAGAAAAATCTAACTTTACATCTGACATGGAGTCAGTTGTCACCACTGCTTCTCTCACCAATTCAATATTGTTTCTGTCCATTAAAAAAAAAGGGGGGGGGACTTCTCCAGACTGCCACTTTTCTCCAACTGTTCTCCTTTCTCTTCCCCAAATAAATTCTCTTAATGTTCTGTTTCCTCCCAATATTTAGTATGTATACTTCCTCCTGAGACTGTTGCTGTTTCTCAGGTTCCTGTTTCTCTTGCTCCTCAGGCTACACGTCAGTTTTGCAATGAACCCTTCTAATTTGTGAAATTGTTGCATTTGACCCATGGAAGTCAAGCAAGGCTACAAACCTGCAGTATGCATGCCAGCTGCTTTTTTTAAAAGCCAGGCTCTCAAGCATATACTGAAGCAAAATCAAATCATGAGACCTACCACATTTTAATTGCCAGAAGCATTTATCGACAGCAATAGAAAGATCTAATGCTCATTAATTCATTCAGAGCAATTAAGAGTGTTATTCTCAAAAACTGTGCTGATAGAACTGAAAATTAGTCAAGGCCACATTCAGTAATAGGTGGATGAGATTTCCTGCTATAGGGATTACTTTTCTATAGCAAGTATTCACTCAGAGGAAGTAAGGAAAGTGTTCATGGTGTAAGCTTGTCAATCATCCTAGAAATGTTTTCACTATTTACCAAATTGCCAAGTGATTTTCCATGCTGATTTACAAATAAGTAGTACTAAAAGAAATAAACCATCAGCACCATTTTTGTGCCAGAGGAAGGCTGGCTTCTGGGATCAATTTGGTCTGAGAGCTCTCAGATTCACCAACTCTGAGGTTCACCAATCTGAGATGATAGGGTTTTTTTTCAATGCAGACCAATCTAATTCATGCTTCCCAAAATAATGAATTAACCAGAGTCCCATTGTCCTTCAGTTTTCATACTTTAGTGCTAAGGAATCATGGGAATTGTGTTTTTTTTCTGAGCCATTGAGCCTTCTCTGTCAGAGAGCTCTGGTGCCACAATAAAATACAGTTCCCATGATTCCCTAGCACTAACCCTAACCCTAAAAGTGGACTCAATTTGCACTATTTCTGGCAGTCTGCAACCCCCCAATGTCAAGAAGTTCCTTCTAATGTTCAGTCAAAATCTACTCTCCTGTAACTTCAGGCCATTATTAGGTATTGAGTATTTCTGCCTTGTGTACAGAAATGCATACATTTAAAAGAAACTGCATACAAAAAGACCTACACTGAAGAAAATTATGTACATACACAAAAGGCATAAACTGGGGGTGCTTTTGTAAAACTTGAATATCAAGGGGAACTGAATACCAAATACATAGCAATCTCCATGGACATAGACATGCATACAATTTTCTGTAAAGCTTTTTTTTTTAAAGCAAGCTCAGATTAACACAGAAACAGGATGGAGCAAGTTTGTACTTGAATAAATGCAAACACTATAGACCTGCTAGGGGCAGGAGCCAAACAATGGTTTAGGGGCAGCAACATATACTTTGATGTAAGAAACGGGATGCCTCTGAGCAAGAATTATTTTCAGTACTGAAAGTGGGCTCACAGTTCTTTTCCACACATACATTTTTTTTATCCTGCAGGTTAATTATAGATCAGCACACTAACGTAGAGAAAGAGAAGAAGAAGAAGAAGGGGAGAGAGAGAGAGGGAAGATAGGAGACATAAACTTGGATTTCAGATCATTACAAAACCTACCAGATGATCCCAATCTACCTTGTATCTTCTCCTGGAGTACTGTATTATACAGTTATAGCAGTTTGATATCACTTTAACTGAGATAGTTTCATCCTACAGAAACCTGAAATTGTCATTTCCCCTAGAATCTTGGAATCCACTCTGCTAAGAGTGCAAGTGATGTAATTCAGAAGAGTGTACACTGGCACTCCCTAGCAGAAAATTCTTATCTAACACTAATCAAACTACAATTCCCAAGATTGCATAGACTCGTACCATGCCCACTAAAATTGTGCACTATGGATATACCTTTGGTTTACATCCTTCCCAGTTTCATTCCAGTGATTGCCACAGAAGCTATGACATGGAGCTGCCATGTTCAGGAATAATAATAATAACAATAACAATAACAATAATAATAATGTTTATTTGTATCCCGCTTATTTCCAGACAATCCAAGTGGCTTACAATAAAACCCGTATAACATATCTCCAAAAAGAAAAACCAACCCACCCCCTAATCAACCTCTGCTGCGTTCCTCATCCATCAACAACTGATGGGGCCACGAGAGGAACGCAGGAGTCAAGGAAGCCAAGGCCGGGGTGATTAGTCTGGGAAGGCCTGCCGAAAGAGATCCGTCTTGACAGCTTTTTTAAAGCTGTCCAGTGATGTCAACTGACGGATCTCGTCCGGCAGGCCATTCCAGAGTTTGGGGGCAACAACAGAAAAAGCCCTCTGGGAGGTCGCCGCAAGCCTAGATTTTTGAGGCTGCAGCACATTCCTCCCAGAGGACCGGAGAGCGCAGGGAGGATTGTATGGAAGGAGGCGATCCCTGAGATAGCTTGGACCCAAGCCATTTAGGGCTTTAAAGGTAATAACCACACCTTGTACTGGGCCCAGAAGCTAATAGGCAACCAGTGGAGGGACCTCAAAACTGGAGTGATGTGGTCCCTCCTAGATGTTCCAGAAATAAGCCTGGCTGCCATGTTTTGAACCAATTGAAGCTTCCGAACCAAGCACATGGGTAGCCCCATGTAGAGCGCATTACAGAAGTCGAGGCGTGAGGTTACGAGTGCATGCACAACGGTCTCGAGATCCCTTACTTCCAGAAAAGGGCATAGCTGGCATATCAGCTGAAGCTGATAACAAGCGCTCCTGACCGTCGCATTTACCTGATTTGTCATCAGGAGCAATGAGTCAAGGAGCACCACCAGACTGTGAACACAGTCACTGGAGGAGAGTGCGACCCCATCCAGGACTGGAGGTTGCAACCCAATTCTTGGTTTCGGGGCCGCTACCGTGAGCACCTCCGTCTTGTTTGGATTCAGTTTCAATCTGTTTTTCCTCATCCAGCCCATTACCGCCCAAAGACATTCATTGAGAGAGGAGATGCCATTGGAATTCGAGGCCAACGAATGAGACATGGAAAATGCTCTCACTCTCTCTCTCTCATACACAGAAATACACATACACACTATAATGTATATTTAGTATTGCAGAGGGGTTAAAGAAATCCTCAAAATAATGTCAGTACTTAGTTCAAGTGAATGAATCTCCCAGCTACTAACTAAGATTAATTCCATTTAGACTATTCTGGCTTCTCACACTGCTTTTGCATAAGCTAAACTCTACAGTGATTTTCCCAGGATAACAATCAAAACACTAGCACTTTCAGTAGACTGTGTTAAATTGATCTTGGAAATATCCTGACATGATAAATCCAGAACACGGCTCATCTCACACATCTCACTGCCAAAGGAAGTACTAAAGGGCTTATTGATTTTGATTATTAAATAAGAATTCAAACACTGTCTTCTAAGGATTAAGCTGCTACTTATTTCCATCCACTAACTTGCAGGACAAGAATTCCATTCAGACCAGTCTGTGAAGCAGTGTCAGCAGTACACTTCTTGTTTTTGTAGTTGTGTGCCTCCAAGTCATTTTTGACTTATGCTGACCCTAAGGCAAACCAATCATAGAGTTTTCATGGCATATTTCTTCAGAGAGGGGTTGTCATTGCCATCCCCTGAGGCTGAGAGTATATCTGTGATTTTGTGCATTTAAGTTGTCATTGTTTTATGGATTTTAAATGTTATTTTGCTTTGTTAAGATTTTGTGACGCTGCACCAGGAAAGTGGTGCACTCACCATTCGCACAAAATAGAAAAACCTTGTTCAATTCCTCATGAGTATGTGCACCACAAGAAGTTCTTTTAACAAGACCTGCTTTGCCCAGCCTGAAAATACCCATCTCCTCTCCCTGGCAGACATTGACACTATTAGCATCATTGTCCCACAGGGAAACTAACACTTTTATTGTAAAGTGCATTAAGGTTCAAAACTGAGGACTGAGTTCCAGTGTTCAATTTACTCATGTTAGCATATAGACTGAAGCACTTCAGTATCAGTTGATTGCATTAGGACAGTGCATCCAGTGTTACGTTACATAGGAGTCTATATTTTTATTAAAAATAAATCTCATTGTAATGTGTCCAGTGTAGATTATGAATGCTTTTAATCAGAAGTATACTAAACTATCTAGTCACATTTTAAATATAACACATTGGTTTTCAGTTATACTGATGTGCATTTCGAATGTTATCTCCTTGTGGCAGATTTGAAAATGTTGGCTATCATTCTAGATCAGCTACTTAGCTATGCAACTACCTTAGGGGGGATGCAGACGGGCGGCCATGGGCCGCCCTGGGAAGCGGCGGATTGGGGCCGAGGCTACCCCATGCCTCGGCCCGATCCTTCCTTTTGCCGCCTGGGAAAGGAACGCTAAAATAGCGCTGCTTCCACAAGGCGCGAAAGGGGTGCCCGAAGAGCCGCCATGCGGCTCTCCTGCGCCTCTTCCAGCTCAGCGTGTCTGGACGCTGAGCCAGAAGGACATAATTGGAGCGCCCATCATGTGGAAGGGTGCGTGCTCCGATTACATCCTCAGGAAGGGGTTGGGATGCACAATGTGAGGCTGCCCCTCCCCTTCCTTGCCTCCAAGATGGCACAAAGCGCAGTCTGCAAAGGGGGTTAGTTACATAGCTAAGTAGTGTTTCCCAACCCAACTGTCATCCCCAGTCCTCACTTTTTGGGCAGCTGCTACTGCAAGCAACATGGAGCTGCTCTCCTATAAATCAGGATGCAGCAGAGTCATGTCCATGCCATCAGTGATCTCAGTTATAAGGGGGAATTATGGCAGAGATCCTGATTCTGACTGTTGCAGCTTAGATCACTGGAAGGAGGGAGATGCAAATGGAAGTCAAATGCATCTCGATCAACAGAACAGGCTCCTGATGCTCAGAGCAACTTCTGGTCACTAAGTCAGGATTGTGTGTGGGGAGGGGGATTGAGCCAGGTGACACTACTTAGCTACATAACTTAAGTAGTGATGTAGCTGATATAGAATTGTGGCTGTCATTTGTAAAAATATGGTTTAAAAAAGTTCATTCTCATTTATCACCTGCCCTTTTTAACACTGCAGGCCCTTGGTACCTGCTGGGGTTTAGTTCCAGGACGCCCCATGGATAACAAAATCAATGGATGTTCAAATCCCATTAAATATAATGGGGCAGTAAAACAATGTCCCTTATATAAAATGGCAAAGGCCATGGATGCTGAGAGCCAACTGTATTTTAAAAGCAGCTGGAATATGTTATGGTAAAAAGAATTCTCTCTTTAATATGAAGGACACCATAAATATATAGTAAGAGGAATTTAATATTCTATATAGACAAAACACCATCTTCACTATATTCATTCAATGACATGCACTCTACAGTATTTAAACAAAAAACAATGAACACACACATATACACATACATACACACTTCAGAATCCACATCTGCATTTTGAACAGGTAATCAGAACTAGCACCCAGACTTTTTAAATTCAGAACATCACAGTCTATCTCATTTGTCAGTGCCTAGAATACAAATACCATCAGATGAAAGAACATTAGGGAGAAAAAGGAGAGAATGTCTGGAGTCCTCAACATAACACATCAACACTTCATCTTAAGAACAACACCTAACTTCATCCATCCATTTGGAAATACTCCATCCTCTATATTCTGTAACTGCCACTTTGGGGACAGCTTACTTTTAAGTAGAGCAGCTGAAGAGGATGGAAGCCAAAATGTTTTACAATATTTAAATATTACCCTTTTGATAGTGACACATGTCCCCAAAAAAGAGTGAAAACATCAAAGGTCTGCCAGTGGTGTGTTATGACATCTCTTGATCAGAATGACATAGTGACAAACATTTAACATTTTGAACATATCCAGAATGATTAATCCTAACTTTACAGAATGAAATACTTTCCAATGCTAAACTTAGAAAAAGCATCAGGGAAAGGCAGAGGAAAATAATATATATCTATTCTAAAATTCAATTCCCGTTTGGCAAAGCTTGCAGGTTTAATCCTTTTTGCAGAAGTTGATGCATTTCAAGTATGCTTTTTAAGGCTAACCTTTGTACTGAACACTGAAGGAGGATTTCCTTTGCAAATATCTGGGAGCCCAAATATCTTTATTCCAACTTGGTGTATAGCCCTGTTTCAGACTCTGCCCATTACCTCTTCATATTTTTCCCCAACCCAATTTTAACTAATGTTAAAGAATAGTATAGATCTGCAAGTTTTTTCTTTCTCTAAGAACAACATTTAAAAGAACTGGCAGTTTGCAGGTATGACAGCTCCGGGAATGTGTATCACATTGTTCTTTGAGATAGAGAATAGATAGCAGAATTAGAAATGTGCTTTGGAGGTCACTTCAGAACCCCTTTTATTTTAGAGGAACTTCCCCTCTGGGTGAAAAGATAAGTCTTCCTTCCTTGCCAGTCCTTAACGTTGCAGCCAAGGATGTAAGCAAACATATCAGTTAGTGAAATTTGGAATTGGGCTTTAGCATTCCAGTAAGGATGGCTCTCCATCCCCTTTTGAACAGCTTCCCATTACAAATCCCTCAAGTCTGTTCAGTAAGAATTTTCTTTGTCTGCTTCAAACAATCAAGTGAAGAGATGCAGCATTTAGTTAACATGACTTATCTCTTCCCTGTGAACTGTAACAACAGCAAGTCCAAATTAATTAAAAGTCCTGGACATGATCCAGGAAAAGATGAACACTTTAAATTTTCTTGGGCTTGAATTAAACAATTTCAAAGACATGCATAACTCTTTCAATGATATCAAGGGGATGCATGCATTTTGAAATTATGTGGATTTCAGCGAGATATGCTCTGATTGTGATAAGTGGGACTTCATTTCAAAGTGTTTAAATTGGCCATGTTGAACTTAATAGAACTTATTTCTTGGTAGATATTTTCAAGTGTTGGTCTATATACTTCCTTGTGCTACAATGCAGGAGTGAATCAGAATTGCTAATGATTAATATTAGGAATAGATTGTTTTGGCATTTTTGCTATAGCACTTTTTTTCAGAACAACTTTTACTATTCCTAAAAGTCTACAGTTTCTTTTGACTTAAAAATGAAATATTTGTGTTATTTCAGAAAGGTTAGGAAGCCATATTGCCATACTGGGGGACCCACCATACCCCTAAATATTTTACTCCCATGTTCCCAAGATAAGACAACTAACTAGGGGGGGGGGGGAAGCAGACAGGCTGCCCTGGGCCGCCCCTGGAAGCTGTGCCGCGGGACCGAGGCATCCCCATGCCTCGGTCCCATGGCGCACCTTCTCCGCCCCTGAAAGGAGCGCTAAATTGGTGCTCCTTTCACAAGTCACCGAAGGTGCGCCGCAAAAGGCTGTGGTGCACCTTCGGCGACTCTTTCACTGCAGCGTGTGCGAACACTGCGGCGGGAGGTCCTCCTCAGAGCGCCGGCTGTGCGGAGGGCCAGCTGCTCCGAGGACGACCTGGGGAAGGGGTTGGGGTGCCGATCATGCGGCTGCCCCTCCCCTACCCTGCCCCCAAGACAGCCCAATTAGCTGTCTGCTTAGCCCCTATAATGTCTTTTCTTTTTTGTGGGATGGAGAGAAGCCTCTCCCAAACTTAAAATGGTCTGGAGGCCAAAAACATGAAGAAATTTATTCCTATGCCCACTAGGATATTTTTTTAAAAAAAAAAAATGAATATGGAGGGACTCTAGGATGTCCAGAAAGAAAGAAAGAAAGAAAGAAAGAAAGAAAGAAAGAAAGAAAGTCTACCTCAGGCCTGATCCCAAGCTCCAAGAAATGAATTGCCTCTGAAGTTCAACCCCTGATGTTCAAATAATAGAGAATTATATTTTCAATATTCAGTTTTAAAAAGAATTTGACATTGATATCATACAAGTATTTTACATGGGAGCAATTGAATCAGGAAATAAAGGCAATGAGCTCCACAGAGGTTTCCTGCCTGACTCATGAGGGTCTGGAGGTAAGACCCACTCCCTTTGGAAGCCTTACACCAGGGGTAGGCAACCTTTCCCCTTTAAGGGCCGAGGGACTTCAGCTCCCAGAATCCCAGGAGCTATTGGCCAACATGGGACTATTGGCCAACAAGGCTGAGGCTTCTGGGAGCTGAAGTCCCTCGGCCCTTAAAGGGGAAAGGTTGCCTACCCCTGCCTTACACTGTTTACTAATCCTTACCCTTGAGAGTCCTCTAAGGCAGTGGTAGGCAATCTTTCCCCTTTAAGGGCCGAGGGACTTCAGCTCCCAGAAGCCTCAGCCATGTTGGCCAATAGCTCCTGGGATTCTGGGAGCTGAAGTCCCTCGGCCCTTAAAGGGGAAAGGTTGCCTACCCCTGCTCTAAGGGGAATCCCTACTGCCTCCAACTCCTGATTTCCCCTTCCCAGCCTGGCTTTTCTCTCTTCTTCACTAACCAGGGAAAGGAGGAAGAAGCAAAGCTTTTCAAGCACAGGTTGAGAACACTTTCCTCCTCTCCCTCTTCCCTGCACAGAACAGTTAGCAAGTTCCAGCTCAGAATACTTTGCTCTTTCTCCATTTTTACCATGCTTCAAAGAAGGAGATGTAATGAAGCCGGTCCACCCAAAAAACATATCCTCCAACTGCAGGGATGGTCTCAATTAATAAAGAAATAATAACTCTCTGTTGTCCAACTTTTCTAGATGATTTCAAAAAATTCCCAGTTTGTCCTTCTTTGTCCCACCTTCTCTCTTTGCCCTCACCTTCCTTCAGTTGCTGCAAACTGGTTTCCAAGTGCAAAAGCAATTTGTAATCAATTAACTCACAGAAGGGGGAGGGGGAGAGGAGGGAGGGAGTTTTGTGCTTCTCAGTTGGCTCAGGCAGAAGCAAACTGCTGTAGTCTCTCTTGCCTTGTCTGTCCTTCCTTATTAATAATTCTTGCCATCTTCACCACACACTCTGATGTTCCTTAGCTATGTGTGTCCCGGTTTTCATCTGTGAACTGTCAGAAGCCATGTGAGTCTGATTTCACAACAAAAACAATAGCATTGTTGGACAGAAAGCAGCATGGCTTAGTGGTTTGAGTGTTGGACTACAACCCTAGATACCAGAGTTCAAATCAAATCAAGCATAAAAACCCAATGGGTGACCTTGGGCAGTTCACATTCTCTTATACTCAGAGGATGGCAATGGCAACCCCCCCCCACCCAGTGAACAAATTTTGCCAAAAAACCCCTATGATAGGTTCATCTTAGGGGCGCCATAAGACAAAAATGACTTGGAGGCACACAACAACAACAAAGTTACCACCACCACCACCACCACCACCACCACTACTACTACTACTTTTAAAGTCAACAATACTTTTTCATCTGTGAAATGTCGGAAGGTATGTAGAAAGCTAAACCAGACACATCAGTTAGGGACTCAGGGCGTTTTCACACGGGCTTTTGGAGGACGCTAGCCGGCCTCCATCCAGCCTCCGTCCGGCCCCACTCCGGCAAAATGTCAAATGTTTCATACGACGTCGCAGCAAGCCCCGCCCCTTCCAGTGCCATCCCCGGCGCTAGCCGGCGTCAGTCCGGGGCTTGCTGCGCGTGTTCACATGATGTCGCAGCAAGCCCCGCCCCCTTTAGCTCTAACTCCGGCATCAGCGCCGGAGTTGTAATTCCTTTTTTAAAAAGGAATTAGGTCGCTGCCGCTGGAGCCATTCCGGAGTGAGCGGAAGGCTCCGTTCCGGAATGGCTCCAGGCGGATTTGGACATTTGTGTATGAAAACATCCCCTGTGATACACCCAGAGAAGTACAGGGTCAGAAGAAAACTTGCCTACCACTACCACCAGCAGAAAGGTGATCCCTTCTCACTTTTATGTTTCATTGGTCAGGCTTATTGTATTCTTAATACTACAAGAGTGTTTTGATATCCTTCAGCCTCTCTCCAGATCACACCTGGTATGGAGGGATTTGATAAGATTATGTGAAGCTGTTCACTGCCAAGGATTACATGATAATGCAGCTACTTTAGCAGAAAATATTGAAAGTGTTTCCAAAGAGGTATTGTCAGAATAAGTGTGCTGATCACAAAAGCTTAAAAGTCCAGGATAAATATAAATTCAAATCATTGGAAGCATCAGGGGGTTTAATAGAATGTTTGGAGCAGTATCTAATCACATTTCAGTTTTATGATAAATATGACAACAAATTTGATGTCATGTGTTTCTGGAAATATTTCAGTATGAAAGATGTTTTAGCACTGTGTTCTATGGCCACGTGTGTGAATCTCTGGCCCTTTTTATTTTTTCACAGTGCACCAGAGCAATGCTAGGCTGGGTGCCCTGTATGTTATTAAAATAATGTGTCATAATGTGCATAGACAGCATGGTGTAGTGGTTTGAGCACTGGACTCTGGAGATCAGGGTTCAATTCCCTGCTTGAGCATAAAAATCCATTGGGTGACCCTGGCCAAGCAACACTCTGTCAGCCTCAGAGAATGGCAATGGCAAGCCCCATCTGATGAAACTTGCCAAGAAAACCCTATGAGAGGCTTGCCTTAGAGTCACCATATGTCAAAAATGACTTGAGGGCACAAAACAATGTATAGACAGAGCTATCTACATGCTGCAGTTTTGGGACCTTTACAGCTGCTCAGGGATCATGGTTACTAACACCTATAGATCTTGAAAAAGTTGCTTTTGGTACTCAGAATTCCCCAACCAGTATGACATATTCATGATAGCTGTTGGATTCTGGAAGTTATTTTATTAAAAGTCATTTTTACACGTTTTGCTACCTATGAACCTGCTCAGCATTTGTATGTAGAATTGCTGTGTCCCCTTTCCATGTGGCATTTCCTCCCAGTTCCATATGGCATCTTTTCCCTATATCTACCAATAAGGGAGATGTCTGTTGTACTTGCAGAATATTTATATGAGAGGAGTCATTTAACCTCTTTCTAGACAGATGGTACAGAAAAGAGAGCAACAAAGGCAGGGGAGCAACCCAGAGTGCATTCACACTGAAGAAATAAAGCAGTCTGACACCACTTTAATTGCCATGATTCAATGCTATGGAATTCTGAGATTTGTAGTTTTGTGAGATATTTGGCCTTCCCACTCAGAGAGTTCTGGTGCCACCAAGCTACAAATCCCAAAATTCAACAGCATTGAACCATGGCAGTTAAAGTAGTGCCAAACTGCTTTATTTTTACAATGTGGCAGCAGCTGAAGTTGACACCCCACAAGGAAATTAGGCTGCAATCTCATCCCCCTATACCTGGGAGTGAATCCTATAGAGTTCTGTGGGATTTATGCTTGAGTAAAGATGCTTAGGATCACACAATTCCTCTCCTCAGTGGAATATGGTATATGGAATAATGTGCAATTATTTATTTATTTGAGCTATTAGTAAAGTTAAGCCATTAGCAAATGATTTGCAATAAAATACTAAAAGCAAATGTGATAAAATAATCAGAGCAAAATAAATCAACAGTGTAAACTAGATTAATAAAAGTTGTTTAAATTATAGACAGCTATTTTTTGGTAAGGATTGCTAATATTTTAGATAGAGTTCGGTGCAGCAATAACCATCAAAACAAATAATAGAGCCATCTTCCAAATCTTTAGTGCAGGAGTAGGCAACCTTTTTGAGCCGGGCTCCGGGTTGCTGTCCCTCAGACAATTGGGGGCCCCGAAACACTAAATAAATAAATAAATAAATATTAAAATTAAAATATTTTAAAAAATTTAAAAAATATATGCACTCTCTCAGCCCCAGAAAAGCTATGGCAAAACCCCTGTGGAGATTTTGCCAAGAAAACCCCAAGAACAAGTAATAACAACAATAATCAATATCATCATGGCGGGTGGCAGCGGCGGTGGCAGCAGGACCGGCTTGGGGCCAGTCCAAAGGCCTTGGGGGGCCGCATTCAGCCCTCAGGCCTTAGGTTGCCTACCCCTGCCTTAGTGCCTCAGTTTAAAAGTTCAACATATTTCCAGCAACTCATTTCAAATAATACACTAGCTATTTCTAAGCTTCAGAGCAGCAAAAGTTTCTCTCAGAAACTATTCAATCAAATCCAATGATTAGTTCTATGCATAAAAACAAAATGAGTCTTTAAATCAAGCTCAGTGCCATTCTCTTAAATATGCTTAGAGACTGGGAAAAAATGATGTTTATGTCAATGATATAGTTAAGATTGTTTGGTAGATTTGAACTGTAGCAACTACAGTATGTCAAGCTCTATTTTAAGAATAAAGACCAAAAACACCAAAACTTGGTGAACTAATAGAATGAATCAGTATGCATTGAAAATGTCAAAGTTACTTTATGGTACAGAATTAGGTAACTTCCCAAGAAAGGTCAATATGCATAGTCTTCATGGATATTATACTCCTAAAATAAGTGCATTAAAATCAACACTAATACAGAAGTATAGTGAAAGGGACTAGGGACGTTATCACACAGGGCCAAATCTGCTGGTTAATCCACACAAAATCCAGACCGAAACTGGATTATTGGCCCATGTTTTCACATGACGTCGCACCGAAACTGGACAGAAAGTGAACCGAAACTGGTGTTATCCGAGATCTTTTGTAATCCGGTTCTTTGGAGGAAATGCAAATGCGCAATTAAAGTAATTGCGAATTTACCGTAATGTGATCGCCAAATGCGCATTGGGGAGCATTTCCCTGCTGTTGCCATGGTTCCAGTGAGCATTCCTCTATCTGCGCATGTGCAAGAGGCTCATTTCTACTACATTTATGGGCTATTTTCGCTTGTGTGTGGACGTTGAATGCACTTACTGTAAATTCGCAATTAAGGTAATGACGTTTGCAGAAACAAGGTTTATTTCCCTTTTATTTTCGGGATGCCTCATTTCCACTTTATTTATTATTTATTATTTATTCACTTTCTGGCCCACGTGTGATAATGTCCTAGGAAGTGATGTTGATACACATCTGTAGTACCCTCCAGCTTTATTTTAAACAACTTTTGATGTTGAGGATTTAGCCCGTTATAATGAAGATGAAGAGAAAGATAAAAAGCCTACTTCATACTGTATTATTGACCTCTGTGGAATTCCTGATAACTTCAATCATCCAATAACAAAGAATCTTTTGAACTTACCAAAGGTCCATGTAAAATTAAGAAAATGCAGACTTTTTTATGTAGCTGGACTCTTTTGAATGATCTAAAAACACACAGAGGTTTTGTTGAATAGGATGCACTTATGTGTTTTAAATTGAAAAATGACTCTGAAAGTAGATAAGAACCATACCAACATCTCTGCTTGTGTGGTTTCTCCTCTTGTGTTGTAAATTATGTGATCAGAAATAGATTTGTAAATGTTATTTTAAAAAAAAAAAAATTAAAGCTTTATCAAGGCTGTGAACCAATCACAAAATTTGATTCAACACTCACTTTAACATTAACAGACCTACTTTGGCTGGGATGAATTTGGAGCTACTATTCAAATTCCTCAGTTTTATTGGATGAGAAAGACAACATTAGTCTACCAAAGTTTTATAAACTAAAGTTTATACAAGATTTTCCTTATTCTGCATTCTTCCTTCACAGATGTTACCTGCATTTCGATGTCAGCAGCAGCATCTTTAAATATCTTCAAACATATGCTATAATTTGTTTTCTGAAAGTATCATACTTTTCTGAATAGGGGTGTGGGAGCTTATTTCATTTCTATATTTTCATGTCAGAGAAAATAGCTTTGTTCAGTGCAGTTCTCATAACATTTTCAGTCAGAAACATCATCGCAAAAATACATCAGGTGACTAAACGCAACTTTATATTTAAATAAACTTACTACTGGACTGCCATCTTCTTCTGCAGAAAGAGGTTAGAAATAAATAGCTTAATAGCTTGACCAGCATTTAGCTACCACTTCCTTAGAGTAACTGAGGGATTCCCTAAAGGAGAAAAAGAGAGAGCTTTCAAAAGAAAAATGAAAGTAGTTTTAGTGCTTATTATCTTATGTATATTTCACTAAAAACAACTTTAGAAACTAGCATGAAAAGTAATGGAGATGACTGAATCTCATTCCCTTGTTGCTGGCAATATTCAACCCTTTTCAGCCTCTTTCAGCACTTTAGGTAGGGGCAATGTGTAAGGGAATCCTGACCATTTTCGTGGCCCACCAGGACCCACCATCTGCCCTAGACACTGAACTCTGATATTACTTTAGAACACAGGATGTTTGAACTATTTTCAAACCAAATTGTTTAGGTTTGTTTTCTGAAAGTCCCATTCAACAAGAAAACAAAGTGTATACCTGCTCATTTTGTTTCAAAGGGAAATGTGGTGTCCCACCATAAACCTGTCAACATTTGATTTTGCAGTAGAGTTAGTGTGTGGCCCGCAATGGTTTCAGGGTAGCCAACGTTGACCATATTGGCTTCTGCCAATTTATGGCAATCCCATGAATTTCATAGGGTTTTCTTAGGCAACTTTTAGAGCAGGGGTAGGCAACCTTTTGGAGACCTGGGCCGGTCCCCCGAAGTCCAGGTCTCCGCCGGGCCGAGGGGAGGGGGGAATGGCAGCGCGCGCGCTCATGCGTGCACACGTGCACCCTCCGCTGTCACCATGCATTTTGCCATCCGTGCAGCCGTGCGCGCCGCACCCGCCATTTTGATTTTCATAGGGTTTTCTAAAGAGACTAAAATGAATAGAACTTAATGAGTGAAATATACTATTTTGTGCATTCAACTTAACTGAGTTGTAACTTCCAATATATAAAGAAGGAAAGGGGTGGAGGTGGGAAGCAGTGGTGGGTGAGAAGGATGCCTCTTTACAGTTGTGAGAATAAATGTATATGTGGCTCAGAGCCCTATCCAAATGTAATTCTTTGTATTTTAAAAATAAAAGTGTGGGGGGGGGGAGAGAAAAAGGAAGAAAAAAGTAGGCCTTGGAAGGAAGAGTGGACAAAGGGCCTTTGCAGACTGCCAGAAATAGTGCAAATTGAGTCCACTTTAACTGCCCTGGCTCAGTGCTAGGGAATCATGGGAACTGTATTTTTTTCTGAGACTGAGCCTTCTCTGTCAGAGAACTCTGGTGGCACAATAAACTACAGTTCCCATGATTCCCTAACACTGAGTCAGCGCAGTTAAAGTGGACTCAATTTGCACTATTTCTGGCAGTCTGCAAAGGCCCAAAGTCTCCAAGAAGAGGCCATACTCTCTCACTCTTGCTCTTGCTATTGTTCTCTCTGACTTCTTGAGTTGTGAACCTGTTGTGTCAGTTTTTCCACAAAAGCAAGAGACCACAATTTTCCCTATCAACAGTCCAGAGAGAAATTGTGTAGGCCTTTCCATTTTTGAACAAGCAGCATATGAGCTGCTAGACAAAAAGTAAACATGTGTCTATTCTTAATACAACAAAGTCCATGCCCAACAAATTATCTTTAAAAAAGTAAAATAGAAATGGCCATTATTCTTTGCAAACAGTGTCATCACTAGGGGGTGTGGGGGTGTGAAATACCTGGGGAGGTGTCACCTGGTGGGGTGGTATACCTGGGGAGACTGGAATGGCTACTGTATGAATGAGAAACAGCACTTTCCCATTCTCACAACAGCTTCACTGGACCAGCTTCAGGTGACACCAACCTCAGGGATGCCACTACTTACAAAGACATCCAGCATAATTTTGAGAAATGTGTGTGTGGGGGGGTGTCTGTCTTCCTATATCCTTATGGAAAACTGAGATGGGATGAGATTTAATAGATTATCCAAAGTGAGATTATGAGATCCCTCATTCAAAGAAATGAATCCTTCGGGTGTCAGTGGATTGTTCTTGGCAGAGATAAGATGGACCCAAGCCATGTAGGGCTTTAAAGGTCAAAACCAACACCTTGTACTGTGCCCGGAAACTAATTGGCAGCCAGTGGAGAGATTTTAACACACATGTAATATGGTCTCTTCTGGATGTTCCCAAGACCAGTCTGGCTGTCATGTTCTGAAGTCATTGAAGTTTCCAGGTCAAGCACAAGGGTAGCCATGTAGAGTGCAAAATTCCATGTAGAAGCAAAATAAATAAATAAATAAATAAAAGTGCATTACAGAAATCCAAATGTGAGGTTACCAGAGCATGTACAACAGTTTCCAGGTCCTTAGTCTCCAGGAAAGGGCGCAGCTGGCGTATCAGCCGAAGCTGATAGCAGGCACTCCTGACCGTCACATTCACCTGATTTGTCATGTGAAGCGACAAATCTAGGAGTACCCCCAGACTGCGAACACAGTCCTTAGAGGAGAGTGTGACTCCATCCAGGACTGGAAAGTGTATTCCCAAGCCTGGTTTCGGGCCCGTCACTGTTAGTATCTCCGTTTTATCTGGATTCAGTCTCAATCTGTTTTTCCTCATCCAATCCATTACCGCCTTAAGACAATCAATGAGAGGAGAGATGCCATCTGAGGTCTGGGCAGACGATCTGGTCATGGAGAGGTATATCTGGGTGTCATCAGCGTACTGAAGACACCGTGCTCCATGCCTCCGAATGATCTCTCCCAGCGGCTTCATATAAACGTTAAATAGCATCGGGGACAGGATGGCGCCCTGAGGGACACCACATTTAAGCTCTATTTTAGAAGAGCAACTGTCCCCGAGCCTCACCCTCTGGGATCTGCCCGAGAGGAAGGAACGGAACCACTGCAAAGCAGTGCCTCCAATTCCTAACTCTCTCAGGCGATCCAAGAAGATGGAGTGGTCTATTGTATCAAAGGCCACTGAGAAGTCCAAGAGCACCAGCAGGGTCACACTACCCCTGTTGGTGCTCAAGCGGAGGTTGTCAGCCAGAGCAACCATGGCGGTCTCAACTCCATATCCTGTCCTAAAGCCGATTTGAAATGGATTGAGATAATCGGTTTCATCCAAGACAGCTTGGAGCTGGGAAGCAACTGCCCTCTCGATCACCTTGCTTAAGAAGGGCAGCAAGGAGACCAGTCTATAGTTATTCCTGTCCAGGGGATCCAGGGAAGGCTTTTTCAGGAGGAGTTTGACCGCCACCTCCTTTAAACAAGATGGTACAAAGCCCTCCCTGAATGACGCATTGATGGTATCCTGAAGGAATACCCTCAGAGCGTCTCCCTCCTGGACGACCAGCCAAGATGGACAAGGATCAAGAGGGCAAGTCGTCTTCCTCACTCTGCCAAGGAGCTTGTCTATGTCATCGGTACTCACAGATGGAAGCTGATCCAGTAAAATACAATCAACGGAGTTGCTGGACACCTCACCCATGGATTCTGTTAAAACATTGGCGTCCAGGTTGGCTCTTATTCGAGAGATTTTATCTGCAAAGTAGATGTTAAAAGCGTCACAGCAGGCCACTGTAGGGTTAAGTAGAGGGTTCTGTACAGGAGGTACCTGTGTCAGTTCCCCCACTACCCTAAACCGCTCTGCTGGACGAGACTCTGCAGACGCAATGCATGCAGAGGAGAAAGATCTCTGCACTGCACACAATGCCTCCCGATAGGAATCAAGATGTTTCCTATCGCGAATTCTGTCGAATAAGAATCGAGTCTTCCGCCATTCGTGCTCTAGTCGTTGTCCAGCTCGCTTCATCCTCCTAAGCTCCTCGGTGTACCAGGGATTACGATTAGGAGTGGGCTGGAAAGGATGCTTGGGAACAATTGTGTCAATAGCCTTGGCGAGATCGATGTTCCAGGTACTAACCAAGGCTTCGACAGAATCACCGGCTTACCCACCATTAAACCCTCTAAGGCTTTCTGGAAGCCAATTGGTTCCATTAGCCTTCAAGGGTGGACCATTCTAATGGGTCCGCCACCCCCGGAAGGGCAGACAGTGGTTCTTAGTTCCATCTTGACCAGGAAATGATCCGTCCATGGCAATGCGGAGGTTGCAATAACCTCCGCCCACTGATATTCCTGTTCCATACTAAAGACTGCATCGAGGGTATGACCCACACAATGTGTGGGCCCAAAAACCAATTGGGATAGGCCCATGCTTGTCATGGTTTCCATGAACTCCTGAGCTGCGCCGGTTAGATTTAACAAACTGGTCTCGAGTGGGATGTTGAAGTCGCCCAGAATCAAAAGTCTGGGAGACTGCAACAGCAACTCTGAGACCAGCTGCGTCAGCTCGGTCAGGGAGTCTGTTAAGCAACGGGGTGGCCGGTATACCAACAGAATCCCCAAACTATCCCTAGTTCTCAGGCTCAGGTACATACACTCGATGTAGGCTGTTTTCTGGATAGGTTTCCTGGTCAAGATTAGGTTGTTTCTATGAACCAAGGCCACGCCGCCGCCCCACCCACTTTCCCTTATCTGCTCACAAACCGAGTACCCAGCTGGGAGAGCCTGCACCCAGGTTACAGCATTCATAGTTCCATGGGGCACAGCTTCCCAGTGGATTGAAAGTAATGTTGCAAACTTGCTGAGGCTTATGTCAAGTTGAATAAGGCCAAACAGACAGCCCTTTTGCACTGTCATCCAGATGGCTTCAGAGCACAGCGTTTTGATGCTACATTTCCTGAAGCCATCGTGAAACCACCCTGGCCATTTACATGTGGCCGACTTCAAGACACTCCAGCAGTGCAGCATTTATATGCCACATTTTAAAGCTGGCTTTGGGCTTCATCAGGGCAGGAAAAGCCGACTTTTGCTGGCTGAAAAAGGAGCCACAGTGTACAGTTGCCATGGCCCCAATATGTCTTCAGAAGGGGCAGCTTCAAGCCACCCCTTCAGGGCCATCTGTTTCAGCCCTGAGTTATGTTAGGCACCTGAACCTGAATCGTTTGGGGTGACAGAGAGCTGCTCTTGGAAGCAGTGGATCGGGGCTGTGGCAACCCCACGCTGTGGCCCCGATCCTCCCATTTGCTACCCCTAAGAGCTGCACCGTGGCTGTTCCGTGCCCTTTTGGCGCAGCATGTCTACACACTGTGCTGGAAGGGCATCCTGATGCTGCGCACCATGCATACAGCCATGTGGCATCAGGACGACATTGGGCTGGAGTTGGGGTGGCCGGCGTGCGGCTGCTCCACACCAACTCCACCCCTAGGACAGCCCTTTAGGCCAGTCTGCAACGCCCCATAGATGTGAAAATCTCTGTATGTTGACTTTGTTATTTCCTCCCAATCTTCCCTGTATTTTCTTGTTTTGAATAGGTTGCAAGACTTTGTATTTCCTCCATACAGGAAAATTCTAAGTATTTTACCAAATTTACATGTCAATTTGAACTAGTTAACTAATTTACACAACTTTTTTCCCACAGACTAAAGTGTCCTTTTGTGAATTTTCCCCATTTTAAAATACATGTATTGTTTTGTGCTTATTTTATTTTTTAGAAATGTTCTATGTGCCTTGAACATGAGCTGTGAAAATGCTACTTCCATGAAGACTAATAAGTCCACCTGTCTTGTTCCCAACATCCAGCCATATCAACAGATTAGCCTTTCAAGTGCTCCATTGTGACATTTTTAAAAATTATGGCAATTGGTAAAACAGAGATACTAGTAGAATATTTCTCACTTTCTAATATATTGTTTCAGCCTGTCAATTTAAAGAACAAAGAATTTTATCCTTTATTAATCATCTTTATTCTAAAGCTCTCCCAAGCTTTTGTGTGACTCTTCACTTGTAAAAGCCATCTTTAAAAACCTACATATATCCAAAGATATACAAAAGGTTGTCTTCAAAACATGATTTGAATTATGTGGAAAGCTTTGAATGGAGTTGCCATTCTAAAGATGTACCAAATTATTGAGGGGATGATGAAATAAACTGTCACCTAGAAACATGTTTCAGAATTAGATGTGGATATTGAGACCACCAGCCACATACCAAAAAGCATAACTGAACACTAAAATAATCCAACAGTACCAACAAAATTGATCAGTTAAACAACAATAAAAGTTGAAACACAGAATAAACTTTGCAGCCTCTCAGAGCTCTAGGTCCCTCTCAAGTAACAACAGCACCACCTATAGGGGAACAGTTAGCTACTGCTTCATTCTACTTCCTTCAGTCCAAAGAGCCTGACTATTGAATTTATTGAAATCAGAATTGTATGCATCCATATATCTTTATATGGCAGTTTCACAGACACTGTAAACTGGCACAACTCCTTTGGCTACCCCAGAAAGCAGTAGAATTATATCAGCTGAAGATATGACCTTCATAATAAAATATGCTTTGATGATCCCTCAATCAGAAGACTCATGGTGAAGGGAAGTATACATGCTGAGATTTCACTTGGCACAACTCTTAGCTTCTGTTCAGTAATTCTGACATTTACTGTGATGTCAAAGGGATAAATATATGCATGAGTACAAGTCAAGAGAGATCATATTTTCCACTTAGAACTGAGCCCTCCCACCTACTTTACACAGGCATGCTCTGCATCTTTCTTAATTTGGTGCTCTCCAGATTTTGGGGCTATAAATCCCATAGAGATTTCAGCCACCATGGCCAATGGCCAGGGATGATGAAAAACTGCAGTCAGGTTGAGAAGGTGGTCATATACTGTTTCCTGATTCAGCTATCTAATAGAGCTGCACCATCCTTATTTGGTGGAAATTGATGAAGGGCCTTTGCAGACTGCCAGAAATAGTGCAAATTGAGTCCACTTTAAGGATTAGGGTTAGTGCTAGGGAATCATGGGAATTGTTTTTTTCTGAGACATTGAGCCTTCTCTGTCAGAGAACTCTGGTGCCACAATAAAATACATTATTTCTTCACTCTTTCTAATGCATAGAATTTTGTATACTCCCTCTCACTCCCAGCTAAAATATGTTTATGCATGTTTTCAAGTATATGCGCTTTTAGCAGTTCACATTTTTCAATTATTTATGATTCTGTGCATACCAAATGTACTGCAGCCCATAAAAAGTATGCATTTATGAGGGAAGGAAAATGGGGTGTAGCTATGGGAGAATCCTGGCATTGCCCCTCCAAACAAGAATTCTGCACACCCTCCATGACATTGTCCTTCAGTGAAATGATTTTTTCCTTCATTACTCAAATTTCTCATACTGCAGAGAGTGAGACACTGAAAATCATTCAGCTCTAGAACACTTCGATGTGCTGTATTCACATTCCTTTGGTATTTTGGCCTGCCCCTTTTCTTTGGATGCCCAAACTCTATTTTTAAGTGCTCAATTGCTGGAACTGCACCTCATTTTACTACAATGTTAATATTCATTTCACACTGACTGAGAATAGAGAGGTGATGCGCAGGTGATGGGACAAACCTGGGCCATATTGTACTTTCATATTTGCGCATTCATTCTGTAGGGTCTTCTGTAGAGCAGAATGTGGGTGAGGCAGGAGTTCCTTACACACACACACACACACACACACACACAAAACTGTTCAAAGTGTCAAACAGGGAAGCCACCCTTCATTAAATAGGCTGAGTGTCACTGCCCACTTCTGTTGGTGTGTGGATGATGAGTGTTATAGTGATGCCCTTTGGCACCCAGCAGAGTCTGCAGGACAAGCTGGCTGCTGCGATCCACAGCCACTGTGTAGATTTGCCATCAACTGGCTCAGCTTCTCTTCTTCAGCAAAACTGTCTTCCTCAGTCAAGAAGACACATTGTAAAGTCCAAAAGCATAGCTTTATTAATGCATATAAAAAGTAAAAATAAGATAACTAAGTAAAATCCATTGTGATGAAAGGCCTAAGCAGACTGCCAGAAATAGTGCACATTAAATTGAGGCACTGCCCTGGCTCAGTGCTAGGGAATCATGGGAACTGTAATTTATTGTGGCACCAGAGCTCTCTCACAGAGAAGGCTCAATGTCCCAGAAAAAAATACAGTTCCCATGATTCCCTAGCACTGAGCCAGGGCAGTGCCTCAATTTAATGTGCACTATTTCTGGCAGTCTGCTTAGGCCTGAACTTGTCCAGTTCAGCCATACAAGATTACATCTTTTATAATCCCAAAAGCATTAGGATCCAACTTGTTGCAGTTAAAACCACTGTTGTCAGCCACACACGCTCACATCTTGAACAATAAACAATTCTTAGACAAAGGATTTTCTAGGCCCTTCCCATACTCCACCTTCTAGGTGTTAACCTTATGTTAATTGGATAATGTCTGTATGATGTATGCTATCCCAGCCTCTTGCTGTCCATCATCCACCACGTGACTCTCTTTCCCAAGCTAACGATGTTTACGTATTTGATATATCTTTGTTAACCATAACAAAGTCTGGTTCCATTAGTTCTATCTCTGGGAAAGTACATTGTTGATGTCTCTGTTACCACCTGGCGTTGATTCACCCTGTTTCTCTAAATATTGTTTTGTGCTTTGTCCAAAAACTGTTCTCAAGTGGAAAATTACAGACACACACACATCTTTACATTTCACCTTTGACTGTATATCCCATCCATATCCTAACAACTTCCACACTACCCACTCCAGTGTGAACTATTTAATGCACAACCCTAACCAATCATCCCAATTATCCTACAGGCCAGGGGTAGGCAACCTTTCCCCTTTAAGGGCCGAGGTAATTCAGCTCCCAGAAGCCTCAGCCATGTTGGCCAATAGTCCCATGTTGGCCAACTGGGATTCTGGGAGCTGAAGTCCCTCGGCCCTTAAAGGGGAAAGGTTGCCTACCCCTGCTACAGGCCTTCAGTACATGGTTGACAAAAAGCAAACAAACAAAACTTCCCAGCCAATTTTCATAGAATCTTGGAATACTAGTACCTCCGAGTTTGGAAGAGACTAGAAGGGCCATCTAGTCTAATCCCTGACAAGTAAGACATCCAATCTTTGTTAAAACCTCCAAAGATGGAGAGTCCATGAACCTCTGAGGCAATCTATTCCACAGTCAAACAGTTCTCACAGTAGAGATGTTCTTCCTAATGCTTATGTGAAATCTCTTTTCTTGTAGTTTGAATCTATTTTGTAACATAATACAAGCCTGCTCCACCTTGTCCATGATATCCCTTCAGATATTTAAAGATAGGTATCATGTCGCCTCTCATTCTTCTCATCCTGAGCTAAACAGGCCCAGCTCCCTAAGTCATTCTTGGTCACCCTTCTATGAATATGTTCCAACTTATTGATACTCTTCTTGAGCAATGGTGCCTAGAACTGAACAGAGTACTCCAGGTGTGATCTGACCAAAGCAGAATAGAATGGAACTACTACTTCCCTTGATGTGGATACTATATTTCTCTTAATGCAACCCAGAATTGTATTGACTTTTTTGGCCACTGCATCACTCTGTTGATAAATAATAATAATAATAATAATAATAATAATAATACATTTTATTTATAACCCACCCCTCTGCTCGGCAATCGGAGCGGTGTACAACAGATTAAAAATACAACAGATAAAAAAAATTCCTACCTCCCACCTCTTACCCACCCACCCCTTAAAACAGAATTAAACCATCATGAAGTTAAAATAAGTTGAGATAAAATACAATACAGCAGGTCACCTTCACAATATCAAAATTTCAATATTGGAATATTTCAATATTTCAAGCCGGGTGGTTATTCCGGGAAGGCCTGCTGAAAGAGATCCGTCGTGGTAATAAGACGGATCTCCTCCGGCAGGCCATTCCACAGCCTGGGAGCAGTCGCAGAAAAGGCCCTCTGGGAGGTCTGCAAAAACCTGGTCTTTATTGGTTGCAGCAGATTCCTCCTAGAGGACCGAAGTGCACGGGGGGGATCATATGGGGAGAGGCGGTCCCTAAGATAAGATGGACCCAAGCCATGTAGGGCTTTAAAGGTTAAAAACAACACCTTGTACTGTGCCCAGAAACTAATCGGCAGCCAATGGAGGGACTTTAGCGCTGGTGTTATGTGCTCCCTCCTCGATGTTCCAGTAATTAACCTGGCTGCCATATTTTGTACTAGTTGCAGTTTCCGGGTTAAGCACAAGGGTAGCCCCAGGTAGAGTGCATTGCAGAAATCCAGACGTGAGGTTACCAGAGCATGTACCACAGTTTCCAGGTCCCTCATGTCCAGATAAGGGCGCCAAAGCTGATAACAGGTGCTCCTGACCGCTGCATTCACCTGACTAGTCATGTGAAGCGATGAATCTAGGAGAACCCCCAAGCTGCGAACACAGTCCTTAGAGGAGAGTGTGACTCCATCCAGGACTGGGGACTGTATTCCCAAATCTGGTTTCGGGCTCGTGACTGTCAGTACCTCCGTTTTGTCTGGATTCAGTTTCAATCTGTTTTTCCTCATCCAATCATATTCCCATGTACTTCTCAAGTGTCACCCAGTCGATATTTGTGCATTTCATTTTTCATGCCCACATAAAGTACCTTACATTTATCCCTCTTGTAATTCATTTGGTTAGTTTTATTTTGTTATGTTGGCCCAGCTCTCCAATCTGTCAAGGTAATTTTGAATTCTGATCCTTCTTTCTGTGGGATATTAGTCACACATAAATCCCAATTGAATTCATCTGCAAATTTGATAATCATATCTTATAGTCCATCATCTAAGTAATTTATGAAGATTTCAAATAATACCGGGCCCTGGATAAAACCTTGAGGCACCCCACTAGTCACTTCTCTTCAGGATGAAGAGAAAACATTGGCAAGCATTCTCCAGGTTTGGTCTGTCAGTCAGTTATAGATCCACCTAACTGTAGCACTATCTACATCTCAGTTTGCCAGCTTACCTGCAAAAATATCATGGTGGACCTTGTCAAATGCTTTACTGAAATCAATATATATTACATCCACTGCATTTTCCTGATATACCAAGCTTGTAACTCTCTCAAAAAGGAAAAGGTAGGATGCATTTGGCATAAGTTCTTTTGGGGGTGGAAATGACGGTTCTTAGTAATCACACAATCACAGCATTCCTTTCTAAATGTGCACAGTCTGACTCTTTAATAATCTGTTCTAGAACATCTCCCAGTATCAATGTCAAGCTGACAAGTTGCTTGTATCCTCCCCCCCCCCTTTTTTTTTTTTTTTGGAAGATGAGGACAACACTTTCCCTCCTCCAGTCTGCTGGGACCTCTCCTGCTCTCCAGAAATTCTCAAAGATTATGGGCAAGGGCTCTAAGATCTTGGGCAATTAACATGTAGCTTTCAGAGAAGTAGCTGTGCTAGTTTCATGAAGCATAAAAAGGAGGAAATGACAGCAAGGGAGGGGAAGGAATGTAGAAGGACCTTTAAGATTAACTGGTTTTTATTTCTGCATGGATATAAACCCACTTCACTCTGTAAGCATCCAAAGAAGTGGATTTATATCCATGAACATGCATACAATTTAAAAAAAAAAAAAACAGGTACTGCTACATTCCTTTTTCCCTCTCCCTCTCCTTTCTTCCTTTTAATTAACTAGTTCCTCAACTGTTTGCTGAAAACTCTCTCTCGGGGTGTGTATGTGTGTGTGTGTTTGGGTTGTTTGTTGTTTTTGATGCCTTAGGAACATGGAGGCATCATACTACTGCAGATTTGATTATTGCGAGACCTGGGGATGGAGCCTGATGACTGTGTGTGTGTGTGTGTGTGTGTGTGTGTGTGTGTGTGTTTATACACAGTTAAAAATGATGAATTGATTTATTGAATTAGCCTGCTGACCATTTCAAGACATCATGAATTAAAAACCACACAATAATGAATTCTACAATACAGTTACCATAAAAGCATTGCCATCTTACATTTTATTAAGTATGTGAAGAGGACAAAAACCGGTCTGCCACGCTTCATTGGGACTTTCTTTGGAGTATGCTTTAAAGAGGGCAGGCAGGCGGGAGCAAGAATTGAAGGGAGTGGGGGTAGGAAAGGAAGGCATGCTGCAGACAGAAGGAAGGAACTGCAGTGGGGGCTCCAAGGTGCAAGCCAGGAAGATGAGGCAATGGAGGAAGGGATGAGGTAGTGCCAAGGAGAACAAGAAAGGCCAGGCAGCAGTGAAAGAGATCCTTCAAGAAGGAGGGAGTGGAACAATTCACTGCTTCTTGCTGCCTTATTCCACTTAATGGGTGGGCTCACTGTACTAGTTAATGAGTTCAGGGAAAATATTAGATTGAACTAGGACTTGCCCATTTACTCCTCTGTCTGTTATTAAACACTGCTTCCCACAGCCTTTGAATTTAACTAACTTGCTGATCAAAGATCACACTTTTAATGGCACAATCTGATGTCCTATTTTAAATAATGGTCCAGTCTCTTTCTTTCTATTTCTTTATACAATGTTAAAAGTTATTGAATGAAAACCTGTGATCAGTGAACTATTCTGAAGTGTGTGTGTGTGTTTTCGAATACATGTATGTAGGTGTGCAATAATGCTAGCTGATTTTGAATCATTGTGGCCCAATGTATATACCATTTTCAATATATAGTGGTCCCTCCACATTTGCTGTGGTTAGGGGTGATGGACCCCTGTGATTATGGAAAAACTGCAAATAGTAAAACACTATTCTTTTTACCTAAGAAACACCTCTCTAGGAATCTCCAGGTCCTCCAGTGTAACTCTATAATCAACATCTGCCAGCAGTCAATGATAGAATCATGCTGGATGACTTACAAATGCCTAGAGAAATGTTTTTTCTAGGAAATTCTAGGTTCCCCAGCCAACTCTATGTTCAACATCCTGCAGAACTGCGCTGGAGGACTTAGATATTCCTAGAGAGAACATATTAATCAAAACCACAAATAGATCTGCAAAAGTCAAAGCTGCAAATGTGGAAGGCCAACTATATTTAAAACTTACAAAAATCCTCTATCTAGAATGAGAATAAGGATAAAACATAATATATATAAAATAAACTAGAAACCAAAAATATAATGCAATTAGGCCAAGAAATAAAAACCCTTGGAAGAGAAGCATGCTACAAATATCTGAAATCAGAAATGAAATGTTATTATGCTGTCAATTTGCTAGTCCAAAGTGTTCAATATTGGCCAAAAGGGTTGCACACACACATTTAAGTGAGATTCAGAGGGTAATTTAGCAGGATCTGTGTTTGTACCAGAGAACATAATAACACTGAACTAGACTGACTGAGGAAGACTACATTCCAGATGGATAGAATCACTCAAGGAAGCCACAGCCCTGAGTCTGCAAGACCTGAGTGAGACTGTTGATGATAGGGTGCTGCAACTGTTTCTCTACCAAAGCTAATGACCTAACTTTCTGGCATCGGTTATCAATAATTATTTTATTGGCTGGCATTTTTCCATCTTTTGGTTACTTCCTGTCTGCTGCAATTGGAAAGAGGAGAAATAATTCTTTAGGTAGCACTGTTGTATTTGTTCTGGAGAAGATTTTTAAGAGCACGAGTTCAGGAAAAAGATGAAGCATGTAATACAACCACAATGTACAGGATCATTTTACCTGGTTTCCCCATTTATTCCCACAACTATCCTGTAAGTTAAATTTGGCTAAAGGTCCCAAGCAACCTCTATGACAGGGGTAGGCAACCTTTCCCCTTTAAGGGCTGAGGGACTTCAGCTCCCAGAAGCCTCAGCCATGTTGGGCAATAGTCCCATGTTGGCCAATAGCTCCTGGGATTCTGGGAGCTGAAGTCCTTCGGCCCTTAAAGGGGAAAGGTTGCCTACCTCTGCTCTATGATAAATGGGGTGTTCTCATTTACTAGTCCAGCATTCTAACCATTATACTATACTTGCTCTCTCAGAGTAGTGCTTACTATATAAATAGATCCAAGAGTGAAACATAGTGGTAGATAGTGCCAAAAAGAAAAGGAATGCCACAATTAATGTGCATATTGTTCAAAATAGTCTACCTAGATTTGAAGAACTATGACATGGCAACCCTTGGCACTGATCTGTATAAATCAGGCTTAAAAGAAGTCAGACAAAATATTATCATAGTCTTCATATGCATATAATAATAATCTTTCACTCAAGAATGAGAAAAATACAGCCTTCAGGCCACATGCAGTCCCCAAGAACATTTAAGGCCCTCCCAAGAGCCCACAACCACCAAAAAAAAAAAAAAAAGGTTATTTGGTCTCCCAAAATATATTGGGTTTTTTTTTGGGGGGGGGGGGGTAAGGCCTCACTGGGGCTTAAAACAACCTCAGAGCAAGAACATGATACTGCCTAAAAGAATGGGAGGTCATTTTCAATTCTAAAAATTAAGGAAGTAAACATTAAATTAAAAAATAAAATAAGTAGTTGGGGACCCTGGAGGGGTACTATTCTCACTTTAGTGAGAGTTCAAGCCTGATTTACACTAGAAACCATTCATTGGTCTTTTGACTGGTCCATCGTATCAGTAGCTTCCTCCTCCATACAATTGATTTTCCTCCTGTCAGCTTTCTTCACTGTCCAGCCTTCATAACCATAGATAGAATGTATCTCAATGGGGATTCAAACTATGGAGAGGCATTGCTTTATCCACCATTACAAATACAAATACATTTAAAAGAAAACAAGACAACATTGACAGAAGACAGTAATAACCCAGACAAAATAGCAGCAGACAACTTGTTATGGTAAATGCATTTAGTTCCAACTTCTGGAAGATTCTGAAAGAGTCAAAGGAGAATTTATTTTTAGCATTCTATGAAAATTCTATGAAAACATAGGAACTACTGTTTTAATCATTTTGGGGGAAAAGATGGCACAGGAGGACTGGAGGTAAAATACTCAATTTTCTGTGGCTCTTTGATGCGAAGAATGAGGTTTTTAAACCCATGACCCAAAGGTTACGTAAGAAGCAATGAACAGGGTTACATTGTTATGGAGAAAACCTACTGAAATACTGAAATAATGTCTGAACAGCATGCCTTTTGTGATAGAGAAGTGCAAGAATACTATTTTGGTAAATGATAATATTCCCTTACTCATCAAACCTTACAAATCCCATGGAAATCAAGAGTATACTTAACTGGTTTCAGTAGGAACCTAGACACATCAAATTGAGGTTGTGATTAATGTTTTCCCATTTTATATTCTTTGATCACAATGAATGCTTTTAAAAAGAACCTGAATTGTGCAAATTCTAATCTTTTTTTTCTATAATCATATCACCACTATCTATCACTAATAACATCTCTTGTTTTTCTTCTATTGCTTATTGTCATATAATTACTTCTTGGGAACAATATCTTGGCTGATCCAGGGCAACTGGCCCAAGTCACTAGAGTCCTTTTTCTCCAAGATGTTCCTCCATGAAGTGGCAAGGATTGCTAACCACCACCATGACCACCACCACCATCTTATTCAAATAGGGTCCTTTTTTCTAAACAAGATTCAGGGCATCTTATAATTAAAATACATGAAGGGTAAAAACAAACAGAAACATCTTCCAAAAACAAAGTATAAAGGAACAAGTTTTTATAATCAACCATATTTTCCCTTTACCACCATTAAGAAAAAGATTTCATTCTCCTACAGAAGAAAGGCAGGTGTGAAGTGACTATTGGCCATCTACAGCCATTCTGGGTGCATTATTAGCTGTCCAAGGGGAAGGAAGAAGGAGAAGGAACAGCAATATAGGGTTCCAGTTTTCTGCAGCAGCTATACATTTACTGTGGAACTATTAGATCTACCCTTGGGATGGTGAGGAACCCTGTGAAATCCTATGGCTGTGTTATATTCCCACAGCTGAAACCGCAAGGTAACATAACCATGGACATACAAAACAATTCACCACACCATTCTGATGCTCCCCTCAGATATCAAGAGAAGAACAAGAAAGATGGAAAGGTTCTGTAAACCAAGGCTGCATCTGCACTACAGAAATAATGCATTTTTATGCCAGTTCAACAGCCATGGCTCAATGCTATGAAATTCTGGAATTTGTAGTTTGGTGGGGCACCAGAGACAGAGAAGGTTAGATCTCTCATCAAAACTCTAAATACCTGAATTCCATAGCATTTAGCCATGGAAATTAAAGTGATGTCAAATGGCATTAATTCTGCAATGCAGACAAGGCCCTATGAGGAACAACTGGAGGAGCTGGGTAAATTTAACTTGAGGAAGAGAAGACTGAGACTGAAATAGCCATCTTTAAATACATGAAGGGATGTTGTGCAGAAGAAGGAACAAATTTGCTTCAGAAACTAGGACACAAAGCAATGGATTTAAATGACAACAAATGACATTCTATCTCAACATTAGGAAGAACTTCATGACTGTAAGACCTTGTAGAATAGACTGCCTCAGTGGGTGGAAGATTTTTTTAAAAAAAAACATTATATGAGTTTATTAATATAAACGTTTTACCTTACAATCCAACAAATTAATCACATCCAATCTCAAAAGTGTCCTCCGCTATTAACTAATCCCTCAAATATATACATCATGTTTCCTCTTTTTATTTATTTTTACCCATCTCCCTCCCCCCCACCCCAAGAATAGTGTTTTCTTTTTAATTTCTTTTTCCTTCCATGTGGAAAATCATTTTAACTATTTCCTTAACAATTTCATACCCCTTCTCCTCCTCAACAAATTCAGTCATTATTTTCCAATTATTAACCCAAACTACTTCTTTCATTTGACCAAAATAAACCCTCCTTTTTTTTCTATTATACAATCAAACATCATATATTCTGATATATATTGCTTCCATCTATTACAGTTCCACTTTTCTTTATCCTTCCACCCATATGCAATTACTGCATGTGCTGCTATAATTAATTGTTTGATTAAATATACCTCCTTCTTCCGTAATCCTACATTCCTAACATTACCAGTTATACATCTTTATTTATTTATTTGAATTTTCCCCTATTATTTTATGAATTTCTTGTTCTATTTCCTTCCAAAATTTGTGTAGTTTGCAACACTCCCACCATATATGGATATAGTGGGTGGAAGATTCTCCTTCTTTGGAGGTCTTTAATTAGAGGTTAGATGGCCATCTCTCAGGAATGCTTTAACTGAGACAAAAGGCCTTTGCAGACTGCCAGAAATAGTGCACATTAAATTGAGGCACTGCCCTGGCTCAGTGCTAGGGAGTCATGGGAACTGTATTTTTTTCTGGGACATTGAGCCTTCTCTGTGAGAGAGCTCTGGTGCCACAATAAATTACAGTTCCCATGATTACCTAGCACTGAGCCAGGGCAGTGCCTCAATTTAATGTGCACTATCTCTGGCAGTTTGCAAAGGCCCTTAGATTAGATTATCCTTGTAGTTGCTTCTAACCCTATAATTTTAGTGCTAATTATTAATACTATGGCAACTATAGGCCTTTGCAGACTGCCAGAAATAGTGCAAATTGAGTCCACTTTAAGGGTTAGGGTTAGTGCTAGGGAATCATGGGAATTGGGTTTTTTTCCCCTGAGGTATTGAGCCTTCTCTGTCAGAGAGCTCTGGTGCCACAATAAAATACAGTTCCCATGATTTCCTAACCCTAACCTTAACCCTTAAAGTGGACTCAATTTGCACTATTTCTGGCAGTCTGCACAAGGTGTATGAAGCCATGGCTGGCTTTCAAGGTCTAGAACAAGAGTGAGAATTCTGTGGCCCTCCAGATATTGTTGAACTACAGCTCTCACTACTATTTCTCATTGGCTATGCTAGCTAGGGCTGCTTGGATTTGCAGTTCAATCATATCTGGAGGACCACTTTATTCCCACTCTAGGTCCACAGTAAGGACATTATTCACAAATTGAAACAAATATGGTAAGTTATCAGCATTACTAAATCTAGAAATCTGGAGTGACAAAGTGTCCTAATACAATTAGAAACTTAACAAATATTCAGGAATGGCATTAAACAACTCAAATAACTGATAACTCAAAAGTAAATGAATAATATTGCCCAAATAACTTTACACTGGGTTGTTAAGACTTTTTAAAAAATAAATAAAAAGCTTCATGTACCATGAAACAGAGCACAATGAATTTATAATAAAATTAAGTAACATTTCAGTGATTCAACTAGCACAGCAACAGGTTTGAAATGACATTTGTCCAAGAAAGCAATTTGCTGCAAAACGTATAGCATTTATTGGAGCAAAATTCATTTAAAATGTGAAACATATTCCCCTCTTCAATAGCATGAACGCGTTAAGTAGTTAGGAGTTCTTGTAGTGTAGACAGGCTGCTGTTTTCTGACAAGATCAGAGAGAAAGCAGAAATGTAACCATTTATAGCTTCAGCATCTCTTGAGGACTGAAAGCCTAATTATTCTGATAAGACTCCAAAGGCGAGCAACAGGAATAAGCCTGATGGAACCTTGAAAAGGCCTTTTTAAACAGCACTCTGGGGATTGAATAGTTAGACCATAAGTGAAACCATCATTGTGGTTTTGAACTGAACATTGTGGCCTAACACACTTTGGATGGTTTGTCTCAACTTGAACATAAGTGATTAAACATATTTTGTGGGTGCAGTCACTCAATGTGTGTAATGTTGCCAATAAAATACTAGGGTAAACTACAAACAAAATCATCATTGCTTTAACTATGGGGGGAAGCAGATGGCTTAAAGAGCCATTTTGGGGGCAGGGAAGGGGCAGCCGCACAGTGGGTTCCGCTGCAGCAGAAGAGTCGCCGAAGGTGTGCCGGCAGCCTTTTGCGGCGCACCTTCGGTGACTTGTGGAATTTAGCGCTCCTTCCAGGGGTGGCAAAGCTGCGCCGCGGGGCCGAGGTGTGGGGATACCTCGGCCCCGTGGCGCAGCTTCCCGGGGCGGCCCACGGCCGCCCATCTGCTTCCCCCCTATGTCAATCATTCCAGCAAATCTGCCAAACTGTAAAATTATGGCAATCTATTTTGCCCCTTAATACTTCTGCAGGCTTCACAAATTCATACACATTGAGTGAATGACCCAGGTTAGCACCAAATAAAAGAAGAGTCCCCTGTCCCCTAATCAGGAATCCAGAGTTGCTTTCTTTCTCAATCTGTTTTCTACAAGAACCTATTGCACATGCTCTAAAACCAGAATTCTACCCACAGCTAAAAAGTAGTAGCCAAAATTGGATTGACTTAAATGATTTTTATTTGGAATTCTGTTGGCATCTTCCTTCTTTATTTCACCCACTGTTTCTAGACAAACCTGTTTTCATATCTGGGAACATTAAGCTGGTTTGAAAAAGAAATTTCTTAATAAAATCTTACTCCTGTGCAAGATTGCACTGTTGCTAAGATACCTTTTGGTTCTTAGCAAGATATTTCACAAGGCTTTTTTAAATTGTAAGTTTTCTGGGTGATGGGCTTTTGACCTCCAGCAATTTGATCTCTGGAGAGAAAAGAATATCTGGTGGCCTGCTATGACTTGTTTGCTCAGCATTTTGCAGAATTCTGACTATATTGGCATACCTACACAGAGAAAAAGGAGAAGTAGCTGAGAAGTAAGGAAGGAAATAAGACATTGAAGAAATAGACTCCTCAGATTCAGCAGATTTTGTATGCTTACACATTGTAAACCGCTAAGGGAGTGCTTAAGTGCACTGATTAGCAGTATAGAAATGTACTTGCTATTGCTATTGCTTTCTCTCAGCATTGCTGCATGACCTTAGAAAATGTGCAACTGCTCTTATAGTGCACCAACAGGATTTCAGCCAAAATCACTTGAATCTGTTCTGACTTGGACTCCATTTTACCAGGGGCAGTTCTTGAAGATACTGGAGCTTCTGCATCTCAGGCTTTGTTGATCTGTCCAAGGAAGTAACAGTTTTTTGTTTTTGTTGCTGTTGCTGTTTTTGTTGCTGTTGCTGTTGCTGTTTTTGTTTTTGTTGCTGTTGCTGTTGCTGTTGTGTTGTGTTTTCTGTTTTGTTTTGTTTCTCCTGATGATATACACCAAATCCATGGAGAGGTTCACTTAAGTACTTCCTTGCATAGCTGGTCTTTGTCCATCCTAACTATTAAAATCATCTGGAGTAAGGTTTGAATGTAAGCTATACCCACAGAAAGGTAAAGGCAAGCTACATCTGGGTAGTCCTTGCCTAAGAAAAATCCATAACATTCATGGGGCCACAGCAGGTTAACAGGTAACGTAAAGGCACTTACATTGAATATCATAGGGGGGAAGCAGACAGCGCAAAGGGCCGTTCTGGGGGCAAGGAAGGGGAGGGTAAGCCGCATGGTGGGCACCCCAACCCCTTCCCGAGGGCATCGTCAGAGCGCTGGCCCCTCCGCATGGCCGGCGCTCCGATGATGCCTTCCCGCCGCAGCATCCGCACGCGGAAGAGTCTCCAAAGGTGCACCGCCAGCCTTTTGCGGCACACCTTCGGTGACTTGTGGAAGGAGCGCTATTTTAGCGCTCCTTCCAGGGGCGGCAAAGCTGTGCCACGGGGCCGAGGTGTACGGATGCCTCGCCCCCGCGGTGCAGCTTCCCAGGGCAGCCCAGCGCGGCCCGTCTGCTTCCCCCCTTAGTAATGCAGTGAATTCATCTCTTATAAGATTCCTTCCTGTGGCTTTAAATGGAGCCATGGTGAAAAAGTGTTATTTTACAGATGTAATCAACTGTCATCCAATTTCAAACTATTTGGTTTGGGGAGGACATTCGCTGCCAAGGATCCCTAAATGACATTGGTTACATAACTCCTTTTAATTTAACTTTTAGCCCAGTTTCTTTTTTTTTTAAATAAATTTTATTGATATTAAAAATATAACAACATACACACATACATAGCCTAACATAACAACCTAAGACAGCAACAAAACATACATACAAACAAACATACAAGAAACAATAATACCTAACAAACATACTAAACACTTAACACTTAACATTGACTTCCTTACAGATGGTAAGAAGATCTTAAATAACTACAATTATAATAACCTGTATCTCATAAAAATTTCTCTACCGACATCACTGATTTTATGAAAGTATTTAACTGAAGTAGATCAAACCTATACCCCACTCAACCTCGACATTGAAGATATTATCAACATAACTAAGAAAGAAAAAAAAAGAAAAAAATAAATTTATATAAAAGAATCGTAAAATAAGGAAAAAATTTATAAGTTTTTTAAACAGTACTTCTACTTACTTTTATATAAAAGTTTTATCAAAATAAATTCTAAGTTTTATCATTTATATCCTTTATAACACGATACCTTAACCTTAAATAACTGTGATCTAAATATTATAAAAAATATATTACTCCAAAAAAGCTACATGACTTGGTTCCTTATTATTGTCCTTCATTTTCAAATACTGGTACCATGGAACCCAGATCTTATGAAATTCTACCATAGAACATTTCCTAAATAAATGAGTCAATCTTTCCATTTCATATACTTCATAAAGTTTTAATTTCCAGTCCTCCACCGTGGGAGTTTCTTTCCTTTTCCAAAATTTTGCAAAGACGGTTCTCGCAGCAATAATGAAAAAAAAAATAACAGCTTCTGCTTACTTCCCTCAATCTTTATATTAGAGATATTTAAAAGATACAACTTTGGGTCAATTGTTATCTGTGTTTCCAAAAATTTTTGAGATTCTTCATTGATTTTTTTCCAAAATCCCTGTGCTTTACAACACTTCCACCACATGTGGAAATAAGTACCTTGTTCCTTTCCGCATTTCCAACAAGATGGATTGAAACCCTTGTACATTTTTGATAGCTTAGATGGAGTCAGGTACCACCTAAACATTGACTTATATAAGTTCTCCCTCGCATCCATGTTTACTGTATACTTTATTACCTTCTTCCAGATTTTTTCCCAATCCTCCAAGTTAATATTTTGGTTTATATCTTGAGCCCACCTAATCATGTAGTTTTTGATTACATTCTCTTCTTGTTCCCAATTTCTGATCAAATTGTAATATTTTGAAGTCAATTTATTTGTATCTCCATTTATAATTTTTTCAAAGTTTTTATCGGCTGGACCAAGCTGGTTTGTTTGGGAATCTACTTTAAATCTTTCTAATAACTGTCTATGGGAGAACCAATTAATGGCATAACCTGCATTTGTTAATTCTTCCAAAGATTTAAAAATAGTCTTGGAACCTTCAATTTGAATCAAATCCTTATAACGAAGCCAGGATTCTTCATTGTATAATTGCTTCATTAACACAGCTTCAGCTGGAGATGCCCAATAAGGTGTCTTAATACACCATTTTTGTTTGTATTTTAACCAGACTCTTATACAGGCTTTCCTTATATGATGATTTTTAAAGTTTTTATCAGCTTTCTCCTTTTCATAAAATAAATAAGCATGTATGCCAAATTGTAAGTCTACTCCTTCTAAGGTTAGGAGTCTTTTATCTTTTAATAAAAACCAATCATGCATCCAATTTAGAACAGAAGCCTCATAATACCATTGTAGGTTTGGAAGGGCAACTCCACCTCTTTCTTGCGAATCCTGCAAGTTTAGCAGTTTGGTTCTCGGTTTTTTGTTTTCCCAGATGAAATTTGAAATATCTTTAGTCCATATCTTGAAAGGGGCCTCACCATCAAGAATTGGGATATTTTGGAAGAGATACATCATTTTAGGTAAAACATTCATCTTGATCAAGGCTATTCGACCTAGCCAAGATATCTTCAATCTATTCCATGTTTCAAAATCTTTTTTAATCTCTGCCCATATCTTGAGGTAATTATTCTTATATAAGTCAACATTTTTTGCTGTAAGCCAGATTCCTAGGTATTTAACTTTATCCTCTACTTTATAGCCAGATATCTCAACAATGTTACGAGCTTCTTCTCTCGGGATATTTAACAGAAGCATCACAGTTTTGTTTTTGTTAACCCGATAACCTGATACACTTCCATATTCTTGGAGCACCTTCATTAATTGTCCAATAGAATCATTTAGGTTAGAAATTGATAAAACGACATCATCAGCATAAGCTCTCAATTTGAAATTCTGTTTTTGAATTGTCACACCCTTAATTGTTGCATCATTTCTAATCCGAATTAATAAAATCTCCAACGTGAGGATAAACAATAGTGGAGCAAGAGGGCATCCCTGACGGACACCCTTATTGATATTGAATTTAGAGGTCATTTCTCCATTTACTATTATTCGGGCTTCCTGTTTTAAATATATTTTAGATATCCAATCATAGAATTTATCACCCACATTTATTTTTTTGAGTACCTCGAACATGAAACTCCAGTTGATATTATCAAAAGCTTTCTCTGCATCCAGAAAAACGAGTGCCAATTTTTTATGAAAATTTTTTTGGTGCATGTTAATTAGATTTAATAAAATCCTAAAATTTTCTTTAGTTTTTCTGGATGGGAGAAAGCCGTTTTGGTCTGTGTAAATCCAATCACTAAGTATATTTTTTAACCTGTTTGCTAATATATTTGCAAAAAATTTATAGTCACAATTTAATAAAGAAATAGGACGATAACTATTTGGGTCTAATTTATCTTTGTCTGGTTTTGGAATCAACACTATGTTTGCGGAGTTCCATGTTGGAGGCATCCCATTGAATAAAACATTGTTTATGGTTTGTAACAAATGCGGCAACAATTGTGGTGCGAATATTTTGTAATATTCATTTGTGAAACCATCAGGCCCCGGCGATTTAAAATTTTTAGATTTCCTGACTACCTCTTGCAATTCATCATACTTAATTGGTTCATTTAAGATTATCCTTTGTTGTTGCGTTAAGGTTGGAATGTTAATATTTTGCAAGTATTTTTGAATTCTTGATGGGCATACAGGGGTTTCTTTAAATATGTCATGGAAGTGTTTTGCAAAAAAATTTTTTTTTTTATTCTGTGTTGTAAAGACTTCTGTTCCTTTTTTGATTTGGTTTATTGTTCGTTTTGCTCTTTCCTTTCTAATCATATAAGCCAGTAATTTACCCGGCTTATTAGCACCCTCATAATATCTTTGTCTCATAAATTTAATTTTTTTTTCAATTTGTTCCGTAGTTAAAATTGAAATTTGTTTTTGAATGTTTTTAATCTTATTGTTAATTTCAAGAGAATCAGGATTTTGCTTTAAATTAGTTTCCAATTTTTTCAATTCTTCATTTAATAAATTTTCCTTTTGCTTTCTCTTTTTCTTTATTTCACTAGATTTTTGAATAATAATGCCTCTAATTACTGCCTTATGGGCATCCCAAATTGTATGTATAGGGACCTCATCATTTAAGTTCTCTTTAAAGTAACATGTTATGTGTTTTTTCACAAATTCATATACTTGATTGTCTTTCAAAGTATTCGAATTTAACTTCCAATTGAATGCCGGTATCCCATATTTAAGTTCCAATATAACTGGATTGTGGTCAGACCAGACTTTGGGTAGTGTAGCTAATTTCACAATTTTCACATTTAAATGTTTAGATATCCAAATCATGTCCAATCTAGAAAGAGATTTGTGCCGGTTAGAATAAAACGTAAAGTCTCTTTCATCTCCATTTTTAACCCTATGGGCGTCTACCAAATTTAAAATTTCTGTTAACAAAAAGAATTCATTTGGAAGTCTTCCTTGTGTTTTCTGATTAGGTTTGGAGGATTTACGATCTATTTTAGGATCCACTACTCCATTCAGGTCTCCACACAGTATTATGTTTTGATAATCCAATTCTGCCAATCGCATTCTCAATCTTTTATAAAATTTATTTTTGTTTTCTAATGGACCGTATATGCCTATTAGCAAAAAAATTTCCCCTTCAATTATAATCTCAATTAACAAGAAGTAGCCTTCTTTGTCGTCAAAAACCAGTCTCGATTCATAATTTGAATTCACATAGAAGGCTACCCCTCTTTTCTTAAATGGTGAGGCCGCTATATATTCGATTCCGAGTTTAGGACATCTAAGATATTTACCATCTTTTCTTCTTATTCTTGTTTCCTGTAGACAGCAAACGTCTAGCTTTAATTTAGATAAATAATGAAATATTTTTTTACGTTTTTGGGGTGTATTCATTCCTTGAGTATTCCATGTGAGGAATTTCAATTGTTTACTTTGACCCATGTTGTATCCCTCAAATAATAAAAATCTTCAAATTCACAATTCACAAATGAGACTGTTAATACTTTAATTATCAAAATATTCCTCCTGCCCCAATCGAACATTAGAACTCAAACTAGAACTGCCACCCTCTTTAATCTCATCATCGGACTCATCCTCAAGTACATCGTCATCCTCATCTAGATCTACAGGTAGATTTTCTATAATATTCCCAGAAGCTTGAATAGAACAAGCCCCTAGGGTACTATAGTCTTGTTCTTCCACAACTGCCCTTTCTTGACTAACCTCCTCCTTCTTCTTTGTACCCTTTTTCCTTCTACCCATACATTCCCTCAGGAATAGGTTACCTTGCTCTGGTGTTTCAATTTTTATTCTTTTCCTATTCCACCAAATGGTTAACCCTTCTGGTGATTCCCAGCGGTATTGTATTTTTTCTTGTCTCAAAAAAGAGGTCAGATTAGCATAATTGCGCCTTTTTCTCAAAAGACGGGCAGGTATATCTTTCAAAATTTTCAATTCTTGTCCCTCTATAGTCATTGGAGTTTCATTATGTTGCATCAATAGCTGGTCCCTAGTCTGTCTCCGCACAAATTGAACCAATATGTCTCTGGGGAGACCCCTTTGTTTAGCCACTGCCGAGCTGATCCGATACAATTTATCTATGTCATTCTGCATCACTTCTACAGTTTTACCTAGAAATTCAGCTATTTTTGGCACCAGTTTCTCATATAGATTCTCATCCTTTTCCTCTATCAAACCCCTAATTTTAACTGCTCTTTCTCTAATTTTCTGCTCCAACACCGCAAGTTCGTCTAGATCTTTTTCTCGTTTATTTTCTAATTTTGAAACCTTCATTTCTGTCTTATCATTTCTAACTTCTAGCACGTCCACTCTTTTATTTGTTGATTGCACCTCAGTCAAGAGAGCGTCAACTTTTTGATTTAGTTCCCGCAGGTCAGCCCTTATTTCCTGCCTCACCTCCTTTTTGAAATCTGACATCTGCTGAGTAAAATTCGCTGCTAGGGAATCAATTTTATCTAATATCAATTGACTTAAGTCTGGATTTTTAGGCTTATCCAAAGAGGGGCGTATTTGAGCTTGCGCAGATGTATTATTTTTTAAAGTCTGTGCCCTTGTTGTTATCTTGTCCATGGCCAAAAAAAAAAAAAAAAAAAAACTATCAATCAGTTGACAAACATTCAGCTAAACAATTCCACTATAAATTGTGATTTTTGATATCTAACTAGCAAGCTAGTTAACTAACAACAAGCTAATGGATAAGATACAGTATACTAAAAATCAAACAGCCTTAAGTACTTTAAATCGTTAAATACAATTATTATCGTGGCTATTTTACAGTTACTTATATTGACTGTGTTGCCTTTATTTGAGGATTTTTAAACAAAGTCATGTAATATGCTTAACCAGTTTCTACAGGCAATTGACTCAGTCAAGGTTAGTCCCAAGACCTTCACACTTTTCGGGTGCAGCTGTGCCTTGTTGAGATATCAGGACGATGTTAGCCCAGTTTCAAAATAGACACTTCAGTCTAATTGTTTATCCCAACTAGTGTAGGCCTGCTGAATTAATGGGATTTACACCAGCACTGGCACCATTAAGAAGCTGATTAAATGGGACTATTCCAGTTGGGACTACAAGCAAATGGATTAAGGCCAGAAATTGCATTGGTCACCCCAGTGCACGGAATACTGATGGCACCAATATTAGTGGGGGAGTAAATCCACTTCAGGTTTCAGTCTGAATTTTAAAGGAGCTATTCCAAGTGCTGGTAGCTTCTTTAAAGTTTGGATTAAAACCCAGATCATACTTATCATCCCATTGAAAACAGAGCCACCCATTTTCCCTATGCCAGTGAATGACTTACACTGAGAAATGGACAGGGGAAGTTCAGCTTTATCAGTTCTCCCAGAATGCTTAGTGGCAATCAATATGCTTGATGTTAGCATCCTTCTTGGCCACTTTGTGGGTAAGAGTACAGATGAACTTGTATACCAGTATAGCTTTGAAATACAGCCAGTTTTGGATAGGGTTCCATTCTGCAAAAGTTCAAGCCTATACATTCTTAGTCCAGTGCTTCTACTGTGCAGGTGGTATTAGTGACAATAAGCATGTTCAGCTGATACATCAGCAGCTGATCATAAATTATAACAAAAGGTGATGGAAGATGACCTTCCCATTGTCATTCATGACTAGTTATTTCCAGATTAGAAGACTGTAATGTGTTCTATGGGTAGGAGGGCTCATTTAAAAAGAGTCTGAAAACTTTGCAAATACTATTGCAAAATGGAAGACTACTGCAGTTAATCTTTATTTATTTATTTATTTATTTAACTATTTATACTTCACCCTTTGTCCAAAGATTTCAGGTCAGCTTACAATAAAATCAATTTAAAACAATAAATAATTACAAATGTTTAAAAGATTGAAATATATTATTTTTCAATTTTAAAACCAACAGTTTAAAACTAGATTGGACTGGGAACTTCAAAGATCACCTACTTCCATTTGTTTCTCTCGACACATTCCAATCATAATCTGAGGCCTTATTCTGAAATGAGCAGGCACCTGATATGCAGTGGGCACAGTAAGAAGTAGGACCTTGACAGTAGTGGCACCAACCCTGTGAAATAACGTCCTAGTTGTTTAGGAAGGTCTTCAAATTTAAAGGTCTTCATTCTGGCAGATCACTTCCTTTCTCTTTATGAATGTGTTAACGGCTTCTCATTAAAAATGTGTTAAGGCTGCTTTTCGTGCTCTGTGCCTTGATTGGTTGGGGTTTGTGAATTGCTATGTTTGATCAATTTACAGAATTGATATTTTGATGTTATTCTATGCATACTTTATTGCTGAAAAGTTGCTTTAGTTCCTTCTTTTATGAAAAACAAAATTGGATATAAGTGCTATCAATAATTGCGATAACTGTGGCATGCACTGCAGTTCTATTGTTTCACAAATTAAACTTGATGTGTGGCATGCTTGTAGAAGTTTGGTCATTACTCTCTCTCTCGAAGAGCATGAAGCAGAAAATAGTTCTCTTCCATAGCTACTAGAAAAAGAGCTACAAAAAGATACTCATAGCAATATATCAGTCAGTGTTTAGTACAAAATGCTTAATATTATTTGAGAAGGCATTATATTATGGTGTCTGCTGATCCATCTATGGTAATATAATTGGAGCACACCCAAAGGAAACAGAAGAAACTTTTATGATGTTAAGACAAGACTATTATTAAGTTACAACTAGAGACCCATCACTCTAGGTAGATTATACACATCTTCCACTAAGAATGGTCAGCAGATATCTGTACATAAAACCAGATAGCACCAGACAGAGTGATCTGTCTAGCTCTACAATACTAATTTAATATTTCAATTTACAAAACCTGCATTTCCAATGCACTGCTATACCACATTAAACAAAGCAAGGCTCCTTGTTCCATATTATCAGTAAATAATACTGCTACCTCTCTTAATAAGAGCAGACCATTTGCTGAGGTTGATAAATCAACAAGTTTAGCTATCCCTGTTGATGCAAACTAGTGCAAATGTTTCCATTTATTGCTACACAAGTGGATTTAGAGACTGTATTTCTTTTTTAATGGTAACGATAAACAAAGTGGCAGATCAAAAGCAATGCTGATTGCTGAAATATGCATATATGTTCCAGATATATCCAGGGCCTACAAGCTGATCATACACAAATAGATTCTATTAAGATTCTATTCCTCTTTGAAATGCATCATCATTAAAGACTGCTGGGATAGTAAAGCCTTGATACCACTGACTTCAGTGAAACATATATCACCTTTGAAGTAAAAGGGTTTGTTGAGACCATGTAGGTCAGCTAGGCCTATGGTCAAAAAAACAACTTTGCTCTACATTTCTTAGATGTTCCTTTCAACCTGACATTGTTGGGTTTTTTATTAAAAAAAATAAAAAAGGAAGAAGAAGAAAGACCTTAAGCCTCTAGAAATATAAATGACCAAGCAAAGTGAGGCTTCTTGGTATGACTTGGCCTTTTGGCTTTCCAATTTGTACATTTCTTTATATGCTATTATGAAACTCATTTGAATACCAAGCTATTGGAATGTAATTCAGGACACAATTCATGGTCCAAGTTGTTTATTTTTGAGGTTCAACACTGCACATATTTTTGGGAGTCCAACAGTGCCATGACATGAGTAGAAAATGCTTCCATTAATGCAAAGCGGGTTCATTATTTCCCAGCTCCCCCTATTCCCCTCTCTTTACAGCAGTCTACCATAGCTGATTCAACAGGACAGTGAGCCCACCATATCAGCAGGCTACACACTTGCAGACTGGAGCTCCTGCAGATCCACCTGAATGCCTAATTCAAGTGGCATTATGAAAGGTGATGGGGATATGAGATGACAGCAGCAACTGGCATCCAGTTTAGACAGGAAGATAATTCCAAGTGATGTGTCTAACAAGAAGCAGTGAAGGACATTGGGCCCTCCTCTAAGCAGGAAAATGACTGGTAGTGCCCAGTTCTATGAAATAATAGCATTTAAAAAAAATGATGATGTGACTAAGGGCCGATGCAGACCGGCCTAAATGGCTAGCCTGGGGATAGAGTTGAGGTGGGGTGACTGCACACCGGCCGCCCCAACTCCACCCTGACTCCACCCCAACACTGCTATCATGCCACACATCCGATCACATGGCTGGTGGCAGCTCTTTTCAGAATGGCAAAAAGGAGGATCAGGGCCGTGGTGTGTGGTTATAGTGGCCCCATGCTGGCACTCCCAGGGGAGGCACAGAGCCACCCCTTAGGGGCCATCTGCATCAGCCCTGAGATATCAAAATGAATCTAATGTATACATGGGGGTGGGGACAGTGCTGCCCTCCAGTGTTGCTGAATTGCAGGTCCCAGCATTTCTCACCAGAAGCTCTGCTGGCTAGACCTGCTGGAATTTTCTGTTCAACAGCATCTGGAGAGGGTGCAACATTTCCATCCCAACCAAGACTTAAGCTATAGTTATCATGTTGAAAACCATCCCATCCCTCACATTGAATTCATGACAGAGGGGTAAAAAGGTGATAGGGCATCATAGCTTTCAAAACAATGCCTCAGACATTGTATTTCAGCAGTGTGGAAAATAAGCTGGTGTTCATTGGAGCTGGTTTGTGGCAAATAGGGCAACTAATAGTAAGCTATGCCATGTGTAGGTAAAGGAAGAATTCACAACAGGAGAGTACCTTCAGGAGGCAAGTCACTTCAGGATTGTGGGAATAAAGAGCAATGTGGGATCATCTTACTCAAAAGCAATACAAAAACACATATCTGAAGACACCTTTTTTCAAGTAACTGCCCATTGCACTGTCTGGACATTCTTCCTAATGCTTAGTAACTTTAAAAGTAATAGTTACACTGCAAATAATAGCATTTAATAGCATTTAAAGGAATAATCAGCTAGTCTTAAAAAATAGCATGAGCATTTGCATCCTGGCAAGCAAACCACAAAGAACCCTTTGGGTCAGTAATACAAGAAGTTTGACAGCAGCAACTGGCATCCAGAACTTTGATTTTTTTAAAATTTATTTTTTTACTGCAGCCAGCCGGAGAAGAGGGACAAAACTGTATAAAAATAACAAATCTATGACATCATGTGCACACTTTAAAGCAGAGGTCGGCAAACTTGTTGGGGGTGGGGCCGGTTCCGGTGTTCCCCGATCTTCGGTGGGCTGAAGGGGGGGGGGGGAAATGGTGGCAGAGGCGCATTCCCAAATGGCGCCCGTGATCGCATACGTATGCACACTACCGTGTCATGGTGCGCATGTGTACGCGAGCGTGGGGCGCCATTTTGCTTTCCAAAATGGTGCCCGTGATCGTGCATGCATGTGCACTACCCCCACTGTGGTGTGTATGTGTCCATGAGTGCAGGGCACCATTTTGCTTTCCAAAATGGCGCCCGTGATCGCGCACGCATGTGCATGACAGCGGCCACCATTTTGGAAGGCAAAACGGCTCTGGCATCACGAGCACATGTGCATCATGCTGACATCATTTTGCCTTCCAAAATGGAGCCTGCCATGGTGCGCATGCGTGCGCGAGCATGGGGTGCCGTTTGGGGATGGTGCCCCGTGCTTGCGTATGCATGCACACCAGGGCGGGTGCCATTTTGGAAGGCAAAACGGCGCCAGCATCGTACACATGCGCTCATGATGCCGGTGACATTTTGCCTTCCAAAATGGTGCCCGCCGTCGTGCACACGAGTGCGCGGGCGCCATTCTGGAAGGCAAAATGGCACCCCGCGCTCGCGTGCATGTGGCACCAGCAGCGGCGGTGCACATGGCGGCAGCAGCAGGACTGGCCATTAGCTGGTTTGAAGGCCTCGGTGGGCCGGGTTCGGCCCACAGGCCGTAGTTTGCCAACCCCTGCTTTAAAGCAATGCATATCTATGTGATAAAATCCCCAAGATTGTAAAATTGCCACATTAAACCCTAATAAATTTAATCAGGCTGTGTTGCAAAGCCTTGGAGATAAAAATCTATGAAAATTCAAACTTATATTGAAAAGTAATTTTGAACAATTTTTGATGGTTCAATACACTAGTCCTTTAGGTCAGTTTTCTGATTAGCCACACCAGAAAAAAAACAGATTAGTCTTCTATGTAAATTTTGATAGCTGGATAAGAGGGGACATTAGTTGGTTGTATTTGTCCATATTTAAGTGAAAAACAAAATCAAGTGATCGAGACACTCCATTTTACTTAGCTAAAATTAAGTACATGCCCTTCCACTGCATATTTTACAAGAACATTAAGTTTACCTTTTCAATATAGTTTTTTAGAAGAAGTGACAAGAATAAGTCTTTATATGGCAAAACTTCCTCAGAAAACACACCACAAGAGCTCTCTATAGCAGATACATAATTAACGGGAAGGAAATCTGTTTCTTTTCATGAAGGAGAAGGAAGAAGCTTCTGTCAAACAGCCAGCCTCATCAGAATGTTTTGATTCTGATAAAAATTAATTTTATGAACTGCAGGAGTTTGAAGCAAACATGTGAGTGCTAAAGAGACCTATTGCAGTCTTCCCAGCAGGTAAGAAAGATTGAAAGCACTGTCAAAAAAGAAAGGTTACATTCTTGAGGCTACTCTATGTAAAGACAATTATCCCCCCTTTACTGGCTTTTGGGAAGGAAAAGAATAAATGGAGAACCACATGTCCTCACAGTAGGAACATCTGCTGACTAAAAGTAGGCATTGAAGGGGAATCTTAGGTGACATGGCTAACCTCTAAATATGTGGTGAGTCTGAAAATGAATTTTTAGCTGGAGGGGGGAGGTATAGAGCCCCCAACTGGTTTTTTATTTACACCAAGTTCAGAATGTGTCTCTACCTTGCAGGCCTATGCACACACCTAGGAATAAGCTCCACAATGAATACAATGCAACTAGATTGTTGTATACAGATAACTGTGCTGGAAATACAGGCTTTGCAGGTTTTATAGTATTTTATATCTAGAGGAAGAGAGAGTACACACAGTCTTTTGGAGTCATAAATTTCTTTCACCATACACAGTTACAGCACTTTGTTACCACTTTACCTGCCATGGCTGCATCCGACAGAATTCCAAGATTTGTGAATTGATGAGGTTTCACAGCTATCTGGCTGAGAATTCTAAATACCTCACGAAACTACAGCTCCCAGGATTCTATAGCAATGGCAGTTAAAGTGGAATTATAGCAATTGTTTAATGGGAAAGAGACCTAAGATCTCTCAAGAAAAAGAACATAATAGAAATATCTCACAACTGCAAAAGATCTGCAGCTATTCTGGGCTGCATCTGCACTGCAGAAAAAAATTCAGTTTGACACCATGTGGCTGAATGCTATGGAATTCTGGGAGCTGTAGTTTGTTTTGGCACCAGAGTTCTCTGACAGAGAAGGCTAAATAGCCCACAAAACTATAGCTTCCAGAATTCCATAGCATTGAGCCACAACAGTTAGAGTGGTGTCAAACTGGATTATTTATGCAGTGCGGATGCAGCCATGGTGTTCCCCGGTGACTTTATTAGAAGCCCTTTGCATTGTGAGAACTGTTGCAGTATGGCTCCTATTACAGCTTGGCTCTTTTCTATATCCCAGTAGTAATGCCAGAAGTTGAAGATGACCTTGGAAAAATCCATTGCATGAGTCTTCCCACACCAGCTGGGCCTGGTTTCTGTGGGTATTGAGTGATGTGCATGGTCAGGAAAGGGAGGAAGATTAGAGAAATTGATCCTCCATGTCCCCATCACAGGAACAAGTCATGAATATTCCACCTCAAGAAGAAAAAGAGCGATATCTGCATGTCTGGAAAAGCAGCTCACCCAAAACATTTCCTCTCAAGGCCTGGTGGTGGGAATCAGAACAATTTTGGGAAAAATATTTTGTTTCATTTTTTAAAAAATCAGGGACATTTTTCCCATTAAAAATGGGAAAGTGGATTTATGCAAAATATTATTTTTAAATGATTAATAAAACGTTTAAATGTTTAAGTCTGCTTGAGCCAATGGAGAATTAATGAGACCAAATAATTTTCTCTGTTTTACTAATGTTGATGGCTTCTTCTGTTTGTTTTGTTTTGTTTTTGCCTATTCCACAAACTGGCACAACCAAAGAGGTCTGTTATAGTTGAGGCATTCCTTACAGTCCAGGACCTCATAGCTCCATTTTTTAACATTTTTAAAGAGCAAGTTTAATTTGTAATTATATTCTGAATAAACTGTTTTGTCAATACTGTGTAGCAAATATGATAATTTTATGCCATTGCATGTAATATAGAATTCTTTTAATGTTTCTAAATTAACAGAGTGATTTTCAATCTGCAAAGGATGCTGATACTGTGTTTTTCTTTTTTTTTCCCCTAAAAAAATAGGGGAAAAAATTCTTTTCCCATGGCTTCAAAACATTTGGATGTTTTACATCTCTACCAGAGATATAGGATTTTATCACATGAGGCTACAAAAGTGTAATTTCAACAGGATAAAAGCATCCTTGACCAGTACTTATCACACAACATCGTTCCGGTCCTACTGCTGCTTTGCATTCCATCCATTCCTGAAGCACTCCTTTTCAATGATGGAAAAACCTGTCAATGCCTCCCAATTGAAATGCTTTTCCATTGTGGATTTCCATGTGATAAGTGCCTCCCACTGCAGTTCTGTGTCTCAGGTGGGCACATGGTGTGAATGGCCATGATTCTGCTCCTGTCTCCCTCTCCCCACTCCCTTTTGCTATTCCTAAGTAGGCTGTTTCCTTTTCCTTTGGAGAATGCTTGCCAATGTTTTCCTTTTCCTTTTCTCTATCTTTTCTTTTTTCTCATTTTATTTCATCGCATTGTCGTAACTGTGCAATTGTGGTAAAAATAAAAATAATAAACCCAAAAGGCATTCTGGGTATATCATAGGGCAGGAAGGTATGGTTATGGAGGCCATGGAGAAGAGAGAGTGTAGGACTATAGATTGCCAAAGCAATGCCTTAGAAATTTGCAGAGAAATGTGATAATGAAACAGGTATGTTCCCATTTTCTTAAACTAATGCAATTGTGGTGAGACAGCAGGCTGGTATGGTATAGACCAGGGGTAGGCAACCTTTTTGAGCCAGGGGCCGGGTTGCTGTCCCTCAGACAATTGGGGGGCCGAAGTACCTATATATATATATATATATATATATTAAATTAAAAATTAAAAAAATATGCATGCACACTCTCTCAGCCCCAGAAAAGCCATGGCAAAACCCCTGTATATTTTGCCAAGAAAACCCCAAGAACAAGTAATAACAACAATAATCAATATCATCATGGCAGGCGGCAGCGGGGGGGCAGCAGGGGGGGCAGGGGCGGCCTGGGGCCGTTCCAAAGGCCTTGGGGGGCCACATCCGGCCCCCAGGCCTTAGGTTGCCTACCCCTGGTATAGACAATCTATGTATAGTAGCTGAACAGACTGGCAGTGAATCATACTTCAACACTGGACATCGGATACCATCCTTCCTTTCATCACTCCACACCAGAGTAGTTGGCAGTGGAGAGAAGTTCAGCACTGGTAACAAAGCACCCAGGTGTGTCCTCCAATAGTTTGCTGCTGTTACTCAGCCCTTCACTAAGCATCCTCTTTCTGAGATGGCTGCCCACTTTGCCTAATGATAAGACTGGCTCTAAGTGGAAAAAATTAAAACACCAGCAATTGCAGGTGGTAGCAGTCCAGATATAAATGAAATGTCTTTGCTGGCAACTGGATGTAGCACTGTGAAAGTGATAAAGGGAATGTTTCACTTTTAAGCTGGACCCCCACATACATTCCAGTGCCATTTTCCCAGTGGACCTTTGTCGCTGTGGACCTCCATAGCTGTGCACCTTCATCTGGTACAGTGGGCAGAATGGCACAGCCATCGACAAGTGGTGAGCCAAAAAGAGGGAAAGGGACATCGTGGTCCCATGCAGAGACTGCTGACCTCATAGCTGTGTGGTCACAGCCACACATTCTGGAGAAATTTAGAAATTCATTTTTGAATGCCAATACATTTAATGAGTTGGCAGAAAGCATGAGGGCTAGGGGCCACCAATGCACTTGGGAAGAGTGTCGTTGGAAGACCAAAAACCTCAGGTCTGATTACAAGAAGTTTAGGGATCACAAGGCCAAAAGCGGACAGGGTCTCTCCTCTATGCCCTTCTACAAGGAACTCCATGCCTTCCTCACCAGGGATGGTAGCATATGGCCCAGCAGAATATGCACCAGCAGTGATGTCGTGAGGATCCCAGTCAGCCAGCCAGCCAGAGTGGAAACTGTGGAGACATCTTCGAGGCAGAATGCGTCCAGGAGCTTTTGCCTCCTCAAGGTAAGATGTGCCAGGGCCCTCAGGAAGAGGTGCAGGGGACAGCACTAGGGTGGCCAGAGGGCAGAGACGACCCCATCCCTTGTCATTTTTAGATGACCAAGAGTAACACCCTGACTCAGATGAGACACCTTGCAGTCAGAGGGCTATGGACATCTCCGATATGAGACCACTATCCTGTGCCTCTACATCTTCCACCAGCAGGCCACCATCTCATACTTCAGAGTGGAGCACTGTATCTTCCAGGATCAGTAGCCACCGTGACTGCTCCTCTGTCCCACGGACCAGTCCAGCAGTCAGTGACAATGAGAGTGAGGGCAAGGAAAGGGCAGGTCCTGGACAATTCAATCAGCTGATCAATCATGTCCAGACTGCACACAGTAAAGATATTCCCTGTTATGACAATAAATACATTCTGTCACATGTATGCCTGCACATTTTTATTTTTTTTAAAAAGCATAGCACTTTGTATGGCTTTTGTGACTTTTTTGCGTATGTGTGCAGGTTTGCAGACCCCCCCCCGCACGCCACTTTTGTACCCTAGCATGCTGGGGGGGGAACATGGAGGAACATTTGTGTCTGTGTCCTGTTGACCATGTCCCTCGCATGACCACCACCTGCATGTATCCAGTGTGTCTACACAAACCTCCCTGGCATGTATCTCTCTCCTCCACCCCCGATCTGTGGGTAAACTGTGCTCTCTGCCATATATGTCCCTGGAACGGGAAGTAAGATGAGAGAGGGAGGAGGATGAAACAGGTAATCCCAGAGCTGCGATGCCACCGGCAGCCCGCCTAGCTGAGATCAGAGGAAAGAGGGCCCATCGCTTAGCAGCCACAGCAAGTACAAGTGCTCAACATCAGTTCATGGAACGTAGCACAGAACAAATGGACAAAGCCCTAGAACAGGATGGTTTGCTGAACATTCCTATCAGCTGAGGCAGAGTGAGGCAGAGGAACAGAGGGAGTTTCAGCAGAAATGCCTCCAGCATCAGGAAAGCATCGTCCACGAGTACCGGCATGTCACTGACTCTCTACAAGTGCAGACCAGTCTGCTGGCCCGGATTGTGGATGTCATAGAGGGGCCCCAGAGGGCCATTGGTGGCATCGGGGAGGGTGTGCAGGAGGGTGGAAGAGAGAGGGGTATCCCCCAGGCCCAGCAGGAGGTGGCTGTGGTGTTGGGCAGAGGGAGGAGGGGTCTCTCCCCACCCGTGGAAGTAGAAGGTGCTGTGGCCAGAGGGAGAAGGGGTCGCTCCCCACCCATGGAAGTAGAAGGTGCTGTGGCCAGAGGGAGGAGGGGTCACTCTCCACTCATGGAAGTAGAGGGTGCTGTGGCCAGAGGGAGAAGGGGTCGCTCCCCACCCATGGAGGAGGAAGCTGTGGGGGGGGGGGGAGCAGAGGGAGGAGGAAGAAGTGTCCACCCATGGAGGAGGAGGCTGCTATGGAGGTGGAGATCATTGAATAACACCCCGTAGCTGAGTCTGCCAGCCTTTTCAGCAGTGATGTGGCAGTACCACAGCCCTCTCGCCAACCTCAAAGCCAGAGATCAAGTAGAGGGGGATGGAGATGTTGTGACGATCACCACTAAGTACCAAGGCAGACACCGTCAACTACCCCCCCCCCAGTATGCCCACCTAACTGATTGCCACCACACACTATGCCCACCTCACTGATGCTGCTCACTGATTTCCTGTGGAGATCCTGTGATGAACCTACACACCTTTGCATAAAACACCACATGCTTTTTAAAAATTGAAAGTTTATTCATAAAATACAGCTATTGCCAAACCTGCGTACGTTCACAGATTTTTTCATATTTTTTTTAAATAAAGGGGTTTTTCCCAATAGAAACAACAATACAACCATTATTTACAATGATTTACAAATGGGGGAAGGGAGGGGAGTATTTACAAAAGGGGGTAGGTACAACGAGGGATGAAGGGGAGGGGGGAGGAAGGAAGTATGTACAATGTAAAGGGAAGGGGGAAGGTGCTTCAGGGATGGGGAGGGGGGTGGGGTTGGGGGTTGGGGAAGACCTAGGTGGTCCATGATGTCTGCCACAGAATCCACCAGATGTTTTAGCTGGTCCTCCACGGCAGCGATCCTGTCCTCCATCTCATTCTGCAAGGGAAAAGAAAAGAGAGAAGTGTGGTTAGGAGGTTACTCAGCACCCCACCACTCAATGCCAAAGCTAGGGTTCCTGGGTGCCCCTTCCCACTCCCTCCCTCTGTTTCCCTGCCACTCTTACCTCGCTGACGGTCCTGGTCCCGCCTCTCTTGCAGCAACACCAGGCGGGCAACACCAAGGGCCCTCTGCCCCTCCACACCAGGCGGGCAGCGGCTCGGCCCAGGCTGCTCCTCCTCAGCAGGTCCGCCTGTGAAAGGAAAAGAGACACCATTTAGGGAGCCAGCTTGGAATGTGGTGGGGGAGGGAAGGGACAGGAATGCCATGGAGACTGCAATCATGCAGCCATTACCTTTCCCCTCAGGAACCTACCTTCTGGCATGGAGGCTGCTGTGGCTGCAGAGGGATGGCATGGGCTCCCTCTGCCTGGGCCTCTGCCTGGCCTGGCTTCCCCATCTGAGGAGGAGGAGGAGGAGGAGGAACCAGCAGGGTCCCTCCTCCATCCTTGTTGTCCCCTCCGCCACACATCTACATTTGGGGACAAGAGGGACACCATCAACACCCATGGGGCTGGGAAAGGAGGGAGGGGAGGAACAGGGAAGGGGGAGGGAAAGGTAGGGATGGGCATGAGGGACCATGGTAGGGGCCCAACACTTACCGGGAAGATGACGATCCTGCCATCTCAGGTGGCCAGCCCTCACCCAGAGGTCCCTGAGCCAGTCATAAAAGGGAAGCCTCTTCCTCAATGGGGGGTACTCCCCATAGTCCTCCAGGGCTTCAAAGAAGACCCCCTTCAGTGCCTTGAACTTAGTCCAACACTGTGGGGGAGTCCTCCTGTAGCCCTGCTGGTGGAGGGCCTGGGGGGCCTGGGCAAAGTACCCCTGGTTCGGCCTGTTCGTGCTGGTCATAACCCTCCTCGCAGCTGCCTTGGGGGTGAGAGCATGAAGGAGAATGCCCACCTCTTCATTGGTCTAATAGGCAATCCAGACAGACACTCTCCTCCTGGCTGCCATTGTCATCCTGGGGACCTGTGGAGGGCCACAGGGGCATTTATGGGCAATTGTTGTGGGGGCAGATGGCCTTACCTTGCTCCTAGCCAATAGGGACCCTCAGAAGAGCAGTTTGTATGTAGCCCTTAATGGTTGCCCTCTGGGCTACCACTTGTTACAATTGAATGGGCCATTAGGAAAGCTGACTGTTGGGAATTCTGATACATTGTCAGGGATTTCAGTTGGTGGTTTTTGCACTGTATCTTTCTATTGCCAGGAAATCTGGTGCCAGGTGACTCCTCCATGACCTTTTGTATGTCTGTGTGTGACTCCCTAGGCTCATGGTCAAGGATAAGTGCATAAGAGCATGAATGCTAGCCATACACAGAGTGTGGATAATAGAAGATGTTTGTTGAGGTGTTTATTATCATGGCATAGTGCAGTAGTGCCCAGGCACACAGATGGAAGAGAGGAGATATTTTAGATCCTCCTGGTCTCAAAGAAGTCTGCCAGGGCTTCCCTCACAGCCTCCCCTTCTCTCTGCTTCACAAGGTTATTGTCCTCCATGGGTGCCCCCAGGGTGGGCAGCAGAAAGTGATGCCTGTAGCACCCTCCCTCATCCAGGACCCTTCCCTTGGTCTCAAAGATGTTGTGGAGGATGACACATGAGGGGATGATGGGGATGACATTCACCTCTGCCACAAGGAGTGGGCCAGTGAGGCACCTCGACCGAGCCTTCAGCCGCCCGAAGGCCCTTTCCACCACATTCCTGGTGTGATTCAGCTTCCTGTTGAATCCTTTCTGTCTGGCATTGGTGGGCCCTGGTAGGGCTTCATGAGCCACTTCTGAATGGGGTAGGTGCTGTCAGCAAGCAGGAGGGGGCTGATCTGCTGGCCCCTCAGGGTGACAGTGGGCTTTCCTGGCACATACATGCCAGCCTCCATGGCCTGAAAGATGATGGAATTCCTTGCCACCCTCGCATCGTGAGTAGCTCCAGACCAGCCCAATTCCACATCCACAAAGCATCCTCGATGATCAGTGGTCCCCTGGAGGACAACAGAGTAGCTGTCCTTTCGGTTGACAAACTCATTCCTCCTCCCCAAGGGTAGCACGATCAGACAGTGGCATCCATCTACGGCACCCACTACTTGGGGGAAGCCGAGGTCAGCGAATCCTTGCATGATCTGTGGGTGACAAAAAGGGGGAGAAGCAGAGGGTAAATGATAAAAAGTCATGGCATTTCCCAACTGATGACGTTTTTCGCAAACCTGCGCAGGTTCAACAGCTCTAGCAGCCAAATCTATATAGTAGGAGACACACTGTATGCCATGTCATGACATATTAGGCATCCCTGCGCAGGTTCAATGGCCCTAGCAGCTGAATCTATACAGTAGGAGCCACACTGTATGCCAGGTCATGATATATTAGGCATCCCTGCGCAGGTTCAATGGCCCTAGCAGCCAAATCTATACAGTAGGAGCCACACTGTATGCCAGGTCATGACACATTCTGCGTAAGAGGAAAAAGTGACAAGTGTGTGCAACTGTCCTTACCTGAGTGGCATCCTCCAGGTACACTATCAGTGACAGCAGTCACTTCTCCATGGTGAGGACGAACTCCACCAACACTTCCCCCACAGTGGTAAGGCCGACCCCAAACTGCTCTGATGCCTACTTGTAGTTGGCTCTGTGGGCGAGGACTCACATGGCCATGGCAACCCCCTTCTCTACCAGGATGGCCTTCCTCATCATGGTGTCTGCCCTCTCCATTTGCGGATGCAGTATTTCTACTATCTTGTGGAAGAGGGCATGGGGCATCTGGAAGAACATCCTCCATTGCTCATTGGACCAGATGTATGTGACGAAGCCGTCCCACCAGTCAGTGCTTCTGGGGAACATCCACCAGCGGCGCAGGGCTCTCTCAGGTGGCATCAGAGCAGCGGTGGCGGCAGTACACTGTGCGATGCGTCTTGCGGCACCCGCTCTACCAGGTCTCATTTCTGGGTTCTCCAAGTCATCACTGCAGTCTTGCATGAATGCAGCTGCTGCAGAAACCATGACAGAGGCTCCTGTGGCTGTGCACTGCAGGCTGACTACCAGTACGGACCACTCGGTTGCCATGGCAGCCATAATTTCTCTACTTTACACAGTGCGCAGGTCCTTAACAATGTCACCATTGCTGTTAAAGGGGCCGTGTTGTGCTTGTGCATGTGTGCATACACCGCAGAGACCGCAAAAAAAAATTAAAGCCGCCACTGCTGGCCCATGCAGTTACTCCATTCCCACTTAGGGAAACCTCGGGGCTAGCTGTGCAGGTGATGAGGCTTCACTGCAGCCTTGGAAAACTGTATTAACCCCATTGTGGTTGCTCCACCCCCACTTAGGGCATCCTCAGGACAGGTGATGCGGTTGCTGCAGTTTGGGGAAAAGGCAACTTCAAGTCACCTTTTCCTGTCCATCTGCATAGCCCCTAAATGTCTCTAAAAATTACAGTTCCCAGAATTCTCTAACATTGAGCCAGAGCAGTTAAAGTAGTCTCAAACTGGATTATTTCTGCAGTGTGTTTTAGACCATAGTCAATTCATATTTTAAACACAGATCATTCTGATTGATTTTTATTTTTTTATTTCAAAGAGGGGAAATGGAACAGGGGGAAAATTATCTCCCTACAAATGCCCTCTTTGTGATGTATTAATTAAGTAAGAGACACCTCCATTCTCAGCAAGGAGTTGGAATTCAGACAATAGGTCAGGGGTAGGCAACCTAAGGCCTGGGGGCCGGATGCGTCCCTCCAAGGCCTTTGGACCGGCCCCAGGCCAGTCCTGCTGCCACCGCTGCCGCCCACCATGATGATATTGATTATTGTTGTTATTACTTGTTCTTGGGGTTTTCTTGGCATAATCTCCACAGGGGTTTTGCCATAGCTTTTCTGGGCTGAGAGAGTGTGCATGCATATTTTTTTATTTTTTTATTTTTTTAAATTTTTAAATATTTATTTATTTATTTATTTATTTATTTATGGTGCTTCAGCCCCCAAATTGTCTGAGGGACAGCAACCCAGCCCCCGGCTCAAAAAGGTTGCCTACCCCTGCAATAGGTAGTGCAAATCAGTTAGATTTTTGAAGCTTTCATGTCTGCAAAGTGCTTAGTGACCCTGCTGACTCAATTGAGCCATAAAACTAGTGTGATGGTCTTAACAGAAATGTACAGTTGCCATTTGAGGCTGTCATTCCTCACCACCATTTCATCCTAGACTTTCTCTGAAAGAAAGTATAGGAAGTGGGGGGCTCAACTATATAATCCATGAAACTCTTTATGTAATATTAAATCCATTGCAGATGTTGTTCAGGCATACAAACTAGAAAAAAGCATTTCTTTAAAATTATTATTATTATTATTTGGATCTATTCACAGTCAAAATGGCAAACAATCAAATGTAAGTTGTCAGATCACTGCTTTAAATGTTTTTAGAATTTGCCTTTATCTCTGCAGTAAAAAAACAGGAGCAACTCTAGATCTAATTATTTTGCATTCATTAATAAAATGAATGCAAATGAATGTTAATAAAACTTTACAATATTGTTATCGTTTCACCCTGTGACAGCTTCCTAATTCTGCCCAGTTCCTGAGGTCACACTCTGGGATTATCTGATGGGCAAACATCTTAGCACCAATCTTTTCAAAGAGGAAAACTGAGCTACTTCAGAAGTTACTCCAGACATCTTCAAATGATATATATAACTTTCAGGAAATCTCAGTGAGTCTAGACATCAGGGAAGGGGGTGCTCATCAGTCTTACACTAGCTGGCATAACTAGAAGGGAGGTGGTGGCAGCTGAAATCCAGCAACATTTTGGGGACCACAGATTCTTGCATACATAATAAAGATGCAATCATTCCCTAAGCACTCCTTAAGCACTCAGCTTGTGTTCACTTTATGAGAAAGAGCAGAGAAGATAGAACAGGGAAGTGCCAGGGAGGAAGCAGAGGAACAAAAGAGCAAAAGGGTAAAAGACGAAGAACAGAGCAATAAAAAAAATGTTTGGATCAGTAGAGAGGAAAGTGTGAGAAAAAAAGAAAGAAATTATAATCTTTCCTAAAATCACAACTATTAATTTACTACTTAGGTGATTGGAGACACCAATTTTGCATGCAACAGGTGTTGAGCTTGTTGGTTAATTTGTCATTAACTCATCTAAGTGCTTGCTGTATATACTCGACTATAAGTCTATTTCATGTATAGTTCAAAGGCTGGCTTTGGCATAAAAATTATAAATTTTTATATAACCCATGGATAAAACAAGGATAAAAGCTAGGGGACTGTAATAAAGGATGTAAATGATAAAGCAAAGGAAAATGATGCCAAAGAACTTCTAAAACTCTGGCAGGCTTAACTGTTTGTGTTCACCCTAAAGGCCAATGCCTCTTTTAGTTGCTCCCAGGATGGACCATGCTCTTGCTGTTCACCATTCTATCAGAGAAGGGGATTGTTCCTTTTTTGATAAGAGTTTAGGTACAGTACATTGACCCATAGATAAATCAACCCAGTTTTTAACTAAAATTTCTAGACTTATACATGACTACATATAATAGGTTCCATAACAGGTGGACGCACCAATTTGATGAACTTACCAGTTTTGCATGGGAAAGGCCACAAGTTTCAATCCCTTGTTTGTTTGTTTGTTGGCAAGTCAAGCAAGATGAAGCTGGGGAGCTCAACAATGAAGCTGGGGAGCTCAACATAGAAAGTGGCAGCTACCATTGCCACTGAGAAGAAGAAGTCAGTTAGGGCAACCTCAGAAGTATGCATCAGCAGAACTATAGCTTAGCCATTCAATCAGAACAAAGGTAAGCATAGAAACTGACAGCAGCAGCATCCTGCTACCCTTGAGAAGTTGGTGGAATAGGTCACATATAGATGAGTTTTTTTCTGGAGCAGGAACCAAACAGTATGCCACCACTGGCAGCAACAACATCCGGTAAGATACAAAAAAATCCTGAAGAAGTTTATCCAAAGCATCAATCAAGGAAAGCAAAGAGCTATACATATAGCAGCTCCAGTGAGAGGAACTCACGTGGCACTCACTAGAAGAAAGAAAGTGGTGAAGAAGAAGGTGCACAGCAAAAGCAGCAAAATTCGCCATGGAGTTTCTAGGAAACCATTGCTCTGGGACTATGAATGGGTCTTCCTCTTCTGGAAGCTGATTTCTGGAAGATAGGGATGCATCTAGGTATCCCAACATCCAGGGCCTTCAGGAGGAAGTTTCATGGAAGTTTCTTTCATAATAGAAAGAAAATTGGAAGATGAGCTGGTAAAGGAACATATGTTAAGGTGGGCCTCGGACTTCGGTAAGGAAATAACATTGGAAAATTGGAATAGGGCTAGACAGACAACATATAAATTTATAAAAAAAAAAAAACAACTTATGAGGGAAAATTTCTTTAAGATAGAAACCAGGTGGTACTTAACTCCAAGTAGATTAGCCAAAATTTACAAAAATGACAAATTTGAATGCTGGAAGTATCATAAGGAATTTGGCTCTTGGTTTCACATGTGGTGGACATGTCCTATAATTGCAAAATTTTGGGAAAACCTACATGAGGTAATTTGTGAAATTTTGATTTTTTCATTTGAACGGTCTCCAGAAATTTATCTTTTAAATATGATACACAGCATCGACAAAAAGCATGGTAGAGTAGGGACGATACTTTTATACATGGTAACTGCGGCTAGATTATTAATAGCAAGTAAATGGAAGTCCGAAGAGACTCCTACTTTAGATAATTGGCTACTTAAAATGATTGATATAGCATATGTAGAAAATTTGTCAGACGTGATGGAGGGAACATCTATGAGCACTAGAATTGATAAATGGAAATGTCTTTATGTTTATTGTGATAAAATATGGGGAACATAGGTTGTAATGAATGAATAATATATTTTTGTATTTATGACTTAGGAACATCAAAAGAAGAAACAAAGGAAATTGGAGCCTATGAAAGATTAATGAACTCTTAGTTAATTTTAAGAAGTAGAAATGATATGGAATTAGATTAATAACATATAGACAGTATATGTGGGTAATGAGAAAACAACACACTAACAATGTCTGGGCAAGGGGAAGATTTTTTTTTCCTTTCTTTTTTGCTTAAGTTAACGCCGTTTTTAATGTCATGAATGTATTCATATAAATTTTGTAGTAATTCTTGTATACAATTTTGTTTTAAAATGCTAATAAAAAAGAATTTTTAAAAAATAGCCTCAAGAAGGAGAGGAAGGTTGAAAAGAAGGGGGAGGTTGAGTGCTCCATTCATATTGGCTGGTAGGTTATATCACTTATGTAGACAGTTCAAATCCACATATCTAAAGTGAGGTTGGCACCTTACAAATGACTTTAGCAGTGTATAAGGGCCTGAGCACTGAGGGAGGCAGTGTTTATAGATTGTGACGAGGTGTTCCATAAATTGGGCTGCAGCTCCCATCACTCCTTGCCATGGCCATGCTGGTTGGGTCATATGGGAATTAAAAGTCCAAAATGCAAAAGACATTATCACATGAACCGTGTTCTCGCAGCAATTGCATTCGTGAATAAAAATGCAAATGTACAATTTTGGGAGCATCCATCCCTTCAACAGGGATTGTTTCTACAATCAACACTGCCTCACACTCTCTTCCATTTTCCCCCTTACCCCCTTCCTGCCCTATGCCCTAACCAGTCTGCCTTTTAATTTTTTTTATTTTTAATGCAATTCCAGAGTTATGCTAATATGATTTAAGTTAAAAAGAAATGAAATGGGGGGGGGGGGAAATAAAGGAAAACAGTCTGCTTGGGAATAGCAAGAGTGAGGTGGGGACAAGGGGAGAGGAGGGGACACTGACATCACATAACTGCCAATATCAAAACTGTATCAAGCTGTGACTGCCTCACTGAGGCACCGCATGAATGACTTTCACTATCTCAGCAGGGACCTTACGATACTTCCAAACAGAACACGGAAGCCACAGAGCTACAGTTGAGGGTTTATTTACACAGGATAGGAGGTAAATAACTATATACAGCAGATGTAGAGCCCTCAGATAAAGCAAAAACAGGCTTTCTCCTTCTCCAGCTCTCAGCAATACAGGAACTCTCTAACACTCACAAGCACTAACCACTGACTGACTACAATGACCCACAAATGCTCATACTGAGCTGTGCCTCTTATACCTTTGGCTGATGCAACCTTGCTTCAGGCATTACATCACACACATTACATTTGCAGTCCAGGTGCTGTCTCAGTACACATTCGCAGTCTGGCTCTTTCAAGGACGTGATCAGCAGATGTCCTGGCCTTTGTCACAAATACATACTCACATAATGACTTTGCAATACTGCAGATATAATAATGTAAAACACAGCAATGTGACAAACCCCTCCTTATTATTTCTGCCAGAACTGCAGACTGAGTTTTTCTGACATTTCCAAATATTTAGGTGCAGGCAAAGCTTTTGTAAATATATCTGCTACATTTTTTTTCAGTTGGACAATATTAAGCTTTTATCATTACTGTTTGTACCACATCCCTAATATTATGGTACTTTATGTCAATGTGTTTGGTGTATGCTTTGACTTTTTCGGTTACAGCAATATCAACACATGCTTTAGAATCATGATAAGTAATTAGTTTTTTCAACTTCAACTTCCATCCATCATCCATTAGTTGTAACAACCATACCATCTCATTAAATAAGGGGCAAAGCAGCAAATTCAGCCTCTGCTGATGATGTAGATACATAGTGTTGCTTTGTTGTTCTCCATACAATTGGCACATTACAAAACATGATTGTATACCTGGCTGTGGACTTTCTGTCATTTGGACCATTAGCGAAATTGCTATCAGCATCACACACTATGTTTTCTGTTTTCTCAGTACATTTGGGTATCTTCAAACAAACATTCATGGTTTGACTCAAATACCTCAACACTCTTTTTACACTTCCCTAGAATCTGGCAAAAATATTAACACTGTGGAAGCATTCTGGGCCTATAACCTCTGTTCTCCCTTTCTAAGCATCTCAGAACTACTGGTCTTTGTTCATTCCTTTGTGGGCCAACTGACACCCCCCCTTTCCACTTTTACATCTTCTGCTCCACTTTGGTCACTAGTGGAGCTGTTTCATCACTTTTATCTTGCCCACACAAGATTACCTCCATTTTATTGTGTATTTTCTCTCATGAGGTTTCAACAAAATCAGCATTTCTGCAAATTACAACTCTGTTGTTCGGAGCCAAAAATCTGTAACCTGTGCCAGTATACCCTAGAAACTGAAGCTTCTGTGCAGGAACCTGTCCCTTCTGACTGTGCACTTTTGTATGCTTAGCTCTCAAATATTCTCATATGCTTCAGAGTTGGCTGGCTATTGAATAGTATGAAATAAGTTGTGTTGTTAACTGCAGATCTCCACAATCTATTTAAATTGTAATTTGCAGTCAACACAGCCTTTCCCCAGTACCAGATATCCATCTCTGAATCACACAACAGACAATGCATGATCTGTTGCAGGACTCTGTTTCTTCTTTCTACTGTCCCCACCTCCTGAGGGGAAATTCAGTTTGTCAGCCTATATACAATTCCTTTGTTCTCTAGCCAATGTTTAAACTCTTTAGAAAGGAATTTTCCACCTCTATCATTCTGTATTTTGGCTACTTGTCTTAAATTGTCTCTCAGCATAAGCCACCCATTTATTTATTTTTAATCATTGAAAACACATCAGACTTATGCTTCATTAGATATAGCCCACTATACCTACTATAGTCATCCACAATGTTGAGGAAGAAACTTGCCCCTCCATATGTGGATTCCATTGGACCAACTATGTCCATATGGACCAAAGATAGCGGGCTTTTCATCTTTCTTTGGCTATGTTTGGTGAATAGTTTCCCCTTGCTCTTCACCTCTTGATGTACACAACATTGTAAATACTGGTCACATTTCTTGACACCAGAATTATCATACACATTCAGCAGGTTTTTCAATACATCAAACCCCATGTGTGCCATCCATCTCTGAATCAAATTTATGCACTTGTCATGCAATAAGTGTGTGTGGTCATTATTATTATTATTATCTACAGGGATTTGTATGCTGATTTTCAAATAATATAACCCATGGTGCATTTTACTTGTAGTACACCCAACCCCTCCTTTGCTGACTTCACATCCAGTACCTGTAAAATGAACATTATATCACTGCTTTGTCACAGCACTCACAGATACAATGTTAAGAGACATTTCAGGTACAAAATATACATCATTACCCACCTCATTCAAACATGAAATGAAACAATGTCCAACTCCTACTTTTACCTCACATCCATTTGCCACTAGCAACTGAGGTATGGGGGCAGGTTCAAGGTTTTCAAACAAATCTTCACCCTTACAAATGTGTACACAGACACTACTGTTCAAAATAATGGTCACCTTCTCTTCAAGCTGGAGCAAAACAGACATAACACTAGTCCCATTCCTCATCATGTTCCTTCCACACCATCCTATCCTGGGAGCATTATCTTGTCTCTTCTCAGGGCAAGACCTTTGTAGATGACCTGTCTGTCCATAAGAATAATATCACCACACATTGAAAACATTGAAGAGATAGGAATGAATTCCTCCCCTCATTCTGCCAGGTCTGCAAATTAAGCTTGCATTTTCTGCAAAAGAACAGTCACATCACCTCTGATTTCCATCTGTGATCTATACAACTGTCTGGTCAGGGTAATCTTAGATACAGCAGTGTCTCTTACATATGTCTCTCTCTCAAGACATCCCAACAATGTTTTACAGAGGGTAGGCCATGAATAAACATTAGTTGTGAGTATACAACTGCTATCTCCTCCTGTCTAGCTTCAGCTTCATCCTCCTCATCCAAAACTGATGGGTTCAATACATACTGTCACAGATTCATCTTCCTGAGGAAGAACTCCATCTTCTGTGACCAGATTAAGTAATTCTTCCCATTTAATGAGGAAGAGGAATGCCACCGAACTGTCCTATTGCTGACATAACTGCTGTTTTCCTCAAAGAACTTAAACAAAAAGTCCACACAGCAGGTTCCTCGGTGCCAAACCCAAACTCACTAAAACACAGGCAAGACTTTCAGGCACTCAAACTCTTCAGACAGCAGATTACCTTCACTCTGCATAGCACTCAGTCTTCTGGGCTCATACCCTTTGTCACAATGAGACGGGGCATGAGTGACTTTCAATATCTCAGCAGGGACCTTGAGATGCTTCCAAACAGAATACGGAAACTGGGTTGCTACAGTTGAAGAGTATATTTACACAGGATAGGAGGTAAATAACTATATACAGCAGATGTAGAGCCCTTGGATGAAAGCATAAACAGGCTTTCTCCTCCAGCTCTCAGCAACACAACAATATAAGAACTCTTCAACACTCACAAGCACTAACCATTGATCGACTACAATGACCCACAAAGGTTCATACTGAGCTGTGCCTCTTATACCTTTGGCTGATGCAACCTTGCTTTAGGCCAGGGGTAGGCAACCTTTCCCCTTTAAGGGCCGAGGGACTTCAGCTCCCAGAATCCCAGGAGCTATTGGCCAACATGGGACTATCGGCCAACATGGCTGAGGCTTCTAGGAGCTGAAGTCCCTCGGCCCTTAAAGGGGAAAGGTTGCCTACCCCTGCTTTAGGCATTACAGTTGGCCCTCCTTATCCATGGATTTTTTTATCCACAGATTCAAGCATCCGGGGCTTGAAAATATTTTTTTAATATAAATTCCAAATAGAAAATCTTGATTTTCCATTTTGTATAAGAGACACCATCTTGCTGTGCCATTGTATTTAATGGACTTGAGCATCCACGGATTTTGTTATCCATGATGGGTCCTGGAACTAAACCTCAGAGGATAACAAGGACTCACTGTACATCATACACATTATACTTGCAATCCAGGTGCTATCCCCATACACATTTGTAGTCTGGCTCCTTCAAGGACATGAGCAGCAGATGTCCTGGCCTTTGTCAACCTACATACTCACATAATGACTTTGCAGTTCTGCAGATATAATAATATATAACACAGCAATGTGACAATGACAAGGACATTTTGCACCTGAGGACAAGCACCAAAATTGAGAGCTTGTTGACAGGTTTTCCCTATCAATGAAAACAGACACTCTAACACCTCAAAGCAAAGCAGCTACAAAATGGAGATGGCGTTGTGCAATAAGTACCGCCAAAGATGCTACTCTCCTGCTTTAATAGTGTATTTAAAGCCTTGTATGATAATCTCCAGTTTTCCATCCTGACTCAAGGGCTGTGATAAAACACAAGAAAATTATATGTTAATTCTTTTTCCTTTGAAAAGCATCATTTAATACCCTTACCTTTGAAGGGTAAAAGGTTCTTGGGTCTCTAGATATTTTTAACTACAACTCCCATAACCCCTTGCCATTAGCTATGCTGAGTAAGGCTTCTAGGATTTACCATTTGGAAAGCCTGAGGGTTCTCACCAAAAATAGTAGAGATCCCACACTAAACTAATCAGTAGTATAAACAGCTGTCTGCACAGGAGAAACTATTTAGAAGTACCTGGGAGAGTATTCATGAATCTGGAGTTCTACATGAGAATATGAAAAGGATACTATACAATAAAATCAACCACCATTCCTCCTAGAGTTTTGTGAGCAGGTGAGATTATTGTCTAAGAACAAGAAAATAGAATGCTCCCCATGTGAATTTTACTTTGAGCAGCTTGCAGAAACTACTGCAGGTAAAACACTTGGAAAGAAGGAATTACCTTAAAATAAAAGAGGCGCTTATCTGAAATCTGAACGGATAATATCTCTGCTGTTTGTCCAATCTTTTTGTCTGGAGAAAAATTAAGATGCTTTTACAAGTCAATTGATTGTACTACAAGAACAATTACAAGTTAGTTTCATGGCAATATATACTGTATATTGGTGAAGTTTACATATTAGTCTCCATTTCATAGATTAATTGTTAGTACAATGTATACAGACAGTAAAACTGTAGCAACATTTTTGTTTCATACTCAATCTCTTATAATTTATTGTAGAAGTCACAAATACAGAAACCTTTGTTCATATTGGACACCCTGGGGAAAATGTGGGTTTAAAGCCAAAGAAATAAATAATAGTTCTCATAATCATCTCCTCCTCTTATATAACCTGCCCTGGCTTGAAGATCATATTTGAGTTCCTTTTCCAGATGTGTGCTACGGAAAGGAATTTCTTTCTTTTTTTTAATTTTTTTTTATTAAATTTTATTAAATCTTGATTAAAAATTACAAAGTCACAAATTAAGAAAAATAGAAACACAATCAACATAAACATAAACGGGCTGAACATATCATACAATATATAAATCAAATCAATAACAACAACAACAAAAATATACCTATTTGCTAATATTTACCCTTATATGCTATAAGAGGTGTCGCATTACATCATAAAAAAGCATATTATTCGATAGCTAAAGGAGACTAAAGAAAAAAAAAACTAAAAAAATATAGAAAACTTCCTGAGTTTTGACTCGGTTGCTATTTCCTTATAACTTGTATACTTATCTCCGACGCTAACCTCTCGTGGGGTTAATACTTATAATTACCCTTCACATTGTCAAGTGTATATTTTATATATATATATATATATATATATATATATATATATATATATATATAAAAACACCCACTTATCTAAATATGACCTCAAAAATCCCCCTTCACCGCCTATTTACACGAAGTGTATCAGCTGGAACATAAAATTATATCTAATCCTCTCATATTTACTTCTTTGTCACATCTCTCTCTCTCTCTCTCGGAAAGGAATTTCTTGACAGTGAGAATGGTCCCAAACACACTTTAGAAATAATCCAGTTTCAGACTGCTTTAGCTGCCCTGCCTCAGTGCTAGGGAATCCTGGGAACTGTAGTTTAATGTGGCACCAGAGCTCTCTAACAGAGAAGGCTATTCTCTCACAAAACTACAGTTCCTAGAATTCCATAGCATTGAGCCAGGACAATTAAAGTGGTCTCAAACTGGATTATTTCTCTAGTGTGTTTTGGATCAATGTTTTGGCAATGGAAACAAATTGCCTAAAGAAGTGTTGGCATTCCTTTCTCTGGATGTCTTTAGAAAGAGGCTAGACAGTTACCTGCTGGGGATGCTCCAACTAGAGATCTTGCATTGAGCAGGGGTTGGACTTGATGGCCCATTAGGCCCCTTCCAAGTCTAGGATTCTATGCCTCTATGGTTCCAAAAAAAAAAAAAAGTTTAGGAATCCTAATCCAGAGGAGTACCCAGGGAGGTAATAAAAAGTTAAACCTCTATACTCACATGATGCAATCCTGATCCAACTTGTATTTCTTATGTTGACTGTAGAGCAACAGAGAAAGGAACTATTAGCTATATTTTTGAGTGTTGTCACATTTGAACCACAGCAATTCAATTTCACAGACAACTGGATTTTAGGCACAGCACTACAAGTTAACCTAAATGTGGGCACTAATAAGCTAAAAGCCCTAGCAGTAATATGCTAAAAGTCAAAGCATGTGGGTAGTGTTGGACACATGCAAGTGATGCACCCAGTGATATGGAAAGATCAGCCAAATCCTTTCTCTTTCTCTCCCTCAATGTTCTCTCCCCATTCCCATCACTATCTTATGTTGAGTCTAAGGGCCTAAGCAGATGGTGCAAAGCGCCGTCTTCGAAGCCAGGAAGGGGAGGGGCAGCCTCATGCTGGGCGCCCCAACCCCTTCCCCAAAACGTCGTCGGAACGGCCGGCCCTCCGCACAGCCAGCGCTACGACGATGCACTTCCGCTGCATCGTCTGCATACGCTGCAGAGGAAGAGGTGCCAAAGATGCGCCAGACACCTTTTGCGGCGCACCTTCAGCATCTTACGTAAGGAGAACTATTTTAGCGCTCCTTCCTGGAGCAGGGACGCTGCACCACGGGGCTGAGGAATATGAATGCCTCGGCCCCGATCTGTAGCTTCCCGGGGCTGCCCCGTGCCACCCGTCTGCTTCCCCCCTAAGAACAGGCCTTGTGAACAGGCAGAGATGGAGGTGGCTTGTTATTGAATATTTAATATATAATGAGATTAACAGTCAGCCCATAGGATAACTGGGTGAATATTTGTATGATTAGCACTTTATGTAAATGTATTTATCAAATATAAGCTGTGATAATGGATTATAGCCATCCCATTTCCTTTTATGGGAGGCTTTGGCCACTGTATCTTTCTATGCAATGAAGAACTAGCCAATTTAAAGAGGGTTTGTCCCCTCCCCCATCTTTTCAGTTTGGAAATGACTTTCCAGTAAAGATGTTTAGGGAGAAGCTCAGTGACTCTACTTATGACTTACATCCCTGCAGGGAAACACACATTAAATCCTATTATATGTGGGAAATACCATTAGAAAACTGGATTATTATTATTTTTAAATACAAATTGGCAGGTGGGAAATACATGCTGGGAGGGAGGATCCATCTATACAAAGTACCATCTATACAAAGAATTTCAAGACACAAGGGCTATCTACACATCTTTTGCACCTCAATGAGCCTAGTACCTTACCACAAGTCAACCACTGATGCTTTGATTGCCACTATCTGTTATTGTTAGGGGTATTATCTCTGAGCATGGAGCTTCCATTTAGCTCTCATAGGTAGATTTACACTCATGTAAAAGTTATTAACACTACTTAAATACTTAAAGTCATCTAAAAGTTAACAGCATCTGGATATCATCACAAATCATCTCTCACAATAACCGTGTGTGAAAAGAAATAAAATGTTACAATGCAGTGGGACTTAGCTATGTCTCTTATTTTAATTGTTATAGTAGAATTGATAGATGAGGCATCTAGCAACTCTGTTTATGAGATTATACTGGATCCAATTATGTGGACAAGCTCCTTGGTAGAGTGAGGAAGACAACTTCCCCTCTTGACCCTTCGTGGCTGGCCATCCAGGGGAGAGATGTCTTGAGGATGTTCAATGCATCCCTTGGGGAAGGTCATGTTCCATCTTCTTTGAAGGAAGCGGTGGTTAGGCCACTTCTGAAAAAACCTTCCCTTGACCCTCTGAACATGAACATCTATAGGCCAGTCTCTTTGTTACCTTTTTTGAGCAAGATGATTGCTCTTCAGCTCCAAGCTGTCTTGGAGGAAACCGTTTATCTGGATCCATTTCAAACTGGCTTTAGGACAGGATATGGGGTGGACACTGCCATAGTTGCCTTGGCTGATGACTTGGCCATCTGTCGGGATGCATTAATTGGGAGTTCCTGCATGGCAAGGGGGGTTGGACTGGATGGCCCTCGTGGTCACTTCCAATTCTATAATTCTATGATTCTATGATTCTATGACAATATTTAGCAATATGCCCATCCCTTGAACATACATAACATCTCCTTTCTTTATAGTCAGGTCTTGTTCTTAATACTGATATTTTTCCAACTATATTGTCTACTGTTCTTGTAAGTCCAGAATCTCTTAAATAAGCAATTGTATAATCTATATCCATTTCTCCAATACATTCAAGCATAGCCTTTTGATTTGCAAAAGAAGGTGGCAAACTGAGCAAAATACAAGTATGCAATTCAGAGTCAGATATTTCTGCTCCTGCAGACTGAAGCTCTGAAACAATTCTCAGCATGTCATCTAAATGCATATCTATGCTAGTTCCTTCTTTCGTCCTCATGCTATATAGTTTCACTTTCAAAAACACTACATTTTTGTTTGATCTATTAAAGTATTTTTTATAAGTGCACTATATAGTTCTTTAGCTGTTTTATATATAATTACTAATGGACTTTCATGGGCTTCTATACAGGAATATACTATTATTAAAGCTTTTGCTTCTTTCATTTTATATTCACTCTGTTCTAACTGATTTTCAGGCATTTGTTCGTCTATAACATACATCTTCATCTATGTACTCATAGGGAAACTCTTAATATTGCATCCCACATCTGAAAATTATCTCTATTTAATTTTGGGATTAGAAATAAGCCATTACTGTTACTTACACTCTGTTGAACTTTTAAACAGAGTCAATTTAAAGGTATTGGGAAAACTACTGACAGAATGTGGAATTAATGTTCCTAAATGTGATAAAGCAAAAGAAAGATGTTGAATCTGCATACAAGCAAAGGGAACAGCTCCTAGTTATACAGGACAATATAGTACACAAGATCAGGACTTTTTGGAGGAAGTTTATTCAGATTTAGTAGGTCCTATGCCATTATCTGCAGGTAAAAATAAGTATTTTCTTACTTTCACTGAATCTAAGAGCAAATACAGTTTTATATATATCAGCTTTGGCTGATACGCCAACTGTGCCCTTTCCTGGAGGTTAGGGACCTCGAAACTGTGGTACATGCGCTGGTAGCTTATCATCTCGATTTCTGCAATGCACTCTATATGGGGCTACCCTTGTGCCTAGTTCGGAAACTTCAATTGGTACAGAATATGGCAGCCAGGCTGGTCTCAGGTAAAACCATGAGAGACCATATCTATCCTATCCTAAGATCCCTTCACTGGCTGCCTATCAGTTTCCAGGCATAGTACAAGGTGTTGGTTATTACCTTTAAAGCCTTAAATAGCTTGGGTCCAACATATCTTCAGGACTGTCTCCTTCCATATAATCCACCCCGTGTACTAAGGTCCTCTGGGAAGAATTTATTGCAACCTATAAAAACTAGATTATCTGCAACTGCCCAGAGGACTTTTTCAGCTATCGCTTCCAGACTTTGGAATGGTCTGTCAGATGAGATCTGTCATTTAACCACCCTAAACAGCTTTAAAAAAGCTGTTAAGATGGATCTCTTCTGGCAGGCCTTTCCTGAGTAGGTAACCGGCCACCGAAAACAGTTAAGCCTGTACCTGTTTTTTGTTTAACCATTTTAAATGATTTATTATTTGTAATTTTTAATTATGTTTTTATATTTTGTTTGTTTAATTGCATTTTAAGTGGGGTGGGCTATTGGGGGAAGGGATTGTTTGTTTTATCTTGTAAGCCGCCTCAGCTGTATTTTACAGAGAGGTGGGATATAAATTATTATTATTATTATTATTATTATTATTATTATTATTATTATATTTTCCCCTCTCCCTCTTTCCCTTAACCTAAAAAGGCTATCATCAAAGCTATTAGCAACTAGCTAGTAGCTAATAGTACTACTCTACCAGAGTAAATAGATGGCTTGTATGCAAGTTTTCTCTATTTCAGTGCTTTCCTAATTTTATCCTACCACCACCACTCAAGGTTTCTGCCACAGTTTACAAAACATAGGGGGGTTGCAGACTGCCAGAAATAGTGCAAATTGAGCCCACTTTTAGGGTTAGGGTTACGGAATCATGGGAACTGTATTTTATTGTGGCACCAGAGGTCTCTGACAGAGGGCTCAATGTCTCAGGGGAAAAAAACAATTCCCATGATTCCCTAGCACTAACCCTAACCCTCAAAGTGGACTCAATTTGCACTATTTCTGGCAGTCTGCAACCCCCCCATAGTGTACTTAAACATCCTGTAACCCCCATGGGAGAAATAAAAGTGAATTGGCCTTTGTTGAGTCAATTCAGCTCTGGATTCAGTCAGTTACAAAAATCTGCAAGTTGCAGACAACTCTTATTTCAATAAAAGAGCAGTGCAGACACATAAAATACCACTGCTTAGCTGGAAAGAGAACCTCTTCTATAAGGATCATAGTGTACTCTGGGGTTTAATGACCTTCTGTCTTTCCTTTGAAGGCCTGGTGGCCTCTCAGCTAAGGTGAAAGAAGTAAATGTGAATCCTAAGCAATTGGTAAAGCAGCTCCTCTGCTTGTATTCATCTGCTTGTTTCAGACTCTGTATCTAGCAGACAGCTGTACTGGAATCTACTTCTGCTTGTCCAGTCCTCCTTTGCTATACAAAATAGCTGACCTTCTGTCTTCCACATCACTATCTGGTTCCTTGCCTTAGGCCAGGCATGTAACACATCTGTACCTGTGGACATGGCAGGGAAATTTTATTGTTGGTAGAAGTGAAATTACATCAAAAACCAAGTGCTTCTGCATTTTCCTCTTAGATTCTTCACAGTTTCTACCACAGTTCCTCAGTTTCTAAAAATACCCTCATAAGAAGCAGCTGTAGCAGATGTGTGATGGCATTTTCTTTTACTTATTTTTCTTCTACTTATTTATCCTTGAGTACTGTGACTTCCTTTTTTGTGTCCTTTTACCCTCATTGCCTATGTATGTCTCTCTTGAGTTCTATGTGGCTAATTTTTTTAATGAATATTGCAGACAAAATTATAAACTTGGTAGGATTTGCATTTTAAAACAGGCAAAAGAAAACAACAACCCAAGCAGAAGCTGCAACTTGATTTAATATATACTCAGTCCCCTGATTTCAGTGTATCAACTGAAATACTGCAGTAGTGGTTTGAAGAAGAGTGAAACAAACTTTCTTTAATTCTCATGTCAGCAAATTAGCCTCAAGGCATCATGGTCTCTCACAATTTTTTCCCATACAGTCCAATACAAAGGGTAGTTCCTTTTAATCTGTATGGAAGCTGATATTTTCAATCATCAACCAAAGACAATCTTCAGTGAAAAGAAGGATATTTATACCAAAAGCAGCATGTTTCCATTACCTTAAACTAAATAATTGTGGCAAGACAACAGGCTGGTGTGATAAAGTCCTTAGTCATGTAAGTAGTGGCAGCAGACTTCATCTTTCTCTCTCTTATTAAACGTTGTTTTATAATAAATATCCTTCTCTTCACTGAAGAATGTCTTTGGTTGATTATTGCAAATGAAATTCTAGGATTTGTAGTAGTTTTTTGTGGCACCAGCACTCTGTGAAGAGTGTCATGCTTGGTAGCAAGAAACTTGAAGAACCAGGAAAACATCTTTAAGTGTAAATTCACTATAGCTTTATTCCAGAATCAGGATACTTCACCAGAGCAATCCTTTTAGAAACAATTCTGAGGATTTCCCACCAAACCAGTACTTTAAACCCCTCTGAAAAAACTCCTTTCCCCCCTCTGAGTAGTCTGGCTGTTCATATCAAAGGATCTTTGACATATAGTTCTTCCAGGTCCATCTCCTTTCATCTCCTGGGATCAGAAGGCAAACTTTCATCCCAGTCATAAATCTGCCTCAATATTCCATATACTATTTACAATGCCCATCTGTCATTCCCTTTTATTCTCCCCCTCCACATGCATCTCCCCTTGGTGGTCAGATTGCTATAAGAAACACACCTGAAACATTTTATACTATTTTATTACATATAATAGAGTATTACTTTACCAGAATAAATAATGGAGGCAGACGTTCAAGCTCTTTTCTCCAAGGGTCCTCTTCCATTGCTGGCTTTAGCAAACTGAAATGGAACACAGGGTCTAAGTGTCTGTAGGTGTTTGGTAGACCCAACTCAGCTGTCACTTTATTGATGATTTGTTTTACCACAAAAGATCCCACAAACTTTGGGAGCAATTTTTTGGAAGGCTGCTGAGTCTTCAAATGCTTGGTGGACAGGTAGACTCTGCTCCCAGGTCTCATCTCCCACTCTCTGCCCCTCTTTCTATCTGCAAACTTCTTGTAGGTCTGTTTGGCCTCATCTAGGGCTGCCACAATGTGATCTTTGATTACTGTAATCCACTGGGAGAGTGGCACCAGATCTGTAGGTTCTATAGTCAATGCCAGCAAAGTTTTCAGTTCATAGCTATAAACAACCTCAAGGGGTGAATATCCAGTGCTTTGATGAACCATCCCATTGAAAGCAACATCAGCATGAAGCAGTAAGTCAAACTAATGGTTCTGCAAATAGTTGCCAAAGCATCGAATATATTGCTCCAAAGAACAATTATTGTTCTCTGACTGCCCATCTGATTGGGGGTGATGAGATGTACTCATAGCCCTTTCGACTCCTAATTTCTTCTGCAAAATTTTCCAGAATTAAGGGAGTAAATTGTCCACCTTGATCGCTCACAATCTTATCTGGAAGTCTGTGGTTTTTGTATACATTCGTCCCTCTGAATTCATGGACTTACCATTCTTGGTTTCAATTACTCACAAATGGCAAGCCCTCAGTGCCCTCCCTCCCTCCCTTACCTCCTTATTTCTGCACTGGCCTTTCCTTGGCCATGTGATTTTGTGGCAGCCAGTGCAGCTTTGCCGGTGTCCTGGAGGCTCGAGGTGGCCAGTGCAGCCTTGCCTCAGACCCAGAAGCCTTGAGGCAGTCATGCTAGCCTTGCCTGAGCCCAAGACATTTCAAGGCAGCTGGCATAGCCTTGCCTCTATCCTGGAGGCCTTGAGGTAGTCGTGCCAACCTTGCCTGGGCCTCGGAGGCCTTGAGGCTGTCGCACTGACTTTGCCTGTGCCCTAGCGGCCTTGAGGCACCCAGCACAGCCTTGTCTCAGACCTGGAAGCCTTGAGGTGGACGGGACAACCTTGCCTCACTCCAGAGCCCTTGAGGCAGTTGCACTGGCCTAGCCTCAGACCCAGAGGCCTTGAGGCAATCACACTAGCCTTGCCTCAGCCCTGAAGGCCTTGAATCAGCCAGTGCAACCTTGCCTTGGCCCCGGAGGCCTTAAGGCAGTCGTGCTGCCCTTGCCTCAGCACCAGAGGCTTGAAGTGGCTGGCAAAGCCTTGCCTAGGCCCTGGAGGCTTCAGGCAGCTGGCCCAGCCATTTATCTGCCACACCAGCCTTCCCAGGGGGGAGAAGAAGGAGGAAGGGAGGGAGGGGAAAATACTTAAGTCCCATTGTCACCAATGGAGCTTCCATCGAAGACAATGGGACTTGAATATTCACAAAATTTCAAATTCACTGTGGGTCCAGAACGGCTCCCCCACAGATTCAGAGGGATGGCTGTATATGTCCAATGAATAAATCTACTAATTTGGATATGCGGGGCAATCCTTTGCATCCCACAAAGTGTACCTGCTTTAAGAACAAGTCTGTGAGCACCCATGTGGTATTTCTTCCCTTACTATCTGGTAAGTCTGTAATAAAGTGCATAGCTATATCCCGCCAAGGGCTACTTGGCCTGAGCAACATTTGGAGAAACCCGCGAGGCTTGCCTATCACTGGCTTGGAGTGGGCATGCACAGGGCAGCCTTTCACATAAGTTTCTACATCACTTCGGATTCCCTCCCACCAGTACTGTTTTCTTACCCGGAGCCAGGTCTTCAGGAATCCCCAGTATTCTGTTGCCTTAGAGTCGTGGAACAACTGCAGAATTCTGGATCTCAGCTTTTCCAGAACATAGACTCAGGGCCTTTGCAAACTGCCAGAAATAGTGCAAATTGAGTCCACTTTAACTGCCCTGGCTCAGTGCTAGGGAATCATGGGAACTGTAGTTTATTGTGACACCAGAGCTCTCTGACAGAGAAGGCTCAATGTCTCAGAAAAAAAAATACATTTACCATTATTCCCTAGCACTGAGCCAGAGCAGTTAAAGTGGACTCAATTTGCACTATTTCTAGCAGTCTGCAAAGGCTTTGCACCACAACCCGTCTTTGACCTTTAGGGTGTCCGGATAGTCTGCCAGCCATTGATCCTTTTTCCCTGCCTCTCTGATCCCTTGAAACAAAGGGTCCAGAGGGGTGGCTTGAGCCAGATTCTCCTTCTCTCGGTGCGCTTGACTCCGGGTGGTCAGTGCCAGCCGTAGCTGTTCAGGGATAAAAATACTTTCTTCCAGTGTATCTCTCTGGCTTTCATGTAAGGTAATCTGGATAAAGCATCCACAAGCATATTATCTTTTCCTGAGAAGGCTTTTAGTTTGAATCTGAAGTGGTAGAATTCTTTAGCCCATCGACTCTGCTTTGTGTGTAGTTTCTTCAGCACTTGCAAGGCTTTTAAATTGTGATGATCAGTCCAAACCTCAAGGGGGTGGCTACCCCCTTCCAGGAATTGCTGCCAAGTTTGCAGTGCCCTCTTGATGGCCACTGCCTCTTTCTCCCAAGTAGGCCAATTTAATTTAATTGTGCTCCCTGGAAGTTTTTGGATAGGTGAGTGCATGTTCTTAGCCTCCCTTCTGAGTCCTTTTGCATTAATACAGCACCCAATGCAACATCACTGGCATTGGTTTGCACAACAAATGGTTGGTCTGGATTGGGGTGTTTTAAAATAGGCTCAGAATAAAAGGGTTCTTTCAGCTGTTCAAAAACTGCTTAACAGTCCAGAGTCCACTGCACCTTGGTGGATGGCTTGAGTTCCTTGTTGGGTTTCCCAGGATGAGTCTTGGTTTTTAGTAGGGCAATGCCAATTGAGTGAAATTTGGGATGAACTTTCAGTAAAGGTTTGCAGTGCCCAAAAACCTCTGCACCTGCTTTCGCATTTTAGAAATGGCCCATTCCAGGATCATTTGCACTTTAGCTCGATCCATTCCTATTCCCTCGGTGGATACCCGGTATCCCAGAAAGTACATTTTGTCTGTGTGAAATTCACATTTAGGCAGTTTCACATATAGATGATTGTCCAGGAGGCACTTCAGGATCTCCCTCACTAGCTTTATATGGGAGTCTAAGGGGGGAAGCAGACAGCTAAAAGGGCCATTTGGGGGGCAAGGAAGGGGAGGGGCAGCCACACGGTGGGTGCCCACAACCCCTTCCCGAAGGCATAGTCGGAGCGCCGGCCCCTCCGCACGGCCGGGGCTCCGACGATGTCTTCCCACCGCAGCGTTCGCACACGCTGCGGCGGAAGAGTCGCCGAAGGTGCGCCGCCACCCTTTTGTGCCGCACCTTCGGTGACTTGTGGAAGGAGCGCTATTTTAGTGCTCCTTCCAGGGGCAGTGAAGCTGCGCCGCAGGGCCGAGGTGTGGGGATACCTCGGCCCTGCAGCGTAGCTTCCCGGAGTGGCCCACGGCAGCCCGTCTGCTTCCTCCCTCAGTCTTGGGAGTAAATCAGGAAATCATCCAGGTAAACGAGGACTCCCTCAAACAACAAGCCATGTAAAACTTTGTTCACAAGTCTCATAAAAACACCCAGTGTACCCGATTGCACAAAAGGAAGAACGAGATATTCAAAATCCCCAGGGGGCAATTAAATGCAGTGTTTTATTTACCCCCTTCTCGTATGTGCACTGTAGGTATCTCTCAAATCTAGTTTGGCAAAGATCTGGCCGGTGGCTAGCCAGCCCAACATGTCCTTCAATAGAGGAATTGAGTACTTGTTAGTACTGCAAATCCCATTAAGCTTTCTGTAGTGCATTACCAGGCATAGCGAACCATCTTACTTCTCCCGGAAGAACACTGGGGCCCCAAACATGGAGATGGATGGGTGGATGAAGCCCCAAGCCAAGTTCTTTTCCACAAAATCCTTTAAGGTTTTCATTTCTAGCAGGGTCTTGGGGGCCCTGAGCATCAGTTCAATTGTGCAGTTGGTTTCCTGATGGGATGGGAGTTGGTTGCACTCCTTTTCCTCTAACACCTCTGCCAAGTCTCTATATTCCGGAGGATAGCCTGGCGGGTCCTCTGCAACTGTGCTTCCAACCCTCTCTAGCAGTAATTTGGGTTGCCCCAATGTCACCACTGTGCACTCGCCCACTCTCGGTTTGATGTCTCTGATGTGCACTTTGCATCTGGGATCATCAAAAACCAGTTCTCCCAACCCCCACTGGAGACCCGGGTTATGGAAGTGCAGCCAGTCTATGCCTAGGATTACTTGGTACACCGACATGTGGCCTAGTACAAACTGGATCTTCTCTCAGTGATCCACCACTCCTAGCCAGACAGTCCCTGTTTTCTCACTGGCTGGTGCTCCCACAATCAAGGTGCCATCCATCTGGTGAACGTTAATGGGGTGCCTCAACTTTCAGATGTTCAGTCCCCTTGCTGCATTGGGATTGATGTCATTTCTGCATTATTTCTGCAGTGCAGATGCAGCATGAGGTGGGGTGTTGTTGTTGTTTTTTAAGAATTTGGAACCAGACTAAATACTGAGTACAGTATAATCAATCATACAAGGTAGCAACCCTAAAGTATTTTTAGGGCCTCGGCAGACGGCTAATTGAGCCGTCTCCGAGACCCGGAAGAGGAGGAGCCACCGCACGAGCGGCGCTCCTTCCTCTTCCTGAGGTCGCCCTGGGAGCTGCCGGCCCTCCTCATGGCCGGCGCTTCCGGGGCAACCTCCCGCCGCAGCGACTGGACGCGCTGCGGCAAAAAAGACAGGGAAAGTGCACCCTATGCGTTTAGGGCACACTTTCCCTGTCTTGTAAAAGGAGCGGCAATTTGCCGCTCCTTTTAGGGTCGCCGCAGGAGCGCCGCGGTCCGGCTGCCGCAGTCCCACAGCGTTCCAGACCAGGGCGTCCCCGACGCCCTGGTCTGCATCCCCCCTTAGGGAGTGAAGGATAGGAGCACAAGTACATATAAAGGAACTATGAACAGTCATAGATTTGAATAGTTTAAGAATTTTAGGTACCTGGGAATTTTGCTGCATGAGTGTGAAATATGGAATCAGCATAAAGCTGTCCCCTTGATTAACAAGAACTAAAACAGACCATGTGATTCAAAAATTCTCCTTGAATCAAAGGGGGAAATTGCAGCGTTTTCAGTTCAAATATTGATAGAAAAAGACTTCCAGCCATGGCGAGAAGGTGGACAGATGTGCATGAAGGGACTCCTGAGACCGTTCCTGAAAGTGGAGTTCAGATATGCTAAGCTCCCGGCAGTGCTTTCTTGAGAAAGGAAGTCAAGTTGGGGCTCGAAGAAGGTGAAGTTAGCTGGGGCAGGATTTTCCAGTCAGAGGCTTTTGGACCACAGAGCAACCAACCCCTTTTTTTCTGGCATTGCTAGGTTTTCCCCAGGAACACAAACTGCAGAGCCATTAGAATTCAAAAAGCAACTGGGTTAAAAAGAAGTCCAGGAGAAGTGATTGCATTGCTTCATCAAAAACTTCATTTACCCACAATGCTAAACTGGAGGAAAGGGGATTCCCCTCTGATAGCCAAGAAAAACCATTTGCAAACTGACAGGTAAACTTCCAGCCTTTTTTCTTTCTTTCTTTTTAATTTCTTACTATTTTAACATCTCCATGCAAGCTGGCTGTGATTGAGAAGATTTCTTTAAAGCAAAGGACACACCCAAGGCAAAGCGTACTCAACTGGGGAGAGAGACATTTGAAAGCAAGGTGTGGAGTAAAGAAGCCATATGAAAGGAATATCTGATAAAATAAAATACTACTAAATATGACAATGGTGGAACAGATTGCTAAAATAATTGTGGACAATACAAAAGCTGAAACAACAGCAATAACAGTAGCAACTGTCATAAAAGAATAAAATGCTCACCAGTGTTAAAGGGGAAGTCAAAACAAACTGAAATAGAAACTGTAAGTGTTCTTAACACTTTCTCTTTTTTACTCCCCTGAAGCAGTGGTTACTCTATAAAAGTAGTAAGATGGAGAAAGATACAAAATGAGAGGAGGAAATGAAAGGAAGAAGATTAAATAGTTGCTACTGGCATCTAGAAAAGAAATATTCATAGTTCTTTACTCAAGCATTTGTTCAAATCATCAAAGCAGAAGAAGATTCAATGAAACAAACTTCTAAATTTTATTTAGACTTTGGCTTGCAAAAATAAATTAATGAAATAAATAAGGAATGAATTTTCTTGGAGCCTAATCAATCTAGAGATCTATAATCTTGAAAATCTTGTGATGTAAAGACTTAGATATCTGCAGTTTGATTCCTGGAGAATATTGGCTTAACATAAAGAACATTCAGGGGATCTATATAAAATCAACTTGATTAAGATATCATATGTGTATTAATTTTAGTTAAACTTGTTTATACTTATTTAAATACTTGAAGTTAAAGCTTAGTTAATATTAAGTGGAGAAAGACAGCCTCCGACTTGTCGGGAGGGGCTTCTAGTTGCGCTGGCCATATTAGAGCAATAGACACCTAATTGGCTAAGCGTGCGGCAAGTCCCGCCTCTTCCGCATGCTTGACCAATCAGGTTTGTTCTGGGTGGGTCCAATGCACGCTGGGAAATCCTGTGAGACTTAAGTCTCGCGAGATTTCTGGCGAAACTACAAGACTATATAGCCTTGCGCTGCCACGTGGCGGCAACCATTTTAGAGCAGCAGGCGAGTGAGTCGTTTCGCTCCAGCTGAGTTCTGTGGTGATTTGCGTGGCTTTTGAGCCTAGCAATTTTGGTGGCATAGTCGCTTGCTAACTCATTGCTGCTTATTATTATTGGGAGCGTGGCCTGGCTGAGATTGGCCTGCGGCTCCTTTTCTTCAGATCGGAGGGCCCGGGCAAGGCCTGTTTGGCCAGTCGCCACAAGGCCTGGAGGGCTGCCTTGCAGCGCCTTGGACACTTGGCTGGCATGAGTGCCAGCCCGAGGCCGGTGCTGCCAAGGGCGGTTCTCCGCTGGGTGTGCGGAACGCTTGGCTTGGTTTGCCAGGCCTGGTGGCGCCCCAGTAACTCCTGACTTGGTGGTAAGTCGGGATCGCACTATTTTTCTGTAGGGGTGGGGACACGCCTGACTTCGTCTACAGGCCAGGTGCTTTCCCCCCGCAGTCGGTGGTTTAGGGACAACAGCTTTTTGTTACCTTGTGGGTCCCTGTGTTAGGACCCAGCTGAACACCTCACCCCCCCTCGATTGGTGTTGTGCCAGTGCGGCTGCCTGGCATTTGGCATCCCTTGGCAGACTTGGGTGAGGGTGGCCCTTTGGGCCCGGTGGTATCGTCTCCCATAGAGGGTGATGCTGGGAGAGGACCCGTGCTAGGAGGAATTTAATTGTTTGTGTCTTTACATCCCATCTTGCCTAATTGATAATTTAACCCCCAAAAAGGGGGCGTTTGGTAAATTTTACATTGAAAATCGTACATTAATTGTTTGGTTGCTGCTTGAAGGGTTTGTTGCCTTTCAGGGACACTCCAATCAGGCCTGTGCAAGACACTTACAAACTGGGCCAATTGTAATTAGGCATCGTGCTTTCTATTGATTTTGGCTAAATTCAAGACTCGTCATGTCCCACAGCAAGGCACAATCGAAAAGGCGTGCAGCTCCTGCTGCATCAGGCTCTGGCCATTCTGCACCTCAGAGGCCTTCTCATTCGGCTAGTAGAGATGACGAGATAGTTGCGTATTTGGCGCAGCTGGGCAAGACAATGCAGGCATGCGTGGCAGTATGTGAGCAGCTTTCCCAGAGGGGGCTTCAGGCTACATCTGCTAACCCCCTTGTCAGCACTTCTGCTTTTCCTCAGGACACAAGAGTGCTGTTCACTCAGGTGCAACTGGCTACTGCACCTGAAACGCAAGTGGTGGATTTTGCACGTGGTTCCACGGCTATATCTGCTATGGAGGTTGGGCAGCCAACCATAGCTGATGTATGGGAGCTTTTGAAAAAAGTTCCTGGTGTGGGACAACAGGGTGCGGCTGCCCATGTGTCTGATCAGCCTACTTTGGTGGACCTTTCTGACCTTCTCTGAGGAGTAGTTATTACAGGTGAAGGTAGTGTGATGGAGCAAACCTCTGAGGCTTCCGGAAGACACCAGGCATGTGCTTCCTCATCTCATCTCGACACCCGAGCTGCTGCTGTGCCACACTTTGGGGGAACTCTGCAGGCCGCTGGTGATGCTTCCCAGCAAGCGTCAAGCTCAGGTTTGTCTCTTCCTGTTTCTTCACAGGCTTCTTGGCCCACCTCGGTATGGGCTCCAGGTGGGCAGGTTGGGCAGAGCTCTGGTGCGGAACATCCCATCTCTGCATCACTGGGTGCACTTGCAACAGTCCCTGCGTCTTCCCAGGTTCCAGACTTTAGGGTGCAAGCTGGCCAGCCTGTAGTTTCTTTGGCAGGTGATGCTTCAAGAGTGGGAACGGCTGGCTTGATTGGTTGGACAGAGTGGCTGATTGCAACCCATATGCTGGGATGTCACCAGGTCAGTTAAAAATAAGACTCATATTATCCATGACCTCTTACTGGATGAGGCGGCCGACCTGGCATGCTTTACTGAGACCTGGCTGGGAGATGCCAGCGCTGCTATATGGGTGCAGGCCATATAGTGAGCAGATAAGGGAAAGTGGGCAGGGGGTCGGTGTGGCCTTGGTTCATAGAAATAACCTAATCTTGACCAGGAAGCCTATCCGGAAAACAACCTACATCGAGTGTATGTACCTTAGCCTGAAAACCAGGGATAGCTTAGAGATTTTGTTGATATAACGACCACCCTGTTGCCTAACAGACTCCCTAACCGAGCTGACGCAGCTGGTCTCAGAGTTGCTCCTGGAGTCACCCAGACTCTTGGTTCTGGGCGACTTCAACATTCCACTTGAGACCGGCTTGTCCAATTTAACTGGTGCAGCCTGGGAATTCATGGAGACCATGACAAACATGGGCCTATCCCAACTGGTTGACAGGCCCACACATTGTGTCGGTCATACCCTCGATGGAGTTTTCAGTACAGAACAGGAATATCTGTGGGCGGAGGTTATAAAAGCCTCCGCATTGTCATGGATGGATCATTTCCTGGTCAAGATGGAACTAAGAACCACTGTCTGCCCCTCCAGGGGTGGCAGACCCATAAGAATGGTCCACCCTCTAAGGCTAATGAAAGCAATTGGCTTCCAGAAAGCCTTAGAGGGTTTAATGGTTGGTAACGCTGGTGATTCTGTTGAAGCCTTGGTTAGTACCTGGAACATCAATCTCGCCAAGGTTATTGACACAATCGCTCCCAAGCATCCTTTCCAACCCGCTCCTAATCGTAAGCCCCGGTACACCGAGGAGCTTAAGCGGCTGAAGCGAGCTGGACAACGACTAGAGTGCAGATGGCGGAAGACTCAGCTCCCATCCAACAGAACTCGCCATAGAAAGCATCTTGATTCCTATCGGGAGGTTTTATATTTAGCGCAGAAATCCTTCTGTTCTGCACGTATTGTGTCTGCAGAATCCCATCCAGCAGAGCTGTTTAGGGTGGGGGAGGGAATTGACAAAGGTTCCCCCAGCACCAAACCCCCTACTCAACCCAACGACAGCCTGCTGTGATGCGTTTAACACCCACTTTGCAGATAAAATCTCCCGGATAAGAGCCAACTTGGACACCATTGTTCTGACAGAATCTGCAGATGAGGTGTCCAGCAACTCTGTTGATGGCGATTTACTGGATCAGTTTCAATCTGTGAGTACCGATGACGTGGAAAAGCTCCTTGGAAAAATGAGGAAGACGACTTGCCCCCTCGATCCATGTCCATCTTGGCTGGTCGTCCGGGGGGGGGCACACTGAGAGTATTCCTATGGGATGCAATCAATACGTCCTTCAGGGAGGGCATCGTACCATTGTGCTTGAAGGAGGCGGCCATTAAGCCACTTCTGAAAAAACCCTCCCTGGACCCCCCGGATAGAAATAATTATAGACCAGTCTCCTTGCTATCTTTTTTAAGCACGGTGATCGAGAGGGTGGTTGCTTCCCAACTCCAAGCTGTCTTGAATGAAACTGATTATCTCAATCCATTTCAAACCGGCTTCAGGACAGGATATGGAGTGGAGACTGCCATGGTCGCTCTGACTGATGACCTCCGCTTGGGCATCGACAGGGGTAGTGTGACCCTGCTGGTGTTCTTGGATCTCTCAGAGGCTTTTGACACAATAGATCATTCCATCCTCTTAGATCGTCTGAGAGAGTTAGGAATCGGAGGCACTGCTTTGCAGTGGTTCCGTTCCTTCCTCTCGGGCAGATCCCAGAGGGTGAGGCTCGGGGACAGTTGCTCTTCCAAAATTGAGCATAATTGTGGCATCCCTCAGGGCGCCATCCTGTCCCCAATGCTACTTAACATCTATATGAAGCCTCTGGGTGAGATCATTAGGAGGCATATAGCGCGGTGTCTTCAGTACACTGATGACACCCAGATATGCTTCTCCATGACCAGATTATTGACTCAGACCTCAGATGGCATCTCTCCTCTTAATGACTGTCTCAGAGAGGTAATAGATTGGATGAGGAAAAACAGATTGAAACTAAATCCAGATAAAATGGAGGTACTGACAGTTACGGGCCCGAAACCAGATTTGGGAATACAGTCTCCAGTCCACAGCGTACTGAAGACACCACGCTCTATGCCTCCGAATGATCTCACCCAGAGGCTTCATATAGATGTTAAGTAGCATTAGGGACAGGATGGCGCCCTGAGGGACGCCACAATTAATCTCAATTTTGGAGTCACACTCTCCTCTAAGGACTGTGTTCGCAGCTTGGGGGTACTCCTAGATTCGTCTCTTCACATGACTAGTCAGGTGAATGCTACAGTCAGGAGTGCCTGTTATCAGCTTCGGCTGATATGCCAACTGCGCCCTTATCTGGACATGAGGGGTCTGGAAACTGTGGTACATGCTCTGGTAACCTCAAGTCTGGATTACTGCAACACACTCTACATGGGGCTACCCTTGTGCCTAACCTGGAAACTCCAACTGCTACAAAACATGGCAGCCAGGCTAATCATCAGAACATCCAGGAGGGAGCATATAACACCTGTGCGTAAATCCCTCCACTGGCTGCCAATTAGTTTCCGGGCACAGTACAGAGTGTTGGTTTTAACCTTTAAAGCCCTACATGGCTTGGGGCCATCTTATCTCAGGGACCGCCTCTCCCCGTATGATCCCCCCCCTGTGCACTTCGGTCCTCTGGGAGGAATCTGCTGCAGCCCATGAAAACTAGGCTCTCGCAGACCTCCCAGAGGGTCTTTTCTGTGACTGTTCCCAGACTATGGAATGGCCTGCTGGATGAGATCCATCTTATTACCACTCTTGCTGCCCTTAAAAAGGCAGTAAAGACGGATCTCTTCCGGCAGGCCTTCCCAGAATAACTCCCCAGCAAATTGGTGGTAACTGAAGGTGATCTGCTTCTCATCACCCCACCGCCTCAGCATGCTTGCCAAAAAATTGTTTTTATTGTATTTTAATTTTGTTTAACTTGGTATTAATTCTATTGTAGTTTAATATAGTTTTAAGGGGTGGGAGGGCTAGGGTGTGGGATGGAGGAATGTTTTAACTGTTGTCTTTTTAACCTTGTTGTACGCCCCCCTGATTGCCATGCAGAGGGGTGGGTTACAAATAAGAATATTATTATTATTATTATTATTATTATTATCCACTCCTCTTGGTTCACATCTCCCGTTGACTACCAAGGAGCGAATCTGGAAGTGGGAATATAGTGATTTATTTTCCTTCACATTTCATGATCCTGAACCAAGGATCATGGTGAAGGATGGGATAGTGTTCAGCCTCCCTAAGGAGTTCCAGGTGCATAAAACTGGAACGGAATTTTGTAAATTGGATAATGGGCTTCACTATCTATAGGGGAATTACGGAAGAGAAAGAACCCCACAGGTCTCCTGATTTCTCTAAGTATCAGGAGATCATGATCAAGGCTTATACTAATTGCCATCATAATGCAAGGGGTGCAGCGTGGTTCCAATATGATGAGCAGTTTAGGATGAGGGCTGCCCAGGATCGGTCACTGTCTTGGAGGCATAGTCAGTCAGAGCTGTGGGCGGATGTAATGGTGGGGGCCTCCCCTTCGAGCCGGTGTGACAATGGGTTTGTGCCCATAGTTACTCAGCCAAAAGTGCAGAATACGAGGCCTAGCACGGGGGAAAGGAGACAATCTGGCCTTTGCTAGGATTTCAATGCAGGTAAGTGCAGGAGACAACCCTGCAGGTATGACCATAGGTGTGACACCTGAGGGGGGAATCACTCCGGCGCTTCCTGTCTTAGAGGTAAGAAGTTGGGAACAGGGGCCATACCTCAGCCACCACCACTGGGAGTAAAAGTCACCAACACAAATTAAATTGGATTTGCTGGTTGCTTGGCTGCGGATTTACCTGAATAGGGACTCCACTTTGTATATATTTAACGGTTTTTCTAGGGGTTTTTGTTTTCCTTATTCAGGTCCCTGGGTTCACCGTTACGCACCTAATGCTTGTTCAGTTAGGGACTTGCTGGGGATTGTGAGGGACAAGCTGGCCAAAGAAATTGCAGCAGGAAGGATATCAGGCCCACAGATCAATTGCCAATTCCTACGCTGCGTTTGTCACCTCTGGGTGTAGTGCCCAAGAAGGCCACAGGGGAATATAGGTTAATCCATAATATATCATACCCAAAAGGTGGTTCGGTTAATGATGCTATAGACCCTAAGCTAACATCGGTCAAATATGCCTCTTTTGACTCTGCTGTCAAAACGGTTAAGGCTTTGGGTAAGGGAGCCTTGTTAGTGAAGTGCAATATAAAATCAGCCTTTAGGTTACTTCCTGTACACCCAGATGATTTTGACCTTTTGGGTTTTCAATTTGAAGGGAAGTATTATTTCGATAAAGCCATGCCGATGGGGTGTCCGATTTCTTGTTCAGCCTATGAAACATTTAGCACCTTCTTGCATTGGTGTGCCACTAAGAGGTCAGGTAATCCCACAATCACCCACTATTTGGATGATTTCTTGCTGGCTGGGGCTCCTAGTTCTTCCAAGTGTAGTGACACCTTATCTGCCTTCCAGATCTTAATGGCCAAAGTGGGAGTCCCTTTAGCAGAGGAAAAGATGGAGGGTCCCGACACCTGTCTTACTTTTTTGGGAATTGAGCTGGACACTGTTGCAGGCCTATCTCATTTACCAGTTGACAAGATGGTGGCTATGAGGGAGCAGGTTATGTTGATGAGAGGAAAAACTAAGGCCACGCTTCGCGAGTTTCAATCCGTCACAGGCTTGTTACATTTTTCCTGTAAGGTAATAGTCCCTGGACGGACATTTTGCTCATGCCTTTACAGCGCCACAAGGGGGGTGACGGCCCCACATCATCACATAAGGATCACTAACAGGATTCGGAAGGACTTGAAGGTCTGGGAGTCTTTCTTGGACCAATTTAATGGTAATTCATTCTGGAGGTCTGAAATGCTGCTGAGGGCAGATTTTCAGGTACACTCCAATGCTGCTGGTGCCCACAGGTTTGGTGTTCATTGGAACGGCCAGTGGGCTGCTGAGGCTTGGCCTCAATCCTGGGTGGAGAAAGGTTGGACTCAGGACTTAACATTTTTGGAACTTTTCCCCATAGTGGTGGCTGTGCACTTATGGGCGAATCAATTTGCAAACAAAACGTTATGGTTTTGGTGTGACAACCATGTGGTTGTCCACGTGGTAAACTCCCAGTCATCCAAATCCACCAGGGTGATGTATCTGGTTACGGCCATGGTGATACATTGTTTGAAGTGAAATTATGGCAACACCTAGTTAATACATGCCTTACACCCGAGGAGGTGATTTTGTTTAGGGCCGTATTTGCGATAGCCTTCTTTGCCACTTTGATAATTAGTAAGATCGTCCCTGGCTCACGCCATGATGAATCTGGCAGGGCGCTCTTTGTTTCGGATGTTGTTTTATCAGAACAAGGGATTCAAATATCTATCAGGCAGTCTAAGACGGATCAGTTAGCCAGGGTCCAATCCATCGCCTTGTCTAGGGCACCTGAGGGTCAGATCTGCCCAGTGTTAGCATTGTTGGACTACATGAAGGTCCAACCAAATGTGCCAGGCTATTTGTGTTTACATGTATCGGGTTTTCCTTTGACACAGTTTCAGTTTAGGGCTGTTCTTAGGGAGACTTTGAGGCATGCCAGTTTGCCCGCAGCCCAGTTTTCATCTCATTCTTTTTGAATTGGGGTGGCAATGGCCGCGACTGTTCATGGACTAAGTGACACTGATATTCGCTGAATTGGCCGTTGGCGATCCAAGGCGTTTAGAGCGTATGTACGCATCTGAGTGGTCTTGCTATTTATTGTCTTGTTGATGCTTATTTGACAGTTGTCTATTATTTTCAAACAGGTTTTGTTCAAGGGAAGATTTGGATTATGGGCCACAGCCTCATTTTCTGGTCAGAGCACCACATACTGGAACAACAACATGACTTGAACTTGGGTTTGTCGAACGTTGGTAATCTCCATTGGTTTGGTCACAGAGGCATGCAGTAGGGGGCCTTGCTTCCCTGGGTTATTGAACTCTCGGTTGCTCATCCGCATCAACGGATATTGGTGGTGCACCTTGGTGAGAACAACCTCATCAAGGTTCCTTGCCTGCAGCTTGCAAAAAGGATTGTAAGAGACATGCATGAGATTAGGAGATGACTTCCTGGTTCAGTCTTGATGTGGACTAAATTGTTGCCGAGGCGCAGCTGGCCTGGGGTGCATAAGGTTGCTGCCATCAACAGAGCCCAATGGTGGCTTAACAGAACTGTTGCTAAGCAGCTAGATAAACTGGGTGTTTTTGTTATTGAGCATAGGGGTATTCACGTTTCATTGCCATAGCTGTACAGGTGGGATGGAGTACACCTGTCTGCGGAAGGATTGGATGTATAACTAACATCCCTTACCAACCACATTAAGGGAGCGATTTGTGGGGGGGGAGGGGATGCCAACCTAGGCTGGCCCCCTCCTGTGGCAGGCAAGGCTCCCCTCCAACAGGGGGATAATTTGGTTAATTAAAATTAATTGGGGCTAATTAGGCTTAAATTGAGTAAAATTTTGGGTAATGACGTCAGTTAACATCACTATGATGTCATTAGTAAAATCTACGTCATAAGCTTAAATATGATGTCATTACTGGTCGGGCAGTGATAAAGTTGTTTTTGTTTGTAATTAATTTGCATGCTTTGTCACATGATGTGAAGAACTACCCATATGGGAAGGATATACCTTCACATACACATGTGACAAAGCAATAAGAGTTTGTTATAATTGTTTGATCTTAAGAGGCCCTGTACAGCAAATAAAGTTGTGACCAGTTTATACCCAAGAAAGAGGCATCTGTTGTCCTTTGTGCCAATGCAAAGACACCCCCCAACTTGTTGGGAGGGGCTTCTAGTTGTGCCAGCTATATTAGGGCAATAAACGCCTAATTGGCTAAGCGTGCGGGAAATCCCGCCTTTTCCGCATGCTTGGCCAATCAGGTTTGTTCTCAGTGGGTCCAATGCACGCTGGGAAATCCCGTGAGACTTAGGTCTCATGAGATTTCCGGCGAGACTACAACACTATATAGCCCTGCACTGCCATGTGGCAACAGCCATTTTAGAGCAGCAGCCAAGCGACCCAACCCACCCACCCTCATCAACTGCATTTCAGTACGTTACTCTCAGGCCTTTGGCTGGTCGCCTTCAGGGGCCAGGAGGGAATTTTTCCCAGGGATCAGTCCCTTGGGTTTTTCGCCTTCCCTGAGATTAGTACGTTAGCAGTATTAATTTGGGTACTGGTTGTTATTGTTGAAAACATTTTCATTATCAGTATTGTCAATGAATGTGACTTCCAGCTTAAATATGATGTCATTACCGATAAAGTTGTTTTTGTTTGTAATTAATTTGCATGCTTTATCACATGATGTGAAGGACCACCCATATGGGAAGGATACACCTTCACATACACATGTGGCAAAGCAATGAGTTTGTTATAATTGTTTGATCTTAAGAGACCTTGTACAGCAAATAAATTTGTGGCCAGTTTATACCCAAGAAAGAGGAGTCTGTTGTCCTTTGTGCCGGTGCAACTTTATTGCTCTATTAACTGACGATTATTCAGTGCCCAGTGAAGAATATTACTATTTAAGTGATTTAAACCTGAAGGGTTTCTATAAATTTAAGGGTTTAGAGAACACTTAAGAACTGTAATAAGATTCCTCATCTTAACTCCCTTTTATTTACTGAAGGAATACCTTTGTTTAAATTTATAGTGAACTCATACTTTTCAGGAGTATTAACTCTGGGATAAGTTGTTTGTGTCCTCTATACAATTTATTTCTGATTTATATACTTTCTCTGAGAGAAATTTACTTAAATAATAGAAGCTAAACTATCTTCCTGATAAATTTAGGACTTTTTGATATAACTGTGTCAAATCAAGTAGACAAATTTTCTTCTGCCTACTTATTGATTGAAGTTTTCTTCAGAGAATTGCATATACATTTATTTACTATAAGTTCTTTGCAATGTTGATTATATATTAGCCTTAGCAATTAATCTTGTTAATTTTTTGTTGTATACAACATCTCTGCTAATTTCAGCAAGCAACATATGTATTAATCTCAGGTCAATGCCTATAAGGAATGTCATTCAGTACTAAATCACAGGCTGCTAAAACTCAAACTCATAATTTACACAGACGAGGATCTATAGAAATGATGACAACAAGACAAGATTCACTCCAAATGAAACACTGCTTGAAGAGTTAAGAAATTTTTAAAAAGAAATAAGACAGAAATTAAAAGATCACAGAAAGGAAATAAAAGATAAATTAAACAATGGCTTGAACAAATTTGAAAAATCATTGGAAATAATGACTAATGAAATAACAACTTTCAAAAAATGAAAAGAAGACAGGAATACAGACTACTGACCCAACAACTAACCAAAAATAATATTAGGTATTCATGGGACCACCTGGAAGGAGTGATGTTCAATTACAAACAAACAAAATACAGAATAAATTCAAAAATGAAGGCTGACAATTTCCTAAGACATTTCCAAAGAGACAAAGGTAAGCCAAAAGAGAATGAAAGGGCAAGACCTGAAGAAGAATCAAATAACCACAAAAAAGAAGGACATAATAAAGAAAGAGCTAATACACAAGGAAAAAGATCTGATAAAAGAGGAAATGAAACACACATGAGAACTATGCAGATAGATGATCATAAAAAGAGGAGTCTCTTCAGAAGAAGAAGAAGAAGAAGAAGAATCTGCAAATGAAGAAAAGGACCAAAGAGAACCAGGGCAAAAAAGCAACTCTAAAAACACAGAAAAAGAAGATTCACCTGTGGAAGATTAACAAATTAACGAGGTTTAAAAATGAAAAAATTGTTAAATATATTCTCATGGAATGTTAGAGGAATAAATTCTGTTTATAAAAGAAAAAAGATCTTTCATTATTTTGAAAAGAAAAATTGTGATTTGTTATGTTTACAAAAAATTAAGATTAAAAAGATGCAATATATTTAAAGAACTTCAAACTTGGACAAAACTTTCACTCTCTGAATGAAAAAAGGAAATAAGGTGTGCTATATATAAATCAAAAGCTAACAGGGAAAGAAAAATTTAAAGACAATGAAGGAAATTACATAGGGGTAGAAATCAAGCTTGCAAATTACATCTGGCTAGTGGTGGGACTAAATACCCCAAATGAAAACGAACAAACAAAAATTTCAAAAATCTACATAGAGAAATAGAAAAAATGTAATAATGACAGGATGCTGATTATGGGGGACTAGGACACAGTGATAGAACATCAATTAAATAGGATGTCCAAAAATAAAATTACAAAAAATCAAGGAAAACTTCCAAATTTTTTCTTTAAACTTAAAGAAGATTTGGACTTAAGAGATGTTTGGACAACCCTATATAATGATACCAGAGGATATACATTCCACTTACAACAATGCAGTTCTTTCTCCAGAATCGATATGTTTATGATTTCTGCAATTCCAATACCAAAAGTAAAAGAAATGTCAATCTTATGTAAAATCAATTCTGACTATAACCCAATTTTATTGATAGTAGAAGATGGCACAAAATAATTTAACTGGAAATTAAAAAGTAAATTGTTAGTGAATGATGATTTTGTCCAAAACATTAAAGAAAACATTTTAAAAACTAGAGAATAAGAAAGAGGACTCACAAATGAAAATAATATGGAATATGCACAAGGCAACTATGAAGGGACTCTTCATTTAAAAAAAAGGATCAGAAGAAAAAATACTGCAAGAAAAAATCAAATAGATGGAAAATAAAATAAAAGAAGAAATATAGAAGAATCCCACCAAAAAACAATATCAAATTACTTTTCCACAGAAACAAATGGACTCGATTTTTACCTGTGAGATAGAACAAAAAATCAAGACACCCAAACTATCAAACTTTGAACAAGCGAATAAATCCGGAAAATGGCTGGCTAACAGAATAAACAAAGAAAGAGAAAAGAAAACCATTGAAAAGATAATAGTTGGAGAAGAGATAATAATGACATAAGAAACAGTCAAAATGAAATTCATCCAAATTTACTCTAATATGTATTAAAAAAAGAATCAATCCCAGTAAATACAGAACTTCTTGCTTATTTTGGGATGAAGAGAAAAGAAATCTCTTTTTTTACAGAAAAAGGCAAACAGAAACCTGATCAAGATTTTACCAGCACAGAAATCTCAATAGCAATTCAAAAGTGAAAAACAAATAAATCTCCCAGGCCAGATGGTTTTACAGCTGAATATTATTTTAAAAAAATTGAAGAAAAACTTAAAAATCTCTTGAAAGATGTGTTACATGCCATCCATAAGGAAGGAATACTGGAATCCTGGAAATTGGCAGAGATAGTGATGTTACCAAAAGAAGAGAAAGAGAAAACTTCTACTGGAAGCTATCATCTGATATCCCTTCTTAACACTGATTACAAAATCTACACTTCTATCCTGAAAGATATACTGAAAGATATTATCCACGAAAATCATACAGGATTTCTCCCATGCAGATACATGAAGGATAGTACTAGAGTAGTGAGTAACATGATTGAATAGTTTGGAAAAAAAATGATAAAAAGCTAGCTATGCTTTTTATCAATGCAGAAAAGGCATTCAGTTATCTAAATTGGGAAATCATGTTGGAGATTTTAGAAAAAACTTGGCTTAGATAACAAATTTCTGTGCTGGATTAGTAACATCTATAGAGAACAGAAAGCACAACTTATAATTAATGGAGATAATGGTGGGGTGCAGACGGGCAGCTCTGGGCCAGGAAGTGGTGGATTGGGGCCACAGCTACCCCACGCCACAGCCCTGATCCTCCCTTTTGCCACCCCCAAAAAAGTAGCAAAATGCCATTCTTTTCAGGGGGGCAAAAGGGTGCCCTAAGTGTTCTTCTTCACCCTTTCTGGCGCTGCACATCAGAACACTGCACCGGGAAGGCATCCTGACACTGCGTACCATGCGTAACGAGACACACCATCAGGATGGCATCAATGTGGGGCTGGGGCAGCCAACGTGTGGCTGCCCCACCCCATCTCTGCCTCCAGGCTGGCCATTTGCAGAAGCCCAAAGTTGGTGAAATAACGATTCAATGCAGAGTCAGACAAGGGTGCCCCTTTTCACCCCTTCTTTTCATTCTCACACTAGAAATACTGCATAATAAAATAAGGGATGACAAGTTAATAAGAAGAACTAACATTAAAAATTATGAATATAAACTAAGGACATAAGCTGATGACCTCATGATATTCATAGAGAACCCACTCAAAAGTATCAAACATTTATTGGAAATTTGGTCATCTCACAGGCTTCAAGATAAATGAGCAAAATCAAAGAACATTACTAAAAATATGTCTCTCAATAAAGAAAAAGAAATAACGGACATAACTGAATGTAATATGGTAAATAAAGTGAAATATCTAGGTGTTTGGATTTCAAAGAAAAATACCGACTTGTTTGATAATAATTATTAAAAAAACCTGTGATATGATATTTTTAAAAATGTAATTAATTGGTCAAAAACAAAAATATCATTCTCAGGGAGACTAGCAGCTGTGAAGATGTTCATCTTACCCAGATTAAATTTTCTTTTCTCAAATATTCCAATTATAACAAATTAAAAACCATTTAACATACAGAACCAAGAACAAAAAAGTTGATATGGGAAGGGAAAAAACCCAGAATAAAATGGAAAGTGCTGACTGATACTAGAAAGAACAGCGGTTTTGATCATCCAAACCAAGAATTATATTATCAAGCAAATGTTTTGCTTTAATTGACAGAATAGATTAAACTGGATAACGCAAAATTACTAAATTTGGAGGGATTTAACCTAAGGTTTGGCTGACACACATACCTCTGTTATGAAAAAACAAAAGTCCATCAAGATTTTCAACATCATTTTCTAAGCAAACCAATTTTAAAAGTGTGGCCCAAAATTAAAATGGACATTTACAGAGGTACACCAGGCTGGGTGTCCCCACAAGAAGCATTATGAAACAGATTTAATCCATTACAAAAATGGCTAAGATATATGGATATCTTGAAAAAAGAGAAAACAAATACTGAAAAAGAAGAACTATGAGAAATACAAGATATACAAGGATTAGAGAATAAACACCACTGGCTACTATACAACTATAAATGAAGCTGCTTTGCTATACTTACAGTTAAAAAACAGGCTCAAAATTGACCAAGAACATCCAGGGATCAACCTGCAAAGAAATGAGATAGACAAAATACTACTGGAAGACAAGCCGAAACAGATTTTCAAATTATATAAAAATCCTTCTAGAATGGAAACTAGAAGCTGATCTAGTGAAAGATAATATGATTAACTGGCCAAAGATATAGGAAAAGAAATTGATCTCGAAAGTTGGTCCAAAGCTAGAGCATTTACATACAGATTTACAAAATGCCAGAAAATTAGAGATAACTGTCATAAAATGGAACACAGATGGCATTTAACTCTGGTAAAATATGCTAAAATTTATGAGCAACAACAACCGATTTGTTGGAAAGTTAAGGAAAACACTAGATCGTGGTTTCATATGTGGTGGTCATGTCCAGTGATTAAAAACTTCTGGGGAAAAAACTTTATAAGACAATTTGTCAAATGCCTAAGGTAGGATGTCATTTAGCTCCTGAGATATACCTCTTGAATATGGTTAATAAAATCCAAACAAATATCAGAAATAAACTCTGGAAATCCATCCTCTACATTACCTCGCTAATGAGAATCTTGATAGCACAAAAATAGAAATCTACTGAAACACCTACTATCGAAGAATGGTTGATTAGGTTGGTAGAAGCCAAAAAAATTGATAAGCTATCATTAGCAATAGACGGCACATACAATGACGGAAAAGACTTGAATTTTCTTCTAAAATATTGTAAAGAAAAGTGGAGCAGTTAAGAAGAAAATAAATTTTCTTTTTCTTTTTTTGGAAACATGAACAAATCTATTCTCAAACCTCTTAGGTGAGATCATATAGAAAAGCAAAAGAAAATTGAACATAGACATTACAACAAAACGAAGTGTTAAGAATAAAAGAATCATTCACAATGGACTCACCACAGGAAGGATTAACAGATAACAATATAACAATAGATCTAAATGATTTATTATTATTATTATTATTATTATCATCACAGGTGGTGGGATAAGGTGGGTAAGGGTATGGTAGAAGGGTGAGGGTGGGGGATAAATTTTAAAAACTCAAACATTTATGTATTATTCTGTATTTACATTTCTGTTTATGCTCTTTTTAAAATTTATTTTAAAAAAGAAAAGAAAAGAAAAAGCACTGTCCTGCGTATGTATGGTACAGAGTTGTGGCATTGTTTTCCTTCAGAAAGGTGATTTTTCTCGTATCTTCTTGTGTTGTTGCTTGACACTTGCCCATTGAAGGGGTAAATTTCTTTCCAAAAAGTTCAAAACACTTACCTCCTTTCATTGAAAGACAAGGTATATTAAGCTGAGATATAGCAAACTCGTTTATTCTAGGAATGCACTCCAGTTCTCCCCACACAAGACTCCACAACATAAGAGGTGCCACTGAAGAGGAAGACACCTCTTTTACAGACAGCATATTTTATATAAGTTTTTCCAGATATTTAGATGGGAATAAACCAAACTGTGCATATCAAAGTCTCTGGAATATGTTTTCGAAATGTTCTGAATAACACATAGCAAAGAAATAAGTAGCGACCATTAGTACTGAACAGTTTACCACACTCTGAAAGTAAGGCCAGGGCTACATTCCATCTTATGTCTATGTTAGTAGCAGAACATAGAGTTTCCATCAAGGATGGGATTTCTGTCAATTAACAAGAGAGAAGCCATGATTTTCATATTTTTTCTACTTTACCATCCAGCTACCCTTCTTCTCTGTCTCCATTTCCACCTCTGCCTCCTTCTCTTCCTTGAAAGAATTGAGAGGTAATGACAAGGGGGACAGAAAGTATAGTGTAGTAGTTTGAGCACTGTATACTCCTAGAATCATAAAATTGGAAGAGACCACAAGGGCCATCCAGTCCAACCCCCCTGCCATGCAGTAACTCCCAATCAAAGCATACCTGATAGATGGCCATCCAGGCTCTATTTAAAAACCTCCAAAGAAGGAAACGCCACCACACACTGAGGGAGTGTGTTCCACTGCCAAACAGCTCTTACTGTCAGGAAATTCTTCTTAATGTTGAGGTGGAATCTCTTTCCCTGTAGTTTGAATTCATTGCTCCAGCTCCTATTCTCTGGAGCAGAGGAAAACAAGCTTGCTCCATCCTCAATATAACACCCTTCAAGTACTTAAACAGGGCTATCATATCACCTCTTAACCTTCTCTTCTCCAGGCTAAATATACCCAGCTCCCTAAGTCTCTCCTAATAGGGCATGGTTTCCAGAACTCTTACCATTTTGGTTGCCATCCTTTGGACATGTTTCAGCTTATCAACATCCTTTTTGAATCATGGTGTCCAAAATTGGGCACCATATCCCAGGTGAGGCCAGACCAATACAGAATAGAGTGGCACTATTACTTCCCTTGATCTAGACACTACACTTCTATTGATGCAGCCTAGAATCGCATTGACTTTATTAGCTGCTGCATCACACTGTTATCTTTCTATTCATCCTGCCACTCATCCTTCCATTTTTTATCTACATTTTTAGTTACTGATGGTTAGTTCCATGAGAGACAGCATGGTGTAATGATTTGAGCATTGGACTACAACTCTGGTGGTTAGGGTTTATACCCATGCTTGATTATGGAAATCTACAGGATGCCCTTGGGCAAATCACATGTTCTCAGCCTCAGAGGAAGGTAAGGGCAACTCCCTTCTGAACAAATTCTGCCAAGAAAACCCCATGATAAATCCTGGCTTAGGATCACCATAACTCAGAAATTACTTGAAAGCACACAACCATAACAAAGTAGCATGGGAAGCGGTGGTGGTGGATGGGAGTGAAATATATGAATTCTTGGCTTTTCCAGCATTCCCATTCCATCCATTCATCCTAACCACTTTCATTCCCCTATTCTGCCTCCTTCTAACAATTTTAATTTTTTAAAAAAACTATAGATTTTTGTGGATTTTTCAGGCTTTGAGACCATATTCTAGAAGAATGGATTCCTGACGTTTCACTTGTATCTTCTTCCTCTGAAGATGCCAGGCACAGATGTAGGTGAAACATTCTTCTAGAACACAGCCTCACAGCCCAAAAAACCCACAAAAACCTATGGATGCTGGCTGTGAAAGCCTTCGACTTTTCAAAATCTCTTTGCAACCATGGCATTAAAATAGTTGGCTCCTGTGCACACAAAGTCATCCTAGGAACTCACTTGGAGAAAAAAAAAATCCAAAGCTATCTCCCTTCCTCCTCCTTCCCTTTCCCAGTCATGCAACTTTTCATGTTTTTGTTAACCTTCTCTAGAGCCTTAGTGTTCAATGTAATTCTCTCTTGTGCTTGACAATATCAACATCAAAAACACTAGTCAACCAAATAGATGTAGAACCCTCCAAACCCTCCAACATGCTGCCCCATCTTCCTCCGTTTCCCAATCTTGCTGCTTTAACCCCAGAGTAACCTATTTGTTTACTGCAAGTTTCCACAGAGCCTTTCTTTTAATGAAAACACTAAGGAAATTATTGCAAGGCACCTGCTTTGATTGTCGCAATGCATTTGATGACCAAATATATCTTTTAAAAAACCAACAGTTTTTGTGTATGAACTTCAGAATGCTATGAAAAAGGAAGCAAAATAACCCAAAACATGATGGGACTGGGAATAGGTCATTTGGATCCTCAAAAAATAAAACTGATAGGTGACAAATGCCACAATACGTTTTTGAAAGTCTATGTGTATGGAAGGGAGTAGTGGGGGTTGCAGACTGCCAGAAATAGTGCAAATCGAGTCCATATATATATATATATATATATATATAAATTTATTAATAATTATAACATATACAACATAAAACATTAGACAAAAAAAAACATCAAAACACATTACATTCCACAAATACATATACACACCTCTTTCTACATTTAAATCTAACCATTCACACATTTACATCCTACATACACTTTTAATATAATTCCAAATATTACAAAATATTGTTATCTTCTTCCAAATAAATGTATAATTGCCTAAAGTCATAACAAATTTCCTTTACCCCTCTACTAAATAAAGCTCTTTTTTCTCCCCTTATGTTTATTGCTTGAACATTCCTGGTATCTTATCAAATTAATATCTTTATTCAATCAAATCATATTTAAGTTTCCCATATCAATCCTCATGATTTGTTTTCATTCATATCCCTCTTTATCATAGTATTCTTTAAAAGCTGTCCAGCCTCTAACCACTTCCTCTTCCTCTTTATCATTTAATAAACCAGTCAGAATATCCGATTCCATCGCTTCCCAAGTTTTCCTTTTCCATTCATTTATAGTGGGAATAGTTGTTTGTTTCCATTTTCCAGCAAATAATATTCTGGCAGTTGCTATCATATAAAGTAAAATCCGCCTTTTATCTTTTTCCAAGATTTTCTCTACTTTATCTAACATATTTAACAAAAAAAGAGTTGGTTCTAATGGTATCTCTACATTGTAAATTTTTGATATCACTTCCCTCACCTTTTTCCAAAATTTTTGAGCTTCTGCACAAGTCCACCACATGTGATAAAAATTTGGTCTTGATTTGTTGCATTTCCAGCATTGATCTTTTCCAGATTTATATAATTTATTTAGTTTTTCCGGAGACAAGTACCATCTAAAAGACATCTTAATGTGGTTCAAATTGAGTCAATTTTTAGTTAGGGTTAGGGAATCATGGGAACTGTATTTTATTGTGGCACCAGAGCTCTCTGATAGAGAAGGCTCAATGTCTCAGGAAAAAAACCAATTCCCATGATTCCCTAGCACTAACCCTAACCCTAAAAGTGGACTCAATTTGCACTATTTCTGGCAGTCTGCAACCCCCTTAGTATCTCAAAGCTCCCTTGAGTCCATCATCTTTGCCCTTGTAAGTGAGGAGAGATGCAAGATGATCTTTACATAGGAATTTATCACACGGGGGAAATCCCACACGGAAACGGGGCTTTAAATTAAACAAAACCTGCAAAAGTGGGTGTTTTTTCAGATGACGTCGCTGTTAAAAGGAGGTTAATCCGAACAGAAATTAGACAAAAACTGCTTCTTTTTACATTCAGAAGATCCCGAAAGTAAAAAGAAGCAGTGTTTATCTAATTTCTGTTTAACCTCCTTTTAACAGCGCTTTCACTTTTCACACAGGGCAGAATGGGAGAAATCCCATTCATTAAAAGTTTCTGATTTTGTGGAGGTTTTTTTACTTTAAAGAGCGATTTTGCACCGGGCTCCCCGTGTGATAAACTCCATAGGGTCACCAGAGCAAACATTTTTGTCCCCTTTTAAAATTGATTGATTGATCTAGCAATCTAACATAAACCAGGAGGTTTAATGGATGAAAGTATCAGGGGTTGCAGACTGCCAAAAATAGTGCAAATTGAGTCCACTTTTAGGGTTAGGGTTAGTGCTAGGGAATCATGGGAATTGTTTTTTTTCCTGAGACATTGAGCCTTCTCTGTCAGAGAGCTCTGGTGCCACAATAAACTACAATTCCCATGGTTCCTTAACCCTAACCCTAACCCTAAAAGTGGACTCAATTTGCACTATTTCTGGCAGTCTGCAACCCCCCTAAGTCTTTTTCAACCTGGAAGTTTCTGACTGTACATGTAAGTTTCTCCTGTAAGTTTCTGACTGTACACTTTCAATTGGGGGTTGCAAACATGTTACATTCTCAGGAATTGCCATTTAGAATGACAAATGCAGTCTTTGGAAAAGAAACTTTGCACCAAGTAAAACATTCCATTAAATTTGTGACAGAAAAAAATATCTGTCAGTCTAAACCTGGATAGAATAGCTGGAGGAAAATAAAGAGGGGGGGGGGGACTTCCCTCATAGGATCATTGCCATCTCCATTATCATTCAAGAATTATGAGCTGTGAGAAGAGGAGTATTTTCTGAATCAAACACTTGAGGTTCTTACTGCTTTTTAGAGGAAGAAAGATTATACACATATTTGCTTACGTTCAGAAACCTTGTGAATCACACACTGTTACAATCTGCATTTTATATGAAAGGAAGGAACGTGATTTGGTTCAAATCCACAAAATAAATATACACCTCCAGATATGATAGTCAAGGAGTGTGAGCAGCTTTTTCAGCAATTCACTGCTCCCTGGTGGCATATGCCCAAGAAAAAGTTCAGAGAGATGAAAGAAATTAACAGAATGGCTCTATGAAAGGAAGGAAATAATGGGAGGTTAATGCGAAAGTTTTACAGTGCTCAGAGCAGAGCAAATTGGTTTGAGAGAAAGGTTATCATCTTAAATGTTAAGATCATAAAGCTGAAGAGTTCCCTTGATTTATTATCAATTGCACATCACTAATGTAAATTCTAGGTAACTGCAGTGGGTCATTCTACACTGAATTAAATGTTATCTACCAGTATGACATTAATAAAATATGGTAAAGTTTCATTGACAAAGAACCATTTGAAATGGTACCATATGTAAATTTAGTTGGACTGGCATCCAGGTAAATTTTAAAATGGTTTTTGACAACTTATTGTGCATGAAGTAGTAAAATATGAAAAGGACAACTTTAGAGTCTATCAGGATCCATGTATGTTCATATAGCCTCAAGACTGTATTATTGTAAAAGTCTTTCTTTGAGAGACTGGAGATATCACAGAACATGGAGTGTCACCTCCCCATGGCACTGAGTTGTAAGGCACACTTTTTATGGTGTATTTGTCTTCTAGGCAGAATTCAGTTGGCTGGGTCGGGGAAATGGGGCTGTAAATGGCACAATTTCTATTTTATTTTATTTTTGTGCTGCTTTTCTCCTAAACTAGACCCAAAGTGGTTCACAAATGCAATTTTTAAAACAGAATTTAAAACATCACATTAATATAACAAGTTAAAAACATAAAATCATTAAAAATATGTGTTGTTGTTGTTTTTGTTTTGTGCCCTCAAGTAATTCCTGACATACAGTGACCCTAAGGTAGACCTATCATGGGTTTTTCTTGGCAAGATTTGTTCAGAGGAAGTTTGCCTTTGCCTTCCCCTGAGGCTGAGAGCATGTGACTTGCCCAAGGTCACTCAGTGGGTTTTATGGCTAAACTAGGAATTGAACCATGGTCTCCAGAATGGCAGGCCAACACTCAAACCACTATGCCATGCTGGGTCTCCAGCATGTTTAGTAAAAACATAGTGAGCTAAAATATAAAACCATTAAAAACATACAAAAGCCAACACCCGAATAAGAAGCCTCCCTGGATGCAATTACATATTAAAAGCCTGCTTGAAGAAGGGAAAACATTGCCTGGTGGAGAAAAAAGAGCAGGGTGGAAGTCAGCATAGCCTCTTACAGGATGGAGTTCAAGAGGGTGGGAGCAGCCACTGAGAATGTTCTCTCTCGTGTCCTCACCAAGAAAACCTGTGATGGTGGCAGAACCAAGAGAAGCTTTCCCTTGGAGATGTTAGAGTTCTGGCAGGTCTACATGGGTATGTCAATAGGTCATAACCAGCACTTTGAATTGTGCTACAAAAGAAACCTTTAGCCAGTGAATTTGACTCATCTCTAGCAGAATCGTACCAATGTGTTGCAGAGGATGTGTTTGAGGCACAGTTTACATATGTGCACTAGCTGCCCCAAAGCAGCTCAATTTTGAAAATAAGTGTTAATTGTTTTAGCTGACATGACAAATCAACATCTAAAACACTGCAAGGGACTTGTGTTATTATCAATTTTCCTAGGCCCCAATGCTAACTTAAATTGTAAGCAATTAATCTCAATTATGTTGGCTGCCATTTGACTCAAAAATAGTGCAGAACTGGAGAACCTTGAAAGGTTTATGATTCAGGGGCTATCTGGATAGTGTTTGGGGCTTTGCCCTTTTGGATAAATTGATGCATCTGTTGAAGCTGGCTAAAGGCTAGAGGACACAATATTTCTGAAGAATGTTGGTACCTTTTTATTGTTTACGCAAAAAACAGTAGTACACCATTTGGCCCTCCTCAACAAGCTGTGATATTTCGGAAATCTTCTTTTAACTAGGAAATTTATTCTCCTGTATGAGATAGTCATGCAGCATAATGCAACAGAATACAAAATACACAAAAGAGAAATACCTTTATTGTTCCAAAAATACCAGCTAAAAAGCACAAAATGTATCATACAAGCTTTTGAAGCTTCACTGGCTTCTTCATTGGGCAAAGATGTTAAAAATCATACAGAAGAAAAGTGATGATGTTAGAGTCACAGACCTACACTTTGTCTCAGATGTTACTTCTGTTGTCAGTTAAAATAGTCTAGAAGGATTTCAGTGGGGACAGAGGCCACATTCCTTCTTTGCCATGTAAGGACCAGGGACAAAGGGCAAAAAGAGACAGGTAATAAACTTTCTACTCCACTAGCAACAGAAAAGTAACTTCCCTTGATATCCAGGCTGTCCTTGTCCTCTACAAAGCTTAGGGCCTAAGCAGACTGCCAGAAATAGTGCACATTAAATTGAGGCACTGCCCTGGCTCAGTGCTAGGGAATCATGGGAACTGTAATTTATTGTGGCACCAGAGCTCTCTGACAGAGAAGGCTCAATGTCCCAGAAAAAAATACAGTTCCCATGATTCCCTAGCACTGAGCCAGGGCAGTGCCTCAATTTAATGTGCACTATTTCTGGCAGTCTGCTTAGGCCTTAACTCCCCCTTTCTTAGCAGACAACATTGATTTCTCAAAATGTTCCAGTATAGATCTGGAAAAACTTATAGGTGCAGTAGAGCCATCATATCGCAGTAGTTTGAACACTGGATGACTTTGAAGATCAGAGTTCAATTCCCTGCTTGGCCATGGAAACCCACTGGGTGACCTTGAGTGATCACACACTCTCAGCCCCAGAAAACCCTGTGAAAACTCGAACATCATCACTTTCTTCTCCTATATCCGTGATGGCAAACCTATGACACATGTTCCAGAAATGGCATGTGAAGCCATTTTCCCTGGCACACACGGAGGGCAGGGAAGAGGAAGAAGAAGTGTGTGCCTGTTCCTCCTCCTTTCCCGCCATCCCAGGCCTTCAGGTGCCTCTGAAGAGGCAGCTGAAGGCTGGGGGCAGTGGGGGGGGGGCAGAAAAAGGAAGAGGCGTGTGCCTGTTCCTCTTCTTCCCCCTTGCCATCCCAGGCCTTCAGCTATCTTCATCTGAAGACCTGGAGGGGGGGGGAGAAGTCCTGCCCAGGAAATCCTGCCCCCAGCACTGGGTAACACCCGGTGCCAGAAGGCCTTTTAATTTGGGCACTCGACTCCTAAAAGGTTTGCCATCACTGTCCTATATTATTTCTTCTCCCACCGTAAGAATATGGCAGAAATTCTCTCTAGCTGACTTCATGTGTGAACGTCCACTGATCACATTGCCCAGATTGAACACTGATGAGATGTACATTGTACTCTGGGATCCACACATTATCAGACAGCTGTGAAAATATCTGACAACTTATGCACATTTGAAATGTGTATGAGAAGTATTTCCAAAGTGAGCAAAAATGGTCCAAAAACATTTCAGCAAATGATGGGAATGCATTCAAGCAACTGACATAATTTAAAATGCTTCACTGCTGTTGTTCTTTCCTCTAGGAACCGCTTACCTGCAATGTTTCCTTGAACTCGCCCCCCCACACACACACACTTTTGTGTTATTTTTCTCTTTTTTATACACTGTAATTTTGCATATACATGTTAAAAACAAAATTTTAACAACAAACATTGGTTAGCTGCACTCTATAAATTCTAGCCATTTGTTCCCCCCCCAAACTGTAAAAACTCCAAAGGGCACATTTCGGGCCTGTCCTAACTGTTGCAAAGAAGAGAGATCTCTCAATACAGAAAATATCATTTGGGATTTTCTGGAAAAGAGTTTTCAATCTACACAAATCTTTCCAGGCAGAAGAGAAGGAAAGGTTGTTGAAGGAAGCTGGCTAGAAAATTTAACCAGTAAGCATTCAGGTTTTATAACATTATAAATGATTGACCAACCAGATATCTCTTTTGTGTCTTTGTTCACCATTGGATGTGGAGAATATGCCCTCTTTATAAAAACACTTAATTATATTAAAAATAATAATGCAGTAGTGCATGTTATTATAATCCTAGGAGTTTATCTCACTGCTTTTTAAACCAGCTTACCTCTTCTGACTTAAATTTTAATTCAGGCAGCATCCTTATACTATCACAGGGATTTTGTCACTGAATCCACTACCTGGGTCCATCTAGGGTCCATCCCCACTCACAGGAGCACTGAGTGTGCCTCTTTTCTAAACTGGAAGTTTTCCGGCTTAAGAAAATGGCTGACCGAGTGCTCCTGGGAGCAGGAATGGACCTGGGATGGACCCAGGTGGCAGATTTGGTGGCAAAATCCCTGAGATAGTATCAGGATGCTGCCCGAATGAAAATTTAAGTCAGACTAAGTAAACTGGTTTAAAAAGTGGTGTGATAAGCTCTGCGCTGCAGAAATAATGCAGTTTGACATCACTTTAATTGTCATGGCTCAATGCTATGGAATTCTTGGACTTGCAGTTTTGTGAGACATTTAGCCTTCCCTGTCAGAGAGCTCTGGTGCCACAACAAACTGCAAATCCCAGGATTCTATAGGATGGAGCCACAACTGTTAAAATGGTGTCAAACAGCATTATTTTTGCAATTGCACATGCAGCCTACTGTTCTAGCATAAAGGTTCAGTCCTCCCTCTCCCATCCAGCAAAAATGATGTCCAAAAACCTAAACAAAATTGCTATGATTTCTCCTGGAATAAAAAGAACTCAGCTTCTAAATAGAAATAAAATATATCTGTTTCTCCTAGGCTTTGCCTTTGGATGTTCCAGGACAAGAGGAAGGTCATGCAAATATTCAGGGGGAAAGGGGAGAAGTTTAGGTAGAGGAATCAACATGAACATTTCCTCTGTCTGTTTTACCCCTTTCTCTCTCTATATATACACACACACACACACACACACACAAGGATGGATTTTGTCCCACCCACCCGAAGTGGGCAGAAATAGTCAAAGGCCAGAAATCACATGGGGAAATGTGAAATAGCAAAGATGTGGACGTGATAGAAATGCACATCCCTGCCATGGCTTTTTCCTGACATGTTAACCTGGCACAGGAAAGTTTTGGGTTTTTTTTAATAAAATATGTAGGTGAGGGCATTCAGTCATTTGATTTCTTTCACAGGCATTCTGATGTTATGGTAGAATCATGTGAGAACTGGCCATGTGTCCTTTTTCTGTTTGCAACAACTCTAATCTCAACATGCACCATTAGGAAACTATTTTGTAATGCATGATTCATTTACATTTTTATCCCTCTTTTTCAAGTATACCCAACCATGGAGGATATAGAGGATGCAGTTTTAAATACATAAAAGTATTTAATGACAGAAAGTATTTGAATGAAGGACATTGTATGTTCACCAGCAACCCTGAGAATCTGCCCCCCCCCCCAAAAAAAAGGCAAAGGGGGAAGGTGGAATAATGCTTCTGTAAGTAACAACCATCTTGAATCACAGGAAAGATTATGGCTTTTCATATTTCAGATATGTACTCAGCACCAATCCAGAACAAGAAAATGGGGTGCAAGCTTTTGACTGAACTCTTATAAATCCCAGCTACCCAAGCATCACATCTCTTGATCATATTTGAGTTGTTTGCAAATAGTTGTCTGTCACTCCCTTTAGCAGCATGCACTGTCAGATCTGTTCAGCTTTATTGTCAGTCTATAATTTTCACACACTTCTGCAGCTGACCTGAAAAGATAGTATAAGCCACCAATACTTGCAGATTTAATGAACTGGGAATGTACAAACAGAAATCTTTCAAGATAGTTTCCTCAGTGTGCTTTACCCTTATTTTTGTTGATGTTCTTTAACAATGTATATGTCTGTGCAGTAGCTTTAAAGGGGCCAAATGGAATGTTTCTTTTGTCCATGAACCTTGTATGTGCCATTTTGGGACTATTAAATTACTATTATTCCTTCTATTTCAGCTATTTAATGGTGACTGTCATTCCTTGTGTAAGCAAACAGCTTCATGAAGAAGAGACAGGTATTAGGCTAATTTTGTGAGCAGACCCAGCCAAAACTCAAGATTTGAAAAATTGGGAGGGAGGGGTCCCTAAAGGAGGGAAGAATGAGAACTGAGTATTCTGATTATCTCTTGAGGAGCAGGGGCTAGGAAAGGCTTGCAGGCAGGCAGGCAGGCAGGCAGGCAGGCAGGAAGGAAGGAAGGAAGGAAGGAAGGAGGGAAAGAAGGAGATCCCGGAAGAAGGTATGGATGATTCACTGAAATAAGGAATAGGAGCACCCTACACTGCAGCATATTGTTGCAGGTTTCACTTACTTTTTCATCACCTTGATCCACACAGTGACTAACACATGTATAAAAGTCACAATAAAATTATAGTAGGCAAAATTAAAATAAAATGTTACAATAATCAACATCATGAAATAAAAACGATGCTTGTAATTTTGTTGGAGTAATAGATTCTAAAATTTACAGGTTATATCTTGTTCTGCATTTAGAAGATCATAAACTGGACTAATGATCTCATCACTTTTAGGGTTCATGATGACAGTTGTTAATAACCAAATGTGTCCTCCAAAAACTAGCTCTTAGGCCAGGCACAACCAACTGAAGTGTTTCCGAAGCACTGTAGATTGAGACACTGGTGAAATGACAACTGCAGTACTCTCCCAGACATGGTGTGTGTTCAGATAAGCAACTGCAGCAGGACCCCAAGGCAGTGGTGTCCCCACCCGGGGTGTCGCCCCATGCAGGAGATGGGACTTCTGGGGGTGCGGCTTCTCGGGGCAGGGCCAAAAGGGCATTCAACCCACCTCACTGCTATGGCGCATAGAATGGCGCTGGAGCAGCAAGTTGGGGAATGTGCAAAGACCTCTCATCAGCCTCCCCCCTGCTATCTGAGTCCTGCGTGGCCATTGCAGCTGCCAGAAGAGTGCTGCAGTAGTCTTTTCCCAGCGTCCCAATCTGCAGTGCCTTGGAAACTCTTTGGTTGGAGCACTGCCTGCCTTAAGAGGTATGTTTTGGGGGAGTGGTATCAACAATGTAGCTATTATAGAGCTCCTTTCTCATAGCTACATATAACTATTAAGGATCTCAGTTATAAGTACAGTGCTCCCGCTCCATTCATGGGCTTGCCATCTGCAAATTTGAACCTCCACAGATGGCAAGCCCTGGCTCTTAAAATGGCAGTACATGTGCACACTGGCGTGTGCAGAAGCACACACCTATTGAAAACAACGGGACATAAGGTCCCACATTTTTCATTATCAGCAGGGGGAGGGGGGTTATGGTGTCCGTAACTGATCCCCTGTGGATAGCAAGGGCCCAATGTATTGCAAAAAACCAAATCATCACCAACTCATAGCACAGAACAAAATGTCTCTAATTCAAACAAAGACACAGAGAAAAATAAATGCTTTTAGCAATAGCAAGCAAGTACATTTCTATACCGATTATCAGTGTACTTAAGCACTCCCTAAGTGGTTTATAATGTGTAAGCTAATTGCCCCAAACAAGCTGGGTACTCATTTTAGCAAGAAGATTCTACATAAGGATGCAAGCCTGAGTTGAGCCTAAGCCCCTAGCTGGTATTGAACTCACAACCTTATGGTTTGTGAGTGAGTGGCTGCAGTACAGGCATTTAACCACTGTACTGCAGTACAGGCATTTAACCAGGGCTTTTAACTACACGTCCAGATTCTAACAAAGACTCAACAACCAACCCTAACAAAAGAGGAAATTCTGTCATCTTGAGACTAGCAGAAAGAAGCCCCATCTTATATTACTATTCACTGTACCGCAGATGTGGTAGAATATTGTTCAGTGCCTCCACAGCTCTTAGTATGGGGTTGGGCTGTTATTGGGGGAAGGTGGTCTTTAAAATATTCTGATTCCAGAACATTTAGGGCTTAAAGAGTAAGAATTTGATTTGGGCCCAGGAACTAGCTGCTGCTAGAGACTAGCTATAATTATAGGATTAGAATAAGTATGATTGTTAAGAGTCTGATCTGATTGTTAAGAATCTTGACAGTTGCATACTGAGATCTTAATCCAAGTGCTAATCCCAGCTACAGTTTGGGACTAGAGTAAACTCTAGAGACTAGAGTCAGTGCTTATTCCATTGACTCTCTGTCAGCTCTAATTGGGACCTAGTAATTGGATTTCATCCTAAAACAACTACAGTTTCTGAGTTCTTTTCATAAGTAAAGGGCACAGAACACATTGCGGTAATCTAGTCAGACATCTGATGAGCATGTGTAACCATGGCTAAGTGATCCCTCCCGAAATAAATGCAACTTGAAGTCTGTCCAAAACTGGCAAAATGTATTCATTTTTACCACTGTGAACTGGATATCCAGGAACAATACTGGGTCCTCTACCTCCAAGTTGTGAAAATGAGTTTCAGATTGGAACACTATTCCATCTAACATAAGAACTACACTTTCTTTTGTACCATACATTTCTAACCAACAATGTTTTTGTCTTATCTGAATTATGTTTCAGCTTGTTGATCTTCTACTACACATCACTGATTTCAGGTGCTGGTTTAGACATTTAATCAAATCGTTTAATGAGAAAGATTCTACGGGTACCCAATAAACCAAAGGCCCTAGGGTAGAGCAATAGTATGCCAGTGCCATCTTCTGAATATATCCTCGACCTGTCTCAGTTTGACATGGAGAATCCTGATTGATTCTCTGTCATCTCACTCTTTCAGATGCTTTTAAAATGTCCCAGTTTCTTTCTCCTTCCACTTTCCCTTTTTGTCCGCAGCTTACTTCAGTTGCTGCAAACTAAGGGCCTGAACAGAATGTCAGAAATAATCCAGTTTGAGACTACTTTAACTGCCCTGGCTCAGTGCTAGGGAATCATGGGAACTGTAGCTTATCATGGCATCAGAGCTCTCTGACAGAGAAGGCTCAGTGTCTCAGAAAAAACTACAGTTCCCATGATTCCCTAGCATTGAGCCAGGACAGTTAAAGTGGTCTCAAACTGGATTATTTCTGGCAGTCTGTTCAGGCCCTAAATTGCTGCAAGCTGGGCTGGCATTGTACAAGAGCCTTCTTAGCAAGAAGACCTAAAAGGATGCTATGGTCAATCTAGAAGGACTAAGAATAATAATATATACTTTGTTATACAATATCTGCTGCCAGATGTCAACCTCTGTCATGCTCATAGCCTTCAATCAAATGCATTTTGAAGTTATGTGCCTGTCAGAATAAAGTATAAGGGAGGACATGGTAAGATCAAGGGAGGAGCACAGCGATGTAAGGAACTAAAGCAAAATGGGAAGGGAGCTGACATTCAAATGATGGGCATATGGGAGGATGAACAGGCAAGAGGGAATGCAGTTTATGGCTTGTTTACTTCATAGGAGAAGCTTTGATGGAGAATGCTGTTTTATAACTTGGCTTACTAGGAGAAGATTTGATGGCAGATAAACTGACACCTTTCCTTCCTGGGACAGATGTGAATGATAGCAGAACCAGAGAGGAACAGAAGCTTTAAAGGCTCTTTGAAATGGACAGAAGTGCCTGGTTGATGAGCTAAGACAAAGAGAGGGGGGACTTAGATGTGTAGGATTTTAAAAGGGGGAATGGTCTGAGGGAAATCTAGATTTGACGCTAACTTGTTTGTGTGCTGATCCTCTGTTTCTGATTCCGGAATAAATAATTAGTTACTTTTCACTATAGTTTTTTTGGCTTTTCTGATCTTCGGCCAGCATTCCTGATATTGTGTCAAATCTCAATCCAAAGGCTCATACGATGCAGTCACTTTCGGCCTGAGGCACAAACAGCTTGGAGAAGCCATTCCTGGGTGAGCGGAGCAGTGGCCGAGTGGCTACAACCTGGGAAGGGTGAGAAACCTCCGGCCAAGGAGCTGGAGGAAGAAGACCCCAAAGAGCCAAGGAAGGCTCAGGGGGCAGCAGGCAGCTTCACACAAGACCCGCTGGCCAGGAGGAGGCACGGAACAGAATGCTCCCTACCTGATGACTGGGAGGACTGGTCCACAGATTATGAGACAGATGAAGAAATGTCAGTCGGACTGTGGGAAGACACCCCAGAGGACCCACTAAGTGAAGCGGAGGAGGATGGATGGTTCTGGTGGTGTGGATCACCAGAGGAGAAGCAGGCCCTGTGAGACTTGGTTGCTGAAGAGGTGGAAACCCAGCTGGCTGGGACCATGGTGGGACCACCAGCCCAAAGAATGGAGAGAACTCAAAGAGGACGGGAGGCCTTCGGAAAGAATGCCAAGACAGAAGCACCATCCACCCCAGCCTGACCCACGAGGCTGTAGAGAACGATCCATGGTGGGGTGCAAGGCACAACCCCCCAGATAGCAGCCAAAGTACCCACCAGCAGCACGCAGAACCCAGCAGCCAGAAAATTGGGAGTGTGCTTTGATGGGAGGGCAAGCCAGCTGTTCTACTTCATGTATGAGTGGGGTCCTACATTCCCGAGCAAGGTGGCAAAAGTGAGGTCCATGACTTCCCATCTGGAAGGTGAAGTGGCGGACTCCAGGGCAGCAGAGTTGGACAGTCTGCACTATGAGCCCAGTTCAAGGATGCTTTCTGGGTAGAGAAGGCCTGAACCAAACTGATGGTGCTCACATAGGGAGCCCACTCCATGATAGAATACACAACGGAGTTCCCAGGACTGGCAGCACAAGTTCCAGACTGGCCTGAAGCAACCAAGGTGACCAGACCTGCTGAAGTGGGTTCAGAGGACAGACAACCCCCAGACCATGCAGGAGTGGATCCGACTGGCAGGGGAAGCTGAAATGGCAAAGGAGGAGATCCACTTAATGGTGCAATGGAGAATGGGGGTGAGTAAGGTAGTCAACTCAAACCCAAGACACCCAGGAAAAAGAAAAGAGAACCAAGCCTTGCAGATTGGAGCACAAGAGGTGGAGGAGGCTCAGACTCTGCCTTGCCTGTGGGCAGAAGGGGCACTTGGTTGCTGAATGCCTCAACCGAAAGGAACACCTGCAGGGCACCTCAATGAAGGGAACATCTGCCTCCTCCTCAATGGGAGACCAATGGTGCACTAGTAAGGGACCAGATGGCCAGGCCCTCAAGGTGGCAAAGAGGCAATTTGGAGCCAGAGATCAAATTGGACACAACTGAGTCTAGGGTGATTTTAAGCCAGCGGAAAACTTCAGTGGCCACCTCAGGCAGCAACAGGAGGCCAGCCATAAATCCACAATGCCATACTACAAGAGTGAATGGTGGAGTCCCCTTATATACCTTGGAGGTTAAGGTAAAGGATCAGAAAGGGGAACAGAGCATGAGCCTGGTGGCAGCTATAGGCACAGGGTGCACCCGATGCTTCATCAGCCCGGAATTAGTGCAGAAGATGGGGCTGGCCACCAAGAAGCTAAAACACCCCATCACCTTCCATCAGATGGATGGTTCTGCCATGGGAGGGGAGGCCATCCAATGAAAGGATTGAAACAGTCTGGCTACGGGTGGCAAAACATTGGGAGAAAATATGTTTTGTTTTGGGACACACTTCATGCTACCACATGATTCTGGGAATAGACTGGCTCCATTTCCATAATCCCAGAATACAGTGGGGTCAGGAGAACTGGTCTTTGATGATCTGGGATGCAGAGCCCACCAAGGACACTATTCCGAATAGTGGCGGCTTTGAACTAATCAAACTCACTGCTGAAGTGGGTGGGAAGCACCATCCCAGAGGAAAAGCTGGACTACCCCTTGGGCCATCAGGACTTGGCAGAGGTTTTTGAGGAGAAGGAAGGTGACCAGCTCCCATACACACACCGAGAGATGGACTGCACCATAGAACTGGTGCCCAAGGTGCAACTACCCAAGCCTAAACTCTGCTCCATGACTCTGCTGGAAATGAGGACTCTAAAGGTCTTTATATAAAAGAACTTGGCTAGAGGATTTATCCGCCCATCCACCTCCACCTTCAGGACCCTGGTGTACTTCAGAGAGAAGAAAATGACTGGCTACCGACTACAAGAACCTGAATGGGATATGCAGTACCAACAAATATCCCATGTCCCTCATAAAGATATGCTAGGGAGTTTAGCTACAGGATGGATTTTCACTAAGCTGGACTTGAGGGATGCCTACTTCTGAGAGCGGATAAGGGAGGGGGATGAATACAAGACGGCATTCAACTGCCCTTTGGAGGGCTTTGAATATCTGCTCCTCCCTTTTGGACTATTGAGAGGGTCAGGGGTTTTCATCAGGCTGCTGAATAAAGTTCTATATGATTTGCTATTTGAAGGGGTCCTGGTCTAGCTAGATGATGTGTTGATTTATTCCCAAGATTTGGAGTCCTACATAAAGCTGGTGAGAGAGATGCTGACGTGCCTGCTAGATAATCAGCTGTATGTGAAGCTGCCCAAATGTGAATTCCATATCGACAAATTGGATTTCCTGGGATACTGGGTATCCACCCAGGGAACAGAAATAGACCCATTTTGGACTGGGCCCCACCGAAAACTTTGAAGCAGGTACAAAGTTTCTTGGGGTTTGCTATCTTTTTCAGGCAGGTAATTCCCAAGTTTGCTCAAATAACGCTGCCTATTATGAACTTATTAAAGACCAAAACACATGAGGGGAAAGCCAATGACAAGCCCAAGCTATCCATCAAGATCATGTGGACTCAGGAATGCCAGGAGGCTTTTGAAAAAGTAAAGGGACTGTTTAGCACTGAACCCATCCTAAAACATCCAGACCCAGAGCAAACCTTTCTTATACAGATTGATGCTAGCGATGTTGCTTTGGGAGCAATATTGATGCAAAGAGACTCAGAGGGGAACTTGAGACCTTGTGCCTACTTGTCCAAAAGTTCCAGGGGGCAGAACTGGATTGGCCCACCTGGGAAAAGGAGCTTTTGCCATCAAATGGGTGCTACAAACCTGGTACCAGTTCCTGGAGGGTGCCGCTCACCACTTTGAGATTTGGATGGAACATAAGAATTGTTGGTGTGTGGATGATGAGTGTTGTAGTGATGCCCTTTGGCAGCCAGAAGAGTCTGCAGGACAAGCTGGCTGCTGCGATCCACAGCCACTTTGTAATTCTTACCAACAACTGGCTCAGCTTCTCTTCTTCAGCACCCTGTCTTCCTCAGTCAAGAAGACACATTGTAAAGTCCAAAAGGATAGGAGGCTAAACCCAAAACAGAGTCTATGGGCCAAGGAATTCTACCACTTTAAATTCAAACTAAAAGCTTTTGCTGGAAAGCAAAATGCTCTCACTGATGCTTTGTCCAGGATGCCCTAGCATGAGACCCAGAGAGACATCCCAAAGGAAACCATTTTTCTCTAAAACTGTTGGGACTAGCAGTAACTAATAGAAGCCAGGAGCACAAGGAAAGAGCAACTGTGAACAAACCACACTGTTGGACCCTTTGTTCCAAGACATCAGTGAGACAGGGAAGAAAGATCAGTAGATTGAAGACCATTCAGGAAACACTGGAACTGAAGGACAGGCTGTGGTGGAAAGGAGACCATGTCTACATGCTGGAGGTGATAAGATCCATAATCCTTCAGTTGTGCCATGACACCAAGGAGGCAGGACACTGAGAATCTGGCATCTGGTAAGAAAACAATATTGGTGGGACAGAACCAGGAGTGATGTAGAGACTTATGTTAAGGGCTGTCCAATATGTGCCCACTCTAAGCCAATAGTGGGCAAACCTCAAGGACTGCTGTGGCCACTGCCTATACCAGACACCCCCTGGAGACACATAGTCATAGACTTTATCACAGAGCTACCCAACAGTAGGGGCAGAAATACCATCTGGGTGGTTACAGACCTGTTTTCAAAGCAGGTACACTTTGTGCAAGGGCTTGCCTAACATTCCCAAATTAGATGATTTGTTCATTGGACATGTATACAAATTACACAGACTTCTGGACAAGATTGTCTCAGATGAAGCCAGTTCACTTGGAAATTTTGGGAGGCGCTGCAGAAGAAATTGGAGGTGAAGTGGGCATTGAGTATTTCTCACCACCCACAAAGTGATGGCCAATTGGAACGCATGAACAGTTCTCTGGAGGAATTCATATGCTGCTTTAGTAGCTACCTACAGGACGATTGGTTTGACTTGCTGCCCCATGCTGAGGTGACCTTCAACGAGACCATCAACCAGAGTATGGGACACTCACCATTTGAAATAGTCTATGGCTACAAGCCCAAGACATTGCCTATGCTGCCCATGGAACCTACAGATCCAGTGTCTCTGTCTCAGTGGATTACAAAAATCAAGGATGCTTGACCTCAAATTGTAACAGCATTAGATGATGCAAAGAAAGACTACAAAAGAATTGCAGATTGCAAAAGGAACAAAGAGTGAGAGGTGGGTCCTGGGAGTAAAGTTTATTTGTCCACAAAACATTTAAAAACCTTACAGCCTTTGAAAAAACTGGGGCCAAAATTTGTGGGTCCATTTGTGGTAAAGAGGCTGATTAATGAAATGACTGCTGAACTAGACTTGCCTAAGGCTTATAGACACTTCCATCCAGTGTTCCATTTCAGCCTACTGAAACCAGCACTAGCAGTGGATCCTTGGAGAGAAGATCTGGAGCTGCCCCCGCCACTGATGGTGGAGGGGGAACAACACTTTGAAGTGGCCAAAGTATTGGACTCAAGATGTTCCCCAAGATGACCAGGGCAAATTACAATACCTGGTCAATTGGAGGCATTTCCCGGACTCTCATAATGAATAGTAAGAAGATAGCAGTGGGGGCATAGCAATGGAAGGAACTAAAGCAAAATCAGAAGGGAGCTGACATCCAAATGATGGGCAAACAGGAGGATAGACAGGTGAGAGGGAATGTGGTTTATGGCTTGTTTACTTTATAGGAGATGCTTTGATGGAGAATGCTGTTTTATAACTTGGATTTGATGGCAGATAAACTGACACCTTTCCTTTCTGGGATAGATGTGAATGACAGCAGAACTGGAGAGGAGCAAAAGCTTTAAAGGCTCTTTGAAATGGACAGAAGTGCCTGGCTGGCGAGCTGAGTCAAAGAGAGGGGTGAGTTAGTTGTGTAGGATTTTAAAAGGGGGAATGGTCCAGGGAAAAACTAGATTTGACATTAACTTGTTTGTGCGCTGATTTCAGATTCCAAAATAAATCATTAGTTACTTTTCACTATGGTATTTTCTTGGCTTTTCCAATCATGGGCCAGTGTTCCTGAAAACCTGTCACAGCAATGAATCTTAAGCAAAGAAAATAGCCAGAAGGAAATAGCCAGATTCTTCTTATCATAAACACACATTTACTTCTTACGTACTGAATATCAGCTTGCCTAGATGTAAAACAGCTTGCTACTCTGAACAACTAAGCAGTACATCTGATTTAATGCTTAGGCATGTTAATCTTTTTAGACAGCTAGAAAAATAAGAAACATAAGCCAATGAGTCCAAAGAAGAGAACCATTATTGCTTCCGACACTCATAATGTGCTTTATTGTTTAATCAAGATTAACTAACCTGTTTTTCTTCATCAACACAGCTATCATTCAAATGGGACAATTAAATATAAAGGTATGCAATGCCTTATCCTGAAATAATTACCAGATTAAATTGCCAAGGGTATTAGATGGTTGGAGACACCTTATTTGTACAGTCAGGCTCACTTTCTTCCAATTAGGGACCCTAAATCAGGATTAAAAAAAAAATAGCTTGATGTAATGCTGCAGTCACATGGTCAAGCTGAAAAGACTGATTTTATCATCATCTGTCTTACCCAACTGATTATGTTACTGCAGAAAAACACTTTATTCAGTTGTTGTACACAAGACAAAGTACAACCTTTAGTCCCTTGCCCCGACTACAACCTTCTCCTGGAGTAGCAAATTCTGCATAGTATAAAAATTTTTGCTATTCTTTATCTGTCTGCCAAATAGATGCTTTTCAGTCAAGAAAGCTCCAGAGTACAGAGTAACAGATAAATAAATCTGAAACAAAAGGAAAAGGAATTGTAGCAGGAAAAGGAGGGATGAAAATAATTAACTAGGGGCCTTTGCAGACTGCTAGAAATAGTGCAAATTCAGTCTACTTTAACTGCCCTGGCTCAGTGCTAGGGAATCATGGGAACTGTATTTTTTTCTGAGACATTGAGCCTTCTTTGTCAAAGAGCTCCGGTGCCACAATAAGCTACAGTTCCCATGATTCCCTAGCACTGAATCAGGGCTGTTAAAGTGGACTCAATTTGCACTATTTCTGGCAGTCTGTAAAGGTCCTAGATCTCAGTTACAAATGTATTGCAGTACCCAACAGAAATCAAGAGTTTAAGAGACAGGAAGCCACATGTGTTTAGTCCTTTATTCAAAACAATTGAGTGGCCCTGATTCCCATCTCAGGTGGCAAGAAATGAAATATTATTTTTAGCCTTTAAATTAAGGGTGGAAATTCCACATGTTGTTGAAGTGCCTATTCCAGCATGCCTCACCATTGGCTTTGCTGGCTGACCTGCTGGGACTTTTAGTCCAACAACATCTAGAACCTCACATAATTCCTATACTATCTTAAAGCATGTCCTGCAAACATAATAGGCATTATGTTTGAATGCCATAATTCTCACATTATTTTTGAATGTAGTGGAGGGCTGTGGGTGGAGTCATGGGACTTTACATACCAGGCATGACCCCATAATTCTTGTCCTTGCCCTTTAATTCCTCAACTTTCACTTGCAGAGTTCTGAAAGGTTTCCTCTATCATTTATATAATCCTCCCCATGACTGGAATTTGAGTAGCTTCAGACCTTCCCACCAAGCATGAAAGAGAGTAGGGAGCATGCCACCCTCACCTCTCTGGGAAATGGCGTTCCAGAGCTTGGACTGGACTACAGACCCCAGTATCCCAGCCAGCAAGGAGTGCAGTTGGGGTGCATGAGAATTGGGAGCTAGTGTGCAGGCTAAGACCTACCTGTTCAGATAGACATTTAAAAATGCAATGTTTGTAAAGGACTAGCTTGGGGTGTTGCATCATTTTAAAGTGTTTCATTTTAAAGTATTTTATACAGTTTTATCTTTTTAAAATGTATTTTATTCTTTTAATAGCTATCTATTTTAACATTGTAATAATTTAATTCCTTTTTAATGATCTCTTTTTTATGTTTTTAATTGTATTGTTTTTTAATATTATGAAGCTGCTCTGAGTCCCAGTTCTTTTCTATCACATTTTTTAAATTAAATTTTCCACAGTAACAGACTATACATTGTAATTGACATTACTTCTTCGTTTCCGTTTTTTTAACAAACAAAAAGAATTGTATCTGAACTTCTTATCAGTCCACCTGGAATTGAGTAATTAGAAAAGGATAGACTACAGTTCCCCCTTATTGTAATTTGTTTTTGTGATTTTAGTCTTATTTATGCTTACAATAATCTTGAACTGTTCCTGGGCTTTATGAACATGTTGTTTTTATGACCATCACTTAGCACAATAGTTTTTTTTTTAATTTTTCCCAGTCTGTGTTTGTTTTTGTTTTTTAAATCTTTATTGATTAAAATAGAAAACAAAGAAATAAACAAACACATATATTACAAAACAAATTTATAAACATCAGTCATATATATCATAAAAGAAAAAAAGGAGAAAAAAGAAAAAAGAAAAAGAAAAAGACAGACAATAAATAAGAAACTTAAAAATAACTTCCTTTATCTTTTGTCTTGTTAACCCGCCCGTATTTACTTATTTCATGTATATAATTCTTTATTGTGTCGTCATACTTAGTTCACTACTCTCCTATTATTCCTATAATTTCCTTATTTAAAACTTTTCCTATATCCTATCATATTTTCTGAATTTCCCTGAATTAATCTAAACCTAATACGTAATTTGCCCCCTTTTTTCACTAATAATCAATCAATAGTTTTGAATCTTTTTTAAAAGTATCAATTCCTTTTTCTCTTATCAAGCTTGTCAACTTATCCATCTCCATAAGTTCATATATTTTCCTAAACTATTCTGTAATAGTGGGTGTTTCCTTTAGTTTCCATTTGGTTGCGTAATTAATTCTTACTACCATAATTAAATAAAAAATCAATTTGCCATATTCTTTTTCTAATTTTTCCTCTGTTACTATTCCCAATAAATACCTTTTGGGACTTAATTTTATTTGTGTATTTAATATTTTTATCATTTTTTATGTATCTTTCTCCAATATGTTTTTGCTTTTTTACATTTCCATCATAAGTGATAAAAAAGCCTACCTTTTTTCCAGTCTGTGCTTGAAACTTCTGTGAACTTTCCTTCTATCAAATTTGTTTATTATCTAGAGTTTTTAATAATCAGTCTTCTATTGTTGGTGTGTCTTTTGTCTTCCATTTTTGTGCTATAAGAATTCTAGCTGAGGTGATAATATAAAGCAGTGTTTTTTATTTGTTTTGTTTTGTTTTTGTTTTTTGCTTCCATGTCTGATCTTTTGTTAGTCATGTTTAATAAATAGATTTCAGGTAGCATTTGAAATTTTATATCTAGAATTTTTTTTAATTCTATGTGAATTTCTTCCAATAATTTTTTGATCTCAGGGCATTGCCACCACATATGAAACTAATCGCCAGCCATTTATTACATTTCCAGCATTTATTTTCTTTACTTTTATATTTTTTTGCTAATATCGATGGAGTTAGGTACTATCTATATGCTATCTTTAAGTAGTTTTCTCTGAGATCCTGGCATTTCATGAATTGGAATGTTTTCTTTCTGGAATATTGCCAGCTTTCCAAGTCTATGTTTCTTCCAATATCTTTTGCCCATTTTGTCATTTTTTCTTTGATGATTTCTTGTTCTAGATTTCTATTCAGAAGTATCTGGTAAATTTTTGCTACTGGTTTTCAATCTTCTCTTCTAATATTTCATCTAGTTCATTTTATTGAATGTCGAAACCAAATTCCTTTATGTCTGATTTGTATCTTTCTGTCAGTTGATAATGAACTAACCAATGGCTTTTCGATTCAAATTCAGCAATTTCTTCAATTGCTTTCATTACTTACTGTTGTTGGCTATCTTTTTTCAATATATTGTGATATCTTAGCCATCCTGAGTTTATCTTTGTTCTTTCAAACAGGGCCTCTTGGAGGGGATAGCCATCCTGGTATCTTTGGATAGAAAATTGGTTTTAATTCTTTCCATACTGTAAGAAAAGATTTCCAGATAAAGTGGTGTTCAAAATCTTTATGTATCTTATTTTTGCTGTACCAGAGATAGGCATGCCACCCATATCATAAGTTAAATCCCCCAAGAATTAGGAGCTTTTGGTTGTTAAGTTTGATCCAATCTGAAAGATAGACTGAGGGCCTTTACAGACTGACAAAATAATGCAGCTTGAGGCCACTTTAACTATCCTGGCTCAGTGCTAAGGAATCATGGGAACTGTAGTTTATTGTGGCAGCAGAGCTCTCTGACAGAGAAGGCTCAGTGTCCCAGAAAAAAAATACAATTCCCATTATTCCCTAGCACTGAACCAGGACAGTTAAAGTGGCCTCAAGCTGCACTATTTCTGGCAGTCTGTAAAGGCCCTAAGATATTGGCTTGATAGTAGAGATATAAGTCTGGTAGATGACATACTCCATTTAATCTTACATCAGTTAGTGTCTTCCACCTCACTCTTGGCTTCTTGCCATCCCAAATAAACTTTTTGAGTTCTTTATTCAATCAATCAATCAATCAGTCATCTTTCTTATGGCCATTAGGCCAGCACAAGAAATAAAATAAAATAAAAGTACAGTCTAATAACTATATAATATAATACTATATAATAGACTTTTACATGGGCATACAAGTATGGTACTTATAGCTCATTAGATATTGAAAGGATAATAAAATGACAGGTCCAGTTTTCCAGACTTCATTAAAAAGGCAAAGACATATATAAGATATATAGCATATAAAATATAGACTACTATGTAAAATAAGAGACCAACAGGAGGGGACACAATCAGTTAATGTGTATTCCTCAATAACAGATAAGGCAGTGCAAACAGATTTTACAGGAAACAACAATAGAACAGCAATTCTCAGAACATTTGCTTGAGGAAATTTTTACGAGAAACAATTGCAGCAGCAAGAAACTTATCAGCATTCATAGTGATCTGTTCTTTGCAGTCAGAGAGGAGGAAATTTACATAAAATTTTTCCTGTCTGCCAGGTTAAGAGGTGATATGATAGCCTTGTTTAAATATTTAAAGGGATGTCATATTGAGGAGGGAACAAGCTTGTTTTCTGCCACCCCAGAAACTAGGACCCGGAACAATGGGTGCAAGCTCCAGGAAAAGAGATTCCACCTCAAAATTAGGAGGAACTTCCTGACAGTAAGGGCTGTTCAACAGTGAAACACACTCCCTCAGAGTGCGGTGGAGTCTCCTTCCTTACAGGTCTTTAAGGAGAGGCTGGATGGCCATCTGTTGGGGATGCTTTGATTGGGAGTTCCTGCATGGCAGGGGGTTGGACTGGATGGGCCTTGTGGTCTCTTCCAACTCTATGATTCTATGATTCTATGACATTGAAAAAATGGCAATATATATGAGGAGTGGGCTTCTGAGTAGAGGGAACAACAAAGAAAAACATGTGCAATTGACTCAGCTTCCTCTTATCCACAAGGACAAAGATGGCAATGATAAGGATTTTTTAATATCTTCCTTCAATTACAGCTGATGGAAAAATGTTCAATCTCACGAGCATGAATGCCCGTCTAAATTTAGGAATGTTCAATTTGTCAAAATATTTTGCACAAAGGAATATTCTGCTAGTTTCTTGAATTATAGGATAAAGAGATAGTTGCCTTTTGTGAGTTCGTAAATCTTTATCTTTGATTCATTGGATAATAGCGATTTTTGCTTTATTATAGCCTAACGAAAGTACTTGAGACATTGAGAACTCAATAGAAACAATTTTCATATTTAAATATTTCTTCCATGTCGATGAAAAGGAGTCTGTTAGAATTAATAGTACATGGCCCACAGGATTAAAAAGAATTTTGAGCCATAGATTGATTTTATGAATCCAAACACGGGCTTCCACTAATAATAAACCAGTTTCCAGACAAAAAGTAGCATTTAATACACAATTTGGGACTCCAAGGATCGATCTCAGGAACTTAGTTTGAACAGCTTCAGGCGGAACAAAGTTACTAAAGGGGGTTGCAGACTGCCAGAAATAGTGCAAATTGAGTCCACTTTTAGGGTTAGGGTTAGTGCTAGGGAATCATGGGAATTGGTTTTTTTCTGAGACATTGAGCCTTCTCTGTCAGAGAGCTCTGGTGCCACAATAAAATACAGTTCCCATGATTCCCTAACCCTAACCCTAAAAGTGGACTCAATTTGCACTATTTCTGGCAGTCTGCAACCCCCCTAAATGAACAAATCTCCAATCCATACAAGAGTTGCACTAGAATTTTGGCTTCAAACACTTGTCATTCTGCAGGAACAAATTGACCCCCCATGTTATAGAAAAAAGTGCAAAGCGCCATGATGCTTCTTTGTACATTTGATATCACATTTTTGATGCAAATTAACAGAGTTTCTTTCATGGAAAAATATTCCAAGATATTTGTAAGAGGACACCTGCTCAATGCAGTTGTTACCAATTTTCCATTTATAATGGATTCGCTTCTTTGAAAATATTATTTTGGTCTTGTAGTAGTTGATTTTTAATGAATCATTCATACAATGGGTAGCAAGGGCTTTCAAAAGCTTTTTTAATCCCACTCTAGAGAGTGACATAACAACATCATCAGCATATAATAGTATTGATAAGGGTCTGTTTGATAAAGATGGATAATGTGATGATATTTCTGTCAGGGATGTAATCACAGAATTGATATAAAAATTAAGGAGAGTTGGCGCTAACACACAGCCTTGTCTTACTCCATTAAAAGTCAAGATGAGGTTAATTAGATTGCCTTGCCCATTGCATCATACAGCTAGACAAGAGTTCTCATGGAGTTTGCAAATTAAGGTCAATTAAGATCAATAATTGATAGAATTATTGTCTATCAATATTAGTAGATTTGAACTTTCCCCAGAGTTTATTTCTTGGAACAAGATCAAATGCTGACTTAAAAGGCGGTATACAAAGCTCCCTTACCTGAAGATGAGTATTTTTCAGTTATATGGTGGAGAACCAAAGCATGATCAATAGCAGAGCGGTTGTTTCTGAAGCCACTGAGTATGAGTATGGTAGAACCAGAGTCATTATTCCATGAAGGACTCAACGAGTCAGGAGACCACCAGAAAGGTTTGTGGTGCAAGAGGCATGAGCTTGCACTGTTGTGGTAGAGGAGCCTGATGATTATAAAGACATACTCAGGTATCCAGTAACCAAGCAGGAGAAGTGGAATATGGCTATGGATCAGGAAATCAGTGCACTGGTGGATAGGAAAGTGTTTAATGTGGTTGATAGGCCTAAAGAGCAAAAAGTAGTTGGCTGTAGATGGGTCTACAGGAAAAAGGACATGCCTGATGGGACTGTGAAGTATAAAGCTAGAATAGTAGCAAAAGGTTACTCATAGAGACAGTTTGAGAATTATGATAAAACATTCTCACCGACAGCCAAGGCAGAGAGTCTCAGAATGGTGCTTGCTGTAGCCGCAAAAAGGAAGTTAGTGGTCCATCATTTCGATTTTGAGACAGCATATCTTAATGCCAATCTAGAAGAGATTGTATTCATGGAACAACCTCCTGGATATGAGTTTGAAGGCAGTAACAAAGTCTATAGGCTGAGGAAAGCATTGTATGGACTTAAGTAAAGCTCCAGATGCTGGAATCGGTGTATACACGAGGAATTAGTGAAGTTAGGTTATCGGTGAAGTGTGGCTGATGCATGTGTATATACAAAAGATAGTAGAATTTTAGTAATCTATGTTGATGATCTGTGTGTAGCAGCAAGGGACAAAGAAGAGATTAGACTGGTGCAGAATGAGTTAGCACATAAGTTTAAATTCAAGGACCTTGGTCATCTAAAAAGCTACCTAGGTATAGAGGTAGAGAGAGACCAGAGTGGTGGTTTCAGGTTGTGCCAGAGGAGAAAAATAGATAAACTAGTGGAAAAAATAGGTTTAAGTGAAGCTAAAGTTGTAGGAAGCCCAATGATGCCTGATTACCAAAATGTGGAATCAGAGGAGACGTTTGAGAGGCCATATATATATATATATATATATATATCATTCAGCGATTGGGAGTTTGTTGTTTTTGGCAAATAACATGAGACAAGACATTAGCTTTGCAGTAGGGTTGCTCAGCAGAAGAGCTGCAAATCCTAGACAAATAGACTGGACAGCATTGCAAAGCAAAGCAAAGCAGCTTCATTTATATACCGCTTCATATCGCGCATGGGATGTCTAAGCGGTTTACAACTGTGAGCTGATTGCCCCCCAACAGCCTGGGTACTCATTTTAGCGACCTCGGAAGGATGCAGGCCTGAGTCGAGCCTCAGCCCTGGCTAGTATTGAACTCGCAACCTTGTGGTCTATGAGTGAGTGGCTGCAGTACAGGCATTTAACCACTGCGCCACCAGCTTTCTATGCCCCAAGCATTGAGACGAGTTGTACGATATTTAAAGGGTACAAGAGACAGGTGCTTATTAATAACAGGAGGAACGTCAGAACTAGAAGGTTTTGGATTTCAATATTTTCAGTTCTTTCACCATTTACTACTATTCTAGCTAAAATACTATGTATTTTAAAGCATTCATAAAAATAAAAAAAAAGAACTAGAAGGTTTTGCTGACAGTTCATTTGCATCGGAAGCAGTTGATAGAAAATTGGTAACTGGTTTGATAGTCAGTTATGCTGGAAGCCTAGTCATTTGGAGGTCCAGAAATCACACTAAGTACTACAGAGGCAGAGTTTGCTGCGTTGTCAGAGCTAGCAAATGAAATCCAGTGGGCTAGACAATTGTTAAAAGATCTAGGAGAGGAATGCAGTGGAGCAACAGTGGTAAACGAAGACTCGCAAGCATGTATTGGCATGGCAGAGTCAGAAAATCTAAAATGTAGAACAAAGTATACCGCAGTGAGATAACAAAATGTGGGAAAACATGTACAAAGTGGAACACTGAAGCTACAATATGTTGGCACAGAGGACAATGTAGCAGACATTCTTATGAAACCTTTATCTGTAGAATGGGACACAAAATTGACTAACAGGTTAGGTATCAGCGAGTAAGGTCACAGTATATAAAAAGATAGGTGTAAATGACACATGGGACACACCACATGTCATTTGGAGGGGAATGTCAGGAAATGACATGGATGTGACCACAAGATGGAGCTGTAAGCTTGATAATGTAAGTGGTTAAGCTCCAGTGGCAGGTGTGCGTGAGTCAGCATCTGGGAGTATGCACACCTGGGATGCCTGATGCAAGAGACATTGGTAACCATCTATAAAAGGGAGATGGGAATTATCTCCAGTGTGGGTTTGTTGTGTATGGTGGTTGGTGGAGCGGTTTGTTGGAGTGTTGCATAGTTGTGAGTATTTGAGACGGCTGTCCAATACTCTGTATGTATATATTGTACATAGTGCAACTATAGATTAAAGCCCTCGTGTTGAGTGAAGGCTGGCCTTGCTGCTGTCTTTATTTGGAAGAAAGCCAGAGCTCAAGGCCATGTGCTGCTGTGAAGGAATTTTTTCCTTCTCTGCCAGAAGCCCTTTTGCAGACAACTCTCTGGAATTCTTCTCCTGGCATCCTGTCGACGTGGAACAACTCTGCATGTGGTTGTGGTGGACACAGCACGTCTTTCTACGCCCCAACATTGTTTGTAAGCCAAATGCCAAGATATTTTGCTTTTTTGACTATTCTACATTTAGATTTTTCTTACACTAGGACTTTTTCTGCAGTAGTCATATTTCTTGTTATGAACACTAATTTTTCATTATTGATTTTGAAGCCCACTATTTTCCCAAAATCTGTAAGTGTATTCATCAGTTTCTCAATGCAACACAATGAGTCTTCTAAGAATATTGCAAGATCATCCACATATGCTCTTAAAGAATATTCTTTGCCTTCAATTTTTGTTCCTGTTATCTCTGGGTCTGCTCTCTGGAATTCTTCTCCTGGTGTCTTGTCAACGTGGAACAACTCTGCGTGTGGTTGTGGTGGACACAGTGCATCTTTCTTACACTAGGACTTTTTCTGCAGTAGTCATATTTCTTGTTATGAACACTGATTTTTCATTATTGATTTTGAAGCTCGCTATTTTTCCAAAATCTGTAAGTGTATTCATCAGTTTGTCAATGCAACACAATGGGTCTTCTAAGAATATTGCAAGATCTTCCACGTATGCTCTTAAAGAGTATTCTTTGCCTTCAATTTTTGTTCCTGTTATCTCTGGGTCTGCTCTTATTTTATTATTCAGTGTTTCCAATATGGTGATAAATACAAGAAGGAATAAAGGGCATCCCTGTCTTGTCCCTATTTGTACAGGGATTGGATCTGATTTTTCTCCATTTATCATTAGATAAGCATATTGTTCTTTGTAGATGTTCTTTACCCAATTTGAGAAGTTGTCACCTACCTTTATTTTTTCTAATACTACTAACATGCAGTCACATTTTATATTATCAAAGGCTTTTTCTGCATCAGCTAAGAGTAATGCAAATTTCTTTTCATTGTTTTTCTCGTGGTATTCTATAAGATCTATGACCATTCTAGTACTCTCTCTTAAGTATCTTGAAGGAAGGAATCCAACCTGGTCTTCATGAATTATATCTCTTAACACTTCTTTGAATCTGTTTGTTAATATTGTTGTGAATATCTTGTAGTCAGTGTTAAGAAGTGATATAAGATGGTAATTGTCCACTCTTGTTTTTTCTTCCCTTCTTTATGTATTAGCACAATATTTGCAAACTTCCAGGATTCTGGAATTCCTTCTTTTATTGAATTAAAGGTATATTTTAAAGGTGTTTTAATTCTGTCTTCCAATTTTTTATAGCAAAGTGCTGTGAAGCCATCTGGGTCTGGAGCTTTATCAGGTTTCAAAGTTCTAATCATCTTGGAGATTTCTTCTTCCGTTATTTCGGCATTTAACTTTTCATAATCTTCTTCAGGAATTTTCAAATTAATTTGTGTTTAAAGAAAATCTTGTAGCAAACTTTGTTCATGTTCAGTTCTTGGAAATTGTTTATGTAACTGGGAATAGAATTCTGAGAACTTATGTTCTAATTCCTTCTGTGTTGTTACGAGTTCTCCATTTTCTTGTATTTTCTCTATTATTTTTCTATCCCTTTCGTTTCTCAGTCTGTTTGCTAGCCAATTTCCCGTTTGTTTGTTTTTAGCTGAATTGAAATGTTTCTTTTAATTTTTTATTCATCTGAGTTGTTACTTCCTTTTGGTGGCTATTTTGAAGCAATTTTAAATAATTCTTAATTTCTTTTGATGATGGATCAGTTTCTAAATCTTTCTCTTTTTGCCTTATTTTTTGTTCAATCTTTTGATTTTTTCCTGTTTTTTTTAATTTCTGCTCCTCTCTGTATAAGCAGCCCTCATGCCACTGCTTTTCCAGTGTCCCAGATGGTTTTTATATTGCTGTCTTCTGTTGTGATTTCTGTAAAATATAGTTCCATTTGTTGTTTTAATTTTTTCAAGATAATCTTTATCTGAGAGTAATAGATCATTTAATCTCCAAAAGTAATGTTTTTTGGGGGGTATTTACTTCCAATAGAATTGGATTATGGTCCGATTCAGTTCTTGGTATTATTTCCATAGTTTTGATTCTTGCTATTATCCTGCCTATGGCCATAAACATATCAATTTGGGATGTGGGGTTATGTTGTGTTGAGAAGAATGTGTAACCAGGTGTCTTACCATAAAGTTCTGTCCAAACATCTTTTAGTTTTAATTGTTCTTTTAATTGAGTCCCAGTTCTGGAGAAAGAGTGGGATGCAAATAAATAGAGGAGGAGGAGGAGGAGGAGGAGGAGGAGGAGGAGGAGGAGGAGGAGGATATTTGGGAGGGCAGAGCAAAATCCTTTTGTCCTTTGTCCAATGTCCTTTACAGTGTTTCCAGGCAAAACTCAGGCAATACAACAGAATATGTCTAAACTGGTTAGCAACTAATGCTTGTTATTACTGACTTGAATTTGTTACTGGTGCAGTTTAATAGCCTCATAGTACTAAAATACATACCCACTTTAATTTTTTTAAAAAAATGCATTTCTTTAAAAATTGAGGATTTACTATCTCTTTGTCTATTCTGTTTTCCATGCTGAGCTGCCTCATTGGCACAGTTTCCCACAAGTCAGGTAATGGATGGATCGAGTTGAAGGTGGGTGCAACAGGGGTGGCAGAAGCAGCTCTCTCCCATGGCAGCTCTTCAAGCCCCCCTATCAACTCTGCACAGACCATTACAGGACCATGCTAAATAAGGTGAGCGTGGTACAGGGGTTGGGGGTGCTCCAAAGCCAGGTGAAGTCACCTTCCATGAGCAGAACCCTTCCATCAAGAAGGGGTAAGTACTGTGTACAATTCAAGAAACTCCCATGATTGTTGTTGAAGCACAGGCTGCTGAATAAAAATAATATTCAAACTTCTCTGAAGATGCCAGCCACAGATGCTGGCAAAACGTCAGAAAGAAACTCTTCTAGAACATGGCCACACAGCCCGAAAAACCCACAAAAAACTATGGATGCCAGCCATGAAAACCTACAACCTCACAATATTCAAACTGTTGAGAGCCACAGAGAAAGCATTATTCCAATACAGTTGAATATCACCATGAACTAAAATATGAAACCTGAATGATCTGTGCATCTGCTTTCTGAATTCCCAAGGTAACATACAAAAGGGGAGCTCATGCATTAATCAGTAAAATGTGTGGATTCCAAATGAAATGACAGTGTCTTCCTCTCCCTGAGGAAAACATGAACAAGCTTCTCCTCTATATATTATGGTGGAACTATATAAAGATAATACAAGGAAACTCAATCACATTTACAGCTACCTGGCCTTTTAGACATCTTGGTCTGCAGTGAAAAGCCCAAAAAGGGCCTCTTAAATTAGTAGAGATACATCTGTACTACAAATCTTCAGCAATTTGACACCATCACCTTTAGTGGGCATTCTTTGCTCATAGAATCTTGGAAACAATAGTTTAATGAGGTTGCTTAAAATTCTCTATCAGTGTACCCCACACTATAAAGTGGAGCTACACTTGCCAGAGTTCCCTAGAGACAGTGGCATCACTGTGGTTGGTGTCACTCAGTGCAAGGGGAGATGGACTGCCCTGCCCTCCCTCTCACTGCCTCATTCAACTCTCCTCCAGCCAGCAGGCCATCCAGCTGCCACCTGGTCAGACCCCTGCTGAGGGGGACAGTGCTGTGGCCTTTAGAGTACCTTCACCTGTGAAGAGATCCAGGACTTAAATTCTGGAAATCAGGTGGAGAGCATCTGGATAAAAATTAAAGGGAAAGGAAACAACAGGGATGTTACAGTGCAGGGGTAGGCAACTTTTCCCCTTTAAGGACCGAGGGACTTCAGCTCCCAGAATTCCAGGAGCTATTGGCCAACATGGGACTATTGGCCAACATGGCTGAGGCTTCTGGGAGCTGAAGTCCCTCGGCCCTTAAAGGGGAAAGGTTGCCTATCCCTGTTATAGTGGGAGTCAAACTCAGCCAATACTTCAAATTCTAATAAATTCCTCACTTGCCTTGAAGATAATTTCTTTGTCCAAAAGGTGGAAGAGGCAACAAGGGGATCTACTTTTTTAGATCTGAGCCTAACCAACAGGGATGACCTGGTAAATGGGGTGCAAGTGGTGGGATCCTTAAGTGAGAGTGATCATGTTCTCCTGGAGTTTCTTATACAGTGGAAAGAAGAAGCTAGGCATAGTCAGATACTCATTCTAGATTTTAGGAGAGCTGATTTCAACAAACTTAAGGAAACACTGGGAGTGATCTCATGGTCAGGAATACTCAAGGAGAAGGGAGTTCAGTATGGATGGGAGTTTCCCAAAGGGAAGATACTGAAGGCACAATCTCAAACTGTTCCAATGAGAAGGAAAAATGGGAGATGTCTCAAGAAACCGGGTTGGATGACAAAAAAAACTTTCAACTGAACTAAGTTTTAAATGGGAGATGTATAAGAAATGAAAAAGGGGCAAAATCACTAAAGGGGAATTCAAACAAATAGCTAGCACATGTAGGGGTAAAGTCAGGAAAGCCAAAGCACAGAATGAGCTCAGGCTTGCTAGAGGGGTTAAGGACAATAAAAAGGGTTTTTTGGGGGGTATGTCCGTAGCAAAAGAAAAAAGGAAATGGTAGGGCCACTGCTCAGAGAAGATGAAGAAATTCTAACAGGGGACAGAGAAAAAGCAGAACTACTCAACAGCTTCTTTGCCTCAGTCTTCTCACAAAAGGAAAAGGGTGTTCAACCTGAAGAAAATGGAGCAGAGGACACAATAGGGGAAATGCAGCACAAAATAAGTAAAGAGGAAGTTCAGGAATACCTGGTTAACCTAAATGAATTTAAGTCTCCAGGGCCAGATGAACTACATCCAAGGATATTAAAAGAACTGTCAAATGTAATTCGAGAGCCACTGGCAATAATTTTTGAGAACTCCGGGAGAATAGGAGAAGTCCCAGCAGACTGGACAAGGATAAACATTGTCCTCATCTTCAAAAAAGGGAAAAAAGAGGATCCCAACTATCACCCAATTAGTCTGCCATGAATACCAGGAAAGATTCTAGAACAGTTCATTAAACAGAGAGTTTGTGAACATTTAAAAAGGAACACCATAATCACTAAATGTCAACATGGGTTCCTCAAAAACAAGTCATGCCAAACTAATCTGATCTTTTTATATATATATAAAATTACCAGCTTGCTAGATGAAGGGAATGCAGTAGACATACATATCTTGATTTCAGTAAGACTTTTCACAAGGTCCCCCATGATATTCTTTCAAATAAGATAGTAAAATGTGGGCTAGACAATACAACTGTTAGGTGGATTAGTAACTGGTTGACTGACCCAACCCAAAGGGTGCTCAGCAATGGCTCCTCTTCATCCTGGAGAGAAGTGACCAGTGGGGTGCCACAGGGTTCTGTCCTGGGTCCAGTGCTATTTAACATCTTTATCAATGATTTAGATGAAGGAATAGGGGGCATGCTTCTCAAATTTGCAAATGACACCAAATTAGGAGGAATAGCTAATACCCCAGAAGACAGGATGAAAATTCAAAATGACCTTAATAGATTAGAAAGCTGGGCCAAAGCTAACAAAATGAATTTCAACACAGAACAATGTAAGGTACTGCACTTAGGGCAAAAAAAAATTAAATGCATAGATATAAGATGAGGGACACCTGGCTGAATGAGACTACATGTGAAAGGGATCTAGGAGTCCTAGTAGACCGCAAGTTGAACATGAGTCAACAGTGTGATGCCACAGCTAAAAAGGCCAATGCAATTTTAGGCTGCATTAATAGAAATATAGTATCTAGATCAAGGGAAGTAATAGTGCTACTGAATTCTGCTTTGGTCAGGCTCCACCTGGAATACTGTGTCCAATCCTGGGCACCACAATTTAAAAAGGATGTTGAAAAACTGGAGCATGTCCAGAGGAGGGCAACTAAAATGGTGAAGGGTCTGGAAACCATGCAAGGAACGACTTGGGGAACTGGGTATGTTTAGCTTGGAGAAGAGACTGTTAAGAGGGGATATGATAGCCCTCTTTAAATATTTGAACGGGTGTCATATTGAGGATGGAGCTAGCTTGATTTCTGCTGCTCCAGAGACTAGGACCCAGAACAATGGATGCAAGCTACAGGAAAAGAGATTCCACCTCAACATTAGGAGGAACTTCCTGACAGTGAGAGCTGTTCGACAGTGGAAAACACTCCTTCGGAGTGTGGTGGAGTCTCCTTCTTTGGAGGTCTTTAAACAGAGGCTGGATGGCCATCTGTCGGGGATGTTGATTTTGAGTTCCTGCATGGCAGGGGGTTGGACTGAATGGCCCTTGTGGTCTCTTTTAACTCTATGATTCGACCTGTTCAGGGTCTGATGTGGTTGCTTGCCCAGCAGGCACACTGGTAGGTACTGCCCCCTCAACAGAAGCCACTACTGAGGAGTTGTGCTGTGGCCTCTAAAAGATCCATTTAGGGTTTGGCACAGCTGCTGTGATAGCTGGACAGTGAAATTGGAAGAAAATTAGCTTATTTGAGATGTGGTGCTGGAGAAGAGTGCTGTGGATACCATGGACAGCCAAAAAGACAAACAAAAGTGTCCTAGAACAGATCAAGACAGAACTCTCCCTAGAAGCCAAAATGATCAAAATGAGGCTGTTATATTTTGGCCATATCATGAAAAGGCTTGACCCACTCAAAAGAAAATAATGCTGGGAAAGGTGGAGGGAAGTAGAAAGAGAGGAGGACTGCACACCAGATGGATGTACTCAATTAAGAAGGTCACGGGTCTGAATCTGCAAGACATAAGCAGAGCAGCAGAGGATAGGGGGACTTGGAGATGTTTCATTCACAGAATCATGATGAGTCAGGGTTGAATTGAGGGCAGTTAACAACAACAACAAATGGCTGCTGGGAGTGTGAAAGGGAAATGACACCCTTTCTCACTTGCCCAGCAGCTACACCAGTCCCACTGGGTGTCAACACTTTACCAGGTGTATACCCCTTGTGGGGTGTACATCTGGTACAGTACACACACTCTAGTGATGCCTCTGCCTGGAGAGAGGGAGTGATTGTAATATAGATTTATGTCTGTGATATAGATGAATGATCTACAGTCAGTTTGCCTAGACAGCCTTCCATCCTAAATTTTAGTTTGAACCATGGACAAGCAGGCACCAAAAGGACATTGTAGATTAATGGACTGCCACTAACAATAATACCCTGCTTAAAAGTGACTGTCAGTTTGACATTTTAGACCAGGGGTAGGCAACCGAAGGCCCGGGGGCCGGATGCAGCCCCCCGAGGCCTTTGGACCGGCCCCAGGCAGGTCCTGCCCCCGCCGCCCCCCGCCATGATGATATTGATTATTGTTGTTATTACTTGTTCTTGGGGTTTTCTGGGGCTGAGAGAGTGTGCATGCATATTATTTTAATATTTATTTATTTATTTATTTATTTATGGTGCTTCGGCCCCCCAATTGTCTGAGGGACAGCAACCTGGCCCCCGGCTCAAAAAGGTTGCCTACCCCTGTTTTAGACCTTTGAGTTCAAAATCATCATCAAGAAACTTTCTGGTATCACTAGAGAAAGAGCATTCTGCCAGGAAGAAGGTCAATATCACATTCCACTGTTATAGCACTATCATTCCACTTTAACTGCTATGGCTGTCTCCTCTGGCATTCTAGTATTTGTAGTTTAGTGAGGTCTAAGAGCTCTCCGATTGAGAATTTGAAATGCCCCTCCATAACTACAAATCCCTGGAGGCAGCTGTAGCATTAAAAATAGTGCTATAACAGTGTATTGTAATATTGTCCTTTGCCAACCTAGTGCCCTCCAGATATGTTAGATGATGATGATTATGATTATGATTATCACAATTGCATTACTGTTATCCTGCCTTTTTTCCCAGCTGAAGATTCGAGGTGGCTTACAATAGATTTTTAAAAATAGCTAAAAATTCACAAAATACAAAAGTTAAAAAGTGCTTAAACTATCAAAAAAATTAAAACCAGTTTAAAACATAAACTTTAAGAAACAACAGCAGCAAAACGAAAATAACAAATAGAAAAACCAGCATATTGTTTAGTGGGAATGGCCTTGTACAATCAATCCTCAAAGGCCTGTTGAAACAGAAAGGTCTCCACCTGTCTGTGGAAAGGGAATAGGGAGGGTGCCACCCTCATCTCTCTGGAAAGGGAGCTCCAAAGCATGGGCTGGACTACAGACCTCACCATCCAAGCCAGTAAGGATAATGGTTCTGTTGGCCAGGGATGGTGGGAGCTTTAGTGCACCCCAGGTTGACAGACTGCTGTACAGTTTTAAAAAAACAGAACTACAGCTGTTCATATGCCCTTGTGTATCATTGACATAGAAAGCCCAACTCTTCAGATATAAGATTTTTGCCCTTGTTTTCTTCTTTCTTCTTAGTATTGACATTCATTATGGAAATTTCTCTTTTTGACCCACAATCCATTATAGCAAACAATATGACTGGCTTTTGCTGGGAGGCACCCTGGTGGGGACCCATTATGCTTAGAGAGTCTAACATCAAAAAGATGGACTAGTGACACTTCAGAGATCAAAGCTAATGTTATATAACAATTCTCTGTAGGTGTTTTAAATCCTGTAATGGTTTGGAGGAGGAGGAATGATAATAATAATAAAAAAGGACAAGAAAAGGAGGGTATGACATTGTAGGGGTCCCTGCAATTTTCTGGCATTACATGACTTTTGAAATACTGTTCATGAGAAAATTGTTTTGCACAAAGGATCACAAATGCCAGCTTAAGTTGAGATAAAAGGAGAATCTGAAAGAACATTTTTCTCTTCAAAGGGTGGCCACTGTACATGTGAAATAGGGAGGGCAGCCGAGAACTGAATGTGTTAACTGCAAACCTTATGTTAAAATGAGATTTCAAAGGAAATAATCTATTTTTATCCTCAGTGTCCTTACTTTCCATCTCTCATTTTCACCATAATTAGCAAGCAATTAAAAATAAAGGGTTTCATATCGGCAAATAAGTATTTTTAAAAGAAGCCAGAATATCAATGATCTCATTTAAATTGAAAATAATTATAGTCTTCACATGGAATGCAAGGAACCAGGAGCATTTTGTGCAATATGTTTTTTGGCTTTTTAAAAAGTGTTGTTTATTTACAGAGAATGCATAACACAGGCATCTGAGAGAACAAGGGCTGGTCATCTGTAAGACCCAAACGACAGTTGTATAGCCATAACTGGATCTAGACTAGTCCAACGGTGTGCTATTTGGACACAATATGTATACATATATTTATTTGTAGTATCCATATATTAACATAAATGGTAATCCTGCACATAGTGGGTGCTCAAATCCTACATCCATGTGAAACCAGTCTAGGAGTACTTTCTCAGATACCAGCAAACAAAGAAACAGAAACTGCTAATCAGGGCCCAATGATATTAACTATATAGATATTGACTATATGGTTGGGTCCACCCAGTCTGAAAGACTATCTTCCTATATGAACCTGTCTGTTTTAAGATCTAAAGGGAAGGTTTTCTGTCAGTCCCACTACCATGTTTGGTGAGGACCAGGAGAGAGCCTTCTCAGTAGCAACTCCCATATTGTAGAATTCCTTCCCACAGGAGATTTGCTAAAAGATGAAGGGCAAAACAGACCATCCAAAAACACCAGATTAGGGCTGCTGTGGAGCCACACACCATGGTGCCATGGCAACCACACTGTAGCCTCAAGCTGGTTATTTGCCCGTGCAAAAAGAAGCAGCAGGAAGTCGCTCCTTTTTGAGCCAGTTTTTCCACCTTCGCCATAGCTTTGTGGCACTCCTGCGGTGTGCAGCATCTAAACGCCACACCGCCAGAGTGCTGCAAAGCTGCTACCATGTAAACAGGTGGCCAGCTTCATGGTGGCTTCCTGCTGGCGGGGGCATGTGTTGTCCAAATGACATGCCTCCAAGCCGCCAGGAAGTTGGCTTTTTATGCCAGCCTGTTTTGGGTCTAAGACCTTCTTACTCATGCAGGCCTGTCATTTAAAATCTATGTAACAAAAAAGTTTGTGGTAAGGTTGTGTTTTTTATATCTTTTACTATGATATGAGTTTTTATATTGTTTTAATCTTCTGCTTTTAATTTGTTTAAATTCTTTTTTAACTTTAGTATAAATAGTGTTTTGACTGTTGTTAACTGCCTTCATGTTGGCCCCAACTCATGGTGACCCAGTGGATGAGACATCTCCAATCTGGCCTATGCTCCACTGCTGTGCTCAGGTCCTGCAGACTCAGGCCCAAGACCTCCCTGATTGAATCTATCCATCTGACCTGCAGTCTTCCTCTTTTTCCACTACCTTCCACTTTCCATAGCATTATTGTCTTTTTAAATGAACCATGCCTTCTAATGATATGGTCAAACTATGACAGCCTCAGTTTCATCATCTTGGCTTCCACCTAGAGCTCAGGCTTGCATCTGTTCAAGGATCCATTTGTTTCTCTTTTTACCAAACCATGGTATCCTCAATACTCTTTTCCAGCACCACATCTCAAATGAGTTTATTTTCTTTCTGTTTGCTTTCTTCACTGTCCAGCTATCACATCTGTAGATGGTGATGAGGAATACAACAGCTTGGATGATTCTGACATTAGTGCTCAGTTGTATATCTTTATATTTTAAGATCTTGTCTAGCTCTTTTATAGCTGCCCTTCCCAGGCCTAGTTTTTTTTTCTAATTTCCTGACTGCAGTCTCTGTTCTGATCAACATTTGATCCAAAGTATAGGAAATCTTTTACTATTTCAATTTCCTCATTATCTAGGCTGGATTTATGTAGCACTTCTGTGATCATTATTTTTGTTTTCTTTATGTTCAGCAACAAGCCTGCCTTTGCACTTTCTTCCTTGACCTTCCTTAGTAATTGTTCCAAGTCTATGCTGTTTTCCACCAGTAGTATGGTGACACCAGCATAACTTAGATTGTTAATGTTCCTTCCTCCTATCTTCACTCCTACGTCTTCTAAGTCTAAACCTGCTCATCATATAATATTTTCTGCATTCAAGTTGAACAAGTAGGATCATAGAATGCATCCTTGCCTTACCCCTTTGCCAAGTGGGAACCATTCTGTTTCTTCATATTCTGTTCTAACAGTAACATCTTGGCCTAAGTACAGATTTCTCATCAGGACTGTGGGCTCTGCCCAGGCAGCACCCAAGATGGGGCTCCATCTAGCTTGAGGATCCATGGTAAACAAGAACAAGGCATTGTCAAATTACATTACAGATGAATATTTAATGACAGTTATGGAACAACTCCAAGTTATCAACATTTCTCTCCATGAAGAATTCTGCCCTCCTCCCATGAATTACTGGGTCACCCGTCTCCTCAGATCTTATGCCCAAGAAGTTTCTTGGGTATTCCCAGTCTGTCTTCTCATTCCCCCTGATACCCCTGCCACAGGACCAGTGGAGTCTGGTCGCCTGACAAGCCTGCTTACCACCGGATGCCATTGTTCCTCAAGGACATCCTGAGTCCTTGCCATTCAACCACAGACCAACACAGATTAACATGTAAGGTGAAACGTCAGGAATAAACTCTTCTAGAACATAGCCACATAGCCTGAAAAACCCACAAAAACACATGGATTCTGGCCGTGGAAGCCTTCAACTTCATATTCTCTCTCCACATCTTCCACCCCTTCCGTCTCTTCCATTGATCTCCTTCTCCCTTGCTCTTTTCCCCCTTCCCCTTTTAACTTCCTTGCTCTGCCCCCAATCCTCACCCACTCCACTTTCCTCATTCTTCTGGGTGTGGTTGGTGTCCTCAGGCCCCGAGGAAGCTGTTGGCCCAGCCAGATGAATTTGTGAGTTCACACCCAACGAACCTGGGCACCCCAACACCTCTCTTGCCCTATTACAAGGACTATCAAATGCAGTTGCACACCCATGTCTCTAAGAGCATTAACTTTTGGTAATCTATGCATTCAAAGGCTTTGCTATATTCTATAAAGCACATGATGTTTTTCTTCTAGAATTCCTTGATGTGCTCCATTAACCATCTTATGTTTGCAATGTGGTCCCTATTGCCTCTTCCTTTCCTGAATCTCACTTGCAATTCTGAGATTTCTCTCTCCATATATGATTGGAATCTATGATGCAGAATTTTGAACATAATTTTGCTTGCATACAAAATTAATGCTATAGTCCTATAGTTGCTGCAGTTTTGTTCTTTTATTTTTTTATTTTGTTTTTTTGTCTCCTTTCTTGTGAATGGGAATGTATATTGATAATTTCCAGTCTGTTGCCCACCATTTGGTTTTCCATATTTGTTGGTATATTTTAGTTAACACTAAATTTGAAGCTAAATAGAGTTGTTTCTGTATGCTTGGACTGCAACAATTCAATTGGAATACCATCTGTTCCTGGTGATTAATTGTTCTCAGTATCTCTTATTGCTGCTTCCACCTCACTCTTTAGACTTTGGGGTTCGTCTTCAAATGGTTCTTCATTCCATGTGTCATTCAATTTTCTTTTATATAGCTCTTCTTTTTTTATTTCTTTTTTACACAAATATATACATTGTATACATACATACTAACATTCAGTCTACTGTATACAATTACATTAAAAAGACAAAACAATACAATACATTAATAATAAACAATACTACACATTCTAAACATAAAACTATAACTATTACATGATGACTTACACCAGGGGTAGGCAACCTTTCCCCTTTAAGGGCTGAGGGACTTCAGCTCCCAGAAGCCTCAGCCATGTTGGCCAATAGTCCCATGTTGGCCAATAGCTCCTGGGATTCTGGGAGATGAAGTCCCTCGGCCCTTAAAGGGGAAAGGTTGCCTACCCCTGACTTACACCCTCTTCATGCAATCCACATCAAAAAGAAAACTTCCTGTATCACTTTACAGCCATTATCCTTTTTCCATAGCTTATCATTTATCTAATATTCAATTCCTAAATTATTTATTATTTGTATCCCTAGCATATTGTTACAAATCTAACTTTTTATATTATATCCAGATACCACCATTGTCTATTTCTTGATCTTACATCTGATTCTATCTATATTATTATGCTTTTATACTATGTCTTTATATATATATATATATATATATATATATATATATATATATAATTACCAAGTTTTACCATCTAATTGTTTATTTATACTTTTATATGACAGTATTATATATATCAATCTTATCCAACTTAACTTATTCTGTATATTATATTCAGATATAATAATTATTAATATTAATAATCCTTTTTCCATATTCTTCATACCATTGTAATAGATTCTTCAATCAGGAGGTTTGGACATTTTCTTTTCAAATATGTTATCACATCTTTCCATTCATCTTTCTCTTTCTCTTGGCTCTTCTCTTCTTCATTCAATTTTCTAGATAGTATATCTGTCTCAATCATATCTAATAATTTTATTATCCATTCATTCATATGTACAGTTTTCTTTATTTTCCAGTACTTTGCATATACAAGTCTAGCAGCAGTTAACATATAAAAAATGATCTTACCATAAGTCTTTTCTGTTTTGTCCTGGAGTATATTTAGTAACAACACTTCAGGTTTAAATTGTAATTCTATACCCATTATTTCTCTTACATTATCCTTTATTTTCTGCCAAAACCTTTTTGCTTCCTCACACTCCCACCATAGATGGAAGAAGGTTCCTTTTTCCTTTCCACACTTCCAACACTTGTTGTCAGTGTGTTTGTAAATTTTGCTTAGTTTGTCTGGGGAGAGATGCCATCTATATAAGATCTTATAAAAAATTTCATTTATATCCTGACAGGCTGTATATCCCACCCTTATTTTCCAGGACTTCTCCCATTGGTCTAATTCCAAAGGTCTTCCACAATTTTTTGCCCAGCTAATCATATTTTCTTTTACTAGGTCTTCCTCAGTGTACATTTCTAACAGTTTTTTTATATATACCCGATATCTTTCTTAGTTTCTCATCCTATATAATGTTTTCCAAATCTTATTTCTTGTTTGCTATTCCCATTTCTTATCTTTTTTAAATCTGGAATTAATTTGATGATAAAGAAACCAGCTGCAGTTGTTTCCCTCCTCTCTGATTTGATCTAAAGGTTTTAATTCATATTCTTTTCCTCTCCTCTTTAATATATTTTCATATTTTAAATATTTTTCCTTTCTTTGTGGGTCTACCCTAAACAATGCCTCATGGGGTGACATCCACAGAGGTATTTGCTGACATATCCTACTTTTATATTTTTTCCAAATCCGATATAAAGGTGCTCTAATGTAATGGTTATTAAATTCCCTGTTTACTCGTATCTTATAGTAAAATAGATATGCATGGTAACCGAATCTCAATTGTGAGCCTTCTAATTTTAAAAGTTTTTGGTTTCCCAGTGTGATCCAGTCTTTTAGCCAGAGCATAGCACTGGCTTCAAAGTATAATTTTAAATTTGGGACTGCCAGCCCACCTTTTTCCTTTGCGTTAAACATGTATTTTTGCTTAATTCTTGATTTTTTCCCTCTCCATATAAATTCCAAAATTTGTTTTTGCCAATCCTTTAATGAATGCTCATTTCTCAATATAGGTATTGTTTGGAATAAAAATAACATTCTGGGGAGGATATTCTTTTTTTTTTAATAAAATTTTTATTTTAAAACATAATAAAAAAATACAATTAAAATATATTCCTTTGTCATTTTTACAATACGCTTAAACATAATTCAAACTTCTCTATAGTTCTTTGAAAATAAGTGCATTTTTACACATTTTGCATACATTATTTCTGTATCTCTTGCTTTTGTTATTTATTACATCTCAAACCCATTTTATTAACCAAGCTCTAAAATTACTTTGCTGCTTTATTCCCATTTTCTGTTTAAATATTCTTTCACTGGAGCCCACTCTTCCTCAATCAATTCCACATTCTCATTATTCAGTAATCTTGTCAATTTGTCCATTTCCTTCATTTCTAACAGTTTCAAAAGCTATTCATCTACTGATGGAATTGTCTCATTTTTCCATTTGGAGGCTATTAATATTCTTGCTGCCGAGACCATATAGAGCAGGGGTAGGCAACCTTTCCCCTTTAAGGGCCGAGGGACTTCAGCTCCCAGAATCCCAGGAGCTATTGGCCAATATGGGACTATTGGCCAATATGGCTGAGGCTTCTGGGAGCTGAAGTCCCTAGGCCCTTAAAGGGGAAAGGTTGCCTACCCCTGATATAGAGTATTATTCTCCAGTATTTCCTTTTTATATTCAATTCTAGTTTATGCATCATGTTTAATAAGTATAGTTCTGATGGAACAACAAAAGAAAGAAAGTAACATAAATCTTTTACAAGAGGTCCGTCATAGGGAAAAGAGTTTAAAGCTTAGAGGTGCACCAGAATCGATAAATCAAGATTTATTTGGAGTAATAACTGCAGCCCTTGCAGAGCTTACTGAGATACCCCAAGAGGAAATAAGGAGAGAAACAGACATGATATTTCGAGTGAACTCTAAAACAGCAAAAGAAAAGAACATGCCAAGGGACTTAATTATAAAATTTACTAGGATAAGAACAAAAGAACTAATCTTACAAGCTAGCTATAATAAAGAATTCTGGATTGAAGGGAAACTAGTTAAAATTTACAAAGATGTACCTATGGCCATACTTCGAAGATGTCAAGAGTATAAATTCTTAACGCAGGAATTGGTGAAAAGAGGAATACGATTTGCGTGGGACAAGATTGAAGGTCTGTCCTTGACATTTAGGCAAAGGCGCTACAGAATCAATTCAATAGAAAAAGCTAGAGAATTTTTGAAGAAATTAAAATCTAGGAAACAAGAACAAGGAGGAGACTCGAATGAACTATCACAAGAAGGAAAGATGAAGACTAGATATAGAACAAAACTGGAAAGCCAACAGGAATTCATGGAAAAATTGCAGGAACAAGGGGCATGTGCGTTATATACTGAAGAGGAATTACAAGGAAGAACAGATAGTGATACAAGTCAAGAAGAGGAAACGATGGCTAGAGGACAAGTTGATGACGATGAGGAAGAAGGCCAACTCCAGGACCCAGCTGGAATTTAAAATAGTATTATTTAAATTAATAAAATAAACACAGACATGGCTATGAAGATTATTTCATGGAACATAAAAGGACTGAACTCAAAACATAAAAGGAGTAAAACATTTCATTTATTACGAAAACCGAGGCCGCAAATCATTTGTTTACAAGAAATTAAAATTAGAAGAAATGAGACAAAATATTTAGAAAACAAGAAATTAGGACAGATGTTTACATCTACAAATGAAAAAAGAAAAGCTGGAATTGTATTATATGTTCAAAAAAGCAATATTCTTTTTAATTACAGCTATTTTCCCAAATAGGGACAAATTTAGGTCTTTCCAGTTTCTCAAATCCTTTCTAATATTGTTCCATTTCGTTTTATAATTATTCTTATATAAGTCTGAGTTTTTATTTGATAATATTATTCCTAAATATTTTGCCTTTTTTGTTATGTTAAACCATTATCTCTTTTAATTTTTCTTCTTCTGAAATGGTCATATTTTTCACAATTACATTTGTTTTTTCGACATTAATTTTTAATCCTGATATATTCTCAAATTCTCTAAGATGTTTTAAGAGGTGTCTTGCACTGTTAATTGGATCTTCTAACGTTACAGCTATATCGTCAGTGAAAGCTCTTAACTTGTATTGGTCCCCTTTAATTTTTATCCCCTGGATCTCTGATTTTTCTTTTATTTTCTTTAATATTATATCTAACATTAACACAAATAATATAAGCGAGAGGGGGCAACCCTGCCTGGTACCTTTAGTAATGTTAATTGATTTAGTTTTAGAACCATTTACCAATACATTCGCTATTTGATTTTTATATATTGCCTCTATACATTTTTGAAATATTGTCCCCATTTCTAATTTCCTAATTAATGTTTGCATTAAATTCCATTCCAAGTTATCAAAAACTTTTTCCAAGTCTAGTAAAATTAATGCTAATTTCCTCTCATTGTGGAATTCAAAGTATTCTAGTATATTTACTATTTGTCTGGTGTTGTCTCTTATTTGCCGATTTTTTATGAAGCCACATTGCTCTTCAGATATTATTTCTGGCACTATTGTTTTTAATCTGTTTGCTAGAATATATGCAAAGAGCTTATAGTCTGTGTTTAAGAGGGAGATAGGTCTATAGTTGTCTGGGTCTTCCTGGTTTCTCCCTTCTTTTAATATCAATATAATGTTGCCTTCCTCCCATGTTGAGGGTAGTTTTCTATCTTTGATATTATTCATTGCCTCTAGGAGTGGCTTAGTGATTTCTTCCTTAAAGATTTTATAATATTTAGATTTGAAACCATCTGGGCCAGGTGCCTTATCACTTTTTGATTTTTTTTTTATTGCTTCAAGGAGTTCTTCCTTTGTGATAGGGTTATTTAATTTATCACGCTGTTCCCCACTAATTTTATGTATGTTACATTGTTCCAAATATTTCTCATTTTCTTTTTGATTTATATTTTTTGATTTGAATAATTTACTGAAATGCTTATAGAAAATCTCTTTTATCTTTTTTTGTGCTATGAAAGTTTTATCTTCGATTTTAATTCTGCTTATTAGATTTTTGTCTTTTTCCTTTCTTAATTTCCAAGCCAGCCATTTCCCACATTTGTTTGCATTTTGAAATTGCTTGGCTTTTATTCACTTCATTCTTTTTGCTATTTCTCCTAGATTTAATATTGAGTATTCTTCTGTAATATCTTTATTTCTTTTATTATTTTGTCCTTATTTCTATTATTCATTAATTCTTCTTCCTTTTTTGCAATCTCTTCTGAAATTTGTTTTATTTTTTCTCTCTTTTTATTCTGAATCTGTTTATGCTTTTGTATAAAAAAAAACCCTCAGTACAGCCTTGCTTGCTGCCCATACTGTCCCTATTTCTATTTCCTTACCTACATTATTTTCAAAATATTCTTTTATTGTTTGCTTTCCTTCTTTGATAATTGTATTGTGTTGTAGAAGATAATCCTGCAACTGCCATCTGTACTCCTTCTCTATACATTTTATTTTTATGCTAATCAGATTATGATCCGAACAAGTCCTAGGTAAGATATCCACCTTTGCCACCTTGTTAGTCAATGCTTTAGAAATTAAAAACATATCAATCCTAGCAAATGATTTATGCCTCTCAGAAAAAAAGGTATACTGTCTTTCCTTTTCCTTTTTATGTCTCCATATATTGATTAAGTTTGCTGTCTCAGTTAGTTCAAAAAAGGTTTTGGGAAGTTTTCCGCTTTTCTTTGACCTTTTTTGGCCAATAATCTATCGATTTAAGGGTTCATGACAGCATTAAAGTCACCACATAATATGATTTCTTTTTCATTGTATTCCAGGATTTTTTCTTTAATTTTCTTATAAAATTTTGCCTTTTTTTCTTGAGGTGGATAAATTACAATCAAGATTATCTCTTTATTCTGTATTGTTATTTCAATTCCTAGATAATGGCTACTTGGATCATTGAATATTTCTTTAGATGGTGTTTTGTTTTTTGTTTTTTGTTTTTTGCTACGTATGTGACAATCCCTCTTTTTTTGTTGTTTATAAGCTGAAACATACTCCACTCCCAGTTTGGCATTTTTCAATAATCTTTTATCTTTATTTTTTATTCGTGTCTCCTGTAAATTAACTATGTCATGTCTCATTTGACTAATTTGATGGAATATTTCTTTCCTTTTTTTCCCATTAAGTCCTTTTATGTTCCAGGAGAGTATTGACAGTTCTTTTAAATTTATTACATCCGGTGCCGATATATTTTGTGTTTTCTTTTCATTTTTATTTTTCCCTTTTCTTGTATTTTCCTTTTTCATCATTTAAATTTCATTTTCTTCCAAATCCAAATCTTTTATATAGCTCTTCTGTGTATTGCTTCTATCATCTTTTTATTCCTTCTTGATCTTGTAGTATTTTCTTCTTCTTTTGATCATAGAGCATCCCCACCCTTCGTTTGAACTTTCCCTTGAGTTCCCAGTTCTTGAGGAAGATACTCTTGTTCTTCCTTTTTTGTTGCTGTCTTCTCTTTTTCTGCACTGGCTATTATAATAGTTTTCTTTGTCCTTGCACACTAATCGTTGGACAGTTGCATTCATGGTGTTGTTTTTTTCCTCCTCCCTTTTATTTTGCTTCTCTTCTTTCCTTTACTGTGCAAATTTATTTTTATACCATCTGTAAATTCTGTTGGTATATTGTTCAGATCATATTTTGGTATGAAGATTGTTTTTATTTTCTTCTTCAGCTTTACTCTAATTTTTGAAATAAAAAGTTATATCAAATGTTACCAGACTTTACAGAACTTAAAGTGGGAAGGATATGAAGGAAAAGATTATGCAGGGATGAAGGGAGTGAGAGCTCAGTGGTCAGGGAGGAAATCAATTCAGGCTAGAACAAAGGGATGTGGAATAGAATGACAGTGGGTTATGCTGATGATAGGATCTCACAGAGAGAACAGTAGTGATACCATAGCTAACACATGTTAGCACTGCATGAAGGGAGGTAAAGGTGAACCTCCTTGTGAGATCCTTTGACAGTTTTGAGACAGTTTTGAATGTACCCTGTTTTTTAAAAGCTGTAGACTGCCTTGGATCTTGCATGGGCAGAATGATGGAATATAAACCAATCAAACAAACATATATTTGTAAAGAAACAGTATCCACAGAAAATCAGTGACCTAAATCTAATTGCTTGTGTTACCTAAAATAAACTCATTAAATCAATAGGATTTACATAACTATTGCCTTAGATTTGGTGGGTATACAGATTTGGTGAATCTGCTCTAAATGAGACTGGGAACTTGATATAAACTTATAGAATATATATGTCTTTAGAGGATGAGGTCAATCTGCATAAAAATAAACATAAATCCTTTCACATGTGTAAATGAATAAGAGAAATTATTTCAAGTGCTAGTGAACTCAGTGTTGTTGTTGTTTAAAAAATCTTAGTCTCTTTTCATAATGGGTGGAGAACCTACTTTCTCAGAAAACCAGAATGCCAACAGACAGATTCCCCACTGTTTCAGCCCTCTTGAATCAATAAAGCAATCATTGCTCCAATGTATTATTTTGCAACAGCTTTCCTGTTTACTTTTTAGTTTCTAGTTCAGGGGTAGGCAACCTTTCCCCTTTAAGGGCCGAGGGACTTCAACTCCCAGAATCCCAGGAGCTATTGGCCAACATGGGACTATTGGCCAACATGGCTGAGGCTTCTGGGAGCTGAAGTCCCTCGGCCCTTAAAGGGGAAAGGTTGCCTACCCCTGTTCTAGTTCAATGGGTCAAACTAAAAATGAGAGGAAAATGGTTCATATGTAAAAGCACTATTCCATTCTTGTCTCTCTTTCCTTTCCTTTCCTTTCCTTTTCTTCCCCCCTCCCGATCCCAGAGTTTGGGTTGTGGGTTTCATTTTCCAAAACCAAAGACAACATCAGCCCAGATTTAAAGAATATTTTCCATTTCATCAATTTTGATGCTTTCTGCCATATGTTGAGCCATCTATCTTGGCCATTTTAACCCTGCAGTTGACACATATTTTTTACCATCTGGTATTTCTTAATTGCTCTGTCTTTATTTTGTTTGTTGTCTTCTTCAAGTTTACTGGAGTGTAAAGAAGAAGATAAATTAAAAAGGAACACTGTGACAAAACCTTATAGGATTTTAAAGGGAAGGGAGGAGAGTACTATGATAGAAAATGACTAGGATTTAATGCCATACAGATTAGTTCCATGTATCTGAAGGATGGTGAATTGGCTCATGTTTGTTCTAAAAAAAATTCTTTATACCAAAATTGATTTTGAAAGTAATTCAAAAGGAAGTTTGTGTTATGACATGTTTGTCTAGTATTCCAAGAAAAATAATCAGTCTTTGTGACAAGACCAATATCTAGCCGGAGTGAATCCTATGAACTGAAGTCCTTAGTCTGACTAATGTGCCTAAAGTAGAGTTTGAAACCCAGTAATTGGTACACAGTGAGTCAGTGAGATCTAATGGTTGTGAGTGTTGGATTACGACTTCAGAAGACCTCCTCCCCAGTTTCCCACACACACCCTCTCCGATTATCCGATTATCACCTTCCCCCCCTCTTCTTTCCTCTTTTTACTACTTTACTGCTTTTTCTTCTTCCTTTTACTCTTCATTGCTTGGATCTAGAGGTCTCCGTTCTTCTTTATTAACTCTCTCTCTTTTCCTTGGATCTTTTTTCTGTTCATTGTCACTTTTGTCTTCTGAATCCACCTCCAAGTTCACACTTTTCTCCTCTTTAGGTTTCCTCACCAATCCAAAGTCCTTTTTGTTTTTCTTAACAAAGCCCTCAGCCCAGGGGTAGGCAACCTTTCCCCTTTAAGGGCTGAGGGACTTCAGCTCCCAAAAGTCTCAGCCATGTTGGCCAATAGTCCCATGTTGGCCAATAGCTCCTGGGATTCTGGGAGCTGAAGTCCTTTGGCCCTTAAAGGGAAAGGTTGCCTACCCCTGCCTTAGCCTTTTCTGCCAAGTCTATTTTGTATCTTTCTTGCTTGTAAGTGAAGTTCACTCCCTCCAATTTGTCCCAACTGAAAAAATCTTTTTCCCCCCCCAAAATGTCCACCAAGAAACTGTAGTTTTATGTCTCACTGGGATCTCCTTCATCAATATCATCAGTTTACCATCAATCCAGATTCCCTTACTATGTTGTGTTTCTAGAATAAGATCTTGTGTTGACTTTCTTAGACATTGTATAACTATATCTCTTGGTAGACTTCTTCTTATTGCATACAACAAGTTCAATCTGTACACACAGTCCGGTTCTCTGTCCACAAAATCTTCATCCCATTTTAAACTTTTTGCCAGTACTCCAATTAATTTTTCTCTTATATTTTCATTAGCATGTTTTTTTAAGCCCCTCAGTCTTATCCAGCCCCTCAGTCTTATTCCTTTTCCCTCTGTTCAGCCAGGGCTAATTGGTCTGTTTTAGTTTTCTGCAGTTTGGATATGTATAATGTTTATGTTTATATGTGTTTTAATGAAGCATTGAATAAACATTATTTTATTAAACTAAAATGGCTCCTTTTTGATCCAGACCTTTGGACTGGAGGGCAACACTGGAGTGACTTCCAGCTGCTTTGAGAGCATGTGTCACCTAAATGCCATGCCCCCAAAATAGCCAGAACTTCTTTCACCCAGTGTGTTTCAGGCCTTGTTCCTTCAGCAATCTCCAGTGTGACAATGAGAAGTAGAATCCCTGTTGCAATTCTTCCTTGCATTGAGGATTGCTGACAGATAGAAAATAGAAATACTGGCTGACTGTGTTCTGATCAGCAGAAGAACAGAACTCTGTCACTCACAATGGGGGGGAGGGGACTCTCAAGCTAGGATTGAGGGGGTTTTACAATCATGATAATAGTGCCACAATCTTGAATACACAGTCTTTGTGTATAAGAATCAGTAACAGATCTGCAACTTTAGGTTATGAATCCATGACTGCAGTACTGAATTCTGCAATACTGTAGCCAAGATTCTGACATTGGGTTGGAAATCTGATTTTAAAATATTCAAAAACATAGTTAAAAATGTCTTGAGGATTGGGAAGCCATGGTAAAGAAAATCCTGGGTGGATGGGAGTCTTCACAATTCATGACTTTTCCTGCACAAAATTCACAGCATTTCCTGCTCAAGAAACATTATTTTATTTTCTGCACAGAAAATGATTCTTACTCAGAAAATGCCATTTCCTGCAGAAAAATCCGTAAGCAAATTTTACATAGAATAAATCCCAATAGTCTTCAAGAACTGTAGAGGCTTTAAAGACTTTCTTTCAGTGGGAAGAACATAACTTATTGCTTGCTTCAAGAATAAAATCAATGAAGAATGCCAATCTTACTTTGACACCCAAGGCAGTCCTTGTCAGTTTGGATTACCACTGCTCTTACATTTAGCTGAATTTATGAGACTAGCACTGCATCCAACTGGTGAAACCATTAAAAAAATGTTGGTAACAGATTGGCAATTACATGCTCCATTCTAGAATATAATAACTTGTTAATTAATGTATCCAAATTTGATTTGACTATCTCTCAGAGTAAGAGAATGACTTAAGTGAATGTTCCATGGTGCTGACAAGCAAAATGAAACCTTCTTAACATCACTCTACCTTTCAAATGGAATTTGTATCTGAATGAATTTTAGACTTCCATCCCAATAATTCACTCATATATCTGCTCATCTGTTTAATGTATTACATAGTAATATTTACACATTCCCAGAATGAGTGATGGACTTCTAACAAAGCAAAAAGTTATTGGTCTAGGATTTACATGTTAATTCCAAAAAATGTAAAAGTAGATTTTGTAATTTCACCAGAAATGTTTTTACTAGATACTATAGATAGAAAATTGGATAGTAAACATGGACAACGTCTCTGATATATGATAGCAGCAAGAACACTGCTCAAAACTGGAAATGGACCGATGCACCGACAATGGATGGTTAAGGTTGCTGAGTTAGCCCAGGTTGCCAAACTGGCATGAGTTTTAAAGAACACACCAACTGAAAATTTTTTGAAAGATTGGCAACCAATTATGGATTTTTTGAATAACAAGACATTTAATGATGCAATAATTTGTGGCTGTCTACTAATAATTTTAGCAGTAGTACAAATTATTGGGAACTGTATTGGCAGAATAATATATTTGTCTTTCTTTATGTCCCCACTGGATTGGGCAGTCAGAGCCCCTTTGTGTTCTAGGGCTTTATTGAACTGGCATCCTCTTCCAGTAAATAACACTGTTTTGAGAGGTGCTGTGCAAACAAGACAGCTCTATTCCCTATCTCACATTTGTGATACTTCCCACCTTTGCAGCCTTCATGCAGTGCTTAAAAATGTCTACACTCAGCATTTGACACTAGTTTGCATGCACACACAGATCCCATCCCAGAAACATAAATCATAAACAGACTTGCTTTTAAAAGGGCCCTTTTTTCCTTACATTTATTCATGTGTGTTTGTTTGTATTTGTGCCTAACACCCCGACCCAAAAAATTGGTAATTCAGACCTCACTAATTGATGGTAAATGAAAGTACAGCAGCTACTGGGCTACCTATCTTATCTTTCCCCCATGCAGTGATTAGTATGTCTGAACCAACAGAAACAGCCAGCAAGAGACAAGATAATAAAATATATTCTTTTGTTAAACTTTTTGGCTGCATCCACATTGCAGAATTAATCCAGGTTGTCACTGTTTTAACGCTATGAAATACTGGGAACTGTAGGGGTTGTTGTTTTTTAGACATTTAGCCTCCTCTATCAGAGAGCTTTGGTGCCACCACAAGATACAATCTCCAGGATTCCATAGCATTAAGTCATGGCTCTTAAAATGGTGTCAAACTGGATTATTTCTGCAGTGTGGATGCAGCCTTTGTCTGTTTTAGCTTTTCTTTATTGTGTGTGTGTGTGCATAATGAGCAATGTTTTGGCTTCTGACAAGTCAAATAAAAATAAAAGGTTCAAACTGAAATGTTCACCTGCCTTCTCCTCCTTCTCCTCGAATATGTTTTTCCTGGCCATATGATACTCATTACCCCCAAATCACCATAAAAGTAAGATTTAGCTTTCACTTTACAAATCAAACAGGATAGTTGCAGAAAAGGTGGCCATTGATGGATGTTTTTCCTGTTTGCTAAAAACACTCTTTAAATGGACTCCCATGCTACAATTATGGACCTTATCAAACGCTGGCCACGAAGCGAAAAGTAAGTGAAAACTAACCGAAGTAAGAATAAATTCAGTTCTATACTGAAACGAACTGAATTTCGCCTGCGTGGCCATTGCGCAATGATTCCAAAAGCTCCCTTGTACTTCCCCGAAAAACCGAATGTCAAAAGATCCCCTTTCACTTCGGATCACGGGGAAAAAAATACGTATTAGATCCGGATTGCCTTTGGATATGTGTAAACACACGGAAAAAAAATACGTATTAGCTTTGGATTGCCTTTGGATATGTGTAAACACACGGAAAAAAAATACGTATTAGCTTTGGATACCTTCTGCTTGGGACCCCCGTGTGATAAGGTCCTATGGAAGAGCACAGTCATGAGCTATCCTCATGCAATAAGGCTCTAAATTAGTGTTTTAGTGGGTTAGCATTATGTATTAATTTTAGTTATATATGTCCATTATTGTTGTTGTGCAACTTCAAGTCTTTTCCAATTTATGGCAATCCTAAATTGACTCTATCATTGGGTTTTCTTTGTTTGCCATTGCCTCCCCTGAGGCTGAGAGCATGTGACTTGCCCAAGGACATTCAGTGGGTTTCAATGGCCAAGCTGAGAAATAAACCCTGGTCTCTAGAGGGCCTAAGCAGACTGCCAGAAATAGTGCACATTAAATTGAGGCACTGCCCTGGCTCAGTGCTAGGGAATCATGGGAACTGTAATTTATTGTGGCACCAGAGCTCTCAGACAGAGAAGGCTCAATATCTCAGAAAAAAATACAATTCCCATGACTCCCTAGCATTGAGCCAGGGCAGTGCCTCAATTTAATGTGCACTATTTCTGGCAGTCTGCTTAGGCCTAGAGTCATAGGGCCTTTACAGCCAGCCAGAAATAATCCATTTTGAGACTACTTTAACTGGCTCAATGCTAGGGAATCATGGGAACTGTAGTTTTTTCTGAGACACTGAGCCTTCTTTGTCAGAGAGCTCTGGTGCCAAAATAAACTGTAGCTCCCATGATTCCCTAGCACTGAGCCAGTGCAGTTAAAGTGGTCTCAAGCTGGATTATTTCTGGCAGTCTGTAAAGGCCCATAATCTGACATTTAAACCACTACACCACACTGGCATATGTACATTATTGTCTCTTTTTTCATCTTCTCTTTATATATTTTTTCTTTCTGAATGTTTATGGTTTTGGTTGTGAATTAGATTGTTTGTGTTAAAATTAATAAATATATAATAGAACAATGAAAAATGAGTTGGTTTAGTGTTTTACATAATCTCTGCACTATGCCTCTCTGTTTGTCTGACCCAAACACTTCAAAAACATTCAGATCATTGGTGTATACATCTAGCTTTCCAATGTCATCAGGATTCTTAAAAGCATTTGTAGTTAAGATCTTAGTAAACTATTTACTTCTCAGGTCTGGTTGACAAGTGGAGCTAAGGGCCATAGTTGGTAAATAAAGATTAAAAATGAATATATTATAATGGAATACAATTAAGTAACATTTAAAAGCAAATCAAAACAAATACAAAACTGTTTTTTTAAAGATCCTTTTAACAGTGTGCCCCACAGTCTTCATAGATGCCTTTCATCCAGGCGTGGAATACTAACAGTTTCAATAACTAAATCAGAGTGCACTTCTGACCACCAAAAATCCAACCTCAAATAAAGGAGTGGAGAACTTCAAATTATCACTTTAAAGCCATGTTGTGAGATTCTTTAATTCTTGAAATATATAACATTGATCTGGTCAAACTAGGTGTGATGTGGCAGATTCGTCACCATAGCAATTTTTCCTTTGGTTAAAAATAGAGCTTGAGAAAGTTATACTTTTTGACAATAACACCACGTATTCCCCAGCCAGTGTCCATAATTTGGCTCTGTGAGACAGAGAATTACAAACCTCAGTGTAATCTGCCAATAATTACTGTGCTTGCAATACAAACTATTTGCATCTCTCTGGTAAGTGCTTCAGCTCTGATTTACAACTATTCCAGAATAAAAGTTGTGGCTTTTTTTCATACTTTTTCTTGCATGGACAAAAAAACACAGTATGCAAAGAAGCCTTCATACAACTCCCACAGAAATGGGTTAAGGTCCATGGGACTGTAGTGTTTGGGGTTCATGTTTAAGAAGCACAGATCATTTATGTGAGCATCTGTTCTATATGAAGGGCATTTATTTTAAAAATATAGAGAGAGCATTCACGAAGCACAAGTCACACAAAGTGACTTTTGGTTCAGGAACTTCTTAACAGTAACAACTGCGTAATGGTTTTTGAAGAAGAAATAACAAAGTGGGCTGTACAATTATTGTTATTATCATCTTTGTTATTATACTGTCTTTATTTAAATGTCACCTTTTCCAGTTTAGGAATCAAGGTGGCTTACAACAGTTAAAGGAGACATAGCTACTATGAATTATTGTAATGCGCTCTACTTGGGGCTGCCTTTGATTAAAACCTTCTTATACAGGCAGGCTTTTAAAACAAAATGTTTTTAAAGGCCCAGTGTTGTAAACAATTTTAACTTTTAAACTGCATTTTTATTCTTTGAATAAGCAATCTATTTTAATATTGCAATAATTTAATTCTTTTTTAATCTATCACTTTTCTATGTTTTTAATTGTATTCTTATTTTACTGTTGTGAGTTGCTCTGGGTCCCAGTTTTGCGAAAAGAGCATAATAATAATAATAATAATAATAATACAAATGCAAATGCAAATGTTAACAATATCTACCAGAATCCCATATCACCTTTTATTTAACTTAACATTACATATACTTACCTGTGGTTTGAGTGTTGGGCTGTGACTCTGGAGATCAGGGTTCGATTCCCAGCTCAGCCATGAAACCTACTGGGTGACCTTTGCTGAATCATATGCTCTCAGCCTCAGGGAAAGGCAATGGCAAACCTCTTCTGAACAAATCTTGCCAAGAAAATCCCATGATAGGGTCCCCATAGGGTTGCCATAAGTTGGAAATGACTTGAAAGTACAGAACAATAACAAAGGTAAGTAGCAGAGGCACAAAGAAACCCTGTTAGTGAATTGTGAAAAAGTGCATCATTACAATGGCAAGAGTGCTTGATGCACATTGGTGCCTGATGTGCACTGATCCCATTGTGCATCAGTCCCATTAAATAAAGGTCACTTTGCAAGCTCTACTGTGTAGTAGTGTGACAGCAGCCCTCTACTGGATATGGAATAGAATAGAATAGAATCTTTAATATGGTCATCAACTAGCAACTAGATATGGACATTATAAAACTGTCCATTTCTAATTCCTGAAGATGTAAGTCCATTTATAAAGATGGAACTCCCTCAAAAATATAGGATTCTGGCCATCATTAAACTATCCATAAAATTAAAAGCAGTTAAAAACATTGCTATTCAAAACAACAAATAAACAAATCACAGACTGGAATACAGCACAATTCTGCAAAGCCCAATTCCCTCGAGCAGTCAGTCTCCAGAGGTCTTTTGGAATAATAATAATAATAATAATGGCGGCATAGGTCTAATCTGCACTGCAGAAATAATACAGTTTGACACCACTTTAACTACTATGGCTCAATGCTATGGAATTCTGGTAGTATTTTTGTGAGATATTTAGCTTTCTCTGTTAAAGAGCTCTTATGCCACAACAAATAACAAATCCTAGGATTCCATAGCATTGAATTGTGGCAGTTAAAGCAATATCAAACTGCATTATTTCTGTAGTGTAGCTTGGACCTTACTCTGCTGCAGAAAGATAGCCGGCAGTCATGCCTCTCTGGATCAGCAAGAAGAACCTCTCCCATGTTCCCACCAAATGTACCTATAAGGAACAGAGAGAAAGACCTCCAAAGAGGATCTGAAAACATAGGCAGGCTGATATGGGACAATATAGTCCTTCAGATAACCTGGAGCTAAGCTACATAGGGCTCTAAAGCTGTATGGGACTTTAAAGGCTATACAAGCATGGGCCAAAATGAGATATGGGGTTGGGGGGGGGGGGAGATTCCGTTCCAGAGAATTTAGATAAGTACTTCCTCATTTTTCAGCAAGCTCTTCCAGACTGGTCTAAAGAGGTCCACACTGTTGATACAGCTCCTTGGGTTTTCACATGTTTTGCCAGTTGTTGTCCTCTGCATGTCTACTTGTTCCAGTTTTTTTTACTGTTTGAAGTAAATTCTTGGAAATGTGCTAGAACTCTTCCAAAGATTTTAAAAAATGAGGCAAAATAACTGAAGTGATTGAATGGTTTGAAAGGCAAATTTTATCCTCTGAATTTTTAATTATTTTTTTTAGGGTGATAATGTTATTGTCTCAAATTTTCATTTCTCTTCTTCACTGATATATTATATTCTAAGAAAAGGATTTTAAAAAAAAGGAAAAGCAGAGAAGAAAAGAGAGAACAGATGGGATTTTTCTTCTTCTAATATGTCATAAATATAAAAGGTAACCCACAAGGGAAGGGATAAAATGTTACAGCTGTTTCCCCAAATTTGTTGTTGTTGTTGTTGTTTTGTGCCTTCACGTTGTTTCCTACTTATGGCAACTTTAAGGCGAACCTAACATGGCGTTTGCTTGGCAAGTTTCTTCAGAGGGCATTTTGTCATTGCCATCCTCTGACACTGAGAGAGTGTGACTTGCCCAGGGTCACCCAGTGGGTTTCCATGGCCAAGCTGGGATTTGAACTCTAGTCTCCAGAGTCATAGTCCAACACTCAAATCACTGCACCAAATTACCAGAAAATAATCTGGGACAACAAAAACACTTGTCTTGATTTCTTTCTTTCTTACTTACTTTCTTTCTCTTTCTTTCTTTATTAGTGAGAATAACAGTAATAAATACTACTATCTCTGAGCACATTTCCCTGTATGGAAAAGCCCACTGAAAAGCACTCTGTGTGTGTGTGTGTGAGACAGAGAGAGAGAGAGAGAGAGAATGGGCTGGGCTCTCTCAATATCTGGGCAACTCTGCTGGGAGTATAGTGTTTCCTCCAGGTAAAGAAAACATTCATCATGTGATAGGTTAGGTTAGGGGGTTGCAGACTGCCAGAAATAGTGTGAATTCAGTCCACTTTTAGGGTTAGGGTTAGAGTTAGGGAACCATGGGGACTGTATTTTATTGTGGCATCAGAGTTGTCTGACAGAGAAGGCTCAATGTCTCAGAAAAATAACAGTTCCCATGATTCCCTAGCACTAACCCTAACCCTAAAAGTGGACTGAATTCACACTATTTCTGGCAGTCTGCAACCCCCCTTACTGTCATTGGGTGTCAGCATCATAGGGCAACGGAGATCATGAATTATAATTGCTCAGTGAGGATGCTGAGTTTGGGAAAAGATGCTTCAAGATGCTTCCAAGATCAAAAGTTATAAAAACACAATGTCACAAGACACCAGAGAGACTCTGGGACTCTGGAACTGATGGAGAAGTTGGACAAAGAGGCCCAAACTCCTTGCCTCCCAAGAACATCCAAAGACCCAGAACTCCATCTGTATCGTGAGTAGAGCAGGAATGTTCAGCTAGCTGCATTCGAGGTTATGGTTCTTTTTAACCTCAGATGAATATGATTTACACTATTTTTTAACTCTATTAGCTACTGCTAAGTAATGACTGAAGGAAGGTGGCTTCATGTACAAGATGTCTTTTTCTAATGTGAGATTGCTTTTTTATTAAAAGGCCTCTTCTTTTCCACTCTCTCTTCACATGGCTTTGCTTGGTGTGTGCATGTGTATGTGTGTATTTTCATCTCCCAAGAAAGGTTGTTCAAGACAGTCAGAGATGGGAAAGGAAGTTAAACCCTTCAGTAACTTCCCATTAAGTTACTCAGTCATGTGGGGTGGATTAGTATGTAGCTGGAGCCTCTCTCTCTCTCTCTCTCTCTCACTCAGTGTGTGTGTGTGTGTTTAAAAACAAAATCACTTCTTGATTTCCTAATAGTCCTTAAACAGTAAAAGCACTGGCTGCAATGTGTGGATGAAAGGGATGAGTCAGTCTACTAATCCTCACTTCTCCCTGCAGAGAGATAAACAAAGTAATATAACAATAATAATAAGTTCTGTTTTCTTAACATGCTTCCTATAAGAGGATTTCTAATAGGTTTATAAATATTAATGAAATAAGCCATGTAAAAGGATAGAAAGAACATTTCTTAGGAATTTGTGACAGCTGTGAAAATTATGCCACAGCAAGCATGAGGCTACAGATGGTCTACAGATAAGTGTGAGGGCCAGTGTGGTGTGATGCTTCACCTGATGGTTTGAGATTTGGGAGGTCCAGGTATAAATCCCCACTGAGCCATAAACTCGCTCTCTCTTAACCTGACCTACATTACAAGATTGTTTTACATTACAGGCGCAGTAGTCAACTGTTTTCTGTGGCAGTTTCACTTCACAGAGCAATTGGATCCCATGGGAATGAGAGGGTAAACATGTTACAGGGCCTCTGCAGACGGCACAAAGCACCATCTTGGAGGCACGGAAGGGGAGGGGCATGGCGGCTGCCTCAACCCCTCCCCGAGGCCATCATCATGGCGCACGCTGTTACGCACAGTGCACACCCTGAATATGTCCTCCCGGTGCAGCATCTTCATGCACTGCACCAGAAGAGGTGCAGAAGAGCCACACAGTGGCTCTTGATGCATCCCTTCTGCCGGCTCTGGAAGGACTGGCATTTCGGCACTCCTTTCCGGGCTGGCAGAAGGGAAGATTGGGGCTGAGGTGTGGGGCAGCCTTGGCCCCAATCCTCTGCTTCCCAGGGCAGCCCATGGCTGCCCGTCTGCATCCCCCCATAGTCAAAGAAACTGGCTGTGAGGGTAAATTGGCAAGAAGGAGAGCCATGGCCATGAAGGAGCAGTGGGATATGAATGTAAATAATAAATAAATAATACCATATACAATCCCATGTACATTCCAAACTCAAAATTAGATAGTCAACAAAACCTATTTCAAACATTTATCAAAAGCAATCTATGGAACCTAAGGTTTAACTTAAGGGATGGTGTAGTAGTTTAAGCATTGGACCATGACTCTAGGACCAAGGTTTGATTCCCAGCTTGACCATGAAATCTACTGGGTGACCATGGGAAAGTCACAAGCTCACAGCCTCAGGGGAAGGTGATGGCAAACTTCCTCTGATCAAATCTTGCCAATGAAACCCCATGATAGGGTCACCATCAGTCATGAATGACTTGAAGACACACAACAGAAAGGTAAAGGGATAGGTTACCATCACTTCAGAAGATCAACAGGTTGAGCAAATTATTGGAATTCCCACCATAATGATACAGAGACTTAAGGCCCTTCAGAAAATATGTGGTGGGGTGAAATTTAAAAACTGGAGCCTCCCTAGATCTTAGCTCATTTTTTAAAAGATATTTAACACACCCATCATTCTTGAGCTGTACAAGCAAAATACTAATTTGATTAACTGTTTTCTGTTGTGCCAGTTTCATTTCAAAGGTCAATTTAATCCCATGGTAAAGAGAAGGTAAACATGATATTGTCAAAGAAACCGTGGCTGTTACCACACTGCAGAATTAAAGCAGTTTGATGTCAAGACCATGTGGTACCCTGGTCTGGAAAATGACATGGACGTGGCCACTGAAAGGAACTAGAGCAATAGTAACTGGAGGCCTAAGCAGACTGCCAGAAATAGTGCACATTAAATTGAGGCACTGCCCTGGCTCAGTGCTAGGGAATCATGGGAACTGTATTTTTTTCTGGGACATTGAGCCTTCTCTGTGAGAGAGCTCTGGTGCCATAATAAATTACAGTTCCCATGATTCCCTAGCACTGAGCCAGGGCAGTGCCTCAATTTAATGTGCACTATTTCTGGCAGTCTGCTTAGGCCCTGGGTTACTACAGTTCAAGTGGCAGGTGGATGAGTCAGCATTTCGTGAGCTGTGCATCATGGGAGACCTGATGCAACATGCACAGTGGATGAGACAAACCAGGTATGCATCATGGGAGGCCTGATGCAACAGTCCTGATGCAACAAGCACTGGGATGTAACCAGCCAGGTTTCATTAGTGCTTGGCTGTCACATGTTCCTAAGAAGACCACCTATATATGGGAGAGAGTTAGAATCTCTGTTGTTGCTTAGTTGTGGTTGGTGATTGGCGAAGCACTTTGTTACTCTGTATAGCTGTGAGTATTCAAGACAAATGTCTGATACTCTGTATATCTTTGTAAATATTTTCAACAGAGATTAAAGCCCTCTCTGAGAGAACCCTCACTGTGAAGCTATTCCTTTCTCCAAGCTGAAAGCAGCAGCTGTGTGGGGGACGTTTTTTCCTGTGCCATCTGGAGCAGACTCATCACAGAAGAGCAGCTTCTGGGCGTTCACCTACTCTGCATGTGTGTATGCTAGATCCTCGCGGTCTGCATATCCCAACATTTGACACCGTTTTAAATGTCATGGCTCCATCCTATTGGCTCCTGGGTTGTCTGTGGCACAAGAGCTCTCTGACAGAGAAGGCTAAACATCTCACCCAAACTACATATCCCAGAATTACATAGCATTGAGTCATGGCAGTTAAACCAGCCAGAAATGCAAAGGGTGTCTGTTCCAAATGCAGAGCAGATCCTGAAATGCTTGCAGTCTTAATACAATCATACACTTTGGTGGAATGGGCAATAATCATTTGTCTGCAGATCTTAAATTTCTAGATCGCATATACCATGCTAACCAAGCTACCAAATACTAGGGAGATTAAATCACTATAATACCATATACATAGATTAAGGGCCTCAGCAGATGACTAATTAAGTCGTCTCCGAGGCAAGGAAGAGGAGGGGCAGCCGCACGAGCGGTGCCCCTTCCTCCTCCCAAGGTTGCCCTCGGAGCTGCCGGCCCTCCGCATGGCCAGCGCTCTGGGGGCAACCTCCCGCTGCAGTGTCCTAACAGGCTGCGGCGGAAAAGTCAGGGAAAGTGCGCCCGATGCATTTAGGGCGCACTTTCCCTGACTTCTGAAAGGAGCGCCAATTTAGTGCTCCTTTCAGGGACGCCACCGGTGCGCCACGGTGTGGCTGCTGTGGTCCCGCAGCGCACCGTCCCAGGGCATCCCAGACGCCCTGGTCTGCTTCCCCCCTAAATCACCTTAAATGATTTAATCACTATAAATCACTATAATACCATATACATAGATTAAATCACCTTAAATGCTAGGACCAAAGTCTTGTAATGAGCTCTGACCTGAACTGGTAGTGAATGGAGGGATCTATGAGGGGAAAAGACATGTGGGTATTTGGGGAGATTTAAAACAATTTAAAGAAATTGATAGATTCTAAGAAGGACTACAGAAAAAAATTGACAGCACAGCAACACAGGATATCAAGCTGATCATTGGAGATTGGGACGCAAAAGTTGGAAGTAAAGAAGAATCAAAAACAGTAGGCAGATTTGGATTAGGCAAAAGAAATGAAGCAGCTGCACGTCTGATAGATTTTTGTGAAGCCAACAACCTGTTCATTGCAAACACGTTTTTCATACAACCAGAAAGAAGGCTACACACATGGACATCACCAGATGGTCAACACAAAAATCAAATAGGTTATATAACTGGAAGTAAAAGATAGAGGAACTCTATACTAGTGGCCAACACTAGACCAAGCACAGACTGTGGCACAGATCACGAATTACTCATATCGACAATAAGAGTAAGACTCAAGAAGAAAACAAAACCAGTGACTATACCAAAATATGATCTGAATAATATCTCAACAGAATTTACTGACAACATAAGAAACAGATTTGCATTATTAAGCATAATATACCAAGAACCAGAGGAATTATGGACTGAAGCCAGGGACATAATAAAAGAAGAATGCAGATGGACATTTTCAATAAACAAAAGAAAGAGAAAAAAGCCATGAATGACAGAAAAAACACTACAAGCAATAAAGAAAAGAAGAGAAGAAAAACAAAAGGGAGATAGGAACAAACTAAGAATTATGAATGCAACAGTACAATGGCTTGTACTGAAAGATAAAGAAAATTACTACAATGACCAATGCAGAGAAATAGAAGACAACAATATAACAAAAAGGGAAGAACAAGAGATCTACTTCACAAGATCCAGTAAATCAAAGGAAAATTCAAACCAAGGATTGGGACGCTCTATGACAATAAAAATAACATAATTCAAGACCAGGAAGGAATAAAAATACACAGAATAATTATACAAAAAAGATGACAAAATAAAGGACACATGGAATGAAGAGCCATATGAAGATGAACCTCAAATTCTAAAAAACGAGGTGGAAAATGCAATAAGGGAAATAGTGAAAAACAAATCACCAGGAACAGACAATATTCCTATTGAACTTCTACAATCCACAGCACAACTCTGTGCTAACCAACTTATGTCAAGAGATATGGAACACAAAATGATGGCCAACAGATTGGAAGCGGTTAATAAAACAGATTGGAAGCGGTTAATAAAAACCGCTTGTGTCTCCAAAAAGGGAGACACAAGAGACACAAGAGACTGCAGAAACAATAGGACCATAGCAGTGATCTCCCATGCAAGCAAAATCATGCTCAAAATTCTGCAACATAGACTCCAACCATACATGGAAAGAGAGATCCCAGAGGTCCAAGCAGGGTTCAAGAAAGGAAGAGGCACCAGGAACCACACTGCAAACATACAATGGCTAATGGAGCGCACCAGGGAATTAAAAACAAACAAACAGCATGTCCTATAGCTGACTATAGCAAAGCCTTTGATTGCGTAGATTATGAAAGGTTATGGAATGCCCTTAAAGACATGAGATTGCCAACACATGTGATAGTCCTGATGAGGAATCTGTATTCAGGACAAGAGGCTACTGTCAGCACAGAACATGGAGAAACAGAATGGTTCCCAATTGGCAAAGAAGTCAGACAAGGTTGCATATTTTCACCCTATCTGTTCAACTTGTATGCAGGACATATTATAAGAAAAGCAGGCTTGGACACAGAAGAAGGAGGAGTGAAAATAGGAGGAAGGAATATCAACAATCTAAGACATGCAGATGACACCATAGTACTAGCAGAAAACCTCGCAGACCTGGAACACCTGCTGAGGAAGATCAAAGAAGAAAGTGCAATGGCAGGCTTAATGTTGAATATCAAGAAAACAAAAATAATGACCACCAAGGACCTTCACAAGTTCAACCTAGACAATGAAGAAATAGAAATACTAAAAAAATTCTCATACCTGGGATCAAAGACTGATATAAATGGGGACTGCAGTCAGGAAATCAGAAGAAGATTAAGAATGGGGAGAGAGGCAATGAAAGAACTAGAAAAGATTCTAAAATGCCAAGATCTATAATTCAGCACAAAAATTAGAATCATAAAGCCATTGTATTCCCTATTACGATGTATGGATGTGAGAGCTGGACAGTTAAGAAAGATGATAGGAAGAAAATAAATTCCTTTGAGATATGCTGCTGGAGAAGAGTGTTGTGGATCCCATGGACAGACAAAAGGACAAATAAGTGAGTCCTAGAGCAGATCAAGCTGGAAAGCTCCCTGGAAGCCAAGATGACCAAACCGAGGCCATCATACTTCGGACTCATCATGAGAAAAGATTAGAAAGAGATTAGAAGAGTCATTAGAAAAGACAATAATGCTGGAAAAGGTGGAGGGAAATAGGAAGAGAGGAAGGGGGGTTGCAGACTGCCAGAAATAGTGTGAATTCAGTCCACTTTTAGGGTTAGTGTTAGTGTTAGGGAATCATGGGAACTGTTATTTTTCTGAGACATTGAGCCTTCTCTGTCAGACAACTCTGATGCCACAATAAAATACAGTTCCCATGGTTCCCTAACTCTAACCCTAACCCTAAAAGTGGACTGAATTCACACTATTTCTGGCAGTCTGCAACCCCCCGAAGACCACATGCTGGAAAGATGGACTCTATTAAGGAGGTCATGGGTATGGGGTTGCAGGAATTAAGCAGAGCAGTGGAGGACAGAGGGTCATGGAGATATCTCATCCATAGGGTCACTTAGCACTGGATTAACAATGCTAAGAGAGGAGGAAAGCAAACCTGCCAGTAGACTATTACAATAGTCCAGGTGTGAAATAACCAAGTCCTGGTAAAGCAAATTGGCAGTCTTGACACTTAGAAACCTATGGATCCTATGGATGTTCAAAAGATAGTAGCTGCATGCCTTAGCAGTTGCCATGATTCTCTCAGCCTCAGAGCAAGGTAAAAGCAAAGGCAAACTCCCTCTGAACATATCTTGCCAAGAAAATCCCATTATAGGTTCTCCTTAGGGTTACCATAAGTCTGAAACTATTTGAAGGCACACAATGCACACTTACACACATACGCACACACACGCACACACATACACGCACATAGACTTTTATACCGAATTTCTGTTGTCTCTGCTTTGCTTTCAGCTGATCTATCAAAACAGAGAGCTGTAAATAGCTTTAATGGAACTAGAATCTTCTCCCCAAAACAGTATTAACTGATACTCCTGGGAGAAATCAGTTGTTTTTTTACTATAGTTCAGCTAACTCGAAAATAATGGTTCCTCCCTTATCTAGTTTCTTACCATATGCTCTTGTCAGTAGAAAATATTTGGAGGTGTAGGTCCTTATACTTCCAAGGAAATGAATTCAGTCAGGTTGTCTTGGCTTAGCAGAGGAAGTGTGTCTGTAATCAAATCTGGTTTTAGTGGTGGAAGTGTGTGTAATGGGTACAGTAAACAATTTTTTTCAACATATGCACCTGTCTTTGGAAAGCACTAACAACCTGTTGCCATTTGTAAATCACTACAATGGTGACAGAAGAGTAGTAAGAGTGATTTTCCTCCTTCTACTTCTAAATCCACCAGATGCTGTCAGATCTGGAAGCTAAGCAAAATCAACCCTGGATAGTACTTGAATGGGAGACTACCAATGTATACCAGGTATTGTGGGCTATATTTCAGAGAAAGGAACTGGCAAAACTACCTCTGAATAATCCTTCCCTAAGAAAACCATATGAAATTAATAGGGTCCCCATAATTGACAAGTGATGGGATGGTGCTTGCACACACCCTTCTGTATAACATCTGGAATACAAATACATTGACACAGGCAAGATGGGAAAATCCCACTTCTTTGGATGTGTGGGCCATATTACAGGGAGGTTTCACAAACATTTGAGACTTCTTTTTTTAAGTTAGTTGTTTCTCATTGCTCCTCACTTAAAAAACAAACAAACATTAACTTCTTAGCATTGCTTGCTATTCATTCCTCAAAGAGTGATATTTCCGTAATATATTATTAATGTATTCTTAAATTTTAAGAGGGAAAATAAACATAAAAAAGAACTCCAAATCCCTCCAGTCCCCTCCAAACAATGTTTTAGGAGTAAGTGGAAAACATACATTGTTACACTATTAATAATGATATTAGTAGTGATTAAGGTTGTTGTTTTTAATGATATTGGCCAAGATCTGGCACTGAGAGTTATATCTCCATTATATAGCTACAAAACATCTTTTGATACAGTGTTTCCCAACCCACTTTTTCACTGTGGCAGCCTCTCACCCCATGCCCATTTCTGCATTGGTGGAGAGTAGGTAAAGCCACTGTAAGTGCACATTTACATGGTCCAAATAAAACATTCACAGTTTTCACAGTGTTCACAGTGAGCTGTAAAATAAAATATGGTCCAATTGGCTGATTCTGAGCCAATTCTGGGCCTTTTTTATTGCCTCAAGGCTTTAATTGAGGGAGGGGATGGCATTTATCCCTATTTTGAGCAGAAAATCTGGAACTTTACACAGCTGTGTGCATTGCACTCCATAGCAGTGTCAGTGTTAGGCCAGGGAATGGTGGAGTGGGAGGAGTTCAAAAATGCATATATTTATATGCATGAAGTGAAGAGGGGAAATGGGGCAGCCACTGCTAACTGAGATTTATCCAACTGGAGTGAATTTGAAAGGGAGAACTATGTGTGGACAGTTCTCCCCAACTTGTCTTGGAGTGTGTAAACAAGCCCATGGTTGCTGTGAGTCAGTGTAAGGGTAAGCTGGATTTTTCTGTCAGTGTTGGCACACCCCTAAAGAAGGAGTGAAAACCTAGGAAAGCAGTTGAAAAGTGGCACAACAGAGCATTAACGAGAACTGCCCCAGCTAAATTAGGATAGTTAGAGTGTCTAGGTTTGTTGTCTGATCTAGTCTAGTTTTCTAGTCTAGTCTAGTTGGCAAGTCTAGGTTTGTTGTATAGGCAATTCACACTCAGCTTTAGAGGGACTCAACAGCAAACCTTTACAGAATGAATCTTGCCAAGAAAACCCTCTGACAGGTTTGCCATAGGCTGGAATTGACTTGAAGGCATGTAACAGCCAGAACAAGAACAACAAGCTCCCTTAGAAAGAGCCAATTGTGAGGAAACAGTTCTAATTTGTTCAATTCCTATTCCCATTGTATTGTACCTCATTAGCATTTCCCAGCTTCCATCAACAGAATAGGGCAATGCTGGCAAACCTTTTAGAGACCAGGTGCCCAAACTCAGTGGCGTTCCTGCACCAGGTGTCACCAAGGGGCAGGACTTCCAGGGGGACCTCTGGGGCAGTGGCATCACCAGGCTTGGTGACACCTGGTGTAGGGGTAGTGCTTCCGGGGGGCAGGATTTCCAGCCCTGGACTTCTGGCAGGGTTTCCGGGGGACAGGACTTCTGGCCCCAGATTTCCAGTGGGGTTTCCAGGGCAGGGGGGCACATGGGAGCACCCCTATGGGCCAGAGCAGCACTCTCGTGGTCCTAAAGAGCACAGGAGTGCCCACCACAGTGCGGAAAGGCCCAGGTGGAGCCCAGGAGTGCCTGCCCAGCCCCGAAGAGCTCCCACAAGGGCCAAAACAGCACTGGGGGTGACCTGTTGTACCCTTCCTTCTGGGTGTCACCCCTCTTCTGAGGTGTCATCCAATGCGGTCCAAACCCACTGCACACACACACACACCAGTGACTGTACTGTCCAGGGGTAGGACTTCTGCCTTCTACAGGTGGGACTTACAGGACAGGACTTCTGCCTTCTGGGGACAGGATGTCCAGGAGGTGGGACTTCAAGGGGAAAACCCAAGGCACACTCTCTCAGCCTCAGGTTAGCAATAGCAACCCACCCACCCCGACAAAACTTGCTAAGAAAATTCCATGATAGTTTCACCTTAGGGTTGCCATAAGTTGGAAATGACCTGAAGGCACTACACACACAAGTCACACACTCCCACACTGAGGGGATGGAAAGGGCAAATCCCCTCCACTCCTTCCCCATCCCTCCTGTGATTTTAACTAGCTCTGTGAGCCAGTTAAATGCATGGGGAGGGGGGGGACAGGCCCATGCCTGCTCCGCTCCTGCCTTCACCATCCCCTGCCTTTAACTGGCTTCAAGGAGCCAGTTAAAGGGATGGGAGGGTGGGGGAAGAGGCACAGGTGTGCACCTGCTCCTTCTTCCCCCCTGCCCCCCCGTCCCTTCAATTGACTTCCCAAAGCCAGTCAAAGGCATGGGAGGGTGGGGGAAGAGGTGGAACAGGTGTGTGCTGACTCTTCCTCTTCCCCTGCTGTCCCATTCCCTTGACTGCCTCCCCGGAGACAGTTGAAAGGATGGGTGGGTGGGTGGGGGAAGAGTCCACGTGCCCACAGAGAGTGCTGTGCATGCCAGAGAGGCATGTGTGCCATAAGTTTGCCACACTGGAATAGGGTGGGATAACTTCACTGTAGTGATCCACATTTCATTTTAAAAAATGATTCCGGAGCATTGCAGAAACCCATGGAACAGATTGGGGAGCATAAGAAATGGAGGAAAAGACAAAGACTTGTTTAACAAGCAGACTTTTGTTCATGTGACCTTGAATTTTTACCTATTGTGAATTACTGTTGTTTCAAAGAATTCACTAATAAACATAACATCTTTTGCTTCACTGCATAGAGAGAGAAGCTATATTAAAAACAGAATAGTTTGAAATTCACTGAGGATTAAAGTACAGAAGCCAGTCCTAATTAATTGAGTTGTAGTGGTGTGTAGAGTGAAAGACAAGATGATATTATCAGAATATGATCATCTCACTCTTCCCCAGCTATAGTACTGCTTATTTACTTGCTGCCTACATTAATGGCTATGTAAAAGAGCCAGCTCTTGGATATTCAAATGGAAATCCCTCCAAGGCCTTTGAAGAGATAGAGCTAAATAATCATTACAGCATGTTGGAAATTTTATTTCATCAGTCATGTTTGGTGTAGCCAAGTAGGTACATGACAACTGTCTGAAAGCCATTGCACAAATTATTCCATTAAGAGCAATATAAACTCCCCTGATGTCAGAGTGCCTTTTCCCTATACAAAACCCACTTACATATATGCCCAAAACACATTATTTATGCACAGCCCTCCCACAAAAGGACAAGTGCAGCATTTGTATTCATGTGATTTTCTATGAGACTTCAAGTTGTCATTCAGGGTAAAAATGCTTCTCCAAGACTACTCTCTGGCAATAGTACACAAGGTAAATATCTTAATATTTTATAAGTCACTGCTAATAGGGGGCACTTCACCCAGGTGAACAATTCTTCTTGCTTGCTACAGTGGTATTGATTCTATTCCAGTCCACCCAGAAAAGCAAGTGTTATTAAACAAGTTTACACCTTGCTATTGTTTTTCTGGCTAAATAAATATGTAAGAAATACTTTGTCAGGCAAGCAATTGCTGGCTAGTTCAACAGATGGATGTCAATGGTCCCCTGATTTTCTGAGGGTAATCTTTCTTTGAGTCTTTCTTTGATGATGCTTTTCTAAGATCACCAGGGGCATGAGGCAGCAAAGTGGGCATGTGTAAAGCAAGGGATGGAGTAGAATTAGAAGAGGTAAAGAGAAGAACCAAAAAGGTAAAGATGCAGAAACTTTGCCACTAGTAAAACTCTCCCTATAGCTACTTTTTAATTGAGCTTTGGTCAATTAATTGTATGTTTTGTATATTTATGATCTGTTAGCTTTTTTTGATCTAAACTGAACTATTTGTAAAATTTACATATGGGCAAAAACAGATTTTTGGAGCAAATAAATCCTAATTTCTTTTAATGTAGGTGAGCAACTTTCTGTTCCCCAAGGACACAAGTGGTGGTCAATGGCAGGGCAGGATCTGGTGACTGTGGCCAGAGATGACAGTTGATGAGGTCTGGATTCCATTTCCCTGGACTCTTTCCCCCTTCTCTCCTACATACATACACACAGACAGACATGCCCAACAGAAATGTAAGACTTTGACTATTTTGCCTTCCTCAGAATAAGACACTGATGAATGTCTAGGAACTACACAAATTATTCAGAGATTTCTCCACTGGTGTACAGAACCAAATTCAAATAGATACAGCCCAGGAGACCAACCTGGGCATCTTCTATTTACTATCCAAAATACACAAATGAGACTATACAGAAAGACCCATTTAAGCTTATTGCACAGCACTTACAAGAACAGGAAAGTAACATAACGGAACAGGGCAAAAACACATTTTACTGGACAAGAGAATGCCACCGAGGCCGCTGGGAGTCCCCAAGGCATTCCCCAGCCGTTCCTGGCAGCCGATTTTCAAAGGACCGTTCAAAATTGTCCTTCAAAAATCGGCTGCCAGGAACAGCTGGGGAATGCCTTGGGGGGTCCCAGCAGCCTTGGTGGCATTCTCCCATCCAATAAAATGTGTTTTTGCCCCGTTCCATTCTGTTCCTTTCCATTCCCATTCCTTAAGTGCCATGCAATAAGCTTAATTGTCTCAAGCATTAGAAGCCTGATTACTGGAATATCTGGATATACAGACTCAGGGCATATGCCATTAACACTCCAAGCTACATTAAGGATACAACTGATTTCCTAAGGAAAATACAGTCCAGCCACAGCCTCCTAGAGAACACCATCTGAGTCACTATGGATGTGGAATCTCTATACTCCAACATCCCACACGATAGACTACAAGCCATAAGAATACCATCCTTAATGAGGCTACTGCAGACCTAGCCACCAACTCTGCCATTTTGTACTTGTAACTAATTCAATTCTGGTAATAGTATGTTCCTCCAAGTCAGTGTCGCTGCTATGGGCACCCGCATGGCACCACACTATGCAAACTTCTTCCATGGCTGCCCAGAACAGTGCTTTCTCAGTAAGTGCACCCCAAAACCTCTCTTCTATGGTTCCTTGATTAAATCTTTGTAATTTGGCCACAGGGGATGCAATCACTTGAGAAGTTCCACAAGGATTTCAACAACTTCCACCCTACCATGAACCTGAGCTTGGAATAATCCACACAACAAATTCAATTTCTTGACACCACTGTGAAACTGCACAATGATCTTCTAAGCACCACAGCCTATCAAAACTCCATTGATTGCTACACATACTTACATGCCTCTAGTTTCCACCAAGAACACACTACCAAATCTATTGTTTGCACCCAAGCCCTCTGATACAATAACTTCTGCTCAGACCCACAAGTCAGAAACTCAAAACTCTTGGATTTACAACAGGCATTTTTCAAACTAAAATACTCACCTAAGGAGGTGAAGAAACACATTGATAAGGCAAGAGTAATACCCAGGAACCATTTATTACAAAACAGAACAAATGCACAAAATGTCAGAACACCCTTAGTGATCACCTACAGTCCTCAGCTGAGACCATTCAAATGCATCATCAATGAGCTATAACCAATTCTGGAGAATTCACAAGCTCTGGAAGACAGGCCTTTATTGGCCTATAGACAATAGCCTCCTAACCTTAAACAACTACTCACTTACAACAGGATACATAACGTGGGATTTTATCACACGGGGACCATATGTATCTCCATCCTGATAATGATGAAAGTGTCCTCAACCCACAAAAGTGTGCAATGTTCAAATATTTTTCACATGCAGAACACAATAGCGCATTAGAAACTCATTACTAAAGTGAGAAAGAGGGTAGAACGCACATTTGGTTTTCACACAAATGTGTGTAAATCCCGTGAATGGTTGTCATCTCCAGCCTTCAAGGGCAGCACTAATGCAATAATGCTCAGCTTGGGGTGCCAACCCAAGTCTCTTAATGCAGCTGTTCTTCCCTCTCCCTCCAGAGCATCTCACACCAACCCTTTTTTGGAGGGCATGCTTCTCTCTTTATTTTTCTCTGGTTCCCTCATTTGGCTTCATTTGCGGTATGAAGAGGGGGTACAAGACAGACCCACCACCACACTGGGGGGTTGTTGCCTCCTCTCCTTTTCTTCATCCTCTGTCTCTCTGGCTGGCTTTTCTTTCCCCGCCACCGCCAGGGCTGCTGGCTTTGTGTTTTGCCAGAGGAGGAGGAGAAGAGCAGGCAGTGGCAGGTGGGGGAAAGGAAGGAAGGAAGGAAGGAAGGAAGGAAGGAAGGAAGGAAGGAAGGAAGGAAGGAAGGAAGGGGGGAAAGCTTGTGTCATGAGAGAGGAGGTGAAGGAAGGAGCTCCAGGACTGCAAGGCCAACCCCCACCTCCTTGGACAATGACAGCCATGAAGGAGTAGCAGCCGCAGCCAAAACAGCCAAGCTCAACAGCAGCAGCAGGAGCAGGTAGGACTCACTGGGTTGCAGGAACCCCACTCCCTCACAAAGATATGCTTCCAGCCACTGAGGGGTCTTATTTATTTCATCATCTTGGGGAGTCTGGTTTCCCATCAGAGTGGGCAAAGGGGGTCCCAAGTTGAGGCAAAAGGATGGAGGGCAAAAAGAAGGAAGGGAAAGACATGGAGGGTAAGTAAACTCACCCCAAAGAACTATGGGAAATCTGGCAACAAGTACAAAAATCCCGTGAATAAACCACAAATGGCTTTCACACTACACCAATTGCACAAAAAAAGTGAACTCATGAATGAAACAGAAATTAATTTATGATATTTTCCCGAAAATGACTTTGCTGGTTCATGTCACTTTCTTGTCAGATTCTAAGTGGTTTGCGCACAGCAACATGTGAAAATCATTCACACAATTGTGTCTAATATGCTGGATAAATGTGGGTTCTTATCAGTTTAAACTTCCAATTTTGCACATGTGATAAACCTCCATGGATAGTAACACAGGGACATGAGCCTGCCAGAACCCCTGTCCCCACATCTACTCTGGGAGCAATATTGCTGGGGCCAATAACATCACTTACAACTTCAGAGGTCCATTTCTTTGCTCTTCCTCCAATCTGATACATACCATCCTATGTTAGTGATGCCTCTCTATACCCTATGTTGGACAAGCAGGACAGCCTCTACACAAGAGGATTAATGGATACAAATCTGACATTAGAAATGGCAATACCCAAAAAACAGTTGCAGAACATTTCAGACTTCCTGGACATATATTAAGTGATTTACTGATTGTGGTCTTTGAACAAAGCATTACAATCAGCCCCTGTAAATGAGACATCTCCAAGACCCCCTGTCCTCTACCATTCTGCTCAGGTGCTGCAGGTTCAGGCCCATGACCTCCTTGATTGAGTCTAACCATCTGGCACGCAATCTTCATCCCTTTCTACTGCCTTCTACCTTTCCTAGCATATTGCTGTTTGTAATGAGTCATGCCTTCTCATGATGTGGGTGAAATACAATAGCCTCTGTGTAGTCATCTTGGCTTCCGGGGAGAGACCAGGCTTGGTTTGTTCTAGAACCCAGTTGTTTGTTTTTTGGACATCCAGGGCATCCTTAGCACTCTCCTCCAGCACCACATAAGCATATAAGTATGCTTTACAACTGAGCATTTATTATCACACTGTACTGCATCTGAAGAAGTGGGCTTATAGGCATGGACACTCATTTGAAAATAAAAGCCTGTTAGTCTTAAAGGTGCTGCCACACTTCTTTTTCTTTTCTTTTTCCTCCCCCTTTCTTGCATTGGCACAAAGGACTAAACGCATTATCTTGGGTATAACACTTTTTGGCCACAACTTTATTTTGTACAGGGTCGAACATATAATGTCAAATAACAATCAAATTCAGTATTTTATACATCTATAACAAATATTCTTGGCGCATGCGTGCTTGCGATTAATTGTAATCGCCAACGTTTAAAACGATCTTCAAATCAAGCATGCGGCAAGGTATTAACTCTCTTAATTAACCGTCTACAAGTATCCCCCCTCCCCCCAACTGGATATGATGTCATACAACTAACTCATTAACGAATGACGTCATTAATTTTAATAATACATCAATTTAATGTAACCCAATGACATCATCAATTATTTAAATTTATTCCTTAATTCACATATTAATTCCCAATTAACCTATTTCCACCCCTGAGGGGGGGGTCCCTGCCCGCCAAAGCACTTGATATTCTTAACAGTACAACTAAGACCCCGTAACATAAGTTGCGACGATTAACTTGATAACTAATTATTTCGAATTCAACACTTGATCCTTACATTGATCAAAACTTCTGCAATTACATTGCCAAAATTTTAACCTTTCTATTCCAGAGGGCCTTCTCAGCAACCGCTCCCAGACTCAATTTTGATCACTTTTGATCAATCCTTACATTGATCAAAACTGCTGCAATTACATTGCCAAAATTTTAACCTTTCTATTCCAGAGGGCCTTCTCAGCAACCGCTCCCAGACTCTGGAATGGCCTGCCGGACGAGATCCGTCTTATTACCACTCTTGCTGCTTTTAAGAAAGCAGTAAAGACGGATCTCTTTCGGCAGGCCTTCCCAGAATAACTGTCAGCCCATAAAGGGGCCCCCATTTGTCTGACTCCTCTGTTAAAATTTTGTTTTTAATTTATTAATTTAATTAATATAGTATTTTAATTATTCTATGGTTTAATTCTATTTTAAGGGGTTGGGGTGGGGGGAGGAAGGGATTATGGGGAGAGAGAATGTTTTAACGTTGTTCTGTTTTAAATCTTGCTGTCCCCCGCCCCGATTGCTTTGCAGAGGGGCGGGCTACAAATAAAATTTTATTATTTATTATTATTATTCCTTACTCGCTAATTGATGTTATTTGTTCTCAGGGAGGGCGAAAAACCCAAACCAGCTTTATTTGGGAAAATTCCCTCCCTGCCCCCGTAGGCGACCAGCCTAAGCCTGAGAGTAAACAACATGTTCTAATTTAAGGGTGGGTGGGATGGGCTGCTCGCTTGTGAAATCAAAATGGCTGCTGACCACGAGGCAGCCAGGCTTATATAGCATAACCAAATCTCACTCTAAATCTCGCGAGACTGCCAGTCTCGTGAGATTCTCCCATTACAAACAATCCAATTGGTTGAGCAGCCTGGAAAGGCGGGACTTCCTGGCCACTCAACCAATCAATGTGTCGAGGCCTTTTAATGGCCGAAGCAACCGTGAGCCCCTCCCAACGCATCGGGGTGGCTTCTTTGCATCGGCACAAAGGACTCGAACGCATTATCTTGGGTATAACACTTTTTGGCCACAACTTTATTTTGTACAGGGTCGAACATATAATGTCAAATAACAATCAAATTCAGTATTTTATACATCTATAACAAATATTCTTGGTGCATGCGTGCCTGCGATTAATTGTAATTGCCAACGTTTAAAACGATCTTCAAATCAAGCATGCGGCAAGGTATTAACTCTCTTAATTAACCGTCTACAAGTATCCCCCCCCCAACCGGATATGATGTCATACAACTAACTCATTAACGAATGACGTCATTAATTTTAATAATACGTCATTCAATTTAATGTAACCCGATGACATCATCAATTAGTTACATTTATTCCTTAATTCACATATTAATTCCCAATTAATCTATTTCCACCCCTGAGGGGGGGGGGGGTCCCTGCCCGCCACAGGAGGGGGTCAGCCTAGCTAGACATCCCCTCCCCCTCCCCATCAGACTGTTTAAGCATGACTCTATCGAGTTCAAATAAATGTCGTTACCTCTTGGGGAGAGGTGTACACCGTCGCCCCTGTACAAATGTAGCCTATCTACTTGAATGCCATCATGCTTTAAAATTAACACCCCCAACTCCCCCAAAGATTTTGACAACGATCTGTTCAAGAAACGTCTCGCTTTGTTGATGGCAGTCTCATTTCGAACTCCTTGCCAATTCCTTCTAGGTAGTAACTTTGTCCAAATCAACACGGTGTCCGGCAACAGTCTCTTAATCTCGCAAAAATTGTTAAGAATCATATTGGCCAACTTTAAAGAGGTCACTTTTCCTAAATCGTTTTCACCCAGATGCACGATCAGTCCCTTGGGCTGCTTGTATGATTCCCGAAGCTCAAGAATTCTAGGGAGTAAAGCTCCCCATAGCATTCCTCTGCGTCCAAAGCAACGAACTAGACCAGTGCTGCTCGATCCAAGATTAGCATCACTGTGATGCTGGACCATGTGCCGCTCCGCCCAGAATACTAAGCTGTGTCCCACAATCCATACACCCTCTGTCAACAGTTGTGCTGAAATAAATTGAATTGGAACAACATATCAATAACCCTGTTAATCATTTCCTCACATAAGACTTGAATGCTCTAGAGTGCCAACGTCCAATTCTACGAATAGCTGCCTCACTTAGACCTTGCATAGCCGCCGATGTCGCGGCTCTGATTCTAAAAGAATGGGAGGCAAACTGTGCTGGCGGTAGGCCTGCCTTCTTCAACACTTCGTTTAAAACAGCCCTGAACTGAAACTGGGTCAACGGTAAACCAGTATTATGTAAAAACAAGTACCCCAAACCATTTGGCCTAATCTTCAGATAATCCCTTAAGGCGGACACCGGACAAATTTGTCCATTAGGTGCCCTAGCCAAAATTAAAGACTGGCCTTTTACCATCTGGTCAGTTTTAGACCGCCTAATGTTCACGTATAGACCCTGTTCCAAAAAGTGAATATCTGAAACAGAAAGAGCCCTACCGGACTCATCGTTGCGTGAACTTGGCACAATTTCACTTATTCTCAATGCCGCAAAAAACGACAGAGAGAATACTGCTCTAAATAATGTCACTTCCTCGTGTGAAAAACAAGTCCTGGGAAGACTTTCCCATATTTTTAACAAAATAGAGCCTGTTATTGGCAATCTGCTGTCTCTAACTGCAACAGATTCCCTCGCCCAACCATCTAAGGCCCTTCTAATTCTAAAATCAACAGTAGGGTCAATGAACCCTCCAGCTCTGGAATAAAATGATAGCGCCGCAATCCTGCCTTTTATAGTTACCTGCGCCAACCCCAATTGTCGGAGAATGTACAGCAAATCTTAGAACTAATTCTACATTTAAAGGCCAAACCTCCACCTCCCCGACAGTTGACAAAAAAGATCTAAACGCGAGCTGATACGACTTGCGTGTCAATGGAGCGATGGACTGGATAATCGCCCTGTCGATTTCTACTCACCAAGGCTCCAAAGTCGTGTTGGTACCTCCATCGGCTGAGATGATGCCTCCGGTGCTAATTGCTGGAATCTAGAAAACTGAAAACGCGAAAGGGCGTCCGCCAACAGATTTAATAAACAAGGAACATGCTGGGCATGGAACAAAATATTGAACTTTAAACATTGAGCCACCATTTTCCTAACCAAAGTCATCACCCTGGGGGATTTGGATGTCTGCGAGTTCACTATGTGTACTACGGCTTGGTTATCACACCAAAACCACAATGTTTTGTTTTGAAATTGTTCCTTCCATAAGTGAACTGCTACTATAATTGGGAACAATTCTAGAAATGTGAGGTCTTTATCCCAACCTTTATCTTTCCACAGCTGAGGCCATGCCCCAGCTGCCCATTGCCCATTAAAATAGACACCAAAACCATGTGCCCCAGAAGCGTCAGACTGTACTTGGAAATCAGTCTTAATAACATATCTGATCTCCAGAATGATACCCCATTGAAGTTTTCTAGAAACATTTCCCATACTGCCAAATCATCTTTAATACCAGAAGTAATCCTGATGTGATGATGTGGAGCTTTGATACCCTTGGTGGCTTTGTATAAACGAGAACAAAAAGCCCGCCCTGGGACAATAACTTTGCAGGCAAAATTCAATAAACCCGTCAGGGATTGAAATTCTCTAAGCGTGGCCTTAGATTTGCTTTTCATCACTTTAACTTGGAACCGTATAGCCATGAGTTTTTCCAACGGAAGGTGTGAAACTCCTTCCATGGTATCCAATTCGATTCCTAGAAAGACAATTCTAGTGTCAGGACCCTCAGTTTTTTCTTCAGCTAAAGGAACCCCCATCTCCTCCATTAGTTTCTGAAATGCCAATAAAGTGTCCAAGCAATCCGACGTCCCACAAGCCCCTGTGAACAAGAAGTCATCCAGGTAATGTGTAATTGCTGGATTATTAGACCTCTTAGCGGCACACCAATGTAAGAATGTACTAAATGCCTCAAAAGCCACGCAGGAGATGGAACAAACCATTGGCATTGCCTTGTCAAAATAGTACTTACCCTCAAATTGAAAGCCTAACAAATTGAAATCATCAGGATGAACTGGCAATAACCTGAAAGCTGATTTAATGTCACATTTTCCTAACAGTGCACCTGCACCTAAATTTTTTACCATTTTCACAGCTGAATCAAAGGATGCATACTTAACTGATGTCAGCTGTGGATCAATTGCGTCATTGATTGATTCGCCTTTAGGGTATGATAAATTGTGAATCAATCTAAATTCGCCCGGTGCCTTCTTAGGGATGACACCAAGGGGCGATAGTCTCAAATTTGGAAATGGCAATTGATGGTGAGGGCCTGAAACTCTTCCTGCAGCAATTTCTTTAGCCAGCTTGTCCCTAACAATCCCTGAGAGTTCCCTAACTGAGCGTGCGTTAGGAGCCGAACTGTGCACGCGAACACCAATGTAAGGAATATGAAAACCATGTGCAAAACCCTCCCATAAATATTGCGTGGCATCTACTTTGGGGTAGATCCGCAACCAACTCTCCAACACGTTTAATTTAATTGGTGTTGGCGCTTTTTCCCGCAGCTGCGGGTTGTGAATATGAAGCCCCACCCCCGGCTTTCTTACCTCTACTACACGATGAGCCAGGGTGTGGTCCCCTGCAGGCACTGCATTTGTGATCATACCTGCATGGCTGCCTCCTACACCTACCTGCATTGAAGTCCCAGCACAATCCGACTTGCCTTTTATCCCCCGTGCTAGGCCTCGTATTCTGCCCTCTCAGCTGCGGGACCATGGGCACAAACCCATTGTCACAACGGCTCATAGGAGAGGCACCCACCATAACATCTGCCCAAAGTTCAGGCTGCACGTGATACCATGAAAGGGAACGGTTTAACGCCGCTCTCATTCTAAATTGTTCGTCATATTGCAGCCAAGCCGACCCCCTGGCATTGAAGTGACAATTTGTATAAGCTTTAATTATTATTTCTTGATATTTAGATAATTCTGCAGCTCTTATGGGTTCTTTTTCTTCAATAATGCCTCTGTATATAGTGAAACCCATAATCCAATTAACAAAATTCCTTTCTAATTTCGGTCGTTTATGAACTTGAAATTCTTTGGGCAAAGCAAAAACCACCCCATCCTTCACCATGATCCTCGGCTCCGGATCACGGAAAGTGAGTGAAAATAAGTCGATAAACTCACCTTTCCAAATCCTTTCTTTGGTTGACATTGGAAGGTGAGATCCCAAAGGTGTCAACATACCTGTATATGGGTTGCATTCGTTGGCCCTGTCAGGCCCAGAAATATTTAATGCTCCCACCACAACCGTCTCTTTATTAAGAACTGATGCATTATTTTGATTCATACAATCCTGTACCTGTGTCTCTGATCCCTGGGGGCAAACAGCATTTGGGGTGAATGCTGGTGAAGGTACAGGCGAAGAAGATTCAAATCCATTAGCCGTTCCCATTTGACTACTAGAAGTCCAAACAGATGCGGGCCAGGTTAATTGAGGATTGTTAACACATGACGCACCTGAGCTCGCTCCCTGGTTTGAAGCATCCGTTGATGCTTGTTGAGCTCCCACCGAGAGCGTGGCAGTAGCGGCTCTGGTGTTGTGGTGTCTCCCTCCAATATCTGGCCCGATGCTGCTGGTAGACCCAATGGTGTTTGAAACAGGCACATTGCCCTGACCTGAAATGACAGCTTTTTGAACCATATTAAACAAATTGGCCAGCGTTGGTTGGTTAACCTCCATTGCTGACGCAGCCTGAAGCTCCACCCCCGGAACTTTCTTCAATAACTCCATTATATCCGCTATGGTTGGCTGCCCCATCTCCATAGCAGGTGCTTCAGGGGAATTCTGTGCCATGCCCACTTGCCTGTTAGCCAGATTTACAGGTTGCTGAATTGAAGTAGATGCATGGGCTATAGCCGTAGGAGCTACAACCTATGAACTATGTGAGCCTCTTGATAGATGTTGCTGAGCTAATTGCTCACACACGGAAGCACACACCTGCATAGTACGGCCAATCTGAGCTAAATGTGTTTGAATGTCTAACTCCTTATCCTTGTCTGTATTAATACGTTTTGAAGCTGCCTGGCCAGCACTATGACCAGCTGCAGCCGTACGTTTTTTGTTTTGCGCCTTACTGCGCGGCATGATACTGCCCGAGAACAATCCTGATATGCAGGATCTTATAGACAAACGTGATGTGAGTGCAGGACCTGATGGCACAATTCCCCAATATTTGCTTTCTAAAATTCAAGTTGGTTGAAGTTAATCTGCAACGAATTTTTTTGATATATATATATTTATGTATATCTTTATCTTTATTACAATTGAATTAAATCCAGCGATTCAGATTAATTAATTAATATTAGTCCCCCAATGTTGTGAGATTTAGGCCCCAAATAGGCCAGCAAACCTTTGGCCCCAAATAGGCTGGCTAGAAATGGCCCCAATTAGCCCACTGACTCTTTTTCAAGGCCCCAAATAGGCCCATCCAAATTAGGCCCCAAATAGGCCTGACACAAAGGCCCCAAATAGGCCAGCCAAAATAGGCCCCAAATAGGCCTGACACAAAGGCCCCAAATAGGCCGCAGCTTCTTTAGGCCCCAAATAGGCCATATATATATATATATATATAACCTCTCAATATACATATATATATATGTCGTCACTTTTTTTGTGTGTGGTTTTTTTTGGGGTTTTTTTGTATATAACACTTGCGGTTGCTGTAGGTGTTCCTGGTTCCACGTCGCCAACTTGGACAGAATCGCCCCTGTCCTCACCAGCCGACCAGCAAAGGCACCGAACCCGGTCTGCCTCAGGTCAAGGCTGGGAGGACGCGAGAGGCCCCACTCCGAAAGCTCGTGAGCGCGGGGAAATGGGGCAACTGTGTGGGGCGATCTGCCCTTTAGGCCTTGCAGCCCTGTCACGTTGGGCCGTGATCAAGGCCTCTAGTCAAGGCGCTCAAGAGACGAGCTGCGCGCTCGTCCATTTTTTTAAAAAATCAAGCTGCGGCTGCCTCATCCAAGGCCCGTTTTAGGCCGAAAACTCGGTCTCGCTGCAGCGAGTCACACACGGGGCGAACCGCCGCCGAAGCCGCAAATGGCTGCCAATCGCGCAGCTGCACCCGCTGTAAAAAACTCTGCTGTCTTCTAAAGGCCTGTAGCCCAAAACTAGGCCCCACCAGAGAGTGAGCAGAGAAGCGAGCTGCCTGCTCGCTTGTGAAATCAAAATGGCTGCTGACCATGAGGCAGCCAGGCTTATATAGCCTAACCAAATCTCGCTCTAAATCTCGCGAGACTGCCAGTCTCGCGAGATTCTCCCATTACAAACAATCCAATTGGTTGAGCAGCCCGGAAAGGCGGGACTTCTGGGCCACTCAACCAATCGATGCGTCGAGGCCTTTTAATGGCCGACGCAACCATGAGCCCCTCCCGACGCGTCGGGGTGGCTCCTTTCTTCCTTTTTATGCTGCAAGAGACTAACATAGCTGCTTCTTTGAAAATTACATCAAAAATATTTTAGTGGGGCTTGAGGGGAGGGTTGAAACATGGAGGAATTGCACAAAAAATGATGGTTTTGTGCAAAACTGAAAAACAACCCTAGTATTTCTGTGCATAATATTATCCTGAAACAATTCTGGAAGTGTGAATACCGGATGGAAACTGCACAATTCTTGCTCTATGTTATTCTTTCCAACTGGACTTCCTAAATGCTAGAACACCCATTTTTCAGCTAGATAACAAATAACAGCAAATATTCTTTCCATTCCTGTCTTTTGTGTGGTGTCTGTAGAGGTCAAGATACTCAGAAGCAACCCTGATCTCCCCGTTACCTTGGGCCCTCTGTTCCAATGCCAGGCAGCTCTTTGCACATGTGTCCCACTATGTCACTTCACTCTAACACCCAGCCTCAGTCACATGCCTGGGTAACTCATTTTGACTTCAGAGTAAGCAATGCGCAGAAGTGGCAGCTGTGCTGGGTGGCACAGCAGGACACATTTTAAACAGCTGTCCAGATTTTCTGGGAAGATTTGGAGCAACTAGTGCCTTTTAAAACTTAGTTTTAAGAGAGATGTACCCTGGGTCTGCTGTTGGATGTTGTCCAAACTGTTTGAACGAGGCTCAGGGATTGGGCCCTGTCCCACCAAGTGGACAGGGAAAGGTCATTCATGCAGACAGGTCCATCTACACAACCTTCTCATGCATCCACTGCCTTTTTACCCATCTCCATCTCAGTGCAGGGCAGCTTGATATTCTCTTTCTTGGTTATATGGCTGGGGAATGGCTAAGGGACCTACTGATTAACAGGCTAGGAGACCTAGAGAATGGCCTTGGAGGAATACCTCAGTATGTGAGCAGGTACATGGGGAAAACAAGATGGTCCTTAGGACTGCCTCTTCACAAGTCATATAAATAGGTTTGGAAGACCTGTGGCCCTGCAGGTGTTGTTGGACTCTTAGTACCATCATTGGTTACTCTAGCTAAGACTGATGATAACTAGAGTCCAACATCTTGAAAGGCTTGTGTTCCTCAGTCCTGATATAAGGCACTAAAGGTCACAACTAGCAGCTTGCAGAGAGACCAGAAATGGATTGGAATCCAGTAAATTTGTTTAAGTATGGTTCAAACATATTCCATATGACAGTCTCAGCATTTTACTTTCTCCCTGCATTATAGATCTAAGAATAAGGCTGAGAGACTAGCTAAGTTAAGGCTACCTAGTGAGTTCATGACAAAGGAAATGTTTATAGCCAACACCACAAATTAAAATTGGTCACCATGCAATACCATGGGACAGAATTACACTCATAGGTGTTAGGATAAATGTTCTTCAGGGGAATTTATAACTAGCTCAAATTACGAGAGGGCACTCCTAACTTATGCCCAGGGATCCATACCAAATGTATACAGAAGGATGGATATTGACTAAGGAAGGCGCTGAGACGGAGAACTACAATTCCCAAATATTTATTAAGCAGTATTAGCATCAACACACACACACACACACACATTCGCACACTAAAGGAGAAACGGAGAAAAGCAGGGATAGCTGGGAGAGAGAGAGGGGGTTCAGGGGGGTGGATGGAAAAGTTTCCTACGCCCGTAGCTCCTGCGTCTTTGGATCTGCGGCGATGGTTGGGTTCGATGAATGGCACGACCGGCAGGGATGAGGGTCGTGGGTGCACTTTAGGGCAGCAGAAGGACAGAGATTCCAGCATTCACCCAAAAATGGCAGCACTGAGTGGGCCTGGGACGGTCCCTTACACAAAGGCCATGATGGGATTATCTATTGTGGGTATTCCTGTCTAGCTAGATTGGACAAAGGGGTTGGTCTCAGAGCAATTGAGGTATGGGGAGTACCGACAAAGTGGGATATTTGTTTCCTATTTACCTTGATGGTCCTAGGCAGAGCCAATCTTGGACTGTATTTACCTTTCTCCTCAGGCGACTCCCTTGCCCTACCTGGCTTATTGTCTTCTTGGTCCCCACATGAGTGAGTCAAAGTCACCTGAGAGGAATTTCAGGAATTTGCAATTCTCTAGGAAGGAAGGGCTACAGGCAGGGGGTCATAGGGGGAAGAAAGATTTCTCAATTTTAAAATGCCATGTGGTCTTGCCTGACCATGCGGCCACTGAAATATTAAAAGCCAAATAAAATAAAATAAAATTGAGGGGCTCTGGCTAACATAGGACCCTAACCATATCCTGTGATTTGCATACAGTTAAGTCATTGTGTTCAAATCACTCACCTAAGAGCCCAGTCTTCAAGCTGGAAGCACCCTATGTGTTCCCCATTTAGCTGCAGAACCATCTGCAATGTCACTCTTGTCTTTTCAGGGTCAAAAGCAGTGTTAACTCTCAAAAGGTTATTTAGAACTCAAAGTTATAAAATATTTAGCCTTTTGATGTACAATAGAACTGTTCATCATAGAAGCAAAACTGATCCTCATAATCTATTTCCTGTAAATTTGCAATAAAGATGGTCTTTTACTGCAGGAAGGGGAGAGACTAGACCAGGGGTAGGCAACCTTTTTGAGCCAGGGGCCGGGTTGCTGTCCCTCAGACAATTGGGGGGCCGAAGCACCAAAAATAAATAAATAAATGAATAAAAATAAAAATATTTTTTAAAAAAATAAATAAAATATGCATGCACACTCTCTCAGCCCCAGAAAAGCCATGGCAAAACCCCTGTGGAGATTTTGCCAAGAAAACCCCAAGAACAAGTAATAACAACAATAATCAATATCATCATGGTGGTGGCGGTGGCAGGGGGCAGCAGTGGCGGTGGCGGCAGGACTGGCCTGGGGCCAGTCCAAAGGCCTCGGGGGGGGCGCATCCAGCCCCCGGGCCTTAGGTTGCCTACCCCTGGACTAGACAGATAATAGATTGAGATCTACCAGTAGACAGGACCACTCCTAGTGAGGTTGCTGCATCAGGTAGCAGATTTGGTATCATGAAATGCAACAAATGCTTAGGAATTTTTTTATTTCTAACAAAAATCCATCAGTGATCCCTTTATTGGCCAACCAAAATGCACAATATACTTGTTGCAAGCTTTCAAAGATCTATTCAATGGGCTTCTTCATCAGGCAACACGTTACTAATCAAACAGGAGAAAAACAATTGGAGATGTTAGTCAGATGTCTACATGTTTCATTCTTTAGTTAAGAAGGTTTTCTGGTGGGGAGGATAAGTTTTGCAGGCAAGCTCCTCCTCCTTCTGGCCATGTGGCTATAGGGAGATTCTCAAAGTTCAGGAAATTTAAAATACATTTGCATCTCAACAGGGACCCTTCTTTTGCAATCCAATATGTCTCCATTCCATGCCACAGGCCTCTTTGTGGCAGAGAAAAATGGGTTCCTCAAGAAGTCTCCATGCGTTCACATCAAGAATATTTTGGTAGCTGTAGAAATAAAACATGCAAATTCAGTCCAAATTTAAGAAGAAGAAAAAATGTTTTACCTTGATTGAAGTTCTCAGTACACAGGCTGTTCTTCCTGGTTCCCCTGTCTCAGCTACAATGCAGTATCTTGCAATACAGAAAACATTCAGGAGTAGCTGTGTTGGCCATTTAGCAAATTCAAACAAAAATCCATCAGTGATATCTTTATTGGCCAACCAGAATGCACAATATATTTGTTGCAAGCTTTCGAAGCTCCATGGGCTTCTTCATCAGGCAAGATGTTACAAACCAAACAGGAGAAAAATAATTGGAGATTTTCAAAGTTGAGAGCTACCCATGCAGCTGGGACCCAGGGTGCAGTCGCCTGGTAGAATTGGCAGCAAATTACAATGCAATAGTTCGTGCCTCCATCCAGCATCCCAGCTTCATTCCATTAGGGCAGGGCTAGGCAACCTTTCCCCTTTAAGGGCTGAGGGACTTCAGCTCCCCGAAGCCTCAGCCATGTTGGCCAATAGTCCCATGTTGGCCAATAGCTCCTGGGATTCTGGGAGCTGAAGTCCCTCGGCCCTTAAAGGGGAAAGGTTACCTACCCCTGCATTAGGGTGATGTCAGGTTTAATGTTAATGCAATAAGCTCCTGAGTAATTTGCAGTAGATCAGCAAGAATTTGAGACTCCCAATTGTTAACATTAGAGACAACTAAAAAGCTACCCTTGCCTAAAGTATGTGCCTCCAAGTTGCCTGTCAACTTTTGTGAGCCCATGAATTTCATAGCACTTTTAAAGGCAAGGAATACTCAAAGGTGGTTTGCCATTGCCTTCCTCTGAATATAGCCTACAGCAACTCATATTCCCTGGTGTTTCATCTTCCAAGCACTAACTAGGTCTGACCCTGTTTAGTTTCCAAGATGAGATGGGATTTGGTGCCTTCAGGGTATTTATGCATCTTATAGTCTCCTATACTTTACAGCTGTAAAATCAGATTCTTGAAAACTAGCACAACAACTAGGTTATGTGTATGTGCATGTGTGTTTGCATGTGCAAGGCTTTTGAGCTTGCTTCTGGTATTCATCACAAATCCCTCAGCTGACTATGCTACCAGGAATGACCCTATTTCTCAATTTTTAACCTGTATTCCTCCACTATTTTATACCCCACCCATTCAGTGGATTTCAGGATTGAAACAGAACACAAAATACATCCCACATGCCTAAAGTCTGCTTTGCTCACCCCTGCTCTAATATAACACCAGCTGTTTTATAAATTTTTGGAGAAGGAATGGTCAACTATGGAAGACTAGAAGGCTGCAACAGTGTCACAGGAGACCTTGTAGGGCTGCACACTTCACACTGCCTCTCAGGCAAAAAAGAGAGAAAGAGAGAGAGGAAAAAGAAAAGAAAAAAGGAGAGACTTTTTATAACAATAGAAAATGACAGGAAAACTCTTCCTGTTCATTTCCTGGGGTTTTTGGGCATTTCCATGACTGAAAATGGCCAAGGGGACCCAAATATTGGGCAAAAATGTCCCTCACCCTCTAGAGGGCATTTTAGAATATTTCCCCGTTTTCCTTGCACCTGGAGTGGGGTCAGGAAAACAGCCACATATAGCCCCACATGTTCTCCTATGCATCCCCCTGCTTTAAAGTCTGTCTCAACATTACATCCCAAAAAGTAGCTTTCTTTCCCTGGAACCATCATACTCCTAGGACTGAAATTACAACATATAGAATCACTTTTCCAGTCCCCACCTTCATGTGCATCCTACTCCAGATTTCTTGAAACAAAATGTGTTTTTCTATATCTTACAAACATTGCTAGTTAGTACATTCTGGCTCCCCTCCAAGCCTTTCCCAGCCACCTGTGAATAGCTGGTAATTCAGAATTTTTGCAGCAAATAAGCAATTTCTGAATCACATATGTCAGAGAGCCAGAGGTTATTTCCTTTAAATGTCCCAACAGTCTAATAATTGGATGTAGTGGTAAATATTTCATGAATTGCTGGCTGTTCCCTTATTATCACATAACAGGGGAGCCACAACCTAGATTCCAGATGGGATTGAAATGTAATGCTCCAATGTACTCCTTTCAGTGGGCAAAGGGTTGAGGGACAACCCTATCCAATTTAGTTTCATTTTGATGGAAGAGAGCACTGCAGGCTTGCAGTGTTCTTCTAATATTCTTTTTATTTAGTGAAATGCAGATGGAGATGCAGAGAAACTGAATACATTCCTAAAAGCAGATGGCCATAGTATGAATTGGAGGAAAGAAAATATACTTCAGCTGCATGCTATGTTTTTAAGTAGCAGGTAGTTTAACCCTAAATCAAAGAGAGAAAATCTTGTGCAGTCCCCCAATGCTGCTCACACTCACCTGCACTCTGTCTTGGCTGAACTCCAGTTAGAAGTTGTCGTTGTTGTGTACCTTCAAGTTGTTTCCAACTTATGGTGACCCTAAGGTGAACTTATCACAGCCTTTTCTAGGGCTGAGAGTATGTGACTCACCCAAGGTCACCCAGTGGGTTTTGATGGCCAAGCAGGAAATTAAACTCTGATCTCCAGAGTCCTAGGCCTACACTCAAATCACTACACCACACTGGCTCTCCCCATTAGAATATCTCAGCTCTTTTTGTACTGTTGATTCTTTCAAAACTGCAAGTGCTGTTTCACATGCAAAATTGTCATTTCAGATCAGGAAGGGATCTAGTCATAAAAGTAATAGGTTTATTTATTTGTTAATGTAATTTTATCCAGTTCATGAGCTGCAAGGCTTATCAATGAAAGCGTGAACATGACCCCACTTCCTTTCTTTCTGAATTGTACACAAATTTATGGGCACAACAAAAATGATGCTTTTGTTTTTTACTGCATCAAGACACTTTTGTCAATGCATACAAATATGCCGATATATAGAAAAGCCTTACCAAAATATGCACAAATTCTCATTTGGGTGGAAATAACAAACTCTTAGTATTTAGTATAAAACAAGGGTGGGAGGATGATGGAAGTGGAATTTGGAGTTAATTTCAGACTGAAAGTTTTCCATATTCCTATTGCAAATCTGTTCCCTATCCAGCAAGTGAATTACTGATTCAGGAAACATATAGGGGGGAAGCAGATGGCTAAAAGGGCCATTTTGGGGGCAAATAAGGGGAGGGGCAGCTGCATTGTGGGCTCCCCAACCCCTTCCCGAAGGCATCGGCAGAGCTCCGGCCCCTCCGTACGGCTGGCGCTCCGACTATGCCTTCCCACCACAGCGTCTGCACACGCTGCAGCGGAAGAGTCACCGAAGGTGCGCCGCCAGCCTTTTGCAGCGCACCTTTGGTGACTTGTGGAAGGAGCGCTATTTTAGCGCTCCTTCCAGGGGCGGCGAAGCTGCGCCGCGGGGGCAAGGTGTGCGGATACCTCGGCCCTGCAGCGCAGCTTCCCAGGGCGGCCCATGGCCGCCCGTCTGCTTCCCCCCATAGTGCATTAAAGGGTGTTTAGATTATTTTGTGTTCAATCCCTCACTCTCATTTTGATTCACTTAGATAAAGAGGTGATAAACACAGTCACAATTCTCAGACAATAAATTTCCAATAACATTAATTCTGTGTTAACCAAATCAGGTATGAGGAAAGGCCCTGTGAATTTAACTTGCTTATACATAGCATTCTCAGGAAAACAAGGACAAAACTGGATTTCCCCTCCAATATTTTCTCCTCTCTTTTCTTATTTTCTTGTGACAATAGTGAGTCAAAAATATTCCCTTAACAGGGACAGAAAGAATATTTGAAAATATTTTTTAAATGGTTAAAGAACACGTGAGGGTTTGTTTTTTTTTAATGTAAAGAAACCCTGACAAGAAGAATCCTGGGCTGATGGGAATCTTTGCAGTTCACAACTTATTCTGTGCAAAACAGACAAAACAAAAATAGTGGTGCAATCAGGAAGTATACATTACTACACTGTTCATAACTGATAATACACAGCAACTGTGAGTTCCTTGTGGGGAAGTGGTTGGTTCCAATGTCAGTGGAGGCATTCTGAATCTGTTCCAAGTTAGTCTGAATTTGAAAAAAGCTGTGTTTTCCAAATTGATTCATTACCATTCAAGTCTGAAATAAAACCATGAATAGATTCACCTACCCACTGGGTCAAAGCCATGCACTTCCCCAGATTCCTTAACTTCCCATGCCATGTGACTGTAGTCATAGTGTTGGGCCAGGATGTGAAATATAGTATGGTAGATATGGAGGATTTACAATCCAGTGGGTTCCAGCTGCTCATAACTGTTCTACCCTACCATGCTGCCTTTTAAAAGGAGGGGGGACAGCACCAAAAGCATCATACACATATACAATTTATCACTTTTCTGAAGGAATGCAAGTTTTGCAATGAATTGCCAATATATTTGACCAGCTTTTAGCAGCTTTTATGGCATTTAAAAATATGGGTTGTTTCTAAAACAATGGATTATATGGGTGAGAGAACAATTTGACTGTCTTGTCATCTGAGAAAGTAAGCAACTTGCTTTCCATGTCATGACTTCAACTCAACTTGACCTTATCTAACCTCTGTGGACTTTCCTTACATTTTATCTAAAAGCATTTTAGACCTCAGGTTCTGTCAGCCTGTATGTCAGAAAGAAAAACACAATTGTAGTCAAGTTTGTGTTCCCCCAAGGAATAAAATGGTTTGATGCAATTTGTCAAAAGCTGGGATAGTGCTTTAATGGACAATTTACTTTAAATGCTTGTCATTATTTCTGAGCAAAAAGACTCAATCCAAGGATAAAATCTTTTTCTATTTTTTCTTTTTTTAGTTTTACTCAGATGGATTTAATTTGCTAAGATTAACAATATCTATGCCTTCTTCAGTGCCCCCCAGCCTATCTAAAGGTTATAAAATAGATAGTAAAAACATCTTCATAGAATCAGAGCCCTGTGGGGTTTTTTCATTTATAGGCTATTTTCAGTCCACTAACACTGATACTCTTAATATACCACAGCCTGTATCAACATCATAAAAATATAATTCTGTGTACACTTACAAGTCTCTATATCCATTTAATAATTATTGATCAGGTTTTAAAAATCAATTTTGCATCTCTCATTTCCACCAGCCCATTAATTCCTGGTATCTCAGTATCCTCATTATCAAAAAATCAAATGGATCTCTCTGTAATTACATTGAATTAACAGTTTAAAATATTTTATTTTAATTCACTTCCATCAGATAGATCTTGGGTGATGCAGTCCTAACTCAAAGATATACTACCTCAAAGGGGTTGGGATTGTTCGGCAGCATCTTCTGCTGACAGAAATGTTCTTCTGCCAGAACCCTCTTCTGCCAGCTGTTCTGATGGACCTTCTGACAGAGCAATCTGCTGGTATAACTGCTATACTAAGGGCTCATTCCCACTTGCATTTAAACCAGTTTGCAAGTCACATTGACGCCGGGTCATGGAATCAATTCAGGTCAATGCATAGTTCCCACTATGGAAGCAAATGATTTCTTTATTGCATGGATTTGTGTCTTTTTTTCACATGATTGTCGTTCCCACTAGCTTTGTGTTGCTTCAAAATACATGCTCATTATCGATCGTGATCGATCCATCCCAGGTTTGTTTGTTTTTTAAATGTCAATCATATGATGCACATCTACGCATCATCAGTGAAACAACCACGCATCATACTAATGACACATTCAAGAAAATATGTAGGATGACATGACCTCATAAGAACTAAAGACACTCCTAGAACTGTAAATGCCATGCTTTCCTGCTCCAAATGGAGGAATTTAATTGAGCCAGCATCCTGGCCAAATCAAGGCTTTTTGGGTCCTTGCCAAATCGATTTTAATGATAGGCTTCTTTGTCTAAGTTTGTTTAGACTACAACAAACTACAATTTCCAGAACTCCATAGCATTGAGCCAAGGCAGTTAAAGCAGTGTCAAACCAGATTCTTTCTGCACTCTAGATACAGCCTAAGATGCATCCTTGAAAACATTGCCTGGGAGAGAGTAGGGCTTCCTGCCAGAGAAACAGGCTGAGGCTGGCACTATGGCTTGGCTCAGGAACCCCCCAGCCCTCCTCACCTTTCTCCCCACAGTAGTAAAAAGACAGCACAAAGGCAGTGCTGAGAAGGAAAATGGCTGATTTCTCAAAAAACAGGGGCAGGATGTGTTTCACCCCTCTGCCAATCCTGTGCCCATAGTCCCATGCCTCCAGTGCAATGTGATTGAGATCCAAACATCATTCACACTTCACTTGGACATGCTTGCAAAGCGAATCTTTTCAAAAGAACCACCAAAAGACCCATCTTTGAAAAGAGCAATTTTTTTGCATCTGCCTCGCTTCAGCACAATTGAGACTGAATGCAGTCAGGTCTGAAACCACTTCCAGTGTGAACGAGGCACATATAAACCAATCAGCAAATCAATTTAAATCATAGGACGTTATCACACGGGGAGTTGCAGGGAGAAAGTGGAAATAAACGGGACAAGTGGAAGACTTTAATTTATGGGATTTGTCCCGTTCCGCCTCGTCTGATAACTAAATTCGAATTTAAAAGGGGGTTAATTCGAACAAAAACCTGATCTTTTCAATCCTCAAAAATCCCGAAAATGAAAAGATCAGGTTTTCGTTCGAATTAACCCCCTTTTAAATTCGAATTTAATTATCAGACAAGGTGGAACGGGACAAATCCCGTAAATTAAAGACTTCCGCTCGTGCCCGTTTATTTCCACTTTCTCCCCGCGACTCCCCGTATGATAACGTCCATAGAGGAAATGAGCCACAAGATTTCCCCTATAGAAGAGAAGGCAGAGAAAGTGTTAAGTATGTCAGATCCAAACCTCCTTTAAGCACAGGGATACTGACACAATGCCAACAAAAATGAGATTTCCATAAGAGTCATCCCAAGTAATTTCAACACAACTTTGGTTGGTCTAGCATTGACTTGACCCTGTGTGGTGTAGTGGTTTGAGTGTTGGACTATGACTCTGGAGACAAGGGCTCAAATCTCAGCTCAGCCATGTAAACCCACTTGGGCAAGTCACACAGCAGAGGACAAAGGGGGAAGTGGGAGGAAGAAAGAGAAACTGAGACATTTGAAAAGCAACTAGAAAATGGGATGACAGAGAATTAACCAGGCCTTTCCTTGCTAAATTGGGAGAGTTGGAGTGTAAGCAGAAACTAAGCCTTCTGCCATGGTTTCTGGCAATTTTCATCTAGTCTGAGTTAGAATCATGTATAAAAACACTCATTTTAAAAAATGCAGTGGAGGTTGGAGGTTTTGGGGTTATCTTAGGGGTGGTTAGAGGACAAAAATAGCCCAGGGGGGCACGCATGACTTAAAGGCCACACTTTCTGTACCAGTCTTGTATGGAATAAGCCCATCAGGCACAATGATACTTATTTCTGAGTAATCATATATACAATTTCATTGTAAATGTACACAGTTATGTAATTAAATTCAGTTGCTGAATAGTAGCAGCAGCCATCTTATTTTTATTTATTTTTCTATTATACTTATATACATCTTCATATAAAACAGTCTCCAATTTTTACATACAATCCTATAAAACCATGGCTAAACTATGTATAGAATACAATTTTATAGAGCAATCTATATATAAAGTACAGTTTTAAAAATGCAACAATAAAACAAAGTAGCAGAAGAAGTATCTATTTTGCAAACCAGGGAAGCTTCTGTAAACAAGTACATTTCCCTTGCCACATTCTCTTTCTCCAAAGATTACCTTGAAATAAACAATTCCTAAGAAGAAAAAATAACATTTTATCATATTAGTACTATGAATTACTTTCTTGGTGCCCCTTTCATTTGTATCAATTTTGAATAAATTGTATTCCTTGGGTGCTTCTTTTGTCACTCCATAATAACATCTTCTCTGAGAGGAAAGATCAAAATACGGATCTTAAGGATGTAAACCAATGTAGCCTTTCCTAAAAGCAGTAGGATTTACTCCCAAGTTTAGAAACAGGATGAAAATGTAAAATAAATCTTGATTTTGACATTGATATAGCAAGGATAAGAATGCTCAAGTCTCATGTGCTGGTGTTTTTGCATAAAAAGTCCTACTTAATTTAAAAAGAAAGAAGGGGAGAGGGAGGGAGGGATTCATATCTTATATCCCAACAATCATTCTATGGATTACACCATGGATCCACTATGATAAAATCAAAAATCTGACTTTTCCCAAAACAGACATGGCTTAGAGGAGGATTAAAGGCCCTCCCTCCATCTTGACTGCTACCACCCTGGTCTTGGAGAGAGAGAGAAGAACTGGCAGTATTTGATGGAGTTGATCCTCTTCCCCACTGCCATTCCCTTCTCCTTTTGTGTCATGTCTTTACATTGTAAGACTGAGGGCAGGGAACTTTCAAATTAATCTGTAAACTGCTCTGAGAGACTCTGTGGCTGAAGAGGAGGGTATAAATACTCTAAATAAAAATAAAATAAATAAATGTATATGCATAGCAATATTTCCTTATTTTATTTATCATTTACAAGAAGTTACAAGAATATAAAACTTTACAATAGTTTGGAGTAAACACAAACAAACAAAAAAATTCCATTCACAGAATAGATAATAATCAACTTCCCACTTACAGTAGAAAATGAGGTTTATGGGTCAGTTACCCCGCATAAAGGTGCAGAGAAACTGGAAATGAGAAGATTGAGGCTGTGATCTTACATTTCCTCAATGCAGCATAAATATCTGTTGCCAGAGTTATGTTACACAACCCTTATAATTAACACCAACATCGCATAATGTATGCAGATCAGTGGTTGACAATCTTTTGTGTAATTGCAATATGCAATGTGCAAAGGCAATGCATAGAGACAATGTACATTCATGACTATTCTGTGTACTTTAATGCACTATTGCATGTGCAACAATCCCATGTGTGCTACTTTGCTTATACTGCTGTCCACTGGATACAACCATTGTCCATCATCCCAAAAAATCACTTTGTATGTGTAGCACAATGCAATCCCTGTGTATGTCACTAACAGGATGTTAACCAGGATGCTTACTAGTATCTTTGAACCATACTGTGAATCTTGTCCTGTTTCCCGGAAACCTCTTTGCTGCCTTCCTCTGAAACTTCTCTCCTAATTCATGCAACTGTAAATTGCATTGCTGACCAACTTAAAATAATGAGACCAGACACATAACATGGGTTGTAAAAATGGGCCACTTTTATTTGAATTAAACTATTTAACTGTTTTTTGAAATCTGCAAAATTTGAAGGGATTAACCTGGTACAGGAGCAGCTGAGGCAGGCGATCTATTCCTCAGCCTCCTCCTCAGCTTCCCCTGGGCAAAACACCTGAACTTCCTTGGCCAACAAACATCTGGAAAGCCAAGGGAGTTCTGGAAAGACTTCCTCCCTCAACTCACATGGCTTGAGTGAGGATTATATCCCAGCCTAGCCCTAAGGAAGAGAAAGTTTAAGAGGCCTAACCTTCACCCAAAGAGGGTGCCAAAGTATTCGCCAGACAGTTAATTATCCCCCATCAACCGCCACGGATATGCGGCAAGCATCCGCTTAGCCCCTAGCCCCAACAGGTTGGCTAATCAAGGCTGAATCCCCTTCTGCAGATCAGTAAAGAAAATATCATTACCAGTTTCACTAAGGACGTTATCACACAGGGGCAAATCTGCTGGTTAATCCACACAAAACCCAAACAGAAACTGGATTAGTGCCCCGTGTTTTCACACGACTTCGCACAGAAACTGGACAGAAAGTGGACAGAAACTGGTGTTATCCAAGATCTTTTGAAATTCGGTTGTTTGGAGGAAATGCAAATGCGCAATTAAGGTAAATTCACATTTACCGTAATGTGATAGCCAAATGCGCATTTGGAAGCATTTCCCCGCATTTTCCCATAGTTCCGCGGGGTCTCCTTCCCCCTCAGCAGATGGCTTAAAGGGCCGTCTTGGGGGCAGGGAAGGGGAGGGGCAGCCACATGATCGGCGGCCCAACCCCTTCCCCAGGTCATCCTCAGAGCAGCTGGCCCTCCGCATGGCCGGCATTCCAGTGCTCCGAGGAGGACCTCCCGCCGCAGCATTGCACACGCTGCGGCGGAGGAGTCGGCAAAGGTGCGCCGCAGCTTTTTGCGGCACACCTTCGGTGGCTTGAAGGATGGGCGGACGTGGGCCGTCCTGGGAAGCTGCGCTGTGGGGCTGAGGTATCCCCACACCTTGGCATGGCAGCGCAGCTTCGCCGCCCCTGAAAGGAGTGCTAAATTGGCGCTCTTCACAAGTCGCCAAAGGTGCACCGCAAAAGGCTGCGGTGCACCTTCAGTGACTCTTCCGTCGCAGTATGTGCGAGGAGGTCTTCCTCGGAGCGCCAGCTGTGCGGAGGGCCGGCTGCTCCGAGGACGACCTGGGGAAGGGGTGACAGCCGCAGCAAGTGACAGCTGCGGCAAGTGACAGCCGCGGCGAGCATAGTGCACATGTGCTAGAAGATCATTTCTAGTACATGTATGGGATTTTCTCACTTGTGTGTGAACTTTAAATACGGTTTCAGCGGGAGCGTACTTTAATTGCGCCATTAAGGTAATTACGTGTGAAAGCCATTTGCGGAATCAAGGTTTATTTTCAGTTTATTTTCAGGATTTGTCATTTCCAGTTTATTGTCGGTTTGTGGGCCACGTGTGATAACGTCCTTAGATAAATTCCATCAATTCCCTGAGAGTGGCTTTGAAACAGCCTGAGCTTTTTCCTCCAGTAGCCTACAAAGCTGATTAATTGTATCAATCTCAATAACTAAAAATGTTAGTTGGTGAGATAGTCCTTCAGTTTTTTCTGGAGTTAAAGGAACACCCAGCTCTTCTGTTAAGGAAGCAAATTCTGTCAATAAAGATGCATATTGACCAGAACCATAAAGCCCCATAAACAAAAAATCATCCAAATAATGGACTATGCCTTGTTGGCCTGATTTTGTTTTAATGGTCTACTCTAAAAAAGTACTAAAGGTTTTGAATGGTGCACACAAAACTGAACAGCCCATTGGCAGGGATCTATCCATATCGAAACCTCCCTCAAAATAGAAGCCCAGTAATTCAAAGTCAGCAGGATGGACTGGTAGTAAGCGAAATGCCAACTTAATGCCACATTTGGCTATTTCTGTCCCTAAACCAAATTTTAGAGGTGCTGTACAGACTGCCCAAAAGGGGTGGTGGCAAGCTGCCCCTTTGCTGCTGGATTAGGGCCACGCCAACCACATGCCGCAGTCCCAATCCAGTGCTTTGCCGCTCTAAAAAGAGCTGGCAAATGCTGCTCCTTTTTAGAGTGGCAAAAAGTCGCCCTTGCCACTGCCGCCACGGCATTTTGGAGTTCCTTTGGCACAGTGTGTGTGTGGACACAGTGCCAAGAAGGCTCTGACATCTCCCACCATGTGTTGGGGTGCATGGCATGAAGCTTGGCAGAGTCAGGGTGGCCAGTGTGTGGTCACCATGCCCCTATTCCACCCCCAAGCTGGCTCTTTATGCCCGTCTGTTCAGGCCCTCAATTTGTCTGATTGCTGGTCAAATGAGGTATATTGTACCATGCATAGGTCAGGTAGGATAGCATCATTTACAGATTCACCTTTGAGATATAAAAGGTGATGGATTAATCTATATTCCCCAGGTGTTTTTTGGGGTACTATCCCCAAAGAGGACAGACATCCTCAGATTAGGTAGCGAGGTTCTCAAAATAAGCCTACTACTCTACCCTCAGCTACCTCCTTATGCCTAATATGTTCTAAACCAACAATGGAATGTAAATTTTTGCAATAAAAGAACATCGAACACCAGAAAATGGAATATGGAAGCCTTCAACAAAGCCGTGCCCCTAATACACTGCTGCTTGAAGATTTGGATCAGGACTCAACCATCACAACAAACTATCAAAATTAACAGGACTAAGTCCCTTTTGAAAAGGGAGGTGGATTTACTGGTTTCTACCACCTTGCTGGTGAAAGAAACCACTCCTTTAAAATTTGTGTTAAGGTTAGGGGATTTGCTTGGGATTTTTAAAGGAGTGGTTTCCACCACATATTGAACATTTGTGTCTAAACTTACAGTGTTTGCAGGCACAATTGCCCTGGGCTCGACAGACCTCCAGGTATAATGGCGCCGAAAGAGGATGCAGGTTTAGGTTGCTAGTGCCTGCTACCTCTGCAGTAATGGTGCTTGATGGAACGGGGACACAAACAACCCGTTCTTTATCGCTCTGATAAGAGGGGTAAATAGGAGGGTTTCATTGGGGGATTCTGCGACAATCTGTGGTGGGAGAGAGCGGGGCATTTAGCCTCAGTCGCTATACTACGGAGCCGCAACAGAGAGAATCCAAAGAAACCATCCCTCCCATCGACTGCACTCATCTGAAGATGAGGACATCATTGCCTGTATCTGAAAGAAAATGGAGAATGAATAAGAACAAATAACAGCGATAGTAGAAGGAAAAAGAAACAATATTTGCCAAAGATATATACCTCTGAATGGGAAAAGATGGGTGAATGGCTCTTTAACAAGGAGTTGGAGTCGGATGAGAATTAAGCAGGAAGATATTGAGCATTTCCCTTTTCTGGAAAGAGGGCATTGTGGAGGAGGAGTGGAGAAAAGAGAACTGGAAAGAGAGTAATAACACAATAGAGTGTCGTAAAAGGATGTAAGAGGATATAGATGTTGTAAAAGGACTGAGATCTGAGTAAAGACATAAAGGATCAGACTAAAGAAGAGTTGAGAAGCAAAGTGGAGTGGAAGAAACTATATATTAAAAGCGTTAGGATGCAAAGACAAAGGTACAGAGACAACGTTAAACAGTAGGAGAGCGAAAGAAGGAAGAGGAGATAAAGTGGAGCAAAATGAAGAAAGCGGAGAATATACATTAAATGTTGAAGGAGAGTGCTTAAAATAATCATTGGAAAGAAGGAAAGAACTATTATAATTAATTGATTATAGAATATTATAGGCTATAGATTATTGACTATTGGCTATTGAATTTAAAGAAAAAAGAGATGTTCGAGAATTGACTTTGACTTTGGACCACAGAATACAAGTATAGAGACAAAGAGATACAAAGAGAGAAAGTGAACATTGAATGGAAACAAGAGAGGCACGGAGGACAAGAGAGAGAGTAAGAAGAGGCTACAATTAATGCATGGTTAATTTGGGTTTGAGAAATTGACAAATTAAATAACAGGGCGAAATGAGGATGTTACTTGTATAAATTGTATAAATTGTACAAATTGTATAAATTGTTGATATTAAATACTTATATGGGGGAAGGAAATCCATGAATGAAAGAATTAGTGTTGGTATTTGATAGATGAGGTTTGAAAAAATTTAACTGGGAGGAAAGATTGAAATGCTAAACTATTGAATATTGAAAAATACTGGAAAATTGACAATGGTATTGGAAATGTGTGTGTGTGTGTACGTGTGTGTGTGTGTGTGTGTGTGTGTATATATTGTATTGATATTGGAATGAAATATGAAGTTGTGACAAATGAGCTTAAAAATTTGAATTATAGAGAGATAGATTTGGAATGAGAGGTTTATATTTGAATATTGATATTGATATTAGATTTGGAACTAATCATTAATATTTGGTTGAACTACATAATTCATTGTGTGATTAAAACAAAGGGGGAGATTATTTGTAGAGATTAGATGAATAGAAAGGATAGTTGAGAAGGGGTGAGAAGATATATATATACATTTCTAATTTCTTGGGGGTAAAAAAATAGCAAGTCAAAATATATTTCCTTTCTGCAACTGGTTGATATACATATAATAAACAAGTTGTGTATTTAGGCATTAAAATGTTGATGATTGAGTTAGATTTATAAATAAGAGAAATTAATACTTATAAATATAATTATATTCATAAAAGCATAGAATACAAAGTCGGAGGAGTGGCTTAAGGAATTGGAGTATACACATATATATACATATATAAATCTAGTGAAATTGAGTAGCACATATACTTACTGTTATATCATTAATTTGATAATTAGATTGAAAAACTGATGAAAATGGCTACTTCAAAAAAGTTTGACACAAATGCAAAGGAGGGGATTTGTAGAAGAGTCAATTAAAGTAACAAATCCATTAATGTTATTAGAGGAAGTACGACAAAAAACAAGAAATCAAGGAGAACAGACAGGAAGCAAAAGAAGATATGAAAGAACTGAATCAGGAGATAAGAGAGGAGATGAAAGAAGTTAGAAATGGGATAAGAAAAGACCTTTAAAAAGAGATAGATAATCTTGGGAAAAAGATGGAAAAAATGTCACTAGATATAAACAAGACGCAGAAAGAAGTGAATAAAGTGAAGGAAAGGACTAATACATCGGAAAAAGGATTGAAACACAAGGAAACAGGAACAACAACAACTGATGTCATGGATGAGTGAACTTTGATATCATGAACAGTGTATAAAGATGAGAGGATTGTCAGAGAAAGTGAATGAAGATCTAATTAATAGAATAATACCGGAATTAGCAAATATTATTGGAATGCAGAAGGGAGATCTGGAAAAAGAAGTGGACAATTTTTTTTGTTTGTTTGTTTAAACTCTTCTCAAGCAAAAGATAGGAAGATGCCACGAGATGTGGTAATCTGTTGGACAAGAACAAGAATAAGAGTTATGGTGATTCATAAAAGTTATGATGCACAACTGACAATTGAAAATACAGAGATAAAAATTTTTAAGGATGTGGCACCTCAAATCATGTTGGAAAGGCAAAAGTACAAGAGTTTGGTACGACTGCTAAAGAATCTGGGAATTAATTATAAATGGGATAGAATTGAAGGACTTATAGTTTTCTACAAACAGAAAAGAATCAAAGTTGATAGTGTAACAAAGACAAGAGAAATGGAACAAAAGTTAAAAGAATAATTTGGAGGGGGAAAAGAAGAAAGGAAAGAGAAAATGGAACTAAGAGAATGGTGTGCCAGAAGATATAGAGGAGATAAGAAACTGAAAGAGTGAATGAGGAAGGAAGAGAAGAGGAGGAAAATAGTGAGGAAGACCAGATAAATAAAGAGACAGAAGGAAAGAGTTCTAATATAGAAGACAGTTGTGAGGAAGAGGACGGAAAAGATATACAAGATCAAGTACTAGACGACTTAGAAGAAAAAGAAGATAAAGGGATAGAAGAAGCAAGTTAGAAGGATCTATAAAATAAATAATAAAGAAAGAAACATTTTTTAAGTAAGGGGGAGGAATGGGTGGCATTAAACAAAATAAATAAGGATTGTCTGGATCACTGGAAAAATATTAACATGGTTAAAATAATATCATGGAATGTTAAAGGTATTAATTCCAAATATAAAAGAAACATCGTATTCCATCAATTAGAAAAACTAAAAAGTGATATTATATGTATCCAAGAAACTAAGATAAAGAAAAAAGAAGAAAGACTTATTAGGAACCCCAAATTAGGATGTGCTTATATTTCTGCAATCAATAATAAAAAAAGGAGTTGTAATTTATGTGAATAGGAAATATCAGTCACAAGAAATTTTTTGTAATGAGGAGGGAACTTACTTAGGAGTAGAGGTGAAAATTGAAAATTTGAAGGTGTTAGTGGTGGGAATATATGCGCCATTGGAAAGGAGAGATAGTTATTTTACAAGGATAAACAATGAAGTGAAGAATTTGAAATATAATAAATAATTATGTTAGGAGATTTCAATGCAGTTCCAGATCCAAGGTTAGATAGATTATCGAATGAAGGCAGGAAAATAGAGTGAACCAAGGAAAACTTCCAAAATCTTTCTTTAACATGATAGAAGAATACGGGCTAGTTGATGTGTGGAGGCATAAGTACAATGAAACTAAGGGTTTCACTTTTTTTCAGAAGTACATAACTCTTTTTCGACAATCAATTTATTTTTGGTGTCTAAATCATTAATTCCGAGGACTGGTACAATGGATGTTTTGACAAAATATACGTCGGATCACAACCCAATAGCAATGGAATTAGTAAAAGAAAGAATGAATTTATATGGAGATTACATGATGATTTACTTAAAAGCAAGGAAAATATAAATAAAATAAGAGAAATATTAAAGTGTTATTTCAAAGAAAATACGACAGAAGGAATATAGAACAAAGTTATATGGGACGCTAGCAAAGCAGTAATAAGAGGAGTATTTATTAAATTAAAGATAGAACAGAAAAGGAGAGATAGGGAAAAGGAACAAAAAATTAAAGAAGATCTAAAAATAAAAGAGGAAGAATGGAAACAGAAAGGTGATAAAAAGCTGAAAGGTGAAATAGACAAATTACAACATCAATTGAAGAGAGTAGCGATCAAGGAAATAGAAAAGAAACTGAAATACATAAAGCAAGAACATTTTGAGTCAGGAAATAAAGCTGGAAGTCTATTAGCATATAAATTAAGGAGAGAAAAAGAAAAAAGGATAATTTGGGGATACATTATAAAGGCGACATAGTGACGAATCAAAAGGAAATTAAGGGCCTAAGCAGATGGCTTATTGGGCCGTCTTGGGGGCAGGGAAGGGGAGGGGCAGCCACACAATCGGTGCCCCAACCCCTTCCCGAGGTTGTCCTCGGAGCAGCCGGCCCTCCGCATGGCCGGCGCTCCGAGGAGGACCTCCCACCACAGCGTTCGCACACAGCCTTTTGCGGTGCACCTTCGGCGACTTGTGAAAGGAGTGCTGATTTAGCGCTCCTTTCAGGGGCAGTGAAGCTGCACCGTGGGAACGAGGCATGGGGATTCCTCAGTCCCGCGGTGCAGCTTCCCAGGGCGGCCCATGGCCGCTCATCTGCTTCCCCCCTAAGAGACTTTTTAAAGAATATTATGAAAAGATCTATAAGAACATGTTAAGGACAAAAGAAAAACAGGAGAAAACGACAGAATATCTAGCTCAACAAAGAATTGATACATTAAATGAGGAGCAAGAAAAAAGCTTAAATCAACCTATTACTGCGAAAGAAATTAAGGAGGCCATTGGGAAAATGAAATTGAAAAAAACGCCAGGCCCTGATGGCTTGACGGCAAGTTATTATATTAAAATGATTGATATACTACAAGTACCATTAAAAGATATGATAAATGAGATTCAGGAAAATGGAACAAGAAACTCCTGGAAGGAAGCTTATATCTCATTAATACCCAAAGGAGATAAAGAAATCTGTGAAATGAAGGATTAAAGACCCATATCTTTAACAAATGTTGATTACAAGATCTTCACCACAATTATAGCAATGAGGATGAAGAAGATAATGGAAGTTATAATCCACAAGGATCAGAATGGATTTATACCGAAAAGATAAATTAAGAATAATGTAAGGAAAATGTTGGATATAATTAAATATTTTGAATGCCATAACAAAACAAAACAAAAATTAACATTAATCCTTCTAGACATGGAAAAGGCCTTTAATAGGGTCAATTGGTATTTCATGTTAGAGCTAATTAAACAGATGAAAATGGGGGGGGGGGTGTTCAACAAATGGATTAGAACAATATATACGGAACAAAAAGTGCAAATTATAATTAACCAAGAAAGAACAGAAAGGATTAATATTGAAAGAAGTACAAGGCAGGGATGTCCGCTCTCTCCATTATTATTTGTATTAGTGTTAGAAGTCTTAAACAATAGGATAAGAAGAGAGTTAAATATAGAAGGAGTTAAGATAAAACAACATATCGAAGACACAAGCATTTGCGGACGCTTTTATTTGCTTTATACAAGATCCAAGTAAAAGTATAGGAAAGTTAATTGAGGTAATACAGGAATAGAGTGGTGGGTTTCCAGATAAATAAGGACAAAACAGTCATTATGACTAAAAATTTGAGTTTGAAAGAGGAAAGAGCATTAAAAGAGATATCGGGATATAGAGTAGGAAAAAAAGTAAAATATTTGGGTCTATATCTTACTAAAAAATATAGATTTATTTAAAAATAATGATCAGAAAATATGGGATGAAGTCAAAAGTGATTTGAAAAGGTGGACGAAGAAAAAAACTTTTTTGGGGAGAATAGAAATAATTAAAATGAATGTCCTACCTAAATTGGTGTATTTATTTCAAAATCTACCCATAATTAGTGAAGAAAAAATTCTAGAAAAGTGGCAAGGGGAGCTGTCTAAATTTATATGGGAGGGCAGAAAAGCTAGGATAAGTTGGAAGCTGTTAACAGAGGAGAAATCAAAGGGTGGATGTGGACTACCCAATTTAAAACTGTACTATCAAGCAGCTTGTTTAAGCTGGATAGAAGAATGGGTTATTTTTAAAAATGAGAGATTGTTAGATCTGGAAAGTTGTAAAATGAGATTTGGCTTTCATGCCTTTATGTGGCATGATAAATTGAAAGATAATAGAGACTTTGCACACCATTTTATAAGAAATGCACTTTTAAAAACATGGTTGAAAATTAGAAGACAATTTTATAATCAAATACCTAGTTGGGTATCAATCCAAGAGGCTTTTTTCAAAAGGATGAAAAATGCAGGAACTCAATGGTTAACATATCAGGATTTAATAGAATGGAATGGTGAAAAGGGTGACTCGATGAAAACAATGGAGCAATTGGAAAATGTATTAAAAAGGAATTGGTTTTTATACGATCAATTGAAGGAAAGATTCAAACTAGATAAGAAGAGTTTAGGAATTACAAATGGGAAATCAGAGTTAGATATTATCTTTATGGATAGAATGAAAGGACATATTGCAAAATATTCTAAGCTGCTGAGGGAAAGGAGTTTAGAAAATGAGAAAATTAAGCATTCTATGATTAGATGGGCTCAGGGTTATGGAAAACCCATTGAGCTAGAAAGATGGGAGAAAGCTTGGCAGAACACCAATAAATTTACTTGTTGCCAAATTAATAAAGAAAACTATATTAAAATGCTATATCGTTGGTATCTCTCTCCAGCTAAAATTAATAAAATATATATAACCGGCTCAAAGAAATGTTGGAAATGTGGGAAACAAGAAGGTACCTTTTTTCATGTATGGTGGGATTGTAGAGAAGCTAAACGGTATTGGAGGAATATACAGAAATTGATGACCAACATACTAGAAGTAACTATACCATGGGATCCGACTTTCTTTCTATTGAATATGACAGACATAATGGAAAAAGATTTTGAATGTAAATATAGAAGTATTATACTGTATATGATCACTGTAGCTAGAATTCTATATGCAAAAAGATGGAAACAAACTCAGATACTATCTAATAGGGAATGGAAGGGAAGAATGAAGGAAGCTATGGAATTAGATATACTGACGGCCTTAATGAAGGAGGAAGAAGAGGATGAGGTGGAAGAAGACTGGATGTGCTTTAAGATATATTGGGAGAGGGGAAATAATGAAGATCACAATAATGGTGATGAGTGAATATTGATCTTTATAGTAGGTTTTTTGTTTCTGAAAGAAGATGTAAATGAATGTCAAAAGTGAAGAAGTTGAAATGTTGTAAGGATGGATAAGATAGAGGTGACAGTGAATCTTTGTATAGATAAGGCAAATATTGGGTTTTTCTCTTTGGAAGTCTGTTTATTATTTATATGAAGCAACAAGTATGATGAGCAGATTGTTTTGTATATTTGTATATTTGTATGTCTTTGGGTTGGTGGGTATTGTATGTGTTTTATATGGAGTGTACATTATGTAGTATGTATATTATATATAATGTATGTATTATGTATAATTGTATATTTGTTTGTCTTTTTATAAATAAAATTATTTAAAAAAACAATTGCCCCAGGCTCCAAATTCCCAGCATAATATTAACCTGTTGGACTGCCACACATTCTGTTGGGGATAAAAGGAATTGGGCCCTCCAGCCCTCTGAATAAGATGTCCACTGTGGGAATGCTCTCCCTGAATTGTTCTAGAGCAGGGGTCGGCAACCTACGGCCCCCAGGCCGATTCCGGCCCAGGACACCGGACTTACTGGCCCAGGTGGACCCCTGCCGCCGCCGCCGCCGCGGTGCCTCCGCCGCCTGTTTTTGTCGGTGCGCGGCCGCGACCACGCGTGCCACGGCCTGCATTTTGTTCACCATAATGGGGCCCACGATGCGTTTGCGCATGCGCAAATCCTGTGCATGTGCAAACTCGTCGCAGCCGGCATTTTGGTGAACAAAATGCCATCCGCGGCGCGCGCTTTCGCACGCCAACAAAAGCAAGCGTCGGCAGCTGCGGAGGCGGCTGCAGAGGTGGCGGCGGCTGCAGAGGCAGCAGTGGAGGCGGCGGCGGCTGCGGAGGCAGAGGCAGCATGGCGGTGGCAGGGGTCCGCCTGGGCCGGTAAGTCCGGGGACCCTCGGTGGCGATGGGCTTCCAAGAGGCCCATCACCACCGAGGGAAGCCTCCCTGTGTGCACCCTTGGTGGCGATGGGCTTCCAGGAGGCCCATCGCCACCGAGGGAAGCCTCCCAGGGGGACCCTTGGTCGCAACGGGCTTCCAGGAGGCCTGTCGCTGCCAAGGGAAGCGTCCCCGCACGCACCCTCCATTGACGTGCGTGACCCCCTGTACATGCGGCCGCCGCCACGGCATGCACAGCGGTGACGTGCGGGGTTTGCGCGCATCAGTGGAGGGTGTGCGCGCGCGCCGCCATTTCCCCCCCCCCTTGGCCCAGCCGAGACCTGGGCTACGGGAGAACGGCCCAGGTCTCCAAAAGGTTGCCGGTCCCTGGTCTAGAGGGTGTCATGCATCTTGTTGTGAATGCATCATGTCCCATCTGAGAGAGGGATAAATGGCTACCCTCATACGAAATGCTTTGTCATAAAGTAGCCATGCTGGACCAGCAAAATCAACTTATGCTCTATGAAATATATTATATCCATATATTGTATAAGGGATGCAGCCTGTACGGGCTGAGACCTGGCAATAAAACCTGCATAGCAACATTCCAGAAAGCCAGTTAGACCAGTTACGTTCAACTTTTCTTTTCTTCAGTTTTTTCTTTTCCTTATCATCCAAATATTCTTTCTCTTTCTTACTTGGCTCCCGATAGAATATGAAAAATATGTCAACATATTCCCCTTTTAGAATCTTGTCTCTAGTTTGAGACAAGAGGTCACCCAAAGGCAACTTAATGTCACTATATGGTATGGCTGAACCATGGGCAGCATCATATCCCATAGGGGCCTGACAGGCCAAGGACTGTGGGTCTGGGGAGACCATGGAAAAACCTCATTACATGGGTAATAAGAAGGCTGGGTCCACAGGGCCTCCAAGTCCAAGTAATGTGCACATTGTATATATTGGCATGCTCACCTTGTATGGCAGACCCTGGTGGCAGAGGGGATACAGTCTGGTCCTCATCATGGGTCACAGGTACTGTTTCATCATCATTGGGTTCATCCAAAACCACAATGGTTTCACCTTGGGATTGTAACTGTTCTGGGATATCACGGCGAGAGCATACTTCGTTATACATTTTCTGTTTGTCTGATTTCTTTGAAACCTTTGACAGGAGGGTGGACTCCTTTGTTGACTGATGGTAATTTTCCAATGCCTGAATCCTAGCCAAGGCTGTTTGCCATTGAACAACATCCTCATCCCTATCCAATGATGACAGTATGTGAATCTGATGGCATTTTACAGGTTGCTTCTTAGCAGGGCATTTGCCTTTGGGGCTTGATTTAGCCTTCTTGGGGCCATAGTAAAAACTGTGGCCAAGTCAAAGTTTCAGTCCTAACACGAGCCGCTATCTAATCTATATTTGGATTAAATTAAATATTAATCACCAAATTTACCAACAAATATATGATATTACCTCCTGAATACTCTGAAATATAGCCTACAGCAATTAACAAATGTTACATATGTTATCAATTAACTTGTGATGTGATTATAATTTAATGATGAACTCTCCTATAAATTGAATGTGTATATATGTGTAGCTATAGCTAACTTTATCTAATTACAAAAAGGAGAAAAATAATTTTAATATTATTATTATTATTATTATTATTATTATTTAATTTTTGGATTTATTTATTTGTCTGTATATTTATGTGAATCAATTTGACTTAGGTGTGTAATTATTAATAACAATCTTGTGTCTTAGTGGTTGCACTGACCGGCACAAAGGGCCAACATTGGGGTGGAGTAGGGGCATGGTGCCTGCCCACTGCCTGCCTCGACTCTGCCTCAATGCCAGCATCAGACCGCCCACCCAACCAGATGGCAGGCAGTGTCATGCCTATTTCTGCAGCACAGCATTTAGACATGTTGTGCTGAAGAAATGGTGAAAAGCTGCCATGGTAGCAAGGGCGGCTTTTTACCAGTCCAAAAAGGAGCGGCATTTTGCTGCTACTTTTTGGGCCATCAAATCACTGAATCAGGGCCATGGTGTGCAGTTGCAGCAGCCCCGATCCAGCGCTGAAAAGGGTGGTGGGAAGCTGTTCCTTTGGGACTGTGTGTATAGCCCCTTAGTCACAAATTGTGTTGAGAAGGTGTGATCTGTAAACTAAATCATTAAATTTCGGATGTAATCTGTGAGCAGTCACTAGGCGTCTCCCAATCGCATATAACAACTCTGGCTGGGAAAATGAAACTTAAAAAGTCACAAGGCATGCTGGTGAGGCAAATTAGAGGCCTGGCAGAAGCAAAAGGTAGAAGGGAGGTGGGGGGAAATAATCCAATTGTTTATAAAGGGCAAAGAGGCCAACACCAAGCTGGCAAACTAAGAAAGGGGGCTGTCTGAAGCTCTAAATGGGGGTTACTGATCATCCTACTGAGCTGCTATCCCCCACCAGGCTGGTAATCAGAGCCCGGGGCTGACTGAGATGCCCAGGCTACACGGGCTCAACTTATTAAGGGCACAGTCCACCTGGTAAGCAGTGTGGGAGTGTGACTGGCTCCCTGCCCAAACCCAGGCCATTTCACCTAAGAGAAGCTCAGCTGCAGATACAGCTCTCTTTTATTTTTTAAGGTGGGGGTGTGTGTGTGCCAGGACCATGCTCAAGCCCTGGCCAGGTCAAACCCCATATGGAGGACTTGCTGCCTCCAGGCTCACCCCCAATCAGCCAATTAAACGAACAACAATTGATTATTAATCAAAATACAGGGAGGAAAAGACAAAAAAAGGAGGGAGGCTCCAAAAATTAGTGGATATTTATCACCAGGTTTCCACAGGACCCAGAGCAGTTATTCTACTGAACAACTGTTCAAAGAGAGGGACAAAGTGGGGCATTGCTGGCTTAAATAGCCACAGTTCACCCCGCCCCCTTCCCTGGACGCAGTGCCAAACACTGGTCTAATTATTTGCTGGCCTCCATTCAAGAGGTCAGCAAACTGCATTTTAAAAAAATGTTCACACACAACCACCACCATCATTCAGAGATCATAGAGAAGATGATAAAACCACAGTAGACTTATCCAGACAGAAAAAAAAATATGGAAGTGTCTTTCCAATTCATTTTGTTTTGATTTTACCTGCATATTCATGGTTTTGCATGCAAACTCTTTCTTGAAATATCCTGGGTTTCCCTCACTCCCCCTCTCTTGTGTTCTTCCTCCTTCCCCTCTGGCTGATCATGTGTCCCATATAGACACACCAATTTCCACTGAGTCCTTTTTTATTATTATTCAGGAATTATAATCAATGTGTTAAAGTACTTTAACAATATTACAATAGTTAAGCATTAGGATCATTTTATTTTATTGCTAGCATCCCTCTTTCCCTAGTTTGATCTCTGTCAAATCTGCTGTTCTGGGAAGAGTTGCTATGGTTCTTGGCAGCAGCATTCTGAGGATGTTTTCACACTAGTCCCTAAAGCCGTCTGGAGCCGCTCATTCCGGAATGGCTCCGGCGGCAAAAACTTAATTCCTTTTAAAACCCGGAATTACCTTTAAGCCGCTGAAGCCGGAGTTAGCTGTGGTAAGGCCGGAGGGAGGCCGGACTTGCTGCTCCGTGCGTTTGAACACACGGAGCGAGGAGCCGGACGGACGCAGGGATGGCACCGGCGTGAGTGTGAACACGCTGGAAATGGAGCCGGAGTGGGGCTGGACGGAGGTAGGATTGCATCCTCCTAAAGCCCCGTGTGAAAACGTCCTTAGTTAGATCCAGAATAATGCATAGAGGCAATCATGGAGAGATACATTTCATTTTGAGAAATATTGGGTTAATTTAAATTGATCAGAGGAGCGGGAGTGAAGTCTTTATAAGTGCTGAGAGTTCACTAGGAATACTTAAAAATGGAGAAATCCAGGGACAAAACTAGGGACTTTGTTTTTGTTTGTTTGTTTGTTTGTTTGTTTGTTTCTGCCTATCTGGATGGGTCCAATGCTATACAGCCAATCCCATTTAGCTATGGCATGACTGACAGCAACATAAAGGTATGAATAAATAGGGCAGTGATGGCACATCTTTTAGAGACCGAGTGCCCAAACTGCAATCCAGAACCCACTTATTTATCACAAGTGCTGCATTCCTCTGGCTTTCTTGTAAAAAACTGGTGAATTCTATGCTGGGGTGATGGTGCACATGCCGACAGAGAGGGCTCTGAGTGCCCCCTCTGACATGCGTCCCATAGGTTCGCCACCATTGAAATAAGGGAATACTGGAAAATGGATAAAATTGAGCCATTTTGACATTGCTGTTTACAAAAGAAAAAAAAAGAATAGTAGAGCTGGCTAATTTGGTTCATTTCTTCTCTAAATATGATTCCGGTGGAGAAATCTGTAAAAGAGTTTAAGGCAGGGAGGGCAAACTAGACATAATGAAATATTTAAATAGATGGATATTAATTCAGCTCTACAACTATTTCTACAACAGCTTAATTCCCCCAATTAAAATTTATCTTGCATTTGGAAGACCACAGCCTACAACAGCAAAAATGTGATGTCAAAACAAATCCAAAAGTTCTCAATGGTCATTTACAGGTACAAATTATTTTTAAACAGGCATCTATTTAATTGTCTAATTAAGGTCCATTTTAGACTCAAAGGACTGAAATAAGACTTCCCAGCAAACAGACCACATTCTGGGAAAGGGAGGGAAGGCTTGCAGCAAAAAAAATCACCCATTTTGAAAGGAACAAAATAGCTCTGAAGGCCCAAGATAAAAGACCCTGAACAGAAAAATTGGGGTCAAAGCCTTTAGCACATCACAGATAAATCCAAAATCAATTTAAGATGTTCTGTAGGCTCAGAGTAAAAATAATTGATATTTGATCAATGCTTATGTTGGGAGCAGACTGGTTTGGGGGCATCTGGTGCAGTGAATCAATATCCACCAATTTTTTAACGTTATCTAACATAACAAATGGCTACAAATGAAACCAATCCCATATGGTAAAGGCTAAAGAGTGCAGCACAATATAAATTGTCTAAGAGAGAGAAGAGGAGGAGGAGAGAGTGTATGGAAACTATATGCCACATTTAATGCAAGTGTTTTGTGGCAGGCAATGAATACAAAGATCAGCACAATGGAGTGAAGAGCCTTGTTTAATCCACCTCTCAAATGAGCTCACATTCAGAAAATTGGTTGCTTGCTGATGGAAGGAAATAAAGAGACAGGTACCCATAGATGGGATTAAACAGGTCACAACTTTATTAAAGTTACAGCAGATATTATGGAACCGGCAAGCATGCTAGCCAAATGGATGTCATTGCCTGAAAAATCCAAGTGGTAAACTCCCCTCACCCCAACACTTTTAAATGTTTGTTTACAACATTGGGATATGCAGAGTTTAGAAGGGCAAGTGAAACATTTGAAACAATGTGTTACTTGCAATTTGTTCTTGCAATAGAAGCAGTGGCATAATGTTAACTTATGATTGCAAAGGAATGAGAGATAAATCCACACATATTGCAGTGTGATAGGCATAGGTTTTCCTCTGCTTCCCATTGGTAGGGATGTAATTCTTCTTCAAGTAAGCAATGAGTCATTTTAGAATTTTTCTTCTCACTGCAAGAAAGTCCTTGAGAACTATGCAATTTTTTAAACTTATTCAATAGACAGGACCTATTCTTCCCAAAATTTGGGAAGAATGATTGTGTTGCAGAGAAACATGCAAAAACCATGCTTTCCAATCATATTTTGAATAATTTTTTTGTAATATTCTTTCCACACCTATTCATCATGGGGATGGTATGATGATGGACAAGAAGGAGGAACATTCAAAGTAAGATCAGGGTCTGTCTTATGATGGCTGAATTCCTGCTTGCTACTGGTGGTGCATAAAGCTACATAAAGCTGCTTTCCTTCCTTCCTCTCCTCTCCCTGTTATCTCCCTTCCTTCCAGCATTCCATGCATGATGTGCCACTTTTGCAGCTGGGCACATAAAGAAAACATCATCCTTCCAGGCCTGTAACCATCTTCATGTGTCAGCTGCAGAGACACTACCAGATAATGCCTAGCCATTCCCTGTCCTTCCCCAGCCACTAAATGGGAGTGGGCATAACATCACCAAGGAGATGGATTGTGCAGGAAGGGGATGCTGGATGATCTCTTCTGCTATGAACATAAAGAGGCACACACCAGCATAATGAATATGTCATGATCAGAGTTTGTGGCAATGTAATCTGAGTCTCACTATACCTCATGTTCGCTTGGTGGTGTTCAGCCATATATGTTCCAAACTACAATGTATTTTGCCAGCCAAATTTCATGGTAAATCACTACATGCACTATAGTCAATGGAAAATGATATTGTGGTGTGGTTTCAAGTAATTTCCAACTTATGGTGACCCTAAAGCAAAACTATAATGGGATTTTCTTGGCATTTTATTCATTTTCTTTCTTCAAAGGAGGTTTGCCATTGTGAGCATGTGACTAGTCCAAGGTCACCCAGTGGGTTATATGGCTCAGCAGGGATTTAAACCCTGGTCTCCAGAGTTATAATCCAACACTCAAACCACTATGCCACCGACCCTACATCTGAAGATCTCAAGGCAGCGTATAATAAACTGAATCTAAAACCCAGCGGGTTTTATGACCAAGCGGGGAATTGGACCCTGGTCTTGTGTGAATCCCACTGTGGATGAAAGGCAGGATATAAATTCTGAAAATAAATAAATTAAATAAATAGTCCAACACTCAAACTACTCAAATTACCATGCTATGCTGGCTACTCTTACTTTCAGTAAGTAGGATTAAAGAAGAATAGAAGCCTTTTGGAATGGGGAGGATATATAACTGGTAAACCAACAAACAGTATATATATAGTAAAATATTGAAATAAAGTTTTTAAAAGAAGCAACTAAAAGAACATGTGTAACAATACAACAGAATCACTAAAAATACAGAAGAAGTCACTGATCACAGGTCTGTCATGAATGTGCTTCTAGGACGGCCAGCAGTAATACAACAGTGATGGTCCAAGGACTGGTACCAGTCTGTGATCTATTAGCTGCCTCTTCCTACCAAGTTTCCAGCAAACAAAGAAACCATTCTGGTCAATTGGCACATATATGGTGCTGTTACCTGACACATGGGGGGGTGAGTGAGGGGGGACCCTGCATGTCCTTTGCAAATAAATATCAGAGAGTGAAAGAAAGCTCACTATCATCATGGAAGATTCCACCCGCTGAACCACATTTGCCTGTTCTAATAATCATATGCCAATATTCTATATGACATATTAACTATGGATAATATGAGATAGATCCACAAGAAAGGCATCAAGTCTCTAACAATATGCATTATCCCCTTGATCATGTTTCTTATAGCATCTCAAAGAGAGTGGACTTGTGACCTTGCTTAATGCAAAAGTCTTGTGGAAACCAAAATCCAATTTTGTCACACCCCTATTAACAATAAAAAATTGATATATTGAAATCCAGATATTTTTTTAAAAAAATATGTGACTGAGGGATGATATATGAGACTATGTCAACAAAGGTGGTGACGAAGTGAAGTAAAGATAAAAGAGAAAAGGAATGTCCAATAGCCTTTGGGTGGAGGATGTCAAAGCAAACAAGGTGAGATACAAGTACTGGATGTGTTTCTACAAAGAAGAGGAAAACCTAACTAGAAATGGTTGGAGTTGGAAATACAAGTTCGTGATGTCCATGTCCTATTTTAGAAAACTAACAAGCAACCAAAACAAGGACTACTCCACAGATGTGTGAGACAGCAGGTTTTATATATACTGTACTGCTCATGTACATACATTTATAGGGACACATGTGAAGGTCAAGATGCATCCAATGCCCAACTCAGAGATTGAAGTTCTAGAAAGCCTGTTGGAGGAGACTTGGAAAAAGACGTCTCTCAATAGTAAAAACCAGGAAGGGTAAGAGCAAGTGACAAGCATAGGGAATGGCATTTTCTCAAAGAAAGGTGTTAGGAAAGAGAGACTGTCTTAGGCAACTAGAGTTGATGCAGAGCTTGGAAAATTACTTGCAAGAAGAAATAATATCATGACTTTGTGAAAGCATCCTTTAAGGGGTATCTTTAAAGTGTCAATTTTCTTGCCCCCCCCCTTTCTCTCTTTGGGCCCAAACATAAACCAGCTTAGAATGAGAAAAGAGAATAGGGCAGTTACTGTTCCTTTTTCTTACTCTTACTCCCATCACTGCCCAGAGAAGATGGAAAACAAGTGTAGAGACTTTTTTTTTTTTTTTTGCCTGAGACAGAGAAATAAGTGGTTCCCCCACTTTCACATATCAAAGTACTCTTGGCCCTCATATCCATTTTATTTTGCTAAGGTACGTTTCCCAAGTTTATCATTTCCTCCAGGGAGTAAACACAATACAAGAAAAATGTTTTAAAACTGCACTAAATAATTAAGTTTGACAGTTTTATGACATCACAACTACCACCTCAATCTGCAAAATATAAGGATGGGGAAAGTACAACCCATGAGCTGCATATGGTCATTGAACCCACTTTTGTTACCCCAAAAGCCTCCCAGTAGTTCCACAAAGCCTCCTGAGACACCCACATTTTTTAAAATAAAAAACGCATGATTTTCAGACAATATTCAGTCCCAAAGCTGTATCAAATAAATGAAGATTATCAGATGAAGGATGGATGGGACATCCTTGTCCCGCCCTTCCTGTGCGATTACGGGAAAGACTTTCAGACAATTTTGTGCTGATCCTGTCATTGTCCCATCCAAGAAGTGTGCGTGATAGCGATCATGCAAAAGCATTTCAAATGACATCGCGCTGATCCTGTCATTGTACCATCAGTGAAGTGGAATTGTCTCATCCTTGTCCTTCATTTTGCATTAATGGAAGAAGCTGTTAATGCAATTCCACCTAACTGACAGGTTTATGACAAGATCAGCATGACATGTGAGAATGTATTTTACATGATCGCTGTCATGGACGGGATAAGGATGGGCTTCGTGCCTGTCCCCTGTCTGATAATCTCCCTTGACAACAAAAATCTTGCAAATGAGGTGGTTGCCCTTTTCTCTTCTTCAGCTCCCCCTAAAACCCTCATTTTCCACAAGGAATTGGCCAAAAAAATGGTGACCAAAAGAGACAGAACCTCACTTCTGATGCACCCTGACATGTAGGTGTTACCCACAAAAGTTCACAGGGATTTCCCCATCCTGGGCCTAAATGCAGAGCCAGACACCACAACAAGGAAAGAAAGTAACAGGGCCAGAAGACCCAGGTATCTTGTAGACTGCCCATTGTTGATGACCCAGTTCTGGAAATTTCCATTTAGTCATCATGTACATTTTATTTCAGGAGTGCAAAGAAAGACATATAGTTCCAAATTTATAGCTGCAAACCTGTCCCCCTTCCCTTAGTCTCCTGGACACACACAAGCACAACGGTCTCAATGAAAGGCTACTTAATGCAACAAAACATTAGCAGTAATGCTAACTAATTAATGCTAATTAGCTTAATGCAACAAAACATTAGCATTTCACCTAAAAAAAAATCATAGCATGTTATGCACTGGAGTCACACTAAGGTCAACATGGCAAACAAAAAACATTGTTAGATGTTCTGATGGGCTGTTTTCCTTCCTTCCTTTTCTTTTTTTACCAAGCTTCAAAGATATTCAGTGAGAAAACATGTTGTTGGATATGAGATCAAGAGAAAGTGAACAAGGTTGTCAAAGTAAATTGTTTTTCATCTGTTCATTAGCATCTTCTGCTTGCAAGCCACAGGAAGGAATCATCCGCTTTCAAGGCAATGAGGACAGTTGAGGCCGTTTTGTTGAAACCACAGCTCTTGTTGATGTTTCACTGATAATTCTGTGCTTCAAGAAAGGTTTCACAATTTTCCCCCTTTAAAAAAATGCAAATGCCTGGAGGATAAATGTGTCTGCCTCAGCTGAAAAGGACAGAACAAACAAATTTCTTTGCTTCACAAACTGAGCCATTCCTTTCCTTTCATTTGCTTAACACAGCATATGCAGACGAGGTGAGAACAGATGGCATGCACTGGTAGAAATCCATCCAAATCTGCAATGGCATGTTCACATGAACTCAGTTTCTCTTCTTCCCAGTGGTCATGTTTTAGCATATAACTGAAATATATGGGTAAATTGGGGTGAAGGAGGATGCTTTGATTGTTATTATAGTTTTTTATATATTTTTTCCTTCAACCCAGGGATCCTGGGTTATTAAATTACAATGTGAACAACCTGCATGCTACTGTATGTTTGTTTGTATGTGTGTATGTATGTAAATATTATATTGCTTCTTGTTGTGTGTTGGGTGCAAAAGCCTGTGTGTGTATGTGTGTGTTGTGTGCCTTCGAAGAGTGTCTGACTTATGGCAATCTTCAGGCAGACCTATCATGGGGTTTTCTTGCCAAATTTCTTTAGAGGGAGTTTTCCATTGCCATCCTCTGAGGTTGAGAGAGTATGACTTGCCCAAGGTCACCAAGTGGGTTTCATGGCTCAGCAGAGATTCAAACCTTGGCCCAGTGGCATTGCTAGGGGTGGTGCAGCCCACACCAGATGACACCCTAGAGGAGAGGTGACACCTGATTGGGCCATATTCCAATGGAGGAAGGAGCAAGTGTGCCCCTTCCAGTTCGTTGCTGCAGCCACAGCCTCTTCAGGAGGCCTCACAAATAGGCCACTGCAGTGGTGGTGAAAGACAAGGCAAAGTGTACCCAGTCCTGCTTCACAGCAGGGGCAGTGGTCAATTTGCAGGTATGCTGCTGCCACCACCACTATAATGAAAGACAATAATAATAATAATAATAATAATAATAATAAATTTTATTTGTAACCCGCCCCTCTGCTCGGCAATTGGGGCGGCGTACATCAATTAAAATATTACAGTTAAAATCTACATTCTTGCCCTTCACCCACTACCCTCCCCCCTTAAAACAGTATTAAACATAATAGAGTTAAAACGGACAAGACTGAGCACACCTGGGCCTCTTCTCTCCCTGCTCTCCTACCTGGATTGGGCTACCTAGATTGGGCCAGAAAGGGTGCTTGCTCCAGCCCTCTGCCCAAGAAAGAACCATGTCTTTCCCTCCCCACCACCACCTCCACTGGAGCAAAACTGGAGTGGTTGTTATGGCTGGAGCCTTCCTGGCCCCACAGCTGGCTTTCTTGCCTTGAGAGTAGCTCTCCTATGGGGCTCCCCCATGGATCTGGGAGGCGATACACTTGGGGAGCAAGATGTTCCTGCCCACCAAGCCCTCCAGGAGCAGCCTCCCTCCTTCAGAGGCATGTGGGCTGGGAGAGAGCTAGGAGGTGGGTGATGAGGCTGGCCCTCCTCCTCCTCCCTTTTGCAAAGAGTGTCCTGCTGCAACTCAGAAGGGAGGCACAGCTTGTTGTCCCCAGGTGGGCCTGCCTCTGCCACTTGTCAGGACTTGCTGTGGCTTCTGCCTCTGGTTGTGTGGCCATATGGGCTGTGGGATCAGGGACTTCCCCACATTGGAGGAGGATTGGGGGTGTTATTGGCTGGGGGTGAGCTGCAGCTTAGCTCCTGCCCAAACAGTTCTGTGGGATTTGCTAAAGCCAGTCAGAAAGACCTTTGGACCTACCAGGACTGGGTGAAAAGAAGGAGCAATCTGCTTTGAAGTGGTTGGTAACTTCAGGAACCAGAAGCTGCAGAGTTCCTTGCACACAAGCAAGCAGCAGGGGCAAAGCAAAGCAAAGCACCCTAACCAGGCAGTGGGACCCAGGCAGCTGCTGGTAGGATTTCCTACCCCACCTCGGCCCTGCTTCATGGTGGTGGTGGTGGCCTACTCACAAGTAGGCCATAGCTTCATAGGAAAAGAGGTGAGTGTGCCCTTTCAGTCATGCCCCCCAGCAGCCACTTCCCTCACACTGAGTGACTCCACGGCCTTCACACTGAGTGACTCCAAGCCTTGATCTGGTGTCAAAATGATCCCATTATTGGCACCATTTGGGCCTCTGTTGTGGACCACTTACCCCTTTTTTGTTCCTTCTACTTGTATGAATGGGAAAATAAGCCAATTTAGTGCTGCAACCAAATTTAGGATTATTTTTAAAGCCCAGACAAACTAGAATCATAAACTGCTTTAAATCATGGTTTCTTGTTGCTTATAACAAGAGAACATTTCTAAAGAGCGGAGTATAAATACAATTAATAATAATGTTACATCATAACAAGGGAAAAATGTTGTTCAATCATTCTGTAATAGAATCATACAGTTGGAAAGGAGCACAAAGACATCTAACTCAATGCCTGATGATGATGAACAAACCAACATTTGGAACAAACCCACGGTGCCTCCTAGATTATCTATCTACCTTTCCTCACACACACAAATGTATAGTACACGTTAAAAAATGTGAATCTATCTTAAACAAGCAAACAAAAAAATCTGATTGGTCAAACAGACCACTGACATCAGAAATGAAACTTACTTCCCATTGGTCAAAACTCCAATATGTCTCCACTAGGGATCTGACTTTTGCTGGCCTCACATTCACATAATAGGTAAAACCTTGCACCCGGGAACAATCCAAAACAGGAGTCCAGATATGCTCCAAAGACACTCTCTTTACTGCAGTGAACATGCTGTGAAAGTCAAAATTGTGCTCAAGTAAACAAAATATCTAACTAAAATAGTCCAACTTTTTATTTTATGCACAGGTTTGTATGTTATGATTTGGTACCTTTCTTCCCTCCCTTTGCTTTTTCTCAAATAAAGCCTTCTATGTCAAGAACTTTAACCTGATTAATGGCAGCATATCATAACTGTTTTTAGGCAATCTTTTAAAAGAAAGGAATCCACCTCCCAGTAAGTAAAGTCTTCTTCCAACCCTCAGTTTCAGCAGGTGTGTGTATATGTGACAAAGAGGATTATATTCCAAGGTATTAGAAAAGATGGGCTACCAGAAGGCTTGAGTTGTGAATGTAGAAAGGCCTGTAAGGACTATATGTAAATCAGGATTCTGGACAATCCTACTTTTGATTATCTAAATGTTTGATGTTTGATGCAATATACTTGTTCCTACTTAGCTCTTCCCAATAACAAAAGAAAGATGCTAACATAAACACATCTAAAATATTTTGCTTAGCAAGTTTAACAGGTCTAATCAACCAAAAAATATTATTATTATTATTATTATTATTATTATTACAATGAAAGATTTATCTTTAAGTTCCTATCCATCTAGGATATTTAAGTTGACTAATTTAAACTGTAAATTCTAAAATTTAAATCAATCTCAACCAGCTTAGTCAAAATAATTTTAAATCTTGTTTTAAAATGTTAAAGAGAGAGGAAAGAGGGGGGAAAACAGAGAACAGATTAACAGAATATTTTCTTAGAGATTAAGTTGTGTCTTCCCTTCCCAAATCTTCTTTATAAGGTCTTCTTACAACAATAGTAATCCCATGATTCATTCAAAATTTGTATTCCAAGTAAATCCCAATACAAAAGAGAGAGTAGGTAAGGGGAAAAGGGGTTTAATCTATAATCCAGAAGTAATTATTAAATTCCAGAAAAGCTTTCTTTCTCTAGCTTTGGGGTTCCTCAGAGGATAAATGAAATCTTAATCAGGAACTATAGTTAAAGCAAACAGTCTTTCTTGTTAATTTCTAATTTATATGAAATGTAACGGGTTTAAGCTAATCAGTTAAAACACAGTAATGACATGATTCTTATCTGAACTATTGGAATTTTATACCTAATTAGTTTCTGTCATTTAGTATATAGAATATCTGGAAAAGAATTATTTTTTTTGAAAGCTCATATATGTGCTGAAATGTAAATAACCGAATTGATCAAGAACTTGGAGTAACAGATTTTCTGGATAAAAGGGTGAAGGATACAAATTTCTGGTTTTATGAGCAAATACTGAATTTTATTTTCTAACTACAAAAAAAGAAAGATTTACAAGTGACAAATAACCAAAGCTAAATAAGACCAATACAGAATCAATCTATTAGACTAATTAAAGAGAAGATGCCAATGATATCACACAAAACAGTTCAGACACAGACACAGACCCAAAGTGCAACACAGGGAAGAAGACCATCCATTGAAATGACTACCAAAACAGCTGACTCTAAACTAATTTTTTTAGAAGCAATTGAGGAAATGGAAAGAAATTTTAGGCAAGAACTCAAGGACTCTAGACAAGAAGCAATTTTAAAAGAGAAATAGATGAATTAAAATCAACTATCAGAACTTTAACAGATGATATGAAAGAGATACATACCAAAGTAGAGACATTACAAATTAAGACTGATGATTTGGAAAAGAAAACCAAAGAAATTGAGACAAAACAAAATCAAGCATACAATACAAATGTGATGAAAGAGATTAATCAAATAAGAAAATATTTAAAAATAAGAGGTTTAAGAGAAAGAGCCAATGAAAATTTATATGAAATTATAGTTCCATTTCTAGCAGAATTGATAGATGTCCCCAACAGAACTCTTGATGCAGAAACAGATAATATTTTTTAATCAATTCTGCAATTGCGAAGAAGAGAGATCTTCCAAAAGATATAGTGATGTATCTGATGAGAGAAAGAACACAAGATAAGATCATCCAAGCAAGCCACAGAAAAGACTTAAAAATAAGAGATTCAGAGATTAAACTTTTAAAAGATATCCCTTCTATTGTTTTGAAGAAAAGAAGAGACTATGTATTCCTTACCAGAAGCTACAATTAAGAAACATTTGATTTAGTTAAGAAACATTTGATTTAGATGGGAAACGCTAGAAGAAATCTCACTTTCTTGGAGAGAAAACAGTTATAGAATAAACACCATAGACAAAGCAAGAAAATTCTTAGAAAAGCTCAAAAAATCTGAAGAAATAGCTGAAGAAACAGATCAAGACAAAAAAGAAGGATACAATAATCAGACACAAGACAGCCCAGGTAAAAATAGAGATCAACAAAAAAATGAAAAATATAGTTTTCAACTGAACACCTCAGAAGAGATCTCAACAAATAAAGAGATAGAAGACAGTGCTAATCAAAGTGGAGAAAAAGAAATTCTAGAAACGTCAAGAGGATTAGATTTAACCAAAGAAGATACGGATGGACCTCAGGCTAATGTTACAGAAGAACTATAAACCCGTATTATAAAAACTAAACAAACAAACAAACAAAAAGCAACCAAAAATCCCACTAATAATAAGAAGAACAGAATAATCAAGATGAAAATGAAATCATGGAACATACAGGGAATGAATTGCTTATGCAAAAGAAAACAAGTCTTTCACTTCTTAGAAAAGGAAAGAGCTGAAATAATCTGTTTACAAGAAACACATATCCGAAGTAAAGATATAAAATATTTGAAAAATCCCAAATTGGGTCAACATTTCATTTCAGCTAGAAAAAGGAAGAAAAGAAGCACAGTAGTTTTGTATATTTCAAGTCATATCAAAGTGAAAGAAATAGTTAACGATAATGAAGGAAGATATATAGGAGTAGAAGTAAACTTGGAAGGTAAATGGGTACTGATATTGGGAATTTATGTCCCGTTAAGTTTTATAAAAGACTTACCAAGATGATAGTAGATTTGGACCATGAATACTTAATACTAATGGGAGATTGGAATGGGGTAATAGATCCGGCGATGGACAGAGGCTCCTCCGGAAAAAAATAAAAATAAAATCAAGGCAAACTTCCAAAATCCTTCTTTGAAATGTTAGATCTGCTAGCACTGATAGACCCTTGGCAATTACAAAACAAAAATTCAAAAGAATACACATATTACACGAAACCTCATCAATCCACTTCAAGAATTGACATGTTAATTTCATCGGACTTATATAAAGAAGCAGCAGAGACTGATATTTTAGCAAAAATCAAATCAAATCATAATCCAATTTTGATAAAATTTAAAAAGAGGAAAAAAAGAAATATCCTGGAGACTCAATGAACACTTAATGAAGGATGAAAAAACAATAAATTAGGCTAAAGAATACCGGAAACTTTATTTTAAACAAAGGAACTGATCTTAGAATCATTTGGGATGCAAGCAAAGCAGTGATGCATGGGTTTTTTATTCAAAAAAATGCAAAATGGAAAAGGCAAAGAAACCAGAAATTAGAAGATATATTTCATGAAATAAAAGTTAAAGAACAAGAACTAAACCAAAATCCAAATAAAGAAATTCATAATGAGATTACACTGCTACAAAAGCAACTTTCAATCATAACATAGGATGAATTAGAAAGAAAGCTAAAATTTACAAGAGAAAAATACTTTGAATATGGGAACAAAACCAGGAAACTACTAGCATACAGATTAAGGAAGACAAAAGAAAAAAATAAGAGAAATAATGGATGGGAAGAGGAAAGTTACAAATCTGAAAGAAATACAGAGTGTATGAGAAATATTTCACCAACAGAGAAAAATCTAAAGAAGATTATTTCAAACATGAATTAGAAAATTATATCAAACATATTTTAGGTAAAGTAACAGAACAATAGAAAAAGACACTTAATTCAAGCATTATGATGATGGAGGTCCATGAGAGTATAAAGCAGGAGTAGGCAACCTTTCCCATTTAAGGGCCAAGGGACTTCAGCTCCCAGAAGCCTCAGCCATGGTGGTCAATAGTCCCATGTTGGCCAATAGTTCCTGGGATTCTGGGAGCTGAAGTCCCTCAGCCCTTAAAGGGGAAAGGTTGCCTACCCCTGGTATAAAGGAAGTTAAATCTGGTAAAGGTCCTGTGCCAGATGGATTTTCAGCAATATATTACAAAATTTTACAGGACAAATTGAGTCTCCCTCTACACTCATTGTTTAATGAGATTAAACAAAAAGGCATACCAGATTCCTGGTCAAAAGCGAATATTACTCTTATACCAAAAGCAAATAAAGATTTGTCCTCTCCTCAGAACTACAGACCAATCTCCTTGTTCAATCTGGACTACAAATTATTTGTTGCAATATTAGCCAAAAGATTAAGGACAGTACTTCAGGATATTATTCAAAAAGATCAATATGGCTTTTTATCTCAACGACATATGAAACAAAATATAAGAACAATGATCAACCTAATAGAATATTATGAAAAAAAATCCAGAGAAAAAAACAGCATTAATTTTCTTAGATGCCGAGAAAGCCTTTGACGCAGTTAACTGGGATTTTATGATAGAGACAATGAAATCGATGGATTTTGGCGACATGTTTATAAACTGGATCCAGGCTATATATAAGAACCAATCAATGCAGATCATAATAAATGGAGAAAAAACTAAGAACTGTTGAATTATGAAGGGAAGCAGACAAGGGTGTCCACTATCTCCCCTATTGTTCATTTTGACACTAGAAATTCTAATTGACTGCATAAGGATTAATAAAGGAATTCCAGGGGCTCAAATTAAGGGTCAGAACTATAAAATAAGAGCCTATGTTGATGATTTAGCAATTAATCTCAAAGAGCCAAATGAAAATATCAAAAAACTAATGGAGATAATTGAAAAATATGGAATCTTTGCTGGGCTTAAAATTAACAAAACTAAATCAGATATAATAACTATGAACATGTAAAAAAAAGAAGCTAAAGAATTACAGGGAGAATCTGGATTCCAAATTTGTAAAAAGGTGACATATCTAGGTATAACTCTATCCAAAAAGAGTTCTGAGTTATTTGATAATAATTATACAACCCTGTGGAGAGAAATAAAAAAGGATCTGGACAGATAGACAAGATTAAATCTATCATTTATGGGATGGATTTCATCAGTTAAGATGAATGTCTTATCAAAAATAATGTTTCTATTCCAAAACTTGCCAATCCTAATTAATGAGAAAGTTTTTAAATTATGGGAAATATATCAAAATTAATTGGGGCTGAGGAAAAACCACAAATAAGGTGGAAAGTAATGAAGGATGTCAAAGAGTGAGGAGGGCTTGGAATTGCAGATTTGAAAATGTATTATTATTCCTGTGCTACAGATTGGATTCCAGATTGGATAATACTGGATGATGAAAAGACATTAACTCTGGAAGGATTCAATAATAGATATGGATGGCATAGTTACCTATTTTACAACAAAGTAGAGGTTAATAAGGAATTTAATGACCATATCATTAGAAGAGCACTGTTAAGAGTATGGTTAGCAATTAAAACATTTATAGCAAATTATCAAATTGGTTGTCCCCACAAGAAGCATTGCAGATTGCCAAAGCAACGCTACAAAATCAATGGTTAAAATATGAAGATCTGTTGAATTGGGAGGGAGAATCCTCGCTTGTGAAATCACTTCAGGATTTGGAGGAGGATGGTCATATATGTCATTGGTTTACATATTGTCAGTTAAAGAAAAGATTTAAAATGGATCTCAAATTTAAAAAATAAATAATAGAAGAAAAGAATTAGATGAGATTCTGCTGGGACCACACAAATCTATGCTATCCAGACTTTATAAACTCTTACTGAAAATCAAAATGGAATCTGAAACTGTTAAAGAATGTCTTATTAAATGGGCAAAAAATATCAGTCACACAATTCAAATGGAAAGTTGGGAAAGAGCTTGCGTCAAAATAATAAAAATAATAATAAATTTTTATTTGTAACCCACTCCTCTGCACGGCAATTGGGCTGGCGTACAACAAGGTTAAAAAGACAACAGTTAAAACATTCCTCCATCCCACACCCTAGCACTCCCACCCCTTAAAACTATATTAAACTATGATACAATTAAAACCAGGTTAAACAAAATTTAAATACAATAAAAACATTTTTTTTGGCAAACGTGCCGTGGCAGCAGGGGGATGAGAAGCAGATCATCTCCAATTTGCCAGGGAGTTATTCCGGGAAGGCCTGCTGGAAGAGATCCGTCTTTACTGCCTTTTTAAAGGCAGCAAGAGTGGTAATAAGACAGATGTCGTCTGGCAGACCATTCCATAGTCTGGGAGCAGTCGCAGAAAAGGCCCTCTGGGAGGTCTGCGAGAGCCTAGTTTTCATGGGCTGCAGCAGATTCCCCCCAGAGGACCAAAGTGCACGGGGGGGTCATACGGGGAGAGGCGGTCCCTGAGATAAGATGCCCCAAGCCATGTAGGGCTTTAAAGGTTAAAACCAACACCTTGTACTGTGCCCGGAAACTAATCGGCAGCCAATGGAGGGATTTAAGCACAGGTGTTATATGCTCCTTCCTAGATGTTCCAGTAATTAACCTGGCTGCCATATTTTGTACCAATTGAAGTTTCCAGGTTAGGCACAAGGGTATCCCCATGTAAAGTATATTACAGTAATCCAGACGTGAAGTTACCAGAGCATGTACCATAGCTTCCAGATCCCTCATGTCCAGATAAGGGCACAGTTGGTGTATCAGCCGAAGCTGATAACAGGCACTCCTGACCGCCGCATTCACCTGACTAGTCATGTGAAGAGACGAATTTAGGAGTACCCCAAGCTGTGAACACAGTCCTTAGAGGAGAGTATGACTCCATCCAGGACTGGAAACTGAATTCCCAAATCTGGTTTCGGGCCCGTAACTGTCAGTACCTCCGTTTTGTCTGGATTTAGTTTCAATCTGTTTTTCCTCATCCAATCCATTACCGCTCTCAGACAGTCATTAAGAGGTGAGACACCATCTGAGGTCTGACTCGATGATCTGGTCATGGAGAAGTATATCTTGGTGTCATCAGCATACTGGTGACACCACGCTCCATGCCTCCGAATGATCTCACCCAGCGGCTTCATATAGATGTTAAATAGCATCGGGGACAGGATGTCGCCCTGAGGGACACCACAATTAAGCTCAATTTTGGAAGAGCAACTGTCCCCGAGCCTCACCCTCTGGGATCTGCCCAAGAGGAAGGAATGGAACCACTGCAAAGCAGTGCCTCCGATTCCTAACTCTCTCAGACAATCCAGGAGGATGGAATGATCTATTGTGTCAAAAGCCTCTGAGAGATCCAAGAACACCAGCAGGGTCACACTAGCCCTGTTGATGCCCAGGCAGAGGTAATCGGTCAGAGCAACCATGGCAGTCTCCACTCCATATCCTGTCCTGAAGCTGGTTTGAAATGGATTGAGATAATCGGTTTCATCCAAGACAGCTTGGAATTGGGAAGCAACCGCCCTCTCGATCACCTTGCTTAAAAAAGGTAACAAGGAGATTGGTCTATAATTATTTCTATCCAGGGGGTCCAGGGAGAGTTTTTTCAGGAGTGGCCTGACGGCCGCCTCCTTCAACCACTATGGTACGATGCCCTCCCTGAAGGACGCATTGATTGCATCCCGTAGGAATACTCTCAGCGCGTTCCCCCCCCCCCCCCCCGGATGACAAGCCAAGATGGACATGGATTGAGTGGGCAAATCGTCTTCTTCATTTTTCCAAGGAGCTTGTCCACGTCATTGGTACTCACAGATTAAAACTGATCCAGCAAATCACCATCATCGGAGTTGCTGGACACCTCGTCTACGGATCAGAACAATGGCGTCCAAGTCGGCTCTTATCGGAGAGATTTTATCTGCAAAGTGGGGGTTAAACGCATCACAGCAGGCTGTCGTTGGGTTACGTAGGGGGTTTGGCACTGGGGGAACCTTCATCAATTGCCCCACCACCCTAAACAGCTCTGCTGGACGGGACTCTGCAGATGCAATACGTGCAGAACAGAAGGATCTCTGCACTGCACGCAATGCCTCCCGATAGGAATCAAGATGCTTCCTATGGCGAGTTCTCTCGGACAGGAGCCGAGTCTTCCGCCATCTGCACTCTAGTCATTGTCCAGCATGCTTCATCCTCCTAAGCTCCTCTGTATACCAGGGCTTACGATTAGAAGTGGGCTGGAAAGGACGCTTGGGAACGATTGTGTTGATAGCCCTGGTGAGATCGGTGTTCCAACTATTCACCAAGGCTTCGACAGAATCACCGGCTTCACCAACCATTAAACCCTCGAAGGCCTTCAGGAACCTAATTGGATTCATTAGCCTTCGAGGGTGGACCATTCTAATAGATCCACCATCCACAGGGGGGCAGCTAGTGGCCTTTAGCGCCATCTTGACCAGGAAATGATCTGTCCATGACAATGCGGAGGCTTTTGTAACCTCCACCCATGGATATTCCTGTTCCATACTAAAAACTCCATCGAGGGTATGACCGGCACAATGTGTGGGCCCGTCAACCAGTTGGGACAGGCTCATGTTTGTCATGGTCTCCATGAACTCCCGAGCTGCACCAGTTAGATTAGACAAGTCAATCTCAAGTGGAATGTTGAAGTCGTCCAAAACCAAGAGTCTGGGCGACTCCAATGGCAACTCCAAGACCAGCGAGGTCAGCTCGGTTAGGGAGTCTGTTAGGCAACAAAATCCCTAAACTATCTCTGGTTTTCAGGCTAAGGTACATACACTCGATGTAGGTTGTTTTCTGGATAGGCTTCCTGGTCAAGGTTAGGTTATTTCTATGAACCAAGGCCACACCGCCGCCCGCCGCCCACTTTCCCTTATCTGCTCACTTACTGTATACCCGAGCGGGAGGGCCTGCACCCATGTAGCAGCGCTGGCATCTCCCAGCCAGATCTCGGTAAAGCATGCCAGGTCAGTCGCCTCATCCAGTAAGCGGTCATGGATAATATGAGTCTTATTTTTAACTAACCTGGCATTGCAAAGGAGCAGAGTAAGGGTCTGTGGAATGGCTGGTGCGCTCTCCAAGTTATCCTGGGAAACAGAGTGGACTGAAGAAGGGATAGGTATTACACATTGATCCCTTCTTCTTTTGTAGCATTTCTTCACTCTTGTTACGATACCTACCCTGCCCCCACACAACCTCAATGCCTGCCCCCAGACTACTCCCAGCTGCATTGTATAATGGTGTTAATAGGTGATCCAGCTAAATCCCATCCTATAATAAGTGGGCAATGTCTCATAGATAATAACAATTCTGATAGTGATTATGCTGGCCCCACCAATCCTCCACGGCCCCAGAATGCTGCCACCACCACCCCGTATTCACTGGGGGAAAGATGGACTTGGGCGGGTTTTTATCCCCGCCGATGCTCCGCCTGGCTCCAGCACAGCTGCGGCAAGCACTGGCCGCCTCAGGTGATCCCAGTTCAGGGCTAGATGAAAGTCTTGCATAGGCCAGCCTATCAGAGACACCAGTTTTCACTGCCACCAAGAAAAAGAATAGAGGGTCTTATAAAGGGCTGCCGACCGTTGAGACCCAGGTGGTCAGATCTGCTTCAACACGCCACGCTGCGTCACTGGAACAGGAAGACTTGTTGGGGCCTTTTGTAGGCCCAGATGGTCCCGCCTATGTCCACCGCACTGCGCCGCTTGCCACCAGTTCGAGGGGTCGTTGGGGCCTTTTGTAGGCCCAGCTGGTCAGGCCCACTGCCTCCGTGCCACGCCACCAGAACAGGAAGGCTTGTTGGGGCCTTTTGTAGGCCCAGATGGTCCCGCCTACCTCCGGCGCACTGCTTGCCTCCGTTCGGGGGGTCGTTGGGGCCTTTTGTAGGCCCAGGTAGTCAGGCCCACTTTAAATTTAAAATTTCCGTGCTGCATGGACATTAAACAAAACTTTTATAAAATGAAACACAGGTGGTACTTAACCCCTAACAAATTAGCAAAAATTCAACAATGTAAAAAAAGGTAAATGTTAGAAATGTGGTATGACTGAGGGGACACTGTATCATGTTTGGTGGACTTGCCCAACAGCTAAAGAATTCTGGAAAAGAATCCATACAACATTACAACAAATAACTCAAACTCCAATCAGAATGACTCCAGAATGCTTTTTATTAAATACAGGAGAAGGGAGAGAAGAAAGGAGACATTTAAAATATATTTTATACTCAGCATCAGCTGTTAGACTGGTTTATGCTCAAAAATGGAAAGAAAAAGAGGTACCAATAATGGATGACTGGCTTATAAAATGTCTATATATGATGGAACTAGACAAAATTACCTTATTACTGAAGGACAAATCAACTCAAGAATGGGATAAAAACTGGGAACCACTGTTAAATTTCTGTGATCAGAAATGACATTCAAAAATGTAAACATGACAATAACAAGTAGCTGAAAATGAATCAGTTAACTGGGAAGATCAGGTTATATCTTCTATATTCTTTGTTTAGTTTATTCATGACTTATATGTATTTGAATATAGCATAGTCTATAACATCTCCTAATAGTAATATTAATCTGTAGATGAACAATGTTATTACAAGTTTAAGGAAGAATATGTTAAAAATGATGCTTGGCTATAATCCAAACCAAAATATTATATACTTTAATGTTGATTTACGTGATGTAAATGTAGATGTAGCAGAGATCAGAAGACTGGCTCACCAATCCTGGAATACTTCCTTTCATCAGCCATCCTGGAAAATGCTGTTCCCTGCATTCTCCTAGCAGCTTCAGTTTTTCATGAAGACACAATAGCAATTCCAAAGTAAAGCTTTTATTGTTGCATAGTAAAAAAAAAAACAACAAAAAAGAACTATGTACAATCCATCTTGCCAATGGTAGAAACACAGGATCACAACTTGTTGTTGTTAAGTTGAAAAGCAAGGCAAGTTCTAGCAAAGGAGAACAAAGGAGCCCTTGGCCCAACCCATAACTCCACCTCCTGGATGGCACCCTACATAGTAATAGGATGATCAGTTTTATCCCAGCCCCTAGCTGTGTGTCACACCCCATGTGACCTGGTTCCCATGCAAACCAGATGAGATCATTTGTTTACCTTCCAGCATCCTGCTTTCCCAGGCTCAATGTCCTTTTTAATTCTGTTCAGTATGAGATTGTTTTGGTTTTAAACCACCTGCAGGCTGAATCCTCTTTGTTTGCTTAGAAACTTTTCTCAGAAGAGATTTTTCACACATCTGTACATTTCCACTTTGACTGCATATCCCATCCATATTCCAACATTTAAAGGGGTTGGGGGGGTTGGGGGTGAAGGAATAATGTTATGGAAAATAACTATGTACACACTTTATGCTATACAACTGATAACACTGTTGCAAGAGTACATTTTCCTGTACAAATATGTGTGTAAATATTATTATTAATAATAATAAAATTTTATTTTGGGGGAAAATTTTGCTTAGCATGCCAGCTGAAGCAAAGTGCCAGTTTATTATGTCTATTATAAAAGCCAAGATCAGGAATTGAGTTTTTTTTATTGGCTTGCAAATGTTGATTTGTCTGGGAGCCTGACAGACTAAGAAAACTATTTCCAATTTTTTCAGTCATTTGCCCTATCAGATGGAACCAAGCATGTGCAAATGAGATGTATGGACAGTGCTTTACTCAGGTATGGATATTCAAGATTCACCAGAATCCTACCTGTCTGTTTTGTGTGAATGTGGCTATACAGTCACCCCTCTGTTGTCACGGGGGATCTGTTCTGGAAACACCCCCCCCCCATGTGAAAAAGAAAAATCGCAAATATTCAAGTCTCATTGGCTTGAATGGCCACTTGCAGGGGTGCACCACAGGTGCGCTTGCCCTTTTGTCCCTCAGCCTTGCCACTCATGAAAGACCAAGGGACATGAACAGCAAGACTGAAAATGCTGAGGGACAAGTGTAATTTATAAAACCAAAGCATTCCTACCAACAAATCTTTTATTTTTGCCTGAATTATCTGATTACTGTTATTCTGTCACTGAAGAAAGGAACTGAATATGATGTAAGACAATGTTACAAGCAAAGCTGAGGCTGAGAAAAGAGGTCTAAAGTAAATAAACTACCAGAGAGAACAGCACTGAAACTCGTGGAAGCAGCATATCTAAAAATGGGTACCGGAGTCAAACAGAATGATATTCTTGTAGGAAAGATTCCCTTTCTGCTGGAATCACAATTCAAAATGGTAGGGGGTGAAATTGTTGTATGCTTGCTGCAAAATAGATGTCTCATCAGTTGAACACATTCCTTTTCTCCTTCCCCAGCTCCACCTTTAAGCTCACCTCCCAAGTTTGCTGTTAAATGTGGGAGCTTGTCTTGAAACAAATTCAGCAGAATGCCATCATTAATACTTTCTTAATGAACTATTAAATCAGCTGTGGCAGAAAGTACATGGAAGGAGCCAAGAGAACACACATAAACAACAAGATGGTCTTATCGCCATCCCCAGGCAACTGAGTAAGTCAGACCGAAAGAATAAAATCTAGCTAGTTATTTAGAAAGATTAAGTGAGGGTTAAAACATTTTTCTCCAGCAAGTGATACACTGATCACTTCATTCTTCTCATGTTTTCTGACTGGAAGTGCAAGTTTCCAATTTCTTATGAAGTTGCTAGCCCAATCCTGTTGCTTAGCAGCACTAAAATACATATTTTCTAGGTTCTTGTCCTTTGTGGGAAAATAAATTGCAGTTTCCTCAGATGAATGTGTCATTTATGATTCTTAGTCCTGGTGGTCTTAGAAGCAATTAAATAAGAACATTTGCAAGTCAAGTTGCACTGCTTGGGCAAATATAATGTCACATCACCCACACACACATGAGAATACTCAGTCTCTAGGTAAAGAGGTTTTTAAAAAGTTTGGATTTATTTCCTTGATTTCCTTGTGCAAATATGTATTAAATAAAACAGATTTTTACTGGTACAATATCCTTTGATGTCTACTCACACAGAAATAGGTTCTGATACAGTAGTTTGGTGGCCTAAAAACCCTAAAGCCTGTCTGATGTTGGAAGCGAAGAAGCTTAAGTCCTGGATAGTATTTGGATGGGAGACTGCCAACAAATATTACAAGGTTGGTAGATGAAGGGAATTCTGTGGATGTAGCATATTGTGATTTCAGTAAGGCCTTTGACAATGTCTCCCATAATATCGCAGGGAGAGATGGGAAATATATAAATAAAAATATAAATTATTATTATTATTATTATTATTATTATTATTATTATTATCCTTGTTTAAGAAAAACCTAGTAAAGTGTGGGCTAGACAATGCAACCATTATGTAGATTTGTAACTTAACAGACTGAACCCAAAGGGTACTCAACAATGAATCCTCCTCATCCTGGAGAAAAGTGACCAGTGGGGTGCCACAGGGCTCTGTCCTGGGCCCAGTGGTATTCAGTATTTTATCAATGACTTAGATGAAGAAATAAAGGCATGCTTCTCAAATTTGTAGATGACATGAAATTAGCAGGGGTAGCCAATACCCCAGAGGAGAGGATCAGAATTCAAAATGATCTTAACAGATTAGAAAGCTGGGCTAAAACTAACAAAATGAATTTCATTGGGGAGAAATGTAAGCTACTACATTTGGACAGTAGAAATGAAATGCACAGATATAGGATGGGTGGCACCTGACCTGACAGCAGCACATGTGAAAGTCCTGGAAATCTTACTGAACCACAGGCTGAACATGAGTCAACAATGTGATACAGCAGCTAAGAAAACTAATGCAATTCTAGGCTGCATCAGTAGTAGTGTCTGCAACAAGGGAAGTAATGGTGACACTCTATTTTGCTTTGGTCAGACCTCACGTAGAATATTGTTCAAGGGTGTTAAGTTGAAGCATGTCCAGAGGAGGGCAACCCAAATGGTGAAAGATCTGGAAGCCATGTCCTGTGAGGAGGGGTTTAGGGAGCTGGATATGGTTAGTCTGGAGAAGATAAGGTTAAGGTAGCCATTTTAAATATTTGAAGGCATGTCATATTGAGGATGAGGAAGCTTGTTTTCTGCTGCTCCAGAGACTAGGACACAGTGCAATGGATTGAAGCTACAGGAAAAGAGATTTCACCTAAACATTAGGAAGAAGTAAGAGCTGTTCTACAGTGACCTCCAAAGAAGGAGACTACACCACACTTCATCTCCTAGAGTGGAGTCTCCTTCTTTGGAGGCTTTTAAACAGAGGCTGGATGGCCATCTGTCAGGACAGCTTTGATCTTACTGAATCACAGGGGGTTTGACTGGATGATCCTTGGGTCTCTTCCAACTCTATGTTTCTATGATTCCATGATGCTACCAGCTGCTGTAGGTATTAGAATATAGATGGGTTATACAGTCAAAGGTGAAATGTAGAGATGTGTGTGTCTGTAATTTTCCTCATGGAAACAACATCTAGGCAAACAGAAACAGCCCAGTCCAGATGGCCAGAGACTCATAACATTAGGTTTTAGCTGGGAAAACCAGCCGAGTTCAGATAACAGAAACAATAATAAAGTTAGGATGGGAAAACAAACCACGTGGTGGATGATGGACAGCAAGGGGCTGAGTTAACAAACATCATACACATAACATCCAATCAACTTGGGGGGTAACACCCAGAAGGTGGAGAAAGGGCAGGACTGAGAAACCCTTTGTCTGGAATTGTTTATATTACATGTTCTTCTTGAATGTGTTCTTCTTCTCTTCACTTCTCGCAATGGATCTATAATATGCTTATATTGCTTTTACAATGTAACTTTAGGATCTAGAAAAATGGACCTGTAACTTTTTTGTTCAACCACATCAGCAAGATGTGATCCTATAGTGGATTGTATTTTACTTATTTTTACTTTTTGCAACAATAAAGCTCTACTTTCAGAAGCTTGAGTTTTTGTTCCCTGGCTCTGCTGGATTTACATGCACGCCACACCACTAAAATTCAACAATGGGTTATGGTACCCAGGAAGAGTTTTCGTCTCCTGTGAGAGCTGGATTTATGGCCTCTCAGACACGTCTTCAGCAGCGCGGATGGGGAACAGAGGATGTGCCGTGCCTTGCACATTCCTGGACTGGAAGTTAACCTGTAAGTAAAGCATTGCTTTTCTGCATGATTTAAAGGAGCTGTCTGGCCGGTTGGCTGAATGTGAAGGCTTTTTGAAGAATGGAGTTCTGGCCTGAGCATTTAAAGAGACAGTTTTTCTTTGGAGAGGCTGGAGTGTGGCAAGCTATTTTGAGACTCTTTGTGTAACAAGAGGGAGTCATAATGGAGGCAACTAAATTTCCTAAGCTGATGGATGGAAATTATGTGTCCTGATGCATTTATGTGAAAGCTTTACTAGTTCGGCAGAATCTTTGGCCGTCGGTCCGAGATGGTCTTCCACAAATGCCTACTCCAGTGGAGATAGAAAGAAATGAGAGAGCTTGTGCTACCCATCACCTCATTCTTTCTGAAGCCCAGTTGAATTATATAAGGGAGAAATCTGTGGCTAAAGACATTTGGGATTCCCTGAGGGACATTTACCAGTCTGCTTCAGCCCTAGCCAAAATGATGTGGTGCAAGGGGCTTTATGGGCAAAAGATGGACAAAGATCAATCTCCAGAACACCATCTGGAGGTGATGCGGGACTTATTTACCCAAGTACAAATGAGAGGTGTGGAAATTTCACCACCACAACAAGCGTTCATTTTGCTCGGTTCATTATTGGCAAGTTTTGACAACATTTTGCATGGTTTGCAAGGAGTGCCTGAAGCACAACTTACTATGGAGCTAGTGGCTTCTAGAGTCTTGGAAGAAAGCCAATGCCATAAATTTGAAGCAGGACAACGCAAGCAGGCATCTGCAGCTTCAAAGTCCTCTAATGCTACAGAGGGAACATTCAGAGAGATGCAGACGGAAAAGGCAGCTGTTTCCAAAGGAAAGATATGTTATTAGTGCAAAAAGGCAGGTAATTTAAGGAAGGACTGCAGGAAACTTGCAGCAGACAACAGGAAAAAGAATCAACAACAACAACCCAGAGGCTTTGGGGGAAACAAAGGAACTGCAGCTGTTACACAAGGCTGTGACAGTGTGACTCAACATGTGGTGAGCCAAGCTTGGATCCTGGATTCTGGTGCCACCGCAAATATGATAAATAATCCTGAGCTACTAAGAAACAAGAAGCCCTCCACAGTGAACTCTGTTGCTCTAGCTCAGGGGTAGGCAACCTTTCCCCTTTAAGGGCTGAGGGACTTCAGCTCCCAGAAGCCTCAGCCATGTTGGCCAATAGTCCCATGTTGGCCAATAGCTCCAGAATCCCAGGAGCTATTGGCCAACATGGGACTATTGGCCAACATGGCTGAGGCTTCTGGGAGCTGAAGTCCCTCGGCCCTTAAAGGGGAAAGGTTGCCTACCCCTGGATTAGACACTACACAACTAACCCTAGGACTCCTCAGGAGGATGGGCTGGCGGAGAGATGGATAGGGGTCCTGAAACAGTTAAAAGATTGCATGATGTTAGATGCAAATGCACCTGACAACCTTTGGGGTGAGGCAATTCTTACAGCTAATTTTCTGGCAAATTGTACTTGGAACTCAGCTGTAAAGAACACACCTTTTCACATTTCAAAAGAGCACCTAATCTGAAATACCTTAGGGTGTTTGGACAATATGCAAATGTCTATGTGCCAGCTGCTTTCAGAAAGAAAAATCAGTCCAAGTGGAGAAGATTGATGTTTGTGGGATATTCTGGGAATAGCTATAGGTTTCTCCTTGGTGGCCAAGATATTCTGCTTTCAAGAAGCACAAATTTTGAGAAACATTTGGGTTGGGAAAAGGTGCACTCCAACAAAGAAGTTTTTCTGAGATTGGGGGAGTTAGTAACACCTACCAGAAATGGAGGGGTGGTGAAACGAGAGTCAGCTTCTTCAGACAGTGAAGCAAGCATATCAGAACAGTCAACACAAACCCGACCAATGACATCCAGGATGTCTGAGACCAAGAGACCCAGAGATAGGGATCCTCACACAAGTTCTGACACTGAAGATGAGGAAGGTAGAACAAAAGTTTTCATCCCAAGACGCATTCAAAGGGTCCGAAAACCACCAGATCGTTTTGTAGAGCAGGAATTCAAGTCTTTGACAGATAAAGAGGTGTTTGAGATTGTTGATAGGCCTACAAATCACAAGGTGATTGGCTGCAAATGGGTGTACAAGAGAAAGATGATGCCTGATGGTAGTCAGAGATACAAAGCTAGGTTGATAGCAAAGGGTTCTGCACAGCAGAGGTTTGAAAATTTTGACAAGACATTTTCTCCAACAGCAAAGCCTGAGAGCGTGAGGTTGGTTTTGGCTTTAGCAGCAAAGAGGGGTCAGTTGGTGCAGCATTTTGATTTTGAGACTGTATACTTGAATGCTTGTCTTGAGGAAACTGTGTTCATGGAACAACCTTTGGGTTTTCAGCAAGACAATGACAGAAAGGTATACAAATTGAAAAAGGCTTTGTATGGTTTAAAACAGAGTGCTAGAAGTTGGAATCTTTGCATTCATGATGAGCTTGTGAAGCTTGGTTACAAACGCAGCATTGCTGATGTGTGTGTTTACACAAAGGGAGATGTTACATTGGTGATTTATGTTGATGACTTGTGTGTGCCAGCTAAGTCTAAACAGGAGATTCAGACAGTAAGGAAGGAATTGTCAACGAAGTTTGTTGTGAAAGATCTAGGTCCTATTGAGTCAACAGAAAAAGATTGAAAGCCTGATAGAGAAGTGTGGATTGCAGGATACAAAAGTAGCCAAAAGTCCTATGTCAGTTGGATGTGTCAGTGATGAAGGAACTAGAGAGTTTGAAAATCCAGAATTGTATCGGAGTCTGGTTGGGAGTCTGATGTTTATAGCTAACTCGAGGCCTGACATTGCGTTTGCAGTTGGTGTGCTTAGCAGAAAGACAAATTGTCCGAAGGCTGAGGATTGGACTGCAGTTCAAAAATTTGTTGATATACCTGAAAGGTAGCTTGGACAGGAAATTGAAGATACATAACAGCCAAGTTGGGCTAGAGTGCTTTGTGGATAGTTCATTTGCTTCAGAGCTGCATGACAAAAGGTCAGTTACAGGTTTGTTGATCAAGTTTGGAGAGAGTGTGATAATATGGAGAAGTAGAAAACAGGGATATGCAGCACAAAGTACATGTAAAGCAGAGTTCGCAGCATTGTCAGAATTAGTCAATGAAGTTGAGTGGATTAAACAGTTGTTACAGGATTTGAATCAGGATTGTCCTGAATCAGTTCTGATCAATGAAGATTCTCAATCATGCATTGCCATGTCAGAGGCAGAAAACTTGAAATGCAGAACAAAATACATTGGAGTAAGATACAAAAATGTCAGAGAATTGGTACAGAAAGGAGTTGTGCATCTGAAGTATATAGAATCAAAACATAATTTAACAGACATTTTGACAAAGGCATTGACATTAGATAGACATGACCAGATGTCACGTCTACTAGAGATGTCATCTTAAATATACAGGCCTAGCCATTGTGCTAAGTTAGTCTTACAACATATGTTAGTGTGCTTCATATACACATCTATACATTTCAAGAGGGATTGTTAGAATATAGATGGGTTATACAGTCAAAGGTGAAATGTAGAGATATGTGTGTCTGTAATTTTCCTCATGGAAACAACATCTAGGCAAACAGAAACAGCCCAGTCCAGATGGCCAGAGACTCATAACATTAGAAGGTTCTAGCTGGGAAAACCAGCCGAGTTCAAATAACAGGAACAATAATAAAGTTAGGATGGGAAAACAAACCATGTGGTAGATGATGGACAGCAAGGGGCTGGGTTAACAAACATCATACACATAACATCCAATCAACTTGGGGGGTAACACCCAGAAGGTGGAGAAAGGGCAGGACTGAGAAACCCTTTGTCTGGAATTGTTTATATTACATGTTCTTCTTGAATGTGTTCTTCTTCTCTTCACTTCTCGCAATGAATCCATAATATGCTTATATTGCTTTTACAATGTAATTTTAGGATCTAGAAACATGGATCTGTAACTTTTTTGTTCAACCACATCAGCAAGATGTGATCCTATAGTGGACTGTATTTTACTTTTCTTATTTTTACTTTTTGCAACAATAAAGCTCTACTTTTAGAAGCTTGAGTTTTTGTTCCCTGGCTCTGCTGGATTTACATGCACGCCACACCACTAAAATTCAACAGTAGGGTATATTTCTAAGGAAGGAACTGACAAAGCCATTGTTAGTACATTTGAATTGGATCCTGAAATGGATCAGAAACTCACACAACTCCCAGTCCTGCAACTATATTCTGCATTAACTATAGTTTCAAAACCACCTTTAAAGACAGTTCCATGTACAAAACATTGCAGTAGCCTAACTTTTAATTTGCTAAAATGTAGATAACTTATGTAAGTCTATCTCTAGCCAGAAAGGGTTCCCAATAGCACACCAAATCAAGATAGTGGGAAACTAAGGGGCTATGCAGACGGGCAAAAAGGGGTGCTTTGAGGGTGATTTGTAGGTGTGGCCTTTAGACGACACATGCCTAAAAGTCTCCAGGAAAGCACGCTCTAGCCGTTGTATTCTGAGAAAAGCTGCTCCAAAAAGGAGCTGCTTTTTTCCGTTCCTTTGGTGAAAATCGTACCTTCGCATGTGTGTATGTATGCAGTGACACCGATGCACCAGAAAATGGCCATATAGATGCACCATCGCACATGCAGCGGAAATTGACTTGGCAATCCAGAGCATGCGCCCTACGATGCAAGCTTTAATTTAAAGCTTCCTATACTTCCAGGTGTGGATGCACTGGCGCAGGTGCACTTGAATATTAGAACCCTAACCCTAATTGTAACCCTCTGCATGTGCCCTAGCAACTGTCCTCTGTTATGACAATAAATGCATTCTGTTGCATGTACGCTTACTGTCAGCATGCACAGCAGGTTATATGAAAGAGGCTTTTTGTGACCTTTTCTGTGCAGGTGTGCAGGTGTACATAAGACCATCACGCCACTTTCTGGCATAATGGGGGGGGGCTCCTGGAGTAATGTTTGTCCGTGTGTCCTGTTGACCATGTCCCTTGCATGACCACCAGCTGCATGTATCAAGTCTGTCCATACAAACCTCCCTTACATCAGCCCTGGTGGCGCAGTGGTTAAATGCCTGTACTGCAACCACTCACTCATAGACCACAAGGTTGCGAGTTCAATACCAGCCAGGGCTGAGGCTTGACTCAGGCCTGCATCCTTCAGAGGTCGCTAAAATGAGTACCCAGCTTGTTGGGGGGCAATCAGCTCACAGTTGTAAACCGCTTAGACATCCCATAGCGTGATATGAAGCGGTATATAAATGAAGCTGCTTTGCTTTGCTTTTACATGTACCTCTCTCCTCCCCCTGATCTGTGTGGGACATGTTTTGTGGAGGATGATGGAGTAGGTGTCTTTTTTTGTTGACAAACTCTTTCCTTTGCCCCAAGGATGGCACAATCAGACAGTGGCACCTGTCTACTGCACCCACTTCTTGGGAGGAAGCTGAGGTCAGTGAATCCTTGCACAATTTGTGGGTGTATGACAGATCCTGTGCAGGTACACAGGGATGCTGAACTTCAGTCACCTTTGTACAAACAAAATGACAGACTGTATATCACCCTATAACAGGTCCTGTGCAAGTGCACAGGGATGCTGAACTTTAGTCACCTTTGTACACAGTGTGATAGACTATATACTAGCCTATGACAGGTCCTGTGCAGGTGCGCAGGGATGTTTTCCTGCACAGATACGCAGGTGTGGAGAGATGTTCCTGTGTACGTGCGCATGCGTTTGAGAGAGAACCAAAAAAAAAAAAATTAAAGCAGTCGTTGCTGGCCCATATGGTTGCTCCATCTCCCTTTGCAGCGTCCTTGGGGCTGGTGGTGCAGTTGCTGGGGCTTCAATACAGCCTTGGAAAAGCTGCATTGACTCCCTCCAGTGCGTTTGCTCCGTCCACATTTAGGGCAACCTCAGGGCAGGAAGTGCAGTTGCTGCAGCTTAGGTAAAAGGCAACTTCAGGTCACCTTTTCCTGCCCATCTGCATAGCCCCTAAGTGTTGGATATAGAAGTATATTATAAATTACAAACCTTTATCTTATCTGGATTGAGTTTGGAAATGATAAAGACAGTAGAGGATCTCTCAAGAAGAGCAACCACAAAGCAGCAGCTGAACAACAATCAATCCCATGCGCTTGCTCTCTCTCTCTCTCTCTCTCTTATACACACACACAAATATACACAAAGACACATGATGTAGCAGAGGAAAAATAAATAAGCTTAGACTTCCTTGTAAAGCATATAAAAGAAGATTTGCTTACAAATACTTGTATATAATACATGGTCTCATAGAGGAGAGAAAGGAAAATGGTTGCAGGTTAGAATGATACAGGAAAAGAGATGATGTGGTAGAACAAACAAACAGGAAGTATGAAAGTAATTACAAGATAGTAATTAGTGAGTGTAGGGTAGGGATGCAATTCTTAGCTAATTTTGTTCTTGAAGGAAGCAACAAATATTTTTAGTAATTCTCTTCCCACTGTGAGAAAGTATTTAAGAAAAGCTTCGTTTCAAAAGACTATTGACAGTTTGGGACTTATTCTGCACAAAATTTCCACATGGTAGTTTGGCACAGAAAATAGCCATTTTTGTGCGTGAGGCAGCATTTATGCAGAAAATAATATTTCTGTGCATAGAAAATGCCATTTTCTATGAAAAAAAATTCAAATTTTGCACAGAATAAGTCAAAAACTGTAAAAGCGCTTGTCAGTCCAGGTTTCCTGGCACTCAAGAAATACTTTTTTCAATCATTTTCCAAATATTGTTGAATATTCTTTCTATCTACACTTAGTATAGGCACATGATGGCTGCTAACTTGAAAAGGTTTAATAAGCGGTAACAGGACAGCCTAAGAAAGACCTTTGAATGTTTCTGCTGATGCTTCAGTGCCACTTGAATGGTGAAAAGAGTAATGTCTCATCTCTTTAAACTACTCATTTAAGAATTCTTACTCCTCTGTATTTAGGGTACAGTCTATCATAAGATACATGATCTCACATACTAGAACAAATAAAAAATATATGTTACATATGGGTGGGTGACTTGGTCATTTGCTTGAGTCAACTATCACTGTTTTGCTCTCCAGATACCTAATGTAGTGATATACCTATTATCTGCTTGAAGGACACTGAAAACTAGATTGATACATCTGAAACAGAAAGCTGTTCAGCTACTTCTTATTCTGTAACCAAAGTGACTAACCTCATAGACTTTAATTTCTATCAGAAACAGAAAGCTTTTCAGATACTTTAATTTTTGTGACCAAAGTGACCAGCCTTACAGACTTTTATTTCTACCAAATGTTCATGTAGTACTTGTTTGCAGACAAATAGTTACACATTTTATGGCAAGAATTGGGAACATGTGGCCCTTTAGGTGTTTTTAGACTGCAGTTCACATCATTTCTCACCTTTAGTTATGCTGTCTAGGGCTGATGGGAGTTTCAGTCTAACAAGATCAGGGGGGTCACACATTCTCTCACTTCCATTTAATGCAGGGGTAGGTAACCTAAGGCCCGGGGGGCCGGATGCGGCCCCCGGAGCCTTTGGACCGGCCCCAGGCGGGTCCCACCGCCGCCCCCACCGCCCCCGCCCACCACCATGATGATATTGATTATTGTTGTTATTACTTGTTCTTGAGGTTTTCTTGGCAAAATCTCCACAGGGGTTTTGCCATGGCTTTTCTGGGGCTGAGAGAGTGTGCATGCATATTTTTAAAAAAATTTAATTTAAAAAAAAATATTTGCTTATTTATTTATTTATTTATTTTTGGTGCTTTGGTCCCCCAATTGTCTGAGGGACAGCAACCCAGCTCAAAAAGTTGCCTACCCCTGATTTAATGGTTTCCCACTGAATATCCCATTGCATATATCATTTGAATTGTGAGGTTTTTAATAAAATCAGATTTTTAACTTAGGCCTTGTCTGCATGATCCAAAAGGTCCATTTCCCTGATGCCATCTGTTCAGACAACACACAGTTTGGTAGGAACAAGTTTGATGATGTCTGGCATATTCAGCATCAGAATCAAGTTATAACACTTACCTCTTACTCTGGATCTTCCAGGAAGAATCAGAGTCCTCAATTTCTGCACAAGGGCAGCTGTCTGCACCACCTGACACAGTAATTCGATCTGCGGTTAGACTGAGGTGCCCACCCATGTAACCATTGCTGGGCACCTCATTCTGATCTCAGAAGTAAATGACCTGCACTGGGTGGTTCAGTTAGATGTGCATGCAGACAACCACCCCAGCAGGGGAATGGAGAGCGAGGTAACAGGAGAGGTTGGGAAAATGTTGGGACCAGAATCTTCCAGGCTGCCTCCAGAGTATCCTGGCCAGTGCAGAGAAGGTCTGTGCCATAAACTATGTTAAGTCCCCTGTCGGGAGAATTTAAAAATAAATAAATAAATAATATTCCTCGCAGTTTGAAAGGGTGGAACCTCCTTTAGTGAGTGAGCAGGCACATATTATTCAGGAAAAGAACTGTTCTTTCTTAGAGACTTTCAGGACCATCAGTTCTCATATTCTGTAAATACAATACAACACAGATTGATGAAATAAATAGGGTAGTACACCACTATTTTCATTTTTAACAAAAAAATACATGCTGGGGCTAGATCTAGGTCTATTGACATGCACACACAAAAAGGCTTTTGGGATCACATGTGGCCCAAAGACCACATAATTCCACCAGATCCTAAAACAATCTTGCACACACATCTGTTGTTAGTATCCCCATTTGAACTGGTATCTGCATATGTGTCTGTGTGTACATGCTAAACTGTGTTCCGTTCCTTTTCTAAGTTCATAACTCACCGAGTGAAGAAAATCAAGGATAATATCCTAATGACTACAATACACAAGTCTTCTTTTATAATTCTTACCACATCATGTCCTGCATAATGCTTCACACCTTGTGTTGCCTTTACAAACAAGGCTGTACAACAGTTCTAATCCATTTTTAAATGGATTACAGATGTTGAAGATCATTCCTTGTTAAGCTATTGCTGAGTCCATCTTATGCCATGTTGCTTAGTGACTTAATTATGTTAGACAATCTAAATTGTTTTAAATGAACCTTTGCAAAGGGGTGTTAAGAACAAGAAAGGGTCTCATGGCACCTTAAAGCCTAATTCAATATGGCATAAGGTGCCATGAGTCTCTTGTTGCTTTTGTTGCAACAAAGTAACTCCGGACCTTTGCAGACTGCCAGAAATAGTGCAAATTGAGTCCACTTTAAGGGTTAGGGTTAGTGCTAGGGAATCATGGGAATTGTTTTTTTTCTGAGACATTGAGCCTTCTCTGTCAGAGAGCTCTGGTGCCACAATAAAATACAGTTCCCATGATTCCCTAACCCTAACCCTTAAAGTGGACTCAATTTGCACTATTTCTAGCAGTCTGCAAAGGCCCTCAGTGACAGATCTGGGAAAGGGTCATAAGAAGATGAAGTGCTTGCTGAAATTTATTCCACATGGAAACAGAAAAGCTAAGATCTCTTGTGTGGTCAGTTTGTTGTTTGTCACACACTAAAAATTAATGCAGATCATCCCTATTAACAAACTGGAGTGTTTGTGAGGAAGAGTTTTCTCTTTCTTTATCAAGAACCCAAGAGAGATTTAACAAACTAAATAGCTTTCTCCAAGTTATCTCAGAGCAGTATATCGTGAGAGCTTCCAGATTATGTTTTTATTGTGCAATTGCATTGCCTCTTCATGCAATAAATATATCTGGAAGCACTCATGAACTATTGCAAAAGGCCAGGTTCAAAGTCTGAGGACACATACAGCAATATTCTCACAAGATTTTTTCCCCCACCAGGTTTTCCCTGAAATTATTGGCAGCAATGTAGCAATTTGTTTATTTATGCAAACATTTTATAAGTAGAGCTGAATTGCATTAGTCTGATTCTTCCTTTCTTACCTAGCGAAAGAAGTAGGACACTTTAATCCTGGTATGACATGGTTTCCATTGCTATCCTCTAAGAGATTTTGGAAGATTAGTGGACTGCCTGCTGTTCTGGTTCAGCTTTTGGGAGTTTCTCCCTCAACAAAATTATATGTATGTATGTAGCAAAAAAAGATGAGTTGGGAAGTGGAAGCAGAAAAGTACACAGGGTGTGATACTGTGCAAAAGGGCAAGAAACAAAACACCACTAATATCGAACAGAGACAGTGGAATGAAGACTGAACCATAGCTCTGCCCTTCTGCCACCATCAGTTTGCCATCAGAGAAGATTCCCCCTCCTCCTTAATCTATTCTTACAACAACTCTGTGAGGTAGGTCACACTGCTCTAATGCTAACCAGTGAGTCTCATGGCTGAGTCAGGTTTGAATCTAGTTCTATATGGTCCTAGTCCAACATTCTTAAATATTGTGTAATCCAGCTTGAGTCACAATTTTGGGAAAGGAGTGAAATATAAATGATGAGGATAACTGTGATGATGATGGAGGAGGAGGAGGAGGAGGAGGAGGAGGAGGAGGAGGAGGAGGAGGAGGAGGAGTATACATGCTAATACTTGCAGGGAGGGGCAACATATGGGCTACCAACATCATGCCTCTCCATTTTGCATGCCTCCCCCCAGCTACTAGATCTATTGTTACACACCAATGGTTCACGTCATGGTGGCAGCAACTCGTTCTACTCCTGAAAGTTCATTAAAAACAAAGTGCAAGACAACTCTTGCCTTGCTTTAAAATAGAACCACACTTTTCAGGATGTTTCTGTGAGACCTTCTGCTTTTAAATAAGGCACACGCTCCTTCCCACACTTTCTTTTCAAACCAAATTCCAAAGTTAGCTGGCATGGCAGAAAATTGATGTATTTGGTGGCAGGAATATAAAATCTCAGCTATTTGGTTCTGACATACAAGGATGAATAATCACTGTATTTTTTTTCCCTCATTGTGGGAGAAAATGTATATTTCACTGCAGTATTCTCCAACTTCCTAAAGTAGTTTTTCTGAGAAAAAAATGTGTTGTTTTTTTAAAATTGTTTTCAGCACACAAAATGGGTTTCCCGTGCAAAGGAAAGGAATTGCACATTTCTCCACAGGACAATTCAACTACAACTCTTCAGAACATTTTAATAGTAAGAGAAAACGTGTTTGTTTTTTTAAAAGTCTTGCTGCTCTACTGATTTTTTTCCAATGGAGTTTCTTAAGTGTCAGGAACTCTTTTTTTCAACCTGGAAATGAATGAATGCAAATATTTTTTCATCCCTACTTAGTGGTGTCAGGGTGTGGCCCTTGGTTAGTTCAGGTCCCTCTGTGGCCAAACACAGACATTAAACTTTACCACAAGATGATAGAAAGGTGAAATGGATTGGGAGAGAAATTACTTTCTCCATGCCACTCTGCATGACATTGTAGCACTTCCACTCTCTTCCCAGGGGGAGATGGTCATCAAAGGATGGCTTTTACTGAACAGAGAAAGCTGCTGTTGTCCCGATCCATTTTGCCTTTCTTTTCTCATGCAATCAGTCCCTTGCCCACCCCTGTGGTAATGAGAATTGTCAATCAAGCAGGCCAAGCCTTTTAAAAAGTAAACAGCAACCTAGTTCTTTGCATGTGTTTGAAAACTGTAGCATTAACTTATTTCATTTTTTTAACAACACTAGTTTGGAAGTCTGCTCTGGTGTGTGTGTGTATGTATGTGTAGATAATTACCTCATATCAGATTCCACAATCATGGCAACTCTCTCAGTATCGTAGTTATTTCCTCCAACAATAGGGAATCATCTACTCAGCAATGCTGCACAACTGAAAACATGTAATTATCTAAGATGTAGGTAATTACCAGACAAAACACTTAACTTGCTACTTAAAATTTTCATCATTATTTCATAGAAGATAAATAAGTAATTAGGACTTTAAGGCTACCATAAGACACATTGTTTCGAAATTCTCTCATTTGTATAGTGCTCCTTTGCCAAAATTACACTACCATCTCCATCATTTCTCTCCATAATTATAAAGATTCTTCCTTTGATTTGACATATACATAGCAATTTCCAGGAAATTATCTTGCTGCAAGTTTTTTAAAACAGACACACACACACATACACACACATACTTAAGAAAGCTTTGCACTCTATTTCTTTGTCAAACTAGTGAAAAGTAGTTTCATCTGAAAACACCATTACTTATATCAAACACCACTCTTCAATGCTTTGTGTTACAACCAATGCTTAGAATCATAGAATTCTGGGTCATTAGAATAACATTCCCTGAGGTTTCAGGGTAAAAGCTGTGGGACCTGTCCTTGCGATGTCACAAAGATAGGCCTATGTGACAGAGAGAGAGAGAGTTCTTGTGCTGTTACACAGGGAACCTAGATAAGGTTTGGGGAAGGCAAGAACTGCTTCTGAAGCTGACTAAGGATATTTAGATGAAAGCAATTTAGGTAAATGGCCCAAGAATTTTGTTAAAACCTGGCAGAAGTGAATAATAAGGCAGGAGCCATCCAATCCAATCCCCTGCCAATGCAGGAAATCTCAAACCAAACCATCCCTGACAAACAATCACACAACATCAGCAGAAAAATCTTCAACAAGCCTCCCAAAGTAGTCCATTGCACTGCTGAAGAACTCTGGGCATCAGGAAGTTGTTTCTAATGTTTCACTGAAATTGGTTTTCTTGTAATTTGTTTGCTTTGTGTACTATCTTCTGGAACAGAAGAAAACAAATTCACTCCATCTTCTATGAGACAACCTTTCACATATTTTAAGATGAGTCATCTGAGTCTGTGACCATTATTGGACACCACAGGTCTGAATAAAGCACCATAGAATGGTATGTTACTTTCTTTAATATGGATATTTTAGTTTGTTGATGTAGCTTAGTGCTATACTAGCTTTTTCTGGGGTAATTTAAGTTCCCCAAGGCTTAAGCCCTTTTTAAGGAAACAAAAATTTACAAATATGAAAGTTAAACCTGTTAAGAATCTGGCTTTCATTAGCAGAAATATGACTTTGTCTAACTAAAGCACTAAGACTGACTCAAAAAACAATAAACACATAGTTTGTAGCTTAACAAACAATGATGGCTTTAATCTATATTTACATAAAAAGATGAAATCCTAATCTAACTAGTGATGATTCAGGTAAAGAGAGAAAATATCACCATCTATAAGAGAGCAGGAAGATGGGAACAGCTCAGTTGAGAATCTTGAGAGAAAAAACTGTTATTCTCCAAGAGGGAGTGACCTAAGTCACATGGTTAATTTGTATGAGGGGGAGGAGTTTGCAAGCAGGAAATCCCTATCTATCTAAAGAGGGGGAAGAGAATGCAAAAATCTTCCAACAATCCCCTTCTCATATTCTTAGACGGAGTGTCTTGAAGTTTAGAAGAGATTTCATGCTTGCAAGGCTTAACATTCTGCCATCATCAGTCCTCAAAGGTAGATACAAAAAGATCCCTTATCAGTATAGATATTGTCCTTGCGGCACTGAAGAAATTGAAAATATCAGCCACGTTCTTTTTGGATGTTCTTTGTATACAGAAATACGTGCCTTATATATAACCCCAATTGTATTGCAGATACCAGGTAGACAGGAGAAATTCTATATTGATTACCTTCTTGTGGATTGCAACAAAGACATAACTCGAAAAGTTGCAAAAATTTTTGCAGCTGCTATTGCAAACCGTAAAAAATTCTTAAAGCAGATGTAATGATCATCTTAATGACCTGTTATGATTATTGTGTTCTATTTATGTTTAACCGTATGGAGTTTTGTTATAATAATCTTGATTTGGTTAGTTACATTGAGGAAAAAGGATGTTTCAGGGGGATACGGCCGTAGTGTACTTGTCAAATTATAAACTATAAACAGACACCAGGAGACTAGATCCAGTTATGATTGGTTAATTTGCCAATGTGATAGGAAGTTTGATTGTACCAAACCTCCTTAATTATTGACAAGAAATAATTGCCGCTGTATAGATAAATTATAAATGTATAATGCTCATTGCTTAAGGCTTTGGGTAATATAGTTGAAGTGAATTAATATTCTATTGTCTAATCTGCAAATCCATTCCCTAGTTCTAAGGGATTCAATTTTACCTGTTTTATTGTGTGTGTTTTTAATTGTGTTTTTATATGTTTTTATACTGTGTTTTTATACTGGCCGAACGGCTGTAATAAAATGATTGATATATATTGATTGATATTCTTAGACTGACATCAAGTATCTTCATCCCTTCGCATAGTCCCTGGAACCAATCTCTTGACAGAGGCTTGGTAAGGACATCTGCAATCATCACTTCAATGTTGCAGTACTCTAACTAGACAAGTCCATTTTTACACATCTCTTGTGCCTTGTGGAAGGCAATGTCAATATAAGTGGCTTTTCACTCTCAGAAATCTTGATGTAGCTTTGATTATCTTGCATCAAAATGGATGATTTGGGCTCTGTTATCCCAAAGTCCAGAAGCAAGTTGTGCACCCATTTTACTTCATCACATGCTGCCTTTGCTGAAATACACTCAGCACCAGTAGAAGAATCTGTAATTGTGGATTGCTTCTTACTTGTTCAACTTACTGCTTCTCCACCATAGAAGATTAGGTTTCCACTAGCTGATTTTCTGTCTGCCAGATCTGCAGCCCAGTCTACATCTGCACAGGAGATCAGTTGTGGTTGGTTACAGACTGACAACATCAGTCTGTGATTTGCAGTTCCTTTTAAATATCTGGCAACTCTTTACTGCAATGAAATCTCTTTCAGTAGGAGAGTTGACCATTCTGCATAAGATACCAACAGCATTTGCAATATCAGGTCTGGTGAAATTGGCTACGTGGACCATAGCACTAATCTCCCATGCAAACAAAATTATGCTCAAAATACTGCAACATAGACTCCAACCACACATGGAGAGAGAAATTCCAGTGGTCCAAGCAGAGTTCAGGAAAGGAAGAGGCACCAGAGATCACATCAATGCATTTGAGATGTGGTGCAGTAAAGAGTTGCCAGATATTTAATGGAACGCACCAGGCTAATGGAACGCACCAGGCAATTGCAAAAGAAAATCAGCATGTGCTTTATATACTATAGCAAAGCCTTTGACTGCATAGATCATGAAAGGCTATGGAATGCCCTTAAAGACATGGGAGTACCAATACATCTGATAGTCCTGATAAGGAAACATTGGGTCACACTGTTCACAGATGAATGCAAAATCTGCATCTGATAACAGCCATGAGATTTTAAGTCTGCTCTAAAGTGAATTTTTTGCCATGAAAACCAAAGCAGGATTACTTTCTGAAACTGACACGGTTGCCTCTTCATGTTGTGGTTTGCACACTGTAAAAGGAGGCTTGCAAATCTAGTACATAGTACATACATGGTTTCCAAGTCAGGGTGTATCTAGGCTGTTTATTTGCTTCCCTTAATCCCATAGATTCCCATGTTTTCTGGCCAGTTACAGAAGCCACTTGTATTATTTAGCATTTAAAAAATGATAATAATAATAATAATAAGAAGAAGAAGAAGAAGAAGAAGAAGATTTATTTATAACCCGCCCCTCTGCTCGGCAATCGGGGCAGCGCACAACAAATTAAAAATACAACAAATAAAAACATTCCATCTGCCCATCCCTAACCCACCCACCCCTTAAAACAGGATTAAATTATCATAGTTAAAATCAATTTTGCAGATAAAATACAATACAATCCAATTTGGCCTACATATCAAAATGGCGGGAGGGATAAATAGCAGATCACCTCCAATTTTAGCCGGGCAGTTATTCCGGGAAGGCCTGCCGGAAGAGATCCATCTTTACTGCCTTTTTGAAGGCTGCAAGAGTGGTAATAAAATGGATCTTGTCTGGCAGGCTATTCCACAGTCTGGGAGCGGTCGCAGAGAATGCCCTCTGGGAGGTCTGCGAAAGCCTGGTCTTTATCGGTTGCAGCAGATTCCTCCCAGAGGACCGGAGTGCACAGAGGGGATCATACGGGGAGAGGCGGTCCCTACGATAAGATGGACCCAAGCCATGTAGGGCTTTAAAGGTTAAAACCAACACCTTGTACTGTGCCCGGAAACTAATCAGCAGCCAGTGGAGGGATTTAAGCACCGGTGATATGTGTTCCCTCCTAGATGTTCCAGTAATTAACCTGGCTGCCATGTTTTGTACTAGTTGCAGTTTCCGGGTTAAGCACAAGGGTAGCCCCATGTAGAGTGCATTGCAGAAATCCAGACGTGAGGTTACCAGAGCATGTACCACAGTTTCCAGATCCCTCATGTCCAGATAAGGGCACAGTTGGCGTATCAGCCGAAGTTGATAACAGGCACTCCTGACCACCGCATTCACCTGACTGGTCATGTGAAGCGATGAATCTAGGAGTACCCCCAAGCTGCTTGTATTCCCAAATCTGGTTTCGGGCCACCAACAGGGTCACACTACCCCTGTCGATACCCAGGCGGAGGTCATCAGTCAGAGCAACCATGGCCGTCTCCACTCCATAACCTGTCCTGAAGCCAGTTTGAAATGGATCGAGATAATCGGTTTCATCCAAAACTGCTTGGAATTGGGAAGCAACTGCCCTCTCAATCACCTTGCTTAAAAAGGAAGCAAGGAGACTGGTCTATAATTGTTTCTATCCAGGGGGTCCAGGGAAGGTTTTTTCAGGAGTAGCCTAATGGCCACCTCCTTCAAACATGATGGTACAATACCTTCCCTGAAGGATGTATTGATTGTATCCCGTAGGAATACTCTCAACGTGAGCCCCCCCCCCCCGGACGACCAGCCAAAATGGGCATGGATCAAGAGGGCAAGTCGACTTTCTTATTTTTCCAAGAAGCTTGTCCACGTCATTGGTACTCACAGATTGAAACTGATCCAGTAAATTGCCATCAACGGAGTTGCTGGACATCTTGTCTACGGATTCTGTCAAAACAATGGCGTCCAAGTCGGCTCTTATCCGAGAGATTTTATCTACAAAATAGGTATTAAACGCATCACAGCAGGCTGTCATTGGGTTAAGTAGGGGGCTTGGCACCGGAGAAACCTTTGTCAATTCCCCCACCACCCTAAACAGCTCTGCTGGACGGGACTCTGCACGCAAAGCCTCCCAATAGGAATCAAGATGCCTCCTATGGCGAATTCTGTCGGATGGGAGCTGAGTCTTCTGCCATTCGCACTCTACTCGTTGTCAAGCTCGCTTCATCCTCCTAAGTTCCTCTGTGTACCAGGGCTTACGATTAGAAGTGGGCTGGAAAGGACGCTTGGGAGCGATTGTGTTGATGGCCCTGGTAAGATTGGTGTTCCAAGTATTCACCAAGGCTTTGACAGAATCACTGGCGTTACCAACCATTAAACCCTCTAAGGCCTTCTGGAAACCAACTGGTTCCATGTGCCTTCGAGGGCGGACCATTCTCATAGGTCTGCCACCCCCAAGGGGGCCGACAGTGGCCTTTAGCTCTATCTTGACCAGGAAGTGATCCATCCATGACAATGCAGAGGCTTTTATAACCTCCGCCCACAGATATTCCTGTTCTGTACTAAAAACCCCATTGAGGGTATGACCAGCACAATGTGTGGGCCCATCAACCAATTGGGATAGGCCCATGTTTGTCATGGTCTCCATGAACTCCCGAGCTGCACCAGTTAGATTGGACATTCCTCAAGAGGAATGTTGAAGTCGCCCATAACCAAAAGTCTGGGCGACTCCAGCAACAACTCTGAGACCAATGAGGTCAGCTCGGTTAGGGAATCTGTTAAGCAACGGGGTGGCCAGTATCCCAACAGAATCCCTAAACTATCCCTGGTTTTCAGGCTAAGGTACATACACTCGATATAGGTTGTTTTCCGGATAGGCTTCCTGGTCAAGGTTAAGTTGTTTCTGTGAACCAAGACCACTCCGCCCCCCGCCCCCCCGCTGGCGTCTCCCAGCCAGGTCTCAGTAAAGCATGCCAGGTCGGCCGCTTCATCCACTACGAGGTCATGGATAATATGGGTCTTATTCTTAACCAACCTGGCATTGCAAAGGAGCAGCATAAGGGTCTGTGGAATGGTTGATACGCTCTCCAAGTTATCCTGGGAGACAGAGTGAACTGAAGAAGGGATAAGTATAACACATCTATCCCTTCTTCTTTTGTAACATTTCTTCACTCTGTTGCCGCCATATCTACCCTGCCCCCACACCACCTTGATGCTCGCTCCCAAACTGTTCCCAGCTCCAATATATGATGACAATAACAGGTGATCCAGCTAATGAAAGGGAGGGGCTGGGGGAGACTGGCCAATAATAACTTATTCCAGTCCTGACAATTTCCACTGTAAATGTTATGGAGAGTCAGAAATATATATCTTATTGTTAACGACAATCTCCCCCCCCCCCCCAAAAAAAAAAAAACAAACCAGAATTGCATTTACAGCCACTTCCAATTTTGTTTTGTTTTCTTCCACATTTTCTTAGTGTTGCGACTCTTGAAGGGAAACAAATCTGGCCCCTGGACCTGTCTCAATGGCCCACCTAGCCCTAAGAATTAAGACCTGTGATTATCATCAGCCATATTACATGGTAACATCAGTCCATATATAATTATTTCAAAATATATTCACTGAGGGGTGTGGGTAAATAAAATAAAAGAAATCTCACAAATATACTAAGAATCATTGAGTGTAAAAATGGCCATCAGAAACCTAACAAATTATTTCATTTTATGACAGAGCACGGGCTGTATCTACACCATGTGGGTCAGATATGAACTTGAAGGAGACTGTTATTTTCACTTATTTCATTTCAAAGAGAGGGGGGGTGGAACTCTCCCCGTATGATCTCCCCCTTGCCCTTCGGTCCTCTGGGAGGAACCTGCTACAGCCAATAAAGACCAGGCTGTCCCAGACCTCCCAGAGGGCCTTTTCCGCTACCGCCCCCAGGCTATGGAATGGCCTGCCGGACGAGATCAGTCTTATTTCCACACTTACCGCCTTCAAGAAGGCGGTGAAGACGGACTTCTTCCGGCAGGCCTTCCCAGAATAACATCCCCCAGAACATTTCTGCCCTGGGAGACGAATTTTGTCTGTTATCTAATTGGCCTTCTGCATGCAATATTTGTGTTAGATTTGTACTGTTGTTATTCAATTGTTAAATTGTTTTTAACTTTTTTCTTGTTCAATACTGTTTTAAGGGGCTGGGAGGTGGGATTTAGGGTGGGGTTGTTTTTACATTGTTTGTTTTTAATTTGTTGTAACCCGCCTCAATTGTTGGGCAGAGAGGCGGGCTATAAATAAAAATTATTATTATTATTATTATTATTATTAACTCTTAAGAGTCATTTGTTGATCTGCCTGTCATCCAGATATTATAGAATCGCTGATCTGGGAACTGGAAGCTAAATATAGATTTTTCTGATTGGACTCCATGCTTCTTTGGCAGTTGCTGCCTCCATTCTTTAGAAGCCCCAAGCCTTGAACTGTGGTCTACAAGTTAAGCTTTCATTATCTTGCTTGCAAAAACTTGACCCACAGCTTTAGCAGGCAGTTTTTCTCCTAAGTCATATTTCTTTTCAGGGTAGGGAAGATGTTATAGGACCTGTGTTCTCAGGCAAAATTAGACACCATTATCTGTTTTGAAACAGACTAATGTTGCTCAGCTTTAGACTAGGCCACCTTTGATGGCAAGCACAAAGCTCTCGACACTGCACAAACATAATATTATAAATGCCAAAGCTGTTTTTAAAATGTTGCCTTAACACTTTAAAGGCAGGCAAGTATAAAAAGCTGGCCACAATAGCTTCACAGGAATGCTCATGGTAATGGCATGCAAGGAAGAGAATGATCAAAGGAGAATGTAGGAACTCAGTGAAAAAAAACTTCTGCTTGTCACACAAGGCTGGATCTGTGGTTAAACTTCTTTCTTTTCTTGCTTCTAGAACACAGTTTATAATGCTCAAGGGATGTTCATTTTTCATGTATATAATACAGAATGTTCACCAAAGAATTTAAGACATCTGTTTTTTAAGTGTCTAGTAACCTGAAATATAATGGTAGGCTTTTAAAGATTAAAAAAGGTGTTTACACAATCATAGGCTGGCATCCTGTTAATGTCATACATAGGTGTAAGTCAGACCTATACCTACATCTGTCTCTATTTTGGTCAGTGCAGAGATTGTTATTTTCTACCTTCTGCACTGGTCAAAACCCTTCTCCCCCAGATCTACAGTACAATTGCTACAGGCACTCACTCCCCTTTGGTCATTTGGTAGAGAGTGGGGGGATTGGGAAGTATCTGTCCCCATTGTTGTTGTTGTTGTTGTTGTTAACTGCCCTCAAGTTGACCTCAGCTCATGGTGACCCCATGGACGAGACCTCTCCAAGACCCTCTGAACTCCATTGCTCGGCTCAAGTCCTGCAGGCTCAGGCCTGTGGCTGATCTGATTGAGTCCAACCATCTAGCATGTGGTCTCCCTCCCTTTCTACTGCTGCCTGTCTTTCCTAGCATTATTGTCTTTTCTACTGATTCATGATTCTCATAATTTGGCCAAAGTACAGCAACCACAATTTAATCATCCTGGCTTCCAGGGGAGTTTGAGCTTGATCTATCCTAGAGCCCATTTGTTTGTCTTCTTGGCCATCCATGGTATCCTCAGCACTCTTCTCCAACACCACATCTCAAATGAGAGGGGATGCAGACCAGGGCGTCAGGGACGCCCTGGTCCAGAGCGCCGCGGGACCTCGGCAGCCGGACCGCGGCGCTCCTGCGGCGTCCCTGGAAGGAGCGCAAAATCAGCGCTCCTTCCACAAGACAGGGAAAGTGCGCCCTAAACACGTAGGGTGCACTTTCCCTGCCTTTTCCGCCGCAGCGCGTCCGGTCGCTGCGGCGGGAGGTTGCCCCGGAAGCGCCGGCCGTGCGGAGGGCCGGCAGCTCCCAGGGCAACCTCAGGAAGACGAAGGAGCGCCGCTCGTGCAGTGGCTCCTCCTCTTCCGGGCCTCCAAGATGGCTCAATTATTCTCAATCCATACTGCGTGAAGATGGTGAGGCTCAACAAGTCTGGTCTATCTAGGAACACTGTATAGAAATGTCTGCAATATTCCAGATTTTTTGGGCTAAACAGAGTCATCGCAAGGAGATTCTTGAATATAGAGTCCTAAGTCTGAATATGTTGTGATACATCCTGCAGAATCTTTTCCACAAGGAACAATCTCTACAAGCATCACCTTGAATCACCATTTAACATATCTTGCTTATTGTGGTTCTACTAGGCTCTTTTAAATCACATTTTTCTCTCCATCTCTCCCCCACTAGACCTTTTTTCTTGGCAGTGGAGATTATTTGTTTAATATTCAACCTCAGAAAAAATTCAATTAATTGCAAAAGTTACCTCACTGGAGTGCAGTCTGAGGGGATCCATTCACATACCCTCCAAAAATACACATACTAGAACTGGGACACATGTCCCCAAACAACATCAGAGTGCTATTAAGACTGCAAAAGTTATTGAGGAAGAACAGACAAGCTAAAAGAGGCTGCAGCAGATTGCTTTTGCCTGTGTCTACAGGGAAGGGCAAGATTCCTCCTTTCCTCTCCTCCCTGCTGAGCTAATTGAGTGTGAATTTTGCACTTTGAACTCAGTTTGCAACAACTGCAGTATGATGGGGGGGGGGGGAAGGTAGGAGACGGAACTAGAAAGTGGGATGTTTTAAAAACACTGGGAAAAGTTGGACAACAGAGGATTGATTTGGCTTGTCCAGGCCAAATCAGGACAATTGGAAAGCATGTATTAATATTCAAGCAACCACAAGTAGAAACTGCCTAAAAACTGACATTCAGCATAGCATAGGATCTGGCATCCTGGGGGAATTAGAGGACAAAGCCTTCATTGGTGGCTCCATTTCTCCACACCAGGGATGAGCAACATTCAGGTGATATGTTGGGCCACTCCATTTATATAGGCCCAACAACCATCCAAACATATAGCCCATACAAAATGTCTTTATGTTTATTCATTTATTTATTAAAAAAGGAAGTGTGGGCTCTCAAAAGCTCCAGAAAAGGCAATTCACCTGTGTGCCTTATTTCTGAGGGGAAAGGAGAACTTGAACTCAGAAGTGGACTTATGGTCAGTCCTTGTTTCATTGGGAATGGTTGGTGCCACTCAAAGTTTGTCCTTTGGATGGGAAGGGGGGCAAATAACCTACATGGATCCTCAGAAATTCCTCACTCCTGCTGTACTCACTTGTAGCTCCATGAATTCAAGCAAATGGTTGAGCAGGCCTTATGTGGATGTCACATCTAGTTTTCCTTTTTCTTACTAGTAGAAACTACTGCATTTCAACATGTAACAAGGTATCACTCGCTTTAAAAACAGTATTTCAGACATCCACTTTTTCCAGTTTGCCCTGCCAGGGGAACCTTGGTGATCTCCTTTAAAAGCTACTGTTCAGCTTCTATTACGTGAATTACTTGATTTGTTTAACAGCTACTTCTAAAAAGGCAGCCATACTATCAGGGATATTAAAAGATGATATGCTATGCAATATCTCGGGGGTGGGGGGAAAGCAGAAGGAAGTGGGAAAGAAATCAATATCTAATCTGGCAACCATGTATACAGAACTGCCTAAGAGAGTAATTTCAAAATTGCAGCACCTTCAAAGTCAATGTTCCTCTCAAACACCCTTGAATACCCACAGAGCAGCCCTCTAGCAACACATGGTATTGGTACTGTTTGCTCAAAATTTTGCTTATTTCTTTTCCTGCTTTGCATACCTGCCAACCACCCCTCCTTGGCAGGGACACTCCCATTTAATCCTTTGTCACCCCACTTTCACAGCTGCTTTTAAAATGCCCACATTTCTCTCCCATTTCCCCCCTTTGTCTTCAGCTTATTTCAATTGCTGCAAACTGAGTTCAAGGTGCAAAAGCAACTTGCATCCAATTAATTCAGCAGGCAAGAGAGGAGGTGATTGGGTGGAATCTTTTCCTTCCCAATAGGCTTAAGCAAAAGCAAACTAGCCCTTTTCCCCCCTTCCCTTGTTTCATCTCAGGCTGTAAAGCTTTGTGTTTTCTCCCCACCCTAAAATTCCCACACTTTGGGAACATTTTTTCTAAGTTATGGATATATTTGTACAATGCTTGATTTACAACTACTTCACTGACTAAAGCATGTTTATACATATTTCTGTATAATTTTAACTAGGCACATTTTAAAACATGTCCATTATTTTATGTCTCCCTTATTTTTCAAGAACACTCAGTAAGGCCTGCAAATGCATCAGTGTTTGAGGAAAGGTGGCATTTGTTCCCATCAGAACTAAGGAATTATGAAAATCTTACTTTCATTGACATTGTGGAGTCTATTTTTTTCCATCCCTACTCTATAAAAAGCTTGCTTCTTTATACAACACAATTATATTATTCAACAATTATAGATTCCACTTGATACACAAATGCCTATCCCAGTCCCTGACAGTAAAAATAAAATAATAACAAATTGAATAAATATATCCTAGCCATGTTTAGGGGTGGGGAAGGAAGAAGGGGGGGGGAACAGAAGGATGGATCAAGTTATTAAAAAGAAAATATTGTCAATCACTTCAAAAGAAAAAACAACCATTGCTAGAATTATGTCAAAAATCCATAAATTTAGTGAAAGTAATAGAGTATAACTTAAACCAGAAGAAAGAGAAAATATTATATTAGTCTCTTTAAATGTGAATGGCCTAGGTTCACCTTTCAAGAGGCACAAGGTTTGGAACTCTATTAAGAACATGAGACCTGATATTGCTTTCTTTCAAGAGACTTATTTGAAGAAAGAAAGTAATAAAAGTAATTTTAAAAATGGAGTGGGAGGTCAAATGGAGTAGCCATATTATTATCCAAATTTTTTAATGTTGATCCTTTGAAAGATATGGAAGATTTATTTTTATAAGGGGTGAAATGAAAGGAAGAATCATACTATGCAGGAAACAACAATCAAGCAACTTTTAGAAAGCAAATGTTAAAGAAACTGAGGAAATTCACAGAGGGGCCAGAAATCCAGGAGGAGATACAAATTGTATAATGGATAAGAAGTTTGATAGTACTGCAAGAAACAAGAGAAGTGATAACAAAAAACATAGAATACTTTCTCTCCTTCATAATTAAAATATAGTAGATACGTGGAGGAAATTACATCCCCAGGAAAGAGACTATACAATTAATTCAGCCAGTCACACCAGTTATTCCAGAATTAACCATGTCTTAATCACAAAGACTTTATCACACAAGCCCTGTTCTTGCCACAGTTGTGTTGACGAAAGGGAGCACATACATAAAGGTTTGGGAGCAAACCTTATCACACGTGAACTCAGTCATTGATCCTAGAGATGGGCTCCAAAGTCAAATCAGCCTTCCATCCTTTTGTAGGTTGCTAAAATGAGTACCCAGCTTGTTGAGGGCAACTGGCTTACACATTGTAAACTGCTTAGGGAATGCTAGTTCACTGATAAGCAGTATAGAAATGTACTTGCTATTGCTATTGTTCATGGGATTGGGGCTGTTGTAGCCATGGATGGTCCTGCACTCTCTTTCCCAGACTACTCCTTAACCCTGCCTCCTTGCCCTATTGCTCTACTCAGGATGCCTTTCTCTTTTTTTATACTTCTCTTTTAAACACAATTTAGCAATGATTGCAAATGTGATTTAGTGGGAGAGGGAGTAAAGAAAAGAAAGTGTAAAAAGGAGAAAAACTAGTCTGCTCCAGACTAGCAAGGGGTACAGGGAGGAGACTGAGACCACCTGAATAACCAATCCCAGAATGGCAGCTTGTAAGCTTATCACATGAGAGGGCTAATGCTACGTCAATGCAACTGGCAGCTACTGACAAGGCTTTGCCCAACAATGAAAAAGTAGGATATAGGTCTAAAAGCCAATTATGATAAACCAAAAATATTAAATTTAAATATGTCTTGACCCACTGGGAAGGTTACATGCTCTCAGCTTCAGGGAAAGGCAATGGCAAACCTCCTCTAAACAAAGCTTACCAAGAAAACTCCATGATACATTTACCTTAGGGTCACCATAAGTTGGAAATGACTTGAAAGCACACAACACACACATACAAAGAAGCATTTAGATTTGAAGATGATGCCAAATGATTCAATTAGTTTTCCTGGCTTTAAATATTTAGGGTTTTTTTATGAAAAATATATTACATTCGGTATATAGGAACCATTAATTAAATTAAATGAAATTAAACTGTAAATTAAACTATAATGGTATATAGGAACTATAAATTAATATTTCAGTACACACAAATGAAAGTAAAGAAATGGCCCAAATTGCAGTTAGCATTATTAAGGAGATTGACAGCTGTATTAAGGAGATTGACAGCTGGCTAGTCTATATGCTATCCAAATTCCTATTTCTTTTTCAAATAATTCCTCTGCTGATACAAAGGGGAAATTTTAAGAAATAACAAAAACAAAAAAAGAGAGAGAGAGAGAGAGAGAGAGAGAGAGAGAAATTCAGCATATGGGGTAAATCTTTAAAGTTTGTTAATAGCTAAAGCATCAAAAGGAGGCTTAGCCTTACCAAATTTAGAATTATATAATGATGCATTTCAGTTGGCTCAAGTGGAGAAATTTGTAAATGATAATGAATTAATTACTTGTGTACAAACAGAAAGAAGTACAATATGTAGGGGGCATTTGTTGACTGCCAATTACCTCCCTCACCCCATGCAACTGCCATCCCATTGAATGTCTGTGTGACCAGCCACATAGTCACAAGAATGATACACTACTCATACAGTACATTAGTGTTCCCAGTGACACATTGGCAAAGCACAATCATGGAGTCCCCCATATATGCCCACTTCCCCCTCTTTCACCCCATGCCCTCCTGTTGGACTGGCCAGTTTGTGTGTGTTTTTATTACATCCATTGCATTATTGGCAATCTGCTGTGTTTATCATAATATCTCTTCAGGGGTATATGATGGCTCGTTATTGTAATAGGTGGAAAGTGCAGATGGTTACTAGTGCACCTGAATGCTAGACAAAAGAAAAACACTGTATGGCAAGAAATGGTGCCAGCAGTTGTGTCTCACCAGGTTCAGGGCGCATGATCCAGACTGCTTCCTTAAGCCGCCTGGGCTTTCCCATATTCCTGCACTCATGTCATACTTTTTATATGCCAGTGCAATAATGCACACTTTCCACTTTAGAAAAGAGGAAAAGGTCTACAATATGGTAGACTCTTATTTTATATCACATCTGCAGCAAGGTCAATTTATGCTTCTCAATGGAAACAAAAAACAATCCCAGGAATAGATTATTGGATTTGGAAATTATACGATTTAATGGAGAATGATAGGTTAACACAGATTATACAGAAAAAATCACTTAAGATATTTATGAATGTATGGAATCCTTTTATTAATTATATGAGACAGAAATGGGGTGAACTATGGATAATGGGTTTAGAAAAGGAAATATAAACACAAGTATCAATAACGTAAGAGAAATTTTGTCCAAAATGTTGTGTTATATTATACATATAACTCGATGAGGACAAAAGGATAGATTATTGGAATCTTGTAATATCAACCTTTTTCTTTCTTTTTTTCTTAATTAGTAAATTGAAGAATATTAGAGGATAGTTGATATCAAGATAAAAATAAGAGAAAATATTGTATAAAATACAGTATTTTCTGGTGTATAAGACTACTTTTTAACCCAGGAAAATCTTCTCCAAAGTCAGGGGTTGTCTTATACGACGGGTGGAGGAGGAGGAGGAAGAAGGGGTGGCACGGCATGAGGCGGAAGGAGGAAGAAGAGAGGAAGTCAGGTTAGAGGAGGAGGAGGAGGTGGCGTGGTGTGGCATGAGGCAGGAAGAGGAAGCAGCAGCGGATAAGAGACGAACCCCTATGCTGGGTTTTTCTTGGCACAACTGGTTCAGAGTAAGTTTGCCATTGCCTTCCTCTGAGGCTGAGAGTGTGTGACTTGTCCAAGTTCATCCAGTGGTTTCATGGCGGAGTGGGGAATCAAACCCAGGTCTCCAGAGTGGTAGTCCAACACTCAAACCACTACACCATGCTGGCTCCTAATCCCATGTACTACCTATGAAACAACTGCAGACTTTTTTGGTGTTCAGACTGCCAGAAATAGTGCACATTAAATTGAGGCACTGCCCTGGCTCAGTGCTAGGGAATCATGGGAACTGTAATTTATTGTGGCACCAGAGCTCTCTGACAGAGAAGGCTCAATGTCCCAGAAAAAAATACAATTCCCATGATTCCCTAGCACTGAGCCAGGGCAGTGCCTCAATTTAATGTGCACTATTTCTGGCAGTCTGCAAAGGCCCAGTCCTTTCCGACTTATGGCAACCCTAAGGCAATCTTATCATGGGGTTTTCTTGGCATGTTTCTGCAAATGGGGGTTGCCATTACCATCCCGAGGGTGAGAATGTGTGACATGCCCAGGGTCACTTACTTGGCCGCAAATTGTACATACCCCAGAATGCATCCCCTAGTATATTGGCAGTCCTTCCCCCAAACACTTTCTCATTTCCCCCTGTTGGATGAGGGGTCGTCTTATATGACGAGTATATCCCAAACTCTATATTTTAACTGGAAAAGTTGGGGGTCATCTTATACGCCCAGTCGTCTTATACACCGGAAAACACGGGTAACTAAAAAGAATCAGCAGAATGAATTTCGGAAGTCAATTTATTGTTGTCTTAAATATGATAGATGGTAGTATTGTAGATGTATTTGTGGATGCATTGTAGTTGTGTGGTGTTATGTTTTAAATGTGTGTTTTTTAATAAATTTTTAAATTTTTAAAAAATAAAAGTCAAGAAGAAAACAAAACCAGTGATTATACCAAAATATGATATACATAATATCTCAACAGAATTTATTGACAACATAAGAAACATATTTGCATTACTAAACATAATAGGCCGAGAAGCAGAGGAATTATGGACTAAAGCCAGGGACATAATAAAAGAAGAATGCAGATGGACACTTTCAATAAACAAAAAGAAAGAGAAAAAAAAACATGACTGACAGAAAAAACACTACAAGCAATAAAGAAAAGAAGAGAAGAGAAACAAAAGGGAGATAGGAACAAACTAAGAATTATGAATGCAACAGTACAATGGCTTGTGCAGAAAGATAAAGAAAATTACTACAACAACCAATGCAGAGAAATAGGAGACAACAACAAAAAGGGAAAAACAAGATATCTATTTCACAAGATTCAGGAAATCAAAGGAAAATTCAAATCAAAGATTGGGATGATTTATGCCAATAAAAATAACATAATTCAAGACCATGAAGGAATAAAAAGATGGTGGATGCAATACACAGAAGAATTATACAAAAGAGATCACAAAATGAAGGACATATGGAACAAAGAGTCATATGAAGATGAACCCCAAATTCTAAAAAGTGAGGTGGAAACTGCAATAAGAGAAATAGAAAAAAAATTACCAGGAATAGATGATATTCCAGTTGAACTGCTGCAATCCACACTGAGAGAGTCAACTCTAATGCTAACCAACATATGTCAGCAGATATGGAAAATAAAACAATAGCCAACAAATTGGAAGTGATCAATATGCATCCCCATCCACAAAAAGGGAAACACAAGAGACTGCAGCAAGTATAGAATCATAGCACTGATCTCCCATGCAAGCAAAATCATGCTCATAATTCTGCAACATAGACTCCATCCATACATAGAGAGAGAACTCCCAGAGGGCCAAGAAGGGTTCAGGAAAGGAAGAGGCATGAGGGACCACATTGCAAACATACAATGGCTAATGGAACACATCAGGGAATTCCAAAAGAAAATCAGCATGTGCTTTATAGACTATAGCAAAGCCTTTGACTGCGTAGATCATATAAGCCTACGGAATGCCCTTAAAGACATGGGAGTGCCAACACATCTGATAGTCCTGCTGAGGAATCTGTATTCAGGACAAGAGGCTACTGTCAGGACAGAACAAGGAGAAACAGAATGGTCCCCAGTTGGCAAGGGAGTCAGACAAGGCTGCATCCTTTCACCCTATCTGTTCAACTTGTATGCAGAATATATGACAAGAAAAGCAGGCTTGGACACAGGAGGAGGAGGAGGAGTGAAAATAGGAGGAAGGAATATCAACAATCTAAGACAGGGGAAGGCAACCTTTTTAAGACCTGGGCCGGTCTCCCATAGCCCAGGTCTCGGCTGGGCCGAGGGGGGGGAATGTTGGCGTGTGCACATGCGCATGCGAGTGCCCTCCGCTGCCACGCGTGGCCCCCGTGCATGCTGCCGCCGCCCGCCATTTTGGAAATCAAAATGGTGGCCGCGCCGCGTTTGCGCATGCGCATACGCGTCGCGACCGCCATTTTGATTTCCAAAATGGTGGGTGCGGCAAGCACAGCCACAGAGCGGCAAAAACGCACCGGCAGCAGCGCCGCGGCGACAGCGCCGCGGTGGCGCAGCGGTGGAAACCTTTGGCCTCGGCCGGTAAGTCCAGGGACCAGGGGCTTAACCAGCCCCCGGGCCATAGGTTGCCGGTCCCTGATCTAAGATGACACCATCGTACTAGCAGAAAACCTCACAGACCTGGAACACCTACTAAGGAAAATCAAAGAAGAAAGTACAAAGGCAGGCTTAATGTTGAACATCAAGAAAACAAAAATAATGGCCACCAAGGACCATCACAAGTTCAACCTAGACAATAAAGAAATAGAAATAGTAAAAGAATTATCATACCTGGGATCAAACATTGATAGAAATGGGGACTGTAGTAAGGAAATCAGAAGAAAACTAGGAATGGTGAGGGTGTCTATGAAAGAATTAGAAAAGATTCTAAAATGCCAAGATATACAACTCAGCACAAAAGTTAGAATCATACAAGCATTGTATTCCCTATTACCATGTATGGATGTGAGAGCTGGACAGTTAAGAAAGATGATAGGAAGAAAATCAATGCATTTGAGATGTGGTGCTGGAGAAGAGTGCTGAGGATCCCATGGACAGCCAAGGACAAACAAGTGGATCCTAGAACAGATCAGACTGGAAACCTCCCTCAAAGCCAAGATGACCAAACTGAGACTGTCATACTTTAGGCACATCTTTGGAAAAAAATAATAATGCTGGGGAAGGTGGAGGGAAGTAGGAAGAGAGGAAGGCCACATGCCAGATGGATGGACTCTATTAAGGAGGTCATGGGTATGGGGTTGCAGGAATTAAGCAGAGCAGTGGAGGACAGAGGGTCTTGGAGATGTCTCATCCATAGGGCTGCCATGAGATTGACTCAAAGGCAACAACAACAAACAGGTGAAAATTTGGATTAAGAACTGGTAGTTGTCATAAAGAACATTAATAATACTGTATATTGGTATAGATGGAAATGATAATAGTAAGAGGATTGTCAGAAAATCAGATTCATGTTGTAAAAAAGGGGAGGGGGGACAAAATTAAATAACTAACAATTAGTTGTCCTTGCATGACACCCCAAAACTGTTGCCTGGGGTCTCTGCCTCACTGTAACTAGTAGTATGGATGGCCCTAAACCAAACCACAGTATAAGGCAGGGACCGGCAACCTACGGCCCGGGGGCCAGTTTAGGCCCCGGGCTCCGGACTTACCGGCCCCGGCCGGAGGTTGCCGCCGTCGCCGCCGTCGCCGCGCGCTGCCGCCGCTGCCAGAGCGCATTTCCGGGTGCGCTCATGGCGATCGCCATTTTGAAAGTCAAAATGGCAGTCGCAACATGTTTGCGCATGCGTGGTACTCTTGTGCATGCGCAAATGTCTTGCGTCCGCCATTTTGACTCCCAAAATGGCGGCCGCGACATGCGCCGTGGCGGCTGGAGCCGCACGTGCTACGGCGGCGACCGCAGTAGCGATCACGGTGGCTGTGTGTCCGGGGGGGTCGCGCGCGGCAGCGGCGAGTGCCACCATTTTCTCCCCCTTGGCCCAGCCGCGACCTGGGCGACGGCAGACCGGCCCAGGTAAGAAAAAGGTTGCCTGTCGCTGGTATAAGGTGTTGGTGATTACATTTAAAACTCTACATGGCCTGGGTCCAAACTACCTAAGGGATTGTCTCCTTCCATACAGTCCACCCCACACCCTCAGGTCCTCTGGGAGGAACCTACTGCAACTGAGAAAAACCAGATTAGCGGTAACCTCTCAGAGGACTTTCTCTGCCACTCCCAGATTATGAAACGCCTTGCCGGAGGAGATCTGTCAAATAACCAGCTTGGATAGCTTTAAAAAAGCCATCAAGATAGATCTCTTCCAGCAGGCCTTCCCTGAATAGACTATCCCATCTTAGTCTGTGCTCCTCTCTCTTTTATATATCCACTGGTGTCCCAGAACACCTGCCATTTTTAATCTTATGTTTTACTTTAGCATTGTAAATGCTCTTTTTAAAGGGAGGTTTATTGTTATTATTATTGTTATTATTGTTTTTAATGAAGGGCATGTTTTATTTAAAGTTAATTTTTAATTTATGTGAGCTGCCTTGATTGCGTCAGCACAAGGTCGGATACAAGAATAAAGTTGTTGTTGTTGTTGTTGTTGTTGTTGTTGTTATAAACTTAATCAGCTTGCCTCCCTGTGCAGTTCTGAGCAGCTCCTTATTATTATGGCAACAAAAAAGGGTAGAAGTTGGTCATAGTTGTCATGAGGAAAAGAAAAGCAGTTAATATGTGTTATCATATTATGTGTAATCAAAAGTAGTTAATAACTGCAGATAGCCATCGGACCCAACTAAAACAGTTTGTAAATAACCTAATTAAATTCTAAAAGCCTCAGAGGATGGGAATGGCACCCCGCCCCCTGAAGAAATGTGACAAGAAAACCCTATGCTAGATTACTCTTAGAATCACCATGAAATGACTTGAATGCACACAACAACAACAATACCCAAAACACTGTGGATGAACCTCCCTTTAAACCATCTAACACCCTCACCAATGGTCAATAATATCACTGTTTATAATACACATAATAATAATAATAATAATAATAGTTTTATTTCTAACCCACCCCTCTGCGAAGCAACCGGGGTGGCATACAACAGATTAAAACAATGCAAGAATAAAATACATTACCCGACACTCCCCCTAACCCTCCCAATTGACTGTTGGTGAGGTAGGGAGATGGTTTTATAAACTTCAGATAACATCTGAAGTCAAAATCTTCTATTTCTTTACTTCACTAGCCCTCTTCATTCCCATCCCCATGCAATTAGAAAGGTTGGTGCTAACTTTCAAGTTGGTCTGATGTAGGAAAACCAAACTAGGGCATAAAATGACATATTTTATTTCTGTAATTCCCTCATGATACAGCGCAAGGGTGATGACTCAGAAAAAGTCATGCACTTTGAGTGAGTATGGATTAGCACTCAGAGGAAAAGCATTCTGAGCAAGATTAAAATTCATACGGTAATGAGAAGCCACGTGTTAGTTTTTCATGACACTATTACACACTAGATGCCATCACTCCTGAAACCTTTTTCTTCTCAATTTTCTTTCACAACAGTCCTGTTTGTTCCCACTGCCATTCTAATTCTTTTAAATGTTCCTGACTTCTTATACATGTGCATGTGTGTTTTGCTTTTTACCCTGAGCAACTTTGAGTAAGCAGTAGAAAAGTGAAGCTGGGAAGAAAATACAAAATTAAACAAATGTGTTTAAGCCCATTGGGTTTAAAAATTTAGTTTAGTTTTGTTTTGTTAATGCATTGTATGGACCCAGATGAACACTGTTTACTCCAGATTTGAATGCAGCCTGAACCTGACATTATCTACTGTGTCTTGGAAATCTTTCTGCATAGCAAATTGAATTTTAAAAATGAGAATAGCTTTTCCACAAGGAATGAATACATTACATTCATTTGATATTCAATGGAGTAACATTATGCATAATGAATACATTTACTATTTATACTGTTTAACCCACCACTGAACTCAGACCTTTTAAAAAGTGTATGCTTTCTTTTCTTTCTTTTTAAAATCACATCTGAGTTTTATAGAAAATCCTTAATTATTCTCTCTCTCTCTCTCTCTCTCTCTTGTGTGTGTGTGTAAAATAACACAGCCTCATTACATTTGGTAAAATCGTAGTGGGATCACTGCTTTTCTGGAAAACAGATGACAATCAAAACAGAGGTGGAGAATTAAATTTGTGAGGCTTCTACCTAAGATTTCATTTCAGCCCAGTTGCTTGCCACTTCAATTCAACTTTTGCTTCCTCTTCATGATATGCAAATAGTTCTCATCTGAGCCCCTACGGCCAATCCAGAGTTTGAAAATAATCAAATAGAACAGTGTGCAATTTAAGGTCCTGACAACAAGTACAGAAATGTTGTTTTATGCTTGAGGGAGCTGTGCATAGACCATCTGCTGCCTTGGAGATTCTCATGATGCCTGTCAAAAAAGTGTGTGCATGAAAAATCAGGGAGTAGAGAGGGAGATGTTATCATCTTGTTAGTTACAGCAACCTGTGAGACCTCAGCACTCCTGCTGGATATCTCTTTGGTGATCATTTCCACGTGGGATACAGAAAGCTCAGCTTCTTTACTTCCACCCCACAACCTCCTCCCCACAGAGGATTTTCATGCCACCACTGGGTAGGAAGACATGAAATCACTTGGGGTGTGGGGTGACAGGAAGAAATGAGAAAGAGAAAATGAAGCCAGAAATTAATATCATTTACACATGCAGACACACCAAGATACAACTGACCATATCCCTGGCATCTTGGGATAGAAAAATCACACCTGTACTATTGTGTCCCAGAGACTAAGGAGGCAAGGTAATAGGATTTTTAGGATGGAAACAAGGCCTAGGCTTCTATCTCAGTTAATGGCATAACTGAATTTGTGGAACCTATCACAGAAGTGTCAGATCTAGAAAGTCCTCAAGTGCGAGTGATCTGCTGCATCCCAAAATGTAGACAGCTAGTGTCAGATACAACTGATGAAGACCTTCAGCAAGATAGGGACCCATCCTCAGCTGGAATTGATGGATACTATGGAGACGCTTCTATCATTTGCAGCAAGTCAACAGGTAAAACAGCAGTGTCAAACAAGTGAATACTACTTGCAGAGGCTCCAGTTAAAAACAGATTAATTAATCACCTGGGCTGCATCCACACTACAGAATTAATGCAGCTTGACACCTCTTTAACTGCCAAGGTTTATGCTATGGAACTTTGGGGAATTGTAGATTGTGAGATATTTAGCCTTCTCTGTCAGAGAGCTCTGGCACCATAGCAAACTATGAATCCCAGGTTTCCATAGCATGGAGCCATGAGAGTTAAAGTGGTGTCAAGCTGCATTATTTCTGCAGTGTGGATACAACCTTGGTGTTTCAAGCAGCTATAAATCCCATAGAACCTGTTGGGGGTTCTTGCTCTATGGAACAGGTCATTCTTTCTGGCTTTCAGGGGTTTTTTGTACTCATGGATTTGTTTGAATTAATGACCTCTCTGGACTGGCTAAAGTTGTACCTCTCATTATCTTTTCCTCTTGACTTTAGCTATAGCTCATAGTTGTAAACCGCTTAGACATCCCATGCGCGATATGAAGCGGTATATAAATGAAGCTGCTTTTTGCTTTATATTGTCTGTTGTCTATTTGTAACAGATTCTGGAATGGGTGACACCTAGCTACTGCACCTCCTTTCATCTTTGGTGAACTCTCTGGAGTACCTGTGTATGACCTGAACTGGCTTGATTCCCTTATAACTGTTTTGCCCAACTATAGTCTGCCTCTCTGAAATTTACAGGCTCCAGGCATGGGACAGTCATTGCAGCAAAGCAAAATTATCCATATACCATCCCTCTACAGAGTTCTGCACTTTTCAATTGGGTTTTTTATATTTATAGGAATAACTACAGTTCAGTTGAAAAGCCCAATTGGAAACTAGTAGCAAGAGTAGGGAAATAGTTTTAAATGTCTGCCGGGGGGGGGGAGAGAGAGACTATACATATTTTCATCATTATATTCTCCCTTGATCTGTATTTCCATTTGGCCAGATGCTTCCTTAAGTACAGAAGAATTTTTATCTCAGGGTAATAAATCATCTTTTGGCAGGGACCATGCAATTTTGTTTCCTTCCTTCAACTGCTGCAGACAGCTCCATTGCTTTGTGACAGTTAAGTACATGTTCCATAGCAAAATGAAACCTTTTTCTGAAAATCTATACAAGACTGCTTCCTGCATCCCAAAAGATGCTCCCAGTTCTGCAAAGATACAAGTACACTGATTACTCTTGGCAGCCAATTTAATATTTGGTTTTCTAAATGTGCAATTATGGAGAGGGAGACAGTATCTGAAGATGAAATTATAAAATGATTCTTATATGTGTATGTATGTGGTTGTGCACACACACACACATATCTTCATAATTTATTGTTATTTCCCATCAAGTCATCTTTGACTTTTGATGACCTTGGAATGAGAGACCTACAAAAGTCCCAATCATCAACTGGTTTGCTCAGGTCTTACAAACTCAAAATGGCTTTCTTGACTGAATCAGTCTATCTATAATTTGGCCTTATTTTTCCCCCACTGTCTTCCATTTTATTAAGAAATCATCTTTTTCCAATGATAATTTCCAAACTTTTCTAAAGTTTCAATGTTGTCCTTTTGGCTTTTCATGAAAGTTCAAGCATCATTTGCTCTTGGACTCCCTCCTCCTCCCCTTTTCCCCCTCCCCTTTTATTTGTCTTCTGTTGCACTATATTTTAATAGCATTTTGGATAACATTCTCCTGAGGGTGACATCAAAGGCTGTGCTTTGAGACTCATGTTTGGTGCTATTTAGCCTGTTTGAATACTAAGAAAACAAATGCACACAAACCAAAGTACTTCAAATTGGGCGGCGGGAATTGAAGAACAATAACCCTTGATTTTTAAAGCAGTACTACTGCTCATGTTGACAAAAAAAGAAGAAAGAAAGAAAGAAAGAAAGAAAGAAAGAAAGAAAGAGTGCACATATGTTAGGAAGTGAAGATGTATCTAGAGAGATAGATATTTTAAAAAATAGATAATGTGGTAAAAGTGGACCAATTCAAACTACAGGTAGGGGGTAATGCTTTTTAAATGCTCACTCAAGCAGAACTTCCTTGCAAAAATACAAAACAAACCTAACACAGCAGACTTTTTTCCCCCTAGGGAGGGAACAACCAATACCTGTGATCCTTTATTGGCAGTGTGAAATAATGGAGCACATTTTGCTACATATGAAGTAGGACAGGCCTTATTCACCCTAGCTAACAATTTATTATCAAATAGGCTGTCCCTAGCATTAAAAAGAATGAGGCTATATGGCTGGGGTGGGTGTTTGTGGGACCTTTCAAATGTTTGCTGGACTGAAGGTCTACCAGCACAGCCAATGGTGAGGAATTCTGAGAGTGGCAGTTCAAAAAAAATCTGAAAGGTTACATGATTCCCACCCTTGTTGTAAGGAACTGACAGAGCTGTATGTGCCATATGATCTACACCCCCTAAGCTACTTTATTGCCCTCAGGTGCCTCTGAGCATACTGTCCTGTTCCCAGTAATGAAATAAGACTCACTTGTATAGACAGCAAAGGTACATTAAATAGTGACAGGGAGACACCATCTTGTCCCATTTTGGGTGGGCCTTGTAAGCATGTTTGTCCTTCCTAACAGCTTAGAGACTATTTAGCACTCTTTCTATAAAATGAAATCTGATACAGGGAAGTTACAGCATAATCTGAATTCTTCACATTCTTTAGTTTTTGGTTGATTAAGAATTGGAAAATTGTGTCCTGTTATAGCTGGGACAACCACACTCCTGGACTACCACACTCCTGCAATCACCTGCAGGCTCCAGCAGTTGAAGTTGGTTTTAATTCACCATACTCTAGTAATTTAGGCTACAATCCTTTCTACATTTACGCCCCATTAAATTGGTCTTATATCTAGGTGGATATACATAGGTTTGTGCTGATAAATTATAATTGTGATCCATTAAACGTACCAGTGAAAACACATATAATTGTGTTAGAGTAAGATCCTTATCACACCAAGCTCCTAAAGCACTTGTTGTTAGCTGCCCTTGAGTCAACCATTGCTCATTGTGACCCTGTGGATGAGATATCTCCAAGACCCTATGTCCCCCACCAGTCTGCTCAGGTCCTGCAAACTCATGTCTATGACCTTTCTTATCAGTGGCATGACTGGGGGGAGGGGGGTTGCAGAGGGTGTAGCCCACACTGGGTGACAGTGGGTGTCAGCCCCCTGCATCATCCCCCATGCTTCATCCCCCCCCCACATGCTCCATCACCCGTGCACACCACTCCATTCCCCTGTGCAGGGGGGCAATCCCTGTGTGCAAGCATACAGTCCCTGTGTGCAAGTCCCTGTGTGCAAGCATACACACACACCATTCCATCACCTGTGCACATGCTGCTCCGATCCCCCCTGGGTGTGCAATGCTCCACCCCCTGCACGTGCTCCATCCCTCCCATGCTGTCTTGTCCTTTTCCTCATCAGGAAACGTATGGGCCAGCATCAGGAGAGGGAGTGTGCACCATTCCTGGAAGCTCCGCCCTTGGGGGGGGAAAGAACCAGAAGCCACACACCCACACCAGGTGACACCCAGTGCAGGAACACCACTCTTTCTGATTGAATCTGTGCATGTAGCATGTGACCTTCCTCTCTTTCTACTGCCCTCTACTTTTCCTAGCTTTATTGTTTTTTCTAGTGAATCATAATTACTCATAATGTGTCCAAAGTATGACAGCCTCAATTTGGTCATCATGGCTTCCAGGGAGAGTTCAGGTTTGAGCTGTTCAAGAACCCGTTTGTCTTTTTGGCTGTCCACAGTATCCTCAGTACTCTTCTTCAGCACCACATCTCAAATGAGTTGATTTTCTTTCTGTACATTAAACTAGGAAATACAAGCATATCATGTTGGGAACAGTCATTATCATACAGCTCTTCCAAATCACCATGGTGCTGCTTCTGTCCCAGTTTCTGTCTTCCATACACCAACCTCCATATCCCTGGGTCTTTCCCCTATGCACTTCTCAGCATGCTTTTCAGTCTGTAGTTATTATAATTTGTTTTAGTGCAATTTCACTATCATGGCAAACCATTAGGTTAAATAAATAAAGAAAATAAAAGAAATTGGAAGGACAAAAACAGCCCACTTAGGAATAGCAAGGGGGAGGAAGAGCGGAGCATAATCACATCCACTCAGACCACATGACTGTCCTCATATCGAAACAGTTTTGGGAGGAACTCAGCACACGTGAATCAGCAGTGGAAAAGCAGTGCAATTGGGAGGCACTGATGGGTTTTGTCCACCAATGAGAAGGAGCACTCCAACAATAGACTGACTACAGATCAGGCACTGGATGGACACAGCATTGTGTAATAAGATACAGACACAGATGCTACTACCCTGCTCTAATTCCATTTTTCAACCCACATGTGAGAGTCATAAATAACTAAGAATAAACACTTTTAAATGAGATTTGTTATTGCCAGAATTGCCGGATTTCATCATTTGGTGCTTTTATGGTCTCTAATTTTCATTGCCCATTTTATGTCACCCATTTTAAATGCTCTTGTTTTCAGAGTGCAGAGACAGCAGCAAGAGAGCAATTTATTGTTCTCATGATAATCTTCAATCACAATGTTACAAATCCAATCTAATTTTCTGTTCAGTGGGAGGTATAAATCATAATGACTTTGAATCTCTGCATTTCCCCCCATGAATTTTACACCCCAGCAGAAGAATGGAGTAAAGATGAGGAAAAGAGCAAACATATTCAACTTGGCCATATTTCTAGACACATTTGCTGCTTCTGTTTGTTTCTTTCCAAACAGCCTGAATAGATATCCTTTCCATTCTATAATGACCTATTCCTCAAAAAATGATTTACATAGCAAGTGCAATAAAGCTGTGCTATCCCAAGGTTTCACTATATCTACAGTTCCGTAGCTCCCATAGACTTAACAAGACAGAAGCCCACACCACTGTAATCCTTGCAGTGACAGAAACCAGAGGGGTTATTCAAGCCTGGTTTGCTTGAACAGTATGACATGATCCCCAGGTAATTTCAAGACATAAAAGTACCAATGAAGAAAAACACTTGACAATATTCCAGGGATAAAAACAGTATCCCAGTAATTGTTTGGCTGAGTTTGCCCCTGCTGCAGTTTAGGAAAAACAAACAAAGCACTCTTCCATTATAACAGATAATACAATGTTTTACAGTCAGACATATTCAAAATGCAAACTCTATTTATTCATAGGAAAAAGTAGATAGGCATTGTGACATAAAGAAAGAGAAAGAAAGTAAAGCGCTATACAAACACAAGAATAGGCTTTTGACATCCATGTATGTTTGTTTCCTAAAGAAAATTTTATATTGGACACCAGGCTTTAGCCAACATCTATTTGTAGTTCATAAATTGTTTCATCAAATAGTGCATCACCAGAGAAAATCCAGATATCAATAAGATATTTCTGTTCACACAACATAGGTATCCACAATAATGTATGCAAAATTCCAGTTCAGTTACAATACTTTCATAATAATTTAATGTTGTCTTATATAGATATTAAGCTACCCAGTCATCTATAATAATATCAAGTTTATCATTCATTTGACAAGATGACAAATTTATTCTGCTCAGTGGTTTTTTAATACAATTGCAAATCATTACCTCTTGCAGAAAGGTCATAAGGTAACTCATCTGTGTAGCTCACAATACACCTGAAAAAAAATCATGTCATTTATAGGATAAAAGCAGTAAAGCTCCTCACAGGAAATATTGCAAAAGTTTGAGAAATATTTGTTTTCAATATATTTAAAATGAATATCTTGTTGGGGTAGGCAGACAGGAGGGATCTAGCATACACATATGCAGAGTTGATGCACGTAGGCAGGAATGCCCTGAAGATGGTTCTCTGTGAAGAGTCTTGCTCCAGATGGCACAGGAAAAATCCACCCACACACAGCCTGCTGCTTTCAGCTTGGAGAAATGAATCTCTGGACAGCGAGACTTCACTCAATGAGGGTTTTAATCTTTGTTGCAAATATTTACAAGGATAGAGAGAGTACCAGACATCTGTCTTGAATACTCACAACTATACAGACCAACAAAGTGCTTCACCAACCACAACTAACCGACCACAGAGATTCTGACCCTCTCCCATATATAAGTGGTCTTCTTGGTAACATGTGACAGCCATGCACTAATGAAACCTAGCTGGTCTCATCCACTGTGCATGTTGCATCAGACTTCCCATGATGCACAGCTTTCCAAATGCCGACTCCTGCACCTGCCACTTGAACTGTAGTAACCCTGTTACCATTGCTCCATTTCCTTTTAGTGGCCACATCCATGTCATTTTCCAGACCAGGGTGCAACATGGTCTTGACAATCCCCTCCAAAATGACATGCAATGTGTTCCATGTGTCCTTGCATTTGTCACATGTGTAATGTAGACCTCATCCACTGATACTTAGCTTGCTAGCCAACCTCTCATGACGTTCCACAGGTAGAGGCTTTGTAAAAATGTCAGCTATGTTGCCCTCTGTACCAACATACTGCAGCTTCAGCATCCCATTTTGCACAAGCTCTCTCACATTCTGGTATCTCACTTGGTCCTACATTTCAGATGTTCTGACTCTGCCATGCCAATGCATGCCTGTGAATCCTCATTTACAATAGTTGCTTTACCACAGTTTTCTCCTAGGTCTTTCAATAATTGCCTAGCCCACTGTATTTCATTTGCAACCTCTGACAATGCAGCAAACTCCACTGCTGTTGTAGTAAGTGCTATGCAGCCTTGCTTTCTAGACCTCCAGATGATAGGGCTATCAGCATAGCTGATGATCAGTTCAGTTACTGACTTCCTATCAGCTGCCTCAGATGTGAAGGAACTGTCAGCAAAACCTTCCAGTTCTGACATCCCTCCTGTTATCACCAAGCATCTGTCTTTTGTGCCTTTCAAATACCCCACAATGTGCTTCACTACCATCTAATCCACCTGTCTGAGTTTCTACTCAGTACCTCTACCGCAAAGCTGGCCTGGTATTGTTCGCCAAAAACAACCGACTCCCTATCACTGAGTGATACAAGTCAGGCCTCTCAAACAACTCCTCTGACTCCAAGTTCTGATTGTCAGGCATCATCAGGCTCTTTACAATCTTGGCTTAATTCAAGCCAGTCTTCTCATTCAGCTTTTCTATCTTCCTTTTCTGGCACAATCTGAAATCACCACTCTGGTCCCTTTCTACCTCTATCCCTAGGTAGTTTGTCAGATGTCCAAGGTCCTTGAGCTTAAACCTTCATGCCAACTCACACTGCACTGATCTCTTGATCTCTGGCTGCAACACACAAGTCATCAACATTAATGACCAGGATTATGCTGCCCTTTGTGTACACACAACTGTGTCGATAACCCAACCTCACTAGCTCTTTGTGTATGCACAGGTTCCAGCATCTGGCACTTTGCTTGAGTCCATACAATGCCTTCCTCAGCCTGTAGACTTTGTTGCTGCCTTCACACTCATACCCAGAAGCTTGCTCTATGAACACAGTCTCCTCTAGGGTGACATTGAGATATGCTGTCTCAAAGTCAAAGTGATTGACAACTAACCTCCTTTTGGCAGCTACAGCAAGCACCATCCTCAGACTCTTTGCCTTAGCCATCAGTGAGAATGTCCTGTCATAGTTCTCAAACCATTCCTGTGAGTACCCTTTGGCTACCAACCTGGCTTTATACTTCACAGTTCCATCAGCATGTGTTTCTTCCTATAGATCCACCTGTAACCAATCACTTTCTGCCCTGCAGGCTTGTCAACCACCTCAAACACTCTCCTGTCCACCAATGCACTAAACTCCTGATCCATGGCTACATTCCACTTGTCTTGCTCACCAACTGGGTACCTGAGCATATCCTTCTAATCATCAGGCTCCTCAACCACAACAGTACAGGCTCGTGCCTCCTGCACAACAAATTTGTTCAGTAGTCTCCTGACTTGCTGTGTTCTGCATGAAATGATGACCCTAGTCCTGCCATACTCATACTCATTGTCACTAGTGCTATCTTGGATGTCTTGTCTCTGAACTTGCTCTTGCTTTGGTGTTTGTGTTTATGTGTCCACAGAAGTGCTAGGCTGATGTGAAGTGCTAGGCTGATGTGAAGTGCTAGGCTATTCCTCCTTCACATCCCTAGATGCATCTACCCCTCCATTTCTGATGTTTGTACCAGTGTTGCCCAACTTTACAAAACATCATGGTTACTGTGGATATTTTCCCATCCAACATGCCTTTCAAACTTTGCACTCCTTGAGTACAGGACTCTGCCACCACCCAATAAAAATCTATTACTGTCCCCCTCATAGCCCACAAACCTTAACCTCTGGTTCTTCAGTTCGTTTTTCTTCTGACACTCAGGAGGAATTAGTACTGAGGCAAACTGCCCAAAAACCCTCAAGTACTTTAAATTGGGTGTTCTCCCGTGTAACAGGAAATATGGTATTTGCTTGATTGCACTGCACCACATCGTGTTAATGGTATGACTTGCAACCTTTGTGGCTTCTGCTCTCCACCCCTATCAGTCACAATGGTGCCCACCTTGTAGGGGAACTCCCTCTCAATGGCATTGACCCACTTTTTGACCTGATCAGCAGCTTCACCTTTGGTTTTCAATAGGGCAACAAAGGAATACCAGGTCTGTCGGTCTACTATGAGCAAGGTAAGCCTGTTTCCCACTGTGCTCTTGACTTGGTGCAGTCCTGACAAGTCTGTGTGTACCACCTGAAAAGGCCTCTGGGTGGCACACTTGCTTACTTTGGCAACCAGGTAAGCCTTGACTTTCACCCTTTTACACACTGCACAATCAAGGTAGCTGTTTACTTTCTCCACCTTGAAATCTGAGCATACTTTCTCTAGGTTTCTCAAACCTTTGAGACTTGTGTGCCCCATCACCCTATGAAAATAGTGTGCACAATTTTCATGCAATGGCTTGTTAGCAACATTGCTACACTGCACCTGTGCCACCATGTGGTATACCTGATTTTTCTTGACAGCTTTACTACATACTGCCCCCTCCTTGGAGATTACCCCTTCATCCCCCTTAAAATGGACTTCAAACCCACATTCACAAGGGAATTCTGCAGTTGAGGTGCATATAAAATGTTATCAAATGTTTTCTCCAGTCCTGGGATGTATACAGACCCTTTAAACTCCACCCTACCAGATTCACCATCAGAAAATACTACTGTGTCTACTGATGCTGGCTTTGGATTCTGTAGTCTCCCCTTGTCTGGTACCATGTGGTGGGAACATCCACTATCTAAAATCCATACTGGATCTCCCTTTTTCCCACTCACAGCATCCTCCACATCAGAAACAAACCCCCTCCCTTCCTGGGGCTTTTTCTTCAGTGAAGACCATCCCTTCTTTGCTTCTGAAACTCTCAGACAGTCCTTGTTGAAATGTCCAGTCTCTCCACAGGAAAAGCACTGCTTAGTCCTGCAGATGGCAGCACTCCCCTCCTGGGATGTCTTGATTGGTTGCCTCCAGTTTGTTTTCCCAGCTTCCCTGGATCTCACCTCGAGGTCTTTTCTCTGGACTTCCTCCAGGATTCTTAAGCCACATGCTCAGTCCTCAGATCTGCCTCAGCAACTCCCTGTAAGCCATACATCAAAAAGTCCCACTCACTGGTCAAGCAGCTCAGGAGTATGAAGACTTTTTGAGATTCCTCCATCTGAACGCCTTTGTTCTGCACTCTGCAAACAGGCTTTCCATTTTCTTCAGATGAGTAGTTACAGAGGCACCCTTCTGTAACATACAGCTGTACAGTTTTCTACAGCATAGCATCTTAGATAATGTTCCGTTGGGCTGATGAACTCGTTCCAAGGTGCACCACACATCGAAAGATGTCTGCTTTTCCCTAATATGATTCAATTGGCTTATTTCTAGGGCTAAGATGATTGAGGCACTCACCTTGCAGTCATCATCAATCTGAGAGTCATCTGTTGGATCAGGTTGTTTAAGCACAGTGTCCCATAAGCCCTGTTTTATCAGTAAAGCTTGCATATAGATTTTCCAAAAAGCATAATTTCCATCACTAAGCTTCTCAAATCTAATAGCCATTTCCATCTTCTTGCACTGTGTAAGCAACAAACAGATGCAGACGGACTTCTGGGCAAACTGCCAATGGCCCAGGCAAGCAGCCAACACACATGGAAGCTTGATAAGCCTTCCCTAGCACATTGATAATGGCACTGACAGTGAGGAACACACTTTAACTCACTCAGTCTGAGGACTTCTTTGCCCTCCGTGAATTTAGCAGCACACCACTGGCAATTTTGGAACACTCACAACCACTCAGCCATTGCCAATGCACACATGTTGGGGTATGCAGACAGGCAGGATCTAGCATATACCCAGAAGATGGTCTTCTGTGAAAAATCTTGCTCCAGACAGCACAAGAAAAATCCTCCCACATACAGGCTGCTGCTTTCAGCTTGGAGAAATGAATCACTGGACAGCAAGACTTCACTCAACGAAGGCTTTAATCTTTGTTGCAAATATTTACAAAGATACATAGAGTACCACACATCCATCTTGAATACTCACAGCTATACAGACCAACAAAGTGCTTCACTAACCACAACTAAGCAACCACAGAGATTCTGACCCTCTCCCATATATAGGTGGTCTTCTTGGGAAAATGTGACAGCCATACACTAATGAAATCTGGCTGGTTTCATCCCCAGTGCCTGTTGCATCAGACCTCCCATGATGCATATCTGGCTGGTCTCATCCAGATTTCCCATGATGCACAGCTTTCCAAATGCTGACTCATGCACCTGCCACTTGAACTGTAGTAACCCTGTTACCATTGCTCCAGTTCCTTTCAGTGGCCACATCCATGTCATTTTCCAAACCAGGGTGCAACATGGTCTTGACATATCTCTCATACTGTCTCAGAAGCATTACTGTTTTTATTCTGTGACTAAAGCAACTGATCAGCATTGAAAGCAAACACAGCCTGCACCCTAGAAGGATACAAACCAATCATACAATTGTTTAGAAATTTGGTGAAATGTTAATTAAGTGCTTTTATGAATAAAGGTATTTCCATATCCACCTTCTTTCAGTGATGTCAGCTGGAGTAGGAGTGATGGACAGCATCCAGGAAAAGTTATAGAATTCTTAGGGTCTAGGCATAGAATTCCAAAGATGGTGCTGGAGGCAAGCAAGGTCTAATCCAGGGGTAGGCAACCTTTCCCCTTTAAGGGCCGAGGGACTTCAGCTCCCAGAATCCCAGGACCTATTGGCCAACATGGGACTATTGGCCAACATGGCTGAGGCTTCTGGGAGCTGAAGTCCCTCGGATCTTAAAGGGGAAAGGTTGCCTATCCCTGGTCTAATCTTTTAACTTAAAAGTTAGTATCAGTGTGGTCATATGTCTAGGTTTACTGAGGACAATCCACTGTAAATGACATCTATTGGAAGTGGTGCCTGGTCCATTTTGGATTTAATGGTAAATATCTGTAACAAGGCAAGGGAGGGGAGTGCAAAGTTGCACATCAGTAATGAGCACCCACTGATGGACAATAGCTGAGCAAACACAGGGGTCATTTGACAATGTTCTTCCCTACTGTGGTAAAACACATGGGTTATTCAGATGGTGTAAATAATCCTGGAAGAGCATGGGTTGAATCTGTGTTCACATGAATTTTGAATGCATCTGATTAAGTTTGGGGGAGGGGGCTGTCAAAAAAACCCCACAAAACCCAGAATAATTGATCTCAGGAGGGGAGGTTGGGTTTTCCTTAAAGATTCACATTGTCAGCTGTGTAAATAACTAATGCAGATAGACCAGGGATAAACCAGGATAAAACTGTGCATGCCTTGAATATGTTTGGAATACATCTGCATCATCGATTCCATCTTTATTTGCAATGCTGCCATGTGTGAGCAACAGAACTCTCAAGGATTCACATAAATGCAGTTCCAATAAAAAGAAATAGAATGAACAACAAATCAGAAATACCTGAGTGAGATTATTTGCATAGTTGCATTGCAAACAAAGCATGTGGATAACCCCATAGTGTATTTCAATTGTGGTAAGCATGTTCGAGTTGGTATATCTACCTGAGCAAATTTTAGGCAAATCTGTGTCTTCGGTTGCCTTCATTTTTGGATCTGTAATTTCTTCTTTTTGAAGGAATCTAAATTGCCACTGTGTGTACTTAAGGGCTCTTTTATACTACACAATTGTAGTATTATCATTCCACTTTAAGTGCTAAGGCTGTATTCTATTAAATGCAGGGATTTGCAGTTTAAGGGGAGGGACATTTAGAATTTTCAGCTGGGAAAATTCTCCTCTGGTGCCTTCGACCAAACTACAAATCGCAGGATTCCATAGGATGGAACCATAACAATTTAACTAGAATCATAGTGCTTTTCCCACATGTCGGTCATTTTATATTAAAAGCAAATAAAAAAGACAAAACTGTTTTTTAATTTTAAAAAACAATAATTAAAATAGATCAATTTCAGCTACACTACACGCGCACACAGGGAATCTTACAGCTTCCTAATGAAAACTATATCAGCTCAGCTGCCAAAAAAATGTCCAATCCTATAACACACGATTCCTTGAGATGTTATGTCCCTTTTTTTAATTTATTGCCAGACACAATATATTGTCCACTAGTGCTCTGCTCAGCAAAAGATAGACAATAGTAATCTATATGATACTGATTAAGCCTTACAAGTGTCAGGCCCTTCTGCAGATGTCAATAATAATAAAACAGGGATTCTTGATAGATTGCATGCTGAGTACCCAAATGATCCTTCAGTGCCTGAGCAATGTCACTGTAACGTGTGAAGCTTCGTTAATGTCCTGCATCACCAGCAGGAAATCTCACGAAGGATCCTGACTTCTCTGCAACCTGAATTTGTATTTCTTCCCTATAAAAACAATGTTATTCCACTTCTCAGAAAACCCTCCCAGATCATTTTCTATGTACCAGAGCATCACTTTAAACAAGACTGGGGGGGGGGGGGGAAGGAGGAGACAATGTGTTGCCAATTGTGATAATTAACCTCTCTTTTAATATTAATTACACTTGCCCCAATTTTTTTTTATTTTATTTTCCACAGTGAGGTCACAAATGAAGTGACAATAAATCATACATATTTTTGGCAAGTTGCTATAACTTTACTTCTATATTGTCATTCACCTCCATAAAGCTATATTTGCAAATCCTATGCAATATACAGGATATATACAGTTTTCAGTACTAAAAGTTGCCACACTTTACAACCAGAAAGATTTGTGAAAATTTTAAACAAATCAACAAAATTTAGTTTTGGATCGTTTGTTTGTTTTAAGTGTTACATATTCATTCTCATCACTAAAACTAGATTTCTACTAAATTTAAAATACCGGCCCAAAACAACATGCTTATGGAAAAGGACAAATAGACCCCACCATACTGATAGTAGATCCTTGCCTTAATCACGAATAGAAAATACACTGGCTCAAAACATCATGCTTATGGAAAAGGACAAATACACAGGAGGTGCAACCATTTCATAGGAACAAATAGAAATACACAGGGGGTGCAACCATTTCATAGGAACAAATAGAAATAATTTTCCAGTAGCACACTAGAGGCCTTAAAGATCTCCAAAACCCATCATCATGCTAGGCTGTAAAAGAGGCAATGGGGGGGGGGAGCATGGAAATCCAAATATGCATTTTAAGTTATTGAGTATGCAGCTAAATTTGGTCCAAAGATAGAGATCATTGGCCAGATAAGTCACTGCTAGGTATGGAGGTATCAATTGATAGCAATGGGATAAAGAGAAAATAAGTCTCTGTTCTTTCCTTACATATAAATATAACAAATGGAATTATTTTATCTGGTTAACATATACCCTGCAATATCTTTCCCAAGAGAGACACTTAAATTATCTCACATTACTAAAGACAGGTGTGAGAAAGAAAACTGGAAACTTGGCCTTAGAGACAAACCAGTTATGACACTTGTTCCTCCTGAACCAAAAGGCCCTAGATATCATTCTGGCTTTGTAGGGCAGGGTGTGCCTGCTAATAAAATCTCAGTGCTGTGTTTTTGTGAATGATCATATGATTGTACCTGGGATAGGGCCAAACACTTATTGGAAAAAGTGAGATTGCAAAGAGACAAAATCCAGGCAAAGTCCCCATTGATTAGATACAGAGAACCTGGGAATATCTGACTTTGTGTTTGCCCATGTGGAAATAAGTAATTCTTGTGGGAATAACAACAACAAAAGCTTTATTTAAATTTGTTATGTTTCTCACTGCCTATGAAAGCATCCGAATATACCCTGATATATTAATCCAATTACAGTTTGGTGCATCATTAAGGTGCCAGCATGAGCTGATGCAGATGTGATGACTGACATAGCAGATTCTACTTGCAAGTGAGGCTGGGATCTACTCATGAGTAAGGCAGGTTCTATTCATCATTAAGGCAGGTATCTACTCATCAGTATGATGGGGTCTATTCAGGAGTAAGGCAGGGTGGCCTGCCTGTGAGCATGGCGATGGGTTCTACTCATGAGTAAGGCAGGATCTACTTGTGAGCAAGGGGAGTCTACTCTTGGCTAAAGCAAGGGTCACTGAATGGGTATCCATTACATTTGTAGCCTACCCTTTTCCCAAACAGCTCTGTGAACATGATTATGTCCCATTGCATCATCTTTACAACCCTGAGAAATATATTAAGCTGAGAGGTAAGCCCTTTTCGCATACACTAAGGGCCTCGGCAGACGACTAAAAGAGTCGTCTGCGAGACCCGGAAGAGGAGGAGCCACCGCACAAGCGGCGCTCCTTCCTCTTCCTGAGGTCGCCCTGGGAGCTGCCGGCCCTCCGCACGGCCGGCGCTTCCGGGGCAACCTCCCGCCGCAGCGACCGCACACGGTGCGGCGGAAAAGGCAGGGAAAGTGCGCCCTACGCGTTTAGGGCGCACTTTCCCTGTCTTGTGGAAGGAGCGCTGATTTTGCGCTCCTTCCAGGGACGCCGCAGGAGCGCCGCGGTCCGGCTGCCGAGGTCCCGCGGTGCTCCGGACCAGGGCGTCCCTGACGCCCTGGTCTGCATCCCCCCTGAGTCCTCCACATGATGAAGAAGATTGTAAGTGCTCACACAGACATTGCCCTACTGTCACCTGCCTCTTCTACATCACTCTCCCTCTGTCCTCCTGATTTTCCATGGTTCTTATGTGAAGAGCCTACATAGGTAGAGCTCTGCAAACTCATAGAGATGAGGATGGATGGAGTCAACACATTTGTTCCCACTTTGCCTTGCACAACTCTAATGTGAGGGAGATGGATGCCTCAGTATGACATTGTACTGTTACCTATGGAAATAAATTTAGAAGTGGCTGCTTCCCTGAATCTGAGTGTTTTATTTCTATACCAAAGAGGGAAGATTGGATAGTAGGAAGGAGAGCATATATTTCCCCTTTCCTCCTACCCCACATAGTACGAATAAAGAGATTCTGCTGAGGCAAAGACAAGATGCATATACTCATTTTACACAGAAGCCAAATGGAGAAGCAACACAAATGTTCTGAAGTGACCTTTCAGAATACAACATCCAAAAGCAACAAAACAGTGATATCTTTCTTGGGTCAACCAAAAATGCACAAAATACATCATGCAAGCTTTTGAAGCTCTACTGGTGTCTTCATCAGGAAAATGCATTAAAATCATACTGGAGGAGAAGAGAAAATTATGATGTTAAAGTCACAGACTTACATTTTGTCAAGATACTGTTTTTGTTGTCAGTTAGGATGGTTTGGAGGGATATTAAGGCGGCCAGATGTCACTCCCCTCTTTGGCCATGTAGAGTTGTAAAATCCAAGCAATAAACTTTCAACTCCATTAGCAACAGAAAAGGTAACTTCTAACCTACAACAACATCCAAACTCCACAAAATGGCAATACTTTTATTGAGCCAACCAAAAATGCACAAATTACATCATGTAAGCTTTCAAAGCTCTACTGGCTTCTTCATCAGGTAAAGATGTAAAAATAAAAGTGTTAAAGCACCTCACAGGGTGTTGAAGGTGACTAATAAAAGCTCTTGGGGACTGCTTTCCATAGCAAATCAGATGCCAGACTTTCAAATGAATAGGGATGAGAATGTCAGGGTTGCCAAGCTGAATTTCACAATCCATCATCTGCTGAACCACCTCAATTACTTTGTAAATCTTCTGTTTTGTTTGAAGGTTGCCAGCAATATAACCTGCTGAAGGGGAGGGGGCCAGTCCTATATCCAAGGCAACAGGAAATATATATTCTGGTGAGGCATTTAAACTTTAAAACTCATAAGGGCAATTCCCTTGCAGTATGCCTATGTTGAAATTCTCAAGCTTAGTGACTGGTATTGTGACCTAAAGGAAAGGCATACATAAAGAAAAGGCATACAATTAATAGCTTGTATGACTCTATGAAGGGCTTGGGGGAGGGGCTTAAAAACAAAAAAAATGGAAACATTAAACCATGGGCCTTTGCAGACTGCCAGAAATAATGCAAATTGAGTCCACTTTAAGGGTTAGGGTTAGGGTTAGGGTTAGGGAATCATGGGAATTGTATTTTTCTTCTGAGACATTGAACCTTCTCTGTCAGAGAGCTCTGGTGCCACAATAAACTACAGTTCCCATGATTCCCTAGCACTGAGTCAGGGCAGTTCAAGTGGACTCAATTTGCACTATTTCTGGCAGTCTGCAAAGACCCCATATTATAGATCTTATTAAATGCTGCTAAAGCAGAGTGCACAGATTATCAAATAGATTATCTGCATGAGCCCCAAATTGCATACACTTCCAGTTCTGACAACTGCAACTGCTTATCTCTTGGGGAACAAAATACCATCCCATCCTTAATTGTGAGGCAGCTGCCTCAGGTGTTTTATTTGGGTGTTGTGTAATGGCAACAAATTATTATTTATTTACTTTACTGCCCAGAGGAAAAATATGGTTGTGAAATTATCTGCCTCTGGCATTAAAATAATTTGCCTGGTTTGGGGTAATATGCACCTTGGCATGAAAGGAGGATCACATCTCTTTTTCTACCTCAGGCATCAAAATGTCTTGAGCAGCCCTAGGTGTGATAGTATTCAGTTTCCAGAATGGTCTAAGGACATGAGAGTTCTCCTATTGTTTTGTCTCTTCTTGCCATCTGTTCTCTCCTCTGCGTCTTTTCACTCCATTTTTCGGCAGGGCTTTTTTTACTTATTTGTTAGATATGTACCAGGGCTCCAAATCTTATCTAGATTTAGCTTCTTGAGGGATGGAAGGGCTTTTCCTTTTCCTCTTTTCTTTTTGCTCTTTAGATTTTCAGTGTTATACAGGTTGAGACTCCCTTATCCAGAATACCAAAATCCGAAATACTTCAAATTCCAAAACATTTTTCATGGATGGCTGAAATAGTGACACCTTTGCTTTCTGACAGCTCAGTGTACACAAACTTTGTTACATGATCAAAATTATTTAAAATATTAAAATATTTACTATCAAGTTATGTGTATGAGGTGTATATGAAACAGAAATGAATTTCATGTTTAGACTTGGGTTCCATCTCCAAGATATTATCTATATATGAATGTTGCAAAATCTGCAAAAATCCAAAATCCCAAGCATTTTGGATAAGAGCTACTCATCCTGCAATGTAAGCATGCCATTTCACTGATGCAACTATGACTTTTTTTAAGGGAGAAGAAAACATTTTTGTTATCATATGGTTGAGAACAACAACAAAAAAGCCCACTTGAAAGTGAAAGTGGGTTAAAATATTGCTGCTCCAGCAAGGAACTGCCAGAAAATAGTCTGCAACAACAGTAACAGGAACCATGGATCTTTCGCCAGTACCACCTTCATTTCTCTCACATCTAGCAGTTTCATCTTCCCAATCTACCATTTGCTGTGACTGCAAATATCATTTTTGCTCAGAAAACTGTGTTTTGTGCAAAATACACTGGGTTTGCAGTAAAGTGGTCTTTTTTGTACACACACAATCAAACTTTTTTCTCAAAAAAAAAAAAAGTCTCACGCAGGTTGACCATTTTCTTGATGTGATGTTTTGATGATGGAACAACTTGCAAGTATTCCTTCCATCCCAGGATAAGGTCAGTGGAATATCGCTGAATGTAATCACAATGGTTGTGACATAAACTACTAAAAAAATTAAAATTATGTCTTTAAACTACAATATCATACACACAGCCTAAATGTATTTACATATGTATAGTTTCATGTGCTTAAAGTGAAATTTCAGTAAGATGTGATGATTTTAAAGAAAATATTAAAAGAATAAAAAAATTTTTAAAAAATCAAAATTTTAAATTTATTTTAAAAAAAAAAAAAAAACCTAGGGCCCCTCTTTTCTCCTCCCACAGAGCCTTGCCCCACTCACACCTTTTTGCATTTTAAAGGGATACAGCCAAAGGCCACAGCCCATTTCTGCCCAAGGTTGGGGAACAGTGGTGCCATCCTCACTTTAGGGTGTCACCTGGTATTGCCTGCATACCCCTAGCGACACCTCCTGTTTCAGATAGAAAAGATGTTTGCAGTGTATTGAGATGATGAGTCCCTTTGCCTTCTGTCACCAATAAAGCAACCTCACAAAAGGAAAACAAAAGTAGTGTAAAAAATTACAAGTACTAAAGAAGAAGGCAGGTTTCTACTATACTGAAAACAGTTTTACACAATAATTTATTGTAAATGTGGCTCTGTGTACAGAAATAAAGCTCTAACCACACTGAATATTCCTCTTGTTTAATCAGGCCTTTCATTTCTCTACATGAAGCTGCATAATAAGCTATTTTGGAAAACTGTTGTTTTCCAAATACCACAGATGTCTTCTAAGAGGAAATGCATCTATACAGGCAACAAAAACCTAAGGATGACTCCACCTAATACACCTACACTTCAGGATGTGGTTAAATATGGCTTTCAGCTCTGAAAGGTTTGAAGACTGCAGCTGTAAATCACATTGCTTTTCCAAATCAGACACTACCCAAAATGTATGCGTGATTTTAAATAAAAGTGACCAGGAAAGCTAAGTTTCAATAACTTGCAATTGTTATAGACCATTTCTAAAATCTGTTGTATTCATTATAGGCTATGTTATTTCAATACTGTTTTCAGAAGAGTATTTTAAAACAAACATCACAATTTGAAGAACAAAAAACCATGTATTACTCTTGTTAAAAAAATAAAAATGCATTGTAAATGAAGGAAGGCAGAATACAGCCAACCTTACATGTTCCCAAAGGTGGAAGGCTGATTTTTCCAGAGAAAGAAAATGTAGGTGGTTGCCTGGAGGAGGCACACAGGAAAGGCAGCAAATGTTAAGTGACTCTTTATAGCAGGGGTAGGCAACCTTTCCCCTTTAAGGGCCGAGGGACTTCAGCTCCCAGAATCCCAGGAGTTATTGGCCAACATGGGACTATTGGCCAACATGGCTGAGGCTTCTGGGAGCTGAAGTCCCTCGGCCCTTAAAGGGGAAAGGTTGCCTACCCCTGCTTTATAGTCTAAGTGGGTTGTGAGGGTCAGATATCTCCCAGGTTGCCTCAGGCAGAAAAATAAATCTTGGTTAATAAGAACTACATGTGAAAAAAACAGATGAAGAATTCAACAACCCTACAGTAACACTCCTCATTTTCCTTTCCACCCTGATTTCCCCAGGGTAGGGGACCTACTGTGATTTTTTTTCCTGTCTGATTTCATGTATCATTCAGCATTTGAAGTCCCTATATTGGGAAAAAGGCAGGATATAAGAAAAGAAAAGAAAAGAAAAGAAAAGAAAAGAAAAGAAAAGACAATTGAACAGAGAACAAGGAGAGAAGCAAGTGGACCTGCTCAGAGAGGAGGGTCTGCTGAAGGCATCTTGACAACAACCTCCATAAAACCTACAGCCAGCACTACAGGTCTATCCAAGATAATATAGTCTGAGGTTAAGTGTTCAGTCATTTGAAATGTGATACTGGAGAAGAGTTCTACAAATACCACAGACTGCTGTAAAGACAAATGAATCACTGATAAAGCCAGAATTCTTCCTACCAACAAAGATGACTAAACTGAATCTGTCACGCTTTGCACATATGTATGGTTGTGAAAGCAGAACAGTGAAGAAAGTGGAGAGGAAGGGGATGTGGTGCTGAAAGAGATGTCTGAGGATATCATGGACTGTTAAAAATACAAATAAATAGGTCCTAAAGCACATCAAGCCTGAACATTCCCTAGAAGCCAGGATAGTTAATAGCTCTTCTGCATTACAGAAATAAAGCAGTTTGACACCACTTTAACCATTATGGCCCCATCTTGTGGAATCCTGGGATTTGTAGTTTGATGAGAACATCCTGGTCTGTCAGAGCTCTGGTGCCTCACCAAAGTACAAATCCCAGGATATTAGTGGATAGAATCATGACACCTAAAATGGTTTCAAAATGGTTTATTCTTGTAGTTGGCTACACCCTGAGACCCTCATACTTTGGACATATCATCAGGAAGATAGATGGATTTATAAAATCAAGGAAGCCACAGCCCTATGTTTACAAGACCTGAGGAGGGCAACTGATGATTGGAGACATTGGAAGTCTCTCATTCCTTGGGTGATCATAAGTTGAAGTTGACTTGATAGTGAATAATAACAAGAAATTCCTCAACAGCATCAAGCACTTCAACAAATCAACAGATGTGGATAACTAAATAATTTGCATTTCTTCCCCTGATGCTTTCTGGCCACATCCAAAAATGGGATATACCTATGCTTATACACAGGGATAACATACAGTGGGATCTTGATATCCACGGACTTTGAGCATCCACTGATGGCAAGCCCGCACTGTCCCCAGTGGTGGTGTATGCATGCAGCTGCGTCGCCATTGGGGACAATGAGACTGAATTCCTCCCTCCTTCCCTCTCCAAGGCTTCTGCCCCAGGCTTGGCTTCAGGGGTGGAGGCTGGAGTCATGTTGGCTGGAAGAAGACAGAGCCGGCATGGAGGCTTGGGGTGTTGGGCCTGAGGACGGGGGCTCCGAGACCCAAGCCTCAGCCCAAGCTCCAGCTCTATCCCATCAATGGGGCTCCAGCCTTTGCCCCCAAAGCCAAGCCTAGAGCAGAAACCTTAAAAGGGAAGGAAGGAAAGAAGGAGGGAGAGAAAGGGGGGGAAGGGAAGACTTCAGTTCCATTGTCCCTAATGGTGCCATGGCTATGTGGCCACGCCACCATTGGGTCAATGGGTCTTGAGCATCTGCGGATTTTGGTATCCACTGGGGGGGGGGGTCCAGAATGGATTCCCCCACAGATACCGAAGGCTAACTGTACAATGTATCCCCATTTTTTACATGACAGGTATTGAGCAGAGAAGTTTTTGAATGCGGGAGAAAGCCCTACATGCTGATGTCTTCACTGACAGTTATCTGTTAAAACTTCCAGGAACACAGAGCAACATATTACTCTTTAGAAACATAATAAAAACTGAATGAGGACAAAGATTGTCCTGACTTCTAATGAAGTGCTGGAAACCTCCAAATGCTCTTCCTATCTTCTGCTCCAAATTGAAAGCATCACCTTCTGTTCTGCCCACAAGATCTGCTAGCACTAAAGCCTTCTCTGCCTCTCTCATAAAGAGGCAGTAGACAATACAGAAGTACAAGTCACTTAACTATCCTCTTTGGTTGCTTCCTTTGTACATCCAAGGACATTCTAAAATATGATCTGAACAAATTCCAGCTCACTTGGAGCATTCTCTCTTTTACTGAGGGGAACAAAAACCCAAACATAGAACTGAAACCATATATTCAAAGAGGGTAAAGGCAAAAGTTTTGAGTTTTGAAATTTTGTTTCAATTAATTTTTGGTAAGAATTTGCCAAGAATCACAAATGTTCTTCATGAGATGAAAAACTTGAGATTTGTTTTTGAACACAGTGAGTATGAGAGAAACTGAAAAGGAAAGGTTCATCTGTCCAGGTTCATGGCTTTGAGTTCTTAATTCCTACATGTCTGCCTCTGAATTCCTGGATACTAAAGCTTGTCAGAGATGCTGAATTAAGGTCACCACCATTTTTTCCTGAAGTTCTATGGCAGGCAGATACAACATGGTCCTCAACATGATGTAAATAGTGAATTTGGTTGATAGAGAGGAGGACAAATTTTGTTTTTGAAGAATTTACAAAAATCCTAATACTTGAAGAGAAGGGGATCCCTATTCTGAATGAAGTTTAAAATGCAATCTTGATTACACAAAAGGGAAAGATTTGCTCTTATGCCTCTGGCGACAATCTGTCTTGGCCTGGCCCAGGAGATGGGTCAGTAAACATGCCAGAGAGTATTGAAACAAACTCCATTAGGATGCATGCTAAATTGGTTTGAGAAAGAGGATTGTTACATTGTTATGCTATGTATGCTGCTGCGAAGTATTTTATAGGTGTATCAATTGAAATTGCCATTCTGAGTTCGTGAAACAAATATATTTCAATGTGCATGTCAGGGGAGCATGAGAAAATTTACTATCATCATCATCATTTGACCACTTCTCCCTATGGTTTAAGGCAGGGAACAACATTTTATTGATTTATTTATCTATTTATTTATTTGATGTCTATCCTGTCTTTCTCCCTGAAGGAACCCAAGGCGGCTCACAAATAAAATCTAAAAAACATATTATAATAAAACAATTAAAATATTATCTAAAATAGTATAATATTACAGACATTAAAACCACACTAAAACCATAGTATCTATGCTATATAACAAACACCCAAGCCACCCCATGATTATACATCAAACACCTGCCTGAATTGAGCTGGTTTTGCTTGCTGATGAAAGGCAAGCAAGGAGGGGGCCAGTTTTGCTTCTCGTGGAAGGAGCAGCCACCAAGAAGTCTCTGTCTTGTGTCCTCACCAGGCAAGCCTGTGATGGTGGCGGGACTGAGAGAAAGCCTTCCCTGGAAGATCTTAGGGCTCTAGCACGTTCATATGGGGAGATACAATCTCTCAAATAATCTGGACCTAAGCCATGTAGGGCTTCATAAGTCATAACCAGCACTTTGAATTGTGCCCAGAAACAAACCGGTAGTCAGTGAAGCTGTTTCAGCAAGTCAGTTATATTAAAATACAACAGATGGACACATAGCAACAATTAAAGCACCAATTAAAGCACCAATTAAGGCACCAATTAAAAATAAATAATCAATTAAAAGAGCATAGATATAAAAACAATCAATTCATAATTTAAAAACCATCTGGATAGGCTTGCTAGAAGAGATTGTTCCTTAGTGCTGTTTTAAATGCAGACAGCATGTACAGCTGTTTGAATTTCTTCCAGCAGGTCCTTCTACAATTTGAGGGCAGTCAAAGAAAAAGTTGTCTGGGTTGCCAGTCTAATCCAGGCTGATTAAAGGAAATGTCTCCCAGAGGATCTGAGTGTACAGGATGAAGGAGAAGATATAGCAGAAGATGGTCCCATAGGTAACCTGGATCCAAACCATGTGGCACTTTAAAAGTAACAACCAACACTTTGTACTTTGCCTGGAAAATAATTGGCAGCCAGTGAAATGATTTTTAATATATGTGTAGTATGTTCACTCCTAGGTGCACCAGCAATCAATCTGGTTGCCATGTTTTGAACTTGTTAAAATTTCTGAACGTAGTACAGAGGTAGCCCAATATACAGCAAACTTGAAAACATGTTCTTTAGAGGTGCCAAGTCTTAAACAAATTTTGGGGGCAGTAGAGAACTGTAACCAAGTAGATTTTGGCTGCATGAAGGCAATTGTTTTTTATTCACTTAAAGCAGGAGTGTGCAATTGCTATATTGGCCTCCAAAGGGACTATGGAGGGCCACATCCCACATTTTACCCAGTCCAAGTGAAAAAAATACATTCATCCCCCCACATTTGCTAGGGTTGGGACACAGGAGCCCAGTGAATGTAGAAAAACCACAAATAACAAAAACACCATGTTTTTACCTGAGAAAACACCCCTCTGGGAACCTCTAGGTCCTCCAGTGCAACTCTGTGGTCAAAATCTGCCAGACATTGACCATAGAATTGCACTGGAGAAGCTACAAATGCCTAGTGGAGTGTTCTCTCTAGGAATCCCTAGGTCCTTCAGTGAGACTTTTGGTTAAAGTTGACCATAGAGTTGTCCTGGAGGACCTAGATATTCCTAGAGGTAACATATTAATAAAATCCATGAATAATCAAAGCCGCAAATGTGGAGGGACGAGTGTAAATTGGGGAAAGTGGGAGGAGGAGGGAGAAACTAGGACTTTTTAAAAAGCAGCTGAAAAAGTGGAATGACAGAGAATTACTCAGAACTGTCCCTACCAGATCAGAAACATTGGAGAGTTGCCACTGATGCCCATACATAACTGCTGGCAGTAAGTACCAGTGAAAAAAGGTGTGCATAAGACTGTGCTTTTTGTATAAGCCATTACTGAGCTTCACTCCTGCATGTTATTTTCTATGCCTGCCCACCCTTTAACATATTGTGTTAAAGGGTGGGTGATACATTAGCTTGGGAGCAATCAATTTGGAACAAAGCAAAATGGATGTCGATAATAAACCGAGTCCCTTATGGCAGGAGGCGAAATTAAGTTTCAGGAAGCTTTATGTTTATTAATTTATTTATTTTTTTAGCCATTACAAGATATCAAATAGAGATGCAGGAATTTAGGGGGGGGGAATGGAAAACTGAGTGTGTTTAATGATCGACATTAACTTGTTTCAGAAGGAGGCTGATGGAAACTTTAGCCAATATTTTGCAGCATAGAGAATCAAGATCCGTATTAAAATGTCTGGATGATACATTAGATAATCTAAAGTTTGTGTATTCTGGGTTAAAGGAGAATTGCCCTATTACTGGTAAAGGCAATGCAAATTGGTGCAGATGAAAATGTTCAGTGTTCTCACTGAAGAGGAACTTTAATGTACTCAACATTATTCAACCATGCTAAGTATGTGTCAGCAGGGGAATTTTGACACAGTCCAGTCACGCTAAGGTAAGAATATGGAAACTGCCCTAAACAAGATACATGAATACAAATTGATCCAGTAAGAATGTTGACATCTTTGCTAGTTATTTCATATATTTAATGCTATTGGAAAATGTAGGCTCATATTTTTCAATTGCTGATGTAATCATACCTCTCCATTTCTTTTCAGATGTGGAGTACCTCTAAAGAGGCAGACATGTTTCAAGATTGTCCCTTTTAATTTGAAGACTTGGAGTCCACAGTCTTGCTTTTCACGGTGGCAAGGTGGGGAGGAATTAAAATGTCGTGCATACCTCTGGCATGCACGCACAGCCACACATGGGAGCGTATGCCCATTATAATCAATGGGTTTTGAATATATGCAAATTTCCATTTTGAGGGAAGGGGGTCCAGAATGGATCCCCTGCGAAAATGGAGGGACAACTGTATTGGCAACTGCTGTGCTAGACTAGTGCTTCTATTTATCTAGAGCTGTTGTTTTGGGAAAGGTGGAGAAAGTGGGCAGTCATGTTCCCCACAAAATTTATCATTATGTGTGATTGTTGCTCAGAAGAAGCTACATCTCTGCTTTTATGAACTATAACATAGTTACTTTGACAAATGTGGGGAGAGAATTGGCCTCTGCATATTGTCCATCCTATTGTACATTTTAAGTTGGGATGGACAAAGTGCACCCCGTGGGCCATACATGGACCAGGGCCCCCAAATGGGTTTTAATAAAGCCCAAATGACCTCTAAAATTACTCTTTGTCCCAACTTTTTACTTTCCTGGGCTCCAGAAATATTATTGCAGCTTCTCTTCAGGAAAACAAGAACCACACAGCATCAAGACATAGTGAAAACAGTGCGCATTACTCTCCTACACCTTTTCCAAGATACACAACATGACTACAGGCAATAATTGGTATTTTTTTCCCTGGTTCTGACATAGTATACTTCCTTTCTAATATTTTTATCAGTCCCACACCTTTCTATTTCTTCCTCAAAGCACTGTATTGTAGATTATTTCCATTTTCTTACCCTTCTTCTGTTTCCTCTCAGTTTTTGGACTTTATCACAAGACTAGAAAAAATTGAATTTTAACAGGATAAAAGCAGCTTTTGTATTTATCACAAAACACCATGTCTGTCCTGCTGCTGCCTTGCATTCCATTCATTACTGTAGTGCACCTCTTCATTGATTGTCAAAACTTTATTAATGAAGTGATATTCCATTACTGCCTTCGTGCAGTAAGTGCCTCCCACTGCAGTTCCGCTTCTCAGGCAGTAATGTGATGTAAGTAGGCATCATTCTGCTCCTCTCTCCCTTCCTTCTCACAGCAATTGCTGCTGCCAACACCTTCCTGAACTCAGCTGCTGTGTGCACATTCATACATTAGCCAGCTTTGAGGCGTGGTTGGCAACTGCAATAGCTCATTTCCACCCTTCCTTCCAGAAGGCAGCATTTGATAGCGCAGAAAACAGACCACATGACCATGGATTGCCAAAATGCCATCATGGGGAAAAGTGTGATAAAAATGATGGCAAACTGATATGTCTTCATTCTTAAACAAGTGTGAAGGATTGTGAACACCCTTCTCTCAGCTCTCCAGGTCTTTCATGAGACCTCTTGTGTTCTGCAGAGTAACATACAGCCTTTACAGACTGCCAGAAATAATGCAGATTGAGGTCACTTTAACTGTCCTGGCTCAGTGTTAGGGAATCATGGGAATTGTATTATTTTTTTTCTGGGACATTGAGCCTTCTCTGTCAGAGAGCTCTGGTGCCACAATAAACTACAGTTCCCATGATTCCTTAGCACTGAGCTAGGGCAGTTAAAGTGGCCTCAAGCTGCATTATTTCTGGCAGTCTGCAAAGGCCCATATATTCTGATGGCACAAAAGGCCAAGACCTAATAGGGTTATTCCACTGATGGAACTCCTTTCATTTACAAAACAAGGAGTCATCCCACTTCCTCCTGACTCTCTGGTTAACCTCCCAAACCTGTTCAAAGAAATTGAAACAGATTTTAACAATGCAGTGCAAAGAGAAGAGGGGAAGGGAAGAATATACAAGTGCATTAGGGGGTGAAAAATATGTGTGTTTACATATGGCCTACAAAGAATTTATTTGTTTTGCTATAAACTCATTTACATTTTAAAAATAATTGTTATTGTTGTTGACTCTTAAAAGTATCCTGGATGGACAACCAATATCATGTAAAGTTAAAAATGTTCACTTATTTCATTCTCAGACACAAGTATGAACAATTTTAAAAATTTTCTTCCCACTGGGTGCAATTATATGAGATTTTGGACATCTTTCAATTATTGTTTCACATTTTTAGATTTTTTTGCAAACAATTCATTTGAGCAAAATAAAATAGTATTTTGCATAAAATCCAATTTTTAAATGCAAACTTTTTACACAAAAACAACATACTTATGTGTAAAATAAAATGCAAAACAAACTTAATTTTGGCAATAGTCCCAAAATGTTTTAAAAATCATCAAAAAATGCAAAAACTGTGTAGAGATGTGATAAGACATCTTTTCTCTGCAAGGGGGTGGGGAAATCCAAAAACTATTACCATTTCTACTATAATGTCCCAAAATTTGCACATCTTCATGAATGATGGTGGGCTTCTACATATGAAATTATAAAATGAGAAACAGCCATGAAAGTTTAGCAGTGCTGAGATGTAGCACTAAGACAGTAGAACAGGTGTGAGAACACCAGTTGCATGACAACAACCTGTTTTTGTAACATAAGTTACCTTTTTAAATTCAATGAACAGTGCTGCTCAGAAAGTTTGACAAGCAGTCCTCTGGTCACAAGTAAAGTCCAGGATCAGTCATAGAGAGTCAGCAAGAGTAGAGGTATTGTTAAAGCAGTAGGGCCTGAAGCATAAAAGACATCTGAGTAATGCCCAATACAAGTAATGAAGAAATTGAAGAGGTTAATCCAAAGAACTAGCCAGTACCTAAAAACCACAAGAGTAAGAAACATCGACAAAGCCACAAAGAGATTTTAGAGTGGCTGTTTGCAACAAATGAATGGCCTTGGCCATAGTAATTTATAACTAGCAATTCATCACAGCTGATCTCTTACCTCAATGTCCTCCTGTGAAAGCTGGCCAAGGCTTTTCCTACCTTTTTTCCAGCTTGTGTCTATATTGTTCAGAGGAATGAAGTGGTTCTACATCTGACTCTTCATCTTCATCCAGAGCTAAATGAAACATTCCTAGCACCACTTCCTACAGTTCTAAGGCAGGGCTGCCAACTTCCTCTGGCTCTATCTGCAGTCTGTTATCTTGGTACTCCTCTTCTCCACCCTTATCTCAGGAGGCTTCCTCCAAATGGAGTAGGACAACATAACATTAGCACTCAGCTACTAGCACAATGGAGGTTTCTTCACCTCCTTGATGTAAACCTTCCAGGAGGACAATTCAACAGTCTTTCTGGAGACAGGGAGTTACAGGTAGTGCCATTGGCTGAAACAACTTTATTCAACCTATTGGACCTGGCCTTTATGTCAGGAAAACTACTCATAGGTTTTAGCTCTATAAGATACAGCAATTTCTTTCTAGTCTTTTCTCTAATATGGCCTGGAACAATTTGCTACTAGCCAGAGGCAAATAACAAGATGGTACTCCTTCCCTTACCATGTATAAAAATCCATCAGGATTGGCAGTTGAAGCTTGTTCAACTAAAGGCAGCAGGCTCTCTCTTAGGGGGGTTGCAGACTGCCAGAAATAGTGCAAATTGAGTCCACTTTTAGGGTTAGGGTTAGTGCTAGGGAATCATGGGAATTGGTTTGTTTTTTTCTGAGACATTGAGCCTTCTCTGTCAGAGAGCTCTGGTGCCACAATAAACTACAGTTCCCATGATTCCCTAACCCTAAAAGTGGACTCAATTTGCACTATTTCTGGCAGTCTGCAACCCCCCTTAGGAAGTACAGAACAGGCAAACTGTTACATAGTTCTCTTCTCCAACCCTTTGCTGCCACCACCCAGCATTTTTTGAAAGAGGTGAGCACCTCATTTTGCAAAAGGCCAGCTATGCCAATCCTGCCATGTGACTTCAATCTTCATACTCCTCTTACAGTCCAAATTGGCTTTTATACCATTACAGAGATTTAAAAACTAGGTCACCTAAGTCTCTAGCTAGCTACATCAGTATAGCAGCTGAGTCTGGAATTTTGAGCTCATGCATTGTTAGAAGGACTCTTTCTTTATGAAATGACCATCTTCCCTTTTGTGGGAGTGAATTCTCTTAAATGCAGCAGCCTAACCTATCTCATCACCCCCCAGATGCAACATAGAAAGAATACTTTTCTTTGTTTGACGACGAAGTTTATCACCAAGTAAAGTTGCCTGGTGTCAGTAATGGCCCCTGGATCCCTGATGGGTAACTTACACTTAACTGGCAACATTCTGGGATGTTTCTATTAGCTGCAAAAGTTGAAACAGCTTGAACTTCAATAAAATGCGCAGTAAATGACTGAGCTAATTCAACCTCATTAATCCTCAACCCAATACAGCCATTTGGTATCTTTGCAGCAGCCTGTGCACAACCTACAGAACATAAACACATCCCTGTAGGAAATCTAACACCCAAAAATGTGTTGTAGCCCTGGCTCCTGAATTGCCAGTGTGGGGTAAATAGCTACATAATTGCCCAGATCTGACTCAAAGCTGCATTACTGAGCCTTGTTAACAATGGGAACAGTTTGCAATTGTGCCAAAATTGATACTTCTCATCTCCCAGTCATACGATATAAAACTGGCTCTTACCTTTGGGAAGCAGCAGCAATCCTGATTTTTATTTTTCCCCACTGTTCTGCACTGAAGTACAAAATATGATCATTTTACTTAGAATAAAATTATTTTCAAGTGTTTTTTTAAAAGGGATAGCAGAGTAGCAAGCCCACTCTTTACATCAATACCACAGTAAAATGATTCTTTGTACAAATAGTTGTAGGATGTGAAAGTTAAAATGATTTAAGAAAAAATGATGTAACCTGCCCCTTTGCCTTTCCCTCTCCAAATTAAGATCAATGTGTAGGTTAGCTCTGAAACTTAAAAACCCAAATCCAGTTGTGTTGTTCAAAATGTGCACCTGTTGGTATTCAAAATTTACTATGCTAAAACTCACATTCAAAAAGATTATCACAATCATTCAGCAGCAAGAGTATTTGACTGTGAGTGGTCTGAATCCAGCATGAAGTGTGCAATAGTGTTTTGTTTGTTTGTTTATTTGTTTGTTCTCCCACCATTCCTTTCTTCCCTTGAAGCCCTTTCTGGTGCCAAAAACTTCTGGGGAACTCAACTTGAACTTTTTTTTTCAAATTAGGGGGCCACTGCAGGAGGAAGAAGGGATCCCACCACACCCTGGACACTGGCCAGCATGAATAAAAGCAATTGTCAAAGAAAACAAGGGAAAATACAATAAGGAAAGCCCAAGAATTGAGCCAATGGCTGCTGATGCATGCTCACCACATATTACAGATTCAGCTCACCAAGTAATTATGGGAAATGGTCATCTGTTGTGATGGGGAACCAGTGGTCTTCCAGTTATTGTGGATTTCCTCAACTCCCATCAGGGGAGTTGAGTTGTTCAACTCAGCCAACATGGCCAATGATCAGAGATAATGGCTGCATCCGCACTGCAGAAATAATCCAGTTTGACATCTTTTTAACTGCCATGGCTCAATGCTTAGGCTAAATGTCTCAAAAAATGACAAATCCCAGAATTCCATAGCATTGGGCCATGACAGTTAAATTGGTGTCAAACTGTATTATTTCTGAAGTGCAGATACAGTAGTTGTGAACTATAATCCAATAACATCTGGAAGGTCACAAGCTCCCCATCCCTGCAGATTTGTATTGCTTCAGATAAAAGCGTACATACTCTGTACATGGTTTGGTAGGCACCCCTAAGAACTTTGCATCAAAGCTTTATGGATTATACTGTATCAACAATAAATAACTTATGGAAACAGTCCTTTAGTAGAGTTTTTTTCTTCATCACTGGCACAATATTAATGGTGCAAAGCTTGATGCATACCCCCTCATGTTACAATCTCCTATATCAAGCAGAGTGGAGGCGAATACATCAAGTAGCTTGCTATCTTCTTCAGGCAAAGAGGAACATGAATTTCCCCGACGCACATGAAAGCATTTTAATATTAGAAGCAGAACCTAAATTAAAAAACATTCTTGCTTGACTAGTTTCTTAGCAATCTTACCAGAGAAGAACTCTACTGCCAAGTGGATTTTTAAATAGTTATTTCATTCTGAACCTCTTCTCATGAAACAAGATGGGGGTGGGTGTTCTTCCGCCTTTGAAAATTAAACATAGGCTCTCTACAAATATAGACTGCCAGGATAAGTCCTTTAGTCTGGTCAGCCTAGATAACACTGGAGTTCAAATTGCAATTGATCAAAATACAGTTTTTAGACCAAATTTCTTTTGAGAATGTTGTGTAATTCAAGAGCAACAAAAAAAATCAGCAGCCATGATATAATGAAAGAGGAAACCTTGGAGATAAGCTCATCCTTTAATAGAGAAAGACTAAACGATTACATCTCCAAAGTTCCATACAAGCCATCTTTTAAATTACATCAGAAATACTGAAAATAAGAATAATATATAAATAATAAATATAATATATAATATATAAACCTGTGCTGAAGCATGAACACATAACATTGTCGATCATCCCTGGGGAGAAGCAAAAGATAATTTCCCCCATTTAATCTTGCTCTTACAAAGCCACTAACATCCCTACCTGCTATGAAATATAATTTAAAATGATGCACAGAAGAGAGCATCTGTGTTAGGGCTAGAATATTGAACTTGGGATGCATCTACCTCAATTGAAATAAATCTGGGTGCAGCCTGGAGTATTCTGCTCCAGAGCTGCCCCAGATCCACTACACAAGCACCACACATACTGACATGACAGCTAGGTGAAGATGCCTCACTGTCTGGTCAGCTGAGCTGATCAAGCATTAGCAGCTGTGCCTTGTCCTTCTCAGAGCCATTGCCTCTGCCATTGTTGATGAACCTGCATCCACGCTGCAGAAATAATCCAGTTTGACCCCACTTTAAATTCCATGGCTCAATGCTATGGAATTCTGGGGCCTGTAGTTTGTTGTGGCACCAGAGCTCTCTGATAGAGAAGGCTAAATGCCTCACAAAACTACAATTCCTAGAATTCCATAGAATTGAGCTATGGCAGTAAAGTGGTATCAACCTGGATCATTTCTGCAGCGCGGATTTAGCCACTCTACAAAAGCTTATGCTACAAACTTCTTTCTTCCATAAGACCTCTTTATGTGTCTTCAAGGAGATTACAGTACCTCCACTTATTTTAAAGCATGAGTTTTATCTCTTGCATCTCATTTCCATTGCCACCCAGTAGATATTTTCACCAATAGAAATAATAAAGCGTAATGTTCATCAAGTAAATGTGAGGAACTTACACCTCACCTGATGTTGTTAGACAACAATGATGATGCTGATTTCTTTATTTATATCCCACTTTTTTCCCCAACTGAGAGTAGGGCCAATTTACAAATTAAAAGATCTAAAAACATAGAGAAGGTTAGCATTAAAGCATGATTAAACTATCAATAACATTAAAAGCATTTTAAAGCAAACACTTAAAAATCATAAAAAGATATTTTAAAACATCATAACACAGTACAGTGCCCCATTACTAAGGGCCAGTGTGAGTGCTGGACTAGGGCTCTGAGAGAACAGGGTTCAAATTCCTGCTCAGCCATGGAAAACTATGGGATGAATTTGGGCAAGTCACAAATCACACTTTCTCAGTCTCAGTCTTAGCAATCCATCTCTGAACAAATCTTGCCAAGAAAACCACATGATCTTAAGTTGCTTTAGGATCACCATAAGTCAGAAAGACTTGGTGGTACAACAACAACAACATTGCCCTATTAAAAGCCTATTCTTTTTCTAGAGCATTTCTAGAACATTCAGTTCTAGCAAAGCTGTGGGAATAAGAAAGTATTTGCCTGCTGACAGAAAAACAGTAGGGGAGGCATTTTAGCCTTCTGAGGAACATGTTGGATGTATTCATACTACATTATGATACCACAGCAGCTGCCACCCTGCAGAATTAATGCAGTTCGACAACACTTTCACTGCCATGGATCCATCCTCTGGAATCCTGGGCTTTGTAGTTTGCTGTGGCATCAGAGCCTTATGACAGAACGTCATAGCATTGAGACATGGTCATTAAAGTAGTATCAAACTGCATTAACTCTGCAGTGTAGATGCAGCCCATGTTAACTGTCATGAGATCATTCTATGAACTCTTGGGATGTGTAGTTTGGCCAGTGAGGTCCTCACAATTCTCTGCCAGAGTGCTCTAGTGCTGTAGTTCAGGAGAGTAGACAAGTGTTCTCAAGCAGAGAATTCTAAGGACCTCAACAAACTGCAGTAGCCCAGGATACCACAGGACAGAGCTGGAAACTGGAATCAAACTGTTATAGGTTTCCAATGAGGACACAGCTCATGACTGAACTATAACTTGCACATCTTTCTGACCCTATTGCCCCTAGATGGGCACAATAGCAAGTTAGAAGTGTTGTCTTTATCATTTCCCTCATTTGGTAGATACATTGGATACATCTTCACATGGGGGGAGAGGGTAAAGACTTTGCTATTGTGGCAAAGAAACAGGAAATGCAAAGAATATATACATTCAGTATCTGAACCCATTTCTTTATTTAAATACTCTTTCCTTTCCTCTTCTTTTGACATCTCTTCTCTGCCTTCCTGATTTTTCTCACTCGACATTATTCTCACTTTGAAAAACAAAACCCCTAAAAACTGACACAGTGCTATAAGTGAAATCACTTCCTTCAAAACTAGATGATTAAACTTAGAAAGGCCAGAATCTTTTCATTTAATCAAGTGCAGCCTCTGATCATTAAATGCTACCTATATGAACTCCCTTAATTTGCTTTTCACATCTGTTTTATTGCTGTAATGTGCCTTGATAGATAATCATTGCTTCAGAGGTGGCAAAGGTCTTAAAAGAATATTTCTTCTACATCACTTAGTCATCCCCAGCATCTGCCTCCTCCCTTATTATTTTCAGTGTTTGGAAAAATACTAGAGTTGTTTCATCATAACGTTATTGAAAGGCTATTACATATGTCCCAATTTTAGCCTACCCAACTGTCCTACACAATTGCCCACACAATTGGTTTTATTTCTAGCTTTTGGGGTCTGCTGGTCATCACAGACTTTTTAATAATTGGTTGCCAAAGCATATCATGTATATTAAAAGCTACATGTTGTCAGTTAATGCAAAATCCACTGGGTTGCATTTAAAAAATCCCTTTGTTTTAATTTTGGTGGAATTTACAGAGCAGTTTCTGAGAAGGAAACTAGCTGTGAAGAGCTTGTGCTAGGGATTTTAAAAGAGAAATGCCTCAAGAGAATACTTACTATTCACAAACTCTCTCATTGGAAAATTACCCTTCTAGGTCCCCAGGTCTTCTCTACAAGAAACAGTGTGTGTGTGTGTGTGTGTGTGTGTGTTAGGAATTTCACAGGGGTGTATCCTGTCTCCCTCTAATGAATTTTGGTCCACTCCAATGAAATTTTCCTTCAATCCCCACATTTCTAGCATTAGAGTGTCAGACGTTGAAAATATTTCACAGCTAGAATCCTCACATTTGCTGTGTTCTCATTCCCTTGGTAACTGTGTCTTCCCCTTTTCTTTGGATGCCTAAAGTGTATTTCTAAATGCTCAAGTGAAGTTTTAAATTTCTGCAGTGCTAGCAATTGGGAAAGTGAAGGAAAATTTCATAGTGGTCAGAATTCTTATTTGGAGGGCAATGCCCTCATACCCTCCCCCCATAACAACACCACTGGATTATCAGCTCTTGTTCCCAATATTTAATAGACCACTTCCTATCTATCCCTAAAGTGCTGTAATATTTGCATGTAGCCTCCCCCAATTTCATTTAAGAAGGGTTCAGCAGCCCATGATGTGTTATCAGCCTTCTATGTCCAGCACTATGCCACTGTACAAGGGATTTAAGTTGCACAACTACAACAAAGGGCTGTATCCAATGTTAGTCCCTAATGGTGAACTCCAGGTGCTGTATTTCAGAGAAAGGAATTAGCAAAACCACCTCTGATAATTCCTTGCCTAAGAAAATCCTGTGAAATTCATGGGGTCAACATAAGCTGACATGTGACTTGAAGGCACACGCACACACACAATCAAGTTGACCAATTGAATCATGGAAACTTATATTATTATTAAATTATCAAGTCCCCATTGATTCAGTGGGTCTACCTGCTTGGGACTAGCAAATAGAGGGCCTTTGCAGACTGCCAGAAATAGTGCACATTAAATTGAGGCACTGCCCTGGCTCAGAGCTAGGGAATCATGGGAATTGTATTTTTCTCTGGGACATTGAGCCTTCTCTGTCAGAGAGCTCTGGTGCCACAATAAATTACAGTTCCCATGATTCCCTAGCACTGAGCCAGGGCAGTGCCTCAATTTAATGTGCACTATTTCTGGCAGTCTGCAAAGGCCGCCTTTCACACTCAAAGAGAAGTTTTAAAAACAATGTACAGGATGGGAACAAATAATTTTTGGAGGTACAAAAATGTGCATGTCGAAAAGGTCCCAGGATATATGCCTTCAAGCTTTTGCGCACACACACACACACACACACACTGATGTTCCACCTCCCCAATTTCTCTCCCTCCCTCCCTTTCTTTCTTCAGTTCATCAATGCTCTGTCTGCCTCAACCCATGCTTTCAAACTGAACTGCCTCTCATTTTTTCCCATACTCCACATTCAGTAGTGTCACAGCCATCACATTGCTGCTGGCTCTTCCACTGCTTCTATTGCTGCTGGTTCTTCCACATTTGTTTCTTCTTCCTACGAGAAGAGTTCAGCCCAAGCAAAACTGCAGTGACACCCAGCATCTTAGCTTTCCCTGAATCCCTCTGGTCCCACATGGAACCACAATGCTATCCAAGCAATGAAGATCCCTGTATGACTGTGGCTTTGTGATGCACTTATGCTCTATCTGTTGATTTTTTAAAAAAGATGTTCTGGTAGAGACTGAATCTAGTAGTCCTCTAGGCCAAGAGATCTGGTCCCATTGGCACCTTGGTTTGCCACATAGCAGAACTAGTCTGCCACTCTGAAATTTTAAGTTACCACTTCAGATCTCCTGCTTCAGGGCCTATTCATACAGCCATTTTGCAGCCATGGTGTTTTTGACCTTTGGACAAGATTATTTCACATAGCAAACTAATTATTTCTTTAGCTAAGGAGCTGAGAACTTTACAATTCATAAATCAAAAGGGTAATTCACCTATATCAGATGCCCTTATTCTGACAAAATTAAGTGGACCATGATTAATTAATCCAGAAGGAAAGAAAGAAAGGGAAGAGGGAGAGAGGGAAAGAGGGAAGAAAAGAAGGGGGAGAAAGAACCTTACAACCATGCTGTAATAACATTCTTCAAAGAATAATGTATTTACATACTGTTTCCCTGATTGATTGATTGATTGATTGACCTTTTTTTGTACTGATGGAGCGAGCTCATGACTTTGGCACAACAGAGTTCTTAAAATAGTTCCAGCAAACTTGGACTCTCAAGAATATTACATTAAATCAATACTGCACTGAATTCACTGGAAGTCAAAGTTGTGCCTTGAATTTAGATCGCAGCCAAGAAGAGTTCCTACTTATTTTCCAAGTTATGCAGAGATGTGGCATTTGAAAACAATTGAGCCCACAATTGTTGTGTGTTTGGTGTTGAATGGTCTCTCAGTCAGGTGCCCCAACAAATGCAGCACCTCTGATTGCAAAGATATGTGTAACTTCTCTTCCAGCCCCACTGAAGGAATGTGGCTTAGCCTCATCTTGCTTAGACATATCTTAGGATTTTTCTGAACATAACTGAATACAGCTGATTGATGTTCCCTCCCAGATGAGAGGGTTCTCTGCTGCAAAAAGGAATTGCAGCAGGAACTCTGCCTCTGGCTGTTTTACTGGAGATCACTCACAGGAGGGGGTGGAAATGTCAGTAAGCTGCTTCCTGATCAGCAAGGGCACAGATTTCTATCACCTGCAGTAGCTGCTGCCCAGTAAGTAAGGATTTGGGGGGATCAGGCTAGAAGACATTAGCAATATTACACCCAAATTCAAAACACCAACTTCTGTTGAATACAAGATGTAGTTGAAATTCTATAGCCATACTTGTTATTAATGTTAAAACAGCAGACCATTGCTTGGTCAAACTGGGCATTACAATTCCCTGTTCCATTTCTGTTGTACACCTTGTATATCTTTGTGTATGTGTGTGTAAAATAAAAATTGTAAATGTAACTCATTGGCTTAGGTACTCAATCAGCCTCAATTAATTAAGCTTATTGCACTGTGTTCTCGTAACGTAATGGGTACGTAATGTGAACGGAATGGACCATATTTTATTGCACAGTATGATCCTCATTGAGTTCTCATTCCGTGCTCTGATAGTTTCTAGCCCGTTCCAGCAGAAGAATTGTAAAAATGTGTCCTCAGCCAGCAAGAACGCTTACAGACCGTTCCATATGATATGTGTGCGATAATCCTACCCGGTCTCAATCTGTCCTCATGTTCTGATTGGCTAAGACAACCTCCTCCCCTCCCGTTCTAGAACATCCACAAACTCAACTAAATTCTTCCAGTGTTGACGCAAGGAAGGTGCCACAGGTAATTCAAAAAATATTTATTTTTATTTTTGTAGATTGAATTGTGCCGTGTTTACGAGAAAAAAACAATGAATGTTTTTTAGCATTCTTTCCAATGCAGACATAGGAGTTTTCGCAACAGTGAGCATGTGCCAATGAGGGATGGCTAAGGAACTACCGGGGGGGGGGGGGGGGGAAGCAGATGGCTAAAAACGCTGTTTTGGGGGCAGGGAAGGGAAGGGGCAGCCACACAGTGGGTGCCCCAACCCCTTCCCCAAGTTGTCCTCGGAGCAGCCGGCCCTCCACACGGCCGGAGCTCCGAGGATGATCTCCCGCTGCAGCGTCTATACACGCTGCAGCGAAAGAGATGCCAAAGGTGGACCGGCAGCCTTTTGCGGTGCACCTTTGGTGACTTGTGGAAGGAGCGCTAATTTAGCGCTCCTTCCAGGGGCGGCGAAGCTGCGGTGGGGCCGAGGTGTGGGGATACCTCGGCCCTGCGGCGCAGCTTCCCGGGGCAGCCCATGGCCACCCGTCTGCTTCCCCCCTACTTTAGCACTGGTACAAGTACAACAGTAAATAAAGTGCGATAATATGTGTTCTCATAATGTTACTATCACGTTATCAATAGTCTAATGTGGTAACACCCGTTCCCATATTGTTACATTCCAGGGACTCCGTGGAAATGTTATATACTGGTGCTATAAGCTTAAACGTTTCTAATACTAAAGGAGGTTCAGAAGCACTAAGAGCAGCAGAACCAAATCTAGATTGTAGCAAGAGTTGCAACTGTAAATATTTCCTTTGGCTGCTGCAGATAGATTAAAGTGATGTTGGGGGGTTGCAGACTGCCAGAAATAGTGTAAATTGAATCCACTTTTAGGGTTAGGGTTAGGGAATCAATTCCCATGATTCCCTAGCACTAACCCTAACCCTAAAAGTGGACTCAATTTGCACTATTTCTAGCAGTCTGCAACCCCCCTTTGTAAAGTTCAAAAGAGCAGAAACTCATCAACAACAGTGTGAGCTGTGTTTCTGTAGACTGGATGTGAATCATGTGAGTCTCCAGATATTTTTGGATGGCAATCTCCAGTATTCCTCACCATTGGCCATGGGGACTTCTGGGAGCCACTGGGAGTTCGAGTCCCACAATATCTGGAAGGTCACATGATTCTCATCATGGATACAGCTGGTATAACAGCTGGAAAACCACTTCTGGACAAAGAATGTACACATTATTAGAAAATTGCTGCCAGTTTATGTCAACAATTTTGGGCTAGATGGATCAACAGTCTGATTCAGTATAAGCAAACTGCCATTTAATATTTTCTCCACAAATCTCTAGGGTGTCAAATGTAATTCTCAGGCACTGTGAGAATTATGATGGTCCCATAGACTTTGGCCTTTGAGGTAACTACCATAATCTATAAAAGCAAACATCCAAGTGAAACCATTAATGTGGAAGGGGGAGTCACAGTGTTTCAAAACTATGGGAAAACTGAGTAAGAAACAGAAATAAACAGAAATTCAGGCTTTTTTTAAAAAAATGGAACAATGCAAATAACCTCACTCACACATTTTGGATTTGTTATTCACACTATGGGACCGCATCTCTGCGCATCTCTGCAAATTCAGTTTCTCACGCATGCCAGCACTCAAATAAACATGGAATAAACACCCTAAAAAACGTAATCGGGTGCATTCGGGATGCATGTGAACAACCCATATTCATCCTGGATTATTTTCAGCATCTGTAGACAGAAGGGGGGGGGGAGGAGATGAAGGAGAAGGAGGATTTAAAAAGCAATCCAGATACAGTTTAAAACTTAGACCAATACTAAAACAATCAACCACAAGAAACAAAATCAGCTACTATGAAGTGCTGAAGTAAATATAACCTCTTTTGTTCCATATATTTCAATAATAACAAGGATAGCAATGAGCAGGCATCCCTTGGACAGGAATAGGCAGAACCATCGTCCAATTAAACTGTCTAACATTTCTACATTTCTGAGTAGCTAAAGTGCATTATTTACATAATCTTTCTAATCCTTACAAAATAGCATTTGTAAGATAGTGCTATGTGTGGAGGGGGGGCACTAAGATCTCTCCTTAATAATAGTATGGTATCATTGACCAGAGAAACAGTCTGGTATAGTGGTCTGAGTGCTGAAGTGAGACTGGGGAGAATCAGGAAATTCATCAGATGACCTTGAGTCCATCACACTCTCTCTTTCTGAAATACCTCATAGAGTTGTTACCAGGGTAAAGTCAGAGGAAGGTAAAGTAGGTATTTATTGGAGGAGAGGTAAAAGAATATAACTCATTCATTTGAGAGAGGAAAAAAGACAATACATTTGGCTTTATTCCTTTTCACAATTGGGTTCCCTCTTCTTTAATGTACCTCTGGATATAGAAAGATGTTGCAGACATCAGCAAAGATTGATTATTTCACAGTTGTCTGGACTACACTAAACCCCAGATAACTTTATGCAAGTAGCAAGGAGAGTCTGAACTTCATGTAAAAGCATAGGATAACCTACTTCATTAAAAAGACACTAGCTAGCAAAAACACCATAGGAATCCAAACACAGAGAGGAATGCTACTTTAAAATGTCAGGTGAAAAATGTCAAGCCTGAAGTCTTCACCTCAGCCTTCCAAGAGACCAAGTCCTAGGAAATGGGATTGAAGTCTATTGAAAGGAAGCCTTAGCACAGTCTTGACATTTGAAGAGAGGCAGGTAAGGGGAGTGCACTAGCAATACCATTATCCTGTTCTTCTTCTCTTGCACTCTCAAGCCTTTCATCTTCCTAACCAGTTAAAGCAAAGACAAGACTGGCCTGGTTTTCTTGTCTTTCTTTTTTAATGTGAAGTGAAGTATTTGGAGTATCTGCAGTTGTCTGAAGCAAACAGATGTAGCTTCTTCCCAAATACATTAGATCAGTGATGAGGAAAGTGTGGCCCTGAGGATGCATTCATGCAAGCCCATCAACAAGGTGTTCTGTGGCCCCCCAGCCCCTCTATATTCTCCATACTACCCTTTTTCTGACTCAGATGCTTCCAGAGCTGCGAATTACCTTTTAAATGGGTTGCAAGCCCTGCTGCATTGTTAAACAAAACAGAAGTGGACTTCAGGATTCCTTTGGGCTAGGTTGGATATTATTTTTAGTTCTTTGGGAGGAGAACATTTTGGGGAGTCTGTGCAGACTATTGAGGAACCTGGGGCAAAAGGTTGGCAACATTCACATATAGAACTCTTATATTTCCTGTATTTACATTCCTTAATAATTCTGTCTGGCTTTTTTTTTTTTTTTTTTGGTGGAGGATGTCTAAACTGTATTTCTAAATGCTCAAGTGAAGTCTCAATTTACTGCAGTTCTACAAATTTGAGCATACTGTCAGCCATACATATCCATGGAATCTGTATCCATGGATTCAACCACCCACAACTTGAAAATATATTTTTGAAAAAAAATCCAAAAAAAATTTTGCCATTTTATATAAGGGACACCATTTTACTATGCCATCCACAGATTTTGATATTCACAGGGGGACTTGGAACCAAACCACAGTGGATACCTAATGCCCACTGTACTCTCCAGTATTTCACAAATGAAAACTATGGAGTTTATCGCATGCTTAAAAACCCCAACTTACCCCTGCCATTTTCAAGTCTCTTACAGGATGCAGCTGGGTATTATAACACAGAAAATGCCACTGATGCTGCTGCCCAACTGCATCCCACCCAAAACCTGGCTAGAAGCCGTGCTCAGCTGGCCAATTTGCAAAGTCAGGAGCTTCCAACTTTGGCAGGGGTAAATTGGTTTTTTTAAGCATGCAATAAACTCCACTGACATACATGGCCAAGCAACATCAGAATGCAGTCAAAATGTCAAAAATTATTAATGAGGAAGAATAGACAAACTAAGAGCCTTTGCAGACTGCCAGAAATAGTGCAAACTGAGTCCACTTTAAATTGAGGCACTGCCCTGGCTCAGTGCTAGGGAATTATGGGAACTGTAATTTATTGTGGCACCAGAGCTCTCTCACAGAGAAGGCTCAATGTCTTAGAAAAAAATACAATTCCCATGATTCCCTAGCACTGAGCCAGGGCAGTGCCTCAATTTAAAGTGGACTCAATTTGCACTATTTCTGGCAGTCTGCAAAGGCCCTAAGTTTAGAACTGGGATGGGGAATCTCTGGCTCACCATGTATATTCTGCTACAAGTCTTACAAGCCATGGCCAATAGTAAAAGATGGCATGTGATGCAATTGCAAATATCTGGGGAGGGGTCTCAAGGCCTAAGCAGACTGCCAGAAATAGTGCACATTAAATTGAGGCACTGCCCTGGCTCAGTGCTAGGGAATCATGGGAACTGTATTTTTTTCTGGGACATTGAGCCTTCTCTGTCAGAGAGCTCTGGTGCCACAATAAATTACAGTTCCCATGATTCCCTAGCACTGAGCCAGGGCAGTGCCTCAGTTTAAAGTGGACTCAATTTGCACTATTTCTGGCAGTCTGCAAAGTCCCTAAGAAAGGCTGCAGCAGTTTGCTTTTGCCTGAGCCTATTGGGAAGGGCAAGACTCTGGTCACTCATCTGCTATGCCCATACTAATGGAGTGAAAACTTCTTTTGCACTTTGAACTCAGTTTGCAGAAACTGAAGTAAGCTGAGGACAAGGAGGAAACTGGGAGAAGGAGGGGGGAACTGGAACATTGGGGGTATTATTTGGGGACTGAAGGAAAATATCATGTGGGGGCAGAATTTTTATTTGCATGGAAATGCTCTTTTTTGCCCCCCACAGGTACACCCCTGATTAGAGTTTTTAAGGCGTAATGAAGATCCAAGATTGATGTGCAGCCTCTTTTTGCATCCTTCTCCCTAGCTGTTATTGCTGCTGCTGTTGCTGTCTAATGGGAGGTATGTCTTAGATAATGGGCCATCCCTCACCAGAGCAGAAAGTGACTCCAGATGTTCATGAGGTATCATCAAGATAGACTATGAGGGATAATAATGTATATTAAACCTAGAAATATCATAATATTATGTTACAAAATTAAAGATATAATATTTGCTACTCATGGAAAAGGCCAGAGTTCACAAAAGCGTTTCCAAAATAAAATGGCCTAGCTTTTAAAGTTCCACATGACTTGTTATTTTAAAACCCTAAACCAGTAGCTACTCTATGTGCACTGAACAAAACAAAGCTAGTACTGTATAAATTTGAGGTGAAGTGCACAGACAGGAATTATAGAGCACTAATGGCATACAGCATACTACAGCCCTGTAGTATGGACAAAACCAAAGTAACATAGATGAAATAATACCATTCCTCTGCTGTCTCACTTGTACTACATTTTAGAAAGTGAGTACAGTCACTCATATATCCAGTGCTCCTACTAATAGAAAGGGCCCCACTTTTGAAAGAATGTCAGAAGATGGTCCTCTATTTGAGCTGTCTAGTTTAAAGATAAAGAACTATGGAAAAGAAAAGCAGAAAGGATCCTGGGACTTTTCCATCAACAATTAGCATTTATACAACACACTGAACAAAAATCCTAATTACTTTGAAATCTGTACACCCATGTATATAAATGAATATTCTGTACATGTCAGCATCCTTTTTGTTTTGGCTATGCAGAATGTGGCTAGTCCACTAACTGCAAATTCTTCAGTGCAGGGATATATCCTCTTAAACTTTGTGAAACTCATCTGCACACTGATGAGCAAGTTGATCAGAAGCTTGTTTTCCTTTACAGCATAGAGGAATGAAAACTGGTTATCCAAGTTTGTTAAAGTGTTAATAGGGAAGTTTGAACCAAGTGGTTAGCACAGAAAAATATGCTTTCTGTAAGCTAGAAAAGGCTTTTAAAGTTATTTTTGGAAGGGGGACAACCAAGGAGGAAGGACCCACAAACACACATTTAAAAGGCTACAAAAAAGCTCTCACACCAGGAGCACAGTTCTCTTTTCTTGAAATTATTTGTCTTAATGCTTATTTTCTGTGTGTTCTTTTACCTCATAATAAACCAAAAGTGAAAATCTGTGAAACTCCACAGGAGTTGTGGTAGCTCATTCCTTAAAATGACTGTATGTATGCTTTACCAAACCCAATCTGTTCTGAAAGTCCATTATGTGTAATGAATAGATTCCTGGAGTTCAGGTGCTCAAAGTGGCAGAGGCCTTTTCACTTCTGTTCAAAAATTTCTTGGCTGCAAGGAGCTCACTATGCATTGCAAACATACCATTTCTGATCCTTTCCATCTGGTAATTACAATATAAACCAATGGCATGTTTATAAGAACCATTCAACTCATTTAGTAGATCTCTGAATCATCTTAAGAGTCACGAAAAGCACAAAGAGGAAAGCCACATAGCTTAGGGGCTCAAGTGAACTGGGAAATAGTCCTATAACATATAGCTTGGGTCCAGAATATCTAAAAGACTATGGGGGTTTGCAGACTGCCAGAAATAGTGCAAATTGAGTCCACTTTTAGGGTTAGGGTTAGGGGATCATGGGAACTGTATTTTATTGTGGCACCAGAGCTCTCTGACAGAGAAGGCTCAATGTCTCAGAAAAAAAACAGTTGCCATGACTCCCTAGCACTAACCCTAACCCTAAAAGTGGACTCAAATTTGCACTATTTCTGGCAGTCTGCAACCCCCCTAAGGGTCTTTACAGACTGCCAGAAATAATGCAGCTTGTGACCACTTCAACTGTCCTGGCTCAGTGCTAAGGAATCATGGAGACTGTAGTTTATTGTGGCACCAGAGCTCTCTGACAGAGAAAGCTCAAGTTCCCATGATTCCCTAGCACTGAGCCAGAACAGTTAAAGTAGACTCAAGCTGCATTATTTCGGGCAGTCTGTAAAGGCCCTATATCTCCATATAGGAGCCTGCCCAAAACTTAAGCTATTTGGAGGATGGCTTTGTCTCTCTTCTCCCTTACTAAAGGTATGGCAGGTAAGTAAAGGGGAGAGAACCTTCTCAGAAGCTGATCCCACTCTATGGAACTTCCTTCCACAGGAAGCTAAGTTGGATCTCTCTTGGATCTCTTTTTGTTGGCAAGCAAAAACCTTTTTTTTATTTAAACAGGAATTTGGTCCTTCATGGAGTATGGCAGAAGGGTCTTTTTCCTGGATTATGCTGTACTTTTATTTTGTATTTCTGTAGATTTGAAATATTTTAATATGAGTAACTATATAATGATTTTAAAACTTTTGCATCACATATTAACTGTATTCTGCTTTAATTCTACACTGTAAGCAGCATGGGTTCCCTTCTTGGAAGAAAGGTAGGGCATTAAATAATGCCACACTCACAGCAACACAAAGGAGGAGAGGATGGCTTCCTAGTATACATGTCATCTTGTTAGAGGTAGCCACCTTACCATGCCTATACTCAGTTGTTGTGGATGGGGAGGCACTGCAAGAATGATCACAATACGCCCAATTGGAAGGAAAAGGCCACAGCTTTATCGAATACAGGTGAAAGTTAGGGTTGGCCCAAAGCCACAGAATCTAACTGGATTCCCAAATATGTAAGGGATGTGGAAGGGCCTTTAGTCTTGTCCTCCACAAGTGGGACACCCAGTTCAGCAGCCAAAGCCTGGAATGTGGACAGCAGCTTGGCACAACCATCTCTACCAGCCTCATCAATGAACAAAAAGTCATCAACGTAATGGGTGACCAGAGGGGATGCAGCACGGCTCTTGATCTCCCAGTCCAGGAAAGAACTGCAACACTCAAATGCTGCATAGGCATGGTCTTGTCAAAATGTCACTGCTCCTCAAATTTGAAACCCAACAGGCAGAAATCATCAGGGTGGACAGGTAACAGTTGGAATGCTGACTGGATGTCACACTTGGCCAAGAGGGCTTCATGACCACATGCCCTGACTAGCCTGACAACCTGGTCAAAGGTGGCATAGCGCACAGAGCAAAGCTCTGAGGGGATGGAATCATTGACTGATGCTCCCAGGGGGTAGGACAGATGGTGAATGAGGTGGTATTGTCCCGGAGCCTTTTGGGGGACCACCTCAAGTGGTGAAACCCTGAGGTTTGGCATGGGTGAAGCAGGGACAGGGCCCGCCACCCTGCCAGCCTCACATTATTTTAGAATCTTGGCCTTGAGGACCTGGGGCATGTCCTGGGCTGATTTCAAATTGTTGGCATCTGAAGCCATCCGCAGGACCACTGCTGGGCTCCTGAAGCCTCTAGTGAAGCCTTCTGCTAGGAATTTGGCCTCATCTTTGAAAGAGTAATTGTTGAGGAGTGGGAGAAAAGCTGCCATGCACGCAGGTATTGGGGCAAGCCCAAAACACAGCCGGGCAGCCTGATCATGCTCGCTTTGGACCCCTCAATCCCTGGGTCCTGGAACTGGGAACTCCATCTTTTTTGCTGGAGGCTCCTGAGGTAGGGCATCCCGTTCAAAAGGGCTGCTGTGAACTGGAGGGCGAGGACACAACAGCTTGGCATGTGGGCCCATGCAAAGCTCACAGCAGTGCTCAAATTTGCAATGGGCCCAAACACATTTCCCCAGACTGAATTTCCAGCACACAAGCCTGTGGGGGTCCTTCTTACTGCCCACCTGGCAGATTTGGAGAATTCACCCTTCTCTTTTACATGGGGACCAACCTTGAGCAACCAGATGTCACTGCTGATGAGGTCTCACCTGTCAGTATCACTCTGGGAAACCCATTGGTGGAAGGCAGTGTCATAGGCAATAGCCTTGGCATCGCCCATGATGGTATGTGCCTTGTGGACAGTGACCATGTGATTTGCCAGGTGTCATGCCCTTTCTTGGTAAGCCATGGAAACCACCCCCATGTCATGGTCAGTCAGGAGCTGGACTCGGAGGAGGAGGAGGATGATGAGCCTACTCCAGTGCAGGAGGAAAGGGAGGCTCTACCGGGTCCTAATCCTGCCCTGCTAGATCCCAGCCCTGTCCTCCCAGCCCCAAAGGAGGAAGAGCAGCCAGGTCCTAGCACTAGTAGGATCCCTATGGAGGCACAGCAGCCTAGTGGTAAGGATCAGGAAGAAACAAGGGTGGAAGTGCCTTCCTTCAGACAACGCAGGGCAGAGAGTGCTTGCGTGCGTCGGTTAAGGAGGCTTGCAGAGAGGCAATTGACTAACAAGCCTCAGCTGGCACGGAGGAGGGAATCTCCTACTTAATCACCTGGGAGAGGACCACTCAGTGCCACAGCTTATTGCAGTTCCCTTGTGGGATACTGTCATCACTGGCTCCTTGCTCTTTGGAACCCTTGTGTGCCGTGAACCTTTGAATTCGGAATGGACTGGACGCTTGTTACCTTCTGGCTGCCCCAACCTTGGACTGTACTGGCTACTGTGGACTCTGGAATCCTGACCCTGGCTTTGGTGCTGGTGTGCTTCTTGGGAACTAACAGAGAGGTCTGTAGCCTGCCTTTTAGCTCCTTCCTTGTTAAACCATCCTTATCAGCGTTTGTTTGGACTGGTGCTGGCCGTAGTCCAGGACACCCCAAGAAAATGGCAAAGTCGAATTGGTGAAAGTACACTCAGCAAGGTGCATCTTGGTCTCACACTTGTCCTTTTTCTTAGAAGTGATGGCATTGCCTTCCTCTCCCATGGGCTTCAGCAAAGTGAAAATGTCCACATAGTGTTCCCTGATGATCTTTTTGCAGATCTTTTTGGGCAGGTGAAGGCCTGGGGTTTTTTACCTCCACTTGGGGAGGGTAGAGGGCTGCGGATCTACCCACACACCCTCTAACCCTGAGCGTATGACCCTACACCATATGGCCCAAGAAGTTAGCCCCAGAACCAAAGCACCCCCTAACCAGTAGTCATCTCTGTCCAGTGGCAGGTCAGCCAACTCACCATCCCCATTCCTTGCAGCCCTGGCTCCTCTGACATGTACCCCTTGGTCTTCTTTTTGGACTTGCGATTGCGTTTTTGCCCCTTGCACTTAGAACTGTCTTTGGAACCACTGGTAGAAGAGCTGCTCCTAGAGTTGCTGCTACTGCTGGATGAATTGCTCAACAAGCTGCTGCTGCTAGAGCTGCCAGAAGAGGATTCCTGGCATGCATGCTTTCATTTCCTAGGTCAACCGTGCTCCCTTTCTTCTCCATGGTTCACCTAATAATAATAATAATAAAATTTATTTGTATCCTGCCCTTTGGGAAACCCAATCAGTGTGGGTCACAACAATAAAATCATACATAATAAATCACAACATTCCCACCCACCCCTTAAAACAGTATTAAATCAGTAACAAATTAAAATACATTTAAACAATTTAAAAACACATTACATATAACATCTTGCAACAGTGACATTGGCCCATGGCAATGTTTGCTCATTCCCTCTGTAGAAGAGCTATGGAAAGATCATTTGAAGGGAGGAAGTAGCCAAGGCCAGGATATTTAGTCTGGAAAGGCCTGCCGGAAGAGATCCGTCTTGACAGCTCTTTTAAAGCTATCTAGCGATGTTAATTGACGGATGTCATCCGGCAGGCCATTCCAGAGTCTGGGGGCGACAAGTGAAAAAGCCCTCTGGGAGGTTGCCAAAAGCCTGGACTTTTGAGGCTGCAGCAAATTCCTCCCAGAGGACCGGAGAGTGCGGGGAGGATTGTATGGGAGAAGGCGGTTCCTGAGATAGTTTGGACCCAAGCCATTTAGGGCTTTAAAGGTAATAACCAATACCTTGTACTGGGCCCGGAAGCTGATAGGCAGCCAGTGGAGGGACCTCAGAACTGGAGTAATGGTCCCTCCTGGATGTTCCCGAGACAAGTCTGGCTGCCATATTTTGTACCAGCTGTAATTTCCGAACCAAGCACAAGGGTAGCCCCATGTAGAGCGCATTACAGAAATCAAGGCGTGAGGTTACCAGCGCGTGCACAATAGTCTCGAGATCCCTTACTTCCAGAAAAAGGCGCAGCTGGCGTATCAGCCGAAGCTGATAACAGGCACTCCTGACTGTCACATTTACCTGATTTATCATCAGGAGCGACGAGTCAAGGAGTACCCCCAGACTGCGAACACAGTCACTGGAGGAGAGTGTGACCCCATCCAGGACTGAAGGTTGCAGCCCGATTCTTGGTTTCAGGGCCGCTACCGTGAGCACCTTCGTCTTGTCTGGATTCAGTTTCAATCTGTTTTTCCTCATCCAGCCCATTACCGCCTGAAGACATTCATTGAGAGAGGAGATGCCATTAGAATTCAAGGCCGACGAACGAGACACAGAGAAATAGATTTGGGTGTCATCAGTGTACTGATAATACCCAGCGGCTTCATATAGATGTTAAACAACATCAGGGACAAAATAGCCCCCTGAGGGACCCCACAAGTGAGGTCCCTCTTGCAGGAGCTACAGTCCCCAAGCAGCACCCTCTGAGACCTGCCCGAGAGGAAGGACCGGAACCACTGCAATGCAGTGCCCCCGATACCTAACCCCCTCAGGCGATCCAAGAGGATGCCGTGATCTATCATGTCAAAAGCCGCTGAGAGGTCTAGGAGCACCAACAGGGTCACACTACCCCTGTCGACGCTCAGACGCAGATCGTCGGTCAAGGCAACCATGACGGTCTCAACCCCAATGCCTGTCCTGAAGCCGGTTTGAAATGGGTCTAGATAATCGGTTTCATCCAAGACTGCTTGGAGCTGAAGAGCAACCGCCCTCTCGATTACCTTGCTCAAAAATGGCAGCAAAGAAACAGGCCTGTAGTTACTCATATCCAGGGGGTCCAGGGAAGGTTTTTTCAGAAGCGGCCTAACAGCCGCTTCCTTCAGACAAGATGGAACATATCCTTCCCTGAAGGATGCATTGATGATATCCATAAGGAATCTCCTCAATGCATCCCCCCCCCGGACAGCCAGCCATGATGGGCAAGGATCGAGAGGGCAGGTTGTTTTCCTCACCTTACCAAGCAGCTTCTCCATGTCCTCGGTACTCACAGATTGCAGCTGATCCAGAATAACTTCATCGACGGAGTCGCTCGACACCTCTCCTATTGATTCTGTTACAACAATGGTGTCAACCTGGCCCAGACTTGAAGAGTTTGCCTCAGTGTTCAGCCCAGATGCAGGTGAAGTCAAAGTGTTCAGCCCACAGGCAGCTGAAGCACCAGCACACCCCACCTGCTCCATGAAGGCTGTGAAGGTTCAGGTGAAACCCACCAGCACTTCTTCACCAATGGCTGGGGAAGCAAGCAGCATAGATGGAGCAACTGGGAGGGGAACATGTATTGTTGACATGGCTGGGCTGGGAAGAGGCATGGTTACTACAGCAGGGGGTAGGTCATTTGAGGGAGAGACAGGCATTGTTGTTGCAGTTGGAGTGGAGAGTGGCATGGACACCGCCACTGGTGATGCAGAAGGACACTGTGTTGGTGGCCTGGGGTGCTGCCATCTCCCCCTGGAGGCCAGGTTGACTCAAGACTTTCCTAGTTGGCCCCCGTGGCTTCTAGTAGCCAGCTGGGTAGGCCCTGCCCCTTTCATAGGCTGCTTGGGGAGCATTCTTAGGCTTCGGGGCCTGGCCAAAACCTTCTCAGGACCTTGCTCCACTGGCCTGCTGGGGCCTGCTCCGCTCATTATCACCACCACCACCCCGGCTCACTGTTTCCATCTTTGTTTGCTCTCTCAGGCTGCCACTGTGGCACTGCCATGTTCCCAGTCACTACCTCAGGCAGCCCACTCAGTTCTCTTTGTCTCCAGCGGTGGTGAGGTTTATGCCCTGGCTCACTATTTGCCCTCCTGGGCTGCCACTGCGGTGCTGCCATGCTCCCCACCACTGCCTCAGGCCTCCCAATTGGCCCTCTTTGTCCCTGGCAGTGTTGAGGTCCACTCCAGTAGAGAGCCACTTAACAATGGTGCTGTCTCTCTGGACCACATGGCCTTGTAAAGGCCTCCAGGCCAATCAGAACTCTGGAGGCCCGAAAAGCCCACCCATCCAGCCTCCCCAGCCAATGCAGTCACCTCCCTGCCCCAGCACCGGCCAATAAGGCAGCACTTCCAGCTCCCATTGTACACTAGGATTTGTAGTTATGCCCCAAGCCAGAATTACCACCCGTTCTGAGCCCCGGCAGCCAATCCCAGCCTCCCCAGCCCATCCCAGAGCCAGCTGGGAGAGTGCTGAGGCTCTGAGGAGGCATGATGGCCAAGTGCCTCCTCCCATGGCAACCAGATCAACCGGTAAGTTGGGCGGCCCCATTTGCTAGGTTGCATGTCTCTGTAAGAGTTTAGACACAGCATGTATTCTTGCATCAACAACAACATCAAAAATTTTACCAACTCACAGTGAAGAGAGAATGTCTAGCTTTGTCTCATTGACCACATGAAGACAAACCAAGTCAGGATTCATATCTCTACAGTGCAACAAATAAAACAGTGCTGTTTTTTTCTTCCTCCTTCTCCTCCCTCCTCCTCTTTTTACAGCAGTCATTCATTGTGAGGGTTTAAAACATATTTTGCCATCTCTTCAAGGCAGTAAATAGAAAGCTGTGCCAAGCTGCTGTCATGTTTCCATAGGTGACACTTACCCAGGCAACCTCTAAAGCACTGGATTGTCTCATATCTAGCCCTGTTAGCCATGTAAACAGTGGCAACATTACTAGTAGCTGATAGCATCCTGTGTAGTTTCACTGAGCAAGGACTGTAACAATAGATGTCAAACTTTCATCACAGCTGGATGTTGCAGGCAGGTTTTGTCATTTCAATCTATCCCAGCAGTAGTCTCTCCTTCCATTCCTACTCAACTTCTCTAAATCTGTTCCATTTGTTGACTTGAAGACAATCCCCTCTCATTATAAATAGTTAGCCCAATTAGCAGTAGTGTTCTGAGCTGGTTGGAAGTCTCATTAGGAAGTCTGCGGACCTCTTTCCACTAGCTCTAATTGGCCCACTATCAGCTACTCTGTGAGTGGCTTTCATTCGCCTGGATGCTCAGAACTAGTCTACAGCAATGTTTCCTCTTTAGGGCATGTAATTTGGAGGCCCTTCTTGCAGTTCAGGGCTAAGAAGGTTAAAAATTAGCATTCACACTCTAGGCAACGATAAGCAATTTCCAGTTTTACTACCAAAAAAAAAGGATCTCTTACAAATGCCTTCCCTTTTCTTCAAGGGCACATACTGGCATCCCTCTATCTTGCCTTGATTGGAAGCTTGGCCCTTTTGGTTTTCCTCTATTAGACATGTGTATTGCTTAGCTTCAGTTTGGTGTTTGTGTGCATGTGTGTGTGTGTGTACACACACAATTACATATTTAAGTTACAAATCCTTCCACGGTTACTTAGAAGTAGCACCAAACATCTTAATTATAATGATGAATTGGGCTGTAGTCCATGAAAACCTATGACAAATCAAACAACAGTTTGAGAGTGCAATCCTGACTTAAAAGATGTGCCTGCTGGATGGGGTAGGATTAAGCACATGCTGGCAGAATTTTCTTACACTAGCTGATCTCAAAGATCTGCAAAAAAAGAAATCTGCTGTCATGACTGCTCTGCTTCCTAGGATGTGCTGACAGAAGAACCAAAAAAAAAAAAAAAAAGTTGGTAAGTAAAAGGTCAGGACAAGATGCTAGACCCAAATCTCTCCAACTCAGGAACACAGCCACAATACTGAGGTCTTGTCTACGTGGGTTATTGACTCCAAATTCCATCCCCAGGCCCTTTGCATCCTGTTTACATAACATAAGGCCAAAACCCCAAATCAGCCACAGGCTGTCCTCATGACTTCCGCACCCAATCCTGACTTTCCTCCCTTTAACCTGAATTTTAAAAGTTTACATTTTGCTCTTCATTTTGAGCTCTCTCCACAGTGGCAATTGGTGGCTACCTTCCCACACAGTCCTGGCACTGTCGCTGCAGGTGCAAGGTGCTCTGAAATCAGAATGAGTTGCTCAGCATCAATAACATGGCTGGGCACCCTACTGTGACTTCAACACTGGCAGCAAGTGACAAACGGGAATCATATGGGAAGACAACCACACGTCATCACTGCAGAGAGAGCACAGGTAATGGATTCAGGGATGCTCCAGGGGCAAAATATTCCAGGAGCAGCCCTAAAGACACCTAAACCAGGGCAAAAATAGTGCTAAGTAATTTCTAGGAGGAGTTCAACTAGGGATGTAATTCCCCACTAATTTCATTACAGAAAGAAGCAAGGAGTAATATCAGCAAGGCTTCAAAAACTGCCCCATTTTCAAAAATTGTTTGCAGTTTGGGACCTAGGAGTTTATCACAAGGGGGAAATCCCATGCAGAAACGGGATTTAAAAGGTGGGGCAAACCCGCAAAAGCGGGCAGATTTTCACATACATTGCTGTTAAAATGGGGTTAAACGGGATTTTCCAAAAGTAAAAAGAAGCAGTTTTTGACTACTTTCCGTTCGGGTTAACCCCATTTTAACAGTAACATCGTCTGATAATCTGCCTGCTTTTGCGGGTTTTTTTCAATTTAAAACCCCATTTTTGCACGAGATTTCCCCCGTGTGATAAACTAGCTATTCCATGCAAAATTCACATGTGGAGGTGATGGTGGCTCAAAACACAGCAATTTCTAGGCAGCAATGTGTTCTGTGCACAAAATATCTCCTGGGGTTTGGTTCCAGTACTCCCCATGGATACTGAAATCTGTGGATGCTCAAGTCATATTAAATACAATAAAAATAAACCGCTGTCCCTTATATAAAATGGGAAATTCAAGGTTTGCTTTTTAGCATTTTTAAAAAAATATTTTCAAGCCATGGTTGAATCCATGGACTATTCTACACCTGCACAGAATGCGCTGTTTCCTGACAACAACAAAAAAAGTTGTGATTTTGGAGTTATTCTATACAAAATTCACACTTTTTTACACAGAACACAGCATTTTTTGCACAGAGATAAACCAACTTCAACATTTGATTCCCCCTTGAGTGTGTTTCTTTTTAATTCCAAGACATATCAGGACAAAAAGGCATCATTCTCTTCTTCTATCCTTTTTCCTCTCTTTTTAAAACTGTATTTAGAGTTCTAGTGTTATAATGTATCAGTGAATCAATGAAAAGGCAGTTTTGCTCTATAGCACATAACTTCAAGAGAAAAAATAAATAAAAAATATAGATTGAAAATTTGCCTTTCAAACCATAGGACCTCCTCAGCAAACCAGACCTCTGTTTTTTAAAGTCTTTGGAATAGTCCTAGTAAAGATCTGAATAATCATTATAAACCCCCCAAAAGAATGGAAGACACAGAAGTGAGAACAATTAGAAAAACCCACAAAACCCAAGAAGCTGAGATAATGAGAGCTCACACTTCATTGGAGGAATTTGGAGCCTCAGGATGTGCAAAGGAAGATTTTATTTCTCAAATTAACCCAACTGATTAGTTCCCAACCATAAGCTTTGGAAACACTTTTTTTTTTCAATCCCTGCCAGTCAATTTTTCCCCTAAAGAAAGACACACAAATGTTTTCTGCCTCCAGAAGGTCATATAAATGTATCCTGGCTGAAACATGTCTGGCTAATTTGAAATGCATTGGGCTAATTTGAGAAATACAATCTTTTTTTGCATATCCTGAGACTATCTTCTACATGAGGCATTTTTGTTGGATCATGACATAAATTAGCCAGATGCTTTCAGGTTTGGTGGAAGATACTATCCTGTTCCTAGTGCTGAATCAAGAGAACTAGCTGTCCAGTCAACTTCTGTAGGTGGAATAGGGCTGGAGGTGCCATTTTGTCCCTCCCATCAGACAGCAAAATGTCTTTGAATGGCCCTTCAAGAAGCTTTCTTTCTCTGTTAAAACTGTCAAGATTAGAACAAAATGGTGACTATCCATACTTTGTGACTTAAGACTCTTTCACACTACATAAATACAGCACTGTGATTTCACCTTAACTGCCATGGCAGCATCCTATGGAATCCTGGAATATGTAGTTTGGTGAGAAAATTCTAAGTATACCTCCCTAGGATTCCATAGGAATCCTGGGAAGTACCCTTCCCAGGATTCCATAGGATGCAACCACTGCAATAAAAGTGGAATCAAAGCACTAGAATGGGTAGTACCCTAGAAAACAGTACTACAAGTCATGTTGACAGTTGTGAAGAGCCACTCGGGGAAGCCAATTCAAAAAGGAGGTTCCCAATTCTCATGCTAATTTAACTGAAATGTTACAGAAAGATATTCACATCTCAGGGGTTAATTTGGGTCTAATATAGACTGCCAAAATAATGCAATTTGACACCTCTTTCATGGCCACGGCTCTATGTGATGGGATCCTTGGACTGGTAGTTTGTTGTGGCACCAAAGTTCTCTGACAGAGAAGGCTAAATATTTCACAAACCTACAAATCCCAGAAATAGTGGTTTCTTTCTCGGGCATCCCCCTGCTCATTACAGTGCTTAGAATTTTCTGGTGTCAGGTTTGACATAAGATTTTTTAAATCATTTATGCATCAAGACTGTTTGATGTCACATCCTGATCCCCCTTGTTGCTGTATTGATCATTCATTCACTCTCACTCTCTCTTTCCCTCCTTGTCCCTGCCAGGGAGAAAGAAAGCAGTTTCTGGGCAGCCCTTTTGAGTGGGTGAGTGTTTAAATTTAAAAAAAAAAACAACACCTGGGAGAGTGTTGCTGAGGGGGTTGGGCTTCTGTGAGTCACATCTGTGAGTCGCTAGGGAGTGGAGCTAGCTGCATAGCTCTATATAACTCCTCCCAGAGGCTTTCCAGGCCAGTTCCTGCCAGGGAGAAGGAAAGCAGTTTCTGGGCAGCCATTTTGATATAACTCTTCCCAGAGGCACACAGGTGGACTTCTGGCAACAGATGGGCTGCATCTGATGCCAGCTGCCAGAAACATTTTTGCCAATAGTATCAAACATTTGATTGGGGGGGCTTTACACTGAGTCATGTAGAGAAGGGAAACAATATGCCTTTACAGACTGCCAGAAATAATGAAGCTTAAGTCCACTTTAACTGCCCTGTTTCAGTGCTAAGGAATCATGGGAACTGTAGTTTATTGTGGCACCAGAGCTCTCTGACAGAGAAGGCTCAATGCTTCAGGAAAAACTACAGTTCTCATGATTCCCTAGCACTGAGCCAGGGTAGTTAAGGTGGACTCAAGCTGCATTATTTCTGGCAGTCTGTAAAGGCCCAGTATCTTGGAAGGTATCTTGGAAGGCAGGAGTACATCATGGGCTGGAGATAATAGTCCAAGTGTTATAGAGGGAACAAGGCAAATGATGCAAGGGCCCAACAGTGGGAGGCAAGAAACCTCATACAGGTAGCAAGTGGGGAGAACTCACAGTCTTAAATGTCTCTACACTAATGCACAGAGCATGGGAAATAAACAAGATGAACTTGAACTCCTAGCACAACAAAGCAAAAACGATATAATAGGAATCACTGAAACCTGGTGGGATGAGTCTCATTATTGGAATGTAAGAATAGAGGGGTATAATCTTCTAAAGAGAAATAGGCCAAGCAGGAAAGGAGGAGGAATAGCATTATATGTCAGGAATGTTTACACCTGTGAAGAGATCCAAGACTTCATTCCTGGAAATCAGGTGGAGAACATCTGGATAAAAATTAAAGGGGAAGGAAACAACAGGGATGTTATTGTGGGAGTCTACTACAGACCCCCAAGTCAGACTGAGGAATTGGATGATTACTTTCTAGAACAGATGACCACAAACTCAGAAAGGAGAGATGTAGTAGGATGTAGGGTGAAACGATTAAAGAAGTGATGATAAAATAAGCACAAATTGTGGTATGAGTCTAGAATTAAATCAGTGGGAGAAAGTGTGGAATTTACGGATGAACTACACAATGAGTCAAAGCCTACAGGAAAATTATTATAAAATAATTTATAGGTGGTACTTAACACCGGAAAAATTAAATAAGATCTATGGGACAGGTAAGACAAAATGTTGGAAATGTCAGAAAGAAACATGTACATTCTTCCACATGTGGCGGACATGTAAAGTTGCAAATAAATATTGGAAACAAATTAACCAAAAAATGAAAAATATATTAATGATTGAATTAGAATATACACCAGAAATCATGTTACTAAATCACGTAGATAAAGAAATTGGGGGAAAAAGAAGGGAAATTAATTTTTTATATGTTTACAGCTGCAAGACTAATATACGTGCAATACTGGAAAATCAGATATATGTCCCCGTGTGGAAAAATGGACTTTCAAATTATTACATATGAAAGAAATGTAATTACCAAATGTAATAAATGATAAAATGAAAAGTGAAAAGGAAGAAATATGGGTCAAAGTTACAAAATATATGTTAGAAAATATGTAGAAATATTATTTGTAAATAAGTAACATAAAAATTATGATGTTACTGTAACTATATTTAAATTGTACAGATTAGGAGAAAGGGACAAAAAATAAAAGAAGAAGAAAGGAAAATCAAGCTCTGACAAGTTGTAAAGGAGAAAGAAGATATCATGAGAGATGTAAAATGGTCAATAAGTGAAGAAAAAGCAGATAGTCATTTTAAAATGGATTATTAATTTATTTCTTTATAATCTATAACGTAGACAAGCACTGAAGGTGGAAAAACCAAAGGAAGTAATGAATGATTGAGTTGGAAGAGAGAAGAATTAAAGATTTTAATTTTGGAAGGGAGAGAAAAGAGAGGGGGGAGGGAATGTGGGGAGAAATTGAATGATGCTGTAAATGGAATGTTTTATGTAAATATTAAAAAAGTGTAATAAATAAAGTATTTTTAAAAAGAAAGGAGAGATGTAGTAGTGATGGGTGACTCCAACTATCCTGATATTTGCTGGAAGTTAAACTTAGCCAATACTTCAACATCTAGCAAATTCCTCACTTGCCTCAAAGACAATTTCATTGTCCAAAAGGTGGAAGGGGATCAGCTATTTTAGATCTGATCCTAACCAACAGGGATGACTGGATAAATGGGGTGCAAGTGGTGGGATTCTTAGGTGGGAGTGATCATGTTCTGCTGGAGTTTCATATACAGTGGAAAGGAGAAACTAGGCATAGTCTTTAGGAGAGCTGGTTTCAATAAACTTAGGGAAACACTGGGAGTGATCCCATGGTCAGGAATACTAAAGGAGAAGGGAGTTCAAGATGGATGGGAGTTTCTCAAAAGGGATGTACTGAAGACACAATCTCAAACTGTTCCAATGAGAAGGGAAAATGGGAGGAGTCTCAAGAAACCGGGTTGGATGACAAAAGAACTTTCAATTGAATTAAGTTTTAAATGGGGGATGTATAAGAAATGGAAAAGGGGAAAATCACTAAAGAGGAATTCAAACAAATAGCTAGCACATGTAGGGGTAAAGTCAGGAAAGCCAAAGCAAATAATGAGCTCAGGCTTGCTAGAAGGGTTAAGAACAATAAAAGGGGCTTTTGGGGGTATGTCCACAGCAAAAGAAAGAAGAAGGAAATGGTAGCGCCACTGCACAGAGAAGATGAAGAAATTCTAATAGGGGACAGAGAAAAGGCCGAACTACTCAACACTTTCTTTGCCTCAGTCTTCTCACAAAAGGAAAAGGATGCTCAACCAGAGGAAAATGGAGCAGAGGACACAATAGGGGAAATGCAGCACAGAATAAGTAAAGAGGTAGTACAGGAACACCTGGTTAACCTAAATGAATTTAAGTCTCCAGGACCTGATGAACTACATCCAATGATATTAAAAGAACTAGCAAATGTAATCTCAGAGCCACTGGCAATAATCTTTGAGAACTCTCGGAGAACATGGGGAAGTTCCAGCAGACTGGAGAAGGCAAATATTGTCCCCATTTCAAAAGGAGAAAAAAAGAGGATTCCCAACAACTATCGTCCAGTTAGTCTGACATCAATACCGGGAAAGATTCTAGAACAGTTCATTAAACAGAGAGGCTGTGAACATTTAGAAGGGAATGCAATAATCACAAAAAGTCAACATGGGTTTCTCAAAAACAAGTCATGCCAGACTAATCTGTTCTCTCTCTCTCTCTCTCTCTCTCTCTCTATATATATATATATATATATATATATATATATTACCATCTTGGTAGATGAAGGGAATGTGGTAGACATAGCATATCTTGATTTCAATAAGGCTTTTGACAAGGTCCACCATAATATTCTTGCAAACAAGATAGTAAAATGTGGGCTACACAATACAACTGTTAGGTGGATTAGTAATTGATTGACTGACCAAACCTAAATGGTGCTCAGCAATGGCTCCTCTTCATCCTGGAAAGAAGTGACCAGTGGGGTGGCACAGAGTTCTGTCCTGGGCCCAGTGCTATTCAACATCTTTATAAATGACTTGGATGAAAGAATAGGGGGCATGCTTCTCAAATTTGCAGATGACACCAAATTAGGAGGAATAGGTAATACCCTAGAGGTCAGGATGAAAATTCAAAATGACCTTGATAGATTAGAAAGCTAGGCCAAAGCTAACAAAATGAATTTCAACACAGAGAAATGTAAGGTACTGCACTTAGGGCAAAAAAATGAAATGCATAGATATAAGATGGGGGACACCTGGCTTAATGAGACTACGTGTGAAAGGGATCTAGGAGTCCTAGCAGACCACAAGTTGAACATGAGTCAACAGTGTGATGCCACAGCTAAAAAGGCCAATGCAATTTTAAGCTGCATTAATAGAAGTATAGTATCTAAATCAAAGGAAGGAATAGTGCCATTGTATTCTGCTTTGATCAGGCCCCACCTGGAATACTGTGTCCAGTTCTGGGCACCGCAATTCAAAAAGGATGTTGAAAAACTGGAACGTGTCTAGAGGAGGGCGACTAAAATGGTGAAGGGTCTGGAAACCATGTCCTATGTGGAATGACTTAGGGAACTGGGTGTGTTTAGCCTGGAGAAGAAACAATTAAGAGGGGATATGATAGCCCTCTTTAAATATTTGAAGGGATGCCATATTGAGGAGAGAGAATAGGACTCGGAACAATGGATGCAAGCTATAGGAAAAGAGATTCCACCTCAACATTACAAGGAACTTCCTTCTTTGGAGGTCTTTAAACAGAGGCTGGATTCCCATTTGTTGGGCATGCTTTGATTTTGAGTTCCTGCATGGCAGGGGTTGGACTGGCTGTCCTTTGTAGTCTCTTTCAACTTTATGATTCTATGATTCTATGGGCCACTACAGACCAGCCCAAAGGGGCGGCCTGGGAGTAGAGTTGGGGAGGGGCAGCCGTATGCCAGCCACCCCAACCCCACACCAACGCCATACTGATGACATCAGGACACCCTCCTAGCACAGCATTTAAACACACTGTGCGGAAAGGGCAAGGAAGAGCTGCGGCACCAGCTCTTAGAGTGGCCTTTTGCTGCCCCTAAAAGGAGCAGCATTTTGCCACTCATTTCGGGGCAGCAAAGGGGAGGATCGGAGCCATGGTGTGGGGTTGCCGCAGCTCTGTGCCACCCATCTGCAGAGGCCCAAAGATTCCTTCCCTTTTTCCCTTTCTCTGTTTGCTTCTCATATAAAATGCTCATCCTCATCAAACTGTAAGCTGAGGTTTCAGTTAAAGGGTAACAGAGGGCAACATCACTGTGATCGTAACCAAAAGCGGGGTCATGATGGCAGTAACAGGAAACTTGAGATGGCATTTGGCATAGTGTGAAGTTGATCCTTTGGATGCATAATGCAGTTTGACACCACTTTATATGCCATGGCTCCCTCTTGGGGAATCCTGGGATTTGTAGTTTTGTGAGGCAGCAGCACTCTTTTGCAGATCGTAGATTCAATTCACAGGGAATGTGTGTGTTGGTTTCTGTGTGTATTAGCCACGAGAGCTGAAAGCTATATCGGGTGGTTTTATTCCCCTCCCCTCCTTTTTCTTTTCTTCTCCCTCTGGATTATCAATGGGTTGGGAAAAGTTACTAAAGACCCTGGCCAGGAACCTAAATACTCTCCCTCTCCCCTCAACAGTTCCTTTGAGTTCACTTCCCCAGATTTCCCCCAGAAAGGACAAGCAATAAGAAAGGAAATTAGCACAAGAAGCACAGAAGCCTAACAACAGTTTGAGAATTGGCTGCAGTGCAGACAGAGTTCAAGAACAACCCTCCAAGGTTGAGGCATTTCTCCCACAGAAAAACCTGCTTTAGAATGTTGAGAAGAGGAACCTTTTAAGGACTTGGCCAGCCCTGTTTGGAGCAAGTGGCTCTTAACTCCTAGCTCCCTCATGGGTGTCTCTTAAGGTCACAGCCCATTCAGCTAAGTGGGTTTTAATCCTGAGCTTTCCTTTGCCAGTGCTCCTTTTAAGGAGCACCACCAATTTGGCTGAGTGGGTTTTAACTCCAGCCTCTCACGCCTAGTGTACCTCTTCAGATCACAGCAACCAGGGCCAAAACTTGAGCCCCTTTCCAGCATTTTATGTTGTAAGGCAGGACAGAAATCCCTTTTCAGAACTGGGGCACAAATGGAACCAGGGCCCCAGTCTCAGGTTCAAATCACAGGGCAATAAATCTGTGGCTGAGGAAAGGCACTTCCTCCCCCAGTATAAGTCCCTCAAAATCCACACTAAGGTAAGAACAGTCTGTTCTCCTGAATAGGAGCTGAGTTGTTAAGATCACTCCCAAGAAGCAACTAGGAGGTGGCAGAAGGACTGCTAGTGAGGAACAGTGGTAGAGGACTAGCTAGTAAAAACAGTCTAATGCTGGAACTGTTGAGATCACTCTGGCGAGACTAATGGGTGGAAATGGGACTGCCTAGTGAAAAGGTTGATAAAGGCTTCAACCGGCCCTCAGTAAGAAAGATGATAAGAAGAAAATCAATTCATTTGAGATGTGGTGCTGGAGAAGAGTGCTGAGGACAGCCAAAAGGATAAACATGTGGGTCCTAGAGCAGATCAACCTGGAAACCTCCCTGGAAACCAAGATGACCAAACTAAGATTGTTGTACTTCAGACACATCATGAGAAGGGAGAACTCATTGGAAAAGACAATAATGCTGGGAAAGGTGGAGGGAAATAGGAAGAGAGGAAGGCCACATGCCAGATGGATGGACTGTATTAAGGAGGTAACAGGTATGGGGTTGCAGGAATTAAGCAGAGCAGTGGAGGACAAGAGGATCTTGGAGATGTCTCATCCATAGGGTCACCAAGGGTCGAGATCAACTCAAGAGCAGTTAACAACAACTCTCTTACGCTGGATTCATTGGGTGCTTCCACATCCTTCTGCTTTTTTCTCCAACAAAGGAGAACAACTGTGGGACTCTGGAGGTAGAGTTAAGAGCTCCCACTAGAGCCTTCCCTCTCCCCAACAGCATTTTCCCCCTGAGGCTGTCATCTCAATTTATCTAATGATAGGGTTTGCTCTAAGTCCATAGCTCTTATGGATAAGTTGGGAGACCATATGAAGGACAGGCAGGAAACGGTCACCCACATTAGTTGGGAAGGTCAGAAGGATGCTTCTCCCTTACTCAGGATCTGCACCAGAGCTTGGAAAGAAAAATACTTTTGCTACAACTCCTAGAATTCCCCTACTATAGATATCCTAAGATAATGTGGACTGTCAGCCAATCAGAGCCCCCTCCCTTTCCAAACTAGATTCCCAGCTTTGAAAGGGGTGGTAGAGAGCTGCTGATAATGAGGTATGAAATGCCTAGGTATGGCTCAAGTGTGATTGTCCAAATGAACATGAGAGGAGATCTCTCTCATTGCAGTGACTGGTGCCCACCTGTATTGGTGGAATAATATCTATTGCATGTCAAGGGATTTTTAATTATTATTTTTTAATTAAAAAAAAAAGAAGATACAGAAACTTAAGACACAGGCTGGAGGGAAGATACAAACAAGCAGCAGATTCCCAGTCATCTTTAGCATGGTCTCATTAAAACTGGTAACACTTTAGTTCTGACTAATTTTGGTCCCATTGATTTTAGTGGGTCTACACTAGTCTGAGTAATCTGAATGCTACTGCCACTCCTGGGAATCAATTAGAAGATTCTACCCAGGAGAAGAAATATGTCACTTGCAATTACTGTTGAAAAAGCAAAGAATCATTTCTGCTGCTACATATTTTCTTTTAAAGCTTTTTTTCCAAGCCCCATGAGTTTTAATCCAATGTTGATCTGACCGTATGTTCCCTTTCAGCTTGATGTGTACATGTTCGGCTGTGCGTATCTGGTTTTCAAAACTAAGGGGAGAGACTCCAGTCTCTCAAAGAGTCTAACCAATAGTGTATAATATCTTCATTCCTGTGTTTCAAGTGCTTATTGTGTTAGAATGCATTCTGCCCCCAACACATTTCCAAGATCAATGATCTCACAGGTCATAAAATACATTCCCTGTTAGCTTAGGGGTCAGTGACCATGAAGCCATAGCTTCATGAAACCATGTAATGCAAACTACTCTGCCCTCTCTCACATCGATTGTTTGTCTCCACTCTGAATCTGTCACTTTAAGAGGATCAAAAGAGGTGACCCAGGTGGTTGGGAATGACCTTCCAAGTTGCAAGAATACATCAACACTATCAACATTCCTTCCATGCATAGATGGATATAAACTACTTTTCTCACTAACTAAATGCCCATCAAATGATGAGAGTGCACGAAATCTGCAGCATGGCCTGGCTTACTATTTAAAGCTTAACTTGTTCAAGCATGAAATAACAGAAGAAAGGGCAAAGGGAAAGAATTGGTCTACACTTGGGGTGAAGAACCCTCTAGATGTTGATGGATGGCAACTCCTATTATGGCCTGGCTAATGGAGCTAATGAGGAAACATGCAGGGCTAGCTGTGTTAGCCATTTAGCAAATTCAAATAAATATCCACCAAATAGCGATACCTTTATTGGCCAACCAAAATGCACAATATACTTGTTGCAAGCTTTCAAAGCTCCACTGGCTTCTTCAACAGGCAAGATGTTACAAACCAAACAGGAGAAAAAATTGGAGGTATTAGTCAGATGCCTACATTTTGATGTTTCTATCCTTAGTTAAGATGGTAAGTGGAGGGTATCTTTTGCAGGCAGGCTCCTCCTCCTCCTGTACATGTGGCTATTGGGAGATTTGCAAAGTCCAGGAAATTTAAAGTCCATTTGCATCTCAACAAGGACCCCTTTCTTGCAATCCAATATGCCTCCATTCCTATAAGGTCACACGCCTATTTGTAGGCAAAGGACAATGGATTCCTCAAGGAGTCTTCATGTTTTTGCATCAGGAACATTTTGGTAAGTGTTGAGGTAAAACATGACAATCCAGTTCAAATTTAAGAAGAAAAAAATTGTTTTACCTTGGTTGGAGGTCCCAATCCACTGGTTCACTCTTTAGGGTTCCACTGTTGCAGATACAATGTGATATCTCACAATCAGGAAACATGCAGGGGTAGCTATGTTGGCCATTTAGCAAATTCAAACAAAAATCCACCAAACAATGACACCTCTATTGGCCAACCAAAATGCACAATATACTTGTTGCAAGCTAATCAGGGCTATCTGAAAAAGTTATGCCTGATCTCGATTTCCACTACAGTTATCTTAATGTATTTGTCATTTATTGTTAGTCTATTATTTTTAAGTATGTTTTAAACTTTGATTGTTTAATTGTATTTTGGGGAGGTGGGCTATTGGGGGACAGGATTGTTTGTTTTATCGTGTAAGCCACCCTGGTTGTATCATACTGAGAGGTGGGATACAAATAAATATTAGTAGTAGTAGTAATAGTAGTAGTACTGAGGGCTGAGAAGAACTGCGGTTGAACCACACCTGGAAGGTCATACACTGCCTTTGTTTGTTTGTTTGTTTGTTTGTTTTATTTCTCACCTTTCTTCTGATGACTTACAACCAGTGAAAAACATAGTACAACTTAGAAACTATTCATACAAACTTAAAATACACTGAAGCCAGACTTCTGTTTAAAATCACAAGTTCAAACACTACCCTGGGATGAGTTGAGGGGGAGAGAGAGACCTAAAAATGCCACGTCCTCCTAGCAAGAACAATAAGGAAAAATGTGATCACATCAGTAACCAGGAGTGGGAATTGTGCAATCCTTCAGTGTCGTTGGACTGCAAGTCCTAGAAGCATTAGCTCTGGTTAGGAATATTGAGAGTTACTGCAGCATCTGGATGGCTACGGAATTCCCATCCCTGTGGTAGTGTGAGGAGAGGAAGACCCTTTAAAATCTGTGAGGGAGAGCTTTGTCTTGGTCCCACCAGCATCACAGGCACATTTAGTAAGGGGACAGAAGAGAGCCTTCTCAGTGGTTGCTCCCAAGATGCGGATCTCCTTACCTCCTGAAGTCTGGTTTGTCTCCTCCCTGCTGTTTTTCCATCAGCAGGTAGAGACCTTTTTTATTATTTACAGATATATTTTGTATTTAATATGTTGATGCAGATGGAGGTTTTAATGGAGCGTGTTGTGTTTCTATTTTATTAAGTTTTAAATGTGCTTTTAAAACTGCTTTTAACTTGACATCACAGTACTACCAAAAAATAGCCAAGACATGGAATGGCTATTGAAGAAAGATAAGGAAGAAAGTGCTGCAGAGCTGCAGTTTTTGTTTGTTTGGTTTGTGCTGGCATGATTGTATGGTATCATCTGCATATATTGATGTTCCTTCCTCCATTTTTCACATCTCTTCCTCCAAGTCTAATTCAGCTCCCTCTGTTGTATGTTTAGTATATAAATTAGGTAGGGTGATAAAATGTAGCCTTGCCAATGGCAAACTCTTCTGTTTTTCTATATTTTGAATTGACAGTGGCTTCTTGTCCTGAGTATAAGCTATGCACCAGGACAATAAAAAACGTGAAATTGAAGGCTTCAAAAATAGACCAACACAGAGATTAACATGTAAATCACTTCCTCCCAACCAAGAATCACACAGTATATATACCCCACTCACTTTCATGCCACCAATTCTGAAGATGCCAGCCACAGATGCAGGTGAAATGTCAGGTATAAATTCTTCCAGAACATGGCCACATAACCTGAAAACCCACCAAAAAAAACCCCAATAAAAATGTTGTTGTACAACCATTTCTTTAAGAGTGATCCATAGTTTTTCATGAGCTACACAATCAGGGTTTAATTACTAAAGTAAAGGCTGGTCTCCTTTTTTAAACTCTTTGATGCACTCCATTATCCAACATATGTTTGCAATATGATCCATAATGCCTCTTCCTTTTCTGCACTCAGCTTGGACATCTAGTATTTCTCACTCCATGTGTAGTCTTTTTTTTAAACCACCACTTTGCTTGCATTAAACATTAATGCAATGGTCCTGTGTTTACTACAATCCCTCATGTCCTCTTTCCTAGGGACTGGAATGTATATTCAGAATTTCTAGTTTGTGGACTATTGCTTTATCTTCCATATTAATTGGCAAATTTTAGTTAGAATTTGAGTGGATTCTCTCTCTGTAGCTTGAAACAGCTCTATTGGTATGCTATCTGTTTCTGGTTATTTATTTCTCCCATGTGCCTTGAGTTCCGCTGGAGTTTCCAAAATTGTAGGTTCATCTTCAAATGGTTCTTCCTTGAATAAATCTCTCATCCTTTCATCTCTTTTATATAGTTCTAAAATATAAAATATAGTAATATAGTATTGTTTCCATCGTCTTTGTTATTTCTTCTTGATTATGTAGTGTATTCTCTTGCTGGTCATATAGCATCACCACTCTTGGTTTAAATTTTCCATTGATTTCTCAAATCTTGCAGAAGAGGCTTCTTGTTATACCTTTTTGTTGTCTTCTGTTTCTCTGCATTGACTTATGGTGGTTATCCTTATCCCTGCACACAAGTTGCTGAACATTTGCATTGAGGTTCTGCTTCTATTTCTGTCACCTTTAACTTTTGCTTCTTGTCTACCCTTAACTGTTCGAAGAGTTTCATCTGTCATCCAATGAGACCTTTCTTTCTTTTTAACTGCAGATAGTATATTTTTGCAGTCTTCCTTCACAATGTTCATGACCTTATTCCAGAGTTCTTCTGGCTCATAGTCAAATCTATTTTTTTTTAACTTTATCCTTAAGTTCTACAGGCTGCTTCTTCAGGTTGCATGTTGGCATGATGATTGATTTAGTGTTCTTCTCCAGCTTTACTCTAATTTTTGATATTTGTAGTTCATGGTTAGTACCACAACTGTTCCTTGTCATGTTTTTGCAAAGAGTTATGCGACCCCCGAGTGGTCAATGTCTGGCCATCTGTCGGGGATGCTTTGATTGGTAGTTCCTGCATGGCAGGGGGTTGGACTGGATGGTCCTTGTGGTCTCTTCCAATTCTATGATTCTATGATTTTCCATCTTCTGTTTCCAATTATGTAGTCTATTTGATTTCTATATTGACCATCAGGTGACATGCATATATACAGTTGTTTCTATGGTTGCCTGAATAATGTGTTTACAGTGAACAAACTGTTGGCATCATATAATTCAACCCGTTGCTCTGCTGCTTCATTTCATTATCCTAGACCAAATTCTCCAATAATCTTTGGTTCTGCTCTATTTACTGTTTTTATATTCCATTTTGCCTATGATTATCAACATATCCTGTTTGGGTTTGTGATCCATTTCTTCCTGGACTGCAGCATAGAATCTTTCATTATTTTCTCCTTCTCCTGCTTCTATAGATGGGGCATAATCTTGGATTATGATTCTATTGTCCTTACATATTTTAATGAAAATCCAGGCACCTTTTGCTGCAACACAGACTAGCAGGACTACTACTTGGAAGATAGATGGTTTCATACTCAAAAAGAAGTGGTGCTTAGCATCACCTCACCCCATCTCCTCCCTTCTTGTCTGCTTACTCAAGAAAATTCCAAGGGGAAGTGGAAGGAGAGGAGATCAGCTACTCAATTTGCTGTTTCTCACAGCCAAGCCCTTCTTCCTTTTTTTGGTGTCTCAGTGAGGGAAGAGGAATGAGGAGCTGCCATTGCATCCCCTTATGTTTTGCACCCAGGGTGGAGCTTACCTCCATCCCACTCCTTTTGGTCCACCATTGCTTCAAAGAAAAATCCAACAACACCCAAGCTAGTTTGCTTCTTCAGTTTCAGTTTCACTAACTCTGAGTTGTAGACCCCACTATTTTTGCAATGATTGTTCAGGTTCAACTACTCCGGCATATAAATGCCTGTCTCACTGGGTACTCAAAGGTTCCTCACATTGCACATGAGTCTCATTTGGCCTTCAGAGAGCAGTGTTCTTCCCTGCCAAACACACTACTCTGTATGAATTAGAAGAGATGCAATAAACCCATGGGAAAGTTACTGTCTCATGATATGTACAAAGTATGATAACCTCAGTTTGGTTATTTTGGGGCTTCAAGGGATTTGACAATCAATGGCTCTGCAGACCTCTCCTTCAGCACCACATTTCAACTGAGCTGATTTTCTTCCCATCATTTTTCCCCTGTCCAGTTTTCACAGCTATACTCAACATGTAGGTGTATCCGACTGATCTAACGACTCTACTATAGTCAGGAGTAATAACTGGATTTAAGTCACTCAGTCTCTCATAGCTCCTGAAAGACTCTGGTCTAAATCCAGTTGGTAGTACCAAATAGAATGGGCCCACTTATTCAGCTGGATTTACATAAGTGTTGACTTAGCCTTCAGCAGTTGACATGATGGGTTAGTTCTAGTTAGGCCTACTGACTGGATTTAGGTCTAAATTATTATGACATAGCTTTCCTGGGGTTTGCCTACATGATTAAAATATTCCTCATTTCAGTCAAATAGAATGCAATTCTTTTTAAAAACACTTGGGGGGAGTGTGACTGTGACTCAGCGGGTGGGGCTTTGTTGAGTGGCATTTGCAAGTCAATAGGGGGTGGGCTAGGCAGTTAGCTCTATACAACTGCTGCCAGAGGCCAGTTTCAGGTCAGTTTCGGCCAGGACAGGGGAAGGAGGAGGAGGAGGCTCTCCAGGCCAGTTTCTAACAGAAAGGAGAAAGAGAAAGAGACTTTCTAGGCAGTTCTGCCAGGAAAGGAGACAGAGAAGAAGGCCAGTTCCTGCTAGGAAAGAGGAGAAAGCAGTTTCCAGACAGCCATCTTGAGTGGGTAAGTTTTTAAATTCTTTTTAAAAACACTTGGGGGGAGTGTGACTGTGACTCAGCGGGTGGGGCTTTGTTGAGTGGCCTTTGCAAGTCAATAGGGGGTGGGCTAGGCAGTTATCTCTATATAACTGCTGCCAGAGGCCAGTTTCAGGTCAGTTTCGGCCAGGACAGGGGAAGGAGGAGGAGGAGGCTCTCCAGGCCAGTTTCTAACAGAAAGGAGAAAGAGAAAGAGACTTTCTAGGCAGTTCTGCCAGGAAAGGAGACAGAGAAGAAGGCCAGTTCCTGCTAGGAAAGAGGAGAAAGCAGTTTCCAGACAGCCATCTTGAGTGGGTAAGTTTTTAAATTCTTTTTAAAAACACTTGGGGGGAGTGTGACTGTGACTCAGCGGGTGGGGCTTTGTTGAGTGGCCTTTGCAAGTCAATAGGGGGTGGGCTAGGCAGTTAGCTCTATACAACTGCTGCCAGAGGCCAGTTTCAGGTCAGTTTCGGCCAGGACAGGGGAAGGAGGAGGAGGAGGAGGCTCTCCAGGCCAGTTTCTAACAGAAAGGAGAAAGAGAAAGAGACTTTCTAGGCAGTTCTGCCAGGAAAGGAGACAGAGAATCATAGAATCATAGAGTTGGAAGAGACCACAAGGGCCATCCAGTCCAACCCCCTGCCATGCAGGAACTCCCAAGAAGAAGGCCAGTTCCTGCTAGGAAAGAGGAGAAAGCAGTTTCCAGACAGCCATCTTATAACCAGCAGACTTAAATACTGTTAGCAAGGGATTTTCTTTGAGGAGGAAAGTCATAGTCCACTTTCAGGTACTAATTAAGACTTAGTATGGACACTGAAGGAACTGCTGCCGTCACCTGCAATACCTGTGGGATGTTTGTATTCTTACCTACAGATGTGGGGAACTACACATGCTCAAAGTGCAAGTTGGTAGCCCTGTTGGAGGACAAAGTACAGCAGCTGGAGGCGCGGGTAGCTACACTTCAACATATTAGGGAACAAGAGGCTTTCCTTGACAGAACAGAACAAACGGTCTTGGATGGGGAACACACAGAGGAAGTCGCTGGGGAAGAGAAGGTCACATCACACACACAGGAGGTAGAAAGCTGGAGGAAGGTCACACGCAGAAGTAAGGAGACCAGGGATCGTACTGGGAGCTTGCGGCTACAGAATCGATTTCAAGCTCTTACTCTTAGCAAGGAGGACGCAGAAGAGCAGCATGGACAGATTTCAGAGACAGAGCAGGGGACCCTGGCAGTTCCACCACAGGGAACAGTCACTGCTAAGCCTCGGAGGAGGCGTGTGGTCGTGGTGGGGGACTCCTTGCTGAGGGGGACAGAAGCAGTGATTTGTGGGCCTGACAAGATGTCTCGAGAGGTGTGTTGTCTTCCTGGGGCAAAGATCAGAGATGTGACAGAGAGGCTGACAAGACTGGTCAGGCCTACCGACCAATACCCCTTCCTTTTGGTCCACGTGGGAACGAACGACACAGCAAGACACAGCCTTCAGAACATCAAAAGGGATTACGAGGCTCTAGGAAAGAAGCTGAAAGAAATGGAGGCACAGCTTGTCATCTCGTCTCTTCTGCCAGTTCAAGGGCATGGTCCAGGAAGAGAGAGGAAGATAGCAGATGTCAACAATTGGCTCCGCAGATGGGGTCGTCGAGAACGATTTGGATTCTTGGATCATGGGCTGCGGTTCCATGAGGGCGGACTCCTGGCAAGGGATGGGCTGCATCTCACACCAGTTGGAAGAAATGTTTTTGCCAACGGTCTGAAGAATTTGATCAGGAGGGCTTTAAACTGAACTGTGTGGGGAAGGGAGACAACGTCCTGGAAGACAAAAGGACTGGAGAAAATAGTCAAACTGTCATAGAGGAAACAAGGCAAACAGTACAGGGACCCAACAGTGGGAGGCAAAAAAATGTGCACAGGCAGCAAGTAAAGGGGACACATGGTCTTAGATGTCTCTACACTAATGCACAGAGCATGGGAAATAAGCAAGATGAACTTGAACTCCTAGCGCAACAAAGCAAATATGATATAATAGGCATCACTGAAACCTGGTGGGATGAGTCTCATGACTGGAATGTAGAAATAAAGGGGTATAACCTTTTCAAGAGAAACAGGACAAACAGGAAAGGAGGAGGAATAGCATTATATGTCAGGGATATTTACACCAGTGAAGAAATCCAGGACATCAATCCTGGAAGCCAAGTGGAGAGCATCTGGATAAAAATTAAAGGGGAAGGAAACAACAGGGATGCTAGTGTGGGAGTCTACTACAGACCCCCAACTCAAGCAGAAGAATTGGATGAAGCCTTTCTAGAACAGATGACCACACACTCAGAAAGGAGAAATATAGTAGTGATGGGTGACTTCAACTATCCGGATATTTGCTGGAAGTCAAACTCGGCAAAATCCTCAAGGTCTAGCAAATTCCTCACTTGCCTCGAAGACAATTTCATTGTTCAAAAGGTGGAAGAGGCAACGAGGGAGTCAGCTATTTTGGATCTGATCCTAACTAACAGGGAAGACCTAGTTAATGGGGTGCAAGTGGTTGGATCCTTAGGCGGGAGTGATCATGTCCTCCTGGAGTTTATTATACAGTGGAAAGGAGACGCCAGGCATAGTCAGACACGCATTCTAGACTTTAGGAAAGCTGATTTTACTAAACTTAGAGAAATACTGAGGGTGATCCCATGGACAGGAATACTAAAAGAGAAGGGAGTTCAAGACGGATGGGAGTTTCTCAAAAGGGAGATACTGAAGGCACAATTTCAAACCGTGCCAACGAGGAGGAAGAATGGGAGGTGTCTCAAGAAACCAGGATGGATGACTAAGGAACTTGCAACTGAACTATGTTTTAAACGGAACATGTATAAGAAATGGAAAAATGGGGAAATCACCAAAGAGGAATTCAAACAAATAGCTAGCACGTGTAGGGGTAAAGTCAGAAAAGCTAAAGCGCAGAATGAAATCAGGCTTGCTGGAGAGGTTAAGAACAATAAAAAGGGCTTTTGGGGGTATGTCAGTAGCAAAAGGAAAAAGAAGGAAATGGTAGGGCCACTGTGTGGAGAAGATGGCAAAAAGTTAACAGGGGACAGAGAAAAGGCAGAATTACTCAGCACCTTCTTTGCTTCAGTCTTCTCAGAAAAGGCAAAGGGTGCTCAACTTGAGGATAATGGAGCAGAGGACAGAATAGGAGAATTTCAGCACAGAATAAGTAAAGAGATAGTACAGAAACATCTGGTTAATCTAGATGAATATAAGTCTCCAGGACCAGATGAATTACATCCAAGGGTATTAAAAGAACTGGCAAATGTAATATCAGAACCATTGGCAATAATCTTTGAGAATTCCTGGAAAACAGGAGAGGTCCCAGAGGACTGGAGGAGGGCAAATGTTGTCCCCATCTTCAAAAAGGGGAAAAAAGAGGATCCCAACAATTATCGTCCAGTTAGTCTGACATCAATACCCGGAAAGATTCTGGAGCAGATCATTAAACAGAGAGTCTGTGAACATCTGGAAGATAATTTCATAATCACAAAAAGTCAACATGGGTTTCAGAGAAACAGGTCATGCCAGACAAATCTGATCTCTTTTTTTGATAAAATTACCAGCTTGGTAGATGAAGGGAATGCTGTGGATCTAGTATATCTTGATTTCAGTAAGGCCTTTGACAAGGTTCCCCATGACATTCTTGCAAGCAAGTTGGTAAAATGTGGGCTAGACAAAGTAACTGTTACATGGATTTGTAATTGGTTAACTGGTCGAACGCAAAGGGCGCTCAACAATGGCTCCTTTTCAACTTGGAAAGAAGTGACCAGTGGGGTGCCACAGGGCTCTGTCCTGGGCCCAGTGCTATTCAATATCTTTATTAATGACTTGGATGACGGTATTGGGGGCATAGTTATCAAATTTGCAGACGACACCAAATTAGGAGGAGTAGCTAATACCCCAGAGGACAGGATCAAAATTCAAAATGACTTGAACAGACTAGAAAGTTGGGCCAAAGCTAACAAAATGAAATTCAACACAGAGAAATGTAAGGTACTGCACTTAGGGCGGAAAAACGAAAAGTACAGATATACGATGGGGGACATCTGGCTGAATGAGACTACCTGTGAAAGGGATCTAGGAATCCAGGTGGACCACAAGTTGAACATGAGTCAACAGTGCGATGCAGCAGCTAAAAAGGCCAATGCAATTTTAGGCTGCATCAGTAGAAGTATAGTGTCTAGATCAAGAGAAGTAATAGTGCCACTCTATTCTGCTTTGGTCCGGCCTCACCTGGAATACTGTGTCCAGTTCTGGGCACCACAATTCAAAAAGGATGTGGAGAAACTGGAGCGTGTCCAAAGGAGGGCAACTAAAATGGTGAAGGGTCTGGAAAGCAAGCCCTATGAGGAACGACTTAGGGAGCTGGGGATGTTTAGCCTGGAGAAGAGAAGGCTGAGAGGTGATATGATAGCCGTGTTTAAATATTTGAAGGGATGTCATATCGAGGAGGGAACAAGCTTGTTTTCTGCTGCTCCAGAGACTAGGACCCGAAACAATGGATGCAAGCTGCAAGAAAAGAGATTCCACCTCAACATTAGGAGGAACTTCCTGACAGTAAGGGCGGTTAGACAGTGGAACACACTCCCTCGGACAGTAGTGGAGTCTCCTTCCTTGGAGGTCTTTAAGCAGGGGCTGGATGGCCATCTGTCGGGGATGCTTTGATTGGGAGTTCCTGCATGGCAGGGGGTTGGACTGGATGGCCCTTGTGGTCTCTTCCAACTCTATGATTCTATGATTCTATGATTCTATGATTCTATGATTCAATCTGGCCACACACAATTCACATAAGTTTAGGCTTTTTGAAGGGGGCGGGGGGACTTCTTAAATGCCGCAGAAAAAAACTTAGTGGTTTTTACTGGAGTATCTGTAGAAATCCTCAGAAATGTGCATTTTCACACTTGTGGCCATCTATCTGCTTTACATAGATTTGGATTGCTGTGCATTGTCAGCAGAGAAAGGGTGAATAGATGCGAATGGAATTTGCACAGCAAAGTGAAGACAATTAACTGTCAATGTGAATGTGTGAACATCTGTGGCAATTTGCATAATACACCTACATGTAATTAGTCCTTGGACTAGAGGCATCAAGTGGATTTAAATCCTGCAACATTTGTCTCATCATACACCCATTTGGAAGCACCTCAACCAGCAGCTCCTAGATGTTCCTCTCAAAAAAACAAAAAACAAAACACCACTGTGTGGCTCTTCTGCTTTTCCCTATTAATGTGTTTTCCATGAAAATAAAATATGGAGGAGCACCTTTAAGCATTCCCTAAGGGTCATTTATGTATGACCACTCAGGTCTTTCAGTGCATAGTCATAAGGAAAGCTGTACAGACCGCTGTGCATCAGCCAAGGAATGCATAAGAACATGCATGGCCATTTGTATAACTCTATGGGCTGATTCCTCTTACAGAAAGGTTTTCTGTTGAGGCATTCCTCTACATTTTAAGCAGCCTTAACTTTAGCATGCTTTAATATGCTAACACTTTCACTTTTTATAATGACCTTTTCTTTCCTCACAAAGTCAAGGTGGTAAAATGTAATCACATCTGACAAGAGAACGAGAAGAATATTTGCCCTGTCTTTTAATTCTCCCTCTAGTCAGCTTGAATTTCAATGTTGGTGAAATAGAAGCATTTCTTGATGTCTGGTGTGTGTGTGTGTGTGTGATTTTTTTTTTTAAAGTATTGTTTCAAAACTCCAGGTGTTCACAATGGCAGTTCAATTTCTTTGAAATTATGTCTGTTAAAAAGGTCATCATCAATGAGCTGTGATCAACACATGCAAAACAGACTTACTATCAGGCGATTAGCTCAATGATAGACCTGCATGAGGCCATTTATCTGGGTAGATTTCACTGTCAATTTTCATGCATTTTCTGTTTGCAGAAGCACAAAAGAGGTGGCAGTGTGAGTGACATCTGGTCCAGTGCATGTAGTAATTTTCCAGTGTGTGACAGCCTAAAGACACGGTTTCACTGAAGTGTTTTCTTTCACAGAGCTCCAGAGGAAATTTAGTGAGATTAGGAGAGACACAATGAACCCATGGGAAGGTTGCCGGCATTTAAAAAAAAAAAAAGTAAAATCATAGGCTCATTGGGTAACCAACAGCGACATCTTCTGGCCATGTGAAAATCTGGAGTTAACAATTCTTAAAACAAACCTTTCTGGAAAGGGATGTTGAAATGAGGTTGGTTGATGTGGACTGCAGAATGGAACTGTTTGTAGTGGGTTCTTTCTGCCATTTCTGAAACAACATTCTCGCATTAGATCATATCATTAAAATGGAACCTGGCAAATGTCTCAAGGCATTGTGGGATGCTACCCAATTACTTGGAGGAGTTTGACATTTTAACTTCCACAAGAGAGAGGGAGATTATATTCTGTCAGTTCCCAAGAAATAGCACCTGTATCTTTGAATATGTGTGTTTAATGACTCACAGCTTTGTGCAATAACATCTTGCTGGTGGTTATGTGAGTCACAAAGGGAGTTCCATAACATGCCATTTGATACACACTAAGGACTTTTATCACACAGGGGAAAATTGGTAGTTTAAATGGTGATTATCCTGTGAAAATCGCGCAGTCGTGATTAAGATCGCAATTAAGATTTTCACACACAGTACAATTAAAGAGTCATTGTCCCAGGAATAACCAGGTAATAAACAGCAACAAATCATTCATGGGATTTTCCAAACTAAAATAATCTGTTGGTTTTAAAGATGCTATCAGGTTCCCTTTTTCCCTTCCCCACATCCCCCTTTTATACCAAAAAGGGTTGACTTGGAAAAGACACAGAGCCTCTTTGCTTGACAACAGGGCTTGACTGTTTCCCCTGCCTTGATCCAACACCAGTCCTGGACCAAGATCAAACAGCCTACTGCTGGTGCTCTCTCCAGCCACCAAAACTGGCAATTGATTGGGAAGATTTTGAAACACAGGTTGAGTCTTTCTTCTCCAAAATGCTTGGGACCAGAAGACTTTTGGATTTCAGATCTTTTTGGATATTGATATGCCTTTATATGCATATACATACCATCTTGAAGACGGGACCCAAGTCTAAACACTAAATTGATATATGTATCATACATACCTTTTGCATATAACCTGAAGGTAATTGTATACAATATTTTAAATAATTGTGTGCATGAAACAAATGTATACACTGAACCATCAGAAAGCAAAGTTATCACTAGCTGAGCCACCCATGAAAAAAGTTTTGGATTTTGGAGTGTTTCAGATTTCAGAATTCCAGATAAGGGAGACTTTACCTGTATAGCTTAATCATTGTGCTCCCTGGTAGTTTTCAGCTCCTTTGCCCCCCCCTTGCTTGAATTTTTCTAAAATTGTGGGTGGAGTCTATTGGCTTTGGACAGCTTCATGGAGTGTTGAGATTTAAAATGGGGCCTCATAGGCCACATATGGCCCACAGGCCACATTTTCCCCACCCACAATATATGTATTGACAAGTGCTGTGTCAAGAGGGGGCCAAAGGCATTTGTTTTTCTATTGATAAATAAACCTGTATAATGCAAGAACCCCACAATGTGCAATGAGAATTGTGTTTTGCTTTGTTTCTACTCTGCTGGAATTGTTTAATGCAATAAAGAAAGTATCAATATCAATCAAATCTGCAATGCAGTTTGTGTTAGCCTGTACACAGAGAGAAGAAAGATTGCAGTACATCCCAAGGTGATTAAAACTAGGTAAATGTCATGATCTGGATTAGCCTATCATTCAGTTCATAAGTATAAACATAAAGTAATTTCCATCTGGACCAATGTAATTATTTAACCTTTGCAGTTCCAGGCTGGACTTTTCACCTACGAAGCAATTCTGTATACACCTTAATTCTGTCTGCCACACTTTCCCCTTACAAAAAGAAGATGCTTATGCATATTTATCCTTAACTCACAGGAACTGCTGCACAAGGAAGGAAAAAACTCAGTGAATTGTACTTCAGGACTAACTGACTCGGATCATCTGCCTGCATGCTGTTAACTATGAGGAAGATGTATTGCTATCCCCTTCAAAACTGCATCATGCAGTTACTTGGATTTCTCTAGGCCTGCTTTAAGCTGTTTGGTCTGGTCAACTAGAAGTGTTGCTATTTTCCACCTGAAAGGACTTTTCTCTGTGTACTTTTTTGCTTTCAGTTCCACAGAAATAGCCTATGGAAGCCACTGAACCAACTTTCTGAGGAGCTGGGAACTGTTAGGTTGTCAGAAAATACTTTGAGGGGAAAGTTGTACTTGTTCTGTTCAGCAACCAAGACTTTACACTCTGTGTCACTGGGACAAAGATGTGCAGATGTTAGGTTCAGAGATCTATTTCCTTTTTAAAAAATTTAACCAGAACCCTGAGATGCAACACCAAATGTTGCAGTAAAAGACATATACTGAGGAAAAACCTGAGTGTAAATATTTGTCTCAAACATTAGAATTAAACTCATAGTCCGTACACACATACACACAGAGAGAGCAAGATTCCTTCATTTCCGCAGTATTTGAGGGGAGAAAGAAAATAATTTGTTTTACTTACTGTTAAGCACTTGGGACCCAGAAATCCTTGCTAATCTTTTCCAGTTCATTCTCAGATGTAATGATAGATTTAGATCAGTCTTCTGTTCACTTACAAATTAAAGCACATTAATCACAATTTCAGTGGTGATCAGTTTGTTTCCAGGCTCCATTGAAAGTAATGGTGCTACTATTAACCTGACTCTAGGATCTAACCTGACATCTAAGGATCTAATTTTAAAGATTGTTTACCTCAGATAAACTTCCCTCAGCTTTAAGATGTGAGTAAGTTGCCTTGCTCTTTGGCCTGTCACTAGCAAAGATGCCACTTGTGGATATCAGGGACAGGGCTTGGGTTACCAGATGTCTATAACTTTTGTTGGTTAGCTCCAGGCAGGAGCTCCAGTTTTTATAGTGCTACCTCCAGATGGGACACAAGGGTTGTGTTCATATCTCCAGCCAGGAGAGCTTTCAGTACCGTCTGTCTGTCTGTCTGTCTGTCCATCCGTCCGTCCTTCCTTCCATGCTCTGTATTTTAAAAACAACACCAACAACAAACTTCTGTGCTTTCCAAGCTAGCTGTGCAGTTTGTTGCAATTTGCACATTTAAATCGATTTCAATTTCTGAATGTCAGTCTTGATCTCATGCAATCTGTATGTTATTTTTCTTTTAATAATAACATAAATGTTCCATATCCAATTTCCCTGTATTTATAAGAAGGAACCATCCTCTAATTGCTTCACCTTAATCTGGAAATCACCCCTTTTAGTAGAATTTCTATCTTAATTTCCAAATAGGAAAATATGTTCTTTGTATGTGTCTTCATGTTTGAACGACAAGCTGTGAGTAACTGCAATTGCTGCTTAATGCCTTATATTTAATGACATCACTAGGGCCAAGGTCCATGATATTACCAAAGGACAATTCATAGGTCTCAGATTTTGGCCCAGAAATCTCAAGGAAAGATACTGACCTGGCAACACTAGATGAGGTTTTTTTGGTGATGGCACTGTAGTTGAGCTCGAGCAATCTCCTACCTTCCAGCTTGTGGCCTGTGTGAAAACTTCATTATTTGAGAAAATATTTCACAAATTATTTCTATCATTTAAAATGATTCTTTCTGATTCTGCTGGATTAGTAGTATATTTTTATATATATTTTTATTTTAAGCACAATTTTTTGTTATTATCATCAAACTGGGATTTCTTTTCATAAACCACTGGGGGTAGTTTTTTTTTTCAATGTGGAATAATAAATTGCTTCCAAAATGGAAGATACATCAACTATCCGTTCCTATTCTTGTCTCAAATTAAGACTATACTAAGAAAAAGCTCACTTTTTTCCCAAAACGATTTCAGAGATGAAGACTTTGATAATCTGTTCTGACTAGGGAAGTGAAAAACTCAGTTTTGCTGAGAGTATCTAAATCCCACCAGCATTTTTTCCAACCGTTATTCACAACAGGTTATGAGACTCTTTCCTGTATGGACACTTATATGTATTTTTGTATGAATTTTATACATTTTATGAATTTTCCAAATGTATTACTTGTGTGTGATTCCCTCACCATTGGCTAAAGCATATTTGCACATATTTTTTTCTCCAGAAATTTCCATCATTAAAAAATGTCCACATTACATTTGTGCCTATTTTATCCCTTTGAAATGCAATGCATGCCTCACAAACGTAGGGATTTCTGAGGGAAAGGTGAGCTTTGTCTTTTAGGGAGCCTTAAGAAGTACAAAATTGCTACTTTCATTGAGAATCTTTGCTTCAACAAAATGGAAAACCTTTCCTAATTTTGACCCACATTGGTCAAGTACAATGGAACTTTGCTGCTTTCAACAAAACACAGTGTTGCTGTTCAACATTTCTTCCCTTCCCTTTCTTGAAAAAGCTGTAGTCTTGAACAGCAGTGTTCAAGCCATGACAATTAGCTTTGAACTTGAAGACAAGACCATAGGACAAACCTCAGTTAATTAGATTTTGAAATGTCCTTTTCAGAGTGTCAAAGAAGCAATGACAACAATCACATTAACAACAAACATGAATTAGGAGATGCCATTAACATTTTCGAACTTAGGGACAGAGGCAGAACATCTTTTCTCTCTTGATATAGAAGCAGTCATTGCCATTTTCATTCCCTAATAATAATAATAATAATAATAATAATAATAATATAGTGCAGCAAGAACAATAGGATGCCATCCTGCTCCTTGTGTACAAAGGGCACTGTCTCTTGGGGATGAAATGCAGCAATATATCTGGACCCTTTTAACACTACAAAGCTACATTATGCTTCCAATTTAACTGCCATGGTTCTGTCCTATGGAGTCCTGGGTTTGTAGTTTGATGCAGCACTGGAGCACACTCATTGGAAATTCTAAAAGACTCTACCCAAATTATCAATCCCAGGATTTCACAGGATGGAACTATGGCATTTAAAGTGGAGTAATAACACTATAATTGTGTAATGTTGCAAGAGGGCTTTGGGACATGAACATTGTTCAAGACTCTTTGCAGCAGAGTCATAGAATCACAGAGTTGGAAGAGACCACAAGGGCCATCCAGTCCAACCCCCTGCCATGCAGGAATATACAGTCAAAGTACTTTCAACAGATAGCCATCCAGTCTCTGTTTAAAGACCTCCAAAGAAGGAGACTCCACCACTCTCTGAGGAAGTGTGTTCCACTGTCAAACAGCTCTTTCTGTCAGGAAGTTCCTCCTAATCTGGAGGTAGAATCTGTTTTTGACTCCATTGCTCTGGGTCCTATTCTCTGGAGCAGCAGAAAACAAGCTTGCTCCAGCCTCAATATGACACCCCTTCAAATATTTAAACAGGGCTATCATATCACCTTTTAACCTTCTCTTCTCCAGGCTAAACATACCCAGCTCCCTAACTTGTTTCTCATAGGGCATGGTTTCCAGACCCTTCACCATTTTGGTCACCCTCGTCTGGACACGCTCCAACTTGTCAACATCCTTTTTGAATTGTGGTGCCCAGAACTGGACACAGGATTCCAGGTGAGGCCTGACCAAAGCAGAATAGAGTGGTGCTATTACTTGAGGCTGGTGTCTCAAGTGTCAATGGGACACTGAATCTATTCCAAGTTTAGCTCCAAACTTGGAAGGACCTAGTTCCAAACTAGCTTCACACTTAACCCCAGAATGGGTTCACTGCCACAGTGATATGGACACCAGCAGCCACCACTGGCTCTTTGCTCCTCTTGTCAGAGTGATAGAGTTCTGTATCCCACAAACCTATGCTGTCAAGCTGAGCTACAGCTGACTTCCAGTGGGAGATGGAGGAATGATAGGACAAATGTTAGGTTTAGTGAAAAACTGAGATTTGGTTTATCTCTTTCAGCAGAGTTTAAAACTGTACTAAGGCAAAAACTTAGAACAGCAAGATCGACTTCTGGAAAAGATGGTGCCATGAAGAGTTGAGCCATGCAGTAGCTCCTGACTTGAACTCACATTGGTGGGGGAGGAGGACATTTGTTGAAGACTCTTTATGTCCTAAATACCCTCCAGTAAGAGTGAATGAGAATCGAGTTTGGCGGGGGTCTGAACTAGCCCTCTGGAACACAAGAGAGATAACTCTCAACATGTCCTAGGGAGAGCTATAGGGATCGAAGAACCCACTTTTCCCTCATCAATGCAACCTCTCGTGGAGATGTTTTATAGGTGCATCTTACCCTTTTTAGAAAAGCCAGAAATTAAAGTCAATTAAAAATTAATAAAAAGCAGTTGGAGATATGCATCTGAACATCAGCTCCAGCAGTAAATGACTCTATATACGGAGGGGGGATCTTTAAAAATCTTTAAAACCACAGGGAGATAGTGGCAAAACAGACGAAAAGAAGATAGTTGCAGAAAGTTGCAGAAAACGGATATAGACTTAAAACTTAAAATAGACTTAAAAGTACTCACTGCTCAGTTTTGAATTAGGAAGTAAAGAAACAAAGAAGAAATATAGTCTGGAACGGACTGGTAGCAAGGAATTTGGAGGAACAACAGACTATGCATTTAAAACTACAAGGTTTTAAGGAACAATAGACTTTGCCTCGAAGAGAAAACCCCAAAGGCTCCTGGAAACTGTAGTTTTGGATGGCAGAAAGAGACTCTATGGACCTTATCACACGCTGCTCTCAAAAGTGGCAAGAAAGCGATATGAGCATCATTCCAGTACTATAGCATTAGTATAAATATGGCGCTAGCGCTATAATAGCGCTATGGATCAGCTCGCGCTATTGCAATTCCTGCTGAAACCGACATTCAAAAGAATGCGAATGATGCTGCATTCCGAGCGGTTTCTCGCTGGATTCCGAGCGACGTCGTGTAATCGCACGGAGAAATATAGCGCTATAGCGCCTGATTCTTAGTGGATTCTGAGCGACGTCGTGTGATCACGTGGGAAAATATAGCGCTATAGTGCCTGATTCTTAGTGGATTCTTGCTGCTTTTGGCCCCGTGTGATAAGGTCCTATGACACCAGAAACTGCCCTCCCATCGCATCAGTGGTCGAGATGAAAAAGGGGAATAGATGGAGGTGGAACCAGGAAGGGCCAAAACAGAAGACTAGAGTGGAAAGAGAGGAAGGGGTAGCGAGTACAACAGCAACAGAGAGAGAGAAGGAGAGAAGGAGACAGACAGAGGGGCCGCAGAGGAGGAAAAAGAAAGAAAAGGTGAAAGAATAAACAAAAAGCTGCAAGAGCAGTAAAGGAGATAGAGAAATAATAAGAATAGGAGGAGGAGAGAAATGGAAAGGGACAGACAGATGAGGAGAGATGGGGGGGGAATAGAGAGACACTGCAGGAAAAGATGAAATGGCCCTGAGAGAAGGACTGAATAGATTGCAAGGAAACAGAGTGCAGCAGAGCAAAGAGAAGAGAAGAGGAGGTGAAGAGAGGAGCGGAACTTAAGATTGCCTAAGAGCTGTGTTAGAAGAGAAAAACAGAGGAGGTTTTTCCCCATACTCTTCAAATATTATATCTTTATATCTTTGGGGAAAAAAACTGAAAAATTAACAGCAAATTAGGGGAAGAGGGACAGGGAAGTGGGAAAGGCTCTTAGGAGAAAAGAAAGAGGGGAAAGGGAGAAAAAGAAGAAAAAAGGAAAAAGGGGGAAAGGAAAGAAAAAGGAAAAAAGGGAATTCTGGTATTCTGTCTGTCAACTAAATTTCTTTAAGAGTATATAATTAGCTATTGAAAGACACTGTGACTCTTTTGATTATATATTAAGTAAATAACAATAAGGGAAGAAAGGAAAGAGAGTAGGAAAAGTATTAATTGTTTAAATATCAATTGAAAAGCACTGAAATTAAATGTACAGAATAAAGTGATAGATCTTGTCAAGAAAAGGAATAGCTACTCCTCCTAATTTGGTGTTGTCTGCAAATTTGATAACTATGCCCCCAATACTGTCATCCAAGTCATTGATTAAGATGTTGAATAGCACTGGGCCGAGGACAGAGCCCTGTGGCACCCCGCTGGTCACTTCTTTCCAAGTTGAAAAGGAGCCATTGTTGAGCACCCTTTGGGTTCGGCCAGTCAACCAATTACAAATCCATGTAACAGTTACTTTTTCTAGCCCACATTTTACCAGCTTGTTTGCAAGAATGTCATGGGGAACCTTGTCAAAGGCCTTACTGAAATCAAGATATACTATATCTTCGGGCACCCCTTTCGCGGCTTGTGGAAGGAGTGCTATTTTAGCACTCCTTTCCCAGGTGGCGAAAGGGAGGATTGGGGCCAAGGCATGAGGCAGCCTCGGCCCCAATTCGCCACTTCCCAGGGTGGCCCACGGCTGCCTGTCTACATCCCCCCAAAACTAGGCCTGCAAGTTCATTTCCATGCACAAAGATTTGTAATTTGAATTGACATCCTGGCATACCAATGGCATATATATGTCTGTGCCTGGCTTCCACTCTGCCAAATGCATCAGAAGTCGACTGAAGTCTATGCAAGCTCATGCTGCCAATTTCTTTCTTTCAGTTAGGAGCTTTTCGCACAGCTAAAAAACCTGGCTTATCTTTCCCGTTTTGAATGCTCTTCCAGGATGCAGCCAGGTAATATCACACCAATAGTCGCCACTGATTACGTCAGCCAAGTGCAGCCTAGCTGCAGCCTGGGTCCAGGCACACTTTGGCGGCCATTTTTCCAAGCCAGGAGCTTTCTGACTTTGAAAACTGGTGCCTAGGACCCAGGATGCAGCTGAACTGCACTTGGCTGGTGGAATCAGCAGTGACTATTGGTGTGATATTACCTGGCTGCATTCCAGAAGAGGATTCAAGCTGGGAAAGGTAAGTTGGGTTTTTTGCTGTGCGAAAAACTCCTTAGTCTCAAAGGTGCTACAAGATCTCTCTACATACTAATTTTTTTATGCTTTTACTAACTTTCCTTCAAAAGTTATTATTTGTTGCTTCAAATTGATCATGATTTCTTATTTTTTCTTGAGTTGCCATATCTTACAATGTTTGTCTTTTTCTCTTATTATAACATTATTATTTATCTCCATTTGTATTTACAGTAGTCAATGAATATGTTCCATTCTTGTTCTGTTTCTTCAGAGGATTTGTCATTTATCCAACATGTCAATTTGTCCATCTCTATTGTGTCTTAACATCTTTGAGGTCACAGATGTAAAGCCAAAAGTTTACAACAACCTACTGACATTTTCAGTCAGCATATTCATGTATTTAACCAAGTGGGGATTTTTTGTTCCAAATTTTTGAGAATCTCCAATCCTGAAAGGGGGGAAAAAACTTAAAGGGAAAAAAACACATTTTTATTGTTATGAAAATCTTTTATATTCCTATTTGTGAGCACAATATTCCATTCTTTCATTGATTTTGTGTGTGTGTGATATATGTTTTACAAGAAGATAAAGCATATTTTTATGATGCAATTCTGGGCACATAGGAAAATCATGAATTACATAGAATGTGTGAATTCTATAGAGCATATTAATTAATCCAGCAATGCCAATGGTTTGATTGACTAATTAGCTTTCTTTGGCCCAAATATACAATTTCTTAGCCCCATGTGTATTATAACAACTAAGTCACAAACTGTTTCATGGGCAAAATGGGTGTTTTGATTTTATTCCTGAGACCAGGAGTTCTTACAGCAGAACTTCTTAAGATAGGCATTTCAAGAAGATAACAGCAAGGTCAAAATCAGTCAGCACACTGAAAACCTGTTAAGATGGATCCAAGCTTGATATGACAGTTTGTATCAAAAGAGTGGTGATGATGTTGCTTCAGAAACAACTGGCTGTGCAACTTAGCATTGCCACAAAATTGTGAAATGAATTCTCAGGAAGAAGGTTAAATCACTGTTCCCTTTCCAAGAACTTGCCTTACACTGCTGTCTCAAAGGACTAATTATTGTTGACAGGTGTGGTTCATGCAGGTCTAAACCTAGATATAAATCTTTTAGCTTAAAAAAGGAAAGCCACTATTTAGCATTTTCTGTGATTGGAGCACTCTCCATGTGTTTCTTAGCATTTAATTCAGAAAGGCAGGCATGCAATTAACCCACAATAAGTTCTGCAATATCCAGTCAACAAAAAGATTCACCAATCTGCCAGGCAACCTGAAACCCAAGGGAAGATAAGTCACACTTAGGGGCTAAGCAGACAGGCGGCACGGGGCCACCCTGGGAAGTTGCGGATCGGGGCCGAGGTATCCGCACACCTCGGCCCCGAGGCGCAGCGTCCCAGCCCCAGGAAGGAGCACTAAAATAGCGCTCCTTCCACAAGATGCTGAAAGTGTGCCACAAAAGGCTGCTGGCGCACCTTCGGTGCCTCTTCTGCCGCAGCGTGTATGGACGCTGCGGCGGACAAGCATCCTCAGAGTGCCGGCCATGCGGAGGGTCCGGCGCTCCAATGATGTCTTCGGGAAGGGGTTGGGGTGCCCAGCGTGTGGCTGCCCCTCCCCTTCCTTGCCCTGAAGACGGCGCTTTGCACCATCTGCTTCCCCCCTTAGTGGTCCATTAATAGTTTAGCATGTTTGTTAAACTTGGGACTGGCTCAGAATTAGACTGCAATATAGTTTGGGGTAGGCAAGCCAAAGGCTACTTTATACAATCAGTGTTCCCAAATAAAATCATCATCTAAACCAGGGGTAGGCAACCTTTCCCCTTTAAGGGCCGAGGGACTTCAGCTCCCAGAATCCCAGGAGCTATTGGCCAACATGGGACTATTGGCCAACATGGCTGAGGCTTCTGGGAGCTGAAGTCCCTCGGCCCTTAAAGGGGAAAGGTTGCCTACCCCTGATCTAAACCATAACAACAAAGATAAACTAAATCCTAAGTATATACTGTATATATTCATGTATAAATCTAGAAAATGTAATCAAAAATTGACCCCAAAACTCTGGGTTGACTTATCCATGAGTAAATATAAGTACTGCACTTTAATATTTTTTTAAAAAAAAAAGGAACCATCTCCTTGTGAGTAGAGTGGCAAAGGGTAAAAATTTAGTCCATCCCAGGAGCACTTAAAAGAAGCACTGACTCACCTTTGCTCTCTCTGCCATGGCAGCACTTCTGATTTTTTGAATGCCTGGGTGAGAAAATGGTGACAGTGGTGGACACTTCCCCTCAAAGAAAAATCAAGAGAAATAAGTCTTTGAAAGATCTGAGTAAGAAATTTGTATGTTTATCAGCTTTTCTGGGTTAAAATCAAGCAAAGTTATAAGATTAAAAGACAATAATCACTGCTAACATTGTCACTTTGCTTTGCCTTTTCATCTTTTTTGACATGTGTGTGTTTTCTTAGCCTACCAGTGCCTGGTTGCCTCCCCCACACATCTCACAGCCACCATTTACCATAGTTCTCTCCTCATCCCTCCAGCCTTTAGTGTGAGCCCAAACCATTATACCTCCCAGAACCTTGTAAATTCTTTGGCATCATTTTCATTTGCTTCATCCTTTACATCCTTTGTTACATGCCCCTAAGTTTTACCCTCAACCTATCCATGGGTCATATCAAAATTCATAAATTTGGCCACAAAATGTGCCCACAACTTATATATGAGGTTGATTTACTGTCAAGCATATATGGTAGCTTTAAAAGAAGCAAGTGCTTAGGTTCATGGCTGGGCTTAAATAATACACATTTTCTACAGCTTAAATAATAAGCATTTTCCTTTCAAATTTTGGAAAGATTACTTTTTGGGGCAATTGCCATATTGAGTGGGGCAAATGAAAGTTGAATTCCAGAGCATATGAAGAACAAAAGGGTCACAATCTTTCTCCTAGAACACGAAAAATTGTAATGTCTTGGAAAAAGACAATGGTATTGTCTTTGGAAAAATGGTATTGGAAAATGGTATTTGGAAAAATGGTATCGTCTTGGAAAAAGCATATCCTCTTTGGGGAATGAAATGGGTCTCCCTGGCAGTTGACCATTGTTTTGGTTTCAGGTTCTTTTGCTCAGTATCTTGTTCATGTCTTGTTCAGATGGATACCCTTACAATTTGGAGAAGTTTTTTGGAACTACAGGTTGCAGCTGGCCATCCTGGCTGGGGGATTCTAGGAGCTGTACTCCCCAAAACAACATTTCCAAGCACCACCTGTCATGAAGAATGTGAGGTGTTGGTCAATGCATCCCAATATGGAGCTAAGAAAGATTATCCTAAAATGGCTTGCATTCTGGCAAACAAGACCGTGACTCAATGGAAGCTGATGTCTTCTGTGGCAGGGTGGCAGTGAATCTGCACTGTGTTTTAGCTTCAACTTTAAAGGAGCTGCCATGGTACTTACTGATGTTCACATTCAGCACCTGTCAGCTAACAGCTCACACTTTCCCCATCTCTGACTTGATGGCCAGGGTCTAATTCCTGCTCTGTAGTAAATTGTTGTTCCTTTTGTCTCTAGTTCCCTCTTTCTAAATGCAAACTATGCAAGCACAGCCCATTCTTTAAAATGTCCCCACCTACTGGGATAAGTCAATTCATCCAAAGAGATTACATGGGCAAGCATCCACAAATACATGGTGATGGAACTCTTTTGTATGCAGCTTGTTCAACCACAACAAAACAGAAGAAATGTAGCATCCCAGATTTGGATAATTGACTCTGCATCTTTTATGGTTTTCTTTTCCTTAGGGCTCCAACACTACAACCAAGTGATGACCCACAACATTAAGAACTTTACACCCTCCTGTGTTGCAAGGGCTATGACCTTCTTTAGTACATTTGCTGGAAGCTAACCTTAACACTTATTTTGAACAGATTGTCAGATCCATTTATCACCCCTAGAATGCTGGCATTTCCTGGACTGACAGACAACAAACGCCCAAGGGGGAAAAAGCCTATTATTCACACCTCAGCATCCCAGTTCACTGTGTGACTCGGGGCCTTTGCAGACTGCCAGAAATAGTGCAAATTGAGGCCACTTTAACTGCCCTGGCTCAGTGCTAGGGAATCATGGGAATTGTATTTTTTTCTGAGACATTGAGCCTTCTCTGTCAGAGAGCTCTGGTGCCACAATAAAATACAGTTCCCATGATTCCCTAGCACTGAGTCAGGGCAGTTAAAGTGGACTCAATTTGCACTATTTCTGGCAGTCTGCAAAGGCCCTATGACTCTTTCCCTTTATCTCTCTGTTTCCTTCTCTCTGATGGTTTAAAGCAGGGGTAGGCAACCTTTCCCCTTTAAGGGCCAAGGGACTTCAGCTCCCAGAATCCCAGGAGCTATTGGCCAACATGGGACTATTGGCCAACATGGCTAAGGCTTCTGGGAGCTGAAGTCCCTCAGCCCTTAAAGGGGAAAGGTTGCCTACCCCTGGTTTAAAGTTTCGGCACACTTTGCTTATTGCAGAGTTTCAAGTGCATGTAAGAGATACTACTTCAATACAAACTACTTCTATCAAGTGTGACCAATGTGTATATAGGTTTAAGCAAAATGGTACAATCTTCCATTTTGCCTCCTTTTAGTCTTCCTTAGATTTACTTTGGATTCATACCCAGGCATAATAATGTGTTCAAATAAATAAATAAATAAAACTGGTTGTGTCGTGTGGTTCCTTAAGTGTCTTCCTGACCCTCAAAGGGATGTGGAAATCTGCTAGTCTCATTTTATTCATTTTCTCAATTTCCAACCTGAGTTTTTTGTCCTGGCTTGTCTATTGATCAGACTGTACTGGGGGAAGGGGTTCTGTATGGAAATTCATAGGAATTTTTGTGTTCTTTCTCAGCATGTTTACTAATATGTGTTTTCCAAACATATGCATTTTTACATTGTTTTTCATCAACTGATGCATAGTTGGGCACTTTTTTAAAAACATGTATGCAATTTTTAATCACACACATTTATGAAATATATGTATAGTTTTGTGCACAATTTCCTGCCTACAAAATTCATGGTAGGTTTTGTAAATATAAAGCTATAGGTTGCTGAAGCAATATGTGTTCAATTTCATCTTGGAAATATTACATTTTGGGACTTGGACATTGGATTTCTGGGATCAGAAAGGATCCTTATTGTAAATGCTGCTACGCATTTGCTTCACCTAAAATCTTCTCTGCCAGCAGGTCATCAAACTTCTATTTGCATAAAGTTCCTGCCATGAAGAATGGGAAATAAATCTTTAGGATAGAGCTGCAACTCTCATCAGCATTAGCCATAGGCTATTTGGTTATGGATGCAGGGAGCTGTAGTCCAGACATATCTATAGGACTATACACCCAACCGTAATGGAACAGATAAGAGGGGCTATATGGATGGTGAAAAACAAAGCCCTCTTCCTACTACAGACTTTATTGTTTTGTGTCTTCAAGATGTTTCTGACTTATGGCAGAACCCTAAGGCAAACCTATCATGGGATTTTCTTGAAAGTTTTTTTTTCAGAGGGGGTTTGCCTTTCTCTCAGGCTGAAAGAGCATGTCTTGCCTAAGATCATCCAGTGGGTTTCCATGACAAAGGTAAAGGTATTCCCCATTGACAAGATTGTCAAATCATGTCTGACCATAGGGGGCGGTGCACATTTCCGTTACTAACCCCACTTTGCACCATCTTGGAGGCAAGGAAGGAGAAGGGCAGCCTCACACTGTGCGCCACAACCCCTTCCTGAGGACGGAATCGGAGTGCCTGCCCTTCCACACGACGGGCTCTCCGATTATGTCCTTCCAGCTCAGTGTCCAGACACACTGAGCCAGAAGAGGCACAGAAGAGCCACATGGCAGGCACCCCTTTCGCGGCTTGTGGAAGGAGCACTATTTTAGCGCTCCTTTCCCAGGCAGTGAAAGGGTGGATCGGGGCCGAGGCATGGGGCAGCCTCGGCCCCGATCCGCTGCTTCCCAGGGTGGCCCATGCCCGCCCGTCTGCATCCCCCCAAAGCCAAAGAGCCAGCGTTGTCAGAGACTACTGTATGATCATGTGGGCAGCATGATTGCACAGAACACGGTTTACTTTCCCACCAAAGTGGTACCTATTTATCTACTTGCATTTGCATGCTTTTGAACTGCTGGGTTGGCAGAAGCTGGGACTAGTGATAGGAGCTCACCCCATCATGTGGCACTTGGGTCTTGAACTGCCAAACTGCCGATCTTGCAATCAACAGAGTTAGTGTCTGAGTCAGCAAGGATCCGACATCATAGGGCCTTTGCAGACTGCCAGAAATAGTGCAAATTGAGTCCACTTTAACTGCCCTGACTCAGTGCTAGGGAATCATGGGAACTGTAGTTTATTGTGGCACCAGAGCTCTCTGACAGAGAAGGCTCAGTGTCTCAGAAAAAAATACAGTTCCCATGATTCCCTAGCACTGAGCCAGGGCAGTTAAAGTGGACTCAATTTGCACTATTTCTAGCAGTCTGCAAAGGCCCATAGTCCATAGTCCAATACTCAAACTGTTACACACTTATAGCACTGTGATTCCACCTAAACTGCCATGGCTGCATCCTGTGGAATCCTGGGATTGGTAGTTGAGAGGGGGCTTTGTAATCTTCAGGCAGAGAATCTTCCTCTGGTCCCTTTGCCCAAACCACCAATCCCAGGATTCCATAGGATGCAGCCATGGCAGTTTAAATGCAGTCGTCACTATGTAGTGTGAAAGGGACCAAGTTTATAGACTGAAGTACCACCTCATTTGCACAGTAGCAGCTGCCATTTCAAACCCCAGCAGGCTTTTGTTGCAACTGGGGTGCCATTCTAGAGGAATTCAATAAATGTTTTCAGGAGGTCATTTACTTTCCATTCTGTGCTCTCTCCCAGTTTCCAGTAACATGTCTGCCTCTTTTTCCTTTGCTCTAATGGCATGCATTCTGAGACCCTTTGCATAGCAGACCTTGTTTGCTGGCATTTTCCAATTCTGCCTTTGACAAATTATTGGACCTTATCACATGGGGTCTGAAGCAAAGCTAATCCAAAGGGCATCCACAGCTAATACATATTATTCCCCCGTGTTTACACATGACGCTGCCCCAGAACACGGAGCTAATCCGTATTGTTCCCCCGTGTCTACACACGACGCTGCCCCAGAACACGGAGCTAATCCGTATTGTTCCCCGTGTCTACACACGACGCTGCCCCAGAACTCGGCAGAATACGGAGCTAATCCGTCAGGAGCAGGGAGATTTTGACATTCGGTTTGTAGAGGATGTACCTAGGGAGCCTTCGCATTCATTGCGAATTGGTGGGCAAGGCGAATTGGTGGGCAGGGCGAAAATCCCAGCGAGGGGAAGCGATTGCCTTGGCAAAAGGCAAACCGGATTGGAAAGAAGAGGAGGAGAGGAAGAGGGAAGAGGGAAGAGGGAGGCGATCTCTCTCTCTCCATGGGCTGCCTTCCCTTCTCCAGTCCTCCAGCCCTCCTCCTCCCCGGTTCCCATGGCTGCCTTTCCTCCCGGCTTTTTGTGACGGGAGAGAAGGGAGCCTTGGTATTAATTGCGAAATGGCCAAAAGGGCGATTTCGCTACGGAACCGAATTTATTTCTACTTCTGTTTTTCTTCGCTTTTTCTTTGCTTCATGGCCAGCGTTTGATAAGGTCCATTGAGTCCTCAAATGCTGGAACAGGGTAATCCTGACAGATTGCAGGCAGCTGTAATGAAAGATATGCACAGGCACGCTGCTGCATGAGAAAGCAAAAGAGCAGCCTTGCTGAATGAGGGGGAAGAAAGCCTCCCCTGAATAAGCAACCTCATCTTTGCTCACATGGATTAAAACAAGGGATTTAGATGAAGGATGTAGGCTGAGGCTGGCAACAGATGATAGGGCAACTGATTTGGTCCCATCCATATTCCATGACTCACTAAATGGCATCACTCACACTTTTTTTTCACAACTACACACTCCAGAATATGTTACCTCCGAAAATGAGAGTGTTCTTCCTATGGTTAGTCAACAGATAACACTCTCCCAGCTATGCATGGATGGCATAGTCTTTAAGAAATGAATGCCTACTTAGGTTCAGTCTACACTACCTGGTAGAGTCTAATAGCATGGAATGGAGAACATTTGTAGAAATAATTCTGAGAGTTTGCACACTGTGCATTTTTATGTATAATGTGGCAAAGAAATGGCCCATTCTCCCTTCAAAATGGGTTCATCTGTAGCTAAATGCACTGTTCTTTCAGCTTTTTAGTTACTATTTGTCATATATAACTTGATCCCAATATCAAAATAAATAAATCAGTTATTTAGCTTAGTAAGTATATTGAAGCTGCTATACCATGCAGCTTTGTGTGTGCATGCATGCATGTGTACACGTACACACAGAGAGAGAGAGAGAAACATATACAATAAAAATACAGTTGACCCTGACATTTGCAAGAGATTCTTAGAGAGAACATATTAATTAAATCCATGAATAATCAAATCTGCAAAAGTCAAACCCGCAAATGTGGAGGGCTAACTGTATATTATATACATAGACAGGTCTTGTAGCACCTTTGAGACTTTCTTTCAGTTAGTCTCAAAGCTGTTACAAGATCTCTCTACGTACTGATTCTACAGACTAAGGGGGGTTGCAGACTGCCAGAAATAGTGTGAATTCAGTCCACTTTTAGGGTTAGGGTTAGTGCTAGGGAATCATGGGAACTGTTATTTTTCTGAGACATTGAGCCTTCTCTGTCAGACAACTCTGATGCCACAATAAAATACAGTTCCTATGGTTCCCTAACTCTAACCCTAACCCTAAAAGTGGACTGAATTCACACTATTTCTGGCAGTCTGCAACCACCCTAATACAGCTATATCTTTGTGTATTATATATTGTATGCAAAGGGATCTTGTAGCACCTTTGAGACTAACTACTTTTTCCTCTCAGTTATTCTCAAAGGTGCTACAGGTTCCCTTTGCATACTGATTTGCTAGATTAATACAACTATGTTTTTGAATTATATATTGTAGTATATTGAATTATTTGTATTTTGTTGTCTCTAAGCACTTTATTGCATGTTGCATTATGTATTGTTCAAAAGTTTACAATTGTGGGGAAAGACTTTTTTGCTACATTAATTTTTTAAAAATGTTGGATAAAACAAATGTAGATGTTGAACAGTATTTGTGATGTTCTTTTCTGCAAACTTTTCTTTATAATGACTGCTTCTGTTACACTGAAGTCCAGGAACAGGCAGAAAATCAAATGTGAATAATGTTGAAATGCATTAAAAGCTCAGCAGAGAGCTAACAAATCTATTGCATAATTAAGAATTCTAACCTTTCTGAATATGTTTTTATTATACAATCTTTCTCATTCACAGAATTGCATGGGGATCCAAATGTTTCTTACTTGCCACCCTCACATATTTTCTCATCATTTCTTCCCCCTCTTCTCCTGCCTAAAATTCACTAAGGAGGGAAGACAGAATAGCTCTGTAGTATCTTTTGACTGGTAGCACTAGACGATTTTCTTTCTGAGCAACCCTTGGCATATGCATTCTCTCTCCTTTTGCCAGAATCCCACTTGATTTTTTCCAAGTGAAGAGCAACATATTTTAACTATTAGCAAAGGCAAAGCTGATGGCAAACTACATTAACAGAAGTTTCAGGCAAACAAATTACATTTAACTGATTTACCCATTTAAAATGAAAAACTTACATTGGTTTACCATTCACAGTGAAATAAATCTCTTGAAGTGTTTTTACAGGCTGCATTGGGCTGGACTGACTACAACTGTCATTGATGATCACTGGTGTGTGTTTTTGTTTTGTTTTTGTTTCTTTTTTAAATCTTTATTGAATTACACACACACACACATTGTAGTTGCCATCCTGGAAATAGGAGCCCTCTCTCTGCAAGGGAAACATGCTGTCTTGGACATTCTTTCTTCAAGGTGTTCTGCTGCTTCAAGATGTTTTGAATGCCTTTGCATAGAGGTGCCCCAGCTTCATACACAATTTATGCACAATTGCTAGGATATCCCTTGTCTATTTCTGCTCTTTCATTATTATTATTTTTTAAAAAAAGGATGATTGCCTCCATGCTTATCAGAGGTCATTTAACACAGTCACCATTGCAAGAAAAATTAATAAAACCTCCTGTGAAGGTGATGGCCACTATCCCACTAATTCTCCACTGTGAGAATTGAATGTGGGACTCTCTTAAGTATCCCCTGCACTATAACTCTTTTGGATGCCAGCACTCTGGGTTCCAAGTTTTTCCCCCAGCTTGGCACCAACTATTCTTTGACAGCCACACACCCACTATCTAATGTGTCCCAAACCTAAAAGACTTTTCTCGATGTTGGTAGCATTTTTAATGTACTTCTGAAATCACTGCAGACAGCTGCTTGGTGAAACAAAGTAAGAAATGTATTTACAAGTCAGGTTGAATACAGTATTTCTTTTAGTGGATGGTGTTCACAATGGATATGGTGTATAAATACTTGATTAGTTGCACAGTATAACAGTTTCTTTAGCTTGTTTTTGTAATTGTTTCTTTATAGCTTTATATATGTTCCCTTACAGACTGAGATCTCACAGAACCTTTATTAAGTTTTGTATCTTATAACCCTTCCGGTTACCTGTGACTCCACTAGTCACCAGACACTATCCCACAGGATGCTACAACAATTTAATGCTACAACAATTTAATTAAGGGCACTCTTTGTCGCTTGCTTGGGTACCTAAAACCCCTTCTAACTACCCTCACAGCAACCTAACCTAACCTCAATGGCTCTTCATCCCTCAGGGCACACTAAACATCAACAACCCTCTCCAACCTGTTCCTCCCTCTTATATACTGGGAGCAGCCCCCACCTTTTCCTGGCTTTGCTCCCATTGTCTAGTGCCAAGGTTCTAATGTCCCTGTTGTCTCCACACCTCCATACACAGGTTGAGTCTTCCTTATGCTAAATGCCTGGAATCAGAAGTGTTTTGGATTTTCAATTATTTCAGATTTTAGTATATTTGCATATACATAATGGGATAGCTCTGAAATGAGATCCAACTCTAAACATAAAATTCATTTTATTCAGTTACACCTTATAAACATAGCCTGAAGGTACTGTTATACATAATAATTTTAAAATAATTTAAATATGTTTTACAATAATATTGTGCATGAACCATCATAAAGCAAAAGTGTTACTATCTCAGCCACCCAGGAAAAAGTATTGGATTTGGGAGTATTTCGGATTTCAGAATTCTGGAGAAGGGATATTCATGGTCCCTAAGGTCCGATCATCACCACCTGATACCACCATGGGTTAGGGGCGGGTAGTGATGGGAGAACAAGAGTGCCAGGGCACCTCGCCCCCCTCAACACCACTGGAGACATGCAGCTGCTTTCACCTGATACCACTGCAGATGAGGGCTGAGGGCGGGTGGCAATGGGAGAGCAAGTGCAACAGGATATCTCCAACCCTCCAGCGCTGCCAGAGATATGCAGCCACTGCCACCTGATAACCACTGAGGCCCAGAGGACTGGAGGCAGGCAGTGACAGAAGAGCAAGAGCACCAGGGCCATGAAAATGATAAAAGAGATGCCTATGATTGCCTATGATTGCCCATTTGAGACTGAGTTAATTGGTTAGAAGGGATGTTGAAGAGAGCATGGAGACCTGCTGAGAGGGGACAAAGAAGTATCAAATATTAAGGACAGGGTAGGCATCACTACTTCCTTGAAGCTTGCCCAACTAACATGATGGAAGCCAAGGGGCACCAGAGGAAGAGTGCGTGTGAGAGGGAATGGCTGATATCTCTGCTAGCTGCAGTGTATGCTGCTGTGGTGGATTCAGAGTGGTCAGGCTTTGGTCCCTGGGGCTTTTGGGGGGGGGCTCATTTATTGCCCTAAATGCCTCAAAAATCCACTCTGGATTATTGGGAGGAATATTAAATAGTGCAGGGGTAGATGTGAGCTATTTAAAAGGCAAAGTGCTGCTCCTGGAGCCTTGAAGAGAGGCAGCTCACTCTTTCTTGTGGCCTCAAAAGTGCACCCAGGAGAGACGAGAGAGGTCAGGGGCCACAAAAACAAATTTAGTGAAACACATGTGGTCCCAGGCAGTTTGGCAGTTTCACAGTGGGCCACATGAAGCCCACTCCCTGTGCTTCCAAAATAGTAATAGGAGGGGAACAAAGTGATAGGGTGTGTGTATAGGAATGCATAGAATGCAAGCAGTACTCTCTAGAACAAATCCTTTTGCCCCTCCTTTGATGCCTTGGGTCAGATATGCCATAGGGCCAGATATGGCCCATCTGGCTCCAGAGGCTGCAGAGATTACAAAGTGTGTGGTGTGTGTGAGTGTGCAAATGTATGCACCTTCAAGTCACCCATCAACTTATGGCAAGCCTGTGAATTTCATAGGGTTTTCTTAAGAAAGGAATCCTCCAAGGTGATTTTGGCAATTCCCTCCTCTGAAAGCTAGGCTACAGCACCTGGTATTCCCTGGTAGTTTCCCATCCAAGTACTAACCAAGGCTGGCTGACTGACCCTGCATACCTTACAAGATCCAGATGTTGTTGGACTGCAGCTCCCAGCATTTCTTAGCTACACCAACTAGGGGCCGCTTCAACTTGCAGTCCAACAATAACTCCATTGACTCAATAACTCAATTGAGTTCAGTGCATTATAGCATGCACTGAGGAGAGCAAGGTAGAGAAAGAGAGAATTAGAGCTTGGAAAAGTATTGGACTACAGCTCCCATAATATTCCTTCCATCTATAGGATCTGTAGTGAAAACTGATCCCAGCTTGTCTTCTACACTCTACCTCCCTCAAAGCTGTGCTACACATGTTATAGGTACATGGAATATGAGAAGATGAGTCAAGGGAAACTAAACATAGTAAAAAAGAAATGGAACATATAAACATAGCAATACTAGGAGTAAGCAAGCTAACTTGGGGCCTTTGCAGACTGCCAGAAATAGTGCACATTAAATTGAGGCACTGCCCTGGCTCAGTGCTAGGGAATCATGGGAATTGCTTTTTTTTTCTGAGACATTGAACCTTCTCTGTCAGAGAGCTCTGGTGCCACAATAAATTACAGTTCCCATGATTCCCAAAAACTGAGCCAGGGCAGTGCCTCAATTTAATGTGCACTATTTCTGGCAGTCTGCAAAGGCCTATAGACAAGAATGGGACATTTTGAGTCTTATAACTGCAGTGTTCCACTCAGGGAATGAAAAAGAAGAAAGAATAGAATAGCATTAATAGTGAGGAAGGACATGGGAAAATCAATCAAAGGATATAATGCAAATTCCAACCAAATTATGTCAATAAGGCTTCAAGAAAAATCAATAAATGTCACCATAATCCAAGTATATGCACCAAATATAGAGGCAGATGAAGAAGAAATTGAGAGTTTCTAAGGAGGTTATTGCATTGGAAAACAGGCACAGGTTACATGTGGCTTGTATCCATCTCTGACAGATCTTATTACACAGTCCTGTGCCTCGGCAGTAGGCAGCCCATATGCAACCTGGTCTTCTCTGGCAGCTTTTTAGAAACAGGATTTTCCCATTCTTATAAAGCTGCCAGAGAAGCCCACGCCCACAGGCGAGATCCGTCAGAGATGGATACAAACTGCAAGTAACCCATGCCTGTATGATAATCTCTTATGACAGAGTTCAGGAAGAAGCTGACAACAAACCAAAGCAGGACTGCATGGTAATCATAGGCAATTGGAATGCCAAAGTAGAAAGCACAGCAAATCAAAGACAGTAGGGAGATTTGGACTTGGTTCAATAAACTGTTTCATAATAGCAGGTGCAACTTTGAAACTAAACCCAAGAACCTAAAAATAAATGGATCATCCATTCAGGAAGGGAGAGGAATTAGCATCCAAAAGGACTCAGTTTTCATGGCTTTATTAAGCTCAGAGATAAAAAAAATATCATGGCTACCATCTGTAGCCAACTCACCTTGGTTTTTCCATGACCCATAAGTCAGACCAATAGTTTATGGGGAATGTTCCCTTCTCAAACAGAACTCAGCACCTGATATACCAAACTTTTAAGCTTTATTTTTTAAAAAAATCTATATAGATTCAGACACAGCTCTCTTGGATATTGTTGTTTGCCTTCAAGTCATTTCCAGCTCATGACAACTCTATCATGGGATTTTCTGGACAAGATGTGTCCAGAGGGAGTTTGCCACTGCTTTCCTCTGAGGCTGAGAAAATGTGTCTTGCCAAATGTCACCCAGTGGGCTTCCATGGCCAAGTGGGGATTCAGACAAGGGTAGGGGGGGGAGGTAGACTGCACACTAGATAGACTCAATCAAGGCGGCTATGGCTAGGAGCCTGAAGAACTCATGGTGATCCGGGAACACCTGTTTTCATTGGTATAAATCCAACAAACAAACAAACAAATATTCAAACAAGTTGAGGACATGGGGTCTTGGAGGTGTCTCATTTCCAGTGTGACCATGAGTTGAAGTTGATTCAAAGACAGTGATCAAGAACAAGCCATTACCAAGCAGTCTTCTATTTAAGGTATCCACAATAAAGATACCCCTTTCCTTGAAAGTCAGCCCAATTCCTCTTCTGGTTTAAAGATGAAGAATTCCTAAGAAGGGAGAGGACAGGCCTTTCATTTAATCATCACCAGAGAGTCCCTGGATAGCAGATGGAGGAGGCCACAACAGGTAAATTGATGCCAGTCTTCCCCACATTGGTGATATATATTGTTGCTGTTGTTTTGAAATTAAAATTTCATCTCTGCATATAAATGAGCATATGCAGATGTATGCAAATATGTGTACACCACTGTCATCTTTTCTGGTAATACCTACCTGCCCTACATCTGTTCATTTTATTTTCCCCTAAAGATCAAGATGAGTTGAAATTGGGAAATCAGGTTCAACAGACCTTAGGAGGGAGTCTCATGGGGCACCAACAATTCTTCACAGATTCTAAATTCTTCTGCTATAAATGCTGGTTTAAATCACTGTTTTCTCCCACAGGATTTCATCCCATGAAGGTGAAAATGGTTATCATATCTAGGGGCTTTCATCAATCAAATCAATGCATATTGTATGCATCAATATAGTCCATTCATATTTTAGGCATGAATCAGAACAATGTATATTTTTAAAAATGTAGGCATCATTTGTCTGGGAAAAAGGCAACAGATGTAGGACAGAGATGCTAGTATTAGGATACATTTAAATGTAAAGTCACTCCCCTTATTTTCAAGGTGTCATTTCTCTTTAGAAGATGCAGTCTCCTTTAGGCTAAATCTTTTGTCCTGTCCCTATTCTCCTTTAGAGAAATTCTTATTGCAACACCTGTTTTCATCCTACGATACAATACTGACTTTTCTAATAGCAAAAAAGAAAAAGAAAAATCTAACAGATTTTTCTGTCAAATTAATCTGACAGAACCAGTGCCTGTCTATTTTCCCCCAATGAATAAAATATGTTTTTATGAACATGAGGTACATTTTTCCTCAAGCTTTCTCCCCTTCCCTTTCTTTCAGTCTGTGCAATGTAACAATTCATTTTAAAATGTTTCTCCCAACTAAAAGAAAACCTAGGTTCACCTAACAAGGTGTCAATTGTTATGAAACTTTCTCTGATCAGTTGTCTAGGAGAGCAATATTATTCTTGTTCAGTAATATTTAATAGAATTGCTGAAATATTCAGTGGTCAATAATATCATTCAGTACAATGGAGTTTTGTCATTTTCTCCATATTAGTTGTATTTGGACACAACACAAAATGTTAGCTTACTGCTATGTAATTGAGCCTTAGGCTCACATAGGGGTAAATCAGCACAATATGCCAGCTTTGGGGCAGCATGGGGGCATGGCATTAAGACGCCGTACACCCCGACACCACCCCCAAGCCAGCATCATGCCATACGACTGACCTCACAGAGGGCAGCATTATGGAGCTCCAATGGTGCAGCATTTATATGCTGCATGCTGCAGGAACATTGAAAAGCCACCACCACAGTGGAAAAGCCAGCTTTTTGCTAGCTCAAAAAGGAGTGCTTCTTTTTGAGCTGGCAAATAGCTAGATTGGGGTTGCCACAGCCCCAATCTGGCATTCAAAGAGGCAGCATCAAGCCACCCCTTCAGGGCCATCTGTTTTGGCCCTAACTCTCTTTACCCCTCTTAGAGCTTATCTGCACCAGTGCTGCACTCACTACGAAGCTGGTGCTGACAGTCCTCAGAATGTATGGCTACAGCCAGGGAGATAATGCAGCTTTTGGCCCTTATTTCAGCTTTACTAAGCCAAGTCAGAGAAAGCTCCAGTTTCCTGGAAACCTCAGAATGATCTCAGGATCACTGTCCATGTCGACAGCTGAACTGGGTCTAATTCAGCCTGATCCAGTTGTCCATATACTAAGAACTATGCCATCCCCTTCCCCATGTTAAGCAGTGCAGAGAAAGGAGATGACCTGGTTTTGGAGCTGTGCCACTTCCTCATGGGCACGAGTTCTACTGAAAGCCTGTCTGGAACACTGTTGCTTCTGCTGAGAACTGTTGCTTCTGCAGAACAGGGTGCCCATGCAATCAACAAGGGAAGGGGTAGAGAAAACCCTTGCATCTTTATCACATGGCAGGGCATCTCATTCTGATCTTAGCAGAAGCAACGGTAATGTCCAGGCTCACACAGGGAACTGCTTGGCCAGCAAAGCTGCAGCAGTGGAAGTGCCAGCAGGGATGATGTGGTGTCAAACCAGATGGCCCATGTATACAATGATTCAGCATTGCCCTGAATTCAACCCAGTGAGTGCAGTCATATTACCACCTTAGACAGCTTTAAAAAGGCTGTTAAGATGGATCTCTTCCGGCAGGCCTTTCCCAAATAGATATCCCGGCCATCAAAAGAGCCATCCTGCTCATCCCTGACTCAGCTGTAACTATTGTTGTTTATTTGTGTTATTATTTTAAATGTGTTTTAATTTGTCATTATTTTAAGGGGGTGGGGGATATGAATGTATATTTTAAAGTGGTAAGCCGCCCCGGTTGCGTTACCCAGAGGGGCAGGATAAAAATAAATGTTATCATCATCATCATCATCATCATCATCATCATTATCATCCTTGTGGTTGGTTCACAGCTAGTCCAGGATATAATGCTCTGGACTGGCTCTGGATTAAGCAGCCAGTGTAACCATGCCCTAATTCTTGGTGTTGCTGTAAGAAGATGGAAAGCATTTGGTTCAATTGTCCAGTAGAGGTTGTGATTTCATCCAGGACAAACTAGGATACTGTATCTCTGGGATGTCCAAACAAGTCAGTGTCCTACTGTAGTTTCTGGTCCTGACTTGTTCAAGCCAGAATTAAAACTAATCACAGTTTGTTCCTGTTTGAATAAAATGATAAACTATAATTACATGCCAACAGAAGTGGATATTTCAAATGTCCTTCTCACAGCCAGAGGGCAAGTTATTGGAGTGGGCAGAATCAAGCACATAGTTGAAGTGGGGTTTGAAAGAATGAAATACAAGTCTCCACTGAGACATAAAACTTACTAAGTGACCTTGGGCCAGTTACTTCTCCTTGCCTTGACCCACCTTTCACACTTGGTGTAAAAACAAATTGGTGAAGAAAACTATATGCAATACCTTGAACTCATTGAGAGGTGGAATATAACAAACAAACAAAACAAAACAAACTAAGACTTAGAGCTATATTCAATGGACATTGTGTTGGTGGCAAAAATGTGTGAGGAGGGTGAGAAAACTGCTGTACACCCCATCTGCTTTAATCAATGTTTCTCCTTGTACAGAAGAAACCCTTTCTGAGGTGTCTTCCCTGCCCTCAACCATTTTTCACCTGAGGTATCTAGTTACAAGTGAACACCCTGTTTGCCAATGAAATAAAGCATGGTGGGGAAGATAATTGTACCAAATCAGGACTGTTTAAAGGCTTTTTGGAATTTTAGGAGATTACTTTTTGCAGCTTTTAAACCATGATCACACCCAAGAAAAAGCAGCTTTGGTGATACTATTGCACAATGTTGCCTCTGACCTATAGATGCTGAATCCTCCAAGTGTAGTTAGGGTGTTCCTTCATATTGATGGAGGAAACCTATCAATGAGCTCGCATTCATGCTAGTCCCTAGATGTGAAATGTCACTGCTGGGGTAGCTGCATTAGAAAGAAAGAGGAACTGGAGAAAGAAATGTCATTTTTATATATTGTCATAGTAACTCAATACAATTTTGATATGCCAAAGAAGTGTTACCAGCAGAAACAGCTGGCATCTTGAACCTATATTTAGATAAATAAACAGAGTTTGGATAAAGCTATGCATGTGATGTGGGAGTGGGCAGGGGAGACTTGAAGCTGTAAGTTCTCTTGGCCTATATTGAATATGGAGTTAGGAATCTTCAAGAAAAGGTCATCTTAAGTAAATGCAAAATGTATTAAAGTGAATATACTTGGAAGAGAGGAAAGGTAGGATCTGTTACCAGTAGCTGCATGTCTGAGAAGAAAGAAGAGTGTGTGGGAGGTCAAGTCTGTGAAGTGAAATGAGGTGTTAGGGCAGTGACTAAAAGCAAGAGAGCAGACAAGACAAAAAGTGGACACCTATGGGAATTCAAACTGTCTTTTACGATATTACTCCCAAGTGGCACATAGTTACTCATCCAAGCACAGTGATGCCTTCCTTCTCTTCCAGCAATACCTGCTGTACCTGGCAATAAGCAACAATGAATTCAATGGGACATAACTTGTAAGATATCTAGAGCTTCACTGTAGGTCACTTGTTAAAGAAATAACTTTTTTTTTTCAGGCATGGACTCAAATTCTTGCACCAGGAGTACATTAGTTTTTCTTTAGACAACAAGGATAAAGACAAGAAAATCTCTAAACATTGCTCCCTCATCACATGCAGGTATGACAGCTTGCAATTACGATGCAGCAATTGTCAGAAGAAAAATTGTAATGCAAAGAAATGTCTCCATGTAGCAATTACAGAAGCTCAAAAGGAAGCATAATTAACCGTCCTCTTACAAGTTTAATTTGCTACATCAGATACTGTTGTTGTTTCACCAACCTGAACATGAAACAGAGCTAATAGATGCTGTACTCAATTGCCCTTTTGTTAGGACCCCATTTTTTTAATGGTGAACACCTCATCTGAAGTGTTCATTTTACTCATTTTGAATGCATTAGCATTACAACTCGAACTCTTAGTTCAGCATATTACCAGTAAGGCCTTTGCATAACACAACAGAAACTGCCAGTTCCACCTGGCAATTTACCCTGGAATACAACATATATGCTGTACATACAAAGACAGATGCAAAGACTGGTGAGTAATTATGGTCTATGCATAGGCTGTAATCCTCTGCATTTTCACCTGAGAATAAGTTCCATGCTTTTCCAGACTGCTAGAAATAGTGCAAATTGAGTCCACTTTAACTGCCCTGGCTCAGTGCTAGGGAATCATGGGAACTGTATTTTTTTCTGAGACATTGAGCCTTCTCTGTCAGAGAGCTCTGGTGCCACAATAAACTACAGTTCCCATGATTCCCTAGCACTGAGTCAGGGCAGTTAAAGTGGACTCAATTTGCACTATTTCTGGCAGTCTGCAAAGACCCTCAGTTGGTCTTACTTCTGAGTAGGCGCAGATAGGGTTGCTGAACTAGGGAAAGGTTTTTGGTTGGGTTTTTTTGGAACACCACAGTCAACAAATATGGTCAATGGTAATACTGAATCTGGTATTCTGGGGATTGCAGTCTCCTAAAAACTAATGTTTTCAAACTTTGCAGGACTCCATTGTCGAGATGTACCCACTTGAAATAAGTACTGATATTGCACAGAGAACATCTTAAAAATGTGTTTATTTGGGACTACCCCATCTATTATCTGGATAGGTAGTCAGTCTTCTGTACAGGGTCAGATATCTTCCAGATGCACTTTAGCAACCATAGAACTGTTCTTACTATAAATGACTGAAAGTAGACAAATACAAGACACCCACAATATTCAAACTAGATCACCAAAAGCCTGTAAAACCAGAAATTGAAATTAAGATAATAGTATATCTATGCTACATAATTATAACACTTCATTCATTTCTACCATCCTCCTATACAATCCTGGGAATTGTAATTTGATACTTAACCTTTTATGCTAGAGAACTCTAGAGCATTCTTCTGAATTGCAGAGACCTGAATTCTTTATACTAAAGCATTCTAGTACTGCTCACCAAATTACAAATCCCAAGATTCAGTAGGATGGCACCAGGAAAATCAAAGCACAGTACATATGTTGTTGTCATTGTAGTAGTAGTAGTAGTAGTTGCTGCTGGTGCTGCTGCTTTTGTGTTGTTGTTGTTGTGTTGGAGTTTATCACACTGCCCTTTTCCATCCTTCCCTCCCAAGCTAGGTGTGGGATGAAAACTTTTAAACTTGGATTTTATCACACACCTCCGTGCCCAGGCAGGAGGCATGCCGTATTCAATCATGGCATCCTGTACCCAATCCGGACTTCTCCCATACTTTGCAAAGCATGTGATTTTCCCATTCTTTGCAAAGTACAGGAAAAGTCCAGATCGGGTACAGGATGCCATGATTGGGTATGGGATGCCTCCTCCATATTCTGACTCCAAAAGTCATATCTGATATTTGGAGTTACACTGCTTTCACTTCCCTTCCATATACAGCTCTTTGGCTCCATTGCTACTTCTCTATTGAACTCAGGTATTTTCTGCAACTCAGGGCCTCGGCAGACGGCTAATTGAGCCGTCTTCTGGGCCCGGAAGAGGAGGGGCAGCCGCACAAGCGGCACCCCTTCCTCTTCCTGAGGTCACCCTCAGAGTCGCCAGCCCTCCGCACAGCCGGCGCTCCGGGGATGACCTCACGCCGGGGCGACCGGACGCGCCGCGGCGTTTGAGTCAGGGAAAGTGCACCCGCCGCTTTTAGGGCGCACTTTCCCTGACATCTAAAAGGAGCGCCAATTTGGTGCTCCTTTTAGAGTCGCTGGAGGAGCGCCACGGTGTGGAGGCTGAGCTCCGCCGGCGCTCCGGACCAGGGCGTCCCCGACGCCCTGGTCTGCAGAGGAGGTTTGTCTGCTCCTGGCACAACTACGAAAACACTGAGAATTGGTAACACTTACTTCCAGAGAGAACATGCTGCAGGAGCAATTGATTTCATACCTTAAAGGGATGGCTTTGAAGAACACCAAACACAGCTATTTTGGGCCAGGGTAGGAAGAGATTCCTAGAGCTGACAATAGCCTTGACAATTAATTAAAAGCTAAAGATCAAGGAGGTCAAATCACTGAAATCTCCCAACATGTAGCAGAATGATTCCTCCTCATTATCTCCATTGGTATTCAGAGAAATGCTCTTTCAGGTATAGGTTCAGGCTGCTTAATTCAAGGTTTTGGGTTTTGCTTATTTTTATACATCTGTTCCCCCTCTTCCTTCACCTCCGTCTTCTTCATTTCCATCTTCAGATTCTAGCTCCTGCCATCATTTTTTCTCCATATGTCATGCCTCTTCTGGAACATATGACAGCCCACCTCAAAAGAACAGATAATTTCCTGGACATTCTGTTGAAGTTGAAATAATTTATACATTTGCCCTCCAAACATCTCAAGGTGGTATATATGGTTCTTTCCCACTTTTACTCTAGCAGCAACCTGTGAGATAGATCAGGCCAAGAGAGAGAGAGAGAGGTCTAAAGTCAAGCAGTCAAATCTCATGGTTGAATGGGAAATTGAACCTGTATCTCTCAAGTCCAGATTCATCACTGACCATAGGGGAAAGGATACATATACGTATTGCCAAAGCAGTGATAAATAATGTATTTCTGAGTTGGAAATTTTATTGTTATCATTATTATGTGACTTCAAGTTAGCTACAATTTATGGTGACCCTATCCTAGGGTTTTCATGACAGGATTTATCCAGAGAAGGTTTACCATTGCCAAGGCTGAGAGTGTGTGACTTGCCCAACATCATCCAGAGGGTTTCCATAGCTCAGTGGGGATTCAAACTCTGGTCTCCCAGAGACTTATTCAGCCCTCAAGCCACTACACTGTGCTGGTTGTCTTGGCAATTGCATACAGATAATGGATTTTTTTCCTTTTGAAAATGCACTAGGGATAGTATTGAAAAAAATGTTCAAGGTTAAATAAATGTATGACCATTGTAGGGACTCTAAAGGTTTTCATTCACAGGGTCAAAGGGAACTCATCCAATCCATACCTCCAGCGCTAATGTTCATTCACTGAATGTATATGTCTTTTGGATTTTACACTTCTCTGAATTCTGTGATGCAGCCTTTAACTCAATATGTACCCACATGCATATAAATTCTGGTTATGGATGGAGTGTGTGTGTGGCTTCCAGGAATTGTTGCACTGTAATTCTGTGTGTGTGTCTCCACCTAGCTATGCTGGCTAGGACTGATGGAAGTTGCAGACATCTAAAGATTCACACATTGCCTACTTCTATTTGAGGAAATATATATTCAGAAATGCATATTTTGAAACAAAATGCATTTGAAAATCAATGAATTTCAAAACAAATTTTCCTGTAGATTTTTAAAGATTCATGGATTAAAATGAAAACAGGAGAGAACAGCATTTTGAACACATCTGAAATGATACGAGGTGACCCATCCCAAAATTGCTGCATTTCTTACACCCTGAAAATTGACTTGGGCTTCACTAATGGAACCTGAGAGATTCAGACCAACATGCCTAGTGAAATACCAAACAGTGAGCCTGGAAAAGTTATTTTGCTGAACTCCAGCTCTCAAATTTCTCCAACCACCACAGCCAATGGGCAGTAACATTCTCTTTTGTAAGGGTGCAAGCTCTGGCAGACATGATCCTGCCCAGGTTTCAAGATTTTAGGGAAATACATGATAGAAGGGTATTTTCCTTTACTTCATTACAGCCTTCAGTCAGCTAAAATGGATACCAGAGGAAACATTATTAGACAATATCTGGCGAGTTACATAAGTCACATAAGGGGGTCTGCAGACAGTGCAAAGTGCTGTCTTGGAGCCAGGGAAGGGGAGGGGCAGCCGGACACTGGACGCCCCAATCCCTTCCCAAGGACATCATCAGAGCGCCCGCTGTTGCACATGGCATGCGCTCCGATGACGTCCTTCTGGCTCAGCATCTGGACACGCTGGGCCGGAAGGGACGCGGAAGAGATGTGTGGTGTCTCTTCAGGCACCCCTTTTGCCCACTCTGGAAGGAGTGCTATTTTAGCACTCCTTCCAAGGCCGCCAAAAGGGTGGATTGAGGCCACGGCATGGGGCAGCTTCAGCACCAATGCCCAGCTTCTCAGGGCGGCCCATGGCCACCCGTTTGCAGAGGCCCATAAGATGGGATGGAGATGAAGTGAATATAGAAAAGCTGGGCAGCTAAGGAATAAAAAAAAAAAAGCGAAGGTTAACTTTTAAATAACAGGGACAGGGATTAAGAACTTGCTATCACCGCTTCATTTGCTCACTGCTGGATCCTGCCACCACTCTAATTTTATAAGTGATAAAGGCGCTTTAGAGCCAGTGTGGTATAGTGGTTTGAGCATTAACCTATAATGCTGGAGATCAGAGCCATGCGACGCACTGGGTGATATTGGGAGATCACACTCTCTCAGCCTTAGAGGAAGGCAAAGACAAACCTTCTCTGAACAAATCTTGCCAAGAAACCCCCATGATAGGATCTCTATTTAAGGTTTCCATAGGTTGGAAATTATTTGATGACACAAATAATTTGACACAAACATGACACAAACAAGAACAACAACAACACACAAAAAAGGCTCTTTAAAAACAACAATGAATTTTTCTCTGAAGATGCCAGCCACAGATGCTGGTGAAACATCAGAAAGAAACTCTTCTAGAACATGGCCACACAACCCAAAAAACCCACAAAAAACTAACAATGAATTTACCCTATTATCCCCACCCATTCAAGTTAAAGGTGATAGGATACTTCTTTAAGTTTAGAAATTCCTGAGGCATGTCCGTCACTAGGCAGTTGGGAGCACTGATTGCTTCTAGAATAGACTTAATTTGAGGATCATTTCATGCCACAAAAAACTATCATACTCACAAAGGAGAGCAAATCCATCATGCCCAATACGCTCAGAAAAGTGGTTCAAACAAATGAAGAGGATAGGAATTCATGCATTAAGCTGGGCCAAAGTCCTTTTTTTTCCCCTTAATGAGGAAAACTCTTCCAAATGCAACTTTAAACAAACATCCAACTCAGTGAAATGAATGTACTGAATTTCTAAACCTCCTGGAATAAAATGTGCTGCTCCTAAGTAGGCAGTAATATATCCACAGTAGGAAAGAATCAACCTGGATTCTAGCTTACTTCAAAATGCTGTCAAACCTCTGCTGGGATAGGAAGAAAATAGGCCATGAGACATCTGCATCTTGAACTGCAATCCTATCCACATTTTGCCAGAAAGCAACACTCACTGAAGGCAACCTATGGCTGAGTAAAAAATACATTTGGGCTTCAGCAACAGTCTATAAATGTTAGCCATACACAATTCTGACAAGTAGAATAATTAAATAAATGGCACATGTTAGCTATCCATATTATTATTCTCAGATCTGGCTTTAAAACAATCCCCAAAGATGCCAGCTTCCTTCTTCCTTTTAGAGGAGAAACACCTGCCTCTAAACAGCAGGATTCTCATGAGGCCAGAGATTTTTCTCACTTCCTTTACTGGAAGTACAGTTGTACAAGTGCAAAAAGTTCACTCTTGGCCCTGAAGTGGTGCTTCTGAAGCGTCTTGAAAAATCAAAAGATTGTAAATAATGAAATCATGGGCTTGGCTCATCAATACACAACAGGCCTTCTCCCACATAGGGGTAGGCAGCCTCCAGACCATGGGCCAAATTTGGCCCACCAGATTGGCCTGTTTGGTCTACAGAGCCTCAAAGGCCACTTCTCAAAGCACCACCTCTTCCCAAAGTCTGCCATATCAAAAGGGAAATGATAGAAAGAAAGAATGTGAGGTATGGCCTCATATCATGTAAAGGATTCAAGGATAACATTAAGGGATGGAACAGAAGAGATGGCTCGCATTACCTAAGAAAACATCCATCCCATACCTCCAGAGACTGGCAATGGGATGAACTGCACCTTGCCGTAAAAATCTGTGTAGTTCAAGAGCTTGTGATGCATTCTAGTGAAGAAGAAAGACATGTAAAACCATGCAAGCATGTTAGAATCATAGAATTATAGAATTGGAAGAGACCACAAGGGCCATCCAGTCCAACCCCCCTGTCATGCAGGAACTCCCAATCAAAGCATCCCCGACAGATAGCCATCCAGCCTCTGCTTAAAGACTTCCAAGGAAGGAGACTCCACCACACTCCGAGGGAGTGTGTTCAGAACATGCACAAACATTTGTGAATCTATAACATGCAAACATATTTCAGTCAAAGGGGCAAGAATAAGTTTAAAATGTGTGTATTCAGAAAAATGTGTAGTCAGACAAATGGGTACCAAAAGGCAGTCATGTTTCAATGCAGAAAGAATAAGACCCAGTAGAGAAATGAGAAAGGCTAAGAATATCAGTGGGATGCTGAGAAAGAGAATAAAAATCAACTTGACTGTTTACATCCCTACTGAAGACAATACTGTTCATTAATAAAATAAAAGTTGAGGAGAAAAAGTTATTCTTGCCTCAAAAATTATTTTTCTAAATGCTTCTAAGTTTAATAATCTGATACTTTGTTGACACAGATATTTTATTGCCAAGTACTCTCTTTTTATCATGATATTGTCCCTTCAAGCTCTCTGGTATTTCCATTCAAATGGGATTTCTAGATTGCTATGTAAACACATTTTTATAAAAGTCACATACTATATAAAATCAAACATGGCCTTAACAGGAGTGCCATTCTACTTATGATCAAACTGTTTTACAGGGAAATAACTCAAGGGGAGGAAGGACTGGCCTTTCTATAAATAGCTGTACCATTTGGGTGTATTTCCCAGTAGGCAACTTAAATGTAATCCAACCAGAATCAGTTTGTTTAAAATCCCTTTAAACTTAGAGAGTAGCATTTAAATCAGAAGCTTTACGCCACAAGTAGACAGCTAAAGACAGCTTTAATACTAAAAAAAAAAACATTGTATTTGTTTGATGATAGATCTAAGTTGATGAGGAAATAACTGGGTTTTAGTATGAGTGTAGGAAGTTAGGGCCATGAACAGCTACTAGTTAGTATAAAGGTAAAGGTGTCAGACCCAGCATGCGTCTGTATACCAGTCCCAAGGCAACTTGAGATGGAGAGAGCAATTGCTCTCATGTCTTGCTGGGGCTCCCTTGGCTGCCCAGTGTCAACAGAATGATGGACTAGATAGGACTTTGGCCTGATCCACTAATATATCCTCCAATTGCCCCAGTATGGCAGGGACAGTCCCAGCTAATCCTCTGCCATCCCACTTTCTCCGCTGCTTTTGTAATGTGCTAATTTCTCTCTCCTTCTCCCACTTTCTCCCTTTGTCCCAGCATACTTCAATTACTGCAAAATGAATTCAAAGTGCAAAGACAGTTTGCACTCCATTAACTTAGCAGGAAGGAGAGGAAGGAAGGAGGCAAAGGCTTGTTCTTTTCAGTAGGGTAAGGCAAAACCAGTTTACTCTTCTACCTTTGGCACAGAATATCTTGTGCTGTTTGACTCCAAACTGCTTCTTAGGAAAGGAAAGGAAAGGAAAGGAAAGGAAAGGAAAGGAAAGGAACACACTTTATAAAAAGCAGGAAAAGGGAGAGTTGGGCTAGTTAAGAAGAACTTTCCAGGTGATCTCCTTTGGATGACAGCATCCCCCAAATTACACCAGGTGCTTTCTCAGTTCCTTTCTCACAGACACACAGGTTCCCCTAAAAATTCTCTAAAATAGAATCAATATTGCAGAGTATCATTCCTGATTTGAATTTTTTTTCTCCTTCCTGTTATTTTTGTGTGCTTTTGATATTTACATAACCCTTTAAGGTTTATTTTAATGTTTTCTCCTCTCCACTTCCTTTCCTTTTGATTTACTAATCCTCCCTATGTGCCAAGGCTGCACAGTGCCACAGAAAAGAAACTAAGCATAGACTTTTTTTCAGAGCAATGTTCCATTTATATTAACAAATCATACACATGTCTATTTAGAAGTAAATTTCAAAAAATTGATGGTGCCGTTGTTGTTGTTGTTGTGTGCCTTCAAGTCATTTCTGACTTATAGTGTCCCTAAAGTGAACCTATCATATGGTTTTCATAGGATTTTATTTTTGCCATTTTTGACAATTGGACAGCATCAATAGAATAGAAAGTTATGTTTAAACTATGGGGGGAAGCAGACGGCGCAAAGCGCCATCTTCCGGGCAAGGAAAGGGAGGGGCGGCTGCACGCTGGGCACCCCAACCCCTTCCCAAAGACGTCGTTGGAGCAGCCGGCCCTCCGCAAGGCCAGCACTCTGACTATGCCTTTCTGCTGCAGCATCCGCACATGCTGCAGCGGAAAAGCCGTCAAAGGTGCGCCGGCGGCCTTTTGCAGCGCACCTTCAGCACTTTGTGGAAGGAGCGCTATTTTAGCCCTCCTTCCTGGGGCGGCAAAGCTGAGCCGCGGGGCCGAGGAATGCAGATGCCTTGGCCCCGATCCGCAGCTTCCCGGGGCGGCCCGTGCCACCCGTCTGCTTAGCCCCTATAATGAGTTTTATAGTTTAAACACCCTTCAACTATTATTCTTGGAGTTAGGGCCGATGCAGGGCCTTTGCAGAAGGTGACCTGAAGCTGCCTTTTCCCTAAGCTGCAGCAACCGCACCACCTGCCCCGAGGATGCCCTAAATGGGGATGGAGCAACTGCATTGGAAGATGTCAATGAGGCTTTTCCGAGGCTGTATTGAAGCCTCACCAACCGCACTGCTGGTCCTGAGGATGCCGCAAAGGGAGATGGAGCAACCACACAGGCCAGCAGTGGCTGCTTTAATTTTTTTTTTTTTTCGTTCTCTCAGAAGCACACATGTGCAAGAACACATTCCTGCACACCTGCACACCTGAGCAGAACATGTCATAGGCTGGTATATAGTGTATAAAGGTGACTGAAGTTCGGCATCCCTGCACACCTGCACAGGACCTGTCATAGGGTGGCGTACAGTCTGTCATTTTGTCTGTACAAAGGTGACTGAAGTTCAGCAACCCTGAGCACCTGCGCAAGACCTGTCATACACTCACAGCTCATGCAAGGATTCACTGACCTGCGCTTCCCCCAAGGAATGGGTGCAGTATACAGGTGCCACTGTCTGATTGTGCCACCCTTGGGGCGAAGGAATGAGTTTGTCAACTGAAAAGACACCTACTCCATTGTCCTCCACAAAACATGTCCTACACAGATCGGGGGGAGGGGAGAGGTACATGCAAGGGAGATTTGTGTGGACAGACCTGATACCTGTAGCTGGTGGTCATGCAAGAGACACGGTCAACGGGACACATGGACAAATGTTACTCCAGGAGACCCCCTCCCAATCATACCATGAAGTGGTGTGCAGATCTTATGCACACCTACACACCTGCACAGAAGAGGTCACAAAAGTCTCTTTCATGCAAACTACTGTGCATGCTGACAGCAAGTGTACATGTGACAGAATGCATTTATTGTCATAATAGAGAACAGTTGCTAGGGTACATGAGTAGGGGTACAATTAGGGTTAGGGATAGGGATAGGATTAGGGTTCTAATATTAAAGCGCACCTGCGCTGGTGCATCCACACCTGGAAGCAGAGGGTGCTTTAAATTAAACCCTGCATCGTAGGGTGCATGCTCTGGATTGCTGACTCAATTTCTTCCACATGTGCAGCGGTGCATTTATATGGCCATTTTTGGGGGGAAGCAGACGATGGCGTCGGGGACGCCGCGGGACGGTGCGCTGCCGGAGCGACGCAGCCACACCACAGCGCACCGTCGGCGCCTCTGAAAGGAGCGCTAAATCAGCGCTCCTTTCAGAAGTCAGGGAAAGTGCGCCCTAAACGTGTAGGGTGCACTTTCCCTGGCTTTTCCGCCGCAGCGTGTGAGGACGCTGTGGCGGGAGGTTGCCCTCAGCGCGCCGGCCATGCGGAGGGCCGGCAGCACTGAGGGCAACCTCGGGAGGAGGAAGGGGCGCCGCGCATGTGGCTGCTCCTCCTCTTCCGGGCCTCCAAGACGGCTCAATAAGCCGTCTGCCGAGGCCCTTTGATCTCCGGTGTCCTTTTTCTGGTGCACGAGTGTCACTGCATACATACGCACATGCGAAGATGCACATCTTTGCCAAAGAAGCAGAAAAAAAGCTGCTCCTTTTAGGAACAGCTTTTCCCGGCATACGACAGCTACAGGGCGCTTTCCTGTCGGCTTTTAGGCATGCATTGTCTAAACACCACACCTTCAAGTCAGACTCAAAGCACCTCTTTTTGCCCAACTGCATAGCCCCTGAGGGGCTATGCAGATGGGCGGCTCTAGGCCGCCCCTACTAGTGACGGATTGGAGCCATGGCTCTTATGCGCCCTTTCGGCACAGCGAGAGGGCATCCTGATGCCACACGCCATACAAACGGGTGCACGGCATCAGGACAGCATCAGGGTGGGGGTGGGGTGGCCGGTGTGCAGCTGCCCCACCCCAACTCCACCCCCAGGCTGGCCGGTCTGCAATGCCTCATAGTATCCCCAGTGATCACCAGCCACTAATGTTAGAAGGCAAGATGAGCCCTAGAATTTAACAGAAGCAGCTACAGTAAGGCCAGAAAACAAGACTGAGGGGGGATGCAGACGGGCGGCCATGGACCGCCCTGGGAAGTGGCAAATTGGGGCCGAGGCTGCCCCATGCCTCGGCCCCGATCCTCTCTTTTGCCGCCTGGGAAAGGAGCGCTAAACTAGCACTCCTTCCACAAGCCTCAAAAGAGGTGCCTTTTCTGGATCAGCGTGTCCGGAAGCTGAGCCGGAAGGACAAAATTGGAGCGCCCGTCATGTGGAAGGGCGGGCGCTCCAATTACATCCTCAGAAAGGGGTTGGGGCGCCCAGCGTGAGGCTGCCCCTCCCCTTCTTTGACTTCAAGACAGCGCAAAGCGCCATCTGCAAAGGGGAACTGGTATTCTGTGAAGGGTAATGTACTCGAATAGTGAAAGTGTTGTACTAGGTTGTGAATCCCAGATACAAATCCATTAAGTCCACTAGGCCTTAAAGGTGAATTTCTGCTGAGCTGCCTCACAAGACTGGTTGCGAAGCTCATTAGGTAAACTTAGGACAACAAAACAAATTGATTTGAGGATAAAATGGGGGACAGAGCAAACTATCTGTGCCATCCTGACCTCCTTGAAGAAAAGGCAAAATATCAGTCTAACAAAGCAAACAAAACCTAGGTAAAACCAACAGGCTACTGCACAGTCTTGCATAGCAACCATTACAAATTTGGAAGACAGAAGCCAAAATCCCAAGTTCAGTGTCTTATTCAGCACTTGTCTGCTAAAATGAAACTAAGATACAGATATCACACCAGTAAACCTACTGAGGCAAACACTTGTTCTGTGGTGTAACCTTGCTAATAAGAGCTTTCATATGTAGACAAAATAGTCTGTAAAGGGAGGGGGAGGAAGATTCTGGCAGTTCTTCCCTACTAGACCTAATCCAACATCCTCATTACAGAAAGCAAAGTGATTAGATACATCAAGGGGAAAAAACGCTGAAGAATATCACTTGTCACTTCAATCCTTATTCAGACAAAAAGTCCCCATTCCACCAGTGGTTAATTAGACTATAATTGGATTTCGGTGTTTCAAGAGGAAGATAATGATAAAGATGGACAGTGGGGAAAGGAGCTTAGAGCACTCTTTTAAAAACAATAGCATTAGTTCTTCCTTTAAAAACCAAAAGCGGCACTTCAACAAGGTAATGTAGGGCCTTTGCAGACTGCTAGAAATAGTGCAAATTGAGTCCACTTTAACTGCCCTGGCTCAGTGCTAGGGAATCATGGGAACTGTATTTTTTTCTGAGACATTGAGCCTTCTCTGTCAGAGAGCTCTGGTGCCACAATAAACTACAGTTCCCATGATTCGCTATCACTGTAGTTACCCATTACTGCAGGCAGCAGGGGAAGGTAACAAGAATGTCATATAACAAGTAATAATACAATTACTCTACTAATGTAACATGTAATAGTTTTCTGGGCCACAATTTAAACATAACTTTTAAAGACATTTTAAGAGGCATTTTGACAAGAATTTATATGTTGTTTTGAGCCATTCTCATCCATCTTAAATGTACTTTTCTCTTTAAAAAATTAAAGCAAGGTCACAGAATATCAGCACCATATATAACATTAATTAACATTAATTTATTTTTCATCAGCACAACAAGTAATGCTATAGGTTACTTTTCAAACAAAAGAAGCAAATTATGTTAGAAAATATAACTTTCTGTGCTCTGGTTTCTTGCAATGTGTAACCTCCAAGGTCTGGTAAGCCTTCATTAATGCAATGTGTTCTATAAGTCAAATAATAGAGTAACAGAAAGAAGCACTGAAAGAATAACAAACTCCAACAGCAGTTTCTCAGACAAGAGATAATGCTTGCCCAACGCTGCCATCTCTGAGATAGGTATAAACAAGAATATGGTTGCCAAAATGCACACAGGGAAAACTGAACAAAACTCCACCATAAAACACATCTAAGAATGAAATCAGAACTCTCCAGGCAACATTTTGGGTACCATTTTGGTATCAAACAAAATTGGTTCCCTTTGAACACTTCACAACAAAAGAAAGCACTTCCCCCAATAATTTCCCATCTCACTTCTGAAATCATAGTGATGAGATGGGTGAGATGTAAAACACCTGTGAGGAAGATCTTACAACTTCATGCAAACACAAGACTATTGCAGTACCCCAGTCTCAAACATCTCAGGAGTTTGAAAATATGAACTAGCATGTTGAATTATACCCTGAAGTAGACCATAAAACCAGTGCAATTGTTTCACAACTGATGAAAATCTATTCGTGTTGGCTAGCTCCACTCAGTAAACTCGTTCTACTTTGTCCAAATTCAAATTATCAAGCAATCTTCAAGGGCACCCCCATGGACAATATATTCGAGTATAACAGGCTGGATGTTACCAAAATGAGAAAAATGGTGGGCAAGTTTTTCTAGGTAGTAGAAGTCATAGTAGCAGCCTTAACTGTTGGAAGATGCATCATTCCACGGAAGGCTTGTAGCCCTCCAGAAATAAAGCTGAATTTAAGAATACCCCAGGCTGTTCATTAGTAGAGTGCAGGTCTGGCTGAAAAAGGCTAAATACCTCTTCCCACACCAAATGAACCACTCAGCAACAATACCTCTTTGGGCAGCGCTGAAACAAATCACTCAAGCAAACAGAATACAGCTCTCCCCACTAGCATAATACAAACCTAGTTACAAGCTCTCCATTTCACGTACAGACACATACACTTCCATTGTTGCAAATGAAATATTTCTAATCTATCCTTCAGATGATTGGTACTGACAATGACTTTTTGAACAATGGAAGGTAATTTTTTCTTCACCAGTGCCATTGTTCCATCCTGAACTGGCATCAAAGTTGTTCTTTGTGGGTGTGAACAACAATGCATACACTAGCTTGAGATTCACTGAAGAAAAGCAGGATGAAGAAAAAAGAACAAATGTGCCATGTGTGTAACTGTCACATATTATGACATCTCTGTTATTTAACTATTTGGCAGTTGTTTAGATATAGGAAAGTTTAGCTTATACCCTTGCAGGAAAAGATCATTTTGTGGGAACTGACCCTGAGACAGTACATTACAGAGGGACAATTGAATGGATGTATTCTAAATGCTTAAGATTGGAATTTTGATGCAATTTGCATATGGGCATTTTAGTATCGACTTCTGGAATTGGTTTCAAATCAAAAGGTAGTATGGATGAATTCTCTTGGAAATACATAGTGATGGTATTGCGATAAAGGGCAGGGATGACACTATCCTAGCACTCAATAGTTCATTCACACATGAGGCAATGGCTGCTTTCACTAATGCTCCCCCCACCCTCCAGTCCTTTGTCCAATTCTTTCCTTATTTTACATGTTGAGTGTCCCTTATAGGATTAGAAGAGTTTTGGATTTTATGTTGTTGTTTTGTTGTTGTTGTTGTTGTTTGGATTTTGGAATATTTGCATATACATAATGAGCTATCTTGGAGATAGGATGCAACTCTAAACATGAAATTCATTTATGATTTGTATATATCTTATACATATAGCCTGAAGGTAATTGCATATACAATATTTTTAACACTTTTGTGCATGAAACAAAATGTGTGTACACAGAGCCATCAGAAAGCAAAGATATCACTATCTCAGCTGCCCGTGTGAGCAATTTTGGATTTTAGAGTATTAAAAAATAATAATAATAATAATAATAATAATAATAATATAGTAAGATTTATTTCTATCCCCCCACCTCTACCGAAGCAATCGGGGCAAATTATGGATTTCAGAATTCTGGATCAGTGAGACTCAACCTGTATTAAGCTGGTTACACAACATGTATTAAGCTGGTTACACAACTGAGGAGCAAAGAGGATGAATAACAGACAAGAGACTAGGGAATCTGCTTACAGAAATTGTGGCTGCCTCATCTCATTTCCTGCTTCATTATGGAAGTTTAAAAAGTATACCCTCAATTGTTGGGTTGCAACTGGCATCCCTGCTTGAGAATGTGTTGCTGTCACTAACCGCCCTTTGGTTCAGTAACAGCTTTATTTCAATATTTTATTTTATTCAATATTTTAACAGCTTTATTTCAGTAACCAAAGAAGTTAACAGTATGATTTTTATAGATAGAGGGCTGATGCAGACCACTCGTTTGGGGTGGCACAGAGCCGCCCCAGGAAACAGCGGATTGGGGCCGTGGCAACCCCATGCTGCAGCTCTGATCCTCCCTTTTGCCTTTTAGGGGCGGCAATAGGCCACCCTAAGAGCCAGCGCCACAGCTCTTCCATGCCCTTTCAGTGCAGTGTGTTTAAACTCTATGCTGGAAGGACATTCTGACTCTGTACGCCATGCGTACAGCCATGCAGCGTCAGGACAGCATCAGGGTGGGGGTGGGGCAACCGGTGTGTGGCTGCCCCCCCCAACTCTACCCCAGGCCCAGAGCTACCATAAAACCCAGTTGCAAACATAGAATAAGCAATGCATTCACTCCATAAGTTCATTGGCTTTTCTTCCATTCGTTCCTAACGAAACATTTTTGGAATCAGTGTTATTCACCTCCTTCCCCCCATTCACACACATCTCTTTCAAGCCCTTTCAAGTGTCCCATTTAACTGGCCTTGATAAATATCAGTACCACCATCCTCAACCACACATATTTTCATTACCCAGCCAGACAATTATTTTTCCTTGTGCAAACATTATAAATCCCATTGGTTTCACTATTAAAACCTCTTACAGGCTTATACCAAATTAATTCTACTGACACCATGCTTGTATTCAGTTTCAACAATTCTATAAATTATAAGCAAAAACAATATTATTCAAAAAGAGATAAAACAGCAAATCCTGACAGTTATAATCAAAGGCAATATATAGCTTTTGAATAAGATGGGTTTTTTTGTTTTGTTTTTTAGTCTCCAGGTGATGAAGCGTACATCTCAGGTCCTTTCATATTATACAATTATAGCACTATGATTCCACTTTAACTTCCATAGATGCATCCTTTGAAATCCTGGGGTCTGAGGTTTGATCAGAGACATCAGAAGACCTCCCTGGCTGAGGATTCAAAATGCCCCTTCCTCAACTCCCAATCCCAGGATTGCATAGGATACGGTCATGCCAGTTAAACTGGTTTTGTGTATTTTGAAAGAATCAAGGTTATTCTATTTACCATTTAAACCAATTAGCAAGTTTCTTATATCAATATTTTTGCTGTGTTAACAAGTTTCTAAATAAGCTTAGGCAGATGCTACAACACCTGTGGGAACATTCAGGGGTTTTTTATACACATATGAGCAATGGGAAATATGATGCTGTGTAAGAGCTTCTGATTTTTGATAGCATAATTGTATGATAATCTACATAAGAAAGCCAACAGAATAAGATATTGCTGAGTTATTTCTGTTTCACACCATTGTTAACCATTTAGTAAAAGGTAAAGTTATTCCCCGTTGACAAGGTTGTCGTGTCTCACTATAGGGGGCAGTGCTCATCTCCATTACTAAGCCAAAGAGCCAGCGTTGTCAGAGACTACTCTGTGATCATGTGGCCAGCATGATTGCACAGAACACTGTTTATCTTCCCACCAAAGTGGAACCTATTTATCTACTTGCATTTGCATGCTTTCAAGCTGCTAGGCTGACAGATGCTGGGACTAGTGACAGAAGCTCACCCCATCATGCAGCACCCAGGCCTTGAACTGCCAACCTTGATCAGTGATTTGAAAATCTAACACACATGTTTTTGTTGTGTTTCTCAGAATTCTATCACATTATTTCCCTTTGCTGGTTCTGGGTCAGGTTGCAAGATTTTGTGCATATTTTTTTCAAAAAATATATTCATTTGCCTAATTTGTGCATCCAACTATTGACAAAGGACTTTTGCAGACTGCTAGAAATAGTGCAAATTTGTCTACTTTAACTGTCCTGGCTCAGTGCTATGGAATCATGGGAACTGTATTTTTTTTCTGAGACATTGAGCCTTCTCTGTCAGAGAGCTCTGGTGCCACAATAAACTACAGTTCCCATGATTCCCTAGCACTATCCCCCTAAGCAGACGGCTTAAAGGGACGTCTTGGGGGCAGGGAAGGGGAGGGGCAGCTGCATGATCAGCGCCCCAACCCCTTCCCCAGGTCGTCCTCGGAGCAGCCGGCCCTCCGCACAGCCGGCGCTCTGAGGAGGACCTCCCACCGCAGCATTTGCACGCGCTGTGGCGGAAGAGTCGGCAAAGGTGCGCCGCAGCCTTTTGCGGCGCACCTTCAGCGACTTGTGAAAGGAGCGCCAATTTAGCGCTCCTTTCAGGGGCGGCGAAGCTGCGCCGCGGGACCAAGGCGTGGGGATGCCTCGGTCCCACGGCGCAGCTTCCTGGGGTGGCCCATGGCCGCCCGTCTGCTTCCCCCCTGAGTCAGGGCAGTTAAAGTGGACTCAATTTGCACTATTTCTGGCAGTCTGCAAAGGCCCTAAATGTGGTGCACATCCCCAAATACACACTTTTAATTTGTTTGTTTTTTTCAAATGCATGCATGATTTTGTGTCCTTTGTTCTTTGCACTGCAATCCTCAGATAAGTACAGATTTCCAAGGCAAGTTGTGTTTCCTCCCACTGCCAGTCTTCTGGAGCATGTTAGCAATACGTGAGGATGAAACAAGCTCAGAGGCTTTAATCTGAGAAATAAAGCTTTGAGTTGAACAGACCATGACTTTTTCCCAGTCTCTTCCTTCTTTGAAGCAGAGTTAAAAGAAGAAATGAGCCACCTCACACCCCCTCCCACTCCCCAGGAAGGACTTCTTTTTAAAACGATAGCCATTATGGGTGCACTCAGTGCTGTGGGGACCCCATGCAAATATGCACACATGCACATGCACCACTGCCACTGGAAAGAAGCCAGTGTGGTGTAGTAGTTTGAGCGCTGGCCTAGGATTCTGGAGACCATGGTTCAAAAAAAAAAAAACCCACTCAGCCATGAAACCCACTGGGTGACCTTGAGCAAGGCACATGCTTTCAGCCTTGAGGAAGGCAATGGCAAACCTCCTCTGAACAAAATGTGCCAAGAAAACCTTGTGATGGGTTTGCCTTAAAGTCACCATAAGTCAGAAACAACTTGAAGGCACATAATACACACATAAAGGTCTACAAGAGCCACTAGAGCCATTGCTTCTTTGTTCTTCAGATGCTTAACCTTCTTCGTCCATGGCAGGGACTGAGAGGTGGGACAGACACTTTCTGGAAGCCATCACTTGGTTGGCAGTCCAGGAACCCAACCTCTCCAGACTACCTCTCTCCACTGGCCCCGTCTGTCCTCACCAGTGTTTTCAGTTTTAACATTCTACCACCTGTAGATTGTAATGGAAAGCCATTTATTTGTCTGGTCCTTCCTAAATATGGACTTTCTATAGGACTTATATATCAGGCCCAAACTCTTCCTGAAAGCAAAGATGACTAAACTGAGGTTGTTGTATTTGGGCCATAGCATAAGAAGAAAGGACTCACCAGAAAAGATTATAATGTTTGGGAAAGTAGAGGGCAATAGGTAAAGAGAAAGACCACATTCCAGATGGATAGTCTATAGAAGAAATGGCCATGAATTTGCAGGAGCTGAGCAGGGCGATTGAGGATAGGGTGTCTTGGAGGTCTTTGTCACCATGGGTTGAAGTCAACGTGGAGACAGTTAACAACAAGAATAACTTTCTCTATAGAGAGCCAGTGTAGTGTAGTGGTTTGGGTGCTGGGTGCTGGAACAGAAATCTGGAATCATATGGTTCAAATCCCTGCTCAGCCATGGAAATCCATTGGGTGACCTTGGACCAGTTACACTTTGGACCTAAGCAGACGGCTTAAAAGGCCGTCTTGGGGGCAGGGAAGGGGAGGGGCAGCCGCACACTCGGTGCCCCCTCCCCCTCCCGAGGTCGTCCTCGGAGCAGCCGGCCCTCCGCATGGCCAGCACTCCGAGGAGGACCTCCCGCCACAGCCTTTCCACACGCTGCAGCAGAAAAGTCAGTGAAAGTGTGCCGCAGCCTTTTGCAGTGCACTTTTGCTGACGTGTGAAAGGAGCGCTAATTTAGCGCTCCTTTCAGGGGCGGCGAAGGTGCGCCGCAGGATCAAGGCATGGGGATGCCTCAGTCCCACAGCGCAGCTTCCCAGGGTGGCCCACAGCCGCCCGTCTGCTTAGGGCGTTTCTCAGCCTCAGAGGAAGGCAAAGGCAAACCATCTCTGAACAAATTTTGCCAGGAATAGGTTCAACTTAAGGTCGCCACATGTCTGAAACAACTTGAAGACACACAACAACAACAACAATTTATTTCTAGCATCCCAGGTAATAGAGAAAGGAAATGCTATTGTCCATGCAACAGATTACAGATTTCAGTTTAGCAGCAGCATGGAAGCAGATTTTTTTTTCCTCCAGGAACACTTAGCCTTGGAATGGTCTGCAGCCTATGTGGCCTGAGTGCTACTATGTACTGGATACGTATTAAAAACTAACCTGTTAAGTTAGATTTCTCTCAGTCATAATCTACTCTATGTTTTACTATTAAATTTAGATAAGTTACTCAACATGCTGAACCTATTTTGTGGATAAGGTTCAGCACCTTGGATTATTCCTTTAAAAGTCAGGCCAAAACCCAAAGTGGATTCATTGACCCACTGACCTGAAGGCCACAGAAATTCACTGGGCAATCGGCTGGTGACTGTGGAAACCAAACTCTAATCTAAAGTAGCCTTTAGCTCAATCCAGCATAAGAACCTTCGTATGTTCTTGTGGTAGTAACTGGAAAATGATAGACAAAGCACTCACAGCATTGACAGGTTTGTTAAACTTCTGCTGCCTTTCACACTCTCCCAAGAATTCTGAGATTTAGGGTGCATCTACACTGTAGAAATAATGCAGCTTGATACCATTTTAACTGTTGTGGCTCCAGCCTACAGAATCCTGGGATTTGTAGTTTGGTAAGGCACGAGCACTCTTTAACAGAAAAAGCTACAGACTTTGTAAAACTATAAATCCTATGATCCCATAGGCTGGAGCTACAGCATTTAAAGTGGTGTCAAGCCTCATTAATTCTACATTGTAGATGCACCCTCTGGACATTATCACACAGGGCCTAAAGCAGTCCCATCCCCGTCGCATCCCCATCCCATTGTGATTCCTTTTCAATCCAGAACTTACCGGCATACTGAAAGCAGCATCATTCCGGTATCATTCTGGTCACGGCAAAATGTAATTCCCAAAGAAACCGGCATTCAAAAGAAAGGGGAAGATGCCGGGTGATGCCGCAATGGGACGGGGATGCGACAGGGATGCGACGGGGATGGGTGCGACATCGTGTGAAGACACGGGGAAAGGAAGCGCAATGGGACGGGGATGCGACGGGGATGGGACTGCTTTAGACCCCGTGTGATAACGTCCTTAGTGTCTTTTCCCATTTAGGTTATGCAGTATACAAATAAATATTCAAAAATTTAATTTAAAAAAATTAAATGAACTGTTGACCATCCAATGAGCCATTTTTCTAATAATGGGTTCTGCCTCCTGTTTGTAACACATTAGGCAAATCGGACACCTCAGCTAGGAAAAAGACTCTCCAACCAGCAATGCATAATGAACAAAGGATTGGTTTTAATGCTCAAGAGTCAGAAGAAAGCACAAGGACTGCTGCAATCCAAAATCATTCTTCAGAAGTGTGACTTTTTGTAGAATCACTCTGTCTACTTTTTAAAAAAAAACTGGCTTTGGATTTTTACATATATCCACCCTCATTTTACCTTGCCAGTCTCCGTTCTTCCTTTCACTCTCTTTGCATACTGTCCCAAGGAAAAGATGTCAGATCAGACAAATAAAGTTTTTTTTCTTCCTGTGTCTTGTCAGATTCCTAAAGCATTTCAATCAGTGACTAGATTCAATCAGCTGCCTTCTTTCTTTCTTTTTTTTTTTGGGGGGGGGGTCTTTTCCTCCCTCCTGTCTTTTTTTAAGGAACTGGTCTGTGACATGCTTTTAAAACTGCAGATAGCCAATCAAGGTTACTTTGTCAGAGGCCTCTCTTGCCCTTGATGCTAAGTGACCGTGCATTTTTATTCATTTGCAAGCAAGGCCCTGTAAAAGAAATTGTTACAAGTACCAACAAAATTGTGTAAGCCCTCAAATACAGCACTTGCTTGAGTTAGCATTCACTGGAGCCTGAGATGAAAATGCTAAGAGGCCAAGTATGGCATTGTGACATAAAGATGCAATGTATTTTATACTGTATATAAATGTAACAGCCTCCTTGACTGCAAAGTAGCCCTCTTCTTGGCCAATCAAATCTGCAGTAAACCACAAAGCTGCACATTCCAGATTACACTGATATTTGTCCTGCAACACAGAAAGCAATGATAATTTATTCTATGGTTTCTGCTTTGAATTTAACTCACCCACCACCACCATCCTGATAACTCATTATCTTAATCAGACCTCTTTTTCTCCTTTCTCTCCACCCGGCTTAATCTAGAAATCTTTCCTTAAGATATTTGGCTGCTGCTCACATGAAAAAATGTCAATATGTACTGCTACTGATGTCTGCTGTCGCAGACAGGATGGCACTATTTCTCTGCCTCCCACCACCCTCCCAGGCCAGGGTGACCAGATGTCCGCCTTTTCCTAGACATGCCCTGCTTTTCTGTCCAAGAGGAATTCCAAAATGTCCTAAGAAGCCCATTGAGTAGTATCATGTTTGCTGTCCTCCCCTCTGAGAAGCAAATGTGCCCTGAGCTCTGAAGGCAAGTCTTCTCTGCTGCTGTGCCTAGATTTTTTGTTTTGTTTTGTTTTGTTTTGTTTTGTTTTTGAAAGAACTTTAGAAGGATCCCCTTATTTGCAGTGAGGACAGGACAATAAAATACAATAAAATAAAAATAATAAAAGGATAATAGCAGTTTAAATATTGGACTAGGACTCTGGAAACCAGGATTCAATTCCCAGCTTGGCTATGAAATCACTGGGTAGGTCACCTTGAACAAGTCATACTCACTCAGACTCTGGAAGGCAATGGCAAACCTCCTCTGAATCTTGCCAAGAAAACCCCATGATAGGGGCCTTATAGCCTTGTTGTTGTTGTTAGCTGCCCTTGAGTCGATTCCGAGTCTGACTCATGGTGACCCTGTACAAGTATTGGAGACATCTCCAAGTATTCCTATTTTCCACTGCTCTGTTCAGGTCCTGCAAGCCCATGCCCACAACCCCCAATGGAATCCATCCATCTGATCTGCAGTCTTCTCCTCCTTTTTCTACCCTCTACCTTTCCTAGCATTATCGTTTTTTCTGGTGATCCATGCCTTCTCATTATGTGGCCAAAGTATGATAGCCTCATCTTGATCATCTTGACTTCCAAGGAGAGCTCTGGTCTGATCTGTTCAAGGACCCGTGTATTTGTCTTTTGGGGGGAAAGTAGACGGCACAAAGTGCTGTCTTCAGAGCAAGGAAGGGGAGGGGCAGCTGCACGCTGGGCGCCCCAACCCCTTCCCGAAAACGTCGCCGGAGCAGCTTGCCCTCCGCACGGCCGGGGCTCTGAGGATGCCTTTCCGCTGCAGCGTCTGCACACGCTGCAGCGGAAGAAGCGCCGAATAGAACACACTATTTTAGCGCTCCTTCCTGGGGCAGCGAAGCTGCGCCGCGGGGCCGAGGAATGCGGATGCCTCGACCCCGATCCACAGCTTCCCGGGGCAGCCCCGTGCTGCCCGTCTGCTTAGCCCCTTTGGCTGTCCATGGTCTCCTCAGCACTTTTCTCCAGCACCACATCTCAAATGAGTTGATTTTCTTTCTGTCTGTTTCCTTCACTGTGCAGCTCTCACATTGGTACATGGAAATGGGTAATACAATGGCTTAGACAATTCTAACTTTAGTACTCAGGGCCTTTGCAGACTTCCAGAAATAGTGCAAACTGAGTCCGCTTTAAGGGTTAGGGTTAGTGCTAGGGAATCATGGGAACTGGGTTTGTTTGTTTTTCCGAGACATTGAGCCTTCTCTGTCAGAGAGCTCTGGTGCCACAATAAAATACAGTTCCCATGATTCCCTAACCCTAAGCCTAACCCTTAAAGTGGACTCAATTTGCACTATTTCTGGCAGTCTGCAAAGGCCCTCAGTTATTTGTTTTTACTCTTCAAGATCTTTTCTAGTTCTTTCATAGCTGCCCTTCCCATTCCCAGTCTTCTTCTTATCGCCAAAAGGCCCACAACAAAACAACAACAAATATGTAATATGGCTGTAAATAAACCATATGAAATGAATTTATATTTATATTCCTGTTCTTAGCTTTTATTTTTAAATGTCCTACATTTTGTGGTGCCTTGTGCTCCTTTGCAGTGATGACATCTGTGCACACTGTCCCAGGCCTGTCTGGTAAGCCTGCTCCTAATTTATGGAATTCCCTCCCAAGGGAAGTTTGGTTTGGTCCCCTTTGCTCTCTTTTCACCTGCAAGACCTTACTATTTAAACAGACTTTCAGCTTTAACTGGCTGGGAAAGAGGAGTATGCAATAGGGTATGTTTTGTTTTTTTTCAAATGTTATACAGTGGGTCCTTGGTATCCACTGGGGTTTGGTTTCTGGACCCATCATGGATACCAAAATCCATGGATGCTCAAGTCCCATTATATTCAATGGCCCAATGAAATGATGTCTCATATATAAAATTGCAAAATCAAGGTTTACTTTTGGGGATTTTTTTTAATATTTTCACCGTGGTTGATGGAATCCATGGATGCAGAATTTGTGGATACAGAGGACTATCATATGTATTCCATATGTTTAAATTGTTTTTAAATTAATGACTGCAGACCAAGCAAGCTGGACTTGTTATTAGGGAGATTGAGGTGTCCACCTCAGGTGGCAGATGCTGGTTGGCAGCATGGCCAGCCTTGGCTGCTTCTCCTGAGCCTCATGGCTGATACACAGTTCTTGGAGCCAAGAATTTTGCATGGCCTGCCTTGAGCCCCCTAAACCAGAGCTAAGAAGCAACCTAGATCTTGACTAAAGTTCTGTTGCTGTGTGCCTTCAAATCATTTCTGACTATGGTGACCTAAAGGTGAACCAGTCACAGGATTTTCTTGGCAGAACTTGTTTAGAGGACTTTTGATTTTCCTTCCTCTGAGGCTGAGAGAGTGTGATTTGCTCAAAGCCACCCAGTGGATTTCCTTGGCCAAGCAGGGATTCAAAACCTGGTCTCCAGATTTGTAGTCCAGCACTTAGACCACTACACCACACTGGCTCTAACTTAAGGTTATCACATATGTTAAAACAGCACTGTAATAGAGGATAATTTTGTGGCATAACTGTAATTGGTTTTAATTAATTTTCTAGTCTGTAAACATCTTTAATATGCCCTCTACTACCACCTTTATATTGTTATTTCTTGAATGTGCAAGTCAGTGGATATCTGATGTGAATGGTGAGTTCCTTTGACTATAAATAAAATTATGTTGAACCTGCACTCAGGAGTCCTGTTTCTTGGAGCTGTTATACACGGGCTTGATCCCCGTTTTAGTTGCCTGAGCCAGTGGCATCCCTAGGGTTGGTGTCACCTGGTGCAGTCACTCATGGTGTCACACACCCCCATTGACCTGGTGCAGTCACTCATGGTGTCACACAACCTCCCATTTCACACCATACAGAATCTTTAGTAATGCTTTTTTGCATGAATGTTACTCGTAAATTGTAATTCCCATATGCCACTGAATGTAATGCTAATAGTTGTGACATAATCAGCTAGCAAAATTAAAATTATACCTTCAAATTACAATATCAAATGCATAACCTAAACATATTTACATATACATAGTGAAGATTTGGTTTAAAATGTAATATTTTTAAAGAATAATTTAAAAAAATAAAATCAAAATTTTATTTTTTTAAAAATAAATTAAATTTTAATTTTAAAATTTTGAAATTTTTATTTTAAAAAATTCTGGGGACCCTCCTTTTTTCTCCCACTGAGCTTCACCTCACTCCCACCATCTCTTAAAACCTTTTCAAGACATACAGGTAAATGCCACAATGTTTCTACCCAAATACAGATGTTTGAGCAGCAGTGGTGTCATCCCCCTTAGGCTGTCACCTGGTGCAGTCCGCATTGCCTCCCCGCACGCCCCTAGTGATGGCACTGGCCTGAGCCCTCCCAGATGCTGTCATTGGAGCTAATAAAATCCCCCCATTTTAATATTAAGTGTGGGTGTATTCTTGGGGTCCTAGCATTTTGGGTAACACAGTGTAAAGCATTTGCTGCCAATGGCAGAACAGACAATATCAACATTACCCTGCCAGTCTTGGACACATTATATCCAAAGCTGTCCAAATTACTTTGGCATCCAAAACAGAATATACCACAAGTTCCTCTCCCCATTCTGAAAGTAAAAATACATCAGGAGTAAATTCAAAAAGTATGAAACCCAGTATTAGCTGTCAGGGGACTAGCTGTCTCATTCCACCTAATGGTATGACTGGCCCTGTCCTTCCAGATTTTGTTGGACTGCAATCCCCAGAAGCTCTAGTCAACACAGCCAATGGTGAAGAATGATGGGGACTGCAATTCAACAACACCTGGATGCCTGAGTGATTCTACCCCACAATCTATGCCTTGCTTCCTATTAGTCCACATTCTGTCTATCCACCTAGCCATCTTTGGTGAAGCAAAACTAGAGTATTGCATATCACAGCAAGCAGATGATGATTGTGGTCAAAAGGAGCACAGAAGCAGAAAGCATAGCAACTATGTACTTTCCTTGTAGAGAACCAGTGTGGCATAATGGTTTGAGTTTTAGACACCAGGTTCAACTCCCAACATGACCTGCTGGGCAAGTCACATGCTCTCAGCCCCAGAGGAGGGAAATGACAAACCTCCTCTCAACAAATCTTGCCAAGAAAACCCCATGATAGGCTCTTAGGATTGCCATATGTCAGAAACAACTTGAAGGCACATAACAACAACACATTTTCCTTGAGGTGCAGGTCATATAAAACAGTAGGCTGCCCTCTCCAGGTGTAGATTTGGCAACCTTGGGCTCAGATGACTAGACATATGTGGCACAAAAACATTACAGGAATTCCTGTCACACAATTCTGGAAGCCTGTTTTTTGTCATATACCTCTGTCCTTCTCCATAGCTTGTGCCTATTTTTCGCTTACTTAAGTCAGACAGAAAAAAGAAATGCAGTACATCACACAAATGATGTCTCCTTCTGAACATTTGATCATTCCTTTGTAATTCTCATTTATTATCTCAAGATACAGGCGACAACTGAATAGGAGACAGGGCCCGTGCATGACATAATTAGTAGTATTGATCAGCATTTAATTAAACCAAAGCCTCAGATTCATTCTTAGGGAATTAAGCACATATTCTAGAGATCCAAAAACATGGGTGACACTTTAAGAAAATGGGCCAAATGAGATCAGCTAAATTAGATTTTGGTGTCCTTTCCAAGAATAGCCATTAAGAGGCAACCTAAAAAGAAGAAGAACTTATTGCAGTTCACTGTTGTGTGACTGGAGGATATAATCATCACAGACTGAGAGGAAAAGTAGAAGAAACTCGCTTGAATCCTCACGTAATGTTAGTTTTATTGATTTTAATGGGTATCCTCTAAGTAAGAGTAATCACATCGCCACAACTGAATGTGCACTCCTTCACAAACAGATAGAGCAACAAGTAACTTGTTACTTGCAATTCATTCCTTTTTGCAACAACAAAGGAATACATAAGTTACATTATGATTATAACATGGCAGATAACACTACTCATTTTTTATATAACTGCAACTTATAGTTACTTGCATAGTTACAGGGTGGTTATACCCTCATTATGTAGGAATATTTTGTGCTAGCAGCATGTAGTATATTCCTTTTCTTTCAAGGGATGTATTTTAGTTACTCTTGAATAACAAGAAAGGGAAGAGTTACTTCCAATCATAACTAGAATGTTAACTGTTTGGGAGTCTTGGAATTGTAACTATAATTAATTACGTTTAGAAATTAATTTCCTTTGCTCTATATAATAACACTTATGAAAGGCTTGCTACTATCAGTCCAGTAGAGTAATTGTGGCTGGTGGTAGCAGCTGTCACCTGGCCTTCATTGTCCAAATAGCCCCTGTTTTTTAGAGGAGGCTCATGATGACATAGAGACTTCACTTGTTTTCTATCTAGTCTTTCCTGATCACTTCTGACCAGTTTTGTTTGTTTGCTTGTTTAGTGACTCAGAGGGATCCATCATCTGTGTGAGTCATTACGGGTGAAGTAGCCCTAGAAAACATCACCTAGAGCCTCAGTGAGGCACCAGCAGCTTTAGTTCAAGGTAGGAATTATGCAGACCATGAGCCACATATGGCCTTCAAGACCACTTGGACAGATGCTGGTAAGCCATTGCCAAAACCATTAGCTTTAAGAGAAGAAGAGTTGTGTCTCCAGAAGGCACCAGGGTATATGATTCACTATAAAACAACCACCCTACGCTTTTTTTTAGTTTATTTTTTAAAAAAAACTTTAAACAACCTGCAAGTGACCTTCTAAGCACTGCTGATTTCATCAAATAGGGCTGGTGCAGCCTGTGGTGGGTGAAATGCATGAAAATGCCCCCTGGACCCAGGGCAGTTGCTCAACCCGCATTTACTATGGTCACCAAAAAAAAAAAAATTACATGGGAGGAGGTATGGAGTGCCTTCTGCCAATAAGACATCTTGTCATACTATTGATAAAAATCAAATCCCTCCCCAGTTCAAGTAACCTGCTACAGTGCTAGCCTTCAAGCCTCTTCTTGGAAAATTCTATGGAAAGTGAATTCACCAACTTTTGTAAGCAAGCTGTTTCCAGCCACTGAAGCATAGAAGTATACAGTTGCTGAGGAATGAGTACACTTCCACATCTGAAATCACTCTTGTATGTTAGATTTTAGACCTGTAATGCAAATAAAAATTTAAAAAAATAGGGATAATAGGATGCAAAGAATCTGATTGTTCAAATTCCTTTGGATGAGAACAGATCATGACTGCCATCTCCTGGTGAGTGGGACATTTTCAGATGCAAACAGTAGTAGAGCATAACAAGATAAGTGTGCTGAAAGATGGTGTTCAAACATGAATCAAGAAACACAGAGACACAACAGACTGGGTCAGCCAGAAAAATCAGTAGTAGCAGAACACCTTATAAACCATCCTGGACATAAAATGCTATTTGAAAACACTTATGTTCTGGACCATGCTAGCAACTATCAGGTCAGAATGCACAGGGAAGCCATTGAAATCCACAAACACCTAGACCAGGGGTAGGCAACCTTTCCCCTTTAAGGGCTGAGGGACTTCAGCTCCCAGAATCCCAGGAGCTATTGGCCAACATGGGACTATTGGCCAACATGGCTGAGGCTTCTGGGAGCTGAAGTCCCTCAGCCCTTAAAGGGGAAAGGTTGCCTACCCCTGACCTAGACAACTTCAACAGGAAAGAAGAAACCATTAAAGTTTACAAAGGGCCTCCGCAGACAGGCCCAAAGGGGTGGCGCAGAGCCAACCTGGGAAGCGGCAGATCAGGGCCAAGGCTGCCGGACCACACAGCCCCGATCCTCCTTTTTGCCGCCCATAAAAGAGTAGCAAAATGCCGCTCCTTTTACAGATGACAAAAGGCCACCCTAAGCAGACAATGGATCACTAATTAAATACACACTACTCCTCCTTACATCTCCTTCCACCCTGAGGCCTTGCCATTCAACAACAGAACAACACACAGATTAACATGTAAATCATACATATGCAGCATTCTCTGCAGATGCCAGCCACAGATACTGCCGAAACGTCAGGAATAAACTCGTCTAAAACACAGCCACATAGCCCGAAAAACCCACAAAAAACTATAGACAGATAAATTCTTCACTAGGGTCAATATATTTTCTTTAAACACAGTTGTTATATCAGTTATTTTAAACATGCTATATTAGTAATATGTTTTAAATCCTCTATCTTTTTTTTATTTTTGTCTAGACTATCAATATTGCAAGTTTGATCATTGTGCAAGTTGGTTTTAAAATGCATTTTAAAATATATTTTGTTGTTGTTGTTTTTAAAAAAGACTTCACTAAGCATATACCCTAAGAAAATAATCAATGTTAATTTGCACATTTTAATTCCAAAGGAAACAGACAAGTTTGTGATTAATGTAAACGATGGGATAATATGCATAGCCTATGAGCAGAGCTTATAGCTGCCCCTGTGCTTCTCTGGCAGTTTTAGATTAATGACTGGTCTGAAGCACTGAACAACCCATTTACAGTAAATGTATTTTCTCCTTTGTTGAATCAGGTAAGTTTCTTGTCAGTAAATGAATTTCCTCTTCTGTGCAAAGTTGTCTCTAGAGTCTAATAGCCTAAAGGAAATCATGCACATTGAAGAGGCTTCCTATCCTATCACAAATAGAGCCAGTCTTACCATTAGGCAGACTGAGGCAGAAGATTGTGGGTGTCATGAAAGGGAAGAAAACTGTTAGGTTATTTCCCCTAGGTTATTTAGGTTAGGTTATTTCACCTAGGCTTTTACCACACAAACTCTGTTCTTGCTCCCGTCAAGCCTGTAACTAAAAAGTAAATTATACCTGTTTCTACTGCTGCCACCATGCTCTCTTCTTGGCGCCTCCTTAATCCCCCCTTAACCCAGCTTCTCTGCACTATGCTCTACCCAGCATGCCTTCTTGTTTATTTATTTTATTTTATTTTATTCACTTTTTCACTCAATTCCAGAACTCAGCTACTGCATGTGTGTGGGTTTTTTAAGAGAAAGAAAAAAAGAAAGAATCAGGTTGCATAGTAATAGTGGGAGGGAGACACTGACACCACATGACTACCAATAATCCAACTGCCCCAGCAGTGACATTTTTGCACCTGGGGACATGTGCTATTGAGAGCTCATAGATGGGTTTCCACCGTCAATGAAAAGGGATGTCCTAATTGTGGTCGGAAGATGCAGCAGCTATGGGTTGGAGGCAACAGCATGCAATAAGTATTGCCAAAGCCACTTTTCCTCCAGATCTAATCAGGGGTTAAAAGCTGCATTAAGTAATCAGCCTAGTATTTTTATTCCTGGGATGACAATGTGTTGGGGATTTTCTGTTGCTGGTGGTAAAATTACTTGATGAGCTTTAGGTGCTACAAATCTTGACTCTGTGTCTATCACTGTTTCTAATATTACAAGGGTTCCATAAGTCTCACATTAAAGGCTCAGTGTTCACTTTAAGTCAATGGGCTGAATAGCTAGGGACTGGGAAAATAGATATATTGATGGTCCACAAAAGGAAAATCGTTTAGAAACTGTGATAGACAGAGAGGACATGACTAATGGAAGACATTTGATTTTTAATTTGGAAGACAAGTAGCTTTTGCACTAGGCAACAGTTCAAATTGCCCATCTAAGACTTAATGCCAGTTTACTATATGAAACCTTCATTATATGAACATTTTGGTGGAAGAGACAAAGATTAACTCTATCCATGCCAAAGTCATGATTAAAATCACTTAAAACATGGCACCAGTAGAAATTTTCATAAAAATTAAAATAACAGCTAGAAAGGCATGTTCCTTGTTGTTGTTAGGACTATGGCAGTGAGAGAAAGAAGTCTTACCCTCCCCATTCCCTCAGCGCTGATGCTTTTATGAATTCCTCACAACTATTATATATTTACTAAAGTACATACAGATTGAAATCCAGTGTAGTTTAAAAACAGTATAATTTACTGTTTGTTTATTTTTACTGTTTGTTTATACAGTACTATTTATAATTTATTTTAGAACAGTACAATTAAAAGAAGTGCAGTGTCCCAGTACTGAAAGCCAGTGTAGTATAGTGGTTTTAGTATTGGACTAGAACTCTGCACAATCAGGATTCGAATCCTTGCCAAGGAAACCCACTGGATGGCCTTCAAAAAGTTACACTCTCTCAGCCTCAGAGGAAGGTAAGGGCAAACCTTCTCTGGAATCATCCCCAAACCATTTAGGTCTCTATAGCTGACAATCAACACCTAGAATTGGTCTCAGGAACAAATGGGAAGTTTATGTAGTTGCTGCCAGACCAGTATAATACATCCATGAGAAGGAATAATTTGGGGCTAGTTCTTTTCAAAAACTTTTCAAGTAGAGCCCTGCATAGAGAATACTACAGTAAAGTAAATTATATACTGTCCAACATTTCACAGATGAAATCATGTGTGGTCAAGCAGCATCAGCATGTGGTCAAGATGACAAAGGTTATCAAGGAGGAAGAACAGAAAGCTAGGAGAGGCTGAAGCAGTTTGTGTTTGCCTGAGCCTACTGGGAAGGACAAGATTCCACCCTCCCCTCTTCTCTCCTCCCTACTGAATTGATAGGGTTGAATCCACTTTTGCACTTTGAACTCAATTTGCAGCAACTGAAGTAATTTGAGTGGGGAGTGGGAGGAGAGGAGAAGAAATGAGACATTTTAAAAGTAGCTGAAAAGGCAGAGGGGAGGACTACCGGAATGTCCCTGGGATGTTTGGAAGATATGAAATTATAGGTGACTGAAACATGGCTCTGCCTTCTGCAGTTGTGAGGGGGGCAGCTAATGGATGCTGTTATTTGGATCATCATCATCATCATCATCATCATCATCATTAAAAAAACAACATATTAATTGGTTTATGAACCATATTCACACTATTATTGTAACATCATTTTGGCTTTGGTTTTTATTCTAGAACAGGGTTGCCAGCTTTAGGTATTAAAAGTTCTACAGTCAAGACAGCAACAAAAGAAGGAATATATTAGAGCACCCTGTCTGGCTGTCTCTACCACAGGATGCTTGTCCAGGTGCTGATCCACATTTCTCCTTTTCCAGTATTATGCATGATTAATTTGATCCTGCATTAAACCAGGGGCCACACTCCACATGTTGCTGAACTGCAAGTCCCAGCATTCCTCACCACTGTTTATATTGGCTAGGGCTGTTGAGAATTGCCATCCAACAGCATCTGTGGGAGCATGATTCCCACACCTCTTTTAATCACAAAGAATTCTTAATTTACAGTATGACTTACATTCCAAGATCCCCACTGGATACCTGAAATTGCAGATAATTCTGTAATATTACATTATATTATTGTACCCTATTGTTTTCAATTAGACAAATAACTGCCAGCCAAGTATACCATAGAATTACACTGAAGGAACTCAAAATGCTTAGAGAGAATATATTTTTTAGACATGGATAAGTGAAACCGCGGTTACCAAATTTGTGGATATGCATTGTTTTCACACATCAGCACTAACCAACCACTGTAGAGACCTTAAAGACCTTTATCACTTGATGTAGAATTTTGAAAATTTAGGGCAACACATCCTTTGCATCCTTTGGGATCCTATTACTTTCTATCTCACATCCACAACTGTATAAATATAGAGAACTTCATGCAAAAATAAAAACCAGTTAGTCTTATGAGCTTATCGCATACCTAAATAATACAGCTTACCTGGTCCAGTTTAAAATTTAAATCAGCAGCATCCTGATATTATCAGAAAATTTTGCCACCAAATCCACCACCTGGATCCATCCCGGGTCCATCCTTGCTCACAGGGGCTCTCCAGTGGCCATTTTCTCAAGTCAGAAAACTCCTGGCTTTGAAGAGCTGCGCTGAGCGGCCCTGGGACGTTATCACACAGGGGCAAATCTGCTGGTTAATCTACACAAAACCCAAACAGAAACTGGATTAGTGCCCCGTGTTTTCACACGACATCGCACAGAAACTGGACAGAAAGTGGACAGAAACTGGTGTTAACTGAGATCTTTTGAAATTTGGTTGTTTGGAGGAAATGCAAATGCACAATTAAGGTAAATTCACAATTAAGGTAAATTCGCCATAATGTGAAAAGCAAATGTGCATTTGGAAGCATTTCCCTGCATTTTCCCATGGTTCCGCGGGGTCCTGGAGGCAGCGTAAGTGTCTCCTTCCCCCTCAGCAGACGGCTAATTGAGCTGTCTTGGGGGCAGGGAAGGGGAGGGGCAACTGCACAATCGGCGCCCCAACCCCTTCCCCAGGTCGTCCTCGGAGCACTGACCCTCTGCACGGCCAGCGCTCCAAGGAGGACCTGGGGAAGGGGTGACAGCCACGGCAAGTGACAGCCGCAGCAAGTGACAGCCGCGGCGAGCATAGTGCGCATGTGCTAGAAGATCATTTCTAGCACAGGTACGGGATTTTTCACTTGTGTGTGAACATTAAATGTGGTTCCAGCGGGAGCTTCCCTTAATTGCGCAATTAAGGTAATTACGTGTGAAAAACATTTGCGGAATCAAGGTTTATTTTCGGTTTATTTTCGGAATTTGTCATTTCCAGTTTATTATCGCTTTGTGGCCCACGTGTGATAACGTCCCTGGAAGTGGGAATGGACCCAGGATGGACCCAGGTGCTGGATTTGCTGGCTAAATCCTTCTAATAATATCAGGATGTCCCAATTTCAATTTTAAACCAGATCAGGTAAGCTGTATTATTTAACTTTGTGATATGCTCTTAAAGGTGCTGCCACATTCCTTGTTTCCCTTCCCCCTCGCTTCCTGCTTTTTAAATACAAATGATTTTTGCATTGGACAAAGAAAAGAGTTATGAGATGCCATGTAATGCTTAAGACACAACATGATTGCAATAAACTATTAAACTATATTTAAAAGAGAGTAAAATGAGAGACCACAGGCTTCATGTTTTCAGTAGGTCTATTTCTACAGCATGAAAATATATTTCATTTCCTGATCAAACAAGATGTGAGCACTCATTAGACACATTCCATGACAACCTACTTTGAAAATTAATCCACAGTTTCAAAAGTTCTAAATAACCTTAATTAAGAGACAGAGAAGGGATAGCTCAGAGGAGCCATTACTAACATTTTGATTGAGTACCTCATTAGTTATCATTATGTAACTGGTCCAAGTTTTACTCCAAAGGGCATAAATTATTCTTTAGCTGGTTCCAAAACAGAACCTATACTTCCTTTTCGAACCATCTCAATCATGATTTTTAAAGCCACACATTCAAAAAGCCACACATTCAAAAAGCCACAGAGTTAGTGTGATGCTGGATTTAAATGAGCAATGTAGAATGTGTCCAGTTCTGGGCACCACAATTCAAAAAGGATGTTGAAAAACTGGAGCATGTCCAGAGGAGGTCGACTAAAATGGTGAAGGATCTGGAAACCATGCCCTATGAGGAACGACTTAGAGGACTGAGTATGTTTAGCCTGGAGAAGAGACAGTTAAGAGGGGATATGATAGCCCTCTTTAAATATTTGAAGGGATGTCATATTGAGGAGGGCGCTAGCTTGTTTTCTGCTGCTCCAGATACAAGACCATTTAATGATGGACGCAAGCTACGGGAAGAGAGATTCCACCTCAACATTAGGAGGAACTTCCTGACAGTGAAAGATGTTCGACAGTGGAACACACTCCCCTCAGAGTGTGGTGGAGTCTCCTTCTTTGGAGGTCTTTAAACAGAGGCAGGATGGCCATCTGTTGGGGATGGTTTGATTTTGAGTTCCTTCATGGCAGGGGGTTGGACTGAATGGCCTTTGTGGTCTCTTCTAGCTCTATGATTCTATAATTCTAAGTTCACATTCTTACAAAGTGCAAAGCTAGTGATAAGGAGATGGTCAATCTCCCAAGCTAACTTACCCCACAAGAGAGCTATGAAAATCAAGAGGGAGTAGCATGTTGTGCTGAATTGGAGAGAAAAAGGTGGCCACCTCGGGCAAAAGCTACATGGAATGAGGTGTCAGCATGGATTAGCTGCCAGTGAACAGTGTTGGCTAACAAAACTCCATGTCACATGCCTTGATCCCAAATGAGGCTGCTCTCTGAGGGCTCATTCAGACATAGGGTATTTGCAGACTACCAGAAATAGTGCAAATTGAGACCACTTTTAGGGTTAGGGTTAGTGCTAGGGAGTCATGGGAGTTGTTGTTTTTTCTGAGACATTGAGCCTTCTCTGTCAGAGAGCTCTGGTGCCACAATAAAATACAGTTCCCATGATTCCCTAACCCTAACCTTAACCCTTAAAGTGGACTCAGTGTGCACTATTTCTAGCAGTCTGCAAAGGTCCATAGTTGGTTTTGGGGGGTTTTTTAGCACAACAATGAGAATCATCTCATTCACTCATTCCAGGTTTTTTATTCACACTACAGAACCGCATTGATGCACATCTCTGCAAGTTCCATTGCTCATATGTGCCAGCACTCAAATAAAGATGGAGTCAATGTTGTGAATGCATTTGGAACACGTTCAAGGTATGCAGACTTTTATCCCAGATCGATTCAGGTCTATTTGCATTGGTTATTTACGCTACCACTCATAGAGATCTTTTTTTAAAAAAATTGTGGAAAAACCCAATATCGATTATCCCAGATTAAGTGGGTTTTCTGGCAGTGACCCCCCAACACACACCTTAATTGGGTGTAGTTGGGATGCATGAGAACAACGGAGATTTAACCCAGATTCATCTTCGATTATTTCACCATCTGAATTACCCCCTAAGTCAGTAGAAGTTGTCTTTCAACCAATTGCAGATTCAACCAGCTTTCCAGTAGGTCTCTTCCCATGAATCTGTGAGCAGGAGATCCTGGGACCATATAGGCTACCCTGAAGTTCTTAGATAAAGGGCAGCATAAAATGTACATTAAAAGGACAGGGGCAACTATGTAGATGTTAACAACAACAACAACAACAACATGATAGTGTTTGTTTTATTGTTTTGTCCTTGATTATATATGTCTAGTAGTCCTCCCTTTGGTGAAAATGGCATTGTAAATACAGTTTTCATGGTTTTCGTGAGGGATGCGTTCTGGACTCCCCCCCCCCCCTGCAAAAATGGAGATTCGTGAATATTCAAGCCCTGTAGGCTTGAATGGGGCATGCCCCATTATTTTAAATGGAGGTTGCCCCTCCATGAATATATAAAACTGTGGACATAAAGTCCATGAGAACGGAGGGGTGACTGTAAACATTGTTGTTGTTGTAGCATAGTGGCTACATACGCAGCATATTGGCTGAGACCAATGAATCAAAAACCATAAGCTCCAATCCAATTCTTGCTTACACCATAAGTGAAGAAAGTGGCTTTAAATATGGACTGTGTAAGAAGAGAGGCTCAAGTTCTCTTCTCCAAAAAGCAAAACAAAACAAAACCCTTAAGGCAGGGGTAGGCAACCTTTTTCAGCTGGGGGCCGGTCGGCTGAAGTCCTCCCTTCCGGCGGGCCGGGGGGGAATGGCGGCGTGCCCGCTCACGCGGGCACGTACAACCCCCGCCGCCGCACATGTCATGCCCCCCATTTTGGAAGACAAAATGGCAGCCGCCACTCGCGGCCATCATTTTGTTTTGCCAAAATGGCGGCCGTGACTTGTTTGCGCATGCGCAGTACTTCTGCGCATGCGCAAACACATTGTGGCTGCCATTTTGGAAAACAAAATGGTGGGTGTGACGCATGCAGCTGCGCGGCGGCCAAAACTCGCAGCGGCAGTGGCAGGCGGCTGCGGCGTCAGGGGTCGGCGGGGGCTGGTAAGCGGGGGGGGGCGGGGTGGAACAGGCCCGCAGGCCGTAGGTTGCCGACCCCTGTCCTAAGGTATGAAATGTTCTGGGAAAATTAGACCTGAATTGTTCTGGCAAAAGTGACTCCTAGATAGATGAGCCAGAACTGTACTCAGTGATCGAGCACTAAAAATTATTAAGGTTGTTGTTGCCACTGAGCCCTCCCAAGAATAATGAAATTTGAGTGCAGTCTAACCTATGCATGCTTACTTGGGAATAAGCAGTGCCAAATACTTAGGGCTTCATCTACATCTGCACTGCAGAAATAATCCAGTTTGACACCACTTTAGCTGCCATTGCTGAACACTATGGAATTCTTGGCTTTGTGGTTGTGGCACCTGAGCTCTCTGACAGAGAATGCTAAATATCTCACAAAACCACAAAATCCAGAATTCCTTAGCATTGAGCCATGGAAGTTAAAATGGTGTCAAACTGCATTATTTTTGCAGTGCAGATGTAGCCTTGGGGGCACTTGTATGTACCCAATGTGCTTGGAAGAGTCTTTATAGTTAAGGATGTTTCAATAATAATCAATGGGGAACATAATTTGCCTTTCCCCTGTTAAGTGAAGTTAATAAGAACATACCTATAATGAGGCCCCACAACTTTGAAAGCAGTTCTGAGGTCCCTTTCCCCTCAACATCAAACACCCCACCCCATTCATACAATAGGGGGTTATGCTTGATTATAAGAATTGTTGTAAACTTTACTGAAGTTACATACAATATTGTAATATATCTGAATATTGTAAACTGCTCTGCAGCAGTAAATAGCATAACAATATTGTTACTAAAAAAAAAAAAAAAAGTTCCAAGAAGGTTATTTTAGCCACAAAAGAGTTAATCCATGCTAAACAAACAATATTGTATCATGCAAGTGACCTAAAGGTTATTTCACTAAGCAAATCTGCTGCTTTTAGATTAATTTCCCAGACATTGAGTAATTTATAAACATCCAGATAGTGGAATATTTTCAAAACTTTTCCTTCTTTTAGGCTGGCAGTGTTCATAATGGCAATCATTTGCTTTTCAAACAAGCCTTGAGAAGGGAAAACACATTAAAACGATTACAATGAACCCGCTGGAGTATTATTGCTACCATTGGAATATCAAAGGATTTTGCAAGCACTGAGGATTTATTGTCATATGAAAACATTCAAATGTTAATGATACCAATCTGCAATAGGATACTCTCCCTTTGATTAGATACCATGAATCAATCTGACACCCTTAATATTTTTCAGTTAGGCTGAAAAATGAAATCAATTTTAAATTACATTACGCAGTGTGCCTGCTGGTTAATTTAGAAATAAAATGATTTCCTTATAAATCTTAAGATGATCAGCAAAGCAAGTGTAAATAGCCAAAGGGAAGTTTCTCCAGGGACTGTACTCTTGGGGGCTGGCATTCTTTGGGAAAAAATGTATACTGAACTGAGAAGTTAAACTTTATAGGAGATATATGCCTGAAACCAAAAGGGAAGCTTCATGTTCAGGCCCGGGTCAAGAAATGTTCTGTCTCAAGTAAAGGAGCAGACAGTATGCATGCACACCCTTTCTTCACACGGAAGACATTGGACTGGAATCTTCAATAATGGCAACTATGTTGATCCTCTACCAGCCTTAAGAATAAGCATCCTAGCCTGTTGACACAGGATGATCCATGTGATGCCCACATTTCTGTCCATTTTCACTTGCTTCTCCTTTCTGCCTTTCAGCATCTTCCACCTGAGCATTGGCCACCAATACCTTAGTCTGTCTAGCCCTGATCTTCTCTTTCCCTCTCCCTTTAACAGTTCATTAAATGTGTGAAATACCCTCACTGAACTCTTGTTTCTTTGACCTACTTTATTAGCTGCTGCTTACAGGAGTAGGGACTCTCTCTGAATCTTTTTTATTAGTAGATGCCATATAGCAAAGAAATAGCAATAGCAAATACATTTCTATACTGCCTATCAGTGAACTAGCATTCCCTAAGCAGTTTACAATATGTAAGCCACTTGCCCCCAACAAGCTAGGTACTAGGCTGAGTGGACCTTGGAGCCCTGCCTAGGATCGAACTTACAACCTTGTGGCTGCAGTAGTGGCATTTAACCACTGCACCACCAGGAGGAAAGAGGAGATACAGGACCAAAAGTTCTGGCGGACACCATACACCTGCAGATCAGTTTGGATAATATTCTTCAGTTAATCTTTCTATTGGGTGGAGTAGACTGATGGCACATTGCTTGCTCAACAAGCATCCTGGCCTCACCTCCATCAGGCCAGCATCTCAATGCAAGGACAGGTTGACCAAAGTTGGCATACATCTAATGCTCATAGACCTGAATTACACAATTCATGGGGGGCATGTTTGCACTCTGGGGGTGTTAAATTTTGTGTTTGTGTGGCTGCTGCCACCACACTGCAGAATCAATGTAGTTTGACACTGCTTTAACTGTCCTGACTCCATCCTATGGAAACCTAGGATTTCTAGTGTGTTGTGGCACCAGAGCTCTCTGACAAAGCTGGTTAAATATTTCTAAAAAAAAAACAAATCCCAGAATCCCACAGTATTTAGCCATAGAAGCTAAAGTAGTATCAAACTGCATTAATTCTGCAGGGTAGATGCAGCCTGTGTCAGCATTTGTCCATATTGGATATGGCAGCCTTACTCATCACAAACAGAAATGTTCTTGTGAATGACAGGAAGAAATGAAAGGGTTACATGCATAAAATTAAACTGGGTTGCATCCTGTAGGGTGGTACTAAAGGCAGAAGACTAGGAGCCATTTCACACTATGCAATTATAGCACTATGGTTCCACTTTCATTGCCATGATAACATCCAATGGAATCTGGGATTGGCAGTTGAGGGAAGGGCATTCAGAATCCTCTCCTCTGCTGCTTCTAACTAGACTACAAATCCCAGGATTCCCAGGATAGGATGCAACTATGACTGTTAAAATGGAATCAGTGCTGCAACTATGCAGTGTGAAAGGGCTCTGGCCCTAATAAACTTGATCCTTGCTAAAGCAAGGATGGGTAATATGTGACCTTTCAAATTTGTTGAGTGCAACTCCCAGTCCCAATGTCACTCATCGCTGGCTATGTGCTGGTGAGAATTGTAGTACTATATGTAGGTTGTCATACATTCTTCATCACTGTATTAAAAAAAACCCAAGTGCTGGGAGATCACAAGTTTACTGGTAGGAAGAGGTCTGAAGGCAGAAGGTCAGTGGTGGGATTGGACCATCTTTACTCAATGGAAGAAATCCTGTCCCAGATGGTTCATGCTTTTTCAAGCAACTGATTTCTCTCTACTCCATTGGTGTGATTAATTTATATGCACCCATTTGGATTCAGATATGTAACCAGTGCTTTGTGGAATATGACATTTCTGCTGAATTGCATTTTTCCCTCAGTTTTGATCTGTGGGGCATCATGTGTACAGTAGCTCTTCAGAGTTATAAAAATAGACAGGCAAGTTGCAAAAAAGATGACATGCAGGCAAAGTTATGTTGATTAAATGAAATTACTCATACATTTTATTCCAGTATAGTCAGAGTCCTGGGGAGTGATGAGAAGCAGCAAGAAAATTAGAGTGAAGTCTCAAAAGGGAAGGGTGGGAAGAAAATGTCAGCCAGATGGTCTTTGTTGACTAAATTGTTTAAGATGTATCCCAAGTCATTTGAAGGAGATCAGCACAACACATTATTCAGGTTTGCAGAAAGGAGACACTTAATTTCTCCCCATTTAAATCCAGTTGAGGAAAATGATGCATGAAACCTTTTATGTCCTCCAAGGAGTTGAGTGATTTGATAAAGTTGTTTCCATTGAAAAATGGGAGAAAAGAGAAAAAAATAATAAAAATAAAATAAAAAATAATTATTGGAAAATGCTATAAATCCCTAAGTACCACAAATTAGCCAAAATTTAACCATTTTTACTGTATGTATATATATTTGTAAGGACTGAATGTAATTAGTCAATGCAACAACAATGGAACAGTCACAACAATAAACACATTACAATAAACAACTGTGGGGAATTATTTCTCTGTGAAGTCCATATGGAATTTACTGACCCCAATATACCAGAACACCTGACCTTGAACAACTTGCAGAAAGTGTCCTGTAGAAGTTATAGACTAAGTCCACTGTGGAAAATTTGCTTTGGAGATTATTATTGACCAATTTGCTAGGGAGATAGACCACTGTTGATAAATTTGCTTGGAGATTACAGACGACTACCTCCGGAGACTTTCTGTTGTCATTTCAACAGTATTGTCTTCTTCAGTGGTATAATAGGATGATTCTATTTTATGTAGTCCATATTTATGGTCCTCGTTTTTCCATGTATTGGGTCTTCTTCAAACATTCAATACAATTCAAGGATAATCCTCAATATTCTAAATGTATAAAATTACATCATTACTGACCATATATAGACTTAACATACAGAGAAATCACCCAAACAAGTAACATTCTAAACTGTGTATGTTGCTTACCCATATTCTTAGTCTTCTTCAAACATGCAATACAAATTCAAGGATTGTAAACTGATGATAGCTGCATACACTCATATATCCTCACTGTTGAATGTGCTGCAGGCCGAGGTATTTAGGCCAGTCCCTCCTTCTCCTGGTGGCGAAATAATGTTTTTTCCTCAAAGTGACACACCACCTGAGTTATGCTCAGTTTTTTGGCGAAGTTTGACACACCAAGCTCAAAAGGTTGCCCATCACTGGTCTAGGGGCAGCTGAAGAAAAAGTCATTTGGCTGACAGTTGCTAACCTAGGGCCTTTACAGACTGCCAGAAATAATGCAGCTTGAGACCACTTTAACTGTCCTGGCTCAGTGCTAAGGAATCATGGGAACTGTAGTTTATTGTGGCACCAGAGCTCTCTGACAGAGAAGGCTCAATGTCCCAGAAAAAAATACAATTCCCATGATTCCCTAGCACTGAGCCAGGACAGTTAAAGTGGCCTCAAGCTGAATTATTTCTGGCAGTCTGTAAAGGCCCATTGTCTTGGCTGACTGGAGTAAATGTCCACCAGAGGACCTGAGCATATGGGGTGGATTATGTAGGAGAAGGTGATCTTGTAACTAACCTGGACCCAAACCATGTAGGGCTTTAAAGGTAATAATCAACTTTGTACCTTGCCCAGAAACTAATTGGCAGCCAGGGGAGTGATTTTACTACTGGTGTAATGTGATCATTCCTGTAACCCAGGGGTAGGCAACCTTTCCCCTTTAAGGGCTGAGGGACTTCAGCTTCCAGAATCCCAGGAGCTATTGGCCAACATGGGCCTATTGGCCAACATGGCTGAGGCTTCTGGGAGCTGAAGTCCCTCGGCCCTTAAAGGGGAAAGGTTGCCTACCCCTGCTGTAACCAATCTGGCTGCCATGTTTTGAACTGGCTGGTTTCCAGACTTGGTACAGAGGAAGCCCAATGTACAGTACGTTGCAGAAGTCCAGCCTTGAGGTTACCAGCACATGCACTACCATCTTTAAGTCCTCCTAAAGATGGTAGTGGTTGCATCTGTTTGACAACACAATGCAATTTGGCAACACTTTTACTGTTTGGGCATATTTGGCATTTGGCATTGGGCATGATCCATTTAGGGGGCTGACAGATGTCCCCATAAGGATATTGGGACTAGGAAGATACATGCCTAATTGGGACCAACTGTGCCTGCCCATACCCCCTGGTGGGGACATCTGTGTCCAAGGCTGCATCTGCACTGCAGAAATAATACAGTCTGGCATCACTTTAACTGCCATGGCTGCATCCTATGGAATCCTGCAATTTGTAGTCTATTGTGCCACCAGAGCTTTCTGGCAGAGAAAGCTAAATATCTCGCAAAACTACGAAACCAAGAATTCCATAGCACTGAGCCATGGCAGTTGAAGTGGAGTCAAACTGCATTATTTCTGTAGCGTAGATGCAGACTAATAAGGAAGCTAGACTTAATTTCTCACAGGTTTCTCCTGGTTGGGAAAATCACTTGGGAATGAATCTCATCAAGACAGCAGCTTTCTTTTCTTCACCTGACTTTACATTTCTGTCCTATATTTTGACTTCTATGTTTGTTCTGCTTCAAATTCTTTGAGGAAAAGCTATGCCCCACAAAGACTAAACCAGTGGGGCAAACCTATGGCACACACTCAGAGCCCTCTCTATGGGCATGCATACCGTTGCCCCAGCACAGAGTTTGCTAGAGTTCATTACTAGAAAGCCAGAGGGACATGGCACTTTGTGATAAATAAATTGGTTTTGGGTTTTAGTTTGGGCACTCAGGGCCTCAGCAGACGACTAATAGAGTCGTCTTCGAGGCCCGGAAGAGGAGGGGCAGCCGCACGAGCGGCGCCCCTTCCTCTTCCTGAGGTCGCCCTCGGATTCTCCGGCCCTCCGCAGGGCCGGCGCTCCGGGGATGACCTCACGCTGCAGCGACTGCATGCGCTGCGGCGGAAGAGTCAGGGAAAGTGCACCCGCCGCTTTTAGGGTGCACTTTCCCTGACATCTAAAAGGAGCGCCAATTTGGAGCTCCTTTTAGGGACGCCGCAGGAGCGCCGTGGTGCGGAGCCTCCGCTCCGCCGGCGCTCCGTCCGGCGGCGTCCCGGAAGCAGTCGTCTGCTTCCCCCCTCAGTCTCTAAAAGGTTCACCATCACTGGACTAAACAGTCCAAGTATGGAAACAACCTAATAACCTGGTGGTTCCAGCTAAATGTGAGGAGGACAGTAGTACTCACTTTAAATATACTTTAAGAATACCAAAGTGAGCAGAAGGAGCCCCCTCAAGACCAACTTCAGTTTTCTTGGTCACTAGCCATAAAACAAGATGTGTGACCTATCTATCCCTCTTTGTTCTCTTGCTATACCTTAACTAAATAGTTAACTAAATGTGACACACAGTGCTGATTTACACAAAGCCCTGATACCATCGAAGATCGCCATTACATAATAATAAATCACCATCAAAAATCCCTCATGTGTAAAATATGTATTTTATAACAGCCAAGAAGGCCAATATACATTTTTCCACATGAGAGAGTTGTTATTGTTGTTAATTTATTGATTCAAGTATAGCAGTGATCTTGGCTGATGCTTGGCATATTCCCCCACCCCTACCCCAATATTCTTCTTCTTTCTGGTCTATTAGTCACACATTAATATTTATATTTCTATCAAAATGTATATCCAGCTTTTCTGGGTAACATGCCCACTCAAGGTGGCTTGCAATATCATAAAATATAATGAGATGACAAAACAAGATAAAATACAAACAAACAATACACGAGGAATAATAAAACAGGAAAGACAGAAGATGGGGAAAGGGTCAAAGAAAAGTTAACTTAGAAGCGGCCACTGAATTAACACCAGGGCCTCAGATGGTGAGGAGGGCTGCCAAATCTCTGGGGGCCACAATGAAAAGTCTCCCTTTTGCGTTCCACCAATTAAATTTCTGAAAGAAAAGAGAAGCAGTGGTGGTTAGTGATTTCCATGTCAGTCAGGTAGTGGTGAAGCCATGCCAGCTTTTAGTCCAAACTTTAAAGCAGGTATTGAAGGTGCTGAACTGTATCCCCAATCTAGGTTGCATCCCTAAAATAAAATCAGTACTTTGGACAGGTCCATTATGGTTAAGTCCCAGATCCATTTCACTGCCCTGTCACTTGCCACCACTGAGAAAGGCCTTAAAAACTAAGCAAAGTTCTTGAGGAGTCTGACTCCAATAGAGCAGAGTTCTGAGAGCCAGACCAGAGTAGTGGTTTAAGGGTTGGACTAGGAATCTGGAAGACCAGACTTCAAATCCCCACTTGGCCATGGAAAGCCACTGTGTGACCTTGGACAGATCTCACTCTCCCGACCTCAGAGAAAAGCAAGGACAAACTCCTTTTGAACATACTCTGCCAAGAAACCCACATGATAGGGTTGCCTCAGGGTAACCATAAGTCAGAAATGACTTGAAGGCATACAAGAAGAGCAGGGTAGGGAAAGTACAGTTTATGGTGCCACCTGTAGCCCCCAAGGCCTAATTTTAGAGCCCACAAAGCCCACCACCTAATCCAGAGTTTTAAAAGTGTACTCATGCTGATTTTTGGACACTTTTTCACCTAAAAACTGAGCTCAGCCCATATTAGTCAATGTGTGGCAATGTGTACATGCCTGCATCAGCATTGACTAATATGGGATGGGGCAATCCACAGGAGCTCCAATCTCTGGATGGATAACCTACCAATACGATGGGACCATTGTGTATTTCAGTTCAGCTATTTCCAGTCTTCTTTTGCAGGTTTTGTTTTGTTTTTTGGTCCAAGTACTGCTGTTCTCAGGTCTGAGATGGAATGCCTGGCAAGACTGAAGTGTTCTGCAAACTGGCTTTTGCATATTCACATTCCTAATGTCTCATTTATGTCCATTTATTCTCTGGTAAAGGGATCAGCCTGTTTGCCCAGTGTAGAGTGATGAAGGCCATTGCTGACAGAGGATGGCACATTTCATTTTAGAGAATGAGCAAGTGAAAGTCCCTCTACTATTATGGGTGATGTGATTAGATCATGTGATTGATTTCCTGAATAAATTGTGAACATCTGGATTTGTGCATCTTGTACTCCCATCTGTGTTGTGTGTTCTTCTGTAGGTAAGTAACTGTTTGAGACTGGGGATTTTATCACACAGGGGAAACTGAAGTATTCAAAAGGCATTATCCAGGGAAAGTAGCACAATCACAGCTAAGATTATCACACGACGTCATGATTAGAAAGGACTTATCCCGGGAATAACCAGGAAATAACCAGCAACAAATCATTCACAGGAAAAATCCTGTGAATGAATTGTTGCAGTGATTCCCTGGTAATTCCCAGGATAAGTCCTCTCTAAGATTCCCTGGTAATTCCCAGGATAAGTCCTCTCTAAGATTATTATGTGCGTGATAATCTTAGCCATGATCACGCAACTTTCCCTGGATAATGTCTTTTGAATACCCCGATTTTCCCTCTTGTGATAAAGTCCTGGGAGGCTGTCTGTAGGCAAACAAAGGTCTACCACTAAGAGCCCTTTAGAGGGCAGCATTATTGTCTACTCTAGAATAACCTGTAGTTCTTTGATGATACATTGGTCTCTTTGGGAGCAGTATGCAACCACTAGTGATGTTCTGTAATTTTCTGTCATGAGTCTAATCTGTAATAGATTGGTCCTGGCTCCAAGTCTTGGTTTACTGATTTGTTTCTTTACTTCATATGGTGAGTACTGTAACTTGAGGAATTGTAACTTGTAATTCCTTGAGTTTGGCATCCCTATCCTGTGGGTCGAGCAGATACGATTGTAGCAGATGTCTTGACTCAGATTCAGGTTATCTCAAGGACCATATTCTCCCTTACAAACCCAGCCATGGTTTGAGGCACTTCTCTCTGTCCCACCATCCTCACAGGTACATCTGATGGGAACACAAGAGAGGGCCTTCTCAGTGGCTGGTACCCTCCCCACTTTCTTTACACAGACAAGTAAAGGAGTTTCTGCTCTAACAGGTATTTGATGAGTGAAGGTCCATCTCACCTAAATAATGTGTTGGGTCTTGTTTACTGGTGTGTTGTTGTGTGTGGATGTATTTAATGATGTATGTTTTAATCTGGTTTTTTATCATTTGATTGTTTAATCCCATTGTAACTTTTGTATCTTATGAATTTTTAGTGATTTCTTTTAAAATTTGTTGTAAGCTGCTCTGAATCCCAAACTGGGGGGAAAGCGGGATAGAAACAAATAGTAGTATAGTTGACCCTCAACATTCACTGGGGTTAGAGGCATAGGACCCCCATGAAAGTGGGAAAACTGCAAATAAAAAATAAAACACTATGTTTTTACCTGAGAGAACACCTCTCTAGGAATCTCTAGGTCTTCCAGTGCAACTCGATGGTCAACATCTGGCAGATGTTAACCATAGAATCATGCTGGAGGACATAGAAATGCCTAGAGAAGAGTTTTCTCTGGAAATCTCTAAGTCCTTCAGTGCAATTCTATAGTCAATTTTTAGCAGAGTTGAGATAGAGGACTTAGAGGTTCTTTGAGAGAACATATTAATCAAATCCACAAAAGTCAAAGCAGCAAATGCAGAGGGCCAACTGTATAAACAAACAAATAAATAAGGAATTTTTCTGCTGTAGAAATGGGGAGATTCTCATCAGTCCAGGATTCTTCTCATCAGGGTTTTGTGATTTTGAAAAACACATTTTGATACAATTTTTCATATATTTTCTCCATTCCTATTGTGTATGCATCTTCCATACTGAGGCTACATATTGTGAATTGCATCACTAGAAGCATGTCAAGAGAGTGGATAACATAGTTTCAATAAGTTCAAGAAGTTTTTGCCTTCTTTCATCACAGGCTTTATAAAGCACTAGTGCTGCATAAATCCATCATCTACCGAAACTCAAGCCTTCTATTACATGAAGTATTAAAATGATTCCAGGATTATTATTTTTAAATACATAATGGTTAATGCTGCAGTTCTTATATGTTATGACAAGATGAAGGTTTTAAAGCTGTTTTCCTATTAAACAAAGAATGTGAACCCAGTATATATCCCAAAATCCATCAGTATGGTAGTTTTATTGGGGCAACTTAAAGGTCAACAAAAATGTGCACATTTTTGAGATCAGATTAAGGTATGAGGTGGGCTACCAGGAGGGGTAGAAAAATGAAGTGTGTGCATTTTTATGACTTTTGATTTGACCTAATAAAGATATTACAACAATGTGGATTGTGGAAATTTTGTTAGGGTTTTGGTTTTTTGGTGCCCAAAGTAAATATCTTCCCTAAACTCCCTGCCAATACTGTACAGAGCAAAGTTGAAAATAGCATCAAGATTGCACACAGAATATCTAAGGTATATTCATTCTATGTTTAAATGTGAAACTGGTTTTTAAGTATTTCTTCATTCTTGGGTTATAGAAATAAAGGAAATTAAAATTCACTACTGAGGACACAATTGTCTCATTTCAAATGGAAAGCTGGTAGTTAAAATGGGTATGGACTGCCCTCTGCTGGGATTGTCAGAAATTGTTTCATCAGCAGCCTTTTGTTTTAGAAATTTTAATTTAATTTTTAAAAATTAATTTTAATTTTAAATTAATTTTAATTTAATTTTAATTTAATTTTTAATTTTTAAATTTAAGCCAATGTGCCTTCTCAACAAGGAGAGAACTCATCTGTACATTAGACCATGCAAAACAAAGTTGTCTAGTGTTCAGAGTCCAGGTGGACACAAAATCCTCTTCCCTGCATACAGATTAGGACACTAAAAGAAAGGTTTAGCTCTCTTGTGAACAGAAGAATCATAGAATCTTAGAGTTGAAAGAGATCTCAAGGGCCATCCAGTCCAACCTCCTGCCATGCAGTAACTCACAATCAAAGCACCCCTGACAGATGGCCATCCAGCCTCTGTTTAAAGACCTCCAAAGAAGGAAACTCCACCATTCTCTGGGACAGAGGTGGAATCTCTTTTCCTGGAATTTTGAGCTACAGTACAGCTTTTCCTATTTAAATCAGGACTCCTGGCATGACACTGGTGATGCAGGAAAAAGCCACACTGTCATTGCTCACAGGCTACTGTCAAAGATTTTAAGGGAGGTAAGCAATGGTCAGGAGTAAGAGAGCCACGTTGGCCCTTCAGATCTGGGAGAGCTGCACACACACACTCCCCACACAAAAACAGTTTGTGCTTCCAAATATCCTCTAGACTAGATGATGCTGGGAGGCAATTTCATCACATTGTTGGCTGAGACCTTTATGTTACAACAGGAAGTGATCCAGAAGTCAAGTGCTCCAGAATAGTGTTTTCCAGAGAATGGCAACCAAAATGGCAAAGCATCTGGAAACCATGCCCTATGAGAAGCATAGAGAACTAGGTATGTATAGCCTGGAGAAGAGAAGGTTGAGGGGCATGATAGCCCTATTTATGTATTTGAAGGGGGTCACACTGAGGATGGAGCAAGCTTGTTTTCTGCTGCTCTGGAGAATGGATGCAAGCTCCAGGAAAAGAGATTCCACCTCAACTTCCTGACAGTAAGAGCTGTTCAACAGAGGAACACACTCCCTTGGAGAATAGTGGAGTCCTCTATCTTTGGAAGTTTTTAAACAGAGGCTGGATGGCCATCTGTTGGGGACGCTTTGATTGTGTATTCCTGAACAGCAGGGGTTGGACTGGATGACCCTTGGGATTTCTTCCAATTCTGAGTCTGATTCAAGGGCCAAAACTTTCTTAATCCTGGAGGTCCCATGCAGTCCATGGGGTGCACTTTCCCTATCCTTGCTTTAAAGTAAGAAGCAGGGACTCTTCAGATATTCTGAACTAAAAGTACATCTCTTGCAACTGCCACAATCACTATTATCTCCCACATTCATAATAATTTGGCCATGCCAAGTTGGGCTGATGGTAGCTGAACCAAAACATCTGGAGGGCCCAAGGTTCCCTGTATCATGTAGATCAAGTCTCTCAGAATTAATCTGAAGTGGCAAGTTTTTTCTTCTTGCGCCTGGAAGAATAATTCCTCATTACTGTATGCTATAAAAATCCTCCCGGTTCTTGTTGCTAGGTGCCAGACAAAAGGACTATTTTGTATCTCTCCAGCATAACAGGTTTAGCATCTATCTGAAACCAATTTAAGGCCCTAATGCTCTATTAGCAAGAGGAATGATGATGCTAATAGCTGAGCCAGGTTTCTAAAGTAACTCCCATTTTGTGACATCTTCACCTCTTGGATGAGGTTCCAGACATCCACTTTCTCCTTCAATGGGGCTATTGTACACTTTTTGGTACTGTTGTGATGGTAGTTTCTACACTTTGCTATAATTAGTCTGTAATCCTTCAGTGGGGAAGCCCACTGAACTTAATGAGATTTTGTTTTGAATAGGCATGCTGCTAGAGTCCTTGTAAAAACAACACCATCATTTCAGCATGTGCTCTCCTCCCAATTAATCTCACTGTTATTAAGTTATCATAGCTAGATAAAGTTATTTTTCCATATTGAAAAATATATGTCTTCTCAGGAGTAAGCATAAAGTGGGGCAGAAGCGGATGCTGGAAATATGTTTATGTGAGAGATAAAAGGAATCCCACAACTTGACAATTTGGGAGAAAAGCAATCCTACAACAACTTGACAACATCTGTGCTTCCTTTGATGTGAACTAACCCATTCTTTCTAACCTGCCTTTAGGTGTCTTTGCTCACACACAAAAATAAATATTGATCAAAAAAAGTGTTGCAAAACAGACCCAGGTCGCATCTGAATTGGCAAAACTCATTCTTAATTAAAAACTTGTTTTCTCCTTAGCAACCAATAGTTTTATTACTATATTTAATATCACTGAATGTGTTTGTTCAAGTGTCATGGACAATGATTGTAATATTACAGATTAGTAAAGATTACTTAGAAATTATTCAACCCACACTGTTATATTGTTGTGGATAGACAGGAACGGAGACCCTTTTGGAAGTTAGGAAAGTAGAGTTTATTTACGTCAATGGGCGTCTCAGACAGTACAGGGGTAAGCAACCTTTCCCCTTTAAGGGCCGAGGGACTTCAGCTCCCAGAAGCCTCAGCCATGTTGGCCAATAGTCCCATGTTGGCCAATAGCTCCTGGGATTCTGGGAGCTGAAGTCCCTCGGCCCTTAAAGGGGAAAGGTTGCCTACCCGTTACAGAGCTAACTTATAATTATATTAACACATGCCTAATTCAACATTGTCACTGGTTACAGGATATAACTCCAAACCCCTCCTTTCTTGATTATGTTACACTTCTACTTGTCATGCGCGAACAAATTTGGCTTTCTTCCTTTTACCATCAATGTTATCTCTTTTGGCTGTGAAACAGTCTGTCTGCCTTCAAGGTAAAAAAACAACATTCCTCTCTCTTCCAATGAAGCAGAACTAAAAAGCCCTGCAAATGCACAGTTTTAAACATAGAAAATGAGACCCCAAGGGTCATCCAATCCAGCCCCGAATGAGCCATGAGCTTTGTAGTTTCTTTAAAATTATTTTCATCTCTTACAATATACTTTGGCATCCTATACTTTGAATTCCTCTACTTTGGCTCTGTCATTAACTAAAATGGAGACTGCAGTCAAGAGATCAGAAGAAGAGCAAGAACGGGAAAGGCAGCCAGGGAGGAACATGCTCAAATGTAAAGATATATCACTTAATACCAAATTCAGGATTGTCCATACATACTATTTCCCATTTCTGTGTATAGTTGTGAAAGCTGGACAGTGAAGAATGCTGACAGGAAGAAAATCAACTGATGTGAAATGTAGCCCTAGAGAAGAGAGCCAGTGTATTGTAGTTGTTTGAGTGTTGGACTACAACTCTGGAGACCAGGGTTCGATTCCAAGCTCAGCCATGAAACTCACTGGGTAACCTTGGGCAAGTCACATGCTCTCAGCCTCAAGAGAAGGCAATGACAACTCTCCTTTGAACAAAATGTGCCAAGAAAACCTTGCGATGGGTTTGCCTTAAGGTCACCATAAGTCAGAATACCACCATAAGTCAGAATACCACATCACATGGCCCTTATTCCCTGTCAGAGGTGGAAAATATGAAAGAAACAGAGTACTTTCCCAGAAAAAAGTCAGTGAGACCTCAGTATCCATGGGGATCCATTCTGCACCACCCCCACAGATACCAAAATCTGTGGGACCTCAGTGGCAGCACATGCACACAGCTGCACTGCTATTAGGGACAACAGGATTTCAGGTGAAGTCTTGTTGTCCCTAATGGCAGTGTGGCTGCATGCAAGTGCCACCACTGGGGACGACAGGTGGCTTGCCATCTGCAAATGCTTAAGTTCACGGATACCAAAGACCCGCTGTATTTGCAGTTATTCCTTTTTTTACAAAGCAATATAATATATGATGGCAGAGTAGGAGACCACACTGATTTCAGTGGGAATGATTTCTAAAAATGTGAAGTTGCAGGCTTATTCACTTTCTTGTGTTACCCACCTTACCTGTTTATTTCTTCCATACTTTGTTTTCTACTTTTTGTTTCTAACAAATACATTTTTACAATGCACTATGTCCTAGTACTGACTGCAGGAAAGGAAAATATGTGCTATAGTTCCACCTTTCTTTCCCATATACCTATGTAACTCCTCCCAAACCTAACACGTTTTTCACAAGAAAAAGTCTTAGGTGCAACCTCCAGCTATGCTTTGAAATCACTGCATGACTCAAATCCTGGGTAAAAAAAGTGCCATATGCCTGAGAATGTACAACCAAATTATTGATTCTCAAAGTGTAGCAATATATTACTTCAAAGAATACTTGTCATATATATTAAGAGCCAGAAGGAATCACCTCTTGCATTATTAAAAGGATGAATCTGCATTGATCTCTAATGCAGATAGAAATAGCTCAATTCCCGTTTACTCAGCATTAGATATCACCTTATTAAGCCTGCACAGGATTATGTTTGCAAAGCAAAAGTACCATGTCCCTTCTACAAATTTACTATCTGAATTCCATAGGCCAATGTACTCTACAAAAAATGAAAAAATGTACATACTGTGTGTGATTTTCTCCAAAATATTAATTTTCATATTTTCCCTAGCAAAACAAAACACCACCTGGCTTTAAAAAGTCTCTTGAATTATATGGGTCCATTGGCTTTCAGGAGTATTTGGGAAATCAAAATCCCTAAATAATGACAGCTTCTTTTTCTTTTCCAGCCGAACACAAGCAAACAGAAGAACGTGAGAAAGAGGAACCAATTATTTAATAATTATGGTATATCAGAAGCATACCTGTCAACATTTCACAGATGAAAACCGGAAGACTTTAAGTGCTGCAGCTCCATCCTATGGAATCTTAGGATTTGTAGTTTTACAAGGTGTTTAGCTTTCTCTGCCAGAGTATGGGTGCCTCACCAAACTACAAATCCCAGGATTCTGTTGGATGGAGCCACAGCAGTTAAAGTGGTGTCAAACTGCATTATTTCTAGTGTAGATGCACTTTAGCAGGGCAAAACTCTTCCTCTCTACCCTGCTTAGTGAACTGGGTGCAAACAACTTTTTTGGATTTTGAACCCAGTCCGTAACGGCTGAAATAACATAGTAAGATAAAAATAAATAAAAATTTCTAAAACTTTTCAAATTTCAGATTGTTTTGTATCTTCAGTATATTTTATTATCTTTACTCTCTATTTTGTTTTATTTTGCATTATGTCTATGTGTCTGTATTGTTGTTGTTTTTTCCTCATCGTGTTTTAATACTGTATTTTAGGTCCAAAACACACTGCAGAAATAATCCAGTTTGAGACCACTTTAACTGCCCTGCCTCAATGCTAGGGAATTCTATCTTTTAAGAAGTGATTTGTTTTGGTATTGTAACAGTATAATTCTATTTTAATGGTCACTTTTGTATGTTTTTAATTGTACTGTGCTTTTAAACTGTAGGCTGCTTTGAGTCCCAGTTTTGTGGGGAAAGCAGGATAAAAATAATAAATGAAAATAATAATATGTTAGGAATAAATAAATAAATAAAAATGAAAAATAAAAATATACCGCCGTGGGTCCCTTTCTGGGAGAAAGGCGGCATAGAAATTAATTAATTAATTAATTAATTAAAAATAACTGAAGCTCTGGAAGAAGTATGAAAGCGAGGAAAGATGATAAAATTGGGACATTTTTAAAAGCAGCTGAAAAAAAAAGGGGGGGAGACAGAAAACTAATTCCACAGGACTCTTCTTCCCTGCAACAGGAGGCGCTCAAGAAAAGCCCTGGTCTCGCGCGGCGTCGCGCGCCAGATTTTCCCCTGCGGTCAAGTAAGGTCTGGAACGTCGTGACGTAACCAGAAACAGCGCGCGGAGGGAGGGAGGGAGGGAGGGAGGGAGAGAAGGCGAACTCCTCAGGACCTTATTTAGGCCCCGCCCTTTAGTTAGAAGAAGCAACGTGCGATTCACGCAAAGCACGCCGGGAGCGAGGTGACTAAAGTCGCCGCCTCCTGCTTCTCCACCCGCGCATGCGCAGTCACTCCAGCCAGTATCTTTTTTAAAAAAAACCTCTCTCCCTCCTTCTTCCTTTCCGGCCGCTTCCGTCACTGACGGCTTGTCGCAAAGTCGCTCGTGTTATTCCCCCCTACCCATCCTCTTTCCCGGCCACCTCTGTGGAATCTTCTTCCTGCACAAGTTCTTCTCACCTCCCTCCCTTTCCCTCCCCCCGTCGCGCTCGCTCGCGCTCGGACCGTTGAGAGCGAGGCGGGCGCGCGGGGCCCCTCCCTCGGTCCGCGATGCCCCCCAAGAAACAGCCCGCGGCGGCGGCGGCGGCGGGGGGCAACAAGAAGGCGGATCAGAAGAAGAAAGAGAAGATCATCGAGGTGAGAGGGCTGGGCGGGACCACTAAGGGTTGGAGGGGGTCTTCCTCTTCCTCCTCCTCCTTGCCCTTTCTTCAGGGCTGTTCGGGGGAAGGGGTTTCCTGGCCTCCTCCTCTTATGGTTTTAAGGTTTTCCGGCTTTTTCAGGTGCTGGTTTCCGTTCAGGGTAAAGAATGCTCAGCCCTCCCCCCGCCCCCGAGCTGAAGTGGTTTGAGCCAGGCTTAAGTCAGTTCTCTCCCCCCCCCCTTTCTCTCTCTCTCTCTCTGTTTCTCTCTCTCTTTCTCTTTCTCTCTAGGCCCCTGTTTGTTCTGGTATTAGGTTCATTAGGCAAATAGCGGGCATGGCTGAGGGGGCTTTGGGGCTCAGTTCCCACCCACCCACAGTAATATGTCCAGCTGGGAGGGTTGAGGGTCAGGGGAACTTTTACCTTTAGTATATGACCCATGGCAGTGCCCCTATGGATGAGACCTCTCCAGGCCCCCCTGGCCTCTACTGCTCTGCACAGCTCCTGCAAAGTCATATTCGTGGTCTATTTAATAAAGTCCATCCATCATGTGGCCTTCCTCTCTTTCTACTTCCCTCCACCTTTCCTAACATTATTGTCTTTTCCAACAATTCATGCCTTCTCATAATGTGTCCAAAGTATGGCAGTCTAAGTCTTGTCATCTTGGCTTCTAGGGATATCTCTGGCTTGATCTCTTCTAGGACCCATTTCTTTCTCCTTCTGGCTGTCCATGGGATCCTCAGCACTCTTCTCCAGCACCACATTCTCTCAAATGCATTGATTTTCTTCCTATCTTCTTTCTTGACTGTCCAGCTCTCACATCCATAATGGTAATAGGGAATACGATGGCTTGTATGAGTCTGACTTTTGTGCCGATCTATCTACACGAAGGCAGTTAACAACAACAAACATATAGGATATAAATAAAGGATAGTCAGTGGTGATTCCCAAACTCTGGTCCTCCAGGTGTTTTGGACTTCTGCTCCCAGAAACCTCAGACATCTTGGCCAATGGTCTGGAATTCTGGGAGGACCAGAGTTTGGGAATTGAGAACTACTGGCTCAGTGTAACTGTCAAATTTAAAAAGCTGCTATTCTCTTTGATATCATCTCTACTATTGTTCTTGTTGAAACTCTGAAATAAACTGTAAAACATAGATCTTGTTTGAAGCAGCTCACAGAAACATTTGGAGTGTGTTTCCTAGCCTGCCTCTGAATGACAGGAAAGACCCTCCCTCTATCTCCACATGCAGAGAGAAGAAGGGGCCAGAGTTAGGTTGTTGCCACACTGCAGAATTAATGCACTTTGACCCTCCATCTTGTGGAATTCTGGGATTTGTAGTTCGCTGTGGTACCAAAGCTCTATAAATCCCAGCATTTCATAGCATTGAGCCATAGCAGTGGTGTCAAACTGGATAATTTATGCAGTGTATATGTAATTACCTCCTCTCGTGCCATGCCCTTATCTTTGTGTTTCATTGTCTTATTTAGATTGTAAGCCTGAGGGCAGAGAACTGTCAAATTAAAAACTGAAAAATTTAAAACCTTTGTCCCTCTGGATGTAGCTATAATGCTCCCTCACCATTGGTTCTGCTGCTTGGTCTTCTGGGAGATGTAGTCCAAAATGTATGCAGAATCAAAAGTTGTCCTACACTGACTGGAAGCAACTCTCTCACATTTCAAAGGGGCATCTTTTCCAGCTTTTCCTGGAGATTCAGATTTCCTCAGTACATTGATAAAAGACACATATAGGGGAAGGGGGTTCTAAGTCAGAAGACTATGTTTTCAGCAGATAAAAGCCTCAGGTGAAAAGAAATACACGTGGACTCATCCCATCTTATTTCTGAATAAAAATGTTTAGGGGAGTACTGCGCAGCTGTAAACCTTTGTACATTTGCTGAGGGATTAATGCCATAGTCTTCTGTTTGCTTAGGAGAAAGCTGTGAGTACAAATATCTCAGTGAATATACATTGGAATGGGTTTGAATATGTGCTTCTGTTAGGCTTATATTTAAACCTTTTCATAGAGTTCTTTTTATTGTTTTGTCTTTTTTGAAGTGTACACTGATGACCACCAATGGGCTAGCTAAATTTGGTATGCTTGGCTCTTAGTGACTTCCTAGTGGCATGCCAGGCAGGGACCCAAGCAAGCTAAAGTCGTGGTCATTAGTGTGAGACAACAACACCAGAGACAAAATGCCAAAAGGATTTGACACGGCATTATCATTTATGACAGTCAAAGAAACCATTCATTAGTACTGTGAGAAGTGAAAGATGAATTGCCATGCTATCTTCTGATGTAGAATTTCAGGACACTGATCTGGAAGAAAATACTTATATAAGTATCAGTTCAATAGTTTTTCAGTGAACTGTAAGGTATTTTTGAGGTGCAACACAAAAATTGTTCTTCAGAAGTTTTTCATTTGGAGTCACATTACAGTGGGCCCTTAGTATCTCCTGGGGTTTGGTTCCAAGACCCCCGTGGATACCAAAATCCATGGATGCTCAAGTCCCATTCAGTACAATGGCATAGTGAAGTGATGTCCCTTATATAAAATGGCAAAATCAAAATATAAAATCAAAGTTTGCTTTTTGGATTTTTTAAAATATTTGAATCTGTGGATAAAGAATCCATGGATATGGAGGGCAGACTGTGTATTAATAGGCTGGTCCCTAGGAATTTTAACAAATAATGTTCACAGAATTAATAAAGTATCCCTGTTGGGAAAGAATACCTATCTAGGAGAGCAGTTTCTACATACGCTTGCCTGGGACTGAGACTGTAGTGAGACTTCGTGCATAGCATTTTCCTGAAAATCATCTGAATGCTGTTGTCTTGTTGCATCCAACTTAATATTTTGTGCAGATATTTCCCTAGAGATGTGATGCACATCAAAGACTATAAATAGAAGCCTCATCCACAGTAAAACCATGCTGTGGAGAGCAAAAGGAATTGGTAAAGACTTTGAATCTCTAATTGGACTAATATCATTCCCTTTATAAAATGAATTGATTTTCACAGAGGAGTTGGAGGTAAATTGGCTTCTTCTGGACACTAAATGCTGTAATTTATGCATTTTGCACAAGAAAATGGCACACCTACTAATGTCTGTTTCTGGCAAACTAGAAATGTGAAGTTAAACCCTTGTCTGTCTCCACTTTTCATCCTAAAAGAACCTCTCTTGGAAAAATGGCACTTCACCAGAACTGCAGGTTATTATTAAATGTTCAATGTCATGCTAGTCTAGTAAATCATTTGGAAGAAGGCATGCATTCACGTATGTATATTAAGATATAATGCATAATCTAGAGCAGGGGTAGGCAACCTTTCCCCTTTAAGGGCCAAGGGACTTCAGCTCCCAGAATCCCAGGAGCTATTGGCCAACATGGGCCTATTGGCCAACATGGCTGAGGCTTCTGGGAGCTGAAGTCCCTCGGCCCTTAAAGGGGAAAGGTTGCCTACCCCGATCTAGAGTATCCATATCATCCTTTATGAACCTGTCCATGCTCTAAGAACTGCAGGGGGGAAGGCTTTCATTAGGCCCCACCACCATCCCAGGCATGTCGGGTGAGGATGTGAGGATGCCTTTTTAGTGGCTGCTCCCAGATTGGGGAACTCCATTCTCAGTGAGGTTCAGTAGTCCCCCTCTCTGTTTTAATTTTCTGTAGTGTTTTTATTTTATTATATTTTAAATGTCTTTTTAATGCTGTTTTAACTTCTGTTTTTAAATAAAAGTTAATTTGATTGTACAGTATTTTAAATTTTGTCTTAAGAGGGATTTTTAGGATTGTTTTTGGTTATTTAAGTCCTGTACTGGGAGAAAAGTAGGATGTAAATTAAATAAATAAGCTATTTTTATTTTTCATAAAAAGCTTTTCAAGTTTAACAGTTCTATATGCCTAATTAAAGTTAATAGACAAAATTCCAGAGACAGTCCGAGAGAAGTTTAGATTATAAACCATATATTGTACAAGATTAAAGTGGTAGAAAGGATGAAAATGGTGCTTTAGTACTTTATTGCCATTGCAGTAGAAATTTGGACTGAGGTACATTTTGGAATATTATCCACATCATTTTTGTCCTTTTTTTAATGTCCTGTGTATGCAGGGATCTAAATAAGTTGATTTGGGGTTTCAAAAGTCTTTAAATGATAGACATTAAAATCTTATAAATTATTCTTCCATTACTTAAATTCCTTGATAACAAGATAGGCTGCACCCCACCTTTATTTGTATGGCTGTATTGAATCAGCAGATCTTATCACTTGAGAGATAATACATACTTCACAAGAAATTTGAGAGCAGTTAATATAGAACAAGCAAAATCTATGACCTTTAAGTGGTATTTATTCCAAAAATAAGTGTCTATACAGGCTTGTCAAAATGTGAATATATTACAGTAATTATTTACATTTTCAAGTACTTCATAAGTAATTAAATTTCTAGCCAAATAAAAGAGAGTGCACGGCCTAAGAGGTCATGTGAATTTAAAAGTTTAATAATATTTTCACAAATCTTTCTGATGTAGGACAAAACCTTTGGTTTAAAGAACAAGAAGGGAGCAAAACAGCAAAAGTTCATCAAGGCTGTGACCCACCAAGTTAAGTTTGGCCAACAAAATCCTAAGCAGGTAAGCAAATGTTTGCTTGGTTTTTCTCTCATTTGTTTTCATGTTTCATACTGTAGTTGGTTGTTGTTACACACTGCATAAAAGAACTGTCATAAGATGAACCTCCACTGAATCAGTTATATGTATATAGACATTCTTGGCAGTCATGATGGTTTGGCATGCACTGTGGTATTGGATCCACCTTCTAGAAGACAAAAGGAAATGGGATGAAGGATAGGAGATAGGGTGGCTTGGTGCCCAGCCTCTAGCTGACCATTTTGAGAGTTTCTGAAAAAATGTAAGTTTATAAATTGGTAATTTTCACCAGGAGCATGTTTCTGGGAGAGTAACGTAAAACCATTATACAGCAGTTGATTTATACAGTTATGAGTAATTTCCAAATCCATATTATTGCAATATCATTGTTTTACCACTGAGTTATACCATATACTCAAAAGTTTTCCAGAACTGTTACTGTATTAGTAATGGGCAACAAGTGACTCTATGGGCCAATTTTCTGCTACTGATATATTGGAGTGGTAGGTTGGACTGCTAAAAAATATCTATCTCTTTGGGGGGGGGGGGGATGGTGTTTTTGATGTTAATGCAGTAGAGTCCTGTTACCTATATAAAAGGTAAATTGTCAGGAAGTTTTTGGGGAAGGAAGTTCACTATTTGGAAGGGGACAGGAAGAGGGCAATCCATGGTTGAGCACCACAAAAACAGCCTTATATGGCCGCATGTGACCGCTTGAGGAAGTTTGTCCACTCTGGCTGTAGGTGGGGCAAAGGCACAGGAAAAAAGCTAAGTTTGCTTTTACCTTTACTTTTAAAACAGATTATGAAGGAGTTTCAGTTATGTTGTCCTGTATTCTCAGGTTCTACTTACAAATGTGCCTCAGACATTTGAGATAGAAAAACATACAATAGTTCATTCCTCTGTTTTTTAAAAATAACTGAACAGTTATTCAGACCTTTTTATGTTCAGAGCTAAAGCACTTGTTCTGTGGTAGATGGAAAACAGCAGTAGTGCAAAACTATGCAACTTTTATATTGTAAGTTTGAAATTAATTTTGGGTGAAGAACTATTTTTTTAAAAGTCACTAGATATCATATTAGGTGGCTTCAACTGGTAGTTGACAGGAATGTAGCCTTGAAGAATAAAGTTCCTTCTTCAAGAGATAGAAAAATCTCTTACTCTGTTTTAGGATCCTGTTGTTGAACAGCTAGATTTTCCTGTTCTCAGAGTGACACAAGGAACAAAAGGTAGCCATACTAATCATTTAAGAAACCCTCCAAAATGTATAATACCTTTGTTAGGCTGACCAAAATCACTGATCTTTTGAAACAAAGGTAGGCAAAATGTGTCCCCTTGATCCTGTTTCCCTCAGCTGTAGTCAACTGGAAATGGCAATAGGAGTTGCAGTCTAACAACATCTGAATGTAGCACTTTGCCCATTTTGCTTTGTAGTGGAAATCAGTTTATTGTGAAGTCACTAGTTTGCAATATAGTGAGAGTTTTCAAGGTAAATATTCTAGTATGTGTTGTATTGCAATTATTTAGTACTGATGATAAAGGTGTTCTTATTTTTCTTACAGGGTGCTCTAGCAGATGGAGACAAAAGATTAAAGAAAGATGACAAGAAGAAAGAATTACAAGAGCTGAATGAGCTTTTCAAACCTGTGGTTGCTGCACAGAAAATAAGTAAAGGTAAGCTTTCTTCAGCAGACTTAGATTTTCTCACCTTCTGTATCTCAGACCAGTTTCTATTTCAGTTGAAATGGAAAGATGTTAAATAAGTTCAATTTGTTACAGGTGCTGATCCAAAATCAGTTGTCTGTGCTTTCTTCAAGCAAGGGCAGTGCACAAAAGGAGATAAATGCAAATTTTCTCATGACCTGTCTTTGGAGAGAAAGTGTGAAAAGAGAAGTGTTTATATTGATGCAAGAGATGAAGAACTTGAAAAAGGTATATTACATCTGATAAAGGCAGAAGAATTCATTTTTCTGGTAACAAATGTAAAGCACAAATCATCTCCAAAGGTGTATGTTTTTCATAATAATTTATTATGACCTCAAGTGTTTTTCTAAGAATTTTTGATCAGATTGCAAACACACTATTGAAATTAGTTAAAATCAAAACATGTATATTAAAGAAGCCATGAGAAAACCACAATATATCATGGCTCCTTTCATGTTTATTTTCATTTTACTATGAGTTTAAAACCTTAAAACTAGATGTGTACAAATTAATCTGCTCAGACGCCATTCTAGAAGTAAGTGTACTGAGATGGCACACAGTTCCAGAACAGAGCTGTGGCACAAAAAGCAAGGTCAGGAAGCTGCATTGGAGTGATGGGTTTAATCCATCTGACACTGACCCACCAAATAAGGTTGCTGATGTTCCAGTGTGGCTGCAAAACTGGAAGCATTGCCCTCCTTTTTCATTTAACTAAAATTGAGCATTACGTCCAGCTTCTGGCAGAACTGTGGTAATTTACAGAATAAGCCTGGATCCACCTTTCAGTAAAACATAATTAGGACAAACCATAGTTTGTTTGGACTCTAATATAATACTAATTTGCAATTAATTGGAAAAATAAAGCCTTCAGCTTTCCTCGGACCTGCATTGGATGAGGAGAGGGAAGACTCACCCAGATGCATTTGCATTATGCTAGAAAAAAAAGTATATACATGCACATAAGTCACTGTACATTACTTGTATTAAGTATCTGGTAGCCCAGACATCTTATTTCAGGAATTGGCATGAAGACTTATTAGGGCCTTTACAGACTGCCAGAAATAAAACAGCTTGAGACCACTTTAACTGTCCTGGCTCAATGCTAGGGAAACATGGGAATTGTAGTTTTTTCTGAGACATTGAGCCTTCTCTGTCAGAAAGCTCTGGTACCACAATAAACTACAGTCCCCATGATTCCCTAGCACTGAGCCAGGGCAGTTAAAATAATCTCAAGCTGTATTATTTCTGGCAGTCTGTAAAGGCCCTTAGTATTAAGTAACACCCACATTTATTGTGTACTTTATTCTGTTTGTTGGTATAAGGTGCCTTCCTCTTTTTAAGTCTTTCCTCTCCAACAATAAAGTATACATCACATTAATACTTTGCCTTGTTTTTAGATAACTTTTCATGTTCAAAATTGCTCTACAATTCTAATCCTTGCCTCACAACAAGTGTTTGAGGTAGGTCACCAGATTTATTATAGAGATGAAGACAACAGAAACTATGGTGCATTTATTGACTTAACAAATATTCAGAATTTAATTTCAGTCTTCTTGGCCAAATCCAGCAGTCTTCATTGCATGGCTAATGCGTTAAAAAATAAAAGACCTGTTTCATACTCAGGTCTTTGCATGAAAGCCTTGGCTGAGCATATTTAGACTTAATTTTGGATAAGCTTCATAGGAAAAGTGGGTTGAAAAGAAAGGTTTAGAAAGAGGTGATGTTGTATGCCCAAACATTACGGAAAGTATTATGTTTATGGTAATGCATTCAGAACAGGAGTTTAGTCACTTTTTGAAAACCAGCTCTTTTTTCATAAACACAGATAAGAACTATTTCTTCATTTTTATGTATCTATGTATTCTGTATCTATTAGTGTGTAGAGGAAGCAAAAGCTTTGTGGGTTTCTTTCGGTCTACTTAAATATTTTGTTTTTCTATCTAGACACAATGGATAATTGGGATGAAAAGAAGCTGGAAGAAGTAGTGAACAAGAAACATGGTGAAGCAGAGAAGAAAAAACCCAAAACACAAATAGTATGTTCTTTTCTTTATTTGTGTTGCAATATCTAATTAAGATACTGCTGTGCTCCCACATTAGAAGCGGGAGGGGGCCATAAACTGCAGCCCCCAAGCACCTTGAAAAGTTGTTCCAGAGGACTCAAAACCAATGAACAGGTTTTCATTGTAGGATATTGCAGCACTGGAAAGAGAGCAAGAAATATTAAATCTAGCCTTAGTATATGCACTCATCCCTCTATATTCGCTGGGGTTAGGGACACAGGACCCCCGTGAATGTGGAAAAAACGCAAATAACAAAAACACTATGTTTTTACTTGAGAGAACGCCTTTCTATGAATCTCTAGATTCTCTAGTGCAACTCTGTGGTCAACATCTGCCAGACATTGACCATAGATTTTTGTGGGGTTTTCAAGCTGTGAGGCTGTGTTTTATAAGAATGTATTCCTAACCTTTCACCTGCATCTGTGGCTGGCATCTTCAGATCTTCAGCTTTTTTCATCCCAGTACTCTGAAGCCCGAAAACCCCACAAAAACCCATGAAAGCCGGCCGTGAAAGCCTTCGACTTCTCATTGACCATAGAATTGCCCTGGAGGAGCTACAGATGCCTAGTGGAGTGTTCTTTCCAGGAATCTCTAGGTCCTTCAGTGCGACTTTTGGTTCAAGTTGACCATAGAGTTCCTCTGGAGGACCTAGCTATTCCTAGAGAGAACAGATTAATAAAATCTATGAATAATCAAAGCGTCAAATGTGGAGGGACGAGTGTATAGGGTTTATGCATATTTAATTTGACAAAATAGTCCAGGGATTGTTCAGTGACAATATATGAAGATACTGAAATGCAATAAAAATATCAAATCCAGTACATAGAATGAGAACTAGCTCAGAAATATAACTGTCTTGTATAGTTATAGGTTTAATGTGTATGATTGCCAGATATTCTTTGCAGCTTAGCTTTTTCTAAAGTAGATGTTTGTTGTAATATGAAAATCAGGAAGAAAGCTATCCCACTGGGGAAGGGGAAGGGAGTCAGTTAAAAGGACTGGAGGATGGGGGGGAGGGGAGTGCACATGCCTGCTCCTCTTCCCTTGCCCACACATCCCTTTAAATGGATTCCGGGGGGTGGGGGAGTTATTCACAGTTTCTCCACATTCATGGGAGTCTTGTTCACCTAATCTCTGTGATTATGATGGGCTGAGTGTATTTTTCTTGACTAAATGCAAATGGGAAAAAAACAAAACAATTTGCCTGCAGTCTACTAAGACAGCTGAATAAGACCATTTGCCTTATCTCTGTTTTGTCTTATTCAACTTAAAGACAAAACTTAGCGCAGATGGTCTTATTTAGCTGTCTTGGAAGAGTGCAGGCAAATTGATTTGTTGTTGTTGTTATTTGGTTTTTAAATTTGCATTTGGTCACCAGAAATCATGATGCATCTTTATTTATTTAGAGCATTTATTTTTCAGCTTACAAATTGTTAGTTTGACAATTCCCTGTTGTGAGGCTTACAAACTAAAAAGACATGACACAAAGGGAGAAAGGAAAACCAGTGAGGAAGGGGATCGAGTCCATCAGATACTTCTGGTTCTTCTTTCCTTCTGAAGTCAGGGTGGTAGCAGTTAAGATGGATGGAAGGGCCTTTCATCTGCCTCTTGGTCTAGGCATGGTGGAGCTGTGTTTACCTCTTCTTCTCCATCCAAGGCTAGGATGGTAGCAGCCAAAATAGAGGTCTTTAAACTTCATCTGGGCCTAGACATCTTGTCATGTTATATAAAATAGAAGAACAGAACATAATGTTAGTGTTTCTCCAGGTCTGCAAGTACTTCCTTGATGCTATTGAAAACAACAAGTATGGATGGTTTTGGGTCTGTCCTGGCGGAGGAGACAACTGTATGTATCGCCATGCTCTCCCTCCTGGCTTTGTACTCAAAAAGGACAAAAAGAAGGAAGAAAAGGAAGAAGAAATATCTTTAGAAGATCTAATAGAAAAAGAGGTAATTCTGTAAATGACTTGGCCTCTGATAAGCATATGCCCTAGAGCCTGTATGAGATAACTGGCTCTGAGGTCCCACATACACACAGAGTAATTATTGTTCTGTGCTGTTATCTTTATCTTTATCGATGTTCTTTCTTCTAATGGCAGGTGAGAAAAGCAGTCTCTATGACAGCAGTGAGAGAAGTTGGGGTAGTTTCAACCCTTACCCTTAGTTATTTGAACTAAATTTATAGAAGTACATCAGATTTTTTTTTTTAAAAAAAAACTACTTGATAGCACTGTAAAGGAAATAATTCTAGAAGCGTAAATTTTTTTGCTTTCCTGAATTCCTATCTCCAGGGGGCAGTTGGGTTTAATGGGAGTGAGGGGACGTTGAAACAAAATATCTCTAATAGTAAAGCACTTGGTTTGCATGTACTTTGAAAACTTTGAAAAAAGGTGGAAATGTTCAATGGTTTTATCTTCAGCCATTAAAGATCTGCTGAATCTCAGTTATTACCTTAATTCCTGTTTACTAGCTGATTGTAGGCTCAGAGAAAACTAGGATGAAAACATAGATTTTCACACTCATGTCACTGTCAGTCACAGGAAATTCAAAGGGAGTATCATATTTGGGTGCAGTGTTATAACCCATTATGGTATATCACACACAATTTGAAAGCATCTATTTAAGGACAAGGGGTAAGGGCTATAGGGCTTTTTCTTAATGCAGTGAAGAAAGAATGCCTCTTGCAGCAGAAACAACACAAAGAGCTCTTTGTTTCTGGCATTAAAAAGTAGCCTTCTAAAAACATGCTAATGATTAATATTCTTACCTTACAGCGTGCTGCCTTAGGACCAAACGTTACTAAAATTACTCTAGAGTCTTTTCTTGCATGGAAGAAAAGGAAAAGACAAGAAAAGATTAGCAAAGCTGAGCAAGATATGGAAAGAAGAAAAGCAGATTTTAAGGCTGGCAAAGCACTGGTGGTAAGTTCTGTTCTTCTGAAGTGTGTGATCTGTTACATTGATTCAGTATAACAAAACAAAAGCAATCATCTTCAGTAGTTTAGATATTTTGATCTGCTTTTAAGATTCTTGTTTCTGTTTAATGCTGTGTTCATTTTCTACATGACTAGATCAGTGGACGTGAAGTGTTTGAGTTTCGGCCAGAGTTGGTTGATGCAGATGATGAAGAAGCTGATGACACTCGTTATATTCAAGGAACAGGTGAAGATGAGGTAAAGGTGCTGCAAGAATGTAGTGCAAATACAGCACACTCAAAATACTTCCTAATTAACTGTACCATTGTGAAACTTAGCCTAAGAATATACATGAAGATTTAACTGCTATGACTGCTATGTGGTGGGTCATAGCTTTTGAGTACCGTGCAAGGATTTTGCTATAAGCATGATTAGGAATGCTGGTTACAGAAAAATTGTTTTCTCTTTTTCCCTTCAGGTGGATGAACTTGTGCGTGTAAATGATGTGGATTTGAACCTGTATGTTCCAAAAGCTGTAGATGAAACTGGCATTACTGTAGCTAGTCTGGAACGATTTAGCACATATGCTTCAGCTGAAAAGGATGGTAAGGGTTTAGAATAGTTTTCTTGCTGTTTGATAAAGGAAGTGATTGTCTGAAGATTTTGGATGTTATCCTGTATTTAATGTCTAGTCCCAAAATAATCACCCCTGCTTAATATTTAACGTATCCTGCCAGATTGCATCTTCTAAAACAGAACAGGCTTTGTCAAATAAAAACTTGCCTCAGTTGTACCTTTTTAAAAGTATGACCTGGCAGATGTGTGAGAGAGAGAAAAAAGAGGAGGGTGAAGAGAGGGGGATAGAGATGTACATAGTTTAATTGGACATGGTGGTGAATTCCATCAGTTATGCCTTTGAGTTGTGGCATAAGGCTCTGATTTCTATGGCGTTTCCTTCCAAGTTAGTTTTCCAATGCATTTTTCAGGTTTATCAGCCCTACTTGTAGAGTTGTGTGGTCTGGACTCTTAGTTCTATACCAACAGGAAAAATTGCTGAAGGTGTATTTAAATAATGCACAATGAAATTTGGGGTTGCTTGTTTTTTACTTTCAGATAACAAGCTGAGTGAAGCTTCAGGTGGAGGACTGGAAAATGGAGAACAAAGTGACTTGGAAGCTGACAGTGAGACAGAAGGCACCCAAGAAAATGGAGTAATTGATGCAGTACCAGTGGATGAAAATCTTTTTACTGGTGAGGACTTGGAAGAACTAGAAGAAGAACTAAACACACTTGATTTAGAGGAATGAACAAGCAGGTTCAAATGTGAATTTAATCTACTTGATAAAGTGAATATTGGCTCCGTCTGTTTTCTCTAGAATTCATAAATGGAGTGTTGTTCGTTTCTCATGTGATTCTGGAAAGAACATGACAAAAAATATTTCCCCTCCCATTTTTTTCTGATGCCGTCTTAACCAGCTTCATAAAATGCCACCCATAATAAGACACTGAGAGGACTCATAACATTTAATGACATTGTTATGAATCTCCATCTGAAAATTGGAAGTCTAAACTGCTTTTCCAGAAGAAGCAAAGGGGAACATTGCTACCAGATCCGTGACAAGCTCTGAATGAAAGCTTTCAGCAGAATTGTATTTGAAATAAATATGTTTGAGTGGTTTACAATTGAGCTATGTACTGTAAAATTAAAATGATAAGAGATCAAAATGCCTGTAGTCCTGCAGGTACTGAAATTGTTCAAGTAATCGAAAGCAAATAAATGCTTAAGGTAGAAGTATGTATAGTATGGGCCCCTGACTCTAAACTTTAAACATAAGCCACGAGGGTGTAAATAAAGATTATCTGATTGAAAAACACATTGATTCTAGTGTATATGCATGTTTTGCCAATATGCAGTAGACCTAAACAAAAGCAATTTTTATGGTATGCAGTCTCTAAATTGCCATCATGTAGAAAGATAATATTCCTTCTGCCTTCCCAAAAAATAATACTTGTTATGGTGTGCCTTCAAGTCATTTCTTACTTATGGCAACTCTATCATGGGGTTTTCAGGGCAAGATTTTTTCAAAGGAGGTTTTGCCTTTGCCTTCCTCTGAGGCTGAGAGAGTGCATTTCCACAGTTGAGCAAGGATTCAAACTGGTCTCTTGAGAGTCCCAGTCTAACACTCAAACCACATCGACTTGCATAGGAAACCACATCTGAGTATTCATTTTCTAAGAAAATCCTATGAAATTCATCAGATCATCCACCATACATTGATGGGACTTGAAGGAACCCCACACACACACACCAAAAAAATGAATACAGTTGGCCCTTCAGATATGCAGAATTTCAGTTGTAGTGACTCCCCCCCCCTCCCAGGATGTGAAAAAAACAAATAATCATGACTTGCATTATTAGATGCTGATGATGTGAATGCACACACTTCAGCATGTCTGCATTTCATAATTTGGGGTGTTAAAATCCATGAATTATCATATTTGCGGATCCAAAGGGCCACCAGTCTCTTGCGTGCTCTTTTCTCTAGTGTTTTTTCTAAATCTTCCCTAATCTCATGCATATCTATTTTGTACATACTGTAAATTTTGTGAGACTGGAAATCCACGTTAAATAATCTGTTAAGAGCAACTGTTTCACGCATTCTTCAGTAACTAGAGGGAAAGAAACAGTTTTAGCTTGATATTTAAAAGCAAAATGACAATTTACAATGTTATTTTAAAGAAAGTGTGTTACACAACTGGATCAACATTAAATATAGTGTCTTAATTTGCATTTTTGTAGCAAATTTGAGAAATATTCCAGGCAGAAAAAATCAGGAGCAGTAAAATGGAGCTCTATGACCTAGAGCTCTGCTTACAATGCGCCATCTTAAAATCTCAATTTCAAAAATGTTTTTAGTCCCATGGGATGAGCAGGAAATATTGCAGTATCACCTAAATACTCATATGCAGAAACTTCAGATTTAGAAAACGTTATTTAAAGTTGGGATTGTGCACACAGGGAATTGAAAATGCTTTGGGTCAATCTAGCTGGTAAAAGAGAACTCTGCTCTGCATGCAGAATTTTCATCCAGTGTAGTGCTACCTTGATATTCAGTGCTGAAGATAGACACATATCATTGAAGGTTATATTCCAATTATTAGTATCATTTTTTGAATTCTTTCAGCCACTGTCTGGATCAAGATGGAACACCTCAATGTAACTTTGCTTATCTGTTTTATATAGAAGTTATTTTTCCCCTGCTCTTTCATCAGTCTTCTAGCTCTTCATGCTTGTTTGGATTATATCTCATCTGCCTTAATCTGTCCAGATCAAATCGAAATTATGGACTTCAATTTACTATGCGTGCACCTTATTGTTTTTATAGAAGTGATTTTTTTTTTTTAAGCATTGCTGCATGCTAGTTTTCAAGTTGGGGAAGGTACAATAAATGTTGCGTTTCTTCTTTATTTGGAAGCATTTTCTCTAAGGTAGACTAAAAACAGTAGGCCATTTTTACTTATGGTAAATTTAAAAGGTGATAGCTTGACTTATATTTGAAGTATTATATTAAATTTTTACATTATTACTATGACAAATGTACATGAGACGCTAATGGTTCAGTTGATTGTATTTTTTTTCCTGGAAGTGTTCTGGATTATTTTGTTTATAACTGTGTTAAAATATATCAAATGATTTGATAGTCGAGCTCAGTCATGCAAAAGGAAAAGGTTAGGATTGAATACTCTAAGTTGCTTTAGGCAGAGCAGTGACCCACATGGGGAAATGCCCCTTAACATTAACAGTGTAAGAAGATAATGGCTTTAAGATTCTTAATTTTGGCATGTATTATGTGTTCTGAAATTTTCTCTTCTAGCACTATAAAATGTTCTCTGACCAAATACTTCAATCACCTTTCTGCATATGGAAACACTTTTATCAAATAGCAAATTATGAGTAGACCTTGCTGCACAATGACTTTGCTGGAAATTCTTGCAAAGTAGTAAAATACAAACATGCTTTAAGCGGGTGAATCTCTATTGGATCTCCTTCATTTGTGATAATGTTCTAAATTTGTATACATGTTAAGAACAGTGGCTTTAAAATTTTCGTATAGGTTATTGGATCTTGCTGTTGTCTCACTTGAGCTGACCCAGAACATGCCACATACACTCATCCTTCCACATTTGCGGCTTTGACTTTTGCGGATTTGATTATTCACAGATTTTATTAATATGTTCTCTCTAGGAATATCTAGGTCCTCCAGCGCAACTCTGTGGTCAGTTTTAACCAAAAGTCACACTGAAGGACTTAGAGATTCCTAGAGAGGTGTTCTCTCAGGTAAAAACATGGTGTTTTTGTTATTTGCGAGTTTTCCACATTCACGGGTGTCCTGTGCCTCTAACCCCAGCAAATGTGGAGGGAGAAATGTATACTTGTGCATAAGTAGCGGATAGATTTTGGGGACAAAATTATAGATTTTGATATTACCTGTGGAAAAGTCAAGAGTAAAACTTAGGAGCATGCAAAAAATGACGTAGGAGACAAAGCAAAGGAAAATGATGCCAAAGAACTTACAAAATTCCAGCAGGCATAACTGTTTCTGCTCACATTAAAGGGTAGATGGATGAGGGAACTCTGGTATATGGTGGCTGTGCGATGTGGGGGAGGTGAAAAGGTGCAGCTAAGAAAATATGCACTTGTCAAAAAGATGTAAAGGCCAGAATTATGGTACATCCCCTTCACTGTGTAGAGTAGCAAAAGGTGAGAGCTTCATCTAATTGGAGTGCCAGCCCCTTCTACTCTCAGTGCTCCTTTGAGGTGAAACACTAAAGAGCCACTGCCACCAACATTTTCCTGCCCACATTCAAAAAATGCCAGAAGTGGTGCCACAGTGGAGAGAGTAGAGGGGGTTCGGTGTTTCTTTTAAATTTTCCTGGGACGAACTCTGTTCTTGCCTTTTGCCACTCTATTCAGAGAAGGGGATATTTCCTTTTATGATAAGAGTTAAGGTATAGTGTTTAATTGACCTGTGAAAAATGCTTAGTAACGGAGATGTGCACCGCCCCCTACCGTGACAATCGCATCAAAGGGGAAACCTTTATCTTTATAAGTTGACTCAGGTTTGGGGGTGAATTTTTTGCCAAAAATTTGTATATTTATACATGAGTATATGCAGTAGTCTTTAATCCTGTACAGATGTATGTTTCATTGTGACGACTGATGTCATCTCTACTGAATCCCATGAAGCATTCAAGGGACTACCCAAGATTTCCTTTAACTGCTTGAAAGCCTGAGATCTGGTGGCAGTCTTCTAAGATTGTAAAATAAAGGAACATGAAGTCATTGAGTCAGGCAGCAAGATTTGCTGTAACCCCACAATGTAGGATTGTAATAAACAAATAACTTTAGCCTGTGACTCATGCATGTGGTATTTCTAATGTAGTTTTGTCACCATTTTTAGAGATATTTCAGGTCCACTGATAATTCTGATTGCTAGTGCTCTCACCACTAACAGTTGCAGTCCAAGAACATCTGAAGAGATGCAAAGTGCAAGAACATCTGAAGAGATAGATAATAGCCCATTATCTATCAAATGTATAATGAATTATACATATTTATGATTCCCTTATTATACCACAAATTTTACTTAGTGAACTGAGAAAGCTATTTTATCCTCTTTAAGTATCTGCTGTTACCTGCAAAAGTCTGTACTATAGTGATGCCATGAGTTTGATGGCTTTGTCACAAAGATAAAGCTGAAGGTAAACTATGACTTTAGCTTAGCATAGAGTATGTGTGTCCCTCCACATGTTCTTGGACTGCAAATCTCATTACCTTTAGCCAGCAAAGCAAATGGTGCGGGATGGTGGGAACTGCATCTCTACAACATCTAGAGGGACACACTTTTCCTATCCCTACTTGCCCTGCCGTGCCTAACTCCATTTTGAACAAGAGTAGGTCCATTTAATCAACGTGATCTATGTTAGTGTTGACATAGTAATTGCGATCTATAAAAATGTTGACAGTAATTCAGTCAATCTCATCTAGGTCACATTAGCAACTAGGTTTAAGCCACACTTTTTAATCACACTTTATAACTTCTATTTGATTTTTTTTAATGTTATTCTAACAAGACAGCATAATTTTGAAATGCTTAAACTCAAAACATCAGTCATGTCTGTCAAAACAATGCTTCTGAAAAGCTTTCAAATTTGTTTTCCAAACTTAACTTTGGTCTCCAAGAGCCATGAGGAGATGAAGTTGTAAGCTGAATCTTCAAAACTAGCTCAAGCTGCATTGCATTGTGTTCACAGATTTATGGGGTTTTGGGGGGGAGGGGGTAAACTACTGTTAATTTCAGTACAGAGATATTCCAAGGAACGCTTATAGTGTTTGTGAGTTTATAATGATTCCTGTAAAAACTCCCAAAATTTAAATTTATAACAATGCAAAGCATTGGGTTGTGCTTACTGTTGTCCAGGTTTGCTTTCATTGCCACTTCCACAGCTTGCATGCTCAGTTTAATTATTAACTGTTGGTCATTGTGCTGGCATCCAAGAAATGTATGTGTGTTTATGTTTCTGCTGGTGATGTGAATGTTGTAAACTATTAATGGAATATTGGAAAGTGGTTTTAAATGCTGGCAGACCTCTAGAGTTCTTCCTTTGATTAAAAGTAATGTTACAGTAATATGGGTGCAGAGATGTTTCCCCTTCACACTGACTTTTGAAGGAGGGATAACGCTTAAAAATTATGTAATTCTGGTATGATTCTAAAATGCAAAGATATACAACTCAGCACAAAAGTTAGAATCATACAAGCCATTGTATTCCCTATTACCATGTATGGATGTGAGAGCTGGACAGTTAAGAAAGATGATAGGAAGAAAATCAATTCCTTTGAGAGAATGTGGTGCTGGAGAAGAGTGCTGAGGATCCCATGGACAGCCAGAAGGAGAAAGAAATGGGTCCTAGAGCAGATCAAGCCAAAAACCTCCCTTGAAGCCAAGATGACCAAACTGAGGCTGTCGTACTTTGGACACATCATGAGAAGAGAGGACTCGAAAAAAATCAGTGATGCTGGGGAAGATGGAGGGAAGTAGGAAGAGAGGAAGGCCACATGCCAGATGGATGGACTCTATTAAGGAGGTCACTTTTGAGTATTAAGGGGTTGCAGGATTTAAGCAGAGCAGTGGAGGACAGAGAGTCTTGGAGATGTCTCATCCATAGGGTCGCCATGGATCGAGATTGATTCGAAGGCAGCTAATAACAAAAGTTCTGGTTATGAAAAGGACAGTGGTGTTCCAAATACACAGATGGACCTGTGTATTTGGCTCAATCTGTGAAACTACTACATCCACTATTACTACTTAATTTCTTTTTTCCTTAATTTCACACTCATCTGGCCAGTTAACAGATAAATTTCTTCTAAAATTGTTGGTTTGCTCCCTTGGTCTTAATTGGCAGGTCAATAGAGGCTCTTCTTGGCCCTTGAGCAAATATAGCTTGTCCTGTTTTGGATCTGGTGGAAGATGCCATCATTACACAGCAAAGAAAATAGACAGCCATCAGATTGAAAACTACGTTTCGTCCCTGCCGTTCTCACTTTGACTGCTAGATGTCACTATTTGGACATATTGATGTTAATATGCTTTTGGAAAAGTCTATAATTTTTTCATTGAAACAGACTGATAAAGAATATGTGGACTCAAAATGGTTAAGAAACTCGATTTTCCCCCCCACTCCGCATGGCTCTCAAACCTCCTTGGAAGAAGGCCAGTTCCAGGTAGGTTGCACAAACACTGCAATGCTACTGCTGAAAGGGGATGGGTTTTTGTGAATGCCCAACTTAAACACTATCAAGTGCCTGCAGCATGCCCATCTCCAGAAATGCCCATTTCTGTATTTTCTGAGCTGAATTCATTCCTCTTCCCATCCAAGAGACACATTTACCCAGGGGTAGGCAACCTTTTTGAGCCGGGGGCTGGTTTGCTCTCCCTCAGACAATTGGGGGGCCGAAGCACCAAAAATAAATGAATAAAAAATATATATATTTTTAAAAATTAAAACATCAAAAAATATATGCATGCACACTCTCTCAGCCCCAGAAAAGCCATGGCAAACCCCCTGTGGAGATTTTGCCAAGAAAACCACAAGAACAAGTAATAACAATAATCAATATCATAATAATAATAAATTTTATTTATATACTGCCCTGTGGCAAGCCAATCCGGGCGGTGTACAACAATAAAATAAATACAACTTAAAACAATATAATTCCCTCCTCCCCCCTCTTAAAAAGTTATTAAATCATCATGGCGGGGGGCGGTGGTGGCGGCGGCAGAACCGGCCTGGGGACGGTCCAAAGGCCTCGGGGGGCCGCATCCAGCCCCCGGGCCTTAAGTTGCCTACCCCTGCATTTACCTATAGAAGGGCCAGAGGAAAAAGGTCCTTCATTTCTCTCACTAGTGACTGGGCTGGCTTCTTTTGCTGCCCAAGGATAATGGGATTTGGAGTAGCAGTTCTAGGACAAGAGAGTTTCGTATGGCCCTGTGAGCTATCCCCTTCATTTGCTCTTGCCTGAACCCTGGAAAAAAGGATGGCCTCAATAGGGAGGTGAGCAGGAATTTTTATCCGTGCATGACTTGCAATCATTTAAATAGGGCCCTTGCTTTTTCAAATGCCCTTTCCCCATACTCACATGCAACATCTCTAAATCAAAATTCTAATAAATAAACAGCTTTATTTTTAAGTTGTGCCAGTTGGGGCTTCCCAGAACAAAAGAAAAGGAAACCCTCTTACCCCTTTTTGTTGTTCATTTTTGTTTTGTTTTTTTACTAAGAAACTCATCTGTGTCTCAGTATTTCTGCCACCTGTGAATCAGTTTTTGGGAACTATAGATTCCCAAGAACTGGGGTATTTTCCTGCTGGCATGGTTTTGGTTTTCTGTTAAATCCTCCCTCTTCAACACTGTTTTCTAGCAGATGAGGTTGATACTTATCTCTGCATAACTGTCCCTGAATCGTATGTGTGTATATTTGGAGAGCCAGTGTGGTATAGTGGTTTGAGTATTGGGAAAGGACTCCAGGAAACTACAGTTTAAAGGTCCGCTCAGCTATGGAAACCCCCTGGGTGACCTTGGGCAAGTGACACAATCTCAACCACAGAGTAAGGCAAGTTAACTCCCCTCTGAACAAATCTTGCCAAGAAAACCTCATGGTGGGTTCACATTAGGGTCACTGTGAGTAAGAAATATCTTGAAGACATACAAAATTATTCAGAATCTCTTTTTCATAAGCAAGCTTCCTGTAGGACTGGCCTCACCATTAGGCAACAGACTTTTGGAGCAGCAGATTTATGCACTTACTCCTCTGGAAGTTGTTTGAATCACTCTGACAACATAAACAGGAGTCTGAGCGCCACAATCCTCCAATTAATTGCCACTTTCAGGTGGACAGCCAAGTCTAACCCTAAAGAGGATAAAATGTAAATATCTCAGCGCACTTTGTTTACTGTCTGGCATCTGACTCTCTAGACTAGAGCCTTCACTTGAGTCATTTTGCAGCCATAATCAGTCACTAAGCAAACAGAATTAGGACTATGTGTTTTCTACCACTTTTGGCAACGTACGAATTTTCTTCATAGGAAATGCATGTAACCGCAAATTATTCTTCTCTATTCCAGCTAAAATTAGTATTTGTAATCTGCTGATCTCTTAGATTTAGGGGGGTTGCAGACTGCCAGAAATAGTGCAAATTGAGTCCACTTTAAGGGTTAGGGAATCATGGGAACTGTATTTTATTGTGGCACCAGAGCTCTCTGACAGAGAAGGCTCAATGTCTTAGAAAAAAAACAATTCCCATGATTCCCTAGCACTAACCCTAACCCTAAAAGTGGACTCAATTTGCACTATTTCTGGCAGTCTGCAACCCCCCTTAGTTATTCAGTCTTTTAAAGGAAAGCAAGAAGGAAAACTACAATTGCTTGCAACAGAAGTAAAGCTTTAAAAGGAACAAAAAGACATACAGGAACACCTAGATTTACCAGTTAAGAGTTAACTGGTATATATTTTAGCTGTATTTTAGTGTTATATATATATTTTTGGCGTAGAATCATTCTTCTTTGGTCATATATTATGACTATCAATAAATTATAGGTTAGCATACTGACTCTAGGAGCTGTAAAGTAACTTTTCAAGCTTCCAGAGAGCTTCCCTGGTTTCTGTGAGTTGCAGTCCAAAAGTAATTTACTCAAAGAAGCCCACTTTGTTAGCTTTTAAAAATGAAATGCAGATGGGACATAGCCCCATAATGGTAAGTGGCTACACCCTGAATACGTCTAGACTTCATGGAGTGACTCTTGTTTCCCTGAGATGGTGACTAAAGAGAGTGGGAGGCTGGGTGCTGATTCATCAAAACAACAGCTTTCATACACTCAGCTGCTTCTCTCCTAAAATGTATTAAAAATAACAGGGGGGAGGGAGATGCAAAGGAAGGAAACTCAATGAAAACACACATACTCAGGCAAAAATGTGGGTTTCAGGTAGATAAGTAAATCAACTCACTAATTATTAACCTCTGCCTTTCCCCTGTATGCCTTCTGCTTCATTAACATTTGAATGAACATGACACTGAACATTGTATGAAACAAGCTCCAGGGGGGGGGGAAATCCCCTAGATAAAACAAAAAACTATGAAAGTGAAGGCACTTCATGTAACAATGTTGGAATTGTTTGTAGGAAAGGTTGGGACACCCATAAGTAACTCTACAGCTTTGGCTCAGGCTACCTGACAGACCATATCTCATCATAAAAGCTCACTTGGACCCTGACATGCACAAAAGAGGCCCTTCTCTTAGGCTGCATCCGCACTGCGGAAATAATCCAGGTTGACATCACTTTAACTTCCATGGCTCAATGTTATGGAATCCTGGGATTTGTAGTTTGTTGTGGCACCTAGAGTTCCCTGGCAGAGTAGGCTAAATGTCTCTCAAAACTACAAATCCCAGAATTCCATAGCATTGAGCCATGGCAGTTAAAGCAGTGTCAATCTGGATTCCCTCCCTGTGGAGGCTAGAATGACCCTTTCATTGCTGTCCTTCCATCAGCAAGTGAACATTTTTTTTATTATTCAGACAAGCTTTTACAACTGAAGCCTTTCAAAGAAAAGGACCTTTTAAAAGTATTTTTTTAAAAAAAAGTAGAAGACACATATCCAGGGGTAGCTGTGTTGGCCATATAGCAAAGTACAACAACATGCAAAATCCACAAAACGGTGATATTGGGCCAACCAAAATGCATAAAATATATGTTACAAGCTTTTGAAGCTCCACTGGCCTCTTCATTGGGCAAAAGTGTTAAAAAATCATACAGGAGAAGGGGGAAATGATGATGTTAGTCGCAGGCCTGCATTTTGTGAAGATGTTGTCGCTGGTGTTCTGGGTATGGAGGGATATCTATGCAGGCAGGCCACTCCTCTTTGTAGCCATGTGCTATTGGGAGACAAAGGGGGGTTGCAGACTGCCAGAAATAGTGTGAATTCAGTCCACTTTTAGGGTTAGGGTTAGTGCTAGGGGATCATGGGAACTGTTATTTTTCTGAGACATTGAGCCTTCTCTGTCAGACAATTCTGATGCCACAATAAAATACAGTTCCCATGGTTCCCTAACTCTAACCCTAACCCTAAAAGTGGACTGAATTCACACTATTTCTGGCAGTCTGCAACCCCCAAAGTATTTTAAAGTCCAGAAAAATTAAATTCCATTACCAAAAGAAAAAAGGTACTTCTTATGAGATCCAGGATGTTAAAAATTCGACGGCTGGTTGGCTGGGAATGCAAGGCAACATGTATAAATCCCTCTTAAAGATGGTGTAGAGAAGCCCTGGAGAGTGCAGCAAATAATCCACAAAAGCTAAATGTGCAACTATGGACGTTATCACACGGGGCCCAATCCAAACAGAATCCAAACGAAATCCCGACCTAATACGTATTATTTTCCCGTGTTTCCACACGACGTCGCACAGAACCCCGACAGAAAGTGGAAAGAACCAAGATCTTTTGAATTTCGGTTTCTTCAGGAATTGCAATTGCGCGACGGGAATCATTTCGCATTTACCGTAAGTCTGATCACCAAATACGTATTGTGGCGCATTTCCCCGTCATTACCCTACGTGGGGTGGGGCCCGCGCTCCAAGGAGGACCTCCTCTGAGAGCTGGCTCTCCAAGGAGGACCTCCTCGGAGCGCCAGCTCTCCGAGGGGGACCTCCTTGGAGCACCGACCCTGCGCGGGGCCTGCGCTCCAAGGAGGACCTCCTCGGAGCGCTGGCTCTCCAAGGGGGACCTCCTCAGAGCGCTGGCTCTCCGAGGGGGACCTCCTCGGAGTGCCGGCCCTGCGCGGGCCCTGCACTCCAAGGAGGACCTCCCCGGAGAACGCTGCGGCGTGAGGTCCTCCTCGGAGCGCCGGCCGTGCGGAGGGCCGGCTCCACCGAGGACGACTTGGGAAGGCGTGACAGCCACGGCAAGTGACAGCCGCGGCTGTATTGCGCATGTGCTAGAAGAGCATTTCTAGTACATGTACGGGATTTTCTAACTTGTGTGTGAACGGCAAATACGGTTTCCAGGAGAGCTTTCCTTAATTGCAAAATTATGCTACTTGCGTCTGATAGCCATTTTTGTAATGTAGGGTTTATTTTGGTTTATTTCTGGATTGATTCTTTTTCACTTTCTTTTCGCTTTGTGGCCCGCGTGTGATAACGTCCTATGTATTGCCCCCCGCCCCTCCCGCCTTATGCTTTTAGTACGCTTAACAGTTTAATTCACTTTTAATGTTGACTTTTTGTATGTTTGTAATCTTAATGTGTAAGTCAACTTAAGTCCCAGTCTTGGGTAAAAGGTTAATAAAATTAATAACAACAATATACACATGGATGATGGAGAGCTCTATGTGTTTGGACTTCATTGCTTCACTTGCCTATGATGGTGGGAAGAAGTGATCGAAAAGTGACATTCTGAAGTTACTTTGAGTTCTACGGTTTCCTGAATCCCTCAGCAAGCATGAGAAATCCTGGGAGTTGTAATACAAAAAGCAGCAGTGAGTCCCACTGGCAATAATACCAATTATAATACGTTAGCATATTTTATCTTTCCGAGTATACATGCATAGATGCAGACATGTACGTATGTGGTGTCCACATGCATGGACATATACCCATTTTCTTGCAACCTTTGAGAAGCAGCTCCTCTTCTTGCCCAAGGCTTGAGGTCCTAGTCTCCTACCAACGGAGGCAATATCTTGTGAGAGAATGTGGGAAAGGGCTTTCTTGGTTGTGGCCCACTATACTCTCATTTTGGTGCCACGTTTATTATTTACGGTCGGCCCTCTGTATCCATGGATTCTTTATCCACAGATTCAAGTATCCACAGCTTGAACATATTTCAAAAAAAGTATACATTTCAAAAAGGGAAACCTTGATTTTGACATTTTATTTAAGCAACACCATTTTATTATGCCATTGTGTTTAATGGGACTTGAGCATCCACGGTTTTTGGTACCCACAGGGGTCCTGCAACCAAACCCCAGCGGAGACCATGGGTCCACTGTATTTTATATCCTTTTATTATAGCCTTTAATCTCTAACAATTTTATACAGTCTGTACATGGAACATACAAATTGTTTTAACGGCTTCTTGGTGTGGTGTACTTTTGGATCAATTCTGATGCAGAGGTGGCTATCCTGGGATCTTCTTGGAAAGATCTGTTCAAAGGCGGTTTACTTTCAACTAGGAATTATTTCTATCTGTGGCAGCAATAACTAAAGAAAATGTGATTGTTAAACATTAAGAACACAAAAATAATGACCACAGAGGAGAAGTTATATAAATTCAATCTAGATGACAAGGAAACTGAAATAGTTGAAGAGTTCTCATGCCTTGGATCAGTACATATCATTGAATGGATCAAGACACTCAGAAAAGTCCTTTAGATCACGCTTTTCCTTAACTGTTGTTGTTTCTTGCTTTGTGCCTTCAAGTTGTTTCCAACTTAGGGAGACCCTAAGGGGACCCTATCATGGGGTTTTCTTGGAAAGAGTAGTTCAGAAGAGGTTTGCCATTGCTTTCCCCCGAGGAAGCTGAGAGAATGTGACTCACGCAAGGTTGCCCAGTGGGTTTCTGTGGCCAAGCTAAGATTAGAACCCTGGTCTTCAGAGTCATAGTCCAGCACCCAAACCTCTATGCCACATTGGCTCCTACTCTATCTTTCACTCCTGGTAACATTTATCATGTGGAGCCAGTGGGGCGTTGTGGTTTGAGTGTTGGACTATGGTGCATCTGCACTGCAGAATTAATGCAGTTTGACACTGCTTTCACTGCCATGGCTCAATGCTATGGGATTCTGGGAACTGTAGTTTTGTGAGACATTTAGCCTTTTGTGCCAGAGAGCTCTGGTGCCACAACAAGTTATAAATCCCAGGATTCCTTAGCACTGAGCTAAGGGAGTTAAAGTTGTTTCAAACTGGATTATTTCTGCAGTGTAGATGCATCCCACAGCACTGGAGACTTGTGTTTGATTCCCAGCTTGAGCATAAAAACCCATTGGGTGAATTTGGATAAGTCACACACTCTCAGCCTCAGATGACAGCCAAGGCAAACTCCCTCAGTGTTGTCCAACCCTCAAACCCATCCTGGAGTTTTCCTGGCAAAGTTTTTTCAGAGGAGCTTTGCCATTAACTTCTTTCCCTGTGGCTGAGAGAGTATAACTTACCCAAAGTCACAAACCCTCCCTTATGATTTAGAACTCAATATTATTCTATATTATAAATATTATATAATAATAATATATAATATAATAATGTATAATATAATATAATATGTAATAAAAATGGGGGGCAATGAACGCCTATATACAGTTGTTAAACATTGTTATATATTGCAGCTGTATTGAAGACAATAAAATTTAAGATTTATACAAACTGGATGAAGTATGGGAAATCAAACTGTAAATATGTATATTTAAAAATATGTTTTAAGATTATTTTAAATGATGTCTTTTTGAGTACTGTAACATGAGGTAAAAATAAAATTTGAAGGTAAAGGTAAAGGTAAAGGTCTCTTAAATAAATAAATAAATAAGTGAGCGCCTACTCTTTCCATCCTTAGTGCCTGGTAATATTTATCATGAGGATGGGACCCAGCGTGGGGTGTAGTGGTTTGAGTGTTGGACTATGATGACTCTGGAAACCAGGATCCCAGCCTGGCGATAAAACCCACTGGGTAGCCAAGTTGGGCGAGATGTCACACTCTCTCAGCCTCCAAGAAGCCCATTCTGAACAAAACCTGCCAAGAAAACCCAGTGATAGGGTTGCCTTAGGGTCACCATAAGTCAGAAACAATTTGAAGGCACACAGCAACAGCAACAACATTTATCCACTTCAACACTATCTGAACCCATCCTCATAGGGGTGCCTTACATTCATCTATTCCCATCACCACAGGCTAGTCTCATTACAAAACTGCATCTGCCAGTTCATCTCATGCACAAAGACCACACATATATAGATGAATGCAAGGCACCCCTATGAGGATGGGGTCAGATAGTGTTGAAGTGGATAAACATTGTTGTTGTTGTTGTTGTTGTTGCTGCTGCTGCTGCTGTTGTTGTTGTGTGCCTTCAAATCGTTTCTGACTTATGACACTGACTGTAAGGTGAACTATGAACCATATATATGTGAAGATGTCAATTCAAAGGACAAATCCTGTGAGTATGAAAATGAAGCGGCAGGTTCAGTCTTAGCGACGGTCGTTTGTAAACAAAGGCATAGGAAACTGTATGTGTATACACACACACATACACACACAGTATGTTTGACTTATGAGGACTGTAAGGCGAACCATGAACCATATATATGTGAGGATTTCAATTCAAATGACAAATCCTGTGTGTATGGAAATGAAGCAGCAGGTTCGGTCTTAACGACAGTCATTTGTGAACAAAGGCATAGGAAACTGTATATATTATACACACAGAGAGAGTATGTCTGACTTATGGTGACCATAAGGCAAACCATGAACCATATATATGTGAGGATGTCAATTCAAATGACAAATCTTATGTGTAAGGAAATGAAGCGGCAGGTTCAGTCTAAATGAAGGTCGTTTGTGAACAAAGGCATAGGAAACTGTAGATATATATTGATAGATAGGTATAGATATATACACACACAGTATTTCTGCACCTGGCTTTCCACTCCACCCAATGCATATCTGAGGAAGTAGACTGGAATCCAGGAAAGCTCCTGCTGGCAGCTTCTTTCTTTCAGTGAGTCTCAAAGGCCCTACATAATAATAATAATAATTATAATAACAACAACAACACATTGCAAATGTATCTGAGGAAGTAGAGTGAAGTCTCTGAAAGCTCCTGCTGCCAACTTTTCTTTCAGTGAGTCTCAAAGGCCCTACATAGTAATAATAATAGCAACAACACCAACAACACATTGCAAATGCATCTGAGGAAGTAGAGTGAAGTCTCTGAAAGCTCCTGCTGCCAGCTTCTTTCTTTCAGTGAGTCTCAAAGGCGCTACAAGATCTCTCTCTCTAGGTAAACATTTATCCCCTATTTTTGTCAGCCTAATCCTGAGGCTTGAGGCGGGCTTTCCCATCCCATCCCTCCTTTCCGTCTGGACGCTCCTCCCTCCATGGCGCGGCATTGAACCGCCTTTTTTGTCCCTCTCCCCTCCTCCTCCTCCTCCTTTCTCCCGAAGTCTATCCGTCCAGAGAAAGAGGGACCCATCCCTCCATCCCTCTGGGCCTGCCTTGCCTTGCCTTCTTTTCAGGGCTTCTTCCCCGCTGTCTATCCCAGCCATGGCGGTCCCTGGGCCCCTGCCCTCCTCCTCCTCCCTCTGGGCTCCGCTGCTTGGCCTCTTCTTCTGCTGCTGCTGCTGCCTCTGGTTTCCCTGCGGCGCCTTCAATCTGGACTCGGCGCGCCCGGCTGTTTACTCCGGAGCCCAAGGGAGCTACTTCGGATTCGCTGTGGATTTCTTCGCTCCGGACCCGGCTTCGTAAGTATTGAACCACCACCACCCCCTTCCTTCCTTCCTTCCTTCTCTCCCTCCCTCCGTCCCTCCCCAAGGTTGCTTGCCCCTCCGAAACACAGAAAAGGAGGAAGAAGAAGCGCCGAGAGGAAAGGAGGGCAAGCAAGGCACGGCGCCACAGAGAAGGAAGGAAGGAAGGAAGGAAGGAAGGAAGGAGGAGGAGGAGGAGGAGGAGGAGGAGGAAGACCATTCCTGGCAAGAGAGCAAAGGAAAGCCCCAAACACTCCCAGAAATGGACACCCAGCTTCCCTTCAGTCCTGCTCCAAAGGGAGAGGACCTGCCAGGGAAAACAAAAACAAAAACAAAAAAAAAAAACCCAAAACATTAGGATATTCCAGTATAAAAGCTTAAAAAAAACAAACCCAAAAAACAAACAACAACAACAACAAAACCTCACTCATATAACTATGTAACTAATATCACTATAAATCCATGCTTCTGAGTCCTGCTCCAAAAGGGAGGACCTTCGGGGAAAATGGAGGGCATTCCAATATAAAAACTAAACAACAACAACCCACTCTTATAACTGTATAACTAATACAACGATACATTCTTTTATATTGGCTTATATATTGGAGTGCCCTTCACTTTTCCTCCATTTGGAGCATTCCAATATAAAAGTTTAAAAACTCACTCGGATAACTATCTGTAACTAATATAATTATAAATCCATGCTTCTGAGTCCTGCTCCAAAGGGAGGACCTTCAGGAAAAGTGGAGGGCATTCCAATATACATGCTTTTAAAACAAACCCACTTATATAACTGTGTAACTAAAATATAACTATAAATCCATGCTTTCTGAATCCTGCTCCAAATGGAGGACCTGCCAGAAAAAAATTAGGAAATTCCAATATAAGAGCTTTTAAAAAAGCAAACACCTCTCATATGACTATGTAACTAATATAATTATGAATCCAGGCTTCTGAATCCTGCTCCAAATGGAGGACTTTCAGGAAAAGTGGAGGGCATTCCAATGAAAAGCCAATATAAAAGGGTTTATAGTTATATTAGGACCAAAGAAAAGCTCAAAACACTGCTAGAAATGTAAATTCATATTTCTTGGTCATGCTCCAAATGGAGGACATTATGGAATTCCTCTTGGACAGAAAGCTGAAATGGAGGACAGGTCCTCTGGTCAGCCTGCCAGGGAATTATTCCCCACCCCAATGGGTCCAAGATTTCTTTGAAAAACAAAACCCTCCAAAGGGTGTTGAGTGGCTGGCAGCTGAGGGGTGGCTTTTGGGGCTAGGGACGTTATCACACGGGGATCTGCCGCCGAAAACTGAAAATAAACCGGACAAGCGGAAGACTTTAATTTACGGGATTTGTCCTGTTCCGCCTCGTCTGATAACTAAATTTGAATTTAAAAGGGGGTTAATTCAAACAAAAACCTGATCTTTTCAAATCCCCAAAAATCCCGAAAATGAAAAGATCAGGTTTTCGTTTGAATTAACCCCCTTTTAAATTCAAATTTAGTTATCAGACGAGGCGGAACGGGACAAATCCCGTAAATTAAAGACTTCCGCTCGTGCCCGTTTATTTCCACTTTCTCCCCGGGACTCCCCGTGTGATAACGTCCCTAGGAAAGGAAAAGAGAGGAAGAGCTTTCTTTCTTCTCTCTCTTCTGATCTCCAATGCTGAGCACAGCACTCTTTGGAAGTGAATGGATGGAGCTGGCACTGGAATGGAAAACAAAAACAAAGCTGGTTCTGGAGGCAGAAGGCAAAAGGAGGCCATCCGCACTGCAGAAAATCATCCAGGTTGACATGGCTCAATGGTATGGAATCCTGGGATTTGTAGTTTGTTGTGGCACCAGAAGTCTCTGACAGAGAAGTCTAAATGTCTCACAAAACTACAATCCCAGGATTCGATAGATATGGCAATTAAAGCAGTCTCAACATGGATTAATTCTGCAGTGTAAATGCAGCCCATGAAAGCTCATACCAGCTAAAATGTGTGGCTTTTAAGATGGCACAAAAGTTTTTGTTTTTTGTTGCAAAGGACTAGCAGTTATCCCTTGAAAATCTCCCCTCCCTAAGCAACATGATCATGATCATGATCAACTAATCTGAGAAACTTTTTTTTGCACAGTGTCTTCTACTTAATCCTTTCTTTCCCCTTCCCTTCTTTCCTTGCTTGTTTTATGTTACTCTGTTTTTAGCTCACCTTTAATAATAATGCAAAACAATTTCCTTCAATTGGATTTCAGGAAATGTGATAGCAGCTTGCTGATTTCTTGATAAGTTTGGAGAAGGCTAAATGATTCACAAAACTACAAAGCCCAGAACTCTACAACATTGAGCCAGGGCAGTTAAAGTGGTATCAAACCGGATTATTTCTGCAGTGCAGATGCAGCCAGGCTGGGCTTCCTTTTCAACACAGAAATGGGATAAAGCTTTCCTTCCATGTGTCACAGTTACAGCATAAACACAATAAGACCCCCTAAATAGAAGATGATAAATCCATAGGACGTTAATGTCTCTAAGGCTGTAACCTTTTGCTTGGGACTGAACTCCACATAATTTAGATTGAATTCAAGAGGAGTTATTTCTGAGTAGACACGCATAAGATTGGAATTGTTTGAAGCAGAAGTACTGCTCCTATCAATGGAAAATCCCTCCACCTCCTGCAAGCAATGATTGCCTGGACATCTGATCCTTTATCAGGAATGACGCAAAGTGTGTCAGGGAATATTTTCAACCCATGAGCCTATGTCATTGTGTGATTCACATATTATCATCGATCCAATGAAAAGCACATTGGTATAGCAAGTTCTAATTTGCTCTGACATCTCTTCCTTTCAGTTATGGAGGAAATATTATGACCAGAAGGTTTACGTTGCATGACACAGAGACAGATGGAGAAGGGAAGGGGGGAAAACTCAGCCATCATCATTGAAAAGACTATGGCCTCAGGCCTGTTTGCTTTCATAATGGCTCAATGCATTACTGTCTGAAAAACATTTCCCTGCTTTCAGTGGGACTTCCTTTCTAGTGTATCCACACTGGACAACTGTAGCACTTTGGTACTCCTTAAATGTTTTGGCTAGTATGGCATAGTGGTTTGAGCATTGAACTATGACTCTGGAGAACAGGGTTCGAATCCCTGCTCAGTCATGGAAACCCATTGGGTGACTTTGGGCAAGTCACATTCTCTTAGCCTCAGAGGATGGCAAAGGTTCTGAACAAATCTTGCCACGAAACCCTGTGATAAGTTCATTTTAGGGTCACCATAAGTCAGAAATTACTTTGAAGGCACAGAACAAGAGGTGCAGTGGCTCCATCCCGTGGGGTCCTAGGATTTATAATCTCATGCCATACTTCAAATTCTCTGGGAGAAAGTAGATGAGGGGAGTGTACTGTAGAATTCTGCAGGATGGAGATGGAGAAGTTAAAATGGTATTAGGTTTGTACATGAAATTCATATGTGTGCATGCCCTCAAATGGTCTGTTGACTTATGGCAAACCTGAGAAGGTTTTCTCAAGCCAGGAATACTCAGAGGTGGTCTTGCCATTACCTTCCTCTGAAATATAGCCTACAACACCTGGTATTCCTTAGCAGTCTCCCATGCAAGTACTAACCAGGGCTGATCCTGCTTAGCTTCCAAGATCAGACAGGATCTGGTGCTGTCAGGGTATTTAGGTGTCTACATGAAATGGTTACACCTCATACACATGTTCATGATGGCAGATATAACTGAAAGGTAAATTTTGTATATTTCTGTACAATCCGCCCCGCACACTTCGGTCCTCTGGGAGGAATCTGTTACAGCTGAATAAATCTAGACTGACGGCTACTTCCCAGAGGGCCTTTTCAATGACCACTCCCAGACTATGGAACAGCCTGCCGGACGAGATCCGTCACTTACCAACCTTAGACAGCTTTAAAAGGGCTGTCAAGACAGATCTCTTCCGGCAGGCCTTTCTTGATTAGTCCTCCCAGTCATAGAATCTGTCCTCTGTACCGCTTTTCCCCCCATCCCAGCTGCTATTATACCCTCTGCTGCTGCAATTATTATAATTGGTATATTTTTGTAATTTGCTTTAAACTGTTTTAAACTTTGATGCTGTTTAATAATTTTTTAAGGATTGGGAGGGTTGGTGCTTGGGGTTGATTTTATTGTATTGTATTTTTATGCTGGAAGCTGCCCCGATTGCTAAGCAGAGGGGTGGGGTACAAATACTTATTATTATTATTATTATTATTATTATTATTATTAAATAAGTCTAGGCCAGTGGTGGGGAGCATTTGGACCTCCGGGTGGTGTGGAACTACAGTTTTAATTGTTTCTCACCATTGGTGATCCTGGTTAGATGTGATGGCATTCCAACAAGTGGATGGATGGGAACCCAGCAACATCTGGAGGGACCTCATTTTGCTCACCGCTGTGCTGAATTTCCTGGTGAGGCCACTCTGTAGGACTGCCACTGACCTCCCCCATAGCAGGTCCTAGAGATAAAGCATAATCTAGGGATAAGATTCTAGTTACACATATTAAGAAGTAAGCCCCACTGAGTTCAAGAGATGTACCTTTTTGGCCAAACATGTTTAGCGTTGATCTGTAAGTCTGCTTCCTGCTTGTTTCCTGAAACGCTTTTGCGAATTAGCCAGGAACATTTTGTAGTAGGAAGAAATGAGGGATTTCAATGGGAGAGGCTTGGCCCATAGGCAGCAGAAGTCATTTTAGTTCCTGAGGAGGTTCATCCAGCTAACATCACTAACCAGGGGTGGCCCTACCTTTAGTCAGAGTGAGAATTATTTACCTCAAGTAGTGAATGCTGGGGGAGGGAGAAGGGAGGGAGAGCCAACAGGGTGCTGAAGGACAGTGTTGTCTGGGCCAGACTGTCTTCTGCCAGTGAGTTAACCTCTTGCCTTTGGGTGTTGGAAGGTGACATCCTACAGCCAGTGCTGCAGATGCCATTACCAGTCCAATTGGCTATTGTTGGGAAACCAACTGTGGGTGGGATATTTGCTCCAGCATTTGGCTTCCAGCCCCCAAAGACATGCTGGTTTCCTGAACAGTGACAGTTTTCAGTAGTTTTTTTGGAGATATTTCAAAATCCCAAAGTAGAGCTTGGAAGATTACTTTTTTAAAAAAAAGTACTGGCTTCCTCCACCTTTTGATGCCTTGCTTTCTGATGCCCTGCTCTTTCGGTGCTTGGAAATAACAGGCAAGTTCCATTAATTCAACAGGAATCCTGTTCTTTCCTCAGTTCTTGCTTACAAAGCTCACTTGCAACCACTTGCATGCATGCGTGTGTGTGTGTGTGTGTATAATGTTAATTCAGCTTTTGCACAAATTCAAAAGTGATATATAGTGCATTATTTAAGTTTTTAGTGGCCAAAATACATTTGCACAGTAAAAAAACAACAACCCTGGGTTCCATTTTTTAAACCAGTTTCTCTTTCTGACAATCCTGTCTGGTCCCTAACCCATCAGATGAGCTAGGGCTTCCTGTAGCATGTTACTATTCCAGGGTCCCCCTTTATAGTTGTAACATATAGTTATTTTCCCTTTGTTATTCAGAATTAATTGTGCTAGTTATTTGTTTGTTACTTTAAAAACACTAAAGAATGTCCTGTGGTACAAAACAAGCCTAAGGAGTGAAGAGGCCACATCTCTTCAATTATAAAAGTAATGAGAACAATTACAGTTATCCCTCCTCGTGTTGTCATTATCATGCAACTTAATCATGGCAGCATTAGTGCAAAAAGGAACTAATGGTGTACTTCCCTCTATGACCTAAAATCTGTACCCCATCCCTTCATATGCATGCCCCTTTTCCCATATCAGGAACTCTGAAAGCTAATTTCTCAATTTCTGTTCTTGTGTCACTCTTTAGTAACCTTTCCCAAGCTGATACTCTCAAATACCTTTGGGATTACTACTCTTGTCACTGCCAGCCAGCATAATGTAGTGATAGTGTAATATGTCTGTAGTCTACTCAGTTATGGAATGCTGCCTCTGCATGACTGTGCTGAAACAAACAAAAATCAGAGTACTGAAAATTATGGAAAAGTCTGTGTGTTTTCTCTGATCAATATTTATGTATTTTTAGCAGTTACTTGACCCTGCTGTTTTGTAACAAACACACTTAGGGTGGATTACAGTGCAAAATTATATATCATTAAAGGGTTAAAAATGCAACCCTAATGGTAAAAACAGAAATATATAGCATTAATAGTGCTATGTATTCTCCAACTCACTGCCTTCAATGGGGTTTAGTTCTTAATAAATATGCTGAGAATTGCAACCAAAGGATACATTTCCATGCATATTGACTTAATATTGACTATAGTGGGACTTATTTTTCAGTAGTCTTCTTGCTTGCATTGGACTGTGGTGCACATATATATCTATTATATTTTGATTTCAACCCATATTCAAAGTTCTCTAGGTAATGTAGTATTTTATTATGTATTGTATTCCATACTACAAGTATATCTAAAATGAAAAATATTAATATTGTGGCAGTCCTTTGAATAATGCTTTGAATTTCATGTTACATTGCATAACACTCATGTAAAAAGTGAGTTGGAACTGTTACAATTTCTCTTCTGTGTTTTACTCTTCTTATTATGAATATTGGGATACTACTTGATACTATTGTTAAGTTATCACTACCACAGTACTCTGCTTGCTAGTGTTAGATGCCTATAAATGGATCCAGACTAGAGGTGACTCACTGAAATGAATGGAATTTAAGTTATTCCTATTAACTTTAGTCTTATTAATCTGGTAACAGCCCATAATTTATAAATAATGACGTGGATGCATTTTAAGCATGACTAAGTTGATGCAACATATAATCTTCAGATAAGATTGATGAAGTTTTATATTTTATAATATAAAAATATAATGGACTGGGACTTAACTCTTTGAGGTTTCTACTTCTAACAATAAATAATAATAATAAAATTAATTTATATCCCGCCCCTCTTCAAAGCAATTGGTAACAAAGGTAAAACTCATTCATTTGGATTACAGTTGGCAAGTTTTACTATATAACACCTAAAAGTTTTCCAGGTGTAATAGTACAGGGACCTCTTCAGAAATTCAATGTTCTTTGCCTAGTAAAGGGGCAGCTGGTTTCATACAGGACAGGGGCAGTCTGGATCTCAAGGGAAGTTACTTTTCTGTTGCTAATGGAGTTGACATTTTATTACTGGCCGTTTATTGCCTATGTGGCCAAGAAAGGGAGTGGTCTTTGCCAGCACTGATATCCTCATTGTAACTAACAACAGAAGTGACATCTGAGTCAAAATGTAGGACTGTGACACTAACCACTTTTCTTCTCCTGAATGACGTTTAACATCTTTGCCTGATGAAGAAGCCAGTGAAGCTTCAGAAGCTTGCATGATGTATTTTGTGCATTTTAGTTGGTCTGATAAAGGTATCACTGCTTTGTGGATTGTGGATTTTGTTGTATTTTACTGCATGACCAACACTGCTACTCTTGAATAGGTTAACACTATTGTGTTCCTGTAGAGCTCCTATTCATTTCAACAGGATTTGCACAATCAGACTTCCTAGAGGGTTATGTCATGTGAGTCAGCTACCATTATTATCTTGGCTCAGAATAATAATGGCAAAAGAGATGTTGTTATCACTTAAAATAGGGATGGGCAGCCATTCTTTTCCTAAGGACTATATTCGCTCAGGAATAATCAGTTAGGAGCCATGGGCTAGTCTTGGTTGTGGATAGGGCTAAAGTCAGCAGGGGATGGGGACAAAGTAAAAAGGAGTGAGCTTGTCTCTTTTCTGTCTCTGCCACCCCTTTTCTCTCTCTTCTTCATCCTGCCCCAGCTAAATTGCTGGGGAAGGGACTGATCACACCTGTGGAGGGTATTTGAAAATAGACTAAGGAATAATGTGAGATCATGGCAAGGACTGCATGTGAACCTTAGGCTAAAGCAGGGGTAGGCAACCTAAGGCCCGGGGGGGGGCGGATGCGGCCCCCTGAGGCCTTTGGACCGGCCCCAGGCCGGTCCTGCCACCGCCACTGCCGCCGCCCGCCATGATGATATTGATTATTGTTGTTATTACTTGTTCTTGGGGATTTCTTGGCAAAATCTCCACAGGGGTTTTGCCATGGCTTTTCTGGGGCTGAGAGAGTGTGCATGCATATGTATTTTTTAAAAAAAATATATTTTTATTTATTTATTTATTTATTTATTTATTTTTGGTGCTTCGCCCCCCCAATTGTCTGAGGGACCCGGCCCCCGGCTCAAAAAGGTTGCCTACCCTTGGGCTAAAGGTTGCCCACCCATGTTTCAGAACCAGCACACTTCCTCATCCTGTGTAATTTAGCTTAAACAGGTCTTCTATTTATGAAAACCTTTGCCTGAACATTTGATTTTATTTGTTTGCATTTAAAATGCCTTTGGATTCAGTTTCCTGTATCACCTTGGCTTGAGGAAAATAAATATTTAACATAAATTATGGCTACAAGCCCCACATTAAAGCAATATTTTTAATACTTTTTATTGATTTTAAAACATTAGTATACTTAAAAAGCACTTAAACACAATCACAAACATAAACATCAGTATACCAATAAACAAATAGACAAATACATACTGCATACTACCACTTGACATTACTCACAATAAACAAAAATGCTTCCTATCACACACCTTTTACCTTTTACCTGAATTACCTTTTACGAAACTTTCAAGCTTAACCTTTTTACATACTTTAACTCAAAACCAAAATGAATTTGAAGTAACTCCGTCATCTTAAACCAATCAATTCTCTGTGTAGGCTAGCATAATTTATTTTCGCCTTTATTCCTTTATTATATATTTTAAACTGTTTTTAGCATAGGCTACCCTCTTTTGGCCATTGGAGAAGAAAACTTAGTTATTAGTTTATTTGTTCCAAATGAGTTATCATTTTCCCCAATCTTCCTCAAATTTTACTCTCGCTATATCTTTTAATAACATCGTCAATTTGTTGTTTTCCATATATTCACACATTTTTTGTTTCCATTCATTTATATTTGGTATCCCCCTTTTTTCCCAATTCTTAGCATAGATTACTCTAGCCGCCGATATCATATAAAAAAGTAGTTTCCCACACATCTTTTCGTATTTTTCTTCTACCATTCCTAATATAAAAACTTTTGGGTCCATCTTCATGTTAATCTGCAGAATTTCTTTAATTTTTTCATTAATTTGTCTCCACCATCTTCGCACTTTAGTACATGTCCACTACATGTGTAACATTGTACCCTTTTCTCTCCTACATTTCCAACACCTATCGTTGGAGTTCTTATATATCAGGAGTAGGCAACCTTTTTGAGCCGGGGGCCAGGTTGCTGTCCCTCAGACAATTGGGGGGCCGAAGCACCAAAATAAATAAATAAATAAATAAAAATTAAAAATTAAAAAAAATACTTTTTTAAAAAAAATATGCATGCACACTCTCTCAGCCCCAGAAAAGCCAAGGCAAAACCCCTGTGGAGATTTTGCCAAGAAAACTCAAAGAACAAGTAATAATAACAATAATCAATATCATCATGGCGGGCGGCAGGGGGCGGCGGGGGATGGTGGCTGCGGAAGGACTGGCCTGGGGCCGGTCCAAAGGCCTCGGGGGGCTGCATCCAGACCCTGGGCCTTAGGTTGCCTACCCCTGTTACATATCCTGCTAATTTTCGAGGGAGTCAGGTACCACCTGAATTGAATTTTGTAATAGTTCTTTTTCACATCCGCAGACAACGTATATTTTATTCTCTTTTCCCAAAATCCCAATTCACTTTCACCTTATTATAGAATAAGTAAGCGTGCCACCCAAATCTGTTGCTGCATGCTTCTAATTGAAGAAGACATCTATTTTTTAATGAGATCCACTCTCTCAGTCAATCTATTGCACACGCCTCATAATATAATTTTAAATTTGGCATTCCAAGACCCCCTCTTGTTTTCTCCATTTGCATCAACTTTAATTTTATTCAAGGCTTACTCCCTGCCTATACGAATTTCACTATATCTTTCTGCCAGAGTCTAAATGGTTTATCATTTACCAAAACCGGGATATTTTGAAATAAAAATAACATTTTTGGCAATATAGCCATTTTGATGACCGCTATCCTCCCTAGTAGAGATAATTTTAGATTCTTCCATTTCATCAGGTCTGTTTTAATTTCATTCCAAATCCTGTTATAATTATTTCCATAAATATCCATATTCTTTGTTGTAAAAATTAAACCTAGATATTTCATTTTCCTCTCAACCTTAAATTGGGAAATTTTAGTCAGTTCCTCTAGTTCCTCCTTCTTTACATTCATAGTCAGCATCTTAGTTTTCTCTTTATTGACTCTGAAGCCAGATACTTGCCCAAACTCATTGAGTTTCTTCAACAGGGCCTGAACGTTCTGTGCTGGGTCTGTCAGATAGATTAATATTTCATCTGCGTAAAGCTTCACTTTGTGTTCCGTATCTTTCACTTTGACTCGTTCTATTGTTTTATCATCTCTTAGGGTTTTAGCCAATACTTCCAATGCCATTATAAAAAGTAAAGGGGACAGCGGGCAACCTTGTCACATTCCTCTCTGTATTGGTAAAACATTAGACTTCTCCCCATTAATAATAATCTGACCATTCTGTTCTGTATATAATATTTCAATAGCTTTAAAGAAATATTCACCTATCTGTAATTTGTTTAGGCATGTCAACATAAAGCTCCAGTCCAAGTTGTCAAATGCCTTCTCCACATCCAAGGATATTATGGCTAATTTTTTCCCTTTCCCCCCCCCCTCTTCACAATATTCCACCACATCGATTAAATTCCTGATGTTATTCTTCATGTTTCTATTAGGCAAAAATCCTACTTGATCTTCATGGATGTAGTTTTCCAATATCTTTTTCAATCTTTCTGATAAGATTTTAGCATAAATTTTATAATTGACATTGAGGAGTGAAATTGGTCTAAATTTATTTATCTCCAATACCTCCTCCTGATCTTTCGGTATTAGAGTTATATTAGCCGATTTCCATGAACTTGGAATCTCCCCTTTATGGCTTTATTAAAAATTATTTTCAACACTGGTAATAATTGATCCTTACATTTTTTTATAATACTTTGTCAAAAAGCCATCTGTTCCTGGAGCCTTTCCAATAGGGAGAGCATCAATCGTATCTGAGATCTCTTGTATGGATATTTCTTTGCTTAATTCTTCTCTTTGTTGAGACATAATCATTGGCATATTAATTTGTTCCAGATATTCCTGAATCTTTTTCAAGTCATTATCTCTTTGTTGATATAGGTTTTTGTAATATTTATAGAAGCTGTCTTTAACTTGTTTAGTTTGGCTGACTATTTCATTTCCTACTTTTATCTTGGATATCAATTTCTTCTGTTTTTATTTCCTTAACCTCTCCTTAACCCAGCCACCTCCCAGGTTTATTCAAAAATTCGAATTGGTGCTGTCTCAAGTACCTTATTTTCTTCTCTGTTTCTTCTACTACTAATAAAGAAATCTCTCTTTGAATTTTTTTTTATTTCAATCTTCACTTTTTTCTCTGCTGGTTGTTCTTCCAATTTAATTTCCTCTCTTTCCAGGCGTTCTTGTAATTCTTTCAACCTTTTTTCTTTATTTCTTTCTTCTCACAAGCCATTTTAATGAGGACTCCACGTATTACTGTCTTCAACATGTCCCACACTATTTCTCTGTTCATATTTTCTTCCCCAAAGTGTTCTAACTTTTTTTTTAGTAACTAAGTTTGATTTATCTCTAAGCAATATGTCATCCAATCTCCACATGTATTCTTTCTTGCTTCCGCTCAGTACCAACATGGTGGGATTATGGTCAGATGTTATCTTTGGAAGGACCTCTATTTTTTTGATTCTCAGATTGAGGGGTTTTGAGTTTATAAATATGTTGATTTTCGGCCACATCTTATGTCTTTTGGAATAGAATGTAAATTCTCTGGCTGGGCCGTTTTTCACACTCCATGCATCTTCCACTCCCATCTGCTCAGTCGTGCTGAAAAAAGATTTGGGTAATCTTCCCTGTTTCAACTAAAGTTTCCATCAACTTTCCTATCTTTTGAGGAGTCGATCACTCCATTAAAACCCCTCATCATTATTATATTATCATATACATATTCTGATAATCTACCGTTCAGGTTCATGTAAAATTGACTCTTCTTTGTTAATGGGGCATATATTCCTGTTATCATCATTTTGGAGTCTGATCTTAAAGTCTCTATCCCTAGATAGTGCCCATTCACATCACTAAACAATTCTTTAACTTCAAACTCTTTTTTCACATATATAATGACTCCTTTCTTTCTTTTTTCTACAGCAGTCACAAATTCTGATCCTAGACCAGAGCATTTCAGAAGTCTAATATCTCTCCTTTTAATGTGTGTCTCTTGAAGACATATAATGTCACATTTCTGTTTCTTTATCCATTGAAATATATTCTTGCGTTTCTGAGGGCTGTTCAATCCTTTCACGTTCCAAGAAAAACATTTAGTCTTGTTCATCCTCCCTTTTGTACCTCTCATCCTTCATTACTTCATCATCCCATTCCTTCTCATCTTCCATGGTTCCCCCCACTGCCCCTAGGCATAGTTCTTCCTCCCCATCTTTGTCCTCTTCATCATCAAGCTCTTCTTCTTCTGAATCACACTGTGATACTTTTTCTAAGTCCTCTTTAATATTTACCCCTTCTTCTTTCTTTCTCCCTTCCTTCATCTCTGATCTTTTCCACTCTTGTTTTCTGTCTTTTCTGTCTTTCCTAGGTCCTCTTTCATATTATTTTTCCAATTATTCCAAGATAATTTTAGCTTTTTTAACTGATTTGATCATTACTCTTTTCTGGTGAAACATGAAAGATAATCCAACTGGGTTCTCCCATTTATATGTAATTTCATAACCTCCTAGAGCTTTTGTAAGGAAGCAAAATTCATAATAATATTAAAGTAATATTAATGAATTACCATAGTGTTTATTGAGAAATTGTTCACAAGGGTCTTCTCCAGCATATTTCAGTATTCTGAGATACTTTTTTAAAAGAGGATCTTTCAAAATATTGGGAGTGGGCTGATTTAGCAGATTTGTCCCAATCATACTTAACATATGTTTAATTTGTCAAAATGGTTTTAAAAAATATTTGCGCAAGAATTAGAAACAAGTCCATGGTCATATGTTCATTTGCAGAGAGTGTTTCTTTGGAGAATATGTCCAGGTATTATAATAATAATAATAATAATAATAATAATAATTTTTATTTATATCCCGCCCCTCTGCCAGGCACTCGGGGCGGCGTACATCATTATAAAATTTCAAAACAATCACAATGAAATCCCATCTCTCCATCTTCCACCCACCCATCCCCCCAAAACATACTAAACAATTTAAATAAGATTAATTAAAAATTTACAATTTAAAAATACATAGTTCCTGCCATTGTGGGCCTCCAAGGGCTGCAAGTTGGCAAAAACAGTCCTCCGAGGCCATAGGACGCCATCGCTTGTCGCGTGGTGCCGGCGAAAGGTGGAAACTGGGCGGCTTTTGAAGCTACCGCCCACGCTCCAGGGAGGCTCGCCAACACAGCTGATGCCGGGCTCACAGGAGGGAAGGCGTTGGGCGGGATACTCGTCCTCCGCTTGTCCTCCTGGGCTGCCCTGCCCCTGGAGAATGTGGAAACTGGGCGGCTTTTGAAGCTACCGCCCGCGCTCCAGGGAGGCTCGCCAACACAGCTGATGCCAGGCTCACAGGAGGGAAGGTGTTGGGCGGGATACTCGTCCATGTATACATGGATTCTAATAGTGAAATAATAAATGTATTGGAAAGTCAGATCCCAGGCATATAACAAAGAGAGTCGTATGGATGCAAGACAGATCCATATACCAAGCTCAGTATAAGGAACTGGCTCGATAGTGCTCCTGTTGTTGAAATCACAGGCTACGAGGCCTAAAAATCTGTGCCATGACTATGTGAGGCTGGCACAAGGCTGGCACAGTAGGGTTATGTCCATTGGCAGTCTGTGACCTGAGCAGAATCACTTGTGAGTGGTTATGATTTCTAAGAAGCTTTCTGGATCAAGGTGAAACAACTGGATTTCTAGAACTTTTGAGAGTGGTGATGGAGGAGGTGAGAAGTGCAAAGAAATCCTGCAGCATGAGAAAATGATAACGATAGAAAATTGATGGAAGTTTTGAGACCATGGGGGGATTTTTTTTAAATGGGAATATTTGGTGGAAAGAGAGGGATATAGTATTGGCACCCTTTACAGACTGAACATCACTTTGTTCCTTAAGAAATGTAAAATTTGGTATGTGCTGTATAATGTAGTTTGACATTAAGTTATCATGTGTGATATTTTAGTTTATTCAGAAAATTACAAATTGAATGCATTTTCACAATTTTTATTCTTTTTCCCCCCTTACATATGAAGTCACAAGGTCCTGAGCTGTAAGGAACCTCTTTAGTTTTGCCATTTTATGAGACTCAATCAATCAATTGAGATCAATTTTAAGAAAAAAACAACAACAACACTAATTTGGAAAAAACAAGGAGAATTATTTCTTTCCTCCTCTAGTCCTCCATAGTGTCAAGCAGTTATCAAGCACTCTTTCCTATAAAAATAAATGGGAAAAGGAAGCCAGGATTACAATGACCTGATAGTCTACATCAGTGTTTTTTAGACTATCTAATGTGGGGGGACTGGCTCCCACCCATGTGCCAGGGACTAGTAACATATTAGTTGGCTACAGCTGTTTCTTTTCTGAAAACGCAATGTGGATTGGCACCTGGTGGCTCTTGTAATCATCTATGGACCACCACTTTGAGGAATCCTGCTTTTCAGAAATAATCTGGTGGGAATTAATATATGAGCATCATGTCTTAAATGTTTTATGCACCATTCTAAAAGAAAGTTTTCCATGATCCCATTTTTCAAATCTTCCCAGAAAACATAAGGCTTCATGGGGGGAATGGGAGGGGAAATGGTTTTTCCATTTTTTTCCTGGGCTCTCACATCTCTAGTATAGGACAGTGGTTACTCCCTGTGTTGTGACACTGTGACAAAAAGGACAAGTAAAACAATAGGGATAACTGATCTACACAGGAGAGACAGAAAGAGAGAATAAATAGGTCATGGACGCTGTTAATTTTTTAAGGAAAAGATCTACTTTATTCTCAATGGGCAATCTATGATGTTCACCCAGTGCTGTCTGCAAGATGTTGAATTCCAAGGAATTGACAAGAGTTCCTTACAAGTTTAGGCTTTAGTGCAAAAAATCACTGTATACACAGATCTGAAGTATTGTAGGATATTTGGTGACACACATACCCCACCCCACTGCAGGCAGAGGCCGTTTGTTTTGTTTCACAACTGGGACAGTTATTAAGAAGAAGAAAAATAGATTCCAAGTTCTCAGAAGTGTATGAGTATTTTCTGAAAACATGCAAAGGTGAATTCCAGGACTGTGAGAGATAATAGTAAAACAAACTGAAATTTAGTAAGAGCATTGATGTGGACATCATTTTCTGCGTATAGTTTTTCTCTCCAGTATTCACAGGCTACTAAAGAAAAAAAATTGTAGCAATTGAATTTTTTTTTCTCTCTCCTTAGATCCCCAAGAGAGACAAGACACCATATTCCTTTCGGAGTCTGGTCATGCTGGATTGGCACATATCACATGCTGTGGCTTAGTGCGGCAGTTGTTCATATCTGTAGGATCAACTTGTAATACTCCAGTCCTAAATATTTGTGTTGGCCAGCTTTAATGGCCCTGGCAAAATGTTGTGTTGTGAGATGCTGTGTTGAGTAGAACAGTTTGTAAGCCATATGTTTGGGCTTACTAGTTTTATTTTAGCTTTATTTGCTAGTATAGCTAGTATTAGAACTGGAATATTACAGAGTTAGGGCGGGGTGATGGTGTGTCTGTTCTTTTCTTATTTAAACTGCCATTTAAATCCTGTCACAGCAAAGATCCATTAAATCAAAATATTGAAAAATAAGCAAGACCAAATAGTTGGGAGGATCTATTCTCTGGAGTTTAATGGAGCAGTAATGCTGTGAATTAATGTTATTGAGCTCTCACATCACATCTTGTGATTTATAGAGGAGTAATGCTTGAAAGGATCGGGTGAGGTAGGAGGCTGGAAAATGCATTCCTTTAGTGTAAGAAATATGCTATAAGGTAATGATTGCCAGAGACCATTATTTTATTTTTGGAACAGATTTGTTTGCACTTCAGTGTGTTTTGCTGTGTGTAAAGTTGAAAACTAGAATGGCTTCATAATACTAAGAATGAATTGGAATTTAAAGAATAATTCCTGTAACGGTAGAAAATAACGAAACCTCAACTGCTGCAAATTAGTCAAACACTGTTCATGGAAATACTTCCGTTTCCAGATCTGTGGGACTGTTGGGTTGAGTTCTGCTTTGTGTCTTATAACCTCACTCAGACTGCATCTGCACTGCAGAATTAATGCAGCTTGATCCTGCTTTAACTGACATGACTCAATGCTATGGAATCCTGGGATTTGTAGTTTGTTGCGGTGCCAGATCTCTCTAACACAGGGGTAGGCAACCTTTTTGAGCCAGGGGCTGGTCCCCCGAAGTCCTCCCCTCCGCCGGGCTCACGCGCACACACATTGCCGCTGCGCGTGCGCCCCCTGTGCGGCCGCAGCCACCTCCACGCATGTCGCGGCCGCCATTTTGGAAATAAAAATGGCGGCTGCGGTGCGTGTGGCCATATGGTGGCCAAAACGCGCGGCGGAGGTGGCGGCAGGGGTCCGCCTGGGCCGGTAAGTGCCAGGACCTGGGCCAGAACCGGCCCACGGGCCGCAGGTTGCCGGCCCCTGCTCTAACAGATAAAACTAAATATCTAAGAAAACACCAGAATTCCATAGCATTGAGCCATCACAGCTAAAGCAGTGTCAACCTCATTATTTCTGAAGTGGAGATGTACCTCCTGTCGCCTGAATTAGGATGCACACACACTTCTGCCATTCCAGATGACTTTGATCCTAGGTCTTGCAGGTGGAATGGGTGAATGGTGGAAAGCCGTGAAATGGAGTCACAATTCTAGAGTGGAAATCAATCAGTTCTGATCTACTTAGAGTATGGTCATAAGTCCTACTTTGCAGGGAACTAAAATATCTCACGAGATAAGTCTGCGCAACTAATTGATCCATCAACTCCAGTTCAAAATGCACTGCAGAAATAATTCAGTTTGAGACCACTTTAACTGTCTTGGCTCAATGCTAGGGAATTCTGGGAACTATAGTTTTGGAGACGTTTAGCCTTCTCTGTCAGAGAGCTCTGGTGCCACAATAAAATACAATTCCGAGTTTTCCTTAGCACTGAGACAGAGCAGTTAAAGTGATCTCAAACTGGATTATTTTTGCAGAATGTTTTGGACTTCCCTGTGCATTGTAAATCTACTCCAGTGCTTGACATCACACACCGTATTCCACACTTTTGCAATCTCAGAATCAAAAACAGAATCAGAGCTTGAAAAAGTTACCTTTTTGGATTACAGTTTTCAAAAGTCTTTGTCACTGGCCATTCTGGCTAGGAATTTTGTAGGTTTCAGTCTCCAAAAGTAACCCTTCTAACATTTCTAGACAGGATGCTTAACATTAGCAAAGACCGTTTGATCCCTGTTGTTGTTGTTGTGTGACTTTGGGTTGTTTTAGACTTATTGCAATCCTAAGGCAAACCTACCATCGAGTTTTCTTCTTGGCAAGATTTGTTCAAAGGTGGTTTACCATTGCCTTCCTGTGAGGCTGAGGGAGTGTGCCCTGTCCAAGGCCGTTTGAGCCTGCCTGACTTCAGAGGGCACTTTTGGTCTTATCATCTTCCTAGGCATTTGGGGTAGGGACATGGGAAAGAGGCTTCTCAGTGGTTGCTCCCAAGCTGTGAGACTCTCTGCCACAGGAGACTAGGCTGGCCCCCTCCCTGCTCCCCTCTTGATGGCAATTAAACATATTTTTATTTGAACAAGCATTTGGTGGTTTGGGTCCAAAACACACTGCAGAAATAATCCAGTTTGAGACAGCTTTAACTGCCTAGAGTCAGTGCTAGGGAATCCTGGGAATTATACTTTATTGTGGCACCAGAGCTCTCCGACAGGGAAGGCTAAATGTCTCACAAAACTACAGTTCCCAGAATTCCCTAGCCAGGGCAGTTAAACGATCTCAAACTGGATTATTTCTACAGTGTGTTTTGGACCTAAGTGGCTATATGGAAAAGTTATTAATAGGGCATGCCTCCGGCATTTTTTATTCTTCTTGTGGTTTTCAATGATTTTATGTTTTAATATGGTGGGTTATTTAATTGTTCCTTAACTTCTTATTTCTAATTTTTAAACATTCATGTTCTATGTTTTAATTCATGTTTTGAGCTGTCTTAGGTCTCAATTGGGAGAAAAATAGGATAGCAATTTTAAATAAATAAATAAATAAGCCTCTTGAGGCCTTGGGTTGGAGTGGGCTTGCATAGATGGTTCCTGAATTAGATTGGCTTGTTGGCTAGCTGGATTGAGCCACTTACCGTACTGGTGCAACAAATTTGACCGGCAGGGGGATGGATTAAGAATACAACTTCATTCATAAAGTTCTTGCTTTCCACATTACACTACTTTCCCTAATGTTATTTCTGTGACCAAGGAGATTATCAGATGGAAGGAAATCGGGGAAGAAAAAGGCAAACTCGTGGCAAAGTCGTGTGGTCGCACTGAAGATTTTCAGACAACATCATGCTTATCCAGGACTTAACTCATTAAAATCTATGAATGCTCCAGCAACAAACCATTCATGGATTTCCCTGTGAATGGTTTGTTGCTGGAGTATTCTTGGATCTTCATGGGTTAAGTCCTGGATAAGTGCAGTGTGTCTGAAAATCTTCAATGCGATCCCACAATTTTGCTGGGAGTCTGCCTTTTACTCCCAGCTTCCCCCCCCCCATCTGATAATCTCCTATATCTACTCCCACTACTACATCTGTTGCTCTATTATACCAGCTGCCCTACCGTTGCTTAAACTGATTTATTCAGCTTCACAGTTTATTCACTTAATTTATTCAGCCCCTTTGATGCAGTTGTTTGCTTGTCTCTTTTAGGATGTTTCTCATTGTGGGTGCGCCAAAGGCAAACACAAGTCAACCTGGAATTGTACAAGGAGGCCAAGTGCTAAAATGCAACTGGAACTCTAACAGAAGAAATTGCCAGCCAATCATATTTGATGCTACAGGTAATGTACCATAATAGGTGGTTTTTACTGTGAGGTTTCTGTGAATCACAAAGGTGAAAGTAAGATGAAATCTTTTACAGATTTGGAGTTGATATGGATGATCATAAGCAAGGCTCAAGTAGGGTTACATCTCTATATGTGACAGATTTTCATGGTCATGGCTCTTACCCATCTTAGTGACCCAAGCAATACTTTCAGTGGTTGTGCAGAGCAGTAGAAATCTGCAGAATGGAAGTAGGTGGCTGTCCTGTGTGGTCTTGTGAATCTGTTGGGAATGGAACCCCATTAGTCCTGCCATCTCACAATCTTGGATTGTTTCTGGAAGCCCAAGAGGTTGGAGACGTTAATTTGGGGCTACAACTCCCTGAAACACCTAGTAACCACATTCCACATGGCTGGTGGACCCCGTTGACTTGGGAATCTGAGAATTAGAGGGGAAAAGTAAACTTTTCCAAGCTCGGTAACTCCCTGAGGAAACCTGACATCCCAGTTTCTATTGGAATGTATCCACACTTCAAAATTACGGCATTTGGATACCCTTTAACTGCCATGGTTCCATCCTATGGAACCCAGGGATATATAGTTTCATGGGATAGTTAGACTTCTCTGCCAGAGAGCTCTAGTATTGTAGTTCATAGGGGTGTACATTAGACAATGCTAAGTATTTCAGCCAACTAAAATCCCAGGGTTTCTATAGAATGGAGGCATGGCAGTTTAAAGTGGTATGAAATTGCTATAATTGTGCTCTGAGGATTTTGCCTCACTCCAGAGGAAGCACTGAGGATCTGTGTTATTCCTTTATATTGTTTAAAGAAATAAAGGACCAGGTGTGGAAATGTCATGTTGCTTTATGTTTTTGTATCAGAAATAATTCAAGTATAGCATCAATGGGAAGCATCAAAGTTCCCCCCTCCAAAAATAATAATAAAAAAAAAATTAAGTGACTCCTACGGTCTTTAAGATGTTGATTGTTTGTCTTGCTTCATATGTTAAATCAGCATGGAATTCTTTTTGGTGGTAGCTTGCAGTCAGTCCTAAGCACATTTACTCAAATGTGAAATTCATGGAATCGCCCTAAGTCACTAGGCAACTTGAAGGCACATACATACACATTTTCCACTGCCTTAAATGAGATTTATTCTAGGACAGTGATGGTGAACCTTTTAGGGGCCAAGTGCCAAACTAAAAGGCCTTCCGGCACGAGGTGTTACCCAGTGCCAGGGGCAGGACTTCTGCCCTCTGGAGGTGGGACTTCCAGGGCAAGATTTCTTCCCCCACCCTCCCGGGCCTTCAGCTGCTTTTCCAGAGACAGATGAAGGCCCAGGGGGGTGAGGGGGGAAGAAGAGGAACAGGCATGCACCTATTCTTCCTCCTCTCCCCACGCTGTTCCTTTAAGACTAACTGAAAATAAATTAAGAAGTTGTCAGCATGAGCTTTCGTAGACTTCAGTCTACTTCAGATGCTTGTGGTGGAGTGGAACTTCCACTCCATCCCAAGTATCTGAAGAGGTAGACTGAAGTCTTTGAAAGCTCATGCTGACACCTTCTTAATTTTTTTTCAGTTAGTCTTAAAGGTGCTGCAGAATCTGCCCAAATCCTAGAGTCTGAGGTGGAAACTGCAATAAAAGATATTGGGAAGAATAAATCACCAGGTATAGATGACATTCTAATTGCTACAGTCCACACAGACAGAATCAACTCTAGTGATAACTAGTATGCCAACAAATGTGGAAAACAAAATAATGGTCAACAGACTGGAAACAATCAATATACATCCCAATCCACAAAAAAGAGACACCGAAGACTGCAGGAACTATAGAATTATAGCATTCATGTCCCACACAAGCAAAAATATACTCAACATTCTGCAGAGTAGCCTCCAATAATTTATAGAGAGAGAAATCCCAAAGGTTTAAGGGGGGTTCAGAAAAAGAAGAGGCACAGGGACTGCATAGCAAACATACGATGGCTAATGGAGCGCACCAAGGAGTTCCAGAAGAAAATCAACATGTGCTTTATAGACTATAGCAAAGCTCTTGACTGCATAGATCATTAAAAACTATGGAATGCTCTTAAAGACATGGAAGTGCCACTACATTTGATAGTCCTGATGAGAAAGCTGTACTTAAGACAAGAGGCTACCTTTAGAAGAGAGTATGGAGAAACAGAATGGTTCCCATATAGCAAAGGGGTCAGGTCAGGATGCATTCTATCACCTTACCTGTTCAGCTTCTATGTAGAAAATATCATACAACGAATAGGTTTAGACTCAGGATCAGGAGAAGTGAAGATAGGAGGAGGAACATAAACAATCTAAGATACATGGATGACACCATACTGCTAGCGGAAAACATCAGGGACTTGGAACAATTATTAAGGAAGGTAAAACAAGACAATGCAAAGGCAGTTTTACTGCTGAACATAAATAAAATAAAAATAATGACCACAGAGGATTTACATAAGTTCAGCCTAGATAATGAGGAAATAGAAATAGTAAAATAATTCCCATAATAATTCCCTTATCAAACATTGATAAGAATGGAGATTGCAGTCAAGAAATTAGAAGACTGGGACTGGGGAGGGCAGCTGTGAAGGAATTAAGCAAGATTATAAAGTGCAAAGACATACAGCTGAATACTAAAGTTAGGATACTAGGATACTCTTGTACTTTGGCCACATCATAAGAAGGCATGACTCATTAGAAAAGACAATGATGCTAGCTCCCAGAAGCCTCAGCCATGTTGGCCAGTAGTCCCATGTTGGCCAATAGCTCCTGGGATTCTGGGAGCTGAAGTCCCTCGGCCCTTAAAGGGGAAAGGTTGCCTACCTCTGCACCAGATGGAAAGACTCAATCAGGGAGGTCATGGCCCTGAATCTTCAAAATCTAAGCAGAGCAGTGGAGGACGGGATCTTGGAGTTGCCTCATCCACAGGGTTGCCATGAGTTGAGGTTGACTCGATGGCAGTTAACAACTACAAAATCGGAGGGGCGGGGAGATGAGTATGCAGAAGCACAATGCTATCAAAACAAAGAACCCTCAGAACTTATAAACTTATTGGAACTATGCTTTTCAGATCCTGGGAACTTTAGTTCCAAAAATGTAACTTTCTCAAACTGTTCCTGTGAGGAAACATGTCATTTGACTCCAGCTGTATCCTGATTCCCCTGAATTATTATGTAGTTTGAGATTGATTGACTCAAGCTTATTTAGTTCCACTTCCTTTAATCTGAGTATTTATATATGAATTAGGGGAAACTCTGCAGCTCCAATTCCATTTCTGATATGTGTTAATAGGCTTTTAAAATAAAAAGAATTTGTTTCCAGGCAGTGCAGGCATGTTGTCCTGTGGGGTGACCCCTGGGCCAACAATAGAAAGCTTTGTTTGAGAGCCTACACATTTGGTCAGGCAGGGATGTTTCCGTGACCTATTTAGCATCTGACATATTTCAAGAACCTCGTGCTGCATTACTCTTCCAACATTCTTCATCTCGGGAGCTGCTGCTGTTAACAAGTCATGCAGAAAATGTGTGTGTTAGGTTTTAGGAAAGGGGAAACACAAGGAGTTGCATGCACAATTTTCATGGGTCATACAGTGGAAGAGGCCAGCCCAAAATGCAGTTGAGTCAACCCTGGCTGTCATTATTAAAAGGCTGCGGTTTGGGGGGAAGGGGGTCACTGGAAGGTCCTTTCCTATTTATAGCATATTCTCAAAAAGAAAATGTTTTCCTGCCAACCAGCCCACAAAAAAGGTCCTTGTGGTAGCAAACAGCAAATAGAAAATGTAAAATAGAAAATAAAATAGAAAATGTAAAAGCCAAGTGAAAACAATTACAACATGCACGTCTAAAGAAGCTTAAAACAACAAGCCAGCTGAATTGGTTGGACTGAATATTTTTAGGAACAGCTGATTTCACCAAAAAGTGTCCTAAACAGAAAAGTGTTCATGGCTTTGCTGAAGGTCCCTATGGTGTTAACATGATGAGCTTCCCTAAATTTACTCTTACATTAGGTTGCATCCTAGTCCTCCTTTCTTCCCCTGAATGATGCACATAGCTTTCTTCCTCTCCATTTTATCCCAACAACAACTCTATGAAATAGGCCAGCCTGAGTCCAAGTAATTTCTCCAAGGTCACCCAGTGAGTTTCATGGCTAGTTTCTGTAAGGAGAAGCAGACATGGAGAGCTCTTCTCTGTTTCCCCCATTCAGTTAGTAGAATGTCATGTGAAGATCAGAAAAGATGGAGGGACACACATGGGATGCCATTCTTCCTCAAACAGACTGCACATTGGGGACAATGGGACTTGAATATTTGCAAAATTTCATATTTGTGTGTGTGTGTGTGTGTGTGTGAGGGTCTGGAATAGATCCCCTGCGAATCCAGAGGGTTGACAAGCATTGCACTGTGTACGGATTCCAGGTTAATAGGGTTTTATTTCCTAACAGGGAAAAAAAAGGCATTAGGAAACTCAGGAAGGTTACAGAGTGAAGACAGTGACACTATTTGTACTCCTTATAAAATTCTTTGTTTGAACTGAGTTGCTTTTAGTCCTGTTTTGGGAAGGAAATAAATGTTACAATAATGATGATATTTGGTTGGAAAGAGCCTTGTCTAGAAGCATTTTATGAAACTGCATTGGAAATGGTAAAGATTATCGAGGAGCTATAAGGATAGAACACTCTGTAAAAGAACTAGTGAGAAATCTTATAAAGTTACCAATGTTATTAGCTGTCTTTGAGTCGCCTTCAACCCATGGCAACCCATGAATGAGAGACCTCCAAGTTACCCTATCCTCAGCAGCTCTGCTCAGGTCCTGTAGACAGACCCATGGCTGTGTCTTCCTTGACTCTTGCAGACTGCCAGAAATAGTGCAAATTGAGTCCACTTTAAGGGTTAGGGTTAGTGCTAGGGAATCATGGGAATTGTTTTTTTTCTGAGACATTGAGTCTTCTCTGTCAGAGAGCTCCAGTGCCACAATAAAATACAGTTCCCATGATTCCCTAACCTTAACCCTAACCCTTAAAGTGGACTCAATTTGCACTATTTCTAGCAGTCTGCAAAGGCCTGAGTCTATCCATCTAGTGCGGTCTTCCTCTTTTCCTATAGCACTCCACCTCACCAATCATTACCACCTTTTATAGTGAGTTCTGTCTTATTATATGGCCCTGTACAACAGCCTCAGTTTAGTCATCTTGGCTTCTAGGGAGAGTTCAGGCTTTATTTGCTCCAGGACCCATTTATTTGTCTTTTTAGTACTCCACCTTATCCTCAGAACGCTTCTTCAGCACCACATCTCAGATGAATTCTTCCTATCAGCTTTCTTCAATGTCCAGCTTTCACACTCATATATAGAGATGGGAAGTATGATGCCTTGGACCATCTTAATTTTAGTATTCAGTGATATATCTTTACAATTCAAAATCTTGTTTAATTCCTTCACAGCTGTCCTCCCAATTTACCAGTGGCTTGCATCTAAATTATTTACAATTGTTCAAAAAATATTGTATATACTCGACTATAAGTCAAGAAATTTCTGCCCCAAAATGGCCTTCAAAATCCTGGGTCAACTTATATATGGGACAGTATGGTAACACTGCTTATAAAGCTCCTAAAATAAGTACCTACCCTTCTCCATAGCTAGAGCTCTTAAAACAAACAACTGATGAAAGGGCAGAGAGAGAGGAGAGTGAATTAATGCTTGCCTCCTGGTCTGAGTCACCACGCACCTCTCTCTCTCTCTGTGTGTTTGTGTCTCCTTCTTCAGCCTTTCCTCCTAGCCAGAGCTCTTAACAGCGATCCCCAAAATGTGCCCTTTAAGGGATTTTGGGCTTCATGGCTGAGACTTCTGGGACCTGAAGTCCAAAATCCCTTAAAGGACACAGTTTGGGGATATTTTCAGCCTTCCCTCCTAACCAAAGCTCTTAAAGAAACAGCTACTGAGGCAAAGGTAGGGACAGAGACAGAGAAGAGAGTGAATGAATGCTTGCCTCACTTAGGCCCGATGCAGATGGCCCTTTTGGGGTGGCAGAGAGTCCCACACTGCGGCCCTGATCTTTTCTTTTGCCACCCCTAAAAGACCGGCAAAACGCCACTCCTTTTAGGGGTGGCAAAAAGCTGCCTTAAGAGCCAGTGCTGTGGCTCTTCCCCGCCCTTTCGGTGCAGCATGTCTGCACGCTGCGCTGGAAGGGTGTCCTGATGCCATGCGCCATGCGTACGGCCGTGCGGCGTCAGGACGGCGTCAGGGTGGGGTTGGGGCAGCCGGCATGCGGCTGCTCCACCTCAACTCTACCCCCAGGCCAGCCCTTGGGCCAGTCTGCAATGGGCCATAGATTCCCCCTGCGCACTCCTCTTCCCTCATAGCTGAAGATCTTTAAACAGCTGCTGAGGCAAAGACAGGGACACACAGAGAGATGAGAAAGCTTGCTTCTCCCTTTGAGTTCCCTTGCATGACTCTCTCTGTGTGAATGTCTCTCCTTTTCCAGCCTTCCCCCATAACCAGGGCTCTTAAAGGAGCAGCTGTTGAGGCAAAGGCAGGGATGCAGCGAGAGCGAGAGAAAAAAAGCTTTTGTCTCTCGGTCTCCACTCCCCAGTGCACGCTCCTCTTCCCTCATAGCCACAGATCTTTTAACAGCCACTGAGGCAAAGGACAGAGAGTACCCTCGACTTATCTACGGGGTACATCAAAATCCACAATGGGCCTTTGCAGACTGCCAGAAATAGTGCAAATTGAGTCCACTTTAACTACCCTGACTCAGTGCTAGGGAATCATGGGAATTGTAGTTTATTGTGGCACCAGAGCTCTCTGACAGAGAAGGCTCAATGTCTCAGAAAAAAATACGGTTCCCATGATTCCCTAGCACTGAACCAGGACAGTTAAAGTGAACTCAATTTGCACTATTTCTGGCAGTCTGCAAAGGCCCAATGTTGGCCCCAAAAGCTGCCCTCGACTTATACATGAAGTCAACGTATAGTCAAGTATAAACGGTATTCATACATTAAGATGAGTGTCTCATAAACTCTTAGGACCTCACAATTCATCCACTCTGTCCCCCCTCCCCATTCATTTTCCATTTCCTCTTTCCAACTGATGCTTAACATCCCGTGGCTGTTGAACATCTCCAGTCACCTCTGAGCTGTGTGTGTTTGGGAAGGAATTTCCCAATTTTAAAAATATTTTTAATTGACCTCTGGGCTCTCTCTATCAAGCTGAAACTTCTCTCTTGTTTCTCAGTGCTTTTGACTGTATTCCTGTCAGTAATCTTTACTCAAGTTCGTATTAGAGTGATGGCCACTAAGGAAATATTGTGTATCTTACTGGTATGTTCTTGCTGTTGGCTTAGCAGGTGTAGATTGGGGGGTGGTATTTATTGGTGTATTAATTTTGATTTAAAAAACAACAACAACACTTAGCTTTTCTTTATGGAAGTTACCAAGAGGTTTGCTTGGGATTTTCAATGGTAACCCATGCAAACAGAGCTTATCAACTTAAATTTGGGCCTTTACAGACTGTCAGAAATAATGCAGCTTGAGTCCACTTTAACTGTCCTGGCTCAGTGCTAGGGAATCATGGGAATGGTTTTTGTTTTTTGGAACATTGAGCCTTTTCTGTCATAGAGCTCTGGTGCCACAATAAACTACATTTCCCATGGTTCCTTAGCACTGAGCCTCAAGCTGCATTATTTCTGGCAGTTTGTAAAGGCCCTTTGAAGAGTGGTACTGCCATTGGTTTCTGCAGTGTCATTCATTGGTGTGTTGAGAATGATTTGTAAATCCAACTGGCTCTGTTGAAATGTGAGCATTTATTTGTAAGCCTTATGTAAGGCATTGTGTATTGTGCAACTGCCTTTCAGATGTATTCCCATGGCAATTTACAAGAAGTGATAAAACAATTTAAATAGACATACAAACTGTATATGTTGTTGACCAGACAACTCAACTCTTTTAAAGCATGGGATTTTTATTTCTTTTACTTAAAGTACGGTAGTCTGCTCCCTTTGGGAGTGACAAACATATTTTAAAGGCTCCCTTTGCGAGTGACAAACATATTTTTTTCTCAATGCACCTTTAAAGGTTTTTAAATTGTTTCCTGTCTGGCAAGGTTCTGATTATTCAGAACCTTATTTTTAATTTGTTTGAAATATATACCTACGTTTTTCAAGTTAAACTGCAAGTATCTCTTAATAAAGGTCTAAAGAACTGCAAATAAACAAATAAATATACAAACAAATCTCAGTAAATTAAAAGGCCAGAAGATTGCAAGGCTTTCAGTGAATAGCCTACAATACTAAAGATTCCTTGTTGTTGTTGTTAGCTGCCTTCGCGCCGATCTCTATTCATGGCGACCCTGCTGATGGGACATTTCCAAGACCCCTGTACTCCACTGCTCTGCCCAACTCCTGCAAACTCATACTCATGATCTCTTTAATAGAATCCATCCATCTAGCATGTGGCCTTCCTCTCTTTCTACTTCCTTCCACCTTTCCTAGCGTTATTGTTTTTTTCTAATGATTCATGTCATCTCATGATGTGTCCAAAGTACACCAGCCTAAGTTTTGTCATCCTGGTTTCCAGGGAGATTTCTGGTTTCATCTGCGCTAGGACCCACTTGTTTGTCCTTTTGGCTGTCCTTCGCACTCTTCTCCAGCACTACATGTCAAATGAATTGATTTTCTTCCTATATCTTTCTTAACTGTCCAGTTCTCACATCCATACATTGTAATGGGGAATACAGTGGCTTGTATGATTCTAAGTTTTGTGCTGAGTTGTATATCTTTGCATTTTAGGATCTTTTCTAGTTCTTTCGTAGCTGCCCTCCCCATTCTTAATCTTCTTCTGATTTCCTAGCATAGTCCCCATTCCTATCAATGTTTGATCCTAGATATGATAACTTTTTTACTACAGTTGTCCTTCCCCATTCGTGAACTTTGGGTCCGCAGTCTCACTCTTTGCAAGGAGGGACAAGCAGCTATAGGTAAAATGGCTGTGTGTGCCCATGGGCATGTGCGTCATTAGTTTCAATGGGGCTCGAATATTAGCAAGCTGCCATATTCGCAGGGAGGTCTGGAACAGATCCTTTGTGAATTGGGAAGGGCAACTGTATTTCTATTTCCTCATTGTCTAGTTTGAATTTATGTAAGTTCTCCATGGTTATTATTTTTGTTTTCTCTCCTCCAGAATGTGCATGCATTTTGGGCAGCGACAGGCAACCTTTTTCTTATCTGGGCCGGTCTGCCGTCGCCCAGGTCGCGGCTGGGCCAAGGGGGGAGAAAATGGCGGCGCCGTGCGCAACCCCCCCGGACACACAGCCGCCGCGATCGCTACTGCGGTCGCCGCCGCAGTGTGCGCGGCTCCAGCCGCCACGGCGCATGTCGCAGCCGCCATTTTGGGAGTCAAAATGGTGGACGTAACACATTTGCGCATGCACAAGAGTACTGCGCATGCGCAAACGTGTCACGACCGCCATTTTGACTTTCAAAATGGCGATCGCCGCGAGTGCACCCGGAAACGCGCTCTGGCAGTGGCGGCGGCGCGCGGCGGCGGCGGCAACCTCTGGCCGAGGCCGGTAAGTCCGGGGCCCGGGGCCTAAACCGGTCCCCGGGCCGTAGGTTGCCGGTCCCTGATTTTGGGCATGGATGTATGTATTTAATTTTGGAAGCAGATTTATCTAGAAAGAAATAATTTCAGTGGATGTCACAATGATGTTATGAAGTAAATATAAATAATCATCTATGTACTCTCTCAACTTGCATAATTCAAAAACATCTGGAATTTATCACTATCAGCAGTCGGATACAAAGATGAAACTGATCATTATCAGATCCAGTAAAAACTGCTCATTTTGTATAAACCTCCTCATTTTCCAGTAATCAATTTGCAGGCTGGAGTCAAAAAAGCATATTCTTATCAACAGACGATGACATTGAACAGAAAATTGAAATGGGTGCTCTCACTCCATTGCAGGCATAAAGCAAGAACATTTTGTCGGGGGAAAAAACTCAAGTTAATTTTGGTTCAATGAGTAAGCCATGATTTAATATGATGTGCTTATTTATAAATTTCTAATCAGGTACTGGTTAAATACAATATACCACAAGCAAAGCTGGAAAAAGTCTGTTCTGTCTCTTTTTATCCCCCCCTCCCCCGCAACACACAGTTCTTAACATAAGTCATGTTTGTCATTTGCTAGACATATTCCTGTTTCTTTTCATTTTTAACTTGGTTCACTTGGGTCATACTTCAACAGGCAATAAATCATTTGTTCATTATATTCAAGATGTAATGATTTCAAAAACAAGGGAGAGGTTTGCTAGTGGAAATCTCCTGGTCTAATCTTATATATTTGTTTGTTTGTTGTTTAACTTAGTGGTCCCCAAACCTTTTAAGACTGTGCATCCTTACCTCTTGGTCAACAACCCTAACATCCCCAATACTAATTTGTTGATATTAGGTCTATTGTTCTATTGCAAATTTAAAACAATCTTGGTCACTGCTCCCTTTGCACCCAGTCACCTTGGGAGCAGCAACTGAGCAGCTGGTTGAGCAGTGACTTAAGAAGCCTCTTGCCTGTGCCAGCCTTGCAGTAAAGATTGGCACAAGCAAGAGGCTTCTCAGTCAGTGCTTGATTGGCTGTTTGGTTGCTGTTCTCTTTCCACCTGATCACCTTCAGAGCAGCAACTAAGTACGGGGCTGAGCAATGACGTGAAGCCTCTCACCCATTCTGATCTTATGGCAAAGGCCAGTGCAGGCAAGAAGCTTCTTGATCTCTGCTCAGCCAGCTGCTTAGTTGCTGCTCCCAAGGTGACCAAGTGCAATAGGAGAAGCAAGGAAGAACTCTCAATCCTTTTTTGTTGGGGCAGAGAGGGATGCAGACAGTGTGCGTATAGTGGGTTTACAGAGGCCGCATGATCTGGAATGGATACTGGCATGGACAGGGAAAGGGAGATATTTTAATCACAGGAGCTGTTCCAAGGTAAAGGACTCTTTCCAAGAATTAAATCCTGATATTCCTCCCCCTCCTTCCTCAAAGACATGTCTTCCCCACACAGCTTCAAGTGTTCCCTTTGTCAGTGAATGGTGGATGATGTGTGTTGCAGTTACCAAACAGCAGAGCTGTTAGGAAAAGCTGACAATTTTTCCTGCATGATCCCAGACTTCTTCCTCTGGATCCAGATGATACTGCCTCAGCTCTCCAGCCTTACCAGCAGTCAGGAAACACATCAATTGTAGTCTAAGAACACTATCTTTATTCTACAACTAGGAATATTTACATCAGTTGATTATTTACAGAAACAGATCTTGCAACACATTAACCCTGTGGAATACATTTTGAACCTTCCAAGCCTCCCTCTCTCTCTCACTTTCTCTCACCTATGGACAAAGCATTATTGTTATTTGCACAAGCTACCACCCACTGGGGTGTGTACATCCACGATGATTGGTTGAGTCCCACTTTCCCAGACCTCCGACCCAACCCATGTTGCTGACGTTCTTGTCCATGTGACATAACATGTTTACGTAGTGTGTTTTGGTTACAGTGTACCTTGTTCCCAAAACACACTAGTGCTGTTCCTTGTTATTGTCTGGCATGACACCTGTTGTTTGTCTGCCTGGCCCATGTTTTTCTGAACTCTTCCCACAGGAAATTTCTGTCCCATACATCTTTTACATTTCCAGTCTGACTGCATGCCCCATCAAGCATTTTTCTGACACCCTTCCCACACACAAACATTGCTTCTTCTGCTACAAGCAGGAATACATTGGAGTACAGCTTCAACCTGCCAGCCAAGTCCTGGCAAAGCTCACAAAGCTTAAGCAGTGTCTCAGATTTGAAAGCTCGTTTTTGCCACCACTTCTTCCCCACCGCCATGTGCTCTAACTCCTTGCTTCAGTCAGTCTGTCTGGAAATGGTGCCACTCTGAGTAACAGAAATGATGCCAAGCACTCAAGCCTCACAAGAGTTTCCTGCCACTGCTAGTGAAAGACGTGGCTAGAAAGTGAGCTTGTGTGGGCAGGTGAAGAGCTGAAGTGAGGCTTTGTAGTGGCTTTAAGGGACCCTGAAAAGAAGTTTCATTCAACCCTCATCCCCACCATGGTTGTAAAGGCCATTGATTCCCTTTGTCTTTCCTTAACTGAAAGAATACCAATACCTCCACTGCCCCCTTTTTCCATCACCAGCCCCCTGCTGCCCCTTTGGGGATCACTGACTTAACTTATTTCCTGTATTTGTCCTATGAAACCCTTTCTTATTACAAAGAAGAATATTGCTAGGATTTTTTGTATTGTCAATAAAGATTGGGTCCTGCCAGGTTTAAATAGGGATGGGCCTACTATTAGGCAGAGTGAGATGGCCACCTCAGGTAGCAGATTTTGGGTGTCATGAAAGTGCAGCAAAATAAGAATAATTTAATTTATTGTTCTCAACATTTTTAACTGCCAAAGATGAGGAAAGATGCTTGTTGGATTTTCTTCCTCATTTGCTCAGTGTTTCCCAGACTTTGCTCCTCCAGGTGTTTGGGACTTTTCACTCCCAGAGGCCCTGGTCAGCCTAGCCAACAGTAAGGAATCTTGGGAGATGAAGTCCAAAACATCTGGAAGACCAAAGTTTGGGAAACACTGTTAAACTGGTTTTGGAAAACTGGGGGTGGGGAGTGTTATTTGCTTCTCTACTTCGGGCACCAAGTGTCTTGTCCTTGGACATCTTGTGTATGCAAACCTAGTTTTCCATGGCTAGCTAGCTGGTTATGTGCAGCTGCCACAACATGTAAGATAAAGCCTTTTACACATTGCTGCATTTAAAAAATCTTTGTATGGCACAAATAAATCTTAGTCTTATGTGTGGTATAAGTGGCACACAACCACTTGACCATGAGAAGCCTTCATATACCAGATATTCAACTTCTGAGCATAGAGACAAAACAACCATAGAGGCTAATAACACCACTGTGGGCAGCATTATAAATATCTTGTAAATATCTGCTTACACTTTGGGAGAGAGGCACTTATTATGCAGTCCTGGAATCTGTAGTTTTACATGGTCTTCAGCCTTTTCTGTCAGAGTGCTGGTGTTTCACAAAACTACAAATCCCAGGATCCTGTAGGATGGAGCCATGGCAAGTAAAATGGTGTCAAACTGCATTATTTCTACAGTGTAGATGAACCCTTGGAAGTAACTCCCAATCAGGTTTACTCTCATGTAAATAAATATATTTTTATTAAGTAAAAACTACATGAAATAAAAATTGAATAACACAATTAGCAACAACAACAACAGACTACATTCTGTACAACACAAACTACAAACTACAAAGAACAAAATCTATAAGGAACAAAATACAAAAGAAAAAAATGGCTTTTAACTATCTCTTCTGCAGATACATTTTATATTTAAATTCTATCCCTCTCTATCTTGCCTATTAGTTAAACTTCATATATATATTTAATTCATATTAATTAGTCATCAAATCATCCTCACTCTTTTTCAAAAGATCAATAGCAATTTCCAATGTTTCCAAAACCTTATTAATCTTATGAACAATTTTTTTTATTTTTCCTTTATCATATTAACCAATAATACTCTTATTATCATAATCATATTTAGATAATTAATACTCTACGTTTAATATAATTCAAATACATTTTCATACCTTAAGGCCTCGGCAGACGACTAAAAGAGTCGTCTTCCGGGCAGGGAAGAGGAGGGGCAGCCGCACGAGCGGCGCCCCTTCCTCTCCCCGAGGTCGCCCCCAGAAGCGCCGGCCGTCCACACGGCCGGCGCACCGGGGATGACCTCACGGCGCAGCGTCCACATGCGCTGCGCCGTTTGAGCCAGGGAAAGTGCGCCCGCCGCTTTTAGGGCGCACTTTCCCTTACATCTAAAAGGAGCGCCAATTTGGTGCTCCTTTTAGATGCGCCGCAGGAGCGCCCCGGTCCGGAGGCTGAACTCCGGCGGCGCTCCGACCCGCAGCGTCTCCGGGGCCTCCGTCTGCTGAGGCCCTAAGTTTCTTTGTATCAAAGCTTTCACATGTTATAATAGGACAAAACCATGCCTGTTCTCCAAAACCAGCCCATTACAGTACAGTTATCTCATACTAAAATTTAAATTTCACATGTAGCTTTTTCTTTCTTTCAAAAAAACTTCAGCCATAATAAAAACTGAACATACAATACCCAGGGAAGAAGGATCTGAAATAAGTAACAACTTCCCCTCAGCACCAGCTCTTATAGCTTTTAGAGTCACTCTGCTTCTTTCTGCTTTGCTACACTTCATAGAAAGTGTATCCCTCAACCAGTCAAAATCCCCATATCCTTGATGTAAGAGTCTTTTGGGGGGACATTATTTTATGAGATGACCGTCACTTGTTTGTGACTATGGAAGAAACGAATGGGTCCCTTATAGAAGTTTTATGTACTCAACAAGTGTCCAGACTCCAGCCTTTAGCCATCTTATGTGGCGAAGTGGTTTGTGTGTTGGACTACAACTCTGGAGACCAAGATTTGATTCCCAGCATGGCCATGAAACCCACTGGCTGATCTTGGACAAGTCACTTGTTCTCAGCCTCAGGAGAAGGCAGTGGCAATCCTCCTCTGAACAAAATCTTGCCAAGAAAACCCCATGATAACTTTGCCTTTGAGTCGCCACAAGTTTGAAATGACTTGAAGGCACACAACAGACACACATAGGTTTTACACCCAGCTGTTTTGCGCTTGGTTGCCAGTAGAGATGTGTATCTGTTCCTTCAGCATTTCCCCAATAGGAAGCAATAATTCTGTTAAAGAAGCAGTAATTTCCTTACTGATGGGCAGCACACATGTTGGACAGCACATAAAAGGAAGAACTCCTGGTATTGTATCAACTATCAGAAGATCTCCTGACTCTCAAGAGAGAGGATTCTTCTAATCATTACTCCCTGCTCTTAAGGAGAATGATACTGAACTAATCTTTGCAGATGGCCTTGCATTGCTTTGCATTCTATACAAGGGCTGTTGGAGAGAAAATCACACTTCTGGGCTCACATACTTTAGAATATCCCACTGAGCTGACAGATACAAAATGTGAGCAGCTGGGCCCATAGGACAGTGTCCAACTGGCCATTTTTGAGCAAAGATTTGGAACAGGCAATGGCTTCTGGATTCCAAGAAGTTTCAGACAGCAGCATTTGTATAGAGCCATTTCATTCTGGATTTCTGCCTGGTTCTTGGACAGGAACCTCCTCAGTTGCCTGCCAGAGAATGGAACAGTGTGTATGTGTGTGTGTAGTGGAGAAGAATGTAACTGCTATGTATCTTGGACTTTGCGGGGATTAGAATACTGTTAGCCAAAGTAACCTAAACTGCTTTCTTTGATTTATTTCATTTGTATACTGCCTTCCTCCCAGAGTGGGGCCCAAGGTAACTCTCAGAGAAAATCAGTTTAAAAGCTTTCAAAAAATGCAGTTCAGTTTTAAAATCAATCAATCACAAACCTTCATATTCTGTCCAGAATGGACCTCATAGACATGGTTTTATGGTGGTTCTGGTCCTTTCTGGAGAGACAAATCAAGTCATCCCTACTTCTCTGGAACCAACCCACAGAGGTTCACATCCTATGTTGATTTGAGCTAGAAAACATCAGTCCTTAACCAATGTGAAAATAAGTTCTATTAATTGCAATTAAACTGACTGCCCAGTCTTAACCATGTTTACTCTTGAGTAAGCCCCACTGATTGCATTAGGACATATTTTGATGTAAGTATGTTTAAACTAAAATTGTGGCCTTCATTCACATAGATGGAGTCTCTCTGGAGAAGCCATTCGTGTTTATTATGTTTCTTAGACCTGTGTCATGTGAAGTGGAGGTGCGGGGAACCCCAAGATCTCAGATATTAGATAGGCCCTCAATACAAGTGGCTGCTCAATTTACTGCAAAAACTGTGGCTACTGCGACACTGCAGAATCAATGCCATTTGGCACCACTTTCACTGCCATGGCTCCATCCTGTGGAATCTTGGGATTTGTAGTTTGTAGCACCAGAGCTCTCTGCCAGAGAAGGCTAGATATTTCACAAAACTACAAATCCCAGAATTTCATAGTATTGAGCAAAGGCAGTTATCAAACTGCATTAATTCTGCATTATAAATAGAATGTATTTACCGTACAGGGTTGGCAGTCCTCCAAAGCAGCCATCCCTTTCTTTTTTGGCAGTACAATACTTTTGTGGCTTTTAACAGTTACATTGCAGGCAGAGCTTCATTCACATGGTGATGTAAAAATGGAGAAAGTTTCTCTTATCAAATTTCTGCTAGCCATGTAGGTCCAGAGGTGCTACTGGGGGGAAAAAAGGTGCTATCTCAGGAATATTGGATTGAAAAGGGCTCAACGTAAGGCCTAAGCAGACTGCCAGAAATAGTGCACATTAAATTGAGGCACTGCCCTGGCTCAGTGCTAGGGAATCATGGGAACTGTATTTTTTTCTGGGACATTGAGCCTTCTCTGTCAGAGAGCTCTGGTGCCACAATAAATTACAGTTCCCATGATTCCCTAGCACTGAGCCAGGGCAGTGCCTCAATTTAATGTGCACTATTTCTGGCAGTCTGCTTAGGCCCGTTGTAGAGCTGGAGGTGGACTTGGTCAGCCAGGCATAGCTTTGCTTTTTAAAAACTTAAGTGTATTCATATTTTTCTCCAGTGGAAGGGTGCTTCTTTCATTTTGTCTGTGGGTTCACTGTCAATTCTGTACTTTAGCAGTTTCCTACAACTGTAGGTAGATCTATAAAATCTTTTCAGAGTCTGTGCCTAACATCAGCCATGGTAAAAGCATATACTGTATTTGTTTTTCTCCAAAAGTTAAACATTTTTCCTTACATTTCATTTCCAACTTGCATGCTCTTTAATTATCAAATGCAGATAATTTATTAAATCTCTCTTTTTAAAAAGATATACAATATCTAGTTTAGAAGCTCTTGTTTGGTTCCCTTTTTATTCTTCTTTAGTTTGTACTATCAACACCACACCTTGTTTTACCCTCCCACCCTTTAGATTGCAGTACCTGCCTTCTGATATTCTGCTCAGTTTTTGTTTTGCCTATAACATTTAATAGATTGCATATTATTTTAGCTGAAGCTGTGAAACCAGAAGTTGGGATATAAAATATCTTTTAACAAAATCAATGTATGAAATATCATTTCCACTTATTCTGCATGCTCATCACTAGTCAGGAATGAAGCAGGCATTTAATTAGGCATTTAACACAGCAGTGTTGTTAAATAAATCAAGCCGATTTGAAAGAGAAGTTAATCTTTTGTGTACATTTTACAAAAATAGAAGATAGCATAGTTGGTGAGTCACCCAAATGTCTTCCTTTTTGGCCACTCCTGAAGTTGAGCAGTAGTGCTGAATGCATTTCTCAACTCTTTATGGGGGCCTTCAAAGCATAGTGCAAACAAATAAGAGTTCAGCTCACTTGATAGGGCCCTATATACAATTAAGGCATTTCACTGGGGAGGGAGAGTCCCTCTTGAGCCTTTCTTCCTTGAATAAGGACAGTTAACCAGCTACTTGTTAATTATGGTTTCATAACCTATAAAGTGTACGCATTTGAGTTAGAACAAGAGTTGAGGGGGCATTTTTGGACTGCAACTCTCAGAATGCACCAGCCAGCACTTGTCCCAGCAAGCAGTACCAATTAAACTAGACAGTTTCTAAACCTGTTATTGTGTGCCTTAAACTCATTTCTGATTTATGCTGAACCTATCACAGCGGTTTTCTTGCTCAAGGTCACTGAGTGGGTTTCCATGGTCAAGCAGGGATTTGAACTCTGGTTTCCTAGTGTCCTAGTCCAACACTCAAACCATTATACCACACTGGTTCCCTTTGTTGTTGTTGTTGTTGCTGTTGTTGTTGTTGTTGTATGCCTTCAAGGCATTTCCAACTTATGGCAACCCTAAGGCAACCCTATTATGGGGTTTTCTTGGCAAGTTTCTTCAGGGGCGGGGGTTGCCATTGCCACCCTCAGAGGCTGAGAGTGTGTGACTTGTCCAAGGTCACCCAGTGAGAATCAAATCCTGGCCTCTCAGGAGTTGGAGTTCAATGCTCAGACCGCTACACCACACTGGCTCCCATTCTGGCTCTATAAGCTTACCTAATTATTTAAGGCAACAATATGTAAAAACTGACTAGATATCTGATGGACAACACTTTCTTCTCACTAATATTTTGTATTAGAATTAGAACTTGTGGTATTAGCCTCTATGGGAGTAACCCTCTAGACATCTGTATGCTGTACATGATATTTGTTTTGAACACGAGTGAAAATAATGCTCCAGATGTTGAATTGCTGCTCCCTTGATCCCTCACCATTGGCTGTGCTGGTGAGGCCTGCTGGGAATTGCAATCCAACAAGATATAGAAGGCCACAACTCCCACCCTTGATTTAGGAGTTACCGTATTTTTCGGCATATAAGACGCTCCGGCATATAAGACGCACCCAATTTTAAAGGAGGAAAAATCTAGAAAAAAAAAGATTCTTAACCAAATACTGTAGTAAAATATTTTATATCAACTGTATAAAGTTAACAGCAGTTTAAGAACAATTTTAAGTTGTAAATGTAAGTTTAAGCCAGCAGCAGGGCCAGGTATTGCACAAATTCCCTGCCCAACTTTCTTGCAAGTCTCCTGTCGCCTTATGGTGACTCCATGAATTTCTTAGGGATTTCTTAGGCAAGGAAGACTCGAGAAGTGGTTTTGCCAGTTCCTTCCTCTGAAATACAGCCTGCAGCACCTGGGATTCTTTGGCGGTCTCTCATCCAAGGACTATCCAGGGCTGACCCTGCTTAGCTTCCAAGATCAGATGGACTAGTACCTTTGGAGTTTTTAGGCCATTGGCTTATGGAGTAATTTATGGCTTATTTTGACCCTACCATGAGGGTTTTCTTGGCAGATTTCTTCAAGGGTTTTTTTTTGCCATTTCCATCCTCTGAGGCTGAGAGAGTGTGATTTGGCCAGAGTAATCCAGTGCCTTGGAGTAATTTCTGGCTCATTTTGACACTACCATGAGGGTTTTCTTGGCAGATTTCTTCAGAGGAGGGAGTTTGCCATTTCCACCCTCTGAGGCTGAGACAGTGTAACTTGGCCAGGGTACTAATCCAGTGCCTTGGAGTAATTTCTGGCTCATTTTGATCCTACCATGAGGGTTTTCCTGGCAGATTTCTTCAGAGGAGGGAGTTTGCAATTTCCACCCTCTGAGGCTGAGACAGTGTAACTTGGCCAGGGTACTAATCCAGTGCCTTGGAGTAATTTCTGGCTCATTTTGATCCTACCATGAGGGTTTTCCTGGCAGATTTCTTCAGAGGAGTGAGTTTGCAATTTCCACCCTCTGAGGCTGAGACAGTGTAACTTGGCCAGGGTACTAATCCAGTGCCTTGGAGTAATTTCTGGCTCATTTTGATCCTACCATAAGGGTTTTCCTGGCAGATTTCTTCAGAGGAGGGAGTTTGCAATTTCCACCCTCTGAGGCTGAGACAGTGTAACTTGGCCAGGGCACTAATCCAGTGCCTTGGAGTAATTTCTGGCTCATTTTGATCCTACCATGAGGGTTTTCCTGGCAGATTTCTTCAGAGGAGGGAGTTTGCCATTTCCACCCTCTGAGGCTGAGACAGTGTAACTTGGCCAGGGTACTAATCCAGTGCCTTGGAGTAATTTCTGGCTCATTTTGATCCTACCATAAGGGTTTTCCTGGCAGATTTCTTCAGAGGAGGGAGTTTGCAATTTCCACCCTCTGAGGCTGAGACAGTGTAACTTGGCCAGGGTACTAATCCAGTGCCTTGGAGTAATTTCTGGCTCATTTTGATCCTACCATGAGGGTTTTCCTGGCAGATTTCTTCAGAGGAGGGAGTTTGCCATTTCCACCCTCTGAGGCTGAGACAGTGTAACTTGGCCAGGGCACTAATCCAGTGCCTTGGAGTAATTTCTGGCTCATTTTGATCCTACCATGAGGGTTTTCCTGGCAGATTTCCTCAGAGGAGGGAGTTTGCCATTTCCACCCTCTGAGGCTGAGACAGTGTAACTTGGCCAGGGTACTAATCCAGTGCCTTGGAGTAATTTCTGGCTCATTTTGATCCTACCATGAGGGTTTTCCTGGCAAATTTCCTGAAAATCAAAATGGTGGCCGCAACGTGCTTGCGCATACGCAGGAGTACTGTGCTTGCGCAAATGCGTCACGGTCGCCATTTTGATTTTCAAAATGGTGGCCGCGGTGCGCGCGGCCGCACGGAGGAGAAAACGCGCCGCGGCGGTAGGGATCGGCCTGGGCCGGTAAGTCCGGCGACCTGGGCCGTAGGTTGCTGGCCCCTGCATTATGCATTCAGTACTACAGTTGTCCACAGTTTGTTATTCAAATGCACACCATATTTTCTTGTTTGAAAAAGATCTGTTCCCAGATCAAGATGATATAATGGAGTTATTCCTTCTCCCTTACTTAAGGAAATGGGATAAGGAACATTTTATCTATCCTATTTGCCTTTAGCCAGAAGGTGGATGCAGAACAGAGCTTTGATCTGATAACAACTAGGAGAGAAGAAGGAAGCTAACTATAGGGGGCTGCAGACGGGCAGATCTGGGCCGCCCAGAGAAGCAACTCCACGCCACGGCACCAATCCTTCTTTTTGCCGCTCCTTTCAGGGGCAGCAAAAGGCCACCCTAAGAGCCAGCGCATGGCTCTTCTTCGCCCTTTCTGGCATAGCATGTTTGAATGCTGCGCCGGAAGGACGTCCTGACACTGTGTGCATCAGGACGCCACTGGCGTGGGGTTGGGGCAGCCAGCGTGCGGCTGCCCTGCCCCAATTCTGCCTCCAGGCCAGCCCTATGGGCCGGTCTGCAGAGGCCCTTTGTAGACTCTTTAAAGAATCTTTGCAAGTTGCATCAATTAATCAATTAAGCATTGGAAATCATAGCAGGCTGCTGGTTTAATAGCTAAGCTGCATATATGCACACAGTTCTTTCCTCTTGCCTAGAGGAAATCCCACCAAAACTGGAGAATTTGCAATCTTGTGTCCCTCCTGGAGATGACTCACAAAAACTGTTCAGATCTCAGGCCCTGACATTTGGCAAGAAAGATCTTGAACTGGATCCCAATTTAGTCAGAATAGAACCAGTGAAATCAATGGGATTTGTCAATCATGATTAATCTAAGTCCCATTGAATTCAGTGGACCTAAACTAAATATATTTTAATCTGGACCTACTCTAAATACTGTATATTTAAATTTGGATTTAATCTAAGTATATCTAAATCTGGGTCCAATCCCTTCTTCATTATAGGTTTTGGACAATTTGGTGCAGCTTGTATTGTACTTTTCTTTTTTTATATATATATAAAATGGCTTCTTTAAAGGCTCAGGTACTTTCAAGTACACAGGATAACAATGGGTAATTTCATATATGGTGAATGTCTGGTTTACATTTTTGGAAAGAGCCATCACAGATGGAGCACTGCAAATTGTATTTCTGTATCACCTTAGATATAATATCTTTTATAGAAAGTAGTTCACGTGTTCCACTTTCAAATTGTCATGAGTGTAATAATCAAACAAGGTGAACACTCAGGATGCCCATAGACATATGATAGACCAGATGTTCTTGGACGGCAATTTTCGTAATCCCTCATTATTGACAATGCTGGCTAGAGTGATGCGAGATCTAAGCCAAAAAACTTTGAAAAGGACAGTTGCTCACCCAGCTATCTGTGCATAATGTGGATCTCAGACCTTTATTTCTTTCCATGAGATCATGTGATCTCAGACTTTAGATGCTACAGATTTTTCAGATACTACAATATTTCCAAGTGGTTTTTACAATACCTTGATTGTCTGTATGTTTATTGGTTTGTCTCCTAGGCAACAGAGACTTTGCAGTGAATGATCCTTTGGAATTCAAGTCAAATCAATGGTTTGGGGCATCAGTGAGAGCTAAAGACGATAAAATTTTGGTAAGTTCACATGTCCTTGTGGATGTGTACATGCATGTAGTAGAGTGGTTTGAGTTACCTAAGTGTCAGCACTTATCAAGCCAGTTCACACACAGGAAGCAAGTATCAGCAAGCTTTAGGAAACCCCAAAGTTTGCAGATGTACCTAATATGTGTGTGTGCGGAGGGGAGGGGAGAGACTTAAGTGGGGAATGTAGAAACATCCCAATGAGAATTGAGCATCCTCATGGACTCACAATGCTGACTGATTGTTTGGGGGGTGGTGGTGAAGAATTGGAAGGAAAATGGAATGGATTGTCTGAAACACCGCACTCTGTAACATTTTGTTGCATCTCCAGTTTGTTGTATTCAACTGGAATTTTTTTTCTGTTGACATCAGTGATGTAAAATCTCTTGTTATTGAAGCTACAGACTTCTAGCTTTGTCATTCATTAAGCACACCCAGATTATACATGTGCCTTATGTCCACTAATGGATAGATATCACATGTAAACTAGTAAAAAAATATCTGTGGAATTCTGAAACAACAGCATAGTTCTGTGAGAAGTTAAACCTGGCAGAACTCCTAAATCCTCAGAGATCTATTATCATCTGGATCATACAGAATAAGAGACAGCATCTGGAGGATCCAGGAGCAAATCTAGGTCTTTCGAGAAGAATCTTCCTCCAGTGTTCTGATTTAATGTCTAAAGAAATATATGAATAACCTGATGGGATTTGGTACAGTTACCCATGATAAGACCTTGGTTCAGCATAGAGCTTCCAGGCATTCTGTTTTTCCAAGGCATCTCATATTAGGGGGCTTACAATCCGGTCACATATTGAGGGGATACAGGGTTCCCCAAATCCTGTTATCACTTGATCTGTTGAGAGTGAGCATCAACTACTGCCATAGTTGGCCAACCCCCAGCATTCAGTGTGCAGCACATTAGACTGCTATATACCAAAGGCTGGGAGTCCATCTACTGTGATCACAGCTGGCATGGTGAGGCACCCACTCTTTCTCTGTTTTGACAAGTCCCAATAAAGGTCACTCAGTGGATTTCCATGGCTGAACAGGGGTTTGAACTCTGGTCTCCAGAGTCGTAGCCCAATGCTCAAATCACTACATCATGCTGGCTCCCATAAAACTATTTTTTTTATTGTTCTTATATGCTTTCAAATCATTTTCAACTTATGGTGACCCAAAGGCAAACCTATCATGGGGTTTTCATGGCAAGATTTATTCATAGGAGGTTTGACATTGCCTTTCCCTGAGGCTGAGAGCATGTGACTTGCCCAAGGTAATCCAGTCGGTTTCTTGGCTGAGCTGGGAATGAAACCTGAGTCTCCAGATTGTAGTCCAACATTTAAACCATTATGTCACACTGGCTTTCTATAAGAAAATTAGATCTTTGACTCCAGGTGACCTTTTTTAATCACATTTTTATCATTGAATGCCCAGCATAGAGCACATTATCTCTCATCCAAACACACTCGCCCCAGTGACACATTTATTCCACAGGTCATATATTTCCCATCTGTGCAGTAGATGTTTTGGGGAGCTCTAGGTTATGGCAGATGCTGACACAGCCTTGTCAGTTGGGTGGTGCCAGGGTATTAAGAGTTAGAACTCACTGAAATTAGGAATTTAACTTGCATATTTTAAAAAAAACACTCTCCTCCCCAATTACTTTACAAAATAATTAATTTGTGAGAGCTTTCCTCAAGCAAAAGATTTTCTTCAAGTTGCAAACAAAGCAGTTTTTTCCCTATTTTCCTGATGCAGCTAGCCAACATGTATGCAAAGTGCAGTTGTAATTTTTTTGTTAGTTTTGTCTAACTGTTGTTTTCTGTAGATTTTTCCAAGTCTTTAACAACTTGCCTATTCTGAAGAAGGAGGGTTCTAAATGCTGCCATTTTACTTTATCCGCAGGCATGTGCTCCACTATATCACTGGAGAACTGAACAGAAAGCAGAGCGGGAACCTGTAGGAACTTGTTATCTACATGATGGGTCTAACACTGTTGAATATGCTCCCTGCAGGTCAAGTATGTGGAGAATGTCTTGCTGTTGTAATTACAGCTCTGAATCTCTATTCTGTGTGCTTTCATCTTTTATGCACAACTTGAAGGGATGAGTTTTGTATCTCTCTCTTCCTAAAATCTTCAACAGTGATTTCCATAGGTGCCTTTGTGGGAGTGGGGGGAATGAAGAGAAAACAGAATCTTCTCCAGCACTCCTTGAGACTCACATTGGATGCAGTTATCAGAGTAGACAGAAAGCTCCAAATTTAGTAGTGAACTGAAGATAGTGATGGAAGTGTGGAAATAATGGTGTGAGACTGGATTTTGGCTTTTATTTTTTTCATAGGACCATGGCAGTTGCTGGGGATCCAAAATACACTGCAGAAATAATCCAGTTTGAGGCTGCATTAACTGCCCTGGCTCAGTGCTAGGGAATTCTGGGAAATGTAGTTAGAGGTATTTAGCCTTCCCTGTCAGAGAGCTCTGATGCCACGATAAACTACCATTGCCAGGATTCCCTAGCACTGAGACAGGGCAGTTAAAGCAGTCTCAGACTGGATTATTTCTGCAGTGTGGTTTGGACCTAGGTAGTCCAAGTGCCAAATGATAGATGTTGTTAAATGTGTGGCTGATATGATGCTGTCTTAAAGGACAGGTGTTGTTAAATATGTTATGAGTGGCTTTTAAAAAGGGGCAAATAGCAGCTGTTGTGGGGGTTCAGTCAGAGTAATAGAACACAGTGAAGGAAATTAACCTTTTCCCATCATGCTGTAGCCTTGATAAAAAATCACTCCCCAGAGCTGCTGTTTGGCATGTTAGGAAAGCTTTTACAGAGGGTTGGGTAACCGACAGCCCTTGGCCTGATCACCTGTGTCCTTCAGCTGGATTTTGAAAGCCCTCTGAAAGCAATCAGTTCAAGCCTCTCCAAGAGCAATCGGCCCCTTCTCCAGCAGGTGTTAGATGGAGGAGAGAGGAAGAGATGGGGGAAAGGGATGGGGAAGAGAGAGAGAATAAGGTGGGTCAAGGAAAGAATGAAATGGTGGCTTGGCTGCTTTGGGGTTTTGCCCCATCCATTGCTGATTCCAGCCCTATCTGTTACCAGTATGCCACCCTGACATGTCACATCCAAGTGAGTGTGGTCCTTGACAGCGAAAAGATTTATTTATTTATTTAGTATGCTGCCTTTCTCCCAAGAAGGAGATTGCACACCTCTGCTTTTACAGATGTGGAAATAAATGTTTAGATGCTCCTTCATATTTGTCCACATAGGTAGGTCATAGAAGTATTTAGGCTGGAAATATCTTTCTAAAGATGCTATTGTTTTATTTTTGCAATATGTTATTTCAACAGCAACAACAACATTTTTTTAAAAACCCACCAAGGCGACATCCACTGATATTCTCATAAAGCCTGCCTGGCTGCTCAGCATGTAGAAGTTGAGATAGATCTTGTTTGTTTTGTCAAATAACCTTGTGGCTTTCCAGGTCACACAGGCCATTCTTCCTATTGAACTGTGACAAACCGGACATCTGGAAGACTTTGTAAACAAGGAAACCAACCATAATAATCTAGTCAATCCAAATTTGTTTGTGAATCATAAGAGATACATCTTCCCCATCCTTACTGAGACTCAGAAGAAGTCAGAGCTGTGTTTTGAAATGACTGGCCTCTCTCATCCTTGCTCTGTTGCATGAGCAACAGAGAGAAAAGAAGGGCATTCCAGAATCTTTCCCAGGATCCAAGGGCCATAAAATGTGAAGTGAACATTTCAGTCTAATCAGTGATAAGGATAAGAGACTGTTGGCATTTCTGTTGTAAAGCTCTGTATTTGGAGGATTAACCACATCATAAAAGGCCTTCTCAGACTCACTTGTGGTATGCAAGGGATAAACTCTGGAATTCCCTTTCTTTTCCTATTTTAAAGACAACTGATATCTCAGAACTATGCATGGGTTCCCTATCTGTAAATAGAAAAGAAAAGGGAGCAAATACTGTCTATTTTAGAATTTCCACATACACATTTTTTTTGGGGGGGGGAAGAAATATTTTAATTATTTTGTTATTTTATATTATGCAAAGGGATCTTGTAGCACCTTTGAGACTAGCTGTGTGTAAGAAGTTGTAGCATAAGTTTTCGTAGACTTGGGGCCTTTACAGACTGCCAGAAATAATGCAACCTGAGTCCACTTTAACTGTTCTGGCTCAGTGCTAGGGAATCATGGGAACGACTGTAGTTTATTGTGGCACCAGAGCATTCCGACAGAGAAGGCTCAGTGTCTCAGAAAAAAACTACAGTTCCCATGATTCCCTAGCACTGAGCCAGGACAGTTAAAGTAGACTCAGGTTGCATTATTTTTGGCAGTCTGTAAGGGCCCCAAGTCTACAAAAGCTTATGCTACAACTTCCTTTGCACAGCTAGTCTCAAAGGTATTACAAGATCCCTTCGTGTACTGATATTCCAGACCAGGCAACCTTTTTGAGCCGGGGGCCGGGTTGCTGTCCCTCAGACAATTGGAGGGCCGAAGCACCAAAAATAAATAAATAAATAAATATAATTTTTTTGGAAAAATAATTAAAACATTCAAAAAAAATGCATGTACACTCTCTCAGCCCCAGAAAAGCCATGGTAAAACTCCTGTGGAGATTTTGCCAAGAAAACTCCAAGAACAAGTAATAACAACAATAATCAATATCATTATGGCGGGCGGCGGCAGCTGGGCCAGCAGCAGGACCGGCCTGGGGCTGGTCCAAAGGCCTTGGGGGGCTGCATTCGGCCCCCAGGCCTTCGGTTGCTTACCCCTGTTCCAGACTAATATGACTCTATCTCTTGATTCTACCCCATAATTTTATTATAGCTTGTAGTACTTTTAAAAATATATAATTTTACGTTTTCATTGAGATAGTGTACTTAGAAGTCAGGCTTGTACAAAATACAATCCAAAAAGCTAAATGAAGCCCATTAGCATCCAAGGGGGGGGGTCTAATGAGTTTATTTAACTGAGCCTTTGAAAAAGCTACCTTCCTGAAATAGTATGTCTCTTAATTCTCACAACCACCAGCCATTCCAGTTGGCTACAGCAGAGAGAGATGAGGCAATTCCTACAACCTATTGGTAACCAGCATACCTTTTCCTCTTCATCCCCTTTTCTTTTTGTGTTGCATCTTTTTAGTTTATAAGCCTGCAGACAGATCCAGATTCCCTCCCCCCGCCTGCCTCCTCAGCTATATGTAAAGTAATTCTGAAGTCTTTTTAACTGAGGAGTAGGATAAAAATAGTTTAAATATCTTGGGGCCCCAGATCTTGCTGGACTGTAACTTCCAGAATCCCTGACCACTGATTACGTTGGCTAGGGCTTCTGGAAGCTGAAGTCCAACAACATTGGGGATTGAAGGTTGAGAGTGACACGCTTTAAAGATGCCTGATTTTACCACCTAACTGGGTCTTTTAAAAACGAGGTAGTTGGCAAGATCTGCCAGGCTAGAATGTATACCTCATGGACTGTATTCTCCCAGACAGGTCACAACTTGTGTAGGCTTGTCATACTGGGACCCTTTAGCACAGCTGCTGCTGGTGGGGTTATGCCTTACTTTCATAAACAGCAGGTGAGGTTGTAATGCTGTTTCTGGATTGTATGGCTTCAATTTCCAGCCTCAGTTGACTTTATAACCCCCAAAAACCCAAAAATCATAAGCATGGAAGATGAGTACAGGCCGGGTAAGGTTATACTAAAAACCGCAGGCTGCTTCTCTCTTGCTGGGAAAGTGAAGTCAAAAAGTCTCCAGTTTTTGCAAATAGCTGAAGAATGGGAAAGCCTACCCTCTTTTAACTTAGGGAAACTCTGAGAAATTGGGGTGGCATTGTCTATGAGAAATTGTAGGTAATGTCAACTGCCTTGTGCCCCACTCCGGGACAAAGGTGGTGTATAAATAAAATAAATAATAATAAAATAATAAATAATAATGTGGCAGTTGAATTCCTCAAAGCCATTTTCATGAGGTAAAGTGGGTTAAGGGTGTTGCTATGTGGCGGAAAGGAGGACTAAAACTAATGTTTTTTTTTTCTTTCCACACACACACATACTGATGCAAAAGTTCTTTTCTGAAATGCAGAATTTTGCAAGTTTGGAACATGAACTGCAGATTGATAATGTGGCAACACTGAGTAGGCCTTGAAGGCTTCAATTATTGTTTAATCCGTGTTGCCTCTAAGGGAACCCATCACAGAAAAAAGAGAAATCTATTATGTTGTTCAACAGCACCACCTGTCTCCCTCCATTCCTTCCACCTCAGGCACTGTTAACAGCCTCCTTACCATTCACACAGAGGGGGGTTGTTTTACGACACTAGAATTGTGTTACATATCCTTGCAAAACAATTGTTTCCATCTTGTCTTCTTCTTCCCACAGCAAATATTGATGCAGAAGGGCAGGGTTTTTGTCAAGGTGGATTTAGCATTGACTTTACCCAGGTATGGAAGCTTGTATTATGTCTCTTCTTCTCTCAGTACTTGACAGGGGGGGGGGGGAAAGGGGGGGGGGAAATACTGTAGAAATCAATTATACACAGCCATACCGGTCATGTCTTTGTGAATTCTTATTTCATTCCTGTTGTTTTAAATTTATACTTCTGGAAGTTAGTGGTAGATTGAAATAATTTATTCAGTTCAGAATTTCAAAGGAAATGTGAACAAGTCAGAAACAAAATCAATTAATAAAGAGAAGATAGCATCTTTCCTACCATGTTAGCTCTGTTAAAGAATATAAAAACCTATTTAAGAATTTTCATTTGCTTTTGTTCAACAAGCTTGTTCAATCTAAAATCATAATTTTGGAATGTTACATCAAAAAGTATATTGGTCACTGCAGTGATTTCGGAGTGTAATAAGATGTGCACATATTATTAATTATGGTAGCTAAGGGTAAATCCTTTGTAGGCTGAGGCAAAATGCTTATTTCCATTCTTGTATGTCCACACTTGGAATAGTTCTGATTAGTGCATTCAGGAAAGAATATTGTGGAAGTAGGAAAGATGCAGAAAAATGCAAACCAGATGACCAAGGGGCTTGAGTAACTCTCTTAGGAAGAAAGATTGCAACATCTGGGGATTTTTAACTGGAGGGGGGAGGAAATAAGAAGAGGCATGATAAAAGTGCATAAAATTATAGATGGTGCAGAAGAGATAGAGAGGTAGAAGTTTTTTCTTCCTTTCCCATAACAGTAGAACTTGGGGTTACCTACTAAAGCTAAATGGGAGATTCTACACGTAACACAGTACATAGGTAAACTGTGGAATTCACTGCCACAAGATGTTGTGATGGCCCACAACTTGAAAAAATGTAAAGGACAATTAGACAAATTTATGATGGAGGCAGCTGTCAATGGCTCCTAGTCAAGTTGGCTACATAAAAGAAGCAGTGTGTCTCTCAATACCAATTCCTGGGGAACATGAGTAAGATGGTGAGCGTTTTACTCATGTCTTGCTTGTGTGTTTTCCGTATACTATTGGTTGGCTGCTTTGTGAACAGAATGCTGGACAGGGCTCTTGTGTTCTTACAGAAACCTTAAAATAGGGGAAGGGTCCCTCTTCCATTCCATCACGGGCATCTGGATGGTCAGCTGTTGGAGGCATAGTGCTGGACCTGATGGTATTGTGGCTTCAACTAGCCAATTAGACAGTAGCTGTCATCTCCAATAATATCTCAAATAGTATCTATAGCAAACACAGAAAAAAGGAGTGGGAATATGTCTCCCGGCCCTGGCCATCTTCCACCCGTCTGTTACAGACACTAGACCAACGTTGTAAGATATTATCTCATGTAAGAGCACCTTCTCAGTTCATAGAAAAGAGGTGATTTAAGTCATGCCTTTCTGCTTTGTAGCCCAGTCTCCTGAATGCTTTGATGTTTAAATGAAATAAAAGTTGTGTACAAGTCAAATAATAAATAAATGAAACTTTTTGAAAAAGTAGCAACTTGAAAGTTAAATAACAAAATATAAATACAATTTAATATAATACATGATCAGTCTAAATAACTAATTACCTACCCTAGGTTGAAGAGGAGGAGGAAGAAATTTTACTAGCTTACAAAGAGAGAGAGTGAGTGAGAGAAGCTGATATTGCACTGTGACGAGAACAGTTGATCAAGGGAATTCAATATCTAGGAAGGGCCCTCTTGTTGCTCAGGTCTAATTCCAAAGATACAAAGAGCTCATGCTGGGTTATATTGAAATACTTGTTCCTTTACATATTGAGCTACATTTTATTTATTCTAGAAAAAGAAAAACTGACCTTTTATTTTCTTTGTAGGGAGACAGAGTACTTCTTGGAGGACCTGGCAGTTTTTATTGGCAAGGTGAGTCAAAGTATGTGGCTAGCAAAATGATGACCATATGACTCATCTTTTGGGGGCCTGACTACATAATATGCATATATATGTAAACACCGGTGACTTTTTTTTTAAAATAAAGTTGCCAGGATGGTTAATGTTTGGAGTCCTGGGCTATAGGAGACCAGAGTTTGAACCTCTGCCTGGCCACTGAAACCTACTGGGTGACCTATGGCCAGTCACATTCTCTCAGCCTCAGAGGAAGGACATGACAAACCTCATCTGAAGATACCTTCCAAGAAAACCCTATAACAGGATTGCTATAAGTTGGTCAATTTGATAGCATGTAACAAAAGCAACACAACCATTTTGCTTCACGCAAGAACAATGGACCTGTCTGTACTGACCAAAATAAAGCATCCTTCCTCTGTCCTCTTGGCAGGGAGAATTTTTTATAAATTTGAGTCAATTTGATGGCATGTAACAACAGCAACAACCATTTTGCTTTGCAAGAGGACAATGGTCCTGTCTGCACTGACCAAAATAAAGCATCCTGCCCCATCCTCTTCACAGGGAAACCAAATGAGACATGGCCCAATCCCTGGTTCTGGTTCAGCCTATATAGCACCAGAAGGTATACCCCTCTTAGACCATATTAAAATACTTCCCTCTTTGCTCCAGATCCCCCAGGAAGATCCAGAGCTCTCCATTCCAACACTGGGTGGCTGTTTAAAACACATTGTGTTGAGCCGCCACCACCACTGCCAGTCATTCATTCTGAGATCAGAACAAGGTGCCCAGCCATGTGATTGTTGCTGAGCACCTCATTCTGACCTCAGAGCAAAGCAACCTGTGGCAGCGTCAGATGCACCAGGCAGCTCTGCAGGACACACATGTGAATAGCTGCCCCATGTTGGAATGAAGAGTCTTTGTAACAGGAGAGAGGTGAGGCAGATCTCTGACCAAAAAGTGCAGACTGTCCCCAGAGTATCCTGGCCCATGCAGATAGGACCAAAGTAGGCCTTAAACCCTGGTAGTTATCCATAGTAGAGTAGAAACACTGAATCAGTTATTGATTGTTGAGTCATTGTGTATGTAGATCTCATTGATTCAATGAGTAATTGCCAGTAGCATTTAGACCCCTGAACAGAAGAAGAAATTGTGCGATCTCTCACAGACTAGGGCTACCAACTATATCTGGAAGGCTGCATGATTCCCACCTTTGCCACAGAGTGAAGAAGCAGTAAGGGGTGCTTAAGCCTTTTTCTGTCTGCTTTTTCTTTATTCCAATTGACTCTCCGATTGCCTTTACTTGTAATGCAGCACCATGTTTTCACCATGTTTTACCTTTTGCCAATATGTCTTAGAATAGATGAACAGTATGGTGGGTGGGTAGGGGAGAGATTTGAAGAGGGTGAGGAAAGGGTTTCTCTGTTCAGAATTCAGAGGTGTTTCAAATGTGAATTATTTGAAGGATAACAGAAAACATTCAAGGGTAGCTGTGTTGGCCATTTAGCAGATTCAAGTAAAAATCCATCAGTGATAGCTTTATTGGCCAACCAAAGTATATTGTGCTTGAAGGATAACAATTACATATCTCCATGAAATAGGTGTTTTATTATTTGTTCAGTTTACATGCCACATACTGTATCTCAAATGTTGTGGTGTATAAATGAAATTAAAGTAGATAAACTTAAAGTACAAGCCTCACATTACAAAACATGAAAAATCAATTAGGTCCGAAACACGCTGCAGAAATAAACCAGTTTGAGACCACTTCAACTGCCTTGGCTCAGTGCAAGGGAATCCTGGGAATTGTAGTTTATTGTGGCACCAGAGCTCTTTGACAGAGAAGGCTAAATGTCTCACAGAACTACAGTTCCCATAATTCCCTAGCGCTGAGCCAGGGTAGTTAAAATGGTTTCAGACTGGATTATTTCTGCAGTGTCTTTTGGACTGTAGCTGGCAATTGATCCTTCATGCATCTTATGTGCCAGTTTTCTGCCTATGAATGCTTATGCCACAATGTTGGTCATTAAAGGCACTTTAAAGTAATTTTTCTGCAATAGGTTGGCATTGGTGCTTTTCTAGAGTATCTGTGTCTTAGGTAAGGTAAAGGTATTCCCCATTTACAAGGTTGTCAAGTTGTGTCCAACCATAAGAGGCAGTGCTCATCTCCATTACTAAGCCCAAGAGCCAGTGTTGTCAGAGACTACTCTGTGATCATGTGGCCAGCATGATTGCACAGAATGCTGTTTACCTTCCCACCAAAGTGGTACTATTTATCTACTTGCATTTGCATGCTTTTGAACTGCTAGGTTGGCAGAAGCTGGGACTAGTGACAGGAGCTCACCCCATCATGCAGCACTTGGGCCTTGAACTGCCAGCCTTGCAATCAGCAGAGTCAGCATCTTAACCACTTGAGCCACTGCCCATATTTTTCCCTATATTTTTAAGCTCAAGGTGCTTTCCTCTTACTTTATCCAGGAGTGGAAATCATTTGGCCTTCCAGATGTTGTTGAACTGCAACTCCCAATATACCCAGAGCTTGGTATGCTGGCTAGGGCTGCTGAGAGTTGTAGTATAAATGCAAGGCTATGTGGTTCCCACCCTTGCTTTAGCCTGATCTCTCTGTTATCAGATGCGTTAAAAAACAAACAGTATAACACAGAAGCACTGTTCAAGGTGGCTGTTTGTGGTGTGCCTCCTTTGTGTTTTCTTGCATTGTATTGTGATTTCCTTGGAGCTACCCTCTTTTACCTGTTTACCTCTAAGTGAGTCTGGGACTGACAGCTAAGTAGACTTGTATAAGACTGTGCTGTGAAGAGACAACAAAATTCCTCTCATTTTCCATTTCATAACTGTACTCTTGCTTATATGTTTTCCCCTCTCCTTCTCTCTAGGTCAGCTTATTTCTGATCAAGTGGCTGAGATTGTGTCAAAGTACAATGCTAAAGTCTATACTACCAAGTATGAGAACCAGTTAGCAACACGGTCAGCAAGTGCTGCATTTGATGACAGCTACTTGGGTGAGTTTCTTGAAAATCAAATAGTAAGTTGAAGATGCCTGATTCAAACTGCACATTCTTTTAGTGGTGTTTGTCTGTCCTCCTCCTGAACCCTAATGGGTGTAATGTGCTGGAAAGAGAGATTCTGGACCATTAGGGGGCAGCTGATGAGGCGGTAGGTATGCAGAAGTCTCACCGTTGGTCTTGGCAGTAGTCAAAATAGTCAAACTAGTCATGACAGCATAAACATGTATAAGACTATGTTGTGAAGAAACACTTCAATAGTATAAATCAGAACATCTGAAAGTTCAATTTTCTCTACATCTTACATTGTCTTGTATGTATTGCTCATTCTCATTTCAACTCAAGCAGAAAGAAGTATTTTTATATCTCTTGAGACAGGCATTGGCATATAAAAAAGCATCAACTAATTGAACCTCTTTTTTCCTTTATTTAAATAACTTCAGTGTTAAGTTCTTTGTTTAAAGCAAGGAGGGGAAAAGCACAGTTCCTGGCTGTTTTTGACAGCTCTTCAGACTGCAGATTTTCTTGCAAAAAATAGTGAAGTACTTTTCACGGAAGCCTCAAGAGGAGCAATTCACTTTTTAAATAAGCCATTGCCCACTTGCACTGTTTAATTTCGAGAATTACTCTTTCTTCTCACCCTGAACCAGAAATGGACTTTTGATGACTACTTTTGTTTTGCTTGCTTGCTTGCTTGTAGTCCTTGTATAGCCCCTGATGGCTCCCAAGGGCAGAAATTTAGGCCCCAGACCCAGTGCAGTTGCCCACCCCTAATCTAAAATGTGTTGGCTAGATAAGACTAGCCTAGAAGTAGAGTATCCCATTTCTTCTCACTGACCACATGGTGAGACAGCATCCCCTACTGGTAAGAGAATGCTATGCCAGCCCTTCTTCTCCAGCAACAACAGCAGGTCTGTGTGCGTATTTGAGTTGTGTGCCTTCAAGTCTTTTCCAACTTATGGCAAAGTATCATGGCATTTTTCTGGCAATGAGGAAAGTTTCCTGAAGAAGTTTGCCATGGCCTTCCCCTGAGACTGAGAGTGTGTGATGTTCCTAAAGTCACCCAGTGGGTTTCATGGCCAAGCTGGGACAGTACATATACCGTCCTCCTTCCACGTTCGCAGGAGTTAGGGGAATGAGACCTCTGCAAATGGAAAAAATCATGAATAATTCCGGCCCTCACTCAGAAGCCAGTTAAATGGAGGGGGAAGAGGAGCAGGGGGCCACACTCCTTTCCCCCCCCCCCCATCCCTTTAACTGGCTCCTTGCCCCTTTCCCAGCCAGATCGCTTCTTTCCCCAGGAGACGATCTGGCAGGAAAGGGAGGAGGATCCTCCATTCCCACAAGTCCCTTTCCCAGCCAGATACCTGCCTGGGCTGCCCCCTGAGCAATGGGGCAGGCAAAGGGACTTGGGGGGATGGAGGCTTCCCCGTTTGCCTGTCCTATCACCCCCCTGGGCAGCCCAGGGAGCAATGGGGCAGGCAAAGGGACGGGGGGGGAATGAAGTCTCCTCTGTTTGCCTGCCCCATTGCCCCCTGGCCTGTCCAGGAAGCAATGGGGCAGGCAAAGATACTGGGGGCAGGTGGAGGCTGGTCCTCCCTTTCCTGAATGGGTCGCTGCCTAGCCAGCTGGGAAAAAAGATGGAGTTGGTTCCTGAGCTTTTTCCCCTGAGGGGAAAAGCCCAGGAGGAAAGGGGAAGAGGAATGCCTGGACTAGCGGCATTGACTTAGTGGATAATCGAAAGCGCAAGTGTCAAGGCCACGAATGTGGAGGGGTGACTGTACACTCTTAAAATACACTGTTATCATATTTCTAGTAAGTTAAATGAATGGGAATTTTGGTTAACAGAGGTTGGGAAAATGGAACTTCACCATATAAGATACATGACAGCTTTATAAATCATTTTTGCACTGATTAGTAAGTTGAACTAGGTCTGGGAAGACCTATCTTCAAATCTCCATTCAACTAGACTGGATGACTTTGGTCCAGTCACTATCTTTCAAACTAACCAACCGTAACTCACATGCAGGTATGGCAGCTTGCAATTAGTATGCAGCAATTGTCAGAAGCAAAGAAATGCCTCCATGTAGCTTACCTCAAAGATCAAAGAGCACCATACATACCATTCTGAGATCCTTGAAAGAATGAACTATAAACATGACAAATAAAATAGCTTTCAGCCAGAGAACCACAGCTTAGAAAAATGTCCTAGAATCTTGCCCATGATCACCCATTAGGTTTCATGGCTGAGCTGGGAATCGAACTCTGGTCTCCAGAGTCATTGTCCCACACTCAAACCACTACACTATGCTGGCTTTCTGTAGAATTAGGTAATTAGTGAAGCTTATATGCAAGGCGTCACAGACCTTTCACACTACACAGTTACAGTGCTGTTATTCCACTTTAACAACCATGGCAACCTATGAAATTCTGGGTCTAGAGAAGGACATTAGGAATTTTCTGCCAGGGAGCTCCTCCAGTGCCTCTGACCATTCCAGTGGATATAGCCATGGCACATAGGACTTTATCACACCAGCAAAAAAGATGGGAGCATAGCAGGATGTTCCCGTCAATATCGCCCAATCACAGGATGATTATCACACATCACAGTTATCCTTTGAATAAAGAAAAATGCTAGCGCCGCTTTTTATTAAGGGGTGGGTTTGGGGATTTTTAGGTTTTATCTATGTGATCTGTATTATTCTGTACAGAATTTTTAATGTTGTAAGCCACCCTGATTGCTTGTCAGAGGGGCGGGGTATACATATTATTATTATTATTATTATTATTATTATTATTGGAAAATCCCGTGAATAAAAAGTGGTGCTAGCATTCCTCTTTATTCACAGGATAATCGCGGGATAATCACAATGTCACGTGACATCATGTGGTGGTGGTGGTGATGATGATGATGATGATGATGATAATAATAATAATAATAATAATAATAAATTTATTTATATCCCGCCCTTTGGAGACCCAATCAGGGCGGCTTACAACAATAAAACCATACAGTGTATCCCAAAACACAATCCCTCCCCCCCTTAAAACAGTATTAAATCAAATAAAATTTAAAACTACAAATTCTAACCATAAAAATTAAAACATTATAAATACAACATTGGCCCTAGGCAATGTTCTTCATCCATCAATAGATGGGGCCACACAAAAATCATTAGGAGTAGGAGCACCCGAGGCCAGGATAATTAATCTGGAAATATGATTGGGCGACATTGATGGGAGCATCCTGCTATGCTCCCATCTTTTTTGCTGGTGTGATAATCTCCTTAGAGTGGAATGAAAATGCTTTAGTTGTATCACGTGTAATAGGCACAAATGAATGTACATAGGTGCTGAAAATTATCTCTTGGCATTTAAAATTGTAATCCTTAGGTATTGAAGGTTCCTGATTTTCTTTTTCTTCCTTGACAGGTTATTCAGTAGCTGTAGGAGATTTCAATAGTGATGGCATAGAAGGTATGTCTCATTCATAGATGTACAAGGTATGGAAAATACCTTTTTGGATTAGCATAAAGTGGATTTGAGGAAGTACATAAACAAGGTTGTCTTTTGTCCTATAGTGCACAACTCCCAATGTCATGGATACTAAGGATGGAGCTGATTCTCTTTCCCCTGCCATGCTTGAATCTGCTTCTGAGTGTTGGGTGGGGGACTGCTAAGCCTCTCCTTATTTGCATCCCCTCTGGCTGTAAGGATCTCCCTGTCCCATCTCAATTGCCAATATTTGTGTGTCATTGGTAAATTCCTTTGAGTACTTCCTCCAAAGCAGTCTTAAAGACTACTGAAAATGGAAGAGGCCTTTTCCGTTGTGATTCCCTGCTCATGTAATGGGTCCAAAACACATTGCAGAAATAATCTAATCTGAAACTGTTTTAACTGCCCTGGGTCGGTGTTAGGAAATCCTGGGAATTGTAGTTTATTGTGGTACCAGAGCTTTCTTATAGAAAGCTAAATGTCTCGTAAAACTACAGTTCCCAAAATTCCCTGAGCCAGGGCAGTTGAAGCGGTCTCAAACTGGATTATTTCTGCAGTGTGTTTTGGACCATGCTCACTCCAGGGAGGGCTGCAGGGCCCCAACATTATTATCTTTCAGGACCAGGTTAATATTTCTCTACTCCCAGACATTTGATGAAATAAATGTCTAACCAGTTTTAAAATACCGTGTATTTATTATATTAGTTTTTTACATTGCTTTTAACATTTATATAATGTATTTGTAAGATGTTATAAGATCTTATTTTTAAAAGCTGCCTGCCTGCCTGTTGTTTGTAAGTTCCTCTGCATAGGAGCTATGAAATTTATTCACATATCCTAGTTCACTGTTGGACTCCTGTTCAGACTTCAGTATTGAAGCTCATTGCCAATAAATGGAGTTAACAGGGTTTATTTATGTACAACTAGTGGTGGGACTGTGCCCTATTTGTGACTTCTAGAGGTCATTGATTCCTATCTGTATAGGTCACCAAAGTCTCATTTTTCTCTTTGATTTTTAGATTTTGTGTCTGGTGTTCCAAGAGCAGCAAGGACTTTGGGCATGGTAAAGGAACTTACATACAATACATTCAATAGTAGATTTCTTTCTTCAGCAGCTGCTGACATCAACTCTAATAGAGATCTTATATTTATTTATATTTCTTGTGCAGGTGTCAATTTATAATGGAAAAAACATGGCATCCCTATATAACTTTACAGGAGAACAGGTATGGGCTTCTCATGTGTTTTGGTGAGCATGCCTATCACTCCTGTCTTTGGCCAAAGCAAAATGAACAAATTAGGGATGGTAGTTTTAGTTTGTTCTGTTCTGTTTTTTAAGAATAGAAAGAATGGCCATAAGCTACTTGCCCTGGAGAAAAACAGCAAATTGCATGCGAAACCTTTGGGAAGGGAGATGGTCAATAGTATGCGAAACCTTTGGGAAGGGAGATGCATGCGAAACCTTTGGGAAGGGAGATGGTCAATAGTAGATGGTCCCAGATGAGCTGATATGGAAGATCCTTGTTGTTAAATGTTTGTTCTGTGATGTAGGCATATGAAATGGTTGCTGATATAAGTTGATCTACAGGAAGCAAATGAGATAGCTGGTCTAAATCAAGGACCTTTTCACACTATACAGTTATAACATTTAGATTTCACTTTAACTTATGTACTTTAGAATGCTCTCTTAACACTGGGACTGGTGTGACTCATTCAGGCCCTTTTGACCTGAGATGGGGAATGTGTATTCCTTTAGATGTTGTTGTACTGCAACTGCCACCATCCCTCACTATTACCTTGCTCACTAGGGCTGGTGGGACTTGTAGTACACCAACATTTTGAGATCTACATGCTTTCCATTTCTTATTAAGTCAGTGTATAGTGAATAAAAGAAGCAATATACATGTGCAGCTGTGGTAATTTTGTTGTGGATGGTAAAAATTAATCTTTTCTTATGCTTTCAGTAACATAAAATGCAGAGAAATTGAGCATGCAAAAAGAAAGCCACTATTTTAGTAGTATAGTCACCGCCTCAGATTTACGGACTTCCCATTCACAGTTTCGATTACTCGCAAATGGCAAGCCTACGACTCTCTCTCTCCCTCTTTTACCTCCGGCCTTTGCATGGCCGTGCAGCTTTGCGGCATTCACCTTAGCCTCAGTGGCCTGGAGGCAGTCACACCAGCCTTGCCTCAGCCCTGGGGGCAGCTGGCACAGCCATTTCTCCACCACACTGGGGGGAAGAAGAAGGGAAGGAGGAAGGGATGGAGGGAGGGAAGGAAGGAAGGAAGGAAGGAGAGAGGGAAAGAAATACTCAAGTCCCATTGTCCCCAGGATAATGAGACTTGAATATTCACGAAATTTCGAATTCGCAGTGTGTGTGTGTCCCCAGAATGGATCCCCTGTGAATTTGGATGGATGACTGTACCTTTGAAGTATGCATAGAAAGGGAGCTGTTACTGCGCAAAAATACCATAATGCTGTAAATGTTGCTGTTTAATGCAAAATGTTTCCATTAACACTTGTCTCCTAGATGGCTGCATACTTCGGATATTCTGTAGCTGCCACGGATGTCAGTGGTGATGGGTAAGTTATGCTATTTTCGTGGTTCCTGGAAAAAGTTGGCTATCTTTTAAAATATTGCCTAAGAGAGCCATTGTTATGTAGTGTCTGATTGCTGGTTCTGATTGCTAGAATAGGAGAATTCAAATTTTCACTCAGCCATGAAAACCCACTGGAAGACTTTGAGCCAGCCACACACGTTCTTAGCCTCAGAGGAAGGGAAAGAGAAACTTCTCTGAACAAACCTTGCCAGCAAAACATTGTGATCAGGTCACCATCAGATGGAAATGATATGAAGGCACACAACAACAATGAAGAATTAAAATACAGTCTTGGGCATACCATTTGAAAACCAGTGTTTAACTTTTTACTTTTAATGGCATGTTCTATCTTACCTCTGGCACTTATAGAAATCTTTAAAAATTTAATGTATTGTGTATTTTTTTCTATAAAATCCTAAACAGTATTACCATTATTTTTGAGATATTTCACTTGGTGTTCTGTGAATGTGATGCATTCAAAGTTTGGCATTGTACATTCCATGAATTTTATAAGTGAAAAACCTGTAGTTGTTAGAGTGTCAGAGTAGGATTTGAGAGATCTGTGTTCTAATCCCTGTTAAGAAATGCACTGGGTGAGTCTGGATAGTCTCTTTCCCTCTTGGTCTAACTTGCAGCATTGTGGTAAGACCAAATGGAAGAGGAACAGCATAATAGACACTGTCTTGACCTATGTAGCAAATTAAATAAGCACATGCTTAAGTCTCCCACTCCCAATCTCTATAACTTTCAAGTACATGACATGACTGAATTGTGGGTACTGTGGTACAAAATCTCATGACTTTAAATGTCGGAGGTTTTGTGGTGATTGAAAGACTCTCTTTCTTTCCTCTTCTCCTCATCCTCCCTTCAGTTATGCAGATTTACTCATAGGAACCCCACTGTTCATGGATCGTGGCTCTGATGGCAAGCTTCTAGAAGTGGGCCAGGTGTCTGTTTACCTTCAACAAGCCTCTGGAGGCTTTCACCATCCAGCCATGAAGCTGAATGGCTTTGAGGTCTTTGCAAGATTCAGCAGCTCAATTGCACCTTTGGGAGACCTTGACCAAGATGGCTTCAATGGTAAAGTGTTCTGTCTTCTTTTGGGGGGGGGGGCATTGTTTTTTAACTTGTAGCTGAGCTACCTAGTTACTTCCTAATTACACATTATAGTTCAGTTCAACCTAGCCACTGTCTGGCCAGATTAGATAGACCGGGGCCCTACAGAATTATAGTGCTACAATTCCACATTAACTGCCATGGTTCTGTTGTATGAAATCTTGGGATTGACAGCTGAAGGAGGGGCCTTTAGCACCCTCTGCCAGGGAATTTTCCTCTCATCCCTGTGACCAAACTAGAAATCCCTAGGATGTAACCATGACAGTTAAAGTGGAATAATAGTGCTATAATCGATCCGTAGAGAGAGGCGGGAAATATAAATAAAACTACTACTACTTATTATTATTATGTAATGTGAATGGGCCCTGATCTGATTCAGAATGGCAAATTTTCTTCTTGTAATTAATGCCCTGTCTATGCAATGCTGTTTACCTCCAGTTGTGCTAGCATATTGATAACCTCTTGCATGCTCACCAGCTGCCCTCAAAGCATCCTTGAATGTAAAAATTAAATAAACAACAGGTTTTTTATATTTGTCCAACTACACACTTTTTCTATGGTCCTGCAGCTGTCCTGGCATACTTTTTACCATGGCTGTGCTGACTATGACTTTGGGGAGTTGGAAGTCAAAATATGTGGGGCATGTCAGTGTGTGGATGATGGGTGTTGTAGTGATGCTCTTTAACACCCAGCAGAATCTGCAGGACAAGCTGGCTGCTGTGATCCACAGCCACTTTGTAACTCTTACCATCAACTGGTTCAGCTTCCCTTCTTCAGGATCCTGTCTTCCTCAGTCAAGAAGACACATTGTAAAGTCCAAAAGCATAGTTTATTAATGCATATAAAATAAAAATAAAATACCTAAGTAAAATCCATTGTGATGAACTTGTCCAGTTCAGCCATGAGAGGTTACATCTTTAACAATCCCAAAAGCATAGGATCCCAACCACTGCTGCCAGGCAGTCACATATGCACTCACATCTTGAAATATAAACATTCTTAAACAAAGTATTCTCTAGGCCCTTCCCATACTCCACCTTCTGGGTGTTAACCTTATGTTAATTGGATAATGTTTGTATGATGAATTGTATTATATTATACAAGATGCTGTCCATCATCCACCACGTGACTATTTTCTCATGACCTAACAATGTTTACCTTTTTTGATATCTCTTGTTTTCCATAACAAAGTCTGTGTCTATGAGTTGTACCTTTGGGAAAGTACATGTTTATGTCTTCTTGGCTATCTGGTGTTAGATTCACTTTGTTTCTCTAGATGTTGTTCTCATGAGGAAAATTCCACACACATCTCTACATTTCACCTTTGACTGTATAACCCAGGGGTAGGCAACCTTTCCCCTTTAAGGATCGAGGGACTTCAGCTCCCAAAATCCCAGGAGCTATTGGCCAACATGGGACTATTGGCCAACATGGCTGAGGCTTCTGGGAGCTGAAGTCCCTCGGCCCTTAAAGGGGAAAGGTTGCCTACCCCTGGTATAACCCATCTATATTCTAACAGGGCAACCCAACCTCTGTTTTGAGTCTCTGTTAACTCTAATTGAAACCCTGCTGAAGCCTTCTAAGTCCATCCCAATTGACAAAACCATTAGAAATTCAGTTGGGAGCTCTTTGCATGCATGAGGAAGCTTCCCACTTTGTCAAATGAGAGTATTCAGTTTGTCATCATAATGAGATGCACATATATTTGTTTTTGTCAAAAGCATACTGGTTTATATTTTGAAATATCAGGGTTTCTTTCTTTGGCTTGCAGACATTGCAGTTGCAGCTCCTTATGGTGGAGAAGATAAGAAGGGCCTGGTTTACATCTACAATGGGAGAGCCACGGGTTTGAATGGAGTGCCGTCTCAAGTCCTTGAAGGGCAGTGGGCCTCAGAGACAATGCCACCAAGCTTTGGATATTCACTGAAAGGAGCTACTGATGTGGACAAAAATGGCTATCCAGGTGACGGTTCAAGAGTTCCAATTCAGTCTTCTGTATCGTACACATGAATGAAGCATTTAACCTACAGAAAGCCTAAGTTTGAATCTTCTGCAGGGACATGTGGATTTTCTCAGTTCCAACTTTTTGACATTATAATACCTCTTGCTTTACATATCTGGTAAAGTAGACCTTCAGAATCCAACAGATATGGATTCCATAAGCATCCCTCATGTTTACTTTGAGCATCCAAGTTTCAGTTCTGATCACCTTACCATGACAACAAAAGTATGCATATTAATATACACTAGAGACATGCTGATGAGAACTGTAAACTTTAAAATTCAATCAGGTATGGGGTACTATATCTGCAATTATTTCTTTCTATTTCTAGACTTGATCGTAGGAGCTTTTGGTGTTGATAAAGTTGCTTTATATAGGTAAGTGCTTAAAAAAAAAGACTGGGAAAGGTCAGCAGTACTGAATTTTTGAATAGAAATTATATTATGGGCGATTGTTGTTTCAATGTGTTTTGCTTGCTTTGAGGCTGTGGCAGAAATATCAGAGTCAGAGATGTCTTTACTCATTCTTGTCACAGCTTAGCAGTATTGCAGCCAGGCATGACACTTGAGAGAGGCAGTGTGTCTCTGAGCAAGCTGTTATCTCTTCTATCCTGAAAATCTCATGCCAGCAGCTAGAAGAGCAGCAGCAGCTATAGCCATGGTTCCAGTGTGAGAACTAGGCTTTACTCACAGGGTCTGGGTTTATTTTTTTAAAGCACATTTCTGGGCATTGCAGTTCTGGCAAAAAGTTGCATTGATGTGGTTGTTTGCCAAAGAGGAGTTATAAGTTCAAGGAAGGAACAGCATGGACTTTAATAAGCAAGATGAGTACAATCTTTTAAAAAGCTGTAACAGCCTAACCCTAGACATGTATATACTCATGTATAAGTCTAGAAATGTTGGCCAAAAAATTGACCCAAAAAACTGAGTCAAGTTTTCCATGGGTCTGTGTAAGTACATGGGTCAATGTAAGTAGCTTAACTCTTATCAAAATAGGAATCGTCCCAGTATCTGAGTAGAGTGGCAAAAGGCAAAAGCTTACTCCATCCTAGGAGAACCTAAAAGAAGTACTGACTCCCTACTCTCTCCAATGTGGCCTTTTTGAATACAGAAAATAGCAGCAGCCTTGCCTGTTTGGCACTTTCTCTCAAAGGAGTGCCAAGAAAGATGTGCACATTTTCTTAGCCCCATCTGTGCCTAATCACACACACACACACACACCAGAGCCACCATTTACCATAGGGGGCTGTACAGATGGCCCCTGGGAGGGCCAGATCGGGGCCACAGCAACCACATGCCGCAGCCCCGATCTGGCTTTTTGCCACTCCAAAAAGAGCTGGAAAATGCCGCTTCTATTTGGGGTGGCAAAAAGCTGCCCTTAGCGCTGCCACAGCAGCTCTTTTGTGCCCCATTGGTGCAGCGTGTCTACACACTGTGCCAATGAGGCACCCTGACACCATGCGCCAGGCAGTGGGGTGCACAACATGACGGTGGTGTCCGGGCGGAGTTGGGGCAGCCGACATGCGGTCACCCCACCCCAACTCTACCCCCAGACCGGCCCTTTTGGCCGGTCTGCACAGGCCCATAGTTTCCTCCTCATCCATCCAGCCTTTAGGGTGAGCACAAACAGTTATGCCTGACAGAATTTTGTAAGTTATTTGGCATCATTTTCCTTTACTTCATCCTTTACACTCCTTGTTACATGACTCTGAGTTTTACTCTTGATTTATTCATGGGTCATATTAGTCCATAATTTTGACCCCAACTTATACATGTGGCTGACTTATTTGCTGTTAACTGCCCTCTAGTTGATCTATATACACAAGTCGAGTCGATCTATATAGACAGGTATATACAGTATATTCATATATAAGTGCTATTGAACTGATTTATTCCCAGATGTATAATTTAGGATTGTGACCTAAATGTTGTCTTTTGGCTTTTTTAATGCTTTGTCTCCCACTTAATTCCTTTCACTTCTCAAATTCTCTTACTGTGCTGGCTTGGCCTTCTGGGATTTAACTCCTAATAAGTGGAAAGCAAAAATTTCCCAACCCCTATGGTAGAAGACATTGTGATTTTCTTTCATATGGATGTTCCTTTTTACTTACTGTCTGATTCTTTTGAAAGGGCACGACCAGTCATAACTGTAAATGCTGGACTAGAGGTTACACCAACAATTCTAAATCCAGAGAGCAAATCCTGTGAAGAAAATGGTCAGAAAGTTTCTTGGTGAGACTAACATTCTACTACAATGTTTATGGTAAAAACTGTTACTGAAAGGTTAAAAAGCAAACCAAGGAATGTCTTCATTTGATCAAAACCAACAATGAGAGTGGAAGAGCAAATGATGTACACTTCTTCTCCCCACTCTTTTTGGCCTTATCCAAAGGAGTAGGATGCCTTATTTTCTCTTTGGAGAGAGATAGACTGGGACTAATCTCTTTTGTAATTTCCCTCCCTGTGAAGCAGCAAGCATAAGTACCAGTCTTTCTATTATTTTCTAAAACCATGGTGAAAAAAGTGAATCAACTGTGTGTGGTATGGAACTCCACTGAAACCCTAACCACTTCCACTAGTGCACCTTCTAAGCCCTCTTCAAAAAGGCTGGGGTCCAACTCTGAGCAGAGGCAACGCAGAGAACTGATAGTGAATGGAATGATTTACTATCAGAAAACTGATATTTAATAGAGAACTGTTTTCCCCAGTTGGTTGTCACCCCTTCCGACTACACTGTAATGGGGAATGTGTTGACCTTCAGGAGTCGTGGTTGAACAATGTATACAAAGGGCAGAAATTGTCCACCCTGGACTAGATACAGAACCATGTAGAAGAAAGGGTTGAATTGCTTGTGCTTCATCTCTTGCTGTTTGTTTCAAGAGGTCTTGGGCTCCTAAAATTTTAATATAAATGCTCTTTTGCAGTTGTCAGAGTAGCTCAACTATAAAAATAGAAGCTTGCTGCAAATTAACTTCTGCAGAAAGTATTTTTAATAATTAAAGGTGGAAGGAAGAGTGATTCAGGCATTTGAAAGTGTGTTCAAGCCTAATGATTCTTATGCAGTCACTAGCACACGCAACTGGATTTTACTGGTGGTTATGGGAGGTGAGAACTGGGAGAACAGTATTATGTCTCCAGCAGCGACAAAATCCCTCCTACATTTGTAGCACTTGGTATCTGAAGCTTGGCCTACTTTTTCACTAACATAGGTTGCATTTTCATTATTCCTTAATTCTCCCCAACAGTTTTAAAGTGAAGTTCTGCTTAAAAGCTGATGGCAAAGGAAATCTCCCCAAAGACCTGAGTAAGTCATGCAGATTTACTTGCTGTTCACTGAAGCTCATTGTATCAGCAGGCCATGAAAACTGGCAGTTATTTAATTGTTAAGGTTTTTTCGTTTTGATGGACCAAAGTTTCACCATTGTCAGGCATACCCAAACAAACGTTTACATTTTTCAGTTCAAATGTCCCACTGAAGCTGTTCCCAGAGTATGAGAGATAACTTTGTGCTGGTCTGCTGGCTAAGACAAACAAAAAAAGACTTCTGCTCAAGAGAGTTGGGTGAAGAATGCCAGGAATATGGGCCCATTTAAGTTTTTTTTAATATAACACATACATATATCATACTGCAAGTGAAAGAACTTTTCGATAAAGATAGACACAGAGTATTAATATAAACATCAATAACATAGATAAAATCTCAATAAACTAGATACAAAATGAGCAATGAGCAGAATTGTAATAAAACATTCATGTAAATAAAAGATAACAATACAAAAGAGGAATGCAATGTGGACAATCAATACCAAAAGTAAACAGGTCAGATTTCTAGGTACAGTACTATCTTATTTTGACATATCTTCATTTGTAAATGTCAAATTTTTTGTTGAACAACTGCCCTAGAAACATTAAATACATCATAGGTAAAAGAGCTGGGATTATTATCCTAAAACATAAGCCCACTGAAATGCTAAATAGCCATAGCTTCAAAATAAGGCTGGAGAAGTTTTTTCTTAAGGTTATTAAACATATACCTCCACCTTGGCCTCAAAATTTCAGAAGAAATTTTACATCTCTAAGAAGACCTAAGAATAGCTATTAAAGCTATGTTTGTAATTGTACTGTTTTAATCTTGAAAGCTGTTTGAGTCCCTGTTTTGGGGAAATGGTGAGATATAAATAAATATAAGAAGAATAAGAATTATCGGACAAGAGTTGTAACTAATAAGGGCTTGGGGTTATTGCTAGCCCTGGTGGCGCAGTGGTTAAATGCCTGTACTGCAGCCACTCACTCATAAACCACTAGGTTGTGAGTTCAATACCAGCCAGGGCTGAGGCTCGACTCAGGCCTGCATCCTTCCGAGGTCGCTAAAATGAGTACCCAACTGTTGGGGGGCAATCAGCTCACAGTTGTAAACCGCTTAGACATCCCATGCGCGATATGAAGCGGTATATAAATGAAGCTGCTTTTGCTTTGCTTTTGCTTTGCTAGGAAGGATCCATCTTCATCAGTGACAAACTGGGAGATATGAGGTCAAAAATGAAATACTATACTGTCTGAGGAAAAAAAGTGCAGATATGTAGACATGGGAGGCCCAGTGTTTCATAGTGATTTGAGTCCTGGACTACTGCTCTGGAGACCAGAGTTTGTTTCCCTGCTTGACTGTGGAGAACTACTGGATGACCTTAGGGAAGTTACATTCTCTCAGCCTCAGAGAGAGGCAAATCAAACCGCCTCTGATCAAATCTTGCCAAGAAAACCCTGTTGGTTCACCTTAAGGTCACCATATGTCAGAAACACTTGAAGGCAGACAAAAGCAACAAATGTGAAGTAGAAATCAATTGGGGCCAGTGCCATGCCAGTGCATGGCTTGTAAATGGCAAAGAGCACCAAATGGAGGCATGGACACTTACAACAGCAGTCTTTGTGGCACCCTTAGTGATAGCAGCCCCATGAATGGATGCCACTGAACTGTAGCAACTCTCTTCATCCCTTGCCAACTCTCATCTTCCGCCGTTAAGGGTGTTAGGGTGTTGGGTGCCTGTCATTCATTGGCAGCTTCACCATTTCTGCATACTGTCTTGGCAGCTATTGTTTCTGTTGTTGTTCTTTCTTTTACTCCTTTTACTCAATATTGTTTAACTGAAATGCTTTTATGATTATAGCTTTCCATGTGGAGTTGCTGTTGGACAAACTTAAGCAAAAAGGGGCCATAAGGAGAGCCCTGTTTCTTCATAGCAGACAACCTAGTCACTCTAAGAACATGACGGTCCCAAGAGGGGGTCGAATGAGTTGTGAAGAACTTCAGGCTTTCTTAAGGGTAAGACTACACACACAATTCTTTCTCCCTTCCCTGCTTCCTATGAATGAATTTAATATTTCTGATGTCCAGAAATAGAGACAGATAATATAAGGTTTGCCTACTGTTCTGACCTATTTTTACCCTGGAGAAGTTTTTATGTATATATTGAAGTTGATAGCTGTTTGCCCAGGGTGTGTATGTGTGTCTGGATCATTTGTACTTGAGGCAGAACAATACACATAAAGATGGAGGAAGTTTAAAACAGATGGACATGGTTCTGGTTTGTTACTCCATTTTCTTGTATGCATTACTTTTCTTTATCCCTTGCTTTGAGACAGAATATTGATTTTAGATTTGCCTCCAAGGGATCTATCATTTTAACCTGAACCATTCAAAATGGCACCTCTAATAAATATTAGTACTGATCATTTTTTCCATTAAAAAAATTATGTAACCCCTCCCCCCCCCCCCAGCATACATAAAACCACTCTTCACATCTTTTATTGGGATTGTATTCATTTAAGCAATCCAGATAAAGCTCAATCACAAATTTTCTTCTTGAGGTGGATGGATGAGATGATCATTAGCACTAAGTGAAACATTTGATTTCAAAAATACTTTAGCATACCAAATTTTGTGGGATTATAGTCTTTTCTATTGGGCAGATCCCATTTATATCAAATAGCTGACTCTTTTTCTTCCTTCTCCTGCTTCTCTTCTCGTTCTCATTGTATACTAATAGCATGGAGTTTTATCTCACATGGACAACTTATGTGTACAACTGTACTTGTAGTGCTCCATTCCAGGAGTGTAGCTTCAGGCAAAAAGAAGGTATTGCCGCCCCCCGCCCCCGAATTCTCTCCCCCCCCCCAGTGAAATTTGCTTTCATTTCCCAAATTTCTAACATTACAGTAGCTCAAAACATCAGCTACATGTTGAGAGAAACAGTTTAGGTATCTAAAGAACAGGGGCAGGCAAAGTTGCCAAGGGGTGCAACTGCAGCAAATGTAAGAGTGTTATCTGTAAATAATTTCCAATATCCCATTCAATGTCTTGTTCAGTGTCAAGAGAGGCTATGTTCTATGGTCCTGCTCATGTCTACAGCTAAGTAGGTTTTTGCATACTCCAATAGGTCTTTTATAACTGTGCAATAAATTGTGTAAGTAAACGAAGTTATTTTGTTGTGCTTTTCTTTTTTTAAAAAAAAGCCTTATTTTTGTTGTTTTTCCCATGTAGGATGAATCTGAATTTAGAGACAAGCTTACACCAATCACCATCTTCATGGAATATCAACTAGATTACAAAACGTCTTCTGATTCTACTGGTTTACAGCCCATCCTCAACCAGTTTACTCCTGCAAATATTAGCAGACAGGTACTTTGCTGAAAGCTATCTGGACAAAAGACATTTTTAACCAGTATTTTTTTCCTAAAGTTAATCCTTGTGGATTCTGCTTAGAAATGTGACTACTTTGTGAGTTCTGCTTAGAAATGTAACCTGGGCCATAGAGATTCTTTGGTCCCTTAGGTGTGGGATTGGGTTGGAGATTAAAGTAGTCTGATCTCCATATCTCAGAAGAAGATTATTCTTAACAGATCACATTAAATATCCCCAATAGCTATGGGCAGCTAACAACAGATATTATCCCTATATTTTATTTTATTTTTTTGGAAGGAAAAAAACAAGCATGTAAACTACTGTGACCTCCTTGAAGAAAGTGGAGAATCGACTTTCCACCCCTCCTTTTAAAGGAAAATGATTCTTGAGTGCCACCTCCCCATCAGTGCCAAGTAGCATATGTACACTGTTGTTCTCTTCAAAAAGCAAGCAGTAAATTCTTATTTTACTGTTCTCCCTTACCCAAACATTGTCCTACATGGGAAGAGTTTCATGTTATTAGCTCCTTGTGCACTTAAAGTTTAAAAAATAGCAACAACAACCAGGGGATTGTATCCACAAATATTGTAACAGACCCAGACCAATATGAAAGACTCAGGTACTTTATTTTGTTTTTTCCCCCCAAATTCAGGCTCATATTCTTTTGGACTGTGGTGGTGACAATATCTGCCGACCAGATTTGCAAGTGACTGTTGAGAGGTAAAGACTAACAGTTGTGAAAAATAGACAGTTAGGACTGTAAACACATTGACCTGATTTAGATAATCCTGTTTTAGCTTAAGTAGTAAGCAAAGATATTAATGAGGCTTTTATAGCCCTTCTCTTCTTTCTTCACAGCAGGAGCAATGAATCTCAGAAGCCTCTGAATAAGCTTCTCGGAAGCCTTAATTTTTCTTTCAAACTGAGATGAAGTCTGTGATTTTCAGATACATTTCAGAACAAGTCAGCATATTTCAGACCATGGTTTAATAGTTTAATGTCCTGATTTATTCTGAAGCTGGTAACCATGATTTCCCATTTCAGATGAAATAGGAAAACCATGACTAATTATTTCTTATTTAAGTCTTCAGGGAGAAACAAAAGAGCTAAATGTCTGGGTTAAAAGGCTTGTTTTAGTCTTGATGTGCTGTGTGGGTTGTGTTCATTCAAATGCAGCCATTGTGGTGAGTGTGTCAGCTAGGTCTTTTGTGACACAAGAGAGAAAATAGGATATTAAGGTCCAGTGCTGTAATGGTAGGGACAAATTAGATGGTCTGTGATAATACATGTAAGAACATTTCCGTCCTTTACAAAAGAAAGAAAGGGTGAGATTTTTTAGAAAATATTTAGATCAGGGAATTAGTAGGAGATCCTTAACCCTTCATCTGTTTTCCCTTAAGGAACTTTCTCCCCTGTAGAATTTCAAATAATGTATTTTCTGTCACAAACAGGAATGTTTGACCTTACAGCAGGGTAAAATTGTTGGGTGGTGTATGTGGAGTCTCGCTATCAGTTAAAGTGTTAATCTCCCCCCCCCTTCCTCCTCCTATTCCCAAAGTGCCTTTGCTTTAAAGAATAAACAAACAAACAAAAAAACTGAAACACTCTAACACGTATTTTATGATGACAGATTAGGAAGCAGAGAATTGTCAAAAAGTGGAATTGGCTGAAGGGAGGTTAGCTTGCAAATGCATTTTCATTGCCAAAAAATATAGTAATATACTGTATTATATCTAGCATAAAATAACAGACCTTATATCACTTTTGAATGCATACAAAAACTAAATATCACAAAAGTAAAGTAATATGTACAAAAGCTTACCTTTAATACCCTGCTCTGTATATTAGTGTATATATTATTATAATATACAATTGTCCCTTCTAATTCATGGGGTATCTGTTCTGGAACACCCTGGTGAATCAGAAAAAATCTCAAATATTTGGGTCCCATTTGTTTTAATGGCTGCATGATCCTGCATGCAGCTCTGTGCATGTGCCACAAACACACACACCATTTTATCCCTCCCTGATCACCGTCCACGAATGGGTGAGATTGCAGACTCCAATTGCACAAACAGGGAGGGGTGAGTGCATTCTATTACCTATATATTCTATTCTATTCCACTGTTTACTGTATTATAAGCACAAATACTGTAAGAGTTGCACTGGGCACAGTCTCAAAAGTACCACCAACTGAACACAGGAAGGGCAAGATGATGCACAGACACAGAGAGAGCAGAGGAACAACACCATGCAGCACTCACAAGGTTGCAGCCAAACCTCCATAGTCACCTTGGCACCTTTTCTCTTTCTTAGCTCATTTTGCAACCAGCATGCACATGCCCGCAAGCAATCCAAAGCAAGCCTCCATACGAAGAAGACCTGATCATGTTCTTTGTTTCCATGCTTGCGGATTACACAGATAAATTCCATTAATTCAATAGGGGCACACTCTTTCCATAAGCAAGCCTTGGGTCCTTGGACTTGTGTGCGAGAAAGCTTTTGCAAGCAAGCCTTGTAGACAGGAGACACTGACAAAAGAAGGATCTGTCTTTGAATTAATAGAACTTGTCAAAAGAGCAAATTGTCAGAAAGAGAGGAAGCCTATATATAATTATTCCCTTATATCACATCTTCATTAACTGCTTTGAAACAAGAGGCTATTTCTGTGTTGTTTTATCCAGCAGAGGGCAGCAATATTTATGTATGTTTTGTGAGGTCTGGCTCTATAAATAGTTCAAACTTAAGTTTGATAGAACTCAGAGACTTTGTAGCTTTGACAAGTTCCATGTGCCTACATTTTTTTCTTCTCATGCACAAAGACTATGATCTTTTTTTCAGTACTCAAATACTTTTAGAAGCAGTTGACTGATTACAGACAAAAACCCAAATAGGCCTCAGTCTTCTGTTCGACAGTGGAACACACTCCCTCGGAGAGTGGTGGAGTCTCCTTTTTTGGAGGTCTTTAAACAGAGGCTGGATGGCCATCTGTCAGGGATGGTTTGATTTTGAGTTCCTGCATGGCAGGGGGTTGGACTGGATGGCCTTTGTGGTCTCTTCCAACTCTATGATTCTATGATTCTCGGAGAAGGCATTTCTTTCAGGTTATTATGAAAAGTGCAGGAGCAGCATATATTTTGGACACTCAGCTGCATTGTGTAGTTTTGCTTCTATGTTGAGATGTTTTGTAATTCATTCAAGAAGCTGTTTCTGGAAACATTTTAAAAAGATGGGCCACAGCTGAATCAGATATCATATGCCCAGACCTTCACCCCTTCCGCAGAGCAATCTGCTGTGGTATGAGTGGGACAATGGGTTCACGGGAGAAGGGTTTCTTGAATGACAAGCCTGCCAAGAGTAGCATATAGTCCAGCACTATTTATGATTCTGGTGTTTGTGGTTGATGGACATCCACTCCACATCTGAGCTTCAAAGTGCTCTACTAATTTAAGGAGTTCTTGGCCAAGATAAGACTGGACTTGGATGGGAAATGCATGGCCCCACACACATTGTTGGACTGCAGTCTCATTAGCCTGAGCCAACAGAGCCAGTGGTGAAAGGTGAGGATGGAAGGTGATGTTCAGTTACATCTGAAGGCTCATGAAGATCCCAGGGGTGTGTGTGAAATAACTAGGAGGGGAAAGTGATCTAAAAGACCCATTTTCTCTCTTACTGATTTTGTGCAGTGATCAGAAGCAGATCTATATTGGGGATGACAATCCTTTAACTCTCATCATCAATGCCCAGAACCTTGGAGAGGGAGCCTATGAAGCGGAACTTTTTGTTACCATCCCACCTCAAGCAGACTTCATTGGTATAGTTCGCAACAATGAGGTAAGTCTTGCAAACATGCTGCAAGTATTGTTATTGTAGCCACTGTGTAGGGCAGTTGTACAATTAGGCCTGCACCAAGTATTACACCAGTTTCAAATTATTGTTCCATTTATTTGAACCTTCCTGAATTTTTGTAATTATTAGAATTTTGGCTTATAGTCACCAGAGGGAAAGGCCATACTTCAAAGTGGGACACACACACCCCGCTGTCCCCCAGTTATATATGGCCTTAATGTGATAGTCTAGGTTCCATTCACTCATGTACTCTCTCACATCCATAGACCTTTTGTTCTTCTTTCTTCATCTGTCTGTCTGTCTGTCTTTCTCTCTCTCACACACAGCATCTTTCCCCTACTACATTCATGCTTTCAAGAGACTTCATAGATAGCAGTGGCATCTTTTTAAAGCCTGATTGCAAGAGGTGATTCCTCTGGAGACCATAACACAAATGTGTCCCTTGGTGCAAGCAGGCTCTTAAAAGCTTCCTTTAACAGCAGTGGTGACTTTTAAAGCTTCACTGAACTGCAGGAAGGAAGGAGGAGGTAAAATCTCTTGTCCCCAGTTATAATAGGGCCAAGTGGAAACTGATGGACTGGATGGGGACCACTCACAGACCATAGACCAGAGGTTCCCCATATATGCTTTGTTCTCTGGTGGACAAGCTCTGAGGACCATTTTCTCAGCCCTGCACCCTCAAGGGGCTAATAATGATATCAGATGGTCACTTCTCTCTCTTTGTGGTTTTTTTTTATTGCTTCCATAAAAAAAAACCCAGTAAAGTAGATCTTGAGCTAATATTAGGTATGGGGGCATATATTTTTTAGAGGATAACCATGAACTCTAGAGGTATGTTTCCTGTTTTGGGGAGGCGGGGAATTTTTGTGGGAAAGTTTCCCTTGGGGAACTCGGGGGGGGGGCATGAAAATGGCCTTGGGAGCTGCATGTACTTCAGGAGCCACATGGCTCCCATATGTGCTTTATACTTTGATACATAAATATAATTTGTCTTTCAGTAACTATGCCTATGTTGTGTTTAAAATAAGGGAGAGTGTTAGGCAAACTGAACTAATGGCTATTCCATAAAGTTTCAATGGCTCTGCCTCATCCTTTCACAGTTATTTTATTTCATCTCTCAAACTGATCAGATGGTATTCATGACCAGTTTGGCTCACCAGCTGGACCTATAAATCTGGATGATCCTTATCCTAAACTGGATAAGTGGTGTTTGTCTGGAAGGAGGGAGCAAAATGCACATTGTTGAGCCAGTCTGCAAAAGCAAAGCTATTTCTGTTGAGGCGCTTACAGCCATACATTTGGTAATTGAATTAATTCAGGCTCATCCTCTTATAGCTTGGCGAAATGAACAGAGGAATCCCAAGAGACTGACACTAATGTCATACTGTCACTCTTCTTCTCCTCATATGATGATAATTTATGTTATGAAAAATCTGTCATGATAAAAATTTTAATCAAAACCCAACCATCCCTATATTGTTGGGTTTTTGAAAAATAAGACATATTTTTCCACTTTGACCTTTTGATTGAATAAATGAATTTTTTTATATATTAGACTATATCATGGAATTTGTCACTATACAATCTTGAGAACTGAAGGTTGTCTACCATCTTATTTATGCTTCCAAGTATCTTTTTATATCTAGACTCTAATTTTGGAGTATTGAGAAGAAGTCTATTCTGAGCTCCTTGTTCTTTTGGGAATGAGAGAAAGTATTATGCTGTTCTTTGAAAACTTTTCCCTTTGCTTCACTACAGGCTTTAGCAAGACTCTCCTGTGCTTTTAAAACTGAGAATCAAACTCGGTTGGTTGTCTGTGACCTTGGAAATCCTATGAAAGCAGGAACAAAAGTAAGAATGAGTGAGCTGCTTGTTTGCTAATGTTAGTAAAAGAACAAAGAAGCTTTTTGCAAAAAAGAGCACACTGAATTGGTGTCAGTATCTCAAAAGCAATACCAGCATTTTTTTGACATGTGGATAAGCCACACATGGATTGCATTTTTATGTTACTGTATGCCAAACTGTATACCAAACCTATGGTCCAGGAATCAATGTGCAGGTCTTTGACTATGTCTCACTTGGCTTCTCCAGTAATGATACTGGCTAAACAAACTATGGCACATCCATTTCTGTTTGCTGTGACCTGTGAACATAGCAGTTGGATTGTTTCTCCCCAGAGAAACCAGAATCGTTAGCATTTGTCAGGCTTGTAGGAATGGCAAAGAAACAGCAGACAAGCATTCCATGTTTGTTTAGCTGCTCCCACATAACAAGAGGCACCAAGCATGAATAATTGAGCAGGATACACCAGCAGTACACTGGCTTTTTCACAATAAGAAACAATTACTGATATGTGTACAACAAACAGGTACAAGCAAACCCCCCTCTGCCTGTTACCTGTTTTAAAATTCTGTGCATCTTTTTGTGTTACAGCTCTCAGCTGGTCTTCATTTCAGCGTTCACCAAGAATCAGAGATGGATACCTTTGTGAAGTTTGATCTGCAGATCCGTAGGTAAGGAATCCTTACTCACTGTGTTTATTTATCTACTTAATATGATGGCTACTGAAGTGACAGACAAAGAGGTAGCAATGGTGGTTGTTGTATATTTACTATTGAGCCTCAGAAATAATTAAAACTCTAGAATGGGGGTAGGGAAAATTCATCCAGTAAGCCACATTTGGGTCCCTAAACTGTTTTTGTGACCACTAGGACGTTCCAATTTTTTAAAAAAAATGTTGTATCCCCAAATACCTCAAGAATTATTGGAGGGGGGGGACAATTCTGCCATATTTTTGACTCCAGTCTGGACAGCCAGTATAGCCCCATAATCTCCAACAGTTCTGGAAAGAAACAGCAAAGGGATTATTGTTGTTGCATGCCTTCAATTCATTTGTGAGTTATCTTTCCCTGTCATAGGGTTTTCTTGGCAAGATCTGTTCAGAGGTTTTGGGTTTTTTGCCATTTCTTTCCTCTGAGAGAACGTGGGTCACACAGTGGGTTTCCATGGCCAAGCAGGGATTTGAATCTTGGTCTCCAGAGTCATAGTCCAACACTCAAACTACTAAGCCACACTGGCTCTCAATTATATAATTTCTTATATTATATATAATTCCTTATATAAAAGAATGATCTTAAGATTTTACACTTAATATCAAAAATATATGTTTGCAGTTTAATATCATTAATTTGCTTTAACAGCTATATTACCCATTAATATGGTAAAGAGAATATTTGTGAGCGGTCTTTTGCTGTGACCTTGGATAGGGTTTGCACTTAAAGAGTTATTGCTGTCTCTGTTCCAAAGCTGCTGTTTTGAAGGTGTACCATTTGTGCACAGTCAGGCCTTCTTGACTAATCCATTATTTTATAATCACAGTGGCTTAGATGTTGAATGTTATCTGTCCAAATCTGAACATTTATGCTGTAAAGGGAAAAAAATTGATTTGCAAGGCTCTTAACATTAGAGCTGTAAAGAGAATGAGGGAGAAACTGAGAGAGGGAGATAGATTGTGTTTGTGGCAAGTAATGTTTCAAGTGTTTTGAGCCACTGAAAATGAAATATCCAGTCACTTCACTTTGGTGCCTGTATTGCACCAGATAGATACATTAACCTTCAGAAGCACAGGGACTCGGCAGGGGCTTTATCTGGGCTGGTAGTTTTCTGGTTTCACCAGTGCTGCATGCCACCCAGGGGCGGGAATGCTGCCAGGAAATGGCCAAAAGGGCACACTCCCCAAGTCCCAGGCTTTCTCCGTGAGAGGAAGCCCAGAGCCACAGCAGCCAGGAAGCCAGGTAGAGAGAGTGTGTGCCCCTCCTGCTCCTCCGGCCCCAGGCTTTCTCCTTGGGATCTGCTCTTATATCCCACCTTTCTCTCAAGATAGGATCCAGCCATATTGAGTAATCTCATGACAAGTGAACAAGTGAAATTAATTTAAGCAGTTTAAAAGAATAAAATAATTTAAATAGACTAAAAACTTATTGAATAATTAAAAGTGAGTTAAAACAGTTTAAACCCCTGTACACATGCATTTTGGGAGTAATCCATTAGATCCCAAAGGCTTTCAGTAAAAGTGACACATTTACTTGGTGCTCGAATGTCATTAGAGCCAATCAGGGTTCCCAAGCAAGGACATTCCACAGCCAGACTGCCAAAGGTGGAAAGCTTGCTCTTGTGTCCTTGGACAGTTGGGAAACTTCTGTAAGTTAAAGGGCTGCATTAGGCACACCCCTCCTACCACTGGTATCTGCACTATCTCTGCTGGAGTACAGTGGCCACTGCTAAGATTCCCGCCACAGCTGCCACAATAATTTGCCAACAAGTGTGAGCCCTTTCACACTACACAAGTATAGCACTTTGATATCACTTTAACTATCATGTGAAAATCTTATGGGTTCCTGGGATTTTCAGACTAAGGAGTGACATTTAGAATTCTCAGCCTAGTTCCTGAAAAACTACAAATCTTGGGATTCCATAGGATGCAGCTATGGCACTTAAAGTGGAATCATGGTGCTATAATCATGTAGTGTAAAAAGGCTCTATGTTGCCCTTTATGGTGCAAGAGGGTACCATATTGGAAGGGCATTTCTTTTTCTTCTGGAAAGGAAAGAAATGAGGGGGGGGAAACCCTTATTTTTCTTCTCTCAGTGGCCTTGAATCCCATTGTGGGAGAAAGGTGGGATATAAATCTTTGAAATTAATTAATTAATTAATAAGAAAGTAAGTAAGTGGGTGCTGGGGCCCAGAAAAGTAGTGACAGACCATATGTGGCTTTATGTTACCCACGTGTGGTTTAACAGACATTATCAGAAGTCATTCTTCAAGTATCTCATGATTATACTCAAGTACCGTATTTTTCGCCCTATAGGGCGCTCCGGCATATTGGGCGCACCCAATTTTTAAGTGGGAAAATCCAAGAAAAAAGGATTCCTCCCTTTAGCCGGAGGCCGGTTGTTCAATGGGCTGGTGCTGGGATTGGAGACCGATCCCAGCACCAGCCCATTGAACTGAGGTCGCGGGGGGAAGGAGGGCTTCTTCCCCCCGCGGCCTCAGTCTTTGAATGGGCTGGTGCCGGGATCTAAGCGATCCCGGCCCCAGCCGATTGAAGACTGAGGCCAGCGGGGGAAGGAGCCTTCCTTCCCCCCCCCCGGCCTCGGTCTTGGAATGGGCTGGTGCCGGGATCGTTTCGAACCGAAACGGCTCCTTCCCCCGCCGGCCTCGGTCTTCAATCGGCTGGGGCAGGGATCGCTTGGATCCCGGCCCCAGCCGATTCCAAGACCGAGGCCGGGGGGGGGGAAGGAAGGCTCCTTCCCCCGCCGGCCTCGGTCTTCAATCGGCTGGGGCCGGGATCGCTTCGATCCCGGCACCAGCCGATTCCAAGACTGAGGCCGCGGGGAGAAGGAGCCCTCCTTCTCCCCGTGGCCTCAGTCTTTCAATGGGCTGGTGCCGGGATCGCTTCGATCCCAGCACCAGTCCATTCAAAGACTGAGGTCGCGGGGGGAAGGAGGGCTCCTTCTCCCCACGGCCTCGGCCCCTTCGCCCTATAGGGCGCACTCACTTCCCCACGCATATTTAGGGGAAGAAAAAGTGAATACGGTATCTCTTGGATTTCTAAAGTGCTTTGGGGGCATCCTGTTTACAGGCTCAGTCTATGGACTCTTCCTTTTGACAAGAGTACATAACTGGAGAAGCTCTTTGTGTTGTTGCTCTGTTTTACAGCTCAAACCTGTTCAACAATCAAAGCTCCATGATCTCATATCAAGTAGATTTGGCCATCTTAGCAGCAGTAGAAATCAGAGGGTGAGTTGTGATCCTAACACCAGTTTTGCCGACTTCTCTCTCTCTCTCTCTCTCTCTCTCTTTTTTTTTTTAAATATAATTCCATGGCTTGCACCATGTGCTTAATATCTGGTCCTCACTGTCTGCTCCTTGCATAATTTAGGGTCTCTTCACCTGATCACATCTTTCTCCCAATTCCTAACTGGCAACCCAAGGAGAATCCAGAAACAGAGGATGACATAGGGCCTCTGGTTCAACATATCTATGAGGTAAGTGAAGTCAAGAGTGTAGCCATTGAACAAGGAAGGGAGAACTTTTGGCTCTATGGAGTTTTTCACACGGGGGAAATCCCGTGCAAAATCGCTGCTTTAAATTAGAAAAAAAACGCAAAAGCGGTCATGATTTCACATGATGTCACTGTTAAATTGATGTTAAAAGGAGGTTAATCCGAATGAAAACCCCTCATTTATGCTTCTTTTTACTTTTGGAAAAACCCAAAAGTAAAAATGAGGGGTTTTCGTTCGGATTAACCTCCCTGTTTTCAGTGATTTCACTTTTCACACAGGGCAAAACAGGAGAAGTCACGTTCATTAAAAGCTTCCGCTTTTGCTTTGTTTTTTTTAACTTTAAAGAGCGATTTTGCATGGGGCTCCCCGTGTGATAAACTCCTATGAATGTTTTAGCCTACAATTCCCATTAATTTCATTGAGCAAAGCCAATGGTATTGGATATAGAAGGTATAATCCAAAGCATCTGAGGGGCCAAACATTTCCCACTGCAGTATAAATCATGCATGTTTATCATGCTGGAGGTTTTTCCACCAAGGAGCTGCTCATATTACTTTGTAGACTCCACACCTTCTTTCAGAGACTAAGCAGAACCACTTGAGGGTCCAAAAGACTTATTCTGCATGAATCTGGTGATACCATGTAGTGTTGTCATCCTGCACTGAAACCACCCTTCTGCTGTTTCCTCTCTCCTAATAATGGAACAGAGAGCCTAAAATGCTAAAACAAAACAGTGTACCCTACCAATTAAGGTACTGTGGCTTTCCAGCTGATTGCCAGTTTTTCATGTTTATACTACCAGTTGAATCTCCTTTAACCAAAATGTTTGGGACCAGATGTGTTTGGGATTTAAGATTTTTATTTTTTATTTTCATTTTGGAATACTTGTATTTGCATATACATACATACTGAGATATCTTGGAGATGGGGCCCAAGTCTAAACACACACAAAAAAATATTTATGTTTGATGTAGGCCTTCTACACATAGCCTGAAGGTAATTTATATAATATTTTTAATATTTTGTTCATAAAACAAAATATGTGTCACTATCTCAGCCACCCACGTTTTGGTTTTTGGAGTATTTTGGATTTTGAAATTCCAGATAAGGGAGACTCAACCTATATCCCCGGAAGCTCATACAACAGCCTGTTTATGAATCCTCTACTTTGTGTGGCTGGTGAGTTTTCCTAACATAGATTATACATAAAGCCTTACTACTTGCAAGGTAAATACTTGTAAAAAACCAAAAACTTTAAAGCAGCAAAACAACAACAACACCGTTTTGCATTGCTTTTATGAAAATCTTTTTCTTCCCAGCCAAATGTGGAAGAAATGGTTGACTTTGGTGTTATCTTGCTGTGAAACACAAATTATATTGGTTTAAGTAATAGTGATGAAAATGGTAGTTGCCGTAACAAGAATGTGTCAGGTGCCTTTCCCAAAATTAGTCAAGTTCCTCAAACTCATGAGCCCCAAGAGAGCCACCAAGAACCCCTCATCTTGGCATAGAATCATATACTCTTGTTTTGCTGCATGTCTAATCTCATCCTCCCTGTAGCAATGCTAGAAGAATATTGTCTAGAAGAGCAAGGAAGTCATACACATCTTGCAGAGGGACTTTAGAAATAAGGTGGAGACAGAATGGTGTGGGATTTCCCATTCAGAGACATTTAGTGGTGGGCACAGTTCCCAGTCGCATTTTATCTGGTAGATTCTGGGAGCTGTAGTCCAAAAAAAGAAAGAAAGAAAGAAAGAAATTTCCTATGCTTTGAGATGTCTCGACATAATGCCACACATCTTTGAGTTGAATAAAAGTTATGGCAAGAAGGTTTGCACTTATTTGAAGAAATTAACAATGTAAGAATTATAAAAACAGCATTGCAAGAATGAGATGATGGAGTTCTTTATGGTAATTTCTCTTTTTCTCACCAGCTCAGAAACAATGGCCCAAGTGCTTTCAGCAAGGTGATGCTCAATCTTCAGTGGCCGTATAAGTATAAAAATGATACTCTTTTGTATATAGTCAAATATGAAATTGAAGGGCCCATGAACTGCACCTCTGATATGGAGATTAATCCACTAAAAATAAAGGTAAGAGGAAAAAATCTCCAGATATTCAGTGTGCTGAGCAAACTGCCCTGTACAAACTGGGTCATAAGGATTATTGTTTACAATTATGATAAAGAACATTAATTATCATCTTCAAAAAGGGTTAAAAATGTCATTTCTGGTGGGGCTGCAATTGGCTGCCTATGTGTGAAGTGGTCTATGATACTACAGCAGCTGCTGGGATGTTACATGAGGTCTTGGTTGGCACCTGTCATTTCCATTCCCTCCAGCTAATTCCTCTGAGCTCCTTGTTGTGAGTGGACATACCTATAGGGGAGAGGTTAGTTCTATAGGACCACACATTTGTATGGACCACAAATTGCAATTTATTTATTTATGTATTTAAAATAACTAAATCTTAATCACCCTTCATCCTTACGGATATCAGGACTGTATACAAATAAGACTGAATGAAAAAATAAAACAAGAGCAATAATGCAATTACAAGCAGCAACAACAGACTGCAAGGAGCAATTTCAGAATGGCAATTTTGAATACAGTGGGCCTTTCCCATCCACAGGGGTTTGGTTTGACTGCCAGTACCCATGGATGGGGAAAACATATGGGAGCTCAAACCCATATTAGTCAGATAATATGGGGCAGGGTGATCTATGGGAGCTCCAGTCCATGACTGGATAGTCTGCAGATATGGCAGGCCCACAGTAATTAATTTGGAATAGTTATCGCAATGTTTTAAATATATCAGCAAACTGATATGAAGGAGATAGATAAGTCTAGAGGAAGTTAGGTTGGGAAGGATGGGAAATGAATAAAGAATAACTGGAAAGGATGTAAAATGGAACAAAGGGTTAGATGATATCCATGAACGTCTTTTATGTTAATTTGTAATTTGTCTTTTTAAAAAGTATTGAAATGGTTATTAATTTTTAATAAATAAATAAATCAGCAAACAAAAATTAATACTGCATATCATTATTATATTAATCACATACAGTGGATCACATTTCTTTTTAAAAATCCTTTTCATGTTTCAATTTTAACTCTGGCTTCAAGGTCTGTGAGCAACCAGTATGGTTAAACTGTTTGATGGGAATCAGCATACTGGTTCATGTAGGCCATTATTATCAACTCTGACTGGTAGCACCTCTATAGGGTCCCCACCCCACCCTACCAGGAGCTCTCTGGTATTCCCTTATGTCTTCCATGCAAATATTAACTAGGCTAGGCCAAACCCTGGTCTTTTCATCTCTTAGATGATTTGGTAGGCTAAGGTTAACATTAAATGGAAGTGAAAGTTTCTGAAGTCCTCTTTGTGGCGATGCTGAACCAGAGAGATGCAGGGTGTGTGTTAATCTAAAGCTCATTTCAATTAAAATAAACCATAATGAATAAACATAGAATTTTTTTTAAAAAAATATCAAGATTTTTATATCTTTGCCATTTCTCTTGAGATCCAATGTTTGTTTTTCATCCTTGTTCACAAAATCTGTAGCGATGCTTCAAGAACTATAACAGTAATTGAACCTTTCTTGATATAGATGTCAGTTTCACAAGAAGATGAAAAGAATGAAACAATTAATGTGGAAAATAACAGGGATCACCATATCAACCGGAGGGACCTTAGTGCTGCTGAGGGAGATGTGCAAACTTTAGTAAGTCTTTGTACTGATTTCTTCAGAAATGGTCACTTGCCACTAATTTTGAAAAGTTGTCTGAATTTTGGAAATATATATTGTTTCATGCGGAGTTGCTTTATAAAGCACAAGGCTGGAATAGATTTGTTGACTTGGGTCAGCTTGATTGATATGTGGGCTAGGAAGGAGTTGAGACTGCTACTACTAGGAAAGCTGATAAAATGACAGGTAATATTTTTCTGTTTGTCTGCTTGTCTCATAAATATAGAAAATAGATGCCTTAATGGGTCACACAGGACTGAAATTCCTCAAATGCTTTCTGATGAGCAGAGTCCTGTAATGTGGTAGATGTGTACTCCAAGATATTATTATTATTATTATTATTATTATTATTATTATTATTATTATTATTATTATTATTTAAGTATTTATGCCCCGCTCTTCAGCCAAAGGCTATCAGAGCGGCTTACAAGTAGATTAATGACGGTTCCCTGCCCATACAGTTGACACTCCCAAATAGAGTAGACCTGTTGAATCCCTAAGAACTTGACAATTCTTACATAAATTCAGTTGATTGGTTAGGATTGGCAGTTGAATTTAAGTCATTCTGATTAATTCCAAAATCAATTTTGGCATATGTATACTTTTCCCTCAGTAGTAGGGTGGGATTTAGAAGTGTGCCCCAAAATCAGAAATGGACAAAGCGTGGCTGTGGGCAGTCCCAGGTCTGTGGGATTTTAAAAACCTGTGGGATTTTTAAAAAATGACCTGTGGGGGGGTATGGGAGCATTTTGTCACATTTGTGACCTCTCTGGGCCATTTTGAAAAAGAGGAAGTGAACAAGAGGTGTCTTCCAGATGCCTTTTGTAAATAAAAGAAAAAAAGGGAGAGGCTAGAATGGCTGGTGGGGGGAATGTGGGAAAAATGCCCCACATCTCCTAAATTCGGGGGCAAAAATGGAAGTGTTTGTTTTGTAGGGGTTTGTAGAAGAGGGTACCCTGGGGAACTAATAAGTTCCTCTTGGCCTCCAACAGCTGCATACCTCTTCTCTAAATGATTCATCATAGCCTTGAATCAGGCTTGGATCTGGGATGAAGGAGGGCAGGCAAGGATCTTTGATAGCACTCAGGAATAAAAACATTGCTTGGGGAATGCAGACTTCACTTTTTTGCATGTCTATGCTTGTTTGGTACATAGAAGAAACATGTGCATCTCCTTTCCTTAGATAGTTAACATGGGAAGCCCCTATCAGTGAGTCTGCTAATTCTGGCTGCCCTTCCCCTTCCTGGGCTTGAAGACGGCACTTTTCGCTGCCTGCATCCCCCCTATGATGTATTTCTCCAATTTAAAACCCTTACATCCTGTGTTCCCCAGAGTGGAAGTGATCCATGTGCTCAAAAAATCTAAAAGTAGATGAGGAATTATATATAATCTGTTGTTGCTGTGTACCTTTGAGTCAAATCTATCCCGTGGTTTTCTTGGCAAGATATGTTCAAAGGGAGTTTGCCCCTGCCTTCTGAGGATGAGAGAGAGTGATTTGCCCATGGTCAGACACTGGGTTTCCCTGGCCAAGTGGGAAGTCAAACTCTAGTCTCCAGGATCACAGTCCATCACTCAAACCATTACACCACACTGGCTCTGTGTTTATTGCTATTATAATTGCTAATACTCTGGTAGTTTCTCTCCCCTACACAGTTGTAGTAATTGGATTCCACTTTAACTGTCATGGCTCTGTGCCAGGGGTAGGCAACCTTTCCCCTTTAAGGGCCGAGGGACTTCAGCTCCCAGAATCCCAGGAGCTATTGGCCAACATGGGACTATTGGCCAACATGGCTGAGGCTTCTGGGAGCTGAAGTCCCTCGGCCCTTAAAGGGGAAAGGTTGCCTACCCCTGCTCTATGCTATGGAATCTAAGGATGCTAAATCAGATGTACTTCGAATCCTCTGCTAGAAAGAACTCTAGTCCACTTTCCCAAACTACAACATTAGAATCTCTCTAGCAGAAAATTTGAAGTACCCCCTCCCCAAAATCAAGGATTCCATTGGATGGAGCCATGTGCTGTAACTGTGTAGTGCACATGTTGTCTTCGTCAGAATGAGCATTCAGAACCTCATCTGGTTTCCCCAAATTTACATGTCAATATGTGAGGAAATACTTTGCATGGTAATATTTTTTATCGTGTGTGTTACACTAACAGGAGCCATAAAATTCTAATAAGGCACAAGCACATATTACACACTGCTCTTATCCCTTGTTCATAATATCTCCATGATCACTGACATGTCCATCCCATTTTACATTCGCAATCTGGAATGCAACATGTATGATGCAGCCTCTTCAACAATTTTTTTCCTGTTAACATCATCAGGAGGGGTGGTGGTGCATTACCTCAGCCACTGCAGTGTAGCAAATATTGGATTTTAATGCGCCTTACTTGGGATGATTTAATACCACATGTTTATTGCACTTCAGATGCCTGTGATCTATGATGTGCAAGCCACAACAGTTGATTTGCCAGCTTGACAAGATAACTCATTGTTCCAAGCATTTCCACAAATGGTAAAGTCAAGGATGCTGGAATTCTAAAACAAAGTGCAGATGACTTACCTTTATTTCTTTTCCCTCTTAGTTTAAGGATGATATGTTCAAAAGGGGCATCATTGCTATAGCTATAATGAAAAGGAAATCATAGAAAAGAAGCACCCATGTCCATGTCCTTGTCCTTGTCTTAAGTCTGTTTGAATTGTCACATAACGTGGATATTAACTGAAGATGAAAAATGAGCAAAACAATCTGCATTCTAAATTTTCTCAGCAGCTGGATGACCATCTGTCAGGGGTATTTTGACTGTGTGTCAGGGGATTGGACTATATGGCCCTTATGGTCTCTTCCAACTTTATGATTCTATGGAGAAGGGGCTTTTTGCCTTTGCCTGACTAATCATCTTGCTGATAAATTTTACAGTATATTATACGATATGGTATTGTTGCTGCATCACTGTATGGCCTGGGTCCAAAATATCTGCAGGACTGCCTCCTCCCCTATAATCCTCCCCGCACACTCCAGTCCTCTGGGAGGAATCTGCTCCAGCCACAAAAAAACAGGCTTGTGGCTACCTCCCAGAGGGCATTCTCTGTGGTCGCCCCTAGATTATGGAATGGCCTGCCGGATGAGATCCGTCAATTGACATCTTTAGACAGCTTTAAAAAGGCTGTCAAGACGGATCTCTTCCAGCAGGCCTTTCAAGAATAGAGATCCCGACTTCTGGAACTCCATCTTAGGAGAGCCCTCCCAGAAGTCCTCTCCTAGTTTTTAAAAAAAGAACATTGCTGCTTTTTTGTAATAGTTGTAATGTCCGTTTAAAGTTGTTTAACGGACTGTTTTAATTTTGATGGTTTTAATTTGTCTTAGTTTAATATTGTTTTAAGGGGAGGAGGGTATGGGGGTTAATTGTATTTGGACCTGTTTTTAAACTGTTAGCCGCCCCGATTGTTCTCAGAGGGGCAGGGTACATATTGTTGTTGTTGTTGTTATTATTATTATTATTATTATTATTATTATTATTATTATTATTAGCAACATGGACACTACAAGCATTTATCAAAGTGATAGCTCAAGTTGTTTAAGCATACCCAATGTGTAGCGGCTACCAGAGTGAACTGTGAGCCAGGAAATCTTTTGAGTTGGATCTCATTTCAAACATAAAATCATTTATCATTTAAATATGAGGACCTTTAATTATCTTTATGAGAGCCTGCATCGTGTAATGGTTTGAGCATTGGAGTACAACTCTGGAGACCAGAGTGTGAAGAGCCATTCCTTCACCTAACTTTCCCCCCCTCAGATGGCAGCCCTATGAATATTACTATCCCACCGCTGCCACCAATTTGTCACAAGCACTGCTTAATTTTCTTGATGTGGCAGCCTAATGGATATTGCTATCCCACTGCTGCCACCAATTTGTCATGTACCAGACCACTTTTATTTATATCTATGGTTTTACTCCCGAAACTTGGTTTCTATATTTGTTAGTAGTGTGGATAAAGACAAGCTTGTATTAAAACAACAAGAAGACTTTATTTGAATAATGGTTTAACAGTGTTTCACTTATTTAGTTGGTAAAGGCACTTGTTATTATTACACTTTATTAGACTACTCTATCTAGAGAACACCAGATCCTGTTCTTTAGGACCCTCACACCGTCCTTATTTATGGTTATCCTTTTAACCTTATTTCTAACTATATCCCGCAGGATATCAAATTTCTTCTTTGTGGTCTTTGTGAATCACACAAATGGGTTATCTCTGCGCCTGCGCAGCTAGCTCAAAAAGTTCTGATATCACTGGGCAAAACTTCAGTTGCAACTTTTTGGCGGTAGCTCTGCCTACCCTTATAAATTCCCTGGTGTTCCCGCTCTTTCTCCAGTTCCTTTCATCAGCTGCTTTTGCAGCTAGCAAGGAAGTTAGCTTGCTAGAGTTGCTTCACTAAATGTTTGACCTATCGGCTTTTTGACTCATGTTCTGGTTTTCTGAGTACTCTTTTGGATTTTGGCTTGGTGTTTGTCGCACATTGATTGACTCATGGACCGTTTTTTACTTCAAATTTGCTTCATGGATTGATCTTGACTTTACTGGTATGGCCTCCTTTAAGCGTTGCCTCAAGTGCAACACGAAGATTCCGACATCCTACATCTGGGTGAAGCCCACAACCCCAAGGTTTGCCACCTGTGCAAGGGGATGACGACCCAAGCCTTTAAAATAAGGACTTGAAGCTTAAGGCCTCTTTGGGAGCAGGCCCTCAAGTTGGCCTCTGTACCACCTCAGGCCTCGTTGGAACCTCAGCCCTCCACCTCCGGAAAGGAGACCCACCGGGAAAAGGAGAGGTCCAAGGAAAAGCCCACTAAGGACAAGAAAATTGTTGGTTCTGATAACGAGCGGGGTGATGGATCCGATGTCGGCTCCAAAAAGCAGTGTGGAGATGGAGCTGAGAAGAAGACTGCCAAATGCAAACACTTGGAACCACAAGGCGACTCTGTTGGCCACTCTTCTTCTTCTAAAAGGACTCGTTCGGCTTCGCCTAAGAGTTCATATTGTGAGAGGTCTTCCAAATCGGCTAAAACCCCGCCGGCATCCTTCGATTCCGAACTGGTCAGAGAGATGGCTGTTGATGAACCCTTGTCCCCTCCCCCCCTCCCGATTCGGGTGGAATCGGAGTCGGAGGGTGAAATTGTTGAGAAGGAGCCTCCAGCCCTAACTCCACACCAATTGGAATGGGTCCCTTCAGTTGCCTCTCAGGATCGAGAGTATTCTATGGATCGGGCCCGAGGCCTGGAAACTTCATCCTTAGGACTCGAGGCTGATCGAGCTGGACTAGAGGAGAGGCCGACACAGCAAGATCCCCTTCTACTCCAGTATCCGGATCTGCGTTTTGATTATGGCCGGTACTACCTGCCGGTCGATCCTGAACAACTTCGGCGTGAGTGGCAACTACTGCCGACACCTCCTTCTCCAGTTCCACTGGGCCATGCATCGCTGTTCACCTATAGGCCACTCCTGATATCTCCATTAGGTTCATCGGCTTCGAGCTACTCAGCACATCAGTCCCGATCTCCATCACCGGAGGATTCTGATGTGGAGAGGCCATCTAGCCTGGCAGGGCTGGTCAGTTTGGCATCGTCGTCGCCTTCAGACGATATCAAATCTTTTACAGACCAAATAATTCGAATGGCAAATGCTCTTGACATTGAGGTGTCCAGGACCGACGATGAAGCCATGGATGCCATAGAGAAGAGGGTGCATGGCAGAGTCCCGACGCCTTCCACTATAGCCTATCTCCCCTCATTGGAGAAGATCGCAAAGAGGTCTTGGGCCACTCCAGCTACGGTGCCGTCCACCTCTCGTAAACTGGAGAACCTCTACAGCATCGCTCCATTGGAGCCGAGCTGGCTATTCAAGCACCTGAAGCCAAATTTAGCCATTGTCGAGGGATCCCAACTCTCTTTTACTCCCTGGACCTCTTCATCACCTACATACTGGGAGTAAGAAGTTGGACGCAGTGACTAAGAAGATCTATGCCACTGTGGTGCTGGACTTGAAGGTCGGTAACTATGCGGCCTGCATAGGGGCCTATGTCCAGCACCTCATGGAAAGTTTGGAGCCACTGTTGTCTTCAGTTTCGGATGAAGACAAGGCCCTCGCAATGGCTATTCAAGCGGAGGCACATGCTCTGGGTGGACAGCAGATCATCTCCGCCAGACATTCTACTGACTGTGCTGCGAAGATGCTATCGGGCTTGGCAGCTCTTCATAGGCATGCATGGCTTCGGGCATCTGACCTGAATCCCCAAGCGAGGATGGCCATTGAGGACATGCCGTTTGATGATTCCGGTCTCTTTAACAAAGAGATGGATGAGAAACTCAACTTCTGATACCACATGAAGGCGGTGGCTCGGAAGCATGGCATGTCCTCTCCCACCTTCCATCCATCCTGAAAGGGCTTTGAGGGGCATCATCCTTGGTACCAACCATACCAGCAGTGGCCAAATCAGCAAAAGCACCAGGGCCAACAACAGGGCCAGAAGCAGCAGCAGCAGCAACCGTTGCATTTGTTGTCCTCGTCCTCTGGTCAGTGGCAGCAGTCCTCCTCCCTGTATGGACAGGATTTCTGCCAGAAGACGGCAGACCAAGGCAAGAGATGGCAATGATGTGTCGCCATGCACTTCGCCACCCCCCTCTTTTGAGGACAGACTTGAGGCTTATTTTAACACCTGGGCCTCAATCACCTCCAATTCTTAGGTGCCAAACATTGGAGCTTTGCAGATGGGCGGCCATGGGCCATCCTGAGAAGCAGAGGATTGGGGCCGAGGCTGCTCCATGCCTCGGCCCCAATCCACCCTTCTGACGGCCCTGGAAGGAGCGCTAAAATAGCGCTCCTTCCTGAAGCACCAGAAAGGGCGCTGGAAGAGGCGGCGCGCACCTCTTCCGTGTCTCTTCCGATGCAGCGTGTCCGGACGCTGCTGTGGAAGGATGTCATCAGAGCTCTCGCCGTGTGCCACGGCGGACGCTCTGATGATGTCCTCGGGAAGGAGTTGGGGCATCTGATGTCCAGCTGCCCCTGCTCTTTCCTGGCTCTGCAGATGGCGCTTTGTGCCATCTGCGGAGCCCCATTGTCTGTGGGGCTATGCACCCGAGTTCGAGGAGCTCCCTAACACCGGGGCTGTTCTGTCCACCAACCCTTCAGACACCCTACTCGACGAAGTGCGCACACTATTACAGAAGGGAGCCATCGAGCCTGTACATCCCTCTCGGGCCTGATATTGCTTCTTTTCAAGGTACTTTACTGTGCCTAAACTCAGGCCTTAGGCCCATTTTGGACTTGAGACAATTGCATATGTGTTTGTGTTAGCGCCATTTCCGCATGGTAACTCTCCATTCTGTCTTATCACTTTTGCAGAAAGGACACTAGTTTGTGACCCTCGATCTCAAAGATGCTTATTTTCACATCAGCATTCGGAGAGATCACAGGAGGTTCCTCACCTTCGTCATCGGGATCAACCTCTACCAATACAGGGCCCTACCCTTTGGACTGTCAACGGCACCGAGGGTGTTCATGAAATGCATGGCTCCTGTGGCTGCCTACCTCAGAAGGAACGGGATCACAGTCTTTCCTTATCTGGACGACTGGCTATTTACGGCACCGTCTCCTCAGAAGTTAAGAAAGGACCTCCAATTCGCATTGACCCTCCTGAACTCCCTCGGACTTATGGTCAACGAGGAGAAATCAAATCTGACTCCCTCAAAGCAGATCAGATTTATTGGCGCTATTCTCCACTCAGACAGAACCATGGCCTTCCTACCTCAGGTCAAATTTCAGCCTCTCTGCATAGCCATCAGCAACTGCCTTACACACAGGCGAGTCAGAGCTCATGTGATCCAAGTGGCCCTGGGTCACATGGCTTCAACCACTTTTGTCACTCAGTGGGCATGCTTACGCCTGAGGCCGGTGCAGTTTTGGTTCCTGTCTGTCTTCGATCCCACCAGCGATCCTCTTCCAAAGTGGCTCATGGTACCGAGGGCCGTAGCCAGGTCATTGTATTGGTAGCTCGATTCTGACAATGTCTGCTTGGGAGTGCCCTTCCTGGCCCCTCGGGCTTGAATCACCCTGACCACGGACACTTTCCTGGAGGGGTGGGGAGGACACACACAGGACCTGACCATCAAGGGAGAATAGTCACTACAGGAGAAAGAGCTTCACATCAGCGCTCTGGAAATGCTGGCTGTAGAAGAAGAAGAATACAATGGCTCAGTAATGAGAAAACCATGTACTAATGAATTCTAACCTAAAGTTCACTTCATATATAATAATATAATAATAAAATTTATTTATATACCACCCAATGGTTGCCCAATCCGGGCGGTTTACAGCATAAAACAGTTACAATAAGACAGCTAATCCCTCCCCCGCTTAAAACAGTATTAAACAGTAACATAGTTAAAATCGTAACAACAATATAACAATAAATCATAAGGTTAAAATAGGCCCTAAAAGCATTTTGGACTCTGCTGGCGGGACAGGTGGTCTTGCTGCTGATGGACAAAACTACCGTCATGTTTTATTTAAACAAGCAAGGAGGCATAAGGTCCCACACACTACTACAAATCACCATTCGTATATGGGACCGTGCATCTCCAACAAGATCATGCTTCAGTCAGTACACATGCCAGGAGAGGACAATCAGCTGGTGGACCATCTCAGCAGGACAGCCAATCCCTGCCACTAGTGGTGCCTTCACCTGGATGTGGTCTCCGACCTCTTCTCCATCTGGGGCACACCGGAGATTGATCTGATTGCAATGCTCCAGAATGCCCAGTGTACCAGGTTCTGTTCTCAGGTTTGAACTCCACTCTCCCTAGGCAATGCCTTCCAGCTCGAGTGGTCAAGACGGAGACTCTATGCCTTCCCTCCATTCCCACTCATTATGAGAGTGGTGGCCAAAATAAGGTATGACAGGACGAACGCCATCCTGATCGCTCCATGGTGGCCAAGATAACCATGGTTTTCACCTCTCCTTCTGATGGTGTGGGAAGAGTACCGTTGCCTAGAACCTTGCCCCAACTTGCTGACTCTGCACAATAGCCAAGTCTTCCATCCAGACATAGACCAACTCCCTTTGGTGGTGTGGAGGCTACATCACTACTGAGCTTGCCTGTACCTGTACAGACCATAATCTGGGCTGCTCAGAAACCCTTCACCATTAAGTCTTATTCTTTGAAATGGAACAGGTTCTTAGACTTCTTATCATCTTAAGAACATTTCTCCATCCCGTGAGTCAATCCTGATGGTCCTAGAGTTTTTAATGTCGCTGGCTGACGCAGGACTTTGTTTGAACTCTGTCAAGTGCTATTTATCATTGCCAGCTTGAGGGCAGACCCTCTCTTTTTTTCAGACCCTCTAGTTAAGAGGTTCCTAAAGGGACTTTGAAACTTGCACCTCCCAGCTTCAGTACCGACACTGGCTTGGAGCTTGGACTTGGTTTTGGCTCATCTTTCTTTCAGGCCCTTTGAGCCTATGGCCACAATGGACTTAAGATTGCTGACCTGGAAGACAGCTTTCTTGGTGGCCATCACCTCGGCTTGTCGTGCTGGGGAGATTTGTGCACTGCGGATGGACCAACCGTACCTTCAGTTTCATAAGGACAAGTTGGTTCTCCATACTGACATCACTTTTTTACCCAAAGTGGTGTTGGCCTTCCATATTAACCAAGACAATGTGTTGCCCACCCTGGCCCTGAACCCGACTACGGACACCAAACAGAGACTGCACACTTTGGACGTTCACAAGGCATTGGCCTTCTATATTGACAGAACCTCAGGTTCGAGGCTCTCAGAGAGACTCTTTGTGTGCTACTCTGAGACCAAGAGGGGACTGCCAGTCTCGGCACAGAGGTTTTCTAAGTGAGTGACTGCCACGATCCATCTCTGCTACGAACTGGTGGGCAAGACCCCACCAGGCAGGGTGTGGGCATACACACCGCTTTTTTGTCTAGGGGGGTGCTGGAAGATGTCTGTAAGGCTGCTGTCTGGTCACAACCATTGACATTTATAAAACATTACAGGTTAGACACAAGGGCCAGATGAGAAGCCTCTTTTGGGAGGGCAGTGTTACTGTCTGCTTTGCACTGAAAAATTATTTCAGGTGTTTGTTGATTAATTGCACTATTCATTACATACTTGAATATATAATATGAATGACACCAGAATGCATTGGTGGTTACAGCTTACAGTTTATTGTTATTAATAAATGTCATCCTGTTTGAACTTACAACATTGTTGTCAGGACACTCCCTCCTCCACTGACCTAAGCTTGTCAGTCTGAATAACCCATTTGTGTGATTCGCAGAGACCACGAAGAAGAAGGACAGGTTGCTCACCTGTAACTGTATTTCTTCAAGTGGTCATCTGCAAATTCACACAAATCCCGCCCATCCTCCCCACAATCGTGTCCTGCTCATTGCTAAATTCATGCTGTTGCTGTTTGCAGCGTACGTTTCGGAACTGGAGAAAGAATGGGAACACCAGAGGATTTATAAGGGTGGGTGGAGCTACCGCCAAACAGTTGCAATTGAAGTTTTGCCCAGTGATACCAGAACTTTACAAACTAGCTGTGCAGGCGCAGAGATAACCCATTTGTGTGAATTTGCAGATGACCACTCAAAGTAATACAGTTATAGGTGAGCAATCTGTCCATGAGCAACTCCCTCACTTGGAGTGCTATATTCAACTTGGGGAGGATGCAGACGGTGAAGAGCGCCATCTTCAATCCCAGGAAGGGGAGGGGCAGCCAGACGGTGGGCCGATGATGTCCTTCCAACTCAGCGTCCAGACATGCTGAGCCAGAAGGAGCGTGGAAGAGGTGCCTGGTGCCTCTTCCAGTGCCCCTTTTGGCTCTTCTGAAAGGAGTGCTATTTTAGTGCTCCTTTTCAGAGGTGCCATAAGGTTGGATCGGGGCGGAGGCGTGGGGCAGCCTCGGTCCCAATCTGTGGCTTCTTGGGGCGGCCAATGGCCACCCTTCTGTAGAGGCCCTAAGTCCCTCACTACTGGACTTTTCCTTTACAGTCCCTCATTCTTGGACTGTTACACATCCGGACCCAATCTGACTCCAAGTGTCAGCAACAGAATTCTTTATCACCTACAGCCCAAAATTCTGTTGGCCATCGTCAACTCACTCCTGCCTGTTGCTAGCTTGGCATAATTCTGCCTGCTCTCCACACAGGGTTTGAATTTGCCCCTCAGTCATGGAAACCCACTGTATGACCTTGGGCAAATCACACACTTTCAGCCTCAGAGGAAAGCAAAGGCAACTCCCCTCTGAACAAGTCTTGCCAAGAAAACCCCATGATCAACTTAGGGTCATCATAATATAGAAACAATGTGAAGGCACACAATAATTATCATTTTATTGTTGCTGTTTCAGTTGTTAAATTTACACCCCATTCTTCTTCCAAGGACTGCAGAACAGCTTGGATATGCAACCCGCTTAAGATCACAGGCATAAGAAGCAAATCCTAAAGTAATGTTAAATGTGTTCTGTGTCACCCCCCCAAAAATCTGTGGCCAAAAACACTCTGTTCGATTGGGATTCTGTTAGTGAAATGTGTGCATGTCAGTATGACGTATGCATCTCTCTCTCTCTTTGTGCTGGCTACTGCTGAGGCAGGAAAGAAAGGGAGAGACAGTTCAGACAATATAGGTCTGAGGGGAAGGGATAGGAGGATGCACTCCATCTGTAGATACCCTCCCATTTCGATCTCCTTTTAGCTGAACTTAGCTGGTCCTTCCATGTCTGACCTGTTTCCCCGCTCCTTGGCCTCCTTACCAATAATCACCAGCCCCAGCTCCTCCTGGGCCTTGTTGCAGAGATGTTACAGTTGGGGTTAGACAACCGTTTGCATCCTATCAAAACAAAAAAGGCATATGTGGGGAGATGGACACAAAACGTTTTAATTCAGGATCTTGGTCTCTATATTATCAGATAGGCTAATGTTGAAAAATCAATGCTTGCTTGTTCCTCCCCATTTCCCCCAATTTTAGGGCTGTGGAACTGCAGAATGTTTAAAGATTTTTTGCCAAGTTGGTCGTCTGGAGAGGGGGAAGACTGCAATACTGTATTTAAAGTCTCGCCTTTGGACTCAAACCTTTATGAATGTGAGTGACTGCTAGAATTTCTAGAATTTCTCCCTCTCTCTGAATAATGAAAGTTCTGATTTGACATTTTTCTTTATTGTTCACATCCCAGAAAGAAAATCAGAACCATTCCTATTCTCTCAAGTCATCTGCTTCTTTCAGCGTCATTGAGTTCCCCTACAAGAATCTTTCCTTCCCTGAAGATGTCCACAACTCTACAATAGTAAGTCGTTTGAAATGCAAAATTAATTTGACCTGGGGCAGCATAATTAAGCTGAAAAGAATTGTCAAAATGAAACATATATCTGATTAACTTTCCCCTTTTTTGCTGAGCAATATTAAATCGCTAGTTGTTGGGCCTATTCGGTTTAATCTTGTTGCTTAAGCTTTTAATTAAATTTTAGCCTTCAGTTAAAAACTTTTGATGTGCTCTTCAGACTGTTGTGCCACATCAGACTTAGTTGCTTCAGTGGAAAGGGCACTTGCGCACATAATAACAGTGACTGAGAATGCAGACTGCCTGTTATTACAACCCACAAATCACACACAGGTTGATCCTATGAATGTTTACTCAGAAGCTAGTCCAACCAATGTTATGTGAAGCCTATTCTCAGATAAATGTACATAGGAGTACCACCTATATGTGGCAGTAATGCATTTTAACCAGTTTAGTTTCACCAAAACCAGTGGGATTAAACCAGAAAATATGGCATGTTAAATGACTTCTGGTTGACTCTCATCCATGACAATGGCTTGGATCCCAAGATGGTCTTTTGCTTTGCACCCTGATCACCTGTCCCAGTTAGGTAAGTATGGGGGGTTGCAGACTGCCAGAAAAAGTGCAAATTGAGTCCACTTTTAGGGTTAGGGTTAGGGTTAGGGAATCATGGGAACTGTAGTTTATTGTGGCATCAGAGCTCTCTGACAGAGAAGGCTTAATGTCTCAGAAAAAAAAAACAAAAAAACCCAAAACAATTTCCATGATTCCCTAGCACTAACCCTAACCCTAAAAGTGGACTCAATTTGCACTATTTCTGGCAGTCTGCAACCCCCCTATGTGTAGGGGCTCAGCTTGCACTTGGGAAAAACATTGCTCCAAGCTCCAACTTAGCCCTTTTCTTGATCAAGAGAGACCATGAGCTCCTTGTGCTTCTGTGCCCCAAAAATGGGCATTGGGAAAGAGATGGATCTTCAATGACATCAGGAGGATTCAGGGCAGAGACCAGCTGTTGATGTCATCCAACTGACTGGGCTTATTCTGATATGCAGTCCCATCCACAGAACCAATGAAGTTCCCTATGTCTAAACTTGATGCTGCTTCTTTTTTCTTTACATAAAAGCTGAATCCTGCAAACAGTGCCAGATTCTTCTCCCACCTTTCAAACAATACACATACAGCTTCCATCATAAGCCAGTAATACTCTCCCGTCCTTTTTATTATGCAGTCTTTGTTTGAGTCTTTCAGTATGTACAACTTACGAATAGTACTTTTGGGGCTACAACTCCCAGAATCCCCCAGCCAGCATAACTAGCAACATGCTGGTTGTGAGAGGGAATTGTAGTCCAAACAATAACTTTCCCATCATGTGCCAATGTGCCACGTGACCCTTCCTCCCAATCTTGCATTGAATTATTATGCATTTCCAAAGTACATCCTTGAAACAACCTGTATTGTTCTATAAAATATTTTATCCTTTTTTTTTTTTTTTTTTTTTTACCCTTTAGGTAACCACAAATATCTTGTGGGGCATTCAGCCAGCTCCCATGTCAGTGCAAGTATGGGTGATTATACTAGCTGTCCTAGCAGGATTATCACTTTTAGCGCTTCTTGTCTTTATAATGCACAAGGTAACTGATGTTTTTAATTAATCTTGGTGCATTTTTTTAAAAAAAAGCTAATAAAGTACTAAGTGTTTTTCAAAGAGTGGGCGATGACTCTGACAAAATGGATTGATGGAGATGTTTGGTTGATACCTCTTTTTACCTAGTAATTTCTCAGAGGGCTGAGGTGTAGGTGTGGAAGCCTTACTTGGCTGTGAATCTCAGCAACTCTATGAAAGCTTGTTTCTAAGTATATATGTTTAGAGTCGCAATATATATGACTTAACAATTGTAATGCATTTATACAATATAGATGCACATTTATTACACTTGTCCCTCGCTGTTTGTGGTCTTGCCATTTGCGTCCCTTGCTCTTTTGTGGATGGCAAGCCATGAGGGATAACATGGTGTGCGCACAGGAGCACGCCCCCATTGGAATCAATGAGGCTTCAATATTGGCAATTTTCCCAATTCACTGGAGGGGGGGTGTTCTGGAATGGATCCCCGCAAATTAGGAGGGGCAACTATTATTATTATTATTATTATTATCACACTTTTCCCCAAAATTGGGATACAAAATGGCTTACCAATTTAAAAAATAGTTAAAAACACGCAAAAGTGGGCATTGAAATAGAATTAAACTAGTAGGGTATTAAAATACATAACTCATTCAAAGAGGAAAATGCAATTTAAAAGATAAAAGTGTTTGAAAACATTACATAGTAAAACAGTTAAAAATCCTAAAACATTAAAACAATAAAAATAAAACTATATATGGACCACTTATGAAAATAAAGCCAGTGTTCAGTAATCTTGTAGAGCACTTAATATGTTGTAGAGGTACAAATGCAGTAGCAAATTAAATCTAAACGTAATGGATTTGCAGAAAAATAGTTTTTATGCCAATTTAATTTAAACATCAAATACGAAACTGAAATGGACTGAGATAAAAACTTGCTACAACCTTTGAAATTTCCATAGCTATTAGCTATGGGAGCACTGGCTTCAATTATTTAAAATAAATTTCTGACAATTTTATATATTTGTTCATTTATTAAACTTGTTTGTATACCATTTTTCAGGTGACCCTCATAAGTAGTTTACATCAAGATGTTAAAACATTTTGTACTGGGATTGCTGAGATTCTGTGTTCAGATGTTTACCAGACCAGTATTTCCACAGCTTGTGGACAGATATGGTTGTGTGCTGTTATTGAGAAAGGGTTCAGCTGGGAATGGGATAAGAAACTCCATTGACATAGTGGTCAGCTCATAGAGTATAAATGTAAAGGATATGTGAGTAATGACAGTATGGTGTGTCAGAAGAGTTTATCTCATTGGCTTTGCTCCCGCAATAGATGTGGGATGCAGCTTTAAGAAAGTGGATCTTATCACATTTCCCCGTCGCTGGGGAGTATGCAACCCATTTGCAACCTAGGCTTTTCTGGGTTCCTCCTCATCTTTTCAAGAATGGGATTTTCCCGTTCTTGAAAAGATGCAGCAGAAGCCTGGGTTACAAATGGGCTGCATTCTACCCAGCAATGGGGAAATGCAATAAGATCTGCTTTCTTAAAGTTACATCCCATGTCTATTGCAGGAGCAAAGCCATTGTGATAAACTCCAGAGTGGCAGGTTTGCTTGCTTATTCTGTATGAGTAGTACAGAAGGGGGATTTTTGTGAAAGCAATAGGAGGGAATGGACAAGGAAGAAAGAGAGAGTAGAAGAAATGCATCTCAAATGATAGATCAGATAGACTGGTTTATTTCTTTAGAATGCCACAAATTATTTTTTATATATATTTCTGACTTCTGTAATATATTAAATTATGTACATAGGATACAATATGTTTTGTTTAGAACTTTATTTTTAACATGACAAGGAAATACACATGGTCCAATGCATTTGGAGGCACTGGCCTATATAGAATATTTTGAATGAGGAAAATGCATTTCCACAGCTTGTACATAAAGACCTTAACTGTGTTGACACCTGATAAATCAATTACTGAGTAAAGCAACAATATTTGAAAAATTGTTGAAAAACATGTTTTTTAAGTCTTAAGAAACCCTGATGAGTAGAATCTTGGACCGATTAAAATCTTCCTGGTTTTGGACTTTTTGTCTGTGAAATTCATACATTTCTCTGTATGGAAAATAATATTCCTATGCAGAAAATACTATTTTATGTGCAAAACAAACACATGTGAATTTTGCTCAGAGTAAGCTGTGAATTGTGAATAGGCTTTCAAAACTGTGGATTTTGAGATTTTCTCAAAGTAGCAAGAAAATTGCTAACATTATCATTGCTTCCTTTGAGAAGGAACTCAGTGAAAATTTGCATCCTGTTTTGAAGGTGTTGTTTGTTCCCAGTATATGCTGTTGTCTCCTCTTCACTTTCTCTCTCACACTTTATTATTCAGGTGGGCTTCTTCAAACGTGTGCGACCTCCTCAAGAAGAACAAGAGAGGGAACAACTGCAGCCTCATGAAAATGGGGAAGGGACATCAGAAGCTTAAGCAGTGCTTTAACTGCATCATTCACCAAAAGGTTTAGAATGATCAACATCTTCCTTTGAAACTGTTTTTTCTTCCTTGAGGGACAGACAGTCCAGTACAACACTGTAGATATCTTTTGGCATTGGCAATAATCTGAAATTAACTTCAAAATTATAGCAATATATTTTAGCTTCCCACATATTACTCATATTCATGAATATGACTAATACCATGCACTGATGAACGTATTTTGGTGCCACAATTTTGCTTATCTGACTTGAGAAGCAAAGGTGGTATTTTTTAGTTTGTTGATTGGTCCAACTTGAACTGATATAGTTTCCAGACTAAAGAAATTGCATCTGTTTAAGGAATACATGGACACTAGTTGAAGAGCTACAGTTGAACTTTCCAACTGGACTTTCCCAAAGTGATCACCGGTTCTGTGAAGCAGAGATCTCTTTCAGTTGTGTCTTTGTTGATGAGTCCCTCCTGAAAGAGGACTACAATATGACACCTGTATGCATGAAAATACATTCATGGACTTTCCATGGATATGTGAAACCATGGATAATAGTGAACACAGTTTTTTAAAATGAGAAAATAACAAGAGAGGCTGGCAAGCCTTACCAGGTTTTGTGATGGTGTGGTTTCTCCTTGGGCCATCAATGGCAGATGTAGGTAGAAGATGGTGCATCTTCTCAGGTGGTATCACTGGTGATTGCTTGCCGGTGGCCACCCAGAGGTTGAAGACCTGTGCCAAGATGGGACTCAGGCAAACTGAGCTCAGCCAATGATCTCTGCCTCCACTGAGCAGCCCTGCCTTTCTCTTCCCTTCCCTTCCCTCACCAGCCCCACAAGGCCACTTGCCTGCCAACCTTGAGGTAGGGGTTGTACTATGTATTTTATCTGTAATAAGGTATTCATTTAGAAACTTGATGCCCACTTCCTTGACTCTTTCATGTGGAAGATGTTCTGCATTTTCCAGATTTTTATGGAGCTCAACAGCTTCTTTTATAGACATTGGCTTCCAGGTCTGCATGGCATAAGGGGACTGATTGATTCACACAACCATTATCTGTTACCTTTTCCAACCTCTCATAGGTATTCTACATTTAAGAAAATTCAGTCTTTTCAAGGTAGCCCAAATTATAAATTCTGAATATTTTTTCCCATTTAGGTATATTTGCTTGCCTTTACTTTGAATATGCTTGATTTTCAGAATTCATGTTTTCAAACTGAATGCCACATAAATGTAGTGGTAGTACCTAGATTTTCCACTTTGTCTCTACAGCCCTCTCTGGCACTAAAAATGTCCTTGGTGCAGTTTTTGAAGGCTTTTTGCACATGTGGAGATGCAGTGGGGATCTGGGGCTTTGAGAAGTCAAAGTGCCATAGGTTGGATCCTCTGGAATAGAATGAGGGAAGAAAAAGATGCTTGAATGAGATGAAGTTGTATTCCTGGAAAATATTAGGAAATCATGCAGAGCAATAAAACCTCACCCATTTACTGCTCTAACAGAGCTTGAAACTTTTTCTTTTTAAGACTGCAACTCCCATGTTAGCTAGATGATTCTGAGAGTTACAGTACAGGCTTTTCCCAAGCCCAGATAGTGAGGTAGTCAGATTGTTACATAGTTTTCAGTGTGATCCTGTGAAGAGGTAAATGAAATGCTAGAGTTCATGAGTGCATATTGTTTCCATGCCTTGACTCTTATATTAGGATATTTGCCAGGTTGTAACTAATGCCATCAAAATATAGACACAGGCAAAATTGCTGGGATGTTTGGACAGAAAGTCTTAAAAATCCTCATAAACTGAAAGCAGCAGAGTAATGGAGCAAACAAAGAAACCAAATCTCCCTGAACAACTACGTAGCCCATTTGACCACTGCCAACAAAGAGAACCATAATAATTGCTGCATAACCTTTATCTTATAGAAGTTCTGCCATTGATTTCTAAGGTTTTGGAATGTAGCTTTATTTTTCCTGGTATCATTGCCAGGATTTGCTCTGTCTAAGGAAGTTTAAATTCCAGTAGACAGATCTAGCCAGAATTCACAAATTCTGGTTTTGTGTAGAGTGGCCAGGGTGACGAGAAGAGAGTGTATAATGTGAATGGCTGTGGATTTGTATACATTCTCAATCACACTTAGGGGGCATGCAGATGGGCGGTCCTGGGCTACCCCGGAAAGTGGAGGATCGGGGCTGCTGCTACCACACACAGCGGCCCCGATCCTCCCTTTTGCAGCCCTGGAAAAGAGCAGCAAAATGCCGCTTCTTTCAGAGCTGGCAAAAGGCTGCTCTAAGAGCTGCTGCACCGCTCTTTGGCACCCCTTCCAGCTCAGCGCGTCAAAAGGCTCCACCGGAAGGATGTCCTGATGCCGCTCGTCTGCAAAACGCACGTGGTTGTCAGGATGTCTTCGGGGAGGGCTTGAGGCAGCCGGCATGCGGCTGCCCCTCCCCATCCCTGCCTCCAGGATGGCCCAAAGGGCCCATCTGTAGAGGCCCCTAGTTGTCTTCACTTTTCCTGAGCATCTGTTTGCTCTCCATCTTCCAAAAAATGTGTTCAATATTCATCTTTGTGCATACTGTGATAAAAACCATGAATCCTCCTTTCTCTGTAGAGATTATTGGGGGGGAGGGGGGCACACAAAAAGCTTGAATTACTCCAAATCTAGTGTGACCAGATCACATTCTATTTGAATTGAACAAGGAGTATTTGAATTGTTTAGACAAGAAAAGAGAGAGAGAGAGCATATTGAGATCAACCCCAAGAAGCTGATTGTAAAATCTTCACTCAAAGGTTTAGTTTTAGGTACTCTTGACTTTTCATCCAGCTGTAATATGGCTATTTATTGGGAGACTGTAAGTGTACATTATTTGTATAGAAATAAAACAATTGTGGATGGAGGCTATAAAAACTAATGTATGCCAGACAGATAGATGAGCTGCCAAAATTTATGTGAGCCGACTTATCAAAATTATGTGGCTCTCTATCGGTGGGAAATTTAGTTTCTAAATATTCTTTTGTATTAAGCATATGAGGGAAACACAGCCAGTCTGAGATGGAATTAGAGATTAGGAAAGTTACTTTCTTGGACTACCACTCCCAGAATCACACAGCTGGCTGGAGATTCTGGGGATTATAGTCAAAGAAAATGATGTCTCAGTCCTGGTTGGAGTTTTATCTTGTGCGTAGTGTGCACATTCACACACGTGTTATTGATTACTGTATTTAATGACCAGCAATTGACAGTATGAATGAATAATCATTATGGATCAGTATTGGGTTTGGGGTGATGTAATGAGAGAGGAAAGCTCTTTCTGTTCTGTCCAACCTGTGATGGGTCTTCCTTTCTCTCAAGTCAGTTGTCACTTGACATTGTGAGCACAGGAAATATGCAAATCTCTTTGCTTCTGTGTGGCTGCAAGCAGCACTTTTCCCCTGTAAATGCCATGCTGAAAGAGCCTGTTTCGTAGATATAAAATTCCAGTTACAAAAAGCAATAGCCTTTGTAACTTTGCATCCTAAATTAACTGATGTTTTTATATGCCACATTGACACTATGTGTTCTTCCATTTAGGCCACTGACCTTCTAATCCTATGTAAATAGTAACCTAGTCTTCTAAATGAAATTTTTCTTTCACATCTCCCCAGCAATTAAGATGTAAATATTTTTTTTAAGGAGAAAGGCACAAAATAGGTGAAACGAAATATACTAAGTCTTTTATACTTAATATTTTCACAGAAGGGACATATTTAAATGTATTTGTACAGGGTAGAACCCAATCCATACTGTGCAATGCCAATAGGCTTTGTGAATATCACAAATTAAATATAAAATAGAGCACACAATCCACACCTAAAAATCCACATCCCAGAATTTAAAATATTGAAATCAGATACTATGCTTGATAAGTTCAGTCCCATTTCTTGAGCATGCCAACCAGAGAAAACAGCATTTTGTAAGAGATTTCACATATTTGGACAGCTTATGTGAACAGGTGCTATGCATGTACAGATGTAGACACAGAGGGCTCCTCCAGACCAAATAGAATTGTGATTGGTGCAAGATTCTGCCTTGCATAAAGGAACTTCTGTGTCAGGAGTCGGCAACCTTTGTTGCCGGGGGGCCGGGAGGGGGGCGGAAATGGCGAGGGGGCTGGGCGGGAGAGCGCACGCTTGCACTTGTGTGCACTTTCCCCCCATGCATGCATGTGCACAACACCCGCTGCCGTGCGCGTGCATGCGTGCGTGCATGCGTGGGGGGCGCCATTTTGGAAGGCTCCATGCTTCCGCCATTTTGGAAGGCTCCACGGCAGTTGCGCCGTGTGAATTCGCACAGCGCAGACGCCATGGGGCCTGCCGTGGGGCCTTCCCTGGGCCCTGGTAAGTCCGCAGCACGCGTCCACCAGGCGAATTCACCCGGAGCAGGTGCACTGGGGCCTTCCAAAATGGCACAGGCGCTCGCGCCTATGCGTACGCAAGCACAGGCACCATTTTGGATGACAAAATGACGCACGCGGCACACCGGTGCGTGCGGCGGCGGCGGCATTGGGGCCAGCCGCGGGCCAGTCCCAAGGCCTCCGCAGGCCGCACTCAGCCTGCGGGCTGTAGGTTGCCGACCCCTGCTCTATGTGCATATTTTAATATGTACACAGTGCTATTTCACAGCAGCCAAATACAAGGTTGAGAGAAGAGAATTGTAGGCAACAAGGAGTTTAGCTAGTATGTGGTGGCAGAGTGCAACGTTGTCACTCTAGTCTAGTGCAATAGTTTCTAAACTTTGCTCCTCCATGTGTTTTGGGCTTCAACTCCCAGAAGTCCCAACCAGCTTGTCCAACAGTCCAGAATTCTGGGAGCTGAAGTCCCAAATGCTCGTAGGGCCAAAGTTTGGGAATCACTTCCCTAGTGGTATAGTAGGATCAGGGCTCATGGATGTGATTAGCTGGAGCAACAACATTATCTGATACCCCACTCCCTCCATCTTCCCTTTGACCTTAGCAGCTGTCTTTATGGTGAATAAGGAGAATTGCATTTCCCCAAGGAAATTGGTTGCTGTGGGTAGTCCTTGTTGTCATGCAAAGTATATGGGAAGTAGTTTTTTGTGTGCATGGATAATTAAGATCCATTCCTTTGAGTAAAGACTTGTTCCTGATGGAGATTAAAAACTGCTAGAAGTGGTTTGTTGATGTGGATCAATACAGCTACTTGTATTTGGGAAATGAAGGGTTGACTGTGGGGACTATCATGATGCAGTCCTGCAATTTAAAGTTCACTTCGACATGACTTTGTACAGCCCTCAGTAAATGAGAGTGTTTGTATCAGCCTCTCTGCAAGAGTTCATATCTGCTACAGCAGTTAACAGCTATAACTCAATGAAAAGGGGACATTTGAAATGTTTACTCTTTTTGTTTAGGCTCTTGGAAACAGCAAGGTTTAGGAAGCCAGCCAAAAATGCATTAACACCTAAAATGTGTAGTAAATGCTAGCACACCATGTTTTCAGTTCTGGGTGATAATATAGTGCATGAGAGGTGTTTTGCAATCTGAGAGGCATGATGAAGAATCAGTAGACTGTGCCAAACTAGTTTTTTGCTAATAAAGCATTCCTCAATGATTAAATGAACTATATACAGGTGGTAGTTTGCCAAAGACAGAGCATTGTGAGAGAGCTATTCTCACTGTGGGTTGTTTATTTATTTTAACACATTTCAGAATTGTCCTTCATCTCAGTACTTAGGGCAACTTACAGTAACATTAGAAACACGATTAAATACAGTGTCACACAGGAACTCAAACAAAACTAATAACAACACACACACACACACACACACACACACAGCAACTTCTAAAATTGAAGAGTGCCCTTAATCCGTACCAGCTCAGCAAAACAGTATCATTTTTACCAGCCCTCTGAAAACCAATTGTGAAGGCTTTTGCATGAAATGTATGCCTTGATGGCCAGTTAAGCTAATTTTGTTGGGTTTTGAAGCATTATGAAAAAATCTATATTGCACAGACCATAGTGAGATTTTTGAAAAATAAATAAGGATATAAATAAGAAACTGTGTTCCCTGAACTGCTGTGGCTTTATGATTCCCCCTTCAGATTTCTAGTAAGCTGTAAGTCTCTACGCAGCTAATTATGTTGCAGCACAGGAAAAGTGATCTCTTCATAAGAATCTCCTCTGGTAGCCTCCTACTTAGTTCCCATATTGTAGATGTGGTGGGTGCTGGGGCCAGTGTGGTATAGTGATTTGAGCATTGAACTACGACTCTGGAGACCAGGGTTTGAATCCCTTCTCAGACATGGAAACCCACTGGGTGACCTTGGGCACATCACACACAGCCTCAGAAAACCCCATGATAAGTCATAAGTCAGAAAAGACTTGAAAACACACAACAACAACAACAACAACAACAACAACAACAACAACAACAGTAACAACAACAACATATGGGTACTATCCATCTGTAGAGAATGAGTTTGTCCTTAACCTTTGGAGCACCATGGCTTCATTTTCATAACATAATCTGAGGTACAGAGATAATTCAATTCCCTTTGACTTCAGCAAAATTTAATGTCCTTGGAATTAAATCAGTGAGTGGGAGAGGGGGTCTGCTCTCTCTGTTTTCTTTTTGTTTTTACCAAAGAAATCCAGCACAATGCATCTTTTATCACCAGTTTTAATTAATTGCTTGCCAAATTATCATCAATCATCAGTCCTCACAGCCTGATCCCATAAGTCTCCAGGGATGTTTTTCTATCCCATGGAGAGGGCAGATAGGCATACCTTCCAGTCACTTAAGGATGATTTGCAAGGCAGGTTCATTGTTCAGTGTCACAGCACATCCATTAAAAAAACAACACCCAGGCATTTATATTTGAGATTATGCAAAACCATTCCCCCTATTTGAGCAGTTTAAAAAGCATTATTAAGCCACAATCTGACACTAATGTTGCATGGGTGAACTAAATGTGGAATATACCATGTGTGAGCACACGTCTGAATGCTGGATGTATGAAGTACATCAGCTGGTAATTAATGTCCAGAGCTGATTTAAAATTAAAAAAAAACAAAACATTTCTGTGTAGTAAGCTCTTTTTTGTATTGTTCAAAATGTGATAGCTGTTTTGGTTGTGCAGGTTGTCACTGATGTTGAACACACATGCACGACTTACTTTGGCAAGCTGTTTTGTGCCAATGTCTTAGAGAGTAAGTTACTGCACTTTAAGCCCCCCTCCCAGGAACCCAGAAGACCTCTGGATATTTTTATACAATAAAAATATTTATTTTTACTGTAAATCAGTTTCTTCCAGTTGCTCTTTCTTCCTCCTTACCTGCTGCAGGACATTCTGTACTAGCGGTAGACAAAACTCTTGTCTTATGGCCAGGGCCTCTGAGAAATTTTGCAAGGTAGAACAAGACCGTTTTTGGGGCATGAAATTTTAAATTTGTTGTTTTTCCTTTGCAGAAAAATATGGTTATGATACAGTGCAAACAAAGTAGGCAGCTTTTAGCATAATTGAACATGATGGCTAATCTCAGGCTATCTAAACATGACCACTGGTAAACTTTCCTAAATGCTTTATTTCCTGTGTACCAGAATGGCCAAATAACAATATGCTTTATACAAAGCAATGAAAAGCATTATCAGCTGATGAAGTTTGCTTCACTGCCCCTTTAATCTGCAAAATTTCAAATAAAACTATGAAAATCAATGTCTTTGACAATGCTTGATTCAGTACTTAATCTTGCTAAATTAGCAAGACAGGTTTGAGACATTGTAGACCTTAAAAACGTTTTTTTATATGCTTGAGTTTACTAAAAAGATTGCTGCTGCTGCTACTGTAGCTGGAATTGTCAACCATATTCTCAAACAAACACAAACATCTGGAAATAGCTCACAAAGTTTACAGTCAGGTACTAAATTTAGCAATTCTAAAGGTTTCAGTTCCAATTTTCCAAAATTTGCTTTATGTACCAATGGTACTGATGTTTCTGTCATCCTGATTTGTGAGGGTATGTTCTAAATGGGTGGCTTTAAAAAAGAACTTGTCATATTTGGATCTGAAAGTCATTGTGTATGTGTGTGTGTGTGTATGATGTAATGCAATGAAATGGTGGCCTTCCTGGGTACAATGTCAATGTGAACTATGATCACAACCAAAATTCAGAAATTGGTGGATACACCCCATTTGACAGAGTGACTAGTCTGTTCATTTCATAGGAAAAGTAGACAGGTTCTGGTAAAAAGCTGAGAAAATACCTGAAAAGCTACATGTGTGCTAACCTTTGTAAAATAACAAACATTGGGATGGGGCTATGAAGGGGTTTGTTTGGTTTTGGTTTGTTGTTGTTTTTTGGGGAAGGGGCCATCAGAAATTCATGGGTCCCACCTTGGCTCTCCAGGCCCTGAATCGATGTATCAGCTGAACCCTCCTCTTATAGGCCCTGCTTATGACTGAGTGTTGGTACGACATGAAGTGCCAAAGCAAAGCCCAGGAAAAGCACGAAATGTGGTACAGCCTTCTCATGTTCACTAATAAAGTATGTAGCATATATTTCTTAGAGGCCAACATCTGTTAAGTCTGAGAGCAAAAAAGCACTAAACTGAAAGTTCAGCCCTAAGGATGTTTATTCAGAAGTAAGTCTGCTGATTTCCATGGAGCTTTCCCATTAGTGAAAGCTATCTCTGTGTCTTTGTAACTGCTCCAGATTACCCACATGGAGTGAAGGAGTGCCATAAATTTTGTCAGTTGCTAACACTTTAATTTAACTTGAGAGCTTTGGGAAGCAGAATTGTGACTGCGCAGTAATTAAACTCATATCTCATTGGTACTATTGTGTCAAATATGTATTCGCATAAATGTATTGTCCCGTTGGTACTATTGTGTCAAATATGTATTCCCATAAATGTATTGTCCCTTGTAAATGATGTGCCACTACATTTTGACACATATTAACCCATAATTAAACCGAGACAGATTTTTACTTGATACGGACATAGGTGCCTAACATTAAAAGTGACTTTTCCAACCAGCTCTGGGTTCCTGAGGTTGCTTGTTTTGGAGTTTTGTTTTTTAAACATCAAACCACTACCACCCCATCTTGGACCAAAAAAAAAAAAAGACTTTTCAAATTTGGGGATTAATTATGAGATGTTACAAGAAATGTTGAGCTGGAGGAATGTCTCTTGTAATGCATGATAAGGCCCTTATATGAGTAGCAAAAGAAGTTTATGATTCTACATGGAATAGTCTAGTTCATCCTTACATACCAGTTTGTGGTCTTCAGTATTTGGAATGTGTCCTTTATTTAAGAATGTCCTAATGTGGGGTTTGTTTTGTTTGTTGTTATTTTTGTATGCGCAAGTCATGCTTGTTTGTTATGCCTATGACATTGTCTACACATAACAATTTGACAAAGTTAACTGCAACACTTTATTGGAACTCTCACTCCTATCCTTCCCATCCCCATCCATCCATATATGTAATGCAAACTTTTTGATAACTGAATTTCCTGATAACTTGTGACCTATTTCATGATGGCTTCATACACTAAACATCCTTCTGCTTCATGACGCATCTCAAAAGCTTCTGAAGTCTCCCAACCTATTTCTATATGTGAGATTGTGACATATATGAATGGAATACATGGATTAACTGTCAGGGCTGCCCTAAGGAAACTTGTAATCTGTAGTGTTGTTTTTAAGAATTGTTTGCCCTCCAATCCCTAGTTCTTTCTCTCAGAACTGTCATTTTCAAAGTGCCTTTAATAGATGCAATGACTATTAAATCCCATAATTCTCTAGCAGATATATCCTGAACATTTTCGGATCATTCATTTTGGTTGAAGTCTTCTGTGCCCTTAATAAATACCAGCAAAAACCCTTCAAAATAAAATATGTTCTATTTTCTTAGAATATAGTGAAAGATCGGACTTGTCATTGGGTTTGATTTTGTATGGTCAGACTGTTACTACTCTGGAAAAGAAGTCATCTATAAGTAACATCCACCAACACTTACACCGTAAGCTTGGATCATCTTTTAACAACTGACAATAAATATTTTTGTTAGCGTTCCAGCAACAATCAAGACTCCACACTAGCTGCTTAAAGTTTGTAACTTTTCTTTCTAAAAACTGTTCTTTCCTTAATGCCACAAATAAACGGATGTTATAACTTTTTCTGTTACTATTTTGGAAAAGAAAATCAAATATATTTTATTTGTTTAGATGAATGAATTAAGGAGTCTTTTTACTGTAAATAGTAGGATAACTAATGGTGATTTTTTTAAAAAAAAAAAACAACGGTGAATAAATTCCTCTCATACCTCTGTTACTGAAACTTGTTTAATGAGCTTCTTATTGGAAACACACTTTCATTCTTGTGGTTTTACCCAGATTTGCATCTGTCAAGAGTGGGAGTAACTGGATCTAAGTAAATGTAAATCAGACTGATGCGTACATATTTAGTGTATGGGAGGAGGAGAAACTAGCCCAAGCACCATGCAATTATGCTACAGGCTTATGAATGCTAAATCCACACATTATATCCAATTACAAGATGTTTGTCAATATTGCACAAACTCAGGTTGTGTAGTGCCAACCACAAAAACAGAACTTTGTGTAGATTTTCCTGAAAATGACTACAGAGCTGAAATACTCCTGAAGCCACCAGATCCCATCTCTTACTGGAAGCAGGGTCAGCCTGGTTAGTATTTAGATGGAGACCATGAAAGAGCACCTGATGCTGCATGCTCTGTTTCAGAGGAAAGCAATGGCAATCCACTTTTGAGTATTCCTTCCCTACGAAAACCCAATGAAATTCATGGGTCACCATAAGTTGACAGGCAATTTAAAGGCACGCACACACGGACACTCACACCCCTAGAAACTTCAGTTTGAGCTGTCACACAGTCGTGGATAGTGCCACAACACCCCAGTTTAGCACTTCAAAACTCTATAAAACTTTACACATAGGTTGAAGGTAATGATCAGTGTTCAGAGTGTAAGAATCCCAAATCTACCTCACAAGCTTTCTCAACAAACAAGAGAATCAGATATGCTACCGAGAGCTCCATGGAGGAAGAAGGGTATATAAATCTAATAAATACAACATGACTCTTCTCATATCTAAGGCAAATATTTTATGGTCCTATAACTAACTTATTTTTCTTACCTAGGGAACCCCACTATAGGTTCAACTTACAGTTACAATAAGTTGGAAATGACTTGAAGGTACACAACGACAAATAATTGTAATTAGCAAGGAGAACTTGCTAGTCAACATTTCAGGGAATGTTGTATTTAACAACATTCTCCTATACCATCCCCTTGGGGGCATGCATATAAAAACATTGGCATCTAGAGTAGTGGAACATTAGATGAAATACAGTTGTCTGTCTCCCTGATCTGTTGTTGAAATTCACAACTTGCCACAGTTCTTAGTGTTTCCTTAGATTTGTGTGGGTGGGTCAGTAGATGGCTAGATCAATGACTACATCTGCTAAGTTTTAATGATACATTAAATAGAAGATTCAGCATAGTGTAGTGATAATAAGTGTTGGATTAGTACAAGAGAGACCCAGGGTGTATCCATGCTATACAGCTGCAGCAGATTTCTACCACTTTTAACAGAATCTCCAGGATTTGGTGTGGCACTAATTTAGATTATCGCATGCAAAAATAAAGCGACTTACCCCCGCCAGGATACAGTCACTTGTGGGATGCAACTGGGAATTATCACATGAAAAATGCTGCTGATGCCACCGGGTGACTACATCCTGGCTGCATCCTGGCTCCCAGTCACGTTCAGCCAGCTGATTTGCAAACACGGGAAGTGTTTGCAAATCAGCCGGCTGAGCACGACTGGGAGCCGGAATGCAGTTGCCTGATGGCATTGGTGGCATTTTTCATGCGATAATTCCTGATTGCATCCCAGAAGCAACTGTATCCCGGCAGGGGTAAGTCACTTTATTTTTGCATGTGATAATCTCCTTAGAAATACACTTCCAAAGGTACCCCTGAGAAATGTAGTTCAAAAGCATACCCTAGAGCTCTCTAGCAGAGAACTGTAAGTACTCACCAAATTACAAATCACAGGATTCCATAGGATAGCACCATCACAGTCAATGTGATACAAAAATCCTGTACATGGGTAATGTAGATATACACTCACAGAATGAAACCCCATTTCGACTTGAAGCTCATTGGTTGACTTTGAGACAGTCACTGTTTCCCAGCTTCACCTACTTTACAGGATTGCCATAATGATAAAACAGAAGAGAACCATGTCTTCCATGAAGAAAGCTGTGGTAGGTTGTACAAATCTTTTTTTTTTTAATGTGTGTTGCACATTTTTAATGATACAGATTGAGTATCTCTTATCCAAGATCCAAAATGCTCCAAAATCCAAAACTTTTTCACGGGTGGCTGAGATAGTGACACCTTTGCTTTCTGGTGGTGCAGTGTACATCAACTTTGTTCCCTGTACAAAATTATTAGAAATTACCTTCAGGCTAGGTGTATAAAGTGGATATGAAACATAAATTAATTTCATGTTTAGACTTGGGTCCCATCTCCAAGACATCTCATTATGTATATGCAAATACAATGGGCCCCTGGTATCTACTAGGGTTTGGTTCCAGGACACCCACCTCTGGATAACAAAACCCATAGATACTCAAGTTCTATTATGTATAGTGGGGTAATAAAATGGTGTCCCTTATCTAAAATGGCAAAATCAAGGTTTGGTTTTTGGATTTAATATATATTTGTGTGTGGGTGGGGGATATTTTTAAGCCATGGATGGTTAAATCCATGGACACTGAATCCATGGATATGGTGGACCAACTGTATTCCAAAATCTTTTGGGGGGGGGGGAGAAATGTGAAATCTGAAACACTTCTGGACCCAAACATTTTGGATAAGGGGAACTCAACCTGTCATACATTGTTAACTAGCCAAGAACACTTTATCATGTGGAGACATATGGCAAAAATTGCTCACCAGTCATCAAAACGATACAGATGTGCACATCTCTAGGCTGTGTGCCCACAGTCATTTGCATCATTTCAATATCCCGATGCCCTAAAACTGTCAGACTGCACCATATTTCTGCTGTTTTTTGCTTTAGTGCCTTAGAAGGAACTCTGTCTGCTGTGAGAGAGGATTTTGTTGCTTCCTTAAATTCAAAGCTGCATTTTTTAGAAGTTCTAATCACCAGAATCTGAAAGGGGGTGAGTTGGGGGGCATACACTTCACATTGCTTATAGGGCCATTAGTAGCAAATGGCCAGATGGTTTAAAGGTTCAGCCTTATGCTCAGCACATCCTAAACCTCTAAGTGCCAGACAAAAAGGATTGAATAATACAAGTGCTTATGGCCTCACTCCATAACTATTAAGCAAATTCTACAGCAGACGCACCAAAGATCCAAATACCAGCCACTGTCTAGCCCTTGAATGGCTTTGGTGGTCTGAAAAGCTTCTGCATTAACTTCCATCTATCCAGTGAAGCTGGGCTTGACCTCCAGAGTCAAAGCCACGCATGTGCAAGATGTCAAGGAAGGGATGAGTAAAAGGTGGCCCTCCCTGGACACCACAGCGAATGATAAGGGATGATGGGGAGTTATGGTCTGACAACCCCTGGATGGGTGTGTGTTCCTCAGCCCTGTACTGAAAAGAAAGGGGGGAGTAGGTGGTCCTAGGAAGCCAAGTTTGGGTTGTGAAGATGGCAGTTCTGCCATATGAGATTGCCTGTGTTTTGTGATCTTCTGGGGAGGCCCTTCTCTCTGTCTCACCCCCCCCCCCATGAATTTTTTTATCCACGGATTTAAGCATCCATGGTTTGAAAATATTTAAAAAATGTATACATTCCAAACAGCAAACCTTGATTTTGCCATTTTATATAAGGCACGTATTTTGACTATGCCACTGTATTCAATGGGACTTGAGCATCCATGGCTTTTGGTATCCGTCGGGGGTCCTGGAACCAAACCCCAGCAGATAACAAGGGCCAACTGTACTGGGAACATGGTAGAGAGCCTTCTCAGTGGCTCCCCCCCCCCCCACAGGTGCTGGCAAATTTATGTTTCAAGCAGTTATCACTTGTTCGAGCAGTGAATTTATTATTAATCATTTTGACAATTTTAATAGTTTTCATTGTATCCATTTGATTTTATTGGTGTTTGCTAGCCACTTTGGTTGGGCTTTTGTGGTTTTTTAAAATTTGTTTTTAATTGCAAAGGCAGGATAAAAATAAAAGAAATAATAGAATCATAGAGTTGGAGGAGACCACAAGGGCCATCCAGTTCAACCCCCTACCATGCAGGAACTCCCAATCAAAGCATCCCTGACAGATGGCCATCCAGCCTCTGCTTAAAGACCTCCAAGGAAGGAGACTCCACTACTCTCCGAGGGAGTGTGTTCCACTGTCGAACCGCCCTTACTGTCAGGAAGTTCCTCCTAATGTTGAGGTGGAATCTCTTTTCTTGCAGCATGCATCCATTGTTTCGGGTCCTAGTCTCTGGAGCAGCAGAAAACAAGCTTGTTCCCTCCTCAATATGACATCCCTTCAAATATTTAAACACGGCTATCATATCACCTCTCAGCCTTCTCTTCTCCAGGCTAAACATCCCCAGCTCCCTAAGTCGTTCCTCATAGGGCTTGCTTTCCAGACCCTTCACCATTTTAGTTGCCCTCCTTTGGACACGCTCCAGTTTCTCCACATCCTTTTTGAACTGTGGTGCCCAGAACTGGACACAGTATTCCAGGTGAGGCCTGATCAAAGCAGAATAGAGTGGCACTATTACTTCTCTTGATCTAGACGCTATACTTCTACTGATGCAGCCTAAAATTGCATTGGCCTTTTTAGCTGCTGCATCGCACTGTTGACTCATGTTCAACTTGTGGTCCACCTGGATTCCTAGATCCCTTTCTCACGTAGTCTCATTCAGCCAGGTGTCCCCCATCGTATATCTGTACTTTTCGTTTTTCCGCCCTAAGTGCAGTATCTTACATTTCTCCGTGTTGAATTTCATTTTGTTAGCTTTGGCCCAGCTTTCTAGTCTGTTCAAGTCATTTCAAATTTTGGTCCTGTCTTCTGGGGTATTAGCTGGGGTATAGAAAGAAATAGCTTTCGCACATTAAGGATACCATACAGAGCAATTCTCACACATTGTTTTCATGATGGTGACCACCATATGGTAGCCAAAATGACAGGAATTGACTGTGGATTGTTGAGCTTTATCTTTGTCAACTGGAACATGATGTGCAATTGAGAAAAACTTTTGCTTTCCTGTCACACCATTAGCAGCATTAGTGATGAGGAACATTAGTGATGAGGAGGTGTCTAAATCCAGTCTTTATTGTTTCCTACTGTAGCTGACACTTTTAAAAAGCCCCCATTTCTTCACCATTTTCCTCTATTGATACCAATGACCATTAGTACACAGTCTCAGAATCATGGGATGGGTAAGGGCCTGATGCACACCAGCAATTTATCTTTTTTGTTGTTGCTTATTCATCACATACCAATTGATACTTTTTTGTCTTTCAAAAAATATAGAGTAATATCAGATATGAATTTATTTTCCAATTGGCATTAACTTTCTGAGTGTCAAATAAAATGCATCAAGTGGAACCAGATTTCCTGAAAAGATCCAACAAGTGACCAGGTTAATCTTCAGACACTGTCTTTTGATAATGTAGCTGTTGTTTTTCTCAACCTGACTACAAAAGGTGACTGCTAAAGGAACTGCTCTTTGGACTCTTCCAAAGAACACTTGCCTTCTCATTCACTTCCACCATTTGGTGCCTACCAAAGTTGGGGGGGGGCATAACAAAATGAACCATTTGCACCACTAAAAGTGTCTGTTGTTTGATGACAAACCAACTTAAAATTGCCCTGTCTCTCCTCTCCAAGCAAACATTTGTCTGCCATGAAGTTAAAGGACAGATGTGCTTGTAGGTTGTCACCTTTTTTGGTTACCGTAGTATGTATGTCTGTGTGCATTGTTTGGTCGAGTGAGGCAGCCACATCAGAAAGCCTTCCTTCCCTTTCCCCCTTTCTTTCTTTCTTTCTTTCTTTCTTTCTTTCTGCCACCAAATGGGAAAGGTGCTTGCTGGATTTTCTGCCTCAGGTGCCAAAATAACTTCGCTCTCTCTGTGTGTGCATGTACAAACCTATAAATCTGTTATAGCAAATATAACTCACAGTCCTGTGGCACCTTACATTTTTGGCACATATTTATTATGGCATAAGCTATGAGGAACTATGGCTAACCTCATCTGACAAGGGCTGCAGTCAATACACAAAACCTTATGCTACAATGAAATGTGTTAGGCTATCATGTGCCATGAAACTTGTTTTATTTGTTTATTTTGACCAGTCCTGGACCCTAGAGATTTTAACTATGGTGGAGTATCTGTCACCCTCTCTTCAAGGTGCCCCTTTTCTGTCTCTCATTCATTTGCTCACATACAGGTCAGAGAAAAGATTGAAATGGGGATGTGTGCTGCATTTTCATTGTTACGTCTTTTAAAATTATTTGATACTATTTTGAATTATAGATGTTTTATATAATAGCTAATTTAAGTGTGTGTGTGTGTGTTTAAAAAAACCTTTGTATCATCTGGTTTTTAGTGTATCTTCTTTTAACCTTATTGTCAGTTGCCTTGGAGAGCCAGCATGGTGCAGTGGTTTGAGCATAGAAATTTGGAGATTGGGATGGAAAGTGACTATGGAAGAATCACACACTCTCCACCCCAGAAAACCTCATGGTAGGTTTACCTTAGGGTCACGATAAGTCAGAACTGACTTGAAGGCACATGATCAGCAACAACAATGCTGCCTTGGGTTCTTTGCTGGTAAAAAGGCGAAACAGAAATTAAACAATTTCATTTCTTTCTTTACTTTGCATTTGCTGTTAACAAAACATAAACGCCACTCCAGAAAAGCAAGACAACAAAACAAGGGACCTTATCAAACGCTGGCCATGAAGCAAAGAAAAAGCGAAGACTAACCGAAGTAGGAATAAATTCGGAATAAATTCGGTTCCATAGCGAAACGAAGGGAATATCGCCCTTTTGGCCATTTCGCAATTAATACCAAGGCTCCCTTCTCTCCCGTCACAAAAAGCCGGGAGGAAAGGCAGCCATGGGAACCGGGGAGGAGGAGGAGGGCTGGAGGACTGGAGAAGGGAAGGCAGCCCATGGAGAGAGAGAGATCGCCTCCCTCTTCCCTCTTCCCTCTTCCTCTCCTCCTCTTCTTTCCAATCCGGTTTGCCTTTTGCCAAGGCAATCCCTTCCCCTCGCTGGGATTTTCGCCCTGCCCACCAATTCGCAATGAATGCGAAGGCTCCCTAGGTACTTCCTCTACAAACCGAATGTCAAAATCTCCCTACTCCTTACGGATTAGCTCCGTATTCTGCAGAGTTCTGGGGCAGCGTCGTGTGTAAACACGGGGGAACAATACGGATTAGCTCCGTGTTCTGGGGCAGCGTCGTGTGTAAACACGGGGGAATAATATGTATTAGCTGTGGATGCCCTTTGGATTAGCTCTGCTTCAGACCCCATGTGATAAGGGCCAAGGTTGCTCAAGCCAGGCAAAACCAGGATAATGCTCTCCCCCCCAACCTCCAAGACCATTTTAAGCTTTGGGAAGAATGAGCAGGGCCTCCAGACCAGTTTTTAAGGTAGAGAGGGGAGGCTTGGCATTGGAAGTTTGGTTGTTATAAATTTTGCCTGTTTGCCTGGTACTTTCAAGGGTAAATTACCTTTACCTTTCCCATCTATGGCCACTGAATCATTCTTAAAAGGAAAACCCTGGCAACACAATGCATACACAAAGTGCCCTCCATGTGTTCAGTGTTGTTGTATGCCTTCAATTCCTTTCTGA